>OZ038434.1:332559-2901309 GCA_964036275.1 Litoditis marina | reverse complement strand
TCAGGCCTACTTCCGAACTTCTAGAGAAAGAGAGAGAGATAGAGAGGGAGAGAGAGAGAGAGAGAGAGATTTCATTCGCAGTGTACTAATCATATTCATATCACCAGTTGTTAATCAGGTCCCTCGTAAAAAAGAAGTATATGAATAGCCTCAATCATAACATTCAATATGTCTGGCTGGTACATCAGATTAGTTGACGCACGAGTTTAGAAAATATTACACATTTGTTTAATTAGAATATTATCTCCTCTCAGCCGAAGCTACTTGGTGACAATCCGATTAGGAAGCTCAAGAAAACCTCATGACCTGGAAGACTTAAATGGGAAAACTGAATGTTATGAAAATAGAGGAGGCTCAAATATACACACTAGTAGCAGGAATATTCCCAAAACTGTTCTGGATGGAAATTTCTGGTTGTATTTCACATTAGAATGAACACAAAACACAGTGCGCCGTTAGCAAAATTAATATTAAGTTAGAACTTCCCAATAACGAGTATGAGAACTGTTGAAAAACATATTATTTCCAGAAAGACCATTGATTTAAAACTACCTCAAAGTCAGAAACGAGTCTGGTGAACTGGGTTTCCGACATGCTACGTGGTATGATATGTTTTTGGGAGAAGGAACCGAAGAGATAAGTACATTGAGTGGTGGAGACAAAGTCACAAGATAGAGAAAAAGCAAAGAGCGAAAGATCAAATTAGGGCCGGTTCCATTGACAGAAGTAGGTTTTATAGAGGCAAACCAACAATAGAGTAGGTACAAACAAAACTTGAGAAAAAAACAATTGAACGAATTTTGAGTTGTACTTTTGTCTGCAAACACAGCAGCATTTTCGAATTGGGCCTAATTATCACCAGGCTGAGAACACAACCACAGGAGTGCAAAACAATTGAATATGTATTTTCTCAATTTGGTTAAGAAGTGGACTAAAAAACTCTCAAGAAAAACTAACTCCACTCAGTTCCTCTCCGGTAATGGCCATTCTTTGATAGTTTACATCGACAGCATCTCTGAAATCGATAATCATGTTTTTCACTAGTAACCCCCCCCTCAGAATCAATGTTGAATTGAGAAACTAGTTAATATATGAAGTATCGGAATACCACCAATTTCCTGTCCGACCTCATAAAACAATCTATACACTAATTGGTTGTGAAAAAAATTTCACTAGTAATACTTTCCCTTCCAAGGTAGGTTTTTTTCATAATATTCGATTTGTTAGTGGACGTTGAATAGATAATTAGTCTTTTAGAAGGTTCAGTCAGAATTCATAGTTATGATGACACGCAATCCTATACATTTGCGGAATTACACAACAAAACATAAATCAGCCACAAATGTCTCGTCAAAATTGTAGCACGGAATTGTATAAAATGAATATAATAATAAGAAAACAACTAATGAATTGAGAGAAACCCTTGCTTCGAATAAATATTCTCAGAGTAGATAGAATATAGCTCAGTTTCCTGACAACATGAAAAAGTTTTCGTTAGGTAAGTTGTACTATCAGCTGCGAAAACGCTAAGTTGTACTATCAGCTGCAACAGATTTTAAATTACGGTTAGTCACCCCAAAAGCTGCTCAGCGCAATATGTGGTTATACTAGAAGTAAACTGAGTAGTCACGCAAAGCTGGCATTCTAATGAAGGATTGTACACTTTATGGAATTGTGCACATTGCACGTTTCTGAGTTCCGCTGTGTTTAACACGTTTCACGTGATTGTGCAATTGACTAACAGAATATGTTTATTTATTAATTGAGTTTCCCACTAATTTGTCAGAAAATGTTGCAAAGTTGTACCTAAAGGTGTGCATCTCGACGAGTTGGGGACTTTTGCACCTGGGTTCCATTTCTTCCGGAAGTCCCGCCGATTTGGGCGACAGACAGCCATCGTTCGACTCCAGACGAGCTCTGAAAATCGATAATAGCAGTGAACTGTAACAACATAAATTCCCCGATTCTGTAACTACACTCTATAACTATACTGTTGCAAGGAATTGACTTCTGTGACGAATTTTTGAGTGTACAATAGAGTTAAGAAGAAAAAGCTTTCAAAACTTTTTTTTGGGGAATCAATTCAACAGCAGAAGTGGTTTTCGAACGTCAAATGTCTAAAAATTTGTGAAATTCAAATTCACGTTCAGTCAAAACAACAACTAGAAGTGCCAAGAATCCATCCAAGAATCCAAGAATCCAGAATACATCACAGTGTGCCAAGAAGGCAGAGAACAAGAAACAGTTGCATTTGCACCTATTTCAAGGTGGCTCACGAATTGTGAGCTACCAGTATAGACAGTACCACGATACACTGACAGGCCATTCTCAACTATTTTGACATGCTAAGTGCAAGGTGATACACCGAACATAAACATTCGACATTGAGGAGAAATTCGTGACTCTGTACAACTTACAATCCATAAATTAGAATAGGTCTGACCATCTTGACTTGGTCCATGGCTAAATGCGCGCCTCTGCTAAAAGTGCTCTAATTCCAATTGCTCCAATTGCGTGTCGCCCTCCCCCTTTTTCCCCTTGGATACGAGTAAATTGGATGGATTATCAATGAAGATGTCGAAAGGAGATAGACGTAGAAGAGTCCGCTGCTAATGGGGAACTTCCTCAAATTAAATACTCCTACATAGTCACGTGGAACGTGTAATGTGCATTGAAAGTTGTCCATAAAGACATAAAGCTCTAAGGATCAGTCATAGGTTAAAATCTATGGAGACAGATGCAGGGAACTGAAAAAGTTCTAAACGTCTTTTTGAATGTATTTAAGTGAGCTTATATTGTAGCTACCAGACTGTAGCGTTGACGTAGCTAGTCATATGAGTAACGAATATATACATGCGTCATGCTGTTCGAAGTTAAGGATAGATACAGAGGAGAGGTCATAGTAGAAAAATTCGTAACGTGTCGGAATTTGCCAATTTTCTCTAGTTGCAGAGAAGAGCTTGTTGTGTCACAGCCATAAACGTACGAATTCTTTTACGTTCCAGAACAACAGTGATACATATATGTTCTGCAGTAGAAACTCAGCTATTCTTGAGGTTTTTGGAAGTTAGACATTGAGTTCTACAACACCGAAGTGGTATATACTCGAACATCTAGCTTGCTACCAGGTTTCAAGGCCTGACTAGAAAGGTGCAATTCAGTTGTGGAAAAGTGGAATTACGTACGAGGTGGCACGTTCACGATGGAAAACTTACATACAAGACGCACGTCGCATCTGTTGTCTGGAGCAATGAATAGTGTCCACATTGATTCTTTTCCAAATTTGGTCAAGTTTCAAAATGAATGTACCACTCAAATTCCCGACAGGCTAAGTTGGTTAAGTGTGTTCATGTAATCTTTAAAAATCTTTAAACACACCAATCTCCCTCTCCAGATACACAAAAACTAAGCCACTGCAAAAATTCCCAATGTTCATTAGGTTCCTAGTGACTGTTTCAACGCTTAGATACATTTCACAACGATCACGTGAAACAAATCTGCAATTGTTGTTATAATCTATAATTGTCGCCAGCAGAAAGGCGGGAGGGTACTGTATATCTCACTTTCCGCTGTGTACTCACACATCTCTTCCGATTCCAAAACTTACGCATTATGTATGTACTCTAATAGCGCAGTGAGTAGCGCCCTGCTACGAATCATTTTATCCCGGGTTCGATTCCGGTGGTAGGCAGAAATTTATAAGTTTGGCACCTGCTATAATCGTAGCAACTCGTGGTTACCTGTTGGTGATCTCGATGGTTCTGTGTTTTCTGCTCTCGTTGACCTCAATGGGCGTGGTCGATAGTTCGAAGGGAGAGGTTCCGTGGTGGTCAGAGTAGTTGCCCATGGCGTACGCATGTTGGAACGGACCACCGTCGAAGATTTCGCTGTCCACCGATTCTGGAAAGCAAAAATCGATATCTAGAAGGATAGTGGTCATGCATGATAATCTCCACAGACGAGAAATAATCAATAACTTAGAACGCGTGAGATCGTGAATTGTAAACGAAACTGAACGCATGCAGTTTACAAAACATGTTGAGCTTACAAATCACTTTATTGTTCTAACGCATAAACTAATAATTAGGTTCAAAATCAGTAGGCTATTTTTCGTGTTTCGACTTCTCGGAAGAGTTCGCAACACGAACTCGTCATCCGCTATAATATTCTAGTCACGCGCGAAGTAAAGTACTTTGAAAGAGACAGAAATAAAGCAGCTGTTTGCACGTTTTCGGGAGATATTGAAGTTTGTGCGTGAGAGAATAGCAGATAATCACGTTTTGACGTGGAAAAAGACATGATGCATCTAGAAGTCAACAATATAGTATTTTAAATCTGGCAGTGTAAGATCTATTCCCAATCTCCTGACATTCACATCACAACACCTATATTCTCACCCAGCTTTGAATCAACCATCGCTGCTTCTGCTAAAATAAAAATTAAGCTGGAGAAAAAAAAGAAAAACCAACTACTACGTTCGCAAGTGTCCGTTTTTCCCTTTGTTCCTGGTTTTGTTTTCTGTGCTGCAACATAGAAACAGTGCAAAGCAAGCAGGTTAGAAACAGTGCAAAGCAAGCAATACAACAAAACACAGCGGTCAGTCACCAGTTGTTGACATGAAACATGGGGAAACATCTCAAATTCTTATTTTTGTAATGAACGTTCACAATTTTCCACGTTACACATTACACGTGAACCGTTCGTTTTGAATGAATCAAAAAGCTAAGTGCTAAATAAATGCTCTCATTTTAAAGGTGGAGTGAGATTAGCGAGTCATAAACTGAGAATCCCTTCCCTAACTACAACCAAACCGATTCTTTCTCAGTAGATGTCGAACTTCTGTCAAACATTTGTTTGGAAGTTGGTTCGATTCTGAGCTTTTTCTGGTACACAAATTCGTTTTCTCTTCGAACCAGTCGGTTGAGAAAGACTCGGTGTGATTTTGGTTCGCAAAAACATTGGTCGTCTAAAACACTAATTGATTCGACAGGGCTTGAACCAAAACTCCTAAAATAAAGGAAAGCAACACAAAACGCACAACATGCAGCGGTCTCCTTCGAATTTGGTTTACTATTTTTCTTTCCCATAATCAGCGAAGTTCGAAGATTTTCGGAGAGGTGTTGGTCCCTGTAGTTGATTAGGTGAAGACAGTTCACTTTGGATAGTGAATGAGAAATGTTGAAAAGATGGTGAACGAAAATACATCGCTAAACAACTTGATAGTTTGGGTTTAGACTACTCGCTCAATTGTTTCATACTTCGTAGTCTGATTTGTTTTACTTTCTGGAATTATTACTAAAAATTAGTTTAGGTCGAAAATAGAGGAAATTAGAACACCGAAATCAACGATAATCACCTGAGAGCCGAGTTTGCCGCGTAATGATTGCTTTTGCTCGACTTCTTCTCGCATTTGTACTCAATCGGCTCTCGCAACGAATTATCCTTGTCGGTATAGTAGTTTCTAGGTGGTCTTTCGGGACTGGGCGATCGTTCACTCTGCGTGTCGTCCTCGGCGCGCGCCGTGGTGATCAGAGTGGCCGGCTGAGTCGGGTCCGGCTGCCACAACTCTGCTGGCGGACTGTGCAGCGACTCGGTCGCGGCCAGGACGCGGCTGGGCGTCTCGGTGCAGGTCCGCGTGCAGTCCGCGGGCTCCTCGACGGTCGCGCGCTGGCGATACTGGGGCACCGGGGCAAACGGAGTGGGAGTGCCGACCATACCGAAGGAAGCCATGTCACTGGTCAGGTGGTAGTTGCGGCTGCGCGGGCTGGTCAGCACGGCCGTCTCCATGCTGGGAGTTTCCGTCAGTTCTGGGAACTTTGGTTCCACTTTCTTGGCGGAGGATGCTGTCTGATCTTTTTCGCCTAAAAACATGAGGGCAAAACAGACAAAGCAGGGAAGGACACTAAGCTATGCAGTCAAACTGAACACGTGAGCAAGCAAGTGAAGTTAGAACAGAAGGGACATGCAGTGAAAACCGAACGTTTGTGGAACCTCCCCTTTTCAACTTAAATCTTTTCACGTTTTAGTTACCTAGTGAGTCTTTCCACTAAAAGAGAATTTTAGTTTATACATATTTGATTGTTTTCCGAAGTATGTGTAACATGAAACTTTTAAGATGGAATTCAAAAAATTTGACAATGTTCTAAACGGCCTAAAAAGCATGATTTCTATGTCTATTCTCCCTGAACATCATTTTGCTCGTGCTAAACTCACTGAGTGAGCAGTTCTTGAGCTGGTCGAGGGGGTCAACGACCATAGGTCGAGTGGGCGGAGTCAGAATGGGCGGGGCATCGGTGGGCGGAGTCCCGTGAGGGGATTCGTCTGAACCGGTGATGAATGAGACGCCGTTGGTGGTTGTCGGCATCTGGAAGAGACGACTGAGAGGAAGAGGGTACATAGAAGTAGAGCAAAAGAGGGAGGATCCAGAAAAGTAGAGAACGAGAGAAAGAGAGGGAGAGTACATAGAACTAAAGACCACGAGAGAGGGTCAAGTGAGAGGGAGAGGGTACAGAGAAAAGAGAAAACGAGAGACGGTTTGGGCAGATGGAATGAATGGGATAAAACTTGTTGAAAAATGGGAGATTCTAGACTTCGGATAGGGAGAGGAAAGCTAAGTCGAAGAAAAGAGGAAAAATGCGACACTATGGTGACTATGGTGTGATCAAATGATTACCATTTTGAAACATTGCATGAGAGACAGAGAGAGAGGGGGAGAGAGAAAGAGAGAAAGAGAGGAAGGGAGAGAGAGGAAGAGGGAATCAGATCAAAAAGTGAATGGCAAACTAAAAATACCGCTTTGATGAAGCTGAAGTAGATGTGCACAAACACTCGACACGTTTCTTCGTTGGGTGGGGAGCGATGAATTTCATAAGAACGGCTTTTCGTACTAGATTAGATAGTGAATTTCGTTGTAAGAGACAAAGAAAATCAAATAATATGAAGATAAGAGAGCTGTCTGAGACTCATTCAACAAGTACTTGGCCATAAATACAACACAGTTCACAAGAATAATCGCTAGACTGACAACTGTGAAACTATGATATTTTATTTACAACCATGAAATGTATCCCCGCAACCCCTCTGCCAAAACTAGGCTAAGTTAGTGTATGTTTGCAACCTGGTTTTCATTTATATGAATCTCAAGAAGCGAGGTCAAAAACTTTTCGAAATTTTCACGAACAGATAAACTATCCCTAGCGAAAATGAACAGCAAACTATACAAACAAACTAAAACTACATTCCGGAATTTTCACGAAACCTCTAACAGCAGTTCTTTCTATGAGACCAAAACTAAAAAAAGGAGGTGAAAAATAGAATGGATCGGACCGATAGCTGATAAGCCAGTGTATTATATACCTGACAAACCACGAGGTCAGCCTGATCCCCAGACAGAATTATCGATTGAACCAATCACGTGGAAAACACGTGCAACGAAAACACGGCTGATAAAAACTGGTTGAAAAGCAGATTCGGCGCAACTTTACACTGTGTGTCTCTGAGAGAGTTCGCCGATCAAATTTCATCATCGAATTAGAGAATTAGAGTATTGTCTGGAAAAAATCAATATTTCAATTTCAACTTATTTTAATCGAGAAAAGAAGTAACTGTGAGAAATATACGAAGGATGCTGTTCACTTTAGAACGGCTATAGTCCATTTCATTTCTATGTGCAGTCCTACAGTTATTTGTTGAACTTTCGAATGCGTACTTTTACTTTGTGATAAAAACATCGTGTTCTAAAAAATATATAGAAAGCGAGACCAAAACCGACACGGAGCTGTTCGAACCTGGCTATCTTCCGAAACAGAGTAGAAGTAAACAATTCTTACTGTACGAGTCTACGTAGTGATGATCATAACTATCAACTATGACGCGTTAGCGGCGTTCATCTTAATTGAAACGCAGACGATGTTAAGTTGCTCAACTTGCACATTTTCTAACAAATAAACTATACTGGTTGCGGAGCTTTTCATCTTCTGAATTCTATTTCTGCTTCGCTGCGATGGAAAAAACTTGAAGTTAGCTGCCGTACAAATACCCCCCCCCCCTCCCGCTCACCCAAAACTATAGTTTACCACCTCGCTTGAGCACACCCGTGAAACCACCCTTGAAGAAGGACGATTATGTGGTTCAATCGCAACGATTGGGTCCTTTAAACTACATTTTTCAATTTTCAATTTTCTAATTTTCATTTTTCAAAATACATTTTTCAGTTGCAGTTTAAAGGACCGTTGACACGAGATTGGTCCACATAATCGTCCTTCTTTTTAACCCCATTCAGAGCTTGAGAACTCTAAACGAGAGAAAAAACAATCACCCTCCCCGAAGTCGTTTCATTGAAGTGTTGTCTTTCATCCGAATACACCAACTAATATGCAATGTACTTGTAAGAAAGATGATTGGAAAAGCACTATAGCTGATGAGAGGAGGGAAGATAGATAAAGATAAAGAAAATCAGTGGGATAGCTCTATTTATAGCATGAAGTATCATGTGATCATGTACAGTGGCAACTATATTATCTGTCGGTTTATTGTCGAGGATTGTAAAAATGACATACTGAAATAACAATAAAAGACGGAAATGAGAAGAAGATTAAAAAGACAGAACAGATTGGAACGAGCGATAATAAAACAGAATGATAAACGAAGAGAGAGAGAGAGAGAGAGAGAGATAGAGAGAGAGAGAGAGAGAGAGAGAGAGAGAGAGAGAGAGAGAGAGAGAGAGAGAGCAATGTAGAAATAGAAAGAGAGAAAGGTAGGTGGGCACGAGAGATGATTATGAATAATTATGATGAAATACCTTTGGAGCTATTTTGTCTTTTGGCTTTACATTCTCCTTATCTTTTTTGAATTCAACGGAATTCTGGTTTCCCATCTCTAGAAATACACGGAAATTAAATGTGACTTATTCTTTTTATTGTTCTGATAACTTGATGAAAGGAAGCCACTTTTGATCAACTATAAAAATAGAAATGGTTTCTTATTCATTTCCTTTATCAGGTAAAAATTTAGAGAATGAACAAATCTGAAAGTCTGCATGCGAAAATATCCTAAAATGGGTGAATTCTATATGTAACCGGGTTTTCAGGTAACCTAACCGGTTTTTGCTAATCCTTTTTTTCAGGTTACCTCAGTAGGTAACCGGTCGGTAACCGAAAATGAAAAAGCGGTTACCTGTTTTTTCAATGTAAAATGGGATTTTTACCGTTAGTTTGTACGGTAACCGGATTTTAGTTTTAGGTTACCTACCGGTTACCTGTGAGGTAACCTGAAAAATAGTTACCTAAAACCGGTTAGGTTACCAAAAAACGCGGTCACATATAGAATTGGCCCCTAAAATGGGAACTTTAGAATGGATTTCTGATTATATTTTTGAGAAATCTAGAAATTTCGTAGTGTACCCGCCTGAGAGATCTCTTCAGTATAGAATTTCCGACCAACTTGATGGAGATGCCGCAGAAAAATGAATGGAATTGGGCATGGTGCACGGTAGGGCAGCAGATTTCACGTAATTTACACGTAAACGGGGGATTCTAGTGCACTAAGGTGAACATGTTGAGAGTTTCCATGATATAAATAGAGAGAGAGGGAGAGAGGAGAAAGAGAATGGGAGAGAGAGAGCAGGGAGGGGGGATAGTGAGAAAGAAGGGGCAAGGGATAGAGAGAGACACAGAGAGGCAGAAATACGTGTAGAGGTAGAGATGAAGACGAAAATAGAAAGGAATTGTAGGATACCATCGCAAAATCTATTTGTTTATTCGAATTCAGTATGCGAGAGTAGACAGGTGTCAAAATAGAAAAAGTATCGTCCTATGAAAAAAGTGGACGGCGGCGCCAAATATTTGATTAGATAGAGAGGAAGGGGCAAAAAGGCATCGCATCCCAATGAACAGAATGATAAACAGCTTGCAAAATAGGTCGCTACTGGTATATACTAGAAGTAAAATGAATAGTCACGTAATGCGAGCATTCTAATGAGGAAGCGTGTACAACCGAGATAGGAGAACGGGAACTCAACTAAAATGTTAACCTTGAATTTTTTAGAGACTGAAGATTATGAAATTTCTTACCCAGTTTCACTGTTCCAAAAAATTAGAGGTTTGTATCAGGATTCGGAGGAAGAAGGTTAACCATGCCATGGTCACACAAATTCACTTGACAGGAAACTGCATTTCGTCATTAATAAATGAAGTCTGGTGGAACATTCGAGAACACTTCAAAAAGATCAATGGTTAGTTTATGGCCTACGTGAACTGCAGGTCTTTTATGCTGATCTCGAAGATTCCAACTCGCCTAGGTGGTATCGGAGGAGAACGACCTACAAGAGAGAAAAAACAAATAATGCTTGAATTCTAAGTTATACCTTGTATTATATTGTCAACAATTAACTTCTATTCTATTCTAAAATTCAAACTTGTATTCTATTAATAACCCCCCCCCCCCCACCTTCTATTCTATTCTAGAATCATTCAGTGGGTTTCGTTTTGGATGCTAGATGCGAGAATTCTATTAAAACCTCCCGATCATTCCGCTTTTGTGTGTCGAACAAAAGGTTTTTCCTAATAGATGGGCTATTCTATGGCGATGCTAGTGTTTACTGAGAATTAGTCACAACGGCACAAGCTCTGAGTCAGTTGGAACAGAAATCAATACTCATCTCGTGTACATTGAGTGCCTCAGGGTATCTTCATACTATGTGTGCGATACGTACAGTACATACGGTCGACAACTACAGTTTGCTCGATGCATGAGTGGCAGACTAGAAAAGTATGAAGGGACTCTAACGAAGAATGAAATTTGTCAGGACAAGCCGATAGTCGGTTTTTGCAGTAGCAACACAGTTTATGATTCTGGAAATCAACGTAATGCTTCACTAGTGTTCGTAACAACGAAGTGAGAAATCAATTGGTTCACTTTGCTATTGCACCTATCTTTTTCGAACTATCACATAGTCAGAAACAGTTTGCAAGATATAGAGTACAACGTATCCCAAAAGAAGATTTCAGCCTCACCTCGTTATTGTTCAACGGGGTTTTATGTATAATGACAAAGACAAACGTTTCGCCGATGATATTCGATCGGACGGGGACAATGCGTTGAAATGCAGCATATTTTCATGCGGAACAGGACCAAAGTGGGCGGGGCTTCGCACTTTTTTTGTCTCGCGGGGTCAACAAAATACGTGGGAACAAGATGTTGACAATTGAAGGTGAAAGAGAAAATTTATGGTCCATGACAATTACACATTTCGTCTCGAATCGATTTAAAACGCAGAATTGTGTCTAAACTGCAATTTCGAAATCATAAAAACTACTCGTTTTACTCGCATAAGTGGAATTCAGAAAATTTTGCAGCACCGAAGGAAAATTTGGCCTTTCATACCTTCTTTAGGTCAAAGAAAGGGAAAATCAGCGAGGCCAGGGAGTCATGAATTTCGTATTTTCTCTTTCTGAGAACTGATTTCTCAGAAATTTGGAACAATTTGGATTCAAACTATATTAGAACTGAATTGGATAGTCACGCGAAGTTAGCATTCTAATGAGGAATGGTGCACTTTGTCATTGCACAATTCTGCTGTGTTCAACATGTTTCACGTTGCTGTGCAATTGACTAACCGTATATCTGTATTGGTACAATACCGACCAAACATTTGTCTCAGTTTGAGAACGAATGCCCGAGTGATCTGATGTTTACTGAGTGTGGCCCATATGGTGAAATGGTGAAAAAGGAACATTGTGTAGAATAATAGAAGAAGAGAGCGGGAGAACAAAAAACACAAAGAGAAAGATAACGAGAGAGAGGGAGAGAAAGAGAGGGAGAGAAAGAGAGAAAGAGAGAGAGAGAGAGGGAAGGGATAGGAGGATGCCAGATTCGCCTTTTTCACCCGATCACATGATAGTGGTTGCAAAATAGAGAGAAAGAGAGAGAGAGAGAGATTGGCCGAACAGCCAATTCCTCCAGA
Organism: Litoditis marina; assembly: GCA_964036275.1. Lineage (NCBI taxonomy): Eukaryota > Metazoa > Nematoda > Chromadorea > Rhabditida > Rhabditidae > Litoditis > Litoditis marina. Next base: position 2,889,347 of record OZ038434.1, on the reverse strand, counting down.
GAAACATGTTGTCTTTCTATCAGCAGATGATGTCACTTGGGCTAACTTCTAGACAAATACGTAAATTAAAAAAAACACGTTTCGGCGAAAATAGGTAACATGCATAAATTGCGAAACGAGAGAAAGAGAAAAAGCTCGGGTTTGAAATAGGAGAATTTGAGAAAAATAAGAGATATTTTCATTAATACATGTCAAATGTTAGTTTACTAGGCGTATGAGAAGTAGTACGTTTTGCCTATAAAAAGCTAGTGTTCAGGAGAATTTTTCTCTCTGAAACCAAAGAAAAATATTTAAATTGACAAACTTTGACTTGCGAGATTCGTTATGTGCACTAATTGCTCTCATACTATTCTTACAAGATTACAAGAACCAAACGAGAACACAAGTTTAATACAATGATGGCAAACTCTCGATAAAGTATCTCCTACGCGAGTGTTTTGAACAGAGCAAAACAGCAGGGAGGGGGGGGGGTTAATCAATATCTCACATCATGCAAGCTGGCTGTTATTAGTGAAGTCACATCTCATAACACACCTATAAAAAATGTGGGAAACAGAAACTAATATAATAGTTTAATACCGAGTCAATTACTGTATTTTGCGAACGCGACTCTCAACAATTTCTTGCTTTTCACAGAAATTTTTTAAAAGTCAAAACTCAGTGTTTCATTATTGATTGTTGAAACATTAAGTGTTTCTATAATGAACATATTTTATTGTATGAAAAATCTTTTTAAATTTTTTTACTTGATTGTTCGCGAACGGTCGGTGTCAAGGTCAGAGATCAAACTACAAACACACACCAATCGTACAGTATCGACCCATTGTTTCCTAAGCATTTCCGAACTATTTCTCCAAACCTGCGTCTTTTCAAATTCAAACGCTATTTTTACTCTTTCATCTCCCTGAGATACCAGTTTCACGCAAGTCAAAATTTCTCCTTGTATACTTCCGTTCTGGTCGTTGACCGAGTTCATCATTGCAAGTTTTCGAGTTTGGAATATTTTCAGTTAAGAAGTTTTCAGTTTTCCAGTTTCGGGTAATACAAAACCCTAGACTCGAAGAGAAGATAATTTTGAAAAAAAACTGAAAGTTTTTCGAGTTTCAAGGTTGACTTCAACAACCCTGCAATCCGTACGTACAAAGTATGAAACGCATCATAAACCGGAATCTCGGAATACCACAAATGCGTTATTCACTCTACAATTTTTTTCATGTTTTATAATACTTCATTAGAGCAGTAGATGAGTACAATACAACATACATGTGGAATAGCAATTACAGGGAACGTGGTAAAATCGGAACTACAGCTCGTGGGACGAATTCTGGATTTCCTAATTTTTTTTTTTCGATTTTCGTGCGAGATGCCGCACAGTCTCACTAATTGCGTCCGCGCCAAAATATTTTATTGTCCCAGGCGCCTCACACTGTTTATAATTGCGTGCGAGATGCCGCACCCTCTCTTTAATTCGTCCCAGCCGCAATATAGCAACAGGAGAGGTTGTACCCGAACATACTAATTTTCATGCATGCCCACGCAGCAATTGCTTGTCTTAACTAATTTGTGAATTTGGAACTATAGAAAGTAAGATGAGTATATATATTATTATTCATTAAAGTCATTAACAAAAATTGAACGGAATGAGACAATATATGTCACGTATACCAAGAAACCAGAGTAAAAGCAAGGGTAAAAGTGTAGACGTGAATTAACGTTTAAGAAACGTACGGAATGAAAATAGCCTCACTAAGAAAGAGTAATACCTCTAAAATCCTTAACGAAACACGGCATTACGGCCACAACACAAACTGCTTTTTTTAATTTGTCTGTGTGAAACCTTACCACGGAGAGCCGGATAAACCCTCGGAACGGTGGTTTGCCTAAGCCTAAGCCTTAAATCGAAAAAAAAGAGTTCAATTAGTATAAAAAACGGGTGTAAAGAAAGTAAAGATTAGTTTTGGATTGAAACGTGTACAAGAAATATGGAAGAAGTCCAATAAAATTATATTTTGAGGAAAAGGCTAGTCTCGCTTTTCTTGAAAAAAAAAAACAGAGTGTAAGCTAGATCATTGTGAGTCGCAGTCAGAAGTTGTCTTTTCCGTAACAAAAAACTCGGTATTATTTTTTTTTCTGAAATTTTTAATCGAGCGAGATTAGCCTTTTCCTCAAAATATTTTTATTGGACTTCTTTCATATTTCTTGTACACGTTTCAATCCAAAACTAATCTTTACTTTCTTTACACCCGTTTTTTATACTAATACAATGTACAGTTTTGTATCTGGAACAGAACAATTATACCGTATTTCGAAACTTTTTCAATGAATGCATAGGTCATTCATTCAACGTGTACTTTGGTAATATCAGTCTCATAGTAAACAAATATCGAACAGTCCATAAAACTATTAGGATATTTATTTGAACAAAATACATTCGTGCCACTAGAATGTTCTGAATGTTACAGTTATCTTAATGTGATCAGTGAAAGTTGAAGTCAAAAATCGTTTAGACCCTGATGAAAAAAACCGAAAACTGTGACTGGAGCTACTGAAAAGAGCCTAAATAATACTGAAACACAGCGAAAAACCTTTCACACTGCACTTAGTTTCTGAGAAAGTTTTTGTACCTGTATTCTTATGTGTCTCCCTCATGGTAGATATCCTTCCTGGCTACGAACTCCTTGTCTTGAATGTGGTGTAGAAATAGTACAGCAGATTTTCCTGAACATGGACATAGAAGTTTCGTCTTTGTTGGGTTTGCAAAAGTTATAAAAATTGAATGTTGTATGAAAAGTAAAGAAAAAAACCAATATAGGCCGAACAAAATGATTACGAAAAAGAAAAGGCGAATGATTCGAAGGCTTATATCCAAGAAGTGCAGAAACGACGAATAACGTTCAAACTCATAGATGTTTAACCTTTGGGAGTGACAATATCGAACTCATCAATAAAATACAGTCAAGCTTTCGGAGAAAAAAGTTGTTAGGACAAAATAATAAGATTGAATAAACAAAAGGTACCTTTTTACCCAGCTCTTCCATGTACAAATTTGCTGCGATTACAAGCTGAAACAAGCAAGTTTCGGAATTTTTACAAAAACAGACACTTTGGTAGAACTTAGCAATTTCGAAACACATGGCTCTGCTATAGTATTGGTGCCTCGGAACAATTGAAGCGAAGACGTCCATATTCCAAATGTATACTTATAGGCAAAAACTGATTGTTTACATTTATAGCACTCTCTGAGTGTTTTCAGTCAAAGTTAGCACTAATAATAGGTAAAGAAAAACTATACTCACCTCCCCCTTACCATCCGAGTCATCATCCTTCTTTCTTGCTCTTCTCAGATAGAAGAACACACCCAAAATGATCATTACGACCAGTAAAACACAGACAACTGCGGCGGAACTTTCCGATTATTCCCGACTTTTCCATTTCAGATTTTTTGTCGCCACCATCGCCAAATTCACCGGCACCATTCAGATTGTTCTGTTGATTCGGACTGTCAGGTGGAGCCGGGTTGACGGTAGGAGGTGGGAGAGTGGTGGTGGTGGTAGGACGGAGGGATATTTCGAGTTGCAGTAGTTTGTCGATGGCGGTTTGGTTCGGGAAATAGCTGGAAATGTAAGTTCCAAAATTCATTGTAGCGTGCCAATGCGCCATATTTTGATTTTCGAGTTTTTGTTTTGAGTTTGGACAACTAATATGACCTTTGTTGCACGAACGTAGCATATGAACTCAGTTAAAAGCCCATTTGATTATGAAAACAATCCGAAACAATGAGGTGTTTTCGCTACATCTGACTCTGACAGAGGTTCCGTTTGTTCAGATGGGAAACGTACCCAGGGTTGCCTTGTTTCCAGCTATCGACGACTTCAGGATTTGTTAGAAAGCTTTTCGCCATGTTTCGCATACCAAAAGGTTTGGCTAAAGAAAGGAACAATACGGCATTAAATTTAACTCGTATTCATATTGATCGGTTAGACAATTTGTGTTTGCGAAAACTGAACTAGAACTTAAAACTAGAACACTGTAGACTAGATCACTGATAGAAGAAAACTAAATGCTAGAACAGTGATTTCGCATCTAGTTGTTTTTTTTTCAATAGAGGTTGTGTGGTTTAATGGTTGTGTGCGCGCTGGTACTCAGAAAAAAGTGGTTCGATCTCATTCGGCGCGACATCTTCATGGAGGACCGCCCGATTAAATAATAACGCTTTTCCCTGCTTATATCTAAATCTCACGCCTCCACGGACACTGTGTGATCACTGTCTTGATGGTAATAACATGAATAAATGTTATTATCATTATCATTATTACAGGTCAAATTTCGAATGTGAGCTATTCAGAGTTTTCGGAGCTACCATTCTTTTACAGGTAAACACCACTCACCCAGTATTCTATTCTTTCAAAATGGTGATAAAACTGAAGTTTTTGGGTGTAGCTACAATTTACTCAAAAAGCAAATGGAAATCAACATTTTGGTAAGAGGCGGTAAAATTTAGTGGTCTACATCTCTAAATAAGTTTGACTCAATCGTTCTATGTACTGATTACACTCACTTGTGTTGATATGTGCCTCTTGAATGCGGTCGAGAATGCAATCGGTGAGTTTGCATGAATCATCTTTGTCTCTGAAACGAAATAACAGATAATCATGAATGAGAGCGTTTGTTTCTGTATGAAGAGCATAACGCATGAATATTAGATTGATTTTCTCATATACGTTTCTCGAAAAACGAGGGAGAAGAGTAGTCTTCGCCTTCAATTTTTCCATTTCGACCAATTGCCTTCAGAAGAGTTTCCTGAATTAATTACAGTATAAAGAGAAATTGAACCGGTTTACTCTCTTCCACCAATACGTCATCTTTTTCAGTATATCTAAAAACTCAAATGGCTGTTTTTGATCAATTATTCAAGAAACCTTCTAGTAGTTTTCCGTATATAGATATCAAGAGTCAAGATTTTGGCCAACGCCTATAAAGCTTTGACTAGATGAATTTAAAGAAAATAATCGTCAAACATATTGATAATGCCTGCTGTAAGATCACCTAATTCGTCATGCTTAAAGGGACCGTATCTCTTAAAGTTGGAGGGTTGAGCAGATTAATCGACTGAAGAATGTGTTTTTTTCGTAATTCTCATGAACTTTCTTTTAATCAAGAAAAAATCGACACTTCATATTTTCATTTTGTACTAGGAGATTAGTACTTCGCATATTAAAAAGTTAGACAGCAAGGGGCTCGATTGATTGAGCGGTGCGCGAGCATTCGTTGATCACTTGATGGAGAAAATATGAATAGCAAATATACGCTAATCTCGCTAAACACCACCACTACCAAATCGACCGTCCGTTGTATTAGTACTAGATTTTCACAAGTTATGAGTGATAACTCACGTATAGAACGCCCGTAATGGGGTTGCAACCAAAAAATTGACACTCACAAATCGATCCCGGAATCTTCATCCCATCCTGCGTCTCCTCAAACATACGCTGTTTATCTGCTCTTACATGCCGCCGGGATACAAGTGGCGCGAAATAGTAAAGCAGAGCAAGAGACGCAGAATAGGATGGAGGTGCCGGATCTTCTAGCATACCTACTCAGATCAAACTACACATCATACAATGTCATATCCTGTAAACGAAAGAAAACATTCAGGTTCGAAATTATTTGCATGAAGGCTCGTTTGCATCAATTATCATATCGCGTGTTACATTCAGTTGGGACATGAATAGTGGTTTTACTTCCATTTTCTTTTTGTTTTTATATTCTGGAAAACTTAGCCAATCGCGTGATACATTAATTTGGATCCAATAGGATAGTAGAAAAGATGTGGACTATAGTCGTCGCCAACGGGAAGGCGGGAGGGTACTGTATATCTCACTTTCCTCTGTGCACGCTCGCATATATTTGATTCCGATCGTAGATGCTCATACTACCCCCAAAAACGCGATAAACGAGAGAAAAAAGCACTTTTGCGAGTTTGGGTTACGCACTCCATTCCATTTGCACTAACACTGAACTATTCCACCTAGGACCAGATTACCAGCTAGAAAGAGTTGACTGCAACATTTTCTCCCGAATACGTAGTTAGCAGAAATGACAAAAAAACAATTGTATGAGGGTACAATTATCACGCTCTATGAGTTGCAAAATGGAAAACGTTCTAGGAATGGTAATAGAGTTCAGAATTAAAGTTTCGTTATCAAGTTTCCACCATCCACTTCAATAAGCCGGAAACGTACCTTTGTTGCTGAGCACCGCAGAATGCTGCCGACACACTCTCCAACTCTCCATAGCTCGTGACTTGCATCACAACGGGAAGCTTGAAGTAAACTCTGGACCTGCGGCTATTTCCCCAGATCCGACGTTCTAGTGTCGGCGACTGTTCCCTTGCGGTACTAAGAGTATATCCTCCACGCAAACACTCGTTGCTTAACCCGCGTCTAGCTCGTGACTTGCATCACAGCGGGAAGCTTGAAGTAAACTTTGGACCTGCGGCTATTACCCCAGATCCGGCGTTCTAGTGTCGGCGACTGTTCCCTTGCGGTACTAAGAGTATATCCTCCACCCAAACACTCGTTGCTTAACCCGCGTCTAGCTTGTGACTTGCATCACAGCGGGAAGCTTGAAGTAAACTTTGGACCTGCGGCTATTACCCCAGATCCGGCGTTCTAGTGTCGGCGACTGTTCCCTTGCGGTACTAAGAGTATATCCTCCACCCAAACACTCGTTGCTTAACCCGCGTCTAGCTCGTGACTTGCATCACAGCGGGAAGCTTGAAGTACACTCTGAACCTGCGGCTATTACCCCAGATCCGACGTTCTGGTGTCAGCGACTATTCCCTTGCGGTACTAAGAGTATATCCTCCACCCAAACACTCGTTGCTTAACCCGCGTCTAGCTCGTGACTTGCATCACAGCGGGAAGCTTGAAGTAAACTCTAAACCTGCGGCTATTACCCCAGATCCGGTGTTCTAGTGTCGGCGACTGTTCCCTTGCGGTACTAAGAGTATATCCTCCACCCAAACACTCGTTGCTTAACCCGCGTCTAGCTCGTGACTTGCATCACAGCGGGAAGCTTGAAGTAAACTTTGGACCTGCGGCTATTACCCCAGATCCGGCGTTCTAGTGTCGTCGACTGTTCCCTTGCGGTACTAAGAGTATATCCTCCACCCAAACACTCGTTGCTTAACCCGCGTCTAGCTCGTGACTTGCATCACAGCGGGAAGCTTGAAGTAAACTTTGGACCTGCGGCTATTACCCCAGATCCGGCGTTCTAGTGTCGGCGACTGTTCCCTTGCGGTACTTAGAGTATATCCTCCACCCAAACACTCGTTGCTTAACCCGCGTCTAGCTCGTGACTTGCACCACAGCGGGAAGCTTGAAGTAAATTTTGGACCTGCGGCTATTACCCCAGATCCGGCGTTATAGTGTCGGCGACTGTTCCCTTGCGGTACTTAGAGTATATCCTCCACCCAAACACTCGTTGCTTAACCCGCGTTTAGCTCGTGACTTGCACCACAGCGGGAAGCTTGAAGTAAATTTTGGACCTGCGGCTATTACCCCAGATCCGGCGTTCTAGTGTCGGCGACTGTTCCCTTGCGGTACTTAGAGTATATCCTCCACCCAAACACTCGTTGCTTAACCCGCGTCTAGCTCGTGACTTGCACCACAGCGGGAAGCTTGAAGTAAATTTTGGACCTGCGGCTATTACCCCAGATCCGGCGTTATAGTGTCGGCGACTGTTCCCTTGCGGTACTTAGAGTATATCCTCCACCCAAACACTCGTTGCTTAACCCGCGTTTAGCTCGTGACTTGCACCACAGCGGGAAGCTTGAAATAAATTTTGGACCTGCGGCTATTACCCCAGATCCGGCGTTATAGTGTCGGCGACTGTTCCCTTGCGGTACTTAGAGTATATCCTCCACCCAAACACTCGTTGCTTAACCCGCGTCTAGCTCGTGACTTGCATCACAGCGGGAAGCTTGAAGTAAACTCTGGACCTGCGGCTATTACCCCAGATCCGGCGTTCTAGTGTCGGCGACTGTTCCCTTGCGGTACTAAGAGTATATCCTCCACCCAAACACTCGTTGCTTAACCCGCGTCTAGCTCGTGACTTGCACCACAGCGGGAAGCTTGAAGTAAATTTTGGACCTGCGGCTATTACCCCAGATCCGGCGTTCTAGTGTCGGCGACTGTTCCCTTGCGGTACTTAGAGTATATCCTCCACCCAAACACTCGTTGCTTAACCCGCGTCTAGCTCGTGACTTGCATCACAGCGGGAAGCTTGAAGTAAACTCTGGACCTGCGGCTATTACCCCAGATCCGGCGTTCTAGTGTCGGCGACTGTTCCCTTGCGGTACTAAGAGTATATCCTCCACCCAAACACTCGTTGCTTAACCCGCGTCTAGCTCGTGACTTGCATCACAGCGGGAAGCTTGAAGTACACTCTGAACCTGCGGCTATTACCCCAGATCCGACGTTCTGGTGTCAGCGACTATTCCCTTGCGGTACTAAGAGTATATCCTCCACCCAAACACTCGTTGCTTAACCCGCGTCTAGCTCGTGACTTGCATCACAGCGGGAAGCTTGAAGTACACTCTGAACCTGCGGCTATTACCCCAGATCCGACGTTCTGGTGTCAGCGACTATTCCCTTGCGGTACTAAGAGTATATCCTCCACCCAAACACTCGTTGCTTAACCCGCGTCTAGCTCGTGACTTGCATCACAGCGGGAAGCTTGAAGTAAACTCTAAACCTGCGGCTATTACCCCAGATCCGGTGTTCTAGTGTCGGCGACTGTTCCCTTGCGGTACTAAGAGTATATCCTCCACCCAAACACTCGTTGCTTAACCCGCGTCTAGCTCGTGACTTGCATCACAGCGGGAAGCTTGAAGTAAACTTTGGACCTGCGGCTATTACCCCAGATCCGGCGTTCTAGTGTCGTCGACTGTTCCCTTGCGGTACTAAGAGTATATCCTCCACCCAAACACTCGTTGCTTAACCCGCGTCTAGCTCGTGACTTGCATCACAGCGGGAAGCTTGAAGTAAACTTTGGACCTGCGGCTATTACCCCAGATCCGGCGTTCTAGTGTCGGCGACTGTTCCCTTGCGGTACTTAGAGTATATCCTCCACCCAAACACTCGTTGCTTAACCCGCGTCTAGCTCGTGACTTGCACCACAGCGGGAAGCTTGAAGTAAATTTTGGACCTGCGGCTATTACCCCAGATCCGGCGTTATAGTGTCGGCGACTGTTCCCTTGCGGTACTTAGAGTATATCCTCCACCCAAACACTCGTTGCTTAACCCGCGTTTAGCTCGTGACTTGCACCACAGCGGGAAGCTTGAAGTAAATTTTGGACCTGCGGCTATTACCCCAGATCCGGCGTTATAGTGTCGGCGACTGTTCCCTTGCGGTACTTAGAGTATATCCTCCACCCAAACACTCGTTGCTTAACCCGCGTCTAGCTCGTGACTTGCATCACAGCGGGAAGCTTGAAGTAAACTCTGGACCTGCGGCTATTACCCCAGATCCGGCGTTCTAGTGTCGGCGACTGTTCCCTTGCGGTACTAAGAGTATATCCTCCACCCAAACACTCGTTGCTTAACCCGCGTCTAGCTCGTGACTTGCACCACAGCGGGAAGCTTGAAGTAAATTTTGGACCTGCGGCTATTACCCCAGATCCGGCGTTCTAGTGTCGGCGACTGTTCCCTTGCGGTACTTAGAGTATATCCTCCACCCAAACACTCGTTGCTTAACCCGCGTCTAGCTCGTGACTTGCATCACAGCGGGAAGCTTGAAGTAAACTCTGGACCTGCGGCTATTACCCCAGATCCGGCGTTCTAGTGTCGGCGACTGTTCCCTTGCGGTACTAAGAGTATATCCTCCACCCAAACACTCGTTGCTTAACCCGCGTCTAGCTCGTGACTTGCATCACAGCGGGAAGCTTGAAGTACACTCTGAACCTGCGGCTATTACCCCAGATCCGACGTTCTGGTGTCAGCGACTATTCCCTTGCGGTACTAAGAGTATATCCTCCACCCAAACACTCGTTGCTTAACCCGCGTCTAGCTCGTGACTTGCATCACAGCGGGAAGCTTGAAGTAAACTCTAAACCTGCGGCTATTACCCCAGATCCGGTGTTCTAGTGTCGGCGACTGTTCCCTTGCGGTACTAAGAGTATATCCTCCACCCAAACACTCGTTGCTTAACCCGCGTCTAGCTCGTGACTTGCATCACAGCGGGAAGCTTGAAGTAAACTTTGGACCTGCGGCTATTACCCCAGATCCGGCGTTCTAGTGTCGTCGACTGTTCCCTTGCGGTACTAAGAGTATATCCTCCACCCAAACACTCGTTGCTTAACCCGCGTCTAGCTCGTGACTTGCATCACAGCGGGAAGCTTGAAGTAAACTTTGGACCTGCGGCTATTACCCCAGATCCGGCGTTCTAGTGTCGGCGACTGTTCCCTTGCGGTACTTAGAGTATATCCTCCACCCAAACACTCGTTGCTTAACCCGCGTCTAGCTCGTGACTTGCACCACAGCGGGAAGCTTGAAGTAAATTTTGGACCTGCGGCTATTACCCCAGATCCGGCGTTATAGTGTCGGCGACTGTTCCCTTGCGGTACTTAGAGTATATCCTCCACCCAAACACTCGTTGCTTAACCCGCGTTTAGCTCGTGACTTGCACCACAGCGGGAAGCTTGAAGTAAATTTTGGACCTGCGGCTATTACCCCAGATCCGGCGTTATAGTGTCGGCGACTGTTCCCTTGCGGTACTAAGAGTATATCCTCCACCCAAACACTCGTTGCTTAACCCGCGTCTAGCTCGTGACTTGCATCACAGCGGGAAGCTTGAAATAAATTTTGGACCTGCGGCTATTACCCCAGATCCGGCGTTCTAGTGTCGGCGACTGTTCCCTTGCGGTACTTAGAGTATATCCTCCACCCAAACACTCGTTGCTTAACCCGCGTCTAGCTCGTGACTTGCACCACAGCGGGAAGCTTGAAGTAAATTTTGGACCCGCGGCTATTACCCCAGATCCGGCGTTATAGTGTCGGCGACTGTTCCCTTGCGGTACTAAGAGTATATCCTCCACCCAAACACTCGTTGCTTAACCCGCGTCTAGCTCGTGACTTGCATCACAGCGGGAAGCTTGAAGTAAACTCTGAACCTGCGGCTATTACCCCAGATCCGGTGTTCTAGTGTCGGCGACTGTTCCCTTGCGGTACTAAGAGTATATCCTCCACCCAAACACTCGTTGCTTAACCCGCGTCTAGCTCGTGACTTGCATCACAGCGGGAAGCTTGAAGTAAACTCTGGACCTACGGCTATTACCCCAGATCCGGCGTTCTAGTGTCGGCGACTGTTCCCTTGCGGTACTAAGAGTATATCCTCCACCCAAACACTCGTTGCTTAACCCGCGTCTAGCTCGTGACTTGCATCACAGCGGGAAGCTTGAAGTAAACTCTGGACCTGCGGCTATTACCCCAGATCCGGCGTTCTTGTGTCGGCGACTGTTCCCTTGCGGTACTAAGAGTATATCCTCCACCCAAACACTCGTTGCTTAACCCGCGTCTAGCTCGTGACTTGCATCACAGCGGGAAGCTTGAAGTAAACTCTGAACCTGCGGCTATTACCCCAGATCCGGTGTTCTAGTGTCGGCGACTGTTCCCTTGCGGTACTAAGAGTATATCCTCCACCCAAACACTCGTTGCTTAACCCGCGTCTAGCTCGTGACTTGCATCACAGCGGGAAGCTTGAAGTAAACTCTGGACCTGCGGCTATTACCCCAGATCCGGCGTTCTTGTGTCGGCGACTGTTCCCTTGCGGTACTAAGAGTATATCCTCCACCCAAACACTCGTTGCTTAACCCGCGTCTAGCTCGTGACTTGCATCACAGCGGGAAGCTTGAAGTAAACTTTGGACCTGCGGCTATTACCCCAGATCCGGCGTTCTAGTGTCGGCGACTGTTCCCTTGCGGTACTAAGAGTATATCCTCCACCCAAACACTCGTTGCTTAACCCGCGTCTAGCTCGTGACTTGCATCACAGCGGGAAGCTTGAAGTAAACTCTGGACCTGCGGCTATTACCCCAGATCCGGCGTTCTAGTGTCGGCGACTGTTCCCTTGCGGTACTAAGAGTATATCCTCCACCCAAACACTCGTTGCTTAACCCGCGTCTAGCTCGTGACTTGCATCACAGCGGGAAGCTTGAAGTAAACTCTGGACCTGCGGCTATTACCCCAGATCCGGCGTTCTAGTGTCGGCGACTGTTCCCTTGCGGTACTAAGAGTATATCCTCCACCCAAACACTCGTTGCTTAACCCGCGTCTAGCTCGTGACTTGCATCACAGCGGGAAGCTTGAAGTAAACTTTGGACCTGCGGCTATTACCCCAGATCCGGCGTTCTAGTGTCGGCGACTGTTCCCTTGCGGTACTAAGAGTATATCCTCCACCCAAACACTCGTTGCTTAACCCGCGTCTAGCTCGTGACTTGCATCACAGCGGGAAGCTTGAAGTAAACTCTGGACCTGCGGCTATTACCCCAGATCCGGCGTTCTAGTGTCGGCGACTGTTCCCTTGCGGTACTAAGAGTATATCCTCCACCCAAACACTCGTTGCTTAACCCGCGTCTAGCTCGTGACTTGCATCACAGCGGGAAGCTTGAAGTAAACTCTGGACCTGCGGCTATTACCCCAGATCCGGCGTTCTAGTGTCGGCGACTGTTCCCTTGCGGTACTAAGAGTATATCCTCCACCCAAACACTCGTTGCTTAACCCGCGTCTAGCTCGTGACTTGCATCACAGCGGGAAGCTTGAAGTAAACTCTGGACCTTCGGCTATTACCCCAGATCCGGCGTTCTAGTGTCGGCGACTGTTCCCTTGCGGTACTAAGAGTATATCCTCCACGCAAACACTCGTTGCTTAACCCGCGTCTAGCTCGTGACTTGCATCACAGCGGGAAGCTTGAAGTAAATTTTGGACCTGCGGCTATTACCCCAGATCCGGCGTTATAGTGTCGGCGACTGTTCCCTTGCGGTACTAAGAGTATATCCTCCACCCAAACACTCGTTGCTTAACCCGCGTCTAGCTCGTGACTTGCATCACAGCGGGAAGCTTGAAGTAAACTCTGGACCTGCGGCTATTACCCCAGATCCGGCGTTCTAGTGTCGGCGACTGTTCCCTTGCGGTACTAAGAGTATATCCTCCACCCAAACACTCGTTGCTTAACCCGCGTCTAGCTCGTGACTTGCATCACAGCGGGAAGCTTGAAGTAAACTCTGGACCTGCGGCTATTACCCCAGATCCGGCGTTCTAGTGTCGGCGACTGTTCCCTTGCGGTACTAAGAGTATATCCTCCACCCAAACACTCGTTGCTTAACCCGCGTCTAGCTCGTGACTTGCATCACAGCGGGAAGCTTGAAGTAAACTCTGGACCTGCGGCTATTACCCCAGATCCGGCGTTCTAGTGTCGGCGACTGTTCCCTTGCGGTACTAAGAGTATATCCTCCACCCAAACACTCGTTGCTTAACCCGCGTCCAGCTCGTGACTTGCATCACAGCGGGAAGCTTGAAGTAAACTTTAGACCTGCGGCTATTACCCCAGATCCGGCGTTCTAGTGTCGGCGACTGTTCCCTTGCGGTACTAAGAGTATATCCTCCACCCAAACACTCGTTGCTTAACCCGCGTCTAGGTCGTGACTTGCATCACAGCGGGAAGCTTGAAGTAAACTCTGGACCTGCGGCTATTACCCCAGATCCGGCGTTCTAGTGTCGGCGACTGTTCCCTTGCGGTACTAAGAGTATATCCTCCACCCAAACACTCGTTGCTTAACCCGCGTCTAGCTCGTGACTTGCATCACAGCGGGAAGCTTGAAGTAAACTCTGGACCTTCGGCTATTACCCCAGATCCGGCGTTCTAGTGTCGGCGACTGTTCCCTTGCGGTACTAAGAGTATATCCTCCACGCAAACACTCGTTGCTTAACCCGCGTCTAGCTCGTGACTTGCATCACAGCGGGAAGCTTGAAGTAAACTCTGGACCTGCGGCTATTACCCCAGATCCGGCGTTCTAGTGTCGGCGACTGTTCCCTTGCGGTACTAAGAGTATATCCTCCACCCAAACACTCGTTGCTTAACCCGCGTCTAGCTCGTGACTTGCATCACAGCGGGAAGCTTGAAGTAAACTCTGGACCTGCGGCTATTACCCCAGATCCGGCGTTCTAGTGTCGGCGACTGTTCCCTTGCGGTACTAAGAGTATATCCTCCACCCAAACACTCGTTGCTTAACCCGCGTCTAGCTCGTGACTTGCATCACAGCGGGAAGCTTGAAGTAAACTCTGGACCTGCGGCTATTACCCCAGATCCGGCGTTCTAGTGTCGGCGACTGTTCCCTTGCGGTACTAAGAGTATATCCTCCACCCAAACACTCGTTGCTTAACCCGCGTCTAGCTCGTGACTTGCATCACAGCGGGAAGCTTGAAGTAAACTTTAGACCTGCGGCTATTACCCCAGATCCGGCGTTCTAGTGTCGGCGACTGTTCCCTTGCGGTACTAAAAGTATATCCTCCACCCAAACACTCGTTGCTTAACCCGCGTCTAGCTCGTGACTTGCATCACAGCGGGAAGCTTGAAGTAAACTCTGGACCTGCGGCTATTACCCCAGCTCCGGCGTTCTAGTGTCGGCGACTGTTCCCTTGCGGTACTAAGAGTATATCCTCCACCCAAATACTCGTTGCTTAACCCGCGTCTAGCTCGTGACTTGCATCACAGCGGGAAGCTTGAAGTAAACTCTGGACCTGCGGCTATTACCCCAGATCCGGCGTTCTAGTGTCGGCGACTGTTCCCTTGCGGTACTGAGAGTATATCCTCCACCCAAACACTCGTTGCTTAACCCGCGTCTAGCTCGTGACTTGCATCACAGCGGGAAGCTTGAAGTAAACTCTGGACCTGCGGCTATTACCCCAGATCCGGCGTTCTAGTGTCGGCGACTGTTCCATTGCGGTACTAAGAGTATATCCTCCACCCAAACACTCGTTGCTTAACCCGCGTCTAGCTCGTGACTTGCATCACAGCGGGAAGCTTGAAGTAAACTTTGGACCTGCGGCTATTACCCCAGATCCGGCGTTCTAGTGTCGGCGACTGTTCCCTTGCGGTACTAAGAGTATATCCTCCACCCAAACACTCGTTGCTTAACCCGCGTCTAGCTCGTGACTTGCATCACAGCGGGAAGCTTGAAGTAAACTCTGGACCTGCGGCTATTACCCCAGATCCGGCGTTCTAGTGTCGGCGACTGTTCCCTTGCGGTACTAAGAGTATATCCTCCACCCAAACACTCGTTGCTTAACCCGCGTCTAGCTCGTGACTTGCATCACAGCGGGAAGCTTGAAGTAAACTCTGGACCTGCGGCTATTACCCCAGATCCGGCGTTCTAGTGTCGGCGACTGTTCCCTTGCGGTACTAAGAGTATATCCTCCACCCAAACACTCGTTGCTTAACCCGCGTCTAGCTCGTGACTTGCATCACAGCGGGAAGCTTGAAGTAAACTCTGGACCTGCGGCTATTACCCCAGATCCGGCGTTCTAGTGTCGGCGACTGTTCCCTTGCGGTACTAAGAGTATATCCTCCACCCAAACACTCGTTGCTCAACCCGCGTCTAGCTCGTGACTTGCATCACAGCGGGAAGCTTGAAGTAAACTCTGGACCTGCGGCTATTACCCCAGATCCGGCGTTCTAGTGTCGGCGACTGTTCCCTTGCGGTACTAAGAGTATATCCTCCACGCAAACACTCGTTGCTTAACCCGCGTCTAGCTCGTGACTTGCATCACAGCGGGAAGCTTGGAGTAAACTCTGAACCTGCGGCTATTACCCCAGATCCGGTGTTCTAGTGTCGGCGACTGTTCCCTTGCGGTACTAAGAGTATATCCTCCACCCAAACACTCGTTGCTTAACCCGCGTCTAGCTCGTGACTTGCATCACAGCGGGAAGCTTGAAGTAAACTTTGGACCTGCGGCTATTACCCCAGATCCGGCGTTCTAGTGTCGGCGACTGTTCCCTTGCGGTACTAAGAGTATATCCTCCACCCAAACATTCGTTGCTTAACCCGCGTCTAGCTCGTGACTTGCATCACAGCGGGAAGCTTGAAGTAAACTTTGGACCTGCGGCTATTACCCCAGATCCGGCGTTCTAGTGTCGGCGACTGTTCCCTTGCGGTACTAAGAGTATATCCTCCACCCAAACACTCGTTGCTTAACCCGCGTCTAGCTCGTGACTTGCATCACAGCGGGAAGCTTGAAGTAAACTTTGGACCTGCGGCTATTACCTCAGATCCGGTGTTCTAGTGTCGGCGACTGTTCCCTTGCGGTACTAAGAGTATATCCTCCACCCAAACACTCGTTGCTTAACCCGCGTCTAGCTCGTGACTTGCATCACAGCGGGAAGCTTGAAATAAATTTTGGACCTGCGGCTATTACCCCAGATCCGGCGTTCTAGTGTCGGCGACTGTTCCCTTGCGGTACTTAGAGTATATCCTCCACCCAAACACTCGTTGCTTAACCCGCGTCTAGCTCGTGACTTGCACCACAGCGGGAAGCTTGGAGTAAATTTTGGACCTGCGGCTATTACCCCAGATCCGGCGTTATAGTGTCGGCGACTGTTCCATTGCGGTACTAAGACTATATCCTCCACCCAAACACTCGTTGCTTAACCCGCGTCTAGCTCGTGACTTGCATCACAGCGGGAAGCTTGAAGTAAACTTTGGACCTGCGGCTATTACCCCAGATCCGGCGTTCTAGTGTCGGCGACTGTTCCCTTGCGGTACTAAGAGTATATCCTCCACCCAAACACTCGTTGCTTAACCCGCGTCTAGCTCGTGACTTGCATCACAGCGGGAAGCTTGAAGTAAACTTTGGACCTGCGGCTATTACCCCAGATCCGGCGTTCTAGTGTCGGCGACTGTTCCCTTGCGGTACTAAGAGTATATCCTCCACCCAAACATTCGTTGCTTAACCCGCGTCTAGCTCGTGACTTGCATCACAGCGGGAAGCTTGAAGTAAACTTTGGACCTGCGGCTATTACCCCAGATCCGGCGTTCTAGTGTCGGCGACTGTTCCCTTGCGGTACTAAGAGTATATCCTCCACCCAAACACTCGTTGCTTAACCCGCGTCTAGCTCGTGACTTGCGGGAAGCTTGAAGTAAACTTTGGACCTGCGGCTATTACCCCAGATCCGGCGTTCTAGTGTCGGCGACTGTTCCCTTGCGGTACTAAGAGTATATCCTCCACCCAAACACTCGTTGCTTAACCCGCGTCTAGCTCGTGACTTGCATCACAGCGGGAAGCTTGAAGTAAACTTTGGACCTGCGGCTATTACCTCAGATCCGGTGTTCTAGTGTCGGCGACTGTTCCCTTGCGGTACTAAGAGTATATCCTCCACCCAAACACTCGTTGCTTAACCCGCGTCTAGCTCGTGACTTGCATCACAGCGGGAAGCTTGAAATAAATTTTGGACCTGCGGCTATTACCCCAGATCCGGCGTTCTAGTGTCGGCGACTGTTCCCTTGCGGTACTTAGAGTATATCCTCCACCCAAACACTCGTTGCTTAACCCGCGTCTAGCTCGTGACTTGCACCACAGCGGGAAGCTTGAAGTAAATTTTGGACCTGCGGCTATTACCCCAGATCCGGCGTTATAGTGTCGGCGACTGTTCCATTGCGGTACTAAGAGTATATCCTCCACCCAAACACTCGTTGCTTAACCCGCGTCTAGCTCGTGACTTGCATCACAGCGGGAAGCTTGAAATAAATTTTGGACCTGCGGCTATTACCCCAGATCCGGCGTTCTAGTGTCGGCGACTGTTCCCTTGCGGTACTTAGAGTATATCCTCCACCCAAACACTCGTTGCTTAACCCGCGTCTAGCTCGTGACTTGCACCACAGCGGGAAGCTTGAAGTAAATTTTGGACCTGCGGCTATTACCCCAGATCCGGCGTTATAGTGTCGGCGACTGTTCCCTTGCGGTACTAAGAGTATATCCTCCACTCGAACACTCGTTGCTTAACCCGCGTCTAGCTCGTGACTTGCATCACAGCGGGAAGCTTGAAGTAAACTCTGAACCTGCGGCTATTACCCCAGATCCGGTGTTCTAGTGTCGGCGACTGTTCCCTTGCGGTACTAAGAGTATATCCTCCACCCAAACACTCGTTGCTTAACCCGCGTCTAGCTCGTGACTTGCATCACAGCGGGAAGCTTGAAATAAATTTTGGACCTGCGGCTATTACCCCAGATCCGGCGTTCTAGTGTCGGCGACTGTTCCCTTGCGGTACTAAGAGTATATCCTCCACCCAAACACTCGTTGCTTAACCCGCGTCTAGCTCGTGACTTGCACCACAGCGGGAAGCTTGAAGTAAATTTTGGACCTGCGGCTGTTACCCCAGATCCGGCGTTATAGTGTCGGCGACTGTTCCCTTGCGGTACTAAGAGTATATCCTCCACCCAAACACTCGTTGCTTAACCCGCGTCTAGCTCGTGACTTGCATCACAGCGGGAAGCTTGAAATAAATTTTGGACCTGCGGCTATTACCCCAGATCCGGCGTTCTAGTGTCGGCGACTGTTCCCTTGCGGTACTTAGAGTATATCCTCCACCCAAACACTCGTTGCTTAACCCGCGTCTAGCTCGTGACTTGCATCACAGCGGGAAGCTTGAAGTAAATTTTGGATCTGCGGCTATTACCCCAGATCCGGCGTTCTAGTGTCGGCGACTGTTCCCTTGCGGTACTTAGAGTATATCCTCCACCCAAACACTCGTTGCTTAACCCGCGTCTAGCTCGTGACTTGCACCACAGCGGGAAGCTTGAAGTAAATTTTGGACCTGCGGCTATTACCCCAGATCCGGCGTTATAGTGTCGGCGACTGTTCCATTGCGGTACTAAGAGTATATCCTCCACCCAAACACTCGTTGCTTAACCCGCGTCTAGCTCGTGACTTGCATCACAGCGGGAAGCTTGAAATAAATTTTGGACCTGCGGCTATTACCCCAGATCCGGCGTTCTAGTGTCGGCGACTGTTCCCTTGCGGTACTTAGAGTATATCCTCCACCCAAACACTCGTTGCTTAACCCGCGTCTAGCTCGTGACTTGCACCACAGCGGGAAGCTTGAAGTAAATTTTGGACCTGCGGCTATTACCCCAGATCCGGCGTTATAGTGTCGGCGACTGTTCCCTTGCGGTACTAAGAGTATATCCTCCACCCGAACACTCGTTGCTTAACCCGCGTCTAGCTCGTGACTTGCATCACAGCGGGAAGCTTGAAGTAAATTTTGGACCTGCGGCTATTACCCCAGATCCGGCGTTCTAGTGTCGGCGACTGTTCCCTTGCGGTACTTAGAGTATATCCTCCACCCAAACACTCGTTGCTTAACCCGCGTCTAGCTCGTGACTTGCACCACAGCGGGAAGCTTGAAGTAAATTTTGGACCTGCGGCTATTACCCCAGATCCGGCGTTATAGTGTCGGCGACTGTTCCATTGCGGTACTAAGAGTATATCCTCCACCCAAACACTCGTTGCTTAACCCGCGTCTAGCTCGTGACTTGCATCACAGCGGGAAGCTTGAAATAAATTTTGGACCTGCGGCTATTACCCCAGATCCGGCGTTCTAGTGTCGGCGACTGTTCCCTTGCGGTACTTAGAGTATATCCTCCACCCAAACACTCGTTGCTTAACCCGCGTCTAGCTCGTGACTTGCACCACAGCGGGAAGCTTGAAGTAAATTTTGGACCTGCGGCTATTACCCCAGATCCGGCGTTATAGTGTCGGCGACTGTTCCCTTGCGGTACTAAGAGTATATCCTCCACCCGAACACTCGTTGCTTAACCCGCGTCTAGCTCGTGACTTGCATCACAGCGGGAAGCTTGAAGTAAACTCTGAACCTGCGGCTATTACCCCAGATCCGGTGTTCTAGTGTCGGCGACTGTTCCCTTGCGGTACTAAGAGTATATCCTCCACCCAAACACTCGTTGCTTAACCCGCGTCTAGCTCGTGACTTGCATCACAGCGGGAAGCTTGAAATAAATTTTGGACCTGCGGCTATTACCCCAGATCCGGCGTTCTAGTGTCGGCGACTGTTCCCTTGCGGTACTAAGAGTATATCCTCCACCCAAACACTCGTTGCTTAACCCGCGTCTAGCTCGTGACTTGCACCACAGCGGGAAGCTTGAAGTAAATTTTGGACCTGCGGCTGTTACCCCAGATCCGGCGTTATAGTGTCGGCGACTGTTCCCTTGCGGTACTAAGAGTATATCCTCCACCCAAACACTCGTTGCTTAACCCGCGTCTAGTTACAAACAGAAGTTTGTGTAATAAGAAATATCGATGACAGAAATAGCAGTAATTAGTGGAAAGCCACTAAAATAGAAACACGAAAACGCTTTTAGAGAGACTTTATTAATATAAAAATAGAATATGCGCGATTTACTTTACAAAAGAGAGAAGAGGAAACTAAACAGAGCGAACAACAACTGAAAATAAACCAGCCAGCCCGAATATGATGACATTAAAGGACTGCGATGGGCGCGGCGAGACCCATATTTGTAAACGCAGTACAACGTAATGGTGGAAATAATAACAGACATAGTATCACAATACGTAACATCCCGGGGGTCGGGAGAAGCGTCGACCCGACGCTGCTAGACAAGACATAATAGAAAAACATGGGTCGATGAAAGAACATATGACTATCAATAATATCTTCTCTGCCTGTTCCACTAGGTCATTCTTCTCGGATGGTATTCTTGCACGGGGTTCTCATACTGGACAACTCTCGCTGACTGGGATCTGAAGGTGATCCCAGTGTTAGGATCTTCTTTCTTCAGGTCTTCTTTCTTCCGGTCTTCTCTCAACTCTCGGACAATTCTAGACGCGAAACTTTCTTTCTTCGGATCTTCTTTCACCACGAACGAACTTCGGACATACCCTCCAGGAGGACCAGGTTTCGGAACTTCTCCAGCATTGCAATTCTGAGCAATGTGTCCAAGGTCATTGCACTTGAAACACCTTCTCCCTTCCCTCTGTGTTGATCTTACATCATCACTTGCTTTGAAAGGCGTACCAACTATCTTGTCGGTAGACGTGTCATTGCGGTAGAACCTTTTGTCAGGCAATGAACTCCGATTTCTATCCATACGTAATGCGAGTCGCTTTACTTCCTCATATGCTTGACTCTCTTCTGAATCCTCCAATGCATTCACCAAATGTACCGCTTCCTGCCAGTGTCGCAATTGCTGGTACAGTATATCAGCTCGTGTCATTGAAAGAGCCTCATCTGACAGCTGCGGATAAGCCTTCCCAGTTAGCAATTCCAGTCTCACACAGAATTTTGCCACAGACTCATCCCTTGACTTGCACAGGCTTCTCACACTTGATATCGCCTTCACCGTCTCAATCCTTCCTGCCTCGTTCATTCTTAACTTCATGGCCCACACTAGCCGGTCAAACGATCCTTCTCGATCTTCCCTTCTGAGAATCTTGAAATGATCTCTTGCCGATCCAGTCAGTTTCTCCACTAACATATCTCTCAGGTGATCGTCTCTCCACACTTCCTTAGGATACCTGATCAGAAAAGATTTCACATATGCTGACCATGGCTGAGAGCCATCCCCACTGAAATTACCAATGGGCGGTGCAGCTTGTGACCTCATGAACTCATACATCATTGACTTTTCTGAATCGCTCTCGCGTGTCTGCAAAAGATCACGCCCCAGAGATTGATCAGCTTGTCCCATATGTGTTCTGCCATGATTACTCCTCTGATCGCCGAACCAATGAAAATCCTGTGGTGACACATTGTATCCACCACAATTATCTCCTTCTCTCACTTGATTGTCCTTCCAAGTGTTCACCTTATCCCTGCTTTCTCGCACAACGGACCCAGTCATCAATACTGACCCCACTGTACTTCCGCTGTTAGACCTCACATAGCCATCTATCGATCTTCCTTGCTTCACTCTATTGAATCGCTCAATAAGCTTATCAAAATCTTCATCCTTCACACTGGACTTCTTGTTCTCCCCATTGGTCACATCAACAACCGAGTTCCTTTCGATGCTTTCCAATTGCTTGTTCTCAAGCTCTTCACATCTCATAACTCTGTTGACACACTTCTCAGCAACCACACTTTGATCACAGTCCAAAGTAGTACACACACTATTCAACACAGCTTCCTTGACACTCACTGTATCAACCACATCAGCTTCACTACATCCCAATACTTGGCAAATCTCTTGCACAATTGATCCACTATCAGTTGCCAAAGTCACCAGTTCCTTGACATCTGCTGCTGTTCCGATGTTTGCACGTTTCAAAGTGTCCTGGAATTCATCATCCAACACACTTGTCTCGTTCCGCTTGACTCCGACCACCACTTTAACCAACTTCTCCAAAGCCTCTGCTTCCTTGCGAATATCCATCATTGCATCCTCCCTCTGTGTTCCCAATCTTGTATGCTTGCTTATCTCCTTCTCAGCATAAATCACCAATCGCGTCACTGATTTCAATATCACTGCTTCCATTCCCGATGGTTGAACCTCAGTCGCATGTACACTGTCTGCCTCTCTGGGCTCCCTAGGTGCACCTCTTTCGACTATTCCACTTCTTCCTGACAATCTTGACACACTGTTCCCACTCTCCATCGCAGTGTGTAAATCGTTCTCGTTTCCTTGTCCTTGTTCACTCATGCTTGTGTTGTTGCTCACTGTACCCATTGATTTCCAATACCAAATTGAAAAATTGGGCAGCGATTTCACCGTACTCCACCAAAGAAAGGTCTGAAAATGAAAAATCGGACAGCAATTCCCCTTGGAAAAATGCTATTTTATACCGAGAATTCACTCAGATGCCACTTCGGCGGGGTCGGTGACGATACCTACGGTCGCTTACTGACCTGAATATCTCACAACAAACAACAAAATATAAACTGATTCCCGCTTGACAGGTCACAGTGTTACTGAGTCTCGCTTGACCAGACGCAGCCAATACAATACCGATCTCTTCGTACAAGAGTTATACCGGCTAATAGAATGTCACTCTCTTCGTGCAAGAGATATAGGCGACAAACTATCAATAAACAGGACAAGAAAATTTGAAAAATGCACAAATATAATTAATTAATGGGCCTTTTCCTCAAAAATAATTTCGCGCACTAGCTATCTATCGATCGAGCGGTTCGGCCCCCAAGTTACAAACAGAAGTTTGTGTAATAAGAAATATCGATGACAGAAATAGCAGTAATTAGTGGAAAGCCACTAAAATAGAAACACGAAAACGCTTTTAGAGAGACTTTATTAATATAAAAATAGAATATGCGCGATTTACTTTACAAAAGAGAGAAGAGGAAACTAAACAGAGCGAACAACAACTGAAAATAAACCAGCCAGCCCGAATATGATGACATTAAAGGACTGCGATGGGCGCGGCGAGACCCATATTTGTAAACGCAGTACAACGTAATGGTGGAAATAATAACAGACATAGTATCACAATACGTAACAGTCTAGCTCGTGACTTGCATCACAGCGGGAAGCTTGAAATAAATTTTGGACCTGCGGCTATTACCCCAGATCCGGCGTTCTAGTGTCGGCGACTGTTCCCTTGCGGTACTTAGAGTATATCCTCCACCCAAACACTCGTTGCTTAACCCGCGTCTAGCTCGTGACTTGCATCACAGCGGGAAGCTTGAAGTAAATTTTGGATCTGCGGCTATTACCCCAGATCCGGCGTTCTAGTGTCGGCGACTGTTCCCTTGCGGTACTTAGAGTATATCCTCCACCCAAACACTCGTTGCTTAACCCGCGTCTAGCTCGTGACTTGCACCACAGCGGGAAGCTTGAAGTAAATTTTGGACCTGCGGCTATTACCCCAGATCCGGCGTTATAGTGTCGGCGACTGTTCCATTGCGGTACTAAGAGTATATCCTCCACCCAAACACTCGTTGCTTAACCCGCGTCTAGCTCGTGACTTGCATCACAGCGGGAAGCTTGAAATAAATTTTGGACCTGCGGCTATTACCCCAGATCCGGCGTTCTAGTGTCGGCGACTGTTCCCTTGCGGTACTTAGAGTATATCCTCCACCCAAACACTCGTTGCTTAACCCGCGTCTAGCTCGTGACTTGCACCACAGCGGGAAGCTTGAAGTAAATTTTGGACCTGCGGCTATTACCCCAGATCCGGCGTTCTAGTGTCGGCGACTGTTCCCTTGCGGTACTAAGAGTATATCCTCCACCCGAACACTCGTTGCTTAACCCGCGTCTAGCTCGTGACTTGCATCACAGCGGGAAGCTTGAAGTAAATTTTGGACCTGCGGCTATTACCCCAGATCCGGCGTTCTAGTGTCGGCGACTGTTCCCTTGCGGTACTTAGAGTATATCCTCCACCCAAACACTCGTTGCTTAACCCGCGTCTAGCTCGTGACTTGCACCACAGCGGGAAGCTTGAAGTAAATTTTGGACCTGCGGCTATTACCCCAGATCCGGCGTTATAGTGTCGGCGACTGTTCCATTGCGGTACTAAGAGTATATCCTCCACCCAAACACTCGTTGCTTAACCCGCGTCTAGCTCGTGACTTGCATCACAGCGGGAAGCTTGAAATAAATTTTGGACCTGCGGCTATTACCCCAGATCCGGCGTTCTAGTGTCGGCGACTGTTCCCTTGCGGTACTTAGAGTATATCCTCCACCCAAACACTCGTTGCTTAACCCGCGTCTAGCTCGTGACTTGCACCACAGCGGGAAGCTTGAAGTAAATTTTGGACCTGCGGCTATTACCCCAGATCCGGCGTTATAGTGTCGGCGACTGTTCCCTTGCGGTACTAAGAGTATATCCTCCACCCGAACACTCGTTGCTTAACCCGCGTCTAGCTCGTGACTTGCATCACAGCGGGAAGCTTGAAGTAAACTCTGAACCTGCGGCTATTACCCCAGATCCGGTGTTCTAGTGTCGGCGACTGTTCCCTTGCGGTACTAAGAGTATATCCTCCACCCAAACACTCGTTGCTTAACCCGCGTCTAGCTCGTGACTTGCATCACAGCGGGAAGCTTGAAATAAATTTTGGACCTGCGGCTATTACCCCAGATCCGGCGTTCTAGTGTCGGCGACTGTTCCCTTGCGGTACTAAGAGTATATCCTCCACCCAAACACTCGTTGCTTAACCCGCGTCTAGCTCGTGACTTGCACCACAGCGGGAAGCTTGAAGTAAATTTTGGACCTGCGGCTGTTACCCCAGATCCGGCGTTATAGTGTCGGCGACTGTTCCCTTGCGGTACTAAGAGTATATCCTCCACCCAAACACTCGTTGCTTAACCCGCGTCTAGCTCGTGACTTGCATCACAGCGGGAAGCTTGAAATAAATTTTGGACCTGCGGCTATTACCCCAGATCCGGCGTTCTAGTGTCGGCGACTGTTCCCTTGCGGTACTTAGAGTATATCCTCCACCCAAACACTCGTTGCTTAACCCGCGTCTAGCTCGTGACTTGCATCACAGCGGGAAGCTTGAAGTAAATTTTGGATCTGCGGCTATTACCCCAGATCCGGCGTTCTAGTGTCGGCGACTGTTCCCTTGCGGTACTTAAAGTATATCCTCCACCCAAACACTCGTTGCTTAACCCGCGTCTAGCTCGTGACTTGCACCACAGCGGGAAGCTTGAAGTAAATTTTGGACCTGCGGCTATTACCCCAGATCCGGCGTTATAGTGTCGGCGACTGTTCCATTGCGGTACTAAGAGTATATCCTCCACCCAAACACTCGTTGCTTAACCCGCGTCTAGCTCGTGACTTGCATCACAGCGGGAAGCTTGAAATAAATTTTGGACCTGCGGCTATTACCCCAGATCCGGCGTTCTAGTGTCGGCGACTGTTCCCTTGCGGTACTTAGAGTATATCCTCCACCCAAACACTCGTTGCTTAACCCGCGTCTAGCTCGTGACTTGCACCACAGCGGGAAGCTTGAAGTAAATTTTGGACCTGCGGCTATTACCCCAGATCCGGCGTTATAGTGTCGGCGACTGTTCCCTTGCGGTACTAAGAGTATATCCTCCACCCGAACACTCGTTGCTTAACCCGCGTCTAGCTCGTGACTTGCATCACAGCGGGAAGCTTGAAGTAAACTCTGAACCTGCGGCTATTACCCCAGATCCGGTGTTCTAGTGTCGGCGACTGTTCCCTTGCGGTACTAAGAGTATATCCTCCACCCAAACACTCGTTGCTTAACCCGCGTCTAGCTCGTGACTTGCATCACAGCGGGAAGCTTGAAATAAATTTTGGACCTGCGGCTATTACCCCAGATCCGGCGTTCTAGTGTCGGCGACTGTTCCCTTGCGGTACTAAGAGTATATCCTCCACCCAAACACTCGTTGCTTAACCCGCGTCTAGCTCGTGACTTGCACCACAGCGGGAAGCTTGAAGTAAATTTTGGACCTGCGGCTGTTACCCCAGATCCGGCGTTATAGTGTCGGCGACTGTTCCCTTGCGGTACTAAGAGTATATCCTCCACCCAAACACTCGTTGCTTAACCCGCGTCTAGCTCGTGACTTGCATCACAGCGGGAAGCTTGAAATAAATTTTGGACCTGCGGCTATTACCCCAGATCCGGCGTTCTAGTGTCGGCGACTGTTCCCTTGCGGTACTTAGAGTATATCCTCCACCCAAACACTCGTTGCTTAACCCGCGTCTAGCTCGTGACTTGCATCACAGCGGGAAGCTTGAAATAAATTTTGGACCTGCGGCTATTACCCCAGATCCGGCGTTCTAGTGTCGGCGACTGTTCCCTTGCGGTACTTAGAGTATATCCTCCACCCAAACACTCGTTGCTTAACCCGCGTCTAGCTCGTGACTTGCACCACGGCGGGAAGCTTGAAGTAAATTTTGGACCTGCGGCTATTACCCCAGATCCGGCGTTATAGTGTCGGCGACTGTTCCCTTGTGGTACTAAGAGTATATCCTCCACCCGAACACTCGTTGCTTAACCCGCGTCTAGCTCGTGACTTGCATCACAGCGGGAAGCTTGAAGTAAACTCTGAACCTGCGGCTATTACCCCAGATCCGGTGTTCTAGTGTCGGCGACTGTTCCCTTGCGGTACTAAGAGTATATCCTCCACCCAAACACTCGTTGCTTAACCCGCGTCTAGCTCGTGACTTGCATCACAGCGGGAAGCTTGAAATAAATTTTGGACCTGCGGCTATTACCCCAGATCCGGCGTTCTAGTGTCGGCGACTGTTCCCTTGCGGTACTAAGAGTATATCCTCCACCCAAACACTCGTTGCTTAACCCGCGTCTAGCTCGTGACTTGCATCACAGCGGGAAGCTTGAAATAAATTTTGGACCTGCGGCTGTTACCCCAGATCCGGCGTTATAGTGTCGGCGACTGTTCCCTTGCGGTACTAAGAGTATATCCTCCACCCAAACACTCGTTGCTTAACCCGCGTCTAGCTCGTGACTTGCATCACAGCGGGAAGCTTGAAATAAATTTTGGACCTGCGGCTATTACCCCAGATCCGGCGTTCTAGTGTCGGCGACTGTTCCCTTGCGGTACTTAGAGTATATCCTCCACCCAAACACTCGTTGCTTAACCCGCGTCTAGCTCGTGACTTGCATCACAGCGGGAAGCTTGAAATAAATTTTGGACCTGCGGCTATTACCCCAGATCCGGCGTTCTAGTGTCGGCGACTGTTCCCTTGCGGTACTTAGAGTATATCCTCCACCCAAACACTCGTTGCTTAACCCGCGTCTAGCTCGTGACTTGCACCACAGCGGGAAGCTTGAAGTAAATTTTGGACCTGCGGCTATTACCCCAGATCCGGCGTTATAGTGTCGGCGACTGTTCCCTTGCGGTACTAAGAGTATATCCTCCACCCGAACACTCGTTGCTTAACCCGCGTCTAGCTCGTGACTTGCATCACAGCGGGAAGCTTGAAGTAAACTCTGAACCTGCGGCTATTACCCCAGATCCGGTGTTCTAGTGTCGGCGACTGTTCCCTTGCGGTACTAAGAGTATATCCTCCACCCAAACACTCGTTGCTTAACCCGCGTCTAGCTCGTGACTTGCATCACAGCGGGAAGCTTGAAATAAATTTTGGACCTGCGGCTATTACCCCAGATCCGGCGTTCTAGTGTCGGCGACTGTTCCCTTGCGGTACTAAGAGTATATCCTCCACCCAAACACTCGTTGCTTAACCCGCGTCTAGCTCGTGACTTGCACCACAGCGGGAAGCTTGAAGTAAATTTTGGACCTGCGGCTGTTACCCCAGATCCGGCGTTATAGTGTCGGCGACTGTTCCCTTGCGGTACTAAGAGTATATCCTCCACCCAAACACTCGTTGCTTAACCCGCGTCTAGCTCGTGACTTGCATCACAGCGGGAAGCTTGAAATAAATTTTGGACCTGCGGCTATTACCCCAGATCCGGCGTTCTAGTGTCGGCGACTGTTCCCTTGCGGTACTTAGAGTATATCCTCCACCCAAACACTCGTTGCTTAACCCGCGTCTAGCTCGTGACTTGCATCACAGCGGGAAGCTTGAAGTAAATTTTGGATCTGCGGCTATTACCCCAGATCCGGCGTTCTAGTGTCGGCGACTGTTCCCTTGCGGTACTTAGAGTATATCCTCCACCCAAACACTCGTTGCTTAACCCGCGTCTAGCTCGTGACTTGCACCACAGCGGGAAGCTTGAAGTAAATTTTGGACCTGCGGCTATTACCCCAGATCCGGCGTTATAGTGTCGGCGACTGTTCCCTTGCGGTACTAAGAGTATATCCTCCACCCAAACACTCGTTGCTTAACCCGCGTCTAGCTCGTGACTTGCATCACAGCGGGAAGCTTGAAGTAAACTCTGAACCTGCGGCTATTACCCCAGATCCGGTGTTCTAGTGTCGGCGACTGTTCCCTTGCGGTACTAAGAGTATATCCTCCACCCAAAGACTCGTTGCTTAACCCGCGTCTAGCTCGTGACTTGCATCACAGCGGGAAGCTTGAAATAAATTTTGGACCTGCGGCTATTACCCCAGATCCGGCGTTCTAGTGTCGGCGACTGTTCCCTTGCGGTACTTAGAGTATATCCTCCACCCAAACACTCGTTGCTTAACCCGCGTCTAGCTCGTGACTTGCACCACTGCGGGAAGCTTAAAGTAAATTTTGGACCTGCGGCTATTACCCCAGATCCGGCGTTATAGTGTCGGCGGCTGTTCCCTTGCGGTACTAAGAGTATATCCTCCACCCAAACACTCGTTGCTTAACCCGCGTCTAGCTCGTGACTTGCACCACAGCGGGAAGCTTGAAGTAAATTTTGGACCTGCGGCTATTACCCCAGATCCGGCGTTATAGTGTCGGCGACTGTTCCCTTGCGGTACTAAGAGTATATCCTCCACCCAAACACTCGTTGCTTAACCCGCGTCTAGCTCGTGACTTGCATCACAGCGGGAAGCTTGAAATAAATTTTGGACCTGCGGCTATTACCCCAGATCCGGCGTTCTAGTGTCGGCGACTGTTCCCTTGCGGTACTTAGAGTATATCCTCCACCCAAACACTCGTTGCTTAACCCGCGTCTAGCTCGTGACTTGCACCACAGCGGGAAGCTTGAAGTAAATTTTGGACCTGCGGCTATTACCCCAGATCCGGCGTTATAGTGTCGGGGACTGTTCCCTTGCGGTACTAAGAGTATATCCTCCACCCAAAGACTCGTTGCTTAACCCGCGTCTAGCTCGTGACTTGCACCACAGCGGGAAGCTTGAAGTAAATTTTGGACCTGCGGCTATTACCCCAGATCCGGTGTTCTAGTGTCGGCGACTGTTCCCTTGCGGTACTAAGAGTATATCCTCCACCCAAAGACTCGTTGCTTAACCCGCGTCTAGCTCGTGACTTGCATCACAGCGGGAAGCTTGAAATAAATTTTGGACCTGCGGCTATTACCCCAGATCCGGCGTTCTAGTGTCGGCGACTGTTCCCTTGCGGTACTTAGAGTATATCCTCCACCCAAACACTCGTTGCTTAACCCGCGTCTAGCTCGTGACTTGCACCACAGCGGGAAGCTTAAAGTAAATTTTGGACCTGCGGCTATTACCCCAGATCCGGCGTTATAGTGTCGGCGGCTGTTCCCTTGCGGTACTAAGAGTATATCCTCCACCCAAACACTCGTTGCTTAACCCGCGTCTAGCTCGTGACTTGCACCACAGCGGGAAGCTTGAAGTAAATTTTGGACCTGCGGCTATTACCCCAGATCCGGCGTTATAGTGTCGGCGACTGTTCCCTTGCGGTACTAAGAGTATATCCTCCACCCAAACACTCGTTGCTTAACCCGCGTCTAGCTCGTGACTTGCATCACAGCGGGAAGCTTGAAATAAATTTTGGACCTGCGGCTATTACCCCAGATCCGGCGTTCTAGTGTCGGCGACTGTTCCCTTGCGGTACTTAGAGTATATCCTCCACCCAAACACTCGTTGCTTAACCCGCGTCTAGCTCGTGACTTGCACCACAGCGGGAAGCTTGAAGTAAATTTTGGACCTGCGGCTATTACCCCAGATCCGGCGTTATAGTGTCGGCGACTGTTCCCTTGCGGTACTAAGAGTATATCCTCCACCCGAACACTCGTTGCTTAACCCGCGTCTAGCTCGTGACTTGCATCACAGCGGGAAGCTTGAAGTAAACTCTGAACCTGCGGCTATTACCCCAGATCCGGTGTTCTAGTGTCGGCGACTGTTCCCTTGCGGTACTAAGAGTATATCCTCCACCCAAACACTCGTTGCTTAACCCGCGTCTAGCTCGTGACTTGCATCACAGCGGGAAGCTTGAAATAAATTTTGGACCTGCGGCTATTACCCCAGATCCGGCGTTCTAGTGTCGGCGACTGTTCCCTTGCGGTACTAAGAGTATATCCTCCACCCAAACACTCGTTGCTTAACCCGCGTCTAGCTCGTGACTTGCACCACAGCGGGAAGCTTGAAGTAAATTTTGGACCTGCGGCTATTACCCCAGATCCGGCGTTATAGTGTCGGCGACTGTTCCCTTGCGGTACTAAGAGTATATCCTCCACCCAAACACTCGTTGCTTAACCCGCGTCTAGCTCGTGACTTGCATCACAGCGGGAAGCTTGAAGTAAACTCTGAACCTGCGGCTATTACCCCAGATCCGGTGTTCTAGTGTCGGCGACTGTTCCCTTGCGGTACTAAGAGTATATCCTCCACCCAAAGACTCGTTGCTTAACCCGCGTCTAGCTCGTGACTTGCATCACAGCGGGAAGCTTGAAATAAATTTTGGACCTGCGGCTATTACCCCAGATCCGGCGTTCTAGTGTCGGCGACTGTTCCCTTGCGGTACTTAGAGTATATCCTCCACCCAAACACTCGTTGCTTAACCCGCGTCTAGCTCGTGACTTGCACCACAGCGGGAAGCTTAAAGTAAATTTTGGACCTGCGGCTATTACCCCAGATCCGGCGTTCTAGTGTCGGCGACTGTTCCCTTGCGGTACTTAGAGTATATCCTCCACCCAAACACTCGTTGCTTAACCCGCGTCTAGCTCGTGACTTGCACCACAGCGGGAAGCTTGAAGTTAATTTTGGACCTGCGGCTATTACCCCAGATCCGGCGTTATAGTGTCGGCGACTGTTCCCTTGCGGTACTAAGAGTATATCCTCCACCCAAACACTCGCTGCTTAACCCGCGTCTAGCTCGTGACTTGCATCACAGCGGGAAGCTTGAAGTAAACTTTGGACCTGCGGCTATTACCCCAGATCCGGTGTTCTAGTGTCGGCGACTGTTCCCTTGCGGTACTAAGAGTATATCCTCCACCCAAACACTCGCTGCTTAACCCGCGTCTAGCTCGTGACTTGCATCACAGCGGGAAGCTTGAAGTAAACTCTAAACCTGCGGCTATTACCCCAGATCCGGTGTTCTAGTGTCGGCGACTGTTCCCTTGCGGTACTAAGAGTATATCCTCCACCCAAACACTCGTTGCTTAACCCGCGTCTAGCTCGTGACTTGCACCACAGCGGGAAGCTTGAAGTAAATTTTGGACCTGCGGCTATTACCCCAGATCCGGCGTTATAGTGTCGGCGACTGTTCCCTTGCGGTACTAAGAGTATATCCTCCACCCGAACACTCGTTGCTTAACCCGCGTCTAGCTCGTGACTTGCATCACAGCGGGAAGCTTGAAGTAAACTCTGAACCTGCGGCTATTACCCCAGATCCGGTGTTCTAGTGTCGGCGACTGTTCCCTTGCGGTACTAAGAGTATATCCTCCTCCCAAACACTCGTTGCTTAACCCGCGTCTAGCTCGTGACTTGCATCACAGCGGGAAGCTTGAAATAAATTTTGGACCTGCGGCTATTACCCCAGATCCGGCGTTCTAGTGTCGGCGACTGTTCCCTTGCGGTACTAAGAGTATATCCTCCACCCAAACACTTGTTGCTTAACCCGCGTCTAGCTCGTGACTTGCACCACAGCGGGAA
The DNA here is from genome assembly GCA_964036275.1 of Litoditis marina. Classification (NCBI taxonomy): domain Eukaryota; kingdom Metazoa; phylum Nematoda; class Chromadorea; order Rhabditida; family Rhabditidae; genus Litoditis; species Litoditis marina. The sequence continues at coordinate 2,856,869 of OZ038434.1, read as the reverse complement.
GCTTGAAGTAAATTTTGGACCTGCGGCTGTTACCCCAGATCCGGCGTTATAGTGTCGGCGACTGTTCCCTTGCGGTACTAAGAGTATATCCTCCACCCAAACACTCGTTGCTTAACCCGCGTCTAGCTCGTGACTTGCATCACAGCGGGAAGCTTGAAATAAATTTTGGACCTGCGGCTATTACCCCAGATCCGGCGTTCTAGTGTCGGCGACTGTTCCCTTGCGGTACTTAGAGTATATCCTCCACCCAAACACTCGTTGCTTAACCCGCGTCTAGCTCGTGACTTGCATCACAGCGGGAAGCTTGAAGTAAATTTTGGACCTGCGGCTATTACCCCAGATCCGGCGTTCTAGTGTCGGCGACTGTTCCCTTGCGGTACTTAGAGTATATCCTCCACCCAAACACTCGTTGCTTAACCCGCGTCTAGCTCGTGACTTGCACCACAGCGGGAAGCTTGAAGTAAATTTTGGACCTGCGGCTATTACCCCAGATCCGGCGTTATAGTGTCGGCGACTGTTCCCTTGCGGTACTAAGAGTATATCCTCCACCCAAACACTCGTTGCTTAACCCGCGTCTAGCTCGTGACTTGCATCACAGCGGGAAGCTTGAAGTAAACTCTGAACCTGCGGCTATTACCCCAGATCCGGTGTTCTAGTGTCGGCGACTGTTCCCTTGCGGTACTAAGAGTATATCCTCCACCCAAAGACTCGTTGCTTAACCCGCGTCTAGCTCGTGACTTGCATCACAGCGGGAAGCTTGAAATAAATTTTGGACCTGCGGCTATTACCCCAGATCCGGCGTTCTAGTGTCGGCGACTGTTCCCTTGCGGTACTTAGAGTATATCCTCCACCCAAACACTCGTTGCTTAACCCGCGTCTAGCTCGTGACTTGCCTCACAGCGGGAAGCTTAAAGTAAATTTTGGACCTGCGGCTATTACCCCAGATCCGGCGTTCTAGTGTCGGCGACTGTTCCCTTGCGGTACTTAGAGTATATCCTCCACCCAAACACTCGTTGCTTAACCCGCGTCTAGCTCGTGACTTGCACCACAGCGGGAAGCTTGAAGTTAATTTTGGACCTGCGGCTATTACCCCAGATCCGGCGTTATAGTGTCGGCGACTGTTCCCTTGCGGTACTAAGAGTATATCCTCCACCCAAACACTCGCTGCTTAACCCGCGTCTAGCTCGTGACTTGCATCACAGCGGGAAGCTTGAAGTAAACTTTGGACCTGCGGCTATTACCCCAGATCCGGTGTTCTAGTGTCGGCGACTGTTCCCTTGCGGTACTAAGAGTATATCCTCCACCCAAACACTCGTTGCTTAACCCGCGTCTAGCTCGTGACTTGCATCACAGCGGGAAGCTTGAAGTAAACTGTGGACCTGCGGCTATTACCCCAGATCCGGCGTTCTAGTGTCGGCGACTGTTCCCTTGCGGTACTAAGAGTATATCCTCCACCCAAACACTCGTTGCTTAACCCGCGTCTAGCTCGTGACTTGCATCACAGCGGGAAGCTTGAAGTAAACTCTGAACCTGCGGCTATTACCCCAGACTCATACTACCCCAAATTATCAGTTAGGAAAATCAAAATCGAAGGAAATTAGAATTTGGATTCGTAAAGAGCCATGGTAAAGTTAGCATGTGTACTGTAGGACGCTTAGTAGAAAAGATGTGGACTATATTCATTTGCAAAATTGATCGTTATACTATTATATATACAATCGTATATACAAAACTGATCGTATATACATACTACCCCCAAATTATCAGTTAGGGAAAAAACCAAAGGGAAATAGAATTTGGATCCGTAAAGAGCCATGGTAAAGTTAGCATGTGTACTGTAGGAGGCTTAGTAGAGAAGATGTGGACTACATTCATTTGCGAAATTGATCGTATATACTCATACTACCCCCAAATTATCAGTTAGGGGAATCAAAATCAAAGGGAACTAGAATATGGATCCGTAAAGAGCCATGGTAAAGTTAGCATGTGTACTGTAGGGGGCTTAGTAGAAAGGATGTGGACTAGATTCATTTGTAAATTTGATCGTATATACTCATACTACCCCATTATCAGTTAGGGAAATCAAAACCAAAGGGAAATAGAATTTGGATCCGTAAAGAGCCATGGTAAAGTTAGTATGTGTACTGTAGGAGGCTTAGTATGAAATATGTGGACTATGTTCATTTGCAAAATTGATCGTATATGCTCACACTAATCCCAAATTATCAGTTAGGGGAATCAAAACCAAAGGGAAATAGGATTTGGATCCGTAAAGGGTAAAGAGCCATGGTAAAGTTAGCATGTGTACTGTAGGACGCTTAGTAGAAAAGATGTGGACTATATTCATTTGCAAAATTGATCGTTATACTATTATATATACAATCGTATATACAAAACTGATCGTATATACATACTACCCCCAAATTATCAGTTAGGGAAAAAACCAAAGGGAAATAGAATTTGGATCCGTAAAGAGCCATGGTAAAGTTAGCATGTGTACTGTAGGAGGCTTAGTAGAGAAGATGTGGACTACATTCATTTGCGAAATTGATCGTATATACTCATACTACCCCCAAATTATCAGTTAGGGGAATCAAAATCAAAGGGAACTAGAATATGGATCCGTAAAGAGCCATGGTAAAGTTAGCATGTGTACTGTAGGGGGCTTAGTAGAAAGGATGTGGACTAGATTCATTTGTAAATTTGATCGTATATACTCATACTACCCCAAATTATCAGTTAGGGAAATCAAAATCGAAGGAAATTAGAATTTGGATTCGTAAAGTGCCATGGTAAAGTTAGTATGTGTACTGTAGGAGGCTTAGTAGAAAAGATGTGGACTATATTCATTTGCAAAATTGATCGTATATACTCATACTACCCCCAAATTATCAGTTAGGGAAATCAAAACCAAAGGGAAATAGAATTTGGATCCGTAAAGAGCCATGGTAAAGTTAGCATGTGTACTGTAGGAGGCTTAGTAGAAAAGATGTGGACTATATTCATTTGCAAAATTGATCGTATGTATATACTCATACTACCCCCAAATTATCAGTTAGGGAAATCAAAATCAAAGGGAATTAGAATTTGGATTCGTACAGTGCCATGGTAAAGTTAGCATGTGTACTGTAGGAGGCTTAGTAGAAAAGATGTGGACTAGATTCATTTGCAAAATTGATCGTATATAACTCATACTACCCCCAAATTATCAGTTAGGGAAATCAAAATCAAAGGGAATTAGAATTCGGATCCGTAAAGAGCTATGGTAAAGTTAGCATGTGTACTATAGGAGGTTTGGTAGAAAAGATGTGGACTATATTCATTTGCAAAATTGATCGTATATGCTCACACTAATCCCAAATTATCAGTTAGGGGAATCAAAATCAAAGAAAATTAGAATTTGGATCCGTAAAGAACCATGGTAAAGTTAGTATGTGTACTGTAGGAGGCTTAGTATGAAATATGTGGACTATGTTCATTTGCAAAATTGATCGTATATGCTCACACTAATCCCAAATTATCAGTTAGGGGAATCAAAACCAAAGGGAAATAGGATTTGGATCCGTAAAGGGTAAAGAGCCATGGTAAAGTTAGCATGTGTACTGTAGGAGGCTTAGTAAAGAAGATGTGGACTATATTCATTTGCGAAATTGATCGTATATACTCATACTACCCCCAAATTATCAGTTAGAGAAATCAAAATTAAAGGAAACTAGAATTTGGATTCGTAAAGTGCCATGGTAAAGTTAGCATGTGTACTGTAGGAGGCTTAGTAGAGAAGATGTGGACTATATTTATTTGCGAAATTGATCGTATATACTCATACTACCCCCAAATTATCAGTTAGGGAAATCAAAATCAACGAAAATTAGAATTTGGATCCGTAAAGAACCATGGTAAAGTTAGCATGTGTACTTCAGGAGGCTTAGTATATAAGATGTGGACTATAATCATTTGCAAAATTGATCGTATATACTCATACTATCCCCAAATTATCAGTTAGGGAAATCAAAATCAAAGGGAATTAGAATTTGGATTCGTACAGTGCCATGGTAAAGTTAGCATGTGTACTGTAGGAGGCTCAGTAGAAAAGATGTGGACTATATTCATTTGCAAAATTGATCGTATATGCTCACACTAATCCCAAATTATCAGTTAGGGGAATCAAAATCAAAGGGAAATAGAATTTGAATCCATAAAGAGCCATGGTAAAGTTAGCATGTGTACTGTAGGAGGCTTAGTAGAAAAGATGTGGACTATATTCTTGCAAAATTGATCGTATATACTCATACTACCCCCAAATTATCAGTTAGGGAAGGATCCAAATGCTATTTCCCTTTGGTTTTGATTCCCCTAACTGATAATTTGGGATTAGTGTGAGCAAGAAAGTTAGGGAAAGAAGTGTCGAATGAGGAATAAACCCATAGTTCTTTCGTACAACGACTTTTTGGCGCGCAATTTGTTGTTTGTTTGACCCCTTATCTATAGTTACCATTGGGAAAGTTGCGCAGACCGTGGGAAACAACAATTTGGGTGTACTCTGATTATCAAAAGCGAATTGTAGCCGTTTAGGGCTATAATTAGTGTAAATAAAATTATACAACTACGAGAAAAAGCAGGTAGAGACACAGTCAGGTAGATCTTTTGAAAAAATAATATGTGTGAAAGTTATGTGTTTCCCTTTTTTGTTGTTGTTCATTGATAGATGATAGCGTTTTTCCCGTTGGGGTAAGTTGGGGTGCCTGACTGGAAAGGTGGGAAATACCCGATTTGCATGAATATAGCAACAGGAGAGGTTGTACACGAATAAACTCATTTTCAATGCCAACGCAGCAATTGCTTGTCCTAACTAATTTGTGAATTTGGAACTATAGAAAGTAAGATGAGTATCGGGCGCAGCGCGGAGCGCTGCGCAAATTAGTCTTTGATCAGGGGTCTGCAGACATTCCAAAACATTTTATTACATTTTTCTTCAAAGTACGTCAACCATTTTCCTAGATATTTGAATGAATCACTGAAAAAAAGTGAGCCAGTGCTACCAAGAGTAGAGGAGGCAGCTGAGTTAGATGGGAGAGGAGTTTGAGCTGTGAAAGAGAAGAGAGAGAAAGTCGAAGAATAGAAAAAAGAAGAAGAGGGTCCATCCGCGCCCTGAAGAGGACTAGAGATAGATGGAAACCCCAATGATTGAGAAGGATTGGAAGTAGGCTTTGAGAGAGACATTGGACAATAGTGATGTATAGTTAAGTTAATCATTTGTACGTGACATTGCTCCGCCCATTTCACTAATTGGGGTTACTTGTTTTCGGTTCTTCACGCCTATAACATGGTAACTAACCGTTCTAACATGCCATTGGTCATTGTTGCTCGCATGCACACCTATTACACACTAATTACTCTTTGATAACGAGCGTCGATGAACTTGTTCTGCTTTATTCAAATTATCACCTATTATTTGTGATTGATAGATGATGGAAAAACAAACGAAAGATTTTTCTTGTATAACTTCTCGATATTCACAAATCATTTTCACGCGAACTCCGAAAGTAGAAAACTTCTAATTTGACTCAGTTTTTGAAAAGGTTAAATAGGAGGATTTTGAGCTTCCCATGTTCGTTTCAGTTCGTTCATCGGCTTATCCGATACAACCTCTTCTTCAAATTATTGAAGACCTACTGTGGGAGACCATGTACGAATGAACAGTAGTATACGTAGATGTTTGATTTAGTCTGCACGTATTCATGTTGGGTCCATATTTCGTATTACGAAGAAAAATGTGCAAACATCTTGGTTTTTTGAGCGAAGTGTGCACCTGGGACGAATTTCTGCATAATTCCGAGCTGAGCGAGAGCGGCTTCGCAAATTTGACCCAGTTTTGTGGCCGTCTCGCTCCGTTTGGCGAGCCCAGCCTAATTGCGTTCCAAGAGCGTACCTCCCGGTAAAATCCGAGAGCACAAACATCGAGAGAGAGAGCTTGGTAGAGAGAGAGAGGGGCAATAGATAACGAATAATTGGAAGTGATATGTCAAAAAGTTTAGAGTAATATGTCAAAATCGTCACAGGGGGGGGGGGGGGGGGGGGGGGGGCAGGATTCTGGATAAGCTTCGAATGACACGATAAATTCGTCGTCGGGGTCAGAGTAAACATAAACCTTGAACTTGACCACAAGAGTATCGTCAGCACGATCTATCTTCAACTGGACAACCTCTCCGTCAATCGTTTCCTCATGAGCGCCCATTTCGAAGAGCAGCTTATTCTTCACTTCTTGTAGCACGTTGTCGATGCCAACCAATGCGAATGGCTCCAAGCCAAGTACTTCGTAGACGCCGGCGCATACAATATCCCTCTGGCCTTACTGCCACGCCTGCAATACATCTACATTATAGTCGTTGCCAACGGAATGGCGGGAGGGTACTGTATATCTGACTTTCCGCTGTGTACGCAAACATTTCTTCGATTCCGAAGCCTGGCGGTTATGTGCCTTAATAGCGCAGTGGTTAGCGCCCTGCTACGAAAATTTCGCTAGCAGTTTCGATTCCGGTGAGAGACAGAAATTTATAAATTTGGCACTCACTATATACGTTTTTCAAGAGGAAGGTGTATGCGCTATTGCTATGTGTCTAGTTTATCACGTTCTTTTTCATAGAAATCGTAATTTGGGACGCGCTCCAACTTCGAATTCAATTTTTCCGTTTTTCTCACCAACAAAATTTTCCAAAATAAAATAGTGTTTCGATAAAAAAAAATCCAATAACCACTCTCACAGTTTAGAAAAACGATGTAGAAGAGCTCGCGCATCGAAGTAATCAGAATCGTCAAAACTAAAATCAAAATAAGCGAAAAAATGAGGCTTCGAAAAATACTGTATACTCAATTTTCACAACAAATGTTGTCCCATGCAAACGTGAGCTTCAACTTTTTCAAGAAGCGATCGAACAGGCCACTTCACTGGAGAACCTTGTCCTTCCCGAACCGAACCGGTCACTGGAGAACCGAACCGAACCGACCGGTTCTCCAGGAAACGGAACGAAACGAACCGGGGATCCACATATTTTACCTCGTATACTACTTGTTTGTTCAAATCATGATTAATATCGTTCGGTTCAAACCTTCCACTGGAGAACCGGTCGATTTAGAATGCGCGGTTCGGTCGGTTCGGTTCTCCAGTGACCGGTTCGCGGTTCGGGATGGAAAACCGGTTCGCGGTTCGGTTCGGGATGGAAAACCGAGTGAATTCGCCTATCGGGCCCGCACACCCTTTGTAAGAGTGAAAGTACGGTACGATCTAACTTTTTGGAAAACATTTGCTCAACTAAAAGTTTTATATGGAAACCGTATGTATGAAAAATGCTAAATGAGATGAACAACTCACTTTCAGTAGGCCACGGATGCCTGCTGTATCCGTGTAAGGAAGTCGAATCGTCACAGCCCGTAGGGCGACAATATCCTCCATGCTGGTATAGTGGATGTTGTTAATATAGTAAACCTTCACCGACACCAACTGCAGAACCGCTCGCTTGGTGTTCAGTAAAGGTCATTTAAAAGATAAAACTAACACCGAAATTGCAAAAAAGTACCTAGTTTGTTAACTTTGTACGTAACTTCTATTTTTCTACTAGCGTCACTGAGCCTTGTACGGTCGTTATCTGGGAAATTGGGCAATTTAGCTTCTTCTAATAAACTGTTACAATAAGTGCTCGAATTGACTTTCGTGAAAATTGAAGTTTGCGCCAGCGAGCAATCATCGGAAAATTCGCTTGTGTACTGTAAAAGTCTGGGGAAATTGTTGAATCCCTTCCTTTACCCTCAGTTTCCCTCCGTATAATTCTCCTCTCAATACAATTCCCTGTTAAAGGGGGTTGTACTATAGGGAGGGGGCTTGTACCACCGGCCGGATTTCAACGCATTCCGGCTCGGGGGGGGGGGGGGGGGGGGGTTACAATACACGCAAAGTCGGAGCAAGTCTGATGTTGACATTACGATTTCGACTTACCCGTTTGACAGCCGGGTGACGAATAAAATACTCCCAATGCCACCTGTGGACATCATTATATCTCACCCTCAGCTCACGAACTTGACGTTCCTGCAATAACTTCAAACTAAACCAGTATATGGACGGAAAATTGGTTAACAAAAATCCATCACTGCTTTGACCGTTTTGCGAAACTTTGCATGATTCCTATATATTGGAAAAAGTCTACCTGTAGTTGACTATCTAGATATGATACTTTACTGGTGAAATATTACAGAGATTAAAGACATACTTTATTCACGGACTATTCAATTATCAAAAACGTTCCTGTTGTACTATCGTAAACTTAATATTGATGTTCTACAACACCTATCATTTGGAAGGCACTAAGGCCGGAAAAATACATTGTGTGGTCTTTTTCTGGCTCGGCCACCTGCACACATTAATAATTTATGGAAAACATTTTTTTGGAAGATACGGGTGCTGGTATTTCAGTGGGTTTTTATTCAAAAACAGTCAGAAATGCAGTTCTCTCGTATGTGTTGTTGACAAAAACTTTTATGGAACCACCCGCTCGGTTAACCTTAATTATTTGTCATCATTATATGTATATACGGCTGGAAATTACCTCAATGAAATCGCCAATCAGTTCCACATCAATGTCATCAAGCCATACTTTTCTGATAATCAGATTTTCTGGCCAGTCAATAGTTTTGATTTTCGGCTGAAAAACAGGATTTCAGAATGGAGCACGTGGAAAGGTGGCGTAGTCAAAAATTGAAGCTCACCAAATATTTTTTAAGAAACTTTGTACAAACTGGCAATATTTGGTTTTTGAAAATAACTGAGAAAAAATTTGGGGAAACTTATACTTAAAGAAGGACGATTATGTGGACCAATCCCGTTACATCGGTCCTTTAAACTGCAATTGAAAAATATATTGCGGTTTAAAGGACTGAAGCGTTGCGATTGGACCACATAATCGTCCTTCTTTAAGCCCCCATCAACTTCCAGCCCCTCGCGTGATACTTAAGCCCTTCACGCAATAGGAATTCTGTTGGAGAGGTAGTAATCAGTAAAATCTTCAAACTGTACTAAGCCCCAGCAATTGAAAAAGTAAAGGCACAACTCTCAACCCGGCAATCTTCTTATTAAAGCCCCTAGTTTTTCGGAGGCTGCCGCTCATGTGAAGACTAAATTCGAGCCCGGCGAGGGGGAGCACCTACATTGAATGTATACCCCCTCCCCCCTGTGCAGAATAACTGTAGTTATCAAATTCCAGTACAATTGCCAGGGGGGGGCTTGACAATTTATATCCCAAGTTAAGAAAAGTAAGAGTAAACGATAACGCGTTGGAACAGGTACAAAATGACGACCCACCATGTCTAAGGTGTCCAGAATGAGCTGGTAGGAACCAGCATCCTGCATGCCATCCAAGCCAACCATCTTCACGAGCCAGTTTCCATTGCGACAATAGGGCCAGTGGAACTGGAAACAACTAGATGAAAACTTGGCTAGAATTACGATGAACACTGGTTTTTTTCATTGTACCGGAACTAGCCGAGCGTGGAGCTCTCACCGCGCACGTATATGTAGTATAGTCTTCCTACCGAGACTCCTACAGTAGTATTTCGAAACTTCTATGTCGTCTTTCTCACATAATTGTAATAGTAAAGGTAGAGGATTTTTGCACCCTATTCTCGTCCTCATGTACAATGGATGTACGAGAGGATTTTTGATAAATTAAGTTTTCAGCCTTACAACAGCCTCCGGAAAGCTTGTTAGGTTACTGTAGGAGTCTCAGTAGGAATGGTGTGAACTATAATTAAAAATTAACCGATGTAGGTACGCAACCTTTGCGCTGTGACCTAAACCCACTGAGTTGCTTATTCTACCAATTGGCAATTGCACATGTGAAGAGAACCGGTTATAGTAGAAGTAAATTGAACATCCACGTGAAGATAGTATTCGAATGAGGAATCGTGCACGTTTTCATTGCACGTTCTGATTTCTGCTATGTTTAACACGTTTCACGTGACTGTGCATGTGACTAACAGTATAGTTGGCACTATCGGATTTCATGTTACTGTATAGTCGTTATTTCCCGATGCAGGGCGAGCGGTCGTTGATTGTTTTCCAGCGGTTGAGAGAGTGTGTAGATCAATTATACGCAGACTGGTTGGCTTCTCGCCAAACCCCGCCCCTTACTAAATCGATGGTACGGTGTCCACAACGGTTAGACATATCCTATAGTTTAATGAAGTATAGCTAACCTTGCAGGAATCCCTGAGATTGTTGCTGTAACAGGAATGACTGAAGGCGACGTGGAACTCCGGGCGAAACCCGCTTTCCTTAGCCCTTTCACATAGAGATTGCATGCCCTTGGAAGTACTCTTGAGGGCATTGAAAGTGAAGAAGTCTGTCTGAAAATATACTCTTGGTTCTATTCCTTTCGTCAAATGAAACAAACATCATATTCATTCTCATTGAACGATATTATAAGCTTCATGTTATAGTTCACACACTTCCTACTGAGACTACTACACTAATCTTACAAATTATTCTGAAGGCTGTTGTGAAGCTGAAAATGTAGTTCATGGAAAATTCTCTCGTATATTTACTCTACCTGAGAAGGAGAATGAGGTACGAAAATCCTCAACTTCTCCGATCAGAAGTAAGTGAGCAAAACTGTTTGGAAGTTTCGAAATCCTACTGTATAAGTCTCAGTAGGAATGGGAAAGACTATAACAGGGGCGGGAGAGGGGGCGCGGCGTTTAAAAGGTGAATTTTTTTCGTGACCGTAATCGATAATGCTTTGTAGGTTTGCGTCCTCGTCTTCCACGTTTATATGTCTAAAGTAACTCCAGCGCAGCGGGTAAAGTCGTATATTTTTAACCACAACAGAAGAGGAGAGATGTCTCTTATATAAACGCATATAATCTCACATCTTTGGCTGCAAGATGAATAATTTTCGTTTTTAGAATATGGGACTTAGGGGGTACCTAGTCCGGAGTTCGGTACCGCAAGACTTTTTCCACGGCATAGCATTGCGTGAAACGCACCGACGCGGTTATCAATTTGTTAGCAGTGGGGTTGTTCAACATCGACCCAGTAAACGGCTAACTGATGCGATGAGCAAAACTACAGGTTAATTAGAAAGTTTGTTCGCGAATGACATCGTTGGTCATCAACTACCTCTTTCTAGTTATCTCCATAAACTGAACTCACTTTTCTAATGACTAATTCCTGAAGTTCAGTGGTAACATAGTCCATTCAATATCCGGTTTTTTGGGCGGTTCCGGCAGCGTTTTCTAAACATAATATTGAGAAAATTACAAATCATCAGTACAATTCTCGAATTTTGACTGAAAAACAACGAGAACAGACTAAAAACATAGCGGGATAGGATAAATTACCTCACATATGACTGCGAAAACAGAAAACCCAATAAAATTATTTTCCTCGCTGTTTATCGAGTTCAAAAAATGAGTATTCAAACTTTTGAACTAAGTGTTTCTTGACAGGACGAAAATCGCCTGGGAATTTACGCAAAAGCCGTGTTCCCTAGTTTCGAGTTTCTCCTGCAAAACTTTCGAGTTCGGAGTGTTTTCAGGTTTCCAAATTTCGGGGGTTCAAACCCAAATATGCAATTTCAGGGACTACATATAAGACGCTCCAATCTAAATGGTTTCGGAAATCAGGAAATCCTAGTGATTTCATGAAATTTTTAGGATGAGACTTTTAACCATCGAAGAGTTATCACTTTTTTAAAATTATTTCTGATTGGACATCGGGTAGTCCCCATTTATTTGAAGTTTAAACTAAAAACCAAACGATCGAATCGCTTTGTCCCGATTCAGGAAATTGAAAAAAAGTGTGTCACAAAAAATTGCAGTTTTCACAAATCTCTCAAAAAATTGTGTCACAATTTTTCACACTTCAATTTTTTGGGCCCAATTTTTCACACTACAATTTTTTGGGCACATTTTTCACTTTTCCAAATATTGTACATGTTCCAGCAAGATAGGTTATTACTGAACCACTCGCGCGATACTAATGTTTCCTTCCATACCCCCCTGACTGCGCCGTATCTAGTACTGGCGATTAGAGCAATGAGACGCAGAGAAACAAGCGCGCATTGAGGGCATCGCCCAATTAGAAAAAGAGACGCAGAGAAAGAACAGGCGAGACAGATCCGCAGGATTTGAAACCATAACAAGATACGGATCATTGAGAGCTGTGTCAAAGAGTATCACAGCATTATCGCGCGAGAGACATACAAAGTGCAAAGTACCTCTCTTTAGAGAAACAAATGTGTCCCAATTTTTCACACTTCCATTTTTTGGGCACAATTTTTCACACTTCAATTTTATGGGCCCAATTTTTCACACTACAATTTTTTGGGCACATTTTTTCACACTGTTTTCAACTGCGAAAACGTGTGTTATAATGTTCTGAAAGGAAAATAATTGTGGCAGAGGATTTCGAAACATACAAATATTCGGTAGTTTTATCTGCGCTCCAAATGAGAGCGACACAAGAATTAGAAGAATTGGACATTTCAGAAAAAATATCGGACAAGTCTGATGATGCACAATATTTTGAGGTTTTCCAAGAAATTATCTAAAATGGAAACCATTTAGATTGGAGCGTCTTATATAGTTCGTTTCATTCCCATTGAGAACCATTGGCATTGTGCCAAGATTTTCGGATGACCATTTCTGAGAGAAAACACGATTATTCTAAAGACATTTTTTGTTTACTTGTTTGTATGAAACTGAACAACAGCTAACAACGATTTGCAGTTTTTTGATACACGAAAAAGTGGTGAAAAATCGCCCGGAATATTCATTGGCACGGTGTCAAGTCTCATTCTAAATGACCGGAACTATATCAGTAGGCTCGAATGAACAAACCTCAATTATCAAAAGAGTTGCAAACTGGGTTACCATTTAGCTGAAACATTTATCTGCGAAATAGCGCTTTCCAAAATACATATCTAAAACATGGACAAAATTTATCGAAAACAGTTCGCCGCGCAACCCTAGGACTAACAGCTTATCAGCTGAGTTCTTTCGTTATATACTGAGGTCAGAGGCCACGCCTCTGATCTAGAGATGACACGACACATTTCATTACGAAAGTCTGCATATTTTGAGGATGAATTGCGCAATCGGCTAGACACGTTACTACTTAGAAAATCAAATAGCTCAGAGTATTGCTATTTCTGGAAGCTTACGTGATTGAATTTATGGTACGTTTCACGGACGTTTTGCGCACAATTTGTGCGCGTCTCCATGAAAATAGGTACGTGCTGTGGCTTCCCCGTTGTGGCCGTACTCAAATTTGCTCAAAAACTACCCAAGTTGCGGAATTTTCCCTAATTCTAACTGTTTTGTCCATTTTTTGTCCCCATGTGTCCATTGACAACTCAAATCATCAAATTAAAGAGGTACGGTCCCTTTAACCCGCGTCTAGCTCGTGACTTGCATCACAGCGGGAAGCTTGAAGTAAACTCTGAACCTGCGGCTATTACCCCAGATCCGACGTTCTAGTGTCGGCGACTGTTCCCTTGCGATACTAAGAGTATATCCTCCACCCAAACACTCGTTGCTTAACCCGCGTCTAGCTCGTGACTTGCATCACAGCGGGAAGCTTGAAGTAAACTGTGGACCTGCGGCTATTACCCCAGATCCGGCGTTCTAGTGTCGGCGACTGTTCCCTTGCGGTACTAAGAGTATATCCTCCACCCAAACACTCGTTGCTTAACCCGCGTCTAGCTCGTGACTTGCATCACAGCGGAAAGCTTGAAGTAAACTTTGGACCTGCGGCTATTACCCCAGATCCGGCGTTCTAGTGTCGGCGACTGTTCCCTTGCGGTACTAAGAGTATATCCTCCACCCAAACACTCGTTGCTTAACCCGCGTCTAGCTCGTGACTTGCATCACAGCGGGAAGCTTGAAGTAAACTCTGAACCTGCGGCTATTACCCCAGATCCGGTGTTCTAGTGTCGGCGACTGTTCCCTTGCGGTACTTAGAGTATATCCTCCACCCAAACACTCGTTGCTTAACCCGCGTTTAGCTCGTGACTTGCATCACAGCGGGAAGCTTGAAGTAAATTTTGGACCTGCGGCTATTACCCCAGATCCGGCGTTCTAGTGTCGGCGACTGTTCCCTTGCGGTACTAAGAGTATATCCTCCACCCAAACACTCGTTGCTTAACCCGCGTCTAGCTCGTGACTTGCATCACAGCGGGAAGCTTGAAGTAAATTTTGGACCTGCGGCTATTACCCCAGATCCGGCGTTCTAGTGTCGGCGACTGTTCCCTTGCGGTACTAAGAGTATATCCTCCACCCAAACACTCGTTGCTTAACCCGCGTCTAGCTCGTGACTTGCACCACAGCGGGAAGCTTGAAGTTAATTTTGGACCTGCGGCTATTACCCCAGATCCGGCGTTATAGTGTCGGCGACTGTTCCCTTGCGGTACTAAGAGTATATCCTCCACCCAAACACTCGTTGCTTAACCCGCGTCTAGCTCGTGACTTGCACCACAGCGGGAAGCTTGAAGTTAATTTTGGACCTGCGGCTATTACCCCAGATCCGGCGTTATAGTGTCGGCGACTGTTCCCTTGCGGTACTTAGAGTATATCCTCCACCTAAACACTCGTTGCTTAACCCGCGTCTAGCTCGTGACTTGCATCACAGCGGGAAGCTTGAAGTAAATTTTGGACCTGCGGCTATTACCCCAGATCCGGCGTTCTAGTGTCGGCGACTGTTCCCTTGCGGTACTAAGAGTATATCCTCCACCCAAACACTCGTTGCTTAACCCGCGTCTAGCTCGTGACTTGCACCACAGCGGGAAGCTTGAAGTTAATTTTGGACCTGCGGCTATTACCCCAGATCCGGCGTTATAGTGTCGGCGACTGTTCCCTTGCGGTACTAAGAGTATATCCTCCACCCAAACACTCGTTGCTTAACCCGCGTCTAGCTCGTGACTTGCACCACAGCGGGAAGCTTGAAGTTAATTTTGGACCTGCGGCTATTACCCCAGATCCGGCGTTATAGTGTCGGCGACTGTTCCCTTGCGGTACTTAGAGTATATCCTCCACCTAAACACTCGTTGCTTAACCCGCGTCTAGCTCGTGACTTGCATCACAGCGGGAAGCTTGAAGTAAATTTTGGACCTGCGGCTATTACCCCAGATCCGGCGTTCTAGTGTCGGCGACTGTTCCCTTGCGGTACTAAGAGTATATCCTCCACCCAAACACTCGTTGCTTAACCCGCGTCTAGCCTGTGACTTGCACCACAGCGGGAAGCTTGAAGTTAATTTTGGACCTGCGGCTATTACCCCAGATCCGGCGTTATAGTGTCGGCGACTGTTCCCTTGCGGTACTAAGAGTATATCCTCCACCCAAACACTCGTTGCTTAACCCGCGTCTAGCTCGTGACTTGCACCACAGCGGGAAGCTTGAAGTTAATTTTGGACCTGCGGCTATTACCCCAGATCCGGCGTTCTAGTGTCGGCGACTGTTCCCTTGCGGTACTAAGAGTATATCCTCCACCCAAACACTCGTTGCTTAACCCGCGTCTAGCTCGTGACTTGCATCACAGCGGGAAGCTTGAAGTAAATTTTGGACCTGCGGCTATTACCCCAGATCCGGCGTTCTAGTGTCGGCGACTGTTCCCTTGCGGTACTAAGAGTATATCCTCCACCCAAACACTCGTTGCTTAACCCGCGTCTAGCTCGTGACTTGCACCACAGCGGGAAGCTTGAAGTTAATTTTGGACCTGCGGCTATTACCCCAGATCCGGTGTTCTAGTGTCGGCGACTGTTCCCTTGCGGTACTTAGAGTATATCCTCCACCTAAACACTCGTTGCTTAACCCGCGTCTAGCTCGTGACTTGCATCACAGCGGGAAGCTTGAAGTAAATTTTGGACCTGCGGCTATTACCCCAGATCCGGCGTTCTAGTGTCGGCGACTGTTCCCTTGCGGTACTTAGAGTATATCCTCCACCCAAACACTCGTTGCTTAACCCGCGTCTAGCTCGTGACTTGCATCACAGCGGGAAGCTTGAAGTAAACTCTGAACCTGCGGCTAATACCCCAGATCCGGCGTTCTAGTGTCGGCGACTGTTCCCTTGCGGTACTAAGAGTATATCCTCCACCCAAACACTCGTTGCTTAACCCGCGTCTAGCTCGTGACTTGCACCACAGCGGGAAGCTTGAAGTTAATTTTGGACCTGCGGCTATTACCCCAGATCCGGCGTTATAGTGTCGGCGACTGTTCCCTTGCGGTACTAAGAGTATATCCTCCACCCAAACACTCGTTGCTTAACCCGCGTCTAGCTCGTGACTTGCATCACAGCGGGAAGCTTAAGTAAACTCTGAACCTGCGGCTATTACCCCAGATCCGGCGTTCTAGTGTCGGCGACTGTTCCCTTGCGGTACTAAGAGTATATCCTCCACCCAAACACTCGTTGCTTAACCCGCGTCTAGCTCGTGACTTGCATCACAGCGGGAAGCTTGAAGTAAACTCTGGACCTGCGGCTATTACCCCAGATCCGGCGCTCTAGTGTCGGCGACTGTTCCCTTGCGGTACTAAGAGTATATCCTCCACCCAAACACTCGTTGCTTAACCCGCGTCTAGCTCGTGACTTGCATCACAGCGGGAAGCTTGAAGTAAACTCTGGACCTGCGGCTATTACCCCAGATCCGGCGTTCTAGTGTCGGCGACTGTTCCCTTGCGGTACTAAGAGTATATCCTCTACCCAAACACTCGCTGCTTAACCCGCGTCTAGCTCGTGACTTGCATCACAGCGGGAAGCTTGAAGTAAATTTTGGACCTGCGGCTATTACCCCAGATCCGGCGTTCTAGTGTCGGCGACTGTTCCCTTGCGGTACTAAGAGTATATCCTCCACCCAAACACTCGTTGCTTAACCCGCGTCTAGCTCGTGACTTGCATCACAGCGGGAAGCTTGAAGTAAACTTTGGACCTGCGGCTATTACCCCAGATCCGGCGTTCTAGTGTCGGCGACTGTTCCCTTGCGGTACTAAGAGTATATCCTCCACCCAAACACTCGTTGCTTAACCCGCGTCTAGCTCGTGACTTGCATCACAGCGGAAAGCTTGAAGTAAACTTTGGACCTGCGGCTATTACCCCAGATCCGGCGTTCTAGTGTCCGCGACTGTTCCCTTGCGGTACTAAGAGTATATCCTCCACCCAAACACTCGTTGCTTAACCCGCGTCTAGCTCGTGACTTGCATCACAGCGGGAAGCTTGAAGTAAACTCTGAACCTGCGGCTATTACCCCAGATCCGGTGTTCTAGTGTCGGCGACTGTTCCCTTGCGGTACTAAGAGTATATCCTCCACCCAAACACTCGTTGCTTAACCCGCGTCTAGCTCGTGACTTGCATCACAGCGGGAAGCTTAAAGTAAATTTTGGACCTGCGGCTATTACCCCAGATCCGGCGTTCTAGTGTCGGCGACTGTTCCCTTGCGGTACTAAGAGTATATCCTCCACCCAAACACTCGTTGCTTAACCCGCGTCTAGCTCGTGACTTGCACCACAGCGGGAAGCTTGAAGTAAATTTTGGACCTGCGGCTATTACCCCAGATCCGGCGTTATAGTGTCGGCGACTGTTCCCTTGCGGTACTAAGAGTATATCCTCTACCCAAACACTCGCTGCTTAACCCGCGTCTAGCTCGTGACTTGCATCACAGCGGGAAGCTTGAAGTAAACTGTGGACCTGCGGCTATTACCCCAGATCCGGCGTTCTAGTGTCGGCGACTGTTCCCTTGCGGTACTAAGAGTATATCCTCCACCCAAACACTCGTTGCTTAACCCGCGTCTAGCTCGTGACTTGCATCACAGCGGGAAGCTTGAAGTAAACTTTGGACCTGCGGCTATTACCCCAGATCCGGCGTTCTAGTGTCGGCGACTGTTCCCTTGCGGTACTAAGAGTATATCCTCCACCCAAACACTCGTTGCTTAACCCGCGTCTAGCTCGTGACTTGCATCACAGCGGGAAGCTTGAAGTAAACTCTGGACCTGCGGCTATTACCCCAGACCCGGTGTTCTAGTGTCGGCGACTGTTCCCTTGCGGTACTAAGAGTATATCCTCCACCCAAACACTCGTTGCTTAACCCGCGTCTAGCTCGTGACTTGCATCACAGCGGGAAGCTTGAAGTAAACTCTGGACCTGCGGCTATTACCCCAGATCCGGTGTTCTAGTGTCGGCGACTGTTCCCTTGCGGTACTAAGAGTATATCCTCCACCCAAACACTCGTTGCTTAACCCGCGTCTAGCTCGTGACTTGCATCACAGCGGGAAGCTTGAAGTAAACTCTGGACCTGCGGCTATTACCCCAGATCCGGTGTTCTAGTGTCGGCGACTGTTCCCTTGCGGTACTAAGAGTATATCCTCCACCCAAACACTCGTTGCTTAACCCGCGTCTAGCTCGTGACTTGCATCACAGCGGGAAGCTTGAAGTAAACTCTGGACCTGCGGCTATTACCCCAGATCCGGTGTTCTAGTGTCGGCGACTGTTCCCTTGCGGTACTAAGAGTATATCCTCCACCCAAACACTCGTTGCTTAACCCGCGTCTAGCTCGTGACTTGGATCACAGCGGGAAGCTTGAAGTAAACTCTGAACCTGCGGCTATTACCCCAGATCCGGTGTTCTAGTGTCGGCGACTGTTCCCTTGCGGTACTAAGAGTATATCCTCCACCCAAACACTCGTTGCTTAACCCGCGTCTAGCTCGTGACTTGGATCACAGCGGGAAGCTTGAAGTAAACTCTGGACCTGCGGCTATTACCCCAGATCCGGTGTTCTAGTGTCGGCGACTGTTCCCTTGCGGTACTAAGAGTATATCCTCCACCCAAACACTCGTTGCTTAACCCGCGTCTAGCTCGTGACTTGGATCACAGCGGGAAGCTTGAAGTAAATTTTGGACCTGCGGCTATTACCCCAGATCCGGTGTTCTAGTGTCGGCGACTGTTCCCTTGCGGTACTAAGAGTATATCCTCCACCCAAACACTCGTTGCTTAACCCGCGTCTAGCTCGTGACTTGCATCACAGCGGGAAGCTTGAAGTAAACTGTGGACCTGCGGCTATTACCCCAGATCCGGTGTTCTAGTGTCGGCGACTGTTCCCTTGCGGTACTAAGAGTATATCCTCCACCCAAACACTCGTTGCTTAACCCGCGTCTAGCTCGTGACTTGCATCACAGCGGGAAGCTTGAAGTAAACTCTGGACCTGCGGCTATTACCCCAGATCCGGTGTTCTAGTGTCGGCGACTGTTCCCTTGCGGTACTAAGAGTATATCCTCCACCCAAACACTCGTTGCTTAACCCGCGTCTAGCTCGTGACTTGCATCACAGCGGGAAGCTTGAAGTAAACTCTGAACCTGCGGCTATTACCCCAGATCCGGTGTTCTAGTGTCGGCGACTGTTCCCTTGCGGTACTAAGAGTATATCCTCCACCCAAACACTCGTTGCTTAACCCGCGTCTAGCTCGTGACTTGCATCACAGCGGGAAGCTTGAAGTAAATTTTGGACTTGCGGCTATTACCCCAGATCCGGCGTTCTAGTGTCGGCGACTGTTCCCTTGCGGTACTAAGAGTATATCCTCCACCCAAACACTCGTTGCTTAACCCGCGTCTAGCTCGTGACTTGCACCACAGCGGGAAGCTTGAAGTAAATTTTGGACCTGCGGCTATTACCCCAGATCCGGCGTTATAGTGTCGGCGACTGTTCTCTTGCGGTACTAAGAGTATATCCTCTACCCAAACACTCGCTGCTTAACCCGCGTCTAGCTCGTGACTTGCATCACAGCGGGAAGATTGAAGTAAACTGTGGACCTGCGGCTATTACCCCAGATCCGGCGTTCTAGTGTCGGCGACTGTTCCCTTGCGGTACTAAGAGTATATCCTCCACCCAAACACTCGTTGCTTAACCCGCGTCTAGCTCGTGACTTGCATCACAGCGGGAAGCTTGAAGTAAACTTTGGACCTGCGGCTATTACCCCAGATCCGGCGTTCTAGTGTCGGCGACTGTTCCCTTGCAGTACTAAGAGTATATCCTCCACCCAAACACTCGTTGCTTAACCCGCGTCTAGCTCGTGACTTGGATCACAGCGGGAAGCTTGAAGTAAACTCTGGACCTGCGGCTATTACCCCAGATCCGGTGTTCTAGTGTCGGCGACTGTTCCCTTGCGGTACTAAGAGTATATCCTCCACCCAAACACTCGTTGCTTAACCCGCGTCTAGCTCGTGACTTGGATCACAGCGGGAAGCTTGAAGTAAATTTTGGACCTGCGGCTATTACCCCAGATCCGGTGTTCTAGTGTCGGCGACTGTTCCCTTGCGGTACTAAGAGTATATCCTCCACCCAAACACTCGTTGCTTAACCCGCGTCTAGCTCGTGACTTGCATCACAGCGGGAAGCTTGAAGTAAACTGTGGACCTGCGGCTATTACCCCAGATCCGGTGTTCTAGTGTCGGCGACTGTTCCCTTGCGGTACTAAGAGTATATCCTCCACCCAAACACTCGTTGCTTAACCCGCGTCTAGCTCGTGACTTGCATCACAGCGGGAAGCTTGAAGTAAACTCTGGACCTGCGGCTATTACCCCAGATCCGGTGTTCTAGTGTCGGCGACTGTTCCCTTGCGGTACTAAGAGTATATCCTCCACCCAAACACTCGTTGCTTAACCCGCGTCTAGCTCGTGACTTGCATCACAGCGGGAAGCTTGAAGTAAACTCTGAACCTGCGGCTATTACCCCAGATCCGGTGTTCTAGTGTCGGCGACTGTTCCCTTGCGGTACTAAGAGTATATCCTCCACCCAAACACTCGTTGCTTAACCCGCGTCTAGCTCGTGACTTGCATCACAGCGGGAAGCTTGAAGTAAATTTTGGACTTGCGGCTATTACCCCAGATCCGGCGTTCTAGTGTCGGCGACTGTTCCCTTGCGGTACTAAGAGTATATCCTCCACCCAAACACTCGTTGCTTAACCCGCGTCTAGCTCGTGACTTGCACCACAGCGGGAAGCTTGAAGTAAATTTTGGACCTGCGGCTATTACCCCAGATCCGGCGTTATAGTGTCGGCGACTGTTCTCTTGCGGTACTAAGAGTATATCCTCTACCCAAACACTCGCTGCTTAACCCGCGTCTAGCTCGTGACTTGCATCACAGCGGGAAGATTGAAGTAAACTGTGGACCTGCGGCTATTACCCCAGATCCGGCGTTCTAGTGTCGGCGACTGTTCCCTTGCGGTACTAAGAGTATATCCTCCACCCAAACACTCGTTGCTTAACCCGCGTCTAGCTCGTGACTTGCATCACAGCGGGAAGCTTGAAGTAAACTTTGGACCTGCGGCTATTACCCCAGATCCGGCGTTCTAGTGTCGGCGACTGTTCCCTTGCAGTACTAAGAGTATATCCTCCACCCAAACACTCGTTGCTTAACCCGCGTCTAGCTCGTGACTTGGATCACAGCGGGAAGCTTGAAGTAAACTCTGGACCTGCGGCTATTACCCCAGATCCGGTGTTCTAGTGTCGGCGACTGTTCCCTTGCGGTACTAAGAGTATATCCTCCACCCAAACACTCGTTGCTTAACCCGCGTCTAGCTCGTGACTTGCATCACAGCGGGAAGCTTGAACTAAACTGTGGACCTGCGGCTATTACCCCAGATCCGGTGTTCTAGTGTCGGCGACTGTTCCCTTGCGGTACTAAGAGTATATCCTCCACCCAAACACTCGTTGCTTAACCCGCGTCTAGCTCGTGACTTGCATCACAGCGGGAAGCTTGAAGTAAACTCTGGACCTGCGGCTATTACCCCAGATCCGGCGTTCTAGTGTCGGCGACTGTTCCCTTGCGGTACTAAGAGTATATCCTCCACCCAAACACTCGTTGCTTAACCCGCGTCTAGCTCGTGACTTGCATCACAGCGGGAAGCTTGAAGTAAACTTTGGACCTGCGGCTATTACCCCAGATCCGGCGTTCTAGTGTCGGCGACTGTTCCCTTGCAGTACTAAGAGTATATCCTCCACCCAAACACTCGTTGCTTAACCCGCGTCTAGCTCGTGACTTGGATCACAGCGGGAAGCTTGAAGTAAACTCTGGACCTGCGGCTATTACCCCAGATCCGGTGTTCTAGTGTCGGCGACTGTTCCCTTGCGGTACTAAGAGTATATCCTCCACCCAAACACTCGTTGCTTAACCCGCGTCTAGCTCGTGACTTGCATCACAGCGGGAAGCTTGAACTAAACTGTGGACCTGCGGCTATTACCCCAGATCCGGTGTTCTAGTGTCGGCGACTGTTCCCTTGCGGTACTAAGAGTATATCCTCCACCCAAACACTCGTTGCTTAACCCGCGTCTAGCTCGTGACTTGCATCACAGCGGGAAGCTTGAAGTAAACTCTGGACCTGCGGCTATTACCCCAGATCCGGTGTTCTAGTGTCGGCGACTGTTCCCTTGCGGTACTAAGAGTATATCCTCCACCCAAACACTCGTTGCTTAACCCGCGTCTAGCTCGTGACTTGGATCACAGCGGGAAGCTTGAAGTAAACTGTGGAACTGCGGCTATTACCCCAGATCCGGCGTTCTAGTGTCGGCGACTGTTCCCTTGCGGTACTAAGAGTATATCCTCCACCCAAACACTCGTTGCTTAACCCGCGTCTAGCTCGTGACTTGCATCACAGCGGGAAGCTTGAAGTAAACTCTGGACCTGCGGCTATTACCCCAGATCCGGCGTTCTAGTGTCGGCGACTGTTCCCTTGCGGTACTAAGAGTATATCCTCCACCCAAACACTCGTTGCTTAACCCGCGTCTAGCTCGTGACTTGGATCACAGCGGGAAGCTTGAAGTAAACTCTGGACCTGCGGCTATTACCCCAGATCCGGCGTTCCAGTGTCGGCGACTGTTTCTTTGCGGTACTAAGAGTATATCCTCCACCCAAACACTGGTTGCTCAACCCGCGTCTAGCTCGTGACTTGCATCACAGCGGGAAGCTTGAACTAAACTGTGGACCTGCGGCTATTACCCCAGATCCGGCGTTCTAGTATCGGCGACTGTTCTCTTGCGGTACTAAGAGTATATCCTCCACCCAAACACTTGTTTAATATTATATTTCATCAAAATGTTTCAAAATGTTTACTCGCAGGCTCGCAGCCCCTCCGCTGAAAATAAGCTAAGTTAGTGAAAATTGAGATAAATAAAATAAAACCCAATTACCTCGAGTCGTTGACACTGTGGAAATGTGCGCAGAGCGATAGACTTGAAAGTGATGGAGAGAGGGTGCAGAGAAGTGGGGGCATCGAAAATATCCTCCAGCTGGCGACGACACATATTACGAGCGAACAGCCACCTGAAATTGAAAATATGAAGCCATCAAGAGAAGACAATGATGCAGAAAAAATTACATTCGACTTTTCGCTTATATCACTTTTTCTGTAAACTTTAATTGTCGTGTATTCCTAATACATGAATCTTGAAAAAAATTGAATGTACTTCTCCCAAATTATCAGTTTGGGGAATCAAAATCAAAGGGAATTAGAATATGGATCCGTAAAGAGCCATGGTAAAGTTAGCATGTGTACTGTAGAAGGCTTAGTAGAAAGGATGTGGACTAGATTCATTTGTAAATTTGATCGTATACACTCATACTACCCCAAATTATCAGTTGAGGAAATCAAAATCGAAGGAAATTAGAATTTGGATTCGTAAAGAGCCATGGTAAAGTTAGCATGTGTACTGTAGGAGGCTTAGTAGAGAAGATGTGGACTATATTCATTTGCGAAATTGATCGTATATACTCATACTACCCCCAAATTATCAGTTAGGGAAATCAAAATTAAAGGAAATTAGAATTTGGATTCGTAAAGTGCCATGGTAAAGTTAGCATGTGTACTGTAGGAGGCTTAGTAGAAAAGATGTGGACTATAATCATTTGCAAAATTGATCGTATATACTCATACTACCCCCAAATTATCAGTTAGGGAAATCAAAATCAAAGGGAATTAGAATTTGGATTCGTACAGTGCCATGGTAAAGTTAGCATGTGTACTGTAGGAGGCTTAGTAGAAAAGATGTGGACTATATTCATTTGCAAAATTGATCGTATATACATACTACCCCCAAATTATCAGTCAGGGAAATCAAAACCAAAGGGAAATAGAATTTGGATCCGTAAAGAGCCATGGTAAAGTTAGCATGTGTACTGTAGGAGGCTTAGTAGAGAAGATGTGGACTATATTCTTTTGCAAAATTGATCGTATATGCTCACACTAATCCCAAATTATCAGTTAGGGGAATCAAAATCAAAGGGAAATAGAATTTGGATCCATAAACAGCCATGGTAAAGTTAGCATGTGTACTGTAGGAGGCTTAGTAGAAAAGATGTGGACTATATTCATTTGCAAAATTGATCGTATATACTCATACTACCCCCAAATTATCAGTTGTGGAAGGATCCAAATCCTATTTCCCTTTGGTTTTGATTCCCCTAACTGATAATTTGGGATTAGTGTGAGCAAGAAAGTTAGGGAAAGAAGTGTCGAATGAGGAATAAACCCATAATTCCTTCGTACAACGACTTT
The DNA here is from genome assembly GCA_964036275.1 of Litoditis marina. NCBI lineage: Eukaryota > Metazoa > Nematoda > Chromadorea > Rhabditida > Rhabditidae > Litoditis > Litoditis marina. The sequence goes on along the minus strand of OZ038434.1, from coordinate 2,832,297 downwards.
TTGGCGCGCAATTTGTTGTTTGTTTGACCCCTTATCTATAGATACCATTGGGAAAGTTGCGCAGACCGTGGGAAACAACAATTTGGGTGTACTCTGATTATCAAAAGCGAATTGTAGCCGTTTAGGGCTATAATTAGTGTAAATAAAATTATACAACTACGAGAAAAACAGGTAGAGACACAGCCAGGTAGATCTTTTGAAAAAATAATATGTGTGAAAGTTATGTGTTTCCCTTTTTTGTTGTTGTTCATTGATAGATGATAGCGTTTTTCCCGTTGGGGTAAGTTGGGGTGCCTGACTGGAAAGGTGGGAAATACCCGATTTGCATGAATATAGCAACAGGAGAGGTTGTACACGAATAAACTCATTTTCAATGCCAACGCAGCAATTGCTTGTCCTAACTAATTTGTGAATTTGGAACTATAGAAAGTAAGATGAGTATCGGGCGCAGCGCGGAGCGCTGCGCAGATTAGTCTTTGATCAGGGGTCTGCAGACATTCCAAAACATTTTATTACATTTTTCTTCAAAGTACGTCAACCATTTTCCTAGATATTTGAAAGAATCACTGAAAAAAAGTGAGCCAGTGCTACCAAGAGTAGAGGAGGCAGCTGAGTTAGATGGGAGAGGAGTTTGAGCTGTGAAAGAGAAGAGAGAGAAAGTCGAAGAATAGAAAAAAGAAGAAGAGGGTCCATCCACGCCCTGAAGAGGACTAGAGATAGATGGAAACCCCAATGATTGAGAAGGATTGGAAGTAGGCTTTGAGAGAGACATTGGACAATAGTGATGTATAGTTAAGTTAATCATTTGTACGTGACATTGCTCCGCCCATTTCACTAATTGGGGTTACTTGTTTTCGGTTCTTCACGCCTATAACATGGTAACTAACCGTTCTAACATGCCATTGGTCATTGTTGCTCGCATGCACACCTATTACACACTAATTACTCTTTGATAACGAGCGTCGATGAACTTGTTCTGCCTTATTCAAATTATCACCTATTATTTGTGATTGATAGATGATGGAAAAACGAACGAAAGATTTTTCTTGTATAACTTCTCGATATTCACAAATCATTTTCACGCGAACTCCGAAAGTAGAAAACTTCTAGTTTGACTCAGTTTTTGAAAAGGTTAAATAGGAGGATTTTGAGCTTCCCATGATCGTTTCAGTTCGTTCATCGGCTTATCCGATACAACCTCTTCTTCAAATTATTGAAGACCTACTGTGGGAGACCATGTACGAATGAACAGTAGTATACGTAGATGTTTGATTTAGTCTGCACGTATTCATGTTGGGTCCATATTTCGTATTACGAAGAAAAATGTGCAAACATCTTGGTTTTTTGAGCGAAGTGTGCACCTGGGACGAATTTCTGCATAATTCCGAGCTGAGCGAGAGCGGCGCCTGGGACGATCGCAAATTTGACCCAGTTTTGTGGCCGTCTCGCTCCGTTTGGCGAGCCCAGCCTAATTGCGTCCCAAGAGCGTACCTCCCGGTAAAATCAGAGAGCACAAACATCGAGAGAGAGCTTGGTAGAGAGAGTGATTTTTTCAGTTAAGCAATTCGGATGATCCGTAAGGGACAATTAATTTGGTTAAATTCTCTAAATCACGCGACCTCTCATGACCCAAAAAATCGTCCAAACCAGGGAATCTCCTTTTGAAAAGCAACCCGGTTGAAGATAGTCAATAAAGCATTCAATCAAACTAGTTGTTTTTCGATTCACTGCAACCCGTGTGCTTATGTATATGCTTTTGGGCTTATGTATATGTCTAAACTTGTTTGAATTAATTGATAAGTGTTGATATAGTCAAATAAAATGCCTGAGAGATTCGGTAGGACGAGGGAGAATACCGGTTTATAACCGGGAGTTGAGGCAATGCGACAAAAGAAAAGTGTACACGTTCCTTCACACGCAATCTGCACCCTCATAAGCTGTATGTGTATAAAAGAACGAGTGTAAAAAAGAGGCTATACGCTTTCGAAACTAAAGGGTTAATCATTGAAGAGCGAAATGAGGAAAAAAAACCACATTTTGGTAAACTACTTACAGCAATCAATTTTACATGTAATTCTCACCAACCATGAGCATTTGTATCAAGCTGGTCATCCAGTTCGCCGTTGTCGCCACCGATTCTGCCGACGCCACCGCCGCCGGAACCATCAACATCCCCCTCTCCGTCACCTCAATCTAGACTTTCAGCGAACAAATATTTATTTTGCTTTGATCTCGATACAAGTGGTAGTTTACGAATTTCGACAAAAAGCAACAGGATCAAACTACAAACACATCGGAGTAGGACAACACACACCGTTTTAAGTTTCTTTGAAAACAGCGAACCCTATAGTTGGTTTTTGTTCGAAATGGATTGATATAGGGGGTAACTAAATCTTGCTTGTATTTTGATTTGATTTGTTTGGACCGCAAACAGCAGGAACAAACTACAAAAACTACAAACACGGCGAGATAAGACAATATTCACCAAACAGGCTTGCTTTGCTCAGATGATTTCTCAAAATGGACAGATTTGCTTTTACAACTCCCTCTCGAAGTATTGCGCTCCTTTTCACGCGTTCTCATCTTCCGACCACACCCATTCTTGCGCAGAAGAAATAAATTGTTGCCGAAACTTTACCCTTTAGAAGTTCTAGCTTAATGTGATATGTTTTTTTCAAATACAAATTCATCAATGAACCTTATATACAAATCCAATTCAATTATATTTCACACTGCTCATTTAGTTCGTTCAGTAGGAGGTACCTGTCTAAAAAAGCCTTCACAACAACCCCGCTTTTCCCGTGCATTAGTTGGAAATATCACTGAAATGTTGCTGAAGCTGAAGTCTGCTCCCCTATTTGTCAAAGTGTGACAATAGTTTGAATTTTTGCCTCCTGTTCCGAAGACTGAAGTTATCACCAGCTCTTCCACATTAGAACTCGAAATATCAAGAAACTGTATCATGTAACAATGGAATTTATAGTGAGAATACATGTCAACAACGAACAATCGACAAACTAAAAGAACAATGGAGAAAATAACAACAAAACAAGAAGGGAAATCTGCGAGGAAGATAGCGAACACACCTTAATCCAGCTACCACCCAATCAAGAATAACGGAAGAAAATAACGTAAATAGATTGAAGAATACATAAGTTTGGATCTATCTCCACACAGTGACCACGACAAAAAGGACGTTTTAGCCACTATACAACAACTTCAAGGTGGGATAATACAGCATTGAAACATCGTTACTGCATGTAAACTAAAAACTGATAAATCAATGTATAACTACTTCTTTCCCTTTCCAGTCTTGCGAACCTTGTTTCCACCACTCTTCTTCTTGGTGTCCTTCTTGTTCTTGTACCATTGCTGACGATGGATCTGACTCTTTTGTCTGGCTGGTTGATTAGATCCCTTTCCGGTATGCTCCTTCTTCTCCCTGATAGCAGATAGATTATAAACGAATAATATCCACTTTCCGGATAATGTTGACAGTTGACACATAACATGCAACTTAATGGTATCAGAGACTTGACGTAACAACGCTTAATGGGGTTCGCTCTTTCCAAAGCAAACCTTTACGGTGTATTTTTCTCTAACCAGCTGTGTTTGTAGATTGTAGTTTGACCTCGTCACTGTTCGGTCGAAAATCGTATCGTGCATTATGGAGAGTATCGAGATCGAACTACAACTAAGGTCTTCCTTTATCACATTACACTAAAATGAAATTAACAAAGACCGTTTTCATGAACATAATTATAAGTTCCTTTTCGATTCGACAACCAGATACTGGCTTAACTTTTCAAAGTTTTCAACGCGCTAACAACGAACTAACAAATACATTTTAAGGAGGAAACTACTTTAAGACGAATTTTCATCCTTAAATATAGAAAAAAATTTCCACATATATCCTTCCTCTACATCTCTACCACGAACCTCTTTTCGGGTCCAGCTATCGCAGTTGCCTTCTCCTCAACAATCTTCGCCTTCTTCGACTTCATTTTCTCCAGAATACCCAGGGCTCGTTCTTTCTCGTTCGACACGTCGGCAACGTTTGATTCAAACTGAAACAAGTTAACTTTAATTATATCCCCAGAAAGAAACGAAAAGGATCACACTGTCACACATTTTTTGACACAGACCATATAGCTTGTGCACGTTCTAATAACAAATATCGAATCCTTTTTTACAGAAATTACAGCATAACCGAGTCCAACCCCAAATCCACAAACAAGGAGCAAAAATCTATGACCAAAGATCGAACATTCCACAGGGTACTTTACTTTGATTTGAAAGAAACCTGTAAGCAACGCTTGGCGATTCGACATACCTTTCTCTTCTTGCCCGTCTTGATATTCTCCTTTTCGCCCTTCACCGAGCGCTGGAATTTCCCTGCCGAAGCCGTAGCTGTCTTAGCGCGGTCAACGGCGAATCGAACCTAGACAACACGATTGAGATAAATTTTATGTACTTGTTCCAACGCAAAATCAATACAGTCTGTGAATGCAAACCCTGAAAACCATTCGAAAACTACCCAAAAAATTTCAATAAATAGAACACTGTTTTTTTTCTCATGTAAGGATCATCATGATACGGCGATCGACAAGAGTAATCCTACACCTACAAACCAAAACAAGCAATCATATTGTGTATTTTACCTGTTGCTTCGTCTTCTCTTCGGGGGCAACTCCAACTCCAATACTAGAATCGACTGAAGGACCCTTTTTCACCTGTAATGTTGATTGAATTATTTTTCGCACGCAACTACTCCAAGAAAAGTCTGATTTAAATCAACTGGTTTAGTAACTTATAAATACAAAAAAGCTTCCAATCATATTTTAAATATATGTTTGCGATTGGCGAAGATGTACTTACTTACCTTTGTTTGCAATTGTTTTGCCAAATTCTTGAGTCTCTGGGTTTCATTCTTTGCGACTCTTTCCTTCTTCTTATCCTCTCTCTCGGCAAAATAGTCTCTATTGGGATCTGGAAGGAGACTTTCTAATGAAATTTTTGTATACTAAAACTAATCTAAGATGGCAACATACAACGTCAACGCCTCCTACGAGATGGAGGACTAAAAACCGACTATTGGCAGAAGAAGCTCAAAGCTCAAAAAAGTGTCGCGAAATTTCATGACCACTAAGATCCGAGACCCTTGGTAGTAAATGGGCGTGAAGACCTCAGCATAATTTTTGTATGGGGAGGAGCTAACGATAGATATACTTCTTACTTCTTACATTCATAGATTTCTACATAAGCCACGAGCTACGTACATGGGTGGCTACAAGTTGCACGTTGTGCAACTATTTCAGAGGGTCGTAAACACGCTAATTTTTGCAATTTTTTAAGAACTATTAGAAAATTTGGTCCCATATAACATGTTTTCCGGCAAACAAACCTGCTCCACCAGGAACCTCCACCAGCCAGTCCTTTGTATTGTCATTTCCTCTATTGTAGCCATATGTCGGCTTCCATTCTTTAGTTTTATCATCGAATGCCTGAAACACACATTAACAATATAGAGATTGATTTTAGAAGAGCAAAGATAGGTGTCTCACTTTAGTCGTGACGTCTCTGAGAAGTCAACTTGTCAACTATAAATAAAGCTTCTACTGTGTACTCGCTAAAATTCAAGTGGTGAACATTTCTTTGGCCAGTATGAGGAAGTTTGCAGAAGAATGAGCAGACCAATTACGAGGAGGGGGGGGAGGGTTTGTACGTTAAAAGCTGGTCGGTAAAAAATGGATATACTCACCTTCTTTGCCTTGACTCTCTTCTTGATTCCCTTTTGTTGAGCGTACGCCTCCCACTTGGTAGGCTCCTTCTTTTCGGGTAACTAAAATGCGATAATCATGGTCCATGAAAACGTGCGGAAAACTCACTAGTTTACGTTATACAGGGAGTACAACTTCTGTCACATTTATAACTTTCATTGTAGTTGTCTAAATTGTTTTTGACTTCTCGGAAAACGTTTGAGGGTCAAAACTTCAATGTTCCAACAACAAAACTGTTCTGAAAATAATATTTTGGGGCTTCCTGCCGAAGTGTGTCACGAGGTACCATACGATCCAATATATGGTGAACGATGAGTTAAAACAAAAAAACGAGAATATGTTGATCACGTTTTCACGCGGTTACTTGCTTACCCTTTTCTCTCTTGGCAATCTATAGGTTGGAGGAGGGAGGACAGCCAAAATAGCGGAATCCACATGCTTCTTTTCGAGTTCCCAAACATTGTTGAACAAGAATTGTGTGTTGTCCCGAGCTCGTTCCAGTAGATTGTCCCTAAAAACAAATATGAAAACCTGAAAAAAACCAAAACGGTGAAACTCGCACGGAATTTATTTGAAATTATATTATTGAATTAATGTTTTCAGCTCACGCACAAAGATAGTTTTGTATGATTTAAGTTGCTTTAGAATTGAACTTGATGCGGTTTGATAGCTGAACTCGTAGCGGCATGTCTGCACTCTGGTATTCTTAATCAAATAACGCACATCGGGCCAATTCTACAACTAACCGGCTTTTTTAGGTAACCTAACCCTTTTTTGGTAACCTATTTTTGAGGTTACCTTGGTAGGTAACCTGAAAGTGACCTGAAACTAAAATCCGGTTACCGTTCAAACTAACGGTAAAAACCATATTTTGCCTCAGAAAAACAGGTAACCGGTTTTTCATTTTAGGTTACCAACCGGTTACCTACCAAGATAACCTCGAAAATAGGTTACCAAAAAAGGGTTAGGTTACCTAAAAACCCGGTTAGATATCGAATTCACCCGCACATCGTACTCGTGTGTGACAAGTACACTCCTAAGGTTGTCGAACAGTCATATCATGTCCACTAACATGTAGAGATCGGTATTTAGAAAATTATTACAGATAGCACGACAGCGGGTAACTCACTTAATTTCGTCTTCAATTGGGTCCCGATCGATCAGAAGCAAGTTTCCGACATCTAGCAGAGGATCGACCATTTTTTCCACGGCTGTTGACTTCACTTCGAATTTAGGCAACTGAACAGTCATTCTTCTGTAAAGGAACTTGGTTAAAAGGAATAGTACAACATTTTTGAGGTAGAAAGTACAATGAAGCAGGAACAAAAAAAGGATTGACGAGTAAATAATTAAAAATATACAAAATTTCAATTTTTAGAAATTTAGAAACAAACGACGTTAGGACAAAAATTGGTAACCACCCCAGCTGCGTTGTTTTTATAAGTAACGGAAAGTAGCGACCCCTATTTCTGTTTGAGCGTCTCTTACTGTAGGTTTTTCTGTTTTTTTTTGGCGCTCTCATTCTAATCATTCATTCATTTTAATTATATTAATGGAGGTTTTGCAATAGTTTTGTTTCTGTTGATATAGTTTCTCGATATATACTTTTGCGTTACCCATTCTTTTGAATTCAATTTTTCAATAAAGATTCTATATATTTCCTGTTTCCAAGGAAGTCAGCATTTGTGTTGTTGCTGATCCTATTTTGAACACGCTCGTGATCAAATGGTTATTTTAAGCTTTGATATAGTGTATTGCTTCATATTTTCTCAGGACAGGTATCGTGTACTTTAGCCTATTCATTGTTTGATAGGCTTTGTCTCTGTCAGTTAGTGAGTCGCAGATAGTAGGTGCCGATTTGATTGGAAATGCTTGTGTAGTTTCCTCCGGGGAGGTTTTGTTTAATCGTTTGGCTAGCGTTAGCCCGTTCGTTAGCTGTGGATGCTCAAAACATTCTACTGACTCTCTTTTAGCTATCACTTCTGTCGAGAACTGTGGACAGTATATGAACAAAAGGAGACGACTGATGTTATATTGTGATAGCGTTTGTCTAAATGTCTCCCAAGTCTTCATCCAATAGTGCCGATGTGAAAGGTGAGCTCAAATCTTCCTGGTTCTCTGTGTCTTTCAGGGAAAAATGTTTTTTTCAGAAATGAAGTTGTCTCATTTTCCTTTTTATATGTTCTTTCCAACGGGTCCGACACAATTGATGCATATGTTGTAAACACTCTAATCAGATACATATTACTGTTCCTCTTCAGCAATAGGAAACCACTACATTGATTTCGTCTCTGGTTGGGGCGCTGGGTGTATCGAAACATGTATTTTGTTCCCCTCAAACAAGATTATTTTTCGCCAACAACTACATGGATTCTCCGTTCAAGCTGCTGTTCATCAGGTAGATCTTGTGCTTTTTTTTTCCAATTTTCTCTAATTATCCTGAATTATGCATGTGCTTTAATTGCAGGATTCGGCAGATTCAGTTCAACTATTAGCGGTACCTTTCTCAGATATCTTGTAGTTCTAGTTACAAAACGTTCATAGCGACAGGCCGACAGGCCAGAGCTACCACCTAGCGATCTCAGTTCAAGCAGCTTTGACCTATGTATATACACCCGCCAACTTTTCCCCCAAAAAGGTTTTTTTGTTGAAACATTGGGTCGCATTATTTGGAAATTTAAAACATCGGGAATAAAAAAATGGGGTTTTGACCAAACACCAAATACACCCTTGCAAGGTTATAGTTACCCTTTATGTATTTTTGCCATAACATAACACTCGTAAACCGACGAAAAATTTCTAAAGCAGTTTCGGAATAGTCAGAATCTCGGAATTGCAGCAACTTCCGAAACGTCCACCAAGCCTATTTGGTTTTGGAGTTGAATCTAAGGATTCCTTGGTTAGCTATCTAGGAAACCAGGGCATCACATTAGAAAATCGTTACTTACATTTGTTTTTCACCTCACGTATGTGTATGTTGTAGATGAAATTGGAGGGATGGAGCAAACTATATCGCGGTCTCTTGCCTCCCCTTCTCATGCGAACCACTACGAGGGCACTCATGTTCGGGTTGTACGATGAGTTCCAGGTGAGTTGTATGTGATGCTACATGCTATTGGTAACATAGACTTTTTACCCCTCCCCCCACCTTTTTTAATTTGTATTGCAGCTGGGAAATTGTAGTTTTTTTTAAACCCTAAAGTGGGAGACGATACTTCAATTTTCCCCTGCTATTCATTAGTATATCGAGCTATTCCCTATTCGTAATTCGTTCGTTCTGACAAACTTTTATCACGTTATCTCTAGTTTTTGATTTATTTGCTATCAGAACTGAATCGAAATAACAGTGTACCTTGATGTGTTGCCACATTGGTAATTTGCAAATTGCCGGGATAGACTTGAGCGAAAATTGATGATACGAATAGCCGAAAAACGGTCTACTTCCTACTTTTTCAATGAAAACGGTAGAGTTTCTCTATTCTTGATGCAAAAAGAAAAATTTCCACGAGTTTGTAGTTAAAACACCGAACAATTTTTGTCTAATCGTGCAACCTCACTGGTGTATGCTTATGCTTACCCGGCTCCGTCTGGCAATTTTAGCCCCAAAGTACACAGGTCAAGTTGGTCAAATAAGAATTGCAAGTGGTCCATGTCCGCTGTCCGGTTCTTTCCCGATTGATTTTTTTAAATTTCCAGACTATTTTGTCCTGTCCCCATTCACCACCCAACACGTCGTTCTCTCTTTGTCATGCGCAGGCCGCATTTATAGGTAAGTTCTAGGTTTATCATTTTTCATTTTTCATTTTCCACCTCTCAACTTCTCACCTATAGTAAATGATAATATTCTGTCAATCACAATCATTGTCACGTAGTTCAATATCAATATATTATATAGACGTTCTATGTCTTGAATTTGAATTTTGAAACCTCATTAGGTCTATAGCTGCGGTCTATAACAATGACGAAAGTTGAACGAATTTTTTCGTTCTATGTTCTCGTATTCCGTTTACGATTACGTTCACTTTTTTCTACACACATTTTTCTGCGGTTACTTCATTACTCACTATTCAAAACCTCATGTAACCATCTCTCGTCTGAATAAGCAGAGGCCAACTATTTCATTTTGCAGCCGGTCTATGTGAGGGAATGTTGTGTCCCTTTGAGAGGGTTCAGGTGCTTTTACAGGCCTCAAAGTATCATAGTCACTACAGGAATACGGGTCAGGCCTTCAATGCCCTTAGGGTTAGTTTATGCTCAATAATATCAGAATAAGTTTGGATTAGAAAGAAATGTATACAAAGTAATAAACCTACAGAAATAAACTGTTGAAAAATTGATTGGAACAATATTCTGTGATGCTGTCGGTTTTCTCCAAAGCAATTCCTTTTTGTAAATCGTTGAAATGAGACCGTATTCACCCTTCATCTTCATAAAGTGGTAGTTTGCAGTAGTACATTTTGTCAATTTCAACAGTTCGTTTCGGTCCATGTTTCTTTCGCTATTCGCTCCGTATCACGACGAGTACCCAAATAGTGGGACGCTGGGACACTACCTAAATATATTAATCCTGCTTCTTGGATTGTTTATATTTTATTACTGAATTAGGGGAAATTCGAAAGTTACTATGTATTGTATAATACCCTAACCCTGAAATACCATAGCGTTTCTTTACAGGTATACGGTATTCGTGAATATTATCGCGGGTGGTCTGTGGTTCTGGCCAGGAACAGTTTATCAAATGCCATGTTCTTCACTTTAAAGGAACCCTTTAAACAACTGGTGAGTTGTACTTTATACCTCCTTTCTGCATGATCTACATACCACATAGTTTAAATCATCATTTTCATTTCCCAAACTGTTGAAACCAGTAAATATTGTTTGTAATGTCACGAGTGAAAAACAGTTAGAAGACTGCGCTGCGTGAAGAAAAGTGAGAACTGGTTGTTAATCTATGTGAGGTAGGAGGTTAACGTGCTGAAGCACGTGTGAGTTTGAGGATGTGACGCTGTTTGTCGAGTTTTACTCACGTCATGCATAATAACCAAATAGGTAAAGAAACAGGCTATTCATATTATTTCAAATACATGGTATCATTTTGCCGGTAAAAGTTGAAAATAGTTCACGCAAATGAACCAGTCAGTAGTTACTTAATTACTTTTTCTTTCGATTCAGTATTTCGAATTACTTTCCACTGTTTGTTGTGTGCAGTGTACTGCAGATTGAAGATTAGAGCACTCGAGCAGCCACAACATTCATAGATTGACAGTTTGATCGTTCTCTGTAGTCCTACGATTTCTGATAAGAATCACGTGTGTAATAGGTGTCGCTCGGTCCAAAGTGAAAGGTTACATTCTACACTGTCATTTTGTTCTTACCGATCTCGGGGGATCAAAATGTCGTTATTGCTGAAATGAGAATTGTTCGTTCGAATAATAGATGTCTGTCCTTGGCGAGTAAAATAAGGTTTACTAAATAGAAAACTGCATTCAGAAATACGAATTAATATGGGTTTGGTTTGTATGTGGCGGATTAGCAAAAGCTTTCTTTGTTCCCAAATCCCAACCCAACTCTAGAACAATGTGTTAGGTATACTGATAACGGTGTACTCCAAACTGGCGCAATCGTGTTGGCTTTTCACCCGTGCAAATAGGGTAGGAAAATACGTGCGTGTCTGACGTATTTCATATTTATTCTGACAAACGGTACATTAATGAAAAAACCTTGCAATTTGTGTTATTAGGCTGAGGTATAGCTCTAACGATTTTTCTTCCCTTTGTGCACGATCAAACCTGAAAAAGCATAGTCTATATTTGTGTGTCATGTCTGGAGTTTCGTACAGTTCACAAAAACATTGACGTGAATTATATGCGGAATGCGGCTCTGGAACTCGACCAAAAAGTCTAATTTCCGAAATGGGCTGAGAATCTGTGATTATCATAAACAAGACTGTGCGATACTTGGATTTTATTTTCGGAGTAGAATCTCCGAAGTCCATGTATATTTTTTGTATTTTCCCTATGGGAAGAAAACGTAAAAACACTGCTGCAAGCCGCAGTTTGACTCCTTCGCCACGTCCAGCCGTGTTAGTCTGATTTTAAGACTTTCAGAGTGGTAGATCAATAAATACATGTCATCAAGCTCATTCCAACCTCGAAAATGACTATAATTGGCGTGAAAACAGATTTGCAGCTAATTATGTACAGCCGGAAACATAGTCAATCGCTGCCTGAGAGCCTCAGATGAACGACTAAGATTACTGGGATCGATTACAACTTCTATACAAAATATAATGATGTGTTTACGACCGTCTTTCTATTCCAGGTAGTTGGTTCCCATGATTGGTTGCACCATAGTGTAATGCACATAGTTGCCGATTTCGTGTCCGGTGGTTTTTTGGGGGCCTCCATCTCCACGCTCTTCTTTCCCATGAATGTGGTCAAGAATCATATTCAGAGCAAGGTGAGTTAATCATACACCAGTTAGATGTGATTCTGATTGAGGTATGATCATTTTTGGGGTAATGTTGACAGGCCAAATTACACTTTCCAGAGTGCGCATGTTGACCTTTCGCCCCGATTTTGAACAATTTTATGTATTGTAGGTTGGCGTCGCATTCGAGAATCCGTTCCATGTGTTCCGCGAAGTTTGGAGAGAACGAAATGGCTCGCTGCGGGGCCTTTACCTCGGAGTTCACCTGAACTTCACGCGTTCCCTCGTTGCGTGGGGAATCACGAACAGTGTCTACGAGTTGATCCGAAGGACCCTCTACTCGTACACAGAGTCATAGCAAATCAGGGAATGTCAACGGAAATTACACATGTGTCTTAGTATACTTTTTGTCTATGTATAACCGCGTTCACGAGACCTATGATAGCTTCTCACGCTCTCTTCGCTACGTTTTCATGCTGCGACTCCTCACCGGAAGCTGAGTTTCGTGAGTACGGTTATTATAGCTGCGCCATTCATCTATGTGTAGAGTTTCTGTTTGTCATTTGTAACTTGTTGTAGTTGGTTGTTTTTTACTCGTTGGTTTAGTGGAGTATTTCATTGTTGGGCATGTAATGAGATCAACAGTTCGCTTTATAACTTTTAAATCATTGATTTAGACGCGTTTGATGAGACGTGTTAGTTTAATTCATTGTTTGAAAAACAAAAGTTTTTCTCTGTTCACGTGCACGTGGTATTTTTGGGTGCCAATTTTAAATTATAGAAGAATCACTTAGGTGCCTCTAAATGTTTGTAATACATGGCTAATAACTCGTTGGGCTTCTATTAGTGAACATTTCTGTAGTTTTTAGTTAGACAAATAATGTTAGAAATTACTAATATAGAATCTCTCAAATTATTCGATTGCATTGTTTTCATTCGTTACGGAACTGCTATTCCTGTGACTACCTGTGACATGTTCTAGTCATGGTCTTATTTTATTACTTTTTATTATGTACTAGAGATTACGTAATAAGATTGAAATAGTATTCATTTTGTATTTTTTCTTCAAAAAAGTATCCTCATTTGCTCTTCCTCTCTCTATCTCTCGCGCTCTCCCTCTCCTCCCTTCCCCTCATCTCTCTCCTCCGCTCTCTTCTAATTTCTCATCTGTTTCTCTCTCTATTTCTATCCCCCCCCCTCTCTCTCTGTCTGTCTCTCCTTTCCTCCGCTCTCTCGCTTCCGATCTAGTTCATGTTTGAGTTTGATCCCCGACTGGTCATCGCTGGACTAAGCTTATTCTATTTGATTTATGGCATCGCCTTTCAATTAATTCCAAGCGCAACACACAAAACAAAGCCTTTTCTCCGCAAAAAGACGAGTTTTTCAAGCCTCTTATACTGTTTGAGAGAGGGAGGATAGAGAGAGAGAACAGAGAGAGAGAGAGAGAGAGAGATCTCGTACAGTATTGAGTTGGACACAGAGAGAAATAGACTGATAGAGATCTGTGATACTACTTGAGAGAGAAAAGTAGAAATGAGAATGACAGAAGTGTTAAAATACGAGGTATGCCACGTGCAACCTTATATGTTCCATAGTTATTCTCAAGTACGATTTGTTTGTCCGTATAACCCATCTTATGCCGATTAGTCCAAACATATTTCTGGTGATCCCAGTTGAAGTTAATCAGTTCATACTGAATGGTTCGGAAAACAAGTCGGATGTTGGGTTACTGTACAGTGGCGTTTCCAACCTGGAGTTTAGCTCGCGCGCTGTGTAAAACACAGCAGAATTATCGAATAACACCTCAAAAGTGCCAGACTATGAAATAACCAACCAGCAAAAAACACTATCTCTCTCTGCTTGTTTTATTTCTTCAGCTCTCCTTTTCACTCTCTCAGTATAGTAGACACTCTAAAAAAAGCCTGTTCATTGTGGTGGAAGTCCCCCCCTCTCTCTGGCGCTCTCTCTAGCCTTTACCATTGCCCTTTCTCTTTCTCTGTGCGCTCTCGCCTGTTTCCGTCTCTCTCTCAACCGGCATTCCGGCTGTCCAAATAGTCACCACGTATTCCAATTGACAGTCATCAATCATCAACAATCTCTATCTCTAGTCCTCTTCATGCCGTTACTTTTCTCTACTCGCCTACTCATCACTCTCTCTATCTCTCACTCTCTCTCTCTCTCTCTCTCTCTCTCTCTCTCTCTCTCTCTCTCTCTCTCTCTCTCTCTCTTCCTTCTTTCTCCCCCCCCCCTCTCTCCCCCTCTCTCTCTCGCCATATCAGAAAAAACCTCCCTAGAATATTATAGCCTAACGCTCATGTTATTCATTTCTTTGAGGTATATTTCCGTATTGCTGTCTGGAACTCGAATGAACTTTTTTCTCTGAGTGCGAAAATTCGGAAAAAGTCCAAACCGAAGGCAATTTTTTGTTAGAAACTTGAAACGTTGAGCTTGATAAACCGCCCTGATTAATTCATATGTATGGACAAGTTACAAATGGGGACTATACTGTTTAGCGTCAAGAATTGTTGAAGGACTGTTCGTTCCTGGCATATGTGAGTTGTTTAGGGGATAACCAAAGTTGAAGTGTACCGATACCCTACGGGATCAAACTACAAACACAGCAGGATAAGGTGTATACAGTTCGATGTTAGAACAGCAAGGTCATACGGTGTATGTTGCCATTTCGCGCTGTGTTTGATCCCGTTACTGCCCGTCGTGCGATGAACTGGCGTGTGCCGTGATCAAACTACAACTAAGGTCATCTTTTTACCCATATAGGCTTTGGACAGAACGGAACCCTATATTAGAATATTATGCGAAATATATTGTAGCAAAATGTATAAAATATATATTTATCATGTAAACTACGAGATAACCATCCTTGAGCTTCCGCGAAGAGAAAGCATTGTAATCGAGCAGTTTATATATGAACTGTGATATAATGATCTGTACAGTGGCTGCCCTATGAATAATCAGGTGGATGTTTGTTCAGTCTGTGTCTTTCTATTTACACGTCCTTCGCAGTGTTGCATAATTATACCATTTTACTCATCTACACCTCTACGGACATTCTTACCACTCACATTCATGAAAAATACATGTGGTTCTCATCTTGAATTAAATCGAAAAATGGTACAGTCTATATTTGTTTCTCAGTTTTTCTCATCCAGTTTGTTATGTTTACTTTACCTAAAATTAATCCTCTCAGCGTTTCATTTATATTTGCCCTTTTTCACTCTTTTCTCAACGGAATAAAACTTAGGTGCTACATATATTATTCTATTTTCATCTTGTTTTCGTATAGTAGTTTCTTTTGGTCTAGCCAGCAGTGTCAATATTTGATCTACAACTCAAACCTTTTTCATTGTTTGTTCCACTCAGTATTAGTATCTTGAGACTAATTTCACTCGATAACCCTTTTCATCTTTCGTGAAATAAGATACATTTTCAAAATTAATCAGAGGATACTTTAGAACAGAACCTATCATAGGTAAACAGTGGAAAATTGGTAGAATATGGGTTATTATTGCTGCAAATGATGTATGTGTAGGTTGTGCGTACGCACTTGCAAAAAAAAAACAATTTTATTACACAACGTTTGATTTATTTTCAAACCACTCTCTCTAATAGAACACTATAACAAAAACAATTTGTTGTAGGTAATTCGTAACTCACTAGTTGCTTATTTTTTCTATTCGAATATTCTTTTGATAATATTTTCAACTATTCCTGATTCGACCCGCTTAGATTGCATCTAATAATAACTGCCAATTTCACCAGCTACCAGCTACCCATAATAGAAACCTTTTGAAGAGGCCTACATATTAGAATCTCGAGTGGATTTTCGGAATGAATAATAACCTGTTGGCGCACTGCCAATAGATCCAAGTCTTGATACGTAATTAGTATGTAACAAGAAACATATTATTTGTAGGTTATTATATTTGAACAAATAAATAATTATGTCACTTGGACTTTTTGGGAGATGATATACTTAATGTAATGTGCTCAGAAAGAGAAGTACTGTCTTACTGAGCACATTAATTGAACTACATTCTTCATAGTTTTGTGAAGTTTTCCTTGATTTATTATTACTAAATTTTTTATGTCAGGCGATACAGGTTCGGGAGAAGCATAGCTTTCCGATCTGACCATGGGACTATAGAAAAATACCAATATTTAAAACCACAAAACTTACTATTTTGTTGAAGATTGTTTACTTTGAGCAGAGAAGTTTCTCATAGGAACCCCTTTGCTCTCTTTTCTCCCGTTATTTTTATCTTCTGTTTATTTCTTTCCTGTCGTTAACTTCGACGAGCAGTGCTACAGTTGTTTCTCATTAGTCGCGTCCAGTTTTGTCGAATATGCAAAGTTTTGAATGCTCCTTTTTATTGTTTTCTATTTTTCACTCAAAGTTACAATTCACTCCGACGGGAAATCTTTCCAACTACCACACATTCCCCTGCTTTACTCGCTCCTCTTGACTTACAGTATGACTTGGCTATCTTGATAAAACTTTGAAAATAACGTCGAAACTCTTCGATAACAGTGTCATAGACAAGTTTTCAGTACATTTCACATATTCCGCTTCTTAGTAACCTGTCGTTACAATTGACTTCGAAAATGAATAGGAACATGAGTTGACTATTCAATTGTTTTCGATCTTTTTTGTCAATGTGGCATCGTTTACTGTTTTTCTACCAGTTCTCACATATTTTATGGTTGCAGTAGACCAAGCAAAACATCATAGCTGAACAGATCTTTCGCATGATAACAAACGAAACCAGTTTATTTGTAGAACAAAATACTACTTCTTTCACCCTATTTACAACGTCTACATGCATCTATTGTTCCACATTTCATAGTTTTGATAGACAGTTGGTAACAGTTGGGCTCCCTTTCGATGATTTTCCTTCACTTGTTTTAACGTTTCTGGTCATTTTGGGTGTCTGAATCCTTCTCAAATTCTAATTTGAATCACAAAATCCCATGGTTTAATAACTATTATCATTATAATTCTTATTCCTATAGACCTATAGTTCTCTTTAACGGCGCCTCCGTAGGAGGGCCGAATCGACATAAAGTTTCACATCGCAGGTCTGCGCAATCGTAAAACTGACACTTTGAAGTTGGTGAAGTTTTGTGCAATGGTTACGCCCCATCCACAAAATTACATCATTTAAAGGTTTCTTGAAACATATAACACCTGGCCATATAAATAAATTAAATGTAGAGTTCTGTTCATGTTCTAAAACAGAGTGTATTTTTTTCACATGACCAGGCATGGAACATCTTTGCATGATTATTGGTGTTCTGATTCGTGCTCTCAGTCCCGTATTCAACAACAATTGTTTACTAGTTTTTTTTCTGGACATAATGAAATATCTGGCTTGATTCCGCTGATTTTCTTGAATAGTTCTTATTTTTCTATTGATAACTCAAATTTGTCGATTCTGAAACTGATGCTCCCAATGAAATGGACGAAACTGGTGACGCGGCCATGTTTATCTCAGAGTCCTGGTTCTTTCAAAGCATGAGCCATTCAACAGTCCAACCAATTCAAAATGTTCATCAAATGTGTCCGTCTCTCGTTTTATGTGAATTTTATGAACCTTTTTTAATAAACAAATGATATAACGTTCAAAAATAGAGTTAAACATTTTCACGAAACCCGGTGCGTCAGAAGGACAGAAGACGTTGAATGTGAAATGATTCACAAAAGAATAGGTTGCTCTAGCGGAACATTTCTTTGAGAAGGAAAATGGTCATTTGTTACGGAAAAGGTCGCCGCACTGTTTGACTGAAAAAAAGTAGAGTACTAGAATACTCTATTTTTGATAATATTTTAAATTTTTTAACTTCTCTCTTGCTTTCCTTTTCTCTCTCTCTCTCTTTCTCTCTCTCTCTCTTTCTCTCTTTCTCTCTCTGTCTGTCTCATCCATCATTATCATCTCTATCCAGTTTTCCACCAAGAAAAGACCTAAGAAAACACTGTCTCATATTTCGCACCTGGCGCTTTTACTATGTTTTCAAATCTTAATTGTGTTACTGAAGTTGAAGTTCGCAATAACTTAAATTTGAATCCTTTCTTCACTGAACACTGGTTTGAACACAGTCTCCAGATGATAGGCGTGTATTAAGCTGATCTAGTACTTTATATAATTTTTTTAACCATACAGAAGTGTTTCTCTACACGTTTGTCTCACTGCTTTTTCGTTTTTCTTCACTTGTTTCGTCTCCTTCATTTCCTTCTCCTCTCTATCTTTACCTCCCTCCTTCTCTCGTTATTCTTCTCCATCTCTCTCAATCTCTCTCTCTCCTCTCTCTTTCTCTCTCTCTCCTCATTCTCTCCGTTTCTGAACCCGCTGGAATTGGTTGAATTTATCTGTTTCTTGACCTATTTGCACTTCATCCCTGATTGACATGCATGTTTCTAAATCGTCACTAGAAGTCGGTGATCGTTCACCTACTTTTTGCAAACATTAATTCGGAAAGATTTAAAAAATTGTTTGCCCACAACACCGGTTGGCGTAGGTTTTGATATTAATAACTAAACTACTTTCACAAAATGTGAGTTTACCGGTAATCTACTAAACGTTATGGAATAATCAAAGTGGCCAAAAGGGATTTAAGTTCATTCACTTTTGCGCGCTATGTATTTCTGATGTGTTTTCATCATTTTTGATTTACAGCTTGACTGGTTCGGCCACTGTTTGGGTAGAAGCTTCCCTTGACTTATATGAAAAAGTATCAATTTTTGTGATTAAACTTTACATTATAAATATCAAATTTTCACCGAATATCTTTTCTGTTTTTCTTCCCCCTCAGCATGATCTGTATTGCTGTTTTCATAGCAAGGTCAATTGAGGCGCCCGATATATATATACGTTTATCCAAGACAGGTTCCTATAGCAATACATAAAGAATATTCAATTATCATTTTTCATTCAATGAGAAGTTTGTTAGAAGTTTAAACTAGTGCGTTATGTTTAAACAATGTTTTGCATATGGCAATGGGCAACCTTGGATGAAGTCTTTGTAACGTAAATAGTGAAAAAGTTTTTACCTGGGTCAATAAAAATTGATTGAATAAGGTAGAATATATGATACATCCTGCTTTATGTTGGCATTTGTTTTTGTTTTACTCGTGAATTGTGGATGAAAGTATCAGAATTCGAACTTTAGTTTGAGAGAATAGCCTGTGGAACGCACGGCTGCAAACCAAATGACTTTATAATGATAAATCATTAACTCATATAAACTTCCCAACTTGTCAGGGTTACTGGTTATCTACCCTACTTTTCCTCAGTTTTCCGAACTATCTGTCCTGCCGAAATGAGTCCTTGACAAAAATTGGTGGGGGGGCTCGGAGGTATTTAGGGGCTATTAGACGTTGTATTTCTCTTTTTTTGTTATATAATCAGCACTTGACCGTGAACAATGATTGGAACTACAAATCGGTCATTTGAAACATAATGACCGTGTACGGTACTTAGTGTTTTTCCTCGGAAGACTTGACCCAGCTAAGTCCTCTAGCGTCTCGGCGTCTCTCGATGATACATGATCTCTAGTCGATCTCTGCCAGAAATATAAAAAGTGACTTCCGTTGGGGAGTTTTTCTGAAAAAAAAAACCTTTTTCTATGGAGTGTTCTTTCTTCCAGCATTGGATGGGTTGGATTACTAACAAAATTCGTACTTATTTAAACATACAAAAAAAATGAATCTGTCTCAATAGAGCGTTCAAGACAATTTGCAACACTGGATCGGAATCCCATCTGCAGAAGCGTTTTTTTATCAGAAAATGATTAATGAACACGACTGCTGAGAGAGATTTGGCTTTGAAGATAATTCTGTCGAAAATACGTCTTTTTGGTCGTAAACGGGCTTGAATCATTGAACATTTCTCGTCTGACTACTTTGAGATTATAGTATTCTATGTTCCCGCATGGATTAGTATACAGTATGAAGTCAAAACCTTGAATATTCAAAACTTCCAGTGGGTATGCGGATTTTCACCTTTCCAAGGATATTTCTAGAAACTTCGATGTTTTGATTAGAAAATTACTATCTTGTTTTCTCTTTCCATAATTCAAATCTTGTTTTTCCCCTGTTGCTATGTAACTCGCTCATGGGGATAGCGTGCGAAATCGTCATGCGAAATCGCAGTTTGTTTATATTGGATTATAATTGTACACGTTCCTTCTATTTAGATCAATTGGCTTCGAGCAAAATATTATTTGAACAAATACTCTTAGTCTCCGGAAAAGTTGTACCTAGAACATCGAACCCTTTTTCTTTTTTGTTTAGTACAGAATACACTTCACTCAGAGATCGTCAACATATTTGATACCTCCTGTGTTTCATACTACAGAAAAACAAATTGAATATATTATACAAACACTTTCTATACTACGGTTATTTAGGTGTGAACTAATTGCATTTAATTTGGTTCATGTTGCCTCGTTCTTTTCAATGTACAAAACAGTATAAAAATTGTTCATATTTTCTCTATCCTCAAAAGCAAACCTATTTCGAATCAAAGCACGGAACCTTTTTTTCAAGACTGTTCGAATCGCATTGAGATGTTTCAGTGTCTAGCTAAATAAGCAAACAGAAGCCGATTTCGACTGGTTTCTTACCCGAAAAAGGCAAATAATCTGCTTCCGGTCCATTACACGCACAAATATCACGGAAATTGGGTGGGATACTTTCTTGAGAGGTTCTTCAGTTCTCCTTGTACTTTTTTCTCTTTTCCTTTCTCAGTTCTCTCTCTATTTTTTTCTTTATCTCCATTTCTTTCCTCTCTTTTTTTCTCCTTTCTCTCATGTTCTGATAATAATAATATTGCAAAATGAGTATTATTTCAAGTAGTTTTCTCGTTATTACATATCCGTCTCCCAGTCTTTCATTCTAGTCTGCCTCTCTCACCTTCAGTGCTCAACCTGTCACTCAATTATAGTGCAAAAAAATATACTTTTTCTATGAATGTGTTCACACTTGTGCCTCCCTGAGACACTTTCTTTCAAACTGACTCTTTCGTTTCCGTAAACATAGGATCTAGATCTCGAGAAATGAACACCCTTAATGAACCCCATACATGCGTTTTTGGTATGATAATATACAAAATAATGGAGTTTCAGCAGTTTTAGTACGGTTTTACAGTTTAAATTCTGTACACGATTCCTGATCCAATTATTTATATTTTCCAATAGTAAAATCAAATAATAAATAGCATCTGAAAAGCGTGAAAACTCACACAAACAATAAATGAAGTTAGACAATTCATTCCAACCTTCCACTGTCTCTGTGTTTCACATGTTTATGGTGTGTTAATTTTTATTAAATGTATTTTCAAAACTTTGAAGAATAAATAAGCAGGCGCAAAATAATTCGTACTTTTACAGATCGTACTTTTTGACGGAACTTCAGAGAGTTTTCTACGCCGGTTCCAATGGATTTGGATGATGATGGCGTATCAAAGGTGTGTTCATAAATAATGTTTTAGGAATGCAATTATGTTATTTTATAAAAAATATTTCTCGGTGAACTCCCGATTAGACCCAGTTTTATAGTCACAATGAACGTGCGAAGTATCTCGTAATTCACTAGTTGGGAACTTTAAAGAATCCGTCCCGCTCTAATTTTGACTTTTTTGACATGTTATGCAAATTTTGCAAACTTTTTATCAGAAAGTTTTTTCAAGGTCTGTGGGAAGACATTAAGAGACTTTTTTGAACATTTTGAATTTTTCGTGAAACTCAGATTATAGCGGAACGGTTTCTTTAAAGCTGGTTTTGGCAGATTACAGGTTTTCTTTTTCCGTTGCTCGTCGTTTCATTTATAGTCGTTTCACCGTCTAAATATTAGCGGTTTCTTGTGAACACGGGGCTACTTCTGGTTGTGGTAAATAAATTAGCGATGTGTCAACAATCGAGCGGGCAAAGACTATGCCAGTATTTACCTCGAGCAGCCAATTTGCGTTCCTCTTCACACGTGAGAGCAGGACATAGAAACCAGATACCTGCAATTGCACAAACTTCTAGACGAGAGACGACTTTTCAGATAAAAATATTGTGTTCATTTCTCTTACATTATCTTTTCAATGTAGCGATTCTCGTAAACTTTGCATTTTATATGATTTTGTGGACAAACTTTAAAAATACAGAGCATTGTTGATAATTCGACTGCATCTCACTCCAATTGAGATTCAACACGTTTCTTATTCAGAAATATGTCATAATTATTCAAAAATTGTCAGCAAAACATTGGACTAATCTTCACATAACACCACCAAGAGCGTAATTTATTTCTAACTTTACCCCTTGTTTCTTAGTTTGCTGAGTTCTTGTCACGTTTTCGCGAATCGTCTTGTAACACTAAAACAAATTCTTGGAAAGTTATTCCGACTTTCATAGTTTTAATCGCATTATAATGCTGCATGTGTACGAGTATACGTATTTCCACCCAGTCTCTTCCTCTTTTTCCTTCTATGTAAATACACTTAACCCTCAGACCAACCCCCTTTTGAGGTGTGCCGTGGTAGTGGTCATTTACTATACTCAATCGAAAACTCGAAAACTATTCGCTTGTTAAAATGTCCTTCCGTAACACTTGAACGGAATACTATACACAACACACACTATAGTTCATATTTTATGTTTCATATTTTCGAGAAAGTACCACCCATAGCTAAGTGAGCGTTTGGCTAGTGTTTTCGTTCTGATGTTTTCACTAGTAAATGCCACAATTGGCTCGAGATCGAAACTAACTGTACCCACTACCCAACAAAAATGCCGTACGATATTTTTTGCAATGATTTTGACATATCTCCAAATATGTTAGATTTTGTGCCGACAAGACGTAACTTCTTTCAAGTTACTTATAATTTATCTGTCATCATAAATTTTGGCGCATAACTCAAGCGACTTGACGAACTATCTTATGCAACATTTGAAACGGGATTTGGCGCGAAAGCGGAGAACAATTAGAATTAATTGGCGCCCATTTTAAATGGTTGAATTCACAATTCACTCCACTCTCACCGTTTGGATTAGCTAATTAGAGCACCTATTCTGCATGTTACTGCTGAATTGTATCGGTTTCGGTTGATTTTGGCGTTTATTACTTCTCTAAATGTGTTTGAGTTTCTTGAAATGGTGTTTTGCAGCCAATTTCGGAAATGCGAGTATTGTTGGCTTGTTTTCTCATTCAGAAAGTTTAAGGAAGGAATATATAGGTCTTTGTCAATGTTTAAAAGTAATTAAAGGTAGTTCTGCTGGTGTTATAACGATCGTTGATAAATGATGCGAATAATTTGTTTGTTCTTTTGACCTTGAGTTGACTGCGTATCTAATGATAATAATCACGCCTTTGCCAGATAAGCAACCTATACTTATATGGATATCTACATCCCACACCAGATCTGATAAAGTCTCATATAGAGCGATTTGTGCAAAAAGCCTGTGCAAACTCTGCAATATAAACTTTAGTTGTGGAAGAACGTTTCTTTTTCTCCTCTTCCCTTTCTCACCCTCATCCTCTCCTTCTCTCTCTTTCTCTCACCCTCTTTCTCTCTATCACCCTCTCACTCTCTCCCCTGTATCTCCGTCCCTCTCTCAAGTGTCCTGTCTTCTCTACCTGTTCTCGCCTTGCCTCAGGCGTTTATTATCCGCAATCATTCGTAAATATGCTTCACTTCGTCAGCCATTTATTAGTTTTTATCAACTTTTTGCAAAAA
Source organism: Litoditis marina (assembly GCA_964036275.1). Taxonomy (NCBI): domain Eukaryota; kingdom Metazoa; phylum Nematoda; class Chromadorea; order Rhabditida; family Rhabditidae; genus Litoditis; species Litoditis marina. The sequence continues at coordinate 2,808,350 of OZ038434.1, read as the reverse complement.
CCTACAAACACTTGTGCAATTTTTTCTGTTTTTCACGTTTAGTAGGGGGGTGGGTGTTAGTGGTAGAGGCGAAACGTACCACTCTTCATTTCTGTTCTTTCTGATTCTTTCTGGTTTAGTTGTATAAATTATTAACCTTTCATCAGGATTAGTTCCATTTGGCAGTCTTGACTGTAGCAGAAGTTGTTTGAAATTTCTTAAATTGTGTGATATAATTTCATTCCAGTCGCGCAGTTGGCATACAGTTGAACTTTTGAATTGTATTTTTTTCTGAAGTCGTTCTCGTCTTTTTTTAACAAAAGACTAAAACATAGAAAAGTACACACGGAACACATACTCTGATTTGCCATACAATTTTTAGGATATAGGGGCGTACAAGTTGAAATCTTCAATACTGCCCTTTTTCAAATTCGGAGAATATAGTTGTTTTTGTTTAGAGTTTACATTGCAAAAACGTTCAACTTTTCGAGAACGTGTTCATGGAAAAACACAAACGTTCAAACTGATACCATAAACTTCACGTAAGATTTAACAACTGTAAATCATTTAAAATGATGTAACCCAATTATTTCTATCTAGTTTTTTCCTCTTTTTCTGTAGGCGGGTGCCATATTTTTTGAATGTAGATAAATAGGTAATAAATAACTACTAACGCACGGTTCCGAAGTTCCATATCCTTTCATGGTTTGTTCTAGTCCTTTGATGTGGCTTTTTTCAGCCTAATAACCTTCCTACGAGTCCTCGAATAGTGGGAAGATCCTGTTTCTCCCCTAATTGCTCGATATAGATTAACTATGACAGATCCATCTCACTCTTCCTTCATTTGATCTTCATTATCCCTACTAGTAGTAAATAATAAGTGCTTTTGTGTTCCACAAGTGTTTCTAGGAACATTTGTACCAGATTCGTTTTTTCGTGTTAGGAGAAAATTTCTCTTTCTTCCTCTCTTTCTATCCGTTGTTTCAGTTATTATCTATATCTCACGCATATTCTCTTTCTCTCTCTCTCTCTCTCTCTCTCTCTCTCTCTCTCTCTCTCTCTCTCTCTTTTAACAACCTACTCTTTCTCTTCCCCATTTTCAGTGTTTCAAGTTTTTATTATCTACATGGAGTTATCGAGCTTCTATTTTCTGGCTTTCAACTAGGCACCTCCTGTTTGAAACATCTGTTTCTCATTTTAATCTCGTCTTTGACCATTTCATTGCAAGCCACATTGCAACTTTGATACTATACAAATAAGTCGCGATCGAAAAAAGAGTCGCGATCGAAATCCGAATCTAAGTCTTTGATCCAATTACGCGGCATTGTTGATTCTTCTAAATGTTGCCTCATTAAATGTATGCATAACATGTGGAACTTTTGAGTAATTTGTACTATTTCTTTGCACGTTCTCGAGAGCTAATGTCTTATACCAGATTTTTCATAAGCGTTTACTAACAGTATTTGTACTTCTACTATACATTGTGTGTTCACTAATTTTACAATACGTAATTTTTAGAGTTCAGAGAAGATTAAAGAGTTTGGATCTCGAAGCGTTTGCTTATAAATTATCATGACCTTGACAGTTAGTCAAATCCATGAGTTTTCACATTAAAGATTAAAAACTTGTTTGAATAAATCTGACCTGTTCATTTTTCTAAGTATCTTTCAAAGCTTTTGTGAATCGGACAGATAACTTCTTGTATCACGTGTGTGTTAAAATATGAAGATCAAGGGTGAAAATCACAGAGAAAATGTGTGAACAACATGAAATTTTTGAGGTCTATACTAAGACGTAGAATCATATCTCCGCTCAGTTTTCTGACCAAATGGTACTTTTCCAGTCCTTCTTCCTGCGTGGATACGACCCTGTGACGGTGGCGGCTTCCCTCCAATTGAGACTTCCATTCAACATGATTCAGTCGACGGCGTTGAGTGTGAGTTACTGTTCAAAAGATGTTTCCAAAGCGTTGTTGTAGTTTGATCTCGATTAACGTTGATCTAACTTCAACCGAACATAACTACAAACACAATGAGGTTGGGCAAGATGAACTGTATAGTCTTCTTTGAAGAAAGCGAACGCCAATGTGTTTTTCCTCGTTTTCTCCGATGGGCGAGTTCTTTGATAGTAAAAAAATATTTTAAGGTCAAATACCAACATATTTTATCATGGCGCATTTGACATTAAGCTGGTAAATTGTCGCTAATTTTCCGGAAATCTTTCACCGCAGTATTGGCACACTATTGCCTGTTTTATGCAAAACATTACCCGAAAACCGTTCGAATGAGGATATATACAACCAGCGGTATATTCATCCTCCTTATATGGTTTTTTCCTCGTTTTCCCTGATGGGCGAGTTCTTTGATAGTAGATAAATTAATATAAATAAAATCATATGATTGAACTATTCGACCATACAGCCTTCACGATTGTCCCAGATTCATTAATCAAATTCGAAAACTGCGAAAGGTCGGCTCATAAAAACTACCTGCCTGGAAAGCATGTTGTAATGTTGTTCTGAAACATACCGCCCTTGAGCTCCTTTTTAACTGTTTTTGAACGGTAGGTTAGTAAAATGTGTTCAAACTTATTCAAAACAGGTTTGTAAAATGTGTTTAATCTTCCTTAAACTATTGAGAATACGCGTTGGAAACAGTGGCGTTCTCAACTCTTCTCTATGAACAAGATTTTCTGGAGGAAAATTCTGATACGTGCAGAAATTTAGGTTTTTTGGACACGCTGTAGAAGTAGTATTTATCTTCATTTTTGAGTCCAAACAAGTATTTTCGCCTGTTACCCATTGTTTGCGTGCGTGTGGTAGCTCAATTATCTCTCTACGCCTTCATTTTATTTTTCACGCAACGAGCTACAAGCTGTTGATATACTAAACTAAAATCTGCTACTACACTTGAAGAAGATCTATAGTATGTACCTTTTCTATGAAAAGTTGCAAAAATTAAGTAGCAAGACTTACTATTCGTCATTTTAGAAAACCGGGAAAACAGAAGTTTTATATGCCATGTATACTCAGAGATTTGTGCATGTGCAAAGTTGAATAATTTCCACATTTCAATTCGCATTAGGCAAGTATTGGATGAAACTCGGTTGTTAACGTGAAACAAACAACAACGCTATCTCTTAACACTTCATTTATTTGTTTGCTCATCATGCGAAGTAGGCTCTGAGCGATTTGCAGTCGAATCGTTTGTGGTGATATAGCAAAACGGTTCCTTTAAAGACTGTTATACATCTTTCATTTTATCAGTTGGCTCTGCTTTCTCATGAAAATTTAATCAGAACACTTTTTGTTCAACTTGTTCGATCACTATCTCAAAGAATGCACAATTTTGAACATCGTCGAGCACAAAAATACCGAGAACAGCAGTGAACATAAACTGTTCAAATTTGCTTAACTCAAACATTTCTGGTAACAAGAACTGCTCAGAGCCCTCACCGCCTATGGCATGCCAGAAAAGTCCGGCATGCCATGGGCGAAATCTTTCAAACGCGCTCTTTTACGCGCTCAAACGCACTGCACGATGTTTACAGGGGCTAATCGCGTTGTTTAGACGACCGCGTTGGAAATGCGGCGTCATTATTTTCATTTTTTTCTTTGATAAATTTATATTTTCTTCATTTTTTCACAATGTTTTCAGTGTTCCTCGGGTTTCGTAACTCCAGTGTCGTAATCCAGATAGGGGAAGAGGGGAATAGCTATCCCAACATCTATTATTTAATATCTTAATGGCATTTTAGTTTTAAATTTATATAGTTAACTAACTCGGGGGGTAAGTCGTTGTTTCTACAACCTTCTTTGTTTGTATTGGTTCTCTCTAGGGTTTAGTGAATGGAATGTACCAACTATATTTCTCAAAAAGGAGATATTAGAGAAGAAAGTGCAAAGAAGTCATATATGGTTATGCATGTGGAAGTGTGGTCCTGTGTAATTGCAATATCGTTTTAACTCGTGTATTTTGAGTGTTTTTGCTCTGTAAATCATTAATATAGTTACTAAGTATAGTTACTGTTGCCTAACTTTATTCTATGAGGTGTCACGTCTGTAAACGAGTATACTTCTAATAATGCCTGTTTTTTTTCAGCCGTAGAACGACCATATTGATCTTCGTAGCAAGAGGCCTAGAAGCATGGAAGACGTCTCGTTTTTGAGGAGCGACGGTTAGTTTTATTTTATATAATAATGTGTCCGGGTGCCGGGTTACCATGTAATGATGTAATTCAGAATATAGTGACTATATTTCGAGATGTAGTGGAATGTACTTTTAAAATTAGATTAATAATTACTAAATTCCCGATATTCAGCTCTTTTTTACCGTGCGACTTTTCCACTTCAAAAATAGGAAAGCGGAATTAATGCTAAGTTGTGAAAAGTATATTGGAGAGGGAGTTTCACCCACCAGTTAGGTGTGACTATACTTCTATACTACAAAACTAAATCAGTTTCTGAATTCATGATGCTCGTCAAAAAATATCAAGCGTTTTGAATTTGTCTGACTATTCGGACACATACCCCAGTAAAGTTGTCCGGATAGCCAGAAAAAATCGGAAAACGGACTACTTTTTCATCAGAAACGAAAAAAAAATGTGTCAATTTTCGATGCAAAATCATTAAATTTGACGTGTTGAAAGCTAAAAACGAACTCCTTCGTGTCGCATAGTCGGACCTTACTGGTGTATGTTTGGACAGCTGTACTTCAGTATGGAAATGGAAAAGCTCCTGGCTCCTCTCTAACAACAGTAGAACCATGCCGATGTTTTTTATTACTTGTCCTATTTTCCTGCTGTTATGTACCACCATTTGTAGTCACACGGACAAGAAGGAGGCTCGTTCCGAAGGCCGAGAAACTCAATGGACACGCGGTCAGGCTGTACTACAAGGTCTACAAGAAGAGATATTCGGAGAAGGTTGGTCTTTTGTCACAATCATCATCAGGATTAGAATATCGCAACTGTATGTCCTTTGTTCTGGATGATCCATGAAATACCTCATTTAGCGGGCTCTCAAATTCTCAAAATAGTATATTTACCATTTACTATGCTTTACAAACTGAGTCATTGATTAAGGGGTGACTTGTCGGCAAACTCAGAGGGACTGTTCATGTATAACATTTTGAGCAATCTATTTCTCTTATACACGCTCTTTGATAGTTTTTCTGAAAGCTAGATAGATACTTATAGCTTTTCTGTACCACATTTAGTTTTCAAACAACCTACGCTCACTTCAGGACTTTAGATTAACCTCCTTCCAACAGTAGGCTTACAAAATAGAATAACAGTTTTAGTTTTTGTCGCTTCAACTTTTAAACTAGGTGGCTACTTTCGTAACGATTGCAACCTGACTGCAGAACACTATATAGAAACAACTAGTCTACTAATCATTTAATAACCAAAGTTACCATTTCATTCTCGTTTTTAATCGTTTTTATTGTATATGTTATATGTATCACTTTCAGGTCAGTCTCACCCTGACGATTGCTGGTGAGAAACTAATGGTTAGTGCTCATTTCGACGCACGGATTCCGTAGAAGGTAGGATTGTGGCTGCATTTTGCTTTATTAAAGCAGTTCATACTACGCTTAGAGCTCTCATTTGACTATTTAAGTCGTGAGAGAAAGTTGCGCACATTTCACGCGTGATTTGATTACCCCAAGTTTGATGAAAACTTATTCATGTTGCTTTATACAGTTATCTACATCAAAAATCCGTAGACTATCCACATTCTACTATGAGTTGATACAGAAAATCATATTTGTAGCTCGCACTGGGCTAAGATTTTGTTATCTTGCATGCATGGGGGGGGGCAATAGTACAACCCCGGACCTGTCTAATATTTGCCCCCACTCAATACAAACCTGCTTTACTGCAGGCTGCAGTAAAGAAGGACGTTGTACAATCAAATAAATTTGATGATTGATGTGGATATGGTTTGGTTTTTATGCTCTTTGTAGTTTTGCATTTGCTAGCGCTAGGGTTAACTAAACTGCTAAACACGTATCATTAAGCTTCATTCTCATTTCGGGTTGGAAACCAATAAAGAACCAAAGAAGAAGCTATTCGTTATTTGAACCGAAAAGGCGAAACGTTTCATCGAATCATACACTAACTTAGCCTAGTTTTGACGGAGGGGTTGCGGGTAAACATTTCAAGCATAGGTGGCTCGCGGTGCATTCTCAATACGAAAATGATCAATTTATTGTTGGAATTAATGGAATACATATATTTCCGGGGGAAAAGGGGGTAGCGGGTCACATTTCTTAGGTTTTCTGGACGACATTCATGTTCTAGACAACTGGCGCTTACTTTAGGTTTACCTTCTTCCAACGGTATGATTACAAAATGGAATAACAGTTTTATTGTCGCTTTGACCTTTCAACTATGTGGCGAGTTTCGTAACGATCGCCTCCTGAAAACTACAAAACACTATATAGCAACAACTAGTCCACTTATTATTGAATAACAAAAGTTCCCTTCTCATTCTCGTTTATGATCTTTTTCCTTGATGTGGTTAAATGTAGGTGTACCCTTTTAGTTCCGTCTCCCACCCCACCCCTGACGTTGGCTGGCGGTGACCGGTGGAACTGGTGATTGTGGCCGTTTCGTTTCCACGCACGGATTTCGTAGAAGGTAGGATTGTGGTAGCTTTTTGCTTTATTGAGGCAGTTCACACCAGACAATAGGGAGATGTAGGCGGGGTCCTGATTTTTGGGTGATCAAAATCATTTAACTCGAAATTCCGCCATTTTGGGTGATCAAATTAATTAAATTTCGAAAAAAAATGGTCGAAGTCAAAAAAAATTACTATGAATATTTTGATCACCCACTATGTTTTTCATTAACTAATGCGATATAGTTTCCAGATACGCACAGTGAATTTCTTCAGAAAAATTTATTTCATGAGATATAACGGAAGTAGGCGTTTGGGGGGTGCCTAGAATCGCCTAGATTTCCATTTTTAGCTCGGGATGACAATATTGTGATATCTCAGTTGTCGCTAACAATTTCTTATAGGCCGAGTATCAATCTATTACAAGACTTTTAGTTGAAAAAAATCGTTTTCGCAGTGAAAAAATTAAAAACCCGATTTTTTCGAGATTTTCACCGCCTATTTCGGCGAAAAAAATTGGTCGTGCCAAATTTGTGATATCTCACTAGCCTAGTTTAACGTTGTTTGACCTCCTCTACAATTTCGTAATTGAAAACAATATGTGAAAAAATCATTCTGGCTGTCAATTTCATTTTCCCAACTTTTTTGGGAAGTAATCGAAAAAATTGGGTGACAAAATTATTATTTTCAGCATTCCAGATTTTGGGGGATCAAATAAATAGGCGCCGCCTAGTCTTAAAATTGTCTGGTTCACACACTACCCAGAGCTCTCATTTACTTGATTCGTGAAAAAAAAACCGCGAACACTGAATGACCCGTGTTCATACGAAATAGTTAGCAATTAATCGAAACATGGATTCTGCTCTTTGCTGTAGGGTGTAGGCCCTCCGTTCGCGAGGAGTATGGTACAATTCTCACCCTGATTGCAAGAGGTAAAGGAAGGGCGAAGGGTCTATAGTATACTCGGTGGGGGCGTTTGTACGTTTTCTCCGTCTTGCGAACCCAAACCCCAAACGTATTACGTAAGTCTTGTAGCTTGGATTATAGGTGCAGTATGTATAGCAATCAGAAACAAGTCAATTTAGTATATATTTACAAGCCGTAACAACGACTGAACCTAACAACTAGATTGAATACATAGAACGATGTTAACTGCTTGGGTCAGTTTTGTTGAACTGCTGTATTCTGTATAACGAGTGACTCGTATTCTATTTCACGTATGTTAAAATGTATTCCCTTAGTTATGTTTTTTAAAGTGAAGTTGACTAGAGATAAATGGGAACCCGGGTGGGGGAGGAAAATTGGAGGCAGGCTTGTAGAAAGGGTGAGCCATCAAAAGTACGGGTTTTCTTCGGTAGAGTATTCTCAGTGTACATTTGCGTTAATACGGACAGAAGATAACAACAGGTGGTGCGGTTTGGTTATTGGCTCACAGCTAAAATTTCACTCTTTCATCTATGTCTATGTTGCTTCTGCTATAGTGTGATTTGAATGCTATATTTGCAGGTCATATCGTCAGTGTGCGGACGAAGCCACTACTACTCGTCGCTGAGGATCCAATAAGAGTGGTTTCCATCTTCACGTGGTCATGACGACTGATCGCTGGATTTATAGTAGGTAGGCTTTCATTTGCTACGTGGAGGGTCTTTCGCTTTAGCTAGCGCTGGTTTCTTAGTTTCTTTGCTTTCTAAGAAGTTCATTTATATTATTGAACCCTCTAAACGTATCCTAGCCTGAACCTTACTGTTTTCATCAGTCGCTTTAGTTTTCTCATGTATCCACTATCAAACGTGGATATGGTGAAGTGATAGTACTTGAAATTTGGACATTTAGTTTGTTCCGAGAGTATTTCGATGTACCTAAGATCACTGGCTCGCCCGAAACTGAGTGAAACAATACGCGTAGCTTCAGAAATCAGGAAGACACGTGAGAGATATTGCTCATATACATATATGCCATTAACAGAAAGAGAAACATCTCTTCTTACTTCTTACATAAAGATTATACGGTATTACAGTAGTGAGTGATGGGTCAACTGGGTACTGACTGCAGTAAAATGTGCCTATTCTAGGTAGAAAAGACAGCACGTTTTCTGCGTCTTGTTGATAATGGATCTGTCATATTGGTTTTTAAACTAGATGGATTGGCAAAAAGTAAAATGATTACAACACTAAGCATGCATTGTAAAATAAGAAAGTGCAAGTTATTCATTAAGGTCTGTTTTCTCAGAGTGTATATTTCATATTCACATCCATCTTTTCAGATATACAATCGCGCTTCAAGGCAAACGATTGCCGAGGACCATTCGAGTTCTACAAGGAGTACAAGGATCAGAATCCGTCATGACAACATCTTCTCGGTAAGAATCGCGTTTGCGGTATTGTTATTCATATGTTCATTTGTTTGATCTCATAATGTCACTTGTAACATACCTATCTCCTCCTTTACATAATAATGAGTTAATGGTTTGAGTTAAGGTATACCTTTTGTTTGTTTCTCATTCGTTCATCGTACTTGTACTTGTAGATTGTACTTTTCTATCTTTGACTATCTAGATTGCACTTATATTCAACTCGTGAAACGTGTTAGTAGGTTTTTCTCTTTTCACTCATGTGTTCCTGCTAACTTCGGTGTTTGCACTTATTTTTATGCTGGTCATTCATTTTGTTATTGTTTATATTTGCTGAATAAACTTTCCGAAAAAAAAAACTATCTTGAACAATGTATTATCGAGTTGAATTATGATTATATGAAATTTTAATAAAAAAAAGCTATTATGGGTCCCCAGAACCAATTTTAAGCGGTTTGGCATGCCCATGGCAATTCTGTCCAGGCATTGACTAGGCATCGCCCGTCATAGTTGGGCAGATGTGCCATGGGCAAATTCTCGGCATGCCCTGGGCGGCACCCTTTCCCTGTGATGTGTATTCTCTAATTATTTGAGATCTCAGGTTAAGTTTTGCTTCATATTTCCCGTTTTTCACAGATGCTTAATTGGATTTACGAAGGAGTGAAAATCGAATTTCTTCCACTTACGCAATCGCGCAATGTTGCCACTGCATACTCCACTTCAAATATTTTCGTTTTACCAACAAATACTTTATAAATCATACTCAGAAGTATACTCTCGATATACAAATAGTTTGATTCTTTATTCAAACCATTTGTATATCGAGAACTAGTCTACATCAGATGTTTTCAACCACTTGAACCATAACTTCAGCTCAAATTTCATAAAGTTTCGGCTGAGAAGTGAGCTGTAAGAGCATCTGTGTTTCATTGAGCGCAAAACAGAAACATCTGTTTTTCACACTTTTCGAACGACGCTTTCTGCTATAAGCATGATTGCAAGCACCCTTCAATGTTCTAATCGTCTTTTAAACCTTGTTCCATGACACGTTCTCAACTCTGAAGCTTATTTTTTCCCCAGATTCACTCTTGAACTATTTTCGCTCTCTCTCGGTATCTTTGTCGCACCGTCTCTCTCTCACTCATTCTCTCACTCTCCCCCTCTCTCTGTCTTTCTCTCTATCTCTATGTGCCCTCTCTGTTGCGAGTGACTAAACACAGCATGAATCCAATTGCCCCTAAAATACAGCAGGTAAAACTACGAAAACATCAAAACGAAAGAATTCACATTATCTGCCAGCTTCGCATAGAGCGAATTATATGTCTGTCTCTCTCTCCCCCCCCCCCCTCCTCTCTCTCTCTCTCTCTCTCTCTCTCTCTCTCTCTCTCCCCCTCAACCCTCTCTCTCCCTCTATTTTCTTTCTTTTTCTCTCTATCTTATCTCTCGCTCCTCGGACAATCGTCCTCTTTTCATTACAAGTACCCTTGACCACCCGGATCTCTCTGAATCATTATTTCGGATTGTCGAGCGACCCTTTCATAAATCCGCAAACCATAATATTCCTCTTCTTCTAGACCATCGCATAAATTTGGGTAAACGAACATTATTTCCAAATAAATTGGTCAGAAACATTTGAAAACTGCTTTGAATCGTGCAACATTTTTCTATATTGTTCATATTGTTTCTATATTGTTCGGTGATTCGAGAACGATCAAGATACTTGAAATACAATATCATTGCGAACTTGTTATTTTGTTTGCATGAAGAAGGACGATTATGTGGTCCAATCGCAATGATTTAGTCCTTTAAACTGCAAAACATTTTTCAATTACAGTTTAATGGACCGTTGACACGGGATTGGTCCACATAATCGTCCTACTTTAATCGTAATGTGTTTAGCAACACGAAAACTTGTGGTGATGATTGCTGGTATTTACCTCCTTTTCCATCGAACATGTTAGCTAGTCTTCTGGAGAACAACTATGATACAACCGTGACTGGAGAAATATAGTTGTCGGTTAAGGAAAGGCGGGAGTATACTGTATTGTACATCTCGCGGCGTAGCAATCCCTCCAACCTCATGAGAAGTTCATATGAGTTTCTCATGAGAGGCCTCATGAGGAAACTCGTGAACTCTCAATGTTGTAGCATAGCAATCAATGGAATCTCATGAGAAGATCGTGCTAATAGCTCATTAGGTGATCTCATGAACTTTTGTGGGTATTGCTACGCCGCCTCATTTTGTGCTGCGTAAGAACACTTATATTAGATTCGTCAACGAGTTGGTATAGTGGTTAGCAACCCTGCCTCCCAAACTTTTGAGCCCGAGCCCGGTTCGATTCTCACACGAGGCCGATATTTTATAAATTTGGCACGCTTTATAGTGCCACTATTAGTGATGGTACTCTTAGAAGTAGCGATTTAAGACCTTCACCCCAAATCCAACGCCGATTGAAGTTAACAGGTATAATTTGATGGCTTATGTTGTTTCGACGCATACACTGTCAAATTTCGGTTGGACACATCACATTCTCAACAATCCAACGAATTTATGATTGTTGTTTTATGTTTCTTGATTTTCTCTAGTATTTTCGTGCATATGCGCCCAAATAGTGTTTTGATAGTGGCAGGAATGCGATATTCCGTGCTCAGTCAAATAACTAACCGAATATATTGCTATAACTTCAGTTTCCTTCCCTCTTTTTCATTGTTATTGTCCCCAAATCCTGCCTTCCTCTCTTTCTCTACCCCTTTTAGACCCCGGGGAGGATTTGGTTAATCCCCCCTATGAAATCTATTGAAAGGTAGTGAAACTGCCTAGGCTATTCAACGTCAACACAGAACAAAACAACGAACTGGAAACCTTCCCTGAGAGAATGTTTTATTTCTGGAAATTAATGAAAAAGAATATAATAACATGAATTTGAAAGTTTTTTAACGGCAGCAGAAATTTTTTTCAGCTCTAAATAAGATATAGGTGCTCTTTCGTCAGGCAATAAGTAACATAACACATTTTTTTGTTAGTTCACCTTGGAAATTATCACGAAGTATGCAATTTGCATTGCCGGTTTTCAAGTTCTGAACAGACCGTATGGTTGGCAGTATGATAGCATAACCATATTTTTGAGCAAGAAATGTGATTGTAAAATAAATTGCAAATCTTTTCAACAACTATTTTTATTCCAGAATTCCGTGTTCAACCGGCGACGACTCTCGTTGATAGAAGCATTGAACAACTCGATTCAAGACGTGAGTTTGACTTTTCAAATCTAAAGATTTCAAGATTGATTTGTTTCAATTGAATATGACAGTCTTGTAAACAGTACAAAATTAATAAAGATCAAAAATCAAAACACTTGCTGAATTGTAGAACATCGGGGGAGGGGGTCTTATGGAGTTCAGATTTTACGTTTACGAGATCTCAATTCACTCTAGGAGATGTTCATAGCTGAATTGTAGTTCGAACATACGCTACATTTTGCGAATATCGTCTGCAAGGAAACAGAATCAAACTACAAGCACAGCGAAATGATGCAACACAGACCATGTAGGCTTGTTTTGAGAAAAGAACCCTACAGAACATGACGTTGACTGAGATTTTTATGTTTCATAGTTTGAACTTCAACAGCAGGAAAAGTTCCACAAGTCTCAAATGGATAGTTCTTACTACAAATGTAGTGTTATGACAATTTGGAATAAAATATCTTCTCTTTCTCTTATGCAATGTGGATAAATACAAAAATAATAGAACCGTTTTTTCGGTTATCCTGTGATGGGTGGGTTGTTTGTGGCCAGTGCCACTTGCCGAAATCTCGAGCACATCAAATAAGATATATCATATCTCGACATAGCTCCCCTCCCCAAAACCCCACCTTTTTATCATCCTTTCCTCTGTGAAAACACAGAAATGCCTGTGTCTCACGTGTCTCACGTAATTTGTAGAAATACTGATTCTCATTCTGTTAGATTCTCTCTGAATATCGATCGATTGTCACGTAAATTGCGAAAAAAAGTTGTACGTATGAACTTTTTCAATTCTCATATCCACGATGTATAACTACTACAGTAGTTGACAAAAACACGTTCTTTTGAAGGAACCATTATACGGGAAATGTTGTGCAGATTTCAATGTGTGCCCACGATCCATAATTCATTATAGTGGCATTAAAGTTTGAATTCGTAATGATTTAGCGCCTAGTTTATATTTTCATCTTAATATGATTATGACCCGTCATTATTTCAGTTTCATCGCAATTTAAAACTAATAATTTTCAGGAAGTTTGTTCACCCATTGAGAGCACCAGTTCTGAGGACTCCAGCGAGGTTAGTAGAATGTTAATTTCTCCAGAATAGTCGATTTTTCCCTTCTCCTCTCTCTCTCTTTTTTTGCCACCTTTAAACATACGGAGTCTCTCACACTTTTTATTCTCTCCCGTTCTTCTTCTCTTTCTCTCTTATCTCTTGTCCATTTGCTTATCAAGTGCTACAAATGACCCTATGTTCCAAAAACATTAGTGTTCATTCCGTACGTTCACGCACTGTCTACAGTTTTTTCAAGTAGTTGATCATCTCATTCTTCCATAACAGTTAGCAAATTTACCGATGCTCGGAGATTTTAGTACAAGCTGGTAAGAATATGTTCCTCCCGGTTTATATCTTGTTTCAAACTCACATAGGTATCTACAGTGTCAATTCAGAATGTATGTAGTGTCTTAACCTAGTTTGAAATCTCCTTTTCTCTGGAGAAAATAGTGTAGTTCTTGGACTGTAACTGTGAAGGGTTACACGTACGTGAAACGGACTATTCCTCGTCTGGCACCCTCTGAGAAGAGATGATACTCGCTGTTTGTTCTACTCATTTAGACACCTCCACACACAGCGAAGACACGGGGGATCAGCACTACACGCACTATCTCTACTCTTCCCTCACCACTCACAATGTCTTCCCCACAACATATCTCTCTCTCTCTCTCTCTCTCTCTCTCTCTCTTTCTCTCTCTCTCTCTCTCTCTCTCTCTCTCTGTATCTCTGTTTCTCTCTCTCTCTACTTCTCTTGGGTCGCCCTCTCTATTTCTCCTTCTCACTGTTGCTTCTCACAGTTTTTCTCGATTTGTCCTCTCTATCTTCATCTCGCTCTCTCTTAGACCTCCGTCTCTCTTGCTTTCTCTCGCTTTTACTCTCTCTCTCTCTCTCTCTCTCTCTCTCTCTCTCTCTCTCTCTCTCTCCCTCTCTATATCTCTCCCTCTCATCCAGTGACTCCTCGTAGTTCTATATTTGGTTTGTCTATACGCATTGTTGTTATATAGAAATTGGAGCGTAGGTTAGAGTTTCCACTATTTTGATGTCCCAGCCGCCTTATTTGACTTGCAAATACTACTATGCCTCTAGTCCTTTGGAGAACTGAACTCGCTTTTCTGCCTTCACATTTGAACGGAGTATACTCACATAAATAGCTTATTTATAATGGATTACGGATTCAAGGAATCAGGGTCGAAACGATTTTGAGACCTTTCACTGAGCACATATTTCCATAATAACATCCAAAAGTCTTAATGACAACAAATATTTTTGGTTTAAATAAGTATGACAGCTTATTTCCAGTTTTCATAGTTTATTCGAGATACTCTACGCTAAAGTTCTCTCTGAAAATATTCAAATAATGTTTCAGAAGTGTAAGAGCTTGTTCATGCATTTAACTTTAATAGTTTTAATTTTGTATTGTGCTTAAAAAAACTGATACTCGTGGAAGAGAAGTGGATTGAAATATTTGTTTTCAGATGAGTAAGAATGCTATTCTGAAGGCTGGAGAACCGCAACGCATCTACTCGGTTCGACAAATTCTCTCACAGGTGTGTTACTAATTTTCACGCGAACTTCACGTAATACAAAGTAGAAAAATATATCAGGATCCATACATTTGATCTCTATGCGTCTGGTAACTATGTTCGTAGCTTGGTGTTATTCTAAGCCTATTTTTTGTTCGTTCGTTCCTGATTCAGATTTTCCATGCATACTGTCAAACGACAGTGTCAACTTGAAACTATATTGAGAGAACTCACAAATTGGCTAATATACTTAGCATATTCTGATGAGGTTACGTAATTAATTCTTTTTGATTATGTAAGATTGCTTTTGTTTTGATTGTCTCAAGGTGTTCATCGCATTTCTATAGTAGTGAGAAGCCGGACATAAATTATTTGCCTGGCAACTCACTATATTTCGTATACTAACTTTTAGTATCTTTGTCTTTTTCTTCCATTATTACAAAAATACATCTAAACCTAAATATATTCGCAATGTTCACTTTTCTGTGCACCTCTGTCCCTCCCACCCTCTCTATCAAGTTTTCTCTCCCCTCTGCTTTCTCAGGGGAAGCCTCTTTTTATCTCTCCGTCGCCCTTTCTCCCTCTCTATTTCTCTACTTTTCTCTCCCCCTCTCCCTCTCATTTCTTACCAACGACAACTCTGAATTACGTCTTATAATAGGGTTTTGCATGCCAATTGGTACAACCTATATTTACGGCCATTCGACCCTATTTCCCTCCAACAATTGGAGTTCATTTCGGTGTACGGGTCAGCCGGTGGCGATAGACCACGCATTATCGAGAGGGCCCAGAGACAAGGGGGCGGGCTGGTCAGTGTGCTGTCGGTGCACACTCATCTACTATAAACACTCAGCCACACCGTATTCGTATTGCCGCCAATTGATACAATTCGAACTTACTGAGAGTTAGATGCTCATGAATGGCCAGCTACTGTATTGTCCGGGCACAGTCCTCTAGCTCGTGTGTTATTTCGGTACGAGTCCCAACTCTGCAACTGCAAATAGGAACCGAGTTCAATGAGTTGGAGGTGAGTTTTGAAAATCAGGTTGCATCTTGCTAATAACGCTATTTTCCACAGATATACCAGTGAATCGCGGAACAATGCGAAAATTTCAACCCAATATGTCGTTTCAAACTCGAAAGTTACCTGTTTTTATATTCTCG
Source organism: Litoditis marina (assembly GCA_964036275.1). Taxonomy (NCBI): domain Eukaryota; kingdom Metazoa; phylum Nematoda; class Chromadorea; order Rhabditida; family Rhabditidae; genus Litoditis; species Litoditis marina. The sequence continues at coordinate 2,792,410 of OZ038434.1, read as the reverse complement.
TGTCTATATTTTCGTTGTACTTGGCATTTCACATTCAATTCACTTGAACATCATCTGTAACCATATAATTCTGTGAATGTAAAAAAAATATGTAGAAAAGTAGGAATTGAAGTGAGGAAAAGCGGAAAATCAGTGAAATTTGAAACTCTCATTCTTCCATTGTTTCAACAGCACTCGGCTGCGCTAAGACTGTCGCCTCATTCTGTGGACTACACTGACTGTTGGTTCGGAAAAGATTGCCCCGAATACCTACCGCTGAAACTTTTTTCAGTAAATTTAGGCTCACATTGATTCCATAATTGCAATTGTAGATTATTATTGGTATTTTAATCTTTGTTATTAGTATTTTGATAATTGATAGTAAGACTTTCATATATTAGGAGGAAAAAATTGTGGCTCCACTGAGCAGGTTCCGCTCAAGTGATATACATAACGTTTTTTACGAGTTCACTGTTCTTTCCCGGGGTTTTCACGCTCACTACAACAGCGAAAATGATGAGAATGAGGATGACCTATGTTTTTTCCTGAGAAATGATCATCTCAAATTTTATCCGCATGCTGGTTGCAGACTGCAGAAGGCCACTATTTGTGAAGACTATAACAAACTGCTTATACAACGTGAGCTTAGATCTGATAACTAATCCGGAATGAATCATAACAGAAAAGAAAACAGTAGAAGATTCGGTCTCTACTGGGTTCGATCTTTCTGAAGCAAGCCTATGCGGTGTAGTTGTTTTATTCCGTTCCGCTGTGTTTGTAGTTTGATCCCGAAACATCCGAATCTTGTATCAAGATGATGTCTGAAAATACAACTACAACTGAGATTCGGTCTCTGCCTATACCCCACATTGAATTCCTCCGGGTTTCGCACCCCATCCTCCACCCCTCATTGACCGTGGACGTCTCATATGCGGCCAGTTCCAGATATCTCATCCCGCGCTAGGTTTTTACTATTCATCCCATAGTTTTAATAAAACTACTTTGTTCCATGGAAAAGTGGAAACGTAGAAAAGATACTGTTTCAGAAAGGCTTGATTATTTTCAGTTCGCTCGTTATTTTATTTTTTGATGAACTATGTGGCTCTCCTTGTCTTGCTTCCCGACTTCAATCCCGTCCCGTAGCTTAGTTTACTATGTCATCTTCTTTCTGCCATTTCCTTTTTTCCTTTGTCTCTCTCTTCTCTCAATATCTCAATCGTTCTTCCTCTCTCATTCTCTCTACCTTTCGTCTCACCTGTTCCTCCCTTTCTATACCCCTCTTCACATCTGCATAATCGCATAAATGCAAGGCTCTCTTTTATTTTGGAGGACAACCGATGTGCGAGCTAACAATTCATGTTATCATCGATTCAAACTGTAAATTGCACATATAAAACTCGTGTGAATGTACGTTGGAGGTCACATTATTGCAAATTTCTATCCCAGTTATACAGAAATGTTTAGAGTATTTTCTATAGAAAGTATTAACTTTGGTTATTTCATCTTTAAGGTCACTTTTGAGAACAAATTTTTATTTGAATCACATTCCACATGGGGTGAACTGTGCCAAGTAGGCTATCTGGCTAGCACATCTCAATTAGCAAAAAGTCGGCAAATTAACCGATAGACCGCGCTTGATGAAGTTTGAAATTTGAAAGTGTAGATTTTCCCTAAATATTTGTATTTCAAAATCATATCATTATACTAGAACTCAATTGATTAGTCACGTAAAATGAGCATTCTAAGGAGGCATCGTGCACTTTTTCAATGCACGTTTCTGAGTTCTGCTGTGTTCAACATGTTTCACGTGACTGTGCAGTTGACTAACAGTCTATGGTTGCCGTAAACAAAGTCGACTAGAATTTTGCGATTGTCCGAATTTATGCAAATCCGCGGTGAAATCGAGTGGTCTCGTTACAGTTTTCGGCGGTTTTTCAGCGATTTTCGGCGTTGGAAGGTGGTCTGACACAACAATAATACGCTCGTAAACAGAGAAATATTTCATATTACATTTATTTTTCCTTATTTCACGCCTATTGTTACTGTTATACTTCTGTCAACCAGTGGCTTCGAGAGAAACATTACATTTGTTAGAATGTGAAATTTGATGTTGTAAAAGTTTTCTAGCTGACATAGTTGTCAGTAGGGTTGATAAAGTCGATAACTCGAAACTCGAAAACTCGATAACTCGAAAAGTCGAAAATGTCCAAAACTCGAAATGTTGAACTTAAAACTCGATAACTCGAAAATGTCCAAAACTCGAAAACTCGAAATGTTGAACTTGAAAACTCGAAAATGTCCAAAACTCGAAGTTTTGAACTCGATTAACAACCCTAGTTGTCAGCACATATAGAAACATGATTCATATCTTGTAACAACCAATACATTTCATTTTCTGAATGTTACTTATTTCTTATTTCTCACGCAAGTCCAAAGATCAAAAAAGTTCTGTTTCAAGTTGGAGCTCATGTTGTTTTTGAGGTTCTCCCAAAAAAAGAGGTGGAAACCAAGCTTTGTGAGCTAGTTACCAGTTTCATGTGGAGAGTTGGGTGTTAGAGCATCAATTCTTATTTGAATGCTTTTTTGAGTATTTGAACTTTGACTCCGCCGCTCAACACACACTTACACGTCATTTAACAGAGGATTATTCGCCAATTCCTCCACTTAAGTTAGCTCATTTTCCGAATAATCGTTCGTTTTCTCGAGATTTTTTATTGGGCCCAATCATGGCATTACGTTTAACTTGGCTCTTTGTGTGGCATTCCAGATTGGTAGTTGTCACGTGGCAAAACTTCCTGCATTTTCTCAATATTGAAAAATATATAAATATCAGTCGCTTCGCCTCTGAAAACTCTTGAATTTGAACAAAGCACCCAATTCCATCCAAATGAGTGTTTCATTATTCAGAATTGATGACCAGAACTACTATCTCCCAACGAGTTTTACCGCTTTTCAATAATGAAATCAAACTACTGTTCTTGTCTATACATTTTCTCATATTTTCTCAATTTATCCTTCGCCATTTCTAAAAGTGCGATTTCGAAAATAGGAAAGTAGAAAAACTATCAAGATTCGATTTGTTTCAAACCATTATTAGAAAAACTCGTTACAAACAATGAAAAACATCAATTTCGAATACAAAAACGATTTCGGAACTCTTGCTCTTTCTCGGTTCAGAATGTTCTCCTTCCATTTTTCTTTTTTGTTTTTCTCCTTGTTTTCCTTCTATTTTGTCTGTTTGGATTCGCTTCTAAGCCCCTTAGTGTGCTGTTCTTTCACTGACCGCCGGGGCTTAGGTCGGGTCTTTCTATTCTTTCTCTCCAATTCTCTCTCTCTCCCTCTCTCTCTCTCTACTCTTTATATTTTTCTCTCTCTCTATGTACTCTTTTATTCTCTCTCTCTCTCTCTTCTTGTTTTATTCTCTCTCTCTCTCTCTCTCTCTCTCTCTCTATCTCTCTCACTCTCTCACTCGTTCTCTCTCTTTCTCTCCCTCCTTCCCTCTCCTCTCTCTTTCTCTCTCTTCTCCCCTCTCTATCTTCAAGTTTCCTTTTCTTCCGTTTATTTCTACCTTTCTTTGCATTGCTCTATTCTTATCTTTCTGTTCTGGTAATCTGTACTCCTATTTTATTTCTCCTACCAATATTTCTGGATTCTTAATATTTTCCCTGTGTTCAGAATGACCCTTGTCATTCCTATTCGGTACCCCTATCAAGTGAGTTCTACAGAATTTTGCATTTCAACTCACTGATTTTTTTTCTACTCGACTCGATAATCTTGAATTTCCCTAAGTTTACTTTTTCGGAATGGCCAAAGCCGAATGAAATAAATGAAACACAGTGAAAGGTTTTACGCGAATGTCATACGTATTGATTGACGATTATGCGTAACGGAAGAAAAGAATGTACGGATTGTGAAGTTTCGTTTATCCTGTGCGAACTACTGTAATAACAAGTTAAACTCTCTAGTAACTGTTCAAGAATGAAAACATCATTGAACAGGACACAAACTAGTGTTGATCATGTGAAACAAAACAGTGGAACCTCGTACCGAAATCTGAAACAGCTAGAAAAGATTTTATACATCCAAAATATTGAGTCGACGTACGTTTGCCACAGAGTATATAGTGACTTTCGATTGTCAGGCTGTCAGGACAGAGTGTATTCACCTTTTAAACAATAAGGTTGGAAATGTAATGCACTGTATTTGTAGTTTATACTTTGATTCCAGAACTATGACCATCTGGACCGAGGCCGGCATTCGATGAGAGTTCCACGTATTTACGTGAAAAACGTGCGCGACGAAGCATCCATCCAAGTAGGTTTTTCGAAAGACCACATTTTTTTCGGGACAAAATGCTTGACCTGATCTGAAGAAATTTAGACAAAGTTTTGAGAAAGAATGGAAGAAAGATAAGGTTGTAAAAGAACAATAGAATTTGAGAAGAAAGATAAAGTCGTGGAACAAAAAAAAACAAAGCGTTTGTGATTCATAGTTGGAACCTCAAGGGGGTCATCTGAATTACCGTATTCAGGAAGTTCCGCGAATCGTTCGCGCTAGGACAACAAAGCGATCGAAAAGTCAACCGAACAACAATAACAACAACAATAACAATTCGTCCCAAGAGTCGGATACGGATTATGGTATGTTTTCTTTTTAGAATTCCTGAAGTGGGCTCTGTACGAAAAGGTTTTAGTTGTCCGAATTGACTTTGTGTTCATATAAATTCCTGAAAAAACTGGATATAGCATATATCTCTGACTTTTCGTTCTGACCCAAGACCTCAGAATCTGACCAAATGACCCATGACCCTTTGAAGAACTATAGCATTCCTCTCGGTTTTTCATGTACTTATCAGCGGTTTCTCGTCATTTCTCTCGCTGTTTTCTATCATTTTCGAGAATTCGAATAGGGTGGCAATTATCCATTATTGCGCGAGCCATTCAAGCGTTTTTATCAAACGGCGGTACACGATTTCCAGTAGAAGTGATAGATGTGGGACGAAAAGTGGTAGAACATGACTATCCATGGCAGTGATATCTGGACATTAGGGTTGGAGAAGGGTAGATAGATGATGGAGGAAATCCGAAAAAAACAAGAAGTTTATACTATATATAATTGAAATAGTTGAAAATTGAGAATAGACCCAATTTCAGTTGTAGTTGCTACTCGCAACACCGTAGAGTTTTCTTATACGGTCAGGAACCGAGATCAAACTACAAACATGTTAAAGCGCGTGACCCATATGGTTCCCTCTAGAACTAATCGATTATTGCCGCGGAAACACGATATTTATTGCAAAATTCAATACTGAGCGGGTTTAGTCTTTTTTTGCATAGAAACATGTGCATTCTGTTTTTTTCCTGTCGGAAACAGCGCGTTTGACTGATATTCGCTGTTCAAATATTGTTCCGGACTGAATATGTCGCAAATAGACCATTGAACCGGTTGACCTGGACGTTTAGTGGAATCCATGATTGGAATGTATAAATTGCAAAATATTAATTTAAAAACTATGTTTGCTGGTTTTAGTTTAATTAGCACTACAAGACAAGCTATTTTATTTCAAATAAAACGTGTATAGAAAACCCTGTATGTAAGATTTTGATGGTCTCACGACCTCTATTCTTTCAGATTCGGCCATATATTCTAATGTGTCTCGCGTTGATTGTGACAATCCTCCCTGGCAAAGGGGCTGTAGATGTTCCCTCCAGTCTACCAGCAGCTCCATGGAAAGTCGATCGACGAGTAGTGGAGATAGCGGGGTGAGAAACATCATTCTGTTTCAGCATGACTGTTATATGATTTGTGAAGTCACGGTCTTCCCACAGTTTTCGGACATCTTGTCTGAACGTTGTTTAAATTGATCGTATTTCTGAAACGATTTTTATCAAGCATATTATAGTTCCAGAAATCCAGATGATTTGATCGGAGACTGAAATTATTCTGTTTAATATTACATAGCTAAAATACTCACAATAACTTATGGCTGGTAGTGAAGTTTTGAGTTGGTTTTAGCAGCCCAAAAACGCAGTAGGGCTTTCGAGTTTATATTCTCCCATTTGGAGATTTCGTATATCAGTTCAGTTCGGTTCACTTGATTAACAAACCACATTGCGAAGTGTAATTAGAATACGAAATGAATGCGCTATGGAGAGTAACCCGAAAATAACAAAGGAAGTAGTCACAATAGAAATGCGCGAGGGAAGTAGAGTCAGAGGGGGAATGGCTATATATGGGGAGTGACCGAATATCAGTTGTAGTCTGTTCTCGATACAGGCTTACTTTACAAATTAACACTGAAAAGCGACGGGATCAAACTACAAACACATCGAGTTAGAAAAACATACACCGTATAAATTTGCTAAATTTGCTAATTTGCCGTATAAGTTTGCTCTCAAAATAATGAGTCCTTTACTGATTTCCAATCAATGGTGAGATTAACCAATATCTAGGCTGTTGTGGATGGGTAGTAGTTTATGGAATTGTCAAGTTAAACGTGAAAACGTAATAAACATTGTACACGGTGTTAGTGTTTGTTAGCTAGGTTAGGTCACTTGATCTTGGGTAGTTACGCTCGGACTGGAAAATCTCACAGAGAGACTCATACCACATTATCTATTATCATCAATTTGTGACCTATGTTCTGCTGTGTTCTGACTTGACCTCAACGTGGTTCAATACTTTGTGCTCACGTGTAGATATCTCCATTGACATTCTTCTGTTTGTAAGAAGACAATGGTGTCGCGGTCAGACAACAAGTAGAGACTGTTCGAAGATGAGAGACGCAGACAGTTGTACGACAAACAAATATTTGCGCGAGGGGCGACTACATGAACATGGCCGAGAAAGAAATTTGCCGCCTCTTGCAAAAAGTTGCGCGGCTCGCGCATTTTGTCGGAATTGACAGAAGAAAAGAGGAGAGAGGGGGTGGAATGAGGGTGTTTTCAGAGGGAGAGTGGTGGATAGAGAGCGAGGGAGAGCGAGAGAGAGAGAAAAAAAAAGAGAGAGAGGAAACGAGCAAGCACGTAAGAGAGAAGAAGAAAGAGGAATATATAGTTGTAGATAGGTAGAGAGAGGGGGAGGAGATAGGGAGGAGAGACAGATAGATAGAGAGAGTTTCAGTCCCTCAACAATAATACCAATCTAGTCTCAACCCCATCTTCAGATAGTGCTGGCGGAGGCGTCGTGGGACCACGTGGCCGTCCTCCCCGATGAACTTCCTTTCGCATCCGGTGACGTCATCACGGGTGAGAATCAATCAATAACTGTATATTGCACACAAATATATTGATCAACCTTAGGTCACATACTGGATTGACAACATCAGAATTTATGCACACCGGGCATAATCATTGATGATTCTGACATTTTAAACATTGTGTAGTACTACTGATTCTAGTTTAGTATAACAGTTTATTTTTTATAGTCTGTATGCAATCTTTTTGTTACTGAATTATTGAACTTTTCCGTTTTAGTGCTCGATTCCTCCTCCCAGACCGGCTTGTGGTACGGTAGCTGCCGGGACAGTCAGGGCTGGTTTCCCGCTAGTCATGTCACGGTGAGATACATTTTTCGAGTCGAAAAGGGAGAGTTTAAGATTTACACAATCAATAACAGAAAATTCCCACGTGAAACGTGAAAATTCACTGAAAATAAGGATTAAAAGTATACTGTTTGGTTACTTTCGCGTCCATTTGAATTTCGTGCATTCGGAAATGGAATGTGGGCACTTTAGTGTTTTTGTGTTCCATTCGAAAGAGCTCTTTCGTACCAAGAAACGTAACTTAAATCGATCACAACGTTGCGAGATTTATTCATGTATAATTGCTTTCGAATGATCTTTTTCTTATTCCCTTTTTTTCTGTTAACTTCATGAAAAGGAAAATAAAATACTCAAAACCGTGATACTTTGGGGGTTTGGGGTGTTTCTGTTGAGTTCTAGTGATAGTGAGAATGTAGTATGGACATTATGATTTCCACCCTGGTACTCAAGATTTCTTACAACCTATCTACAAACCTATGTGACTAAAGCGAATCTCTCCGCAGTGTCTTTTGTTTAATGTGTAGTACTGCTCCATTTGTCGTTTCATTGTTTTCTATTTGAGTGTAATTTGAGAACTCATTCATAACATGTTGCCTAGACGGCGCATTGTTTGAGTAGGTTGTTTAGAAGCAATAGAATCGGGATGGGGTAGGCGAAGTACGAATCCATCTTGACTAAGTTTTGATGAATCAGCTAGGTTTAGTTGTAGCCTGATCGAAAACACAGAACAAAGTACCCAAATTGCACCGAGATATAACTACGAAACATCAGAACGAACCACCAAATCGAGCCTGGCTGACGATCAAAATGTTTCATGGTTTCACGTGATACTTTCATTTACTTTTCGAATGTCTCAAATTGTCTCACGAGTTCAACTATTTGTATCAGTAGTGTGATTGATGGGCTGTTGAGTTAGTGTTTCTTTCTGTAACTGCATACCACCAACTTCATTTGAAAACACGTGATGCACGTTTTCAAGCAAACGTAGTACATTTCTACGAGAGTTTGGTACTAAAATTATTTCTAGTTATGCTTGGTCAGAAAGTGGTCAGTTATCATATGTGTGGTTTGAAAAGTTAAATCTGAGTCAAAAATATAGTAAGTAATTCCTTCGTTACACTAATGTTCAAGGAATAGTATCTCGTTAACAAGTAAAAGAAATTTCCATATAGATGACCGATGATTGATGAATATTCCATAGATATGATCAATAGTCGATCAATAATTCCATGAAAATAGTCAATAATCGATCAATATTTACAGGTAGTGTCCTCTTCGTTTATCTCTCGTCCCACGTCTACGTGTATTCCTTCTGAATGGGATCCTTCCCTGAGAGTTCGAAGGGGGAAGATAGTAGAAGAACTTCTGAATACAGAAAGGGACTACGTCAGACTACTAGAAGATATTGTGCAGGTTGGAAATCTAATTTCAATCAGTATGTTATATTCCTAAATTATGAGAAACTATATGAAAGTTTACTGCTCACAATAAATTCCACTCAGTCATACGTTTGGTGTGCACTGATTGACTGATGGGTAAAAATTTGTTGAGCTCTAGCATAATCAGAGCTCCAGACCGTGCATTTTGTCATTGCACGTTTCTGAGCTCTGCTGTGTTCAAAATGTTTCACGTGACTGTGCAATTGACAGACAGTATAGTTTAATTTTTTGATCGAAGTTTATTGAGAATAGAAATGCCGGGCAATTTAGAGTTGGAGTTTTACTATGGTGACTGGTTCAGTCCACCCAAAACACTATTCTCATCGGCGATAAGAATATAACAGTTAAACCTATGCCAGCAAATTCCAGTTGAACTCAGTAATGTTTTCACCCTCCCCTCAGTTCATCTCTCATTTCAGGGTTTTCTGGAACAAACGCGACGTCGTTCAGAGTTGTTTAGCAGCAGTCGAATAAGGAATATTTTCGGGAATATCCACTCCATCTACCTCATTCATTCCAAATTATTACGAGATCTGGAAATGTCGTTGGATCAGAATAATCCGGAAAACACTATTGTTGGATCGGCTTTCCTCAGAAATGTTAGTTGGTCTTCGCTAATATTTCTGAGCATTCACGAGTTTCAAATGTTTCTACTGAATCGGGCGTGGCATGATCTATGCAAAACAGAAGCTCTAATCGATAAACATTCGGAATACTATCAAGTTGTGGTGCATTCAACATTTTCGAAATCTGTTTCAGCCAAAATAATTCGAAATAATGCTCTCTGTTACAAAGCATGTGTACGAAAGCTGAAGTTAAACTAATTATCAACGTAATTTTTCGAAAATCATTCAAATACAAAACTGTTCCAGAAACATTCGTTTGCCATCTACTCGGAGTACTGTAACAATCGTCCAGTTTCCTGTGCCGAGCTGGCTCAATTGTCGCGACAGACCATCTATCGACAGTTCTTCGAGGTAAACAATTTGCATTCAGGTGTTCTGAGTATGGAAAACTCCAAATATGTTATATTGGAATACTCTAAATATATAACAGTACCTAATAATTCCATTGATGATACGCTGTCATAGTCTACTTGAGATGATGATCTATAGCTGCTTCTATGTAGCGCATTCAATAAACAGCCGAGTAATAGAATAGAATCGAATGGAATGTTCATGTGCGATTCAATACGTGTCTTTACACATTTGTATATGTGGAACTTCAATTATGAAGAAATGGAGATATAGAAGAAAAATGGAAAGTAGAGTATAGTTCACTCTCTTACATGCTCTGCTTGTTGTATAATATGCACTTCTAGAGCACTTCACAATTTGAATGTCAATGTGTGATGTCAATGTGAAGATAAATGTTTGATTTGACCTACCATTCCTTGCAGGCGTGTCGTCTGCTCCGTGGCATGCCGAATCTATCTCTGGAAGGTTTTCTTCTGACTCCAGTACAACGGATATGTCGATATCCACTACAGTTAGCGGAACTATTGAAGGTAGGAAGGTTACTATTAGAGTTGTTAGAAGCAAGTTTGAGACCGGACTTGACTCGAATAAGTCGATAATTTTCGAGTCAAAGCTAACTCAAAATTAAAAACTCCATTTTAGCCCAAAATCGTCGAAAATTAAGATTTTGAACTCGATTAACAACCTTAATTCCCATAGATCAGTAACAGTAACTGCTGATGGGTATTGCTCAAATAGAACGACCCTCATAGAAGTCAAACAACTACATTACTGAGAGAGTAGCTTTCCCACTTCGCGCTCGGTCAACAACTGTTTTTGTGACGAAACACAATTAGCTCTGATTTTAGCAAAATAACTATAATTAGCTTTTTGCTGTAAGTTTATGAAGTTGGTGTTTTGTTTTCGAGTGACATCATTGAATCTCAATTTAGACCACGCCCCTTTGGCACGATGACTATTGTTCGTTGGAGGCGGCTGAAAAGTCGATGAGAGACGTGACTAGAAGCATCAACGACAGGAAACGAAGAATAGAATCGTTGCAAGACATCGTGCGATGGCAGAGGAGGGTGCACGGATGGAGGGTACGTGTTTCTCTATGTCTCTTTCTAATTGTCTATTTCTCGCTCTCTCCCTCTTTCTCTGTCTCTCTCGCTCCCTTTTCCTCTATCAATCGCTCACTCTCTTCCTCTCATTCGCTTGTTCTCTGGTTTTCAAATCTGTTTTCTCTATTTCATTCTATCTCTCTAACGCTCTCTGTCTTTCTATAATTCTTGATATATGTATGTAGTCTGTATCTGCACTCGTGTCCGATACCCTATCTCCCCCTCCCCAATTTCTCAAGTGTTCCGCTGATCTACCATGCTCTGTCTCCTCTCCCACTCCTTCTCAAACTACCGAAAAATAGGAAAAATTCGCAAACAAATTCGAGTTTATCAACAGATTCTGAAAGATATTCATGAGCAGCAAGTGAGTGTGAATCGCAGAAGTTTTATTGGTTCTTTCTCAAAAAGTTGTCATATTTTGATCCGATAAAGAAAGCACGAAAAATTGAGTTCTACAATTTGGAAAATTTATGAATCGCCTGTGCTTAGATATTATAATTATGAGAAAGGTGACCTTGGAAGAAAAGGCGATAGAATCCTTCAACAATATATGACACTACATCACTATTTTTCACTGCCAACTATTTTCAAAAAGGTAAAAATGTGTTACTATTACTATTTAACTGTTTTTCGTATCTCCGCTCGTATTGTAGAGCTAAATAATTGAAAGTTCCACTCGAAACTTGTTTCAAACCCCCAATAGTAGTGTTCAGGGACCAGATTTGTTGGAGAACAACTCCATGATGCTCCGGTCGGGCGAGGTGTACTGTAGATACATGGTGAATGGACAGTTACAGTGGTCAAAGGTATGATATAGTCGTTGTCTATGAAAAGTTATAGGTACACAACCACAAGTGCGATTTGCGACTTGTAATACAAGTCGAGTTGGAAGTTCAGAGGAAAACATATTTCTCTCACTCCGTGCGCAGAAAAACGAACCGAGTTTTTCCTCCCGAAGTGGACTGAAATTTCAAAATGACTTGGAAAGTTCATTATCGTGTGTGAACTGCGTGTGAAACTAATCTAGTAGGTAGTGGCAAATATGTGTGTTAACATGTATTGTTCGGTTTTCAGGATATCTTGCTTTTCCTCTTCGATCAATCAATAATAATCTGCAAGAAAGATTTGTTGAAGAAGAACTTTTTCATCTTCAAAGAAAGAATGTCAATGCAGTCTATCGAGTATTCAGATGCGAAGGATGGGAAAGGTATGGTTTATGTGAATGGAGCGAAACTGACTATCTTATCTTAAAATGAGGACCAATACTCGAAAACTGCTTTTCTTCTCTAAACTCAGTTAAAATTCTCATTGATTTATCTTTAAAAAAAATGCAGGAGACGTCTTGAAAATTCTGCCTCCGCAAGCTCTGATGTTTTATTGATATTTTTCATTTTTTCCGAACGTTTTATTGACTGGAACAACATTTTAGATTCGTCGTTCGGTGTTTCTGTGAAGAATTCGTTTAAATTGTCCGGTAACGGAAGACAATATTTGATAACGTGTGCGGACAAGAAAAGCAAGGTGAGCAAATAGAATCAACAAAAAATGTTACCGAAATCACGCAACCACTGATCGTCGAACACCCCGGCGGATTCTCGGAATAGAAACGGGACTTTCAGGTTTATGAGAGTGCTTTCACGTGTACGTGTCCGAAGTCACGGGTTATCACTAAACAATATGCCGCATGGATTGAAAGTATCGATTAAATGAACAGACATAGGTTAACTAAAATGAAGTTAACTAGGATAAAGTTAATACATAAAACATTAAATGAACTAAAAGTAATAAATACTATCTATGAAGTTAATTATTGACTACGTTCAAAAGGAAATACATCGTTTCGGCCTCACCACATTTTAATACAATCTCAAATCTCACTGTGTTTTTCATGTTTGAGAATGATTGCACAGACCAGAGGTGTGCACGGAGAGTAAGAATCGTTATGATTATTTCACTTGTGTTTGTGGTTTCAACCCTGTGATTCCAGATGCATAGTAGATATAGTGGTTCGACAGCAAACTACATTTCATATTTGTTATTCCATACCGAGCTAACTTTAACTGCCTTCATTATTTCGTACCGAACATTTGCAGGCAGCCTGGAAGGCGTCTTTTGAACTCCGTAGCAGCCAACTACCGACAGCGACCCCTGAGGAAAAACGACTGGCCATAGCCTCAATTCACTCGATGGAATTCATTTGAACCTGAATATGAACCCTTTGTCAGTTATACAAATGAAATACCAACGTAATACGTGAAGGATCATAAATAACGCTGCAGTGTGTTTAGGATGTTTTTGGTTCAACAGTTTTTCGAGAATTTTATCAGCGGAGATAAAAAGGGGTTGTAGCTTGAAGGGAGAGTGCAGCCTTATTGCGAACGAATTTTTAAAAACATATAATTGAGTTCAACCTAGCAGAATTCTAAATATTAATTGTGTCTGAAGTAGGCAAGTTCTACTGCTAGAGATTACTGTATCTCAGACTTTTCTATGTGTTACGGTTTTCGGAAACAACTATATTGTTTAGAACTCATTCTAGTTCAAACGCGTTCATTGCTCATTATATTCACTTCTCATTAATAATTTCTATGAATTATCTAGTTATTCTCATGTGATTTTCTGTGATTTTAATGTCACATTTCTTTTCATTTCTATTGTTGAAAACGTCAAGTAAAGAATGATATTCAAGTTTTATGTTGAAGAAACGGAGAACATCAACATTGAATACAAAAGATGCATGAGATAAAAAATGTAAATGAGCCAGTGTTTAATAGGCGAAAGTTCTGTCTTTGGAGAAAAGATGGTCAAACATTTACGATTTACAACAATTCAGGCATATAATATTATTGTTTTACATTTTCCCGCACCTTTACGCAGCGGGTACATTCTGGACAGTGTACATTGAATATACCTATATAAATCTACACAAGAATCATACTGTGTCTTTGATTTTTGATACTATACTGCCTAGCTTCCCTTGTGAATACGGTATTCTGAACGGGAACGTTTACTTTTCACTAATGTTACAATACGTTTTATAAAATATTTGTTCAAGAAAAGGCCTCTGCCGTGCGGTTTTCCGGACATTCTGGTGCGTTCAAGATGAGAGCAAGGTAGACCTAAGAAAGTGTGCACCTCGATGTCTTGTCTAAGCCAACAAGTTACTTGGGTTTCGGTACCACAAATGACTCTTGCTACACTAGCGAACCAGGAAATTCAAACAAAACACCGCACATCTGACAATATAAATCACAAAATAAGTTACTTGTTAACTGTTTGCAAAGTTTGGTTACTCACCAAGAGGTTTCCTGAAAAAACGATGACCGGGTTACTGGTTGGTTGCTTTTCCAAAACGGTGGTCTAGTTTTCAGGAAAAAAACTAGCAATTGATAGGAAAGAGGAGGAGTTGAAATGATACGACTACAGGGTAAACGTTTTCTCAATTGTATCAGAGTAAATGTTTTGATGGCTTCCTTTAGCTTCATACTGAAACAAGATAAACATTTAAAAAGGGGATAGCATTGGCATTGAGCGCATATGAGTTTCTCTCTTCTCAGTATCTCGGTGCTCCTCGCTGCTGACTCGATTGCTATAGCGCAAGTATGAGATCATTCAAACGTTCCATTCGTATAGATAAATGGACATTTATATGAATATTTAAAGCTACAAACACATCAAAAATCTCTTCGAATCAAAAAAAGAGAATACCGAGAACCGCCTCAAAAACGTGCTGGTATATTGAAAACGTTCTAACTCAGCTTGGTTCAATTGAATCTTTGCGCAGTTTTCTGGGTACGTACTCATACACTCGTATCCGTACGATACTTCTGTTAAAGCACGGGTGACGTCTGCTGCAGAGACAACGCATGAACACTGCCCGAACCTTTAGGTAGTTTAAAAATACTACCGATAATACACCAAGTTTGAACAAAAATAATAAGTTCACATCCAGAATAATGCTATTCATCAAAAAATCTGGCTTATTTTTAACTTATGTCAGTTTGAAGCTTGAACAATGAATAAATAACTATACGACTTGCCGGATAGGCTTCTCTGCAACTTGTGGTGCTTGTGAGAGACGCAAGATAAAAGTGAGTCTGAGCGCTTGGAAGTTCTTGCAAACGGCATCTGCAATAATAATCAAAGTTCGACCTTTGTAGACAACAGATTCCCGGTATTTGGCTGAGAATCAATAAGATCAAACTACAAATAAAATTGAACACAGCTACACTTTTTATCTGCCTCTCGCGAAAGCTTGTCAAATTAATTGTGACACAATACACTTTCATAAATATTTTTCTCGAAAAAAAAAACCGCGGTCGCGACGCCGGGTTATGACTATAATTTCTCAATCAACGATATAGCTGAGAGAAGGACAGTTTGAAACATTCGATCTCATCTTCTGCTTTTGTAAATTGATCGTCTGTAGTAGTTGTTCACAGTGTCTATTTAAGCAGACCAAACTATATTGATCATTACTCATGAAGGAACTATGAATGTAGAATATGAACTGCGTACATCCTGCATTACAGTCATGTGAACAAGTAGACACCTATACACCAACCGACTATCCCGTTTCAGCTCAAACCGAGAATACATTTTGGTTTGATCTCCCTTCTCTTGTGACGTATTTATCGTGCGTTTCAATTTTTTTTTCGCTGCAGATTTGTGCCCATGGCATATTGTAGTACTTCTGTTTGTCAAGGACTATATGCGTGCTTCACACGTGTATTTGCCACTTTCCAGAGACAGGGGAGTTATAAGTCAACACAGCTTCAGCCCGCGACATATCCACTTCACCCAAACCTAAAACTTCTTCACAAAAACTGACTTTTTCCTCTACAATTTCATTTTTGTAGTTTGGTTACACAAATTATCTGCTGTTTCAATAAGTTGAACTCACATACAAATATTCCATGGTTTTATTTTGCTCCGCTGAATTTCCATCTCTAACATTTATGACAAGAAAATGACAAAAATCATTTGTTGAGCTCATAGAGGCTCGGCAGATATTGAACTGATTATCAAGAATCTATTTTATAGTAATACTTCTATATGCACTGTCTTGTAATGTTTATGTGATCTCAACCTAGAGTTGAAAGCCATGAATGACCAAAAAATTGTTAATTTTCACTCACGTATTTTTGAATCGAGATTTTGAAAACTGAATCGATATTCCGGCTCTCATCTCCATTTACAGTCCGTGAGTAGCATTTTCTTACTTGTCGATTGGGAGTAAGTACTTACTGATTGTAAGACTCATTGCTAGGTTCCTCGCGGTGAGTTGCAATCATGGTTTTCCGAATCCATTCATCCACGATGATCGAATTATCGTAGAATTTTGATCCCAAAACACGTTGAGACTCTTATTTCCCACAAAAAAATCAGCTGGATCAAACTACAAACACAGCGGTAGAGCAAAATACACCGTAAACTTCAGCATTGGAAACAGCGAACCCTACAGTAATGAGTTCGAGTTCGAACTCTGAAGTATGTGTCTAGGTCTGACAACTCATCACTCTGCCCTCGCATTCCCAGCCAAATATCCGTCATCCTTCTGTTTGTTGAACTGTCCAAGTACCAACTATCTCACCGATCGATATTACAATTGACAAATAGTGATTCTATAGTACGTTCCACATACTCGTAGACACTTACAGTACTGTATTGAACTTGCTGGTAGTATTTGGCACTGAAGAATTATTCTCAGTACAGTTCATGTGTTCGTCCAAAACTAGTCATTGAGTAGGGCCACAGTATATTATAAGTGTCTACGTATAAACGCGAGTCAGCTTTTCCTGCTCACGGTATCTTTCTTGCAGTTGAGTCCAGTAGTGGCTTTTTCAGTTACTGACTTGTGTCTGAACTGTTCAAACATAAGGAGTTTGAACAGAAATGGTTTACAATGGAATTACAGTGAAATTTAGTTTATGTTTTTTCCTTTTTAATTTCAGTTTCGTTTCTTTTCTTCCATTCTTCAATCGATTTTCCAACAATTTTTCAATTCAAAGTATAGTGTGAGAAAGTATGGTCATCGTCTGTCTATGAATAAATGCCCGTTTTTATTTCTCATAAAGTTTATTTTTCTCAGGCGCATTTCGGTCATGTTTCTATCAAATGTGGCTGTACTGTTCTTGATATGTCTTCAATTTCAATATTCTTTCGGCGTCAGAAGTAAGTTTTCTATTTGTTGGTATTGTATTTCTGGATTCAAGCAGAAAAAGCTTTTTCGAAACTATGAAATAAATTTTGTATCGTCTGAAACCAGCTTTATGCAGGAAGAAATCGAGTAGGGACGCCGCAGAAAGACAGCTCATCCACCGGGGTTACAACTGAAAAAACTCTACTACGTAGGTCAAATACTACAAGCTTGCAGCTCTTTTAGAGTAACAACAATTCGAGTAAACTCGAGCTTGCAGTTCAACTGTAAAGCTCTTGCCATTTCCACTAAGAATTTGGCAGCGTGCCAATGAGAACCTGCTTTTCAGCTTTTGTACACTAAGTAGACAAAACACACTATCGGAAAACTTGTTTTTCTTCTGAATAAGAGTTTTCCGAAAACTTTGTGCCTACTAATGTGTTTCAGTGCGAATCAAACGATCTAAAGGAACTGATGAATTATTTGTTGTAGCTATATTTCGACACACCCCACAAATCACGGTTTTGACCAAATAGCAACGAGATCAAACTACAAACACAGAGGGGTAGATCGAACCTTATATGCCAACCCCATTTCATTCGCATGAACTTACGACTGTTTAGGTACGGACGCGCCAATTAGAAAGGAGGCCAGTGAACGAGCCCTGGTTGAAGACTTGTTGAAGGATTACAATCAACACATTCGTCCGGTCAAAGACTATCATCAAGTGCTCAATGTGACCGTTCAGCCACAAATTTATAGTCTGGTCGATGTGGTGAGTTTGGAGAGTTGAGTTACGGGATTGATTCACTATTTATATGGAAGTGTGAAACTGTGAGAAAGTGGAAAGTAACAACAGAAGTTGAATAAAATCAAGAGAAAGTAATGTAGAAAAAGGTCTATCATAACATCGAGGAAGGACAGTTCAAAAGGATAATATCCTTATAGCTTTACCGTATACCTACTGGTATACGGTGGCTTACCGTATACCTACTGGTCCTGTAAAGTCAAATGTTATACCAAGTTTACAATTCGACTGTGTTTATCGAAAGATATACGTTGTACTGTTATCGAGAATTATTTTTCGACCATTAGAAAAAAAGTTGTAATGTATGACTGAACCAGCTTTTTTTGCTACCATAGCCATTCTCCGTTGACAAAATAGAAACCACTTTCAGGATGAACTCCACGAGCAAATCAAACTTCTTATATGGTTTCCTCAGGTTAGTTCTGCATATTTAAATGAATAAAAATTTGGTGTCACACCCTCTCAATTTGGAGCATGTCACAGCAAAACTATAAACAAATGTGTTATTATGTACTTTGATCTCTGACCTTTTTGTCACAGAGTTGGACGGACGAGCATCTACAATGGACTCCAGCCGAATGGGGTGGAATCGAGAAAATCAATTTACCAATCAATCAAATATGGTTGCCCGACGGATATATCTTCAACACGTAAGTTGTGTGCACTATGGGAGTTACGTTTAAGCTAAATAGAGAATTATAGGGCATATTTCGGTGTTGATAACTTTGATTGTAGTTTGATGGGCTTTCAAGCTCAACGCTCTTTGTTTTGTTAATGTACAGTACTCAGATCGAATAGTAATCAGAAAGTAGTCACCATTTGTGCTCGAGAGTGTTTTTGTTTTATTAGTGCATTCTATTCAATTTGCTTTCACTAGTAATTCTATCACTACTAGTATTGCCCATTAAA
Source organism: Litoditis marina (assembly GCA_964036275.1). Lineage (NCBI taxonomy): Eukaryota > Metazoa > Nematoda > Chromadorea > Rhabditida > Rhabditidae > Litoditis > Litoditis marina. Next base: position 2,773,513 of record OZ038434.1, on the reverse strand, counting down.
AATGTAGTGAAACTACAGAATGCGAGAGATTCGCTACAGTGTTGCCTCTGGCAGGTAGGTCAAACAGTGTGTCGTCTTTCGTCCAAGAATAATTTGCGTAAACAATCGCTTCGTTCCTGATTGTTGTGGTTGTGCAGTATTGTTAAAAAACGCTCAAATCCCCTGATTGTAGCTTATAAACCGGAAATTTCGAACTGTAAAAAATAGTAAATTGGAACTTGAATACTTTCAATGAGATTCAAACGGTAACCCTATCTGAATTGAAACGTGCATGTGTACGCGCTATGTATTATCGTTCTACTTCATATTTCCAACCATGATTTCAGGGTAGATATAACTGAGCCATTGACACAACACAACGCACGGATACGATATGATGGAAATGTAGAAGTCGACTTCAACAAGGTGAATTCATTGCTACAAACTATATAAATATGGAGATGATCCAGAGAAAGTTATACATTGGAAAAATACTTGTTTCATCATTCCTCAAGGGACTCCTTCAGAGCCAAATGAAAGTCGTTGCTTCTAATTCGTTGCTTTCAAAAAATTCATGATGGAAATGCTTGGGCGAGACATCGTCTTGGATATTGATTATCCGTAGACTGAAACTGAGGCCACCTTTTCAACAAGTTTCGCCGACGAAAATTGAAAAATTAATAAGAATAGAATAAGATCAAAACTGAAAATAGTTCTCTTCCAGTTAGTCGACGTCACTTGTCCGATGTCCATTCTGAATTTTCCCTTCGATCATCAACTGTGTTCCCTGCAATTTGGTTCCTGGAGTTACCAGTTGCATCAGATCCGTTTCCACGTGAAAAACGTGTTCGTACCGAAGAACGGGGTAAGTGAAGCAATCTGGTGACACAATGTGGGAGCGACTTAAAAAATGAATTTGAATAGTTACGTTCACGCGCTTCTAGAGGCACAGTATCGACTTGAAATTTTTCCGCGACAAGTAAAAGTTTTTCTGAAATAATTAAGATAATTTTGTTGTACAAAAGTGTTAATGGAGCTCAAATCGAAAATTATCAATTTATTTGAATTCTCATTTCTTGATTTCCGGGTCAGGGTTGTTAAATCCAGCTCTTCACTATCATTCGCGGCTTGATTTGTTTTTCACTACAAAACATTTTACTTTTAAATCTGTTCTCAACAAATAAACAATTGCAGTAAAGTTTGAAACTTTCTAGAAAAACTCCGAGTGGGACATTATTTCTTTCGATGCCGAGAAATTACTGACGAAATACGAAGATACGGCTGGAGGATACAATGAATATGAAGAAATATTCTATAGATTGGTACGATTTGTTTAATTAAAAACAGTCGTGCTTCATTTTGGCGTGACTCTACGTTTGATCTGAATCTGCAAAAAATAAAGTTTCAACTCAAGGCGAATCCTAGAAAAAGGATAACTCAAATAATGAATAGTACATTCCCTTCACTAATGGCAATATTTACAAGAGGGGTGAAACGGAGGCTTATTATGGTCTAGGTCACTCTCTTTGGAAATACATTGTATTTTTATTACTTATTTGTATTTTTTTCATTTCCAATATTGTTCCAGAAGTTGCGTCGCAAGCCTCTGTATTACATCACAGTCATCATTGTTCCTTCGTTCCTCATTGTAACTGTGTCCAATATTGGAATCTTCACACCCCATGGAGTGCAAGGAGACCGAGAGGAAAAGGTTATATTACAAATCCTACACAACTTGAAGTAGTTACATACTTTTCAACATTGTATCAGATGCTGTAAAGCGTTATCAGTCGGAAACGAGCGTGTTGATAAAACATAGCATGAATATTGTGTAAAAACATATACAGCTGAGAGAAAAGAAACTTTAATGATTTTATTAGTGAATCGAGTGTAATGGGTAAATTCAACACGTGCAGGTATCAAACAATGTACATGGTTTTGCCAAACTCGTACGATTTGACGCTTTCCATCTTTAGAATTGTATGGTATGGTTTGGTAAAAAAAACTTAGGCTTTGCGATGATAATCACGATGCAGAAACAATTAGACAGAACAAAATATATCATTGAATAACCAGTAACTTTTTCAGGTTTCGCTCGGACTGACAACAATGCTAACAATGGCTGTCATCCTTGACATGGTTACTAGTGAAATGCCGAAAAGCAGTGAAGGAGTTCCACTGTTAGGTCAGCAAAGTACACTTGTGTTTTGGGACTTTTCCTAATCATTTGACAAGTTACAGTCCATCATTTGAGAGGTGTGTTATATACTATCACCCCCTCGTCTCGCAATTTTGGTGAGATTTCGATTGGGCGGGGGTGATAGTACCACGGGGCCCCGGGAACGATGAGCTGAGGAGCGTCCGTACAATTTTCCCGAGTTTCGAAAACCCAAAATATGACACCATCTCACTTCGAGCCCATATAGTTTGAAACTAAATGATATCGTAAAGTCATATTTTGTTTGTTCACTTGCAGGAAGATACGTCTTGATTGAATTCGTCATATCGATTGCCGCCATTTGTGTCTCAGTATTGATTATATTCCTCCACGAGCGAACGGGGTACATGAAGACGCAGCCCCCGAGATGGATTCGCGAAATGTTCGGCGACGAGGAAATTATGCTCGATGTTCGTTTTTAAATCAAGAATTTTGCTTCAATATAAGAAAATTAGTACATAAAAGTGACTATTAATTCAAAATTTCCATTTGTTAGGGATCAAAATTACGGGAAAGTCATGTTTGAGCAAGATAACAGTTTACTTTACACACGTTTCAACACGTTTAAAACACTAAAATCTCAGAATCGATACATTTTCATTGTATTTCAAAATATAAACGCAACTAGTGATGTTATTTGCCTGCAGATTGAAGAGCACATCCAGACGAAAACCTGCGAGACTGTAGAGGAGATCAGGAATTGTCTGATGCTTCTCAGAGGATACATTGAAGACGAGGTATATTGTTAGTCAATCGCAAAGTCACGTGGAACGTGTTAAACACAGCAGAATTCAGAAACGTGCAATAACAAAGTGCACGATGCCTCAATGAAATGCTAACATTACGTGACTATTCAGTTTACATCTAGTATATAATTTACACCCTCGTATTTTGAATGTATAGTTTGTTCCATCCACTTATAACCCCTTACATGATGGGTTCAAACGTCCAGATCAAAGTTTGGTATGTTGCCCTTATTGGATTTTCTCTAAGTTGTGTTAGCCTTATCTGCACCTTCACTACTACAAACTCTGCAACTTTGAAACCAAAACAGAAAATCGTTCGATCGAAAAAATCTTCCGAATATTTGACGTATTACTATTAAAGGACATCAATTACTGAAACAGACTATATGGTTACAAGTGTTTTGAAACGAAACTAAAAAAAAAGAAACTCATTTGACTCATTTGAATTTAATAAATTTACTTTTTCAGGAGGCAACGGAGAAGATTAGGATAATTTGGCAGCGATTTTTCTCCTGGGCCGATATAATATCGATGATATTCTTTATCGTTCTGAATTGTATTGTAACTTATACTACTTTCATGGATTACACCATTGACATTTAAGATTGTTAATTCGAATAAATATATATTACAACAAACTATTTTGCCACGATCCTAGACTATTATAGATATTCGGAAAAGTTAATAAACGAAAAACACCCGTCTATTCAAATGGAAATTTACACATTAGCACATCTACACAAATCGGGGTATTTATTACAACGGTTTAGATTCTGGTATTGAAAGAGAAATGGATGATTTTTACAATTATTAAAATGAGAATAAGATGAGTTTCTATAAACAATCGATCTAGCTTTTGTGACTCTTCTTCTTCCAACGTGGCTCAACGTCCTGAAAAAAGTGAATATGAAACATGACTTCTTTAAATTATTTGCAAGACAATTTCATTAAATAGTTCTCAACTAGCGTCTTTTCAACTAATTTTATTACTTTGGTGGTAACAGTTACATTTCTATGTGCGCAATACTGTTGTTCCGCAAAGAGCTCCGAAAACTTCTAACGACCATCAAACTATCAAAATACAAAAGTGTGTGCTAGCGGCAGAACCGACTAGCACAGATTTCCCAACTTGGAAAAAATGGAAACTAGAAAAATTATTTCTGTGAGCTCGCGGTTCTCGATAGGTTTTTCTACTTTTCTTCATCTTTATATCAACTGCTCTCAGTCACTGAATCCAATAGAGCTATAATTCCAATTCTCAAGGTGATACTCAAGAAGAATCTGGCAACGGGCCAATAAAATTTCAGAATATTAGTGGAAATCAGTCAGAAAACTGCAATCTTATCGAGAATGGTAAGAACTATACCTTGGTCTCAGCGGTCATGGTCGTCAGGTTTGCCTTTTTCTTCTTCTTTTGATCTCCCGCCACGGTGTTCAAAGTGGCCTCCTGGAAAGCAATGTTTTCTTTTCTATAACTTGGCGCTGATTTCAGGCGGTATCAGAATACAAAACACTACAAGCTTTACTAGATGTCGTATGAATTTAAAAGTATTATTCGCCTTAATAGAGCGCTGAGAGTAATAATAATATTTGAATTGATTAGCTATTTTCGTCCACATAACAAATCAATCGTTCAAAGCTCACGCTCTTCTCAGAGTAAGTATGTACGGTGTATGATGCCTCATCCCGCTAAGTTTGTATTTGATCGCGTTCCTTCTCGGACGTATATCGAGAGCAAACTACAATAAACGTTCAGCCACTCTCTAAATGTAGGTAGACAAAAAAGCTCACGATAGTTGCATGGTTGCCAGTGAACCGAGTGGCAGTACCATCGGAATTGTGAATGTCGTACATGGTCTTCTGCTGACCGGTCAGGGCCGCGTCCGGCAGGTTTGCACTATCCAACAACTCGTGTTCCTGGAAGCAAAAATGAAAACTATCTTTCAAACACACGAATGTTGAACGAAAAACGAAATATAGGTTCTGTCTAACCGTTGTGGACACCGTACCATCGATTTTGTATGGGACGGGGTTTGGCGAGCGGCCAGTTCGTCTGCGTATCATGGATCTACTCACTCTCTCAACTGCTGGCAGATAATCAACGACCGCTCACCCCGCATCGCTCAATCAATTGAACCCTCTGCTGTCTTTATGGGTAAGTGGCGACTATACTCCCATGTATGAGGTTCGTAACTGATATATGAATCACATATTTTTTGGCCGGATAAAGGGAGGTAGGGATGATATTATGAAGTGAATTGATAACTAGTGAAGAGACAATCAGATCGAATTCAGTTGATTCAAGTGCTCTTGTTATGCTGAACTCAGCCGTTATATTAGTTCAAGTCATTTCTACTGAGACTGACGGGGAATCATAATCGAATCAAATCACTTCGAACCTCTCCGAAAACATTCACGTTGATATAAACACTGAGAGTTTTGTATTCTTACTGTAGGAGTCTCAGTAGGAAGGAAAGGGACTATACCTTGGTATCGAGCATGAGTCCCCGTTTTTTCGGCCCAGGGTCCTTTCGAATGCGTTCCCAATCAGTGTTGTTGAGGAAATGACTGGGAACGGTGACTCCGCTAGTTCGAATAGCGTCCGAAATACGATCGCCGTCGTACAACTGAAACATTTAGGTTTTGGGAAGAATATAAGAGAAAAGACTCATTCTAACGTACATTGTGGTGGCTGAAGTTTGATATGGGTCAAATACTAGCTGATGTGTTTTACAGATGAAACTATAACTACAAAATAGTCACTCTCAATATCGAGAACAGTCCCGTTGAGCTTGAAGAAAAAATTAGATAACAAACCAAGAAGTCCCACAAAGCTTTCGAGTCTGCTAAATGTTGGAATGTTTGAAGTGCTTGCGGTAGAGTATAGACATCCTAGGAGATTTGTGTTCTAGAAAAACAGTTTATTTCCATTATAAGGTCAAACTATCCAAAGAGGGTTCGATTAAAACCAACCGGATCGGCTAGTGCAACGGCTGTGAAGTTACACTTGCGAAGCCTTCTTCTGGGCATTCGAGAGGTGATGACATGCAGCCAGACAAGGAGACAGCAGACATACAGGGAAAGTAAGACAGCCACATACCTATTGGAACAATCCTGCAATAATATGAATCATTTACCAAACCGGAAAAAAAGTGTTTTGGTCGTCTCGAATAGATTTTGGAAACTAGATGGGATGCTGCATTGAACTGTGTTCTTGGCGAAATTCTGAGAGTATAGGTAACAAATATCATGGGGTTTTCAAGTGTAGAACTGAGCTCGTTTGATTGAGAAAATTATCTTTAATTTAGAAAATTCTCATTGGAAATTTATTGGAACGAACAGAAATCAATCAGGTAAGATCACATCCTCTTCTTAGAACGATCATTCGAAATGTTGTCCACATACGTTCAACGTTTGCGTTGAAAAGACGAAGACTATAGGGGGTCTTATCTCATTTATTACTTTGCGTTTTCCTCTTTCTCTGATGAGAATGCCACATTATTGGAGTATAAATGAATGCACAAATGAATGATAAAATAAATAAACTAATAAACTAATGAACAAGTTAATATTACCTCAATCTCAACTTCTCCCGATTCGACCATTTTAGTTGCAAGTGGACCGTCTCCTCCGGTAGACAACAAGAGAATGGACAGTATTGAGAAGAGAAAGCCGAGTACGTCACGTTATTCCAATCGCACACTTTCGGGTTTCCTGCAAACAGCATACGTGTTTCCGTAACGGGGAAACGAACTTCCAGGTTTCTATGAAAAGCTGGAATCTTGTATGAAAACCGATTGATACTGAAAAAAACCGTTTGTTTTCAATGAAAGCCAGCTACTTGACATTTTCTGATCGAACATAGCTTTTAGTGAAATAAGTGTTCACATGAGTGGAAAAAATCATCGTTTTAGTTTGATAGTTTTGAGAAGTAAAAATTTGACACTGCAAACTCAAGCAAATTCCACACCGTATAGGCTGCTTTGGAAAGATCGGACCTTATATTGGCAAAGGAGAAAGCAGTAGGTTAAAGGCAATGGAATAATGAAAAAATACGATGAGAACAATACCTCATATTAAAACAAATGGGTTGCCCGGAAGTTTTCACGAAAAAGCATGCCCGGGTCCGTTCGAAATCCTGATCGGTGTCCGCGAATTATCGCTGTGTCTGTCGTTCGTTCATTGGTGCAGTTGAAACTCAGAATCAAACCAAGTTTCATTAGTTTGATAGTAGTAAGCCGGTAGAAACGTTACTTGCTGTCTGGGAAATCACGTTCCGGTAGACTTATCACCTTATTTTCTGTACGATTTTGTGATCAAAATACAGATTACCTCAGAATGAAAGAAAGTATTTAGATATTTCCTCGGGAACTTTTCCGGATAAAGCATGCCCTGGTCCGTTCGAAATCCGGATCGGTGCCTGCGAATTATCGCTGTGTCTGTCACTCGTTCGTTTATTTGCGCCCTCCTTACGTAGCGCGTGTTTTGATAAAGGATAGACACTCCATCACTCGGACCCCTGCCTTGTATCGAATTACTCACTTTATACTTCTCGATTATGTCATTGACCCCCTTGACACTTGGAAAACCGCTGCCAAACTAATCTCAAAGCCCACCAGTACGCAGTTGCACACAAAGACCACTACCGTATTACTACCGTATTCTAATCTCTTAATAGTACTTTTTTTATTGAATAATATCGTACACCAACGTTTGTGATTTGATACAGTAATGTTAATCTCGTACTAGTTACATAGTTGTGGTTGTATGTTACATATTGGTGGCATACTGTATGTCTTATACATACCGTAACAACAATCTGCCAAGATAAAATAAATGTGGTTTAACCTTCACGATTGACTCGCCCTAAACCTTTCTTGAAAACGAAAAATTATATAAAACGATCTAAGCGCAAGTATACTGTATGCTCAGACTGCTAGTCATAAGTTTGATTGAACACATCAGAACTCAGCATCGAGCAATGATTATAGGAGCGATTGTTGTTGATTTATTAACTGTTACGTCCCCATTAACCTGTAGTATAAACAGATCTTCCAATCATTTCACTCCTCCAATAAAAACCAGCTTCTCACGAGCTGTCAGGTGCGGAGCTCCTGTGTTGAGCTAGTGCCAGACGCATACCAGACTGTTTTGTGCAATCATTTTTTTTCTGAATTTCATTGAACATTTTTGAAAACGAGCAACAAACCAGAAAGCGAAGATTATAAATCAAATTGTTTTTTTTTTGTAATTGCAATCTTTTCTCCTCCATTTTCGTCTAATCCTACTCACCTTCAACCTTCAATTACATCTCCAACTCACACCTTTTACGATCTGCTTTTTACACTTATGGGAAGATTTCATCATTTTGTTCAGAGAAACTCTGTATCTTCATAAAATACATTTGAAATTCGTTCACTTGCTAAATTAGTTATAAGTGACTGATTTTTAGAATATTATTACTTTAGTTCCCCCCATCGATGTGCCAGTAGTTCAATATGTATTCTCCCAACCGGGCTAGTCCTCCCCCCTCTCCCCCTCCTCTAGCTCCAATTGCTGAGCAGGAGTCATCAGATGTACCCTCAGAAGGAAGAACACCTCAGATCTCAGAAGGTGAGTCTATGAACTATTATTTATGTAAACATATAAACATTAACACAAATGAACATTTCAACAAATAAACTGGAAAGAACCTTGTTATAAAGCGAGACTGCATCCATCTTTCTTGTTTGGTACCGTAGTACTGTGTTTGTTTGGTTCAGGTTGATTAGTGTTAATTTTACTTCAGTTTGGGTACTAGGATAGGACAAATGTTTTGGAAATCTTGTTAATATTCATATTTTATGGTTCTACATGTTAGTCTCTGAAAACCCGCTGCAACTTAAAATACCGGACTCGCCAATTTTGCAACTTAAAATACAGGGGTCAGCCAAATGTCGCCTGTACTGTTTGAAATTCATAAGGAGACGCAGGCTAATTCGACACCAATATTTTAGCCTGCTTCTTCTCCGGTATTCTAAGCTTCCAGCGTTTTCACAGTCTGATATATATTATACACGTGTACTCACAGAAAATAGCTGGAAAACTGATTATTATGATGATGTGTCCAACTTCGATTTACTTTTTAGTTTTTACGAGGTTATTTTGTCTACTATATCAACACGTTCAGAATACAAACTTTCTCGTTTTTATTCATTCTTTATTTATTAATTTCAAGAACTTCGTGCCTATGGGGAAACTGTGCCGCCCCACGACAGTATGTTGGAGGTTCGCGCCATTCCGGCTGAGGCGACGTTAGAGGATTCTGTAGCAGACGAAGAGACGTCGGCCAAACGAATCATATTTCCTATCACACCGTTCTATCGCAGGAAAGGGTGAGAAGAATAACTAGTGCACTTAGTTTATTACTGGTCAAAAAAGTAGTACACGCTTACACTTCTAGTCCCACTTGTTGCTTACTGGCGACGTACCGATGATTTTCCGTATTCAAACAAAAACAGTACACTTATCAACAAATTCTGAAATTTCATATACTAACCAACGTTTGAAGTGGTTTGAATGGAACAAAACGTAGTTACTCATTCTATTTCTTCTCACTATACGGAGAACAAGTTAATACGACCAATGGACTTCCGAAAGCACATTAATGGGATCTACTTTTTTTCTTCACAAATCCCTAAATTAACACGTGTCTCTCCACGTGATAACAATACCCTTCAACTTTTCTTGTAGACAAACAAGTGGGTCGTGTCATGGTGAAGGGTGCTTTCTTGCTCCCTTGTCTTACTGTACCGACCCCCTCCCCATTAGCAATATTTGCCCACTTAGTGTGTTAATCAGGCACAAGAGAGCCACACCGTAATCCCGCGCCTGCATAGATGAGAAAATAAAGTTCGCTGTCTATACTGGGGCACAGATACAGTTGAGAAAGTGTGAAATAGAAAAAGTTGATATACCTACTTATTTTATTAGTCTTCTCTTGCATCCAGCCATAAAAGAAGAGAACCCGGAATTAAACTACTTTTTGGCCTTACAAACTCATCAAGTTGAGTGAAAACCGATTGAAGCAGTAACATGTTCACGGTCTTTTCGAGGAACTGCGTCAAATTTGACATTACCAAATCTCATACAATTAAAATGAGGGAAATTTCCGAGAACTGTGAACAGAAATCAAGAGCTGTATGAAACATAGACCCTTAAACCGCGTTACGAAGTCATGAAAGTCTTTTTGTAAATAGTTTTTGTGCACTCTGGAAGTTTATCGAAATCTGAAGTTGACTGTTTTAATGTTTGAAAAGCGGCCAGCGGCGCTGTCACTAATGTCTCATAATGCAGGCTACACGACCCTCCTCTCACATTCAATATCAACAGGTGTCAGTTTATTTCAATGTTTGTATCACCTTACAGGAGAACGATTATGTGGAACAATCCCAACGCTTTGGTCCTTTAAACTGAAATACATTCTTCATTTGCAGTTGAAAGGACCGATACGTCGGGATCGGTCCACATACTCGTCCTACTTTCAACATATTAACGTGAAGAATATCAAAGAATATGCACTTTCTCACTGCGTTTTGAACAGTGACGTGAAAGGTTAAAAAGGTCCATCGGTAGTACGTAGTACGCTTTCGCTTTGCGCGTTCACAAACACAAAAGTACTGTAGCAAAGTAATGCAAGTGGGAATTAAACCTGATCGAGGGCTCGGTAACATTCTGGCCACATAGTTACCAACTTTGTATGTATAAGCATAGTAGATGATCCAAACATATGTGAGGTGGTTACCAGATACTTCAGCTCAAAGGTGACCTTTTCATGAGACTTTGCTACCCTGCAAGGGGCTGTTGTATTCTCGGGTTGTGCATTAACATAATCTTCAGTAGCGTAGCAGTATACTACGAAGACTAATCAAGTAGAACGTGCAGCATTTTTTAAATCCATAATTATCTTTTTCAAACTCCACATTTTGTATTTCAATGTGTGTAATTCTTTCAGAGGATGTTCCAAGTGCAATATTTGGCTGGGACTGCTGGTGGTTCTATTTCTGCTGTTATCGATCGGTCTATTTCTCGTCTGGGCTATTACGAGTGACGGGTTCCGGAATCTGGGTGGAATTTCCACCGTCTGCAATAGTAAACAGTGCATTAATACAGGTAAACTGGAAGTTTGGGGGATAATGGCGTGAATCGTGCAGAAAAGTCAACAATTCTTTATCAATGCACTCTCTATGTTATCATGTGTTTATACTGGTATACTTTTTATACTTTATACTATACTATACCTTTGATTTGCAGCACATTAATACGACTGGGTTGCCGGAAACACAAAAATCATTGCAAACACAAACCATGTGCAGACTTATATACAGGATAGTAGATCACTACCAGATACACGTTTTCCCTAATTGGAGTGAACGCCACTGGTAATGAAAACGAGCAACATAAGTCAACTAAGGCTTCATGTACTGCTCCGACTCAGTTACTAAGGCCGAAACGATGTAACTTTAAACATAATCAATACTGTGGTTTTTATATATATAGTATTTATTATTCTTACTTCATTTATTCATTCACGCAATGAATACATTCTAGTTCATAATTATTTGAAAAACAAATTCCTGATTATTTATTTACAAACCAAGTATTTCCACTTGACTGTTTTCAGCATTCCGATGGACTACAAACATGGACGATTCTATTCTTCCGTGCGAAAACTTTTATCGATTTTCGTGCAATCGATACCATTCTCTGGATTCCGACAAACAACTGAGCTTCACTGATCAACAAACGGAGAAAACGAGCAGGGCCGTCTATGGTCAGAATTACAAGTGTTTGATTTATGATTTATTGATTGATTGATTGATTGATTGACTTACATGGAAGCATGTGATATACAAGAGTAGAAATAAAATTATCGACAGTAGGCAGAAATCGACAATTAGTTTCTGTAATCTACGAAAGTGAGAATATCTGCAGAAACCACGCTGTGAAACATCTTCTACTAGTTATAATAATAATTTTGAAAAAAAGTGTTTCAGTCGGGTGTAACTTCATTTATGACGTGACAATAATAAAATCACATTTATTGCCGAAGAAGAACTCTCCGTAGAACAGTTGTGCAAGGATCAGAGATATTTCTGAATTTAGGTAGGGTTTCAGAAGGTATCACGTGAATAGCACGCTGAGTCAAAAGAGATCACCCATTCAAAATACGAACACCCTATTGTTAAAAATAGAAACTTTTGTTTTTAGTTTTTGTCTGTGTTTCAGTTTTTTAATAATTTTGCAGGTCTTTTGTCCTCCGAGCCTGGTAACGGACTTCGAAGTGAACGACTGGCCAAATCTTTGTTTTCATCATGCATGGATGGACCACAACGGTATTGTCTCTGGTTTCAAACATTGTAACGTTTCATATTGAATTAAATCTAAATTTGTGAAAATACCAGTATAAAGTTTCATTTGACATGTGTCCGATTTTTTATTTCGTTATCAAATAATCACACTAGTAAACTAGCCGAAATCCAAATCTAGAAATTGTTGGCTACGGAGCTACGGTACCTTTTAGATTTAGATCTCAAAACTTGTACCCTATCGTTAAGTAAACATATTAGCAAATCTAAGAATCTAACGCAGAATTATGTTACATTAATGTGTATCTCAGAGCAAAAGTTGGTTCCGCCTCTCTGTATGATGTAATGCGAAATTTGCCCTGTGGACCAATATTTTTGGATTGCTCTTTCAATCAGGATGTTTACAGGTAAAATTGAGTATCCAGATCGACTTAGCTTTCATAGCTATTTGGCTGTTTAGGAACATGTTTCAAGTATTCAACTCTTGCAAATAAAAATGTAAAATTCATGTTAGTATCAAGGTTCTCTTTGTAAGTGAACCTTTTTTGATATGGGCATTCCATATTTCGTGATACCGTATGCACAATCATTGCGCAATGTGCGTCATTTCAAGTGGGTTGGCACTTGAATAGCGCAGTACAAGCAGTGGAATACGATGAGCTAAACATACAGTATGATGAGACGAAACGTAGAGTTTGTCGCTAACGATCTCACTTTCACGTGTAGGGGGATATAATATATGGCTCTTGAAGCAATCGAAACTAACTCGAAAAAAGTTGGTTTTACGTCAATCCCTCTCACAGTACTAAGGTTCGCGTCTTTCTAAAGCTTAAATTAAATGAGTTTTTGCACCCGGCTGAATATGCGCACGGTGTTCTGGAATAGTGAATTACGTTTTATATACTTTGCCATCATTTTTTTCCTTTTTGTAGTTGGGAACGACACAGCGGAATGTTGGACTGGGACGCGGGAGATTGGAATTTGATAGTTACTGGACGAGACGTACATCCTACCGATAAATCGAAACTAGTGCTCCAGGTGAACTCAAAGATCAATCGTCCGAGAGAGTCCCAATAACTATTTGGTTTTATTTACACCGTTCAGCTCATTACTAATCGGAGATTAGCAAGATGTAAACTTAGTTTCACTCACATACACATATTTTGCAACAAAGCAGAAACGTAATCACTACGTGTTCAAACAACTAAACCAGACAACAAAATGTATGTGAAGAGACAGAATAATATGAAATCTCAAGTTTCCTGGTAGAAGTGCTTCATCGGACCCATTTTGGTTGTCAATCTTCCATTTCCTATCCTAGCTCCGTCCTCCCAACATCGAGCCTCTATTGGACCCGTTTCGAACGGAACTAATTAGACTAGCTCAACCAAGTGCCAATGAAATTGATCCTCTTCTACAACTGTCACTTCGTCAGGTACAGTTTCAGTGCAAAATTTCGGAGTGAAGAAAACATGCGTATCTACTTATGTCGTCGTGAAACGCGTGATGAATCAATGGCAAGACATGTATTCATGAAAAAGTGGGGGCCCAACGACTGTGAGATTTGTCTTCTGCTGTGCGCCCCTCAGACAGCTACTCTCAAATGGAGCAGCTACTGCTAAAAAAACCGGAAAATACTTATATACTCAAGTATAACTGTTCATTACAAACATACAAAAGTCGTAAAATATTTTTTCAAACCTGTAAACTATAATATACAAATCACAGATGTTAACTCAACGTAGTCAACTATAGAGATTCTGGTTTTGTACACAATGATTTGCAGTTTTGGTCTTTACTTCAACTCTAGGTGCTATAACACTTGGCATATTATTCAACAGTTGTTCTCTCTTTCGCAGCTGTGATTTGTATATTATAGTTTACAGGTTTGAAAAAATATTTTACGACTTTTGTATGTTTGTAATGAACAGTTATACTTGAGTATATAAGTATTTTCCGGTTTTTTTAGCAGTAGCTGCTCCATTTGAGAGTAGCTGTCTGAGGGGCGCACAGCAGAAGACAAATCTCACAGTCGTTGGGCCCCCACTTTTTCATGAATTTTTCTCTTTTTGTACACATGCCGTAGGTATGTGGTTTGATGTGTACGGTGCAGATAAAATTGTTTTCTTAATGAATGACTTGTCAAGTATTACCATCATTCGGAAAAAATATGACGTCAACATTGCAGTTCTGAAAACTTAATTTATCTGCCCTTCAGAATCCCAGAATACGTCATATTTGAATGAAGTTTTATCCTGAATTGACCATTTTTAAGAAACTTTTAGCATTCGAAAACATATTTCACGACAATTTTTTCAAAAGTTGACGTCATCTGGTCTTCTGAATTCCAGAATAAGTCATATTTAGATAAAGTTTCATCGTTAATATACTATTTTTAAGATATTTTCAGCATTTGAAATAATATGTGACGTCAACTTTGCACTTTTCAAAAATGACGTCATCTGGTCTCCAGAATCGCAGAACACGTCACTCTTACATTGAGTTTTACCGTTAATTGGCCCTTTATAAGATATTACCATAATTTGAAAATATATGTGACGTCAACTTTGCACTTTTCAAAAATGACGTCATCTGGTCTCCAGAATCCCAGAATACGTCACTCTCAGATTGAGTTTCACCGTTAATTGACCCTTCCTAAGATATTACCATCATTTGAAAATATATGTGACATCAACTTTGCACTTTTCGATTATGACGTCATCCGAGCTCCAGAATCCTCGATGACGTCATCAGTAGAAGACTTACATCTAAATCGATGTCAGTTCATGTCGTGGTATCATACTCCAAATTTTACGTGAATTGGTTAGGACTGAGCTGAGTTATAACGCAATTTCCTTTACCCCGACAGAGAGGGCGAGAGAGTGCACGAAATGAAGAGACGCAGAGACATTTTCAAAGACCCACAACTTGATAAAAAATAATTTTTTTCGAAAAAAAGGTTGCGCCCCCAAGGTTTGAGTGGGACATCTATCGTGTCCCCAATTTTCAGTCAAATCGGTTCACACATTAAAATTTCCCAGAAGTGCGTTCACACACACACACACACACACACGGCGGAAGTTGGCGGTCTGCATGAAGCGCATAACGTCATAACTCGGCTCAAACTTAATCAATTTTGTTCAAATTTTGAACATAGCTTGTAAATATGCCATAAAATATTAACAAATCATAAAAAATTTCGATTTGCACGTTTGGGCTTTTTTGAGGGTGAACTAAAAAAATGAAATCGCGCATTAGCCGAACCAAAGACAAATCTCGCACAGCGCTTCGCGCTGCGCGCGATTGTGCGCCCCTACTTACAAGCCTCAACATCACAGCTTTCTTATTCCTTGGCAATCAAAATATCATTGCTTCTTGTGCAAATGAGCACCTGAATACGTAAAAAGATTATCGATATGACTTGACGATTTCCTTCCACTAGTGAAGGCTAACTCTATTCACCAGAGTGTGTTAGCCACTACGAAAAATTTCGGGCCACTTTTTTTCTAATCTAGCTGGACTAGGCTCGTCATTTTACATAGTTGACGACCTTGTATTTCAGAATCTCCTGAATGACGTGGCTTCACGTCAATTGATGCGTGATCCAAGTGAAGTGGCCGGGGCGCTGGATGAAGTCGCACTCCTGCTTATTGAATTGAACAGGGTAAGAAAATAACAAGCGGTGAACCTGAACAGTCATAGAATGGGGCAAGTACAACATTTGTCTAGATTCTACCTTCTTTTAGACTGATAACGATTATCCTAAACTTATTGTAGTGTATATCTCATCAGAATTTGAACTAATTATTTGATTCTAGGCTTCAACGACGTCTTCTTTCGTGGCTCCGAATACAACATACATGACCATTACTGAGCTCAAGACTGCCATTCCACAGGTGAAATTTTGGACACTTATTGATTTTTACCCACAGAATTTACTGTTGTGAAAAAATACTAGACTGATACCCGAAAGTGTCTTTGTACCTCCGATCCGTATCACTGCGGCCATGTCGAAATTCCAAAAACATTTTGAGAAACTTGAATCATGTAACCAGGAACCTGAATGATGGAAAATTGGCAGCGGTTAGCAACATTTTGGAATTCGAAATAAGTCGCCACAAGACCAATCTCTCATCGGCCTTGGCAACTGCCGGTTTCCTTTGAAGTTCGAATTATGTGAAATTTATTTGAGAAAAACCTCAGTGACTGTGTGCACGAATAAAGAATAAGGATGAGATATTCTTGCAGGCTGTTTTAAATTCAAACACAGCAAAAGGCAGTGTGATAGTAAGAGAAAAATGTTTCCAGATCAATTTCTCCGAGTTTCTGAATGCTCAGTTGTCTTCTGTGTACATATGGGGAGAAGACGATGTTATCGCAATCAAGGTGAGAAATTATTCATTTCGGGGAGACAGAGAGAGAGAGAGAAAGAGAAAGGGAGAGAGAGAGAGAGATAGGTAGTTAGGTAAATACACGAAGGATATTAAGCCTTTAACGTCTATCAACTTTGGTCAAAGTTCACAAACAGCAAAACGTCGAAGAGTGTCGCATACCAGACTTGCTGCTGCTGAAATAACTTGCTCCCCACCTTTTATGTAACCACAGTAGTGGCGGAGTATACCAGGCTCGTTGGACTATGAAAGAATTTATCCAAATGTTGCGATTATTTCCCCACTAGTTGAGCGAAACGTGCTCGAGACACAATTTTCTCGGAACTTATAGGCGAGTGTTTTACTAGTACGCTCTAATAAAACCTTCTTTCCCGGTCCATTTTGTGAACTAAGACAGCTAGCAAACAAAATGAACTGTCCAAATTTAGGGAATGATTGATAGTATGGCAAAATTTTCTTATATTGTTTTTTACAGGATTTGAACTACTTTATCCAACTCGGTTTTCTGATGTCACGTACTCCACGTGCTACCGTAGCCAATTATTTGGTGGCGGTAACGGCTCTCCACCTGCGACAGTACGCAAATTACCCGACTACACAGTTCAGGTGGGTAATGAGAATATCTCATCCTTATATGCAGATGACACCTCTAATACATTTACTTGTAGTTTTCGAATTAATATGAAGCGTAGAACAGATGGTTTCTCATTCTGAATCACTATACAAACATAATTCATCTGAGTTGGGCATCTCATGAGAAGTTCGCGAGATATTGCGAATGACGTATCTCATAAGGTTTTTGGGGGTTGCTACCGCGCCAAAATTCCCATCAACTCGTATCATTCAGTTGGCGCGATTGTGTTGCTCAGCTATCAGGACTAGAGCCGGTGGAAAAAATGTACATCGTGCAAAACTCGGATTTCACATCGGAAAAGGTTAGTGAGAAACTTTCATTCGAACTCGGAACTACGTACAGTTCATCAGACATGTTAGAAGCAATATACTTTTCATTCATTGAATTTTTATTGATTGTTATTAACATTGACGAAATTAGAACTGATGAAAAATCATTAGAGTGGTTAACCAATTCCAAAAATCAATTCAATTCAATTCCAATTCCAACCAATTCTCGAAAAATTCCGAAATTTCAATTCCAATTCTTTCATCATTTCGAAAACCAATTCAATTCAATTCCAATTCCAACCAATTCTTGAAAAATTCGAAAATTCAATTCCAATTCTTTCAATGTTTTTAAAAAACCAATTCAATTCAATTTCAATTCCGACCAATTCCGACCAATTCTTGAAAAATCAATTCCAATTTCAATTCTTAAGGCATTTTTTCTGCAAAAAAGTTACCGTAATGCTGCTTTTTCAACAAATACATTCGAAAAAGATAGAACAAGACAAGAAACTGTCTTTTTCCACACGTTTGAAATTTCAATTCTGGATCAATTCCGGACCAATTCCAATTCTTTTTACCAATTCTTAAGAAAAACCAATTCAATTCAATTCCATTTTTTTTCTGGCTGTCAAAAACCAATTCAATTCTATTCCGATTTTCTCTCAACAAAACCAATTCAATTCAATTCAATTCAATTCTTAGGTATTGGTTTTACTCAAAAACCAATTCAATTCAATTATTTGGAATTGGTTTTCAATTCTTTTCAATTCCAATTCCAATTCCAATTCAATTCAATTCCTTAACCACCCTAAAAATCATCCATTACTCGAGTTATCGTAGGTTTTCTGAAAACAGTAACTTTTTTGGAGGAACATACCTTACTCAACTATTTTTTCAGATCTCAAAATTCCTGGCGACTTTGAAGGACGACTTTTTATCTACACATCGACAACATCCGCTACAGTATCTCTCGGAAATCAATAGGATCTCGTTTCTAGTTGGATATCCACGCAGGCGAAGCAATGAAGATCTTGTCTGGAAACCCTTTTCCAATGTGAGCGTACAGAAAACTTGCATCCGCGTAGTACTGCGAAACGCAGTGGAACGTGACACTCAGAATTGGAGCGTGATGAACTTTTCTGTCGAAAAAGCTATGATCTAGGCGCTCAGAAGATGATGTTGCGGTGATCAACTTTGAGTTTATCTGAGCCAATCGTCTAACAAAATTCATTGACGATATTAATTACAAAACGTGTTTTCGATTTTTTATATAACTCTCTTTGAAATTATGGATAAAAAACTATGGGGGTCACCCGACACACAGAAACCAAATATGTTGTTCTGCTGTGTTTATTGTTCGATCTTGCTGCGTCAAAATCGGAGAATCGTGTTGTGTTTGCAGATCTAACTACAATTTTTTTTGTAACCACCGCCTGAAAGTGTGTTAGATTTCAATTGTTTCAGTTCGCGATGAACCAGTCCGACTACTTCCTATCGGTCACAAACGCTTGGAAAACCCAGAAAAACTATGAAATGTCTCAAATTGGAACGTATATGGACATGGACGACGCTCCATACTATCCAGTTCTCACTCCCACTATACTATACGAGGCACAGTTGGCCAGTCTAAGTAAGTTTTCTGCCATCAAAAAGATGACCATTTCACGCTATTGTCATATGCCATCCTTTTCATTTTCTAAAAAAAGTGTGAATTTGACCAAACAATTCTTGTTAATTTTGGCATTGTTCTAGAACAGAAGAACATAATAGTTAGTGTGTGGGAAAAGTCCATTTAACAAATTGATCTATATCACTCATGGTCATGAGCGTTATGAGAAAAACATTTAGAACTCTGTGTAGATAAAAAAGACAGTGAAATTATTAAGAATATCTTGGATTGATCGATCTTCTATGGGAAAAAGTCTAAACGTGATGATAATTCTTATGGGTTACTGTAACTATTTTTCAACCTGATGCTCATTTCCTACAAATTTCCAGTTCTACCTCTCTCGTTCTTGCAAGGATCCATATCTCTTCCCGGAGAGAATACGCCCTGGTATACGGTATACGGATCTTTAGCTGTCACGGTTCAGCAGATGATTTCTAAGGTGGGTGATGGTTATTATAGTGCATACTCTGTTGATTGCTTCTCACGTGTACGTGGAAAAAAGTATCTGGAATTAATTATAACATTTTCACATTATTCACATTTTCAGGTGTTTTGGTACCGAATGGATGCAACTACTGCCAAACAGTGTCTTGGAGATATATATCGATCGTTTTTGGACTCCAACTTTCGAACGAGCCTCGATATCGATGTATGTTGCACTCACGGAAAATCCATGTCGTCCAACTGTAAACTTGCATTCTATAAACCGTGTAGAAAATAATACGACAAAACAAACGCAGCTATAAAATAGTCTCATGTCGAATTTCGAACACAACCAACTATCCGTCTCAAAATTCTAGTTCCTGGTTCGTTTTCATAAAGTTTCCACATATTTATACCTAATTCACGCAGTTGGGTTCGTAGCTGAATTTTTGAAAATAAGAAAGAGTGCACATACGTTACGTAAACAAGTCCTGATCGTAGAGTTGTCCCAGAATTTTACTAATAGAATTGATGATAACGAAACTCCCTAGTCAACCCATGCTAGCTTTATAGTAGGTAAAACTAACACAAATTTATTACATTTCGTACAGTACTTAGAAAATTAAACTTTTTTTTATTGCAGATCGACCTTTCGAAGACAATTGAGTTTGCGGATGGACTGCGAACAGCTTCCTTCGGTTATCTGAGATGGCAAACCGAGAATATGAATTACGAGGAGAAATCGCTACCCGCCTACGAACAATACAATAGTATTCAAAACATGTTCATCAATTACGGCACGGTTAGTTATCATTTTGGGTTGAAACCCAGTGTTATAGGCTTCACACAAATTGAGAACGAATGTGCAAAAAAACACACCGTTCTGAACCCAACTATTATGTGTTATATATTGCTGTTTTGCTCTTTATGAGTTGTTTGCTTCTGTTGGTGTTATAGAGGTTGATCTGAGAAACCTACACTATCTTTTGCTCCGTTCTGCTGCAGTTGCAGTTTGATTCGTATGTGCTGTGGGCATAACTCTGAAGTGCTAGTCAATAGTTAAAATTCATCCTAAATCGAATCCACTTATCATATTCATCATCGTATTGCAGCTTGCCTGTAGTGCAGAGGGAAGTCAGCCAGGGTCCGAGTATGAAGCGATGTGAGTAATAAATTAACGTAAAGCATCGAATCAACCTATATCAAAATTTGCTCAAAAATACGAACTATTTAACAAGTTAACATGCTTAGTTGAACAAAATAGTGAACAACTAAGTCAAAACAGCGTGAGTGAACCCGATTAACGTTGCGACAAACCTGTTCTTTTCTTATCGGACTAATGCGAATGCGAATCTAAATTTAATATACTAGAAGTAAATTGAATAGTCACGTGATGTTCGCATTCTAATGATGCATCGTGCTTTTTGTCATTGCACGTCCCTGAGTTTTGCTATGTTTAACATGTTTGACGTGACTCTGCAATTGACTAGCAGTATAGCGTTCGTATCAGCTCAACTCTCGGCTGAACTGTCACATTTCGTACATTTCACGTCACTTTTCCAGAACTGAACAGCGTACGAGGCTTCCGTTTCATTCTATACCTTATATTGCCTTCGAGAGTTTCACTAGTACTTTAGTTTAAGGGTTGGGATAAAATCAAAACTAAAAATTGAAAAGTGTTTTTTTTTCAGGATGAACACAGCTGTGACGAACGCTCGAGTGTTTTCTATGCATTTCCACTGTACCAACACATCATCTATCTTCAATAGGAGAGTTTGTGTTTGATCTTTGACCTTTGACCTTTGACGATTAATTTTTGTTGATTAATCCTTGTTTTATTCTAATTCAGCAAATATCATACTGTACCAACAGACGTTGTGATATAAAAAAGTGCTATACGCTCAACGAAAAATGTAACTTATATTCAGTGACTTGTTCTGTTGTATAGAAGATAATTTATTGGCTTGATCAAATTTGCTTATTCTGTGTGATGTTATGTACACAATCTGTGTTTTTCTCCTTGTTCGCTTTCAAACGTGATTTTTTTGTTCAATGTTGCTTTTGTTTACCAGAAACAGCGTCTTTCAAGCGAAATATTGAAAATAAGAATTATAAGCTCCATGAAAAGTCTTTACTCTCAGTTATTCAGATATCTGTTCATACTTTGTGACT
This sequence comes from Litoditis marina, assembly GCA_964036275.1. NCBI lineage: Eukaryota > Metazoa > Nematoda > Chromadorea > Rhabditida > Rhabditidae > Litoditis > Litoditis marina. Next base: position 2,751,665 of record OZ038434.1, on the reverse strand, counting down.
CGAAATATCAAACAATAAAAGTTTTGTACAGTTAATCTAAATACGAATGTGCTTTGTTTTTCACACAAAGAGCTGACGACAACTTCTCTTTACGTAGCAAATCTATACGTTTAATGTGAAAGGGCAAAAAAATTAAGAACCATATTCCTACATTTTAATCCTCTGCTATGCAACAGTATCAGAGATTGTTCTCAGTTACTGAAAACTAGTGGAATTAGCAGAAGATTCGTTTAAAATTAGGAAAATACAGAGTTCGCTTCTCCCAAAGCTGCCTATCCCGTTGTGTTTGTAGTATGAACCTGTTACTGACTGGTGAAGCACTTACGGCGTGTTTCGAGATGATTTGGTCACTTCCTTCTTAGGACGACTGACTATTTCCATAAACCTTCAGAAAAAAGTTGTATTTACCCCTCATTCTTGACCATCTCCATAGTTCCGACGACCCTACTGTTTATCCTACTTTTCTCCGAAACGGTATACTAGTGAACTTTATTGGAATGAACCTATTTCTGTTTATTTAAATACAACGTTGTGTGGTGTGTGTATCACGTCGAACAACCCCTAATGAGTGTGCATTCACTACTTACTATACAATATCAAACAAATATCAGATTAACATTTAGTCTCTTAGTAAACATCAGAGCAAAGAATATTGTAAGCCATATATCCCTCATTCTTTTTACCACTTGTTCATATTTTTTCACGTTCGGAAAGTTCTTTTTCCACCTATTCAATTACCAACACTTTCTTATTAGTGCACCTACGCCTTCGTTCAACCGAGGAAACTGATGAGGCTTTTTGTGATACTCCGTTCAGGCATAAACCTTCTCAATTACCACAGTAGAGTGCTAGTGAGTTCAGTTGTACATCCAAAATTTCAATCAGTAGGTTCGTCTATAGTGAGTGCCAAATTTATAAACTTCGGTCTTTCGCCAGGATCGAACCTGCGAGCAAAAGTTTCGTAGCAGGGCGCTAACCACTGCGCTATTAGAGTATATAGCCGGCAAGCTTTGAAATAGAAAACATCTGTGCGTACACAGCGGAAAGTGAGATATACAGTACCCTCCCCCTTTCCGTTGGCAACGACTATATGTACAGCCTCTACCACTCATATTTTTCAGAAAAAGAACTATTGTTTTTGTTTGTACTTTCTTGAGAGAACAGTTCTAATCAAGTGACATTGAGAGCAAACGTTGCCGTTATACAACATTTAAATGATGACATTGTGTGAATATGTCCCGTTGGAACCTTTTTGAACACTTATTGAACCAAGCTTATTGAAGTTAAAATCTGTAAAAACTATGATTGCCTATTTAATAACAACTGGTCATGTGCAAAAACAAGTCGAAGCGGTATGTAAATAACAATTACGAATTACACCACAGCATGTGGTTTTTGATAATCATAAGCATGGTATCGTAATTATATGAGGAGACCGTGCTCTAGACATTTAGTGAGGAGTTAATAAGGAGCTGTCTTCTCTTCTCTTCTCTTGTATTGAACTGAAAATACATGAAATCATGTAATTTACACCACTGGTTTTCTCTTCAAACACAGCACAATTCGCGAACGTTTCTCGAGAAGGGTACCAAAAATTAACGTGTTACGAATGGAAATATTGTTACCTCAGTCCAGATAAGATCTTCGTTTTATCCTGTACATATTGTTTCCTTCATCACGACACAAGCCATGATGTGAATCACGAAAACTTCTTGAACATTCTCGAACTGACATTGGAATTTGAATGTCAAATTTGAGTGAAGATAATCTTCCCGTTTGTTCCAGTATACTGTACAAAAGTCTATTGCGTACCTACAGTTGTACCCATTGAAAAAAAATTTCTTTGAACAGAACCATGTGATCTGGCAACGAACGTCACGCTTTCTCTTTTTCACTCTTTCTCTCACTCGCTCTCTCACTCACTCTATCTATCTCTTTTTTCCCTCTCTCTCTCAATGTGTAGTAAGTTCGTAAGCCTTACCAAGTGTGGGTGTTAAACGTGAAGAAACATCTGCAATTATGCTGTTTATCACTGAAAAGCGGATTTGTATTTCGCTAACTTCCTAATAGGTTTACACCCTAATTACAACTTAGAAAACACTTCGTGTTCCCCGTGTACAATTATCTCATTCAGACGTTTTCTGTTTTCTCCTGAACTGATGAAAATACCTCATCGAAATTTCAGATTGTGGTTATATTTGCAGTCTTACTGTACATTTCTGTTTTGTTTGTACTTTGATCATACGTTTTTCGAACCAAGTCAGTGCAAGTTTATAGATTAAACTACAACGAAGGTTCGATCACTCCTTTTACACAATCTGCTTATCTTTCAGAGCCATGGGACCTTACATGTGCTGCTTCCGCGCAGAAGATCATTTTAAAATCAGGTACTAGAATACGCTATAATGTTGAAACTAAACTGCTCTAATGGATTTGTTGGTGTTTTTCGAAGTATGGTTTTATATACAGCATGAATGAACAATGACTCTGAAAATAAGCCTTTAACCGCTCTAAAACCGTTAATTTCAGTAAGTTCTACACCATCTCAAACAGCGTGGGTGCAATTGAGGCGGCCGCAGCGGCGCGGGAACAAAAGTTCATTCCTCCCGTCTTCGAAATGGATGAGAACAAGAAACGATCACTGAAGGTGGGTTTTTGGATAAACTTTTCATTTGAAATATACATTTCAAAATCACAGAGCACCATGCAAATAGTGTTATCTCTTTACATCTCTCTAAAAAGTGTGGGGAATTATGTTTTCACTTTGACACGACCTAATTGAATTCATGTCTCTACAAAATTAGTATGCTTTCGGAGTTCCAATTAGATTTGAAAAAACATTATATGCTCGCTATCCGGGGAATAACATAATCACCCATGATTATTTCTTCAAGCAGCTGGTTATCTATAATTTAGATTAGGCAAATAACAAAATACGATACTAATGTCGTATGGCAATGAATGCGACACTGTATTTCAACATGAAAATTTTCAATATATATGGTTTTATTAGGTCACACTATGTTTGTATGAATACATGAATGTAAATCTCTCAATATGACAAAAGCAGCAACGAAAAAACTCTCGTTGTTCATTCTTTCTTCTCGCAGTAAAAGGCTGAATTCGGTCTGTACGACACTTTTTTTAGACGTACTTCAATTCGACGTTGATGGAGCAACGACCAGACGCTTTTCACAGGACAATGTTGAGTTGCATCAACGCCAGCCCAAAACTGAATGCTGTCATAGCTTGTCAGCAGTATTGCTACAGAGATCTCACCAAATGGCCAAAACTCAATAGACTCAGGTGGGAATTACCAAAATCAGCTTACTTTTAGAGGAAAAGTAGAAGTGGTGTTGATTCTGTGTTCACTATTGAGAAACCTAGCTTGAAATGCAGACACCGATGAACTTGAAAACGCAAGTATACCGTACGACACTTATACACTCACTTCTATAAACTGAAATAGAATTGTTCCGTAATATGTTCTGGACCGGAGGTTTTATTGCAGCTCCGAATTTCAATTTGTTCCTGATTACACAGAACTTAAAAACAAATCTTCCAGCCAGAGCCAGCATTCATTCTACGATCGTTTGATCCACTCGTTCAATCTGGACAGCCAGGCGGTATCAGAGGCAGTCTATTCATTGGGGGTCATCCACTTTCGAATTGCCCAATACGGAATGAAACCACACTTTCTCGACTTGTGGCGACAGTATTTCGAAAAGGTGCGTCCAGAAATCTCGCTCCTAGAAAGTAGGACATATTTTTACAAGGTCTTTCCAGAAATGTCCTGGCATTTTGCTACTAACATCGTTACAGCAGGAAATAGACAAAGGGGGTGTTAGGATCCGAAAAATGATGAAAAAACTAAACAACCCTGGATTTTTAATGGATACGTTTGCAAAAACAGTTGAATAAAGAATCATAAGTGAAATTTGACTAGGGATCTTTTTGGTAACAACGGATCAGCAGAAACGTGTTTTCCCAATCTGCTGGGGTCTGAGTTACTGTAGTTCGATGCACTCCGTTTTTGGCGCAATTTGACATTCCTGATGTGTTTTCAAGCCAGAAACACACGTTTCGGTCTGATCTTGTAACATCATGATATTTTTAGGAAATATCGAAGTTGAAGTTCGACGTGGAGGAAGAAAAGCAACTGTTCATTGAATCCTTCAACGAGCTCAATGCTTCCGTGTGTGAAGTGATGAATGTGGCCTATTCGAGATGTCAACAAGACTCGATGAGACAAAAGTCTAGAAAATCTTTGCTCTAACAAATAAACATATTTATCTATTATTGTTTCTCTGAATGGAGCTCAGTAGTGTTAGAGACTGTGAGTAAGTAAGATTTATATCAGAACGAATGGGTGTTCCGCGTGGTGATAATATAAACTTATTATATTTATTCTTCTGAGTAACAAAAACTTCATAAGCCACCTTAAAATTCTACTTTGCTGCGATTCTCCCCAAGCAAGTTGTATACAACGATGTCGCTAAATTAACACTTTGAATACCGTTCAGAGTTCATTGTGGCATTATAAACAACAATATCAACTCACTTCTTTAAAACTTACTCACTAGTCATTTGAGAATATATTCCCAACTCTATCACGAATCTAATATTGTGTGAAAATTTCAGCCAAATCGGATGATTCTCACCAGAGTTATGGTTTCGTGTCGTTGTTGAAAAGTTCCGCAGTATGCGTCCCTGGTCCCTCGTCCCTGGTCCCTCACGGAATTGTGTCCGCGTCGTAGTGGAAAAACTACTTAATCGATTGGGCCCAAATTTGGAACATGTGTGCTAGGGCAAACGTTAGCTTGGGGCGCGAAACTTGGAAATCATATAATTGCATTAGCGCCAGGCGCTGGCGCCAATAAGCGCTAAAAACGACAAAACACTAGTTGTCGTCAATTTCATTGTTTCAAAATAATATTAGTTGAATACTTTGGTGTAAAATGTGGATTTCAATTTGCTAAACTTGAATTTTCGTTCGGGCGCTTGGACTAGGCGCCAAATGGCGCGAAAATCTGAACACAACATCGTCAATGGAATCGTCTGAAATTTGGTACAGTTAATGGTGATCACATGGAAAGTAAGTTGGTTAGTCTAAAATTAGAAAAAAACCAGAAAGTTTCAACATGAAGGCTTGTAATTTGGTGATGATAATGATCACTTCATTGCGAGTGAGTTGGCGTCTCAAATATTGTAAATTTGTCAATGGCGCCAGTCCCGTTCCCCTATCGGCCTCAAAACCGGTGTACATGTCATAGTCAATCAAAACTTTTTTTGTTCAGTTGTCGATAATCACGGGGTCTACCAGCAAGTTCATGGTCTACATTCGGCTTCTTGCACACAAAAAACTGCCATATTATTAAGTAACAAGATCCGATTCACACATAATATAATCTTACGAGAAATGTGATGTAGCGAGACCACAAGATCCACTCTGTGAATAGGCGAAATGAGAAGTTGTAAGAGTACAACTAGCAAAAAAAGAACAATTATTGAAGAGTGGGGGAACCAACCACTGGGTGAGTTGTGTTTGGTTTGGCCTCTATATCAGCAAAAAGTGAACAATACGAATTGCTGTGATACTATAGCAGAAGTATTCTGCAAAAATAGAACAATACCAAGGTTGCACGATGGTTCACAACGCACGCATGTCGTCGAAGTCCACATGAAATACCCTTCGGCAATTTCTGAAATTTTATGCGGGCTTTGTGAACCATTGTGCAACCTCGGTATTGTTCTATTTTTGCAGAATACTTCTGCTATAGTATCACAGCAATTCGTATTGTTCACTTTTTGCTGATGTAGAGGTCAAACCAAACACAACTCACCCATTTGTTGGTTTCCCCACTTTTTACTAATAAGTTTTAACTTTTCTTTTCGTTAATCAACTGGGAGTGGAGCCATGCATGTTTGATCAATAATAAATGAGCAATCGAGTTACGTAAGATACCGTATGATACCCAGTTGAAAACAAGGCTATCAAGATTATTGTTCTACTTAGTTGTTTATCAAACTGGCCAGTCCAATATATAACTTCAGCACTGTTTCTCTCTCAAAACTTGGCATACAAAATCACTTTCGCTGTTGTAGAATGCGTTATGACTACATATTTATTTTACAAGTATGCGATCATATATATGATACTTTTATCTGAATTGATGAAAAATAGATCACAGTTTATTCAAGTCTGTTAGTCTTTGAGCCACCTTTGGTTTTTATCGGTATTGCGTATTGTGGCTACAATATAGCAGAAGTTAAAAAGTTTCCAACTAAACGAGTTTAGCTATATGGCCGGATAGGATACAAATGGGACCCAAGTTCAATCTTATTTTACCTCACAATCTTTATACTGACGTATAAAGAACAACACTATATGTTCTTTATTTCTTGTTTGTACGCGTTTTACCTGAAATTTCAATTGTTTGCATTATATCATTGTTCTCTACTAACATATTTGTTTATCACTGGTTTTTTTTCAGTTTCCATTCAGTCATGACTCCGTACATTTGCTGCTTCAAAGCTGAGAATCACCTTAACATCGGGTAACACATCTTCGTAACTTTAAATAGAAGAAGCTTGGTTTTTCGGTTCTTTTGTTCACCGGGGCCTCACTCGAAGAACATTATTACTTTTTTTTGTTTTTTCGCTGCTTCAAAGCTTGAGATCATTGAAGGAATGTAGTAATCATCTGATTGCTGTGCGAACTTCTGAGTGGTTGATAGTTTTTACCTGATTAGATGTTTCACGAAGTAACGAGCACTGTTCCAGAATCAATCGTATCAGCTATGGAACAGAGTTTCCGTGTAAGAATCAGATGACACATTCACCTCACAAATTTCACAAAAGTCCATAAATCTCAAGCTGAAACTGTTCATATAGGTGTGAAAGAAAGTTGTCAACAGTCAATCATTTTCTTCGTACCCCTATTAAGTTACAGATTAGTTTATGTGTGAGATCTTTCAAGTTTTTATTACTTAATCCAGGAAGTTCTATCCCTCGCCCAGTCGTGTGGGGTCTACCGTTGCCCCAGTGGCCGACCAATGTGAGAAGAAGTACAATTCTCCAGTGTTCGAAATGGACGAAAACAAGAAATTGTCACTGAAAGTAAGTGGTAAATACGATTTGCTCTGACTTTAGATTGGGTTCTTTCTCACGTCAAAAATATATAGAATATAGTTCAAGTAACGCTGACAAACATTTATGTCCATTTTTTTCAAATTAAGAGGCGACGTTAGGCGACGTGAATTGAATGAGAAGTTTAGCGTTTAGTTTCCACGTTCCATATCGAATCTAGAGTTATGGAAAGTTATGGCTAGTAACCGGTGAAACCGTGTTTTGAAGAATGACGATTATGTGGACCAATCGCGAGACATCGGTCCTTTAACCTGCACTTGAAAAATGTATTGCAGTTTAAAGGACTGAAGCGTTGGGATTGGACCACATAATCGTCCTTCTTTAGTTGCTATAAAGAACATTGAAAATGTAAGTATAAACATCTATATAGGTAAATTTCCAGAAGGAAAGTAGGCATCTATGCACAGTTCTCCTACAACATTTCTACTTTCAAGTTCATTGTTTTGATTTTTCGATGGTAGTTTTATTTTGATCACGCATAGTATTTTGTACAGCTTGCAATGATATACGTATGCAACTTTGCCAAAACACATTCACTGCTGACTATGACCCATAAACTATAATGCTGAATCTATAAAAGGAATGAAGTAAACAATAAACTGAACTTTACCGGTCAACACATTATTTTAACGAGTACCACATGGCTTTGTTGCACTTTTTACCTTATAAGATACCTCAATAACATCAACAATAATAACAATAATCATAATACATTTCTATATTTAGACTCATTTCAAGACAACTTTGATGGAGCAACAACCCAACGTATTTCACCGCACGATGTTGAACTGCATACATGCGAGTCCGAAACTGAATGCAGTGATAGCTTGTCAGCAGTATTGCTATAGAGATCTCACGAAGTGGCCAAAACTGAACAGATTAAGGTAGAATCTATCATTTATTATTACTTCGGAAGACAAAATGGACGCACAAATAATCACCATCGAAAACTAAAACCTAACGGACACTCAAGATTTCCCAAACTAGCTCAAATATTGTCCGTAAAGTTTTCGAGGAATTGTTTTCTAGGTTTTGTTCATTAAAGAAGGACGATTATGTGGACCAATTCCGTGACATCGGTCCTTTAAACTGCAATTAAAAAATATATTGCGGTTTAAAGGACTGAAGCGTTGCGATTGGACCACATAATCGTCCTTCTTTAAGCAAACCTAACTGGAGCACCCCCCCTAATTGCTTTTTGCACTTCAAAAAATCTACCAGCTTATAGCTGAATGTCGTATGACCAACAGTTTTGCAGCCAAGGTCAGAGTTCGTTCTACGATCATCTGATCTATTCGTTTAACCTGGACGGTCACGCAGTATCAGAGGCAGTATATTCTCTGGGAGTCATTCATTACAGTATGGCTCAATATGGAATGAAGCCACACTTTCTCGATTTGTGGAGACAGCAGTTCGAGCAGGTTGGTAAATACTTCATTTCCCCTACAAATCAAGCGTATGGCCGAATCAATTGAGCTGATCGGGGCAAGCAGTCGTTCATTATTTGCCAGCGAGTGAGAGAGTGTGTAGATCAAAGAGACGTGGAAGAGCTGGCCGCTCGCTCTCACCAAATTACGCTGTCCACAACAGTTTGATGGATCATCGATAGAGTCTTCAAGTCGCTCAAAGTCATAAGTCTTAATCAAACATAGCCGCACAATATTGTAACTGCATCTGTTTCATCTTTTTTTTGTTGTGTGATATCGAAATTTGTTTAGATGTTTTCCAGGAGTTGCTCAAACTGAATTTTGAAGAAGAAGGCGAAAAAACATTGTTCATTGAATCCTTCAATGAATTGAATGAGTTTGTGTGTGAAGTGATGAATGTGGCCTATTCGAGATGTCAACAAGAATCCATGAAACAACGGAAAAGTTTACAAACTGAATGAATATTGGACCTGAATTGGTGTATGTCTGATTTGAAAAATATGTACGAAACCATCGCACAAAATTGAGACTAACTTTCCAATGATTTCAAAAACAGTCAACTTTTTATCACATCCACTTCTCATTCTGTATAAAAAAGCGCACGAAATCGATTTATTATGATGTCAATCGATCTCTTGTAGATGACGTCATTTGATCTACTTCTTTCCGTATCCGCCACCGCCGCCGTAGCTGTTTCCTCGTCGCGGATACTGTTCAGTGTCGAGTTCGGTGACCGAGGGAGCGACAATCTCCTGGATTCCACAGCTAGACGGACAATGACCTCCTTGCTCTCCGGCATCTCCGGGTGGTCCAAACGGTCCCGGTGGTCCTGAAAGTGAAAATGGCTTATAGACGGCTGGAATCAATGTTCGCTCTACTGGGCTGGTTTTGAACTAATAGAGAGCATATTGCCCGATGCTTTAAGCCATATCCCAATGCCAAATCACATTCGGACCAGAACACAGGGAACAAAATAAGTAAGATCGATTATCACTGTTTGCAAATAGTTTCTTGGGAATGAACCACTCTAATTTCTACCTACCAGGTTCTCCTCGAGGTCCAGGTGGTCCTGGGGGTCCCATTTCTCCGATAGGACCGGGAGGTCCGGGGTTCTGAGACGGCATTCCATTGGTACCGGGCGGTCCCTTGGGGCCACGAGGTCCAGGAGGTCCGGGAGGACCCTGAAAAACGATTGTCAATTCTACTTTTGCGAGATTAAAGCAATATTGTTCGCAATATCTGGATTCGGTTTTTTATGATTTCCCTACATGATGATGATACAACGAAAATATGATTATTTTGACTGATACGTTATCAGAAAGTGGATAGATGTTCAACACATACATCAATTGAGAATACTCAGAAGAGTCATATTCATTCTTATGTAATTTACACGTTTCACGTGAGTGTGCATTCACCATCTTAAAATATTTTGTAAGTGATTTTTAAAATCTCGCAGAGACATACCTTGATTCCAGTTCCTCCAATAGAATCGTCTCCAGGTGGTCCCTTGATTCCGGGCTCTCCTGGTTCTCCGGGAATTCCCTGAGGTCCGGAGTCCCCAACACGTCCTATAACACGTGTTTTATTTTTTATGCTCACATGAACATAATTTTCTGATCACTCTTTTAGTTGTAGTTTTCCTGCATTCTGTGAGCTTACTGCAGACATAATAGACTTTCAGATACATCACAAATGATACCAAATTTTATTGTATATTGTTTCTCACTGAAAATTGAATATAGCTGTTCTCTAAATATGTAGATTAGAATCGCATCTAATGTTTACCTACTTTATTAAAAGTTCATGCATACCTGGTTTACCGGGTCTTCCGGGAAGACCGGCTCTTCCGTGTTCTCCTGACAGTCCGGATCTTCCGGTTTCTCCCTGCGGTCCGCGGTTTCCGGGAGGTCCTGCCGGGCAAATGACACAAGGGAACGATGGTTCAGGGTCCAGAGGTACGTCGAGGCCGTCCAGACCAGGTTTACCTAGAATAAACGAACATTTTTGGGGAAAATAGATCTAGGTCGATATTTTAATAGTTTGCCTGAAAAAAGTTTCGATGACTGAGTTTAGTTTGAAAATTATTAGTTCAATACTATTCTCAAACATCAAAATAAATTTTCAATCTTCTACTTCTCTTCCCTAGAATATGATATTCCGGAAAGATAAACCAACCGGGTCTTCCGGGTGATCCGTCCATTCCGTCTTCTCCCTCGACTCCGGGGGGACCGGGTGGGCCCGGGGGACACTGAAGTTGGACACACGAGGTACACTGCTGATTGTCCCCCTGTGCCTCGTAGTTCGATCCCCCTCCGTAGCCCCCGGAATACGCCTGACGACGAATTCTTCCTTGGCTCTTCACCAGAACGATGTCTTGCCAGATGTTGCGGGCGGTGAACTGGAAATAAAAAATAATATTTTATACCATTATTATGAAGTTATTTTTTCAAATAATAAGAAAGCAGCTTCTGTATGAAAATATGACACAAAAATCGAACATTTGAAAAATAGGGAATCACGGGTTATCAACCAATTTGATCACAATAAATCATATTGAATAGTAGAACTTTTGTAATTTACCTTGAAAGCGTCCATTCTGGCCTGAAGACGAGACTGAGCGGCATCTAGTTGATAGTGGAGTACAGGAAGTACCACTGCCACCGTCAGAATACAGAAGATAGACACCCCCGAGGCCACCCACGAAGGGCGCACCGCTCTAGAATCCATCTGCAAATAGGACTACTACGTAAACAATTTTGTGATCGGCGAAATATATAAAGAACGAAGTATTGTTGGATGATGATTAGTTGACTTCGTACCCTCTAAATACATGAGGAAAAGAAAAGGAGTGTTTAGACAGACTTTTCAATTATATGACTGATATTTTTTCAGCTTTCTCGTCTTGACAAAATAGGTGGAAGTAACATGTACAGTTGCCTGTTTATGTTTAAACAATAAAAATTAAAAATCCTGCAAAAGGGGAAAACCCATATAAAAGACAGTTGTTGAACAAATTGGTGCAACTTTTCACGTTTCTCGTACCAAGATTTATTACAAGGAAGTATTGTTTGTTTGGAGGCGAAAAGTGTCCCCTAATGACAGATGGTGCGGTACATTACCGAATGCGACACTGGCTGACCTTCCGATTGGGGTTATTCGGTCATGAGAGAAAGAGAGAGAAAAGAGAAAACGGATATGATCACATCTCGCGGAATGGGATGAGATAAAGTAGCAATACGCGCAAAAATGTTGAGTTCTACTTTACATGATTCTCTATGATGAATAATAATAATCAGGGTATAGTAAACACAACTACTTTACCTGTCTCCATGTCGACAACTTTGTCGCAACAATTTCAGTAGATTGTTTTTTTGTGTGTTTAACTTTCGAAAGTTTAAATAATAAACAGATCTTGTACACGGAAGATCAAAACGCTTTATTTTCTCCTTTTTACATGAAAACAACAACAATATCATATTATACAATGGAATATCTTCACGAAAATGGGATCAGTATCTACTCGTAGTGTTGGAATTTGTTTATAGTTCCGTGTGTTGCACGTGTGCATGGGATGCTGGAAGGCGACCTTTTCGCAGAATTTCCGTTCCTGAAAAATTGTAATTCTATTTTATGTTTATCCTATGAACCTCAATCTCTGTTCAGTCTGAATCTAGGTTAGCTACACTTCCTGATGTTATGTTTCCAGCGAAAGTATTCTATTCACGAGAGTGAATAGCAATGGCAAATAAAATATACCATGTAGAGATTAGTTGATCAAATGTCGAATTTTATAGTCTGTTTCACGCAACAATAGCCCTCTACAGTAAGATTGTAAATCTTTCAGGTAAATTTTCCATATGTTGTAGGTTTTGTAAACAGTTTGAACTTCGTGATTTCGTTTTCCACATTGGTTACTACAGACATAGAAAACAGTGAATCTCAAAGTCTGTTAGTTGGTTAGATAAATGTCCTTGAATAATTGAAAGATTACTGTAGAAAGTCATCGATTGGTGAAACAGACTATACAATTGTGCTAATGACGGCAAGCTGTACTGCTTCTGGATGCCTAATGCATTATTGTTGAAGGCAGAGAACCACGCCAGCATAATATAGAGAATATAGTGAACAGGGTATGATCAATGGTTAATTCTCATCAGTTTCGAATATATATAGTAAAAAGCTGTACTACTTCTGGTTGCCTATGAAAAGCTGGCCAATTTCAACTCACCAATTGCTTCCGGCACGGTTTTCAACCAGAAATCCAATGCCTGAAAAACATTAAATGAGCAATTATTTCAGCTTGAATTCTATTGAGACGAAAAGTTCAGACCGGCAAAGCAGAATTGGTATGTGATGGATGTTCTCAATTAACTTGGTCAGATGAACATACCGACGGAAAATCTATACACTGACTGTCATTACGAACTTTTGCGGCTTATTGTCAACTACTCGTTCTATCATTCGTACAACTGGTACGAGTGTAACAACACGTTCTTAGTCCAATTTCACTTTCACAGTGAAACAACCGTGCATGTGAAGTAAATTGGAAAATCAATAATCGATTACCTCTTGTCTGAATGCATCCTTCATGGCCGATTTATCATTGAATCTCATGTGCTCAGTTGGTTTCTCGGCCGAAACTGGTTTCCATTTCAGTGAAGACGTCGACGGGTTACTGTAACACATTATGACTTTTCTGGGTTACTGTAACAAATTTAGAAGTCGATGGGTTACTGTAATGAATTATGGTCGTCGACAGGTTACTGTAACAATTCAGAACGTTGACGGGTTACTGTAACCTACAATGGAGTAAGCAGTTTGTTGTGAGTTTCTCCAACTTCTAAGAGTTTTGGTTGATCAAAGTGTAGTTTTCCGTCAAAATTTATGATTTTGAGCATAGATAATAGAGAATAACGCAACAAATTTCATTACTGACATATCTAATTATAAATGTTAATGGAATTTCAGTTTCATAAGTAGATAAGAAATGTTTGGAGGTAAACGACTTACCCGTTGCGAATGAAGTTGACCATTGCTCCGAGGAAATCCTTCTTGAAGTTTTCGTCTTTGGGGGTAAGTGCGATTTTGTCTTGTCCAATAAATTCGAGCATGAAACGGAGCTCTGCGCAGTGGAAGGCGCCTTGAAAGTTTTGGTTAGTTGTGATAGATGTGATAGATGTGATAGATGTGATAGCAATACTAGAGGACGTGAACGAACTATCGATGTAGTTTGATCTTAACAGAAGCCATACAAGTTTTCATAGTGAAGCAACTAGAACAAACCACAAACATTGTGTGATACGGCAACCAACATCGTAGAGCATGTTCTGGGAAAATCAAACCATGTAGGAAGATGTGGTCATATGTTACTACAATGACGGGAGACTGAGGTACACATGTGGAAAATATAAATATCGATCGATAACCGACTCTTCTCCTCTGTGGTTATTTCGGAACACCGTGAGCGTTTTATTCTCTAACCGTCGGGCTACAATGTCCCATTGTCCCAGTGTCTCGTTTCAGTGTCCCAGTGTAACATTTCAACGTCACAATTTCCCATATCAAATGTCAAGTTGTTCTATTTCACTGTTTTATTGGCTTCCTTTCGCCTCATTCTCATTCATTTGATAGATGTATTGTGTTCCTAAGTGTCCCTTTTGTATTCTAAATAAGAATACAGTATTGCGACGAGCGCACCTGGTACGGGTAGTGTTCCGTTGCTCCACACGTTGCGGACGTGGTCAATCACGTAATAGTACGTTTCCCAGCCATTCATTCTCTTCAGGTCAACTTCGTGGAAAATTGGAACGTGGAATATCAGATCGCTCATCAACTGGAACACACATGTTACAGTTATTCGATAAGATCTAATGTGGGATACCGCTAGAAACATCCATGAGCACGTAAAACACGGATGATATCTTAATTTTAGAACGAGAAATATGATCAAGTCCAGAACTGCTCGTTCTCCAGATTCTACGCCACTATTCACGTCTAGTATCATTAACTTTGAAGAAAAACTAGAAAATTGAAATTCAAATAGCTTGTAGAAACAAGCTAAACTAAGTGTGATATGGCAGAATCTAGAAACTAGGACTAGTACCGTTATACAGAACTTCTTCGTGTATTTTCTTATCCTTTTTGAGTTTTCTCATGAGACAGCGTTTGAGAATATGACGGCAACGACTGAAAACCACTATGTTACCTCAATGTATCGCTGAAGATAGAACTGTGAATCGGGTTCCGAAGGAGCTTCGCCGTCTACGTAGAAGTCAATGAGAAGCTGGAGGAACGGACCCATTTTACGTCCAAACTCAGACTCTGGCGCAACTGAAAGGAATGATGAATTTCTTTTATTGACTCGATGTATTTTTTTTATTAACAGGTTTACAGCACGAAACAGCAACTTGAAATGTTTCCATTTCTCGAAAACCGAAGATGTAAAAACCGGTTCTGTCGAGTACATACACTAGTACATACATACACTAGTACATACATCTGTAAGTAACTAATTTGTACAGAATATGAGACATGCTTTGTATAGAATAGTAAAATTACAACACATCGTACAACGTGTTCAGTCCGCGTATCTCACGCCCTAGCGTAGAATTTAAACTTCCGCTTATCGTGCGCTATTTCCTGAATAGAAAGGACTAAATGAAAATGAACCAACCAGCGACGGTGATATAGTCGATTAGGTCTTCCCTAGAGAACGAGGCCCATTTTGATCGGGGAACGGTTATTTCGCCATTCAGCCATTCCATTCCCTCGATCAGACCTGGAATTTTGTAAGACTAACCAAGAACTTCCTGTATAGTGAGTGAATCTTAGTTTTAGTTTGATTGTGATACACGCCAATATGAACAAATTTTCATCGAAAAGCTAGAGATCAAATTACCAATCACCCAGTACTACAAATCACACCATACTGCTTTGGAAGGAGCGAACCTATATACTCACCAATCGCTCATTCAGCCATTTTGTTTCATGAAACACAAAAGCTATGTTTACGTACGACTTTTCTGTTGCGTTTCGATCGGAAATTGATTTTGAGACAGTAGTACGACGGCTGCATGTTTCTCTGAGACCTTTGGGAAAACGTAGGTGTACTCCACTAGAACTGATAGGGTTTAACTATATAAGATACATTGTTCACTCTTTTTTTACTATATGAGATACAAGCACACTAATTCATGTAAATCAATTTCAAATTCTTAGTTGTTTTTCAAATTCAATATTCATTATTGCTGGAATTGTTATTTACCGAATAGGCCAGATTCCATGTCAGTGACTCCCTGCATAGTCTTTTTCCTCGGGGCCTTTCTAGCCATTTTCTCCATTTCATAGGGAAAGAAGTCCTTGTCGAAGTGAGGTTGGAACTTGATAAAGTTCGTGTGTCGTCGAGTGGAGCCCTGGAACAATTATTTAACAAATGGACTTTTAGAAGAGAAATAATAAGTAGTTTCGCAAATGTTCATCGTATGAAGATGACGGAAAATATGAAATTATCAGGCGCAAGGTCATTTTTCTGGGTCACGTGAGCTGTTTACTAATTCAATTGTGTATAACAAAAACAATTTCCAATGTTAGAAATACTTTTTTAATACTTTGAATCGCAAGGTTCTAGGAATGTTTTTCTTCTCCTTCTTCTTCTCTTCATTTGTTCATTTGTTCCTTCTCTTATTTTTTGCCTATATTAAAAAATGTTTGAAACTAACAATAGCCTCTACTCCATCTAGTATCTCGTCCACAGTGCGTTCCTTCATACAATCGTGTAGTTTGACCGAATCGGTCATTTTACATCCAACGGCGTCAGCGAGATCTCGACTCTCTGCAAATGTTTCACGTAATGTATACAAGCAAACTGACGTTACTATGTTTATTAGTCAAAACCCCATTGAAATGTCGATTGTTGTACTGTAGTCATATATATGCTCGTTCAATGTTCACCTTACTGTTCATCATGTTTTCGATTCGTGTTTTCATATTGCTCAAATTCAGTTGGTTTTTATCATTTTCTGTTTTCTCTATGTATCTCACATGCTTGCATGTAAATAAATAAATCAATATAAGATGATATGAACATTAAAGGAGGTTGGGTGGAAATTACGTAATTTAAAAACGCTCTGAAATTCCTGTTTTCCTACTGTAGGAGTCTCATTGCGAATGAAAAGTACTATACCTGTCACTACCATTTCACTCATGGCGAATTCGGCAAACGTGGATCCAGACAGTTCAATAGCCTGGTTGAACAAATCTGGAAAGGTGTATTTGAAAATATAAGAAACACATGAAAACTAGAGAACTTGCATATATAATCGAGAAAAAAAAGGAAGTAACTTACGATCAGAATGTGGTGAGAACATGAGGGCGCCGACGCTGGCAGATCCAGCGGAGTGGCCGGACAGGCTGATCTGGTCGGGGTCCCCGCCGAAGGAGGGCAGCATCTGAATAGGGAGGGTTAGAAAAGTAGGTAGATGTGTGTATAGAGAGAGAAAGGAAAGAGAGACAAAGAGAAAGAGAGAAAGAAAGGAGTTCAGCATCTGGAGGTGACGGTAGCCGTATGAAAATGTATAGAGGTAGCGCTAGAGAGAGAGAGAAAGAGAGAGAGAAAGAGAGAGAAATTAGCATGGAAATTCTACCTCATGGAGGAATTGAAGTGCGAGTGTCTGATCCCACAGGCCCATGTTGCCAGAGATTACGTTATCTCCCGTGGTGAAGAAACCTGTAAGCCGAGCATTAGCCACATAGTCTTCAACATTCCCACGTGAACCTTCATGACATCATGTTTTTTTCACAAATATTCCTGGGGCACCTGCTGGATGAAATATTTTTTGAATGGATCTCTTCATCTACCTTATTTGCGGTCGGAACTTTCAAAGTTTGTCCAAACCGAATTACATTAGGTAGTTGTCCAATTATCAAAAGTGATGACCCAAAATGAAGCTCGTGACCATTTTGGTCTCGAACTCAGACAAAAACCTTGCAAAACCACTGTGAAACCGCAAATTAGAGAAGAACATGAACGTACCTAGTGGTCCCAATCTGTACTGAAGTGACACGAAGACTATATCTTTTGAGACAAAGTTCTCGGATGCCATCTTATATCCGTACAATTCACTGTCCCCTATCTCATACGCTCCTCCGTGAATGAAAACCAATACCGGCAGCAGCTTTTTCGGCTGAAACACAGAAGAAAAATGAAGTACAGTAACTGGGGCACCGTTCAGTTAAAAACTTTCATGATGTAACTGGTTAAACCACCATTATAAGTGGCAGTCGTGTGAATCGGTGTAATTACACCTTGCAATATTTGTTGTTTTGTCATTTGTCTTTTCCATGCGCATATTTTCACAACTATGAAGTTAAGGAAGATTGCAAACATTTTTCATTGCTTTCCATTTATATCATTACCATCCATAGCTGTTTTTTTTTTCAAATTAAGTCCAAAAAGCCCAGAGATCAAACTTCATGACCGTATAATGGTGTAATTTGTTTCTGCACCGTTTATTTTGCTAATTGTGTAATTGTACGAATTGCTAACCGTTCAGTGTGGTGTTTCTTCATCTGAAAACCATTTACCTTGACATCAGGTGTGACGATGTTGAGGAACAGACAGTCTTCACTGTAGTTCTCGCGTAGAAGTGCCGCGCGGTGGAACGGAATACACGCGGCGCGGAATCTCGTCGCCTGATGAGTCAGCGGGTGCCATTTGTCAACCGGTTCCGGTTTCTAGAAACAGTAATTGGTTAATTTGACCCCAAACTTACTTCGCATCAGTGACTCATGACTTACACCACTCGTCTTTCACAAGTGAAAGTTCTACACGTGATTTCCACTTGCTACAAAACTTAGTGCGTCCGCAGGTAAGAAAGTTCCTGACAAACCAGAAGTTCCTGTTCTGTATATAATTTTCATTGATTTCTTTTTGTATTCAGTTGGGTGTATGTCTAAACTGCCAGGTTGTTGACAATGTAATCTCAGGTCGTAAAGCTGTTTGCCTAGATGGCTAAAGGGTCACAAGAAACGCGGTGCAGCGAGGTTTTGCGAGATGGGATGTGTTTTTTTGAATGATATCATAAGTTCATCGGAAAATTTAACCTTGAGAATTTATTGGAGTAAAAGACCCCTATTTGAGGATTAATTGGAATAAAAAGACCCCTCTATCGCCAAAAAATTTAGTTACTCATCAGAAAGAAACATTTGTATTTATAAAATTTAGTCTGTACTAAAAAAAGTTTATCATTATCAATTTGCGACTATTGTTTGTTGGCAACTGTACATTTGATATAGACATAAGCTGGTATAATTATACGTGTGCTTATCAGTCTCTCTTCCAAAAAAACTGCAATTCAATAATAACAACGCATAATTCTATTGAAAAACAACATATTCCCGAAACCCCGCAAAATAATTCCTAGGAATATTTTTGCAGTTCTTCTTCACTTATGAGCTGTTTTGCAGGTAGTTGGTATTTTTTTCTGTTGAAAATTGTAAGTAAAAAAAAGTAACCACAATTCACCTCAAAGCGGAAAATATGATCGGGTGCCTTCGCGTATCGGATTCCGAGAAACACGTTGACATCTTTGCCGCTATTTGTAGTGTGTGTGAAACCTTCGATTGCTCCAAAAGGAGTCTCGATCAGTGGATCACACGCAACAAGTGCTAGTGAAAAGACGGCCAGAACGATATACCGCATCTGAATGGAATGGAATACATCAGCTGTTATTTCACTTCTACAAAACTTGTTCTTATTTTTCTAGCAATGCCCGGAACTAATATAGGCAATCTGTCAAGTACATTGTAATGTGGTACACATGATTATAAAAACACGTAATGGGGAGAAATCAAGGGTGGTCATAAACTGTATTTACAGCGAGCTGTGAATCAAACATCGAAAAACAAGGGAGAAACTGATGTTGAACAACTATTTCGAACTTCAAATGTTCTTCTCAATCGAAAACTTAAAAAAATGAGAGAAAACTTGCAGAACGAAAGTTTGTATCAGGGTGGTTATTCCAACGTAAGACGAATTAACGCTCTAGCTTATATCGTTGCAGTGTAAAACAATAGTTAAGATAAAGAAGATGGCAGAAAGCGCAGCCAAAAGGAAGAGCCCGTCTTGTGTGGTCAATTACCAGGACCGAGACCACAATGCCAATAGTCATTGGGGGAGGTAGACAAATAAACAGTACCATTAATCGATACAGGGATCCCGCGATAAAAGCTGGCACCAAGATTGTTGTTGACAGTCTTATTGCCAACCCAAGAGAACAGACGAAATGAAATTACAGAAGACAATAGAATTACATACTTCAGATAAAATACTCTGAAAAGGAATGATGGGTGAATGAATGAAATGTGCAATAATGAAACGTAGGTTTGGTTTGTATTCATTAAAATAATTAAATGTACATTAAATGAATAAAACAGAGAAATAAATGAAAGAAATGTTCTAAGAAGATATATATTGGTTCACTCATGTGTGCATGTTCGTCATGTTTCCACAGTATATGATTGATCTGGTTTATTTTTATAGTTCAAACCATCAAACACACTCTCTCAAACATTTATTCACACGAAAGTCATCTTGTATCCCCTTCCTCTCCTTCTTTCTTCTCCTCTAACAACATCCACCTCCATGTTCCGAGGGTTTACCGGGGGGAGGGGGCAGGGTGTGCCCGCGACAGTGCTCTGTCTGGAAAACAAGGTATAGTTTCTCATTCCCACTGAGACCTAGGCGAACAAAAACTTTTCATAGAAATTTTGCGTTTTGTGAAAAGTCTCTCTAGTCACATACTGCAGCCAGGATAATTTTTGTGTTTGGACACAACTGTAATAACAAAGATAATTACGAATCTAAGTTTGAGCCGAGGATCGATATACCTTCTACAGTATGACGACAGTCCTCGTCTAACCAATACTCCGAATAAACAGTACACCTTCTACAGTAGACGATAGTCTCCGCCCAACCGACATCCCGTCCTACAGTATACCTCCTACACTATGACGAGTCTCCGCCCAACCAATACCCATTCCTAGAGTATACATTGTACAATAGGACGATAGTCGTCGCCCAACCAATATTCCTTCCTACAGTATACCTCCTACAGTATAACAATAGTCTCCGCCCAACCAATATCCCTTCCTACAGTATACCTCCTACAGTAAAACAATAGTCTCCGCTCAACCAATATCCCTTCCTACAGTATACCTCGTTTTCATCCTGTTCCCAGGTGGTCGGATCATCCCAAACACGCGGCTTCGTGTAAATACAGCAACAGTTCGACTTCAATCGACCCATGTGCTCATTATCTGAAAATGAAATGAAATCAGTCGATAGCTACGCAGGAACACTTACATTCAAGGGTTCTTTTCCAAGGTGATTTCCCAAATTACAGTCGCTATATGACGTCTGTACACTGTAATGTTGAATTTTCTGCAGCGCCCGGTAGTATTTGCTCGTTCTAGCAGAGAAAACATTTTCCAGAGAATGCCCGCGATTTGCCGTATGTTAAGGTTTTAAGTGCTTTTTTTTCGTTTCCGATTCTAAAATCACTCCAGAAGTTACAGTATACCCACCAACAACGCCCTCAGCCCAGGTGACGCGGGGACCGGTATAAACTGGGGCGGGATTTCGGAGACGAAGCACCAAGTTCGGTTCCGCCTGTTAAACGGTTAAAATTTCAGAAATCGGAGAAATCAAACGAATTTGAGAAAATTTATAGTAATCCATGTTGTCCCAGACAGCTATATTTGAAATTTGGCGACTATTTTTGTATGTTTTTGGGTGTTCGCAGTATTTTGAGCGACTGACTGAAAGTTAGTAAGTGAAAAAAGGTATTGAATAAATTGAAAATTAGTTTGTTTTAGAGCTAAAAAACTAAAGGTGAACCGTGGGGAAATTGAACTAGAACCTAGTTACCAACCGTCTTTTCCTCTGTGTGAGTAAGAGTTTGTGTAGTGGAGGCAGCGGCAGTGGTACCAACCGAATCCATATTCGACCAAAACAGAAGTGAGGAGAATCAGAGGTTCCCAGACACACGGAAACACGTCGAAAGATCTGAAATGTCGAAAATGCACTCAGGATATGAAAGTTTACGCGTTTCTGACCGGAAAACGAACGTGTGGAAACGTGCACTACAACATTCCGGCTTTTGATTTCGTTTTCTTACTCACAGGGCATACAGAAAAACTACCGACCTGTCCCATTCAAGTAACGTTTTTGAATCAACTTGAACTCTCAAGTTCCCGCAATGGATTTTCTCTATGCCACCAATTCCACAATGTATGCTTCAAAAACTTTTCACAGATACTGCGGATAGTCGTACGCCGTTAAGTCGTCTAGTTTTAGCCTCTGTTCATAGGAATTTCGGGACCAGGGTTAAATCCGCAGTGAACCCGTAGTAAGGCGAACCCGTGGTAGATCCGCAGTAAACGTGCAGTAAACCCGCAGTAGATCCATAGTAAACTATTCAAAAGTGTGTGCTTAGTGTGGAAATGCAATATTATAACGCAAAAACTGAAGAGATAAACTTATCGGAGATTATACAAATCAGTTTCGAGAAAATGAGCGAAGATAATTTTTTTCAAGTCTGACAGTTCAACTTTTTTCGATCGTTATGATGAGTTCCTGACAACTGCATTTCTACAATATGAGTATTCAATCGTTTGAAATGAACGAATTGACATTTTATTAGCAAATCATGATGGAAAACCATATAATGGAAATTTACGAGAAGAACTTCCATAGTTATGGCTCATAACTTCAATTTCTTCGCCAAATCATGATTGTCCAAAAATTTGTTCCGATATCCTGATGTGCAATTAATATTCATGCATATTGGAAAATTGAATGCATTTTCACCCTTAAAAACGAATTTTGAAAAAAAATATTTTCCGCCCTTACTTAAGTACGGACTTCATCACTAGTCGTTGAGGTTTGAGTTGACTTCGGTTTAATTACCCAAGTTTGAGGTACCTTTCGAGAACAGAGAGGTATCCTATTTCCCTTTGATGTTGATAGGATGCATGGAGCGTTCCTATTGCGTTAAATGAAACAATTTTTTGTAAAAGTATTATTTTAGATTATTTGTGGTAGATATGAATATCAATTAGTTTACTGCGCAGTTACTGCGGGTTTACTGCAGGTTTACTGCAGATTTACCCCTGGTAGTACCGCGGTACTACCAGCGGTAAATCGGCAGTCAAACCGGGGTAGAACTGCAGTAACTTTGCTGTCAATTAGCGGTTTTTATTTCCCTGTGTTGAATTACAAACAGGAATAAAGATGCAGACAGGCGTGATCAGTCAAACCGATGAAATAAATCCTATAGACCCTAAAGTAGTAAGTAGAATAATAATAATAATACGAACGATATTTAGCAAATCTCAGAAATTATGCGTGTATACTATTCTGAAACAGGGTCTGATGTTATGCATAAAATGCTATAATAATATGTATCAGAGCCCAAACAATAAATTGTACCCAGCTTCATCGAGTTTTGATATTTCGAAGTCGAAATAATGGTCCCGCCAAGGTGATCCTGACGATCCGAAATTAAATCCCGCCCCTTTGCAATCGATTGAATTTTTCAAATGCACTAATTTTCGGTCGATTGCTTTAAAATAGTGTGGCTTTCTATTTATTATGAAGTTGTATTGTAATGTTTTTTTTTTACTATTTTTTACCTTTCAGAGTTGAATCTCTATTCGCATTAACTGGTACTAATGAATTCACCTTCTCATCGTGCAACTTTCAATGAATTCAACTCTACTCAGGTAAATCTTTCTTCCGTTGAGAGGAATTTATGCTGATTTGAAAATACATTGAGTAGTTAGGTCTTTTGGACTCGGTTTGTTAAAAAGGTGACGTAAAGTTTATGTAATCGTCATCAATAGGTCTCATTCGATGGTTTCATCGAGCTATACTATATTTAATGTATAGAGAGCCGTAAACATATGTGGGATGATCCTGGTTACGGGTCTCAAGAGTTAATGATCCCTCCTGCGGAAAAACACAAAAAGTTATGGGTCCCTCCCCAATTCGTCCAGTCTGGCAAATAGTTAAGGGTCCCCCGGTCAGCTGACCGTGGCATCCCACCTATGGCCGTAAAAATCTCCCATTCATAATCTCATTATTCTACTCAATTGTGAATTATATTGTCTCGTATATCGACAACATATTTGTTGCCGATCACAAAAGTTGTTCGAAATTTCCGTTTACGTTTGTTGTAGTGCAACACTTGAGTATTGTGAAACGCCAGTATTGCAATTCTTCGCGTTTATGATACGGCAGACGGCACATGTTGTGACAGCGAGGAAAGAAATGTACTGTAGTAAACATTTAACCTGAAAATGTATCTTCTATTCTTTCTTGTTTAGATTCGTTCCAATTCGCGCCTTCTCTCGCATGCCCCTCGAAGGGATGGAACCTACGTTCACGTGCCTTCTTCCACTGTCGTTCAACCTCCGAGAATGCCAAGAGAACGACTGAATGCCGCTACAGCTACTCCAAATAGTCTGAAAGGCGTTAGGTTGGTAGAATATTCTTTATATTTTTTAGTACGCACCTGACCAAAGTGTCGAAGGCCTAATTAAACGGGATATGGATATCGCACAGCTTTGTGGATGGGGTCATGCTGCCATTACCCATTAACCTCTTTGTATGAAACACGCAGTTGGGTAATTGTAAAGACATTAAAATTTCCCCATTTCCCGATCCCGATTGATGTTTTTCTGGTGAATTCTATATCTAACCCGCTTTTTAGGTAACCTAACCCTTTTTTGGTAACTTTTTTTTCAGGTGACTTCGGTGGTAACTGGAAAGTAACCTAAAACTAAATAAGGTTGCCCTCAAATTTGGTATGAAAACTCGTTTTTATTGTTATTTTTGATGGTAACCAGGGGAGGGCAGATATGGCTTGGCAAACCACAAAAGTCAAGGAGGGGGGGGGGGGGGTCGTTTTTGGTCTAGTGGGGGTTGGAAATTGCACGTTTTTAGCAACCAGAACTCCAGAACGCAACTTCACTCGAAATTTTCGGTTTAGGTGTTGAAATTTTAATTTTTAAACGGGAGGGTGGTCGTAATGAACTCGACGTCAAGCCATTTTTTGCCCGCCCTTGATGGTAACCCGATTTTGGTTTGAGGTTACTTAAAGGTTATTTACTCAAGTAGCCTGAAAAAAAGGTTACCAAA
Source organism: Litoditis marina (assembly GCA_964036275.1). Taxonomy (NCBI): domain Eukaryota; kingdom Metazoa; phylum Nematoda; class Chromadorea; order Rhabditida; family Rhabditidae; genus Litoditis; species Litoditis marina. Next base: position 2,726,888 of record OZ038434.1, on the reverse strand, counting down.
AAAGGGTTAGGTTACCTAAAAACCGGGTTAGTTGTAGAATTGGCCGTTTTCTCTCGTGAAAAAGACTGATAAATCAACTTTATTTCGCATTCGGAAAGTTGCTATCTGTTTGTCAATCTGTAATCATACTTTTGGGTTTGGTAACTAGATGTTTTCTAGGGCGTCCATTTTTTAATACTAGGGGTTTTCACAAAGGATTATTCCCTGGCATATTCTATCAGACCACTATTTCTGCTGTGTTTAGGCGCCGTCTTCATTTTCTCGAAGACGATTCTGACTCTGATTGGGCATCGCCGGAGCAGACTATTCTGGCATCGGCCTCTCCATCGAAGGATGAAACAAGTTCCAACAGGAGAAAGACGAGAAAGTCAATGCAGAAGTAGGTTAATTCGATGTTTTGGCAGGTTCTCTGGTTCCAACTCTCATTGTATCTGGTTGAATAAAAATCTACATGACGAATTAAGCTATATACTTTCAAGTGCATTTTTCCAATTTCAAATTAACCTAATTTCTCGGGTTTGGGAAGCATGACACCTATGTGACCTGCATATAGTCAACAGAATTTCCCAAAGTGCTTTTTGAGACTCTAGCAACGCATTCGTCAGTCTTTCGGAAAGTCCAACACAATGTTTCATAAAATAATTATTTAGAAGTAATTTGAGTTTTAGTTATATTGTATCTTTTTTTCAGTTTATCTGATGATTCGGGAGTTTTTTCCACCGGCGACAGACAGTCGCATATGCAACGAAAAGCCGCCTTCTCCAATTATCGGTTCATGCAACTGATTATGACAGATTCCGAGAGTAGCAGTTGCGATGAGTCTGCTGGTTGGTTTACCATATGTGCGAAGATAATGTTTTACTTGCGGGAAATTGTAAGCAAAAAAATGAAAAAAAAATAAACATTAGTATAATTTGAATATTATTCAAATTATGAAAATCGTTTTTAGTTCTGCGTCTTTCTGGTTGAAGAGAATGAATAACTATTGGCGGGCACCCGTCACTGTTTTCATCTTTCCAAAATGAAAGATTGGATCACATTCACATCTTTGTTTGCCGCGATACCTCATCTGCGTGATTTGCGTCGTTGTGGGATAGTGGTTTTTGTGGTTTTTCCGCTTCACTTTATAATTTTTTATCAATTTTCAGTTGATCGTGTGGACCATCCCATTACTCCCGTCACAATCAAACGAAAAATAACCGCTGTCAAACGAGCATCGAGAAAAAGGAAGGGTGAACAGTGAGTATGATTTTTTTGGAGGGTTCATCGGGAAAATTGTACAATTGCCCTTCCTCACACGCTCACCTTTTGCATTTGTGTGATTAAATAAATATATGTGTTTGATAATTTGATGATTTTTTCTAGATCTGTTGCTGTGTCCTCTTCGCCCGCCTCGAAGAAAGGAAAGCGAGTAGCCGCTCCCCGTCCGACCGCGGCCAAGTCACGGCCCACGCGCCAGACGGCTAAGAGAAAACAGGCACGTTGTAGTATAATTACATACTGTTCATACCCGCCAAGAGCTCTCATTTGAGGACTGAAAACTCCTTACTCTCTTACTAAAAAGTATTTTAACTGTAGTAAAATGGCTCGACATAGTAAAACTACAGTGGGCTTCTTCTTCCTCGCCAAAAAAGTGCTGAATTGTTACCGTAATACATGTTCTGTTTTTGTTTTTGCGGTATTGAGCTCAAAGGTGGGGCGATTTTGTTGAGTCATCCATTTGACCATCCGCTTTTCTTCAAAATCAGGATTTCGAACTACCACATTTGTTTATTTCAACAGTTTTTGGTTTGGTTGTATGGTTATCCAGATGAAACCAATTTTATATTTTGATTCTGTGGGCAACTAAACCATCCCATCTCACGTATAATCGAGCTGTCAGCTTTATCATTGTTACGAGCGAACTGGGATTACGCGACAAATCCCCCCCCCCCCCCCCCTCAACTACGGTCATTTTTTGAAGTACATACATCACATTCAGAAATACATAGTTTATAAAAGCTTCAGGACATCATTACCTCCGTATACCTGGAGAATTCTTTAATTGAAGCCGAAAAACAACATGAAATAGTGATAAATTGATTTCCATTGCATAATTTTTAACCTCAATTTGGACATCAAAGTGAAGTTTTGGTGTTTAAAATATCGCTATGCATGCTCACTTACAGTTGATGTCAGAAAATATTCAAACTAAAAGTATGATGATAAGGAAGCAGCCAGATTTTAAGAAACAATTAGAGGGGGAGTTGTCCGCGCAGAGGGGGGAATGGTCCGACCGCAACGCGGCGGGAGTGAGTAGTCGCTGTTTTCATGGTAATGTTTGTGTATTGCAGGTTGCGACTGATTCGGTGACCACATCGCCAGGTCCTTGTTACTCTAAGAGAGTGCGCACGAGGCGATCGAATACATTGGAGAAGGAGGCGAAATTGGTGAGTCTCGGTTCATGATAATCGTTTTATTACACAAAGACAATACCCAAGTTGTATCATCAATAATGGTGCGAATAACATAGGTGGGATAGTGTCGGTTTGAGGTGGGATAGTGTCCTAGCCCATTTCAAGAAAAACGTTGAGGATCCCCCGATTAGATAACCGGTGTATCGCACTTATTGCGATTCACCTTTCCTTAACTGGACAGGCTAATCGCAATGCAGCTGACATGGTCGTTTTTTCTTCGATCGACGCGACTCCCAACGCCAAACAAGAATGTCGGGCAAGTCAACATTGGTAGTTTTACTTTTTTGGGTATCAGAGCAGCAGCCATCTACGGAAGAGTTCGGTCTAATTTTGACGACTGACCTTCCTTCTGATGGAAGATGTTCTGGATCAAATAGTGGCCCGACAGAAGAAGAGTTGGTCCAGGTGGGCGGTGTTCTATTAGTTAGGACCAGTTACGTTGCAAATTTGGAGTTTTCATATAACACAATATATTACTTTGGTATACACAAAAAATTTTTATGTGGCTATGGTCTCATGACAAAATGTAGTACGAGTGAACTAGGTGGTTAGCTGAGGCAGCCGCATATTTTGGCAACCATGAGAATTTCTGACATTAAAATGGAAATATGACTTCTATTCTATTTTAGAAACTGGTTCATTTTGGGAAACAGTAACTACTGGATTGTGGTTGACGTAGTGACATTGTTCCAAGTTTTCTGAGACATTTGGTTGTAATTGTAGGCGAAGAAGCGTGAAACTCACATGAAGTTGCGCTCCAACGTGGGCAGATATCACAACCTGTTCATTGGGGTGCCCAACGATGGAGATTCTGCCACCACTGATCTGAATGACAGTACCACCAGTGCTCGTGAGTCACATGTATTCTGATGTTTGGGGAGAAATGCGCGTGCATCGTCATCGGTTTCTGATTCGGATTTTCGTGGTGTACGCAACGAGAATTTTTATTAGGAAGTGTTGAGCCAACCACGTATCCCGCAACCCATAGTTATTGTCTGTTTCACACTTCTCGGTTCTTTTCAGAGGCACTGACGGATATTTCTATGGTTGTTGATGATGATTTCGCGTCGCTCACCCTGTGATGTTTGAAGAGGATTTTTCTTTTGAAGTTTATATAGTTTTTGCAATATACTCGAATAGTTGGTTGAGGCTGTTTCAGCTTGATATTCTGTCTGTTTTGAATATTATTTTATTGGCAATGTCTATATATATTAAGGTAGCAGTATAGATGTTATAGTTTCCTCTGCTTTTCAAACTGGATTACTTGCCATAATTCGTCATAGCCTTAGATGCTTCATGATGCCTACTTGTCTTTGTGTTACACGTGTTATTTGGGCGAGTTTTCCCGCGCATTCAATGCCGTCGGGTCAGAAGCGTGTACGTGTACGTAAACTGACGTTCATTTCTTTCGTAACCGTGTCGATTTGTCTTTTATTTGTATTGTAAGGAATAATTCTCGTTACGAACCTATCTGGACACTAACTCGTATTGGTTATTCTTTTTCAGATTCATTCCAATATTGACGTAGGTTCGTAGTGAGGTTTATTCAGTGTTCCTGTTAATTAATTTTGAGAAGGCAGCATTTTTATGGTGTTCGCTTTGTTTTTGGTGAAACCTGTGCCATCATTGTTTGCTTGTGAATTTTTATAATCTAATTTCGTCTATGGTGACATAATGTCATAGCTCATACATGTAGGTTGATCCGTTCTTTGTGGTAATTTTTCCGTACTGATTACATGCTCTTGTGAAATTAAATTCGTTTCTCCGATTTGTTTGTTAACAGCTCATGGTTTTTGTTCGTTCCCTCGAGCAGCTACTTATTTTTTGTGTTCCATCTCTAAATAAGTATTCCTGATTCGTGTAGAAAAAGTGGTTGCTCACATGTTGTGCTGCCAGCAAAATTTGTGATTGGGATAGCACGCTTGTCAATATACCGAATTTCATTTGCTTGTGCAAATTGACGTCTCATCTTAGACTTTCGCAGAGAAAATTTTGAGAAATTGGTTTTTGCTTTTTTCTTCGCTCTTTTTTGTACCGAGATGTAAGGTTTTTGTTGATTTCTTTCCTCTCCAATTCGTTCTCTTTAGAAACATGGACCTGACCTTGGTTGCCCGTGTCCGCGATGGTCTCATCCTGGCAACGTCAATTGAGGGAGGAGATGGGGTGAGGAATGCGCATCTGTTTTATTAGGTTCATTTTTTTAGTTATGAAGTTGAATCACATTTTTGTAGCTGGAACTAGCTAGTTATCACTATGATATCATTTAAAATTTATCCGTTTGCGAAGGTAAGTATCTAACTACCGTAGAACATTTTGTTCCTGAACATATTCTAAGCGTGTGTTTTGTTTTGCACTAGTTTCCGTACGCTAGGAACACACACTACGGTGATATTCAATCTTCATTCTCAACTATGAAAGCATGATTTCAGGGTGATACTAATTTAGTCAAGTATTCGAACCAAGCGAAAATGTTGTTCAAGAAGCTCCAGAATGCTCCGCAGATGCAGTCCGTCGAGACTGGACCCTACATGTTCCAGTAAGATTTTCAAGAAAGTTCTTTTATTTCACCACATCAATACTCCCGTAATAAGATCGTCCGAAAAGCCAGAAACATTGACTAATCGAGCTCTGTTTATCTCTTTATCGGGATAATTTACTTCTTTTTGATGAACTATTACACATTTTCACCTGTTTAATTAGAAACGATTTTTTGTGGAATTTTCACATCTCACTGGTGTGTCTCGGTGTCCACATACCAGTTAGGCTTGTTCCTGTTACTCCAAAGGGTTTTTGTTCATTGTTCTCGTTGTTCCAGTTATGTGATCAAGGAGTCGATTTGTTCCCTCTGCCTGTGTTCACGCGATTTCCCCCGTAAACTGGCGTTTTCCTATCTCGAAGATGTGTCTCAGGAATTTCTGAATCAAAACGGGACACGTGTGGATCAAGTAGTGCGACCTTATCATTTCCTGGAATTTGGTGAGTTGCGTTTTTTCTGTCTGGTAGTTTTATCATATTCAGCGGATACCTAGTTTTTCACAATTTACAAGTGGTCTGCTGTGACTGTGGCAAATGCTCGAAAACGTCGTCTAGTCAGATAAATAGTTTAATACTCATGACTGATAGGTGCAGATTGTAGATATGCATAAATCAAAATATACTCTGCACAGTTAGGTTGTTTTCTTGTATTTAATGAGGGTTGGGGTTCACCCCTTGTTCTATAATTTCACATATATTGGATACTAATTTCTCTCTCTGCTTCACCACTGAAAATGATACACTTATACTCCAGGATTATGCAAGTAACATGTTTTGATGTTTCAGACCAGTACATACAGCAGGCAAAGAGGAAATACGCGGATAGGAGTAGGTGAGTCTTTAATCTCAATTGTACAAGTATGTTTTAAAATAAATAGTCAGATACAATTGTACACTTTCTATGTTCCACAGTAGTTCTGAGACTGGGAATACGATTTTTTAGAGTGTATCAGACGTTTATTTGCAATTGAACACGTATTTTTTAACAATGGTAGATGTCGTCATTCATGTGGTGTCTTCTCTGTTTCTCTCTAGTTGTAGACAGGGTACATGCATATACCAGTAAGGTTCGACTATTCGACGAAAACTACTCTCTTTTTAGATTGTAAAACGTAGAAATTGATGATTCTGCGTCAAAAATAGACAAATAATCATACACTAACTAAGCCTAGTTTTGGCGGAGTGGTTGCGGGTAAGCATTTCAAGCGTAGATGATCCCGGTGCATTTTCAGTAGGAAAATAACCAATTTATTGTTGAAATCAATCGGAATACTTATATTTCCGGTAGGAAAAAGGGGTGTCGCGGGTCACATTTCTTAGTGGGGTACCGGCCACAAAAGTCTCAATCCAGTGCCTTGTGAGTGTATGCAAATAATCCCGTTTTCGGTAAAAAGTTTTTCTGTCATTCAGGCAACCTCACTGGGCGTTCATTAAATCATTTCTATTCAGGTATGCCATGTCGGCCGTATCAAATGAACTGCAGGATGTAGCGAGGATCATGGTCAGCAACATTGAGGACGTCATTCACAGAGGAGAAGCACTCAACAGTCAGTTTAGCACTGTGACTCATTGTCATATAGTATGTAGTTATCAATACCAATCATTCTGATCTCACGAGTTACAGCGCCCACTTATTCAATATTAGAAGCGGGCTGCGTAAAAGTATTTTTCCGCTAGAATCGAATTCCTTTTAATTTAAAATGTTACAATTGGAGTGTTTCATACTAGGCTGCCCTTGGTAAGCGTTTTTTGATTGCTCAAGATATGTGAAAAACTTGTTCGGTGAAGAATACAGCTCTCGAAGTAAAATGGGCGCTTCGTTGTTCGTTGATGCATGTCAATCTCAATGTAGGAATGTAGATCTACTGCTTTGTACAGTTTTCTCGTTGCAGTTCTTGAGTCTCGAGCATCCGATTTGTCTGGTTTGAGTAAAAAGTATCGCGAGGATGCAAAGGCTCTGAATAGACGGTGAGTTGATCATTTTCGGTTTACCTTTCACTACATGCATCTGCGAATTTCTCACCTTCGCCATAGCATAGGTATTGATTGTGCATATATCGTTTCTTCAAGAGGTTCATGGTGCGACCTATATATGAAATGATTTTACCCTCTACGAGACTCAGTTCTGAATACGTATGCTATAACTTTCGTCTCATCTCTCACAGGCAGATAAATAACGAATTTTTGAAGCATAATGCGATTTAGATGATGATGAACTAGCATACGTACTGTGAAAGTTTTTCGAATTTATCGATTGTGCTGTCAATGTTGGTGCTATGTCGTCATTTCTGTCTCTTTTCCAGATCTACAATCGTGAAGGTGGCCGTAGCAGTTGGAGTTCTCGGATTTCTGCTTCTAGTCGGACGATTTTTCTTTTTCTAAATAGTTGAACATATATCTATTTCACTCTCATTCCCGTTCGTTGTTTCATCGTGGTCGATTAGCTTCTTTTAAACCTTTATCAATCGTAATCATTCATAATTTATGACGTTCTACTCGATTCTCTTCTAACCTTTTCTGTTAAGTAGAATCATGGCCGGTTCCATAATGAACCATTTGTGTCTCGCACATATTCTAAGCCTTCTCAAGCCTGAACAGTTTTTATTCCGCACGAACACTTCTTAAGCTTCTTGCATATTTAGGGTTACTTAGATGATTTGATATATTTATTGTATTCTTCTAACGGGGTGGTTTGAATCTAATTTATTCAATGTGCTTATTAGTATAATTTCTGTGATATGAAACGTTTTCCGATTCCGATGTTATACTATGTTCTTTTATCATGGATCGCCTTTTTTCCATTCTACAGTTATCTTTCGATTATGTATGATAGTGAGTGGTATATCCGTACCGTGTTAGCTAAGTTAGACCGTATGATTACAGTGTCAATATCCGAATATGGGTGAGAAGGTATGAGCTAATTCATCGCTCTGTAACGCACAACAGTCTCACTAGTAACGGCCTATTTCTAGTTGTACTTATGACTTCTTTAACATGCATGTTACTTGCTCTCTGCGATCAAACATCACAATTACTTGTACTTGTGACAACCGTCTAAATATTCCATTTTTCCCTTAAGGGCTTACCAGGCCTAGGTTTGTCGTTAAACGGTCATCATTTTCATACACTCTTGTTCAGGTTTGTATGCAAGCTAGCATCTCTACAGCAAAACTCGCAAATTCAGTGCTTATCATTTTCATACACTCTTGTTCAGGTTTGTATGCAAGCTAGCATCTCTACAGCAAAACTCGCAAATTCAGTGCTTCGCAACCAAATCAGGTGCGTATTACGTTGCCTGCATATAAGAGTTCTCTCACAATCAATTGCAGGGGTTAATATCTGCTTATATTTGAGTGACTTTGCCTGCTCAACTTTGGATGAACTTTGTAGTTTCGGTTGACTTGTTTTAAAGTGATTTCATACTGGTAATTATTATTAACTTGTAAGCGCATATCACCTTGACAGCGCTGTTGAAACCAGTGAGGCAGTAAGCTGTTTGTATGTGATACATAAGATTACACTTGACGAAATGACCTAATCAACGCAGTCAACAGAGGTAACTCAGAAAACTAGCACAATGGAGTAAGAATTCGATTCAGATTCTGTCGGCATGTAGCGTTTCTATGGAAAATTATTGCATTTGGTGATAGATGGCTGGTCATCAAAACCGCGCTTGACCGGTCCTGTTAATGTTCTGATAAAACATACGTGATATGTAAAGTATTGACGATAAGCGTTCTTTGTCATTTGGTGTTACATATAGTAAAAGTAGGCACTGGCAAAGTTTTGCATTCACCCTCCGAGTTTATGTTTAGTATAACATTAACATCGCACATCGATCCTTACAGTTCATAAAGTTATATGTTCGTAGCAAACTGAAACTCAGAGATTGACTAAAATCAGAATAAAGATTACTGCAGTAGGAAGATGAAGATTACTACATGATTTAACTCTGAATCTAGAGGTTTTCCATCCAAAAAAACTTTGAAAGTGACTGGCTATCTGTGGTGTTTGTCGCCAGCCTTTTGTTGCTTTATCGATTTCGCGCGCAATCTGAACAGTCCACCCCAACGGGCAACTGTCCTTCCTTTTTGTCATCATTGCGTCATTTGCTCAAAAAATACGAATAGTCATTCAGTCATTCATTTACCCACCATTGTGTTTGGGTACTGTCACATTGTAAGTTTCAAAGTCATAACACACTCCACTTCAATGTAGCTCACTCTCAAAACCTAAGTTCTTACCAAACTACATTTATGGGTTTTAAAGTGTGATCATAAGGTTCTTCTGGAATAATAAACTTTTTTTGTTAGTTTTCTCAATCGATAGAAACGTTTTGCAGAAAGCCATTCGACAAACATCACTTAGTTAATTGTGGCGTTGTTTGCTGACAGGTTTTTCACTTACTTACCCAATTATTCTTTGGTGACTGGTCTCTTTCTAATCTAATCATCAAACTTGTAGTGCTTTGAGATAGGTGATTCTTTAAAATATTGGATTTTGGGATTATTGTATTAAGTTTGGGAAATTGTATTTTCATTCATTTATCTAATTTTTGCTGAACATATAGTTGTGAAGTCAGGAACTTCGTTCTCATTTCTCGCTCTCCGCATGACGAGGGCCCTTCATTGCTCATTTTACTTGAACCTCCTGCCCGCTTTTCCAATTCACAAGGAATCGGGTATTCCGTTTACCCTTTAAGTAGTTACCAAAAAAGTTCGAGACCAATTAACTATTGACCCGGTTAACGGTCAAATAAACAATTAACCCTCTCTCAGTCACAATTCGTAGTATAAGTGAATCATCTCCTCATTTATTTTGCCAACATGTCAATCTGTGATGTTGATCTACTTCCTTCCAATATCGTTTGTTCGTTCAGGAGAATGTCTGCTGTGCGTGAATTCGATTACCTTGTGATTGGCGGTGGTTCGGGTGGAATCGCGTCAGCGCGCCGCGCACGCGAATTCGGCGTCTCGGTCGGCCTCATCGAGAGCGGACGACTGGGAGGCACCTGTGTCAGTTTCAACTGGAAACCTATTTATTTTGAACGATTAGACACGTGTAACTCCACTAAAGTGTAATGTTTCTTGCGCTTATGGTTCACAGTGATTTCTGTGACTTTTGATCCTGAATAACCGCATGTTACTTCACTGTTGAAGTTCGATGCCTGTGTAACGCACACCAGTAGTTAAAAAAAAAGTAACTCCTCCGTGAAGATTCGGTTAGAATACTATTTCTACTTGTGAGAGAGCGAGAATCAACTGTCGTAACGTTTTTGATATTTTCAGGTAAATGTTGGGTGTGTGCCAAAGAAGGTGATGTACAACTGTGCTAGTCATGCCGATTTCATCAGAGACCATGCTGACTATGGCTTCGATGTTACCTTCAACGGGTTCGACTGGGGGTAAGTAGTGACGTTTTACTTGTGCATTGAGCTGGTGCTTCGACCGCTGACAGAAATTGGGGATGAAATAAGACTTTTCTTGTATTATTCAAGGGACTGTTTTTTTTGTTTTGCCTGGAGAAAACCAAATTATACCAACAATCGTTTCATTACCTACTATTATAACCATACAATCGTATTCTGGTACGAATTTATGGATTATGGTGAGCTATTGACCACTCTTCTTTGAGGCTAGCGCACCAAGCAACGATCGAACGCGAACTTTATAATCGAACACTTATCATTTTTCGTTGAAGGGATGTATTTGTACATAGTTCAATTGGTTGTTGTGTCTCTGGTTTTTTCGATTGATGTCTTTTACAGAAAAATCAAGGGCACCCGCGACGCTTACATCAGAAGACTCAACGGAATCTATGAGAATAATCTGAATGGGGTGAGCCCTTTTCAACAAACGGCGGATTGGAATCTTTGCTGACTTTTTCGATAGGGGCCCTATATCACATACCTCAATTTCCAAACCATCATCCCTCCTTTCAAATCGAATGGCTAGACAAGTTACGCTCACACATATTTCGGGGTCTTTATCTCTTTCTCGAACTTATTTCTTATCACAGATCACACACTAGTTTGGTGCGACTATTCTACAGAACTGGAATCGTTTTCGATTTAAGTGTGAACTTCATGATTTCGCATAAAAATAATCAAATTTTTATTACTTTAAATATGGCAAAATAGAGGTTTTTTTTTTCGAATATTTCGATTGTTCAACTAGTTTACTAGAGTGTTTCTCATCGTTTTTCTTTTCAGTCCAAAGTGGAATTGATCCGTGGCCGTGGAGCGTTCGATGCCGACGGAAGTGTTGTGGTCAATGGACAGAAGTACAAGGGAAAGCACACTCTCATCGCAGTTGGAGGTATGTATACTCTGTTTCACCAATCGATTTTCTCTCCTTTGAACCTAGATTGTGTTGACAGTTGCAAGACAGTAGGACCAGTTTCTATTGCTATAATCCAGGTCCTTTTCTATGGTTGAAATTGTCTTTTTTAGGTTTCCCCACCATTCCCGATGTGCCCGGCGCAGAACACGGAATCGACAGTGATGGTTTCTTCGAACTAGAAAAGTTGCCAAAGTAGGTTCAAATTCCTTATACTGCTAAGTTTTCTTTTAAAACTGTTCTGTTTCGTTTCGTAGCAGTCCTTCGTCAGAAAATTAAAGAAATTAGATATTTTAAGGAGAAAAATGGCTAAAGAAAGTCAAAGTGTGGAACATTGGAAACTGCAACAAAATGGGCAGGTTGATTGAATTTTTTTTGCTTTTTGAAGTGGGAAGTTTTGGCATTTGAATCTTTGCATTTTATTCAAATCATTCCTCTTTCCAGGAAAACGGTTGTCGTTGGAGCTGGCTACATTGCGGTAGAGATTGCAGGAGTACTGGCCAACCTTGGTTCCGACACCCATCTTCTTATCAGAAAAGACAAGGTTGGCAGAACATCGTTGCTCAGATCTGCCTTTATGCTTCATTTTGCTCTACACTTTACCTTATAACTTAGAGCTTTTTTGGCTGATTCTAAAAATAGTCGGAAAAATGGAAATTATACCAGCCATCTTCCATCTGAGATATGTTCACTGCACCTCGTATAGGTTTATTTTGTTGAACTATGACTCTATTGTCGACAGCCAGGAAATGTTGCCACAATGAATAATAGTGGTTCAATTTATTCGTCGTTACACCGTTCATTCGTCTTCTGTATTGAACCACGAAACTCTTGGTGAATAGGAAAGGGGACGAGGGTGAAAGGGGACGAGGGGGGGGGGGGGGACGGGGGTGAAAGGGGACGGGGGTATGACAAAGGGGACGAGGGCTGAGGTAAAGGGGACGAGGGGTGGATTGATAATTAGAGAGAAATCTAGTCAAATTGAGTTTCCGATTACTCCATAATACTTTCCTTGTTCTGTATCTTTATTGTTGATTCATCTTTTCCACTTTCTACGATACCTAAGAGTGTTTTCTTGCCTCATCCCTCGTCCCCTTTGCCTCAGCCCTCGTCCCCTTTGCCATACCCCCCGTCCCCTTTCACCCTCGTCCCCCCCCCCCCCCCCTCGTCCCCTTTCACCCTCGTCCCCTTTCCTATTGGCCGAAACTCTTGGTTCTCTGCCAGCTTTCAGTTGTTTTCATCGTACTATTATGGGTTTTAGGTTATTCGTACGTTTGACCACACTCTGAGCGAAGCTCTCACGGAGGCCATGGACAAGGGACCAGTCAACATTCACAAGGAGACTCATGTTGGTATCTTATATTTATATTCAACTGAACCTTGAGTTAATTTAGTGTGTTTTAAAATGCTTTTTTTATGTTAATTAAGTCAGTTTTTTCATATATACTGTTAGTCAATTACAAAGTCACGACATGTACACAGCAGAACTCAGAAACATGAAATTACAAAGTGCGCGATGCGTCATTAGATTGTTTATTTTACATGACTATTCATTATAGTCATACACCAGCAAGGTTGTCCGAATAGTCAGAAAACTTCGAAAAACGGACTACTTTTCAGCCGAAAAGATGAAAATCGGTCTACTTTTGATGAAAAATCCTGAATTTTCACGTCTTTGTACTTGAAAACGGACTACTTTATGTCGCTCAGTCAGACCTTACTGGTGTATGATTATAGTTCTAGTATAATCTATCATCGATTTTTTGCTGTTGCAGGTGATCTCAGTGGAAAAACGACCAGATGGTCTCCTGAATGTGAAGACGACGAACGGTATGATTGAAGATGTGGAGACTTTGATCTGGGCAATTGGAAGGACACCCTACACCAATGAGTTGAATTTGGGCTCGGTTAGTTGGCTTATTTTCTTATTTCTATGAATGTAACTTGAAGAAGTAACGAAGGAAAGTAATTTATTTTCCAAGTTCTGCGGTTTTTTGGAGCAGGAAAAATTGAAGAAAACTGTTGTGTGATGAGAGTTATTGCTGACATTGTTTCCGAAAAAGAACAATTTCGACCACTTTTGACGTTCTCAAGTCATTTTTGACACTTTGGTTTCAACACGAACACATTTGTAAATGATTTACGCATTTACGAGAGCATTGTTTGTCGTATCACCTTAATTTATGGACTAAGCTAACCGTACCGATTCTCAGCTAGTAATAAACGATTGTACTCTTGTCTGTTCAGGTTGGAGTGAAGACTGACTCGGCTGGCCACATCATAGTGGACGAATACCAGAACACATCGGCCCCAGGAGTCCTCTGTATCGGAGACGCAACGGGAAAATACCTCCTCACTCCCGGTTAGTTCTATCAACACAATCTTGTCTGGTCGGTTTGGCCCGCAGACCTGACCATTATGTGTAAGGTCTCTAGCCAGCCTTATTCTTAAAAAAACACGTTTTCAGAATATCTATTAAAGTAATAAAAATTTTGCCGAGTCTGTGAACCTACCTAATTTTCAAAAAAAATATTTCTGTGTGAAAAGTCAGCTGGTGTATGATGAATGAGCAAGTTATTGGGACAATCGGGTTGTTCTCGACCAAATTTGATTTTATTTTAATAATCGTATCTCATTTTGAGTTGCCATCGCCGCGGGCCGCCGTTTGTCGCACCGCCTTTTCAACGGAGAGAAGGACCGCAAGCTGAACTACGAGAACATCGCCACCGTCGTCTTCAGTCATCCTCTCGTCGGAACTGTCGGACTCACTGAGGGTTGGTTTTAGGGGGATTTGCACGTTTTCATTGACGACAGGGACAATCTGTTTTCTCTTGACTTAGTATTTTCGAACCATCTTCTAAACCTACGCAAAAAAAATCTGCAAATTTCTATATGCATAAGTTTTTCTTTTATTTCTCAAATGTCAGTTCAAATGGATTAAGTTCGTGATTTCATGTGTCTATCACTACACTGATAAATTATTATTATTATTAGAAACGTGACAGCTCTTGGTTTCTGAAAAATGACCATGCGTAGATCGAAGTCGGGCAAAAGTGAATATCAGAGATTAGCGTAATATGGGTTTATTACACCACGTATGTTTGTAAATTATGATGGATCACTGAGTGAGTCAGGAATGATTTTTAATCCACACGTGTTGCAGCCGAAGCCATCGCAGCCCACGGAAAAGACAAGGTGACCCTGTACAAGTCCAAGTTCAACCCGATGTACCACGCCGTGACTACCCACAAGGAGCCCTGTGTCATGAAGTTGGTCTGTGCCGGCGATGATGAGAAGGTGGGTGGTTATAGGGTTTGCTTTCGTCAAAGCAAGCTTATACGATGTTTGTAGTCTGATCCCGATGCTTTTCGGTCGAAGTTCAGAAATTATTGCATCTCCCAGTGTTCTAGTTTCGAAAAAAATGTATTACCAATATTTATCTGACAGGTCGTTGGTGTGCATCTGTTGGGTGCCGGTGTCGACGAGATGCTGCAAGGATTCGCGGTCGCTGTCAATATGGGAGCAACGAAGGCCCAGTTCGACGATACGATAGCCATCCACCCGACCAGCGCAGAGGAACTGGTTACCATGAGAGGCGGAGTCAAGCCCGAGTAGGGTACTGTAGGCAGTCAGGTTGAGTAGATCAAGTGTATACCTACTAGCAGTTGTGTATCATGAACTAATACTGGTTCTCGTCATTCGTTCATCTAAGAGTTTGGCAATTGTAGAATGTTAGTTAGATATTGAATGCTACGCTTAAACAGATTACGGTAGTTTTCCCGGTCGCTATTTATTCTAATTATTTCCCCTTACTCGTCTCGTGTTTATGTGCCCTTATAGATTGTAGAAGATATTTGAGATGTTTGTTGTGAACCTTTCGAGTTTTCACGGTTACCATGAATAATGCAATGCAGCTTGTTTGTATATTTATTGTACGAAACCAAAAATTGAAAGAAAACATGATAAGCGATAGAGAGAAGAGGTTCTATTTGAAATTTAATATATAATTAGCAAATATTTAACGACCCTTATAGTGATTTGGTTGAAACTATTGCGATTTCGCAGTTTTTTAAACTTTATTACAAGTAATATTCATATGCGAAGAAGTTCTGGCTAACACGTACAACTACGAATCCTGACTATAGATGGATTAGCGGAAATTTTCCCACAAAAATATGCAATATGGGTTGTCGGGAATGATTTCAAACCAGTAAAAAAAGGTTACTTTGCAACCACTTGGGTATATCTGTGCTCCAGGGTTGTTAAAAATAATTCAAAAATCGAATAAAACTAAAAGTTTCGAGTTCTATAAATGTCTCGGAATCTCCGGAAGTCGATTAACAACCCTAGTGTGTTCATTTGATAGTAATAACTGGAGGTTGTTCACTGGTTGATCTACTCCTCGTTTGTCTCATCGAACCGCGAGACTCGAAGGGACACGACTTCACCGAGGAGGACGCGGACGAAGAGGGATTCTGGAACAACGTCATATCAAGGACTGCGTGGTGAGGAGATTCTGATTTTAGTATTGTTTGATTTACAATTGTTCCATGTATTGAGATGGCCACAATGTGGGTGTATCTCCATAAAAACTCTTAAAAATGAGGCTTGATCAACATTGTAAATATGCAGATAGAAACAGCTAGTCAATATATTCCCAAGAGTTGTAGTTTGATCTCTCAGAATTCGATTGAAGTGGTCCGTTTACCTCTTCGGCAACTGTCTGCTGTCGTCTCATTCGTGGTGTAAACGGAATTTTGGTGAATCCGCTGTCCACGTATTCTACAGTAACCCGTTCCTCGGAAGGGGGCGGAGTCTCTTCTGACGACGTTCGTGGAAGAGAACATTCTTCCACCGAGGGAGATTGCTGAAGTAGGTCAAATTGTTGAAAAAAGCGGGAAACAGATGAAAGGCACTTAATCTTTCCCGGTTACCTGACCGGGAAGTCACCCGAAACAACCACCTGTTACTCTCTAATTTACCCCACAACTTAGATTTCAGTATTAGCTTTGATGATAAAATCCGGTTATTTGTATAACTGGTCCACATAACAAAAAACAAAGCTGGTGATTCGAACCACCCTGCTGACTCTATAAGCAAGCGCGCACTGTTCCTAGTTAAATAGTATTCTAACCACAGAAACAAAAATATTAGCACCGTTATTGTTATAGTGTGAAAAACAGATTAAACTCTGTGTTTTCTATATTTTTCATAAATTTTTGTAAATATACTGGGTTATCTTGATGAGTGCTAACCGTATCGTGCAACTGTTTGGTGGCATTCTGGAGAACTGTGCTCTGCTTCGGGAACATAACATGGAGGGATCGGTTCTCTTCGAAACCGTGTCGCAACTGAAATATGAGGCTGGATGGATAGATGTTTCAGCTGGATAGTTGTTTCTGTAGGTATTCCGTATTCTGTTGAAAAGTATTTTTATATTCATCATCCTTATTTTTCTCGATCGTGACCATATACTCTTTGTTCCATCGGTAACCCTTTAAAGAAATCTCAGGAACGTTCAGCGTAACTGCTTAGTTTTTTCCTAGTACGCAGGAGAACGTAGTTTGGATTATTTCCTATAACATTTGGAAGCAAAAAATTTGCTTGAAAAAATGGCAATATTATTGGAACAGACTATACCTGATCGACCAAACAGGCGATGACAATGACCCATGCCTGTCCGGCCCCGGGCAGGTCCCGGACCGCCTCCTGACACAGAACTACGTCAATCATAGTCTCGCCAAACTTCTCCCAATATTGACCCGTCAGACCGTAGGGACGCAGGGGACCGTGTACTCGACCTGAAATAAACCGATCAATATTGGGTTTTATTGATTGTTTGGAAGTACTCCATTCTCGTTTCAGTTAAACGAAGCAACATACAATTTTGTTCTAATTTTACCAACTATTTTCAGGTGATGGTTCAGCAGAACTGTTACTCATTCTTATTCCGTAACTTGGTTTTAAAATTAAACCACATTCGCTATAAACAACATCTAAAGAGATATGCGACAAAAAAATAATAAAGCTGTTTTTTTAGAGACCCACCAATCATGCGCGGGTCCTGCGACGTTCCGGTATCCGTCCTTTTAGATCGTTCCACATCGAGATTCTTGATGGCCAAATCAACCATTTTCACAGTCACCTGCCAAGTGATTTAGTTCAAGAATCTATTCAGGATTATTGTCAGGTTCCGAAGATTATGATTTTATGCTGAAGCGGTCGCTGTACTGGATTCAACGTGTCGTTTACTGTCTCTGTGAGCAAATAGGAAACTATTTTGAGGTTCATCTAAAAAGAGATGTCAATAGTCATTTCGTACCACCCCAGATCAAACAACAACTCAAGTTTTATCATCCAGCGAGATCCGTAGATAAAACTACAACTCAAGTTTGTTCCTTCCCCATACCTTAGCGTGATCTCGTAGCGAGGCCGTTTCATTGCGGGACATTGCGCAGAGGAACATTCTCGTAGTGAACATGTCCCTTATCTGGGGCAACTGACGAACCAATCGATCGTACACCTGAGATATTCAATTTGAAAAAAGATTAGAAAATTTAAATTTGTTGTTTAAGTGCACTTCTTAGCTTGTATAAATGAACGAAACTGATTGTGAATAAGGAATAATTAAAAAACAGCTTTATTCCATCACGTAAACATACAAGGTTCTCGGAATGGTTATTTTTGCTTTAATAAATAGTCCTCCGAAAATATTGGCACCGTGCCAATGAGTCTCCGTGCGAATGAAACTACCGTATACCTCTTCGAATACTTGCTCCACCCGTTTGCCGCCATTTCTCGTTTGAAGTCGATGCCACGTGAACCGAAGGGCGCGTCGTTGCAACTTATTCAACTTCGCCTCGTAGTTGTACGGCTTCATTGTGCTTCCAGTCGCTACTTCTGCTGAACACATCAATCAATCGGTAATCAATCAATAATTGCGATCATTCAATGAATAATCGATACTTATCAATTGAATAACGTTTTGTTGGAGCACACCAACGGACATAGAACCTGGAGAAGTTTTGCTCCAATTTCGCTAGTTCAAAAACGGGAATCTCCCAGGAACACCCACAAGATAAAGAGAAGTTGCGAAATGAACTGAAGGTATTGAACAGCTCCGAAAAAAAGGAGGAGTACGAAATGTCATTAATACTGCCTCTTCTGATATGTTTCACAGCTTTCAGGTGAGCATAAGAAATACTACATTGTATAGCTAGTCATAACCGAGCTCTGATGTGTCTGGCACGTTGCTCTTCACCGTGCATCTGACTGTCAACTAAATTAGATCATGTACTGTGCATTATTTATTACATATTATTATAGTAGTAACTGTTATTTAATTCTATATTACTTACCTTGCATCATGGCCTCGCATAGACTGGGCATGCTGCTGGTTCTTCTGAGGCTGCGATCTTCGTCCAGGGATGAGTCTACAGAACTGGAGGGTTCCGTCTTTCGAACCGATTTCCTGCAAATATTTCGTAACTACAAAATTGCAACTTTTCCAGAATGAACAAAAATAGGTCTTTATATCTTGAAATTTATTTATTTCTCCTTTTCTCTCTCTCTCACTCATTTTCTTCACGTCTCTCTTTTATTTTTTCCATCTCCTTCTCTCTCTGATTCTCTCTCTTTCTCTCTCTCTCTCGTTCTCTTTCTCTAAATTCTCTTCGGTTTTGTTTGTTGCAGTATTCTCTCCCTCTCAGAACCCATCAAGAGAAAGTACTTTCTCTTTCTCCCAAATTGAGACTTTCTGATGTGTTTACGTGGAAATGTCCGCAATTATGCTGTCAATGTATAGCCAGCTCCCTGGCAATTAACAATACATTCTAGATTGGGATTAACATAGCTACAAGAAGATATTTGCAACTAAAACTTTCCTAATTACGTTTCCAATCTGATGAATCACAAAACAGCTAGGTTTATTGAATCAGTGGGAAAAGCGGAGAATAGGATATTTTTGGTAACTCAAATTTCAAAACAACTACTTTTCATAGGGCAGTTTAGAAAGAAATATATCATTATAACTTGAGAGTTGTGTGTATGTGCCTTTGGACTAACAAAGGTTCGAACACAGCAGCTATTAATGTATACTGCATGCTACTATCTCAGTTGGGCAGCGAAAGTTTGAATCTGAGGGATCATAAAATAGTTCATGAGAACAGCGGTAAAAGCGGAGAGCTTTCTCCTTATTCTTTTTTAAGGAGGGTACAAATGCATATACATTTTTATAAATTAAGAATTGGTTTGAACTTGAATTTGAAGGGAAATAAGGTTTAAGGAGAGCATGATAGTTTAGGCAATGTTCTGGCGTCAGCGAAATAAACTAATCTCCAACAGAACATCATTCAAGTTGGGTTGTACGAAAGAAAGAGATTATGGCGATTGAAAACCATTATCTCTTCTTTTTTGACTTCAGATTATGACGCAGATAGACTCGCCCTCGTGAATTCTCGCATACACTTTCCCATTAGAAAGGGGGCGATATTTTAGGCTCGGATGACACAAAAACCTACTCTGAATCAAAGTGCACGTTACTCTACGGGAACTCGAATGGCAAAACAATCTCGAAATGTGATATAGTGACACAAATAAAAGATACCTTTTGTAGTCTGGTGAAAATTCGTTTAGTATAGTACTTGCTAATGAGATAGGATGGTTCATAAGCTTTTTGATGTAGAATGTGTTGTATTTCGATCAGAAAAACACAGGAAAAGTTTGAAAGTGAGTCTGAATACTAACGGGATCAAACTACAAATCCAGCTGAACGCGAATCTATAATTGTTTCAGCCGATATTCCTAGAGCACAGTGCACAGTGGAAGTAAAAGAAAGAAAAGTGAAATGCACTCGCAACTAAGCGGTCGAGACTGAATGTTTTTTGATCCGTCTCTAATGTTTCTAACGAGGGAACGCCATTGAGATTCAGATGAGTGCCGCTGGAACTATTATTCGGAAACTGCGCGCGATTTTGCTGGGGAGACACTTAATCTCCGCCCTTTAAAGACCAACTGTTTTGGAGAACACCCGCAATGTCTCAGTTCAAGTTGGAGAAGGATTGGCAACTTGAACTGAGAGGATTGGGAATAAGGGTGGATTCTGCTTTTGAGTGCCTCATGAAAACATCAAGAGATGCTAAGGTAAGGTTGTAGAAAGTTGAAGTTTTCAAATTTCGAGTCAGGCCTCAACCCTCTAACGCGTAGTTGATCTCGAACCTTGCCAGAGTTAGCAATTTAGACAGAGAACAGAATCGAACTACAACACAGCGGGATTGGGATATACCATAAGGGCTTGTTTTGGAGAAAGCGAACCATATATACAGCGAACGTGAATGGAATAGTCACATGTAACGTGTGTAAACACAAGTGCACGTTTCCAATCTTATGTGCCCACGCGTTCACGGTTCATTTGATTCACGTGAAACATGTTAAACACCGCAGAACTCAGAAACGTGCATTGACCAAATGTACGATACCGCATTGGAGTGCTAACTTGACGTGACTGTTCATTTTACTCCTAGAATATTTTCGGTGGCAAACTGTGCAGAAAAGAGAAACAAGCCTGATATTTTAGGTTGCAAAAACCTTCTATATTGAATTAAATTGAATATTCACTCAAATTTAGCATTCAAATGAGGAATCGCGCACTTTGTCTCTGCACGTTCCCAACTTCTGCTGTGTTTAACATATTTCACGTGACTGTGCAATTAACTAAAAGTATATAGAGAGGTTGCCGTCTCCGACCAAAAGTGCAGAATAGTTGGTGTGAGCTATCCGTTTTCTCTTCTAGCCATTGAGATTTGGCTTATTTGCCACATACGTAAGTGGGCGTTCGGTGTCACTCAAACGAGGCGAAAATGTGTCACTTTCTGTTATATAGTGTGGAAAAAGAGACGCTGGGGACAGAATATCATGAGAGAAACACACGTGACGGGATGATAACATACTCTCTTTCTCTCTATTTCTCTCTCTCTCCCTCCATTCTTCTCTTTTCAGCTCCTTCTCTCTCTTTCTCTGCCCCCCCCCCCCCCCCCCCCCTCGCTCTCTCTCTCCTCAATGTCGCTCTGCCTCTCATTTCTATTACCTTTCTCTCTACTTTCTCTCTCTATCTCTCTATATCTCTCTCTCTTCAAATATTATTGTTCACCGTGACTCCTGAGCCCTGTTTCCCTTCTTGCTTTTTCTGGTTTTCGGCTGTCGCACACTGGCCGAAATGCCAAAGTTTCTCTTCATTTTCTGTTTGAAGTTCCTGATTCAACAATAAATAGGTTATGATGAAAGTAGTCGGAAGTTAGTAGAAAAGAAGGAAAATTTAGGATGGTTGGTCATGGCAAGGGGTCTGATCTGATCTTTTCTCGTCAAATTGAAGAAATCCAGCACAAAAAGGTTAGTTTTCCAGAGCTAGCGTGCATATCCGAGTTTGAAATTTTCCAAGATATTAGTAAACACCTTTCCTTGAAACAGTAAATTGCAATAACAGATAACCCACTCTAATATAATTTAACAGCCAAATAAGATGTATTTGCTGCTTGAAAAAGCGTATCTACTTCATCGCTTATAACTTTTGATTGTTATGAAAAAATACAAAACGATTCGTGTTTTAGACCGAGAGGGAGGATTTCTGATCTTTTTCCCGGAACGAGATTCTAATGTGGTTATTGACAATTATGTAGTACTCCCTGGGGCCTAGTCAGCCGCTTTTAAGAGGGACGCGAATTTCAGAACAACTTGAGATCATGAACAAACTTGAAGAAACTTAAAAAAGAAGATTACTTTATACTAAAAGAGAAATATTATATTTCCTGCTAGAAGAAATCGAGTTCAAGTACTAAATATATTCGTATATTTACCTAATATATTCGAAAAATCATAAGTGCAGATAGTTGTTACTTTACTATCTACTTATTATCGAAAATGGAATAAAAAATTGGAGAAAGATCCGAATTTTGTTGAAATCAATTGTAGGTTTGGAAAGAGTGTGAGTCGCCTGAGATTGTTTGTTGAATCTTCTCCAGATCTTTCTTTCTCTCTAATTTTCCAATTATTCGCATTGCCTCAATGCATTTCAATTGAATTCTTCGCGAGAAAAATACGAAAAAAGAAGGAACATCGTTCGCTGAAAACTTCTATTGACGAAGAATGTTTTTGTGCCGCCAGAAAGGGTTGGAGAGGGGTTTGCAACGTGCTTTGAAATACTTCAAAATGTTCAATATAACACAACTGCGTGGAATTTCGCAGAATACGAATCTCTGCGAAATAAAACAGCGAAAAATGACGAGAACACGCAAAGTTGTTTGTCACCCTTTCTTGAAAAGCCCCAAACATAAATAAAATTTGAATCAATAAGAAGTTCTTGACATATATAATGCTTCATATGAAAACGAATCCAACTTTATATTCAAGTTTTTTGAGGAGCTAATTTTGCACAAAATGTGGCTTAAACTGTCGATAACATACTTCTATATCAAAAAGCAATCGAGAAACAAAGTGTTTACACTATTGACTATTCCTGTTTTTCCCGATGCAGAAGGAGGAGGAGAAATAAATAATCTCTAATTAATATATTTGAATAATTTCTCCCAACACCCCGCATAATGACGTTTTCAGATTAAGATTGAAGATCTCAACGGTGAACTAGTTTCCAATAACGCACAAAATCTCTTTTTTCGAAAAAGCAGTTGCTCAGTCGACTAAAACGAGCTCCTCGTTTGAAGAAGGACGATTACGTGGACCAGACCAACGCTTCGGTCCTTTAAACTGCAATTCATCTTTAACAGATTAAGACTACTTAATTGGTTCCCATTTCCAGCTATTATGGTTGGAATTCCGGCAACAATAAAAAGTAGTTAGAAATAAGATGTAGAGCAAAATACTCCGCAGTAGCATAAGAACAGTAAAGACAAAAGTGGAATATATGTCGAACGTGTCAAAAGACTTTGTGATTGGACACAATCCAGACATTGATTTTTCAAAACACAATAGTTCAAAAAGTTGAAGATTATATACAAAATCTAAAAGTAATATAAAAGTAATCAAGAACGCATAAATTGAGAGTGAGTGAGTGAGTGAGGATAGGAATCACAGCCTATCTAGCCGCTAACTTCGTTTGCTATTCTATAGAGAAAAAACCGCTTCCGGAGAGTCATGTGGAGAGAAGACACTGAAATCTTGGTTTAACCGGGTTTCCGCGCTGTTTTATAGAGTTTTGAAGAGACCTATTTGAAATGCTCATATTTGGAATGGGAGAATTTCGATGTTTTGAAATTTGGGAAAAGGGAATTTTTTGCTTGAGTTTTTTAAAAAATAAAGTATTCGAATTTGAAATCTGAAAATAGAAGTTTGCTGGTACTCCGAGAAGAGAAATTTCGGCGAATCTTCAAACCAGTAAATTCTCGATTTAAAACCAACATAATATTCCATAAAAAACAGCAGAAAATGAAAAAGTAACTTTTTTCACCTCGTACGTGACAATTTCAACTACTTTCACTACAGTCCAATCCGACCAGAATGCATTGACCAATTGAAACACTACTCGATTTTTGGTAGTGGGTAGGAAGCACTTAATGGTTTATCGCATCAATTCACAGGCAAAAAAGGAGAGGAGATGGGATTACTAGTGTCTTGACGGAGGGGAATCTCGAGTAGATCAAATTACATCATAAGTAGATCATAAGGCCTCACGTAATATAGAAAGGCTGATGAGAAATCTTACACCCTGACGGGGTTCTGTCTAGTAGCATTTGAAGGCTAGAAGTGGATTGAATAGTCACGTAAAGTTAGCATTCTAATAAGGAATCGTGCACTCTGTCATTGCACATTTCTAAGTTGTGCTGTGTTTAAGATACTTGGTGAAATGCAAATAATGAAAACAGTAACCCACTTGTTAGCTTTTTGATCGTTTGACAGTGGTAAGGTTGTTTTTCTATCAAAACCTCGGTTTTCCCATGGTGTTTTTATTCAATTGTTATCTTTAGTTGCTTGGCGAAGAAAATAATGTTTATTGTCTTTTATAAAATTTCTCTCCGGATTTCGGTAATCTTGTTTCCAGTTCTCAGACATCACTTCTGTTCGTAGTTCTTAGTATTTATTTGTATACATTCAGAAAATGTGCCACTGGCTCAGAGTAAATATTCACCTCTCCCCTCTCTCTCTCTCTCTCTCTCTCTCTCTCTCTCTCTCTCTCTCTCTCTCTCTCTCTCTATGTCTCTCTCTCTGTCTCTCTGTCTCTCTCTCTGTCTCTCGGTCTCTCTCTCTCTCTTTCTCTCTCCTCCCTCGCGCTCTCTTCCGCTCTCTTTGAGTGGCGCTCTCTCTCTATTTCTCTCGGTTTCTTCACTTTCTTTCTTCTCTTCTCTCTCTCTGTTTTCTGTCTTTCTGCTCTCTCTCTCTCATTTCTCTCTTTCTCCTCCATCTCCGTATCTTTCTCTCTCTCCCTCCCTTTCTCCCTCTCTCTCTCTTTCTCTCTTTCTAACCGTCTCCTCCCTTTGCTAGTCCCTGGTTGGTCCTCCATCTCCACACCTTGTAGTGGATTTCTCCGATGTCTATGGGTTGGTCTCCGAGACACCTGCGAATAAAAAACAGTAAATTTGAGACAAAACCAGAACAGTTAACCAATTGTACAAAAAATCACTTGCATATGGGACAAAATTTAGTCATTATCACTCCTCCGTCAATTACACTTCTTACCTAATACTCACTGCGTCGCTCTCAAGTTGTGACTCCTATACTAGAAGTCAATTGAATAGTCACGTGAAGTAAGCATTTTAATGAGGTATCGTGCACTTTGTCATTGCACGTTTCTGAGGTCTGCTGTGTTTAACATGTTTGACGTGACTATGCAATCGACTAAGAGTATAAGGGTTTTCTAAACACTTTGCTAGCCCACAGAGTGACGTCACGGTGATTATAATTCTACAAGTATCTACCGGGAAGTTCAAGGTTTTGAATTTGAATTGTTCAGTTCTAAATTAGCAATTTAGTCGTTCCACAATGTATATTTACTAGCAATGTCTTGTTTTCAAGGAAACTTTCACATGGAAGGAACCGGTAACTTGAGATATTCTCCTTTAAAAGGCATCTTAGTGTTCTATTTCAGACTACAAGTCTCACAAAGTGAAATAAAAATATGTGATCTTAAACTCTATCTGGAGCTCGAAATAGAGTTGTTGCATTTTGCACTCATAAACTGTGAAAGTTCAGAAAATTTTACAATACTAATAGTTCCAACAATGTGTCTTAGAATTTAAAGTTTTATTGCTGTGAAATATATCAAGCTCAAAAACAGAAAAAATCAAAAGCAGCAAGTCGCAGAGGGAACTTGAAAGAATCTTATTTGCTGTAATTGTAATACCATGTGTATCACCTTCATCGAGTCAGGATATTTCTTAGTCTACACACTTTAAAGGTCTTTGGTCAAGTCGCACGTATTGAAGTTGACTATGAGAATAAACAATGAGCATTATCACATGAGAGCATGTAAAACAACCGATCCTATTTCATACAGTATTTGCATAAATAAAGCAACACACGACTGAAACTGTTCTTGTTAAATGAATAACTTTTTTTCTATCCCAATCCATGAACACTGACCTGTGCTATGGAGTGAGCGGCCTCGTGAGCAGCAGCAGCCTCATCCTTCTCCTGCTGCTCCAGCTCATGCAGGAGACGACGGCCACGAACTATCTTCGATATAAGGAACATCCTGTAAGGAGGGAGTAAAGATATTGAGATGGCATACAAGAGAGGGAGAGAGAGAGAGAGGGGTGAGAGAAACAGAAAAGTAAGAGAAGAGAGAGAGGGGGGGGGGGCGGAGGCGGAGAAAGAGAAAAACGAGAGAAGAAGAGAAAGAGAAAAACGAGAGAAGAAGAGAAAGAGAGATATACAATAGTATTAAAAAAACTGAAATGAAATGTGCACAGAGTTAATATGATAAGATCTTTTTGACTGTTAGAGAGACACTGTATGAGAACGAGAGCGTGCAGACACAATGCTACACGAATGTCATACTGTAAGTTTACTTACATTTCGGCAATCTGTCGCCCTAGTTAGCAGCCGTTGTGGTTGGCGAGAATCGCGTGTCACTGACACATTTTGAGTGTCATTCTTGGGTGACAACATAATGAATGCGATAGTCTGCTAGCAAATAACACATTGTTTTTTCCCTTTTTGTGTTTTCTTGGCGCTACAGAGAGTTTGGTAAACAAATGTGTGAAAATTCAGCGGTAATTTGAAGTAGAAACTCAAAATTGCGTGGCGGAATCAAATTCTGCTGCAAAAGCTGTACAGACAAATTCGGAAGTCAGAACTCGCGCTTTTCGTAGGTTCTCCAAATCTGTTAAAACAGAATTGCTACTAACATCTGTATCTATTTTCGATTATCTCCAAACACGTCTCATACACGTCTCATAATGTATCACGCTGTAGCGGACATAAGATCCAAATTAATGCAAGTATCAATCCGAGTTTTCAAATTTTGTAAAAAGTAAGTTGGTTGGCATATTTCATAAGTGGTGAACTAGGTTCGGGGTTCAGGTGGCCTGCAGGATTTGATTGTTCTACCCAATCTTAATACGACCATTAGATACGCTTCGATGAACTGGGATTCGGTAGCTGAACTCAAGGACAAAAAAACATATTCAAGGAAATCACGCGCAAAGATTGGGAGAGTTTTCATTCTTTGGTTCACGTCAGAAACAATTTCAAACAGTACTCGAAAGCAAATTCGGAAAAGAATCCTCTGTGAATTAAGAATTGTAAACTCGCTTACAAACTCGATTGGCTAGCGTTCCCCATAAAACTTGGTTATAGAATTGTAGAAGGCTAAGAAATCTCTCTATCTCTGACGTTGCAGCAAAGTCAAACTTGCAAACAGATCATCTTACCAGAGATGTTTCCACAACCAAGACATACGTAAATTGTTTACCTATTGAAAACGTACTGCGCAACAGTGCTTTTCGAACAAATTCCATACTCTGAGACACAAACTAATAATTGATCTCTCCCACGCTTGGTTGAAGGTGTATCTTCCCGTAGATAGATAAGTTGGTGAACTCTACTCTGCAGTTTTGTGCACCTACTATCGATAGATTACAGAACCATTCGAAAGAGTATGCACTAATAGGGTGGTTTAGGACCGTGCATGCCAGTGTTCTTCTAAATTACCTTATTTTACCCTAATGTTTCTGTTGTGTCGGATTTGTGTTTTGACGGGGTATGACGACCAACAAATTGCTGGGATGCATCATAAATGCATGAATAAACATAGTGATGGGCTAGTTTCTCTGTGTATTGTAGTGGATGATGAACAACTTATATATTCATTTACGTCAAGGAAAAAAGATCGGTTGCAAAGTAGGGTTTGAAGAAGAGAATGGTTTGAAGAATGAGCTGGTTTTTGAATGGCTATTTATTTGGGTTAACTTGATGAACAAGGCTGAAATAGTTGCCGTACAAGATTATTATAATAACATCTTTGGTCATTGATAATCTGTTGCTCGTTTTGGTACACAACTGTGATCAAAGCACTTTATTGTCACTTAATGTGAATCTTAATGGTTCGGAGTGTCGAGTACTACTACATTGGGTTAGATCTCTCTTGTTCGTTTTTCAATGCGCTTTCGTATAACATTTTCACATTTTCTTACTTCCATATACTCGCGAGCACTTCAATTCAAAACGTCAGTCAAAATACAACAGTGTTGGAAAAAGGTCATCTCTAACAGATAACACGTGAGAGGAAGGAGAGATACAAATCTGTGAGATAAGGAAGAATGTATAAAGAAAGTTGAAGAGACACTAATTCAAAAACTGTGTAGTTGGAATGATTAAAAATTTCTAAAAGTCAGAAGTAGATTTTTGACTGCTCGGTAATTTTTTTGGTTCCCAAATTTGTTTTCGTTGTTTTCGGAAACCAATTTTCACGCTGGAACGAGTAGCTCAAAAAAACAAAAACAATTTCTGACAAACAAACTTATCATTGATAAATCTACGCAAAAACGAGAGAAAAAATGTAAAGCTGAGATTGAAACATGGGAATGTTCAGTTGGTGTGCGAAAAGATCAAAGGTCAAGAAAGTGTTAATCATCTTAGTTATAAAAACGCTCAGTAAAATAAGTACTCAAAATCGTTTCGACCCTGATTCCAAACGATAAAAGCTAGAACATTCGAAAGTCCTAGTGACATAAATATATTTTGTTTAATAAAATAAAACTAAATCTTAATCATCTGATATAAACCCCAACTTCTACACCATTGTGTTCTGGAAGGTTTCGTAAGTGCACTACACTCGAGTTGGTCAAAATGACGAACCTAACAAGTTTATTTCTGCACTTCTAGATCGTATCTTGTAGTGTTTTTGAGACGTAGTTTCTTGATCCACGTTTTTTTTTTATTACAACGTGTGGAAAGTACATATATTATCTCAAATTGTTCAGTTTACAGCGAATATACTTAGATCAATAACAGCACTAGAACATCACTTGAGCATTTTTATTTGTTACAGAGTTGCGTGAGCACAAATGACTCTTTCTCATACCGTACAGAATCTCGTTTTTGTAGTTCAATGTTTTGAGAAATTGTATTTTTTGAGAGTTTGGCTTAAGCAGTCAACAATTGAAAAACAGAAATGGTAAGATAATTATCGCGACGTAATGAAAACTACTCAGAGCGGAGTGAACAGTGAACTGAAATGATGAACACTTCAGTTGTTCGTTTCATTTTATAATCCTCGCCAGTTCGTTGCGAAAAAAAAGTGATGAGAAACGGGAAAATCATGTTATATTTTCTAGGAAACGAGCCATAAAAAGCGTCAATCAGCGCTAATTTATACGCTGATGGATACACTGAGTTGTTGAATGGAACCACGCTTTTTGCCGAGAATAACATACAACTCGGAAGAATCAGAAATCAAATCGTAGGAGTTGAACAACTATCAGTGGCCGTGACCACTAATCTCAAATAGCCCGGTAAGCTATTTGAGAAAAGTCCCAAATGGTGAATTTCAGGCTACATGATTAACTGGTTTTATAGTGTATTCTGATTTTGGTTGAATTGGTCAGAACATGTGTAACGTATAAGTGAGTCACTCAGTAAGAAGACACTATTGAAAATTTGATCAAATAGCTGGCCCAGCTGTTTAAGCTTAGTATAAACGGCCATAGGAAGTTAGTATTTTCATAAAAACTTGGATAGTTCCTCTTTTTTTAGATAGAGTGAACGGTGAACCGCTGTAAGTTTCAATACTTAAAGCGTTTCAAGTTCAAGGTCAAGCTTTATTTTATTTGTCACATCCCCATGTAAATACGCAGATTTTAAAACTTTTCTTGACTTATATAAATGTATTATAATGTTTTGTGATGTGATAACACGCGTTTCTCTTAAAACTAGAGTATTATACTCTCACTCGTTCCAAAACATCACTAGAATTATGAGCCCTATGACCGCCAAAATCATTTCCCAGAGATCAAAAAAGGAATAAAATACTCCTTTACGATTAATAAAACGGCCGTTAAGCAGAACTAAATGAAATAAGGGGTGCTTAGTGTTCTGTGTCGAGTGATCTCAAAGCAAAAGTGGTTTTTGCTAATGTATGATAGTGATCTTATCCCACTGGGCTTTTTCAGTTTTCAAGGAGCTATAAAAACTAAACACTATTAATTTTTTTATACTTTTTGAAAACAACTTTTTAGAACATATTTTTCAGGAATGCTAAGAATTTGCTTTCCTTGCTTGAATGAATAAGGCTACGCTTTCAGAAAAAACGTTTGCGATAGAATTTTTCCAATTTGGCTCCGCATCCAATGAACTGAAAGAAGATTTGTCTAAAAAAACGATGTAAAGTGAGAGACGATTAGCTTTTGAGATTGAACTGCATGGAATATAGAAAAGGAGGACAATAACTCAAGAGGGAAATAAAAAATGTAATCTCGCAATTTTCATGGGTCAAAAACATTTTGTTTTTCAGTGAAAAAAACTTGCAGCAGACAATTAGATGAAACGTCCTAATATGATTATCACCATTGATTCGAAAATGATAACAGAACAGAGTACACTATATGTTTCTTGAAGAAGTTAGCATTCTAATAGCCTAAGTGTGCACTTTGTCGTTTCACGTTTCCGAGTTCTGCTGTGTTTAACATGTTTCACGTGACTGTGCGATAGACTGACAGTGTAGCTGATTTTTGTTTCAGATACGTTTTTAGTGTAAGCGGACTTTTCTAGAAGCTTTAGCATATATTTTTTGAATCAGTCTGTCAGGATGATCATGAAAATTGCGAGATTAGATTTTTTATTTCCCTCTTGAGTTATTGTCCTCCTTTTCTATATTCCATGCAGTTCAATCTCAAAAGCTAATCGTCTCTCACTTTACATCGTTTTTTTAGACAAATTGTCCTCATTTTCTATATTTCCGAAGGAAATAATGAATCAATAGATAGGAAATAATGAGCATCTAATCAATTATTATTAAACTTTTTTCAACGTAACAATGAATACTAAGTTGATTTGCAGAACATAAACTGCGTTAGAACTCTGGTTAGTAAGCATTCTCTCAGAAACCGTGATCAATCCTTGATTTCGGGCAGCGCACGTGTGGCACCGTCCATTTTTTCTTTTTTCGTGACGATTTGGCTCAGTCGGCAGAGCAGCGTACTACAGTTCAGTAGGCCGAGGGTTCGAATCCTTTCACGGACAGCATTTTTGTTTTTGTTCGATTAACCTTTTTATGTAGTCAGGATCTCTACGGATTAACACAATTGCTTTTCCAATATATTTTAATCTATTCACACACGCTGGGTTGATGCTTTAAAAACAAAAACTGCGTTACGAGTTTGGTTAGTAAGCCTTCTCTCAGAAACCGTGATCAATCCTTGATTTCGGGCAGCGCACGTGTGGCGCCGTCCATTTCTTCACTCTTCGTGGCTATTTGGCTCAGTCGGCAGAGCAGCGCACTACAGTCCAGTCCGCCGAGGGTTCGAATCCTTTCACGGACAGCATTTTTGTTTTTGTTCGATTAACCTTTTTATGGAGTCAGGATCTCTACAGATTAACCTAATTGCTTATTCAACATACTTTAATCTACTCCAACTACCAAAAAACAAAACAACAGCTCACTTCGCACACTCCGCACATCTAGAAGTGATCGTGAAAGCAGCTGAATGCAATGTTTGCAAGGCGATAAAATGGCTCATTTTCAACCGATTGGTCCAAGATTTCAGATTTACACATAACTCTGCTGTTTCTAACTATATTCCAAATTTCAGACGAATCGGTTAAATTCGTCGGTTTTGCGGCCGCCGCGCCACGCCGCGCCACGCCGCGCCGCGCCACGCCGCGCCACGCGGCCGCCGTCGGAAGACATTTTTGCGAGACGATATCCAGCATAACTGTAGATCACTGGTCGCACATTAAATATCGAATAGCTCAATGATAAAGCCTTTCCTCCTCTATCTCTTTCCATCAAAATCTCAAAAATCCGTTCAGGAGTTTTTGAGAAAATGGCATAAAACCACTTTTGAAAGTCCGCAATGTTGTGATCAAAAACTAATCTGCGCAGCGCTTCGCGCTGCGCGCGATTGCTCTAATGCGAAAATATTTGCCTTTCTGTTTCGACGGGAAACAGCGATTTCGTTTTGGAGGGACTTTCCGCAAAGAAAAATCAGAAAACGAATTGATGAAATCTAATGACGACTTTGATTTGTGAATAGTTATAGAAATGGTGATCATAGTTTGTCTCCAAATAAAGATATTTTCAACGAAAATTTTAGTTCAAAAAAAGTTTTAATTACGTAGTTCTACAAATACGGTCTCTAGGTATAAGTTGAACAATTAGAGTCTAGAGTCGACGTTGAAATGATGAACATTATAACTTATTGCGTTCTTTTAAACTCGCAGGTTTTTGTTGCGAAAAATTAGGCAATTAAAACAAGTGCTGTTCACGGAAAACGAACCAACTGAATACCCACTTTGATTTGTGAATAGTTATAGAAATGGTGATCATATTTTGTCTGGGCAGAAGATATTTCCAACGAGAGTACCAAAAATACGATTTCTAGGTAATGATTTGAACAATTCCATGAACCTAGCATGAGTTGAACATCGAAAGCTCAACAATGGAAATTCGTAATTTCAAAATTCATTATGCGTAGTATAAATAATGTTGATTTATTGGTTCGCAGAAGAATTATGACAAGTAGTGTTCGTAAATTACACTAAAAATGAAAATACATTGTATAGGTAAAGGTTTGGTGGTGGTTTCACAGATTTTTTTCAGACAACGGAGAATATAAAAAATTCATGAGATAAATATTAGATAATGTATTGTATTTTTGTAGAAATCGATGATTAATTGTCGTGCATTAGTGGGCGGCGGAATAGGCAAAATTTAAAGTACTTCACTTTACTTGCCAGAATAAAAACTATTTATTTGACAAGAGTTTACCAACTGGCTCACTGGCTGATAAACGTAATAATTATTTTTTCCGTGAGAATTCCCAGTTATGAGAAGAAGTCGTGGCGATCAGAAATCAATACGCATCCTATAAACAGCGAGTGAGAGATAGGGAGAAAGTTGAGACGTTAGGCAAATTAGATCATTATCGTGGATAAGGTAGAGGCGTGAGAGAGGGTAGAAGAAAAGAGAGAGAATGAGAGAGAAGGCGAGAAAGGGGAAAAAGAGAGAGAGATGGATGACAAGAAATAGAGCGCCAGAGAGACAAAGAGGGACGATAGAGAGAGGTGGAGAAAAGGAGAGAGATGACATGGAGGAAGAGAGAGGGGAGAGAGATAGAGAGAACAGAAAACATGAGAGAAGAGCAAACGGAAAGAAAAGACTGAAACGGAAACATCACCTAGTTAGCGTAGTTTAGAAATCGATGATTAATTATCGTGCATTAGTGAGCGGCGGAAGAGGCAGCAAATTGGGCCTCCTTCCATTTTCTTCCAAAGAAAAGGAAACAGAGAGAAATGTAAAGATTTTTACATAAAAATTGTACATTTTGTTTATGTGAATTCTGTATATTAGTGTTTCATGTTATAAATACACTCTGTTCCTTCCATTTCTTCAAGGAAGAAACGACGTGAAACTAAGAAACTTTACATAAAAACGGTAGTTTTTCGGAAATAGTCTGAAAAATGAAATTTTCCGCATAACCATTGTTGATTTCTCGGCTGGCGAAACAATTGGAAATGTTTACCTCAATTTTTTTTTACATTTTTTCATGTAAATTGGAAACTGATCAGTACAAAACTGAACGGCTCCAAATTTCGTATCATACTCACTACTACAAACGAAAAGGTGTGTGATTCAATTCGTAAAATTGCGACCAAAGCATGTCTTCTTGTTTTGTATGACAAAATCCGCCCGTTTTTCGTTTCAACTGACATTTGACTCACTCAGAACAGAGAAGAAAAAAATGTTGACAACAGAATAGTCCACTCAGAACAAAAAGCTTTATAGAAAGTGACGAAATAAGCATGGTAGTTTGATCTCGTTACACTCCGACTTCCCTGGTTTTGATCGGAGAGCAACGGGATCAAACTACAAACACAGTGGCATAGGGTATCATACATCGTGTTTCTTCAGAAGAGAGAATCCATCTACGGTTGATATCGATGTTATGTAATTGTAAAATGACTCACAACAGAGTGACAAACGGATGAAATAGGCCGTACACAAATGTATTTATATATCCAATATGGCAAACGTTTGGAATACTGCAAAAGTTCTGCTGAGAGTGGAAAAGTAGCAAAAAAGTCATGAGTCAATAGGTAGGTTCTGAAGCTGAAGGTTGTGGGAACTTCTCATGTATATTAAATGAGCTGCAGGTGACATGAACAGCTTTTCTCAAAGAGGAATAAAAAGTCATGGGAATTGTGTCCTTGTTAGTGACATTGGAGTGTAATGAGAGAAATGTTTGCATACAGTTTGATATATGCAAAGTTCACAGTGAGAGCTTATTTGGAAACTTCACGCAAATGTTAAGGAATGCTTCACTTAAAGATAGAACGAACGAGTGTGAAATGTGAAGGGACGTGGGAGTGAGTGAGAGAGAGAGAGAGAGAGAGAGAGAGAGAGAAAGAGAGAGAGAGAGAGAGAGAGAAAACAGAAATAGAGAGGTACTCACATTTTGGACCCTCCGCTGTTCCTTAAGGGTATTCCGTCCCTTTTTATTTGGTCCCAAAGCGGATTGTTGGGGGATAAGTGCCCAGTGAATATCATTTCCCGCCTTTCCATCCCAATATCTCATTATCTCATTATTTATTCCAATTCTTTCATTTTTTGTCAGAGTTCAGTCGAATTATGTGCATTATCGGGAAATTTCGCATGTAAATAAATTTTAGCTGGACCCCGTGTGCGGGAGTATCCCAATACAAATATGTCTGGCGAGTTGCGCTTCACTTCTATCGGATGTAACCAACTATACATTGTAGTTTCACGAATTACAACCAAAAAACAACGAGATCAAACTACAAACACAGCGGAATAGAGCAACCTACACCATAATAGACAAGCTGTTGCTGTGAGAAGAGCGGACTCTATGAAGTATTTTGACTAATTGCCCATCAGCGTTCACAATATCAAACTAAAGTTTTTGGTTGGACATGCCACGATTCATTAGTGAATCAGAGCAATTATGAATGTATCTCAAAAACATTTCCTAATCGAATAACCCATAATAAATATCTGCTTCTAGAGCATCAAAGATGAGTTCATTTTTTCAGTCGAGTTGTGAGATTCAAGTTCTGTTTATTTGAAACAAAAGTAAAAAGTATAACGAAGTCTTCAACTTTTCTATGTACACTCAATCAATGTAGTGCAGATTCGAACTTTTCAAAGACTCTTTTCTATAGCAAACTCCAACTTTATCGTTGATATTTCTAAATACTTATCAGAATCTCTTGCAGAAAATGTCACGTAAGGTTAGCATTCTAATGAGGCATTGTGCACTCTGTCATCGCACGTTTCCGAGTTCTGCTGTGTCTAAATGTTTCACATGACTGTGCAATTGACTAACAGTATAGAAGGTTATGAATTCCGACAAACTTTGTTTAATAGTCTCAGACGGTCTAGTGATTTTTGTAGCTCAAGCTCAAGGGGGTATTGCGCTCATTATAAGTGTTTGTGTGAAACGGTTGACTTGTGCAAATAAACAGACTCGGTTGTCCTGAGTTTCTCTCTGAATTTTAATGTTATCAGAATAGCGCTAATACACTAAATACAAGGACAGAATGCCCCTTTCACATACTAGGTTGTCTATTTTCTCCACACTTTTTGTTGCCTTTTTAGCGATATCCAGTTCATTCCCATTTGTTTTGGGTTTTGATAAAAACCCGAAATTAACCCACGTCCCAAGCTGTATTAAAGCATAAACCTAAGTGGAAAAAATTATTTTAGCGTTTCGTTAGAGAAGGTTTAAATCACAACAGTATTAAATGGAACTTACTGATGATAGTTTGAATATTTCGAATGATGTAAAAGCATGGATGTAAAGTATAGAAAAGATGTATAAGTGTAGAAAAGATGAATAAGTATAGAAAAGATGTATAAGTATAGAAAAGAAGAGAGAACGGAAAAAGTGGACTGAGCTAAGGAAACTGAGCCACTCAGAGGGATATTTGTTCACATGGAGAAACGGATACACATGGTTTTAGAAAAAGGCAGAGAAAGAGAGAGAGAGAGACAGAGAGAGAGAGAGAGAGAGAGAGAGAGAGAGAGAGAAAGAGAGGGGGCCAAGAGAGAGAGAACGCCAAATTGAGAGAGGAAAAGAAGAAGAGACCAAGATGAAAAAACAAAGAGAGAAGAGAGTGCGCTGAGAAAGAGAGAGATATAAGAAAGAGTATAGAAGATGAGACATATCGGATAGAGTTTCATATGAAATGAAAGTGAGAAGTTGTTCCGGTTTCTATGAAAAAACTCGAAAAACGGAAAAATCTCAGAGTTCTTAAGCGGGACTCAAATAGTTATTTGTCGTGACCCATGTTTGAGTGAAACATTTGTTGTGATTGAGGATGAGAGAGGAAAGACAATGAGAGATAGGGAAGATAATGAGAGAGGAAGAGAGAGAGAGAGAGAGAGAGAGAGAGAGAGAGAGAGAGAGAGAGAGAGATGGGCTAATACGTTTTCTACGGCAATGTTAAGTACTGTCAAAATTTAGAAAAACTTGAAATGCTGAATTTCGTTCTCCGATTTTCATAGCAGTTCAATGCAACATGAGTCTAGACTCCACCTCTAATGAAGCCACTAAACCTGATATACACTCTATTCGAAAATCGTGACAAATCGACTTTTATCAGTAGGAAGGTTGTAAACAAAAATGTAGGGATTGACCAAACCATCTTTGTAGTTTGATCTCGAATAAATAGTTATTCACAAATTTCTACCGAGAAGTGACGGCATCAAACTACAAACACAGCGGGATGGGCAACATACAACGGATAGGTCGCTTTTGGAAAGAACAAATCGTATAGGAAGGTTTTCAACAAATATAGGTACGTCGGCGAAAAATCAATTGAGTAACAAAAATATCGTATACACATCATACTAATACAGACTTTTTAGTACTAGATACTGCTACAAAAAGATTTTATTCGGATTTCATCTTTACCAAACTTTCAATAGGTTTTTCCAGTAGATGTTAGTGAAATACTGACATAAAAAGTGAAGATGTTGTATGGTTGTATTTTCTCTGTAATTTAAAAAGTTAAAGGAACAGTCAAAGTGGTTTATGGTTAAAGTATTTGAAACATAGTAGAAAATTAAGTTTCATTTATTTAACAAAATATAGTAAAAATTAGAACAGTTATAATAAGAGAAACGTATTAACATCGAACTTTGTTCATATCAAAGTAGAGGGTGTGTGAACGATTTAAACATGCGGGCGATAGATTTGAATTATGCAGGTTTTATGCAGAATGTAAGACATAAATGACTATAATTTACTGATTTATTTACATGCAAACATGTGATATATAAGAGGAGAAAAAAAAATATAACAGTAGGATGCCAAAATATTCAAACGCGGAAATAA
The DNA here is from genome assembly GCA_964036275.1 of Litoditis marina. Taxonomy (NCBI): domain Eukaryota; kingdom Metazoa; phylum Nematoda; class Chromadorea; order Rhabditida; family Rhabditidae; genus Litoditis; species Litoditis marina. The sequence continues at coordinate 2,689,538 of OZ038434.1, read as the reverse complement.
GTTTCGGAAATCAACAAACATGATTTGGTCATTACAAGTTGAATGAAAACGTATGATGTAGGGTTCAATCTCTCCAAAGCCAGAGCGGTATATGTTGCCTTGTCCTGCTCTGCTTGTAGCCTGTTCACTATGGCGTGTATTGATCAAAGTACAACGAAATTTGGTAACTCTCCGTAAAAATAAAATCACGTTAGTTTCATTTTCTCATGTATGGTTCATACACGACCTAATCTGAATAAATAACTCGATTTATTATTCATTCTACGTCATAATCGGAATTACCAAGTAAGGGCTTCAAGTAATACTCGGAAGCAAGGCATAAAACAAAATATCACCTGCAGAGTTCTAATAATAGTCCTCGTTTTGGTATTTCTTTGAATAACTAATAGAATAGAAGGTTTATGGCACGCGAGAAATGAAAAACAAACTTGCTCATTTCCCAGTTTGACATCGGTTCAATGTAAATCTGCAGAAAAGCTCGAGACATATGTTTAAAAGACTCGTTTCGCATTAGAACTTTACTTTTTTGTATTGTATGAGCGAGCTTCTCAATTTCAAGCATATTTTACCATTAACGGATATTCACGTTTATAACTTTTCTCCTAAATCGCAAATTTCAGTTATTAAACACAAAGTAGTGAGTGAAGAATGACAAGGTAACAAATACACAGGAAAAACTATAACCACCGTAGCCCGTATGAAATATAATAGTAGAATAGCTAGGGGTGGAATACACAGGAAAAACTATAACCACCGTAACCCGTATGAAATATAATGGCAGAGTAGCAAGGTGGACTACACAGCAGAAACTAAAAACACAGTCGCCAGTATGAAATATAATTGCAAAGTAGCAGGGTGGAACACACAGCAAAGACTATAACCACCGTCACCCGTATGAAATATAATGGCAGAGTAGCAAGGTGTACTACACAACAGAAACTAAAAACACTGTCGCCAGTATGAAATATAATAGCAAAGTAGCAGGGTGGAACACACAGCAAAGACTATAACCACCGTCACCCGTATGAAATATAATGGCAGAGTAGCAAGGTGTACTACACAACAGAAACTAAAAACACTGTCGCCAGTATGAAATATAATAGCAAAGTAGCAAGGTGGAACACACAGAAAAAATAACCACCGTAACCCGGATGAAATGTAATAGTAGAATAGCTAGGGTGGAATGTGTGTATTTTGAGTACATACTTGAATCACATGTGTGGCTACCTATCCATTAGTGCTTATTTGGCCATTTTGAAGAGAGAAAGGAGAATGGAGTAAATGGGCTGGAAAATTGGTCATTCGCAGTAGAGAAGTGGGAGGATAGAGACTTCCTCCCTCGGTTTCTCTCTCTCTTTCTCTCTCTCTCTCTCTCTCTCTCTCTCTCTCTCTCTCTCTCTCTCTCTCTCTCTCTCTCTCTCTCTCTCTCTCTCTCTCTTGCTCTTTCTTGCTCTAGCACTATCTCTATCTATCTCATTCGCCAGATATCTTTGTGAGAGAACCTGCTATTAATATTACCTTTATTATGAATAGCAAAGTACAATTAATTTGAAACAAGCGATATCCGTAACCAATATTTCAATTTAAGCAAATATTATGGTTTCAGTTTCCATGGTAAATATTGGGAATAATCGGTCAGACTGAAATGCCCCACGCGAAATGGAAGTATTTAGAAGGTGGGAGAGAGAGAGAGAGAGAGAGAGAGAGAGAAAGAGAGAGAGGGAGAGGGAGAGAGAGAGAGACCAAGAAATGGGGTGAATAAAAGTAGTGAGAAATCTCGAATTGATAAAGAAACAATTATTTAGTAATTACGATTGTCAATTCATGCAATTTCCAGAAAATGATTAATCTAACTGGGTGTATAGGAAGTGACCAAATATTCCTTGTAGTTTGAACTGAATACAATGCGTGATTCACTTTATTCTCATTTTGACTGAAGAGTACTGTGATCAAACTACAAACACTGGCGGTAATGGCCATATTAGGCTTGCAGATTTCACCTCCAAAAACAGCTACAAACAGCAAGTCGAATTGGGCCAATTTAAATGAAATGGCTAATAAAAGAGTAATGTAGTGTCAATTTGTGTGTTTATGAGCAAAAGTAGTGGGTAGTTAGGGGGGTTATTTTGGGGGGCAATGTTCATAATGATGTGAAAGGGAAGGAGAGACGGGAACGACACCAACTTTGACAAATCGCGCTTGAAAATGGGCTCATAATAGGCATATGGAAAAGAGAACGCAACAAAATAACGTCAACCTAGCTTTGTAGAAAAGAAACTCAAATAAAATAACTTTGATTTATCTGGTTTTTCATGAAACATACTTGTTACTGATTTTATTGCAATAGATTTTTGTATAAAGAAAACTTGGTTTTTGCGATTTGCTCCTCCAATATTTGCAGTTTTCAGAATTCAAAATGTTTTGTATTTTATCAATCTTACCAATATCCGCAATACACTTGTGATGCAGAGACGATTTGGTACCATACATCTCCATGTACAAAAGTGGGTTGCATTTCAGAAAGAACCCGGCTTCATTTGGAAGCAACCAATAGTTTTCTACACACGCCACCTCGTTGTTTTTCGGTTCCATGCAACCTTATTGCATGTATAAACCTTCTATATTTGGAACAAATATAAAAATATGAACTATTTATTCTACATCTACACCCATGAATATCACGGTTCGAATCGTGCGCCTATGTTTCCGATGGTGCATTCCTTCACTTTGCCCATTTCCACCAAAGTCTTCCTTGCGCCCATCTCGTAGGTGAACTTGGGCGTTTTGCCAAACACCCAGTCCCACTCCCTCAGTTGTTGGTAGTTTGTTATGATGTCTTCGTTGCCCATCATTTCCGACTCGATGTCAACCAAATGCGAGGAGCAGCTCTGGAGAAACACAAAAGTATAACTGTTTTGTACAATGAAAGCTTCAACACTAGTTTTCAGTTGAATAGTAGCTTTTTCGAAAAACTATGGGACTACCTGTACTACACAACCACAAACTATTCTGTTAACTAGGATTTTCACTCTGTAAACGATCAATGAGTTCAACTGTAGTAGTCCGAACTAAACAGCGATTTGCGCTCACGAACAGTGTTTTCTAGATTAACTTTCTATACATTGGTTTTTATACGATGTGGAACTTTCCAGATTCAAAAATAAGCTTTTCATAATAACCTCAATTGTAAAAACACTTGAATTACTTCAGAAGTATTGCATATCAATCGTACCTCAAACTGTTTGGAGAAGCTGTCTATCACCGTTTTCTGAACCGTCTCCACGTCAATTGAGGGGTCGTCCTGTTTCAAGAAACCAACGGCCGGCGCACTGACACTCAACGAGGCATTCGAATGGATGCGCTGCTGCAAGTACAACGAGAAATTGAAGACTGTGAACCTCTCTCTCTCTCTCTCTCTCTCTCTCTCTCTCTCTCTCTCTTCCTCTCTCTTCTCCCAAGCAACTGTGTCCAATTGATGGAAACAATTACAATATTTTTAAACACCACTCCGATCACTCAAATCCACATCTTCTCTTTCTCTCTCGCTCTGTCTCTCTCCTCTGTCTCATAAACTGGCAAGACCAAAAATGCATCATTTCTTTATTTTACTCCCGACACACTTGCCTGAGCATGTGAATTTAACCCCTGAATTACCTTGACGGGTGACTGTATGGCCCGTGACAACCGTTGTAGGTCTGCCTGAACTAGAAGAGTCAGGTGGTGGTATGCCCTTCCCTTCGAAATTCGGGCAGCCGTCCCGGAACACTTCCGGTCACCCGGCTGCATCTCCATGTCATCCCGTTTATTCGGAACGATCTGCAAGAATAGAGAATCTTTTGATAACTATGTGAAAAACAGGTGATTGGGAAGAATTGCGAGAGTTTTCTTAAACATGTGCCATTTCCAATTCATTAATCTTTCGCGTGCAAAAACCGAGAAAAGCAACTGCCGAGTTTTACTGGAAAAGATAAAAGTACATATCGTTCGACCCCAGTACTGATAACGAAAGCATTTCTTGGATAAACGACAAGACTGATGAAAATGATGAGCATGTTCAAAATTATTATAACAAAAAAGTTTCCCCTCACATTTAACCGGAATTTCTCGTTGAGGGCGTCCGAAATGAACCGCAAATTGCGTGGTCGACAATGCGATTTGTGAGAGGTGAGGAGAGAAATGTTCAGATTTCCTGAAAAGAAGAAAATGAACATTTTATGAGATTTTGCTTGTGAAGTTTTCAGCTTGGTAAAGAATAAAACAATGTCGAATAAAACACAAAAATGACTTCAACGAAAATGATTTAATTGATGAATGTTAGTTATGAACTGAAGCTTAACCATGATAATGCAATTGATAAATGAGTCGATAATGATCTGAATTTCCACAATGATGTAACAAATAATTGAAACTTATACATACCTAGATCATGATACACCGTGCCACCGCCACTATTCCTTCTAGCCAGATCGATACCGTACTGTTTGAGGTAGGGCAGGTTCGCCTCCACCCAGGGATTCTGATGTCGACCAATCACAACACACGGACGGTTACTGTAAGCAATTCAACTAGATTCAAGTAGAATTCTCCATCTAAGATTGTATGAACTGTCAACTAGAAAGCTGGTCTATTTTGGCTAATACGAATGGTAGCTGGTACGAAAGGTCTGTCATTAGCTTCAGGTAGCGCAATTTCTCAATCGTGCAAATCGTACAGTAGGCAGTACAAACTCATTGAGCAATCTTTATGATCTTCAATAGTAACAAAATATTTTCCAGTTGTTCTGTATAGTTGTAAAACAGGTTATAAGCACACTATTTGATAACTCCCATTGAAAACACGGAGCCAAAAACAGCTTAGTTAGCGAGGTATACTGTAACCCTCACGTCCAAACGAATCATACTATACCTCCAGACCATCATTGCATCTCCATCCTCCTCCAGATTGTGTTTCCGGAAAAGAAACTCCTCGAAGGCCAGATTCTGATAGATGCATCGGGACAACGAGATATACACACGGCCCAAAGAACGACCAACTACGTCACACATGGATACTGTAACTATCAGGATTCTATTACCTTAAAACTGAAGCGAATTCAAATTACACTACTTTACTAAAGTGAAGCAAAGGAGAAACCAGACTCCAGTAGAACCAAAGTACACTATCCTTCCTTTTCAAAATCCATAGAAATCAAATGGTTCCATGCCGCAAACTGCATGGCAACAACACCAGTTTCATCATCAGAATGGAAGAAAAACAGTTGGCTATTCACATTTATTTCATAATTAACGATCGGAAAGGTACAACATGGATGAAAACGACCACAGATGATAATTACATTAGGGAAACAACACAACAACGAGAGATCAGAATGAACCATGTAGTTAGGCGATTTCTCCGAGGTAGATTCGCTTGTCACTTCCGGCGGAGAGTACTGAAATTATTTTATTTGAGTAAACGGAATAAACTTAAACTCAAAAACATTCAACTTTGTTCTACACAATGATTATTTATGTTCAGGCTGATTTGTAGAAAAAACCATAATCCAAAATATTTGTACTTTACTCTATTGTGAAACACCAAATTTCAATAATTATTCGGACAGGAAAAAAACTAACGTATGGATTCATTGGGATGGAAGTCGGTGGCGTTGACTGATCCCTGATGTCCCGGCAGTTTGTAAAGAATCTGCTTAGAACTGACTTCCCAGACATAGACGAATCGATCACTAGAACCACACGTGACACGCGTTCCGTCACTTGACCAACCACATTTCAACAGATTCTGTAATTTATCATTTATATTTTTGAGATTAGAGAGCCGAGGTGTTTTGATCCAGAATCCAGAAACAAGAAAAAAGCCAATAACATGATCACTACTACTCCGCCGAGTTACCTCGAAACATTGCCAGTAAATAATATGTAATATTAGGACAAATAGACAACCGAACCTTCTCGAAGTTGTGCTGAAGGCCGTAGAATGATTTGACCAGACGTTGTTCGGGTGCGAATGGCCGGATATCCCACATTTTCACTGAAATACCGAGATGCTTACACAGTTTCAGTTAGAAACGGATAGCCAAGTGCGGTTAAGCACCTCTTTATACGTTTTTGTAGGCGGCAGATACATAGAGCAAAGTATGATCGTTGATACTGTGCGATACGTACAGTACTCACGATCGATAACCAAATAACCATTCTTCGCCCCATGTATCTGTTGCCCGCTGAAAACAGTATGAAGGGGAAAAAATAACCTAGTCCGCAAGAAAGAATGATGAGCTTTGAGCTGTCAGAGCTTAGCAGATGGCAGCCAAAAGCCAATCTGTTGAACTTGCGTACACATTTCGGCCATGTTCTCACGTGGTTCGAAACAAGTGAAAGCACCACATAGTTCACATATACGAGGCCATTTTTTCTACTTTTAAACAAATACAGGAAAATATGTAACTACATCGATATGTTTGTAATCGTACATGAGCAGTCCATCGAGTTGGAGATCAGATGATTTCCATTGGGCGATAGGGAGACTCCCGTGATAGAATCCGTGTGACCTCGAAGTACGTATGTGATGTCATCACGACGCATATCCCACACCTGAATAAATGCCACTGAACTACATTTACATCGAAGTGGATGATAACTGGCTGGCTAACCAAGGCGCAGAAACTGTCCAAAAAGCTACTAAACCGTGTGTATGTGTGTTACTTTTTTGAAAACACTGTTTTTCCAATATCCGGTCCGAAAAAGGACAGACTCATTTATTCAGGTTTCGCAGAACAGAAACCGACTTGATAAACCTGTTCTAGCTCTCATCTCTTCAGTCAAGTTGTGACTGTTTGCCTGAGTATGGCTGACTTTGAGATGAATCATTTATTTAAAGAAGGACAAGTAAGTGGTCCAATCGCAATGCTTCAGTCAATTATACTGAAATACATTTTTCAATTGCAGTTTAAAGGACCGTTGAAACGGGATTGGTCCACATAGACATAATCGTCCTTCATTAACTACGAAATAGTGGGAAACAAGGTATATTTTAAAATGACAACCAAACATGTTAAGCAAATCGTGAATTGAAGTCATGCTGTTGACTGGAATGACTAGGAAACAATCGTACCTTGATTTCATTGTCGATTCCTCCCACCAACACCTGTTCGGCTGTGTCGTTGAAGGAAACAGACGTCTGCTGATACTTGTTCTCATACGTCTTCACTGCTTCCTTTTGTCTGATGTCATGAACCTGCACAAATGTCAAATCAGTTGCATTACCACATTTATTCAACCGCAGTCTCAGTAGAGTTCTCAGTTTGCCGTATGTGCTAAATTAAGCTGCAAACGCGACAATATGGAAAAAATTATGGAAATAGTAAATACATAACTATTTTCACCACTGTGCACAACCTTACGAGTGGGAATGGTATTCTTCTCTAGTACATGAGTATATATCACACACTTCTTGGTCACTCATAACATTCATGGATACGGCCACAGCTTATCTGATGAAGTCAAAAACATTTATAAACTGTACACACTTGTAAAGTGTGAGTACGCTATAAAAAGAAAAAAATCAGATATAACTGTTTTCCTGATTTTGCAGAAAAAGGAGACCCGTTATTTTACTGTATGACTGCTCATCGTTACCCTCTCCCCCGACCAACCTTGACACATCCGTCGTCACTGGCCGAGCAGACCAGTTGCGGTCCCCTTCTTGCGGGATGACACGCGTTCACAATATCCGAATGGGACTTGAACTTCCTCTGACAGGCCCCCGTCTCCATGTCCCATACTCTCATCGTCTTGTCAGTCGCACACGAGAATAACATACTGGAATGAAGGCGGTGAGATTGAGCCCATTTCATAAAAATAATATCTTCTGATTTTCTCAAAAATTGGCCCGATACCTGAATCGTACTTTGCGTTTTAGAGAAATATGAAACCGTATAAATGTGAAACATATCTAAATTTACATCTTGGCCGCCACATTTCAACATTAAAAACAATAATATACAAACTAGATTGATGATTCTGGTCGGACGCCAGAATCAAAAGTTATACTGAACATACTTTACTACTTATTTATTTCAGGGGATGATTACGTGACTTGACTACGTCAATAACTACAAGGCAGTTAAGAGTAAGAGAAACATAAAAACATTGGTAATACCATAATACCTACCCTGAGTCAGTGTTGAACTGTACATCCATGATAGCACCATTGTGTCCCTTGAGAATGGAGAAATTGTCGCAATCGCCGTATACGTTCCAGAGGAAAATCTGAATAGTCAGTGTGAGATACTAAATGACCACATGTTGTCGCTTCAATTGAACATGTAACTTATTCGGATCACTTGACTACATTGAAGATGTGAACTCACGTTCAATAAAGTTGGAAAAAAAAACGACAACAACAACTGACCGTAACAGAGAAAATAGAATATACATTAACGATAATGTTCATTTTAGCCGTGATTAACGATTCACGTTGCAATCGCTCATTAAGAACCATAAAGATTCTGATATTATTATACAACATAATTCCAAAAAGTGAGCTCAATTCTCTCTTTCTACTAATTTCCTAAGACACTCTGAGTTAATTGTCGCAAGATACTCTCACACTCTCGATTGCAACTACCATACCTGTTGATCGAAACCGGCCGACGCGAAACAACTTCCATCGGGAGCGAATCGTGCCGTGTAGATTTCACCCTCGTGACCGTTCAGCAACATAATAGGAGCCTAGAAATGGAGAAGTTATCATAGTAGATTCAAAATGAAATGGACAAATATCTTGAAACTTGAAACCAAAGCCATCCAGGCAATAAATAATAAATGACATCAGTACTTGAAAATGTGCGTCCACCGTCAAATACCATTCAGTTCAGAAACGCTGGAACAGAATGACTTTCTTCCGAATACCCAATAGCAATCCACCTATTAGAATGTTGCATTTGCTTCAAATTCAAAAGCGAAATACTTTCTTTTAAGGTTTCACGGATTGTACTTTCATATATTTTAATTCAGGGAGGGGAGGGTCCGCACTCGCATAGGCCCTATCGACACCAGAATAGGACTAATAAAATGAGAATTATTTTTTGCAGTTTCCGGTACATTTCTCTACAGTTTCCAGAATTGAATCGTATTGGCAGTGGGATTAACCTTGCGGTCATCGCTGCGAATTGCTCAAAGCGAGTATCATAGGTGTTGAATAATTGTTCAATTAATTTCATATCTCAACTTATTATGTAATTGCGCCAAGTCCATCTACAATATTAAAACAAAGTACTAGATGAAAGAATCATGTCAGTATCAGTGATTGTTCTATAAACCTACTGTCTTGTGAGAAGAGAACTTGCCTGTAATCTGGTTAATCGCACATTCTGCGCCGGAATTCCGGTGGCCAGGAGAGATCTGCTGTCGTCTATCTTACTCCGCTTGCTGCCTGAATATAACTCTTCGTACTCAGGACTTCTATTTATGTAATGTGCTCAGCTATATTGTAGATGAAATATACGTTATGGAACTATTCGGACTGAAGTAAATTCTACAAAAAATAATAGAAATTCATGTTTCATTCCTCAGAAGATAGATTAATCTCATTTGGTAGAGAATCCACTTCAAAAAGTTGCGTAAATCGTAAAACAGAACTCACTAGGAACGACATCCATAGGCATAGCGGGACGCTTGAACGGATCACCACCGGTTGAAACTGAGGTCATTTTGCTAAAAATATTAAACAATTTGAATACACCATGCATAACACAAACGCATTTCAGAAAATATGAATGAAACAGGTACAAATAGCGAAAAACGCAGTTATAAGGTTCGACGGACCGGGAAAAACTAATAAATAACAAATAAATAGTTTATCCCAATATCAATAGAACAATGTTTACAAAATGGTACAGAAGACGAGATCTTTTCTTCACTGAAGTTCGAGTTGCGGGCGGAGTAGCTTGGCCTTAACTTCGTTGGTTGCAGCGTATCCGGTACCTGACGAAAGAATGAATCAGCATGATAAAAAACATTTACGTGAATTATTGAGTCTAGAGCAGGATTATGATAACGATATTGAAAATAATCGTGGACGTTCGTGAAAGAATGAAAATAAACAGTAACAGATTTGCCAACCTCCTCTTTGTAGTTCGATGATGTCATCCTCTGTCATTTTGTCTCCCGAAACAGGATCTGTCCAATCCTTTCGTATTAACTTCTCCACCACGTCGTATGTGACGACTGATTTGCTGTAAACAATTGAGTTGAAAAGAGTTGGAAGTCAAGCAGAGGTCACGATGGAAATAAAATCGTCAGAAGGTTATCAAATTGGGATTTCCAATATAATAAACTACTGCACTAGAATTAACCGTACAACTGTTCTCCAAAACAAAAGTTTTTGATTGACGTTGAAAATGTAATTTTCGATTTGGCATCGAAATGATCTCTTTCGGAATCTTGCCAATTTTGGGCAGAAGGATACAGTATTTAAAAATTTCAGGCTATCCAGTCACACTTGCCCTTGACTGTGACTCAGGGCAAGTGTGACTAGATAGCCTGAAATTCTTTTTTGATTTTGCATCGAAATTGGACCAATCTCCTTTTCGAAGTAACTGTAGCCCGTTTTCAGACTTTTTTTCTTGGTTATTGTATTGAAGTGTGGTGACATAATCCTACTGAATTGTTCAAACTCACGATTTCTTGAGATACGCACATCTTGTTGTATTCGTGAGGGCATCATGCGTAACGGGACACATATACCGAATCTACGAAAATATATTGATGAAGAACTATTGATAAAATATACAGCATCCCATGATTTTCAATATTCGAGTACTCGTGCGGCGATGGTGCATAAATTCACAACATTCAGAATAATCAGGTAGCAAATCTACTTATTGCTAAAGTTGAACTTGATTTACTAGAACTAGCATAACAATTAACGAATTCATGTTTCAAATTATTTAATTGAAAAGCTTACCATTTTTGCATTTGGGTTCTTTGGGCCTTCGTCCTGAGGCATATCAGTGAACTTTACTTCCAACAAATCCTTCAGTTTCAGTGTCTTATTGGAAAGTGGGCATAGGACCTTTTGATTCTGAAGAGATATGGAATATGGATAGTCTTCAAATGCAGTAAACACAACAATGGAAAAATGCTGCATAGTAACTTTATTTGTACATAACTTTTCTGACCCGTTTGCAAAAATCCGCGACAAAAAGCTTTAATTCAATGGGGGCTATGTGGTATACACCGAAAATAAACCATTATTCAATTGAATCCTACAATAAACCTGTTAGATGCTCACCGGTTTCTCCAATTTAGTGATGTCAGCGGTAGGATTGAGTTCGGGGATCCAGAAACTTGGCAACTGTTTGCTCCTAGAATAACAGTTGGTTTCACTAACTTCGCATTCCCAGATCTCAAATTCTTACCATCTGCCTCACATTTGTTGCAGAGGCCCATGATCAGCAAATCATTTTTTTATAAATGCAATCCCATATATTACACTTTCATTCTTCTACGTTCTACGACTATAGACAACAAGATCATTAACCTATCTGAAAGATAAAACTTGGTAGTGGGTCTCATTGTTACAAACAAACAAACGTTCTTCTACTCAACCAACCTGTCTCCTTTCATATTGGAAATCTCTCCCTCCTTCCCCGTTGCTTTAACTTTCTCGACTGGTTGCCCAATCGCACTTCCTGATGTCATGTGTCGCTTCTGTAGAAGAGAATTTCAATAATTTTTCACTGTGTCATTGTGCTGGAAGTTTCAACAGCTTTGATTAAAAAGGCCAGCGTAACTTTACAATCAGTGGTCTAACACGATAGCAGGCAATTTGATTAGAAGGATTTCTTATGGAAACAGCAACTAACCAATGGATTTGGCTTCTCCTTCTCGGGTGTGTCGAACTGAGATAGATCGACGTGAGCTCCAGGGTGAGCAGGAGTTCCCTCTAGGGCAGCAAATTTCTTCACTCTTCGTTCATGGTCTGCGTCAGTTGCCTGTCAATGTGTCAATTGCCACTCATTGAAGGGAAATAAAGTAACAAGTGAGTAAATTAAATTCAGAAATAAACCCCATTCGTAGGCTCTTGTAATTTATATGTAATAACGAGTGGTCTGAAAAGGTCATTTTCTGTTATTTTGTGCACATCAGACCTCCAATTTCAACGTATAACGCAGACAAGTAGTACAATACTCCAGAACAAACATATAAGGTCACCTTTTTCTGATCTTCCTGTTGCTGACTACACTGTCGCTCCCACTCTTTCGTGCGTTTGGCGATCTCCTTTTTCTGTGCCAAAATATATTCCAAAATGGCCTGTCGGTCAAATATATACCCATTTGGAGTTATTACTGCTTCTCTGAAAAAATAACGATTCACGGTATTGGTTGGTTGTCATTTGTTGTTGAACACGGGTGCTTCATTTGTCATCACGCTCTCGCATTCTTTTAAATTCAAATTACCTCGAACACAATTCATAAATTAAAAACTAGTAAACAAAAATTCTGGCGGTCGACAGATAGTTACAGAAGTTTTAAAATGCTACATGCAAGCTAATTTGAGCAAAGTACCTTCGTAGCTTTTCTGAAGCCAGAAAACCCGGAGAGGACACTGTTCAAAATATAGGGATTTGTCAAAGCACATGAAGAGGACTACTACGGCTCACACCAAAAATGCATCGTTATCACGAGGTAAAATCATACTTGCAGGGTTGAAGAGTGAGGGAGCAGCAATCAAACTCCTTGATGGAATCCGCACCAAGACGAGCGTGCAAGGTTCCGTATCCACTAGTCTTAGCATCTCTCTTACGCTCGTGGTAGGAGTAGACGGACGATGCCGTACAATTCTTTCCGTGTCGTGTCATATCTTAGAGAACACGATGAAAGAACATACCGGGAAGCGGCGAACTACAGTAGTAAAGGACATATAACCAGGGAACAAACAGAAAACAAAATTGATAACATTTTCATTAAAATGTAACAACAAGGCATAACAACGCGTCTACTTGGCCTTCTTGGCACGGATCTTACGGAGGTAGAATTCGAGCTCCTTTCCTTCCAAAATGTAACCGTCAGCACGGCCAACCTGTCCGGGGCTGGATGAAAGACGAGCTGAAACAAAATCATACCAGAATGCGAAAAGGTATTCTAACGACGTTATGCCGAAACTACCCCTGGTACTAAGAAACTGCCGGTGTACACCCTTAAATATCAGAGTAATGGAAAAACTAGCACATTGTGTAAAATCAACTGGTATATCGAAAGGCTTGACTCTGCGCAATACAGGATAAAAAAAACTCCATAGCAGAAACGTAAAACTACTTTAAATGAAAATTTTTAATAGAACCCAAATTTTATCTCTTTAGTAGAAATATATAATGCTAACACTCTGATTTAACAAAAAAGTCCTAGTTGCACACCCCCACCAGAACCATATGTGACCGTACCTAGAAGTCTTCCGGCCTGGAACTGCTCAACGAGGAGATGGTCGACCTGGGCGGTCTTCTGACGGTCGGTGTATTTCTTTTGGCAGGACGCGGATCTGCAATAGGAAAGGTATGAAGAAAGCTGAAGTATTCAAATTCAGTTACGTACGTTGTGAACTACATATACACTTCAATTATTTGGCGAATTTTTCTTTTCTCTGAAGAGCTAGTGCCACATTCTTTGATGCAGATGAATAATGCGACTTGCAATATAATAGTAACACTCCTCGACGCAGTATGCAGCAAGCCTGCATGTACTACTGCATGCATGTGCATGTACTATAGTCATTTCTCAGAAAAAAAATGTATGCTAACAAAAAAATGCAACACACAAGAAAGTATAAGCTGAAAATGGCATGAGACACCCTTCTTTAATTCACCACATTCAGAACATAATTGCTGAAAATGAAGACGAACTTCCAAGAAACAGGCAATGTGCAAATACCTCTTCTTGTTGATGATGGCGGAATCTTCCTCGGAGAGCTTAGCTCCCTTCTTTCTTCCAAGAGGAGTGGCGTAGTGAGCCTCATACCACTGTCGGAAAGGAGCGGCATCAACAGTGATGACGGTTCCCTTCACGAGAGTCTTGGTACGGACCAACTCGTTGTTGGTAGAGTTGTATACAGTATCAACAATACGAGATTTACGGGTGACCTCTAAAACAATGTTATGAAACTATCGGACGGTAAAAATAAAATAACCAAACCTCATAAAATTCTGGAAATCGCTTGAGTGAGAAGAATCAAAACAACAGCCATCTAATCACTTGATTTATACTTTTTTGACTTAGAATACTTGCTTGGAGAAGTAAACAAAAAACGGACTACTCTTCAGCCTAAAACATGAAAAACGGACTACTCTTCAGCCTAAAACATGAAAATCGGTCTACTTTTGATGAAAAATTCTAAATTTTCACGTGTTCACATCTGAAAACGGGTTACTTTTTGTCGCATAGTCAGACCTTACTGGTGTACGGAAGTAAAATTACACGCCTGTGTGGCACAATCTCAATACTGACAGCAACACGAGCTAAACTATGACTTCCACATTAACGCAATGGGTAGAGAAACCATAAAGAAAAATTATGAATAGCGTCTCTGTAAAAAGTTATAAAACTAACGCTCCGAGGCCCAGGAGAAGTTTCCTGCGTCCAGACGGAGTGCACGGTACTTGAGGCTTCCACCGCGAACGCGGACAAGATGAACTCTCTTGGGTCCAATCTGGAAAATTGAATTTAAATCGAAAGCCCGCCAGAAGGTCTAGCGAGTTAAATTATGAACAAATGGCTTAGAGATACATATTTAGAAAAAAAATTCATCGTATTAGCTTCATTAATTGAAACTAAAAAGCATTTCAACAAAACATGGGCTTGAGTAGTAAGTAGATTCTACGAATTTGGTTGCCTCGTATTCGGTTCATCGTAAAATCTAATCACCGCTTTGGAGCTCGTGAAAAACTACATGGGAAAAGGAATTGATAGATTTAACGTATAAGTTAATCGTCAAAACACGATATGAAAAGTTCGCACAATGATTCAAGTTTTTCGAAAGAAACGGAGCTTAGATATTATAAACAGTTGTAACCAAGATATTTTTAAACAGTTGTAACCAAGATTTTCAACATTTTATACCTTGGTGTTGGCAGCGGGACGGCCCAACTCGAACTTTCTCTTCTTGTGAGGGACTGGGCGAGTAGCACCAGTCTTGTAGCGCTTATGCCACGAGTCGCGCGAGATACCCATTCTAAAAAAAAATTGCAGATGAAAAAATAAAATGACGAAACTTAACGAGAAAACGAAAAAAACACACAAGAAAACGGCAGAATAACAGGACGTTACATTAATTTTTTATATATACTGCTAACGTGAAGAAAAGCTTTTGATAGTACACGAAAACATCCCAATAATACAATTACACCTATCCATACACATTTTCTTAGGCCAAAAGAGCTAAAATTGAAAATAGCAAAAATGCGAAATTGTCTTCAACCGAATACGGTCGGATTATTTCGAGCGTTGGGACCAATTCACCCTGATTCAGTTACCCGTCCTTTGTCAAGCCTGTTGGAAAGAAATGTCAAGGGTGAAAAACTAAAAGAAAAAACTGTATTGTAGTAGAAAAACATTTATTTAGTGTATGCGAAAATATTTTTAAAATTTGTCAGCATAGTTCTCGCTTAATACATATTAACTGCTCGTATTTTCCACAAGATTTGTTTAGTTTCTATTTTTTTCCAACGGCACGCCACTGTACAGGAGTTGGCGCGAATTTTTAGATTTGATATTGTGCGCGAAAGCGGGCTGCATTTGGAAGGTTTTCTGTGAAAAAGTCTTTTGTTTTATTTAACATTTTCAATTTTCAGTGCTGAAGGTCGTTGTTACGCATTTTATGTTGAAACATATGTTATTGTGCTAGCAGTTTCACGGTCTGATTTTCATTTAGGAAACATGGATACTCAGAACAATTTCGGTTTGGTGGACCGAGCAGACGAGATCAGAAACAGGGAAACCGTCCAGGAATACCTCAATTTTCTTGATGACTCGGTAAATAGTTTTTGCATCGAATTTATCACGGGTATTTTCGCATTTTTAATAGTTTGAATATTTAATGTTGTGGAGAAGGTGAACCACAATGTTGAGAGGAAAGGAAATAAATTTTGGCCTCTGTAGAAACAGTTTCTTTTCAGGCGGACCAGAAGATCTACGTGGGGAAAGTGGATGAAATGATTCAAGATGGTGGCGTTCGCCTGATTGTAAACATGGGCGATGTTTACAAAAAGTTGCCGGAGAGAGCTAATGGGTGAGTAATTTGAATGGAGTAGTGTACAGACGGAAATTACATTTACGGTATCTCAACAACGATTCAGTGCGTTCTCACGTGTTTATTGGCTTTTTTTGAAAAACCGACAATTTATTATATGAACTTCCAACAACCTCCACCAGTCGTCATACACTTACCATTGCAGTCTGATAACGAACTTCGTGGAGGAAATCATATGTCTTCAGCAAGCTGCCAAGGAAATTATCTCTCGGGCCAGTCCCGAATATGCGAAACAAAAGTAAGTATTCACCAGTACTCTCGCCTATTGGTAGGTACTCATTTGATAGGTACTGATGTACCGACCAATAAGCCAAATAGCCTCCTTCTCAAAGATACTTTGAAAATACTTTCGTGTACATTACATGAGCGAATTCCCTAACGTAAAGATCGCAAATTTCGATCTAAACAACACTATTACATTTAGGAGTATAGCGAAAATCATTGTTTTTCAGCGAAATATATGTTGGCTTCGAGGGCAGTTTCGGAGATCGTCACGTAACTCCACGTTCCTTGAAGTCCAACTTTCTTGGCAACATGGTCTGTTGCGAAGGAATCGTTACCAAATGTGAGCTCCTCTCCTGAAATTGTGGTTCTCGATTAGCTTATGTAATATCATTGCTATTGAAAAATGACTTTTTGTTTTTAGCACGGTATTTCTTCATACTTTTCTTTACAGGCTCAACTGTCCGGCCGAAAGTCGTTAAAAGTGTGCATTTCTGTCCTGCCACAAAGAAAACTTTGGAAAGGAAGTATACCGATCTCACCTCATATGAAGCGTTTCCCAGCAGCAATGTGTACCCCACCGAGGTTGGCTGCTTGTTTTAACTTCACGTCTCCGTTTTGAATATCCCGTTTGCCGCTGCAAGATAGTGTTCATGTGCATGTTCCAGAATAACAGCTAGATTTAGAAAAAAGAAATTACTAATGGTCCAGAAAAATCTGAATGTTATCGAGTTTTCGTGCTTATCAGATCATATATAACCCAATTCTGTTAAATTATTTTATTCAGGACGAAAACAAAAACCCTCTGGAGACCGAGTTTGGACTCAGTACCTACAAGGATCACCAAACGTTCTCTATTCAAGTTAGTTTCGTTAAATTCCAGAACTGTAAGACAGGTGCATTTAGAAAAGTTACAGCTCAACCCTCAACAATCGTAAGTGGCATGAGGTCTTCATTCGTTCATCAACTAGTAAATTGTTACATTGGGATAGTGCCGATTCGGCACTTTGTTGAGTTTGAGTTAAGCATCCTGCTTCCTGCCAGTCATGACCACAAGTTGCACGCGTGCAACATTTTTGAAGGGAGAAGGTCGTAAAGGTCCCAACAGAGAGGATTTTTTTTGAAATAATGGCGAATTTGGCCGATTTTTGTGAAATTCTCGCAATTTGAAGAATAATTTCGTATTTTTCGGTGAATTTCTATTTTTTAAGGGGAAAGGTCGTACCGGCGGTAGGGTCGGTCATTGGTCACCCCTGCTTCCTGCATTGCCCATTTTGCATAAAATTGGGAAAGTTCTTGTGTTAGGACCTTAGTTTGCTTATTTAAGTGCATATTTCGCGCTTTTCACAGAAAGTTGTTCAGTTTACAGCGAATTTACCCGTTGATGTTTGCAGGAATTGCCGGAGTGTGCGCCTGCCGGGCAGTTGCCGCGTTCGGTTGATGTCATTTCTGACGATGATTTGGCTGACCGCGTGAAGCCGGGAGATCGTGTCAGAGTGATTGGACTGTACCGCGTCCTTCCCAACAAGCAGAACGGATTCTCCAGTGGATCATTCAGGTAGTTACTATTTACTGTTCTAACATTCATCCTTATCAGATTTCAGATACAAAGCCTGCTAGATGCGAAGGTGTGAAGAGAGACACCTTTTCTATTTCATAAGATCTGAATTGCGACTTTTATCCCTGAAATTAGCTTTTGTTTCGAAAAATGTGAACTAGAAGGCATTTTTGAGTTTTATGGCAACCAATAAATAATTGTGTATGACTACTAATTTTCCGAAAGAAGGAGACAATATATGAACCAGAAGTTCATCATGAAGTTCAATGCGCAAATGCGCATGTTGCAGATCGATCCTTATCTCGAATAACATCCAACTTCTCGCGAAGGACACAGCTCCTGATTACGATGCGGATGATGTGAAAAACATCCGAAAGATTAGCAGAAGAAAGGATGTGAGTGAACGTGTCACAATGGAAAAATAAGAACTGGTTTCCGTTGTATTTTAGCAATGTTTGAGTACGGTGTGATGCGTGCTAGTGTATTTGTAAATAGACGCCTCAATGAAAATATCGAAGTTCACAAAATATTTTTTTCAATACAGTTGTCTTATTGCGTATTTCGTTGATACTATTTTTTTATTGAGGAAAAGTATAATTTGGCTTGAAATCAACCCTTTTACAGGTATTTGAGTTGCTTTCCCGCTCGTTAGCTCCCTCGATTTGCGGCCATGAGGAGGTAAAAAAGGCAATCCTATGTCTCTTGCTCGGAGGAGCTGAGAAAATTCTCGACAACGGAAGTCGTCTCAGAGGAGACATCAATGTTCTTCTCATCGGCGATCCATCGGTGGCTAAATCTCAACTTCTAAGGTACGAATGCTTTATTATTTTTGAATTGACGTATTTGATTTTTTGAATTGACAGTTTTGTGCCAAATTTACAATTCACTCTGGCACCAACAGCTACTTCCACCTTCAAATATTCAGAACCGTCATCTTGCATTTCAGGCGAGATCAGCACTAGCCAACTGATTGCTCGGTGTAAGCCCTCTCAATAACGTTGTGCTTCCTACCATACTCTCCTCATCACTTTATCGAATACACCTCATCCGTGAAGTTGTCGAAATAGCCAGAAAAAGTAGTGGAAAACGGTCAACCTTTTCACCGATAACGAGAAATATGTGATGAAAGTCATTACTTTTTACTTTACGTGTTAAAATCTAAAAACGGACTCCTTTCTGTCGAATAGTCAGACCTTACTGGAGTATGCACTTTATTTTTGAAATATGCTTGTAAAAACGTGTTTGAATGTCAGGTATGTGTTGCACTCTGCGCCGCGTGCCATCGCCACCACCGGTCGCGGATCTTCGGGCGTCGGTCTGACGGCGGCAGTTACAACGGATCCGGATTCCGGAGAAAGACGACTGGAGGCCGGTGCCATGGTGCTCGCAGATAGAGGAATCGTGTGCATTGACGAGTTCGATAAGGTAAGAGCTTATTTTGTTTCAATTATAAACCTAGGCTGATGAATACTAATAAACAATTAAGTAGATCTACTGGAGACTGTATTAGTAGTTGTAGTACCGGTGCCATGTATTCTTGGTAATTAGCTCAATCGAAGTGAAATGATCCAAAGGATCATTCTTTACCGGTGTCGTTGCTGTTATGCAACGATGCCAAGTGTTACTTCGTATATTATAAATGGTTTGTCGATAACTCTGTAACTGTTTGTTATGCTATGGAGACGTTTACCATTCCCACATGAGAGAAATATTACGAAAATATCGCGAAACAGTGTGCGAAAAATGTTTGAATTCACTTAATTTCATTGGGATCGTAACTTGGGAATTAGGAGGTGTAGGTCACGCTTGTTACATGTTACATGTCTGATTCGTCAATTCGCATTTTAGATGTCTGATATGGACCGAACAGCCATTCACGAGGTCATGGAGCAAGGTCGTGTCACAATTGCCAAGGCGGGCATCCACGCGAAGCTCAATGCTCGTTGCTCCGTACTAGCTGCTGCCAATCCCGTCTACGGAAGGTGAGTTAAAGCAGCCATCGTAAATTGCTGGACTTTTTTTCTCGTCATTTTTCTGGTTTCCGGCCCCCAGACAACTTCCAAGCAGCAATCATTTTTGTAGCGGTTCGCTCCACAAGATCTCCACAAGAAAGTGCGCAAGTCAGGGACACATACTATCTCAGACTGTGTGTGTTGTGTGTTCTCATTAACCTTGATGCCCTCTCTCTTTTGTAGTTTGCTAATCACAAAAATTGGCCCCAAGGTTTTCAAGTAGTAGCACATGTTGCGCATTGCGTTTTTACCAAGCTAATTAGTTCACATTCAGATACGATCCCTTCAAGACTCCCATGGAGAATATCAACATGCAGGACTCTCTATTGTCTCGTTTCGATTTGATCTTCGTTCTTCTGGACGAGGTAAGTTTTTATTCTAATAACCAATATCTGCTTTTTGGGTATTTTGTCGATTTGGCGTTTATTTATAGAAAATTCTTCCATTTTGTATATAAAAGTAAAAACCATTTCATTAACATAAGTTTTCTTTTCAGCATGACGCTGATCGCGATAAGATGGTTGCCGAGCACGTGCTGAAACTGCACAGATACCGCACGCCCGGAGAGCCCGATGGAACAGTTTTACCCATGGGATCAGGTATGTACACGATACCATACAACCATAGGTGGGATAATCCTGGTTAGGGATACAAAGAGTTAAGGATCCCTCCCGCAGAAAAACACGAAAGGTTATAGGTCCCCTCTCGCCCAGTCTGTTAAATAGTTAAGGGTCTCCCGGTCAGCGGACCGTGGCATCCCACCTGTGCATACAACCATACACTACCTTTTAGTGGGATGTGACTACTTTCTACGAAAATGAGCCAGTTTTACATTCAAATACGTCATTTGAATGCATTATTCAATTTTTTCACGAACAACTTGTTTTTATAGTCTTGGTGGATATTCTGCCAACTTTACTGGTGTATATGTGCAACCTCTAAGAACGACATTCGAGAATTACGAGAACGTACAGGTGTTCTTGAGTTTAGTACGATGCACATGTTCAAGCTGACAATAGTAACTATTGTGCAAGATGCAATCGACCTAGAATGATTTCTGTTAAGTTACCTGTGTGCTATGACCTTAGAAAGGTGTCATTTGTAGGTGTGGACACCATGAGCACATTGGATCTGGAGCAACACAAAGCGGCTGATATGTACGAGAAGAACACAGACTGGACTGGATCCACGTAAGTTTCACGTTGAACGTGGTTTGGGGACTATTTGGTAGTGATAGTGGTTTTTGTTCAGTTTCATCTTTCATCGACACCCGGTTGATTTCTGACAAGGGACGGAAGATGAAGTTTGGCAACCCAAAAGTCAAAAGGGGGGATAGTTTTCGGCGCCGAATCAAAATTGAAACGTTCTTAGCAATCAAAATACTATTTAACCGACATTTCTTTTCATGATTTCCGTCACAGTCACTCTAGTTTATTTTAGGCAGAAGATTCTTTCCATGCAGTTCATGAAGAAATACATTCATTTGGCTCGGACAGTGAAGCCCAAGTTGACAGAGGAGGCCACTTCTTTTATCTCCGATGTCTATGCTGAAATTCGCTCATTCGATACCTCCAAGACTGATCGCGAGAGGGTAGGCGCTTTCTAGTCTAGTTGTTTTTTGTTTCTAATTCAATTGAGTTTATGTTAGTGGGCGATAAACGGGAAAATCATGCGGAATTTGATTGGAAGTTGTGAAATTTCCATTTTTTCTTCGAAGTTCAGATGGTCACGTATGAAGCTTCCGTTACGCGGTTTCAATGTTGTGATCCTTTTGCGTGACCTTTTTCTGCTAAGCAATTGAATATTTAATTCTGTTCCAATGATTCGATATATTGAATAATAGATTTAAGGTCGTTTTAACATGGTGTGCAACATTTACAGACTATGCCCGTGACTGCTCGTCAGCTGGAGACGTTGATTCGTATTTCGACGTCAATTGCGAAGGCCCGTTTCTCGAAGACAGTCGACCGAACTGACGCTGAAATGGCAAGTTATTAGACCAGTTCAACCCTGACCACAAAACTGCGAAAGTTAAAAAAGCAGCCTAAACTACGTATTTTCAGAGAATTTGTTTTTCTGCACAAAATTACAGTAAAAAGTTACTGCAACGTTGGCAACGTACAGATCGTTAGTTACTTAAGTCGAAGTAAAGTGATTCTTGAATTCAAATAACACAGGCTGGATAACTTTTTATTCGGACCAATGAATACTTCGCAAAACGTATAGGGTTTGTCGATAACTCTGTAGCTGTATGCTATGCCATGGAGACGTTTACCATTCCCACAAATGGCCAGGCGCTCTTCGAAATTAGCTTCTTTGGCAGCAACCTAGAACGCTAAATGCATATTGTATGATAAATATGTTTTTTTGTAATTATTTCATAATAATTAGATTTTTTGAAGGCGTACAACCTGTTGCACTTCGCCTGCTTCAAAGAGAAGCCGCGTGCCCGTCTCGACTATGAGAATTCGAAGAAGAAACGAGTGGTGGATGATGAAGAAGACGAGGAGATGGAAGATGACAGCCAGGTGAGAGGAAGGATAGAAGGGCAGCAGTAGGTCATGGTGCCAGCCTGTTTGTAAATGGAGAGGCTAGGTGGAATAGTACCGGTTCGAGGGCTGGATGAGGAAACCCCCCCCCCCCCCCCGTGGAAAAAAATCATAGCCCTCTAGGTACTTTTCTAAAAGTTGCACCCATTCATGAGTAAAGTGCCTTAAATTATGAGTTGAAAATGTTACGAAGGATTGTAGCCTTGTAGTATAAGAAATGAGCCAGTCCGTGTTACCTACTTTATCCATACGCTTTTTCAGGAATCGGTCGCCACTTCAACCCAGCAGTCAACAGGATCGGGTCGCGGCACCAGAAGGTTTGTGCTGTCTCGCATGGCTCACCGATGTGTATACGCAAGTCGAGTTAGGGAAACGGAAACATGTGTGACTTCGAGCGAAAAGTTTACTTCAGTACAATTTCAACCGAAGGACAATTTTGAAAAAGCAAATTATAAAAAATCATCTTCAATAATTTCCTAAACCGAACGGCAATATAAGTGTTTTTAACATCTTTAAGCTTTATCAAATATTTTTTCTTTTTCCCGCTCAAATTTGAATTCAAAGTTTTGGCGCCAAAGTTGACCATGTGTGACGTGGCATGTATTGTGAAATGAAGAGGTCAAATTTTTAATGTTAATTATTAAGTTGCTCGTATTTTACTTTTAGTGGCTCGATTTTTTAGGGAGATTTATTATACTTTTAATGGCTATTTTATATTAGTATCTTCTGATTGTTACCAACCAGTTGCTTCATTTCTCTTCGATGCTTTGGCTCATTTTGAAATAAATCAGCTATTTCTCTCCGAAAATGGTGTAAATCGAAGTCTTAACGTGATTCAAATAATGAAATAATTACATTTTAATTTGTGAAATTCGGAAAAATGTATTTGTTTTCAGAAAAGCAGCCATGGATTCGCAGCCATCTACTGTGGACGAAGAGGAAGAGACTGTCTCGCAGCCATCTGTCAAGCGACAGAGAACCGAATCAGCCGCCATCTCCGTTGACAGGTATATAATAATAATAATAATGCGAAATATATTATAGTTCTTTTTGGCTCCAGTGTTTCCAGTGGCAGAGCTGCAAAAGAGCGTGATCAAATCACACCTAGTATGTGGCGAACTAAGCGGACTTGCTGTTACAACTTTTATTCAAGTGTGTTGTGGGTGTCATCTATGTTTTTTGCGTCATTTCATCGTTATGTTTTTCGCAATCAAAAGTTGTATTTTATTAGTAGATAGATGCACGACTAAAGAAAAAATGAAATCTGTTTTTTTTTCAGCTTAAATTACGCTCTTTTCAGGTACAAGCAGTTCCAGAAGTATGTGCGCAAGGCCTTCGACGACATTGGTATCACAGATGACATGGTTGACCTCAGTAAAATCACCGAAGGTACGTTATTTTGTGGTAGTTTAGATAGTTGCAGCTGACTTTTCCATTCTTCGAGTCGAAGTTCTGTTACACTTGTGTAACTGGCATTGTTGCTTTCAATCAACAATGACCAGATCATTACTTCGCAGATCACAAATGGTTTGTCGATAACTCTGTAGCAGTTTTTCAAGCTGTAGAGACTTTACCATCCCTACAATTAAAACTATCGGAAATTAGTAACATCTCATCGTTTTGTGGTCACGAATGAACCCCAGCTGGGGATAGAACCCGTTGAAGTCGTTCTTCAATTGGGTCTGAGTTTCCGCCTTTTGAAACTCTGACCTTTACTGAAGCTTGAAATTTTGAACTCTAGTAACAACCCCCACAGTTGTTTACTCTTGTTGTTTCTAAGTATTCATAACTGTTTTAATAATTATATTATTTTCCAGGTGTGCAGTCTCAAGCTGGTCGTCTCGTGTTCAGTGAGGGTGAACTGACAGCCGCCTACGAGCAAATGGCAAGTGACAACGCCGCCATGATTGCCGACGACAAGATCACTCTCATCTAAGCAGTTCCACAGTGTCCTTGTTTACTTATATACAATATAGTGTACTTGTATACATTATACTCGTATAAATGTATATAGCATACTTGTATACTTTACTGTGTACATGTATATTGTATACATCATACTTGTATAGAGTATCCTTATCCTTGTTTTATGCATTCATTATCTAACCATTCCTTCTACCCAATCAACTTGTATTATTCCTCCAATATCATATCCTCACCTGATTTTATGCTTTATCATGTTGTAAAGTTTTATGTTGTCCACGTTGGCCTTATTGATTTGCTAATTTGGCATCCCGCCTGGATCTCTTTATTTCTCAGTTCTTTATCCGGTTCCATATGTATTTGTTACGATCTGAGTTGGTTTCGAAATGAATGTAATCATTCCAGCTGTTTGTTTTCGTGGATGCAATTAACTTGTTGGCATTTGATCTTAATCTGAGTAATAACATAAATACAAAACCATAAGAAAGACAATTTTATGGAAAATGACTTAAGTTAGGCTGAACTTCAGAACAACTATAACTACCCATAGTTCCTCATAGAAAGCGTTGGCTTCAAGAATTCAAAAACAGAAATCAAGGATGTTACCAATAATTTTATTCGCAATAAACAAATGTTTAGTTAGCCTGAACTCTTCTTCTTCTCTTGACAATGCGTCTTCTGTATTCGTTGGTCTGTGTGTTGTTCTCCTGATGAGCCTCAACAAAAGGAGACTGAGCTGGAGCAGATCGGTCAGGACACGGGCAGTAGGCGGCGTCTGCCCCGGGAATACCCACTTCACCATCGATTCCACAGATTCCGTCTTGTCCCGGGTATCCCTCGGGTCCTTTGGGACCAGCTGGACCCTCGGCTCCCGGTTTACCCTCGTACCCGTCTGGTCCATCTTGACCGGGCGCACCTGCAAATGAATACAATTAATTAGAGTCTATATTTAAATATTATCTACTCTTCTCTGTGTGAACTTCAGTTATTGAAGAGAAAGGACAACAATAATGAATGAACTCCCTACCTGCTGGTCCCTCGGGACCGTTTGGTCCCTTTGGTCCCGGCAGTCCCTTTCCTCTGGTTCCGTCCTGGCCGGGTTGACCGGGTTGACCGTCTTTTCCGTTTTTCCCGGGGGCGCCAGAATCTCCGCGCTGCAATGACTAAGTTCCGAATCCAAACTATGTGAGAAGTTTATATAATGTAGCCGTGAAACGCGTTGGAACAATGGCGGTTATGCACTATTTAGGGGCACATCGTTATTTCATGATGTGCTAAACATGAGGCTCGTGTTAATCACATTGAACTTCATGTGCTTTCATCTCACCTCTCCAGGTCTTCCGTCCTGTCCGTTTATTCCCGGTCTACCCTCGTATCCTTCCTTTCCGGGCATTCCGGGTTCCCCTTCCGGTCCATCGGGTCCTTTGGGACCAGGTGGTCCCGCGGGACAGACGGTACAATGTCCCGGTCCTCCTGGGTATTCGAACTTGCTCTCTCCGTCCTGACCAGGCTCTCCGGGTTCTCCTGGTTCTCCAGCATCTCCGACCTCACCGGGAGCTCCGGGGGG
The DNA here is from genome assembly GCA_964036275.1 of Litoditis marina. Classification (NCBI taxonomy): domain Eukaryota; kingdom Metazoa; phylum Nematoda; class Chromadorea; order Rhabditida; family Rhabditidae; genus Litoditis; species Litoditis marina. Next base: position 2,663,406 of record OZ038434.1, on the reverse strand, counting down.
TCCGGCGGGGCAGTTGGCGGCCTTTGCTCCACACCTTAAGTGAATTGTAGTTCTGTTTTCAAACTCTTTTTTTCAACTTTGTAGATTAGAGTGGCGAAAATGAATAGGTTGAATTTATGCAGTTTTATCCCTACTTTGATTGACAGCTGTTTTCTTCCTTGTTCTCTTCTCCGTACTGTCTCTTTTGTCTGAATAGTTGTTCGAAGGAACTCGAACCAGGTTGGGGACTCGACTCAACCAAAGCAGCCCAGGCACGGCCCGAGAAATCCTGGAACAAGTTGTGGGTATTTGTCGCTTCTTGTTACGAAATACATATGCTATAGTCCAATTTATGCGTACGAGACTCTAACAGTCTGCAGAAAACTTATATAGTAATTGTTTCTCTAGTCATCAAGCTTGTATGTTGAAGAAACTGTAGCTCGCGAGTATCAAATTGAAATTACGAACGTCCAGCAAAGATGCTAAGTTACATACTGTTGTGATACATACTAGTGTAAATCTCATATTTAATCCAGGAATCGGATAAGAACTAATAATCGAACGTACCTCGAATTGAACCATATCGTTGCGTACATCCTGGTGGAAAGTGTTCATGTCTTGCAGCATGGCTGCCGCACCGAAGAGAGCCACAGCCAGACATATTCCACTAATGGTGGAAACCGTTTGAATTAGAAGTTTCTCCGAAAACATTTCTTGGTGGTTCGATGCCATTCCCTGTATTTATACTAGGAAAACTGCCAGGTGAGTGGTATAGAAAAAGTAGAAGTTCACGCCTTTCGATTCGCTCCAAACACGATTTCGCCCTCTTTTTGTCACAAATCGCAACGTCGTGCAGTTTTGGACTGGATTAGCATAGGAAAAACAAGTGGTTTCGTGGATGTTGCCCGGTAAACAACTATAATATTATCATATATCCTTTTCTTTTGTATACCAATAAAAAAATTTCAACAGTACAATCCAACGGAACTTCACTGATTTCAGGTATTAGGGATTGGATCAATGATTGACGTTGGTCTCTAATTTGGTGTTACCGGAGAAAATGTTACGATGTTCAAAATAACTTAACATTTCGCTTCAACTTTGTGTTGTTATTTTGCCGGCCGTAACTGGTACATATATTTCGCTGTAGCAAGAACGCATAAACTTTATTTACTCCAAGTTAAATCACATTAACAAAAAGCAACATAACTCAATCAAATTGAATCTCTAAAACACGTGAAACCCATATTGATGTTTCTATACAGACAAAGGAAGCTAACTGAAATTTCAGTTTAACTGAACAATATTAGATTTGCTTTGTAGCATAATAGGCAATTATTTCATACAACTTGTGAACAAAAATCAAACGCTTAGATAACCAAATAATTCGTGAAACTTATTTAAAGTACAGTGTAATGTACACTGACTGCTTGAAACCCTTTTTACTAGTAATCTACTCTGACAAGAAAATAAGTTGTCCAAAACGCAATAAAGTTAGAAATATCTCTATTTTCTTCTAAATTGTTTTCTAAAACGGAGAAAAGTAGGTAACTCTCTATTTTCTTCTCAATTGTTTTCTGCCGAGTGGGTCTTCTATCCAGGGATAGGACTTGGGACAACTACCGCAGACGCGGAAGGAATGCGGCATACCGGCCGGAGAACGAGAGTCGTACGAGCAAATTGTAGGGGTCTGAAACGAAAATTTATTTCGAAATTCCCTCTATATGCAGTTATGTAGTGTTGTATCGCGCTTCTTCTATGTGTACATCTTGAAGAAATTGATCACAACTTTAGGAGAACAGACTGAGAAAAGGCTGAATTCCCCACCCCCCCCCCCCCCCTCTTTGATCGCTGTGTCTCGCTCTTTCTCAGCCTTCGTCTCTCTCAGATCCAGTTTCTCTCTCTCTCTCTCTCTCTCTCTCTCTCTCTCTCTCTCTCTCTCTCTCTCTCTCTCCCCCTTTCTTTATTGTATTTTTATCCCTCTCTCTTTGTCTCTATGAACTCTGAAAAATACCATACCTCGCATGGCTGAATGTGATCGTTCATTCTGAAGTTGCACTGCCACGGTTTGAATCCTGCGATGTCGCGCGCGGCGACAGGTCGCCGCATCCATTCGACTGCCTGCGACGCAGTCACCACGTACACGTCCGTCTTGTTCAGAATCTGAATCAATGTTTCCTAGTTTTGGTTCAAGTTGAGTTTTGAAAAATTTAGTTAAAATTATCTAATTTTAAATTTTTTGAAAAAGTATATGGTAAACGTGTAGATCGATACGGTCACAGATATTTCACAAAGTCAAGTCAAAACCTCTGATAACTTAACTGAGAACTTTGAAACAATTGAAATAACAAGTAACAAGCAAATATAGTTAACACTCATCTCATACACATCAAAATGAAACCGTGCATTGGTGAACCGAGTATATTCTTGTGGGACCTCTACGTGAGCTTCACGTAATTATCCTCTTAACTCTTGTTTTTACCTCAGTAAGCCAGTCTTCGATGGCGTGTACTACTCCATTGTCGGGAAGGTAGGTGAGGAAGTCGGAATCGGCATTCAGTACGAATGGGGCGCGGTTCCCGTTGTAGTTACGGTAGAAATTGCGTTGGAGCAGACGGCGAACACTTTCTCGGCTATCGTATGGCTGGAAACACAAGTACTATACGTGAACTTGAAATAAAACAAGCGACTGTGCATTTTACCTTTGCACTTTCTCGAATACATGATTTGTTGGGATCAAAATCTTTAAGTACGAGTTTCTTTCATGCTCTGTATTTTAAAAAAATTCACAAAAACAGTTCTTGTTCTTTGCAACTTCAATAGTTTATTGACGCGATGTTGTCCCACAATCTTGTTTTTCTCACCTTGACTGCAGTTCTGGCCATAGTGTGCCAGATTCCGTCATTGGCGACCATTAGCTGTATGGGTAGCTCCCATATTCCCTTGTGGGGTCGCGTGGGGCAGTTTTGATCCCCACAGTCCCAGGACAGCTTATGATCTGGAAAAAATGTTTGAGACAAAATATAATAAAGTTTCATAAGTTTCAGATTTTGGGTTCCAACGTAACGAAGTTTCAGAGAGATCTCAAGAAGAAACTACATTAGGCGATTAAAACCTATATATATATATATAAAACATGTCACTGTACCACGTAGTTCAAGCAGAAAAGACGAAAACCAAACTAACCGAGTGTTTGCGGCCATACGGGTCCTTCCCTGACTGGCATACTGTTGTCATAGAGGAGCGAGTTCTCTGACATCATGTCGAACTGAGCGTCTCCTGGAATATTTGTGTTTCAAAAGCAGACACCTCTCCAACTGTCTGTGAATTGTTCTGCGTGCTCTTTTTTGTGTGTTTTCGTCTTTGCCAAAATTGAGCTTTGAGCTAAAAGTCGTTATGTCCCAGTGCGTTTCATCTGAAATGCAACATATTTCGTTACATATTGTTTCTCTACTAACTTCCTATGAGCAGTTTCTGTGTGCAGCTTTTCTGCCTGTATACCGGCAGAGCTCATTGAGAATAAATTTATATACAAGCTAGAAGTGGTTTGCTCTACTCTTTCTCAGTTGTGGTACCTTCAAGCTGAAATGTAATCAGTTTTACCATTTCACATATTGTTTTTGTACCAACCTCCCATAAGCAGTTGTGGTGCCCTAACCCCCTTGATGGAGTTCTCCTCCACATAACTGAAGGCCTCTAGCGACTGACGAAGTCCCACCATTTCGTGGCGCCAACGCTCTTTTGTAGCATTCATCAGGGTCTCGTGGCTGTAAAAACAATTGTTCCCTAACTTTTCATCTTTAAAAGTTTTCTAAAACTGCTTCAATTATCTGAAACATATATTTTGTAAAGCGAATCTATAATCAAAAACAATAGTCTGATCGGTGAGTTTAGTTTTCTCATCATATATCCCCGGTATAGTAAATTGCTGAAATCGAGTCATAGTCTGATAATTGTTTTTCCTCTTCAGCAGAAAGAAAACTAATCGTACTAACGTGATGGAATTGAGTGCTATTTCATTTCCATGGGAGTGTAGCCATTGTGTTTGGTCGTAGTTATTCCACTGGTGAGAAATGAAGAACGTTCCTTTGATCGGACAGCCGTTCGGGTTTCGGAACTGGAAAAACACCGTAATCAAGCAGAAAAGTTACGTGAAACGAGTTAGCTATAGGTGAGGTCAACGTTTTCTACGCTCTCCCACCGCCATAGATCACTTCATCTCATCAAACATGTGTCTTATCTCCAGTAAAAAACATCCTGTTTTGCAAGGTGAGAAACTATACTGGGTCCCTTCTATCTCTAATCAAAAATATATCAGGTTCACAGCCAAAATTCACTTGGAAATCGTGAGCACTACACCACACGAGTACTTTTATGGAAACTTTGGATGGATAGAGGTAGAGAGTTATCGTACCTTTCCATTGAACATTGACTTGTAGATGTTGATGGTTCTGTCGGTGACGGCGTCGTCGAATGACAGAATGACCATCTGAGGGACATTGGCTGATAGCAGGCCTCCGGGGGCTACAGTTCCCGTTCTGAATAACAATCGCATTATGGAGGGTCGATAGTATAACGTAAACTTCGTGTCCTTATTTTTGGGGAAGATGCCAAACGTGAGATTTCGTTTTTCTTCACCTCAAGTATGGCATAGGATGAAAATTAACAATCTTAAATTTCCATATTTATTCCGCGTGGTTCACTTATTCTCTGTTGCGCAAGCTCGGAACATGAAGTTTACTATGTAAATGTATTCAACTGATTTTCAGTCTGAAGTTGCATTGAAAATAAACCTTGAACAGAAGCAGTCGGGAAGTTTGCATGATCCATCCAGGGGACATGGTGTCAATAGCTCCTTGGGAAGTGCTGCCACACGATCTAAATAGTCCGGTTATTGTCTCTGTCGAGGTCATGTCTATCTGGTTGACTAATTCGTGTTTTGTGGGATAGAAACAGTTTCTGAGAAATGAAAGCGATCATTATCATTATTGAGCGATAAAAGCAGAACAGAATGAGCGAGAGAATAAAGGAAGATTGTACACATATAGTCTCCAGTGGATTGATTGTAACCGAACGCGAAAAGTATACGGTTAGTTTATCTCCGATATCGGTTACTTTTGGAAAATCAATAGCAGATCAGCGATAAAACATGTACATCAGAAGTTGGAGGCTTGTTGTTATTCTTAAACGCCGACAAGTTAATAAATTTTCTTAGTAAGTTGGAATCATGCTGTTGTTTCACCACTCACACACCTGTCTCATATCCCGACAGGCTATCTGTTGATTTTTTGGTTATTGACTTGCACGTGCGTCCGTCAATCGATAATCCGTTTTCACACGAGCACATGCCGTTAGTACACTTGGATCCAGAGGAACAGACTTCGCCACGGGTGCAGGAAGATCCAGGCAGTACTGGAAGTCAATGCGAATCATGCGTATTGATTGGGATCGGTTTATCGTTAGATTAACGATGGGCCGTTCATCACTTCAAATTTAGCCAAAGAATACGTTGAATTTCGCTCATGGTAAGAAATCAAAAACACATGATTATTTGTAGCAGAATAACTCTCCAGCTACCTTTGAAAATGGCAAAGCTGTTTTGTATGGATTGTGTTACGGTATTGATTGATTATTGATTGGTGTTAGTACCGGTAGGTTGGGGGGTGCATTGTGAGTTTCTTTCTACATATCCCTCGGGACAAGTGCACAGATGATCGGAACAGACTGAGGGAGACTGACAGACCACGCCCCCTCTGACGTCACACCACGAGCCGGGAGGAACTGGAAACAAGTATGTATTTGTTGCCAACTTAAAGGCGGAGTGGTACTGTTGGTTACCGGTTTCCCAAATATTCATGAACATTTTATCTTGTAACGATGCATTACTGACCTTTAACGATGCAATACTAACCTTTAAATTTGGAAATTCACGCTTGAAAAGTTTTAGAATCCTCAGAACCAAAATTTATCAAGAGAAAGGTCAGATAGTGTGGAGGAAAATAGTAGAGATCCAGGTAATAAACTCTTATGTGACGGCATCCTTACACATCAGAATCTACTTTTTCTTTCATGATCAATCTCAACAGAAAAGGTTCACTGTTGAGACAATCTTAATTCGAATAGGTCGTTCACCTGAGTTGTCCCTGTATACGCAGACTCCATTGCCGGTCTCAGTCATTGTGAATGGACACTCGCAGAGGTTGGAGGAGGAGCAAATTCGCGGAGAATCACAGTCGCGGAACGAGGCGCACGACTTTTTTGAAACTGGAATAGAAAAGATTAATACGATATTGAAAACATGACTTCCACAGTGGTAGACACTCTCAATAAAGAGATGAAGGCAATCATTTAGAAAAAGAAAGAGTTTGGTTTAACCTGTTACTCCGTTTGGAAAATTGGGTGGTGAGTCGTGAACGTGCGAAAATATGCTCTAAAGCAATGGAAGAGTTTCTATAGTACTTGTTAAAACATATAGATTGAAGATTCACATGACACTTTTTTGGGAAAAGAAACAAAGATAAATTGGTTTCTAACCTGCGCCTGACGATTTCGCATCAATGCATTGGTTGTCTTTCTTCACGTATCTCTCCATACAAGTACATCGGTAGTCGATACAGTTGGCATGGAGGATCGAATTGCACTCGGATTGTAGTGAACAGGAGGCGCCCAGACCTGCAAATGTTTTCTTGAAATGTAAATGTAATTTATAATATTCAAACGTTCATACCTCCCTCTGTTGCACGTTTCTGTTGTATAATTTCACATTTTCACTTAAGAACACGATTCTTACAGTCTCTGAGGACTAGGGTTAACTCTCTCACTATAGTCTGCGCTTTTTCAAGTAGCAATGTTAATTTCAGTAAAATTACGAAATTGAAATTATTTTACACAAATTAATGTGCTTGTAAAAGTAGGCTTAACTTGATTGTAAATGCCATAAACTTTGTTCGGCTCACCTCTAACTGCAGTGTATGGTTGTGGCTGTGGCAGTCTGGGAATGGACTCCTCCACACATCTACCGTAACCCTTGTTGATGGTCCCGATTGGACAGAGGCAATGACTGTCCACGCACCAGGCCCCGCCCCCACACGGAAGACCACCCATGGAGCAGGGGGCACCGGGGAGAACTGAAATATAAGATTCATGAAAAAGTGGGGGCCCAACGACTGTGAGATTTGTCTTCTGCTGTGCGCCCCTTAGACAACTACTCTCAAATGGAGCAGCTACTGCTACAAAAACCGAAAAATACTCATGTATAACTGTTAATTACAAACATACAAAAGTCGTAAAATATTTTTTCAAACCTGTAAACTAGAATCTGTAAATAACCGAAAAATACTAATATACTCAAGTATAACTGTTCATTACAAACATACAAAAGTCGTAAAATATTTTCTCAAACCTGTGAACTAGAATCTACAAGTCACAGCTGCGAAAGAGAGAACAACTGTTGAATAATATGCCGAACGTTATAGCACCTAGAATTGAAGTAATGATCAAAAACACCAACCATTGTGCACAAAACCAGGAACTCTATAATTGACTACGTTGAGTTAACATCTGTGATTTGTAGATTCTAGTTTACAGGTTTGAGAAAATATTTTACGACTTTTGTATGTTTGTAATGAACAGTTATACTTGAGTATATTAGTATTTTTCGGTTATTTACAGATTCTAGTTTACAGGTTTGAAAAAATATTTTACGACTTTTGTATGTTTGTAATTAACAGTTATACATGAGTATTTTTCGGTTTTTGTAGCAGTAGCTGCTCCATTTGAGAGTAGTTGTCTAAGGGGCGCACAGCAGAAGACAAATCTCCCAGTCGTTGGGCCCCCACTTTTTCATGAATTTTTCTCTTTTTGTTTACATGCCGTAGGTATGTAGAGAAGTGGTTTGATCTGTACGTAGGGACCGCAGACCATTTTACAAACTGCACGCTACGGCTCTAATTTTAACACCATTAGATTCGCCGTAATCGTTTACATAACAATATCACGTTTGTTTTCTATTAAGATTGCATTCCGACCTGTATTATCGTTTTAAATAGGTTTCAATGAGCGCGCCTTTTGTATTGGAAACACGGCCAGACTCCTGGGCGCTCTCGTTGTCTGCGCTCTCTTTTCGAGAGTTTTGGCAGCCATCCAAGCCTCTGTCTGGCCGAAATGATGCAAATAGCGCTACTTCAAGGATCGAAAACAGTAACTTAGCAGAAGTTTCACTTTATAAAACATAAATTTTCTTGCTCAGCGTATCTTTCTTAATCGAAATACGTCAACAAATGTTTCAATTTCCACAAAAGTAAGGAAATTTGGTTCAAAAAAGCGCTTGAAAAACCACTTTCGCGAATATGGATTTTTGTAAATTAGGTATTAATCAATAGAGAATCTTTGATAGTGTAAAACAACATGCAGTAAAACTAACGGCATTAACTAAATGGGTGTTAATTTTAAGTTATACGATTCCGGCGGGCTCTTTTTACCGCAACATACTTGGCAGATATTCAGATGCTGACGAAATGTGATCGAGTTTATCATAAATTATGATTGAATATGCTTTTCTAAGATGTTATGAATATAACTAGAATGAAATGAACGATAAATATTGTTATTTGAGAACAAATATTTTTAATTTTCACACAGTGATCGCGCGCCTAAATAGGTATCATTTTTGGAAGAAAAGTTAGATAGGATCGCGAATACCGATTTTGGAATTTTTTTTTCAACTGACTCCTAATAACAGAACTAACTACTGCTAGTAGATATGAATAACGGCAGGGGCAAAAATCATGTAAAACAACCGTGTCAAAGTTTACGGATGTTTCTGTACAACTTAATTTTCTTGAAAATGTAAAAGCTCATATAATACCACAGAAGACGTTATTGTCTTTCTCTCTCTTTTTGTTTTGTGTAAAAATATTCATTAACCGCTGAGATATCTCTTATTAAACTATGTTCCCCACGCGGCGCGCACTAATTTCAGTTTTTGGCAAAAAAGTGCTGGGTGAAAAGGGGCGTGGCCTGCGGTCCCTATCTGTACGGTGCAGATAAACTTGTTTTCTTAATGAACCACTTGCCGAGTATTACTATCATTTGAGAAAATATGACGTCAACATTGCAGTTCTAAAAACTTACTTCCTGCCCTCTGCCCTTCAGAATCCCAGAATACGTCATGTTGGAATGAAGTTTCATCGTAAATTGACCATTTCTAAGAAACTTTCAGCATTCGAAAACATATTTCACGTCAATTTTTTGAGAGTTGACGTCATCTGGCCTTCTGATTTCCAGAATAAGTCATATTTACATAAAGTTTTGTCGTTAATATACCATTTTTAAGATATTTTCAGCATTTGAAAATATATGCGACGTCAACTTTGCAGTTTTCAAAATCGACTTCATCTGGTCTCCAGAATCCCAGAATACATCACTCTCAGATTGAGTTTCACCGTTAATTGACCCTTTCTAAGATATTACCATCTTTTAAAAATATATGTGACGTCAACTTTGCACTTTTCAAAATCGACGTCATCTGGTTTCCAGAATCCCAGAATAAATTACTCTCAGATTGAGTTTCACCGTTAATTGACCCTTTCTAAGATATTACCATCGTTCAAAAATATATGTGACGTCAACTTTGCACTTTTCAAAATCGACGTCATCTGGTCTCCAGAATCCCAGAATACATCACTCTCAGATTGAGTTTCACCGTTAATTGACCCTTTCTAAGATATTACCATCGTTTAAAAATATATGTGACGTCAGCTTTGCACTTTTCAAAATCGACGTCATCTGGTCTCCAGAATCCCAGAATACATCACTCTCAGATTGAGTTTCACCGTTAATTGACCCTTTCTAAGATATTACCATCGTTCAAAAATATATGTGACGTCAACTTTGCACTTTTCAAAATCGACGTCATCTGGTCTCCAGAATCCCAGAATACATCACTCTCAGATTGAGTTTCACCGTTAATTGACCCTTTCTAAGATATTACCATCGTTTAAAAATATATGTGACGTCAGCTTTGCACTTTTCAAAATCGACGTCATCTGGTCTCCAGAATCCCAGAATACATCACTCTCAGATTGAGTTTCACCGTTAATTGACCCTTTCTAAGATATTACCATCGTAAAAATATATGTGACGTCAACTTTGCACTTTTCAAAAATGACGTCATCTGGTCTCCAGAATCCCAGAATACATCACTCTCAGATTGAGTTTCACTGTTAATTGACCCTTTCTAAGATATTACCATCGTTTAAAAATATATGTGACGTCAACTTTGCACATTTCAAAAATGACGTCATCTGGTCTCCAGAATCTCAGAATACGTCACTTTTATATTGAGTTTCTCCGTTGTTTGACCCTTTCTAAGATATTACCATCGTTTAAAAATATATGTGACGTCAACTTTGCACTTTTCAAAAATGACGTCATCCGGTCTCCAGAATCCCAGAATACATCACTCTCAGATTGAGTTTCACCGTTAATTGACCCTCTCTAAGATATTACTATCGTTTGAAAATATATGTGACGTCAACTTTGCACTTTTCAAAATCGACGTCATCTGGTCTCCAGAATCCCAGAATAAATCACTCTCAGATTGAGTTTCACCGTTAATTGACCCTTTCTAAGATATTACCATCGTTTAAAAATATATGTGACGTCAACTTTGCACTTTTCAAAAATGACGTCATCTGGTCTCCAGAATCTCAGAATACGTCACTTTTAGATTGAGTTTCTCCGTTGATTGACCCTTTCTAAGATATTATCATCATTTGAAAATATATGTGACGTCAACTTTGCACTTTTCAAAAATGACGTCATCCGGTCTCCAGAATCCTGAAGGACGTCAGGAATAGAATACTTCATACTCAAATAAAAGTCACGATGGCATCATATTTCAATTTTCGAGCAAATCGGTAAATGTTACTCTAAGTTACAATACAGTTTGAGTTGTCGACCGGACAGAGAGAGTGAGAGAGCGTGCTAAATGGAGAGACGCAGACACGTTCCGAAAAATGTCTATAACTTTGAGTAAAACGATTTTTTCTTGAATTTTTTTTGCTCCGCGAGTTGTTTGAGTAGGTATCACATGTCTTCCACAATTTTCAACGAATTCGGTTGAGTAGAAACTCTTGAACTGGGTTTACTTTTCTTGTCACAACCCACCCACCCACACACACACCCACCCACCCACCCACACACGACGGAAGTTGGCGCTCTTGATGAAGCGCATGAGGTCATAACTTGGCTCAAACTTAACCGATTTTGCTCAAATTTGAAACACGGTTAGGGAATTAGCTATAGAAAACAAGTACATCAATAAAAACTTTGTTTTGCGAATTTCAGCTTTTTTGAGGAGAAACTAAAAAAACGGAAGCGCGCATTAGCCGGACCAAAGACAAATCTCGCACAGCGCTTCGCGCTGCGTGCGATTTAGGAATTAAAGATTGATCTACTGGTTAACCATCTCTGGAATCGACCTACTCCAACGGCAATACATTAGAATGTGAATAGATAATTATAAAAAGGTAAAATGATCACAAGTTTGTCGTTGACATCGAATCAAGCGCGAGCGTTTCAAAGACCACTGCACGTATTTAGTACTTACAATGGATGGTTCAGTTTGTGAGAAACAGGAAACTATAGGAGACTCGTAGTGTGGGAAGAATCACACAAATTGATAGCTAGAGAAATTTTGCGAAGTTGAGGCAGTACCACAAGCATTACTTGTCAATGGCTGAGAGAACTAGCCTGAATCACACTTTATTGAGGACATCGAACATCAGTCTGCTTTTAGAGAATGTGAGTATGAAGTGTTCCGCAGCCATCGATTTACTAGATTTTCTCGTAGTTCGATTTTCTTTAATCATTATATGGACCTAAATATGCATAATTCATGTACTTGTATTCATATATTTGTGTGTTATCTATGTGTTGTTCTCAAATATTACCTGAGTTAGTATCAGCCTGGTTCATGAACACACATTGTCCCGTGGAGTTCGTGGTGAGATCCGTTTCACAAATACAGTAATCTTGGAGACAAATGGCACCCGTTTGGCACATGGAGGATACGGTACAAGGCGAACCGGGATATGGCTGAAATAGGTAATCGAAAATATTTCGATTATTTGGATTATTCAGGAGAATACCTTTGAACAAAGGACAATTCTGGTCGGTAATAGGCCTTTTTCTGAGAGATAAGTTTATCACAATACTAGTACAGGCCAATATTTCGTAGGTGTTTTATATGACAATGAGGGGAGCGTTATTTGTAGATGAAATTATCATTTCGTGTCTGATGATCTGCTGAAATTGTTTTCTCGACAAAAGTAAAGTAGATAGTGTGTGAGAAAATAGTCTGTGTCATTCCCTGAAAAAAGTTCTAGCTCACCACATCTTGATTATTTCGTCGGGTGCATTTCCGATCTTTGACCTCCTCGTCGCTCAGACAGGAGCACACTTTTCCGGAACAGAATGAGTTTCCGATGCAATCCGAGTCCAGACTACATTTCTGCCCGGGGTAGGATCGTTGGGTGATGGGAAACGAGGATAGGATACACGATGAACGGTCGAAACTTAAATAATTGAATTTGAGTTTGTTCACTTTAAAACCAGTCCGGTAACAATAGTTCCAAAATTTGTGAAGAATTCCTCGACTAGTGTGAGGTGTGACCCATAATCTATATTTAGTATCTTTATATAAAAATAATAGTATTCATTATTTCGAGATAATATTTGAAGTTTGGTTCACGCTTTCGGGCCGCGTAGGTCAAAAGTTGACATCCGTCCCTCTCTAATTTTCAGTTTTGAGTTAACGATCTGACCCTATGGCAAATGAACAACCATTATCAAAAATATATACTTTTATATCCCTATCTTGCTTCGTTTTGTCAGAAAAGCGGCTTACGTAATGACACCGATAGGGGGATTGCGTACGGGGTATGCTCAAATTAGCCTATAGAAGTGCAAAAATGATTCCAAAACACTTTGTCACATACGAGTACACATTAAAAAACTGAAAACTGAAAATAAATCTGGATGTAGATGAACCAAGTCAAGTTGCGTCACAGTGAAAATGTTCATGTCCCCTTCTTTATTGCTTGATATTATGCAAATTTTATAAATTTTCAATTAGAAAGTTTCTCCATTGTCTATGAGAAGACATTGAGAAACTTTTTTGAGCTTTTTAAATTTTTCGTGAAACTCAAATTATAGCGGAACGGTTTCTTTAAACAGCTTCTGTTCAATAGTTCAGTTCTTTTCTGAATATCTTTTTCGAATTTTGACCTACCTAGGTGTGTACCCAGTGTCGCAGGTGCAAGTTCCTAGAAGGCAGGACGATCCTCCCGTGCACTTGATGGATACGTCACAATTGTCACCCGGGCGGGCTGTCGGAATGGTAACGGAGGTGACAGTGGTCACGGAAGACTAAAGAGCAAAGATGAGAATACACAACAGAAAAGTCTAGGTCAAATTCAACAGAGGAATTAAAATTTGATACATTTTTGCATTGTCGTTATGCGTTATTCCGTTTGTTGGTGTATGGTTAGCGAGCTTTAGGCTTTGATCTTTGATCTGTTTTACTCTATATTCCGTTGATGTAATTACTTTTTGATCTCAGAGGTTGCTATCACAAAGGAAAAGCTACTCACAGTCCCTGGTTCCACTGCCATCGGGGTGCATGTCCCCTGATAGTCATAGCTGCCGAGTGGACAAGTACAGTAACCCTGGATACAAAGGGAACCTCCCCCACATCGTTGGAGACACGCCTGATACTCACAACGAGGATCACACTGCGCTCCAGGCCGCACTAAAAATACAATATTTGGTTGACTCTACAAACTGAATAGGATCACAAAGTTGTGCTGCTATTTGCACCATTTCAATCACTTTTTGCTGACATTGGCAAACTTGTTGAGTAGGATAACTCAAACCAAGATTGAAAAGATTCATAAAACATTGAATTTGTTACTTAATAAAACCTTAAAGCTCTATGATAATAATACATCGAAAAATGCATTTTCTCGAGCAGACATTGATAGACAAAAAACGAGTTTCACGTAAAAATGTAGAACTTGTGAAAAGTTTCGAACTTACATTCAAATGGATACGGAGATTGTGTCGTCTGTACGATGGGTGGGTAGAACGTGAATGTGAAGGGAGTCTGAGTGGCAGCTGGAGCACATTGCTGGAGGGACGGGAAGTAGCCATAGTCACACGTGCAGATTCCTTGGAAGCAGGAGGAACCACCTTCAATAAGAATACTTTTACCTACTTAGTGGTGTTTTGATAGGGGACAAGCAAGTTAAAGAAGTTCAAACTCAAAATGCCGAGTTCTCAAGCACCTATAGGTGTAAGTTATTCCACAAAGAAGAAACTTGAATAGGGAACTGATCTGGACTTTTTTGAAGTACCTTTATGCGATGCTTTCACTGAACCATGCTTATGCATAGCGTGAGATTTTTGAGCACAACTCGATAATTTCAAGAACATACCATAGGCCAAGTTTGTACAAAACATGGGAAGCTGTGTTATTATTACCTTTATTATATTCTCCGCCCCGCCGTTTTCATAATTCATATTCGTTCACGTACCCCTACAAATGACTCCCGGAGTCGTACAGCTTTGTCCGGGGTTCACGTCGCCGGCAAATTCAACACATTGTTGATTTGCGAGTACGAGGTTCGTGGGACAAATGCACTGGTTGTTCACACAAAGGGCACGATTTCGGCACAAAAGGGCGCCCGTTCGCTGGTCACACGGCTGGCCCGGCAGACCGTAAACTGGAACGAATGGAATAGAACAGTTATTAAAGCGAGAAGTTAAACTGCTTGAATAGCTCGAGTGGTGGCTTGAAACAAACAATTCTTTGTGAACCTGAACCGACGAACAACTGTGACACTAGTGCTGGCGAGTGACTTCGATTGCTAAGTACATTGAAGACATCACTTTCAAAAAATCAGTTTCAGATGAAAAAAGGTTAGTATCTGCCCTACAACTTTTTTGAGATCGTCTTATATCAACTTACACGGTGACACAGGCAGTGGAGGGCTGGAAGCCGGATAGCAGTTATTGTTCGTACTTGGAAGATATCCAGAATTACACTGACAAGAACCCTGAAACATACAGATGAAGTTCGACAAATCACAAAATGAAATACAAGTTTATGTTGATTACAAATATTATTTTTCTACCTGTTGACAAGATGCATTAGGGGAGCAGGGTTGGCTACACGACGGTTGACACTGACCCTGCGTAGTTTGGTAGTAACCCTGAAAAGTTGTGTTGGTTCAGTTGTGTGGAATTGAAAATCAATGTAACTCCACACAAGTTACATCCATGAGATATTTTGTACTCTTCGCTGGACTATACAACTGTGAAAATACAAAATCGTTTCTTGGACGCACAGGTGTTGAGAATATTGCTACACCGCAAAATGAAGAACTTCCATCACGAATTTCGGACGCCGAAAACTGGGAAATAAAAGTTCCAAAACCAAACGTTTTCTCGTACCTGATTACACTGACAGCTGCCTGCAATGCACTGCGAGTTGGTGCCACAGTTGGGTTGACAGATAGGTGGAGCCAGCGTGAAGGATGTTAGAACACGGGCACATTGACCGTTTAGGGAAGTCTGAAAGAGGGAGAATTGATTAAAAAGAGTGAGAGATAAATAAATGTACTGGGAGAAAACTCAACGGTCATGTAGAACGTGGAGAATCGTGACAAAATGGGTACTTTTCATTGCATATAGCAATTCCGATTGTTCACTCGTTTCACATACTACATTCAACGAAATGTATGTTATGTACACTAAACGGTATGTATACTAAAAAGTAAATTATGCGTTCTGCTGAAAATAGGAAGATAACAGAGGTAACCGGACAAATCTGAACCGAAAATAGTCACCTCCCCATCTGGACATCGGCATATTCCGTTCTGACACAGCGAATTCCCCGTGCATACCGTAATCCCCAGCTCACACATTTGGCCGGGATCCGCCTGCGAGTCTATTGAAATACACAGATCGTTCCTGAAAAATGGAAATTGTGAAGGATATGTACTATTCGAAATCGTGGACAACTGCAATAAATGTTTCTGTATTGAACTCATTTTACTTTTTTTTGTTTTTTTTTTGTTTTCCAAAACATAAAACTTGACTATTTTAGCTGACTAACCTGATCTCTTCGCCTCCAGGACAGATGCATATACCATTCGCACAGACGGAATTGCCAGTACAGATGATTTGACCATCAATACATTGACCTCCGGGAGGAGCTGCAAGGAATATAAGTTGGGTAATTAACGAGAAAAGTAACAGCTTGTAATCCAAATTCACTCAGTTTTAAAAATAGGAGATTTAACAAAAAACTTTACTTTTGCGGGCTCAACTGATAACAATGACTCCTTCAATGAAAACATCGTGTAGTACGATTTCTCTTCCGAAGTAAACCAATGTGTTCTCAAGTATTTTGTGAGAACGTACCGTAGGTGACTATGCCGGTGGTTGGTGGAAGACACAGGCCACCGTTGTTTTCAGTGCCAATGGGACAGGTACAGATACCCTGCACACAATAGGATCCTCCACTACAAATCAACGGGTTGGCTAGACAGTTCAGACCGGGCGACTCTGAAAAAAGAAATGATGGAAAAGTTAATATTCAATACAGGACCAAACACGATTCAAACTACATGAAATGAAGTCAGTTTACTTAGTTTGTATTCCCCTCTCTGTGTTGGTAAACTAGCTTATACATACGTGAAACTATAGCAAATTCGTTGTTCCCATCACAAAGATGTATTTATAAACTCGAATATTTGTAGCAAGAAATGATTAACTCTAGGCTAAATAATGCTACATTGAACTTCAATATATACAAGATGTTTATATTTGATTCAAGAAAAAAAAGATTAGTAAATAAAACTGACTAGCCACATTTCCGGGAATAATCGGGACACAGTTTCCGTCTTTCGCATTGAATCCACTGGGACAGACACAAGTCCCGCCCACACAGAGGGAACCGTGGGAACATCTCTCTCCCGCTGCACAGGAGGACAGGGCATCGGCTGAACATCAGATGAGAAATCAGAAAAACATAGGAAAAACACAACAATCATTTATTTACGTTTTGCTGGGTTGATAGTTTTATTTCATGTGCGGAATAGATTGGATCTCGACTGAATTCTCAAATTTGGTCGCCTCGAATTGTAGTTTGCACATCATAAATTTGACTGAAAAATTGTAATGTTCATTTTCATTTTGCCATGAATAAAGAATGACGTGGATGAAATAAGATGTTACGTGAAGATACATTCACGAATTGAGACTGGGATTTTTCAGACATTCATCCTTTTAGTTGTGAATATTAGATATTTCTCACCTAAAACCGGTGTGCATACATTATTGTCAATGACTAGACCGGAGGGACATTTACACTCGAAGTTGACACAAGAGGCGCCGCCATCGCAGAAGATACCCGACTGGCACGAGTCCCCCGGTTGGGCGATGGTAGAGGCGACTGGAATGTAGATCAAATGAGAATGACAAAATCGTGGAAAGAAGTTCCCCAACACTTATTTTAAATTGTATATTACGGTGAGCTCTTATAAATAAATCGATCTTTAATAAAAAAAAACACGAAGAAACTGCAATTGCATCACAAACTAAGATGCATGCACTCATTATGACAATCTTTCAAGTAATCTCTCACAGGAGAAATATTGTACGAATGGGTGTGTCAGAACATGATGTTTAAAAAATGACACATTCGATACTCAATAGCCATTAAAATGTCTGTCAAACAACGAGTTGATAAATTATCATTGTTGTTATGTTTGAACTATGCATAGTTTACTGACTGGTTTCTCTGGCGAGACAGGAGCTGGATGCTTGTACGAGATTGGCGGGGCATCTACAAATACCCTCTAGGCATTTTCCGCCATTTGAACACGTGGAATACGAAGAGCAACGATCGCCGAGAGATAGAGACGTGGATGAGAAGGGCATTGAGGACTCAATCTGCAAATATGTCATGATAAGTTAAAAAGATATTCTAACATACCCAGTGAAGTGTTAGAAAAATGTATATCGTGAAATGAGCAACAAAAATCGGGTATAACTTTATAATTATTCGATTGACCTGTAGTGGAAAAAGCTTCAATTTTTTTGAACGTATCTTTTACATGTAGAGCGATGTAACATTTTTTCAAAGAGAAATGACACACAATAAAAATATAAGAGCTACAGTGTTTCTTGCCGGACTAACTAAGAATTGTGTTCAAACTTGTTCTGTGAACATAATATTGACGTACCTGTTTCATTTTGTCCACGAATTCAACATCATTTCCTTCAGCTGTGGCTATTCTTCTGCGCACTGTTAGTAAACATCATGCGGTGTTAGTACAAGATACAAATTGTTAGAAGATTATTTAAAACCATGCGTTTCACAAATTTGCACGAAATGTGAATAAAATCAATGGAGATGCTTTACTCATCAATGAAGGTGTTCTCAAACGTGGAAAGAATGATGAATCAATAGTTACAATCTCAGAGGAGCTCAACTCTCTAAAAGATCACTAAAATATAGGGCCGGTGTAAATTATTTCCTGGAAATTTGATAAGAGAAATGCTCTTGATAAAATTCTGGCTATTCGGTACCTCGCACTGGTGGCATGCACTTGTTGTTCTTGATGAAAAGTCCTTCGGCACAGACACAGAGTCCCTCTTTGCATTCGGAACCCCCACGACAGGTCTCTCCTTCGGAACACGACATTCCGGGGTCGACTGAAATTGGGAAAATGAAAATAAGTAGAAAATATCTATTTGCCCTGAATCGTGATTAAAAGAGAAGAATGCGGTAAGTCTTGTCCAATATATAAATATTGCTTGTTTATTTTGAATGACGGTTCAATATTGGAAAAGACAGGAGATGAATGCTCGAAGTCCTATCTAATTTGAACTGAAGGTGTGTTGACGGTCCAGATTGGAAATGATGGAGTTTGATTCAGATGCCTATTCATCTAAACTAACAGATGTAAGCAGAAGTTAAGTTGTTTACTTTGTTGAAACATGACCACCAAAACATGAACAAAACAAAAGTGAGCACAACAAAGTACGCGTTAAATTGAACGAGGACAACATACCGTAGGTTAGTGGCATACAGAATCCGAAACGACTGAGGGCGAGACCGGGTTGACATCTACACTCGCCGTTCAGACACTCGGCACCCGAGGGACATTGGTTAGACGCCAGACAGGAACGGGCTGCAATGGTGGACAGCTACAGTTGTAGTACGTAATACACACTCTTTCACAAATTAGTACTGCCGGATAGGGTAAGAATTTGAAAAGTTCAATTTTATGTAAATAGTTCTTTTATGTCCCCCTCTTGAAGGGATGTAACGATCTGTAACATAACTCCACCTAACCACTGGAGCGTGAGGGTTCTACAGCTACACTACGACTAGAATTGGGCATTGCGAGACACTCGTTGAACACATTGTAGTTCACAAACGTTAATATTTTGTTTCACGTGACTATAACAGTTATGAACAAACCATCGATGGGACTGAGACATTTTTCTCCAATCATTTCGAGACCTTCAGGACATGAACAAAAACCAGAAACACAGACGGAACAATTAGTACAGAACGTAATCTCGTCACACTTTGAACCCGGCTTCGCAACTGAAAGTGGAAGCAAAAATGAAACTGAAAGAAAAACAACTGGGACAAATGAAACAAAAGTCAATTGAGAACAAAAAAATTGGAAACAAAAAAAGACGAAAACATGGAAGTTTAGTAGTTTTTCACTCACTCTTGAACCAGAAGTTAGGTTTCGATGTTGTCCTCGGCGACGTCACCATTAACCTATTTCCATCTGGAATAATCGATAATGAACCGAAGCTTATTGGTCGTCTAGTTGAGCGAGGGGTGTGTGTAGTAGAGAATGTAGTTGTTTTCCTGGTAGGCGGTACAGTGGTTGTGGGCGTGGTCTCAACGGGCAGGGCCGGTTCCGGAAGGGGAGTGGTCTCCTCAGGTTCGGTGGGAATCAATATGGGGGTGTTTTCTGTCGTTGTTGACGTCGTAGGAGAAGCGGTCGTTGATTTTAGGCTACGGAAAATGTTCATCACCAGTGTCGAGGTCTTATTCACGTTATCCATTTCCAGTTCTCGAAGATTGTCAACTGCAATGTTGTTGTTCAGAGCAAAACCAACAAAAACAAAATGAAAAATGAAATTAAAACGTTAGAGTCATGCTCTGTGAAAACTACAATGTTCTCGGTTAGAAAGAACCAAAACACGTCGCGGTTGGAGCCCTAAGTAGAAGTCCTGCGTTATGGAGCCCAACAAAAAGGAAATCAACAAATAAGTACAGAAAATGGTGCAAACACAAACTTTGCTTCAGAGTCTTGCATTCCCCTCTGAAAAGAGTGTGATCTTCGGAACAGAAACATAGGCCGTAGATACATTCACTTTGACCTCCGCAAACTTCACCGGCGGTACAGGAGGACAACGGAGGGACTGAAACGGAAAGAGAACTGATGCAGCAAAATCATGCATAATTTCAAACAATGACGTATTTGCGTTTGCTCACAGGATTAGAACACGAACGTGAAACATTCAAATAGAAAAGAGTAAAACGAAATGCTAACATAAACTTTAACGATAGTTAGTACTCGTGAAGTTGATATAGAGGAAAGTTCTGAAACATAAAAATGTCATTCTCGTTACCCACCAATAACATTTGTCTTTTTCCTTCTGCACGAATTGTGAACGAGGGTGAATCCAGGAGGGCATCTACAGATTCCGTCCATACAGTACGAACCGAGATGGCACAATAAGTGTCGGTTACAGTCTTGACCCGGCAGCACATAGACGGTCGACGTGGTAGTTGGCGTAGCGGTGGTGGTGGAGGTAGACGTTGTGGTGGAAGTGGAGGTGGAGGTGGCGGTGGTCGTCGAAGTTGTCGATGGAGTAGAAGTGGAGACTTCGGTGGTCGACGAAGTCTTCATGTTGTTCGTGACAGGTTCGATGCGTCGGATACATTGCGTGGAGCCGAAGAGTCGGAATCCGGGCAGACAGCCACAGACGCCCAGAGGACCACAGTATGAATTGACGACGGAGCATTGCGAATCCTCGTCGCACGCCTCCTTTAGAAGGCCGGCTGAAGCAGTAACAGAAATGAGATAAGACTTCATTATTCTGTTTACGGTTCTACTCACATTATTGGTGCGTAAGCCACTCGTGATCCCAATTTCTTTTCACTTCTCACGTTGTTTAGCGTAGAGGTAAGCGTCCGCGTCTGCCAAATGTTGGTAAAGTGCTCCCTAAGTTCCACTATGTACTTGTCAGTCTATACAATTGAACAAAAGTAATTTTTCACGAAAAGTACAACTGAAGGCTTAGTTCCGTGATCTGTAGGTGACGAATTGGAAAACTGTAAACTCACGTCTTCTCCTGTTTGACCACGGTCGCGCCGGCACACAAACTCCATTTTTCATAATCATACTGTAGGTGCAGATACAGTATCCGGATTTACAGACCGCACCGCGCGGACAATTGGAGTTGGTCTGACACGGGGTCCGCGTCTCGGGGCGCGAGGTGGAGGATTTTTGGCGCGGAGTTGGGACGACGGACGAAGTACGTGAGTTGATGGGAACTGAACACAAAAACTGAGCCATGCGAACACAAAACACATGATAAACGAAACAATCAGGTTAGTTGACACGTGAGCAGCACTTAGTACACGTGAAGGAAGTGCTTTTCTTGAGGTGTTCCTCACATGAATCTAGTAGAAAAACTCTTATTGTTTTTTAAATTTGTTTATTCCGTATCCATATTGAATACTCTCTGATGTGAAAACTCAATGTGAGGGAAATCCGAATTTATTGTCGGACTAATGCTCCCGTTGGGTCAACTTTGCGTCAGAGTCAATGCTGAAACATCACATTACCCTCGTGACCTTTTGTCACATTAGCATCGTAGAGGTTGAAGTATTGATTGTTCTCAAACTAACTCATGGTAGGCCGTCTCCTGTCGGGTATCTTGATGCATTGTACCCGATTGATCCAGTATCCTTCGGGACAACGACATCTTTTGGACTGAGGATGACAGTACGAACCGAAGTCACACTTCTCGCCTCTGGCACAGGAACCTCCGATTTGGGCTATAAACGGAAAAGTAATAGTTTGGTCAGTTCATCTAATTATTTTCGGTTACACACAGAAAAAGAAGACCTCACTGTTTGATCGCAAATCCTGATTTTATGTACACAACATGTGTTGACCAAGATTGAAAAGTGTTGGGTTTGAAAAAACGATTACGACTAAGAACAGAAACACACTTCTGACGTTTCGAAACTTTCAAAACCTTTTTAACTTATTATGTTATATTATTATAATAAGGTACCGGTAACAATATCCTTGCAGATCTGGCCGACAATAGCCTTGCCCTTAGGGCACATACAGTATCCTCCTTGACAATTGGAACCACCCAGACATTCGTCAGTTACCGAACACTGACCGCCGGGAATAACTGAAAACGAAACTGAGTTGACTGGTACTAAAAAAGAAATGAAAAACTCAAAGTGTTGAAGAGTCCGAACAGGGTTCTGTGAAGAACAGTTTCAGTTGTATCACCACTGAAATAATTATATAACTGGATAATAACAAAAATGTGGGTTTAATGAACTGAGATCTCATGCATGTGAAATAAAAAGTGAACAAGTGTGCTTTCAGAGTAGAATTTCCTGTAAAAGAAGAAGTATTATAGAACATTAGAACATACACCAGAATAATATGTACTTTAGGTGAAATACACTGAACCAATTGCACAACGATCGACAATCTGATCACAGTGGTGCGTTGTAGAATGAGCTCGAAACTGTATTTTGGAGCTAACTACAAGTTGAGTTCACCTGACTTATACTCGTATTTACCCATTGATTCAACCTATTCTTATTCAGGTATTATATTCAACTAACCTTTCAACTCACCTCAACTTATTTAAATGAGATATTCAACTAACCTTGTTTTTGTACACCACATTTTCCGTCGACACTTTTCTCTCCCGGTCTACATTGGCATCTTCCTTGCGAACAAATCGATTGACCTGTGCACAAATCGTCCAAGCTACAACGGTCTCCGGGACGCTCTGCAACCAATTATGCGTGAATTCACTTTTTACACGTTGTATCAAATAATAATAAATTTGTGTAGGACCTATTCCATCCGGTTTTCACTCTATTGTGATTCATTAACAGTTACGTAGTATCAATATAAACCGTAGATGGACAGAACGTAACCTAACTCAAACCCTGAAACTATTCATTCATTATTACGAAAAACCTCTAACTCATAAAAGTGAGGTTGAAGTTTTTTCCTTACTACTTCTGTAGTACGAGTCTCGGTTGTTGCTATTGATTGATAGAATACAGTTTTTTTCAAACTTTAGTTCATACATGAATACATAAACTTGATGTAAAAAGATCATGATCAAATCAACGAAAAACAAAAGTTTTTCTACATTTTTTGAATCGTATCTAATAGTGGAACCAACTTATGAGCCTCTTCTGGCATTCTCGGTCCCTCTTCACATGGCCGGGGGGACATTCGCAGATATGGCCATTGCACATGGAGTTCCCGAGGCACTCGTCTCCCATTCGACAGTTCTCGAGGGGAAACACTGAAAAGAGTTTTCTATGTTTTGTACTATATAAATTTATTCTCATTCTATTAATTATTCATTTCCTTTTGAAGTTTTAGTTCTGATCACATTGCGATTGCCGCCTGGTCGTTTACCGATAGTTGTTGAGGTAGATGATTTCAACTTATCTGTCGTTTTTCGGTTACGATTGCACATCAAATGCTCATTAAATAAAGGCTCATCCTGCTCCAGTACCTTTTTTTCTCCTTTCACATCTCGATCCTCTGAGTGTCATATCTGATGTGCATTGACAGGAGCCATTCCGACACACCGTTCTTCCCATGCAAAGGTCCGCCGAAGTGCACGCCAAACCGGGAGCGACTGGAGGGAAAAGAAATTAGTTCCGATGACAAGTATTCAATTCCTATAAACTATATTCTCATAACGAAAGTTCCCCACTCCAAGCACTAAACGCTCATAATGAAGGAGTACATGCCGTCTTTGTAGCTCATCATGTTGTTTCGTCAAACTACAGACAGTCTATCGATCTTTGAAATCGGTATTTTTAGTTCAGTTATTCTGACAAACCTTGTTTCTGAGTAACACATTTTCCGTCCACTGGCACCATGTTGGCCGTGCATTCGCAGCGACCGCGCACGCAGTACGCGCCGCCTCCGCAGCGAACGAGGGCCGCCGCGCACGAATCTCCCGGATTCACCACGGACACATCGACGCATTTCTGAATGTAGAAGTTTAATCAAAATATCGTCAGAAAAAAAGTACTGCTAGAGAAATAGATAAGTGGCTGGTATTTGAAAAATTGTTCTTCTATCAGGCACAGCACAAAGCAGAAACACCTTAGTATTGTATGTCTACAGAATAGAACATAGATTAGAGCGAACGGTTGATGTTTATCCTTTAGGAATGTGGACGTTGTTATTAACAAATTACATATTTTTTTCCAACTCACGTTGTTGACAGTTTGTTGTCCTCTTTTGCAGGTGCATTGTTTCTGTGCCGAGTTGCAGTCGGAGCCCCCTCCGCACAGTTCTCCGTTGGAACACGAATCACCCGCGCCCACTAAAAACGGAAGAAGTTCATATGTGGTTGAACAACGTACAAGGATGTGTTTTGAGGTGAGCAGACTACGAACACGGATTTCAAGGTAATAAAACTATACACATGTGTTATCAGGAATACACATGTATTAGAACAAAGTACAGAAAATGTATTTTGGAAAAGTTTGGGATTATCATGCTCAAAAACTTGTGAAGTTCACAAGCGATGATTTAAAATTGCAGTGAATTCGAAACCGCTGTGTTTGTAGTTTGATCCAACGGTTGTTTGGCCACTAGTGATGTATGGGGCAGATCAGACTAGAAGTCAGATATTGTCATCCTCTACTATTAAGGTCAACCTCACCAGTTGGTCGTTGTACACATTGTTTGTTGATGTCGATCATTCCATCGGTACAACCACACCTGCCATTTCGACAAACGGAACCGCCCACACACATTTCACCGTTGGAGCAGGGGTAACCGGGATGGGACCGAAGTCTCTCTTGGCAAGAAGAACCGATTACCTGAAAGGGAATGCCATAATAAATAATTTTGGGTTTCGAAAAACATTTCGTGATGGTTCGACTGTATCGCTCCCCATACTTGCAAACGTACTAACTTAGACTGCGCAAGCTTTAAAAGTGGTAAAATATAGAAGTAGAGATCAATTGTAAATTTACACGTAAGGTCTCAATGATTCTCCTTTTCGCCTTTTTTGAACATTTAGGTTTACTGATAGTGAAATGTGATAGATAACTTACCATTTGACTTTCCCTAATGCATTCACATTTCCTAGTTTCGTCGTTACACCTGCTACCTCCGGTGCACTCCTCGCCTCTCGAACACGATTCACCAGGGTTCACTAAAACGAACTTGAGGGCTAATGCGAATGGAACCTTCGTCAAATGTTCCTTGTATACTTTTTGTTCAAATCTCGATTTTATATGGAAAATATAAATGTTAAACGAAACATTTTTTTCTGAAAATAAGTATTTCGAGTCAAAGATAGACTATAGTTGAATCGAACTATCATGTAATACCTCAGGACATTTATAGCGAAGACACTATTGTTTGGAGCACACTATCAGACATGTATTGGAGTCCAACTATTGTTCGGAAATATGTACAATAAGGACACGTATCTACTTATTCTATTCTATATTCAACCTCTGGAGTAGTGCGTACCTGTCTTGTGATCGACACAAATCTTGTTCCAAGGTGTAGTTCCGAGCGGACAGACACACAGACCGGATACGCAGATGGAGCCGCCTCCACACGCGACTCCCACGCGAACACACGCTCCGCCGATGTCAACTGCACGTGAATATGAGAGTGAGACCACGTGAAATGGGTCACGTGTTATGTGCGTGCAACACACTAAACCAAGGTTAGAACACATTCATGCAGTATCATGCGATGTTTAGTATTAACCAGAGGGGGAGCGAAGTTTCTTATTGCTGGTTGGGATAGGGAAGGGAGCGTTTGTCCGAGGCGGCAGGACTATTTGGAGGTGGTTTATCTGAAATGATATCCATTTTGAAGTTGAAAACACTTCAATATAATGAAATATGATTGTCTTCTCAAATTATGAAACAGACAGAAGGAGATGAGCGATGGTCTTGTAGTTTGCGCTCAGCATAACTGGCCAATTCTGGCTAGTACAGTATAATAATCAAACTACAAACTCAGCAAGGCTAGTTACAAAACATGAGGCTGAATAGTCTGCTATGTTGGATTTCCATCTAATCACAATTTCACATGAAGTAAAATAAGAGAAGTACCGTAGTCCGTTCGAAACACAAAGTGTAGTTCACCTCTTCAGGTTTTCTTGCCTTGAGGCGATTAGCCCACAGGTTGCGGCATGATCCGTCAGCCAGTTCACCGAACATACACTGGCAACTAAAACATTCAATTTTAAAATCAAAATGTGTTGTACTTCGTGCATTGAGCTGTTGTGAATGAATAGCGTATGTTTGAGGAGACGCAAGATGAGATGAAAGTGCCGGGATCGTCTAGGCTACTTACTCAGACCTTGAATGAGTTACCAAATTCGAGCTATACCCCAATTTGTTCAATACCTTGCTATAGCTAAACCCCAATTTGTTCAATACGAATTATTTGTGGGTAACTCAGAAGTGGAAAATTTTCTCAAGTTTTTAGATATCGTTATATTAAAACCCAATATTGACTCCTATAAATTTTTCCTATGAATTTTTTTTCACTACCATATTGCATATGCACGTTTTGAAGACAGCTCTTTTACATATAATGTTAATTTCAGGCACATAAACAAATTTTCCGATACCCACCGTTTCAAAACACAGACTTTGCCAAATGTGCAATCTGCGTCATAGGAACATCGTTCGTCCTGGCTGGGATTCTGGGAGATTGAAAGATCCTGATTCACAATACACAGGAAACCGACCACGATTGTATTCTCTGAAAAAAAAACACATAATTGTTTCACTTTTCACTACCACTGAAAATATGGAAAAGGTAGAAGATAATATTGGTTCTGAATCCAATTATGTGATTAGTGTGATCAGAAACTTCCACAAAGAAGATATCACAAAACATACTAGTATGCTTACCAATTTGCAAGAAAATCTGTCACAAACTAGACACTGTGATCGATTTTTCTCTATCAACTGCATCCTACTTCTAAAAATATTTGACAGAATGAACGACGGGCTTACCTGGACATGTGCATTGATTGTTGATAGTGTCACAGAAGGCGCCTCCGGAGCAGTGTTGGGTTGAGTTGCACGGGCCCAGTTGACCGGTGGACGACTGACAGAATCCTTGGAAGTTGATGGTTCCGCGGGGACAGACACACACGTTCTGCTCGCAGTTTGAACCGCCGGTACACACCTGTGAAGTTGGCTGTGAACTAATTATAATACCATTACAC
The DNA here is from genome assembly GCA_964036275.1 of Litoditis marina. Classification (NCBI taxonomy): domain Eukaryota; kingdom Metazoa; phylum Nematoda; class Chromadorea; order Rhabditida; family Rhabditidae; genus Litoditis; species Litoditis marina. Next base: position 2,635,812 of record OZ038434.1, on the reverse strand, counting down.
ATAGTAGCGTTGCATTCTAAAACTATTCATTTGCCTTTGAAAATTGTGATAGTAGACCTGCCACAAAATGATTTCCGAAAAGCAGAAATATGGAGTCTAGATTACCTCTCCGCTCGAACATGATTGTCCGGGGTTCACCGAAACGATGTTCTGACAAACTCCGTTCACTGCTCTGGTTCCCGGGGAGCAAGTACAGATCTAAAAGAGCGAGGTATAAAATGCTGTTGACTACTGTTGAGATAAAGGAAAAATACTGAAGTGGACGTCAAAACGTGACTATTTCACGCATCTACTTCTAATCTAACGTAAAAATATAGTGAAAACATACAAGTTACAATTTCAAGTATGAAATAACTGCGTGAACACATACCGTTCCAACACAAATACTTCCACCGGCACATATTTCCGAGTTGGCACAACTGGACCCAGGTGCCACCAGGGTGGCAGAACGACATTCTCCGTCCGTTATAACCAGACCGGAGGGACACTGACAGGAACCATCGATACACACAGAAAGACCTGGAACGGAAGAGTGCGGTAAGTAACACAAACAAAAAAAAACAGCAGCGGTTTAAATACACCGTTCAGAAGAAATTGGGCAGGAAGCTACGTAAATGTACACACTAATCTCAGTGTGTTGTTTATAGGTGGAAAAAAGCCAATTACTGTTCTGTTATTCTCGTCCAAAGACGAATTCAGTTTACTGCTCGTTAGACTTGTATTGAGACATTTCAACTTTTCACTATGATAAAGTCTAAATTTCCGTTGTAATGTTCCTCGATCGAAGATTTTATTTGCTTCTTGGATACCATTCTGGTTTTTGATTCACCTTGACATCTCGTGGTACTGGAGCAAGGTGCTCCAGCTGCTGCGGCTCGGATGGGTAGACATTCATTCTGAGAGGGGAATGTCCCGAAGGGACACTGACACACTCTATCCACACAGGAAGATTGACCGAGACAACGCTCGAAGCCGGATGGACACGGATTACCCGGTGGTACTGAAATAGAGATAATACTTTGAAAAAGTGGATAACAAAAACTTGTGAGGTTATCTCCAACAAACGCAAAAACACCAATGTTATTGAAGCTTTCCGTCCACAGCAGTCTTCAGATGTTTCACTGATTGCGTGTTTAATACACACTAATGCGAAAAGTACAGTAGTGAACTGCATGGGCTCTTCTATTGCTTCACGTTTAGCGTGACAGCAACACCCTAAGCTAGACCGTTGTTAGAAAATCGTTTGTTGCTCGAAGAGTTTTGTGAATTTTTTTCTTTTTGGATGATAAGACATTCTGAACTTCCATAATGATTGTTCGATTTACCTTGACAAAATACGTTGATTTTGTTGTCATTTTCTTCAACAATTCAATTTGAACGTTTTTACGTTCCATAAAAATGACGACTAACCTGCAGGTGGAATTTGGCAGACTCCCTCGATTATCCTCTGATTGGCGGGACATTGGCAGATGGAGGAGACACAAGAACTTCCCCCTCCACAGGTCACCGACGGGTTACAAGGACTGTTAGGGGGCACTGCAAGACAGGTTAGGGGAGGTTAGGGTTGGGGTTAGTAAGAAAGTATGTGACCATGTTTTTGTTGTAGTGTGATTTTGATATATGCCATATTTCGACCGAAAAGTATCGGAATCAATCTACATAAACAGAGAATCAGGGCCACATACATCGTATGTTTTGGGAACGAAAAATCCTATAGGGAAGGGGAAACAATATTTTCAGGTTTTCTTGTTTCAGTGCGATACGGTTAGATAGTTTAGGAAGGTTTTCAGATATTATCAATAGTAGCTCATGCCAATATTACTACACGCGACATCAATGGAGAAACATGCTTTTTTGATTTGAATGAAAAATCCTCATTGAGTTGTTGCATTTTGATCCATTTTACCGAATAATAACCCATTTCATATAACAACTATAAACCTGAGCAGGTTGTGGTGTTCGAACACTAGAATTTTTCATTCACTTTACGTAACACCTCATAAGTTCTCAATGAGTTGAATATTGTTATTACTCTAGAATTATACAGGTAGAGTCTAATGTAGGCCAGTACACTGTTCATGCGCCATGCAAAGGACCATTCCCATTGAGAAGTTGACAGCGTGCCAATGAAGGTCGAAGTTGTTTTCCATCAAGTTAGAGTTCTGCGAAATGTTTGAAAACTCTGTATGTCGGTCGCCCTTGTTACAGTTTGTGAACAAGAACTATTTCAGCAAAACGCAATACTTCTAAGGGAACATTTCTCCGATGGTTTATTGGCACGCTACTCAGGTCTGAATGGGAGTGAAAGTATCTACACTCACCTGTAAGGGGAGTAACACATTGTGAGTTGACGATTTGTCTTCCCACAGGACAGGTACAATTTCCGTTAGAACAGAAAGATCCTCCGATACACATTTCGCCATTCACGCATGAACCAAGCGGAGGCGATTCGGCTAGAAAGTTTATATATTATGGTTCACGAAGCATACTACTCTCAAAAAACTTCATTTAATAAATACTGTTATCAAATTCATATCACTGTTTCATGCGGGTTTCATAGACTTCAATCGAACTTTTTCAAATTTCCGCCAACCCCTAAACATTTCAAACTGTACATACACATTCAGTACCATTCCCTGAACCTTGTTCTATTGAACGTGAGATATGCGACGTATCCGTGCCAAAATAACTAAACGTTGCCATTCATGATGTTAATCATGAGAATGTCTCATGAGACATCTGAAAATTATCAACTCGCGCGATATAGCTTACCGAATACGCAAACACTTCCTCGGGGTACCATTGCCTTGGGGCATACACAGACGCCGTTCTGACAACTGGATCCGCCCGTGCATTGACCATTCACTCGACAGACATTGCCGGGTGCGGACTGCTCCAGACATTCTCCTTCCAGCTCTATTTGGGTGGGACGGCAACCTAAAGGAATGAACACATTTTGGAACTGATTTTTCTTTGATTTTTTCACAATGTTGAATAGTTGTCACATGAAAAGTACATGCAACTGCGTACTTCTTCTATTCCATTCACTGTTATGTTTCCTAGATTGTTTTAGTTACCGGGAAATTGGAAAGGGAACAACAGTTGAAAATCGTGTCCTTCCAAAACTGCATAAAACATAATCATGTACAACAATGTGAATTTTCTTTCCAGAGAGAATTTTCGAACTAATAAAAAGTATTCTGGGTGTATTTTTCCAATCAGAAAGTTCAATACCTGGTGAACAAATTCCCTTGCTGTTGACAATATAACTTGATGGGCAGAGCTGAGTACATTTGGAGCCGGAGAAAACCTTAATATTGAAAAAATCAATAAGACGTAACTTAAGTTGTCAACCCCATTTTCTTTGAGTATCATTCATGTTCTTGTTTGAAGTTATATCACGGGTTTGTATAGATCTCTAGCTGAAAATTAGTTATGTCCACGAGTTAGTAGATTCTCATATAAATAACCGAGTGAGGTCAACCAGTATGGAATTATTTGAAAAAAAATTGATAGCTTTGTTTTCCAAAACGAGTTTTTGGATTAACAAACCAGTCCGTTGGGACATCTACATGTGCTTCTGTCACAAATCATTCCGGGATAAATAGCATGGCATTGCGATGAGTACAGACATTGGTCGCCCGGTTTTACAGCTGAAAAGAATATATTTTTGATTTTGTTATATTTTCGAAGTATATGTATAATGGGATGATTGTAACAGCATATTGATTTCGAGTTTTATCCTCATTTTGTCCTTATTGAACTGTACATTATCTGAGAGAGTGTAGGCTGATGAAATCTTAAAGTGGGACGAGTAGGTGGACCAATCCCGACGCATCGGTCCTTTAAACTGCAAAGAAATGTATTGCAGTTTAAAGGACAGAAGCATTGGGATTGGTCGACATATTCGTCCTTCTCTAAACTTACTTGGTAGACACTGTCCGGTTACACCGGAATACGTCATTCCGGCGGAGCAGTTTCGTCCGCAGGTTCCATCGATGGCGACGGGATGGCTCGGCGGACAAGTACAGGTCTGCATAAAACAAAACGCTTCCGGGTAGGCTTCGGTACATTGGAGGTTGTGGGAACAGCCACTGGTTCCGGGGGGAAGAACTGAAGGATTCAAAGTTATGCTAGAACTCAATTGAATAATCACGTAAAGTTGACCTTCCAATGAGGCACTTTGTTATTGCACCTGAGTTCGGATGAGTTTAACGTTTCACGGGACTGTGTGATTGATATATTTTTTTCCACGTGTTTTCCAGTTCGTTGAAGTTGTTTCACTGTGAAACAACTTCAACAAACTGGAAAACACGTGGAAATACACGTGGATGTTTTCAGCTGCTTGACCACGCCCATTCATGTTTTGGCTCGAGTTGCCGTCTGCAAGCACTCAGCACAGAAGAGAAAGTTCATATAATTTTGTCGTTCCGGGAAAGATCTCTAGATCAATCAATGGCGAACAGTATTCACCCTGAATTGAAGTGGGAGGTCAATCTCACCTTCTCTGCATTCTCCTAGTTCGCCAATCCAAATGAAGCCTCTCTGCGTACATTGGTTGTTCAGGAACGTGCATCCCGTGCCACTCGTTTGCATTCCGTAGACACATTCGCATCTCAACCGGAGACAGAATGCACCCGGCTCGGCGGAAGCGCATTGTTGCGAGTACTGACACGGCTCTCCCGGTTGTTGGGCTAAATAGAGGAGGAAACATGATTTGGATGATCATGAATTGTTGTATTCTTGTTATTGCAGAGGTTGAAAAGAAGTTGCGAATAGGGCTACCAGAATGCGACAGTTTATAAAATTGAATCAGTGACCCTAAGGCCGCTTGCTCAATTATTCTGTACACTACTGTATGAGATGTACAGTATTTCTAGGTTTTTGTCAAAGCGGTAACTTCATTCCTGTACTTCCTTTGAAATAACTCCTCTGATCCAAACATTCTCTACGTCGCCCCTCCTATAATATCTGTACCTGTCATGCATGATCCCGCTTCCGTGACGTATGTTTGACCAGGTGGACACGAACCAGCCGGTTGCAGGGCTGAACAACACCGATTCATTGTGGGTGAAAACAGTATAGTACGCAGCTAACATTCTCAATATATGTGGAATTCATAAATTTTTGTACTCTGAACTAGAAAAACACCTGAAAAATTGACTGTCTCTTTGAGAGCTATACGTAGGTGGTTTTCACATTCTCAGACCTAATGAACTATTACACTGATACTAGAGTACACTGTTTCACTAATATTACGTTTAGTAATCTCATTTGTTTTGGTCAAAATGACAGAAAGGGTGTTAAGAGTAATTTCCATCATCGAAAATATGCGCACATTGAGTGTCACCAATCCAGATATTTCTTTAAAGCTTTGTTTTTCTCTATCCGAACTTTCCGAACGCACTCACCGGCTCCACTAGAGATACAGGTTGAGCCAGCGTTGAGGGCTCCTTGTACACAGCGACAAACTCCGTCACAGTATGCTAATGGATAACCGGAGCAGTCAGAGTCCACGGAGCAGAGCGAATCTGAGATAAAAACCCCCCATAATCTTTGGTCAAAGATGAAACCAATAACAGAGACTCTAAACTGTGAATGGAAGACGTTTCACTGCGAATTAAACATTTATTTTTTCAGAGTAAAAAGTTGGCATGTTTCTTGTGCACACTTTGAAACAATGTTGATAACTACAATTATAAACTCCATATAATATCATTCCTCGTTAATGTACATGCTTCATAAAGTGAGCCTAAATGTTTAATGACTGTGAGCTGGACCACCAATACCTCTTGGTTTCAGTGAAACGTACCTGGTGCCACTCCATTCTGTGTGTTTGCGCTGGGTGAATATCGTCTACGGTAGAAATTGTTGGAAGGGCTTCGTTCTCTTTTTTGGTAGAGAGATCGATGGAATTGATCATCTGCTAGGATCACATTTGCCAAGGAGGAGGCTGAAACGAATAAAATTGATTAAGATACAAAATTCCTATATGGAAATGCATATACACGAATACTATTATTTCCATGAATACAATTCAAACTAGGATTGAGAAGTTTTGCTGTTACTTCTATCTCCCCTTGCTAAAATCAACTCATCTGTGAATAGTTAGCGCTCGGGATAAATTTTCAAAGAACTGTGTCAAGCTTTAAGGTTCTCAGAAAAAAATAGTTGGAAGTTCAGAAAATACACAACTTTTTTTCCGAGAATATTACATTGCAAACACTGTACTGGAAAAAGAGTCTAAGAGTGTGTGTAGAAAAGTATGAAAGTGTGCTATGCAGTTTTACTACAATAACGTTTCGAGCACTGTGTGAAAATGAGAAGAAAAATCGAAAAACTCACCAATTAGTAGGAAAGTGAGCATAGTTATGAAGAACTATGGATGAGTCATATTACAACAAATGTCAAAAATGAGAAAATCAGGGGAACAGTTGTTATGATATAGACACATAACGCGAGAAGATGTGATGGCAGAAGAGAGAGAGAGTCCAAGTAAAAATGAAGTGAGAAAAACAAACTTAAAGAATTCTTTTTTTCGACATGCAACCTAGAAGTTCATCGAACAAATGTCAATTTTCTGCCTCAAAGAGGTGCTTTTATTCAATTTATCTCAAGTACTCTTATTTAAATTGTGTAAAGTATCAATCTTCTTGCTTCTACCATTTTCGATTTGAAATTTTCAGGAAAGTTAACAAAAAGACTCACGAATAACGCAGGTCTGTTGATGAGCCTGCATTCCGTGGGGACAGACACACTTTCTGGAACTATCGCACTCGGCCCCCGGGAACCCCTTGCTACACTGACGCGAGTCCTCACAACCGAACTGACCCGGGTACACGGCTGCAATTCAGTATTTATCATAATTGTTTGTCTTTTCTCAACCATGAGTTCCGTAAAATGAAAAGTCGCTGTACCAGAAAACTGTGTCCCTGATTCATGAGAGCTAACTGATAAGCAATCATCTAATTACATCAACGTTTTGTTTCAGTTAAGTCATTCCAACTTCTTGTGTTGTTTGACTTCAGAAAATCCTTCAGCTATTTGTTAAGATTTTAGGTGCAACACCTTATGCGCACATCACGCAATCAACACGTGTGAGTAGTACGAAATATTGCCGGACACAGGCAGCAGATTTTTCAATTCATCACGTGATCACGTGATTCTTGCCCTCTTCCCGAACTTGTTTGAGCGTGGCTACAATTTGACCCCAAATGTAGGTGGCAAGTTGACTGTCGCGGCGGCATCTGCCTTGTTTGGTTAGCGGATAGTGGAAAGGTAGGCAACGTGGAGGGTCCTTGTGGGATAAAGAGCAAGAAAGCACCTTCTCGAGAGGACTTAGAGGCACACTTAATGGGGGTCAAGAACGGCTGCCACATTACAAAACATGTTTTGGGATGAGAAACACTGAAGTTTAGATAGGTATCTGTTTCTCCCGGAGCAGTGAGCACGGATGTGATGTTTACAGCGGGACCAACAATGTTTCCGCAGATACATATCTTTTATCGTCACTTGAAAGAGTGAAGAAAGCTCCTGGTAATTTGGATTTTTTCGACCTCCGCATCAAAGTTCCTAATCATGCTTCACACCTGTCTGCCAAGAAGGAGGCAACACTACCGCAAACTGAAAGGAGTGGTAATACTCTTAGTCGGGCTCGTGACTAGCCGCGAAAATGCAGTTTATCTGAATTTCTGCTGTGTCTTTTTGTTTCTCGATCGTACAAACATACAAACTACAAATTACATTACCAACCAGGCCGACATGCCGTCTCGACATCAACATGTGTGGATAGACACATGCAAATGGAGAAGGAGGAGCAGAACTCTCCCTGACCGCGACAGTCGCTTCCACTCCGACAGGGAACGCCCAGGGTAGGACCTGGAATAATTAGGTTTTGTGATGTCACTTACGGTGAACTTCAATAGTGACGCTTTTCTTGTTGTTAGATAGTTTACCTTCACATCAACCAATGTCACTTATGTTAGAGTTAGATCAAAATAACGTATTCACCTAAATGAGCCAAGATTACTATGATTTGCTCTACCGCTTTATTACCACGACTTGATCTAACTAGCTTTCCGAGTTCTGCTGTGTTTAACATGTTCCACGTGACTGTGCAATTGACTAACAGATAAGCTTTATCATTGTGTTGTTCTCGAATCGTTTGTGCTATTTTTCGTAATTTAGTCTGTGCAAACAAAGTTCAGGGAAACATTTTGGTAGCTTGATCAAATATATAGTTTTGGATGTATAGTGTAGTTTCGGAGTGCACTACTGAATGTACATACAACTCTAAATCAATTGAAAATGGGAATCAATCACAAATGATTGGAAAACAAGGTGTTTCGGTCATTGGGTATCGATATAGCCCGAGGAGAACGGTATAGGTAGGTTACACTGTTTCCAAAGCAACCGTATACGGTGTATATTGTCCTATCCCGCCGTTTAGACGAAACTCCAACCCATGTTTGATTTAGTTTAATAAACTATTGAAAACAAAGGGGTTTCTTCCGTTTTCAATGTTGTAACCGCTCTGGCAGGAATATTACGGTATGCTCACTTTCGTCGTGTGCTACGCAGTTCCCATCGATGTACCGGTAGAAGTTGGAACATAAACAAGTTCCTTCGATGCAATTCGTGTTGTTTTCCGAGCATGGTGTCGTTCCTTCCGATAAACAGGCTCCGCCCACTTTCCCAGGGTCGATACCGTATACCCAGGGGGCTGAAATGCAGGAAGACACGGTTTTCTATAGTAATCCGCAATGTTTGTTCCTAGAACAGATAATCGGGATCTAGTCGAAAGAATACTGGAAAGGTTTCACTGTTAATTACTGAACGTCGTGTGTACTATCAATATGACCATATTTGCAAGTGTCTATTTGACAAACTGTTTAGACCGGGCGGAAAGGTGTTTTTTTAATATTGATCACACTACGATTTTTTTTGTGGGCAATTTCTATGACTAGAAAGAAACCCTCGAACCATCTCAGTTCAAATCTGATCCTACGGTCAGCCCCGAACTCACCATTCTCACCACATTGACAAGACGAGTCGCTATTTAAAACAAAAAGAAACATACCGTATACTAAAATAGCTAATAATAGTGATGTGGTAGTGGTCATCTATGCATCCAAATGGTTTGCGGGAAAAGAGTCGGGGTCAGACAAATATTAGAGAGAGGGGCGGGACACTGTATTTGGACACCTAACAAAACAGAAAGGAAGAAGATTAGGATGGAAATAGCTCCAGTACTAATGTGTCAAAGCTAAACTCGTTGCGAAATTCGAGAGAAGATGTTCAGCGGGGTGTTATTACAAAGTTGTAATCGAATTACGATCGGCTAAGTTTGATTGAGTGTAAGATTTGTTTTCCGGTTTTGCTCACTTCTTAACTCTCTCAGGAAAAGTTTTATGTTTCAGTATTCGGGTCACGCTATACCATCGGAAAGCAGGAGCAAACGCGAAGGTTGTGTGAAAGTAGAGTATTGCTTCAGGCGGACTAAGTTTGCGAATCATTAAATCTAATGGTTCAATGTAGTTGAAAGAAAGGGGAGGGGAGGTTTATGTCAGATCTTTTCGTATTGTATTTGAGTCGCTCAGCGTAAAAACCTTCCAACGAGCTTGACTGATCAAATTGTCACAAGTTCTATGAAGACGAAGATACTATGCAAAATGTAGGGCTAATACAAATCCAGCCAGTTGGCCACCACTTCTGTAGCAGGCTAGCAAACCCACACGAGAGAGTGTGCATGTCAGAGAGACGCAGACTGTCTGAAGCTGTCATTACCAGGTTAAACACAGCAGAATTCAGAAACGTGCAATGACAAAGTGCACGATGTCTCATTAGAATGCTAACTTTACGTGAATATTTATTCAATTGACTTCTAGTGTAGCTATTTCAGGTGATAAGCATATTTGCTGGAAAACGTGCGTTTTAGTTTACACGTTTTCATGAATGAGACAGGATACATGGTCTAGTCCGAATGTGCTATCCTGTGCGAATTCACATTTTTCTCATTTCATAACGTAGTTCTCGGCTCCTGTTATGAAATAATATGTCACTCTCCTCGCCATTCATCATTCAATTCTCTGTATCACAAGCAAAAGAACTGCAATGTGACATAGGTATTTTACCCACCTCGCCGTATTAGTCGTGATTTTTCCGCAAATTTGAGAGGTTACTAGATTTCCCTCTCTCTCTCTCTATCTCTCTCCCCTCTCTTTCTTCCGTCCTCTCTCTCTCCCCTCTCTTTCTCTTCCTTCCTCTGTCTTTTCCCCCTCTCTCTCTCGCTCTCTCGGAGTAGTTGCCTGAATGTATTGCACTCGTACGGATCTTTTTCATAACGTTCATGGTAATAACAGATGAAACTACCCAAATTGGATAATATTTCTAACATATATGATAGGGAGTGATCGAATTATTAATGGTACTCGTCGAACATAATCGAACTTTTGCAAGATCAAACTACAAACACAGCCGAGCGGTACTGCAGTTTCCGTTCGACTTTCCTGGTGATTTATATGTTTAATTATTTCAATTGAAACAAACATATTTATTATCATGAAGACTTTTTGATGGTATTAGAAAATAGATACAAACTGCTAGATAGGGTTTGTACTTATTTTCACTTATTTTCCTACTTCAGTACTATTTTTTCGTTTAGTGATTCTGTCCACTATGCTAATAGTAGAATGAGACAAAACGAATCAATGTCAGTCATGTATTGCGCCTGTTCTTTTCATTCCATTCATTGTTTATATATTTGTTCGCAGCAGATGTCTTTTTTTCATAATATCCTCCCACACGAATTTAAATCATAATATGTACAGAAAAAGTTTGTAACATAAAACTAAACAGATTTTATCTGGTCATAAACGTTTCAGATATACTTTTCTCTTAGGTTCACTTGTCACCCTTTACTGGATATATTTTTTGAGTTTCATTTTGTTGATGTTTTGAAGTTTACATTGTCAAAAGCAAGTTTATTTCAAGGTAAACTCGTCTTCCAGTGAAATTTGCTGTAGAACCAACATTTTTGCAGTTTTCAGAATAGAATATATGTTTGGAGGAATAAAATTGTTGTTTATTTGTGAACTTTGTTACTGTAGGTAACAAAAAGTATCAAACCCACTATTTTCTGAGAACAACAATCTATGTAAGAATGTGCCATCAGCCATCAGAGATCTGCACTCATTTATACATCGCATTGCACCTAATTTTTGTAATGTTTTATTTAATTAAGTAATAGTAATTAGATTCTCACCTTTCTCTTTAGGCGTTTTAGGATGAATCCTAGTACTTCACCGTGTAGTTTTATTTACATAGTTACAAGTTTTGATTAAACTCCCTTCTCTTATTCTCTCGGTTTCGTACATTTCTTCTCTGTCTTTTCTTATTATCCCTCTCTTGATTGATGCTTTACACTCCACAAATCCGGGCCGATTTCAAAAATTCCTTCATTTTGTCTCGAAATTACACCGTGGCCATCTATCAGTGGAGCACAGTTGTGGTCTTACACAATCAGCCGAAAACAACCACAAAACAAACTGATCGAACCGCGGTCGTCCTTTCCGAATAGTGAAAAGTTTGGTCAGTTCACTGAAGTCAATCGGATGCTATTTATAAGTCTTTGCGCCAGTTACGCTAACTTCTTAAAACTCACATCTCATTCAGATATTTTGTAGAACAAAATAATATATATCAAAGTTTTTGTGTAAAGTTCAGATCCGTTATCTCCCTCTGAGTTCAGCTTCTGTTCTGTTTCACGCGAATCGTCATTGCTTATCTACAGTCTTTCAGAAAACAGTCAGAACTCTGCCAAACATCTTTTGTTATAAGCAAAATTCTTGAACACAATAGTTTTCTGTTCGCTTCTATCGATGTTTGCGTAATTAATAACAAACAAAGTCTGTTCGAAAACATTTTTGGTACAATCAGTTTTGTGAACTGAAAACATTCAGTTTTGTGAGATATTTGTTGATCCATTTGGTTGAAACTGTACATTGATTGAGATTGTTTAAAAAAAAGCTTGGTTCGAGGCGTAAACAACATCATCTTTGGACCTTTTTCCGTTTGTTGTTTCATATAAAACTAGAAAAGGGGCTTTCTCTCTATTGTTCACCACTTCACTCTTATTTAATGGAAATAGTACTCTATGTCTTCAATAAATAAGTTTTTGAACAGATTTTGAAGTTTTGGGCACCTGGGAGCACCACTTCCTCTACTCTCAAAATTGCTCGATCAACCGAAAAACAGCTGCCTACCCTCATACCAAAAGTGGGTTTCGAAATTTCCAATATCATGACTAAAAAAATTCTCGTAGTTCAGTTACTCCAAGATCTTACTGCAAACTACTTCGACAGAAAAAACAGAGAGAGAGAGAGAGAGATAGAGAGAGAGAGAGAGAGAGAGAGAGAGAGAGAGAGAGAGAGAGAGAGAGAGAAAGTGAGGCTACATGAGAACAGAGAGACATGGAGAGAAAGAGAGAGAGACATAGAGACTGAGAGAGCTAGAGAGAGACATAGTTTTCCCTGATTAACATACCACTCTGCCTCCCCCGCGGCCATTTTCTATTACCTCCCTACTCAGTTTTCCGCCTCAGGGCCATGTACAAACTGAGTTATCTCAGCCCCACCAAATCCTATATTTTATTCAGCGTAGCGGAAAGACGTTGCGTTACACCCAGTTTACCTACAGTTTTTTTTGCACGAAACATCTTCTATCTTTCTTCTTCTTTTATCTTTCTTCTTAATCCTTCTAAATTTCTGTTCCGGCGAATCACATGTTTTCGGCTTTTTGAAGCCGAAAAAGAAAGAGTGGAAGAAATTTTCTTTGCGGCGACATCACACTCTTCCCATGAGAACTACTTGATGTTCAGTTTTGACAGATTTTGCTTTTTTCCTGTGGTCATTATGGAGAGACAGTTGACAGCCTTAGTTCCCACAAGAACATCACACTTCCACTGGAGCTCGGCACTTTCTTCATTCTTGTTTCTCTTCTGCTCTCTTTTTGTCTTTCTATCTCTGTCTCTCTCTCTTTCTACTCTCTCTCTCTCTCTATCCCGATTTCTCGCCCTATCTCACTCTCGTGTAGTTCTGTAGGAAAGCGAAACTAACTGTACAGACGTGAAAAGGTACAGAAAATTTTGAATATTACGTACTTAACACATATGTTCCCCCTCCTTCCGCTGCGGCTACTCTTTCTCCTCTACTCTCTCTATCTATCTCTATCTCCCCCTACTCTCTCTCTCTCTCTCTCTCTCTCTCTCTCTCTCTCTCTCTCTCTCTCTCTCTCTCTCTCTCTCTATCTCTTTCTCTCTCTTCCACACTTGTTCCCGATAGCTACCTGCTCTCTCTCTGTTCCTCTCTTTTTCATACTCTCGTCTCTACCTTCTCTCTCTCTTTCCTTCTTTCCCTCTTAACACCTCATTTTCTTTCCCGCCTCCTCCGTTGTAATGCATCACTTGCTAATATCGATCCTTATGTCTCCAATCATTTATTTTCACGACCAATAACAATTAACATAGCTAACTTGTCCCCATTGAGTTTTACTAATACAATGAAATAAACGTGAATAAATTAAAACAAGGTACAATTTCAGAATCTAGAGTCTATTTTTAGAATCACGTTTCACGAAAACGTAAGAATTCGTACAAGTTCATTTTACAGACAACTCGATGTTTTAGTAAAGAGTAAAACTAACGTTTACATGTCCTAAACATTACTCAGCAGTCGCATGTCCCAGGGACATGAAGGGGACGTCCCATGTCCCGGTACTGTCCCGGGACGGTACCAAGAATTACGGTATAAATGGAGCAGATTTGCATAAATTATGACAAAAATTCTACTCGATCCTGACTTTCATATGCGAATATGCTCCATTTCTACCGTAATTCTTGGTACCGTCCCGGGACAGTACCGGGACATGGGACGTCCCGTTCTTGTCCCTGGGACATGCAGGCACCTGAGTACTATCATCACGAATTAGTGAGCAAAAAGCAATCTCGGCGTTGACCCTTTGAGTTGTAGTTCGGTCTGTGAGTTCTAATCGAAACAACTGAGAACCTGACCCCCAAAAGTTACCATGCATCCGTCAACATCTAACGAAAAAGGATGTTTTCCTTAGATTCAGTAAACCGTATTTTCATTAGTATGTTTTCAGCTTATCGTCGAGTGTTGTGTTATATGTATTATGTATTAATATTATCTTTAATATATAATTAGTTATGTAACTTATTATATATCGTTTGTTGTCTTGATTCCCAGCCTTTTTCTTTTCTCTCGGCCTGTCGCCGTTATGAGTATGGTAATGGCTGCTCCAGTTATAACTTTTACAAGCCGAGAGCAGCTGGTCAGCCCTCTTTGACAACGAATATCTCTATCTCTATCTATCTATCTTTCTCTCTCTCCCTCTCTCTCTCTCTCTCCTTGCTCCTACACTCTCTAGCTTCCTATGCTCACTTCTTTCTATTTTTCCCTCTCTCTCTCATCTTCTACCTCCCTCTAAATCTCTTCCTCTTTCTTTTTTTCTCTCTCACACCCTCTCTCTCTCTCTTTCCCCCTCTCCACATCTCTCCGACACTCTCTTTCTTGTTCCCACTCTCTACCTTTCTCACTATCATTCTCTGCATTTTAATCCGGTCCCATCGTTTTTGTTAGTTTTCGTTTCCTATTTTCTTCTCGATCCAAGTTCCAACCTCTTCTACTCCCCCCCCCCTCTAACATAATTGTCTAAGTACCTGCTATTACTGCATTGAGCACAATTGAATAGCACAAAGTTTCAATCAGTCTTTCTCTTGAAGATTTTTCAACCTACCTTCGAGCCTCTGTCAACTTACTAACTCTTTGTTGGCATCTCTCTATCTCTCTCCATCTCTTTCTCTCTCTCGCTTTCTCTCTCTTTCTCTATCTCTCCTTACATTGAGTAAGCTCCCCCTTTGCTAGCATTTGAACTCTGCATGTAATGACTGCGTCTCTTCATTTACCTTTGTCTCTCCCCCTCTCTAACCATGTGAATCATGCCCGCAGACATGCTTTGAAAGACCATCTGTGACCCCGCTCCCTCTTTTTACCGTTTCTTCTGCCAATCAAACGTCCACGCTTTCCTTTTTACTCGAATCCTGCGCTTCTTTGCATCTCTTTCATCTCTCGCTCTCTCTCCCTCTCTTTCTTTCTTTCTCTCTCTCTGTCTCTCTGTCTCTCTCTCCCTCCCCGGCAATCAAAACGTTCACGCTCTCTCTTTGTACTCAAATCTTGCGCTTCTTTCACGTTGCGCAACCCTTTTAACATTAGAAGAATAAGAAAAACGCATATTTCATTCACAACTAATTCATTGCATCTGTCACCTGCGTGGATGAAATTCATAGAAACTCAAAGAACCTCGGGTGAAGCTTATGAAGCCATCCAATCCTGCGTCTCTCGTTTTTCCTCAAAATTTCGTGTGACTTGTATCCCGGCGGGATGCGAGAGAAGAAAAATAGCGTAAGTTTGACAAGACACAGGAGAGAAAGGCCGAGATGATCTAGCATACGTACTCTGATGTGTATTCATATTCACTCACTATAAAATCTACAAATTCTGGATTTACTACCGTCGCAATTGCTTTTCTTCGGATGTTTTTTGAAGTTATGCTGGTTGCTTCTCCTTTATTACTCCATTTTCCCATACCAACCATTATTCCTTCGTAAGTCGTTTGGAGCATAATATTAGCCTCTCCTTCCCTTTTATTTGTTTCCTCTCCTTTTAGTCACCGACAGGTGTTTTCTCTGGGATTAACCCCGTATTGCGTAATCCAGCACTTGTGCTATTTGAATATCTACCCGGGAGATCCCGCAGTTATATGTAACTCACAGCACAACAACTACGCTAGACGCTACCTTTGACCGATTCTATATCTGTTTTTTGCAAGACTTCTGAACTGGTAGAACTGATATTTTTATAATATTATTTCGATAGATTGGACAGAACTATGTTTTTTCTTTATATCTTTTCTCTTTGCAGCTTAGTAGCCCTCTTCCTATAGTTACAAAAGTTGCGAAACGTTTCTGACCTTTTTAAATGAAAATTGAAAGTTTCTCCTTCATGAGAAGAAACACTGACTCCTAGTCTTCAACAACAACTTTTGGAAAATACTTTCAGAGAAGCAGTAGTCATACAAGTCCCAAACAGCGTCATTGTACAATGCACCTGTGAAACTCTATTTTAATATTATTCAAATCACTTAATAAAAGACCAGAGATTATATTGTTTTGTTCGCGCCTTAGCTCAGATTTCGTCCATATTTCACCGCTCTAATATTGCGTCTTCAAACTCCCTCCCAGTGGCTCGATTTATCACTCACATTTCGCGCGTTCGACTGTTCCGAAATAGAAACACTTTTTCTCCGATTTACAACTAGTTCTAAGTAGAACATACTATTCGAGAATCTTCAGGAAGTAAAGCCAAGTCAAACTCACCATAAACTCTTTCAAAACTTTAGTATTAGATTGAATTAGATTACCACCAGAGAGAGGATGATTTTGGTTTTGAATAGTCCAATTTCTCTCTTCATCTGTGTAAATCAAAATTTACTGACTGTCGTTCTTGAATTAAAAATTCTTTTAAAGGGTGCCAATAAAAAACTAGACATTCTCATGTAATGGACTAGATAATTAACTTTGTTTGTTGTGGGAGGAGTAATTTGGCCAATTAGAGGACAAACCACGCACTCATTATGAAGCAGCAAACACACATTAATTACAAAATGATTTTTTTACAAGTTACATAGGATTTACGAGAGCAACATGTCTATTAATACCATTTTTAATGGGAAAGTGATATGCAAAACAAATGAAAATGTTTACCGCTGTTTGTTCTGATGATTCATTCTTCTACTGATAATTTTGCAATATTAACACTTTGGGTTCGTGATCGAGATTGGTCTTTTTGTAGGTTGTAGTTTGGTAATGCGTTCCGTAGATGGGTATTTGAGAAGAGTCACATTCATTTCATGAACGGCTCGAGAAAATGAATATTATTTATTTCACCTAATTAAACTCGTTCGTGTGTACTGACAAAAGCACAACTATGACTCTACTTTATGTAATTTAGTAAGAAAGTTGAAAATTTTCGAAACAAATTGGAATGTTGCACTCAGTTTTTCTACATGAAATACTTTGTCGGCTCTTTTTGCATCTTGCGAATACGGTAATCGATTTTCTTCGACATGAGTTTCAAGCAAACCAACAACATTTCGATCTTTTGTTTATTGCTTGTTCTTAGGAACTTTACTCGATTAGTACAGAAACAGTTTTTACGAGGCTCTAGCTAGACATTTCCATTTCCACAATGTGTATTTGCAACAAGCACTGTTAACAAATATTACTTTTATATTAAATATATAAGTTTTTATTTGCAAAACCACACTCTATTTGGTGGTATGTTGTTTCGAGTCAACACCTTCTTGCAATGTTCATCTGATTTTACGAGGTCGCCAGTAATCTTATCAAGCCTATCTGTTTATTTTGTTGTATTTGTACTCCTCTGCTATTACCCTCGTGCGCGGTTCAACCACTCATGTTCTGTAAATGATAACCTACAAGAAAACCATCAGTTGGACAAGAAATGTCTGAACAGTATGTAATTTTACTACTCTCATTCTCTCTCCCTCTTCCTATATATCCTCTTCTCTATCTTTTAGTTTTCACAAGTTCAACTTTCATAGTCTAAAATTTTCTGTTCACCAGGAAAACGCTTCTATGTGTTACAGTGACGAGATTTAAGTTGTCATCTGAGTGTTTCTAGTAATAAATTGATATTTATGATACAAACTCACCAGTTATGTAGACGAGCAACCTCTAAGTTTCGACATGACTCGCGCATAGGGCGCTGCTTCCGATTGTTTCGTTTGTGGACTTTTCTTCTTTCCTTCGGACGAAACTCGTCGCTCCTGTGGCTGATTTCTAGTATTCATGCTTTTCAGTTTCGATTTTGAAATAAATACTACCCTTCACTATGAAGTTTTAATCTCATTTCGCCGAACTAACTGTATTTTTCTTGTATTAGAAACCCATCACTATGCAAAATACCTCATATTCAAAACTCTTAATTATGTTCTCTCTCTCTCCCTCTATCCCTCTCTCTTATTTCTTTGTCTCGGTTCTCCCTCCATATGTACCTCCTTTTTCATGCTCTTCCTTTTGTAGATATGGGCGGAGCTCCTTCTTCCCACCATTCTTCCCCCCACGAGATGAGCATGATGTCCGAGCAGCACTACCCCGGAGGAGTCGACATGAACTCCATATTCAAGGGAATACCGAAAATGATTCAGGTTATTATTGTTATTATTGTATTATTATCATACTATTGTTATTATTATAAATGATTGGTTTCGGGACATCAGTTTAGTTATCTAGTGTTTTTCACTTATTGCGATGACACTTGACATTTGTCAATCACTTATCATAAGTTGTTCATAATGAATAGTAAGGATGAAATATTAGATAGATCCGCAAAACTGACACGCAAGTGAACTTTCATATAATGCGTGAGAGGATCACATTAGGTACATACGGTTATTGCAAAATCCTAATTCCCGCTGAAGTTTCCGGCGAGGTCGCGCAAGATAGTTTTCATTAGGTATCGACGATTTTGGGGATATTACTACCCCATGTAGAGATGCTTGTAAAACCGATCAACACAGTTTAGTGAACGAGCATGATCAGCAAAAAACTTTACATTCACTTATTTTGATTCAGGCGGTAGAAAACGGTTAGGTTCAAATCACTGGGTTGTAGAATTTTCATTGTTTATTTATCAATTCATCAAAAATCAAAGACTGCGGGATGTTCCAAATACTTTCGTAACTTAATTAAGGACACAAATGGCTTATTTTTGTGAAGTCATGGCCAGCTGCCAATTTCTTTGGCACAGCTGCATCTTCGGATACCGTAACCCATGTGGCATCAATTGGATTTTCTAGGTGGCCGATGACATGCACCGAATGACCAACTACATTATGGACCTCAGGAACATGACGTTGGCGCTGGTGGCTATATCGGTCATTGGAATGATAGGTATGTTACAATTATAATAACAATAACCCAGCTTTTTACAAGCGAAAGTTATGGAAAAAAATATGTTATAAAAAACAATAATTTAAAATGAATATCGTTCTCTTCTCTCTCGCTCCAGTTTACCTTCTGTGTGGCGTTTGGCAAAGTGTTAAAGAAGACCGGTAACCAACTTATGGAGAAGCTGATCTATCCTACTTTTGACAGGATACGACTCGTGTCGCGCAATGATTGCAATTTTGACATTCACGTGAGATACTGCGTGCAAACATTTCCGTGAATTCTGTATCGAAACACTGCCTCAAGTCGGTTTTTGATGTTATTTAAGCGCACTGACAAGAGGAAACGCGTGGTTTGCTTCCGATGGAGTTTACGTGATTTATTAAACGTTCCCATATTGAAATCATCGGGACATAACCCGTGCTCTCTCAA
Source organism: Litoditis marina (assembly GCA_964036275.1). Taxonomy (NCBI): domain Eukaryota; kingdom Metazoa; phylum Nematoda; class Chromadorea; order Rhabditida; family Rhabditidae; genus Litoditis; species Litoditis marina. The sequence goes on along the minus strand of OZ038434.1, from coordinate 2,616,332 downwards.
TTTTTTGGCCACACTTGATTTTCTTTACAAGTTCTTGTTAGTTTAGATAGGTTCGGATTCGTTGTGACTCAATCAACTAGTGGAAGCCGTGTTATCCTAGTTTGGCCAGTTGTTTTTGAGTGTTTAGGCTATTAGCAGAGGAAAACTAGTTAGGAGAAACCTCATTGAGACGATGCATAAACAATCTTGGAATGATAGCGGCAAGAAAGAGGGAGAAAGAGAGAGAGGAGGCAAATTGGATAAAGGAAAAATAATTCTTTTTTTTTGAATAATTTATATCAAATTCAAATGTACCACATGTGAAATACTATGTTATGTGTTGCACAGTTACAATATCGGGAAATCTAGAATATTTGTCCTAATCGTTCCAGATCAGTTTGTGTAATGAAAACAACATGATGTTTCAAAATGGTCGTAGTTGACTTTTTCATGATAAAACTAGACTGTCTGTTAAGAAGGATCATTTGAATATTTCAACCTTCTCACTAACTTTTGTATCTATTTAGTCTGAAGAATTTGTGTTTGAAGAGTGGAAGTAGAGTAGAGATCCATAAACACGCCAATCCACATAGAATTGACCAAAATCTGAACAAGACCGATTCAGAGTGGTTGATGTATGTAGAACCCCACTCAATGTAACATTTGTATTCTTTCTTTTTTTTAAATTATCATTTTACTCTTTCAGGTTTTCTGATTCTGCGAGCGGTGAGCGGACGAAACAACAGACGCAGGAAACGATCCTTCGTTCGACATGTTCGTTTTACTTTGATCCCTTAAAAACCTTTGAAAAGCCTTCGATCGAAACTCGAGAAATCACAAATTATAAATAGTGGGAAGAGTTTTCCCGATAGTTTTGATTCGCTACGCATTATTGTTCTAAAGCGCCATCTTGGTGCGTTCCTAGTTTTCCTTTTCATGAATTGACGATTTCTCATCTTACTTTATTTTTCCAGTTGGTTTGTTGAGTGCTTCAGTTTACGTCCAACACTATAGTATACCATCACGGGTTCTCAAAACACGTAAACTTTTACCAAAAACGAGTACGTATCAAAAAGTTCCGAAGCAAATCTCAATTCCTACTGAAGGCGTCCACGATAGTGTTGAACAGACTATATATTCTCACGGGGTGGTGCTTAATCAGCTGCAGCCGATTCTATTTTCTCTCTATTCTTTGGCGGGCGTCATTTGTTGCCTGCGGGCATTTCGTTGTACAAAAAGTGGGACATTAATCAGTGTTGGATGAGATGGTTAGGACATGAAAATAGACGCAAAAACGATGTATACACTGACAGCTGTCGTCCATGTGTACCTGGCGGCGGGCCTTCATTTTCATGAGAAGTTCATATGAGTTTCTCATGAGATACCTCATGAGCGATTCGTGAACTAGCAATGTTGTTGCATAGCAATCAATAAATTCTCATGAGAAGCTCATGCTAATAGCTCATGAAGTATCCCATGAGATTTTTGAGGGATGGCCACGCCGCCAAGGGAAACTCAGTTTTAATTCATCAAGATTTTGTATGAAACCTAGAACTTAAGGGTGTGTTGTAGTTTACTTGTACATCTGGAACTTGGCAAATCAAACTACAAGTTCCTCGGAACGTGACAATTTACCATTTTAGCCCGACACTTTTTCATCAGAATGATCACATTTATAAGCTCTAAATTTTTTTTCAAAAAGTTACCGAAATTCGTGAGATACATAGTTACCGTAATTCGTGAAATACATTATTGTTCTCACCCATGACGTTATTACAGGCTGAGGAGTATCCCCCTCAAGGCATGCAGAGATACTACTACCAGTCACAATATGCTCCGGAGCCGTGGGATAGACCAAAGTCCAACTTCAGTCAGCACAGGTTAGAATATGTTTACAATCCAACGGTTTAGCGTTCACGTGTTCGAAACATTCAAGTGCAAGTGAGCGTTGTTGAAAAACAATAACTAGACATTATTCATATTTCTATGGTTTTGGAACAAAATTTCACTATTTTCCGCAGAAATCTCTGATTTATGACTTCTGAAGGTTTTCCTTGAACCATGAAAATGAATTCATATATATATATATATATATATATCATGTTCTATGTTTATCTGTGAATTGACATGTTTCTCAATAAAATTTTCATTTTTCAGCGTTGTTGAGGAGAAAAAGCCGATCGAGAGCAGCAGAGACAGTCCGGAGAATAGACGAAACGGAACACTTCCATACAAGGTACGGTAACATTGGATAACTTTGAACCTGTTCAAGTCTTCAGAAGAAAGAAAAGTTACTATATTCGCAAATCATGTCCCACTAATCCTAGCATTTCAATGAAATTTCTTTGGTTTCGAAAGTTTTAATAGTGTTCAACCAAATTTGGCATCTAAAGATCGCATTGAAAGTCAGAGGTAGTAAATGCTCATTCAACTCGATTCAGGTGTAGTGAGAACTGTTCTAACAACACTTTTTTGTAAGAATGTTGTTGTAGCAAAACTATACGTTGGTTCGTTTTCAGACCTTCACAAACGACGAGCAATTGTCCCCGATCGTGGATAAAAAGGCGCCGTCCAGTACAGAAAACACGTTCTCCCGATACCAGCCACCGGCCCAAAAAGTCTGAAATCCAAGATTTTTCTCCTAAAAAGTCTGGAGTCTAAGATTTTTCTCCCTAAAAGTCTGAAATTTAAGATTTTTCTATCTTGGTCCGGTCCTGCTTATTTTCCCCCTCACCTCACAGCACGGGAATCTTTTCGCGAAATTCTGAAATTGTCGTTTTAAGACAGTAATTGAAGAGAAATAGAAGTCCTCAACTTTGAGTCTTTTGCAGTTTCATGATTGCGTTTCATAGACTAACTTGAGGTTTACAACAGACTCATGGTGGTTTTTGTTCGCACTTCGCAAAGAAATGTGGAAAATATGGATTTTTACTGCAGAATGGTAGATTCTAACTGTTTTTCATAGTTTACATTCACTGCTTTGCACCCATTCTTTCCTATCCCTGTCTCTCAGCTGATTTCGTTCCAGCGTTCTTTGGAGCCGATCAAACTCCTGGTTGAGGACCTACCGTATGCCGACTCCTGAGCATCTAACTCTCCAATTGCCAGCTTTTCGCTAACACCCTCAACCAAGTGTTTTGTCGGCTTTTTGTGCGCGTATCACACTCTAACCCCATGTTTCAGGCATCAAGAACCAGTAGAATCAATCAATACACGGTTCGCTAACTGGATCATTTGTAGTTTGAGCCCTGACTGTCGTTTTGTTGTCTCCATATTGTTTTCGGAAAACTTTTTCGTTTTCGAGTCGCATTTTTGTGTTTCTAGGAAAGATATAATTATTCTTTCTCTCATACTTGTGCCTTAAACTTGCTCAAAGTCTCAACTTAATAAGCTTTTTGTAGCCATGTTCTGGTTCATTATTGCCATGAAAGCGCAATGTTGCACGATGCTTTTCAACTCTTGTGTGTGTTTGTTTTGTTTTTTCATGTGGAATATTGTCATTGAATGTACATATTCGTAGCCCTGAGATTCAAATATTAAAAGTTTATGCAAATAAAGTTTAAACAAAACATCATCACAAATACAATTTTGTATTTCAAAAAGTATCACCTGGTAGTCGTTTTGTATGATTAGAACAGCATTGACGGCATTCAAATGTATTACAACAAGTATAAACTATCTAATATGCATAATTGTGCATATGTCGAGATCATCTAAATGACTAGAGAATAGAGATCGAATTAAATGAGATCTAAACAAAAACAAATGATTTGACACGGAGAATTCGTACAATGGAGATGGAGATCATAAATATGAATATTCACGGATATTCTGTGACATCGCTGTTACAGCAATTATGGGTAAGCTTAAAGGGGGATACCGAACTACTAATCTACATACATAATACATGTCTCCAACATGAAACTGTCGAATTGTGAGACATGAGCCAAAAATATGGAGTAAAGTGCTTTCTTTTAAAAATATCATTTTCAAAACTAAAATGTGTTGAACTTTTCTCAATATCAGAATAGTTGTTGAAGGTTTGGGGAGGTGCATCTGAACTAGTACTAAACGGAGAAGTCACGTGAACGTGAAGATTACGTGATAGCTTGCTGATGTGACACACACGTCTTACGTGGCTTTTGATATGTCTACGAGTATCAGAAGTGGGTTTTCGATTATGTCATATAATGGTGCATAATTCCGCCCATGGTAAGGGGGTTGAGTGGGGGCGGCCCGCCTCCCATTCCCTGCGGCATCTGCATGTACAACTGCGCCTCCGGCGGCAGTTGGTTTGCCATTTGGAACTGGAAAGTTACGGTATATTATGAAGTGAAACAAAACAGAACTATATAATAACTGTTTTGATTTATAGGCAATATATGAAAGGTCAAAAACTGCATAAAAATTCTGAAACTAAAAGATGATGTGTGTACATTGCCTTATACAGTCAAAATCCCAATAGTCTACATCTGATAGTTACGTAGTTTCAGAAGACATTAAATTGTACCTATGTATGAAATATCACTGTAAGTTATGAATAAGTTGTGGAAGACAAACATTTACAAAAACATCATGAATTATCACCAACCGGCATTCCCTCCATTCCTAGAAGTGCTCCAGCCGGAGCCAAACCGGGTTCCGGACGCGGCAAGGCCGGATAGTTCTCCAGGTCCGTTACTGAAACAGAAACATTGAAGAAGACAAATAAGGGGGTGCGAGCGCATTGGCGGAACCTCACTGCATTCCGTTGTTTTTGAATGAAACTCGAGTTGTAGACCATGATTGGCCGTGATTCTCCTTTCCCTGATGAACGGCTTATGGAAAAAGTCATCGAGAGAAAGTTAAATATACACTCTGATGGTTCTAAAACTATGGTTAAACCAGTGAGAGAAAAAAACTATGAAACTCAAAATAAATAAGGGCTTGGGGAGCATACCGTTGTATGAGATCTCATTCGGATGATGATCTGGCTCCATGTTGTGATCGACGTAACCTGAAAGAAATAATGTTTTGTAGAAACATGTGAATCGTAAATAATAAAAGGTTGACCAGGTTTCTGGAAAACAACCTATTTCTCCATCTCTAATTTCTAACGATTCGTGTAAATTGAAATGCTAAATTCACACAATGTGCATAGATAACAAGAAATACACGTGAAAGCGAAAGTTTGGCGGTAGGTCGCTCAGATGTAGTTTTGTTTCTCATAGGCATGTCCCGACACTCACCGCTAGTGGAGTACTGGGGACTCTGTCCGTTGACACTGCCTGAGGGCGAATTCGAGTCGCTGTCCCCCTTCATGTTGTGGCCCCATCGACGACCGGCGTCCTTTTTCAGCCGCTTTTCCTTGGCCCGACGGTTTTGGAACCAAACCTAGAAAGTTTCAATATGTTGAATGCATACCACTAATTGTAATTCATCCGTCTTGCATTCGCACTTCTGCAAGACCAGTGCATTGCGAGTTTAGTACAACCTACATTTTTTAGAGTTTTTCGCGTTGAACAGGCAAACACTGACGTTTTGTACACGTAGTTTAATTCTAAAGTGATCAAATGTACAAATGGGTACGCGTGTCCATATATATTGGATAACTAACAGAACAGCACGTGCCACCTTATAGTGTTAAACTCCTTCTGTATTTCAAAATGGTCTGTGCACTGTATTGTGGAAATGCCGACTTGTGCATGTGTACAAACTGCTAGAATCGGGCATTACGACTTTATTGAGAATGGTCAGTATAACTCAATCATGTATCATACAAAGCGGTTGTGATACTACATTGATTTGTAGTTCACTCAAAAAGCTTGTGCTCTTCAGTGTTTCATCAGATTGTTCTAGGGGCTCCGTTATTTTTAATCTCGTATCGCCCTCGACAAAGTGCATTGTAGGGCGGAATTGTCATGGGTTGTAACCTGACCAGGGAGCTTATCACCGTCACTATGGTTACCAGACAGGCAATCAGGCAGAATTCCCACCTGCGTTGGGAATGTCAGAGAGAGATCAGAGAGTACAAGATAGGTAGAGAAAGAAAGAGAAGAAAAGACAGTGAGCATGAAAAGAGGAGACATGAAGGTAGAGATAGAGCAAGTAAGAGGAAAACAAGATAGAAAAAAGTAAGGAGAGAGCAAGTGAGTGAGAGGAAGAAAGATAGAAAGGAGAAGGGAGAGAGAAAAATAGAGAAAGAGAAAGAGAGAGATGGATCAGGAGAGCTACGGTTACAAGGCCGACTTTTTTCTTACTCGTTATGTTGGTGGAATATGATATGCTCTGAATCATTTGATAAACTACTGTAGTTTCCATAGTATCGTAGTGGTAGGGGGGACATTAGTGTACAGTACCTGTACAACCCTCATGTCAAGTCCCGTCTCTGCTGCGAGTTGTTCCCTCACGTGGCGAGCCGGTTTACTACTCTGTTGGTAGGCCTAAAAAACATATAGTAAGACATTTCTTTTTTTACTAAACATCGAGTAATCGAGTCCTAGTAGTAGATTTCGGTATTAGTGTGGCAGATATGTCAAGATCTCATTCCACGAAAGTATTTTGAAACAATACAGATACATACTGAATTTGGAGATAACTGTTAGTTTTCTGAACTCAAAAATTTGCGAATTAGACGAAAAAGGTAGTCATGTGAAGTTTGTAGAAACACAGCAAGGTGCGGTTATCAACTTTTCAAGTATGAGACCATTCTTGAAGACCCGTATAAAACGTGGTACTTAGGTACTTCCCAGGAAGGTATAACACGTTTAACGTGACTGTCACTTAGGTTACTAGTTTCTGTAATTCAGTTTGCTTTGTCATCTATGACTGTTTGGCAAGGCTTGTTTGTTCGAGTTTTAATCCCATCCACATCATATAAATTTGCAATTTGTGTAGTCAATTACCAGATTATTGTAATTGAGTTCCTACTTCACATGCAAAATTGCTTATTATCTGCCAGTTTTAATCTCGATCTTGATTTGCTGTATTCATTTTCATTATATTCATATCCCATGCCGCTAGCTCTCCTATTCATCATTCATAAGAAGGTTGTAACTTACGTTCACGAAATTATACTAAATCAAGTCGGCTTCATATTTCAGCTATTACATAGTATAGTTAGTTCACTCATAATTTGTCACGTTTTGCGTCATATTCACATTTAATACTAGTGTCTTGTATACTAGAAGTAAATTTGATTCCAACTAACATAAACTCAGCATTCTAATGAGGCACATGCACGTTGTCATTGCACGTTTCTCACATCTGCTGTGTTTAACATGTTTCACGTGACTGTGCAATAGACTGACAGTATACAGTTACCTGTTTCAACGTTTCCAAACTCTTGGCTGAGATCGTTGTTCTTGGTCGTTTGTTGCCTCCATCCATTTCTGAGTCGCTTGCTGAAACTGAAACTTCTGTCTACAACGTCTATTGAAGAAATATACAAAACATAGCAAATTGACTTTATAAAGTATTGACCTTTATGTTTCTGCGTGGAGTTCAACAGTATGAATCCTGTTCTTTGAGTTAATGAATGTTTTCGGAGAAGTTTACTTATTGATTTCAAAAGAACAGATGTTCTTATTAGAAAACGGCCAGGAACTTTAGGGCATACTGTAGGACTGCACATTAGAATGATGAGAATTATATCAGACTATGAAATTGAAAAATGACCTATTATTTATTCTATATGTTTAACAAATTGGAAAACTTATGTCAGAAAATTTTATCCAGGAATGTGACCAGATTGAAATTCTGTGGAGCGTGTTTGATTAATCAGAATTCGTTCGACTTGTTAGATTGATGTTGTGGCGTATAAATAATGAGGAACTGGTTCTTGTGATACCACTTTGAGAATCTTGATTTACGACGACGAATTTTATTACACGGACCATGATTAACTATCAAAGGTACGGTAGGATATACAATTCCGGAAATTAGAAAGTGCGAACAGGACAATCTTTGGTTGTCAGCCCTTTAAGATTACATTGTTCGTATTTGTGACCATGGTACAGTATATTTTCGAATATTGACAAGGATTTGACTATAACGTAATCAAAAGGTTTGATAATGAGAGGAGGCTGGAGTGGCGAGCTGGAAAGGGTAAGCAGGGGGAAATTGTAGGGGAGAGACAATTGTAGACGGACACGCGATAGAGAGAGAGAGAGAGATAGAGAGAGAGGGAGTAGAGAGGAGGAAGAGGAAGAAAGACGTGAGAACAGAAGAGTGAGAGATTCGCATCACAGGTTAACCCCCTCGAGCGATGTGAACTTTTCCATGAAAAGGTGTGAGAATTCTGTATCGATTGAGGACTACTAACTAAGAGTGAATAATTTTTTTCTGGCTCATTGACCTCATTTGACCTACGTTCAGAATCATTTGTTTGGCATTCTTTTATATAAAATAGAATTTCGCGTCATAATGTTTTAGTAGTGGTGCCTACAGGGCAGCAGTGTTAACAGAATGCAATTGTAATTTCCGATCAACCCCCGCTGAAATGTTTGGTTGCACTCATTTCGGAACGGGACCAAATTATAGTTTGGTTATTTCTCGAATTTGAGTTTATATTGGAAGTTAGGCGCAGGGATACTTGTCAGAAGGGCAACACGTGATTTTGACAAATAAAGTTCAGTGAAGATTTCCGAAAAGTAGCTACTTTTTCGCTGAGAGCGGTAGAATTTACCCAATTTCGATTTAAAGCTATTCATTTACACTGGTGTTTGACGAACACGTTAGCTCACGTGTCTTCTATTTTTGATAATTAGCGGAAAGATGATTGAATTTAGTGTTGTCGGAATGGAATGAATGTCATTGGGAGGCTGATTATGGCAGAAATGGAATGGTGACAGGTGCAATTGGCAATGAGATAGCAAACACTCGAAACAGAAAGGGGAGGAGAGGGAGGGAGAGTGGGAGAGACAGAGGAAGAGAGAGAGGAGGAGAGGGAGGGAGATAGAGAAGTAGAGTGAGATATGTAGGTAGGGAGAGATAGAGAAAGAGACAGAGATGAGAATATAGAGAGGAAGAGAAAATAAAGAAAGAGAGAGAGAGAGACAGGAAGAGAGGTAGCTAGAGAGCCATTTGAAAAGAAAGAGAAAGAGTAATGAAGGAAAAGAATAACATAGGAAAACAAAGAAAGATGAAGAAATAAGAAAAGAAGTTTCCTACAAGCCGAGTGAAGACACCGTAGTCTCCCAACCTTTCACAGCGATTATTCCCTTTGGGATCGAACTGTCTAGGAGGCGTGGCGGAGTCCGACTTTCAAAAGGTTTGGCAATTTGACAAAATGGCTGAGAATGGTATGAAATTGTGTATCTACCCTTGTTACCACCCCAGATTCTCTGCATACTTTAAAGGTCAAACACGTGAGGTGACGTTTATCGAATGGAAAAGTGGACTATACTGCAAGAGTTGCAGAGTCACGTGAAACATGTTAAACACATCAGAATTCAGAAACATGCAATGACAAAGTGCACGATTTCTCATAAGAATGCTAACTTTACGTGACTATTCAATTGACTTCTAGTTTAGTTCTAAAGTGACTGTGACCGGGTGAAACACAGTTTCTCTCGCAAATCCAACGCTATTAAAATACAAAGAGAACGAGGAATGTTGTACTATGTCATCAATAGTAGAAACTATTGGTTCTGCATTTGTCAAATATTCAACTTGAATACTTTAAATTACAATAGTTGAGGAAAATTGTATAGGGTGGTACAAAAAGCGAAATGCGACTGCCTGTAGTGTGTTTTGCTGTTTTGTATTCTCTCAGCTCTCAGTTACTGGGGTGAGAGAAAACAAAAACGTGATTCAAGACATATAATATAGTTATTTTTAGTAAGTTATCAGTAATAGTTACATTGATGTTTTCAGTAAAGAGTTTATCTTTTACTGAGCACATTATTGTAACTATAACATCCGAAATGTCCTAGTGACACAAATATATTTTGTTCAAATAAATAACCCAAGTTATCAGTTAGGTTACAGTGTAACTATTCAATATATGACTAGTTGAGAAATTTTTTTGGTGGAGTTCAGGCGATTGTGGGAAGAATACATTTTGATTGTGGTGGGAATCAGGCGGGTCGGGTATAATAAAAGAATGGGGTAGGGTGTAATTAACAATTAAAACAGAGGCTGTGGGGGATAAAAACAGAGACCGAAAAGAGTCAGAGAGAAGGAAAGGAGCAGAGAGTCAGAGAAAGAGATAGACAAGAAACAAGAGAGGGTGAGAGGGAGAGACAGATACTGAAAAGGGTCAGAGAGAAGGAGAGAAGGAGAGAAGCAGAGAGAGAGAGAAAGAGAGAGAAAGAAGAAACAAGAGAGGGTGAGAGGGACAGACAGAGACTGAAGATGGTCACAGAGAAGGTGAGAAGCAGAGAGATAGAACAAAAAGAGAGACAGAGTCAAAGAGAGAAAGAAAGAGAGGGAGGAGAGAGAGAGAGAAAAACAGAAAGCGAGAACAGGAGAGTGTAGGGATTATTTGATTGACGGATAAAAATGAAGAAACACAAGCAGAGAATGATGTGCAGTTGTTTGATTAGCAAAAATGATATGCGCAGATTTTATCGTTATCAGAAAGGAGAAAACTTATTGTATACTCCCCAATTAGATACTTCATTTTATCAAATATCAAGTGTTAAGTATTCAGAAACTTAGAATGAAAGGGAATGTCAGAGCGGGAAAGAGGAAATATAGGAGATCGCGGTTGCATCTCTTACAATAGAACGCACGCGACATCTGGCATCTCATTCTATTAGGCAATTTCCGATGTACAAAAGAAGGGGGTGTAATTATACCATATTGACCGAAAACTGGAGAAATGAGTGAAACTGTGAAAAATTGTATGAAACTACACTGAAAGGAGAACAAATGTTCGTTATATTCGTATAATTATACGTTCACAAAGTTTCAGTGTGCATTAGAAACATAGAAACCCTTATGCCTTATAAGTTCATTACGCTGATGAGGAAACAAACAAAGGAGTCTCATGTGAGCGAAAAACCAAAAATTTTTGGTTACGTGAATAAAACTTCTCAGAGAACTAAAGGATATGTGAAAATAATTTAGCAAGTTATGGTAGGTCAAAGGACCGTGAGAGTGTGTGTGTTGGACGGAGATGCAATGTACATCCATATCTCACAAAGTACCAAACACTAAACGTTTTTCACGTAACGCCAAGTCTTTGATTTCATAAATGTACACTGGTAAGCGGCACGTTTTGTTGATATTCCACAATTCACGTAACTACTCACGTGATTTAACTCCCACTACTTTCAAGTACTATTCAAACCACATCATACTTATCAGTGATTAGTCGACTAAAGACTTCCATGGAGGTAGAGTTATTAGCTGATTAGATCTTATAAACAGGATTTACTTCCACTTGAAACACTAAATCATTAGACAGCGCAATCACATCATATTTATGAATAAATGGGTAATTTCATGAAGCAGTGAATTTTTAATCATGTAATAAATGCGAAAGGTAGTGGATTATTTCCGTTCGAATCGTGTTTTTGGAAATGCTAACGTTGCTTATGGTATACATGATTATACATGATTTTTCTCGCACAAAACGAACAAATAGATAAAATCGAGATGTGCTTTTGGAGAAGTTTCGCGACTCTTTCGAGCTCCTGACATAGAAAGAAATCATGAAACATCTCGGGTTTGCTATTGATTTTTTGAAAAGCAGTTGTTTTTTTCCCACTTGAATGTACGGTTCATTAACAACTCTGTAGGAACACCAGGAAGAGTGAAATAAGTGAGAGTCGAACATTGTTTCCTTGGTTTGCAGAAGGGTTATAATGGCCATCATTCCTCCTGACACTCCTACAGTACACTCTCGGATTTTCTAATAGCTGTTTTTCTAATGGAAACCATAATTTATTCAACAGTGTTTTTGAGTACATTTTCTAACTTGATCTTTCCGATAATGTATACGTTAGTATGACAAACTTACAGTTTTGTAATCTTACTGTAGGAGTATCAGTGGGGGTGAAAGAGACTATCGGGGTTAAAAGAGAACGGCAAGCTGTGAAAGTACTAGAACAGATGTCCGAACATGTGATTGCGTACCTACTACTCGTACGGTAGTTCACAAAACACGTTTTGAAAATCAGAAGAAAAAGTTATTTGAACACAGAGTGAGTTTTTTTTAGCAACCTACAAATAGCTCGTGAGATAATCTTACGAGACTAATGAGCAAAGTTCACGAAATGCCTCACCGATCCGGTGTTTGACCAATTATCGAAAAAACCCACGAACTTTGTTGCCGGTTTTCCGGAACATACGTGAATTTGTAAAAAGGTTCTCAAGAGAAAGTTCCAATCATTGTAGACACTCTGCCTTACTGCTATTTTCGATTCGTTTGTCTACGGTGAAATACAAAAGTAGTAAACGACAGTCAAGTATAAACTAAGTAAATTCGGCATGTTTTGCAAAGTTTCTTTCCGAACTGCGACGAGCTGAATACAACTATACATCTGTTTCGTAGTACCCCTACTTCATTCGGTACTCATTCAGCACGTACCACAATTACACAATTCTTTTCATCCTATATAGCAAGTGTTACCAAGAATTGGTGAAATTTAACGTATGTCTTAGCGTTTTCTTAAACATTCTCATTGCATAATTGAAACTGTGATGAGATTTACAAAAATGCGTCCTTTTATTATTATGAAACTTCCACCAAACTTATGAAATATGTGGGTTGCCATCTAAAAAGTGCCGTACTTAACACAAAAACAAAACTTACGTTTGTCTTTCGCCAATTCGTAGTCCGTTTTGCAGACCAATCGACCGTCTTGGGGTATCAGATAGAATTCTTCACCGGTTTTCAGCTCTCGTTTACAGACAACACATTGGAAACACTTCACGTGGTACACGTGACCTGGAACACAACAAATCAATAAACTGAAATGTTTTTTGTTGCCTGTAGCGTAGCATAAAACTTGGAACGGTTTGACTAACACATTCTAATATAATAATGTAACAGGTATAGTTTGATCCATGCGCTTGCGGACGCCTAAAGTAGGTATTTGGAATTCCCAGACAGTCGCGTGCTATTGAAAATGTTTCGAAATCACTTAAACTGCTGTATATATTTCACTGAACTACTTACTATCAAGAAGTTCAACCAGTTAACTAAAAGTTGTAACATCATACTGTAAGGGTTCGCGTGCGCGACAGATATAGTTTTTTTTTTCAAAATTGGAACTTTCCGAATATTACTGAAACAACAAACCATTTGCTTTCCGCACCACCGAATCCGGAATTATTCCCTCTCCACAGTGAGTGCACTTTGTACCGAAACGTCTGAAGTTATTGTTTTTTCACCTATTGCGCGTGCATTTCTAATAACCAAATTATGACTAGTTAAGAGGTACACAGAAATTCAAATGAATGATAAAACGAAAAAAAAACACATCTTTGTTCGTACAAAGAGAGTTTTCTACGTTATTGTGATCGAAACAAAAACTTCATTTAAGTTCGAGGGTATAAACATGGTAAAATGAACTTCTGGGGTGTGGTTCCCATTCTGGAAAACCTCTGAAATTTAGGAGATAAAACAGAGAGATACACAATAAACTTCTGATCCATTCGAGAGATAATCAATGCAGAAACCAAAACGTACTGTATTACTCAGCGGCAATGTTTAATTTCGACTTTAGTTTGAGAAGTTTTTTCAACAAAAAAAACTGTTTCATTCTATTACACTACTTAAAGGCATGTCGTGATTCTGTTTAGGCCGCTTTATTTCACGATAAACCTGAACTTACTTGTAGAAGTGTTCCTTGCAGAATAGTTGTTCCTGTCGGAGAAAACACGAGGTGGTCAGGCGGGAATTACAAAGGGAACACCGTAAGCAGTCCGCGTGGAATGATCTAGAATAGTACAAATACAATGAACATGTATAATATACATTATACAATTATTATATTATTTTATATTCTATCCTGAACATACACGTCGTAGTTAGTATTATGATAACCACTTTACTGATTAGAAGTCGTCCGGAATAGTTACACACCTGTCAAATTTTGGAACATTTTCCTGTCATTTTCACGGCAAATAGAGAGTGGCTAAATTTCTTATCGAAAAAAAAAACATATAATTTGATCACTTACTTTTCTAGCACTCGATTCACGAACTTGTCCGTGATCTGACGTTCACATTTTGCACATTGGGCGAGGGTACAGTCTGGAGAGGAAATACGTTAGGTCAGATAAAATATTAAAACACGTTGTCTTTATCTTTGATCTATCTCTTTCTGTTTCTCTCTCTCTCTCTCTCTATTTCTCTCTCTCCCTCTCTCTCTCTCTCTCTGTCTCTCTCTATCTCTCTCCCTTTCTAGCCGTATGTCGCTGATTCTCTCTCATTCGTCCTTCCCCTCTTTATCTTCTTCTCTTCAGTTCTCTCTCTCTATCTCTCTTCCTCTCTCCTCTCTCTTTCCCTCTATGATAAATGATGGATAATGTATCAATTATTCAGTCCCAAATGCCTTTCCCATTCACAAATATTCGCCGCGACACGCATGAAGGGCAGATTTCGGGAATTTCACAGAGATATAAATACACATTTTAGAAACTGAATAAAATCATTGTTATTCAGTTCGCCCCTGTTTCGTCGTTTACATGCGACGATCACGTGTTGATTTTATGAAACAATAAAGTGTTCTAGTTAGCTCGGTTTGCACCAAATTTTTTAACGGCAAAGATTCGATTGAACTAGTCATTATATAGAACCTGATATCTCACGGAGAACTAGAATGTAATCAGAACATGATCTATAGATTGGCCTATCGGAAGTTGTGTAGTCTTGAATTTGGCGGAATCCCTGTATGTTCACGTTTTTTTCTTTTCAGACAGAACAAGTTTCATGATCAAAAATACAACTTAGTTCTTGGTTGTTTCATAGCATGTTTTGGTAGTGAAGCGGTGGTTGAAAGGGCGTCAAATGGTTGTCATTTAATAGAAAGCAAACAGAGCAGATGCGACAAGGTTAACAGGTACATGCACCGGTGAACAAACAAACCGGCGACGAATGTCGCGCCAAAAGACGCCAATCAGCGCCAAAATTAAAAGGATGAAAAAAATTATTAGAAGTTATACTTCTCAACCGTTTAATGGGCAGTTATCAAGTTCATGAACAAAATGCTTGATAGGATTTGTATCGGTCGAATGCATTATCCACGAGAAATCTGGATTGATGTCTTAAACCTGCATATTGGTGAGGAATTGAAATCTTTTCAAAATGTGGAACTAGATTTCAAGGATTATAAATGAGGCTTCCTCCGCAAAATCTTAAAAAACACCGAGAAAGATGAAAGTTGTTTCCGACTGAAATTAAAAAACTCCATGTTTTGTTTTGATTCAGTTCGGAGAATCAAAATTTGATTTTTTTCCGGTTAGTGATGAAACCCATTCTACCGGCTATCGTGTTCATAGAATTTTGAAATTCGAAGGGATGTATTGAAGGGTTGATAGAACACTATGCTCAAAATATTAGCAATGAGATTCGGGAAATTCAAAGCAAATCCAGAAAAATCATGACAACTACAATGGAACAACGTTGAAGAATGAAACTTTTCAACCATAAATAAATATGTTTGTATTTAAAATGGTCAGACTAAAAGAATATTCAGCTAGGCGAACATAAATAGTACGTGTTCCATCCGGGTACTGTACTCATGCAATTGCACGCTACAGCAAAATAATTCAATGGAAACTGAATTTGGTTATGAAAATTTGGCCCCTGTTAAATACTCTGAATGGTGTTTTTTAATGATAAAATAAGTTTCCAACCAACCGTTGATGGCCGAGTTGCTGGTGTCCTGTTGAGTGACCATGGCCTCATCCGAATCCCCCTCCTCGTGCATCTAACAAAAAAGTTCAATTTAGTATGTTTCACAAAAAACATTATTCACATATTGGTACGGATCTATTTTCAATGCTGAAAAAATGAAAATAACATAAATCACATGGAAAACCGAACAATTTATATTATCGGAACAAGATATCGTGTTTGCGAACTGCGAAATTGACAAGATAGTAATAAACTGCCAGAAATCAATTTCAATAGTTGGTTTATCCGAACGAACGTATCAGAAAAAAAATTTAAACTGTGGAGATCGCCAAGTGAAGATGAAAAATCAAGTATGGTATGGTTCTTGAAAAACTAAAAAAATTTATCATCAAAGATATCTTCATCACAATTCTACGAACATTCCCGGAGGGTAAAAGTGGATAAGGCGCATTTTTGAGGGATAGAAGAAGCTTAGACCCAACTTTCGTTATGGATTGGGCCGAATTGTCGATTCTGACGGTTTCTAATACGCTAATATGCGCCGCAGTCGAGCACTCTCCATGATTAAAACAACACAATTCAACGGACGGAAATTTCTCAGCAGAAAAATACTAGAATATTTTGGGAGCGTCATAATGTTGCTGGTCAAACCGGCTGGTTGGGTTAATATGGCTTCCTGCCAGGTTTCCGAAGCCGGTGACCACGCCCACTTTCGGTTGACCAATAGGCGGCGGGCATCTCAAGAATGCCCGACTCTACCGTATTGGAAAGGAAAACTTAGAGCAAGAAAATTGGTACAAAGGATCGTATACTAGTCTTGTAGTATGAACTACGTCCTCATCTGAGTTTTCTGTTGAAACTGCTTGGTTGAACTGTTTGGAATCGTTGCAATAATAACTAACTGGTTTTTCGTGCAATTTCTGGAGAATAGAGTGTTGGAGTTCAGGTAAAAAAGGGGAACCGTAAAGTACAACAGATAATACAAAAAATTATCAGAATTAGCAGAATCACTTCAAAATTGTCGATAATTTTGATGTGATAGTGATAATAGTCTTTCAAGGCTACACGGTGATCTTCAGAATGACCTGACAAATCCTGTACTAAACGGGATTCTCATCAACAGAGCAAACACCAACTACAATGACAACCTCTAGAAACCAAAAATTATGTTTGTTCTGATCCTTGTTCACGCAATTGTATCAAAAATTTGGCCAAACGGTGTTAACTTTCTAAACTAAAGACGAGGTAATTCGTCTCAATGGTAAAACATGATATTTCCGTATTTCAGTTTCCAGACCTCGGTTTCCCTCCGTTTCAGTTGTGGCGCAATCAATCATGAGAAGTGCGCTCCTTTGACACGCTCCGTTGCTCCACGGCCATCTTGGATTACGGTAATGTCGCATCCTGGGGGAGTTCGAACCAGACACGTCTAACAGGTTGTGGTTAGGTTTAAAAACATATTCAGACATGGATACGTAGAAAGCCATAGGCAAGAAAATCGAGAAATATGTGGTTCAGTTGTGACAAAAAAGCACATGACTGGCCATCTTGACCGAAATAAGATAATTTCTGAGCATCAATATGGTTTCCGAAAAGGTAAATCTGTTGAAACACAGATGCTAGAATGCGTAAATGATTGGACGCTTGCTACTGATAAGAATAGATTCACTGATGTGGTATATTTCGACTTCTCTAAAGCTTTTGATCGAGTTTCACATCCCAAGTTATTGTTGGTTTCCACAACCAAACAGTTGATTGGCTAGAAAAGTTTTTATTACAAAGAACTTTTCAAGTTAAAGTTAAAGAAAGTTTATCTGACGTGTTCACAATAACTAGTGGTGTACCTCAAGGTGGGGCTCTCTCTCCACTGCTATTCAGTGCTTACACTTGCGAAGTACCCAGTTTACTTCTTAAACCGGGTTTAGTAAGTTGCAAGGTTTTTGCAGATGATACGAAAATCTACCAAAATTTCTCAGAAAATGAAAGTAGAGAACATTTGCAAGAGTCCATTGACACTATGTATTCTTGGTCGGTTCAGTGGGAGTTACCTTTGTCAGTGGAAAAAACCAAAGTGCTTCACATTGGTAGTAGAAATCCTAAGAATGTGTACACCGTAAATGGAACTATGATAGGTGGTTGTGAAACTGTACGTGACTTAGGTTTCACTATTACAAGGTCTAACCTTTGCCGATCATTGCAAGCGAATAGTAGCTGCTGCAAAGAGAAGAACATTTAATATGTTCAAGTGTTTGAAATTGAAAAATAACTTAACATGGATTAAGGTTTACAAAACATATATCCGTCCGCTTGTTGAAAGTGGTTGTACTGTCTTCAACTCCGAAAGAATGTATGTTAGAGCGATTGAATCGGTGCAGAATGACTTTACTAGAAAGTTGTTCATGCGACAAGGAGGTTATAGCTACTGCAAAATACCGTCCGCTGAGTTTAGAAACCGAAAGTTAGGTCTTCATTCACTTGAAAAACGACGCAAAGTTTTTGACTTGATCATGGTACACAAAATTGTTAACGAACAATCAGGCCTCACTGCATCAAACTTCTACAACTTCGATAATTCGCGCACAAGGGGTGCGAGTTTGAAATTACGTTTCAGTGCGCCGAAATTCAAAACTAGAGCACAGTTTTTCACTATAAGAGCTGGCTCGAAATACTTGAAGATAACCAAGAATAAAACAATGCCGCTATGTGTCAAAAGCATGAAAAGGTACTTGCTGGAAACCGTTAACTAGGTTTAGAATTGAACGTATCTGTTAGTTCCCATTATTCGGATAGGGCAAATTTGCTGGCAGATTCATTCCAAAGTGTTTTTTCTACTGATAGTATTGATGTTCCTGTGTTTTCTGTCGACAATGTTGTACAAATGGACCATTCCATTCAGTTTGATAGAATTCTAATTGAAAAACTTTTGCGTACGTGGCCAATGTCCTACTCACAAACACCGGATGGAATTCCATTTAAGTATATTAAAAAGTTATCTGTTGAAATTTGTGGCCCTCTAGAATATATATTTAATCTTAGCTTGTGGAGAGGGGAGGTACCGGAACGATGGAAACATTCTCTTGTAACTCCTCTACCTAAGAAACCCCCTTTGTCAAACCCTCTAAACTACAGACCAGTTAGCATCACATCAATATTTGCGCGACTTTTTGAAAAGATTTTGAAACGTGAGATGATTACGCACTTGAACGAAAATGATATCATATCTTCACATCAACACGGTTTTAGAAAGGGTAAATCTGTAGAAACACAGATGTTAGAATGTCTCAATGAATGGACTTTATCCCTCGATAGGAAAGAATGTGTCGATGTAGTGTATTTCGACTTTTCTAAAGCGTTCGATAGAGTTTCACATAAATTGCTAGTTCTTAAAATGGAGAAACTTGGATTTCACAGAATGATTGTAGCATGGGTGAAAGAATACTTAACGAATCGCACGTTTGCAGTCAGAGTAAACTCAAGTTTTTCTTCGAATCGCAAAATAACTAGTGGTGTTCCACAAGGAAGTGCGCTTTCTCCTGTTCTGTTTAACATTTTCACGTGCGAATTACCTAACACACTTACAGATTCGAGTGTGAAATGCAAGGTCTTCGCAGACGATACGAAAGTTTATAAGTCGTTTATGCCTAGAGGTTCTAACAAAGATCTGCAAAGTTGTTTAGATCGAATGTATAAGTGGTCTGTAGATTGGGGGTTACCACTATCAGTAGAAAAATCACAAGTTATGCATCTGGGCTACAACAACCCGAAGCAAAACTATATATTGAACGGAGCAGTTCTGAAGCAAGTCACTGAAAAAGTTAGAGATTTGGGTTTCTTGTTGAATAGCAGTCTTTCCTTCAAAGATCATGTGCGACATATTGTACAGTTAGCAAAATATAGAACTTACAATCTTTTCAAGGTATTGAAAACCAATAAAGAAAGTATTTGGATTAAAGCGTACAAAACCTATATTCGTCCAATGGTTGAGTTCGGAACAACGGTGTTCAATTCAGATAGAGGATTCGTAAAGAAAATTGAATCAGTTCAGAATAATTTCACCAGAAAATTGTTCTTCCGGCTTGGTGGCTACAAATATTGCACTATTCCCAGCTCTTCATTTAGGAACAGGAAATTAAAATTGATATCATTGGAATCTAGAAGAAATACAACTGATTTAGTTATGATACACAAAATAATAACTGGACAATGTGGTCTAAATGCGATTGACTTTTTCACGTTCAATCGTTCACGTACCCGAGGTACAAAGGAGAAGATTAGCTTTCCAATACCAAAAACTAGTCATCGTGCACAGTTCTTCACTATTCGTGCCGGTTCAAAATACTTGAAACACAGCAAGAACAAAAATATTCCGAGTTCTCTTGCGGCGGCCAAGAAATATTTTTCGGAAAAGCACTTGTAACTGACCTTACTATGTTTATTAGTCAAAACCCCATTGAAGTGTCAATCGTTGTACTGTAGTCATATATATGCTCATTCAATGTTCACCTTACTGTTCACCATGTTTCGATTCGTGTTTTCATATTGCTCAAATTCATTTGGTTTTTATTCATTTTTCGTTCTCTCTATGTATCTCACATGCTTGCATGTAAATAAATCAATCAAAAAATTCGTAGTCTAATGCATTGTGTTACACCTTGTTCAGTTTCTGATTGTACTTTTGTGACAACTTTTATATATACATCGTGTTACTGTACTCGTTACTGCATTGTGTTCATATTTCATTCTGTGACTGTGTTATCCAATGTTGTATCTCAACTTCTGGTTTCTTCTTACTTTTTCATTCCTATTTTTCATATTTTTCACGCTTTCATTTGCGTAATAAATCATCATCATCAAGTTCATTCGAGCCCAGCTTTAGTTCACGAGGCGAGCTGACAATCCAGGCTTACCAGATCATCTCCTGAGCGCATATGACAAGATTACTATGAAATCAGGCCACGCTTGATTTCAAAAAGTGATAAAATCTCTAGCCCTATGAAATGTTTACAATTATCTCATGAGAACGAGATCGAAACTTCTTTCAATTTGCGATACGTTGTAGGTTCAATTTCAATTTTTTAGGTAGTGACTAGCTGACATGAGGTTTTCGTGTGCAGAATCCAATGGAGAAAGGCGATTTTCCATACACGAAATAGGGCCCAAATAGGGCATTTAGAAAGGCTCTTGTTTTAATTGCATCAGTAGAGTAATTAGGTAGTGACTAGCTGACATGAGCAATATGGCTGGAAGAATTATGAGACAATGCAGAGACGGATGGAGGAGAGTAAAGAGATAGGGAGGGAGGGATGAGAGAGAGAGAGAGAGAGAGAGAGAGAGAGAGAGAGAGAGAGAGAGAGAGAGAGAGAGAGAGAAAGAGAAAGAGAGAGAGAGAGGAGAGAAACCAAACAAAAAGAGAGAAAGAAGAAAGACAGATTAAGTAGAAAACAAAAACAAAGAGATTTATGCGAACAACTGAAGTTTCCGTAAGATACACATTGAGCGACTTTACAAATATGTTATGTGTGTAGAATATTTTTTGTATCCTTTTGAATCTTGGTCCCAACTATACAGTCGACTTTTCTGTAAGGTGTATGGTGCCCAACCACGCTGTGCTTGTTGTTTAATCCCATTGCTTTTTGGTCGAAATTTAGTAGTTTTCTGGTCAAAATTCGGTTGTTACAGCTTGTTTTGAAATCAAACTACACGATCATTCTGTCATTCTCTGAAACAAAGTGACATGTACTACGAGAGCTTGTGGAAAAAAACTGGTGCATTTGCGACGTCTTCTGAAACTTGTATACTGGCCACTTGGTAGAGATTCATAACATTCTAATACACGACAGCTTGTTTTATATGCTGTCAACATTCTGATTTACAATTTCATCCCCGGCAACCTATAGCCTTTTTCACTCTGACTGAGTCTCCTACAGTGGGAGTACAAAAATTACAATACGTTTAAATTACTTAAATGTTGTCGAAAACATCAACGATTCTGAAAAATGATTCTGTTACCATATTGCAAAGAGTGTACCAAAATGTTTCAGACAGAGATTAGTTTCGCATCAGGAAAGAGTTATTGCAAACAGTGAATGTGTACTGTGGGAGTCTCAGTAGGATTGGTGTTGACTATACAAGTCAGCGTGTTTCATAGTTGTACACTTTTTCTGCTACAGTATGCTTCGGGCGCGGGGGCCGCTTGCTATTTACCGCATTCCCTAAGACAGCGGCGGGTGCGGAATAATTTATGGAAGGCACAAATTAATAACGGACAGGCGGCAAAATACAAGTGAATTATGAATCAGAAGACAGAATGAGGAGGAGAGATAGAAGAAGAGAGAGAGAGAGATAGGGAGGGAAGGAGGGTAAGAGAGAGGACGGGAGAAAGTTTGCTCACGTTGAATATTATGTAGGGAAGTTCGAACCTTCAGGTTCAAATCTAAAGGACTAATCAATTGTGTATTGATATTAATATGTTGTACTGGCTGAACACCTTACTGTTGACCTCGTCTAGTCCTCAGATGAAACGTAAACAAACACGTGTATCCACGTGAGTATCCGGCTGATCCCGTGAGATTCTCTCAAATTACCCCCATTTAGCCCCATTATCCTTTCCCCTTCCTAATTGTATGTTGCACGCATTTTGGCGCGTATCTTTCGTCCATTAAATACCGTATGCTCGGCAGCTGGCTCCCATTTTATTACACTTTCCCGCATGTTTTATGACACCTAACCGAGACTCGTAAACTTGTGCTCTACACATCGATTTACCTCTTTACATACAACGGAAATACAGGGGAAGAACACGTTCAACTTAAATCTTAAGCAAATTTTCGCTCTAAACATCGATTTACTCTCTTTACATACAATTGAATGTAGAGGAAATGACTCATACGGTAGGAATGTCACGTGTTAAACCATTGCATATAAATTGGAATTGCTTTATTCAAGGATCGTCAAGGAGTTATTCAATTCGATGAGTTTCAATAACTAAATAGAGAATAAAGAAAAGGATCTACGCCCCAAGAGAGAGTTTTGCGAAACTTGTTCACAATTAACTTGTAAAAATAGATGTTTATGGTCAGCAAAATGTTACAAAAATATATATGTGTCGTCATCATGAATTCAGCGAAGAATGATTGGTTTTTGACTGCAGACCGTTACCTGAAAACAGAGAGAATTCACACATATAATCAGAATTGAAAGAAATGCAAGGTCAAAGTGTACAATTCCATCGTTAACGTTCACATTCATTTCTAGTATGCACGTCTTTAGAAGATAACTTTACGTATCTGTCATTTCTCTCAATAATTCCCGACTCAAACAATTTTTTTCTGAGATGCAATGTTTGTGCTATGAAAACAGTACTGAGTCAAGATAAAACCACATAAAACAGTTGAATCATATAATTGTTACCTGGTTGAATCCGTCGATATTCTGAACTACGACTTCTTCGAAGTCGTTCTGGAACTTTCCAACAAACTGAAAGAAATGTCAAGGCTCAAAGGTCAATGTTGGAGGTGAACATGAGAGATTAACTTTTAAAACCAACCGAATTCAGAATTGTGTGTGGTCGTCCCATTCCAACCACGGTGTTGATGGCCAGCATTCCTGGAAACCATTGGGAAACTTTCGAAAAGACGGACGAAAAGCTTCAATATCGAAGATTTCTCTACTTCTACTTCCTAAATGAGAAGAAGTGAAAATAGATGAACGGGTTGAAAGGAAAACTGGTAAAATGGTGAGAAAATATGTCCTCACCATTCGGCCCAAGCACGTGAGCCATGTCTTCAATCACGCGATTGGCGTGAAATGGAGCCACTGGTGCAACGAAATCATTGTTATGACTAATGTAGGTGGCGTCCAGAATTATGGCATCGAACGAATGATCTGCAAACCAACGGTTCCATTTAGCAATTTTTGCCTCAACAGTTCTAGTCACTCCAAGGATATGTTAATTTTCTGAGTTTTTTCTCCCACAAAAGAGATTTTCAGCATTTTTTAATGTATTATAATAATTCACGGAAGCCGTTCCATTTTTCGCTGAATGAAATCCAATTGAACAAATAAGTTTTTCAGGTTTGGTTGAAGTGCATTATCAACTACATGCAAATACTAATAATCATGTACAAACTGTTGCGCGCGGCATCTCTGAGAAAGTCAACTCCGTCCTGTACGACCACCTTCAGTCTTCCACTCTCGTTCAAACCGAACCATTCCCTTGCAATCACGGGCATCAGTGGGTTCAGCTCGACTACCGTGATGTTGACCTGGAAATAAAAGGGATAAAAGGGTTCTCAATCGAGCTTAAAATTTCGAGTTTTCAAGTAATTTATTGGCAATTTCGAGTTGTCAAGTAGTTTTTGGAAAATTCGAGTTCACAAGTTTTGGAGAATTTCGAGTTTCGAGTTCGACTCGAAATTTCCCAGTTTTCTCGAGTCTATCGGAGTTTCGAGTTCAGAACCCTAATGTACATTGTCATTCTTCATTTCGTTACAGGATCACAATCGGTAAAATTCGCCGAAACATATCATCTCTCTACGTATGCATCTGTCATCGTTTTGCTCGAAAACGTTAGCCGAAAATGTCAAAAAGGCTTTAAAACACTAGAATAATGCGCTAACTTGATTACTGATGCCTTGCGAGTTCTGGTTTAATTTTCAACAACGTAACGTATCGCATTTTTTGATAACATCGGTACACCCTGTTACACTACAGCGCCTAATCTCAGTTTTTTTCGTGAGCGTCTCGTCTAACTAACTAGACTGATATGAAAGGGACGTGGGAATAACTCACCAAGGGGTAAACAGTTTCGAAGAAATTGTTGAAGATTCCGCCGCCAAGGCCAATAATGAGCAAATTACCAGGCCGTTTTGAATTCAACACGTTATTCCAAGCGAAAACCTCTGAAGAATCAAAACATGAAAACTTTCTTCTGAAAAATACCCGTTTCTATCGTTTGAGTTATTTAGGCAAAGACAACTGACCGCATTGTACGTAATGATAGGCGGCGTAGTGAAAAGAAGATTTGTCTGGTAGCCAATTCGACGTTTTCAGGGAAGAAGTTGAGAAATCTACAAAGAAACCAAAGAACAGTACGAATACATAACGTTCAATACGTTCAAATCACTCAATTTATGGCGGAAAGGTCAACGATTTGGACAAATGATTATGTTATCATATATTAAAATAACAAAAGTAACTCAAAACAAAACTCAAAGCAAATTTGACAGTTGAAATGGTTCGTTTCAGTCTCCAAGTGCTGTTTAACAACTGAACGGTGGTAAAAACGGTGTTGACTGTTGGTAATGATAATGGTTATATAAAAATAAAGACAGTTTCACAGAGTTCGAAAAAACAAAATAACACAACTCAACCAACACTACTAACTGAACCGAACACGAACCAACCAATACATTACAAAGCCAAACTAAGGTCTTACTAAGATGTTCGAATCAGCCAAATTCATAGACTGACCCTTTTTCTTGAGAAGAGTGGTCGAGTGTGCAGCTCCAAACGCCGAGCGAATGTTGAGAGCGCGGAACACCTGTGGCCTGAAATAGTAGGGCTCCTGCTCCTCCAATGAGTTTGAGCTTCATTCGTAATCATTTATACGAAACAGTTGTTTAGTTGTTTTTATTTATTCATTCAATTTGATTGAACTGGACAATTTTCTCTACCCCTATTACCTCATTCTCTAAGAGCGTGAGTGAGACAGAGATTTTTTAGATCAATGCTTTACATACTTGTGTATTTGATGCTGATTTTGTACGCATTTGGAAGCGTGAAAATGGTGAAGAGAATTGTAAATAAAGGAAGCATTTCGGTGCAGACATATAAAACTAAACAAAGGATATTAGCAGTATATTAGCATTTAACAAAATTTCTGGGTTCGATAAATATAATTTCTGCTGATTTGCTGGAACCAACCTATATTCGATGTTCACTAGTACATCTGTAACGTCGTAACACGTCTGCTCATCACAGTACGTGGACTGAATCACGGGACCTAAACCTAAGACGAGAATAGTTTGAAATCATAGGTTCGAAAAATTAGTATATCACTTATTCGGATGATTATGTTTTTTTTCAGATACGTTAGCACAAATCAGAAATTAATCTGAATTGATCTCCAGAATACTATTAGAACAAATCGATGAAATATTACACACCTCGGTGCAGATTCCGTAGCAATCTATAGAATAAGGGGCCTAGTAGCTCGTTCAACTCCGACTTCAGAGCTCGGGAACATCTACAGGAATATGTTGACTGTTTGTCCGTCGGTAATTTCAAATCCACTTGGGAAATTCATTCCAACCCACATATTTTTTAATTCATGCACTTACTTCTATTTACAAACATAGACATTTACAATGAACGGGGCCGAACAACATGAAGAATTAATTTATAAACTTAAATTTATTTTCTCAGACACCATACACATTTTTAATTAGCTATTGTAAAGCAGTAAACCTATAAATTGACTCACACAAGAGGTCCAGAAAACAGAAGAATTAGAACTGCTGTAAGTTTTTGAATAGGAAGCATCGAGTGTTCCAAATGCCATGGCTGCCATATTGATACACTGATAGGTGGCAAACGGGTTCTCCGTACAAGCGAAAAACACAATTGTGTTGTATAGCGACTGCCTAAGATGGTACTCCCGCTCAAGAACAAGTCAAGTTATTATTTTGTTCTGTTTCTGAAAACAAAAGAACATTTTGGTAATCATTGCTCTTTTTTCTTGATTGTTACAGCATTATCTCTGAAAAGTATTTGGTGACTGTTCATTTACACAGAGAAAGCACAAAGCACGCATTCAAAAAATTATTTGCACGGATCTTCCTATTTATGATGAGAATAGATTTTTAAAAGCCGGACGACAACAATAGGTGTTTTATTTACAAATAAATACACAAATCAGTTCATACATATAAAACTGGTAGAAATATGATTGTGATTCAAAACCTATAATTTTACCAACAACTTCATAACAATTCAGATTACATGTAACAGTGAGAGTCGCGCGGTCGGATGCTCAAAATAAAACTGTCACGAGTTGTTGAGCGTGGCGACACGTGAAGTGGTTCGATAAATTCCGAACTTGGCCAGAAGACGTTTTAGCTCGTCCAAATATGGTTTGTTGAACCCAATCAACATTAATGTTCCTAGGAACCCACGTAGAGAAAGCATCCACATGAACAGGTTGGATAAGGCTAAAAATCGTATTAGTTTGTTAAACAAAATAGTTTTGTTCAGAAATATGTACAATCATTGATGTATAGATCACTTTAGGCACCGGATATACTTTAAGCATATTTCCATTTCCCCTTCAATCAAACTGTTTTTTTCTCGTTCTCTAATCGTCTGATTTGTTGTCATTCAAATTTGCTGGAAATCCTTCTGATAATAAACGAAAAACGGTTCACTTGTATGAAACGGAAAATATCTGAAGTTTCACTCACTTTGAATACCAAAATCACGGTGAAGTGTGCGAAATGCAAAATAGGCTCCCATTGTTACAAGTGTCGTCATCGGAACAAAAACCTGAAAAGAATTATAGTGGGTGTCAAATTTATAAATTTTTGTCTCTCACTAGAATCGAACCGGCGAGCAAACTCCCTAACCACTGCGCTATCAGAGCACTTAACGGGCATGTTTTTTTTAACAGAAGACTTGTGTGCGTACACAGCGGGAAGTGAGATATACAGTACCCTCCCGCCTTTCTGTTGGCGACGACTGTAGAGGTCAAACTATATCAAAGATTCGGAAGGGAACATTTTCCTTTCAAATTTGTGAAAATTGGTGGATGAGAGGCGTGAAAAACGATGTTGTTTCAATTTCTATGTAGAATTTGTACACTATTACATCATATATGATGTTCTAATACTAATTTCATGTAGGATCCTTTTTCATTTCAAAAAATATGCTGTGTAGGAAATTCATTCAAAAAAGAACAACATTGATAACTTATCTCAAATTTCTAATCGAAAACCTTTATTGAAAATGAACCACTACTCACCTGAAGAACGATCGATATTTGAAACATAGTTTGTAGCCTGCGGGTCTTTTCAGAGGTTGCCTGAGACGACCTAATGGAGAACATAGCCACCACTCCAAGGAAAAGAGAAACAATGTAAGCGATAATTACTGAAATAATTAAATTACACAATCCTCCGAGCGTTGTTTTTTCTACCTCGTTGTGTGACTATGTATAAATAGAACTTTCTGTCATCGACACGCGAGAGCGCTCTCAAGTTTTAACATGTTTCATTTAGTGTTTCCTAACTATTTCGAGCAACAATGGGGATTAGCAAAAACATGAAGAAAATAATGTGCCAAGTCGTACCTTCGATGATGGTCACCGAAAACAGTTCGGTGATCATAGTGTCTCCCCAAATTTCCACTCGTGTGTTTGATACTATGGGAAGAGCACACGAATAGTTCTGCAAAATTTATTTCATCAGAAAATCTATGAACTTTCAATGGTTTCAGTGGTTTATCATATAGATTTCAATGGCTATTTAGTCAAAAAGCCATTGAAATCTATATGATAAAAACTACTGTATTCGCTCAAACACTCGAATTTGGTTTCTTCTTCCTTGTCGTATAGTTGCAGGGCATATTCAACGTTATTTTAAGGTGTATTTGACATCTTGTGTACCCCTAACGTAAAGTGTCGGAAGTTCTAGTTAACCATCGTCGTGTGAAAGGTTTCGATCAAAACTCAAAAGCAAGTTCTCATAGGGACAATATCATTATTCATATAAGATGAAGTAAAATGTTTGCTAATATGCAACTAGTCGATTTTAGTTGACCTGCACTACTTCATCCAATGTAATGTGTTCGTTAGAACTGTTGTAGATGGACGAGAATAATATTATTGCGTACGGCAGTACGATTATTACATACAAAGCAGTGTCGATGACGTACACCGCCGCACGGTTACATATCTGAAATCAATTTGGGATGAAATTAATGACGGCTTCTTAAGTATAATTGTTTTTTTTTGAAATGATTACATGTTTGTTGTTGGTTTCAACAGACCCAACACGCAATCTCCAGGTGATAAGATTTTCATATTATACCAGAAGTAAATTGAATAGTCTCGTAAAGTTAGCAATCTAATGAGAAATCTTGCACTTTGTCAGTTTTTGAGTTCTGCTGTGTTTAACATGTTTCACGTGACTGTGCAATTGACTAACAGTATAGTAGTGATTGTGTCTCGTGTTCGGGTTAAACAACAAAACCAACAATGTAGTGAGGTGTCGCGATCACTGTCGTAGGACAAAATGGAGAATACATTATTTTGTTCGAGCAACAAAAACTTCCGATAGAGACCTCATATGTTCTCGTGACGTTGATCACATTCCTTTGTTTCTAATATGTTCGTACTATAATGTTACAAAGTCATAAACCGAAGAGATGCTAGGTTGTAAGTCTCAGTTCGACTCAACTATTGATTTTTCCAGTGCAGTTAGAGTTAGGCTTCGTTAGTTGTTTGTAGGTTGTACGGAATTTTGTGATTATCAGAGAGGCATTAGCCTTCCTGGTTGTTTGCGGAAAATGTACCTTATACCAGCTGCTGGGAGCAGCGATAACATTTACACGGTAGTAGAATAATTGTAGACTTGAACACATGAACAGGGAAATGGAACAGGACACAAACACTGATGCCCACTGAAAATGGAGAAGTAAAACAATCAGTGTTCTATATTTGATAATTCGTTCTACTATTTTTCTGTGCAGTTGACAGTATATGACGGATGCAAGTTTGCAATACCAAACAAGCTTCGCTAAAAAATCTTCATGGCGTGTTTGAAAGTTGGAAAATAGTAAAAAACACACACAGAAAAATCGTGTTGGTTCAAGATCTAGTGGTCGCCAACGGAAAGGCGGGAGGGTACTGTATGCCTCAATTTTTGCTGTGTACGAACGTATGTCTTCGATTCGAATTCTTCTACACTATGTCTTTCGTTGCGCAGTGGTTTGTGCCCAGCTACGAAACTTTTGCTCGAAGGTTCGATTTCGAGGAGAGACAAACATTTGTCAATATGGCAACCTCCACAGTGAATTACCTTAACCAGAATTCCGACGTATTGTAGTAATCCGGCGGAGTAGGCGATCGGTAAGGGGAGAAAGGTGACTGGAGTGATAATTATACTGATGGCCAAATCCAGAAAAGCAGTCGGAACTTGATATAAAAGAAGGAGGAGGCGATAGTCTTGTAGTTGTGGAGGCGTCTGAACACTTTTCATTGAATTATAGTCAACTTTGATAGCAAAATATAATTTGGCGTAATGGTGTCGGAAATCTCTCTAGGTAGTTGAACTTGAGTTGGTGAAATTTATCACAAAATATTAATCTATTCGTCAAATAAACAGTCAAAATCGAACTAATCTAGTTTCAAACCCTCCATCTCACTCGCTATTAGTAGTAGGAGAAAAATCAGTTTTTGAGTTCCATGAGTTTCCGAGTCTAAGTTACCACCTATGTTGGTTATTCGACAAATGTTCGTCTACGTTCATAAGGATTTTAGTGTTCCTCATGAAAGATTTTTTGTTGAATTTTTAATTGTTCCAATCACTCGAATTGTTTTCTACCACATACCTTGAACAGTACACAATATGTTCCAAATATGTTTACTGGTAGAGTAATAATATTTTCAGCCCACATGGTATAAATATAGAGGCTAGGGTGGTAGTCGAACTCGGCGCACTCCAACATTGTTAAAATATAATAGGTTCCGACTACTCTGTAAACTCGAAAAAAGGGAATGGTTGAGAAATAAACGTCTATAATTTGTGTAATCACGTCAATGAGAGGGTAGAGTGACATTTTAAGTTGATTAGAGCCCTTGTGAACATCCTCTGAGAAGTATAATTGACCAGTGTACTATGGACTCAAATCTTGCTAATTCCAGTGTTGAATGGAAAATCAGAAAACATCCCCGTGTTAGTCACGTGAAGTTGTCAGACTACGTGAGCATAGTGAAGTACTGTTTTCAGTAATGACAGGATATAACTGAACCTTGTAGAAACGAAGTAATTAGTTCGGTAGTATTGCTAGTAGTGTTAATAGATTTTAGGTATGACTGCTGCGCCATGTATGTTAGTAATGTGGTTCACAGGAAAAGGGAAACGATAAACATAACGTTTCTTGTAAATGTTCGTTTTAAAAGCGTGTGCCATTAGAACTAGTTATGCAAAATATGAAAGCATTTTTACTGTGACTAGTTGAGGGGACACAGTGAGACAATCCCTTTTGTTCATGCACTTTTAGGGAAATGTGAAGGAATTGCGCGTATCGTAACATGGGAAGTAATTGAATAACGCCACAACGATTAAGATATTTACCGCAATTACCGTTGGATAATTTCTTTTTAATCAGCAGTTGGTCAATTCTACTGAGACAAACAACAGCGAATTCGTGTACGGTTTTCATGATTACAAATGATTGTATAATTGCAGTTTCTTTAAGTATTGTACTGATAGATTGCACAAGCAATCACTAGAAGTCCTTCCTCTCCACAACTCCCATTGCAACATTGTTTTAAGATCAAAAACATGATATTTTATAAAGGCAGCCTGACAGCCGAGTTGAAAAAAAACGGTCATTGGAAACAAAACATATTTATTTATCCGAAATACATAAATTTTACGCTCTAAAGAGACGAAACAATGATGGAGGATGCAGCCTCTGCTGGGTCATCCGCTGCATGTCCGCGGCTGCATGCTCGCTTAGCAGCCGGTGATAGAGGCGGACCTGAGTGAGAAGTGGGCGTAACGGGCATGCAGCCGGTCATAATAACTTTTTTTGGTGTATTATTCGTTGTCTGCAGGACGAATTGCGTTAAACCTCCGGAATAGACCAGTCTTCTCGAGAATACGCTTCACTTCGTCTTTGTATGGCTTGTTGAAAATAATCAACATCAGTGTGCCGACAAATCCGCGAAGCCAAATATTGAGGATCATGAGATTGGCAGAAGCTGGAGAAACCTATAATCTGTTCACGTGACTGTGACTCTTTGTAACATTGATTTGAAATTTTGTAGGTGCGAGTTTTGGATAATTTAGACAACCAAAACCTTAACCGAGTTTCTTCACCGGAGAACAATCTCGAAATGTTCATTTTCTGTTAAAGGGACCGTACCTCTATAATGTGCAAAGTAGGTAATTTTGGAAAAATGAAAAACGTCATTTATTCTGTTTTGTAATGAAAGTTTATACCTTACGTACAGAGAGTTCAGAAAACCACATTATTACGAAGCAAAACAGAAGCCAACATGATTTGGGTTACTGTAATGTAGCAATCCTTAATCTATCACTGCTTTGTAGTTTTCATGATATTTACAAATCTTTCTCCACAGATTTCATATTGGTAATTTTGGCCATGTTTTGAATATGGTTTTGTAATTTTATGAACATTTTGAAATTTTTGTACGTAGGTGAACTCGGCGGTGTATGTACGTGCGCGTGGTCGCGCCGCATTTTCAAGAACACGGAGCAAGATAGGAAGTTGACACCTATATGAATGATTTTGGTTTTTTAATGTGAACAATATCGACTAATCAGCTCAAACCTCCAAATTAAAGAGGAACGGTCCCTTTAAGCTCTTTGGCTTCTATTGTTCTAAAACAAAAACGCGTCGAGTAACAGACTTCTACTGTTTCTGTTCACCCTGTGAGACTGGCCCAATCAATGTATCCCATTTGTGATTCGTTTATCTGTATTGTCATTATGGTTTACATTTACATTCACTTGTGTTGACCAAATGATGTGTGTCGATTTCCGACCCTCTTCGCTTCCGAATGTTTTTGTATCCCACTGTCATATTGTTATTTCTCCTCTTGTATATCACATGCTTGCGTGTAAATAAATCAAATCAATCAAAACTTACTTTGCATACCGAATCGATTGTTCAGACTACCAAACGTCACGTAGGAACCGATGGCAACCGATAATGACATAGGTACAAAGACCTTAAAACAGAACTAGAGCCAATTGACACAATTGTTTTTTGTGGTTAAAATTATGTTCCAATGTAACATTAAATCATGAATTTCGTGCAAAAAACAATTCCGTATTGGAAAATCACACTTCGTTCTAGACCTGAAAGAGAAAACTATATTTACAAGTTTATTAAATGGCCAGGTCTTATATGAATTGCTAGTGTATTTTCCGAACTAAACATGATAACGATTAATTTTTGGGGGTGAAACTAAGGTAAGAAAATCCACATATACTGTTAGTCAACTGCATGTTAAATCAACTGCAGAAACATGTTAAACACAGCAGAAATCGAAAAGCGCAATGAAAAAGTGCACGTTTACTCATTAGAATGCTGACTTTACGCGATTATTCAATTACCTGCAGAATAATCGATAATTGAAACATAGTTTGTAGTCTGCGCGTTTTCTCGGACGTGGCTTGAGAGGAGCGGATAGATAAAATAGCGAAAAAGCCGAGAAAAATGGATATTACGAAGACCGTGATACCTTAAACAACAATTCGATTGACCAGTGAAAAGTCTACCTGTTCAAAAGTTTACGGGTTGAATACTACATTAAAGCAGAACGATTATGTGGACCAATCCCCAGACATCGGTCCTTTAAACTGCAATTGAAAAATGTACTGCAGTTCAAAGGACTGAAGCGTTGGAATCGAACCACATAATCGTCTTTCTTTAAAGGCAGTTCGGGGAACTTTCTTTAGAGATTCAAACCGATCTACGTGTTTATAATGGAGTGTGAAAGCAAGCAGGGAAGTAATCAAACTAGTCCGCAGAAGCATTTCATTGAAGCAAGTCTTTGGAAGCGAGTCAAAAAATCAAACAAACACTACAACATAAACTAATTTACATAAGTAAAAAGTGGGGAGGGGGCAACTGCGTGAGTTGTGGTTGGTTTCACCTATATATCAGCAAAACGTGAACAATACGGATATGGTTTAGTCGTCGTCAACGGAGATGTGGGAGGGTACTGTATATCTCAATTCTTGCTGTGTATTCGATTTGAAAGCCTGATTACGTGCCCTTGTAGTGTAGTGGTTGACGCCCAGCTGCGAAACTTTTGCTCGCCGGTTCGATTCTGGCAAGAGACAGCAGTTTATAAATTTGGCACCCCCTATAGCAGAAGTATTCTGCGAAAATAAGCCCGCATAACATTTCAGAATTAGCCTAATATCTCTTTGTCCTTGTTTTTCTCCATCGGCGTGGAATACCTCACACACACATGTGTACGTGTGTGCTGCCACTCTTTTTCAAACCATGGATAGCTGCGAACGAGTAGATATCATTGATCAAATTTTCGGTCCAAAGTTCAATTGGGGTTGAGTTGACGATTGCGCTGGCACATGAGAAATTCTGAATACAGTAGAGTTCCGGAAAGAGTTGAAAACAAAGTAAAACTCGTATATTAAGTTATTTATTTGTACAAAATATATTGTGTCATCAGGACTTTTGGATGTTATAGTTATATGAATGCACATTTATATAACTACAACTCATATAGTTTGGTAGTTTTGAGTGGACTGAAGTACAACCAAGGGTCAGTGTGAAGGTAATAACGGTTATCAAACTGGAAAAGGTGTAGAAAATCGTCCAGAACGAACTTGCCTGGACGATTTTGTTCAAATCCAACTGTGAATTTGATGTCCGAGTAACAATAATATAACAGAAGGAGGCAATCATGCTAGCGTGAATGGCAGAGCGAATCAGATAGAGGACATTTTGACTGTTTATCTGTAGTTTGGTTACTGAGGCGGAGAAATAACACAGGCGATATTGTACTGCTGACACGAAAGATATGAATGTTAAGTTTGTGTATCAACTAATTAAACTAGGTGAATGTTCTCAGTTCTGATGAGAGAGTGGAGCAGGTGTTTATTTTAGTAATCACGTTTTTATTTGATTCCTTTGCTAGTTATTGGTAAAAATATGGTTATTGTAGAAAACTAACTTTGTAGCAGCTATTTGGAGGTGCGACTACGTTGACACGATAGTGAAATAGTTGGAGACTGGAACACATGAAGAACGACATACAAAATGCCACGAAAATAACCGTCCACTGAAGAGAAAATTATAATATTCTAACCAAGATAAACATTTTACTTTAGGCAGGGTTCATACTTTTTGCTGCCAACTCTGGCAGCAGCAGCAGCAACATGCAAAGTGTGATAATCGATCGTGCTGCCGACTGCAAGACTTGCTGCCGGCAGCAAGCAGCAACAATCTGCTGCCAACTCTGCGTTCATACTTTTTCCTGCCAACTCACGCGACATTTGTTGCAGTCGGCAGCAATTTGCTGCCGACTCGAGCAGCAATTGCAGTTTGGTCGCTAGCAAACTGCATGACATGTAGCTAACTTCTTTTGATCCATGAAACATTGTTTTTACTCATTTTCGAACATTTTTTTAGTTTTTTTTCACGGTGGGAAAGTTTAGTAGATAGTTTTAGCAGTTTACACCTGAACATTGGTTTTATTTTGACAGTTTCATACTTTACGTGGAAATGTTGGCAGTTTGAACCTGGACATGGGTTAATGAATCAGATATGGGGTAATCGACCACGGGAATCGAACATGGACATAATGTTAAAAGAGGTGGGGAGCTAAAGTATAATGGTGGCCAAAACGAATATTTTCGAACCAAAATTTTGCGGATGGGGTAATCGATCATGAGAATTACGAATATCGATACGGGGTTAAAGGTGGTGGGGGGCTAAAGTATAAATCTTTCCAATTCATTCGTATTGGGTCAAAGTTGATCAAAATGAGGATATTTTTCCAAATTCAAACTTTACTAATTTTTCCTTTTCTACGTTTTTTTCTCTTCCACTAAAAAAAAATTTCGAGTGGACATTGGACATTTATCCCAAATCACTTTTGCGGTTGTAAAATGAGCATTTCTCCGCCTGCTACGATAATAATTTTGACTTTTCTAATTTTTGTCGCATCGCGTGCGTGGGCACCTAGAAATTATTTGTTTCGCTTCATGTCGTGTAACTGTTGGGCGTGTAAGAGCGGTCTTTGAAATTAGTATGAAAAACGAGTGTGAAAAAGAGACTATAAATTTAACCTCTCCTCCTCTACCTCTCTCTTCTTTCAGATCAGAAAACGGTCCACAAATGACGGAGAAAACTCTAATCGTGCCTTATTCAAAGCCCGCAATACTTGTGATCAAAACCTTTATCTGCGCAGCGCTTCGCGAGCTGCGCACGATAGATTGACCCGAAACTCTGCTTCCAACTGTACTTGAAAAGGGATTCCGGAAAACTTGATCGAGAACTGTACTTGAAAAGGGATTCCGGAGAACTTGATCTAGAACTGAACCTGAAAAGGGATTCCGGAAAACTTGATCTGGAACTGTACTTGAAAAGGGATTCCGGAAAACTTGATCTAGAACTGTACTTGAAAAGGGATTCCGGAAAACTTGATCTAGAACTGAACCTGAAAAGGGATTTCGGAAAACTTGATCTGGAACTGTACTTGAAAAGGGATTCCGAAAAACTTGATCTAGAACTGTACTTGAAAAGGGATTCCGGAAAACTTGATCTAGAACTGAACTGAAAAGGGATTTCGGGAAACTTGATCTGGAACTGTACTTGAAAAGGGATTCCGGAAAACTTGATCTGGAACTGTACTTGAAAAGGGATTCCGGAAAACTTGATCTAGAACTGAACCTGAAAAGGGATTCCGGAAAACTTGATCTGGAACTGTACTTGAAAAGGGATTCCGGAAAACTTGATCTAGAACTGTACTTGAAAAGGGATTCCGGTAAACTTGATCTAGAACTGTACTTGAAAAGTGATTCCGGAGAACTTGATCTAGAACTGTACTTGAAAAGGAATTCAGAAGAACTTGATCTAGAACTGTACTTGAAAAGGGATTCCGGAAAACTTGATCTAGAACTGTACTTGAAAAGGCATTCCGGAGAACTTGATC
This sequence comes from Litoditis marina, assembly GCA_964036275.1. NCBI lineage: Eukaryota > Metazoa > Nematoda > Chromadorea > Rhabditida > Rhabditidae > Litoditis > Litoditis marina. Next base: position 2,579,626 of record OZ038434.1, on the reverse strand, counting down.
TAGAACTGTACTTGAAAAGGGATTCCGGTGAACTTGATCTGGAACTGTACTTGAAAAGTGATTCCGGAGAACTTGATCTAGAACTGTACTCGAAAAGGGATTCCGGAAAACTTGATCTAGAACTGTACTTGAAAAGGAATTTCGGTAAACTTGATCTAGAACTGTACTTGAAAAGGCATTCCGGAAAACTTGATCTGGAACTGTACTTGAAAAGGGATTTCGGTAAACTTGATCTAGAACTGTACTTGAAAAGGCATTCCGGAAAACCTGATCGGGAACTGTACTTCAAAAGGGATTCCGGAAAACGTGATCTAGAACTGTACTTGAAAAGGAATTCCGGAAAACTTGATCTAGAACTGTACTTGAAAAGGGATTCCGGAAAACTTGATCTAGAGCTGTACTTGAAAAGGGATTTCGGTAAACTTGATCTAGAACTGTACTTGAAAAGGGATGCCGGTAAACTTGATCTAGAACTGTACTTGAAAAGAGATTCCGGAAAACTTGATCTGAAACTGTACTTGAAAGGGATTCCGGAAAACTTGATCTGGAACTGTACTTGAAAGGGATTCCGGAAAACTTGATCTGGAACTGTACTTGAAATTGGATTTCGGAAAACTTGATCTAGAACTGTACTTGAAAAGGGATTGCGAAAAACTTGACGAGTCCAGCAGGGTAGGCCAATGGTAAGGGTAGGAAAAGAACGGGAGTGACCACGATGCTTATGAAGAAGTCCAGGAATGTGGTCGGTATTTGATACACAAGTAACAGGCGACGATAGTCGTGCAGTTGCGGAGAGGTCTGAAAAAATACGATAAATGTATGAACTACGGAATTGTTCAATGAATTTAGGTTTGAAATTACTGCTAAGAGTTAGAAAAAAGTCAGTTTCTGTTGGAAAAACGAATTATTTAATAATACAGAGTATGAACGACGGCTTATTCTTCTTGTTTTACTCGGTCAGTTTCTAGTATTTCAATCATTCTGGTAAAGTGGTTTTTTTTAAATGAAATTCATCCAAAAACAATGATGGTGTTCCGTCGTGGTGTTTTTGTAGTTTGCTCCCGGTGCGTTCTAGTCAATTGGCCGCTGTGAAAAGTATAGTTTACTATTCACGTGAAAAGGCATACACTTTATATTTTACTTTGTAAAGTATACAGTAGGTTCCAAATATGTTGACAGGTAGAGTGATAATGTTCTGTGCCCACAATCCATAAATGAAGAGGCTCGGGTGGGGATCGAACTCAGGGCAAACAATCATTATGCAACGAGAAAACACAGTGTTCACGCTAAGTTTCCTAGCACAATCTGAAAATCAAAAAAAACTTGAAATTCGAAAAAATAGGCGAATATTTACGGAATTTATCGGAACAAATATTGTAGCTATCGCACGTTTTGATGACTGAAACTTCTGGAAGACAGACAGGATAGATCAGATTCTTTACGGTGCTGATTTTCTGAAAATTCAATTGAGCATAATTCTGAACTCCCGATATAACGCTACATAGAGAATATATGTAAAGAGTTTGTGACTGATGCACTAATGCTAGTTTGCTAATCGATGTCATGCTTCTCGAGCAAATTATATGGAATTATCTGAAAATTTTAGCGATACCTATAATTAGGAACCAGTAAAAGTGTCATTGAATTTGATGTGAGTATGGAAGTATCTGGATACAGAACACTTCGTAGGTTCTAAGATGTCCATGCGCTGTTGTATTCGCCACAGGACATGCGCTATGTCTACCTACGAAGTGATACCGGAAAACCAGTGTGCAAACGCATGAGCTAAAAAAAAGTTTCCTTAAAGTAGGAAAACTTAATTCCCTCTCCCCCGTACCCCTCTATTTTCGGGGAGGGTGAAAGTTGAAAGAAGGAAGGAGGGCAGCGTGCAACTTTAATGAGATAAGGACGCTGTGTTTAAACGTGATAAGAATTTTTGCAATCGGTCCGCACCCTTCACATTCTTAGTTCGAAGTGAATCATGCAAATTTTACTTCTCGACTGTTCGGTTAAAGGGGGGTGGGGGGGCTGCAATGAATTTTCAAACAAAAGATCGAATTGAGACAATTCGATAGATGTTCTTTTCTTACTAGAATGTCCAATTCGAAGCTCTGTTTTCCAAATTTCACTATTTTTTGCCTACTGTCAGAGACGCAGAGGATGATTGGAGTCTATGAATATTGATTGCGCGCACTTCTCTGACTCTCGTGCCCGTTCGGCTAAGGCCGTTAGCCAAATTGGGCATTCAATGCAGCCCCCCCCCCCTTTAACTGGAGAAAATGCAGTTTGAAAGTGAATTTTCCTGAGTAACTGTAATATTGAAAAACTCAACCGACGTTACTTCCGTTACCATAAGGGGAGAATATTGAAAAAATCCATTTGTCAAGTTCTACTAGCAGTGAGAGTTGTAATCAACTCAGTTCGTAGATGATTGCACCTGGCATTTCACACCTGTTCGTTGATCAGCAGAGAAGACAGTTTCTAAACATTTGGGTAATTGACTTGTTTCGTATTGAAAAACATGTATGTTATATAAATAAGGTCATACTACACGATACAATTTCATTGAACAGTGCTTTCCACATTTTTATTTGTTGTTGTTCAGAACTCTATGAACAACAGTTCTCGTAAATCGATCGATCCATTAACATTGAACAAATTGAACATTCACATAAAAATGCAATTTTGGTTCAGCTTTTTTATTACTATTTGCAACATGATTATGAATGATTACTTTGTTTCTGCTCCCAATCACTTAAACTTCGTTTTTCAAATACTAGTCGGCAATAATCGGAATACCTATAAAATCGGATCGTTTAGAAATGATCGTATCCGTGTCCGTGAATAATCAAATAAACGAAAATAGTTATGTTCATGTTTGTAGGTTGTTAGATCGTCGATCTGGGTTCGGAGTTGGCGAGAGCAAGCCAATCTTCATTAGAATGTTCTTGACTTCATCCAAATATGGTCTGTTGAAAGCAATCAACATCAATGTTCCCACAAATCCACGAATAGAAAGATCGTAGATGAAAATGTTGGTATACGCTGGAAAAATCATCAGTCCACTGACTCTAGCAGTATACGCCCACATAGTACGATCATTGTTTCAATTGTGCAGTACTGCAAAACTGCACATTATACAATGAGCGCGTAACAGAAGAAACTATACTCTACATTTAGTTTTTTTATATTTCATGTACCCGTTTTCTTGTAACTGGAGTGCCACATATTCCAATGTGAAAAGGCACGTGTTCAATCGCGAATGAACATTCTACTCTACTCTATAATATAACATACAATTTAAAAGTGTTACTCGAATCAGACGGTGATTGTGCCATGTAATATGTAGAACAGTGGATACGTTGAGCACCAAGTTTTAAAAATACATCTGTTTTTGAAAATATATTCAGATTCAGATGTTTGTTTAGGTCAAAGTGTGAGAGAAAAATACGTCCTAATTTTCCCTCTCATTCATCCCATTCATAACTCACTTTGTGTATCGAATTGTTTGTCTAGATTCAAGTAGGCGAAAACAATTCCTAGAACCACGTTAATGGTAATTGGTACAAACACCTGAAAAACATATTGGACTTCAATTGGGTGCCAATTGGTTTTTATCGAGTGTAACCTGACATTTGCGGTACGCAGATTTTGACACTCACAGTAAAATACACTCACTCTGTGGTTCAATATCTGACACTACGACGCAAAACTATATCTTAAAATTGAGCTTATCAGTCTCATAGTAGGATCAGTCCTTTGCTGAACTTGACCAACAATTTTTGATCTACAGTTTGGCTGAAAGCTGAAATACCTGGAGTATAATAGATATTTGAAACATGGTCTGTAGTTTTTTAGTTTGCTTCGATGTTGCTCCAGACGACCTGATTTCAAATATTGTAATGACACCCAGACAGATCGACAGTACGTACACGATCATGCCTGTAACACAGATAATTAACGTTTTTATATTGAAATGACAGAAAAAAACAGAACGTAGGTTACTCAGGGAATATGTTGATCATGGCATGCAGCAATGCAAATATTATTGTTCCACATTTCACAAGATCAGGGTAATTTAGAGCACAGTTTCACAATATTAAAACTGAAAAACGTCTATTATCTCCTTTAACTTCAAATTGCATGTAATTGTCGTACCATGAGTGGCGGTAACAGAAAACAGGCTTCTCATCGTATTTTCTCCGTACACTTGAACAGGAGTTTCTTGAATTATGGATGCGGCGCACGAGAAATTCTGAACATGATGAAAACAAATAAATTCTGAATGATAAAATGTTTGTATTGAAAAAAGTTTATCACGGAAAAAATGTGAAATAACTGGGAAACGGTTATTGTCAGTTGTATTTTTGGTCGATTTTGTAACAGATACAGCAGATCTTTTTGTGGAAATGTTAGTTATACCACCAGACACAGTACATAAAAACATTTGAGAAACTTACTTGAGCAATGTTAAACAATTCTTGGGCCTGTTCGAAACTGTTCGTTGTTGATTGAAATAAAACCACAGCAAATGGAATTGCAGTAATCAAATACATTGAAATATTGATTGATATCATAACCCACTGTCGAGAAATCTGTGGAAGACTAATTTGTTCAAATATGAATTTAGTCGATCACGTGTAATCGTCATGGTCTCTCAATATTGTTCGAGATCAACATTTAGTTTTAGACTGTTTGGAATAGATAGACCCCGTCATTTCAGTTCTTCGCGTTGTATTTGTAGTTTTGTCTGATGCTGTTTATGCAAGTACTCAAATCTGTGTTTGAGAGACCAAACTACAACTCATATGTTAACTCTTCTACCGGTCATACCTTGTACCAACTTCCATTAGCCGCAATAACCTGGACGCGGTAGTGGAATAGTTGAAGAACAGCACACATTATGAAGGCCATGGAGGCAGCAGTGAATATGATACCCCACTGCAAGACAAAACAAAATTCGAAAGGAAAGGTACATACATTATATATGAAAAAACTGGATGAAATTTCGTTTGTGTTCCAATTTCTACTGTGACAAAAAAAAACAATTTGTTTTTAACGTTTTCCGTTCAAATGAAAGTCGCCATGCAAATTTCGAGAGAGCACTGCCGGTCCATACTATTTTTAAACTGGAGCTGCACATTAAAAACGATTGGTTTCTTGGGTTACCTGTGCGGGTATTTTGGTAAATTTCATGAGTCCTGCTGAGTAGGCCAGAGGAAGGGGTACGAATAAAACGGGAGTGGCAATTACACTAATGAAAAAGTCAAGAATAGTTGTGGGAACTTGATAGAGGAGTAGCATAAGGCGATAGTCTTGAAGTTGTGAAGATGTCTGCAACACAACTAGAAACTGGCAAGAGTGGCATCTATTGTTTGTTCTAGACTATAGTGTGAATGTCCAATACGGAAAGTTTTGTATTGTCAGATCAAACGTTATTCTGAAACAGAAAAACATGGTACTTGCTCAATTTGTTGAAATTGCCACGTGTTACATGCCTGAAATCAGATCCAAATATGGGTCTTTCCCTCTCCAACCATTCGATTGAACTTCCTTATCAGCGAAATTTGAAAACTAAATGCAAAGCATGTGCGTGTGAGTATTGAAGCAGGTTCAAGTTTCAAGTTTCAATTTTTTTCGTCACATCTCAATGTTACACAGTGGTGGTCCTTGACCGATCTCCAAATCTGTTTATCTCGGCATGCTCTGAGATTGTCTTTTTGTCTCCTGCATTGCCAGTATGTCCCATCTGATTTCCGCCAGTTGTCTTGTGAGAAGATGCATTTTTGCCATTTGACCCAGTTCACGAATATTGAGAGAACAGAGATGTAGATGGTCTGGTAGGGAAGTACGGCCCATGGTTTCCCAAATCTCTGGTTTCCAAAGCAGGTGGAAAACTTTATTGATAGAAAAAAACATTCTTGCATAAATTTCTCTCTCGGAAAGATATTATATGAAATTCATGCAAAATAATCACTGAAGAAAAAACGGATAATGATCTTCAACTTATTCAACTCATTCTCCTACTGTCAAAGAACCGACGGTATACTGTTATGTTCTTGGTTTTGTTATTTGTACCAACTTACCTTGCACAGAATACAATATGTTCCAAATAAGTTCACCGGTAGTGTGAATATGTTCTCTGCCCACAAATTGTAGATATACACTCTTGGGTATAGCTCATATTCCGAGCACTCGATCATGACGAATATTTCTTGATATAATCTGAAGCGAGGTTGCCGGTAAATACACGTGTTGCGAGGATATCGAGCTCAAACGAGCCTGCTAACTCATGAAAATTTTACGTGAACTTCAAATGAGAACCGCTACAACTCTGTTAAACTACACATAACCGATTGATGTAAGTCACCACATACAATTGTCACGACCAGATATACGTTTATGGTGGGACCTTATCACCCTATCACCTAATGTACTGCCACCTCAATACCACAACACCAAAAACCTGTAGATGCCGAGTCAGACCGTGTAGTTTGAGGGATTGTCGCGGCGACAAAATACCTATTCCGCCGAAAGTGTATATTCAAATGCGCGCCGCTACAAGTTAGATGCGCAGGCGTCGGAATGGCTCGCAGCTGAGTTCTCCAGCTCGCCAATTAGAGCCGTCATTAGACTTTCTAATTCGCGGCCTAAAATGTGATCGAAGTCGATTATTATATCGCGGCCTAAAATGTGATCGAAATTCGAGTATTATATCGCGGCCAAAAAATATGTCCGAATCGAAATCGAGACAGGAACGAGAATAAAAGCGAAACATATTATAGTTATCTTTCTCTAATTATACTTTCTACATCGCTACCTAAAATGTAAGCGAAACGAGAATTGGAATCGAGTAATACATCGAAACACAATTAGAAACGAAACCACGAAACTATCGATTGAATCTTTTGTTTATTTGTTGTATTCGTGTTGAATATCTTTGTATATGAAACATATTATTCAAAAGTGTTTTGTATAGTTTTCGTGTAATTCAATAACTACGTACGCCACAGTAAGTCGTGCGTAGTATTCAAAGGTTAAACTACTGTTGGAAACTTGCTTTAATTATATTCGTCCTAAAACAATATCTTAGTGGCAACTATAGTCCTCGCCCGGTGTAGACAGGACCTCTAAACCACCACCACCCTTTTCCATCTATATTTCCTGTCTATGCCGGTGCGAAAGGGATGACTATGACATCAACATCAAGCGGAAAAAAGACACAAATGGTAAACACAAGTAGATTACATATTGTTTCGCCCTACGGATGAAATCCAACTCGAATTATAGACGGAGCTTTCAATAATTGATACTCTCATAACAACTGCTGTAGGAGGTAATTTCAGATCACCATTGGTGCTAAATTAATGATTGCGGAACCCTAACCACTCAAGCACTCGATGATACTTTTCTATTGTGGTTTGTAATATAGTATTCACTAATCTTCAGTCAAAGCGACGTTTGCCTGAGGTGTTTTGACTAGTAGTCGTCAATGTAATGAGAGGTTCAAAATGTATAGAGAAGCCAGGCGGTGTAGCAATCCTTTAAACCTAATAAGAACCTCATATGAGCTCATGAAAATATTATCAACACCTCATGAGCTACGTGAACCCCTAATCTTGAAGCATAGCATTAAATACAATATCATGAAAAGTTCGTCGGATATTGCTCATGAGGTTTGTCAGGGATTTCTACCACGCCAAAGAAACCTGTTAGGAGAGACACACAATTTGCCTGATCGGAGGTCCACTTTGTTAATTACAGACGAACCCAAACAACCAGCAAGGATTTTTCAAGTGTGATTGAAAAACAACAAATTCATTCACCTAGCGAGTTGTAGTTGTCGACAGCTGACGACTTAGCTATATGGTTGGCGCTAAACCTTAATAGAAAAACAATCAGATTACTATTCATGGAGTGAGGTGAATATCAATATTACTCCGCACACCAATTATTGCCTCGTTAAACAACACTCATTGCGGAACGGACTTTTGAGTAAATGAACTTTTGAGAGAACAGTAAATAAAGTTTGATTCAATCTATACTGGAATCAAAACTATGGAAAGTAACTCTATTGTTGAAGAACTTAGATTGCCGTACAAACTATCACTGTTGACGAGCACGAGTAGCATCGTCTTCAAGTTTTGCGTAACGAACGAAAAAGAAATGGGTGCCTTCTGCGATATGGCTTTCAAAATGATCCAAATTTTATTGAATCCATTCCAATTGAACAAAGTGCGGCACGGGAAGTGAAAAAATATATACAATATTAAATAACACTAAGTGTAAAGCGAAAGATGTGGAAGTCTAACTAAAAACACCATCTAACATTCACGTCTGTGGAAAATTATCACAATGGCACACGTGAGAGAGCACGAAGTATTGTACCAGAAAGACTATAGGCAGGTATGAAGTTCACTTACAAAGTAAAATATTTATAACAACACGTGACACTCACGTACTCTAGGAACTTTATAAGTTAAATTAACTTAACGAAAATCAGACGTATAACTTCAAAGAACTAACAAAATAAATAAACAAACAAAAAAGAACAAACAACTATGAAATAAGATGCTAATGATAAAAGACAACAACACTGTGTCAGATGTGTTCTAGTGACAGGTGACCGACTTTTTTCACACGTTTTGATAATGTAATTTTCACGTTCTTGCTCCGGTGTTCTGAAAATTGTATCAGATGTTAGCTCATCTCAGAGCTTTCAAGAAGGTGTCGCATTGTTACCGTTCTCCATTCGCTGTACAACATTCGACGAAAATGGTTGGCTCTGATTTCGGGCAAAGACTCGATCGATTATTTGGTTCACAAAGCTCATGTAGGACGTGTTGAAGGCTATCATAGTAGTTGTGCCCATGAATCCGACACAAGAAAGCAGAACAACGGCTAGGTTGACCAGAACTGTAACACATTGACTGAACGAAGGTGACGAAAATATACATTTCACAAACATAAATTGACCTCCACGAAAATCACAATTTGAATACCAAATTGTTCAGATACAATAGCGTCTATACTGTACGGTGCATTGTTTTTAACCGTAGTGTATGTGGTTGAAACTGATAGTGCTTAACCTAGTTAGTAAATGATCAAGAAAGCCATATGAAACAAGAAAAACAGTAGTTTGATGGAAAAGTCTCTTGACCAACAGAGCAAGTTTGGTGCTACCGTAAGAACGTAACAACGTTACCTTGCAACCCAAACGTTTCCGTTAAGACCACTAGCGAAAACACAGAGCAAGACAATGCGATGGCACTGACTGGCACCAACACCTGGAAAAGTTCACAATCGTACACAAATATAGTGAAGGACGAAATTTTTGTTGTAGTTTGATTTCAATGCACGCCACCATTTACGCATTCTAACCAGATAATGATTCAACTACAAACACTGTGTGATAGCGAAACATACATAAAAGTGCATCGGTACCTTGCAATAATCTACTTTCTACAAGGTGTTTAAAAAAAGCAGCTGTTGGGGGTTATTACCTGTGAGAACCACACTTATACTTTTTACCATTTGAACGCTGTAATTACTCATACTCATTATATTATTACCTACCTGACAGCAAATTGACAGCTGGAACTTTTTCTGAAGTTGTCTGGTTCTTTCCGAAATAGCGGGGGAAGTTGTAATAACACGATATGTTCGATATCCCATAGCACCAGACAGTATAATGACAATGCTGACTAAAAGTGGTATTCTGTGGATATAGTTATGATATGAACTTCCCTAGAGGCGGTGGGTCACTAAACATTTGAAACATTCACGTTTTATGAAATTCTTGCACCGCTTTGCATAACTCATTGAATTATAGCTGGGTAGAATACGCGAGAAGTGAATTGAATAGTCACGCGAGAAGTGAATTGAATAGTCACACGAATGGGAAGAACGTGCCGGTAAAGTTAGAATTCTAATGACAAATCGTAAAGTTAGAATTCTAATGACAAATCGTGCACTTTGTCATTGCATGAGTTCTGCTGTGTTTACCATGTTTCACGTGACTATGCGATTGACTAACAGTATAAGATGCGTCGCGACATAGGGTGCCCAGTGAGAGACGCAGAATGGGAAGAACGTGCCGGTAAAGTTAGAATTCTAATGACAAATCGTAAAGTTAGAATTCTAATGACAAATCGTGCACTTTGTCATTGCATGAGTTCTGCTGTGTTTACCATGTTTCACGTGACTATGCGATTGACTAACAGTATAAGATGCGTCGCGACATAGGGTGCCCAGTGAGAGACGCAGAATGGGAAGAACGTGCCGGTATATTCCGTACTCTAGTGTTTCATGCAACTGGAAGCTATCTATGAGTATGAATTCAACATCGGCTCACCTTCGACTCCAACAATAAAAGCCATGGTAGTAATAATTTGCCAGTTGAAAGTGTCCACGTATGGTAAGCTGAGAAGGTTCGAGGCACAACTGTACGTCTAAAAGTTGTGTTATTTTAATGAGAGCATGAAAACCAGAAACAGCCACAAAGAATTTTTTGTCAGGGTGAGTCACAATGCGGTGAGGTCATTCTAGCAAAAACGTATGCATTATTATAAAAAAAACTATAGTCTAGACATTAGACAAGTAGCAATGGGACACCTTTTCCTAGCTTTCAATGGTTGGACAATTTGTGAGCCCCTCATTCATAATAGAATTGAAAGATCGTGTTCAAAGCCCTAAGGAATTCAATTTTATTGCTCCTTGTGATGAGGACTGGGTTCAATTTCATCTATGAGTCTTTATTTACAGTTAGCTAACGCCCAGTACGTCAACGGGCAGTCACGCTGAAAGATTACTTTTTTGAAAGTTTCGATAACTTTGGACCCCAATCAGTGAAACACAGTCACAAACCTGGGCTAGGTGTAATTTTTGCTCCTCAAAATCGACGGGTGTAATTGAGAATTGAAGGACGAAAAACGGAGCCGCGATCGCGAATGAAAACAACAAAACAACAGTGATGTTATAGACAATGGGACTGCTCTGAAAATAAGGAATATCGGTTGATTTCGATAACATTGTTCGTTACGATACGTTTCAATAAGATTAATTTAATAAGTTTAAGCGTTCGATTCATTCAATCAATAATGAAGATATTCAATAAATGTAAGCGCTCGAGCGATAACTACTAACGTGCTCCGGAGATGTTTATAGTGTCTGCAGACATTATGATACTCTTACATCTCATGAATTTTTCAATACGTGCACGTGAATAGTTGAAGAAAAAGAACCTGGGGTGTTAGGAAACTACTTTTTGATTACCATCAAGCCATTCATTTGAATTTTGTTTAAGAAGGTTACAAAGCTTACCTGAAACCATGCGTCAGGCGGAGAGATGACGCGAAGTCTGTGATAGAAAAGTTGAAGTATGGAGCTGATCGAAAGAGTCACAACACACATGGTCAGAACGAACAACGACTGAAAGTGTAAGTATTTGAGAGAATAGGTGTGATTTGGAAAACGAACAGGCCCAAGAGGATCTAGTTCTACTGTGATCATAGTTTGAGATTCATTTCTCGCAAAATTAAATCATGGGTTTAACGCGGCAGAGGTTTTAACTTTTCAGGTGTGCTGTGTCATTCAAACGTAAATTCATACAATAATCAAGTCAATATGATATGAATTTTCTGGTATTGAAGATATCGAGTTTGCAAGAAACAATTGTATGAATGTTGTAGTAACTGTATCATATGTGCTTTACGAATCTAAAAATTGCCTAATATTTAACAATTCCATGATCGATCCACACGTCGGAATGCCGAAAGCGACACACGTGAAAACTAAGTATCCATGGAACCTACCTGCGTATCTACACCCAAACTTCGAAAAAGTCCGTTAGGGAATGCTAAAGGCAGAGGTAGATAGAGAACCGGGGTCTCCATGACAGAAAGAATGAAGTCCGTTAGAGAAATGGGAATTTGGTAGAATAGCAGAGAGACCTGACAGTCTTTCTGATGTGATGGGGTCTGAAAACTGAATATTACATCAATAACCGATTGCTCCAAGTTTAGGTCAAAACGTCGTTTCCGTTAGTTCGTCAGTTACTATCACTGAGAGTAACCTGATGAGGAAATCAGGTTTCAAAAAAAAGTCTCTACAGTTTACTGACGGTGCAGCAAAATCCACAGCTTTTACATACTCAGCTCCGTTCGTACATAGTTTATATCCCATACATTAAGATAATAAGTGCAAACAATACATAAGTAATGAACAAAACCCAATTAATCAGAACACAATTAGTTCATCTACCTAGACTTTAATTTGGATCACTTGTACTTCATACCGTAACGACTAACGTTTCACTTCCCCTTAAATTATATTCTATACTACACCTTTTCCAACGAACCTTGAAAATAATACAAAATATTCCAAACAGATTGACAGGGGTAGTTAGGAGGCTTCCTGTCCATAGAGCATAAATGAAGAAAGTAGGGGATGACTCAAATTCAGAACAATTCCACATTTGCGAATTCAGTACGTCTTCGAACGTACGGGAAATTTAGTGAGAGCTGTAAGGATGAAAATGAGAAAATGGATCTCAGAACTATAACTGGTTTAAGTTCTCTGCTAGTACGGAACATTTCAGTTAGAACACTACTTAAAAAACAGTGTAGAAAGAAAATGAATGCCAGAAGCAATTGGACTGCAGTCTGGGAATTAGCCATGAATATACTTGAATGTATAATATTGTTGAATAATAATTGGACACGAACAAATCAACATTTCATTATATATGGCGAGACCTATTTCATATTCTAGGACAGGTTTTTATAGATTCACTGTCAAAAAAAGCGTTAGAGACCACTGCTACTTATCAAAGATTCAGGCACTATTCATACGAATGAAACACATTTAAAGCTGAAAAAACGCACATTCCACAACAAGAACGATTTATCCGAGAACTTGAACATGTCTGCAAGCATAATTCGATTGAGAGAATTAGTTAACGAATTAACCACATGAGGCGGTGTTCATTACATTGTAGAGAGTGCAGATAAAACAAAAGTTATTCAAGGTCCTAGGCACGTAGGCTGGGTTGGATAGTTTCGACGGTTTTCATGAAATTCCCGCAATTCGGGCATATTTAAACGGTAAAAACAGACAAAACCGTCGACCTTAATTGTTAGAAACTTATAATGTTAGAAGCAGTATATGAATCATTTCGTGGTTTTCTAACTGATTCAGGCAAAAACATTGAATACATAGGATCAAGACGAATGAAAAATTTAACAAACTAGTCAGAAATTCTCTATTGAAATTGACCCCAGTGAATACGAATGCTGAACGCAATTGTTTTTTAGCGACAAACAGCTTTTCGCACATAAAATGGATCAAAAATGCATGGCAGTGCCAATCTGGAGCAGTTGTTGCCCAGATTGATGGATACATCGTTCATTCGTTCATTCATCTCTGTTCTCTGTTTATCCCGCCGCATTTTGGATTACATTAAACAAATAAATGATTAATAAATTCAATTCTTATCCTGTATTGTCTGGCACTGGAAAACGCACTCATGAGAGTGATTCATGAGAGTCACTCATGAGCATCATGCGTGGTTTTTTGCTTTGATTCATTCTGTGTACATTGTTAGAACTCCTATAAGAAATCATATAAGCTTCCCATGAGGTCGTAAGGCCAGAACGTTTTTTTCAAGTGTGACAATCATAACACGGAGAGCTGTCAACTTCAGAACATTCAAAGCAAATTCTAATAAAACATGTTAAATGTCCAGAAGTTTCATAGAAATTTAATAGGAAGTTCAATGAGTAGGAAGAGGAATTTAATAGGAAGTACAACATTGCTCAATGCTCTCTAAATAGAAAAAAAACTAATAAGAGATGATTTTTCTCGGAAACATGATTTTTTTGCAATGTACATGATGAATGACAGATTAGGATCATTGGTAATTGCCAAATATTACAAACAACTCTACTCTATTATGTATCAAAATGGCAGATAGCATACACATACTGTCTTCATCTGATGGTGGACACTTACTTCAGATTTCTTTCTCAATGGTTCCCAAGAAATTGAGTAGCAGAGCTAGTTGTGTTGGAAATGAGATTACGAGCTAGTTGAGTTGGTCGTTCTTGAAAGTGTGCAGACTGGAAATTATTCTAGCTATTTTATTTGTTCAATTATCAATTTGTTAACATTCAGAGAGAGAGAAAAACTGATAGACAACGTTATGATTAAGTGAAACGTTTACACATCATGATTCAGAATCACGAAATGATTTAGTGTATATCAGGTAATTCATTTCTACGTTTTACATAACTACTCCACTTCTATTATTCACGTTGTTACCAGTTCTCGAACAGAAGTGCAACAAATAACTATTATGTGTTCGTGTACAGGAAGGTGCTGCGGAAATTGCGCTGATAATTGGCATGAAAAGCTCATTCTTGCTTCTAAAGTGAGCTATTTTTTGAACTGCTCAAAAACCGTAACAGATAATAACAACTAAAATACAAGTTTAGTCACACAACAGAAAAACAAAAAAATAAGTATACTAAACTTTTTTTTAGTTAACGCGCGAAGCTGTCTCGATTCCGTGGTGTTTGTCTGCACAAACTAATTAAAACTAGAATTGCGGGAAGAAAATTGCTCTGAGTAGACAAAAAGTACTCAGTTTCAGCATCATAATTATTGACTCCAAGAAGTGCCAGACGCAGTTTTTTGAGTTAAATAAGTTATGTGAGAGTCAATTCCTACGGGAATTGTGAAAAAGAGAGCGAAAGAGAGAAAGAGAGAGAGGAAGAGTAAGCTGAAAGGCGTTTTAATAAGCATAGAGAGAATTAATTGTGGAACATTTGTTATACAAACTACATCTACCAGATCTCGAGTGTTATCCGGGATATCATTCCTTTTACTATGATCTAATGACAGGTCTCAACTGATTAGCCGTGCCACATGGTGACGGGGGGGGGGGGGGGTATACGGTATCCTACTTTTGTTTTTTTGAAATTTTTGTTTTCCCCAGAGTCGACTGCGTACTTCGTGACATTTCCTCAACTTCAACGCGAGAATTTTTTTCTGTGCTTACTGATACTTGAAACAATGACTGGTTAATTAAATTGACTGACTGGCTTCCAAGAATAACGTAAAAACATTACAACTGTTAATCTGTAATATTTATCAACAGTTATGGCAGTTTGTGCGAAAAGACAGCAGTGTTATAGGTATTTCAAACTTCATCCGAGTAAACATGTTTCAATCGATACATCAATAATATCTATTCTTTGGTCAATGAGTACACTGTAGTTTTCCTGGAGACGATGTTCAGGAACGGTCTATTCAATACTATCATAGCCAACGTGCCAATAAAGCCGTGTAGAGATAGTTCGAACAGGAAAAAGTTCACAAACGCTGCAAAAAACATTCTATAGACTGACATTTTTCATTTTTCAGACTAACGAAAAACAACAAACATCGACCATCGACGTTTCGAGGAAGATTATGAAAATTTAATTGAAACGAGCGACATAACGTTTTGACTGAATCACATCTCACACACTAGCAAAAACACTAAGTTCATGAGTTTTTGAGATGCATATATTGAAATAAATTGTTTTGTTTTAATTCCCTTGCGGACTATAGAAAACTGTACATTCACGCTGGTATATGATTCGTTTTGAAATGTTTGTTCTGACCATATACTTGGTGAACATTCCAGGTTTTTACTATCTGTAAAATTGAAGATATGCACTTACACTGAATTCCAAATCGTTGAGACAGAGTCAGATAGGTAAGTGTGAGACCCAGAATCATGTGTAATGAAATTGGAGCAAAGACCTAGGAAAAATAGAATTTAGAAAAAAAGTGCGGTAACTCCCGCTCAGAACATTATCTGAGTCTTATCCAAGAGAGAACAACTCTTGAACTAACGAACATTGACAAATACGCCAACAAAGATTTAGAAACGTACTGACGTGATTCTCCACATTGTTAGGTGTGGTACTACAATTAGAGAAATGTAAAAAAATAAGTTGATGGAAGAAAATAGACAGTCCTACTCTTATTAGCTTATTTGAATTTATTTCACCTTACCTGAATGCAGACCGATATGTGAAACCTTTTCTGTAGTTTTCGAGTCTGATCCGAATATGTTCGACAGAGAAGTATCGACTTATAGGCGAGGCAAGCCATGAACAAGCAAAGTCCACTCACGACAAATGCTGAAAATGTCTAACTACCTAATCAAGCTGGACGATTATGTGGACCAATCCCGTGTCATCGGTCCTTTAAACTGCAATTGAAAAATGTATTGCAGTTTAAAGGACTGGAGCGTTGGGATTGGACCACATAATCGTCCTTCTTTCACGATGACCTTTCCCTACTTCGTGTTTGACGTGAAGCGTTGGAATACACCAGGACCGAACGTCGAGACACAATAGCCTCTAATCAACCCTGCTAATATGGCTAAGACGCAATGGTACTGAGCCAAACTCAATATGCACGATAAAAATTAACATATAGACTTTTGGAATTAAAACTGGGATAGTATTTTGATTCTCTTTCGCGAGGAAACATACCGTGAATTGTGGTGAGCAGGAATAGAGCGACAAGTTTGTCCCAGTCAAAAGCTCGCACCGGGTAATCTTGCAATGGTTGTGCACAGCTATAATTCTGGATACAGAACATTAAGAAGCCAGAAAAGCAGAAAACTCATAATTGGAGAGACTCTTTTGTTGTTCGTGAAAGCAGGTGATAAAAACCAAGTGTATGTTCATCAAAAAAAATTTTGTCAAGATTTAGAGTAATTAGAAAACTAACTTGCAGTATCTCAAGCTTTGCTCGGTTCAAATCAGTTGAATCGGGTGAAATAGTGATTGCAATATACGGAACAATAGTTGCAACGTAGAAAATAGAATTCAAACCATGTATTATTTTTCGGTTTTCTATCTGAAATGGAGCAGAATCTATGTTCTCAGTCCAAAATTTTATGTGAAACTTCCTTTTTATTTATTGGAAATTTGTCCTAAGCATTCGTATGTTTCATTTTCTTCATTAAAGGGACCGTTTCTCTATAATTTGGATCGAATTAAAAACATAAAATCACAAGATTCTGCTTTGATAGTGTACTGTTGGTCCCTTACTATCACACAAAAAAAGAAAAATGGAAATCAGTTGAGAACCAAGCCTTTTATGAGCCAAACTATCTTTAGGGTTTTTGTATCACACAACTTTTGGTCAAATGATGAATTTGGTTTAAATACCCACAACCTCAATCTTAATTAGAACAAAAAGAGGCATATATAACTAAAACACTTTTAAGTATGTCAATTGTTACGTGATAGAACTTATGAGACGTTTTACGGACGTTTTGCGGACATTTTCTGCGCGTCTGCATTGAAATAGGTACGTGATGTGGCTTCCGCGTTGTTGCCGTACTCAAATTTGCTCAAAACGATCCAAGTTGCGGAATTTTCACTGATTCTGACTAGTTTGTTCATCCTTTGTCCCCATGTGTCCACTGATAACGCAAATCATCAAATTAAAGAGGTACGGTCCCTTTAACTCACAGACATCGGCAGCAGTTACGAACAGTTAAATTTTCTAATAATTCACGACAAGTATCACCACTTAGTGTTCATTCCATTATTTTTCACTAAAGTGTACAATGAATAACTGACCTTGTACCAGGTACCTTGTATGGATGTAACCTGTATTCTATAATGAAACAAATGAAGAATCGAGCTCATGGTTATTGCCAATAGACCCATTGTCACGGATGCACCCCACTGCGAAAGAAATAAAAGTTATGAACATAATTTTGACAAAGGCAAATCACTTTCGTTCGTTTTATGATACATATCTTCTATTTGCTGTGGTCTTTCAGAAGTTATATAGAAACATAAATTAGTGGTCAGAAGCAAATTTCCTTGTACGCATTCCGTTTTTGCTTTCGTTGTCTTTGAGAGCTGTGATACACTTCTTTTCCAACAAATAGTTCAATTCTCAACATAATTTTAGTTACACGACAGTGTGCTTTCTGTGAGGTTGACAAGGTTTGCCTCGAAGGTTCCTGACCTGTTTTTGGAATATTGCATGGATACATTATACATTCAATAAAATTACCTGAAGTGGTATGTCAAACAAGGAGAGTATTCCACTGCAGTAGATGATAGGTAGAGGGAAGAATAGAACGGGAATAGCTATGACAGAGATGAATAGGTCCATGAGGAAGACAGGGACATGGTGGAGCAGCAAAATAAGACAGTATTCCCTGAGATGTGGCGGGACCTATAAATCAAAATGTTGTTTGCTCTCTCGAAAGCACGCATGTACGGTGTATTCTGCACGCATGTACGATGTCTTGTATTTGTGTATGGACTTGATTCCGTTGATTTCTGGCACCGTAGCAAAGTCAAGAAAGTGGTAAGCTCACCCTGATTGAGGACCTGATCACAGTCTGGCCACATAGTTGGCAACTTTCCGTGTTTAAAGAATCCGTCCCGCTTTAATTTTGACTCTTGAGTTAACAAACTGACCCTATGGCAAATGAAAAACCATTATCAAAAATATAAAGTTTTATATCCCTATCTTGCTTCGTTTTCTCAGAAAAGCGGCTTACGTAATGACACCGATAGGGGAGTTGCGTACGGGGTATGCTCAAAATAGCCTATAGAAGTGCGAAAATGATTTCAAAACACTCAATCACATACGGACACAATTAGGGACCAAAAAATGAAAATAAATCTGTATGTAAATAAACCAAGTCAAGTTGCGTCACAGTGAAAATGTTTACGTCCCCTTCTTTATTGCTTGATGTTATGCAAATTTTACAAATTTTCAATCAGAAAGTTTTTTCGTGGTTTATGGGAAGACTTTAAGAGTCTTTTTCGAGATTTTTGAATTTTTCGTGAAACTCAAATTATAGCGGAACGGATTCTTTTAGCATAGTGAGGGTGACCCAAACCTGGGTCAGGTAGTGTTCAGAGAGATCAGCTCAGAGCTGACTTTTTTAGGGGAATTTGCTACGATGCCTGGTGAAAATACGCGAATTATGGCGTGTAGTGAGTTCAAACCACTACTATGTTATGGGTATCCCCTATAGAATAGAGTGGATCAGGAAAACATAATTTGATGCTAACATTATACAATTGAATTTTTCCTAATATCCGTTTCAAGGTATTTTTTTTAGATTTGCACGTCATTTTCTTATTTTTGTATTCCAGTCTAACCATGAATGAGATCAGGGACAAGTGAAGATTAATGGTAGATTTATAAATGTGGGGAATCAGTAAGAACCGTTGTAAAGATTACTAACACATGTGATATGAGTTACGACCTACCTCAAAAAGAATGCAATAGATGCCGAATATTTGAACAGGGAGGGTGATTATTGTTTTGAACATCAATCCATAGATGTAAAGAGATGGGTGAGGATCGAAATTTTCACAAAAAATCATCTGAAAACCAGACAACATGTCCAACCAATGACAAAAAAAGAATGATATGTTCGATTCTTAAAACCAATAATGATCACACATGACATAGATTCCAAGAATAATAGAGACAACTAATATGGTGTTCTATTTAGCCAAATTCAACCATCTCGAGCGAAATATATCGGAAAGTAATCGATACGGGTTACATTGAGTTTCTCAAGTGAAAAACAGACAATTTTGTCAAAACATGAACTTCGTGATGCAACTCAACACCCACGATAATCAATTTAGTTGTTTACTGAACTATTACTTGGTTTTCGACGCTCAATGATGTTATTCTATTGAAAGGTGATTTTCGTATATTGTTCCTTCACTCGACCGTTTTTTATGTTGAGAGTAGTCTTATTTACAACTGAGACACCTATTGAAAGTATTAGTATAAAAAACGAGTGTAAAGAAAGTAAAGATTAGTTTTGGATAATTATGTACAAGAAATATAAAAGAAGTCCAATAAAAATATTTTGAGGAAAACTCTAATCTCGCTCGGTTTAGAATTTCAAAAAAAGGATACCGAGTTTTTGGTTGTCGGAAGAAAACTTCTGACTGCGACTCACAATAATCTAGCTTATCCTCCGTTGTTTTCAAGAGAAGCGAGATTAGCATTTTCCTCAAAATATTTTTATTGGACTTCTTTTATATTTCTTGTACATATTTATCCAAAACTAATCTTTACTTTCTTTACACTCGTTTTTTATACTAATTGAACTCTTGTTCTATGGTTACGAAGTAACGGTCATTTTTGATAAAAAATAATATTTTTGAACAATAAGCTAAACAAGGAATGTTATGTTTTTCTAGTGGAGTTTTAAACCGTGCCGTAATGCAGAACGTTTGGTGTAGTTGTAACCTCGTTCAAGTGATAGCAAATTCTCCACTCTAGACTCCAGGCAGGAATCGAACCTTCGTTCGCCGTGCGTGAATAGAGCGTTTATCCAATCCGCCAATGAGACATGTGAATAGGAGTGAAACCCAAGCTGTACCCGCCTGTCATGAGTTCTTCATTGAAAAACGTTTTCCTACTACACGTTAAACTCTTCTTTCATTTTTATTTTGACGAAACCGGTCTATCCATGATTTTTTGCGAGACCATTTTCGGCTCTCTCACACGTAATATTCAAATTTCAGACATACCTGGAAAATACGTATATCTCAACTTTTTTAGAGCTTTTCAATAATGTAAAAATTTTGGGAATAAGTTAATTTTGTGCGAAACTATGCCGAGATTTGAGGAGGCGGACACTTTTGTCGCCGGCGCCGGCGCCGCCGCCCCGCATGGAAGCCATTTTTGCGAGACGTTGGGCCCTCTAACTCCTCTCAATAAATAACTACTTGGAAAGTGAACTTGGTATCTTGTAGACGTGTTGCCCTTCAGTGATTCATGCAAAAATCTAAGAAAATGGTCGACGTACTTTGAAGAAAATTGTAATAATCTGTTTTGTAATGTCTGCAGACCTTTGAACAAAAACTAATCTGCGCAGTGCGCCGCGCTGCGCACGATAGTTTGTTCCACCTACTTTTAACCTTCTACAGTGACAGCTCAAACTTCCACGTCAAAGTTTGGTATGTTGGCGTTTTTGAAACTTCTCCGAATTCCCGTAATGTCATCTGCATCTTTACTACTACAAACTCTGACAGTTTAAAAACAAAATAATGAGTTGTCTATGAGAAAAAGCCTTCTGAATATTTGAAGCGTTACTGTAGGAGGACATCGATTGGTGAAACAGAGTATAACTATGTCGTAGTTGTAATTGGCTTGTTGATCACAGCCGAAACCTGGATTTTCTGTACAAAAAAAAAGTTTTCGTGTACTATTCTTTTTGAAATACATCTACATGAGAAAAACATTGATCAATTCATTATACACATTTATAAAAGTCTGTTGTGTGCTTCTCCGAACAGAAACAGGTTCTCCAGTCGATCCAGGCTCGACTTATCAGCCCCAATGGCCTTTCTGATCTGTTCCTCCAATAGGTCATAGTCCTCTCTCACATGAAATGACAAACACCACTTATTTTTAGTTCACTGTTAACTTTTCAAAAAACCTAAATAGAGTGTAGTAGATTCAGAAAAGATGTTCTTTCTATTTCCCCGTACAAGAAGTTGGAATGAAAAATGGTTGGGGGAGGCAAAAGTAGGATTCCGCTCTAAGTATTATGTGTATTGTGATAACGATTGGTTCTCACATTGTTTAAAAGGGGTTCTCTGATTGCTAACCATACGGAGAGCAAACGATCATTTTAACTGTTCAAATGTATCGTACAATTTTGTTTGGCAGGAGTATACTTACTTTCTGAGAAGTTTCGGCCTCGGCCTCAGTGTGATTATCTGCGTCCCGATCAGTCCACGTAGATCTGGTTTGGGACACCAAGCGGTCAGCATCTACTGATCTTTGATTTATGACCTCCGTACTTTGATCTTCGGCATCATTATCAACTTCTTCAACTGATTCTTCTTCCTCAGAGTCATCGAATGATTCTTGAGACTCGTTGAAAACCAATGCCGTGGGTTCAGTCGGGTTATTGACAGTTGTGGTTGTTGTCTTTTTTTCCAACTCGTGGTTTTCTTCGGTGTTCTTTGAGCTGTGAATATGATCTTTGATCGGAACAAACTCGTCAACGATAGGTCTGGGCGTAACCATGATGGGCGCGCGTCGATCTTCAGAAAAACTGAAAGAAAAATGTTTGTGAACGGAGAAAATTCTAATGTTATACAGTTATGTTATTTAGTTAGTATCTGTGAGTCTAGCAAAGTATCATATTGTTCATTACCAGAAGTTAAATAAACTAAGTCAAAATGACTGTTCCAACTTGTTGAATATTCGTTTTCGATGATTTTTTTCTCAGTTTTAGTAGGTTGAGGTGAAAGTGTGGGGTGAAATTTTGGAAATGGGAAAACTAATATCTAATATCATATTTGTCTGACTCACTTCCTCGAGCCAGGTACCGATGGTATTTCAATGAGTTTTGAGCTGTGAATGAGCTCCAGCAGTTGATCCAAGTTAAAGTTGTTGTAGAAAGTCTGCTCGGGAGCCGGCGGTGGAACTCCCGGAGACATCTCTTCAGTGAGGATTGTGGCGTCTTCAGTTGGATCATGGGTGGGGTTCATGGTTATCTTTTCATGATCATTCTGAACTTCCTTCACGTTTTCGAAACTAGTATCTTTCTCTTTTTCATCTTCTTGTTCTTCCTGTGGGAATACATCCACTGACTCGGTTGAAGTAGCATTGATGTGAACAAGCGAAGAATACCTAGAAAAGGTTATTTAAAACACGATGCCCAAACTGATTTGCACGAGTTATTTTGAAGCTAGAAGTTATACTTAGGTATGTGAAAGCAGGGTTTAATATGACGTTTGTTTCCAACTCTAGCCAATTGTTTAGAATGTCATAGTATCAAACACTTTTCGACCTGATGCAAAAAAATGTTGATAAACTTTTTTGAAATTGTATCAGTGTCAGTCACCACTTTTTCTGTAAACGTACTTCCACAATCCTCTTCCATTAACATTTTTCGCTCGCACTGCACAAATAAGAGACACTGGAGATGAGGGAAAAGAGAACCTCTCGTCAATTTCATTTATATCGTCCAAGACAGATAATTCGATTATGGGAAACGACTGAAAACAATTCACTGCTAGCAATGTGAAGTCATCGAAAGAAATAATCTTCAAAAAAAAATAAAAAAAGTTCTCAAGAATTCAAGATTAGTGTGTGTGTTCCTCTGTCAATATGAGAATAAGTGACCTTTATTTTATATTTTGAGTATTGTATTCAGAACAAGCTTGGAATTGGGTAGAATGTAGAAGCGTGTAGTGATTACAAAATTACAAAGTTTTTGACTTTTCATTCTCAGCATTTTTGTAGCTTTTAGGTTTCTAAATCTGAGCCGCATTTTCAACTGCATACAATGAAGCCAAATTTTGACACGTAAAACGTGAAAAAAACGATAGAACTGAGTGTATAATTGTTTTCTATAACTTTCAAGCCTCTTTTGACTACAATTGAATTTAACACTCACGTGAGCTGCTGAGTGATCATGTAGTTCACAAATGACGTCATAACTTCTATTTTTGGCAGCGTTCCAATAAGTGGGCGGAGTCCAACGATACCGAACAATGTGCACAGTTAATGAGTGCGTGGGAGTACTGGAACATGGTTTGTGCTTGTGAGAAAATCAGAATAAATTATTTTACATTAAATATATGTATTTTTCAACTTTGATGTGCGATCCTATTTTCCATATGGAACATGATATTATTGTTTCACAACTTATCTTTATGTAGTTCCCTGTGTCGGAAAATAAGATCCGGTAAAATTGCACGTATTGCAAAATTCGCTATTAAAGAAAGACCAGTATGTGGTCCGATCCCGTGTCAACCGTCCTTTAAACTGCAATTGAAAAATGTATTGCAGGACTGAAGCGTTGGGATTGGACCACATAATCGTCCTTCTTCAATACCTGTAAAAGTCGCTTCAAGAACGCTGCTTTTTGCACGTGGTGAAACAATGGCGCGGTATTTTATTAGAGTCGAAACTATATGGTTTTTTCCGTGTATTGGAATGAGTGTAGTTTATAATATATCATGGAATTTCAGAACCAACCTCGTCTCCGTTTTGGTCACTCTTAGATTTACTCGCTCGATCTGCGAAGGTACCGTGTTGGTTTCATTCCATTCGTGCACGCGATTGGTCTCCAACTGTAATTTGACTTCAAAAGTCAAATAATGAGAGATGATAATATGAATCAAACATTTTTTTCGGTTTTTGCTGATCGTTATTTGAGTTTAAAGAAGGTCCAAGTACAAACTACGTTAACGATCCGGCATAAACACATCCTGCTGCCGGTTTCTATATATACTTATTTACACCACATTTGTTGCTAGTTATAGAAAAGTACGGGAAAACTGTGCAATTGCCCCCCCCCCCTCGTAGTACTATCACCCCCCTCCAATACGATTCCCTATAGAGAGGGGGGTTATTGTAAATGGGGGGTTATTGTGAATGGGGGGTAATTGTACAATGTCGACGTTTAACAATCATCCCCCAGAATACAAAATGGGGGGGGCAATAGTACAACTCCGGTTATAACTGCGAGTATTATAAGTTGACATAAGTGTACTCTCGAGGGTTTTGTTATACAAACCCACATTAATTGATTTTCTTGCATCGGAGCATGAGATCAAGGAGAGATATAGGATTAATATAGCGAACATCTATCGTGATAATGATATGAATAAATAGGACACTTCTGATCAACCCCGCCGGATTAGAAACAATAACAGATATATCCAACTATACATGATTATTGGAGAACACTAAATATAATTGAAAAGACATGAAAGTAGGCTATACATAACAATTGTGTCATGAATGCTACCACTGACCAAATTCTATGGTTCTTCGTTGAAATCACTGATTTCTGCCTGTGGCAACAATACACATTTGTGTATCTTTTTTTCAAAATCACAAACTGTGAATCCTGGGGTCAGAAAGACTGCGAAATTACTTTATTCAAGCTGGAACAGAGAAATTAGTGCAAAGTCCGTTCATGTTTATTCCAACACTCACATTCCCAATCTTTTAGCTTTCTTGCACACATGAATACATTGACTAACAGACCGGAAATCAGAGTTGCAGTGGTTTCCGAGAAGTCACAAATAATTCCAAGAACACAATGTCATTTTCCACGCTTTCTCACGATTCTTTCTAAGAATAAGAATACCGTGTGCAAATGTTCGTTGATTTTAAGTGGCCACAAAATAGTGGTGTAATAACTCAGTTCGGACCTAAGCTGAGAGAGTAAACATTTCAGGGTAACGTGTGTTTTCAAACATTTTGAACAGTTTCACAATAACAAACTTGACAAGTAAGTGTTTTTTTCATTGAAACTACAATAATCCCTCCAAATCTTGTCAGTCGGTTGTAACAAGAAAAGTAATTCGTTCAGATTGCTTTTTGTAATTCATCCCTGTGTTAGGTGATCATAATCTAGAGAACTTTTTATGCAATTTTTTCGGTCGAACATGCGAATGAATTTCACGTTCAAAGGTGGTAAAATCTCCAGCACCCGCGAAAATTCAGGACGATTTTCTTGTGTTCATGACATTGAAAACGAAAAGAGCACCGGTGAACACTGTGGGCATATTATCATGCGTTAATTATTGTACTCTCCGAGAATGAGCAACTAGATTACTGGAATGTCACTTTCCATGTAAAGCGACTTTTCTAAGAACCAGCTAGCAGCCTTCAAGATTTTCCACAAATTTTTAATTTACCTAACTACCCGTTCAACTAGACAAGCTGTGTCCGGGCGTTGTTTGATGAACCAATCATTCCGCTCATAAAGATCTATTTTTTACGACCAGAAAAGAATGTGAGTGCACTGTAAAACAAATTGCTAATGAGCTGAATGACATTTTCTCCTTTTTCTATCTTCACATGAATTGCAAATATTCGAGCCTTTCATTACCTACCATGAAGCTGTGACCTTTGATTCGAAAATATTGTGTGTTTTGTCAAAATGATGTTATTTAGTTTCGAAATGTTCTTACGTAACTCACAAAAATGTGGATCAACTGTCCCGAAAGAACTGATGATCATATTCATTCGACACCTGGTGCTGTAGCAATCTCCCCAAACCCTGGAAGATCTCATGGGAACTCTCTCGCGGAGCCAGCGACATAATTCATGAGCTTTTGCAATCATCCGACGCTCATCCATCCATTCAATTACTAAATTTTCAATCAATAATCAATTTTTAATCAATAATTCATAGATATGCGAGGTTTCTCGTGAGCTCTTTCTCATGAGATTATCTCACGAGATCATCGGACTTTACTACGGTGCAAATACCAATATATCATTTGTGAACTGTATGCTAATGAATCCTAAATGTAGTGTCTTTAATTGTGTGATGAAGTGTTGTAATGTAGTGTTGTGGAAGATGATTGATGGAGTTTTGGAAGTAAATGTGTAGATCCACACCAGGAACTTCAGCAAGTCTACACTAACAACTGGCTATTCTAGCCATATCACTAATTATCTATAACTATAATGGTCTGTTTTTGTCTTTCGGAAGAATGTTATGTCCACCCACCCACAGAACAGAATGAGACTTGTCAACTCAGGAACTGAAAAATATAATTTCGAACTAATCGCTTTCTATGTATACGTCATTTCAAGTATTGAAACGCTGCGTGGTGCAACAAAGACCAGCTTCTATGGATGTTTATTTTATTTTATCTTTTCTCAAGGTTCAGTATTTTTCAGCCTCGTTTCAACTATCGACAGCATGGCAGTTTTCGAAACAACAGTAGCAGTTGTGGCAGGCGTGCTTCACGTGTTCAGCATTTCGTTCAACTTGGTGTTGCTTGGAGCAGTCCGGAAATATTACTATCTCATGAACACAACTAGGTAAAGATATCGATTTATGTTAACCAATTATGGTTTTTTGGGGTATTCTAGGTGAGACAGGCCAAAACATCACAGGTTGTTATACTACACTATGTGTTTGGAGCTTGCTCTCCCTCAGTAGATGTATTCTTGAATTTCAGACTCGTGAACACTTGTCATGCTAGAAAGTAAGGTTTTAAGCAGTTTCGTTTGAGTGCTGAAGTTGAGTTGAACGACTTAAATTATTGAAAATACTAAATTTCATCTCCTCTCCGGTCAGGTATGCTTATTCAATGATTATCTCTGAAGTTCTCCTCAACGTCTCTCAATTTGTATGCATCGAACTGGGAATCTGGTTCGGAAACTCAGAGATGAAGAGTAAGTTCCATTCATATTTATTGTTTCACTTCGCGTCATTTCGAGGCGGTGATCATCATACATATCACATTATTGTCAAAACGTCTTCTTGTGCAGTAGTGGTACAGTTGATTTCTCATGGTGGAGATTCGTATGTTCTGAGACATAGATCCAGTGACATACCAGAAACAACAGTAGAACCATCTGACGACGAACTGACTGTGAATACGCATTCCTATGAATATATGTTTATATTGTTTATGTTTATTGTTTATGTTTTTCTTTAGTTATATGAGTTCCATTAGATCCATTGAAATATGTTATTACTTGCAAACTAATTTCTGAAGTAACTATCAGGTCAAGTCGAATGAGAGCAGTTTCACTCTACCGTAACTCATTCTGAATTAAATTACGTGTTTCAGAAACTAGATTTCCGGCAGACACAAAACATAAAAAGTGATGTTACGTTCACGTTGTATGAGAATGAAGTTCAACTTTTAAATGGAAACTTGTGCTGTACTACATTACATGGATTTCAGCGCACCTACATTTTTTCAACTGTTTCAAGGAAATTATTCAGTGTTCTCTTTCAGATATCCTGAGAGGTCCATTTGGATACGCAGTGGTGGTCGCAAACCAAGTTCTATTTTTATTCCGGTACTATATCTGTATTTTTATTGCCTTTCATAGAGCAATCATCATTGTTTTTCCCACCAAAAGACATATCATCGAGAAGAATGTCATGTTAATCATTATCTTAATTTGGGCAAGTATTATCCGTACGATAATCAATCCATTTGTTACTTAATCTAAAAACTGGCCGAGCAAACAGTTTTTCTGAGGGCAGCTAAGGGAAAACGGATTATTCGCATGAAACGTGACGATCTACTGAGGGTTTATTATTGTTTAAAACGTTTTTTGTGTTTATAGAATATTTAATACGTTCAATGTTCTCTATACATTCGCAGTTCGCAACCTTCGAATGAGAATTACGCTACAGGCTTGCAACGTGGGGAACCACTCTCATATCGAATCAAAATTCTGAACCACTGCAAATTTGTGTTACTTTTGGTATCACAAGCATGGAATAACCGACGCGGTTGCACATAAAAATAGTGATACTGCAATAACTGTAGTTAACACCACTAGTGCAGACAAACCCGGGCAAGCGGGATTTAAGGATTTGAGTTGGTTGAGAGTTCTGAGACGGTAATCAGGAATTCACCAATTTTAATATCGCAATCAGTGCCTCTATGAACATACATTAACTCATCGACCTTATATCCCGTCGCGACATACGTCTCGCTGAATTGAAAAAGGAGAGAGGCAGGGTGAGATAAGCACACGCACCTCCGTTTAGCACTGCTATGGGAAGTACCATTTTAAAAATACTATTTTTCTTTGTTGAAACTTCACATCATTGTAGATTTATCTCTTGGCTGCACATCTTCTCTGTTTCCCACTGGGATGTGTTCGTTATTACGATTCTGATGGTTCCAAGTTCGTATTGACATGCGGCAACGAGAACGAAACAGCTATTTCTGTTCTGAACTCAGTTCTATCTCTCGTTTTCACCTATATACCACACGCAACTGTAGTTATTAATGTGCTCGTATTTGTCTATATTCAATATTATCGATCCACTAGAAAAAATGCTGTTGCTGATGAAACCTCATCTGGTGGTAAGCAGCCTGGATGAATTTGTCGAAACACGAGAGATGTCTGTATGTTATACAGTTTCCAACTTATCACAAATTCAGGGTACAGTTATTGAACTGAATTTCAATGAGCGGAGCATTTTTCATTGAAACATTTTCATTGTGAAGGAAAATTTGTACTAGTACACAAAACTCTTAAGCCCGTTCAATTGCAGTTCATTCATCTGTCGAAAGTTTCCTAGTTTTTAGGTTTTTATCATTGAACAAATAACTCGTTACAGTTCAAGTACATCGCGTGGATCGAGCAGAATATCGCATGATCTACCAATCAATAACTTTAGCCTTCGTGCTTTCACTGGAGCCGTTCTGTTATTTTGTTTTACAAACTGCGCAAGGAGTGAGTTGGAATATGTTTTGTTGTTAGCAATTAGTAACAGTACTAAAAATTTGTTGAAATTTACGAAAGCGGACGCAATAATGGAAAAAGGAGATTGGTTTAAATGTTATTCACCCCAGCGTAACAATTTGACTAATTGGTTTTTATTTTATCGAACGGGACTGAGAGCGGTATGCATAAAAACGGTCCTCTTTGCGTATATTATTACGTTCAACTTGAATACAACGTTTGTAGATAGTTAAACTACCCCACGGTTCCACACAATCTACTCGTATCTTCGAGTATTCTATGACTTACGCCTCGACATTCACAAACTTCAACTTCTACGTTGCGTGTAACAGTGTGATGCGACGAATGATAGGTTAGTTTTTCTTATCTAAATTGGATTCAAATTCATGAACCGTAAACACAGCATTATTGCTGATAATTGTACGAGAAGATTTTCACAATCACAAAACTAAAAGTGTGCAAAGTTGCTAGAACATTGATGAATAAAATTCCGTGTATTTTCCCAAAAACAAAGATTTTAATTTTAGATTCTTCAAATTCATGCTAATTTTTATACATTTGCGAATAAACTTTGTATTATTGAAGATCTATTAGAGCTGAAAAATTGTGTTCGTCGTTTTCAGTGACCTACGTGGAAGAGGACTTATTTTCTAAAAATAAGAAAGATCGAAGAGGCTCGCGCATGTACCCTGACGACGAGGTTTGGAACAAGTTCTACTCATGATTACTCACAACAAGAATACATCACTCGGAAAATGACATTTAATGTGTCTCAATCTAGAAATTTACCAGGAAAAACCAGTTGATGTGCGTGAAAAGTAGCTCAAAACAACACTCCACCAAACACCAGCAGATTTACCAGATATATTGTTTTTCTGTTCATCCTGTGAGATTGGCCCAAATTTTTTCCTTCGTACTTGTGAGTTGTTTTATCTGTATTCTGTGCTGTTATATTGTTTTCTTTTTCTTTACTGGTAATCACCAAATGATGTTCCACGATTTCCGACTCTTATTTCCGCATTTGAATGTTTTCGTTTCCTAATGCCGATGTTTTATTTTCTCCTCTTGTATATCACATGCTTGCATGTAAATAAATCAATCAATCAATTGTGTATGAGTATACTGCTGTGTTGTGTACGAATGTACTTAGCACACAAGCTGTGTGGCTGAATTCCCATCGAACGATGAATTTTTAAATAAAAACACTTTATCTTTCTATGTGAGCTTTCAAAGTGTTCAAGTATAAAACAGAGTTTCTGATCAATTTGGCTGGAGAATTGTTTTCAATATCAAAACGTGTCCTGGTAGTTGGAAATACAGTCCGAGAGCAGAGAAATATACGTGGCGTTTTGTTGTTATTGAACAGTGGCGATTCTCATGACATTATTTTGTGAGATTACTCGCCTCAGAATATTCGGTACAAGATACTTTCTCATCTCCTCGCGGTGTTCAGAACTGAAAAAGGAAGACCATAACAAAAGATTCGCACAAGAAAATGTGAGCGTTCTGAACCAAATACTATCAGTATTGTGATAGACATGCTTTTCACGAACGGTCAGTGCGTCTGTGCATCCATGATCTACCCACTATCTCATCTGCTGACGAATAAACACTAATTCGCTACGCATCGTGCAATAGACTTGGTCGTTCGTTATCAGTTTTCGTTGGTGAGATGTACACTTGAGACAATAGGTTGTTGACTACGTAAACGTGCAGGTGGATAACAAAAAGTAACCTATTTTTTTTCTGATAAGCGGTTCTGCATGATTGTTTCTAAAGTGAGCGAGTTGAATGGGTTAGTAACAATATAGCGTTATTTTTTATTGCCTTTCTGAACGCTTCGATTAAGAACACACCTGAAGAAATAATAAACGAAAATGTTGCTGGCCAAGGCGCATAACAAGAATCCAGCGGCAGCATTCTGAACGATTTTACGAAGTTCGTCCGACATTTCGAGTCGAAAAGCCAGAGAAACTAAACATTGTGTGGTCAAATAGCCAAACATCAGTACGACGACAGTGGTGAATATCGATTTATAGATATTGAGAGCTTGACCTCCTGGAAATAAGGTTGTTCCGAGCGGGAAATTAAGCGTCCTATTAAAGGTAACTGGAAACAGTTTGTATGAAATGTAGCACATAACTGCAGTACGCCTTCTGACGAGAAAACGAAAAAATGTACTAAAGAAAGCGTTGAAGTATTCTTCTCTTTTTCTCGTGGGTTTCATTGTTATCGCACACTCAAATTACAACAACTTGCGTATGTTCCGTTTGCGAAGTGAAAGATACGCTACTAAATAAACAATAAGAATAATAACAATGAAGCATATTGAAGAATAGGACCAAGTACGCATGGCACCAGATCCTAGTGCAAAGGAAAGTGTACACGGTCCCCTAGAATAGACGCTCAGGTTAGATATTTAGAACGTGATGTCCCTTTTTTTAACGAAAAACAACACTTTTGAAATAAAATGACTCTGAAGAACCGGCATTTTTAGGTTAACTCCTTTGTCAGTTACAGTCTACAGTTCTAGCAAACCGCGAAAACGAAGATTACGAATTGCAAATTTTCGATGTTTTTTCACTCTGTTTGGACTATCGTTATCGAATATCAACATAGATGTGACAATATTTTCAATTTGAATACTTTTGATAACTGACACATTTGAGCCAATATTGTGATAGCTGTAGGTCAGAATTGAGACACTGTAGAAAAATGGGAAAATGAGTACGGTCAGTAGATAGATATGTTTCATTTGACGAAATCTATCGTAACTGGAAATAACCAGATCAAATTTTGCCATAATTTTTGTTTATTTAAAAACAAATTTTGAATGTTCTCTGTGCATGCTGTCACAAGAATATACGTTCGAGCATGGGAGAATTACAGTTTATTCATACAAAGTTTGTTCGGTCGGAGAAAAAACGTTATATGTTTAGTTTTTCAACTTAAAATGCACATTTTGTTATTGAGTAATGCACCTGATGGGATTGATAATAGCCGACAGTCTGTCTATTCCCAGAGCCAACATGACCAGATTTGTGGGAAGAGCCCCCAGGATGGAAGGCAACTTGGCGAAGAAACAGGTTCCTAGAAGGTTTGTTTGTAAAACGTTAATTAACTAGTATTGAAAACACTCCATTTCGTAGTTCTTTAGTTTCCATGAGTTGTCACGACTACATTGATTAGTCCGAATCTGCGAATTTGTCACCTGGAAAGAGCCCGTTTTAGGTACTTGAAAAATACGCACAAATAAAATGAGTCTGAAATCATTTTTCAAACCTAAAGCATGCTCCTTGAAACTGATAAAGATTGTGGGGTTCTAAAGCTGTCTTGAAAACTCCGCTGAAGCAATTAAAGTATTCATTACAGTAATCCGTTCAATATGAGCCTTCCATACACGGGGAATGTTTTGAAAACGCTGGTTATGTTGCAAAACGGTTATTCCCAAACCAACTTCGATCGCACGTGGAATCGGAGAGAATTAACGTGACCAGGGGTGCCGAACTATGCAAGAATGCGAGAAAGCACTGGACAGCAATGAGAAGATGACACGCCGAGCGTAGTCTGCTGGAAAAGTCGGAGAAAAAGAATAGGCAGGCTATAGTCTGTTCCACGCACTTATAGCCCTCTACCGTAATATACTCAAACTTCCAGGTCAAAGTTTGATATGTTGGTGTTTTTGGACTGCCTTAAAATTTTGGTGTTGTCATCCGTACTCTTACTAGTACAATCTCTGGAAGTTTGAAACCAAACTATTGAATAATTTATAAGAAAATGTCTCTCGAAGTTTTGAAGGATTACTGTAGAAGGAGATTGATTGGTGAAACAGAGTATACTAGAACGGACAAGTTCATGAACTCTTTTTCTATGTTGCATTCAGAATATTTCAGTTTCACCTTGTTCAAACTTTAGATGAAGTCCGTATTCCATCAACAAGGAACACTCCTCACACATTCATCGAATGATCAAGTGTGACGCTTTCAGTAGTTTTCTACCGCTCGCAGACAGCTACGAAGAATGTATTTGACTGAATTTTGTGAACAAATTCATTCCGTACAAGTATTTTTGCAATTGATTTTACGGCGTCCATAGTAAGGTGAATCTCTCGTATTGTAGTATGAAGTCAAACAGGAACGAGGGGTAAAAACGAAGCATCGCTCGAAGCAATAATGATAAATAGAAGGTCTCTAACCCAGATATCTTCAACTTGGATGTTCGAAAAAGAACTGAATTAGTATCTCACCTGGACCGTGTGATGGTGTACACCATGAGTAGGTTGGTCGTCATACCCAACACGCCAACCGTCGCGAAAAGAAGCCGAACAAAGTATATGACAGTCTCCATTTGTGAACAGACCCACCTACTAACCACACTTATATCAGAAAATGAAACACACGATAAATTAATGAAAAACAAATGAGCATTCATGCAAAATATTCTAGTCAAACTATGAACAACAAAGGAGCTTACAGCAACAAACAACCAATACAATATTCAACAAAGATCCATACCCTGATAACTTTAACAATAAACCTCTCCCCCAAAATCGAGATCAAGATACCCAATTTTTCAGCCTAATTATTGCCTAATGTAGATATTGAGCGTCACTATCTTGTGCGTGATGAGGAAAAGTCACCTTTAAACTTTGAAGTAATTCCGCAATTGAAGCAGAAATGAATATAATCCAGTTAGAAATCACCTGTTAAGTGAGTTTTGATGAAACTTTGTTATTACTGACGAGAACGGAAAGTATTCCTTGCGGACCAATTTGGATCTACGCAATTTCATGAAGCTGCCCACCTGCGCTTTCTCGAGAAGACGGAATGTACCAGAGTTTCAAAACATTTGTATCACCTATGTTGAACATCGCGACATAAATGAAATATTATCGTGCCTGGTCTTATTATATCAGAGTTTGCAAACATCTGTTCTTGTGCAGTAGTTTTACACAAGAAATAGAGTTTAAACTCTGAAAAACATTGAGCATTGAGAGAGGTAATGTCAAGTCGGTTTGATCTATGTCTAAGTGCCAACCCCAACCGTGTGTGCAATAGTACATCTACACTTTTCTAATTTAATTAACTTGTTCAATTGAGAACCAACTTCAAGTGATTATGATTAAAATTGAGAGTATTTCGATCGTTCATGACTAACATATGAAAACAGGAGAATTTCGACCATTGAAACTTGCCCTGAAAAAATTCAATCAATAATAAAGATTAGACAAACGACAAACATTTGTTACTTTTAGTTCAAAAAACCAGATTCAGATGAATAATCTCAAGTTTTTCTTGTATCGAAGTATCTGTGTTGTCTACTCCGTAACTTTGGCGTCAATGACGGGAACCGACTAAAACGCGAAAACAGTCGAAAACCGCGCCGACTGTCGGAAATCCTGAATCAGGACCGACTTGTCGCGACGGCGGCAAAATTTATTCAAATTTTTGCATGTTTTATATGATAAGGCTGAAGAAAGTTTGTGCATTTTGGAAAAAGGAGATAATTTCTACTACTATTTTGAATGTAATCTTCAACTATAACGCGATAAACATGATAATAGGTTATTTTTTCTCAGTTTTCGACCTTTTTTATGAAAATTTGCTTTTCACTGGTAAATTTCTCAAAATTGGATAAATTCAATAATACCCACATATTTTCACATTCTACATGATGATATTCAACAATTTCTTCTTATTGTCTATCCTACTTCATTTATTGTCAATTTAAAGTAGTAAATGAGTGATTTTCTATTTCTGTCGCGACAAGTCGGACCACTCCGACTGTCGGTGCACCGTCATTGACCGGTAGGTTTGCTGAGTACATCTCTGCTTTCTCGGCTTTCTCGTTCACAAACCTGTTTCCAATCCGGAATACCGGTTTGCCTCTCACGTGGTTTCCACAGACAGTACACCATCGGTAAACCTGTAAGTAAAGCTCAGTAAACCTGTGAGGGTAGTTCGTACACTGATTCTGCTCTCCATTCTCGTTCTGTTCAGTTGGCACTCGGTCGGTCGAGTGATACCACATCCCGTCCATGGTGTTTCTACTACTACTCGTCAATTTCGGTCTACTATTCTCAGTCTGCGGTTGTGTGAAACAAAAGACGAAACAAGTCTTCAAAGACCCGGTAAGCATTATTGTTATGTGTTCATACATATGTTTATTCGATATTTTAGTTGTGGTGAAATGTAGACAAAAATCTTAGTTAATTTTCTATCGACAGTTCACGAAACTACTGCCGAACTCTATGATCAAAGGTGATGACGACGATTCGAAAAATTAACTCTTTCTAGTTTTGGTGAAATGTAGACAAAAGTTACTTAAACATTTGAATAATGGAGTCTTCGGCAGAGCTTATAATTACAACTGTGCAAATAACCAATTTTCAGCAGGTTTTTGCTTCGCAGAATACAAACGCAACTATTTTCTCGGGTAAAACAAATTTGTTTTACAGAAAAGTGATCTGACCCCGCCCAGCTTGGTATCACCAAAAGAAATTATCACCTCAAAATCGTCCTACAACACAGCGCCAGATAAATCCAAATCGGAAGTACTACAAGAAACGCAGTGAGTGGCTTTTTACAATTTGGTTGGGATGTTAATTGTGATAGAATGAATTTTTTTATACACGCAGACAACGGCCAATCTTGGAGTAATATGAACTCTCTTTTCAAGTGTTTTAAGTAGTTAAGACAAACTTACACCTACAACCTGTTTATGTTATACTAGTGAGTTTCCCTTGATTTCATCTCTCCGTTTTCAGATTGGACGAAAAACAGAGTAACGTCGATGTCGTGGGGAAAGATATGGTAGGTTTAATGATCTTAACTTTTGTTGATATAATTTTTCGTTTTTCGTAATTGTTAAATTCAATG
Source organism: Litoditis marina (assembly GCA_964036275.1). Taxonomy (NCBI): domain Eukaryota; kingdom Metazoa; phylum Nematoda; class Chromadorea; order Rhabditida; family Rhabditidae; genus Litoditis; species Litoditis marina. The sequence goes on along the minus strand of OZ038434.1, from coordinate 2,543,471 downwards.
AATTACAGGAACAAAAGATCAATCTCCTGAAGCAACGAAAACAGAACGCGAAAAAGGTTAGCATCTTTCATACTTTCCGTTTTTATTGCTTAATCAGTATGGAACATAAACTCTGACCAATCGTTTTTGAGGTCGAGAAAGAACACGAATTTAGCAACCTCGCGCATTTCGCTACTTTCGCCGATAGTTATATAAACCCTCGTAACAAACTTAAGAGGAATTGAGAGCAACTTGTGAATTATGTGGTCAATGATTTGCTTTCCTTAGAAATGGTACCATGAACTAACCAAATGACCAAATTATTGTAAAGTATACACATGTCTTTAGTCGCGCAGTTCATGCTGTAATTTGCAAAAACAAGCTATCAACAACATATCTTTGGTTGTTATACTAGATTGCAACCGAATGTTTTTTTCTTCAGGCAGCCTCGGACCATAGTGATCCCGACGTCGAAGAAGAGCCGCAGATGTTCAAGGATCCTTATCTGACGAGCATGCACACGATGGTGGCCCCCGCCACAGTTCACTCGCAATGCGGCACCATGAAGACCACACAGGTAAACCACCTTTCAACTCGATGTCAAACTCTTCTGAGTTCTGAGTATTTTTCTCCCGCAGAGTTGATAATCTACTTATAAGAATATTTTGTTCTGCTTACCGGCTGAAATAGAAGTCCTGTAGTTCTGAACATCCCGTACTCTTCATCACAACCTGCGTCTCCTCAAACGTACGGTATTTCTCTGCCCTCATACCTCAGGATACGAGTGTTGCGAAACAGTGAAACAAAGCGAGAGACGCAAGATGCTCGTTGTTCTAGCATACGGACTGTGAACACTGAACATCGACATCTGAATATGAACTTTTGCATGCGGTTCGAGAGTAGGCACAAGACAAACAACAGGTTTTTCTGGCTCCGATGATAGACCTTTTCGAAGAACAAGATTGATAACATATAAACTATGAAACATTCGTAGATAAGAACAAATATCAGGAAAGTATTGAATATGTCAAATTGTCCATCTATGAAGTTTTATATTAATTCACGTGTTCTTGTTTACAAAACACTAAAATAATACTTGAAATAATATAACATCGTTCCAGAAAAATGCGGAAGAAGGAGTCAAGGGTTCGTCTGAGTGCGGCAGTACGCAGGTAATATTTCTCCCTCCGTGTAGATTACTAAATCAGTACATTCACAACTGATCATTCTCTATTTTGTGGAATATTGAACAGTACAGAAATATGAAAGATTACATGTTTCCAGGTTTCTGTTCGATCGAATAAATCAGTCAAGAAAAAGACCGTTCCAAGAGAAATCATTGATGAAAACGAAAAAGAAATAGAGGTTGGTGATAGTCTAGGAAGTGTAGAGAATGTGCAGAAAATTAACCATCTAGTAGAGACTTGAAACAAAAAGAGAAAAATGTAAAGATTACGTGACCGCCACGTGTACTTTGAATAGTACAATAATGAATAGCAGCAATTGAATTATCGATACGAATTTTATTTGATAGAATTCATTTTGAGCTCCGATCTTCGTCTGGTTCCTAGAGTTCCGTTGTAGTTTTGTCTTGCAGTTTTCCATCTAGAAGATATGGTTTTGTTCCATATCCATTTAGAACACAAGAACACAAGGAAGAATGATCAAAGTGCAATAAAACTTCAATGTTCCCACATCACGAGTTTACTAAGTGGAAAATCGAATAACGGACGAAATAGTATGAATTATAAATTTTTTATTCAAGAATTTCTAAATCCCTTCTTATATGAATACCTTTTTCAGGTTGCTTCCACAGAAGACTCTATCATGTCCACGCAAACCAGTATGAACAGAAGTAGATCAGCTTCAACAAGAAAGAAGTTAGGCAACAAGAACTGATAGGACACGGCTGGCAGAATGTTCGAGAAACATCAATAATTTACGTAATATTGAATTTAATTTCATGCTGTCCTGTGTATTCTATTATTAATCTTGTCAATGTGTGATGAAATGAAACTATTAAAAACTAGTGTTCAACCAGTATTAAGGTCTATCGCTTTCTATGAAAACATTGGGAACTTAGAAAAACGAGAAAAGCATTTGAAATAAATTCCAATTAGCTGATGATGTGAACGGAACTTTCACACTCTTCGGTCAATCTGTATCACCAAAGCAGTGGGTTCAAACTAAAAACTCTGAAAGATCGAACACATCAGGAAACCGAAAAGAGATGGAGTAAATGATTGAATTGACATTCAGACGTCCATTAAAATAGAATATACTATTGTCTGCTTGATATTTATATACCCATTTCAAGTTTTATTTAGTTAATCTAGTCGTTTGTGGTGGCTATCAGATTTTGCTCTGGCTGTAGTCAATCTGGTTGTAATTATGATTGAAAATTGAATTGAAAGATTGTTCAGAGCTTGAGATAGCCATTCTAACTTTATTGTTTATTTCTCTTTCTTGGCTTTTTCTCTTCATTCTCTACTTGCTCTATTTTCCTTCGTCTTCTTTGTATACGAAACGAGTTTGGCGAGGTCTAGCGTTTTCATGAAAGAGCACTTTCCGGAGCAGACACTTTCACGTACCCAGGGTTTGAAATACGTGAAGAAACCTGTCAGAACTCGTTCTTCATTTCATATGTTCATTAGTTTCTAGTTGGTCGTCATTAAGAATGGGTGCAGCTCAGTCTATTCTACCCGATAATTCTCTGCATCAATCGTTCGAAAAATCAAGCTCTCAGGCACCGGCAAGTTGTTTTTCTCGAAGTTTTTCTCTGGATCATTTCAGAGGTACTGATTAAAATTAGGTAATTAGGTAGACATTCACTTCTGTTCTATCCACTTCCTGGTTTTCAATTTTTGCTAGCTTCACAAAATTTATTTATTATTTGTTTTTTTTTTAGGTTTCTCTTACATTTTTTTTCGTTTGCTCTATTCGATTTTCAGTTGTTCGATTTTCAGAGTGTTTCTGGGACGAAAGCGAGTGTGAAACCAGTGAGTTGCCTTCGTTGAACGTTCTTCCCCCACTCTCCCACACTTTCACCACCACGTTTTTCAAATTGAAATGGCTGCAGGTCAAACAGCCAATCCAGTGGAATAAAAAATCACGAAATTGGTTCCCCACCTAGACGGAACTATTTTAAAGCTATGGAAAATTTCGAATGCAATAATCGGTAGGTTAATGACACTATGATTGTAACTTGTTCCAGAAGCCGGCCGAAGATCAATATGAACCTCTTCCTGATTTCAAAACTCCCTCAATAGCCCCGCCGCCAGCTCCCTCGGAAAAAGAAAAGTTCAAGGCTCCTGCCAACAAGGTAAGCTTTGTATTTTGATCCCGTTATCTTGCGACCGAAATTTTTGAATTATTGCGTTTCTAAATGAAACCAGAACCAGAAACTGTCTCTTTACGAGGCCTCATGCTCTGCACTAATCTACCCTACCAACCAAGAACCGTTGATACTTCATAGTATTTTTTCCCGGGTTTGGAGGTGGTTGGTCTTTGAGATATGTCTTCGTTTGTACAACATGAATTAATTTGTACATTTAGAAACGAAAATAACGATAATAACTCTACACATCAAGGGTAGAAAGTTTAGTGGCTCAATAAATCTTTGGTAGCACCTTACACTAAAATACCCTAAAAAGCACACTAACCTAAAATGTATTTGAATGAGTCAAATATCATATACTATACCACACAGCTCCGCGAAAGTTGAAAAGTGGTGTGTTCGATTAATATGGTTTAAATAGTGTGCTGTTGCCAATTAATGTTGAATACTTCACAATTTTAATTACAGACTGCCAAGGCGGCTACAAATGATGAGAATTATCAGACACTGGCTGGCCTCCCGGAACCATTCAAAAAGAAGTAATTGACAAGAATAAATATTTTTTGCAGTTTGGATATTTTGATTGACTTGTTTCTATGACCTGTTTTATACTGTGTGTCAACCATTCGATTGTCGAGGCTCAGGGCTAAACGTTCGATGTCTGTGAAACAGCTTTTTCTCAAAAAACCGTACCGTTTCGGGACAAACTTTATGTTGGATTATTCTCACCTGCTCGTGGAAAGTTCATCGAATAGGTGATGCAGGTAGTTAGAGACAAATCTAATCACTTTCTCATTACTTTCGCTATTACAAGCGCACAACTCTCAATTTACTGTAGTTCTAATTTGAAGTCCTCAGTTTACAGATGATTGATTTTTTGATTTGTTTTCGTTCCTTGCTTGCTCACATTTTTTAGAGTTCACGCTGAAATATGAATCTGTTTCAAATATGCTTCTGTCTTTCCAGAAAAATTTAGTTGTTGCAGACAGAAACAACGGGAACAAAAGTATCGACTGTACGTTTATTATTGTTAATGGTACAGTTGCTACAGTTTCTAATATAAAAAATACAATAGAGTACAAACTTTCGGAAAGGTGAACGGAACTCTCCCCTACTAAAATATTAGCAACTGTAGCAACTGTACCATGTATGATGTTAGTTCATAAACGAATAAGACGCATGAACATCGTGATTTTCAATTGAATTGATATCAATTAGAATCGATAATTCGATTAACGAACTTCTGTAAGACTATGCACTATGTACCGATACAGCTGATGCAGATATAAACGGAAATGTTGCTTCGAACAAAAGTATCGACAATACGCTTCTTCAGTTAGATGTCGCTGATATTTGAACAATTTTTAAACGAAATTTTCGCATCTAGCTGCTGCACGGGAACCAAACAAATTGATGAACTTTAACATTTGCTAACAGTCTGCAATCCCGAATTTGGAAAAAATGGACTTTCAGGTTGTCTAATCATTTTAAAATCTTCAAATTACAAATAATTCTATGTACGAATCAAAGCTGGCATAAACAGCTTCGGGCAGCGTAGCAATCCCTCAAAAATCTCGTGAAATAGCTCATCAGCTATTTGCATGAGCTTCCCATGAGATTCTATTGATTGTTTTGCTACAACATTGAGAGTTCACGAGTAGCTCATGAGGTATTTCATTAAAAACTCATATGAACTTCTCGTGAGATTGGAGGGATTGCTACGCCGCCTGGTCGTACAACCTTGCCTGCACATAGCCGAACCTGCGTTCGTCGGCTGTCAAAAACATGATTGTCAGGTGTCTTTGTGCTAATTATTTGCTTCAACCGGCAATCTTGTTTCAATTATGTAGCGTCTAGAGGCGGTAGTTCATAACTCACATGAGCACACGACCACAGACATGTTGGGTAATTTGTTACGTAATTTCTGTTTATAGAAAAACTTCGTTATTTTTTTCCACAGCATACGAATAGCGTATACGTATCGACCGAATTTTTTCAGGGAAATTTAAGTCTGGCATATTGTATTTCTGTTGTTTTCATCAATAAATGATCATTTGCCCCGAATTCAATGCCTCGCCTTCCATATCTACAACTTCGCTATGGGTATCTGGCGGAATTACATTGCCTATAAATCTATTTGGAATTTATTGTATACTTCTCAAGGTATGTTTCCATAGTTTTTGGTAGTTTTTAACGTTCTGCCTATAAATCTACCAAACCAGCCGTCATTATCCTAGCTGTATTGGTTTTTAAACTCAAGTGTAGAAAACAGAAAACGTAAATCTGAAACCCTCATCAGATTTACTTGTAAGAAAGCAAATATGCGAATATTCATGTTTCTAAATACAAAAGATATATTCGAAGTGTGTTCTCCAGACACCGTCTAATCTGAAAGAATATCGCATGGCCTTACTGCTCTATCAAATCCCCAGATCATTTCTCGATTTCAACCTTTCTGTTCTCATCAGACCTGTGCTCTTTTTCCCACTACCTCTGATCAGAATAGATGGAGTTTTGCAGTATTTGAGTGTTGAAACACAGGTAATACATTCACTTCAGTACACTAAGTGTGAAAACAAACAACAACTTTGTAAACGTTTCTAAATTAAAACGAAACCCGATGGCCTGCATGTAAAATTCACAAACAATCTACACAGGACTGATGAGCGTCAAGTGCACAAAACCAACGAACACTTTTTACAAATGAACACTGCATATTATGTGTTAAATGGATTAAAGTGGGAACTCGAAACTTCTTTGAAATGGTCCGCACCAACATCAACCTCGTTTCACGATCGCGATCTCTCAATTCTTGAAATTCGACAAAATTTTCCAAGCATCTCCTTCGATAAGGGACTTAAATTAAATGCGACGTGACTCACTAATTGGACCAGCGTAAATATCATTTTCGAGATCTTTCCGGAGAAAAAACGTTTCTTTTTCGCACGCAGATTGTATTCAGTATTACTTTTTTTTGTCCATGTGTAGCAAACTGTATACAAGAGCCCACGTATGAACGAAGATTACTAGGTATACAATTTTCAGAATGGCTAAGAGTCTAGATCAATCCATAATCATTCACGAAATGTGCCTGCACTAACATTTTCAATTACTTGTAGATTGAACAATTTTCAGAACATCGCAATATTCTTTTTGTGTTCTATGACTCTCTCTGTGGATTCTATTTTTCAGTTATGTTACTATCGCCTCCAGATAATTGCACCACAAGACGCTTGGTTCAAGGTACGTGAAATTCACTGTTTCTACTCAAGTAGAAGGGGAATGAGATATGGACTATGAAAATAGGTCATAGATTCCCTATATCTCTTTATTCTTCACGTCTGTGCGAATTTTGGAAACATTCGCTACATAACTTGTCGTAAGCAATCCAAGTATACCATATCCGGCCCGTTTACTAATGTTGATTTCAATCCATGTTGTATGACACTCAGGTGAAAAGTCAAGGGACTATTAGCCCCTAAAAGGGAAATTTCGGGTGATTTCGCAAACGCGTGCCCAATAGACCCTAAAAGGGCCGCGTTTTTGATATCGACCTTGCTTTTTTCATTGTTTTTGATTTTAACTGCAACTATGTTGCTCTAATCTATGTTTTGTCACATTTCTCGAGTATATACACAAGGTTGAGCAAGAAAAACATATTTAATCCAGTGTTTGAGAGGAAAAATGTTGCCCTAAGCGCCCCTAGTAGGCCCTAATAGGGTGATTTCGGCTACGGAAATCGCGGGCCTAAAAGGAACCTTTTAGGCCCGTGACTTTTCACCTATGCAGTTTTTCACACTTCTTATTTTCAGTTAAAATCCAATTTCTACACTCATTTTGCCCTAGCCGTTTCCATCACACTCATTGTTACTCCATTTGTGTGTCTTGGCTTGTTGCTGCCAACCCCGAATTTGGAAAAAGAGACGCAAGAAATGAATGAGGTAATACTCAGTGAAGAAAGGGGTTTTTGCTCTCACAGCATACGTCTCCTCAAACATACGGTCTTTGTCTGCTTTTTCATCCCGCGGAGTTACCAGTATCGTAGAATAGTGCATAAAGCGAGAGACGCAGCTTGGGATGAAGCTGCCGGGATGTTCGCATACGTACTCTCATCATTTACTGCATGTTAGAAACAATATCACGTGCATTGGGTGGAACACGTCGACTTGAGAGCGTGTCATGTGGCAAACAAATTTATGTTACTAACAATCCTTAAATCTTCAAATCAATGTGTTGTGAACATTTTGTTGGATCTTCATGATTTTAGGTGCAGAGCAGTTCCAGAAAGACTGATCATTTGTGTGTTGCTTCACAGAAACAAAAATCTCCGAAGTAATTTATCAAATTCTCCATCTTGAATGAAGATTTTAGGAATATTTTTGACTTCTCTGTCTGCTTTCAGAACTACAGCTGTGCAGCGACTCTAACCAATACCAGTTCTGCTGGGAGTGTGAGATGGGATACTCTCCGAATTCTTTCATCTATCCTCGGAGTAGAAGGTATGGCTATGTTTTGCTTTTTTTTGAAAGTGATAGTCCTATAACTTTCACTTGGGCTGACGTGCTATGGAATTTAGTGGCGATTAGCATTAGCCGTCGCAGCCAAACTGGTACAGAAACTTGTATGCATACTTTCTCACATCTGGCGGGTTAGTAATCTCCAAACTTATGACGTGCTCTTGAAAGACCACTTATTGTAAACAAAGACAGATTGTAATAAAATTAGCACTGTGAACAACTAATGAAACAAGGTTTTTCAGTTTTCCTTGTTCTCTGCACCGCGGCTTTAATGGGCTTCATGACTCACAGGATCCTGTCAAACTCGCAAGCCACTTCGGAAAAAACAAAAAAACTACAGAAAAAGTTTCAGCTATCGATTTTGTTTCAGGTACTTGACACTCGAACGGAAATTGTTCACATAGTCACAGCTGCAAAAAAAATTGGTAGATATAGAGCCGAAATTTGCTGTCCATTGTAACCTAAAAATACTTTGCTCCATCTCCCTGAAACTTTATTCCATTGTAGCGGTGCGTTTCTCGATCAGCTCCCGTTTTTCCGAGAGTTGTCCGGACAGTGTCTTATTGTGTTGGAGTTCTACTCGGAAGCCCTTCGGAACCAAGTTTACCATGCTTTGCGATACTTTGAAAGATTTTACAGGTGTTCATTCCACTAGTCGCAATGTCACTACATGGAATAATTATGACGTATATCACTACCGGAGAACACTTCGGCTTACAAAGTTAGTTATGTTCTCAAATTGTGTTCAAGTAAAGTTAAGGCAATCAGAAATCACGTTGGTTGTCGCCAATATCGGAACTTCCGTAGAAATACCCAAAAGTGATACTATATCGATGCAGTTTTTATGTTTTTCTCAGTGAATATATGTTCACTATGATTCGTTGATCTTAAACTGATATTTTTCATTATCTACTTGGAACAAACTGAACACAGCATCTAAATGGAACATAAAACACTTTTATTCAGGCCTCATCAACTTTACTATGTGTTGTATGTCTTTCAATGGAGCAATAGGAACTGTGCTCATGCTGGTGTTCAATAAGGCATATATTGACTTTCTGGTGGAAATTCTCAGAAGAATTACTGGAATTCCGAACTTGTTTGGTAGTAATGTCATGGTAAAACCACTTGATAATCGTCCAGTTCAATAGTAGATTATGGGAAGGTCTCATCGTAGAGCTTGCGTCTCATTTAGAAATGTATTGATTCTTCACTTTCTAACGTTATTATACCAGACATCAGCGCAAAATTCTGAAGTTCCATGTTCAACAGCGCTTATAGAATTCATATAGTCCTTATATAATAAATTTCGTACTAATTCATTGTTAGAAGAGTCTGTCAATAAAATATGTCCATTGTTTGCGTTTCACTTGTTGGAAGGTTCCCTTTTTAATTTGGTGTATTGATTCATGAATGTATACTTGTGCACGAAAAATAAACAAAACAATCAAATTTAGTGGAAGTTCCCAATTTAGAGCGTTCAATAGAAAATATGCGGATAGCGACTTTGCGAACGCGCCAGCACGTATTCATTATCATGGAGACACACACAAATTGTCCGCAAAACGTCCGCCAAACGTATCATGAATTTGATCACGTTGCAATTGGCATGTGTAGAAAGTGTTTCGCATGTTTGTTATTATTTTTGTTTCAATGTACGTCGTGATTTTCCAATTAAGAAAAGTCAATTAAGTAAAACAAAAACAGAATCCTCAATTGGACTATGTACAGACATTCATCTGTTGCAGCGATAAGAAAAAGTCAATGTTGTTTGTTTTGAACATGCGTATCGATTGTCGATTATACGCTTCTTGAGCAAGTTGCCTCTGAGACACAAATACGCTGAATTGAAGCTCAGCCATCAATTCAATAAGTTGTCAGTCAACTCTTTTTGATACTGCAAACTGCGTTCAAGTTCATAAGATACACGATTCGTTTATGTTTTTCTAGAGGATAGTTAAATTCTTATTCAGTATCACCTGACTTCTTCAAAGAGGCGAGATTTTGAAAACTAGGAACGACTGGTAGTACCGGCTACCACTTTACGGAAATCTTGTTTGTAATTATTGCGAAAACGTGATTGTCAGGTGTCTTTCAACTAATTACTTGCTTTAACCGGCAATCTCTCTTTAATCCCTAGCGTCTAGAAAGGGTAATTTGTAACCATCAGCCACTCACATACGCAGGAGATCAAACGTTTCCAGACGAGCTGGTCCCCCTACGATGTAAGTTTCAAATGTTAATACAGTTACAACGTTTACGTTGTTTCCACGTGCGTATTTGTTGTTTTTGCCAAAGATAACGGACCGCCCGTTCCTCTCAAACATAATGTTTAAGGCAACTATAAATTTGGCATACGGTATTCCATATTTCTCTTCTTTTCGTCAATAAATGATCGTTTGCCCCGAGTTTGATGCCTCGCCTTCTTTGTTTGCAACTTCTTTATGGATATCTGGTGGAGTTTCGTTGCCTGTAAATCTATTTGGAATCTATTGCATAGTTTTCAAGGTATGTTATACTGCGTAACGGTAGATCTATTGTTTTCTCATTCTTTGGACCCTCGGGGAGTAGTGTAGACTTTTTCCTCTTCCTGGCCTCATTTTCTGAAAAATGGAAGTAATGAAGAATCTATATGAAAATGCTGGATGTATTCATGTTCAGTTGAAAAATAAAAAAAATTATCAGATTTACAGAGTATCGTTTTGTAAAACCACATTTTTGAAATGTGATTTTCAGACGCCACCGAAGCTGAAAGAATATCGCATGGCCTTACTTCTCTATCAAATCCCGAGATCGTTTCTCGATTTTAATCTTTCCGTTCTCACCAGACCCGTGCTCTTCCTTCCATTGCCTCTGATTATAACAGACGGAGTTCTGAAATATTTGGATGTGGAAACACAGGTTCTACTCTCATTTCTGTTGGTTGGATTTGAATTGAATCAGTAGGAGCTGTCTGCTTTTTCTGAAAAATGTTTTTGCAAAAATTCTGTTAATATGAATTATGCTATGTTGTACTGAAAAACTGATAAATGAGAAAGCCAGAAATTGTTGGTGCAAGTCTTTGAAAGTGTGATCGGAAATGTACTTCAACTTCAGAATTTGGCAATATTCTTGCTCTGTTCAATTACTCTCTCAGTAGACGCAATTCTCCAGTTATTTTACTATCGTCTGCAGACAATTGCCCCACAAGACGCTTGGTTCAAGGTGGGCAACATATTTTGAATTGAGATCGGGTAAGAAGGGCTGTGGTTCGGAATACAAATTCTCTCATAAAACTTTTTTTGTTATCAAATTTCGCACGTTTGTGTTCGACAGTAAACATTCATGTAGATCGCAGTACACTGTTCAATAATATCGACAAGTGCAGTACAATTTTCACTAAGATTGCAGTACAACGGTTAACGAGTTAAAAATTACTATGTCCGATGTCACGGTCCTAGTCAAGGAAACGTGCCCACGAGAGCAAAGTCTCTAGTATACGGCGTGGAGGTGCAATGGTTGCCGTTCGGCAGCGCTCCACCACGCCTAGCTGGACCCTCCGCGCCAAAACTATACAGGGAGTAATCAAATCATCGTTGTAGTTTGATCTCAAAACACGCCCAATTTGTGTATTCCGACTGGAAAACAATGGGATCAAACAACAAACACATCTGAATAGGGCAACAAACGCCGTCTAGGCCTGCTTTGGACTGATGAAACCTATATTTTAGCGGACCTTCGGGCTGGTATAATAGGTGTGAATAAACACAGTTGACTGATTTAGTTGCATAACACCATAGCATTACTTCGATGGAAATTTATCACGCTGGATTGGCAAGCCAGCCTCTTTCTTTTGAACAATAATATTTCCAGTTCAAATCCAAGTTCTACACTCATTTCACCCTAGTCATTTCTATCATGTTTACTGTTGCTCCATTTGTCTTTCTCGGCTGGTTTTTACCAAACCCGGATCTTGAGAATGAGATGCAAGAAATGAATGAGGTAATAGTGTTGTCTTGGTAGAGAACTACCTAGCTAGTCACACACAAAGTCACGTGAAACGTGTGTAAAAATCACAATTTGAGAACGTGCACTGTAGAAGAAACGTTTATTTTATGATCCGAATTGCACATGGAATTTATATATATGAAAATATCCTTATTCTATATATTCAAGTTGAAGTTCCAATTTGCAAGTTTTATTATTTACATCACAATATTACACAGTGGTGGTCAATGAACTATTTCCAAATGTTCGGTCCATGCATGCTTCGAATTATTCGTGGCCACGAATACGCGCGAGCGGAAACGAACTCTTTGGGCGGTTGTGGCACTAGTCTTCAACCAGGTCATAATGCCAGCGGTCGGTCGGCCACGAGATATTTTTTTTTCCGTTGTGCGAAAAACATTCTGTAGAAACCTTTATTTGGCGAAATTACAAAAAACAAATTTAAAATTGACATTGCTTTTTGGTTCCAGAACTACAGTTGTGCAGCGGCTCTGACCAATTCAAGTGTTGTTAGAAGCATAAGATGGGAAACCATCAGAATTCTCTCATTTATTCTCGGAGCAGAAGGTATTGCCAGCCTATATATCCAAAAAAACCTATATTACGCATTTTTACGAGAACTTCTTAGATTGTTAAGATTTCTATTCATATTCTGTAACATCTGACTCGCTAGTGTTCTTCAAACATTCACTGAGGTGCTTTTACGAGATCAGATGTGTTTCCAAGAGAATGCGTACAACTCAAGAATACGAATGACTCAGGTTTTATTGTTAGAAGTTAATTGAGTTAAGTGTGCGAAAACATGAACTATGTGGTGTGCTAAACACACCTACTTATTGGGACCAGAAACAGAATGGAATGAAAAACAACTGAAACGTAAAAAAGGGACACGTGTTTTCAGTATTTCTTACTATCTGCTCTGCGGCGTCAATGGGTGTCATAACTCACAGAATTTTGTCGAACTCGCAAGCTACTTCGGACCAAACAAAGAGGCTACAGAAAAAGTTTCAGCTATCGATTCTGGGCCAGGTACTTCACAAAAACAACAAAATTGTTTGTATAGTTTTTATTAAAACAAGGCCACACCTGTTCATGTACAAAGACGTGAGCGCTCTGTGGTATGGCGTAGCGATGAACGGCCGCGAAAATTGAGCGTGTTGGAAAAGATACGGACTGAAAACTGCTCATTGAGTAGTTTTCTATAAGAGCAACGGCATGGAGAGGTGTTCAATCGTTCAATTACGACGTCTACTCTCGTGGTATAGAGCACAGCAACTTGATCCCTATTTCAGTAAACTCTATTTGATGAGAAATGTATTTGGGATGTTGTGTAGGTTCATCGTTACTGGACAGCGTACCGTTAAATTACTAGGGGGCGGGGCTCGGCGAGTGGCCAGTTTGTCTGCGTATATTTGATCTAATATCTCGTCCGCTGGCCAGTACTCAACGACCGCTCGCCCCGCATCGCTCAATCAATCGAGCTCTTTGCTGTCTTCCTCGGAAAAATGGCAACTATAACACCGAAAAACATCGTGTTCCAAGGAGTAGTGAGGATCTGAAAGTCAGGATATTCCTAAATAGGGTTTCTGCTAAACAAAAGGATGGTGGTTGTTACGTTTTGTTTGGTAGGGGTTTGAATATTGAAGTGTAATAAGTTTTGTTAGTTTAATGGAATTACGTTATGTTCTTTCCATCTAGGATCCCCTTGATAGTAAAATACCTTGGAAACGCGTTTCAGGTGTTTCTTCCACTAATCGGAATGTCGCTTCATGGAATAGTTCTTACGTATATTACGATCAAAGAACATTTTGGCCTAGAAAGTTGGTTTTGTTTTGACAAAGTTCGAGAAATTACGTTAATAGTAGCTTTTTCTTGAGAACCTCTCGGAATTATCTAGAAATGATATTATTTGATTGTAAGAGTATAGTATTCTCAGTGAACATCATATATTACACGTACCAGGCCACTACGCTCATGTTCGAATAGTTGTGTTTTATTCACTATGTTTTCGTTAGTTGTGAACTGTGCTCTGTATTGCATGAATTCTCAACTAAACACAAACACCCCCTCTACCATTCAGGCCTCGTCAACTTTTCGATATGCTGTATGTCTTTTAATGGAGCAATAGGAACTGTGCTAATGTTGGTATTCAATAAGGCCTATATTGAATTTCTGGTGGAAATTCTCAAAAGAGTCACGAGAATGCAGGGGTTATTTAGTGGCAGTACTGTCATGGTGAAACCATTCGACCACCGTCCAGATCCATAGTGATGGATACATATTTTTCGTCGTACAGCTTGTCTGAAAGTTCTTGATGTTCAACTTTCTACCGTTATTCTACGATACATCAATGCAGGTTTCAGAAATTTCAATGAATTTCATTGTTAGAACAGATTATTCATAAAACTGTACAGTATTTGCGTGATTTCCCAACTGGACTTGAGTAGTGGACTAATAAAGTTTTAGGATGGTTTTCGAGCATGTTAAGAGAACATCTAAACTATGACACTTTCTCTTTTCTGTTCTTCACCCATGATTTTTTTCATAATTCAACTACACTCCAGTACCAAAACTAGATAAATACAGACGCTTATGATATATATCTTCATAAATGGGAACATTTCCAATATATTCTATGGTAAAAAAACATATTTGCTATGGCACACACATATTTGACACCGGAATGGGAAATACTCATAAATAGGGTAAATATAATACAACTCTGAGAAAGTCACAACACAAATCTAAATCTACAAAGTATTCACAATTTGTCTACTTGGCCACAATGTGGTAGACGGTTCTGTCGTTCACGTTTTGAACCGGACGGAAATTTCTCCGGATCGGACGTTTTTCCGAGTCTTCGACTTCACGGAACAATTCCAGCTGAAAAGACAGAAATGAAAGGACGCGACAAATAAAATAGTATGACAACATATTCGACAATGACAAATCCTTTGCAGTGTTACAACTTCTCGTCGATAAGTAGAGTGAAGATGAATGAAAAAAGCGTGTGAAATCGTCCTTTCAACAAACGTTTTTCAGCAGATCTTGTGGAATATTAATTGTATTCGCACCAGACGGGTTATCAGGAAACCGTGGCGGTCCAAGTTGGGCATCCACGGAAAATTAATGTGAACCAGCCTATTCGTATCACTTTTAATATCTGAAAATGCTTCTTACTTTTGCTGTTTTTGTGCAAACTATTTTTTACCTGTTCATGAGTGACTCCGACAGGCTCTGTGAAAATAGTCCAAGTCACTATCTCGGAGCAGGGTGGAGTGGTCAGAGAACCCTGAACATCTTGTTAGACTGAGACATATCTAAATTGCTAGTCCTAAGAGATGAGCATATAAGCTGGCAAACTCAGCTTGTTAGAAAGTTTTGATTGCTGAATTATTGAATTGACGAGGAAAAAACATGGGAGAAAAGGGAAAGATAATAAGTGCTACATTGATAGGGCATTCGCGGTTCACACAAAGTTCTTACTTGTCGCATTCACAATGCTACAATATGTTTATATATGTTTCGTTACTAATTTACGGAAAGGTTATTCCCACCTCATATCGCCAAAACGAGTGGCGATTCTTCGGTAGTTTCTCACTCAGAACCACTCCAGAGATGGGAGCAACTGCCTCTATAATGGTAAATTTGTATGAATTACATAACATGTTTATGGATTTTTGTCAAAGTATGTAATTAAGAAAGTTCCAATAAACATCGTTATTCAAGTTGCAGCATCTACAAAGTTATATTTGAGCCAAATTCATGTGAAAAAGGGTTTTAGCCCGTGTGTTACACTTTCAGCTTAACATGATATACACCTAGGTTATATGAAATGATTAGCTTTGTTCTAAGCAACACAGTTATTTTCCTCAGCTTACCAGGATTCTTTAATTTTTCCAAGACACTCTGTTCTGGGGACAGGGCCTTTCCTTCCTTGCTCAGTTTTAGGAAAACACCGACAACTGCGAGTTTGGAGGAATCTTCGGTACCTGAACCATTTCATGAAAATTTCATCCGCAACACCAAGACAGTTCACTATCAAGCTGAAACCGGGTTGTTTCTCTCATTTCCTTTTCCTGCTATAATACCAGACTACGAATAGAAAATACTATCTACATCCCTCAATTGAAACATCATACCACCGCAAACTGTATTTCATTCGGAGCTTAAAAATGCTGAACATATCTACTCGAAAATGAGGCCAGATGGTGGTCGTACCTTGATGTACCAAATGAAGTTCTGACGGATACTGTAGGCCGCCGATAGTGTGCTCTGATCCTGAAACAAACGGAAACTTCATGGATTCCGAAAAAATAGTTTTACACTATGTGTAGGCACAGTAATTTTTCGAAGTTTATAACACGGTGAACGGTGTCTGTTCATAAGTGATCAACAATATACAACACATCTTCAGTGTGCTTAGTATCATACAACTGTGGTCGACGTCTTTTCTTTTCCTATGGCAGAGAATATTCTCGAATCTTCTTCGTAGTAGTTAAACGGCATCGAACGCAAAAAAAAGTTGTTCGAGAGAAACCAATTCTGAGTTTGTAAGAAGATTTATTTAGTTAAAAAATTGCAATCATTGATTTTGTATTTATACCTTCATTGTCATGATCTCCCCAGTGGAAATGGTACTGAATGAGTCGGTAGACCTGATCCAGTCCTCCTCCGTAGATTTCCGGATGCTCACTACGTTGTTCCGGAACCATTTGAACTAAAATACGGCTACTTTGTTGTTACAATCTGGGTTTCATCTGTTTTCAACAATCTTTCAACTAATAACCACCCGTGAACACAAGTTCAACTAATACACTAGTTCGTATCAATTTACTTTGAAGAGCACCAGTGTGTAGCACATAATGGGTGTTTTTCGACGAGTTATTTTCATTGGACAGCTCTTTTTTGTTTTCATGTGGTGTGAAACACGCGTGTGGTTTACAAACAATGTCGTAAAGAAGCAGTTGAACGTTTTTGCATTCGTTATTTTTCTGTCAGTCCTCTCCAACTTCAAATTCGGGAAAATTGAAGTATCGCCCCCCCCCCCCCCCTCTTGGTTGGGTCCCCCCCCCCTAGGACAGGGGGAGGGTCAAAATTCAACTTTGTTATTTACTATTTACTCCCCACCTGGGTCGGCGGGGGGTAGAACTTCAATGGTGGGGGGTCAAACTGCAACGAGTGGGGGGGGGGGGCTGAACTTCAATACCGTAAATGTTTACTTTTTACAATCCACCCTCAAACTTTTGTATTGGAGATGATAAATTGAATTATCACCCCCGGGCGGGTCAAACTACAATTAGCCAAACACAATACAAATTCAGAAAGGTGGGGGGGGGGGTGGGTAAAAAGTCAATGTTCCCTCAAATTCGAATTCTCTTCACAAAAGTGAAAACAAAAATCAATGTTTCTCTTATCTTTCCCAGAAGCTTCGTATCAAGGTGTCATAACCCCATTGTTCAAGAAGGACAAAAGACGGATGTAGTGTTATCTAACCCCACGTGCCATAGGACCGCCGAGCATAAACGAGCGCGAGAGGAGAGAGACGCAAAAGATAACTGCGAAAGTTCAACTTTCATCCAAAATTTTCATGCAAATTCCTAAGTGAATGAGTTCGCTGTAGACTTTGGAAATAAGGAAAAACGAGTCATTAGCGTGGTAGAGAACCTTTATATCTTCTGTATCTATGACTATGTATGTTGTATCTTGCTTCACGAGTCATACGGCCGCAACTATTCTGGGGCTTTGACTCAGAGTTTATCCCGGAAATTACTTTGCAACTTTAAATGGCCGACTCTTTTCTCTCTTCGGTCTTTCCTGAATCCATTTTAAATCTTGAAATATCGGAATTCTTTAAAGAAATTTGCGAATTTCAAACCTGAAATACCGGATAAGATCTGAAGCACTCCATTAGTTCGGCTTTTAACATTTTTCGTAGATAACACCAACCAGAGTGTCCGTTGTTGACAATTTCCCCGCGGAGAGCATGATCGTAGTTGATGAACTTGATACTGTCTACCGTATCATTTCGTTGCACCGAACCGAGATCAATATCGATCGGTGATTGGTGGTTGCCGTTGGGCCAGTGGGCCGGTCCTCAAATCAATGAAATCAATAATGATAACATTGAAACCTAATTTTTGATGTAGCTTACGCTTCGATTTGAGATTTTTTCCCAGTCTGTGCAATGTTTCAATTGCAGCAACATGAGAAAGGCGGTTTTCAGCACCATTTAGTTCCGTTGCGTGGTATAAAAAATCTGCCATTATAAGTTTCCCCAACTATGAGAAAAAAGGAGTAGAATTGTATTCCAACATTCTCTGCGTGTGAAACATCTAGCAGTTAAACACCGCCAAAAGTTTATATCTGCATTTGACGAGTCCCAATATTGCAGGATGGCTCCTCATCAACATGTTTTTCGAAAGAAGTCGATTAGATAAAGCGGTCGCCAGCTCGTCAGAACATAAAAATGATCTAAACATCGTTTTCACTCGTCTAACGCTGCTCAAGAAATATAATTTGTCTCAAAAGTACAGTTGTTCCAAAGTCTGAGATCGAAAGGAACAATTTTCGATACATATAAAGATTACATTCAATAAATATGATAGAACCCCAGTTATTTACAAATATTTTTGTTTAGTATTACTCCATTCTAAACTCACCACAGCCATCTTCATCGCAGTAACTCCAGTGACCTGAAATACGTTCAGTTCGATTCGAGTTAGTTCATACGCGAAGTGTTTGCCTCGCGTGGGACTCCAAGCCGGGTGGAAGTCTTGCCAGGCCCAGTGGCAATCTCTCAAAATCCTCATAAGGTACCTCATGAGCTTAACATCTCATTATTTTCTGATGAGACTTTATTGATTTCTGTGTAACTACATTAGAAGTTCACGAGGAGCTCACGAGGTGATCATGAGATTCTCATGAGGTTGGATGGATTGCTACGCTGCCAGGTGCTGGCGCGTGATTATTTTATTGGGCTCTGAGCACCAACGCTCATTCAGGAAAACATTGCCTTGTACACAGCACAAACTCAGATACACAATAGTTTTCTCTTCTGCAAGACAGCAGAGTATTACGCATCGTTCTACAGTTCTGACTGTGAGCCAAAAAAGCAGAACGGATTGAATATATTTGTACTAAAACAGTGTGACACATTTAGGTGAAAAGAAAAACTAGCAAAACTAATTTTGGGATTTTTGAGAAAAGAGCCCTAAATCAGAAATCACAAAGACCGCACCTGTCATTTGGTTGAGCGTCTGCCACAATGAAAAGATAAGGAGAAAGACCTAATCTGAAAACAAATCGACTCGAAATTCAGAATGTTTCCGCGAATGACTAACATCACAAACTCTCACACAAAAACTTAATCGTTTTCTGTAGGACGCATATCGAATTGAAGCTTTTCTGAGTAAATAGAAATGGATCACGAATAGATTATTAAAATTATTAAGATTAAATTCAAGGTTCAAGATTAAAGATGTGGCATGTCACGTCAAATTGTTTCGAAGTGGAGTTCTACATGTTTTTATTTCTGGATAGATTTTTTTGTCACGAAATCGTTATGTCTCCATTAATGAAGAATAATGGGACGCGAAATCTTTTGAAATTTGAAATGAGTTGGAAATTTTCCAAACAACTTTCATTGTGTGCTTATGTAACAAAGTTTCGCCAGATTACTAGGAGGGCAGCAAAAATACGCCACTTTGTAACAAAGCCTCGTGTTGTGTTTCATTTGACTCCGTTGAGGTCGTTCAAGGGGTTTCGAGGATGTAGAATTCGCAAACAACGTACCAATTAAGAACAAGCTCGCATGCAAAAATAGCTGAACACATTGTTATTGTCGAAAAATTCAAGAACAAAACTGAAAAAAACATTAAAAACTCTCTAAAACTCAATCACTAATGTTCAGAACTTGCCACGTCTTCAAAAAAAGTTGAGGTTGCAACGTAACAAGGTGTAAATGAGTCAGAATAAGTATTCGGACCTCCTTGTGTTGTTGCAAAAACGACCTAAAAAGCAAAGTGCTTGGGGCGGCAGAAAATCGAAATGAACGTCCCAGTAATTGAATTTCTAGGATTGAGCTCTTCTACGAAGTATAAGAGAAATAATATATGAAACTATCACAATGGGTTTCCTTAATACAATATATTTACCCTAAAACTCAAAAATCAAATCAAAAACTGGGTGTATTTAAAGAAGTTAGAATGTTAGAGGCATGCTTGAAGCCAGCTGGAGGTTTGCGAGTTTTATGCGGCTAGACAGTTGTTCCTCTCACAAACAAGCTAATCAGCAGGACTGATATAATGTCATAATGTTGTTTACTCCACTTCAGAGATGTTGTTTTCCAGGTACTTAATTCTATGAATTACAGTCGTCATGTTGTAAACTTTACAAGTTTTAATGCTTGTTCGAAGGTAGCTGACTTTGATGAGGTGGTAGCTTAACTTTTTAGGCTTTTCGGGAAAAAAATCCTGATAAAACCCAACTCCAGAGGCTTGTGAAGTGTCTCTTATGGAGTATTACTATTTGAGACACTCCACTGAAATTCAGCCTAGTCCTTCTATTCTGCTGTGAAATCTTAAAATACGTGTTTTAACTGCTACTGAATCAGAGATCATCTATCATATTTCAGCTGAACTGAACTGCTTTTTGTGAATGTTTTCGAACGATTTATCAGACATCTCCGATGATTGAAAACATTTCACTAAAGATATTCTTGACATTTGCTACTGAATCAGAGATCACTCTCAACAAATGGCCAGAAACGTTCGAACAACTGGCAGATAACTAGGGAAAGCGGCCTAATTATTGCAAATTGACGGAAAGCTGCGAACCCCGAGTGTCGTAATACGGACTAATTCGTATTAGATCCATGTTCTGATGACATTGCGCTCCTTTTTAAGCTCAATTCTTCATCTGAAAAAAAGTGCGACCCTTGCTGAAACTGCAACAAATATTTTTCAAGAAAATGAAGAAATTCGCACAAAGTTTGTCAACGAAAATTCATCTGCGTGATCTTTTCGGGCAACGTTCCAGAAGTTCTAGCTTTCTAGGTGTTCTCTACAAAATTTGTAAACAAAATGTTCCAAAATTTCTTTTTTTTCCCCGGTACTTAATTTCAGATATTTTTTTCTCATTCTCGGTACTTAATTTCAGATATTTTTTCGTTTTCTTCAACTAAAAACGTTTGATCTATGTCTCATTTGACCAAGTTGAGGTTGAGGTAAATTTGATTACGTCGCCTTTACGCAAACATTTATCACATTTAGTCGTGCTACTTTTCATAAGTGAGTTGAAGAATGCAACGTGTGAGGGGGGCCAGACCGACAAAATAACGATTTCGCAGAGCTTACTAAACTAGCGATATTTCGCTCAACTGAAGATTAATTTGTTTTTGAGTAATTTCCTGTTTAATGGGTTTGCGTGGGACATAATTGCACGAAATTGCATAGAGGAGCGAATACTGAAACAAAGTTCTCTACTGAAAAACAATGTTCTCAAAATCATCTTGGAGCCGCTGGGATCTGCAGTGCAGGTCTCATGGGATCTGCCGAACCATCATTGTCAAGTTCAATTTCGACGGAAAAAGAACCTAAAGTGGTCCGCTCCCCGGGGCAATTTCGAATCCATACTCACCTAAAAACGAACGAGCTGGAAACTAAGACGTGCAAGAGTAAGCCTTTGGACACTTGATCTTTCTTCACTTTGATAACGTTTGTAGTTAGGGTAGATACAGAGATTGTACACCATTTATAATTAGTATAGAAAGCGTTCTAATATATGAACTCGGTCCAATTATAATAATAATAATAATATTAATAGGCTGTGCTTCTATCACTTTGGCGAACTCAGTTTATTACCAATATATTTAAGATTGTTTTGATTATGCATAAATTTGGGGAAAACATTATTAATATTATTATTATATTATATGCACTTGGTGCGACTTGCCGTAGATGTTTGACATTAGAGTCAATACCGAGTTATCAGACCGGAAAACGAGGAAGAAAGGACACGCCTTCAAAGTTTTTGCTTTCATTTTTCCTCCGCTGGGAAATATGCGTCGATGGGCTTACATGAGGAACTCTTAGGATAGAGACGTAGAGGGAGTAAGGGAAGGAGGAGGCGGAGAAGGAGAGAGAGAAAAGAAGAATAGAGAGAAAGAGATTATGGGAGTGGAGAGACAGAAGAGGGGAGCAAAGAGAGGTAGAGTCTCGATAAGAAGAGAAAGGAAGACTCCCCCTCTCTCTTACTCCTCTTCCTCTTATTTTTGAAGAGAGAGTGTGCGGGAGGAGAAGACTTGAAGAAAAGAGAGGAAGAGGCAGAAACTAGTAAGAGGGAGAGACATAGTGGTGCTCGGATAAGCTTATCGGACCATGGACTAACGATAAGCCCAAAGAGAGAATGCAAGAAAAACTGCGAAATGCATTCAAGTACAACAAAAATAAATAACAACCATCAAATAAAGTTGTTTCTTTCAGAGACTTTTTATCCAGTCTCAGCCCGCTCAGTTTTCCGTGAGAACCAAATCCGAGTCTACTTTGCAATGGCATGCATTTCAATTTGTTTGTTTTCATCTCTGTTTACATTTCGGAAGCCAAATCTTATGTCTTCTTCCTATTGAACTGAGACAAAGATCACACGGTCAGAAATATCGGGAGAGGGGATGCATTAACTATTTCATGGTAACGTTACCGGAACGTTTCCGGAACTCGTCATATTCATCTGCACGAATTAGACCAAATCTGAAAACTATTTCGATCACAACGTAATCACTCCACTGTATAATCACTCCACTGCTCTTCCTAACGCAGAAGTCTACGATGTATGTTGAATGAATGAATGAATTTATGAATGAATGAATGAATGAATGAATGAATTTATTACGCAAGTGAAGCGTGTGATAAAAACTGAGACATAATTGGAAAAAAGATAACTTCAAAGATGAGAAATCAAACTGTGGAGATAATATTGCATACGTACGTCACGAATTGGGGACAATAATCACAGGATAGAGCAACAGTTAAATATAGTAGAAGTAACACAGTAGTATAATACAAACGTCAAATTGCTATGATATAAAACGTTTAAAACTAGCAACGGAAAATGGCAAACTCTTCTTTTTGGACAGTTTCAAATATTTCGATCCTGCTCGCACAGAGAAAAATTGTTGACGCAATTTTGATTTTGGTATGGGAAAACTCAGCTTTGAAGATGTTCCTCTAGTTTTCGATTGGGAAAAACTATAAAAGTCAGAGGATTTCAGCCTTATTTGACCGGTTACTCCATAACACTGTGTTTGTAGTTCGAACTAACAACCAATAGGAATTCGTACATTACAGCGGCTCTCGAGATCAAACTATAACTTATATTCGGTCACTCGCTATAGTCCATGTTCGGGAAAAGGTGTATGATGTATTGTCTTCTCATTCCGACCGAAACTTCCACAGTATGATTGTAACACTTTCAGTCCGTTTTCCTCACGTAAATGTTATAAAAAGGTTGAAGGTTTCACTTGCCATAGTCGACTCTGATCCCAAAATAGGAAGAGGGTTCAAGAAAACATTTTCGACAAAGTTGAAGCATGCATTGCAAAAATCAGAAAACAACCATTGGGAATATGTGTACAATGAGGAATATAGTCTAAACTGTGATCACATGGTTCAATAATTATTCGAATTCTACTATTCCTAAAATAACAACCGTAACTATGGCCATGCAATTCTCAGTAGAAATGATTTGAACTGTGGTTACAGATGTTTACAGATTGCCATTATACATTATAGCATTGTCTACACAAATATGAAAAACTACAATTTGAAAAGTTTGTTTCGGGATGCAACATTATAAAAAATCAAATAAAGTGTGTCCAACCCGACATCATGAATTCCATCGGAATAAATTAGAACAAACACGCAAGCCCGCCTAACCTTATAATTACTCAGAAATCGAAAAAAAAACGTAGTTCATGTCACGCGCCAGACGAAGCAGGGCAAACATAGCCTGGGGGCATACAATTTATGCAGTTACCTAGTTGAAGGTTTTGTGGTGAACATTTCACCATTAAGTTACTACTTTAAACTCACAGTAATCTAGTTCAAGAAAATAATGAAAAACTATAAGTTATAGCGAATAGTCGATTTTGAAGAATAGTTTATTTTATTCTGTTTTTTTTTTCGTTTTCTGCAACGCCTATGCGTTTCCTAGTTACCATAGAAAATGTGCAATTTGAGGATTGGCTAAATTTTCTGATTAGATTTTGAGTAAAGTAAAGTGAACCGATCACAATTTATCATCGCTGAAGGAGAATTGTGTGTTCTGAACAAAAACTTTTTTGATGTCCCCAAGGTAAAAACTACATTTCTAACAGGTTTATTCTAATCGGGCAACAGACAAATATGAGAACCAAAATTATTTTGATCATATTTAAATTTATTGATTATTTACAGTTGTTCCATATTCTGCGATCGTCTTCCTCTCGATGGAAAGTAGTTGTATCTGTGAGCTCTGAAATGAAGAACTCGTTTTTGCACTGGCTTTGCGTTGGTTCATATTACTTTCCTTACTTTCGTTGCTTTCCTTACTTTCAATGCAAAAGTGTTCAGATTAATGATGTGTTCTCTCTCAAACCTTGAAGTAAAGGATACTTATGAGTGTGTAAAGACGTCTCGGTCTTACGAGATAGCTCCTGAACCAACTCACAGATACTCACACGTTATAAACTTATCTTATTTCATTAGGCCGATCTCAGTAGAATTAGGCCTATCTCAGTTTCTAGGGGAGAGTTCACGCGAGGTATCTCCAAGTTGGAAAAGATTACGAATAACATGCGCGTTAGCTATACATCGAATGCCCAGGAGCTCAGTACGGCACTCTCGTGCACGAGACAGCATACAAAACCAGTAGAAAAACGCGTACGCTCTGTCTGAATTGTCAGGAGTGGTTATCGCGATTGTGAAAGTGTCATTATTTTTCTGCAATTGAACAAAGTGAATATTTGACGGCACAAAACGTTAGTTTTCTCAATAAAAAATAACACGTTGTTCTTAAACCAAAAAACAACGCCACTTCGGAAGTTTTTCCCAATAGCTGGGTATTTTCACCTCTTTTCGGCCTTTTTGCCACGCGCTGCGTGGAAGGCGAATGCTCTCTTCGCGGGTGACAAGTAGGTATTTCCGAAGCTGATCGGTAACTGAAACAAACATATAACAAGAACATGGAAAACCGAAATATATAACAGACAACATTATAGGTTTGTTCCGTGATTTCTAACTTAGCTACCCATGATTTTGCACATATTTGCTATTTCGTGTTTTCTTTACTATTTTATCATGCTACAGAACATCCCGTTGAGGCTATCATTTTACTGAATCGTGAAGTTTTTTCTCCATAGGATTGCTCAAAAATGATGACTCACCGATTCCTCTTGTCGATACTGGGCAAATGTGAAAGAGAATATCACGGACAGGATCAAGGAGTACACGAAGAAACGCGTCATTTATACCTGAAATCGAATTGGAATAATATATAGTTGAGCGCACAGTACATGTTAGACATTGATACAACACGAGATGGCTGAAACGTCAACTGCTAGTAAATTGGATTAATTTCAGCAATTCACAGTAAAAACAGAGCATAGGAGGGGAAACTAAGCTACTCCAGGAGGTGTTCTCTACATGGAAACATTTTTATTGAGGCCAACAGGATGAAACTATAAGGAAGACCACCAGTCTGAACTGGGTTGTACTGCACTTTAAAAAGCGGAGATTAACATTCTCTTTTGAGGATGTTACAGAAGCGTTGCCTTTGAAGTTCAATATGACTGAAACTTTGATGTTGAAAAAGTTGATACACAGAACCACAGAATCACCTTTAACAAAAATGTTTTTCTCATTGAAATCCACTACCTACAATGTGATAGAGATTAGTGACTATCCCGAGACGTACAGCTAACCGGATAGAACAGGGAGTCATAACAGCTTAGCGAGAAATCCTAGTTTTTAGAAAGACGTGTGTCTTCTTCAGGAACAGAATTTAAGCTTTTCGCCTCAAACAAGCTCATGAGTCAATGTTTTACTTGCTTGCGCAATTAGAATATGGGCAGTGTTGCACACAGAATACAAATTACTGTGGACCCTTGGTATGCAGCCGAATTCACGAAGTTCAGTATCGCATGGATTTTTGAGTACTCACGAATTATTGAAACACAGACTGGAAGAAAAAGATACTAGTGTTCTGAATTTTTTATCAATCAAAACTGTTCGTTAATCTTCAAAGGAGGTAAGTGGAAATCAACTGAACCTTCCTTTTTTACAAAACGAGAGTGGACCTGTTTGAGTTTTGAGTGAAACATGTGTAGGAGTACAGCAATATTAGCTGTCCACTAAGTCAGAAAGCTATGAGCTGTGCAAAACTATATGCAGGTTTTTCTGCGTTAAGAATAGTAAGTGAGTGTCGAATGAGTTCTATTCATGAGCAATCTCTTCCGATGAGGCTAATTCGAAGTAGAAAACAGACTCAAAGCGGATGTTTTCGCCTATCCATATCATATAAAAAAGTTTCCCTAATAGACACTTTCCATTCTTTGTCCCCTGCCCCAATACTTACGTTATTCGAGACAACTTTCTGTCCTTCCAATTGAACAGTTTCAAAGAATGTGTAGAATGGAACCAATGTTTCTATAAGTGGTAGCTCTTCGAAAATTAAACACAAACTCTGCACTGGAGATGTTCTCAAAAGTTTTTTCCAGGTCTAAAAGGATGAGTGAAATTGAGAAGGCAAATTGGACAGCAAACAGAACAAGATTCCGTTTAGGCATTGCAAACTTTCGAGAAACTCTAGCCCCAGGGGTGGATTTTTGATTCCTGAAAAGTTTTGTTATCCACGACGAGATTTCAGCATTTTCTCGTGAAATGTATTGACCGCAAACGTGATTTGTTAAAAACAACTTGAGAACAGAGCCCCCCATTCATCCGGTTGAATTGGCCAGATAATAGGCTGGTATGACGTTAATGGGCTCCAAAACAGCGCGTTGAATTCGACAACTCCAAACTTGGCCTCCCGATATGTAAGCTAGGTACCATAGAAGTATTTCTACCCGAATATCTCTATGATAACTTCTGAAAACCTGATCTTCTCAACTTTTCTCTCCATTTACCCATTTGGAGTGCCACACATTATGTTGAGAGTCATGGGTTCAATCGCTAAATAATTCGGTTCTACTCTATATGAGTTGCTCACACCCGGTCAGGTTATGATCACACTGACAAACTTATTAAAATCTAACCAGGTTTTGGCACACCTGTGGTCAGGCGCGCTGTTATAGTAATCCTCGATTTCTCATGAGCCAATCTCATGAAGCACCTCGTGAGATAGGTAGTGTTCACGAGATACCTCGCGACACCAGGTAGCCGTGAGATGGTATGGTCCTGCAGGTTTTTGGGAGCAGACTATGCCTAAGATCAGTGTTTAGAAAAAATACCTAGAGGCCAGTTACTTTGGAGTGAACTACTGTCAATTCGTAAATTGTGTTCTACGGAATTACGGAATAAATAATATTCCGTAACCATTTTTCAGTCAGAATCCTTAGGTGATGATAATCAAGTTTTGAACCAGGTAAAAAACATATTTGTTTATGATAAACCTTAAAACGGTTACACATGAAATCAAAAATTTGATGAAGGCGAATGAAAAAATTGCCGAGACCAACTTTTCCGCGTGGTCGAAAACAGAAAACAATTATTCGCTGGTGGTTCGAGTTAAATGATCCGGAAAGTTAAACGAGATAAACAAAGTCATGCGAGATGTTGTTTTCACTCGGAAGTCTGGGAAAGCACTGGAAATCGCCTAAGGCCTAAGACGAATAGGTCATTCACGGCAGTTCCAATGCATTCGCGATGCGTGCATTGCTCGTACTAGTTTTGTTTACTAGTCGGAAGTCTTTTTTTTTTCACAGAGATTACGTTCGTTGCTGAGATTGTACGTCAAACGCGAATGTCTATCTCATGAGTTCCTTCAGAACTCAACAAATTTTGAAAGAGTCCCCTTCCCGTGAAAGAATTCAAGTAAATCAAAAGCTATTGTCTGTTCACCAGACGAGTTAGAAATGAACTTTCAAAAACCTTTCCGTTAATGTTGGTCGGTCAATTGGCAAATTAAATCAGAACGTGAACCACAACGTGAGTCAACGTGAATGGGAACGTGAGTGAGTACACCTAAGTCGAGATTTGCTCACGTTCGGCGTGAGCATCAGGTTGCTTGTTGGCAGAAAGCAGTCAGCCCAATTTTGAGGTTCATGAAGCGTTTGAATGAATTGGTTTTTCTCAAATCGTGAGCCATCGAACAATAGCGTGAAGTGTTTTCTAGTTGTGAATGAATCATGAACAGCAATGAGTGTTGTGTGGACTACACTCCTGATCAGACTTAATCAGAGATTTAGAGATTAGTCGGGAGTTCTAAGTTGTTTTTGTTAAAAAAGAGAATCTAACACTAATCCATCTACGTCGTTTTCTATCATTCTCATAGAGATTACGGTTGATGTGTATCATGAGTTAACTGAGTTCTTGGAAACATGTGGATTCAAAATTATAGGGTTCGTTATAGTTCCCGTCATTCCCACTGAGACTTGGCAACGTGCCAATGAATTTTCCTGGCTACTTTTCCCCCTTTTGGAGTTTATCAAAAAACTGCAAATCTCCGTTAGTGATTGATCAGTTTCATGAAAACACTTGAATGAAAAAGGTTTTCGAAATACTAATGTTTGCTCTAGGCAATTGTCATCCGAAAATCTTGGCCCAGTGTCAATGAGTCTCAGTGGGAATGAAACTAACTATATTTCTAATGCAAGTCTTTACGGTGTGTGTTGCCCTGTCCCGCTGTGTTTGTAGTTTGATCCGGCTGCTTTTCGGTCAAAAATCGTGAATGGCGGCGTGTTCCGTGACCAAACTACATAGATTATTTGGGCACTTCACCACTGGGACGCAGAAGTGAACAGAAAAATTAACGAGTATAGTTTCGATTTTGACATATGTAGAAAGTAGTGCGCAAGGATTATACGAAACTAATTAAACTATTGCACGGGATTGGACTGAAATGCAACCATGCATGTGATTTCTGAAGGAGATAGAGGCGTCTCAGTGTGCATGAATTCTCATGGAGAAAAGAAATATTCAAATTATGAGTTTGAATTCTTTTTGAGCTCTCAATGAAAACATAGACAACGAAACTATATACTCTTAACTACACTCTCCGCGGTTCAGAGTGCAACTTCAGAAACAAACTAAATTTTCAAATGTTGACATTTGTAACTGATACTACCTCCCGTAACAGTGGTTTTCCCAAAATCTACGAGATACCACTGAAAATATCTCGCAGGTACTTGGGAAACAGTTCATGAACTTCACTCACGATGTACCTCATGAGATTGTCTCGCAAGATTTTTGAGCCTACTAGCGCACCTCGTGGCTGTCTAAATGACCTCTCGATGTTTTTGGTTAACAATGAGTTGTTTGGTCAGTCATTTCAATGGTTCATAGATGGGCTCGAGGAAAAGCTTTGAACGCGGCATTCCCACTTGCAGTTAACAGAAAACATGCATTCAAAATAAGCAAATTGATGTTTTTAGTGAAACCAACTGCCTCCCGGGGTGATAATAGTTCTTTTATTGGAGAAAACTAAAATGAACTCTTACAAATTAGCGGCAAGATGTGTGATCTACGGAAAGGCAAGCAACAACGTTGTGAGCAAAAACGTACTGGCCTTGTGCCACGCATAACACAGTTTATTCTCGAGCTGACACTTCCCAAACTAGAATCGAAACGATTCTTCCCGAGGCAGTTGGTTCGCCCTAGAACCGAACCGAATTTAGGCCAACAAAGGTAGTTCAGTATAGGGCGTGCCAAATATATAAAGTTTTGTCTCTCGATGGAATCGAACCTGCGAGCAAAACATTTGTAGCTGCGCGCTAACCACTGCGCTACGACAGTATGTTATGGACATGGTTCGGAATCGTAGACATGAGTCCATGCACAGCGGAAATTGAGATATACATGACCTCGCTTTCCGTTGGCGACGACTATAGTGTCACTTTCAAGCATGAAATCGGGTATTTTGTGATACTTCATGACAACGCATGTTCTGGTGAGTTTTAAACTTGTCAAACTAAGAACCCAAAACTCTGGAACATGGAAGGATGCTGTATCAACTCTACTGGCCGACGGGGTCAATGAATGTTGAGTGTCATTAGTCTCCAGGATTATAGAAAATTGACGATAATCCACTGTTCTATAGTGTACATATTGCGTATCAAGCGGTTTCCCTGAACTCGGGGGCAACAAAACATGCAGACTTAGATCGAACGTGATTATCATCACTTTCCTATCACACAATTTATCTACCATTCAGTAGAAAAGGTCAAAACTCATCACTTTCGTGGTTTTGAATAGTACTTAATAAGTATCACAAGCAGTGTTCCCAATAAACAGAGTTCAGAGGAGACCGAATGAACTTGAAATGTTATGATCTACATCAAGCGGTAACAATCGGTATCCAACTTTACAATTTCTGACGAGAACCTCATGATCTGAACGTCCGTGTTTCACATACTGTTTCGTTGGAGAATACTTTGAAAAAGGTTTCGTATGTGTGAAGTATCACGCCAAACGTGACGTGCTTGTAGTACGAAGCAGATTGCTAATTTGCCAGATTTCGATGCACTTTACTGTTATATAATATAAGGATACGTGTTAGAGTGTGGGTTGTCTGCCAACGCCAGCGGGACACTTTTTAAAACCATCATCTTTCTGATATTTAAAACCATCATCTTTCTCAATTAATCTGTTGGATGGAGCTTATTGAAGACGTTTGATATTTCTATTGAGACTACACTACAGTACATGATTATATAAAAATTAGATGCATTAGCGCATTAGATGAGAAGTACCAAATCCTACTTAGTGAGTGAGTGCAACCATCAAAACACTGGAAACTGTTGAATAAACAAACTGAAAAAGGTAAAAGTATGTTTTCAGAGGTAATGAAATTAATTTGAAGGCTACGACGTTCAACACACGAACTTAATAGTCAGTAGAGATGAAAACTTGTGAACTCGAACTTCATTTTGGTCTCTCCGAAAAAATTAGTCAAACTGTTTGAGCCAGAACCCTATACTTCACAGAAACCATCAAGAAACGTAACTTGTTCAGGGCGCAAGTTAAAACGAAACTCCACATCATAACATCATAAACATTTCAACAATTCTCTTCTAGTCCTTGCCAAATCGGTGCTTGGCAACCCTAACTTTTACGAGATAAACGTAAAATTCCGATTTGAAAAGCTACGTGCAGAATTTAAAACAAAAACTTATGCTAAATCTGCAGAAATATCTCTCGCCCTCCATAACTGAAGGTATTTTGAACCTTACTCTTCCTAGTTTATCTCTATAACAGAATTACTGTTTTTCTTTCAGGCAGGGATTATATGACTGACAATTGGAACACAGTTCATAATAGATGGACTGAACTGTCAGAAAAACGCTAGTCAAAAAATCAAAGATACAACAACTTTGGAATAAACACGTCTGCACAGTTAAGGTAACTGCGAAACATTGTCTGAAGTACGCGTAATTAAACATAAAAACCGGAACCGAAAAACGTATGCCTATTTGAATTAGTCGGATGAGAAGGTTTTGAAAGTAAGATTTTTCTTGGATTCTGAGAAGGTCATTTAGTGATGCAGAAACTTACCAATCCAGTGGCGATCATCGACGCACCAAAAGCTTACTATATCTCGATCCGACCACATTTATACTAGAGGTTATATTACGAGAAAAAACGCGTTGCTTGGTTCGGTTTAGTGTCATTCAAACGAGTTACCGTATTGGATAGTGAGCATATATTGAAATTCGAACTGATCTATTCAACTGGAATTTAATGGGATGATGTACTTCCTGCTTGGCGTTAAAAAAAAGAATAAAAACATGTCACTTACTCCATGCTTTTATAAGCACATGTTTTCACTACTACTTATTAAATTCTACTCAACTACCCCGATAATAATTCTGATGTCAGGGCAGTAATAGGTTTCTCTATAAAGGGTTTGCTCAATCCAAAGCACGCCTGTATGGTATTTTCTCCTCTTCTCCTGGGTTTGTAGTTTTATCCCGCTGATTGGGTAAAACTGCACGTGAATTATTGGCGGGTATCGAAATCAAACAATCACAAGGTTTTGGTCTTTCGTCAGCCAGAAGGGTTATATGCTAGACAAATTAGATTGAAAACGTCTTTTTCACTTTTTAATGAAGTTGACCGAATGTTCCAGGAAACAAATGCATAGGTGGCTGTAAACGACGTGCAAGCATATGGGTATTCGTGGGAGGACGACTGAATGAACCATTGGGGGTTGAATGGAAATGTCATGTTCACAGACGAATTATTTTCCAAAGATGATGGAGTGGACTAATTACAAAAAGGGAACGAGTGACTTTGGCGAATGCTGTGTCGTTTTTGTGTGGCTATAAAAACATGTAGTTAGGCTATGAATAACCACGCTTGAACTTATATGACGAACTTTAGGATCCTAATGCGACAAACAAGGTATAGGAGAAATAGATAATCACTTTTTCGCGTTGTTCCATGGGTAGTGAAGAAAAAAAGTAAAAAGTGATTCATAACATATAGAAATCAAACAGCAAACATAAGCTACCAGAATATATACTGCACAAATCGCGTAACTTATTCAAATCCAGAATCGAAGAGCGAACTGTGAAAATAGTCAATCTATCAATCAGCAAACAAACAGCACATGGAGCTTTCGTAAGAAAATTCGGGAGTAGAAAGCTAATTTTGGATTGCCTGTTTTCATATGTGAATCGCATCACTCACGGAAGGCTCTCCAAAACTAAAAAAAAACGTAAAAACATAATTCTGAGTTCATTTTATATTTGGAGTAAAGGTGTTTGGATTTTGGATACTGTATGCCTGTGTGCAGAATACAGTACACAGCGTGCCAGGACTTCCGGTATTCGGACAAAACGTGTGCGGTTCTGATGGAACGGCGAAATTTGTTCGAAATAAGCAGAGAAGGAGAGCTAATATATCTCGCTCTCTGCCTCTTAATTTTCCTCTCTTTCTCTCGCTCTCGCTCTCATTCTCCCTCTCTTTCTGTCTCTTTCCATCTCTTTTTCATTTCTCTCTCGCTCTCTTTCACATGTGTCTACTATCTTTTTCTTCTTTAAACTCTTCTTTCTCCACTTTCTCTGCAGATCTCGTTCTATGACCCTATTTCATTTGTCTCTATCTTTCTATCAACAGCAACTTTCCGGTTCTCATCCCTCTCTTCGATGAAACAACTGCATGATTGTTTCTATACACTTAGATAATGTCATCGTCACGTGAACTGTCAAACTTGTTCAAATAGTATATTCAAGAGGAGTGAATGGAAAACCCCAAGTGAAGCTGTATTGAAGTTGTATTTTTTGATACGTTATCACGTTTCATATGACTTAAAACTCTAGTAAACGTTTTTCATGACATTTTTTAAAGTGAGTTCCCTATTGTAGGTTGGCTTCATCTGGTTCATCTAGTAATCACAGTTTTGCAACGTAATATGAACCGAATAGAGAAACACGTTTCGATACGTGGTCAAGACGTGTGATGTGTGTTGAGATGGTCCCATGATAGCGTTAAAGCTATTTCTTGGTTTTCATGTGAATTAAGAAAATCGGCAAAATGTCTTTCACAAAACTTCCGAGCTTGCAATTTTGTTGGAGTTGATATCAGGCGGGGAGGCTACTCTGCAAACAAACTGTGAACGCAGTAAATGTTGAGGGAACATTGACTTTTTACCCCCCACCTTTTTGAATTTGTATTGCGTTTGGGGAATTGTAGTTTGACCCCCCCCCCCCACCGGGGGGTTATAATTCAATACCCCAAACGTAATACAAAAGTTGGAGGGTGGGGGGTAAAAATAAAACATTTCCGGTATTGAAGTTCAGCCCCCCACTCGTTGAAGTTTGACCCCCCACCATTGAAGTTCTACCCCCCGCCGACCCAAGTGGGGGGTAAATAGTAAATGTCGAAGTTGAATTTTGACCCCCCCCCCCCCTCTCCTAGATTTTCAGGTTTTAGCTTGGGAGGGGGGTTGAAGTGCTACGGGGGGGACTCAACTAAAGTGGGGGGCGATACTTCAATTTTCCCAATGTTGACTTTCCATTTTTCCAATCTAAGGTGGCATTTTTGTAGATCTGTTTGATTAAAAAAAAAGTAAGCGTCTAATTGCCTTTTGAAAATCTTCAACTTCAACTTTTATATGTTTAATTTTTGTTTTCAATATTGAGCAAAACACATAGACAACATTCAAAATCAGAGACAAACGAATTTCATCCAGAGTAATGCTTTCGGATCCTCGATGTTTTATTCACTAAGATGTGGAATCAGGCCACTTGACTCGGACAATTGGCAGCCCACTGGCTCCTCTCATCTTACAGTTTTCTTCTCGAAAAATGCAAATTACGGTATCGTTTATAATAAAAATTTGTGTGTGATGTGAGAGTAATCAAGCATTCTGTACAAATTGAAGAATTGTTTTTCTCGATGTGTTCACTGCGAATCATGAAGGTTCAGAAAACATGATTATATTTAACTTCTAAACCAGTGATGTTCTATCTTCTTATCATATTTACGTTTACCTAAAAAAATATTTACGTTTCTGTAAAGTAATATTTACGTTTATGTAAATTTGTTTCGATAAATACCACTTGCTACCTGTGCTGCCCATCTCTAACTAATTCGAAAGTAACCAGGTCGAGTAATCGGTTCCCATCTAAACTCATCTCTACAACGAGGTCATTCCTCACAAATAACACAAGGCCACCCGCTGTATGCCTGTATCTCACTCGGTAGCGCCATACCACATTTGTTCCCTTAGCCCTTCGATGTTCCCGCCATTTGTGCATTTGAATTAAATGAACAGAAATAGGTTAGCTAAAGTATAGTTGTTGCACAAATTGACAAATGAACTATGAGTAAACACTATTCAACATGAAACCAATTATGCGTAGTTTTCATTTGCTGTTCCTTTTGCATACAACTCCGAGTGTTGCACTTTTCCTCACATAGTAGATAGAAAAAAATACTATCCTGAAGTTTCATGTAGTGACCACGAACCACTTTTCGCGCAGCCTTCATTATTTATACCTTCAAAAAAAATCTTTTTTCATGAGATTTTAAGAACTTTGTTCCTCGGTTTCCTGACTCGGTTTATTATCTCTTCTATTTAGCCTTTTTTTCTCATTGGTCAGTTACTTAATTGTGTAACGAATCGTCTTCATAATTCCATAAAAAGTATGTTCAATCGATACCGTACACCTCCATGGAAAGAACGCTAAGTAGACATCGCTACTAGACCCCCGCTGGGCTGAATCACGTCATTACACGCGACCGGTTCACGCGATCCCTCTAATTTTCTCACATGGAGAAAAACTTTATTGCTCATCGGTTCTCCCACAATTTGCTTTAGATTCCCTTTGATGGAACATGACGACTTGATGTTCCACGTTTTCATGGTACCTTTTCCTAATCAGTTATCGTCCTTTCATTTTGGGTTCTCTTAGTTTGGTATTGTATTACTCATCAATATTTCAAGTCTTGAATATTCTCTACAATTACAGCAATACTTTTCTATTCCACCCAATGCATGTTGTTAACAATAATTTGATTACATTATCTGCGATAGATTCAGTTTAGTAACCGGAATGGTATTATCCCCCCTCTCGAGGACAGGTTTCCCTTTTGTTTGCCTGGTTACACGCGTTTCATATACATCATAATACCTATTACATTGCATATTTTGTCGCCTATTCATAAATAATTGGGTTATATTACCAAAATTCCGGTTTTGCTAATTTACTAATTTACGAAACCATGAAATTGAAAACGTCGTTCTCAAAACACATGTGTTAGAAACGTGACATTGATAC
Source organism: Litoditis marina (assembly GCA_964036275.1). Classification (NCBI taxonomy): domain Eukaryota; kingdom Metazoa; phylum Nematoda; class Chromadorea; order Rhabditida; family Rhabditidae; genus Litoditis; species Litoditis marina. Next base: position 2,507,674 of record OZ038434.1, on the reverse strand, counting down.
ATTCAGCCGTATTTGCCTCATCTATGCATTTGGATTTCTGAGATCCTTCGAGGTCGTGATTTGTATCATGGAAAGCGAACAAGCAGTCTGATCGGGCAACACATCATTTTTGACGGGCGCCTACAACCAAGAAGAACCAAACTACAAAAACAGCAGATAGTACCGAAACTACAATATTATCTCCACAGTTTGATTTCTCATCTTTGAAGTTATTTATTTCCAAGTATGTCTCAGTTTTTATCACACGCTTCACTTGCGTAATGAATTCATTGATTCATTCATTCATACTGTGAATGTGTGCCTTTGCTAGAGCGAAGACATGATATACCAAACATTATTACCTCATAAACGTACGTTCCAGAAAGGACAAAAGTGCCAGCCTATACTTCTCTGTTTTTGGCTAGCTGGCAGCTCCTCGCCACTGGAGGTTGTCTCCTAGCAACCATGGACTATCAGGCTGAAATGCAACTAAGTGACGTTGATTGGGCTTTACAATATTGAACATTATTTTTTAACATAATCCTAGTACCTACATTTTGCAATTGATCTTTTTTTCGTGCAAATACAAAGGATTTTGCGTTCTTTGGAGTTACTATGGAAGAGCGAGGATAGCTCATTGAATTCTCATTGGCTACGGTCGTAAAAGTTTCTATGCTTAAAATTGTTGCAAGCCGCTCAGTTAGGTTTTTAACCAAGTCTGTACAACTTTCAATCGATGAAAGTTTAGTATTTTGACAACTTTACTTAGCGTGTTAACATGTTTTCACTCCGAAACAATAATTACACTTCTGTTTTTGGTTGAGCTGCTTTCATTGCGTGCACATATTGCCAGACTACATTGAATATTCACTGTGGGGGGTCAAAGGAAAGCATACTGTAACTGAAAGTTCTGCCACTTTATTGTCGGCCTTCGCTTCTTTTTGTTTTTCTTCCACCTCTTCCATTTTTTCCGCTGTCTCTCTCTCTTTCCGCTAATCATTACGTGCCTATTTCTCTCTCTCTTTCCCTCTCTCTTGTTTTCGTCTCTTCATCCCTCTCTTTCTCTTTCTCTTTCTCTCTCTCTTTCTCTCTCTTCTTCTCTCTCTCTCTCTTTCTCTCTTTTCCTCTCCCTCTTTCTCTTTCTCTCTCTCTCACTCTCTCTACCTCTATCTCTCTCTACCATTCTGCCACTCCCCATCCGGTCTGTATCTCAATATACCGGACCGCCAACCTATTTCCGTCTCCCGCTCTCATTTCCCCACTTCTCACCTTCGCATAAAACCCTCTCTTTCTAATTGTCATAACGTGTACCACTAATTCACTCGGAAATATGTGGTTATATGGGAGAAATCGTAATTTCGCTGTCAATAAATGAAAGTTCTTCTTATATATGTACTTGTATCCAGTTTAAGACTCTTTGAACTCCCAGCATTCTTTGTCTTTGATTTGCTTGATAAATCATCAACTTTTTCTCCATTTGCCCAAATGAAGTGCCACATCCAATCTTCAATGTGCAAAGTCACTTGCTCGATCACGAATAAACTATCATAGTCTATTCTATTCTATGTAAATCCACAAATGAATGAAATATGAAATTAAAATGTAAAATCTAATTATGGCCTAGGGTGTGTGCCACTGTTTTCCCGACTGAACAATTGACTGGCGATCATTATAGCCACCCTAACTGATCTGAAGTCTGATACGACCTCAGTTTCTAATAATATTATTGAATAAAATACCATCTTTATCACCTCAAATTTGAAATTGTGTCATTCTTATCAATGGGGAACGGTGCTCGTGGGGGGGGGGGGGGGGTTGTGTGTTCGAATATGTGTTAGATTGAGCTGTTTTAACCACGTTATACAAGATGTAAATCGAATAGTCACGTAAAGTTAGCATTCTGATGAGGATTCTTGCACTTTGTCATTGCACTTTTCTGAATTATGCTGTGTTTAACAAGTTTAACGCGACTGTGCAATTGACTAACAGTATAAACGACAAAACATTTGACTAGCGACTATGTGGTTGTCGAGCTAGTTGGATAAAGTTGATATTTAAGTTCTTGAGAAAAATATTGTCTTTATCACCTCAAATTTGAAATAGTGTCATGCTTATCAATGCGGAACGGTGCTCGTGAGGGGGTTGTGTGTTCCACTGTACATATAGCTGAGCATGACTCACAACAGCCACATAATATGGCAAATAGTGTGCATTCACCTGGTTTCTCTTAGTACACAAACGTATATTCTTCAACAAGAACCAGAAACTGTAAAGCTTCTCTCTCATAACATGTTTGATCAAAGTATGAAAGTGAATCAGAAAACGCAGTTTCTTTTTGTGCACCACACAGTTTTTACCTCCTCTTCAATGAAAACAGAAAGTTTTCTCCTGAAAAATTCGTTTGAATCTTTCTCGAGTCCAGAGTCAGGCAGGGTCCATACTTTTTACGTCGGCGTATTACGCGGGCGTAATACGCCAACAAGCATGTAAAAACGTCCTGATTTAATACGCGGGGCGTAATACGCGTTGCATTACGCCGAGTTCACCCAAATTTGATTATTCCGATTTAAGTCAGAAATGAACAACGTTCGATTTCTAATTGATTTCTATTGCTTCAGCTTATTAAAAATGCTAAAATTACCAAGTTTTTCAAAATTTCAAAATTTTTTCGAAAACACCGAAAATTGACCTAAACTAGTTGAAAGCTTATCAAACATTGAATGAACACATTATTGTGAGTATCGGAAAGTAGAATTCACGAAAACAATATAAAATAATGTATATTTTGAGTTAACTCATGAAAAACGTCAGCGTTTTTCGAAAAACGTTATAAGCTTCAAACGTAAAACGCGTCTCAAATCAAGTACGCGGCGTACTTGATTTTCGCGTATTACGCCGAAAAAAGTATGGACGATATTTTTGAAGTACGCTACGCCAAAATTTCGCGTATTACGCCGACGTAAATCGATAATCATGATTTGTACACGAAGTACGCGGGCGTAATACGCCGACGTAAAAAGTATGGACCCTGCCTCAGATGCGATGGCACCGCTCCCATCTTATGATGTACAGACTGCTCTCATGAGAAACTCACCAACATCTCATGAGCTACACATGATAGTTCATTTTCGTGGCAGAGTAATCAATTAAAGAGATTATGTCATAATGTATAACACAATACTGATCTTTCTACCTCACTTTCTCAACTTCTCAAAAAATAAAATAATAGTTGTCATAAAAGTAGAACACTCATCTCGAACTCACTAGATGTTTGTTAGTACTACCAGAAGAAGCAGCCCTGATTTATTAGTGCTTAGCCTTCGAGTGTTTATATTTCCGCTGCATAAACCGGGCGCCCGCGCGTTGACCGTCACCCCAAGTCCCGCCCATCTTGCAACAAGCGCACAGTCTAAAATCAATACAAGTTATTATAGGTTTCTCAGGTTTAGTTCTACTTATTTCACGTAGTCAATTTCAAGTTCTGACGGAATACTTTTGCCTTGTGCTTTCAATCAAGTGATTGTTTTTAACTGCATTTCTCTTCATCTTCCTACCCTTTCCCCTTAATTTCTCTATATATTTCTCTTTTCTTACTTCTCTATCGTTTTTCATTCTTTTATATGTTTTTTTTTGTTTATCGATCTTCTGTATCATTATTCCTATTTTTCTCTCAGTTCCATTCCTCTCTCTCTTTCTCTTCCCTCTCTCTCTCCCCCCTCTCTCTCTCTCTCTTTCTCTCTCTCTCTCTCTCTTCCTTCCTTCAACATGTTACCCCTATGCATGTCCATCTGGTCTCTCAACTATTCATGCTATTTCAATACCTACCTCAGTTAATTGTCTCTATTAAATCTCAATTTGGACCATTTCTCATTATTCTATTTTCTATTCTCTACTTTTCTCCTTGTACCCCGAAATAACTACCCAAAACCCGTCGACGTGTTGTAATCGAGTGACCTCTTTATGTCTAACCCGGCAGATTGCTGCCATGTAATGTCACTTTTCTAAAACTATGTCACCAGTATAGGGGAGACCAAATATTCGTTGTAGTTTGATCTCGATACACGCAATGATTGCGAATTTCGACCGAAACGCTATGTGATCAAACTACAAACACAGCGGAACAGAGTAAAATATACGATGTACCGTATGACCCTGCTTTGTAAAGAACTAACCGCGAACCCAGATCGTAGTAATATTAACACTTAACAAGGTTTCGCAGAAATTGTGAATTTTAGAACGTCCCAAAATTATTTTAGAGATTTCAAACTGCATAAATACTACTTTTCTTTGATTTACTTCAAAATCAGCCAGTTCCTTTCATAGTTTTTGTTGGTAGTGACATGTGAAACTCAAACGTTTGGGACAAACACATTCAATTCTTTCACTTTCGCTTCATTTACATTTTCGTGTTGTATTTTACACGTTCCGTTGGCCTAATTTTTTGCGTCGGCAGGGATTAACGCATGCAAATTCGACATTCGTCCATTCGAAAATAATCTCAGTTGTACTTCAATATACTTTCCTGGTTTGGTCAGGTTTGAAATTAATGTTAATATCTCTTTTTTAATTTGCATAACTCTCTATAAACTTATGACCGTTTACTAATGTTTTTCTTTTTCTGAATATATGGCGTTTATACCAACTTGATACTTTTGATTGAAACTTTATGATTTAAAATGTTCTTTCAATGTATTGATGCATTTCAATTTGCTGAGCTGTCTGCTCCCAGTACAAATATAACACCACTATCGATTCCTTCTAAATATATGTATTCAGTGTGAGAGAAATCGTTTTATGTTTCTTTTTTTATATTCCACACTTTGACGCATTACTACAGTTTCTTTCCTCTCTCTCCCTCTTCTTTCTCTCTCTCTCTCTCTCTCTCTCTCTCTCTCTCTCTCTCTCTCTCTCTTAACGGAAGCAATACCTTAGTATTTTGACTTATCATAGTTTGTACAAATGAATTATTGTTGTTTTGATAACATAAACTACTATGGGAATAGTTTACATCAGTATTTTGAATCGCTAAAATCTTGTTTCTATTGCTCTTCTGACAATTGAAAGTGCTAGGAGCACCAGCTGTTAACATGTATGCGCCCCTGATGATCAACCCATACTAGATACGGCGCAACGCGGGAGCCGCCCGGGCGGGAATTGTGTTTAGTTGCGTGTAAACAGTCAATGAAGATAGCATTTTATGAATTCCTCGTTTGCTATGCACCCTGAGCGTTACCTATCCCATCTGAGGCTGTTTAAAAATGTTTTTGAAAAGAGAAATCATCTCGGAAGCTTTGAAACATAAAAATACATAGGAACTCTGAATACGTCCACTTTTTACCTCGCACACAATGTTTTAACGACTAGAATATTTTTTTTACGTAACGAGGGGGAACATTCACATTTTGGAGACCTTATACAGGATTCACTCTCTTTAAAACAAGCCTACACGGTGTATGTTCTCCTGTCACGCTGTGTTTGTAGTCTGACTCCGTTGCTTTTTGGTCAAAAATAATAAATTATGCATCGAGTTCAAACTACAACTCAGCTTTGGTCATCCCCAATATAGGGGTATCTGAGACGGTAAAGTTCATTGCAATTGAGACTTGTTCATCGTGCCAAGAAGGGTGACTATTTCTCAGAGTAAACATGGAATTTTCGAAAAATGTTCTCATTTGCTTGTTGTGAGAAAAGTGAAAAACTGGTGACATGAATTCACAAGTTTTGGAAACTCTATCATGGTGAAACAGGTTCTGAAAATTTCTTGGCAGTCTGCCAAGTTCTCAGTTGGAATGACGAGAACTATAGAATCCCGTAACAATGTGTGGATATGCGTTGCCCCTAAAAGGCCTTCCAATACACCTGTTCGTTCGCGGCCACTTTCAAACAAACGAAGTTTTTATCAGACGTGGCTAACAGGATCAGTCAATAATCGAGTTTTGCCCGAAAAGTCATGTGTAGAAGCACATAGCCCCGTAGTTTCATGTAATCTGCTTGTATACCTGTCTTTCCGCTTGCCTAATTAGTGAATAATCCCTATTTCTCTCTCCCTCTTTCTCTCTCTTTCTCTCTCTCTTCCTCTCTCGCTGTCTCTCTCTATCCCCCTCTAAATATTCTTGATAACGTCCTGTTTGATTTGCATAACCCTATCAGCTTGGGCGTAGTTAGCATCCACGCAACAGTAAACAGTCGAGACTGTCAATAGTCCATTCTCATTCTCGCCACCCGCTTGCTCTAGCCCCCCCCCCCCAGGATCTTTCTGCGGATCCTTAAAGTTCTCGGATTCTGGAACTACTTGAACCCTTGAATTTATTAGATTCTGAAAGTTCTCGAATTCTCAAAGTTTTCGGATTCTCGAAGTTTTCGGATCCCCGAAAGTGCTCGAATCCTCAAAGTACTAGGTACTAGGATACGCCAAAGTTCTCGAATCCACCCAGTTCTCGGATTCTCTCCGATCTTCCAAATAGCTGTGTTTTGTGCATGATCCCAATCGCAGCCGACTATTGACTTTCCTGGACCTCAGGCGCATTTCCAATTCGGCGACAATAGCGCCCGAGGCTACGTGACCGTATTGTCTGTGTGTGCTGGCAGAGACCTCCTTTTTTGCGTGTCACGCCGCAGCCGCCCGCCCCTGACCAGTCGAAGGTGAACTGGCCGCGTGCGCGCGTCAAACAAGCCCGAGTCGCGCCAAGTTGCAGTCAAGTTGCAAACAAGGCTGTTCGTCTCGCACTCGCGTCGCGTGCTAACCGAGCGACGCCTGCTAATCGATAACAAGATCGGTCAACGACAGAAAAGAGAAGACTAGACATTTTATCTATATTCTCGAACGTATTCTCTATATTCGGACGATTTGCCCGAATGATCTAGAATGACCTCTGTATTCCCGCATCCTGAACAGCAAACGTCGTTCTTTCAGACCAATTTCCTTAACGCCTATATTCCGCAAAACTCCTATTGGGAAAAGTTGTGGTGAGTGGTTTTGTGATGTTTCCAACACTTAGTGACCTGGTACTTGTTGTTATTTGCTACAGTGTTGTTATACATGTTCTTATGCTCTAATGGGTTCATCCTGAACAACAAACGACCCTTTTATCACTTTTGTTCTTGCGAATTTGATGTGGAGCTTCGCATTCTCGCACCAAACTCTCTTGAGCTTGAAAACTCAAGAGGAGAGGTTGTAATGGTCACAACTGAATATGAGAAAAATTCAGCAGCTGAACTTTTCACAAAATATAATTGTTCTATTTTTTCGTTCACTTGAACCCGTTAAGTTCTTTGACCTTTTTTCGGAACAACCTTCACCAACCTCTCAGTTGTATTGCTATTTCTCGCCATTATCCTTCTTATGAAGGTCGGTTTTTCGGATTCGCTCGTTCCATAAAGTCCACTATGTTTGTACAACTGTTGTCTTCCTCAAATACAAATCTCTATTTCTATTTATTTGTTCTAATTCATGACGGATCCCAATTGACTACTTTCACTGAATGAATCATGAAAAATAGAAATAGTTTCCAATAAAAGAAACTTACCTTATCAGAGTTTGAAATGCGACAATTTGTAAAATTATTCGAAAAGTGATCTTACAAAGGCATTTTCCAACGACTTACAAATCTAGAAAACCGAACCAAACTACATTATTTATGAACCATAGACCAAACTACATATATTTGCTCTCTATTGTCTTCATGCCGTCTGATAGCAATTCTCTAACTTTGCTTTGGTGGTAGTTACCTGTGCTCTATTTCCTCCCTGCGTCTCTCTCATTCCCCTTGTGTTTACCTCCTTCTCTGTCCGTACCGCCCTGTATAGTGAACTGTCGTGTTTTTTGCGAACCGTCTCTACGTGAGTCGCTTGCTCAAACAATTCCCCTTATTTACTGTCACAATAAGCGTCGAAACGTAGAGACGGAAAATGATTTTCGTTTTTGAACCCCCTCGCAAAAATGAACGTTGATGTATCTCCAACGAAGCGGGTTTGCTAAAAGAATGAAAAAATTAGAGAGCACTTAGAGAGAACGTGTTTGATGGAGTGTCTAGATGGACACAAAGAATATTCAATAGACTTGCGGGTGGCCGAAGTATTTAAGTTATTTGTTTTACAGATTGGGGTAAGCTTAAAGATGTTCTAGGAGATGATATAACCATATAACACACCAGTAATGTTTACAGTAACATTGTAACATACAATAACAGTAACATACAATAACATTGGAAATAGATGTTTTTGATTGATCTTATTTCTTTTTGAACAACGACTGTACTACTATGTTATGCTAGCTTGAAAGAACAAGGTCGTAAAAGTCGTTGAAATGTGTCTGAGAAGTGTTATCAGAACCATTATCAAAAAATGACCAGAAACCGTTGAAGGTTCGTATAGTTCGCACAAAAGAACGATCTAATAAAAGATGACACAAAATTGATGAAAACTTTTTTGATCTTTGTTGCTCATTTCTTGCTGTATGGTTTGTTCTAGAAATCAATACAGGAAGCCCCACTCACCATGAGTAAATTTTGGTCTTTTCATTGTTTTTCGACTAATGAAGTCCACTCAGAATAGATAAGAGCCTTTTAACACTTATAATGACAACAATATAGATTTCTCGTGTTTTTACCCGTTCGGTCATTGTTTGTGATTGACTAAATAAGCTGTAGTTTTAGCTGAAAAGTAAACAAAACCTCTTTCCGCCTTGTTCTGTGTGTTTTTTCTGTATTCTCTCTCTTTCTGTTTCTCTTTCTCTTTCCCTCTCTCTCCCTCCTCTTTCTCTTTCTTGTGTTTCTTTTATGTTTTCTCTTTCTCATCCATGCGTGACCTCCTGTATCCATATCTTCTCGGGATCTCCTCTCATTTCTACAGATTATATCTTTTCTCCGAAGAAAAGTGTTCGGAACCAGTTCTCGATTTGTTACTCTCCATCACTTTCTCACATTCAAATCTGAATGAAATTTTTACCCAAGTTATACATAGATTATTGTTTACAGAACAAACTCGTTTCTTCCTCGCTCTTACAACGGTGAAAAGATAGAGAGAGAGAGAGAGAGAGAAAGAGGGAGAGACCAAGACAAATAAAGATAGAGACCAAGACAGATAAAGTTAGAGAAAAACAAATTATCATCATAATATATTATCCTTAATCTCTCAGTGTACAACCTTTTCCAATTTGTCATTTGTCAAATTGTGCTCTCAAACTTGGGTCAGTCCGATACCATATGTGTAGGTTGTAGTTTCATTATTCCCCCATCTTGCAATCATTGTTCTGACTAAATGTGTCATCGCGAACTTTTCCATAAACAGACCAGGCAATCATTTTCAATTGACCAAAATAGCACATTGCTTTGAGGATAGACATATTTTATCAGTTGTTGGTGCATTTTTAACTATTTGAAACGAACTGTTGTTTTACACAATCCGTAACTCAGTAATGTATACTTATTATTATGTTTCCTTTGTGCATTATTGATTGTTATTATTTCTCAGCTTCTCTAACTCTTTACCTCACTCTCTCCTGTTGCAGGCCCTCTCGCCTCTCGTCTGGTTCATCTCCCCGAGGCTCCTTGTCCCCCTCCAGTCCACAGATGGCGGCTACAGCCGCGATGCGCCGCTCATCCGATTACGGTAGGTCACAGTCCTTTAAAGTTCTTTAGTTTACTTTTTTCTATAGAATGAGACTTCTGTTGGCAGTAGTAACTGATGAAAAATTATTTGAAAATTAGTTTGACATTGTTTTATGTTTTACTGTTTCCTATCATTGAAAAAGCGGTATAGTTCAAACAGTATGAATAAAGAACCGGAAGAAACCCCAAATGGGAGGGTTCTAGGAACTCTTTTTGATAACTTCTTTGTTGATTGAATTCGTTTGTTCTCTTTGTTGGTTGTAAACAACTTATCTACCTCTCAACTATTCTGATTGTACCTTTCACCCCCGAAATTGTGTTGCCGAACCAGTTTTTGTGCAATTAGTTGTCTGTTTTTCACGCATGTGTAACTCGTTACATGGTTCCGCCAGGCACATTTCTCAGTCTGCTCCCCATCAAGTTATCATCTCCTATGATCAAGTTACTAATTTATTTCGACGAAGTTTGACCTAAATTTGATCTAAAGCAGATTGACCTAAGACAACTACGGTAGGGTTGAACTCGTTAGTTGTAAAAATGTATTGGAATTGCAATTTTTTGGGAATTGATGTTCAATTCCTTCCAACTTCAATTTTTGTTTGAATTACTCCATTTATCACACAACTAGTAAGCAATCAAAAATTACTTTTATTTGATAATGAAATTGAGTTTGAACTCATAATATAAATATTTGAACGTAAGCAACGTGTGCATACTTTTCATGATTTCCGGTTACAATCTGGTCAACATTCATTTGGAACGTGTTGAAATGTTTTGTGATTCGTTTTCAGTATAATTGCCAATCAGTCGGCGATTAACAAAAGAACAAAGTAAACTGGCAGGGAAATCCCGATATTCAGAAATCGGAAGTAGAATAATATTTTGAATGTTACCTTAGTCGAGAAGGATGACGAAATAGGAGTTAACTATATATGAATTACAATAATGTTCTGCCAAAAAGATGTTCAAAAGTTTTGTCGAATGTCTCAAAAACATCACTCTTTCCTTATTCACGTCCGAAACCCACTATTTCTCTATCTTTCAGCTATCTCTAAAAGGTGATCCTTTTCAAAAATGTGGTCAAATTCTCAAAAACATTTCTGATTGAGCCTCTCTCTCATTTCGTCCAAAAACCACTATTTGTCTACCTTTCAGCCATCGCCACCCTATGGGCGATTCTCATTCATTATTCATCCAATATTGATGTCGCACCACACACGGAAACTTGTCCAAATTCTCTTTCTACAACATCCGATATGATACTTTTTGTTCATTTCGTGGTTTTAATGAGATTTTGTATATTTTACGTCTTCATCTTTCGTTCTCTTACCTTTACGATGAGTCCATTCTTCCTTTCCTTTCTCTCTCTTCCCTTCCCCTTCTTTCTCTTTCCTCCCTTTGTTCTTTTCCTCCCTTTCTCTATTTTCTCAATGTTTTTCTCCATCTCTCTCCTTCCTTACTCTTTCTGCTCCCTTCTATACACTCGTTTTCCTTCTTCTCTCTGTTTTTGTTTCTTTTCTGTTTTCATCTCTCTCTCTCTGTCTCTTTCTTTCTTTTGCTCTCCTTTCTAGCCTGTACTCTCTTCTCTTTCTCTCTTCGTCATTTCCTTGCTGAGCAGTGTTGATTGAATTAGTGTCATACTACCCTTTCCGTCTAAAACAGCGTTCTTTCCCCTGCCTCTATGTTATCATTTTACCTGTTTTTCTCATTTTATATTTCTGACGACGTTTTCCCAATAAATCCAGAATTGAAATAATTAGCCCTGTACCTTTTTCATAAATTATATAACGGAGATAATGAGAGTTTTTCACAGGGTAATGTAATCTTGAGTTTTCCTTTCTTTTCAGAGCACAGATGCATTTGTTGTGACTTGGATCTCACTCTCGTTTTCTCTCTCTATTTTCTCGCTCTCTCTATTTCTCTCTATTTCTCTCTCTTTCTTTCTATCTCTCTCTCTATTCTCTCTCTCTCTCTCTCTCTCTCTCTCTCTCTCTCTCTCTCTCTCTCTCTCTCTCTCTCTCTCTCTCTCTCTCTCTCTCTCTCTCTCTCTCTCTCTCTCTCTCTCTCTCTCTCTCTCCTTTTCCGTTCCCGTGTAATATTGATTGATTTCATTGTTTGACTTCCAATCCTAGCCAGAAACCGAATTAGTACCACCTACCGCCGTTATGAAATGTTCAACTTCTAAAATTTTTGAAACAAAAATAATCCGAGTTATGATTTTTTTCGACAAGTTATTTTGTGGACTCAAAGTTGATTTTCCACATTTATTAATGTATTAACTTTATCCTAGTTAACTTGATTTCTTTTATCCTATTTCTGTTTATTTAATTAATATAGTTGAAAACTTCGGAGTAATTTAATTTTTTCATCGATTTTTGGCGAATATGTTTGAATCACAGAAATAAATTGGGAAAATTGTCCAATGACTCATAACCGAAATCGACCATTCAAAATATGTAAACCTCTCTAAATAATATTCTTTTCGTTTCGTTTCTTGCCCTTCACTTCTCCACAATAGTGAGGTACTCTTGTTCTGTTATTCTCACCAACTATTTACTCTAGCTTCCTGTTTTTATCATGTTCCCTCATTCCTTCTTATGCATTCTCTGCGTTAGCTTCTCTCTCTCTCTCTCTCTCTCTCTCTCTCTCTCTCTCTCTCTCTCTCTCTCTCTCTCTCTCTCTCTCGCTCTCTCTCTCTCTCTCTCTCTCTCTCTCTCTCTCTCTCTCTCTTTCTCTTCGGAGTAATTTAATTCCCCCCCCCCTCTCTCTCTCTCTCTCTCTCTCTCGCTCTCTCTCTCTCTCTCTCTCTCTCTCTCTCTCTCTCTCTCTCTCTCTCCCTCTCTTTCTCTTCGGAGAAATTTAATTCCCCCCCCCCCCTCTCTTTCTCTCTCTTCCCCCAAATCTCCCAACTCTCTTCCTATTTGGATTCTCATTCATCATCTGCAAGCCATGACAAAAAGCTAGTCATCCAATCTTCCGTCTATTCTCTCATTCTACCCATTTGTTATACTTTGTTCACACTACGGCCGTGAATATATTACAAATACCGTGTTTTATTAGAGATTCGTTAAAATTCATAATGTTATCTAAAACGTAGGCTTTTGACGCAAAGAGAGCTTGTTTCATGCGTTTTTCCGACCATTAGGACAACTTTACTGGAAAACGACTACGTCAACATTCAAGCGTAGCGTTTTATTCAATATATGCGATTGTATTCATTTGAAACATTTCCATTCTCAAGTCTTGCTTCAATTTGTCGAAATCCCAAAGGAACATCTCGAAATAACATATCAGAACCGGTCAAACATGTCATTTTCATTATGCAAATTTATTGTGATCCACGTTCCCGAAGTGCCGTTCTCATTGAAACGAATTTAAGCCTCAAAAAAGCTATTCATGGCCTCTCTCTCTCTCTCTCTCACTCTCTCTCTCTCTCTCTCTCTCTCTCTCTCTCTCTCTTTCTCTCTTTCTCCTTCCCTTCCTCCCTCCCTCTCGCTCTCTCTGAGTTTATACTCTTCAAATGCAGATAAAACAATAAATGCACTTTCCCAAAATTTCAACTATGCGTCTGTATCGAAAACATCTGCATACCTCTGTTGACAACTATTTCCATTTTCAAAAGTTGGTTCGATTGTTACATATGCGGGTGTGCAGCGTGTTCATTCAAGCGTATTTGACTAGTTTGTTCGCAACTCCACAAATTCGTAGACAAAATAATCGATTGAAAGTACAATCGAGACGGATATAGCAAATTATTCTAATCTGACCGCTTATAGGGGTCACTCTCTTTCTCTCTCTTTCTCTTTCTCGCTTGCTCTCTCTCTCTCTCTCTCTCTCTCTCTCTCTCTCTCTCTCTCTTCCAAAACAAGTATTTACGTCGTGCTATCACACTTTGTAGTTTGATTCCGTTCCTTCTTGTATCAAATCAACCTACAACGATAGCTTGGTCACTCTCTAAACGCTCCAGTCATTCCCGTGCTTCTACGTAATTCAGTGTCCTCAACATTGTTATATGAGTCGCGTTACAATGTTCATAAACCAGTTTTATTAGTTCATTATTGATTATTTGTTCATTTCAGGTTCTGCGGACACAGATTGTGACACTCTGCCCCCATCGGATAGCGAATGTGGAGGAGTCAGACCCACAGAGGAGATACTCGCCAAAATGGAACAGCTCAACAGGTACTATATACGTTATATCAGAATATAATGGAAGGTTTCACGTAAACGTGAAAAACATCATTAGATTAGTAACATTTCAAAATTAGTACCTGGTCACATTTTCCTGACTGAGTCACTTTCTCACTTCTAGGGGTTTTCGGGGCTTTGCGATCACCATGATTTTGTGTTACTTTTTATTACTAAGACATTTGCGAGTCTTGATTTTTTTCTCAGTTTTTTCTCATTCTCAAATAAAAGCTTTACTTTCCCACTTGCTCATCCTCCTTTTCTTTCCTTACTCTATCTGAACGTAGCTTCATTTCTTCTGTTATTTATGAGCTGGCGAACCTTCTTCCATAACCATACAAATGAGCTCTCAGTTGACATTCAAAAGACATTCGAATACGGAAAAAGCGCGGCAACTCTCATAATTTGTCATCGCAAGGCGCCTTTGAAGTCCCCGAGGCAGAAATTTCACGCAAAATCAGATATTTAAATGTATGATGATCAGTTTAACTGTTTTTAGCTTGAAAAACTGTCCTATTTTGGTGACATAGGTAACTTGAATATTTATTTTTATTTCGTCAAAACAACTTCTGATATAAACTGTTGCTAGAGACTGTGAGTCATTCTTGTCTCCTGTTACATCGTCTTCTCTTCTTTCTTGCCCGAGGCTATTTTCTCTTCTCTTTTTGTTCTCGTATGTGCTTGTATTGTGCGTGGTAGACGTCACTCTGTTTGCGCAAAGCCGTCCAATGCTTGTGCATTCTCCCCAAAAGGGTACCGTCCACTAAAGGGGACATAAATCATGAGAAAAACAAAATGAAACTCCGATTATTAAAAAAAACCTATTCAAAAAAGCTGCACAGGTCTTTTTAACTTTTTGGTTTCCACTTCCCGTTTCGCAAATAGTTTTACTTTTTTTAATCTCTTTCACTTTTCGAATCCTATACACCTGGGCTGAAAATTTGATACATTTCACGGAGTGACGTTAAAATTTCAATAACGTGCTCTTGACTGTGCATGTGCAGTCACTCAAAATCAGGTATACTGTGCTGCGGCTGCAGCGTGCTATGAAGATTGCTAGTAATTAAATCGGATCAATTTCACTTATTTTAGGACAAACATATAGTCAAATATAGTTTAAACTCTAGACAAATGAAACTACAACTCGAATACATTGCTCCCCTATCCTTTCTTTCAGATCTAATGAGGAGGATGCTCGAAGTGTGGCTTCAAAGAAAAGTGGCTCGTCGGGATCTCCCAAAGCAAGGTGAGTAGCCGGTACTGGACGGTTTATGTATATGTTTCACTCATCCGTGGATAGTTCAAGTGATGTTTATCTCTAGATCGATCAGCAACCTCATCATAACTTGTGACCTTTGACTAAAGCGCGCTGTGATCAAACTACAAACAGAGCAGAACGGAACAAAATGATCTTTTTATTCGAGTGACTCTTTGAAATGTTTCAAAGAGTGTTTTGAATTATAAATTTAAGAACCGAATTCATTTCGTATGGTAACTCCTTTCAGAGACGAAGATGAAGAAGAAGATTTGTGGACAATTTGGGGAGAACTAATTCGGAATTGGGAGTCCGAAGTCAAAAAGCGCCCTCAATACATCAAGGTATTATACTGCTTTTGTTTAGTAATTCGAACCAATCCCTACAGCCCGATTCAAACTAGACGTTTTGATAATTAGTCATAGTTCAGTAATAGGTAATAGTTATGTAGATTCCCTCAGATCCCAAATGAATATGTTCCTATTCATTCGTTTACGTCGCATAAATGACTTCGAGAAGCTTCCAGCGTTTTGTTGCAATCAGTCATTATAATCCTGATAAAACTAATGATCTCATTACAAATTTTCTTCAGACCCTCGTGAAGCGGGGAATTCCGCAGCATTTCCGAACGATTGCCTGGCAACTTCTGTCGAATGCCTCCGTCTCCTCCATCCACGAATTCTACTCGGATTACATGAGACAGTCGTCTGTCTATGAGAAGGTACCATATTATGTTTATTATAAACAATACAAAAATACAGCCCTAGCAAATTCATTTGATTTTCGTTATTTTCAATGAATATCAAGTTGCTACAATTAACAATAGTTGATTTAAACTGCACAAAAGTAGCAGAGTTGAACCCATTTGTGACTTTTTTCGTGACCTTCTCATTTACTTCCTACTATATAGCTAGTTGTGAGCTCGATAAGAGCAAAACAACACGTGTTGTATTCGTATCAGGTTTCACTCTGTTCTGTCATTTGCTGAAAACAAAAATGTCCACACAGTCTGTTGAAAGTATCTTCTTTCCACGTCCGCAGCAGTTGTTAGAAAAATGTTTTTGCTTGCTATCTGCCGCTACAGTCACTTACCTACTTTCAGAAGAAATGGAAGTAACAAAAAGGCAACTTTCATCTTAAAGTGTTTCCTACATTTAATCTTAGAGCAGCAAATTTATTGAACCAGTTGATTTGAAGAGAAATGTATTAAATAGTGGAAAGACGAATTAAAACTCACAAGTTAAGCACTTCGAATAGAATATTTATTCGATTCTTGATTCCAGTTGATTCAGAGACATTTTGAAAACAAAACCTAACCAGACCTAGAATTCACACTTGAACTTATAGGTCATTCAACGTGACATCCCGCGAACCTATCCGGAACTGGAGTTCTTCAAAGATGGAGGTCGCGGCCAGGCGGCCCTCTTCAATGTTATCAAGGTGAGAATAGCTCCAGACTTTTCTGATCAGAGAAAATCAACAGATTATGAGAAAAATAATCACCTCACACATGTAGAGAGATACTCAACTCTGCATGTGGTTCAAGTTGGAAATTAATGTTTCTTTCTCTCATGACTTGACACAAAATTAGAGATTCACAATGTTAGTGTCCAGAATTCGAGCTGTATAAATACTGCTAGTATTTCATGGTCTAGCAAAATAACGGTTCAAACTATACCTTTAGGCAATCTTTGCTCTCAGTACGTGCTAGTCACGAAACGAAGCGCAAAACACTTGTAGTTTGTAGTTTGCTGTTGATAAAGTTTAAATTTCCAGGCTTATTCTCTGCACGACAAGGAGGTCGGATATTGTCAGGGTAGCGCCTTCATCGTCGGTCTATTGCTGATGCAGGTATACTTATTTATAGTTGTGTACAATGGTTAATAATACACCACGTCATTACTACAGTATGTTGGACTCACTGGAACAAGGATGATATGACTTGGCTCGTATTTGAGTTTGTTCATCACCATGCAATAATCGAGATTTCCAAGTATTCAGACATTGCTCTTTTATCAGAAATAGTGTGTTTACAAAAGGAATACATCTATTAAAATTATTGAGAACACATAAAGTATTTCACTAATCTATGTTGTTTTCCTTCTAGATGCCGGAAGAAGAGGCGTTCGCTGTGTTGGTTCGTTTGATGGAGAACTATCGCCTACGTGAACTGTACAAACCGGCCATGACCGATCTCGGCCTGTGTATGTTCCAGTTGGAATGTCTCGTTCAGGAACAAGTGAGTTCAGCGAGCAGTTTAGAGTGGTAGTTTGGTCTAAATACATGGCATATTACCAACGTTTGACCAGGATCAAACTACAAACACAGCAGATCGAAACAAGAATATATTGTCTTCCGGTTTTCCGTAAAGCAATACATCTGCTCAAACTCTATTCAATCTATCAGGCATATAACCAAACTCAAAACACGGGAAAAGTCTATTGCGGTATAAATATGAAATGGTGTTTGAAATACTACTTGAACTTTTCTAATTAGACCACAACGCGGTGTTTTTACGAGAAAGTAAGAAAAACCTATGTAGGTTTGAAGAGGATGAGAAAATTGCTTAAAGTGTTTTATGTTGTTTCATTTCAATGTTTCAGATGCCCGACCTTCATTCCCATTTCAACAACATGGGCTTCGATACTTCCATGTACGCCTCCTCCTGGTTCCTCACCCTGTTCACCACCAGTTTACCACTGGAAATTGCCAACCGAATCATGGACTCGTTCCTTGTGGAGGTAGGAATAATAACAATATTAATAATACGTTAGTTTCACAAAAATCTCACACCTAATACGGGAGACTGGTTTACGTAGTTTTCACATTGAACAAATTGAAACATTAAATTTAAATTATGGAGAGAAGCATACGCACTTGCGCAAGTGTAGCCAGACGCATGCCCTCTTGCGGCGCCTTCACTCTCAGTGAATCGAAAAGCGCATGTAGATCCTCTCTTCTAGTAACCATTTTTAATTTACTCTGAACTCGGGTTAAGTTACTCGAGTTGATATAACTTGAATAACGTTTCAGGGTATGGAGTTCATCTTCTGTATAGCCATGTCAATTCTGCAGCAGGCCAGGGTTGATCTACTCCGGCTAGATATGGAAGGAATGTTAAAGGTTCGTTGCTAGAAGGAACTTCAATTCTATCGAAAATATTTTCAAAACCTATTGCTAATTTTTGTTTCGTCTGATATCATTTACCTTACTAACGCGGACTCAAACATTATTCATCATACTGTAGGAGTCTCAATCAGAAATGATGAAGACTATAGTCAGTTAGAATAAAGTTAACTGTACTCTTGCTCTGGGAGAAAAATAAATTTATTTAGTAATGTATTTGAAACGTGTGACTCTATTTATATTTTACGCACCATTCATTTTGTTAAAAGTTTAACGATTGTTGTCTAATATTCTGATATTAGTAATAATAGAAAATAAAGCGGGGGTTGCGTTGGCGTTAAGTGTTTTATGATGGCAATGTGAATGAAAAAAAGTTTTTGAAACTATGATTCATTCCAGTCGTACCATTAAAAAGATATGATGAAGGAATGAATTGTTTGATTAACACAGTTGTGAAATTGTGTAGTATTTCAACAGGATGATTGAAATATTATCTTCTAGAAAGAAAAATTAATGTTTTAGCAAGATCAAGGATAGTTTTTTTTTCAGTATTTCCAACGGGAAATGAAGGAGCGGTTCGAGAATGATGCCGATCTTCTCTTCGCTGTCGCCCACCAAGTACAACTGAATCCGAAGAAAATGAAGAAGTTCGTTGGTTATTGAATATTATGCATATTTATAACTATCTTTAGGAAATCCACTCAAAACATTTTTCAATGTCTAATCCCTAAAAGAAAAAAAAAACTGATAAGAGCATAATATATTTATCTACAATTCTTCTATCGGCGCTTGTGAAATTTCTACTCGTGTGAACATCAAATACAAAATAAATCTCGATTTAGTTCGTTAAGGTGAGAAAATCTAGTAAAAGGAGATATAAATACGCGCGAAGTACGTTGAGTGAGTAGAGACCTAATTACTAAAGACGTTCCCTTGAATTTCGAATCATTGCAGACTTGAGAAGGACTACTTGACGAAACGGACAAAAGAACAAGAAGAGGCTGTTGAGTTGAGGGTGAGTATTGATTGGTTGTTCACAGTTTGTAACAATTTGAAAGAGAGAATGAAAAGTGTATTGATATTAGTTAGTACCAGTGAAGCGAATAGCTACTAGAAACGTTAAGAAACATCAAACAATACGTACTCCGGTTCATATTTATTCTCATTTTACGAAGCGTTTTGGGGTTTTTGTGTTACTACGCACTTTCCCACCAGTATAACAGCTAGTAGAGGTTTTTTGTCAAGAGTACAAAAACATAAGTAGAAATTGCTAGAAACTCGAACTTCACGTGCTCTGAAACCCGTCAAGTATTAATATTGAACATTAGAAGCTTCTCATCTTGGCCCGTTTGGATTGCAAACCTACTGAAAACGTCAGTGTTTGTAAAGAAACATTAAGTGTAAACACATGTCCTGTGTAACAAAAACATGCTTGCGGTAACATCAATCTTGATGACGTCACAATTGAAACCATCGGGTGAGGGTATCCCCTCTGTTTGCTACCTCCACGAGGGAGATAATGCAACCACGAACGCGGTGTATTTGCTGGGAACACGTGTTTTACTAGGTGTTTGCACGCGTAGACGTTTCTTGGAGACAACCCGCCACCACAGGTGTACAATCAAACCTGTTTACGAACTGTAAAAAACTTGCTAGTTGAATAATTTTCAAAACCAATCAGGAAGTTTTCGAAACTCCTTGGAGATAAACTATTATTCTAAGTTGAGTTACATAGCTTCGTAGTGAAAATCGAGTTATAGCCAATGAATGAAATATAGCGAATGAAGGAATGGATGTGACTCACATATTAGTGAACCTGGAAATCAAGGTTATTTACTAAGTTGAGAAACGTTTTCACTAAATTTTGTTGACTTTCAACACTTTCCGCATTTGAATTGAATAATTGTGTACATTCTCTATGCGGTGTAGCTCTCCGTCTAAGTGAGTGGCATTCAACTATTCTGGAGCACCATTCACGTTCTTCAAGTGGCGTGCACTCATAACATTTTACGCACCGATTTCACCATGAGAAAATTCAGAACTTTAGTAACTTTTAAAAGTATTCATCATCTTTATTATTGTCTCTTCTTATATTTTACCACTTTTCATTCCCTCTCAATCTATTGGCTACAAACAACACGAGAGAAAAAAGTTTTGAAACGTCGCAATAACGGTGAACCTGGGACTAAATAAAAGTGTAATGTTTTGAAAATCAATATTTTGGTTCAAAATGCTGAATATCAACATTTTTTGCCATATTCCCCCTAAAAACTTGACACTATCTTTGATCCCTATTTGTCATTTTCTTTTGGTTCTCTAGGGTCCCAGTGTTCAATTTAAGTGCAAATGAGACGGAATTTATCATCTCCGCTGTAATTCTGCCATGAGTCAGTGACCATGAATTGGTGATTTTCTCGAGGTGGTAAAACATATAGAAAGAAAGAGAGAGTGAGAAATAGCACGCCTTTTTCAAAGTGTATCTACCGAACAGATTAACTATTTTCACAACTAAATTTGAAATGTAGCTAAGGCTAAGCTGGATCACGTTATAAAACTGCAATCATTGAAACAAATGTTTTTTGTTCGCGTATCAAGTTTGCTCTCATTCCTACGAATTTTCTCGTTGCGCTCCATTTCACTGAGTTATCCACGTTATTTCTGTTTCCACGGAGCTCAAAACTTGTCCAACTCTTAGAGATTATTGAGGAAAATTATCCTCAATTCTTGGTTAGCCGGTTTCGACTCATATTCAGTTTTTTTAATTATCATGTTAAAGTAAGCTCTCCTCCAACTTTTGGTTAGACGGGAAACACCATGGCTGACCAGGATCTTCCCAGTTAGTCGGGGAACCTTTTGTACATACACTTATCACATCTGTCAGCTTCGATCAGCTGAGTGTCACATAATTTCGATTGTTTTCCAATACACGGCCACTTTTTGTCTAATCGGGAACCCGCAAGAAATAACTGGACCTAATGGTGTCTTAAGCAAGGGAGGACCGGTTGAGACACAGGAAGGCGTGTTCGCCCCGCCCCCTTTGCCCACCGCCGCACAGTTGTCACGCCCCCACGGGCCGATTGCCGCATACTTGTTACTAAACCGAGAGACTAAACCAATACTGACTACTTTATTTCCCGTACTAGTCGCGTGTGAGTCATGCAGGACCGTAAACAGAAACTTCGCAAGAAATTTGTCTGGACAAGAAAGGTGAGTAGCGAGTTTTTTCTACTCGCTTTAAATGTTAAATATTCTCACGTTTTCATACTTTCACGAAGAAAAAACTGTCAAAATCTTTCAAATGTCTTTCAAATCTTGGCTCGTTCGTTCTCTTCGCACTTTCATCCTGTGTATGCTTTTCTTCATACAATTGTCTCTTTCTGTCGCCGTTTCGCTGAAATTTGATCTATTCTTTTCTTCTCAAGAACATACCACTTTCAATCGATATCTCTGATCAGACGGCAAAAACATGGATGACTAACGCAAAAAGACGTAGACATAAAAAGAAAAAAACATGTTTCTCTCAAGTGAGTGAATAGAAATTATAGTGCAGAGAGAAATATGTTCGTTAGTTAGTGAAACGGTGGGCTTTCTCATTTGTTTTAATGGAAGTCAGTTCGTTTACTATATATAATTCATGAATACCGGTGTAACAATCTTGTTACGGCTCTCGTAGTTGTCTCGGAGTGTTTGTTCAACCTCCCGCCTGCAGTTATACTAGAAGTCAATCGAACAGTCACGTAAAGTAAGCGTTCTAATGAGGCATTGTGCACTTTGTCATTGCACGTTTCTGAGTTCTGCTGTGTTTAACATGTTTCACGTGATTGTGCAATTGACCAGCAGTACACCTTGAAAGAATTCTCCTTCGCAGTCTGTTTGTGAACTATCAGCCAAAAGTGCTATCATTGTTTCTGTTTCTAGTTGCGAACGATCAAAATCATCGAAAACTGTCTGCGGCGCCCTTTTTTTGGAATAAAAAAGTGGTATTGTATTCACTCGAACTGATTTTGCAAAAAAGGGAAGCGATAAATCATAGAAATTGCATCGGAGAGTTGGAGCCATACTGAATTAATTATTGACCATAATCGATTCGTATAATTCATCGAATCAAATCAATTCCGCTCCTTCGATGTCTGCGCAACAATTGCGGGCATAAATGTTTTGTAGACAAAACTTTCCGACTCTTTTGTTTCCGGTGGATTGGGGATGACCTAATTTGTCGTTTTAACATTGCGTAACAAATTCATTTTAGTTGAATGCAATATCAAGGCCGCATTAGCGAGTTTACAACGAATCGAATTAAAGTTTACATTTGAAATACTTGTCTTCATATCCACTGCAAGCTTCTTGAATTGTCAAATAACTGGTCTTTTAACAATTCTACAAAAAAGTGCGAGGAAACTTTGGGTGATTAATGTGATTGTCATTGGTTCTTCGGCATTGTAATTAGCGCCTTGATAATGATTTATTAGTCTCCGATTGTCCAGATATGGGTTTCGCTTAGGGAGAGCGGGTCGATACTGTAGATGTTGGTTAGAAGTGCTGTTATTGTAGTTTTATCTTGCTATGTTCGAATATATTGATCGAACTACGAATCAGATATGGTCATCCCCTAAAGGATTCGCTATGGATAGTGTATCTTGTACTTAGCTGTGTTTGTAGTCTGATTTCGCATCTTCTCGGCAATAATGTGAATTAGGGCGCGTATTAGGATCAAACTACAACCCATGATTTGGTCACTTCCTATCTAACTTTTGTGGTGACCGCGCCCTTCTCGGCCTGATTCGAGCACAATTTGCATGTGGAATGGCAGAACCAGTTGTGTACAGCAATTATAGACTACAAGGGCAGCAGCGAGTTGTGAACAGATTGTTGCCCCTTTACAATTCGGGGTACGGTATTGGGAGCAATGAATGAAATGCCACGAGCAAAAACGGCCAACATGATTAATGTTCGGAAAGGGTGTGGTGGAGGAGACTGGGAGAAACACGTTATTAAAATGAACTTACGGAACTATTAGTCAGAAATATTGGTAAACTCCTCTCTTTCGAACTTATTAGTGTGAAACTATGATAAGTTTCCCTTTTGAAATGGGTTCTAACTAATCAGCGTTTCGCTACTAAATAGTCTGATGAACCCTATATTAAACCTTAGACATGACAGGATAGAAACATACCTTGATTCAGTTCCCATTTTTTGCCACCAGCTTTACAACCCTATTCCAAGTTCACTGCGGTTTTAGCAAATGCTGTAATCGCGGTAGCCAAGGTTGACTTTTTAGAAACCTGCTGACTGTAACAATGTTTTGTCTGTGTAACTTGTTTTGCTGATACGCCAGCAGTGTTCCTTGTTTTCCCATGTTCTTTCGGTTTCGCAATAATTTCGAATTAGGCGAAACGATGAAATTAGTCGGTAAGAAGCGTGTCCGGTGGCGGTCATTTCTTCTTTTCAAATGTCTTTTCAAATCAGAGAAAAACTGATACGACGAAAGGGCGTTCCGTTTTCAATTAGAGAGAGAATGTTTCCATCATCGCTCACGTCATTAAACTGTTCCACTAAGGGAGAATGAACGATATTCTTGAACACACACTTTGAAAACATTTCATATACTTTCATTCATAACGAACTAGACTTGAAGCTCAGGAAAAGTTAAACTTTTTAATACAACGTTATCCAACATTGTATACTATTATTTATATATATATATTCATTCACAAGTGCTACAAGAACAACAAAAAAAAATTTCATGATTTGAATTTCACTATCGGTTTGATAGATCACATCTCTCTAAATAAAATAAGAGCACGAAATAAATTGGAAACGCTAGCTCGCTTTCGAAGAAACGATATATTTTCTCTCTTGTTTCGTATCTGAAACGGGCGAATGTTATTACAAATCGATGGGGCTCGATTTTGATGGATTCGCCGGCGGCAGTAGATTACACTTATAGATGCGTATTATTATCGAGTGGAATATAAGCAGTCATATCAGATGTGTAGTGAAAAAGAAAAACTAATATAGACACAGTGATTGAGAGAAAGAAGGAGAGAGAGAGAGAACGAAAAAGACACTAATAACTTGTACGTGTCGTTCTTGTACTACTCGTTAAGCTTGCAGTGATAAGATTTTACCGTGCTTCCTGCGTCTCTGTAATGGTGTAATGTTCCTCTTGGTCCACCTCCAAAAACCTCTTTTTCAATACTTAGGCCACAACTTTTTGATTCATAATTATGGAAAAAAAACTTATTTCATTTGAAATCTATCACTGTTTTCGCTCCGATTCCGCTGAATTCAAAATAGCTCTAGTTTGTGACAGACTGCGCAAATATCCCACCGTTCTTCGTCCCGAATGTAAATACTAAATTTACCAGATACATATCGAAGTTTACCAAAATATTATCTACAAGAGTACTTGAATATAGTACAAATAATGTAAATGTTGAGTTTACCAAAATATTATCCACAAAAGTACTTGCACATAGTACAAGTAGCAAAGTGCTTCGGTTTTGCGCACAACTTTTGTTTAACGACGTAACACCATCTGTTTCCCATTTACACATCGTTTGGCCGGCAGGAAGCGATCAAATCCCGCATTCAATCGCCGTTTATCGTCTTAGTTTATGGTGTGAAATAGAAAGATGGGACGTTAAACAAGAAGTCGCTTGATACCACAGCAAGCCTAAGTCTTCATGTACCCTGAACTTTTCTAAAAGTAGTATTGTCCATGCTATATAAAATAGCTATGTGATAGCAAGTATCTGGAAGCAGAGATTTTATTTCACGAAAAAGTTCAGGAAATGTTTTCTCATGGAAAAGGGCAGAATGATGTGAATGCTTGGCTTTATATAAATAGAAGCATTCCAGCGTCTTCGTACCGAGAATCGATTATTGCGACAGCGAATCGACTATTTGGAGGCAGAATCCGGCGCCTTGGCCGACCGACTTGTCAAGGGACAGGTAACATCGACATCAGCTCAATAAAGGGTCATTTTCCGAGAAAAAAATTCACAATTTTCGAATTGTGGCAAATTGTCCACTTTTGATAGATGATAGTTTCAAGTTCAAGTTTCATTCGTCACATCACTTAACTTGAAACTTGATAGGTCGTAATTGTTTGATCTGGAAGTCTTTTGTTAAACTAGCAAAGATGCAACAGTTTTGCATTCACACGTGTGGTCCTGAACCGATTCCTCTACGTCACGTTTCGTTTTTTCTTCCACATGACTTTGTGTGTTCGCCTCACCGTAGAGCAAAAGTCAACATTCCATCATTATTGATATCGAGTGTTTAGGTGAATCTCGCTCAAGAGGCCGAAAATTGTATCAATATTGCACACGAGCTGAGCAAACTACGCGACATCAATTCTGATGCTCACAGAAAGTTGGAGGATGCCTACGAGACTATTCGGTGAGATTTGATGACAGTAGTTGCAGTAAGCACAACTAGAGTACCGTTACACATAAAGCTTGTTCTCGAATGAGAATGTTTGATAGATATGTTTTACGTTTGATCTATATGACAAGTTCCGCAAAGTCAGATGATACGAGTGGATTCGAAAAGATTATCATATCCAGTTTTTTGTCATGTGAAATAAACACACAAAAGCAGGACGTGAATCAGTGAAAGTTGTAGAGTTACTTCTACGTGCCTTCTCACTTCAACTGTAGCGCACACCTATCCTTTAGAACAACAAATAATAATTCATTCACTCATGCGTATCAGGAACAAGTCAGGACGAATGAGATCACACTTAGTAATCGTTTGAACAATTTTATGATTGACAAACATATTTTATGATCTGTTTGCACAACAAAGAGTTGCTCACTGAACGTTGGAGCTTTACCTATTCGTGAGAAAAGCGGAGTAAATGTCTTATTACCAGGGAGCTGTCCCGTATGCGAAGTAAGAACGTGCAGACGTATAATAACTGTTCTTTGAGTAGTATAACATAATTTGTGTTCTGGAACGGTAAATCATCATCTTTGTTCTTGGCGGACATAAATGAATTCCATATTTCCAGTGAGCTGTCGTGTACGCGACGTGAAAATGTGACAGACACGGGATCCCAGGTGGACGATACCTCGATGATAGAACACATTCACTCCCTGCAGCAGGAACTGATAGAGGCCCACAATCGACAGTCGGAACATGAGAATACCATCAGGGACTGCAAGACACGAATCACGGTCAGCTAGTAACTATACTATAGGGATTATCCAGTTGTAGTTTGATCTCGACACACGAAAAGCAACGAGATCAAACTACAAACACAAAGAGCAAGATACACCGTATGTTAGGCACTGCAAGACACGAATTACGGTTAGCTAGTGTTTATATTATGGGGAGATACAAAATTTTCGTTGTAGTTTGATCTCGTTACACGACAAGCAACGGAATGAAACTACAAACACAGTGGGCTAGCACAACTTACACCGTAGGTCAGGGACTGCAACACGAATCACTGTCAGCTAGTAACTATACTATTCTCTTCAAGTAATCCTGAAATGTAACAAAAACTATCAAATGTAATGAAGTGAATAGTTGGAAAAAAATTACCTGCAACACCTGAACCAAAATAGACCTAAATCATCACGTTCTCTCTCATATTGTTTGATTTTTTTTACCGTTTTCTCGATATATCCGTTTCTCTAATTTGTCTACAATTCTTTATGCATATAAGTCGTTGCGCTTGGTAGTGATAAATGATGACAAATGGACAAGGGCTTGGAAAATGAGAAAATCAAGAACAGCGTATTCATAACAAAGGTGTTGAGGAAACTGATGAGTTTTTCACTGAAATGAACGATAGATTGAGTAGAAAATTGACAGTTCATTTCAATGCTCACACTCGCATGCGCCAATGCGTTATGATCTTGCAACTCCCAATAAGAGCAAAGGTTCCAAAGCACATTTGCTACTGACATGGTTTCTCATTAATACTCACAACTGATTATTTTGAAAACCACAATTTCTTTGTAAGTTAGTTTTGAAAATAAATGTTGACATATTTTTGATTACAGGAATTGGAATCGTCAAACAAGCGACTCCGCGAGCACGAGCCATCCGAAGGTGTAGCCGGACTGCAGGAGGAACTGATTTCAGTCAAAATGCGGGAGGCGGAGAGTGGTCTTGCTCTGAAGGAGATGCGACAGAGACTGTCTGAGCTGGAGCAGCATTGGGCGGTGAGTCGCAAGCTTTTTAACGCAAATTTGATAAGTAATCAGTTTTTCAACCTCATCATAGGTACCAAATCTATTATCTATGGAACCAAACGTTAGTTTTCAAGGAACAACACACCTATAAACCGAGCACTTGTCAAAAATCGGTAACTGGTATGAATTTGCTATGCATAACTAGTATAATGTTCAGAAGTACGTCCACGTGCGTGCCTTCGACCCCTCGACGGCGTCCATTGAGAAGGAGACAGCCGAACCAACCACCCCCTCCCAACCAAGTCCACCGCTCACATCCGCACGGTACGTGTTTGAGTGTTTTTTGTAGAGTATAAAAACGTATGATCAAAATGTGAAGTAACTGATGGTGTCATACTTTGTTCATGAAATCTGAGAGGTAGCGAACTTTTGATTTATTCAAATACAGAAAGAGTAAACTACAAACGTGCAGAAAACCCAAAATACTCTAATTGTTTTAGCCGGTTCTAACATCTTTATCACGATGTAAGTTACAGAGCGAGACTGGCAAAGATCACAGCCTCGTTCATGGGTTCCACCTCTGATGAGGACGGGATTACTGTAAGAGAGCTGGAGGACCAATTGATGGGCGTCAGAATAAAGGAGGCTGACACACTGGCTGAACTCAAGGAAATGAGGCAGAAGGTGAAAAAGAACGAACCACAATTTAACAGAAACGCTGATCGAAATGTCATGTGTAACACTTTTATTGAAGATCGATTGCAGTTTTTTACGGTCTCAAGTTTTAGGTTGAACACCAGACATTTTTCGTATTATAGATTGTTCATTAAGTGTTTCATTTTGTAGTTAATTCAGAATAAACTTCAAATCTAGTGAGATCGTTGGAGAGTGTAAAAAATTGTTATAATTGAGTTTTTCTATAAAACCTTACAACTCAGGTGATGGAGCTGGAAACGCAGAACCACGTCTGTACAAATCAGCTGAAGAGACAAGACGAAGAGATGAAGAGAACGAAAGAAGAGTTGGAGGTCACAACCAAGGTAGGGCTTGGTTTCGCGGTGTCAATTTTATATCATGAAATAAAGAATATTTTGACATTTTCCAAAAGAAAACGACAAATCCTTGTTTCGGGTTTTGATTGATAGTCCAATTTGTAACCACTTGGAACGTGTGAATCAATTGAGAATTACAGAACATGCGGTGGAAATAAAACATCATGACACCCATCTTGAAACCCCACGCGTACCCTTACGTGAAATATCAGTTTCTCTCTTTTCAGGAAAGAAAAGATCTTGAGGCCACTATTCGTCAAGAGAAGCAACGTTGTATAGAGAGGGAGTCGGAGCAGAATGAGCAGAGCATCATGGGACGATTGAAATACTCGGAGGCGATGCAGACCATTCACGAGCTCCGACAGTCGATTGCACAGCTGGAACTGAAGGTACGGAAACAACCGATTATTGATAAGGCTGACACTATATTGACTTGTAATAACATAAGAGTATTGATGGCTGACATTATACTGAAAGTGCTGTAACATAATGTTGTTCAGAAGGTTGTCACTATATTGAACTTACAGTAACATACGATTATGAATGCGACTGTCACTATATTAAAGCTACAGTTACATCGGATTACCTTCAATTCAATATTCACTATTCATGTTTGTTTAAGACTAACTTGTTCAATTTCAGAAAGCCGAGAAGTGGACCCAAAACCAGCTGAGAGGCAGCTCTGTGTGTGATCAAGACGATGACTCTGCAAGTTTTGTAAGTTTGGATTTCTTGTTTCTTCTCTGCACACTAACTTACACAGAAATGGATTTACGAAATAGATAATTTCATCTGTTTTCATTTTTTAAAACACAGTATGACTGAATTGTTTCAAATGTGAATAATTGAGATGTTTGATCTACATTGACGCTACGTTTTCCAGAACTCCCGCGCTTCGGTGTGTTCGAACGGAGACCAGTTGTCACTGGCCTCGGATGACATGAACGCATTGATAGCTGACATGACGGTCCGGGTACCTGTCCTGGACGGGTTGATAGAAGAAGACTCAACCACAGAGACAGAGGACAGACCTCGGGTGGGTCAGCAGCACATTCATTATCGTAATCTCTCTCTTTCACTATTTCTTCTGTCTCTATATCCCTACCTGCCTCTCTCTCTATCTCCTCTCGTTCTTTCCATGTCTATCTTTCTCTTCAATCCTCCATCTCTTTCTTTCTTTCTAATACACACACTACCTTCTTTTTCCTCAAGTTATTCACTTTTCTACGTCTAGATTCATATTTTGTGAGAATATCGATTGTTTTGTTCAGGAGAAACATGACGGGAACGACACGACGGATTCCGGCCTCCAATTGTCGGACGGCCAGTGACGTCAGCAACTAATCGATGATCAATCGATACACCAATCAATACGCGGTCTCCATAGTCCCATTCGAAATGTTGATATACATATATATACATAGTTACGGTATTTCTTTCATAACACGGTATTCCAGTGTGTACATTAGTTATGTGGGTTGTGAGAACGTTTTTGGACAGAAAAATGGTACAAAGAAGACTTGTTTTAGCAAATTGCTAACTTTTTCGTAATCAGTCGTTTTTGTGCCAGTTCATTGACTTCAATTCTGTTCGAATCTTATTTATGATTCTTGTGCTTGCATTTTGCATAAATTATTACCGTCTGTGATTTATTTTCCATCTTTTTCTCTGTTTTCTGTGGCCTTAAGATGTTTCGTGTTCCTAGCTTTGCTCATCTAGTTGTCTCGGTAATTTAATGTTTCTCTGTATTTTAGCGAAATTTACAATCAATTTTATCATGTTTTATCTGAACCGAAATTCTTCACGAAAATTGTGATAATTATTCGCCTTTTTTGTTTTCCGCACACAAGTCTGGCATTTGGCCACACCAGTTATTGTGATATCAAAGACACCCTAATAAATATTCAAGATATTCGCTGTTGATGTTCACTGGGAGAAGAACTATGTTAAAGCTTCCAAATAAACAGAAAAACTAAACTATAGTTATACTAAGACTACAATCACAGCATAAACTTTGTTTAAAATGAAGTCTTTTGTTTGAAGTATTTAGGTGATTAGCAGAAATCCAAGACCGGAAAATTGATTTCATAGGAGACACAATTCAATTTTTCAAAGCCATCAGTCAAAACATATCGATGTTTTATATAATAAAGTTCACGTTTTAGACATTTCTTCTTATTTCACGTGAAAATTCCTTTTACTCTGGGAGATATGAAATAATCAAAAAGGTAAGTTGGCATATAGTGAAGAAAAGTATACAGGGATATAAAAGGTGTAGTTACTTTCAACTTTTTAGATTGTGCAATGATTATTATCATTTCAACACCGCGCGAGCCGCTATTCCAGTCAGCTGGCTGCGATAAATGAGTTACCCGTACTAGATACGGCGCAGCCAGGGGCGCGCCTATATAGTCGGTTCGCAAGCCAAACCGATATGGCGCAGTCAAAACGTATGCAATAGCCCTGTGGCGTTGTGTATACCTATCTGTGCGAAATCTAGTTCGCTGAGGCGTTGCTGTCTCCTATGAAAAGGGTCGATGGTGTTCATATGTGAATGACATTTTGGTAAATAATTACTACAATGGCAAATTATTAGAAGTTTCTCTCTAGAGTTATCATTCAAGTAGACAAATTGTCTCCTCAACCTCTATATTTTAGAAAGTTGACATTACAACCAAGAGAGAAACACGAAATGTTCTCCATCGGGCATTCAAACATTGTTTTTATGTAAATGTAAAGGATGTAATTATCAATGCTACTAAAATTGGCATAGTTTATAGAGCACACAACATACTGTTGTTTCGGTCTCGTGATTAGTTATGTGATGCAGATTGGTGAAAAATTTCTTACCTCTACTGATTGAAAACTTTTATTCAGAAGTAAATGCGTGTACATAAACCAGCTTCACATTCTTTCGAAATGTATCAAATTTACAGTGGTATGCTAAATACTATCGCACTCCTCGGACTGTGAACTTCATTGCTTGAATTGGCGCTAATGAGAAGTGGAAACACAAATATCAAATTCGTGGGCAAACATTGAAAGCTATCAAACGGAAGAAATGAAACTAGTGCGCACAGTTCGCATTTTTCACTCCATCTGCTGTTCTTCAATTAAATTATTTCCGATTGAGAAACGTTTCCGTATTTTTAGCGAACCAATTCTATGAGCGGTGAAGAATCTGTACTTTGTAGTTTGAACCTTCTGGTTTCGCGCGCGTTTCTGTCTGACATGGGCTAGACCCTAGACGATCGACAAACCACTCATCTTATTTGGCAAAGTTGTTCGATCAGCGTATTGTTTTTATGTTCGAATTATATCATCATTAGTTTATATTTTATATGAACCTAGTCATGACATACTGCAAACTGAATTATACGTGGTTTAACTGTAAAAAGTAGTGTTGATTTTGTTCGTTTTAACTTTTTATGTTCCGGATAATGTTGCGGAGCTGTACCGATAACCGACACCCAAAATTTATCTTCCTAGCGACAAAAGAGTTTGTAACATTCAAACACGCCGAAGTCTAACAAGAGAAAGAAACTTTTACTGCGTTACTGTGTACTCCTCTCTCAGAGATTTCTGAGAATTATTCTCAATTGCGCTGAGGGTGATTAAGTGTATCGGTAATGGGTTATATATGACGCAATCCTCTTCTTTGTACAATTGCGTCCCACCAGCATATGTCACAGCTCTGTATATTTCTCTGAGCCCTCTCACTCTCAATTATTTTTTTTGATGTTTTTCTCGAAAAATGAACCTTACGCTGGTTTTTTCTTTTAGTCTGACGTGACTACGTTTTTCACACACCTAAAGAAAACTTTACAATTGCGCTGGCTAGGAATAAGATTAAAGAAATTTGGATGGTGTACTTGTCCAGGTCCTTTTCCATCATAGGAGCACGCACAGATAGTCGTTTGAAACAGTTTTTCACAGATTTGATTTCTGATAACCTCTGAAATAGTTTTCTGAATTCTTCAGATGAGGTTTTGCCTTATAATATAATCAGACGGTTTTCTTCTGTTTCTTACAATACGATATACGCGCTACTCACATTTTTCTGTAGTTATTTGTTAATTTTTCGAAGTGCTAGACTCCAAAGAACTACCAACTAATTGTGCGATCAGGACGTGATTTTCATAAGAGGTCAGGGGTCGGCAGGGCGTTGTCTCTGACCCATGACGCTACGGCATTGTACACTATTAGTGGGAGGGTCATCTAGCACTCGCCACAACTATTCTGGTGAACAAAAGGTCTTTTCGACATAAATATTCTTTCTTCCCCTTCCTTATGTTATTGATGATTTTCACTTTTTCTCCTTAGTTCAGTTACTCAAATTATCAACCTCTTGATTCTCCTCTCTGACACTTTGCTCTGTTTCAGTTTTTTTTTCTATTTCTTTTAGCTTCACGCTCTTTTTACCTTTTTCTCTAATCACAGCGCGAACTCTTTATTTTGTTTCTCACCTCATATTTCACCTTGATTTATCACCTAAGGAGTGAACTATTTTTCTTCCATTTATCTCGGTCGTATAAGAACCTCAACGCTTTATGATCTCTCATACGTTGAAAATAATGAATTGCGGTATTCATGTTTTTGAACGAATTCTAGTTTCACATTCAGCATCCCGCATATATGAAAGTCCCCCAAACAAGCGTCAGTAAAATAACCCGTAATTATATTTATTCTCAAAATTCTTAGTAGGAACCGTGGTACAGCTGTGCGAAATGCTACTGTTTTCGAATGCTGTTATTGAGTGCAGCAGTTTTCATAGGATCGGCGCTCTAGATCGGAAGCGTAACACGTGCATAAAAGGACGGGGGAACATTGCGCCTACCACTTTACTAGGTTGTAAAATAACACTCACTTGCTCTGCTTGCGTTTGACAGAACTACTTGATACGTACAGCGCGAAGTCAGGGATACAGTATCTTCACTTTCAACCTGAGCAACAACCATGAGATTGCATTGCTATCCATGCTGGTTGTTGGTGTATTGTTTGTCCACTTGTAGTGAATGACCGTATTTATGGCACAGTGCTAACACGGGTTTAGGTTGCGTCGTGACCTGATAGTGAACGTCTGGGAAACATTACTGAAACAAAATACTGAACGAAGAACAACTTCTTTTGCTCAATTCAACGATTTGTGTGTTTGAGAAGTCATACCACTTAACCGCTCTCTGTCTGTCTGTCAGAAGTAGCCTGCCATAATCTTTTCATTCTTACATGGATTGCTGCGTTGTACAGTTTACCCTCTCGAAGATTTTATGTTGTTGCCCAAATACTACTTGTGAAAAACTGCCTGATAGTTGCGGCTGTATACGGTACGTCTGCACGTGTGTGACAAATAGGGTAGAATCAGAAATTTCACGCAACAATATTGATTAAATTATTTTAACAAAATATGACCCCAACTTTGTTAGGATTCTAATCAATATACGATTCATCGTATTGTCTTCTTCTTTTGCTGCTCTGTTTGCTCTAGGGGTAAGCCGTATTGGCCCAATGCCAAACAGGGTCATATTGAACAATAGCGGTAAACTCGGTAATCTATAGGGGATGGGAATAGCTGAGTTGTAGTTTGATCTACGTAGAAAATAGATTTTTTGAACTATAACTAAAGTACGACGAGGCCAAACTACAAACCCATAGAAGTATAGTTACAACGTTCCATTAACCTAGAAAAGTCTGTGCTATTTTGAAGCCCATGTAGTTCGCTAAAACGTGTAGAGCACATCATAACTCAATGACCTGAAGTGACAACGTGCTCATTTGACGTTTGTTAGCCTTTCACACCTGTTCCACTCATTTGTAGACGTTTCCAACTTTGTTTGGCTTTTTTAGATTCACTGTTATTGAGTTTCAAATGTTCATCCTCAAAATGGTGATGCGCCGAGTCAATGTCTCACATTGTGTCAAAACAGCTTCACCAACTGTCTATTCCTTCTATTTTAGTTACGTAATAGTTGTTTTTTCATTTGCTAGATATAAGGTCGCTCTATAAAGTGACAGTTAGTTTTGTCGATCTGATCTAGATTTTTAGTTTGATCCTGTTGCAGTGTTTTGAAGTACATTTGAGTTTGACAGCTTGTAATACAACTCAATAAGGTACAATCCAACCAACCCCCATTTTCCGAAGTTGTGTGTTATTCTGGTGTGTGATAGTATGAACTATGACCCAAACATCTTTTTTAAGTTTCCGACTAGTGTGGCAACTCTGCGGCCATGTTGGGGATTCCGTTCCTCAGCAAATTCATCGAGAGTACTGTGAAACGACAGACGGTGAGTCAAAATATAAATCGGGAAAATGAAATATGACTAAGTCATTTATTCTTTTCTTTAATCCAAGGTGAAACAGTTTTCGTTATTGTACAATTTTTGATCTTTCATTCATTAAGTTCATAGTAACACATTTGGAAATTACTCCAGGTTTCACATGACTTCTCTATAATCATTTAGTATAGGCAACTTTTATGTTCCAGGTGGCCGATTCTGTCGACTATCTCAACTACTACGTGACGACTTGTCTGCTTGCCTTCTTTTCCCTCGCAATCTCCGCCAAACAGTATTTCGGGTCCCCGATTCAATGCTGGGCCCCAAACGAGTTCAAAGGTACACTTTAACATGATTAGTAATCGTTATCGTTGTATGCGAAACACTCGAGGGTTAATTAGCAAGTTCTGGGGATCACGTGAAGAGAGATAACAAGTTTCATAGAGTTGTTTTCTGATCTATCTCTGTATAAGGATATCTTAATTTTTGTCACATGCGAACAATTCGTATGGTTTTTACCAAGTGCTCTCCGATTTAAAAACTACTTAGTTTCGGAATCGGTACTTAAAGGTGTATCAAAAGTTATAATGAATTGACTTGATTTCAGGAAGTTGGGAGAAGTATGCGGAGAACTACTGCTTCATTGCCAGTTCCTACCATATCCCGATGGACCAGGATATTCCCAGCGACACCGCCGAGCGGGCCGATCAAATCAGCTACTATCGTTGGGTGCCCATCATGCTGGCTATTCAGGTTGGTACTCGTTTTCGTCAACGTGAAATCACGTGTTCAAAAATTGTTTGGATAAAATTGAGTTTTGGTTCGAAATTTCGTGTTTTCGGGATTGAACAAAAATGCAATCACATCGAATAGTTTTAGGTCGGACCATAACGTCCAGAGTGTGTTCACATGTAATGCACGGGACTTAGTTTTCAAGACTTGCAGTTTTATGTTCAAGCCTATGTGGTGTATGTTGCCTTATCCTCCTGTGTTTGTAGTTTTATCTCGTTTTTTGTTTGGTGGAAATGGTTAATTATGCATATACCGGAATCAAACTAAAACGAAAAGTGTTGTTGAAACTGTATTACAGATGTATTTCCATTTCAGGCCTTCTGTTTCTTCATTCCCAATTGGATATGGAATATGCTTCATAAGCAAACTGGTTGGTTACTCAAATCTTGATTTGAAAAAAAGTTGATAATACAGTTTTTTGCTATTTTCCCACGTGATGTTAGCGTGACTTCACGAAACTTTGTTCGAAAGAAAGCTACCTCGCGTGTTGCCATTCACTCTATACTTCTCTAACTTATGAACCTATGTTTAGTTATAGTACTGTTGCACATATTTGTTTTCGATCTGTCGCTTTTCGAAACACATAACGATTTTTTCATGAGACGCAATAGTTTCATGCTTTTCAATACTTGTGTGATTTCAGCTGTGAACCCTAAAGCCTTTCTGGAGGAAGCGGAGAACATTCAACATCTTTGTGGAGAGGAGAGAGACAAAGAAATTACCTCTTTGGCAAACTACTTTATGGACACCGTTTCCGTTTTCGGTAATCCACGATACGAGAGAAGGGTGAGTTTCCCATTTTCTTGAACGAGGTTAGGAAGCTTCGGTGAACAAAGAGTATTCCAAGTATCACGAGAGTGTCGCTTTCCGCACGTTTATGTCTTCTACTGTCACTTTTTATTCTCAGGTTCACTGATTTAGCAGACATAAGCTTCATACACGAGTTTATAGTGTTTAGTTGAAAGAACATGATTTTGATTGTAAAGCTTAAATTTTATCGCATAATCGGGAAATTCGGAATTATCATCTCAATTTTTTTATAGAGTTGTAGTTCCTCAAAAATATTCTATAAAGTCATGAAATGTTACAGTTACGGACCTCGGCGCGGAGCGGGAACAATGCCATGTATCTCTACCTAGCGACGAAAGGCGCCTATGTGGCCAACATTTTCTTCCAAATGATACTTCTCAACCATTTCATTGGAGAGAACTACATTCACTGGGGCTATCAGGTATAGTTTGAAGAATCCAGATCTTCTGATATTCTAATGCAATTTCAGGTCTCTAATTGTACTTTTCTAACTGGAAAGAACGGAAGTTGTTGAAGTAGAAAGAAGTAGTAACATAACTTGAAACATAACTTGTGACAAAAGTTTTGTTCTCAACTAGCTAGATCAGTGACGGAACGAAGCACAGGCAGGCTATATGCTGTTTGGTCCTAGAGATTTTCTACCTATTACCTTATTATTTCAAAAATTGAAGTTCCTCTCATTTAGGTTGCAATGAATGTGATTCAAGGAAAGGAGTGGGAAGAATCTACAGTGTTTCCCCGTATAATTATGTGCGATTTTGAGGTAACAATCAATTCACATCCCGTGTGTAGGAAAATATCGACAGCTATATCCCAACCTGCGCCTCTCGCTTTGTACACTGTTTCTGTTTTGTGGAAACAGTATGAGAAAAAAGTCCACAGTGAAAAAAGTGTAGTTTAGTCTGCATGTATAGCATAGATGGTCAATCACGGTATAGTATTAGCATTTCCTTCTTTGAGTCATTCGACCACTACACATGTTGACAGTTTCTGTAGGATATCATATTTGTTCGTATCCTTA
This sequence comes from Litoditis marina, assembly GCA_964036275.1. Classification (NCBI taxonomy): domain Eukaryota; kingdom Metazoa; phylum Nematoda; class Chromadorea; order Rhabditida; family Rhabditidae; genus Litoditis; species Litoditis marina. Next base: position 2,470,421 of record OZ038434.1, on the reverse strand, counting down.
GTAATTGATGACTGTCAGGTACGTCGTTTGGGCAAGAACCAGAACTACACGATTCAGTGTGTCATCATGATGAACATGATCAACGAGAAACTATACCTATTCCTCTATTTCTGGTGAGTCATCTTATGTTCCGTTTGAATGTATGTTTTTCTCTTCCGTCCTGTCATTTCTATCCTGCTCTCTCTCACTCCCGACCGTCCTCTCTCTCCCTCTGTTCATCTCTCTCTCTCTCTTTTCATCTTTCTCCCTGGAATCTATTTCATCGTTTCTGTATTAGTAATTTGTCCTTCAGGCTCATCTTCCTTGGAATTACCACCCTGGTGAACTTCTGCTACTACGTGGTCATGATGATGGTTCCCCAACTACGAACTCGTCTCGTTCTTTTTAACATTGACGGAAATATGAAGGTATAAAATTCTCATTTTCAGCCGGTAAAGCTCTTTCCGAACCAAGGCTATACCCTATATGGTGTATGTTGCCCTATGCCCTATGCCCTATGCCCTATGTTGTATATTGTGTAGGTAGTTTGATCCCATTGCTTTACCGAAATTCGTGAAATATGTCGAGTAGAGAAATCAAACTGCAAAAACGGAAGTTTTGTCAATTCCTAGAATTGGGAACTGTTGGATTATTTGAGTTTCGTTATTGTTAAACATAATGAAACGTAGTAAACTGTCTCTTTAGGTTTTTGCAGAAAAAAAGTGAAGTTATTAACACCAGACATAGTGTTTTGTTGTTTTTCTGGGCACTAGCTGGTTTGTAATTATTGTTTTAGTATAATACTAGTTGTAAAACATACATTATTGTGTATTAATTCGTTGTTTATTCAGAGCGCCGGAGGCATGAGACGTCGTGATCTAGAACGATTTGTGGCTGAATGTCTGCACCCCGACGGAGTTCTTCTACTACAGTTCCTGAAGCAACACGTGGGAGGGAGGGTGACCTTTGAACTCACCAACAAACTCATGGCCATGTACTCCACTCAGGAGGTGGGATCAGACTACAAAGTACGTAGGAAAAGGAATATTTTGAGGAGTTGTGAGATAGATAGCAACTTTGTGGAGGTAAATTCGGAAAGCGTCAGAAGGATAGTCTGAACATTTAGTTGGTAAAATGAAGAGCTTTCACAGCGCGGGAATGTAATTGATTTTTTGTATTGTGTTATCGATTGAATGAATTTTCAGAGTTTCTCGGACGATTCAATTGAGAAACATCCCCATTCTCCCCTGCTCGAGAAATACTCGCAGCCACCCAACTATCATCATCATTACCCCACCAAGGTTGGTTAAATTTCATCATGGAAGTATTGTAAACGTCGAGATATTAAGATAAATTGAACTATTTACAACAGATCCGTTGTGGATTTGGAGAGTGGATCTCAATGAAATTTTTCGCATGTGAGTTAAAGGAGGACGACTTTATGGACCAATCTCGTGTCAACGGTTCTTTAAACTGAAATTGAAAAATGTATTGCAGTTCAAAGGATTGAAGCGTTGGAATCAGACCACATACTCGTCCTTCTTTAACTGAATTTTTCTACTTCTCAATGAAACAAACAGAGCTTTGTGAGCATTTAGAACATGGCAGTATTTCACAAAGTTTTCCAACATAAATTAGAACATCCTAATAATTTTTTCTTTCAGCCTTCCTATTACCCCTCAATTTCTTCCGCCAACAAAACGTTTGAGTCTGCGCCACCCATGGCAGACGATTACATGGATCGAGGAACGATGAGAGTTGGCGAGAAGTCGCCGAGAGGTTCCCGCGGTAGTCCCACCGAAGTATAGGTTCGGCGAGATAGTTTGTTAAACCTTCCTTAAAAAACCCAGCAAATTGTATTTGATAGAAACGGTTCACCGTTATGATCGAATCGTTGCTTCACCAGCTAGTGGTTTTCTCAATGTTCATCTCCATTTTAAACTGTTGGAACCTCTATATCACAACAAATAGTATTATGTTGATGCCTCAAGTCTCTCAAGTTCTCTCATTTTTGCAGCAGTTACAATGACTGCTTAGTTTTTGAGACTCATTTTATTATGATAATCTGTTATTCGTAAGTTTATGTTCTTCCTCGATGGTCTCAATTTAGGTTGTAAGTTAAGTTTGTAGGTATTGATTATGCCCAGTCTGTACGATATTCGTTGGTGTGTTTCACTGTATTGGTTTTATTTTCGTATTAATCCCAACTTACTATTGTGTACGAGTAGTTCAATTATTGTACGCATTTTGCTCATTTGGTGCCTAATGAAAGTGTTTCGATATCACCACTATCTTGGATTGATACACTTCCAATTCAATATCCATTAATTCTCACACTCACTTAATTGCTTGGAAACTTGAAAATGAAAGAATTTGATTCACGCTATAAGTCATCGCCATCTAAGAAACTAACTTTTCTTTCTTCAAAAATGTGTGAACGATGGAATTCTGGTAATTGGTTTAGAAAAAATGGAAGATTTTTTTCTGGTTTTCTAATCAAACTGACATGAAAAGCAGGAATACATTTGCCGTTAAAATGTTTGATTAACTTTTTTCTTATACTTCGTCTACAAAGAGCAAACCTACTAGAATGCTTTTGACTTCTTCAGAAAGAACATCTATTGATATAGTTGTTCATTCGAGTACTGCGATAAAGATTTGTCAACAAAGATGGGGCAAATAAAACGGTTCGAACCGCCCTGGTTTTGATGGTTTCAGTCACAACCTTCGGAACATAATTTGAACAATTCTCAGTAGTTTCTATATTTTGTTTGGTGTTTCTAATGTCCTTCTGGCAACAATAATAGAAAATTCATTTCTGATTTTTTTATGATTAATATTGAATCTACTGCTTGTGTTGAATGGAACTGAAAATTGGAACACGTTTTTTTTCTCGTGACTGCAAGAAACTTTTACTATTCCCCTGAAATACCCATGTACTATGAGATTCTAACTTCCCTATTCTTTTTTTAATCCAGGAAGAAAATCATTGAATGAAAGTAAAGCAATACTCTTAACAAATCTAACCAGGTATTCAGTGTTCCAAAGTATGTAACGGGTCGAACGCGATAAAAGTATAACCGATTGCAATAAAAATAGAATAATTTTGCGGAAGTTGCCTGGCAGCACATCAATCACCATAGTGAAATCGATAGCCTCGAGCACACTTTCCGGTTTATTCTGGGTTTGCAAACCCATTATTTTTTTCAATTCTTCAAATTTAATTCAAAGTATATAATGTATCTAAACAAAGAATATCTTAAACGTTTAGTCGATTTTTATCCCAAACTCGAAGTTGAGAAAATAAGAAGTGGTGCTTTGCCTGTATGCTAGATGTTTGATTGTTTAAACATTGTAATTTACAGGTAATAAAAAACAGAAACAAATCTAAATAGTTGAAAAGATGAAAACGGTACTTCTCTGTATGCTAGATGTTTGAATATTGTAATCTATAGCTAACAAAAAACAAACAAAAAATGACGTTTCTGTTGTGAAGTGGAGGTATTTTTGAGATGTCACGTAACCAACAGGTGGCTCTGGGCGGCTCTCATTGCTTTGCCGGCAGATTGAGTTATCGGAAACACATTCTTATTAACGTTTTCCTCCAGTGGATACGGAGTCGTATTGCGGTTTATTATAAGGTACATGTGATTTTCACTCTTTATCTCTATCTCTATCTATCTCAATCTCTCTCTCCATCTCTTTATCTCTCCATTTCCATCTCTCTTTTTCTATCTTTTCATTTTCAGTTTTTAGTTTATTCATTTTGCAAAAACCGTTCTTCTTTATCCTCCTCTCTTTCCCACTCCGATATCTCCCTTTCTATCCCTTTCCTCTCCTCTTTTTTCTGTCGTTTTCTCTCTTCCTTTTATTTCTCTCTCATCTCCACGTGTATCTGTGTTTGTGTCATTTTAACTCTATTTCTTTCTCTCCCTTTCTCTCTCACTTTCTCTCTCTCTCTCCCCTTTCTTCCTCTCTCTCTCTCATCTTTATCAAACCCGCTCTTTCTGTCATCCACTCTCATCTTCTCTGCGTCCCTACCTGTTCTTTTCATGTTACTGCACTCGACACATCTCTCCAAACCAGAAGGATTGAAATAGCTCAGCCTTGCTTTCTTAAAAGCTCAGAACCTCTTTCTCAGAAAAATTCGGAAAGCACAAGTGTAAACGTCACTTGTAATCGTAGGAACCAAAGTTGCAGTTCAAACTTGAACCAAACTTAACAGAAAACATCTTGTTTTCGTTAAAATCATGGTGGAAGTTGTCTACTTCACGATAAAAGTCACTGCAAAGTACAAAAGAGCCATGGTGAATTTTTTTAGTTGTATTTAACTTCGTCATAGAATGAATCAACACATCACAGTTGGCATCGATGATAATTTCGTAATCCTTCCGAAGTATTACGTCGATTTGCATCACAATTCGGAATGTCATTGTACTGACGTGAGTTCGATGAAAAACTGCGTTGACACTATAATCGGACCAAATAGACCGAATTTTGACTGCATCTGTCTATTTTATCAAAATTTTGCGCCAGTATTTTTCTAACAGAACACCCACATTCAGGAACACATTCAAAGATTATCTGATTTCGAGGGCGTGAAAAAAGTTACAGACAAAATCATATTTATCAGTCGACCTTTCTCATTACAATCTCCTTCAAGCCATCGGAACTATACGATAATTCCATCATTAGGGTTCGCTCCTATCGAAGAAAGCTTTTACGGTGTATGTTGCTCTCCCTCGGTGTGTTTGTTCGGTGTGTTTATAGTTTGATTCTACGGTTTTTGGTAGAAGTGTGGAAATTAATTCGTACGCTGTGATCAAACTACAACAACTATTGAGTACACCCTATAGTTGTACTTTGTTGGCTCACTTGATGATGTTACAGAATGTTTATGAACGCAGGAAATCAATCCAGTGTGTGAAAGATCGAATCTCGTACACATTAAGAACAGTTCACAGATCAAAGCTGAAAAAAGAAAGATAATGAATCACATAATGTTGAAATTTTATCAATATATAGTGATAATGTAGTTTGAGATGAATGTATAGTCAAAATGTGAATTTGATAGAGAAATGGTAGGTAACATCTGACTTCTCTATGATACACCCTGGCAGAACACCTTATCTTTCTCTCGCTCTTGCTCCCTCTCTCTCAATATCTTCCTTTTACTTTCATGTCAATTATCAGATCAAAGTTCAGTTACAACTCTAGTGCCTACGTGACAAATGAAAAGTCTACGTGCCTTTTTCGAGTTTCCACCAGTTTTCGTGCATTTTCACGGTTTTGTTTTCAAGTATCTTTTCTTGGATATCTCATTTTCATTCGAATCATTCATCCATCACTCGTCCTAACGGTAGGTTGCTTGGTTAGAGTATCGTCAATGTTCGATTTTTCGTAGAGTTTGAGTATCTTCAGTCTTAATTTTCAGAATTCAGTTTGAATCGGCTTTTTGGTTTTGTAATGATTTTGTACTGAACTATATATGTTTATTTCAGATCTAACCGACCGAAACACTAACTATGGTTAGTTTTATCTTCAATTCTTATCAGTATCACACAGTTTCGCACTTCCATCTTTTTTTACTAAGTAAGACTAAGTAAATTGTGTACTATAACGGTTCACAACCCAAAAAGCAGGCTTCCTACCAAAGCCTGATAATTCCTGTTCTAGCAGTTCGTTCTCGTAATTTTTCCAGAAGAACAGTTCAACTGCCATTTGAATAGAATAGATGTGGTTTATTCAACAATGACTTGACATTTGTGTTATGTCTCTGTTCCAGGCACCCGTAGAGAGAAAAAGTATCGACCTCGCTCCCCTCAAGGCAGCTAAAGTTCCCATCTTTTTCATTGTCGATAAGTTTATTTGTATTAGAAATTCTCAGATAAATTGAATAACGATATTAATAGGAGTTGCAAAAGTCTGAAACAATATTATGACTTGTTTCTATATAAATTCTTTCTTTTGACACTTATACATAACAGACATACTTTCAATTCTATTCTTATTTCTGATTACGTACTCTGAGTGTTCTGATAAACATTTCATTCCAGGAGGTCCCGGCTCGGGAAAGGGAACCCAGTGCGAGAAGATTGTCGCCAAATATGGATTGAGTCATCTCTCGTCCGGTGACTTGTTGAGGTAGTAGTTGTTTTATTTGTTTTTAATAACATTAATTATTCAAATTTGTTTCCCTAATCAAAAACTGTTGTCGTTCCAGAGATGAAGTGAAGTCCGGCTCTGCTCGAGGTGCTCAGCTCACAGCTATCATGGAGGCCGGTCAACTCGTTCCTTTGGTAAGTTTGTTTCCCTCTGAGAAACTTTTTCCATGGAAATGTAATATTTTCACGATTGAAAGTTGGGAAGATTCGATTTCTGGCCGTATGAACTATTCAATAACATAATTCATCATTTAATTTTATATTGTGTTGAATTTATGTCCCTGTGAAAATATGGAGATAGTGTTTTTAGGAGGTTGTTCTGGACCTGATCAAGGAGGCTATGCTGAAGGCGGTCGCGAAGGGCAGCAAGGGATTCCTGATTGATGGTTACCCGAGAGAAGTTGCTCAGGGAGAACAGTTTGAGAAGGAGGTACGCCATTTTAGAATTCCTCATTTTTTGTAAAAGATACGATGAAACACTATAGTTTGAGTTTTCGAAATGAGATATGAGCAATTACTTTGAGAGCGCGTAATTCCTGTGCGTAAGCTCTTTTTCGTAAGACTAATTCCTAGATATTTGAAGTCTGAGAAGCTGAATTAAATGTGTTCCTTTTCAAGTATGTATTTTGCAGATCCAAGAGGCTAAGTTGGTGTTGTTCTTTGATGTCGCCGAGGAGACTCTCGTGAAACGACTGTTGAAGAGGGCAGAAACCAGGTGGGTGGAGAGATAATCGGAAAGATGGAGACATGAGAGAGAGAGAGAGAGTAGAGAGAGAGAAAAAAGAAACGTAGAAAGAGAAAAAGAAAGAGTTATGTCCTGGGAGATGAAAAAAATAAGGAAGAAAGAGAGAGAGAGGTGGGGGGGGGGGGAAGAAGGTCATACTCTGTTTTTCTCTTCTCTTGTCGGAATGTTTTAGTTTCAATTAATCTGTACCTTGTTTAAGTGGTCGCGCCGACGACAACATGGAGACGATCAAGAAGCGTCTGCACACCTTCACCACCGCCACCGCCCCCGTCGTATCCCATTACGAGAAGAAGGGAAAATTGGTCAAGGTTCGTGTTTATCATTATTCTGAGACACATCAAGGATGTATCCCCTCCCTCATCTTTTTTCAGTTGGTTTTGCAGAAATTGAAGCCCCCCATTAGAGGATATGCATCCGTCCTGTGCGGGGGTCAAACTCGAATTTTTGTTTATTTGGGATCATATTTTTACGACAAGCTGTTCATGTACAGTACTAATGTTCATAGAACAAAATCGTTTAAATTATGCTCCTGCTCTGCTCCAACTGGTGCCCACGAGAACACCAGTCCCAGCGGCTGTGGTGAAAATAGTCGATCGTAGAATCCGGTATATATAATTTTTTATTTCCCAATTACAGATCAACGCCGAGGGAGCAGTCGACCCTATTTTTGCCATTGTCGTCAATCACTTGGACAAGGCCATGGCCAAGTAGATCAAGCTAGGAAATGATCAATAAAGAGTTTTATTGAACTGTTGCACCATTTACAAGTTTATCAGAATTCTCAGAATTTCTGCTCAACGACCATATCCTCAGAACCGAATAATTAATTAACGAGTAATGAAAGTTAAACGAATAGTAAATATTCACTCACTGTAAATTGTGATTGAACAAAGCAGTAAGAAAATGGATATATCGTTTTTATTGCTTGTCGTATGAGGGTTCTCATCGTTAACAGATTTTTGATTTGTTCTGCCGTCCTTAATTGTTTTGAGAAGAAAAAAGAACATAAAAATTATGACTGTAGGAGTCTCCGCGGGAACGAAGAAAACTGTGAAAGCAAACAAAAATTACTACCCCTAAATTTTTCGAACACATCTTACTTTCGTATTTCCCGTTACGTGGTTTTTCCCTGAAAATGAAAACGGGGTTCCTTGTCAATTAAAACATGTCCGTTCGTGAACAGTGGAAAGTTTCATTTCTCATTACACAAAATGAAGCTCCATGTGCGGCAGTTCTATGACAAAGCCAAAGATTCTACTTTGGATGTGTTTCGCAAATTGGCAAAAGGTGAGGATTTGTGTTTTTCTTCTTTATAGTCTTCGCTCAAACAAGGGTGGAAAACTACTGTGCATTTTGTTGTGTTTCCGGGATATGTTTCACCTCCTAAACTTAGTTAATTTTGTATTGTCATAGTGAAACTACGAGTTTGACGACCCTACTATTCATTTTCAACATTCAATCAATTCACTCTGAATAACTACGTGTTTTGCAGGAATGTCTTTTGAAGAAATCGCCACTACTCATTTGCTTCTAGTGGTTAGTTGATTATTCAAATTTTCAAAATAAGCAATAAGTTGGAATGTTTGTCTACCTACTGCATGGAGTTCAGTTTTATAGTAAACAGAAGGAAATGCTTTCAAAAACATAGCTCGCATTGTTTAACTAAGTATTTATAAGAATAATCGTTGGAAAACTCAACATTTGTCAACTAGTGAACCTACAATTTGAAAAAAATACTAACTACACAAGTTGACACACAAGTTGACGTTTGCTTGACTCTCGCTGTACGGCATTGAGTGAAACCGACTGATCAAACTGAAGTGCCCCGCCCCTTTTCACAATTGCAAAACCCGTACTAGATACGGCGGGACGCGGGATGCGCCCTCTCAATCTATTCATTTAGTTGCGTGTAAACAGTCAATGAAGATAGCAATTTATGAATTCCTCGTTTGCTATGCACCCTGAGCGTTACCTATCCCATCTGAGGCTGTTTAAAATATACAGTGATTTTGAAGAGTTTGAAGTGTTCTAAAAATGTACATAAACAGAAAGTATTGTAGGAATATTTCGTTGTTCAATAAATCGTTGGGGGATATTTATTTTTCATTCGTCTTCACTTTGATGTAAGATTATAAGTTGAAATCAAATTCTGCAAAAACCTCTGTAAAAATCTTATCCGAAACGATAGTTTTCGTAACCATACGGGTAATGAACGAGATACCAGAGTCGGAAATTTTTCGGAGCATACAGACAAACGACAAGAGTTTTTACAATTGGAACAATGTGTTTGTCTATGTTCCTAATAAATTTATGTATTTGTTACACACCGTTTTTCAGCGTCGTGTTCTGCCTACATTTGCTCATTTCTCGGTTGAATGTGTTGTGATCTACTTTCTATTCCACATTTATTTGCTCTACGCAATCACTTACTCCATCTCAAAATTGATCGTGAAACAGACAAAAGTGAAAGGAGCCAAACTTATTCCCAATTTCGGCGGCTGGAAGGAGCAGGTGAGAACAAACCTTTTGACAGATTTCGGTGATGTAACGCTTTCGTATGTGAGGAAGGGGTTGTACATTGTGGATACGGGTCCAATCAGTCGTTCTATGGTTTGCGAACCCCATAGTACAAAAGACAGGATTTGGATCTAAATTTCTTATATCCACTGGACAAACTATTATTCTCAAGTTTGTATTAGTCGTAATTCGTTTTCAATTTTGCGTTTTCTGTTCACCAATTGGAGAATAAGGCGACTCCAACACACCTTACGTTTTTCATCTCAGTACTTTCATAGATGTTATTGGAATGGTATTGAATTTTGTCCTATGTAATTGTTCCATTTTCAGATCAAGATCTTTGTAACTTCTCTCGTGGTTTTCCATTGGTTTTCGTCGTTTTCGCTGGCAACGTCCAGTTGGACTTCTCTCTTCTCATGGGCCATGCAAATTCGACCCCAAATCACGATCAAACCACAGATTGTGAGTTCGTCGAGAAGAATATGTTGTTGATGCGAGTTTATCCATAGCTGCTTCGGGGCTTTTGGGCATGGAACCCACGCTCTGATCCTTTTCTTTTTAGAAATCGATAGCATCGTATAGTTCTATCAATTTCTACTAGTAATTTGCAGTTTCTTTACAATATGTCTGGAGATTGTTTTGAAAAATGCGGTATACTTTTTGAACCAGATATGTAGTGTTTTTCCTTTTTCAGAAAGTTGTCACTCGCACCAACTCTTGTCACTCGATTCATTCGAATATGTCATTCAGTATGGAAGATGTGAGTTGAACTTTAATACAACCTTTCTCGCCTTACTTCCAATCTTACTTCATCTTACTTCCAACCCGACGTCATACTCATACATTTTCTAGTACGACACTGATGTACGGATGTCGTTGGCTCCATCTGATGACGTCACCCGTTCCACTCTCCGTCGGATTCAGTCTTCGTCACGCTCTATCTCCACGGCTACCGATCTCCTAGCTGCATCGTTAGTTTTCATTATTTCCATCGAGCCAGCGCTTGAAAAACATGAACAACACATTTTACCACATAATCTCTCGTTTCCATTTTGTCCGGTTGCAGATTTTGTGAAGAATAAATGATATAGGTGTTCTACTCAATTATTAATAACATTTTCTAAGTTGATTTTGTGTTTTTGTTTGAATCCAATTTTCTAAGAAATAACTGGCACAGCACCACAACACTCATACATAGGCAGAATAAAGAATTTAAAAACTATTGTATTTTCGAAACTGAGGAATCATGTGAGAGGAGAGGGCAGATATGTTTCGTTACGTGAAACTGACGTAGCGACGTTAATGATGTTTTATGATTGATAATCATTGTTCCAGCGTATCAACTCGTAGTAGATCTCAAGAATCGAACTTTTCCTGGGAGTCATTCGGATCGGACAGATGCGAGGACGAAATCGATTTGGACGAAGAGTTGGAGAACATTGGAAATAATGTGAGTAGTACTTTAGCCTCTGCGATGTGTAAGAGTACTATTTCTGCCTTTCTGCCTACAATCTGAGGTTTTATTGTACAATCGTCCCCCCCTTGAGCCGAAATAGGTTGGAATCCGACCCGTAGTACAATCACCCCCCACCCCGAGGGGGGTGATTGTACAACGTCCTTCTTTACTGCAGGTTTGGATTGAGTGGGGGGCGATTGTTAGACAGGTCCGGGGTTGTACTATTACCCCCCCCCCCCATTTTGTATTGTGGAGGGTGATTGTTAAACGTCGACATTGTAAAATTACCCCCCATTTACAATGACCCCCCATTCACAATCACCCCCCTCTCTATAGGGAATCGTATTGGGAGGGGGGTGATAGTACTACGCGGGGGGGGGGGGGACTTAAGGTGAGGGGGGGGGGGGGGGCAATTGTACAAATCTGACATGAAAAGTTTCCAGAAAAAAATTACGCCTCAGATTTTGAAATACTCGCCAATGATGAATTCGAAACCGTAGAAAACTTTATGAGGTTATCACTCTAGGGTTGGCTTCTAAAACAGTTAGACATTTCAAAATGAGCTCGCATTTTCAGACGAGCTTCAGCCTAGAAGATTTCAACTCAGGATGGAACAACCAGGAGCTTCCTATGGAAAGTGAGTTGTGAAGATGAGTGCTAATTTAAAATATCTTTCTCATGCGGAGGACAACATTTAAGTGAACCATTCTCAGTGCATCTCTACTTTGGTCGTTTTACATAACATCTACATATTTTTTATGAATGTCGAGAAATTCATTTCAGCTTCGGATGACGTGGAATTTGAGAGTGAGGCCACTACTCCTATCCCCTGCGGCTCAGTCTACAGCACGCCAGACAACAAATTTATGACAGCCGCACGAAAAGTATTGAATACTAAGGTTTGTCTACATCTGGCTCTGTTGTAAGAGCAGTTTCTCTGTGTTAGATTGAATTAATAGAATGGAACCTAGTGTCATTGATTGAATTAGTGATTTCCGTCGGTGTAATTTGCGCGGTGCAAATCGCGCGCAGCGCGAAGCGCTGCGTGTGAGTTGTGTTTGGTTTGGCCATTGCGCACTCATTTTTGGCTTTCAAACCACAAAAGTCTTCAAATAAAACATTTTTTTCGAAATTTAAAAAGAGGAAGAGCTAGATATCTATTAAATACATGTTGTGTAGAAAAATTAGGAAAATCGGTCAAGGTTGAAAAAAGTTATGCTGTCGTGTCGTTATGAAAATTTCCGTTGTCCCTCGTCGCTCGTCCCTCGTCCCTCGTCCGATGTCCGCAGAGAAAATAATTTTTTTAACTACTGAACCGATTCGGCTGAAATTTGGCACACATGCGTAGATCCCGAAGTTAGCCCGGCCCCCAACGTTTGGTGTCGTCACGTTCTGTTTGGCGCTTGGCGCGGGCGCCAATAGGCGCCAGAAGCTGGAAAATGTGTGTTCCTATGGATGAAATGCTCCGAAATTTAGTACAGAGGTTAGATTAGTGAATCTCAGCCTTTTCTGAAAATTTGGTGTTATGGTTCATATTTGGCGCCAAACGCTGGCGCCCAGTGGCGCCAAATTAGAACAACGCCAGGGAAGTAAGGTAACGAGCGAAATGTTCCCCAGATGTCCGAACTATGAACATAGTTGACGAATACGGCTTGGATATCAACATTTCTTCAACATTCTGCGCCAAAACGGTACTTTACCCGCCAAATGGCGCCAAAATTGAAAATAGGGTTTCTGAACCAAAAAACAGTCGGAAATTGTGCTAATTGGTCGAGGAAAGTTCATTCCAGTTGTTTGTTACCAATTAGAGTTACATGTTTCATATTTGGCGCCAATGGCTGGCGCCCGTTCGCGCCAATTGAGAAAAGATTTTCTTTGTACTGTAATAACGCAGATTTTTCACAATACTCAGATTTAAATTAACGAAGCGGAAAAAAACAGTTTTTTGAACCAGTTTCGCCTATCACGCCAATTTAAGAGGTTAATTAGCGCCGAAAATGTTTTGAAAAACCAGGTGCACATCGTTTGAAAACTTGGAACTTCCAGATATCAGGATGTTTGATAGTCACCACTATTCAAAAATCTTTCTCTAAGTCAACTCAAGGAGTGGTTGTACTAGTACAACTAGCAAAAAGAGAACAATTCGTAAAGAGTGGGGGACCAGGAAGTGTGTGAGTTCTGTTTGGTTTCACCGTTTTCAGCAAAAAGTGAACAATACGATGTTGTGAATGAGTGTGCAGCAAAAGTAGAACCATACATTTGTTTGCACAACGGTTCACATTGTTTTCAGGTAAAATCACTATGCATTTTCACGTTCAAGTTATACTTTGTATATTCTGTTTTTTTGTGAACCGTAGTGCAAACAAATGTATTGTTCTACTTTTGTTGCACACTCATTCACAACATCGTATTGTTCACTTTTTGCTGAAAACGGTGAAACCAAACAGAACTCACACACTTCCTGGTCCCCCACTTTTTACGAATTACTTCTTATTTTGATTTAGATTTGACAAAAAAGTGTTAAAACAGGAGACCTTCATACAAATCCAAAGATTTCTATTATTTTAAACCTCATCTCGCGTGTTTCAAATCTACCGTGTCTTAAATCAACATTATTCTGTATTGTTCTAAAATTGTTACATTTCTTTATTTTGTATTATTCTACAATTGTTCCATTTCTCTCAAGAAACATTGATGTACTTCTCCCAACAGACAACTCATTTTATAGCTTGGTTTGTCTTCATGGAACTCGCGCCCGTCTCGCATCCCTCGTCCATCTCCCATTAAGTCGAAGATCAGTTCCGACGAGACTTCCGCCTGATGCTAAAGATATTTATTGATTTTGTATTGATTTTTCCGAGCTCCAATGACAATTGATTTTCTCGTTTAAACAGCTCATTGCACACAGTCGTTGTCATTTCGAGCCACAATAAATAAATGTGTCCCTAAAAAACTGGGCCACAGTCTAATTGCCTTTTCTTCATTGTTATTGGAATAGGTGAATTTATGACAGTGATTTGACGAAAAGTGTTAAAAGAGGAGACCTTCACAGTGACCCTTCACTTACATTATGATCAACTTATCTCCAGTGACCACGTGTAATACAAACTACAAAAAAATTCGATTTCCTAACCACTCTTTAACGCACCCGCTGTCGCCATAATGGCATTCTGGAGGAAATTTTGAGATTATCTAGAGTTGTCAGTTCTATAACTATAACTGCACAAACGCTGACCGGGTTAACCGTACATTCACTGATAAACACACGAAAATGCACGTTTTTCGTACAATTTTGACCCCCACTAAGAGAAGACTTTGCAGAAATAGCAGACTGAGCCGAATAAGGCAAGACCTTTCACAGAAATCAGACTAGCTCTTCGATCGACCCCGTTCTCCGTTTTTTGTCTAGAAAGTTCCCATTCGCACTGCGTGCGTGAAAACGAATAGTGCAGTTCTGGTGCCCTTTTGTCGCCACGTCACGCGTTTTGTGTTATAAACAGGATAGCCAGACTGACGGGTTTGCGTTCCGAAACACGTCCGGATTTTACAAGAAGTGCATTATGAAGTCAGGTCTCTGAAGGGAAAGCCATTCTACTAACTTGGAGCCTCGGTGAGATGTCGTCTGGTGGTGAGTTCTTTCTTGCTTCACTCTTTACAGTAAGCTTGTAACTACTCTGAGAAATAACTGACTCGGCCCCCCGCCGACTGAGTCGAAATTGAGACGGCAACGATAATGTCGCTGCCGTGACTAAGTTTTACTCATGAAAATATTATTTGTTTTGTGGAGACGTAGGCTGATAAACAACAGTTAAAACTGAGAGACGACGTTTTACTCATAGTACCAACTAGTAGTTACTGAAGTTGCCTATTAGGTTGCGCTCTTTCTAAAGCGAGCCCGCTCTGATTCGTTGCATTTTTGTAGCTCTGATTCGTTGCATTTTTGGTTTTCGGTATAGAATTGTAAATTATGGCGTGTTTAGATATCAAACTACAAAGAAGACTCAATCATTCCCTATATATACTTTGTAACAAAAGTACTCCTGATCTGAATCTGAATCTGATCTGAATAGTTCTGGATCTGAACGCATTTTCACCCACAAAACTGTTAGGGATGGGAAATATTTCATGATTCAGTACTATAGATTACTGTATTGTCATAGTCAGTTTTCATCGTCTAACGGGAATTGGATTCAGACTCGGAGATAATTGTATGTATATTGTGAACAGACGCAAACAACTAAAACATTTCTTTCATTCATTCTGGTGTGTATTTCAGCTGAGGGCAGTCGTGATGAATCGCAGGGTTCGCAAGGTTCGCAGGGTTCAGAGTCTGCCGAGAGGTGAGTTTCCAGGAATTTTTCTAAACTGTTTTAACGCATTAGAATGTTCACGATGAGCGCGAAATTCTCATAAAGTTTTCTATGAATAAACCCGAAAATGATTTCTGATAAGCTATTGGTTGCGAAATTGTGAAAACGTTGGTTTGCTGACTTTCTTTGAGAAAAATGAAAAAAAACTTCTCGTCCAGCTTTCATATTCTCGTTTTTTTTTTCAGATTGCGGCAGAGTGACCTTGACGGTAATAAGAAGAAGTGAGTGGTTTGTTGGTTTGTTTACAGTCAGTCTACAGGCGAGAATTATACTGTCTAACCATTGAAATTCGGATTAGTTGTGCTATCGAAACACAATAGCCGGCTGAATTGTAGTTTGAGCTCTGGAAACACCACAATTTACGAATTTCACCCTAGCAGCAACGATACACAAACTGAAAACATAGCGAGATTGGTCAAACTCCACCGATTGAGCTTGTTTTCGAAAAAGTCATGTGCAACATGTTAAACACGTGCGAACTCAGAAACGTGCAATGGCAAATGCACGATACCTCCTAAGAATGCTGACCTTACACTTGAATATTGAATTAACTTATATTATACCAACCACTGTAATCTTAGGGTACGTGGTGATCGGACGGTGGAAGAAGACAGTGATAAGAAACGGGAGAAGACTGCAAAGGCGAGTTTATTTCATTTCATGTTTGTGTGTTGGAAGGTGTGTAGAGTAATCGTAATCTTTCTTATGTTATAGCCTCTAGGTGCAGTAGTGGTAAAGAGAGGTAGCAGCTTGTAACTTTCTCATGCTACTTTAATACTAATTTGACTGCCTTAGTACTAATTGAAGCATTTGAGGAACAGACTTATTCAGATAAAAAAATTTCAGTGCTTCTCAAAACAGAGAGAAAAACAGAGTAAGAAGTTTCTTTAATTCTTATCTGTATATTTTCAGAAATCAAACGAAACAGTGAGCGTTGACAAAGGAAAGGCTTTAAAGGTGAATCATCCAAACTACTCAGAGAAAGTCAATTGGCGATTGACGTTCAAGTCTCCTCAGACATAACAATTTGTTGAAAATACTGACTTACAATATACTTGTATAGAACTTGATAGAACAAAGTAACTAATTCATATTCATAATTTACGATTGCGGATTAGCCACAGAATAACAACATCTAACAATATTGTTCCTACTCTAATTTTTTTCTTACTACTTTTATTATTTCTCCAAATCTCTAATATCTTTATATTGTACAACTCGCCCAACGGTTTTCGGGTTTCCAGAAGAAGGGATCGAAACCGAGCGACAGAACTGAGGAGGATAATTCGGGAAATACCAAGAAGAAAAAGAAGAGCTCGTTCTCGTTTGTGAGGAAATTGCTTTCACTGATTGAGTTTGAGAGCCAAACATATACTGCTAGTCAATTGCACAGTCACGTGAAATATGGTAAAGTCAGCAGAGCTCAGAAACGTGCACATGACAAAGTGCACGATGCCTCATTAGAATGCTAACTCTACGTAATTATTGTGTTTACTTCTAGTGTACTGAAAGAAACGAACTAAAAAAACTGATTATAGCGATCTTTCTGGAAAGTGCTCTCGAGTAAATGCGGACGGCATGTGCTGTGATTGTAGTCTCCGTTTTTCAGTCCTCCTGAACTAATGCGTGCATGCCACAACTCTAATACGGTCACACCCTATTTATTTTCAAACCCTACCATTCAATCAAAACTACTATGGCCCAATTTATTTTATTATCTCGTATTTCTGTTCATCACTGGAGCCAATTTTTCCATTGTAGATAACTCAACAATATAATTTTCTGGTGCAAACATTTGTTTTAGACGAAAAAGGAAAAGAAAAAGGCCGGTGCTAGCGAAGCCAAACCGCCCTCTCGCTCCATCATGCACAAGATCTTCAAGAAAAGCAAAAGGAGCGGATCGAAGAAATCGGTAACTTTATTCACCTCATGTTCAGCTACAACCTTTTTTCAGGTTTTCGAACTAGGGTCTTCAAGTTTACTTTCAAGTTTCAAGTAAGTTGTGCTTGTTTTTTACTAACAAATGAAACATGTTATCCTTACCCTGCTTGTACGGTTATCTATCTCCTAAGTCAAATGGAGTTTTCTAAACCTGAGAATATAAATCTTTGAGTTGAATGTGTAAATTGACCGTTTTTATTGGGTTGCTCAGACAGAACCTGGGGTAGTTATAAGGGGACATAAGGGGACGTGGCTTATAGGCTCGGTCGTGGCTCGAACAATCAATGCCATGCGCCAGTTTTTGAGTGTTCAATGCGGCAAAACTGCGGTTTTTAGTGGATATGCTCGAATTTTAAGTAAAAAAAACGAAAATTAGAGAGAAAATTAGATCTAAATGCATATCTTCTGTTATTGAAAGATGAAGAAGTTTCGTTTTCAGAATATGGGACTTAGGGGGGTACTTAGTCCGGAGTTCATTACTGCAAGACTTGGTACCAGATTTTTCACGGCTAAAATTTCTGCAGCCAAAAGTTATTGAAGAGATCAACTGAGTTTCAAACTAATCAAACCGTAACCGACACTGTTGTATCGATTTTTTGCTTCCAGAGAAGCAAGGCCGAAAAGTCCCAGGAAGACTCGAGAGTCGTCAGCGTCGAGGAAGTTGCGGTAATTATTTTACTTTCACATTTTTCACTGACCTTTCTGACAATATCTTTCTAACCCTCTCTAGCTTTCAGAAGCATAACGTGACTTTTTGATGACGTTCTTTGTAGCAAATCATAAAACAAATTGGAATGAAATGAGCGTTAGAACTTATTCATGCGGTTAACTGGCTGAGAGTCACATAGGAGTGACAGAGACCATTTTTCAGGAGGAGGAGAAGCCTATCGAGGACCGACCGGTTGAGATCAAAAATCACACTGTGTTCGAGCCTATCGGTTTGGCAGCTCGCCCCGCCGTGGTAGTCGAGAAACAGAACAATTTGAAATGGAAAGAGGGCGTGAGTATTTTCAAGTTTCAAGTTTCATTCGTCACATCACAATGTTACATAGTGGTGGTTCATGACCGAAAGATTTGGAGTGTTTTAAACACTTCGAACT
Source organism: Litoditis marina (assembly GCA_964036275.1). Lineage (NCBI taxonomy): Eukaryota > Metazoa > Nematoda > Chromadorea > Rhabditida > Rhabditidae > Litoditis > Litoditis marina. The sequence continues at coordinate 2,452,149 of OZ038434.1, read as the reverse complement.
ATGGTATAAATATGAATGTTGAAGTTTGATGGATCTTCATGAAGAGAGAACTCGTAGAATGATCGGCCTGTAAGAAGTGGATAACTGTAGTCGGTTCGTATAAACCCGCAAATCGCCCGGACCTAACTAAGAACACCAGTTTTTTCTTTCTTTAACAAGCTCTATAGTGGCGAAGAACGTTAGTGTATCATAACTTTATATGTTACGTCATACATACGTTAGTATGCCAATTACATCTTACCTCTACTTTACTGTTTACTTCAGATACGTTTAACACTAACAAAGACCATTTTTTGTTCGTCCAACTTGAAAATTATGTTGAACAATTCCGGAAAACATTTATTTCAGTGTGAGAAAACTATGGACTGAAAAGACAAACTCACACCATTTCAAAACGTACAGCTCTTAATACAAATAAAGTGAGTTTTCCGAAAATACGAACTAAAAACAGACATTCAGCTTTGAATAGGATAAGGTTGAAGGAAGACGTATTCAAAAACTAGTTTGTCAATTTCACTGATAAGATACCTAACTAGTTTATAACTGTAATGAACTGTAACTCTGTGAACTGCCTATAACTGTGATGAATACGTTATAATGAGACAACCACATGACTTTACCCTAAATGTTCTCACATGATTTACATAATTCTACCTTTCCGTTTGTAGCAGTCATATTTTTTCATAGCGGTTCGTGCCAATCACATATGATGTATTTCCAAACAGTATATTTCTAATTCCAGGGTGCTGCAACATTCAAGACTCTTTTCTTCGTGTCCATATTGTCGTAATGATATATAGCTGAATAAACCAAATTTTGCGCACCATTAAAGTGAACATTCTCAATGTGATTTATGAAAAATGATATGTCTTGAAAGTCGTGCTAGTCATACTGACACATACAAAATAATAGAGGTGTAACACAGGATACAGGCTACTACTGAAAAGAGAAGAATTTACCAAATTATCACTGAACTATCATCGGTAACGTTCATTAGTAGTTTACTAAAATATCGATAGTAGACATTTTTCTATGAAACTGCCAATTAGTCAAAACCCAGACCTCAAGCCTAAGCGTAGCTAAACGCTGGGCGTTCAGCATTGTTGATCAACTTTCAACTTCAACGTATGAAATACATCATTTTCCCAATGATTGTATATATAGGCTTCCAGAACCATCCTTGTCCTTTCTGTCAGTTACTGGATGGGCATGAAGGAGCTCCATAATGTACCAACCGTGACGTGAATGAATACACCTTGAATCTTGAACTATGAAACTAGATAAGGCGGCGTAGCAAACCATTCAACCTCATGAAAATTTGATATGAGTTTCTCGTGAGAAACTCATGAACACCTTGTACTCGTGAACTTCCGATGTTGTTGCATAGAAATAAATAGAATCTCATCAGTGGTTCATGAGATGTTGCTCATGAGGTATCTCATGAGATTTTTGAGAGATTGCTACCGCGCCAGGGAGGTGAAGTGGAGAACTGTGAGCAAATCAGCAACGAGAAGACTGATGGGTTCTCTGGATTGTGGTGATCTTGATCTTTTCAGAAATAAATCTTCTCCGAACTTCGTGTCGAAATTTTCCACTGAACAGCGGCAGTGAAATTGCATTCAATTCCACCAACAAGAAATACCAAACACTAAACTGAAAATAGACACTTTTATTTGCACAACAAATGCAAATCAATTCATGTGTTTGGTTATAGTTCTGAAAGGTGAATCTTAATTTTCTGATGCACCTGAATGCAAGTTTGGAGCACGAAATACGTGTTTACACTTCCTGACAATTGTAGCTAGCTCTCAAGTGTCCTATTCTACATAAATATCAGGGGTGTTCAAATGATGTATAAACGAATACATATACCGAATGTTGTGAAGAGCTGCCTGATGAACAACAAATATGAACTAACGTGCTTGAGGACGAATATCTTGAATATGTTCTGTTCAGGTTTCACATCGCAGTAGTGCATAATTTGATAAGTGACATTGAGAGAGCCAAACACTACATGAAGGCATGACATTAAGAAAACACTCTGAATATTCATTTTAATTACGTTCCATAGTTTACGGTTTGTACTACTAAATAGTGAATGACCCGGAGTTATCTGAAGGGTAATCAGTGTTGTGTTTCTAAATCTACTACAATAGCTCTCGACTCCGTATTCACATTTTTAAAAGCGCTCTATCTTAAAGGCATTCAGTTGAGTTTTATGCTTCAATATCGATTTTCATTGAATCAACAAGTTTTCTCTCGGAAACTCATATATATTAAATAATAATGCTTACCTTCTCGGGAACGTGCTTTCTTGTTTCCTCTCTAGTTTTCATGCGAACACCGACATATGTGACTACTGTGAGACAGATTATGACTAGAAGCGTACCAGCTCCCTTCACCATTGCCATTATGCGTGTTTTCTGAATTTTCTGAAGTCTCATTTTATTTGAGTTTATTTGAATGGAGCTCATCACGATTTAATATAAACTAAACTGACCAGAAAGACGGAAACGACTAAGTGTGGGAACAGTGTAGACAGAAATACATTTTTGTTGAGCAATTTTGCAAACCCTGTTATTTGAAAGTTACAAGACCATACAAGAGAAAAAAAAGGCGAATAATGAAAACAGTGTCTCATGGAAGAGTTTAGTGGCCTCGTGTCGTTTAGTCGCAGATACATGCGGAAGACTGTTCATGGAGTACCGGAATATTCTCTTTTCGTTCTAGTCCAACCACATTTCCTTGTTCGTCGAGAGAGTACACGTAAGGAATGAAGAATAGGTGCAGATTTACAAGGTAAGATATCACATTCAGAACGAATAGTATCTTGCAAGTGTTCTTGATCGTCCAAATCTGGAACACACGCGCCATTATAGAATAGGATGCGATCTTTACAAAGCGAGCCCACACCATATATATATTGCCCTTTTCCGCGGTGTTTGTAGTTTAATCCTGTTTACTGTCCGTTCAAACAGTAAGTTATAGCGTGCATTGCGATATCACCTAAAAATGGGTGACAGCTTATACGGACAAATATGTTTCTTTTAGAGTGTAAAGGCTGACTTTGTTGTTTTCCTGCATGTTAGCTGGCGCAATTCACCTATGACTCATGAGTTTTATTATTTATCTCGTTTTGATCCAGGAAAAATAGAAAATTTACTTAAATTGTAAATAAACAGCAGAACTTGGGTCTTTCTCGCTTAGCTGTGTTTTGATGTTTTTAACAGGTTTAAAGGCACTCCGCCCTTCACTAGCTGTGTCTCCTCCACCCTGTTTGTGTCATTAGCAATAATCGAGTAAGTAACCTTCTGGTGAATATGCGGAAACCAAACTCCGGTGAACTGATTGAGAAGCATGAAAACGTTACCGAACTCATGTACAAAGAGTGCGGTATGACTCAAACCAAGTGTGATTCGATAGAAAATCTCAGTTTCGGGGCCTGTAATTGAGATCTTACGAGATGACACTTGATTGTGTAATGATGAACCTGATTTACTTTGATTCAATGTTGGGCACAATGATACTTCAGCCCCCACCACCTTTAAAAACACCGAAACTCAAGATACTGCTCTGATGTTGTACTGGTGATCTTTCACAATTACAACAGAAAGCCTTTTGTGAGGCAAACTATATTGATGGTTATCGTATCGCCGAGCTTTCAGCCGAATGGTGAATTCTGTTTTCGAACACACAATTTCAGTCTTAATCAAGAAAAAACCCGGGATGAATATCCAAAACCGTTTTTACCCGTGTAAGTGGTTACGTTTTCAAAGATATAAGACGACCAATTTCAAACTTTTCACAAAATCTGGCTTTTTCACAGATTTCCAGCTTTTTCTGTGAAGTAAATAGAAAAATCGGGTTTCTCACGTTTTACGCGATTTTCTGTGAAATTGTACCCCATTCTAACAATATTGGCAGATTTCACGCAATGGGGCCAAATCTAGAAATTTATAGAGAATTTCAATATGAAATATTCATTGTCCGAACCATAGAAATTTTCAATTGAAATTTTTACTATAGATATTTTCAATAGGAAATATCCATAATAGAGAATTCCAATTGAAATTTTCTATGGTAATCAGTGGATTGCAGCAAAACTTGCAACCACCGGAATCGAACCTGCCACCTTGTGGTTATAAAGCGAGCACTCTACCACTGCGCCACGAGCGCACAAGTTAGGACAGACAACTGCGCATAGTTATACCAGGGAATTGATGCCGCATTGACCGGTATATGAAGCTTCCTATCTCTCCTAAGAAATGTGTCACAATAGCGCAGCGGCTAGTGAGTCGGACTACAAAACTGAGGTCGCAGGTTCGAATCCTTTCACGGAATATTTTGTTCACATACTTCGCTAATATAAACTATGGATATTCCTAATTGAAATTATTCATAGTTAAAGGTGAAACTACATTTGTGAATATTTATTCGGGTTATGAAATATTTCAATTGAAATTATTCATAATGGAAAATTTCAATTGAAATTATTCATAAATGGAAAATTTCAATACGAATTTTCCATATGAGTTTCTCTTATTGATAATTTCAATTGCTATTCTCTATGAGTACCAAACACGCTGTCCTCATAGAAAATCTGAAGAAATGCCTCGAATCGGGTTTTCCTCTTAAATTGTAGCCTCTATATTTGTTTCACAGAAAGTGTTGTAAATCTGTGAAAAACCCGAATTTTGTGAAAAGTTTGAAATTCGTCGTCTTATATGATACGTTTTGTGAACGTTTTGAGAACGAATTCTGCTCATCTCCATGAAATTGTGGTACGTGATATTGCTTACGCGTTATTGCCGTACTCAAACTTGCGCAAAAACGACCCAAGTTGGGAATTTTCACTAATTCCGGTTGTTTCGATCATTTTTTTGTTCCCATGATACCCTCCTAAAATCGCAAAATTAAAGATGTACGGTCCCTTTAAATATCACGAACTCAACGGAACTGTTGACGAATTTTCTACTTTTCCTGAAATAATTGTGAACTCTGACCCAAGCCTAGTCGCAGGCTTGTCCGTGCGTACTCCATGACGACACCAAATAGAAGGTCGTGCACGCCTGAAACCCAACAAATTATTTTATTTTATTTTAATCCAATAAAACCCATATCAATCAACAGTGTGATACTTCCATTCATATCTACTTGGGAAGACGAGATATTCGGAAAGTTAACTAGTAAAAAGTGGGGGAACCAGAAAATGTGTGAGTTGTATTTGGTTTGACCTCTCTATCAGCAAAAAGTGAACGATACGAATTGCTGTGATACTGTAGCAGAAGTGTTCTGCAAAAATAAAACATACCAATGTTGCACAATGGTTCACAAAGCCCGCATAATATTCCAGAAATTGCCGAAGAGTATTTCATGTGTACTTCGATGACATGGGTGAGTTGTGAACCACTGTGCAACATTGGTATTGTTCTATTTTTGCAGAATAATTCTGCTACAGTATCACAGAAATTCGTATCGTTCGCTTTTTGCTGATAGCGGTCAAACCAAACACAACTCACACATTTGTTGGTTCCCCAATTTTTACTAATTCTTCTCTTTTTGCCAGTTGTACTCTTACAACTTCCCATTTCGCCTATTACCAGAATGTATCTTGTGATTTCAGTACATCAAATCACTTGATAGTTTAGGTTTCTTGTAAATCGGATCTTGTTACTTCATTATTTAGCAGTTTTTTCGTGTGTGAGAGCCGAATGTAGGCCATACACTTGCTGGTATTGTATTATAACGCAAGTTACTAACCCCGTGATTATCAAAAACTGAACAAAAAAGAAACGTTTTGATTTACTATGACATATACACCGTTTTTGGCGCCGAAAGGCAAACGCGAAGGGCGCCATTGACAAATTTACAATATTTTAGACACCAACTCACTTGCAATGTGATCATTATCCTTACCAAATTACCAACCTTCATGTTGAAACTTTGTTGTTTTTCCTTTGGGCGCCAATTAGCGCACGCGTCTGGCGCCAAAGCGACACGAAATTTCTCAGTTTGTGAGCTACCAGCTCACAGACGACGATTCCATTGTCGATTCAAACGATTTCTTTGACGACGTCGTGTGTTCAGGTTTTGGCGGAATTCGGCGCCTAGTCCGAGAGCCAGAATGAAAATTCAGGTTTCGCAAATTGTAATCAACATTTTACACTGAAGTATTCAACTTCTCTTAATTGGAAACAATGAAATCGACGACAACTAGTGTTTGCGCGGACGCCAATAGGCGCCAATCAGAAGACATGGTGATCATTTTTGGCGCGCGGCGACGATTTTTGACCTAGAACCCATGTTCCGAATTTCAGAAAAATCGTTCAGTAGTATAAACCGTACACAATTTTGTGAGGGACGAGGGTGGAGGGACGCATTACGGCGGAACTTTTCAACAACGACACGAAACCATAACTCTGGCGAAAATTATCCGATTTGGCGCTCAAATTCCCACACAAAATTCAATTTGTGATTCTTTAACTCTCTTCCTTTAGTTTTCGAAAAAAAAATATTTGAAGCGTTTTCTCAATTGAAAGGAAAAACGAGTCCGCAATGGCCAAAGACAACTCACGCAGAGCGCTTCGCGCAGCTGCATACCACCGACCACGATCGATTATGAAAAACCTATTATTTCGATTTCCGGCTTTCGAGCCATTTGGCAATTTTGATTCGATTCGGTTTCGATTTTGCGTAGTTCGAAAAAAAAATTTATTTCGACTTTCGCTATTCAATGGAAAGCTGACTGCATGGGCTAGATATATTATGTGAATACTGAATGCGCTATACTCATATCAGAACTATCGTATGATGCTTTCTAATCGAAATCTGACCATTTTCCAAGATTTTGGCGAAATTTCGATCCTTTCGATTTCGATCTTAACAATCTTAGCAAATGTGCATCAAACATGCGTATGTCATGTTCAGTGGTATCTAAAAAGCAAGGTTCGTGTCTACATATAGTTCGTTTCACCCATCGTTACCAGCCAAATACAGATAATTTTAGTGGGAGGCAATTATGTTGGAAAGTATCCAACAGCGACCAGCCTAATCAAAATCTTTGGACAAGCTGGGTATTGAACTCAGCTTTGATAGGTGGCACGGCGCCCACAAGCAGCCGACTATCTGAACATGATCGCCAGAGCTAAAAACCGCGATATCCAATCTTTTTCTGGCGTTTCTACAATGACACTAGTTGAAAATGTAGAGCTAGCTATTCACTCGATCATCCTCCATAAAGAAATTGACTACAAAAAGTGTTTTACTGATATCAAATGTTCATCAGCCTGATATTTCGAAAAATAAAAGTGATGGCAACCCACCAACAACGAAAAACATAAGAAAATAGGAGTTTCGAAATATCTCATTTCTTGAAACTCTCAGAACGTATAATATGTAGATGTACCAAACGAATATCAACAGGAAGGGAACAAAAAGTACATCTACGAACTTCTCCCAGGGAGCCATTATTTCGGGAATTCGGAGAACGTGATCTGATTCTCTGCATACGACAGTCAAGCCAAGCCACGCAACATTATTACGGTTGAGAAAATTTAATAATTACGTTTGCCCTACATTTATCAGTTCTGTAGAAACGACTGACATTTGACATAAATATTTTAGTAAAAAAATTTGGGTTATGGTTGATTTTGGTTACATCTGGGTAACTTGTACAAACACATCGAAATCACACAAAGCCATCTGGCCATCTCTATTCATACAGTGTATGGCTATCACATGGAGCGAGATTAACATTCCCAATTGTTTGGTGGAATACTTGACACAGGGTGGGCAGTAATAGAGAGTGACCGCCACTGAGGTGTATATTGTCATACAAAAAAGAGATAGGGAATTACGAAAAAATTACGCAATGATCAAACTATGAATACAGCAGATCAGAGAACGTGGTGGAGTACATCTGGGCATTTCTTTCTGACCTAGTCAAAGTCACGAAAAATATATAGTCAAAGCGAGAGACACAGGGTCGATTGATGGGGCCAGTTCGCTCTACAATAGGTGGTCAGACCAAAGTATACAGTATTGGCTTGTCGCTGAAACTTATATATCATCAACGGCTAGTAAATGTCCACTATGAAAGACGACTGGGAAGATTTCAACCAGAAACTGTCAATAAATCAGGAGTGAGAATTAATTCAAAACTCAAGTTAGCGGGTTCCAGGGCAAAAATTGAGTTGTCTTGGGTCGTGTGGTACGATGTTAAAAATTTCATGTTCTGCGAAACTGAGACTCTAACAATCCTAGATCAAATCATGAACGATCGGGTGGTGGCGGGACATGTATGGTCGTTAACTTTTATAGAGTTTAAATGAAGATGGGAATGTGCATTGCTCTTACTGGAAATGATTTTGTGATAATGAATGCCTTTAGGCGTCATTTCTCATGGAAGTGCATTGTTGGTCTTTTGTCACTGCAGCCAATTCAATTTGTGGTTATAGTGAAACCATCTTTTCACCCTGACTTTCGTTGTGTTTCCGAGTTATGTGGGGGCGTGGCACTGGAGTGAAACTCGCATACTCCTTGTCATTAACGTCTTTCATTTCGATTTCATAATGATGTTCAACCAAGGTATTCCCAGCTAACTCTCCAATAAACCTCTAACACGTTATCCGAAAAGTCGACACTATGGCAGATTGGGCAAAGCTGGTTGATCCCTTTTTCATTCCGTTCATATTTATACTCGTTTGGTACATCTATATTTTATACGTACTGAGAGTTTCAAAGAATGACATCTTCCAAAACTCCTATTTTCTCATGTTTTTTGTTGTTGGTGAGTTAATATATAAATAAAAAGGGAACTGTTTTTGGGGTAGAGGCGAGAAGTACCACTTTCTGTTTCTCTCTCTTACTTGTTTAGTTTAGTTTGTATTATATCGCTGAGCTTCACTCTTACTCGGCCCAACTCGGAAGTTTTTGACAGCCACGTACGTTTGAGAAGGATTCATTGCGCAAACAGTTGAGTTGGCGGCGACCAACCAGTCAGAATTTGATCCGGTTCTCGAGCAGGTTGAGATCACAACTCGCAGGACTTTGCTACGGTGCCTGTACATTCCGTAACTAGGAACATTCATGTAACTAACATAAAATATGAATCATATTTTCCAGGCGTTCACGACATCCTCCTCGGTATTGCGTTGGAGTATGCACGAATCAACGTGCGAGTCGGATTGGGTTAGAGTTATCATGTTTTCCGGAAATGAATAATTCATCGTCATAGTTTTTTTATACCCAAAACACTCTATTTTCACAAGGAACACTGCTAGAATTTAGGAAGACTGTTTCCATTCCGCAGATAATAGCCAGAGTTACAGCTACATTTTTGAATTCACACTTTGGAACTTGAAAAGTAGAAGCATCATTTGCATGGAAGTACAAAACATAGAAATGTACTACGTGCAAAAATAGGTATATTTTCATGCTAATTTACCCGCTTCATTTGATCTGCGCGCCTAATGAGTAAGAAACTCTGTACATAATAACAACACATCTGACAAGGTGAAATAACTCGTTATTAATCGCGAATACACTACTCTATACTATGAATATATTCATTCACAAGTGTTAACTAGATAACACAAAAAAATAGAGAACAAATATGTTGAACCCCTAAGGGCCTAAGGGATAAGGCGACAAAGCCCTACCTACAAGTTAAGGGAAGCTTACTTGTAGTAATACACGGGAGTAAAAGGAATGGTAAAACACACATAGTCGCAGTGAAAAAAATCTAATGACTATCAAATATATAACTATGATCATTACAACGAGGATTATAAATACACTAAGTGGGCACGCGGGTGGTTCAATGAAAAGCTTTCTTGAAATCAAAGTAAATGACATCTACATTCTTACGACTCCCAGGAGGGCTAGATTACAAGATTTGTTGCACAAAACTCCAAACTGCCTGGGATCGAGAATGTGAAGGAATACAACGTGTGTCTTGAAAGCTATAATTTTTCCCATTAGTCTGTATATAGAGGAGGGGAGAAAGATCGGTCTGTAATTGTTTGGATCAGATCGAGAGCCTTTTTTAAAGTTAGGCACTGTATAGTACTCTTTCCATTGAGCTCGCAAAATAGCATTATCATATATACGAAACAGAGTCTAGTATGTAAATGATTCACAATAGGGACAGAAGTATGAAATAGAGGGTACACAACACTTCATTGTTTCATTTTCAATGTCTTTCTTACAGGTCCTGAAACAGAGATTTTTTTTCGAATCTCAATGGGTTTGACGTACACCGAACTATTTGTACATCAGTTGACAAACTTTTTCATGGTTATCAATCAATTCACCGGAGTCTGCTACACACACATGCATGAGAAGGTGATTTCTTGAGCAATTCCTGAAAAACCTCATGAGATGCCTCGTAAGCAATATCTTACGAACTCCTTATGAGATTTTATTGATTGCTATGCTATAACGCCAGAAGTTCACATATGCTTAGGAGGTGTTCCTGATATTCTCAATCATATGAACTTATTTTGAGGTTAGATAGATTGCTTTAACGCCCGATAGGATTTTTTTCTTTTGTGTCTTGCGCTTGTCTCTCGTGCTCTAATGCGAAAGTGTTGGCCCATCGCTAGCGAGATGTCGCGTAGTCTTTTTTCAGTAGTACTTGGGGTGTGAGATTTAACGTAGTGCGCTTCGTATATTGAGTATAGCATATAATAGAACAGAATTTAACATTTGTTAAATCACAATATATTATGTGCGGCAGATGAAAATAATTTCTCGTTTTCACCTTTTATTTGTTGGTGAAAGTTTCAGATTTGGACCGCAACGAACACTTATATGTTACTTATGGCTATAAATGTTCTGTCCTACGCTTCTAACTTTTACATATTTCTCATCCCCTATCATCTTGAGGACCAAGAAAATGCAACTGTATGGCAAAGAACGGAAGAAATGCCGGTATGGTTGGAAAAAATGGTCAACAAAAACTGGAACGAAGCAAACTGTCTTCCACCACAAAAAATTGTCTGAGTAAGTAACCAAGTGGTAAATTAAACCAAAATAGTTGCTGTTCAAACTAACGGTGAATAAAACCACAAGTCAGATGAAAGGGCAACGTATTTGCCTCTCATGGTAAATATGTGTTTTTTGTTCACCTATTCAGCTTGTTTGTAAAAAGGTTTGAGGAAAAACTTAGGTTTTCACAAAACCCGTTAGTCAGTGATTTCGACCAGGGCTTCCCAACTTTTATGAAATGTGATTTGGTATGTATATTGTATGCATATTTCATAGTTTTTTATTTTCAATTGTATAGTCAACCTTTTTTTTTAGAAAACACGTATATTTGCAACAGCGCAAGAAATATTTTTTCTTGTATCCAATATATGTTTAACGGCTTTCACATATAGTAGTATCCGCAAGAAAACTAGAGCAGAAACAAGAAAGAATATTCCGGAAAAGGTGAATTGGTAATTTTCATTGTAGCAAATTGAATTGAACCTGAACCTTTGGATCAAATGAAGGGGGGCTGAATTGAATTTAAAAAAGACCAGACTTGCAAAAGGCAAGTTGATATGTACACTTATATTTCTAGAAATTTCAATTCAAATATCTGTCCTTAAAATTTTCCTAATGTTTATCCGCCGTAAGAGACGCAGAGGATAGTTCGGAGTGAAGGAATATTGATTACGTGCGCTTCTCTGACTCTCGTGCCTTTTTGGCTAACGCCATGAAATAGGTTCAACTAGATCGTTCTGACCAGGGGACCTGATAGAAAGAAATGTTTTTCCTAAATAGCGCACATAAGTACCTAAAACTATTACATCACAAACAGTTAATATCAAGTTGCGTGATGGTCGTAGTGCGTGAGTTCATTACATTCGATTGAAAGTGGGACGATTATGTGGACCAATCCCGTGTCAACGGTCCTTCAAACTGCAATTGAAAAATCTATTGCAGTTTAAAGGACTGAAGCGTTGCAATTGGACCATATAATCGTCCTTTTTAAGCAAGTAAAGTTTCAGCAATGAACGATGAGCCTCAACAAGCAGACATATTTATTTCAGCTACTCTTCATTACTAATTTAATTCACAGTGGTGAAATTTCCTATTTTCAGAGTGTTCTTTTTTTGTCGATTCTACAAATAGTGTTCAGCTTTCTTAATGTCAGTTTTCAATTCATGCAAGTAGCCAAAGCGAAAGCAGATGCGAACTTTTTCAACAGTTTCGTTCTCAATCATGTTAGTTTTTTTTTCAATTATTCAAGTTGAAGAGTCGAACATAGTTGTTTTTATCAACTAAAAGTAACCGACAGTGATACTATAACCGTTCCACAGAAACTTTAACTAACTCTTTTTAAGACAGACGTCAGACAGCGATGTTTCCCCAAGATCCGGCAGAAACGTAAATACCTAATGATCGAATAGTAGTAGTTCACTCCTACCTTGCAGTTCTGTAGAAATGGGGCCTTAACCAGGTTATTATCAACATGATTTACAATAAGAGCAGTCGACTTTCCCATCTTCATTCAAACTTCTGTGAGAAAACAAGATTATCTTAGTTTTCTTAAACACTTCATGTACATATTTTCAGTTTCTTATCTGGTTTTTCATTCTGGGAGAGTTGAACGCGATTTCACTGCTACTGTTCAGCAGCAAATTTCGACAAGAAATTCGGAACAGACTCATTACTCCTGTGGTGACAAAGATCTCGACTATACATGTCCCGCCACCGGATCTTCCATGATTTGATCTAGGATTGTTAGATTCGATGTACCTAAAAACGTACATAAACACTTAGAGAGGGTGAACCCTGAACGACCGAAAGCACTCAAAACACGACCCAAGAACTTTCCAATCGATTATTCATAGTGGACATTTACTACCTGTTGATGATATATAAGTTTCAGCGACATGCCAATACTGTATACTTTGGTCTGACCACCTATTGTAGAGCAAACTGGCCCCATCATTCGACCCTGTGTCTCTCGCTTTGACTATCTATTTTCCGTGACTTTGACTAGGTCAGAAAGAAATGCCCAGATGTACTCCACCACGTTCTCTGATCTGCTGTATTCATAGTTTGATCATTGCGTAATTCTTTCTTAATTCCCTATCTCTTTTTTGTATGACAATATACACCTCAGTGGCGGTCACTCTCTGTTACTGCCCCCCTGTGTCAAGGATTCAACCGAACAGTTGTGACTATTAATCTTGCTCCATGTGATAACCATATATTGTAGGAATAGAGAAAGCCAGATAGCTTTGTGTAACTTTAATGTGTTTCTACAAGTTACCCAGACCTTCAAATATTTTTTATACGTAGTTTGATCTTTCTGGTTCCATCATGTCAACAACTTTGTTGTAATCCAATATTTAATTTGTTTGTAACTGTGTTTATACGAACTGAATAGTTGGGATGCATGGCGAATGAATCATTGTCACCAATCCAGCCATCCGAGGCAAGTTTCGAAACTTATAGGATGTTTTCTTCATGACCATCTCAACCATAACCCGAAATTGTTCACTAAAAGAACCATGTTATGATTTGTCTTCTTTTCGAGTTTCAAATCTCATGAGACAGATACGGAACTGTTGATTAGTTTTGTACTTTTCCTGAAATAAATGAGAACTCTGACCCAAGCTTAGTCGCACACTTAGCCGTACGTCACGGATATTCTATTTGCAATATGAAAATGTGCACCAAACATGCGTATGTCATGCTCAGTTGTCTCTAAAAAGGGGTTCGTGTCTACAGATACTCCCACTCAAATGCGTTTCTACAACGATACTAGCAGATAATGTGAAACTATTCACTTGATTGTTCTCCACAAAGAAATAGACTACAAAAACTGTTCTTTCCCTGATATTAAATGTTGTTCATAAGCCTGATATTTTCAAAAATAAAGTTGTGGGCAACCCACCAACAACGAAAAACATAAGAAAATAGGAACTTTGAAATATTTCATTTCTTGAAACTCCTAGAACGTATGAAATGTAGGTGTACCAAACGAATATCAACAGATAGGGAACGAAAAGTATATTATCGTGTACGCCTTGCGCGCCCTACACATCTAGTTCCTATCTGTGCTGGTCCCTCAACTGAACAGCTGACGCACCTACGTCACTCCAACGATTGGTCCCTCACCTCACGCTACCCAAACAATACATTAACCTGTCAACAAAAATGTGCTGATTGATAGCTCATCAGTCGTAGCTGACAGCCTCCAACATCAAACAGAAACCGACATTATTCCTGCCAACCGATACATCATATCCGGTCACACCTGTCAACCTCCTAAGACGCCGACGTCAACTATGACAAGAACATGACAACCTGTCACCACACGCGAAGCCACCTGACCGAGATCAAAGGTTCCGACGACAACACCTGACAGAAGAATGGGTATATAAGTAGCCCTCCGGCCAGAGAAATCAGTCCAGTCCACAGCCCAGATGTGATTGCCTCTCCTCCGCGGCCGAGCCCGCTCCGTGCGCCTATTCAACTATCTTCCCCTCACCACAAGGATTACGGTATACCACTATAACCCTTATAACTAACTAAGCCTAGTCATTCTCATATTCATATATTGATGTTTAGTCTTACCCTATAATAAACCTATATATCCCACACCGTGTTCGTGTTATAAGCTACAGTATGAAAGCAGGAATGTCCAGAGTCCTGATAATATCTACGAAATTCTCCCAGTCAGCCAGTATTTCGTGAATTCGGAGAACGAACGTGATTAGATTCTCTATGAACGAGAGCCCAGCTACGCAACATTATTACGGTTGAAAGAATTTAATAATTATGTTTGCGCTACATTTATCAATTCTGTAGAAACGACTGAAATTTGACATGAATATTTTAGTAAACAATTTCGGGTTATGATTAAGGTGGCCATGAAGGAAACATACGAATTTCGAAAATTGCCTTGGTTGGCTGGATTGGTGATAGTAATTCATTCGCTAATTGCCATGTATCCCAACTATTCAGTTCGTATAGATCACAGTTCACAAAAACAAACAAATTGAATATTGGATTACATTACAACGAAAGTTGTTGACATGATGAAACCAGAAAGATAAAACTACGTATAAATAGTATTTGAAGCTACGTCTGGGTAATTTGTGCAAACACATCTTTCACATCAACTACACAAAGCTATCTGACTATCTCTACTCATACAATACATGGTTCGCACATGGAGCAAGATTAATTGTCACAATTGATCCGTGGAATCCTTGACAAGGGGGAGGGGGGGGGGACAATAATGGAGAGTGAACGCCTCTGAGGTGTAGTTTGTTATTCTCATACAAAAAGATATCAGGAATTACGAAAAAAAACATGAAATGATCAAACTTTGAACACAACGTATCAGGAAACCTTGTCGAGTGCATCTCAGCATTTCATCCTGACCTGGTGGAAGTTATGAGAAATAGTTAGTCAAAGCGAGAGACACAGGGTCGGATGATGGGCCGGGTCGCCCTACAATAGATACTCAGACCAAAATATACAGTATTGGCATGTCGTTGAAACTTATATATCACCAACAGCTAGTAAATGTCCACTATGAAAGACGACTGGGAAGATTGTGATAATCAGTTCAAAACTTGAGTTAGCGGGTTTAAGGTCAGTGTTGAGTTTTCCTGAGTCGTGTTTTGAATGCTTTAAATCTTTCAGACCTTAAAATTTGAGGTATGGGTCCTTAATTGCTCAACATTTCATGTTCTGCGAAATTTCGACTTAAACAGATCCTAGATCAAATTATGGAAGATCCGGTGGTTGTGGTGGTACATGTATAGTCGAGATCTTGGTCACCACAGGAACAATGAGTCTGTTCCGAATTTCTTGTCGAAATTTGCTGCTGAACAGTAGCAGTGAAATCGCGTTCAACTCTCCCACAATGAAAAACCAAATAAACCACTGAAAATATGTACATGAAGTGTTTTAGAAAACAGAGATAATCAGCTTTATGAAGTTTGAATGTAGATGGGATTGCAAATCATAATATTATAATAACCTGGTTAGGGCCCTATTTTTACAGAACCGCAATGTGGGAGTGAACTACAACTATTCGATCATTAGGTATTTACGTTTCTGCCGGATCTTGGGGAAATATCGCTGTCTGACGTCTGTCTCAAAAAGAGTTAGTTAAGATTTACTATCGAACGGTCATAGTACAACTGTGGGTGTATTTCAGCTAATAAATATGTTTGACTCTTCAACTTGAACGTTTGAAAAAAACCAACATTATTGAGAACGAAACTGTTGAATGAGTTTGCATTCGAATTCTCTTTGGTTATTCGCATGACTTGATATGTGAAACTGAGAGAGCTGAACACTATTTGTAGAATTGATACAAAGATAACACTCTGAAAATAGAAGATTTCACCACTGTGCTTTAGATAAGTAAAGAAGATTGGCTTTGATGAAAAGGTTGCTTGTTGAGGCTCATCGTTCATAATTGTACATGATGTAATAACTCTAGATAGATACCTATGTGAGCTATTTGGCTAAACAATTTCTTCCTATCACTCCCTGTTCTGCATTATCTAGTTGAATCTAATTCATATATTCCGGGCGCTGATATGAATGCCGAATTTGGCGAACTGTGCAAAAAGGCACGAGTCAGCGCGCGTAATCAATATTCATTCACTCCAAACCATTTATCCATCTCTCACGGCGTTACAATAAAAAATACTAATTCACCTTTTCCGGAATGTTTTTTCTTGTTTCTGTTCTAGTTTTTCTGCGAATACTTATATATGTGACAACCGTCAAACATATATTGGAGGCAAACAAAAACACAAAAAGGCCTGCTGCATAAATACGTGTTCTCTAAAAAAGGTTGAGTTTACATTATAACGTATAAGTGTTCACGCTCATAGCAACACACCCAACCATATTTCATAAATGTTGGTAAGATGTGGTCTAAATTCTCTGACTTGTGTGATAACCTAAGCTTTTCCTCAACCCTTTACCTACCTAGGAACGCCTGAAGAGGTTACCAGGAAAAACCCAGTTGTAACATGAAAGAAATATACAAGCTCTTCTTTATTCTGACTTTGAATTGGTTATTATTACGGTTAGTTTGAACATAAACGAATTTGCTCCAATTTACCTCTTGGTTACTCACTCGGATAACTAGAAATATCAAGAGGTTGGCGATAGTCAGCTTTTTGGCAGTTTTTCTAACCATTTCTTCAACCATACCGTAATTTGATCCGTTCTTTTCCATACAGTTGCATCTTCTGTGTCTTCGAAATGATAGGGAATGCAAAATATGTGAATATTAGAAGCGTAGGACAGAACCATTATAGCGAAAAGTAACGTATAAGTGTTCTTGGTGGTCCAAATCTGAAACTTCCATCAACAAATAAAAGGCGAAAACGAAAAATTGTTTTCATCAGCCGCACATAATTCTATTCTGTTCTATTATATTCTATACTCGATATACGAAGCGCAGTACGGTTGAATCTCACACCCCAAGTACAAGTAAAAAAACGTTGGTTTTCGGCGATTACGCGATAGGCCAACACTTTCGCATTAGGGCGCGAATAACACCCGCAAGACACGAGAAAAAATTGCTATCAGGCGCTAAAGCAATCCATCTAACCTCAAAAGGATTTCATATGATTGAGGATCTCAGGAACACCTCATGAGCATAGGGTGAACTTTTAGCGTTAGGAATCAACAAAATTTCGTGAGATAATGCTTACGAGGTATCTCATGAGGTTTTTCAGGAATTGCTCAAGAAATCACCTTTTCATGCATGAATGTGTAGCAAACCCCCGTGAATTGATTGATAACCATGAAAAAGTTCGTCAATTGATGTACAAACAGTTCGGTGTACGTCAAACCCATTGAGATTCGATAGAAAACCTCGGTTTCAGGACCTGTAATAACGGTATTTGAAATAAAACATGTTTTTAAAGTCTTGTGTAACGCTTATTTCGTTCTTTTGTCTCTATTGTGAATCATTGCACATTTAAATAATAGACTTTGTTCTGTATAGAGTAAACTTTGTTCTCTAATCTAAAATGGAGTAGTGTATTTAAAGACGAGATTATGTAACGAGTTTCATGTTCATTAGGCGCGCAGATCACATGGAGCGGGTAAATTAGCATGAAAATATACCTAATTTCGCACGGAGTGTATTTATATGTTTTGTACCTCTATGCAAATGAAATGACTATTTTTCGAGCTCCAGAGTGTAACTAACTGATTTTCAAGTACAAGTAATTTCAAGAGAACCGAGGATAGGCCATTTTCTGGCATAGAAACCAATCATCCTAAAATCTAGCAGTATTTCTAGTAAAACTAGACTGTTTTGGCTATGAACAAACTATGACGATGAATTATATATTTTCGGAAAAAGTAAAAACTCTAACCCAATCCGACTCGCTGGTTCATTCGTGCGTACTCCAACGCAATACCGAGGATGATGTCATGTACACCTGAAAAATATTGTTCATTGGATATATTAGTTAGAAGTTTGTTCATAGTTACGAAATGTACAGGCACCGTAGCACAGTCCTGTGAGTTTTGAGCTCAACCTGGTCAAGAACCTGATCAAATTCTGACTGGTTGGTCATCAACTTAAGTGTTTGCGCAATGTATCCTTCTGAAACTTGACTGTCAAAAACCTCCGAGTTGGGCCAAAACCGCGGTCATTTCATTTATTTCGATAACTCACCAACAACAAAAAACATGAGGAAATATGAGTTTCGAAACATGTCATTCTTCGAAATTCTCAGTATGTATAAAATATAGATGTACCAAACGAGTATGAACAGGAAAGGAATGAAAAACGGATCAACCAGCTTTGCCCAATCTGCCATACTGTCGACTGAACACTTCGTCGAACGTGATAAGGGTTTATATGAGAGTCAGCTGAGAATTACACATTTAAATATCATGCTATCAGATTGAAACACGTTAATAACAAGGAGTATGTAAAGTTTCACCATAGTGCCACGCCCCCACATTAGCTGCGAAACACAACAGTTTACACGTGATATGTATGATGATCACCACCTCTAATGCAAATTGGAACAAGAAATAGGTGAATATGTAATTATGTAAACAATCCCAGATCAAATCATGGTGGGGGCGGAACATGTATAGTCGAGATCTTTGTCACCACAGGAGTAATGAGTCTGTTCCAAATTTCTTGTCGAAATTTGCTGCTGAACAGTAGCAATGAAATCGCGTTCAACTCTCCCAGAATGAAAAACCAAATGAGATACTGAAAATAGGTACATGAAGGGTTTCAAAAAACTAAGATACTCTTGTTTTCTCACCTTTAAAAAGTTTGAATGAAGATGGGAGAGTGAGCTGCACTTATTGGAAATCATATTGATAAACCTAGTTTAGGCCCCATTTCTACAGAACCGCAATATAGGAGTGAACTACAACTATTCGATCATTAGGTATTCACGTTTCTGCAGGATGTTGGTGAAATATCGCTGTCTTACGTCTGTCTCAAAAAAGTTAGTTAAGTGTTTCTCCCGAACGGTTATGGTATCATTGTGGGTTACTTTCAGCTAATAAAAACAACTATGTTCGACTCTTCAACTTGAGCAATTGAACAAAAAAAAACTAACATGATTGAGAACGAAACTGTTGAAAAAGTTCGCATCTGCTTTCGCTTTGGCTACTTGCATGAATTGAAAACTGTCATTAAGAAAGCTGAACACTATTTGTAGAATTGACAAAAAAGAACACTCTGAAAATAGGAGATTTCACCACTGTGAATTAGATTAGTAATGAAGAGTAGCTGAGATAAAAATGTCTGCTTGTTGAGGCTCATCGTTCATTGCTGAAACTTTACTTGCTTAAAAAGGACGATTATATGGTCCAATTGCAACGCTTCAGTCCTTTAAACTGCAATAGATTTTTCAATTGCAGTTTGAAGGACCGTTGACACGGGATTGGTCCACATAATCGTCCTTCTTTCAATCGAATGTAATGAACTTACGCACTACGACCATCACGCAAATTGATATTAACTGTTTGTGATGTAATAGTTGTAGGTACTTATGTGCGCTATTTAGGAAAAACATTTCTTTCTATCAGGTCCCCTGGTCAGAACGATCTAGTTTAACCTATTTCATGGCGTTAGCTAAAATGGCACGAGAGTCAGAGAAGAGCGCGTAATCAATATTCATTCACTCGAAATCATAATGTCCCGGGCAGTGAATCAAATTTTGAAAACAGAGCTTTGAGTTGGACATTCTAGAATGGAAAGGGTATGTATCGATGTCTGAGTCTGGTATCTGCGTAATATGTTCTTTTTTTCATTCATTCATCTTATTTGGAAAATTTTGTTCACCCCCTTTTAACAAAAAGTTTCTTTTGTCATATAAATGTTCATGTCCTATGTTCCGTGTCTATAGGTGTTCCGTATCTATAGGTGTTCGCGTCAAAATGAGAAATACCAATTCACCTTTTCCGGAATGTTCTTTCTTGTTTCTGTTCTAGTTTTCTTGCGGATACTACTATATGTGACGACCGTCAAACATATAATGGAGACAAGAAAACATACCTCTCGCGCTGTTTCAAAAATAAGTGATTTCTGAAAAAGATTGAGTACACAATACAACCTTCACGCATTCGTGCTTAGCATTACATAGAATTATATATCATAAAAAGGTGGTGAGATCTTGTGCGAACGACTAACCACTTTTGTGATAATCTAAGCTTTTCCTCAACCCTTTTCACAAAGAAAGAAAATACGTTGCCCTTCCATCTGACTTGAATGCAGTTTTATTTTCCGTTAGTTTACACAGAAACTATTTTGGTTCAGTACCTCATGTTTACCAACTCAGACAAATTAAAAACCGTGAGGCTTGCGATAGTTTGCCAGCCGTACCGGAAAGTCTTCCGTTCTTTTCCATACAGTCGCATTCTCTCGGTTTTCAAGGTAAGATGGAATGAGGAATAGGTGAATATTGGATACGTATGGCAAACCATTGATAGCGATCAGTAAAGTAAGAGTGTTCTTGGTTGTCCAAATCTGAAACTTCCATCAGCAAAGGTGAAAACAAAATATATTCACATCTGCCGTAATATATCATGTTTGAACATATTTTATTATTCTGTTAATTTATATTCTATACTCGATATACGAAGCGCACCGCGGTTAATGGATCCGTTCCTCTCAAAATAGCAGAAAAATCTTCAAAACTGTTTGAATCGGTTAATACGTTGTATACGTTGACGTAAGGCTAAGGTTAACTATACTTGCGCGGAAACAATGTTAGCTTTACAGCAAGCTTCGGTGGAGTCTGAAAAATCTGAAACCTCTCAACTAGAAAGGAACGGTTTCTGTGAATCTCGCACCCGAAGTACTAGTAAAAGCGTTGGTTTTGGGCGATTACGCACAAATTTTGCCGGAACACTTTCGCATTAGGGTGCGAGAGACACCCGTTCAGCGCAAGAAACAAGAAATATTTCCTACCAGGCGGCGAAGTCATTCATGCCATAAGAAGTTTATTTGATTTTCTTATGATAATCTCATGAACACCTCATGAGCATCTCGTGAACTTCTAGCGTTATAGCATAGCAGTCAACAAAATCTCATGAGAAGCTCGTGAGGTAATGCTTACAAGATATTTCATGATGTTTTCGAGGAACTGCTCAAGAAATCACCTTTTCATGCATGTGTGTGTAACAGACACCGGTAAACTGATTGAGAACCATGAAAAAGTTTGTCAACTGATGTACAAATAGTTCGGTGTGTGTCAAACCCATTGAGATTCGATAGAAAATCTCGGTTTCAGGACCTGTGGAAACGGTATTTGAAAAAAAAACATTGTTGTGTACTGCCTATCTCATACTCCTGTCCCTATTGTAAATCATTCAACATAGACTTTGTCCTGTGTTCAATGAACTTTGTTCTCTGATATAGACTAGAGTGTGCTCGCGATTAAACAAGAGATATTTCCTTTTTAGTTGTGTTGTTATTATGTACAGAGTTTCTTACTCATTAGGCGCGCAGATCACATGAAGCGGATAAATTAGCCTGAAAATATCCCCATTTTCTCACGCGGATTATATTTCCATGTTTCCTACTTTCATGCACATGATTTTGTTCCTTTTAAAGCCCCAGAGTGTTATAAAAGTGTAACTGATTCTCAAGTTCAATTAATTTCAAAAAAAAAAACCAAAGATATAGGAGTGACCAAGGAGCTGATTCTCAAAAGGTCCCAATGTCCCCATTCCAATGTCCCAACGTTCCATTTAAATGTCGCAATATCCTTATGTCTCGTTCCATAGTCCCAATGTCCTATTCCAATGTCCCATTCTCAAATTTTATTGTCAAATAACGACATCCTCAGTATTTTTCAGTTCCGTCTCTAAAACTCAGTTGTCTGGTGCTCTCTCACGTCTACACATTCTCTCACACTATTGTCTCGCACTCTCCACCTAGTGTACAGTCTCTAACGTGCTCTAGAATAGTCGAAGCCACGCATGGAAACAAGACATTGGGGCATTGAAACGAGACATTGAGACATTGAGGCTTTGAAATGGGACAACGGGACATTGGGACGTTCGAATGGGACCTTTAGAGAATCAGTTCCTCGTCTAATCTTCGTTTTGGTTTGATATCGACACAGGCCGTTTCCACGAGCCGTGCAAGAGAGACAAAAACACCGCAGGATAAAGCAATTTACACCGCAAAGCCTTTCTTCGGGAAAAAACCTCTCGGCGACACATAGTTTCATAACGATAGGGTGATTTCTACTTTCCCGAAAAAAGGGATAATTCTAACCCAATCCGACTCGCACGTTGATTCGTGCATACTCCAACCCAATACCATGGAGGACATCGTGTACGCCTGAAAAATATGGTCTATTGGATATATTAGTTACAAGTTTGTTCTTAGTTACGAAATGTACAGGTACCGTAGCAAAGTCCAGTGAGTTGTGATCTTTACCTGCTCGAGAAAATTCTGGTTGGTCGTCAACTTAACTGTTTGCTCAATGTATCCTCCTCAAACTTGGCTGTAAAAAACCTCCGAGTTGAGCCAAAAATCGCGTTAATTTCATTTATTTTGATAACTCACCAACAACAAAAAACATGAGAAAATAGGAGTTTCGAAAAATGTCATTCTTCGAAACTCTCAGTATGTATAAAATATATATGTACCAAACGAGTATAAATATGAACGGAATGAAAAACGGATCAACCAGCTTTGCCCAATCTGCCATACTGTCGACTGAACATTTCTGCGAACGTGATAAGGGTTTATATGAGAGTCAGCTGGGAATGAAACATTCAAATAGTAAATATGATATCAGATTAAAACACGTTATTAACAAGGAGTATGTAAAGTTTTACCATACTGCCACGCCCCCACATAAGCTGCGAGACACAGCGAAAGTTGACGTGAAGAGAGCGTTTCACTGTAAACTCAAATTGAGCTGGCGAAAATGTAATGAGACTGTGCAGTCATACTTTAGTGTACATTCGAACATAAATTTGTGTTTTGATCATATAAAAAACGTCTTATTCAAAAGCACGGAACCTTGTAGTCTCCTTGTTCGTAGACGAATTCAAACGCGCCTGACCCGAAATTACGAATCAACGACCTCCCACAAAGAGCGAAGGATAACCCCCAAGTAGAATGAAAAATGTTGACAATTTACTGTTATACAAAGATACGCTAAACGAATGGATATACCATGAACGTCTGTGTCCAGCTAAGAGATACTATAGAGTTGTACACGCCTGGAAAACACTACATACGTAAAGTTTCCTTCATTCCCACTGAGACCTTGGCAGCGTGCCAAATGAAAGTTTGGGGCAGTGTTTTCCATAGAAATATTCCGTTTTGCTAAGTATTTTTCCTTTCTAACGTCTTTTCCACGTGTTCACATATTGTAACAGGCGTTATCAACCTTTCAAACCCCCTATCAAATCTCTTCTAAGTATACCAAGGTATGTATGAGACATGTCTGATTCGTGGCGCTACATCCTGTGAGTTGTGTACGTTCACCTAAGCAATAGGAGTACAAATGTGATCCTTCGAGCAGTTCAGCCAAGATAAATATAGATCGAGTGTTTGCAAGTAATTCCATCCTAATGTTTGCGTACCAATCATACATTGGTTCAATGAAAACAATCAACTTTTTATTCTTGAAATATGACTAATGCTATTATTAACCAAAACATTAGAACTGTTGTGGAAAACTGTCATGACAGTGTCGACCTGCAAGAGACTGTAAAAAAAAACTGTAAAAAATTCGTAACATGAATCTTTCGACTATTGAATTGGATTGACATACATTGGAAATGGAACATAATCCACAAAAGGGCCGCAAATCTGATATCGAACAAGCTATAATTTTTTGCATGTGAAAGAATAATTTGATGAGGCTTTGTCAGTCACTGTAACTACAAAATGTTTATGAATTTGTTTTAGTTCTTTGAGCCAAATGTTGGATGTATTGTCTACCATAGTTGTATCAGTATATAGAATATAGTTGTTTGATTTTATTGCTAAATATTTCTTTTATAGTATTATTAGCTGTGGACAAATTCATAAAGTTTGGACACTTTTTATTAAGCTTTTTTGTAAAATTGTCACATTGTTTGTGAATGAGTGTTAATAGAGAATCAATATCTACGTTGTTTTCAGTAGCTCTGAATTTGCTTCCTTTGATCAGTAATTCATAGATATTCGTTCCCATAAACAACTTTGGATCTCCTGTGATAATGTGATTCAAGTGATTGTCTATCCAATCTGGTTTAGTAGAGCATATACAATCCGATTGTAGTATTTCTTTGATTGAGCTATTTGTCAGATTTTCGAGAAATTTTCCGTAATTCAAAATTTTTCTGCTAAATAGGCTCTTCATAAGTGTACAAAACTCTTGGTTTTAGTAGGTTAGGTTGGTAATTGGGTACAATGTTATTGAATGTTTGACAAACTAGTTTTTTGAAAGGTATCTTCATAATTCCTTTATTAATATAAGGAATGCTGAAAATATGATGATTTTGTATGCTTTGTAGTTTGCTCTTCTTATTTTCAGCTGTCCAGTAAGATCTGGCAATACAACCATAAATTATTAGTTTATTTTCTTTGCTGTAATTGTTGAATATTGACAGTTCCTTATTATGTTGTATAAGTGATGTAATGGAAGCCTTGGTCAGTGTTTTGTACGCTACATGTAACTGATTAACGCTTAGGTTGGTCAGGGTATCAACAACTCCTCTCACATTCAATCGATTTTTAGGCTTATTTGTTTTACTTTTACGTTTATGTTTGTATCTAATGCTTTTCAAGTTATAATAAGGATGAGATTGTTTATCAAGAGGAATTATGTTGGATGAAATATTGCCATAGTTTTTTATCTGATCATTGAGTCCAAAGGGATAAGGTGTCATTAGTAACTTTATCCAAAATAGTTCTTTATTTAAGCGAACGCTAGTTTCCTGATTGTTTATGCAATCTAAGATGTCTATTGAAAAGTTTTAAAAATTGTTTTCTTGATTGAAGTGATCGCACAGATATGTATTTAGGGAACCTTTCTTAAAACTATTTCTATGTTGGTTCATGCGTTGTTTGAGCGTTTGTTTGGTTTCCCCAACGTATTGTCTATTACATATTTGACAGATTATAGCATATACTAAGTCTTTAGAGGTACAGTTTGCTGTATCATTTTTAATTGTTTTGCATTTATACTTAGTTACTGAGCTGAAGATATAGTTCGAAAATCTTATTTTGGGACAAATAACACATCGATTAGAGGTGCATCGTTTTCCTGTAGAGTTAGTGCTATAGCTGAGTATCTCTTTGACATTTTTTCCATACTTTTGGCTGCGAAATAGAGAGAGAGTGTAATAGTTGTTAACAGTTTGTTGTGAAAGTTCAGTAAGGTTGTTGTTTGGTCGTGATCAAAGTACCGAGGTGACCCAACCTGGTACAGTGAGCGTGTAGTTTTAGCAGGGCTGCTGCCTTTAATGGAGGGAATGGTAGGATTCCCACCAGATCCGATATTGGAAGCGATGGAGGCAACACGCTCGGCTACCACCTCCACCTTTTATAAACCCCATCAATATCGAACCCATGTTTTTATATGAGGACATGTCCTCTAGTAATATGTTTGGTTAATGTATTTGTCAGTTAAGGGTAAGTTTATGTATGGAAATGCATGAAGACAGGAAAGACGGAAAATGTGTTTGATTAATGTCTTTTTATAGGTTTGAGTGAAAAGGAAATGTATGGAAAAAATGTCAAATGAATATAAAGAAAACTTTTTTAGTTAAATAGTAGGAATATTGCTATAGATTTATGATCTAATTCTACGATGTTGATTGTTTCGTATGCTTATCGTGAATCAAAGGGTATGGTACCCGGAGTAAAGAGCTGTCAAGCGAAGTAGTTATTGATTTTCAAGCGTGCCAAGAGAAAAGTACAGATATATGTAGTTCTGAATAGTTTGTGTTTTTAGATAAGTATATAGTTTTTGAAAATGAACACTCTTCGAAAAGAGTGTTAGTCGTCCGAAGACGTGGTTTTAGTCGTCCGAAGACGCGGTTTTAGTCGTCCGAAGACGCGGTTTTAGTCGTCCGAAGACGCGGTTTTAGTCGTCCGAAGACGCGGTTTTAGTCGTCCGAAGACGCGGTTTTAGTCGTCCGAAGACGCGGTTTTAGTCGTCCGAAGACGCGGTTTTAGTCGTCCGAAGACGCGGTTTTGGTGTATCTAATAAGATACTAGGAATATTTTAACCAGTAAGTATAGTTAGATTAGAAAAATTTTACTTTTCTTATATAGATAAATATGAGATAATATTAGAGAATAATTGTGGTGAAATAAGGTAGATTGAATTAGATGAAAACATGGACAACAGGGTTGTCTCTTACATTTTTCATCGTACCAATTCTATGCATTAGAAAAACAAAATGTAAATGTTATTAGTATAAAAAACGAGTGTAAAGAAAGTAAAGATTAGTTTTGGATAAATATGTACAAGAAATATAAAAGAAGTCCAATAAAAATATTTTGAGGAAAACTCTAATCTCGCTCGGTTTAGAATTTCAAAAAAAGGATACCGAGTTTTTGGTTGTCGGAAGAAAACTTCTGACTGCGACTCACAATAATCTAGCTTATACTCCGTTGTTTTCAAGAGAAGCGAGATTAGCATTTTCCTCAAAATATTTTTATTGGACTTCTTTTATATTTCTTGTACATATTTATCCAAAACTAATCTTTACTTTCTTTACACTCGTTTTTTATACTAATTGAACTCTTTTTCTATGGTTACGAAGTAACGGTCATTTTTGATAAAAAATAATATTTTTGAACAATAAGCTAAACAAGGAAAGTTATGTTTTTCTATTGGAGTTTTAAACCGTGCCGTAGTGCAGAACGTTTGGTGTAGTTGTAACCTCGTTCAAGTGATAGCAAATTCTCCACTCTAGACTCCAGGCAGGAATCGAACCTTCGTTCGCCGTGCGTGAATAGAGCGTTTATCCAATCCGCCAATGAGACATGTGAATAGGAGTGAAAACCAAGCTGTACCCGCCTGTCATGAGTTCGTCATTGGAAAACGTCTTCCTACTACACGTTAAACTGTTCTTTCATTTTTATTTTCACGAAACCGGTCTATCCATGATTTTTTGCGAGACCATTTTTGGCTCTCTCACACGTAATATTCAAATTTCAGACATACCTGAAAAATACGTATACCTCAACTTTTTTGGAGCTTTTCAAAAATGAATGTATTTTTTGAATAAGTTAATTTTGTGCGAAACTATGCCGAGATTTGAGGAGGCGGACACTTTTGTCGCCGGCGCCGCAGCCGCCGCCGCCCCGCACGGAAGCCATTTTTGCGAGACGTTGGGCCCTCTAACTCCTCTGAATAAATTCTACTTGGAACGTGAACTTAGTATCTTGTAGACGTGTTGCCCTTCAGTGATTCATGCAAAAATCTAAGAAAATGGTCGACGTACTTTGAAGAAAATTGTAATAATCTGTTTTGTATTGTCTGCAGACTAGACGCCTGCGGCGTCTAGCAGTTGTAAATCTTGTATATTACTCGTAAAATTCTGTACAAAACGATACCAAACATGACTATTCTCCGTTATACGAAGCCCGTGCCATGGGTTGGCGACACATCGATGTCGCGTCGCGTGCATGCGCGCGGGTTCTGTCAGAACGTTGTGTAACGCCTAAGAACGTCTTCCGTTGAATTCAACACGTGCCATTGTACCGTCAAAAATATCCACGTTTTTGTGAGGCCTAACAACGTAATTCGTTAAATTTAACATGTTTTAACTTACTGCTAAAATGTTTTACGTTGTGTAACGCCTACCAACGTATTCCGTTGAATTCAACACGTGCTATTGTACCGTCAAAAATATCCACGTTTTTGTGAGGCCTACCAACGTATTTCGTTAAATTTAACACGTTTCAACTTACTGCTAAAAATTTTACGTTGTGTAACGCCTACCAACGTATTCCGTTGAATTCAACACGTGCCATTGTACCGTCAAAAATATCCACGTTTTTGTGAGGCTTACCAACGTAATTCGTTAAATTTAACACGTTTTAACTTACTGCTGAAATGTTTTACGTTGTGTAACGCCGAATAACGTATTCCGTTCAATTCAAAACGTGCCATTGTACCGTCAAAAATATCCACGTTTTTGTGAGGCCTACCAACGTATTTTGTTGACTTTAACACGTGTTAACCTACTGCTATAATGTTTCACGTTTTGTAACGCCTACCAACGTATTTCGTTGAATTTAACACGTGCTAACTTACTGCTGAAATGTTTCACGTTTTTTGTAAGACCTGCCAACGTATTTCGCTGAGGTAGTAAAACATGCGTTATCGTTACAATCTGTCAAACATGACTGACCATGATTCGTGTTTCACATAGCACGTATGTGGTCGTTATTATAATTGCTAATTACGCTGTTCCACTGTGCACAGTAAACGCCAGCTATGCACACCTACATTTGGTTACGCGCTAAGTTTCACGATCTTGATGGACTCTTCATGTAGATAATTTCATGAAATTCTACAGAGACATACATGATAATTTTCTCTACCCGATAATTATCAATTTGTTGTATTTGAGTCAAAACTGTTTGGTGCAGTCCGGTCTAAACAATAAGGTACTAACATTTTCTATATTGATTTTTACGAGTAGTAATTATTATTTTCTTTTTTACAATTGAGTTTTGAGTTATATGCCGTTTATTTAATGGAAAAATGTTGAAAACTGACTGAACACGAGCATTAAT
Organism: Litoditis marina; assembly: GCA_964036275.1. NCBI lineage: Eukaryota > Metazoa > Nematoda > Chromadorea > Rhabditida > Rhabditidae > Litoditis > Litoditis marina. Next base: position 2,422,913 of record OZ038434.1, on the reverse strand, counting down.
AGTGAAAATTTGCGGCCTTTTTCGTGAAAAACAACTATCTACGCACGAAGTAAATGTTATAACAAAAATTTGTTAATATTTTCAGAAAGAAGAGATTATAGGGAAGAGAGAGAAACAAATTTTCACTAATAACGTCACAATTGGCATGAGTTACGACTCGAGTTACACGGCGTGTCAAAATGGTAAAACCGGAAATTTTCAAATAAGGGCCAGTTTCTCAATAACTACAAAGTTCTAGAATTTAAAAGTTTTTCCATTGGAAAGATAAGATTTTCTTACGTTGTAATCCACCAAATAATTTTAATTTGAAACAACTTTCTCGCTCACTTTGATTACGAACAGAACGTTTTGATTAGCGCGTCAAACATCACGTTTGTCAAAAACTCAATAATACCACCATTATAGGAAAAAACTGCTGTTATAGTTGAATAGCTCTTTTAGTTTAGATAGGAATCAAAAAAAAGTATTTTGAAAAACATTAATTTTGAAGCATTTTATCGTAATTTTGCTTGCCATGTGTCTCGATGTGTTTGAAGTTCGATGAGTTTGAATGTCGATGAGTTTGAAAAGGGTGACATTAGCATTGTATGGGGGGCGGGGACCTTTGAACAAAAACTAATCTGCGCAGCGCTCCGCGCTGCGCACGATTGTGTTAATAGAGTATTAGTTAATGGACTAATATGTTTAAAAAGTTATAATTAAGTTAACAGTAATCTAGAAAGAAAAGAAAAATTTTCTTATATTAATTAAAATTTATAGGTTAAATTTTGTTTGCATCGTTTCGCCGTTAAATCTCGACGATGCTATTCTAGTTGGTGGTTACGGCATCTTCAGGAGATTCCACCAACTAGAACTTAAGTGTAATCGAACGAGTTAATATGTAATAAAAACACAAAAATGTTATACCTGTATCCTATTGTGGAGGGCAGGGGTGGTAGTCTAGAGAATAATGTGTGTGTCTGGGTTTGGCACCCTTTAGATACCCTGTTTTTGATCTTGATCTGTAGTTTGCTCCATGATCACACGATCAGGCTCTGCATTGTTGACCAAAAACACTCAGCTATGTTTGTTCTTCAGGCTATGGCAGTATTTATTCATTTCAGCAGGATTGTACTTGTATTTTATTAGTTCATTGTTTTTAATAACCCTGAGTATTCTATTTATGATAACAAAAGGTGGAAATTCATTGGATTTGTAGTCTTGGATTCGTTCTAGATGGGACTTACGATTGGCCCAGAGCTAGTAGTTTCTTTCCTGTGGTCGGACACAAACACTATCTAACACGAATATTCATTTCTCAACAACAAAGAAATACATAGGGAAAAGGCAGGCAGCCAGGCAGGCAGAAGACTCTGGTATCCGTCGTTTCACCCCTTTTAAGGGTTGATCCGGCTCGAGGTGGGCGGAGCTTCGTTTGGGCTGTCGGCCGGGGTGACGGGCCCCCTCACCGAAGAAGGGGCGTCCCGCCCCGCGAACAACAGTTTCACCGTAAAGGTGAACCCCAAACCGGGTGTGACCGTCCATCCTCGAATATCTTGTAGTTGCTCTTCCGACAGAGCTCTCCGGATATTCTCGGTGAGATCGTCCAACGGCTGGCGGGGGTGGGCTAAGTATCCCGAAGTTATCGCGATTAGGGCATCCCTCGCGATGGTGAGTTTCTCCTCGTCATCGAGGGGCCGTTCCCGTGGAGTTGGGCTGGGCGATGGTGAAGGATCAGGAGAGGACTCGTAGGACGAGTACGGGGCTGGCGATTGGCGGCTTGTCGGTGGCGAAGAGAGTGGGAGATAATCTGGCGAGCGGGGTGAGTATGCCATTTCCCGGTTTTGCCTGATGTGGCTTGTCTTCCATTTCTCCGAGCGCCTTTTATGCTGTTTCAAGCTGCCGCCCGAGCCAGTAGTTTCTTCTCAGGTGTGTAGATGTTGGCTTGGAGCTCATCGAGCAGTGTGACCCAGGGGCCATTCATCTTCCTTGCGTCTGGCAACTGTTCGTAGGCGTCTCTTGCCGACCCGCGGAGCATTGACGGTAGGAGTCGAACGGCGTCGGCGTCGTCCATCTGATTAGCGTTGAGCCAGTCATTCACTCTGCGTGTGAAGTTTTTGAATGACTCGCGCTCTGAGAAGATGGGGTATGATGACGCCTTCTCATTTTTGACCATTCGGCTGGTCCGCTCCATGATGGTCTGGAGGTTATCCAGTTGGTCCTGCATGGCGTCGTCTTGGCCGAAGCCGATGAGCTCGTTCCACGGGACGATAGGCGGGAAGTTCTGAGACCGTAGTCTGCCGGCAAGAGGTGTGCTGAGTAGAGTTCTTGGTGATGGAATCGTGGGCATAAACTCTGAACTTGCAGAGTCGCGAGAGAGAGAGAGAGAGAGATAGATCTCGAGAAGGGACAGACGAGATCTAAACGATAACGTCTTCCAAGGGATGTATGATTAGTATGCAGGAGGGAACTATTGAGATTGGCGATATACTGGTATTACGCGAGAACTGAGAATGGAGGACGACAGAGAAAATTTAGAAAGAAAAATTATTTAAAGAATAATACTTATTTGTACCTTGGAGTGTACTAGAGTTTGATATAGATATGTTAGAACGATTTTTAATAGTAAGGGAATGAGAGAGGAGAAGAAAAATATTTCAGGGAAGATTGCCGATGGTTTGATGTTTTTGTTCTTTTGTGGGTCTACTTTGCGTGACCTCTTTTCATCATTTCATTTTTTTTTCAATTCGGCGAGAGAGATGAGGTGAAGGATATGGATGCGCAAAATGTTACGTAATTGAGCGAACGCGTGGAGATTGCGGAGATAACAAGGTGGCTAATGACTACCGAGAGTGCCAATGTGGCTACGAGAATTAAAATGCGCGCGATAGATTAGGATAATTATTCAAGAGAAGTGTGGAAAACGCGAAAATTATATAAATAATGTTGGTGCTAGGAAAACAAAACATACAAGTGAAAATAAGTAAGGATGAGAAAATTGTGAAGTGTTATAAAGTCGTGGGAGTTTACTAATAAGGTGAAGAGAGAGAGAGAGAGAGAGAGAGAGAAATGTGCAATATAAATATATTTAAAAGTGGTCAGGTTGGAGCCTTGTTAGTGTTGCTGTTGGTCTACTACCAGATTTGATTTTGATTGAATTTTTGAGAAAGAAAAAGTTAAGTGTACTGGTAGTAGCTTGGAAACAGTAACCTGGCTTCACTTATGAGGACCATCTAAGAGCTTTGTGTTTGCCCTCAGTCTTGATTGGTTTTGGTAGTTTTTGAGAAGTGGGTTAGAGTAAGTTATGTCAAGACTGATTGCGTTCTCCAAAACTCTTAGAGTTCCAAGACTATTGTAAATGTACCTGACCACTGGTTACTGAAGATGCGGGAGGCGATCGGTGCGGTTGAGTGGTGACGAGAGCAGTTGAGCTGCGTTGCTGGTAGAGAGACTGACTGGTGACTGTCTCTTGCTGTCGGTATATATACGCAGCTAACCAGTTCGCGAAAAATCGGAATGCCCGATTTGGCAGTTTTCGGAGCTCCGTGGCGGTCAGTTCCGGTGGTTTCTACGGCTCTTGTGACGTTGGAATGTAGAAATCCTTCCATTTCGTCGCCGCGGAGATTTTTCTCTCCGTCCGGAAACGGATTTCAAGGGCGGACTTGATGGATGGGAGCTGCTTTTCGCGAAAACTGTTTGCAGAACTGTAACTCGAGGTGGTGTGCAGATTTTCGGTTTTCCGTGCGGTGATGATATTGGTGCAAAAGAAATAAAATAATAGTGGAGTGTGCCTGCCTGGCCTTTTGAATTTACTTTACTGACGAAAATGTTGACTGAGACGTTCTGGGTTTGGACAAAGTGGGAGAGTGGCTACTGCTTTTCGGTACGTAGATGGCAAAGTGTGTGGAAAACGACACAATCACTTGCAAAATTGAATATTCAGGAGGAGGGATTACGATTCTAAAGACAATCATTTCACTGTATTTTTCCACCAGCGTCCCGGGGAATACTGTGGTTTGAGTCAAAAGAACCGTGACGCCTGTCGATCGACATTTGTTTTCCAGTTACCAAATGTTTTTCTATCAATATCAAATGTACCTTCCTTGAATATGGGCATGTCCATTCCTTTCGCTCATGACATCGAAGGGTACTCTCCAATATGGGACAGAGGCTCCAAATAATAGTAATAGCCGAATGAAGTGGATCAGCAGGCAGAACTGCTTTTCCGCGAGGAATTTAGTCAACTCGCATACTACAGATAGAACTGCAGTTTCGCGAGGATTCTAGTCAACTCGCTAGTAGCCAGAACTTTGTCGGGTGCCCAGCTTCTTTGAAATCAGACAAAAGGGTGTTACGGTAGAAAAATATAATAGAAATTAGGGGAATCCTGTGCTCACCCGTCCTAGTCCGCGTTCCGGAAGCTGAACACGGCTATCGGACAACAGACGGGGAGCATAGGAGTTCGTGCCCGAGGACCTCCACGTTCTAGATGGGACTTACGATTGGCCCAGAGCTAGTAGTTTCTATCCTGTGGTCGGACACAAACACTATCTAACACGAATATTCATTTCTCAACAACAAAGAAATACATAGGGAAAAGGCAGGCAGCCAGGCAGGCAGAAGACTCTGGTATCCGTCGTTTCACCCCTTTTAAGGGTTGATCCGGCTCGAGGTGGGCGGAGCTTCGTTTGGGCTGTCGGCCGGGGTGACGGATTAAATTATCAGCTCTATCTAAGAAATCTTCAACTTTTGAACAACTTCTCGAAAATCTAATAAGTTCTCCTGTAATCGTATTGAGTCCAATTTGTAAAGGTATATTAGATTGATAGTGCGGATACTTTTGAATTTTAAACTGGTAATCATCAGTTTTATCATATAGTTTTGTTATGCATACTTTATTCATGTTATCTATGGTAATGTTAAGGTCTAGATAATTGCAGGAATGTACGCTTTCGTTAGTTTTTTTTCCAGTTGAAGTTGGTTGTCATAAATATCCGAAAAGTTTTCTACTGTTTATTGCTGGAGAATGAATTTTTGTGATTCCAAGTTATTGTCTAGATTATCTAATAGCAACATAGTTTCAAACAGTGTTTTATCAAATTGCTTTTCAGGTTTTTCATCGTTGCACGGCACATTTTTTGTTCAGTAGAAGTAGTAATGAAGACAGTGCCGCCGCCGTTCAGGAGGACCAGTCATTATATATAGTAGGTGAGTACATTGCATCCAGCAGTAGCTGACTCTATCTTGTTGAAATTAGATTATGGTATTCATACAGTTTCTTGAAGTTTTTGTGTAGTTTGTGAAATAGAACGAAAAGTTTGGGTAATTCGTTATTTAGCAGCTCTATAAAGTGTACTTATTTATTCTGCTTTTCTATGCTGATCTTTGTGCTTCGATTTCATTCATTATACTCATTTCATCTCTCAGTTATCATGTTCAGATATTGTATCATCGTTTCTGGACGGAGGTCGGAGGCACAAAAGCAACGTAATCTCGTTGTCTTCTGTCTTTCATCGTTGCTGCAGGGACCACTTCTTCAAAAAATGTGAGTGATTCCGTCATTTTCTCCAAAACCGTTATAGCCTAGCAATCACTCCTAGAAAATTTTGACTATACTTGATAACGAAATGAACCAGTTTTCATTCCAAATACATACTGCTTTTGTCAAAAATGGTATGATATTCCCAGGTTTGACGGAGAGGGAACTTTTTTTGCCTTTTTTTGTTTCGAATGACATCGCTCGACTGTAATAACGATGATCAGCAGATAATTTGTCTTATCTTCTCCTGTATTCACGAACAAGCGAAAGTCAGCGCAAGATGCTGACCATATAGCAAGAAAAGTTCTAAAACGGGCTCCCTCCTCCTTCAATTCGGGAAAAACCACCTATTTTCATGCTTCTCATTCCGGGTTTCTATGTGGATTCGGGAAACTTTATTGGAATATGAATACTCTTTTCTTTTTTCTGCTTGCTAGTATAAGATATGGTTGTGAATGTTGTGATTTGTCAGGGACTGGTAAACGTAGTTATCTAGTCAATCTCGCTGATACTGAATTTCTCGAAACTCATTCCTATATCGAATCAATTTCGATAATGTCAATGAAGTACGAGAATCTCAGGAAATCCACGAGATTCGCTACTTTCTACGACAATTCTATTTACTATTTGGTTGGTTTTGGATGTTTTGGTGGATATGAACATTTGTTTTGCAGATGTTCCATGCCCCGTCTGCCCTCTTCCCCATCCTATTCCTACGAGCTATCTGCGCACATATGGAACATGGAGGATACAAACACAAGAAATAGTATAATTTATTTTTTTGTCGGTCTTATTCCGTTTTGCTGTTTCCTTTCAAATTTCGAGACCATTTTTGAAAACGGGGGTATAGTCACAAATTACTAGTGGTTTCTGGTGTAAGGTTTCAAAGCATGTTTCAAAAATTGAAGTTGTCTCTGCGTGCTTATTTCTGGGATGTTATATGTTTCAATGTCGGGTCTACTTCTACTCTTACGATTCCATTTCCCTACCTCTGTTTTGTACTGTAGGTCTCTTGTTTCTAATACTATCAAAACAAAAATCTATGAGTTATACATTGTGATTATGATTGATTACTATTCGTATGTTGTTTTCTTCATATTATTCATTTTCCAAAATATAAACCTTCCGATGAAATAAAAAAAATCTTATCCGCTTTGCTTGTGAAATTACACGTCTACGTGTTGTAGAAATACTTATCATTGAGTTTTCTCGCACAATTCACCTTGTTTTATAAAGTGATGGGTTACGGTAACTCTGTATGTCATCATTATTCATGGGTATTGGCTAAATTTGTGATGGTTGCACGAAGTATTGGTTATATAGTATGTTCTATGACAATATTAGTAAAAAACCATGGAAAATCTAAATTTCGAAAATGTTCCTGCCAGACCACCTTTAATTAAAACATTAACTTTTTGTTGATAAAAAATAACGATATTATTAACAACTAGGATGTTAGAAGTGTAATGGAACATTGTCATGAAATCGTGGGCAATTTAAAGAAAAAAAAACATTTTTGGTGTGGTCACTTATCATGCAGACGTTAAAGAAACCGTTCCGCTATAATTCGAGTTCCACGAAAAATTTAAAAAGCTCAAAAAGTTTCTCGATGTTTTCCAATAGACCATGAAAAACTTTCTGACTAAAAATTTGTAAAATTTGCATAACATCAAGCCATAAAAAAGGGGACGTGCACATTTTCATTGTGACGCAACTTGACTTGGTTCATTTACATCCAGATTTATTCTCATTTTTTAGTTTCTAATTGTGTATTCGTGTGTGATAGAGTGTTTTAAAATCATTTTTGCACTTCTATAGGCTATTTTGAGCATACCCCGTACGCAACTCCCCTATCGGTGTCATTACGTAAGCCGCCTTTTTGAGAAAACGAAGCAAGATAGGAATATAAAAGTATATATTTTCGATAATGGTTTTTCATTTGCCATAGGGTCAACCCGTTAACTCAGAAGTCGAAATTAAAGCGGGACGGATTCAATAAGAGAAAGCTGCTGTTATTGAAAACCATAGAGATCGAAATAGGCAAATTTACAAATCGCTCACATACGAAGATTCAACTGAGTAATTGGATAGTCATAACCCATTTATGTGAAATGCAACAATGTGTTCTCAAAAACGCTAATCTGAATCAGATTCTAAACTTGCTTCCCAGAAAATTGATGAAAATAAGAGCCGAACGGAACTAGAACGCTTTCAACCGTTTTGAAGCAGGTGTAAATTGATATTAAACAGTACGATTTTCAGAAATATTGTAAATAGGAACTCGGCTTCGCACAATATTGCTAGAAGTACATACAATACATTTGCTTCGTCCGTCTTCATTCATCCCACTCGCTTAGACTTAGAAGATTCAGTATCCAAATATCTTTGAACCCAAATATTCATTCCGTTGTTGAAGATTCAGGACCCAAATATTCATTCCGTTGTTGAAGATTCAGGACCCAAATATTCATTCCGTTGTTGAAGATTCAGGTCCCAAATATTCATTCCGTTGTTGAAGATTCAGGACCCAAATATTCATTCCGTTGTTGAAGATTCAGGTCCCAAATATTCATTCCGTTGTTGAAGATTCAGGTCCCAAATATTCATTCCGTTGTTGAAGATTCAGGACCCAAATATTCATTCCGTTGTTGAAGATTCAGGACCCAAATATTCATTCCGTTGTTGAAGATTCAGGTCCCAAATATTCATTCCGTTGTTGAAGATTCAGGTCCCAAATATTCATTCCGTTGTTGAAGATTCAGGACCCAAATATTCATTCCGTTGTTGAAGATTCAGGACCCAAATATTCATTCCGTTGTTGAAGATTCAGGACCCAAATATCCATTCCGTTGTTGAAGTTTCCAGTTTCCTTCGTCACATCAAATTGTTACATAGTAGTGGTTCAACACCGATTTTCGAACGTTTGGTTTTGGCATGATCTGATGCAATCGTGGCCACGAAAGCCACGGGCAGCTACAACATCTTAGGACTTCTCGATGATGTTTTCGAAGGGACCCCAGTAAACCGTTGTGCGAACAAAACTATGTTTAGTGCGTTTGTAGCACAATCAGTTGTAAAGGCAAAGTACAGCGCCATATTGTTCACTTTTCTTGAACTTGAGCTACTACAAACAGGTGCGGAAGTTTTTCCACTTCTTCGAACAATTAGCACCATCCTACGTGTGAATGTCACAGGGTGTTCATGTTTATCAAGAATTGTATCTTCAACTCGCCGTTATTGTATTTTGCTCTATGTTTTGACGAGCTTTGAATGTTACGGTCTCCATTGGAATATAACCAATCCTGGCTACCACTCTATGTCAGTACTACAGTAAATTCTTCTGAACAATAATTGATAACTATTATAGAAGTGAGAATCTTTGTCAGTATTCTCCAGGATCAGTCCGATTGGTAGTCTTGCAGTCTATTGCTTTCCACGAAACTGTCTATTGAAAAGAACACAGAATAGAAAAGAGAAAAAAAAACTTATTTTGGACCGAGAAACAAGTGAAATTATTCTACCTGCTTGAATTGAGAAGAAGAAGAGTTTTACTTTGGGTTTATTCGGAAGCAGTGATGATGGACATAACGTAAATACCACAGATGAGAGATAATGAAAGACTCCACCATATTCTCCGCGCGGGGTTGCAATTGTTTGCTGCTCCACAGTTGTAGTTTGATCCGTAAACCCAATATGCGTTCAAATATTCAACCGAGCGTTATCAAGCTACAAACACAGAAAAACATAGAATGATGTACAGCTTCACTCTGGCTCAACATTTCTCGGATGATGTGCTGCAGAATTTATGAAAAATGATGAAAAGCATGGTATAAAGATTAAGGTAATAGGTAAATGGGCTGTGGTAAAATATGCTCATGTTACTGCAATGGTCAGGTTGAGAGTTACAAATCACGAAGTTATTTAAAACTACGAAAACGAAAAGTTCTAGTCCGGTCGAAACAGAGGTGGTACACATAGGGAACACCATAGTTCTCCAATTCTAATCGAAAGTAATAGGAGCAAACTACAAATACGTGATATTAGGGCAGCATTCATCGCTGAGGACTGCTCCAGTAAACCGCGAACTGTTATACCGCAATCGAAAACAGACAGAAGTGTACTTCTGTCAATTGCACAGTCACGCAAGACATGTTAAACACAGCAGAACACAGAAACGTGCCATGAGAAAGTGCACGATTTCTCATTAGGATGCCAACTTAACGTGACTGTTCAATTTACTTCTAGTACATCACAAACGATTAGCTGAATGGGTGACATGGATGGTTGTAGTTTGAGTCGCTTCGCAGGTCAACGTTCTCCAAATTTCTTTCCGAAGTTTGCCGCTGAACAGCGGAAGTGCAATCGCATTCATGACCGCCGCTAGGAAAAACCAAACTTGGAACTGAAAATTTGGAAGTTCTTCCATTCGAAAGTTTTCGAAGTCATTTAAAGGTGAATATAGTCAAATCCTTATGGTGATTTGTTAAGGTAGGGTCATTCACAGAAACAACTCGTGAGTGGCTTTTTTTTTGTCTGTACTGGAACAACGTGTTTTCAAATACAAAAAATATAGTTTGTATTGTCAACTTGACACCAAAAAGAACGCTACACTTACAATTTTTGCATCGAAAATAAACGTACTTTTTTATATTGCGCGTTGTATCTGTATTGAACGATAATTTTACAGTGTTTCAGCTTTTGAAACAAAAGTATTTGTTGTCATATTATTGCCCTTGGAGTTCAGTTAGGAACGATAAGTAAAGATTGCTTCACAGGTGTTTGAATAACCAACCTGTTTGAGAACGAAAATCTTGAAAATATTCTGTTCCGGCTTCACACCGTAAACTTGCATGAATTGATAACTGATCATGAAAGAGCTGAACACCATTTGCAGCAACGATACAAACATAACACTCTGAAATTTCGAATTAGAATGAAACTATCACTGAAAACCATCCCTGCCATATTAAAGAATCCGTCCCGCTTTAATTTTGACTTTCGAGTTAACAATCCGACCTTATGGCAAATAAAAAACCATTATCAAAAATATATACTTTTATATTCCTATCTTGCTTCGTTTTCTGAGAAAAGCGGCTTACGTAATGACACCGATAGGGGAGTTGCGTACGGGGTATGCTCAAAATAGCCTATAGAAGAGCACAAACAACTTTAAAACACTCTATCACATACGAATACACAATTAGAGAATACAAAATGAAAATAAATCTACATGTAAATGAGCCAAGTCGAGTTGCGTCACAGTGAAAATGTTCATGTCCCCTTCTTTATCGCTTGATGTTATGCAAATTTTCAATCAGAAAATTTTTCATGGTCTATGAGAAGACTTTAACAAACGTTTTCCAGCTTTTTGAATTTTTCGTGAAAGTCCAATTATAGCGGAACGGTTTCTTTAAACGTTTGGTTAGTTATAAAAATACAACCGAATACGAGTTTATTTAGGCCCTAGAAAAGGTGAAAATAACCTTATTTCAGAAATGAGAAAAGAAAACAAAAATCACCTTTTCCGGAATGTTCTTTCTTGTTTCTGCTCTAGTTTTCATGCGGATTCCAATATATGTGATAGCCGTTAGACATGTGTTGACAATGAGCAAGAATACCTCACGCACTGTTGCAAAAATTCGTGTTGCCTGAAAGAGTTTGAAATCAGGCACAATATGCAGTGTGGGGTCCTTGTTTGGAGTTGGCACTATAAGCAGCCCAAGAGTAGGAAATAATGATAAGAAAAACATAAGTTGATAAGTTGAACCTAGCTTCATTCGGAAGCGGTTACCATGTTAATTGGTGAGACATCTACAAACTCACAAAGTAGGACTACCCACCGGCATATCAACTAATTGTATTACTTTTTTAGGATTTTTATATATTCATAAAAATTTGATGAATGAACTCAATCCTCTTCACAAAACAACGAAGTGTTTCTATAACATCGAAGAGCGTCATATCAACCGTAAAATTTTTAATTGGAGGTTAGGCTAGGAGTTACGGTTGTGGATCTCTCCAAACGACAAATAAGAAAAATCTCATGAGTTTCGTAAAGGATTGTTACCGATATGTCTTCCGCCCTCGCTGATCCAGCCACATTTCCTTCTTCATCGAAATAATGAACATAAGGAATGAGATATATATGAATATTAAGAATGTAAGGCAAAACATTCAGGACGATCAGTAGCATGTTCGTGTTCTTCGTTGTCCAAATCTGTAACTGTAACATTCGCCGTCAAAACGTGGATTTAGGAAAAAATATTTTGTAAAAGTTGTAGTGGCAAGTTTTTTCCAATAGCTCAATTTATCTCTGCGGCACGTAAATTGGAAATTTTCCACTACAATGATTTGTAATCAACGTAAGTATTGACCTCGTTTTCCAACACAAAGTGTATACTATAGATCAAAACCTCTACCAAACAACAACCAAACACATTCTTGTGTTGTAGGTTTGATGAAGCTGGTGGATTGATTTTTTCCTTGTTGTTATTTTTGTTGATAAGTAAAAAATGACCGTTTGATGTAGATGTGGGTAGCAGACTCCGGTGAATTGATTGAGAACCATGAAAAAGTTGATCAGTTGATGTGCCAGTAGCTCGGTGTGAGTCAACGCCATTGAAATGCGATAGAAAGGCTCTGCTTCAGAGCCTGTAAGGAGTGTTTAGGTGAACTAAGATCTTGCTCGGTAGTAAGGTTGTTGATAAAAAGATATTTGAGTTTTTGAAAATATATTTGAGTTTTTCGAAATTTCGATTTTCGTGTATTTTTAACAGCCGCACGCGGTAGCGTTCCGTCGGACTTAAGAAAAATGTTTACGAAAGCCCTTTAAACTCACCTGTTAACAGCACTTTTTCCAGATGTCTTTCCATTCATCATGCCTTACGATAGAAAGTTCGCAACTATATGACCAAATATGACTAGTTCCTTAAAGGTTAGGCTCACCAATTGCATTACTTTACTACGGCACGTGAAAGGTAACCAAATTACACCTTCTCCATTCATAAAAAGAGGAATAGTAGACGTGTGTAAACATGAAACGAATGTAAGTGAGAAAAAGGAAAACAAACTATGAAAAATTAACGCAGAAAACACCTGAACGGAGCCATTTCACCTAAGTACCTTTGCTTTTAAAGTCTATATGTTGGGAGCGGTCCTCATCAGTATATGTCTTACCAGGAATTCGAGTTTTTGCGTTACTTTGTTTATTCTCTAGTCAAGTCAACTTTTAAGTTCGTTTGACTCTAACAGCCCTAAGAACAGTAAGAACCAACCCAATCCGACTCGAACACTCATTCGTCCGTACTCCAACCCGAAACCGAGAAGAACGTCATGGATGCCTGGAAGTGGAAGTTTATAGCTAGACTACCCAACTTTTTTCTACCAAAGTTTGACCTAAAAAAGTCGACTAAAAAGTCAGAAAGTTAGTCTGGAAAGGTGGAAATAGTCCTGTTCAGTCTGAACAGAAGTCTCTCCAACCAGATGGACAAACAATTTTCTCTCAATTAAGCAACTGGGCCAGACTGGCAACTAGCTATTTGAATTTCGAACCAAACTTGTTGCGAGCTATTAAAGCTAAAGCACAATACAGTCTAAATGGTTGATTTCGGTAATGGAGACTGTGCTGTTAGATAAAGACAGAAAGCCAGATTGGACCATCAATCACTCACCAGAAACAAAGAACATGAAAAAATACGAGTTCCGGAACATATCATTCTTCGAAACTCTCAGAGTATATAAAATGTAGATGTACCAAACGAGCATTAGGAGATAGACAAAAGAAAGTGTATCAAACAGATTCTCCCACTTTGTCATGCTGGTTTAATGAGTATCTGAAAATTAACCATTTATACTCAGTCTCATGGGATGGCAGCCTGAAGGTGGAAATTACAACAAGCATACTATGTTCGAGTTAGGCGCCCCGCCCTCAACGCCCAACTGACAAAAAACTTCAGGAGTAGAAGAAGGTGAATAAACCAGAACTTGTGAACAACGGGTGAACTGTTCTATTCTAGAAATATTTTAGATTTCTACACGTATTTCAGAAATGTTTGAGGATTTGCGTGGTTGTATGTTCACTTTAAACGTAATACAATTGTGTTGATGTAGTTTGTTATTCTTTCCAAGTTCAACAGGAGTATCCCGATTAATTTCAGAAAGTGAAATGTCTTACCACTGTGAAAATTAGCAATGGCACATATAGATGTCAAACGCGTCGTGTTTCAAATTGTTTTGGATTGTTTGTTCTCACAATCAAAAACACGAATAAAACAACATGATACCAACATAGAAATTGAGAAGCTGAACCATTTCCTACTCAGACCGAATGGCACTTTTTTTAGCACCCCTAATAGATCTTTCGCGTTCTCGTTTTTATGGGTTTTTTGAGACTGTTCTGGTTTTCAAACATCAATTCTACTTGTTTGAACCATAAGGTTCAATTTTTTTCTCAAAATATAGGGATGGCTCTTTCCGAAACAGGTCGTTATAGTTTGCCCTAGCACGCTGTTGTGAGTTGGATTCCGCTGATTCTCGGCCAAAATTAGCAAATCGAAGCGTAAATCAAGATCGAACTACAGCGAAAACTTGGTCACCCGCTATATTCATCTTCTGTGACCGAGCTAAAAAACTTTTAGAAAAAACTGTGAGCTAAAAAACGACAAATTAAAATCGTGTTTAAAAAGAATAAGATCACGTAACACGTATGCTGGAAAATTCAGCCATCTCGGTCTCATCCTGCGTCTCTTATGTTGCTCACTATTTTGCGAGACACTTCTCACGTGGGGAAGTAACAGTGAGTGTAGTGAGTGTACAACGGGATTGGTGTTGTTGATGTCAAACTCGAAATTTGGCATAACTTCGAAATTTCGAGTTTTGCGTTTGACTTCGACCTCAAAAATCTCTAACTCGGCACGATGCGTTTTTTTCTGAACTAGACAAACTCGAAAACTTGAAATTCTGAACTCGACTAACAACCCCAGAGTATAGGTCGGTGGTGTGTTGGTTGTGGGAACAAAATCAAGCATGGAATACCATATTGGTACCATTTCCCGTTTATGATGTAGAGAATTCACAGTGTGTCACACTGTATGGCTCCACCTAGCAGCAGCCTCACGCATTCAAGAACCAAATACTAATTGTTTTGCTTTTTTGAGCTGTTTGACTTCCATTTTCTCTCAGGACGAAGGTTAATTTAGAAAATAAACCTTTCCGGAGAGTTTTTTTCATCCTAAGCTGTAGTTTGAAAAAAAAAAACAGAATAGAAGTTCCTCTGCCGGCTTGTCAGTATAAATTATGATTAATTTCATGTTCGGTAGAATGGCCAACATTGAAATGTAGCTTCAAGTTGATGAGGTGGTGAGATCTCTGCAAAATTTTCTATGGATCAACCACAAAACCCAAGTATTAGAAAACCTTGATTCGATTCAACGAACAATTTTGACTGGCTCAGAACTTCAGCCTTTTCAAACGTTTCAATATTAGTAAATAATAAAAAAAATGAAAAAAACTCATTCTATTTGTGTTCTGTACCTGTTTCAAAAAACTGCAAATCGGTTTCTGTGACAAATGATCTCAAGAGAAGTTAGGTCAGTCTGCTGGCATTTTTGCATAGACTCAGTAATTATCCACCTTCTCTCACTTATTATCTTTCCTCAGTAGGATATTTGAACAAGCAAGCAGATTTCTCGCAACCAAAATAGGTTTTCAGCGAAATAAACTTGTTTTTCTTCGTTAAAAACATCATAACTGCCCAGTTGTTTGATTGCTAAAAAAATCATCAGACCAGTCTATCAAATATTACAATTGTATCTCATTATATGTCTGGTCGAGGATTGACCTTGGTAAAATTAGAAAGGACACGTCTTGGGAAAAAGATTGTTGCCATAGGTACCATTGTACCATGCTCTCACAGTAGTACAACGGAACTTCATTTTTTTGGAAGTATGTCAAGGTCATCGTCATGCTGACAAAAACTCTTGGAACGACCTTACCTCAGAACGGAGAGGAATGAATTGTTATTGGTACAACAATTAATGAATTGTTAGTAGTAAAAAAAATTCAGAGTATGTATGTTAAAATCAACTAGTAATTTGATCGCTTCCTACGGCAATCTTTCGCGTGAAATGTATCCCGTTGGGAGGGAGGGGTTGCGATCTCAAAATGGAGCTATTCCTGAATATGAATGACTTACTATGAACATTAGCTCTGACCTAGATTTTGGTAGAAGGCAACAAATAAAAGGCTGAGCACTCTATGGCAAATGACTGGATCATTGAGCATATGACCAAATCAATCCATCCTGCTGTTTTCATTGAAAATATATATATCAAACCACATCCACATCTACAACCGGGGCGCTAACAATGTGCATCGTACTGTTAGTCAACTGCACAGTCACGTATCGCATGTTGAACAAAGCAGAACTCAGAAACGTGCAATTATAAAGAACACGCTTCCTCATTAGAATGCTAACGTTACGTGACTATTCCATTGACTTCCACTATAGATGGTGAGTTGTACACCTCCACGATTTACGTACTATCTCGTTTGAGAGGTTTCTTACCAACGAGACAGTGCATGAGAGGCGAAGACACTGTTCGTAAGATTCTCACCGCCTAATGCAGAATATCAAAAACAAAACTAATAAGAGATCTTCATTTTCCCCGGCAACTGTAAGTAAGCGATAGAAACCTATGAATACACTAGAAGGGAAAACTATTCCATTCTTAGAAAATGAAATAGTTGAAACATCATAGACGAGAAGATTGCTGAGTGGAATGGATTGTGGTGATATAATTGGGTCTTGGCATGAATCTCGTTCGTACTTCTTGTCGGAATTTGCCACTGAATAGCGGTAGCGAAATGGCGTTCAACTCCCCCAGGAAGAAGAACCAAACATGGAACTGAAAAGAAGTACGTGGTGTTTTAGAGAAATAGGAATGGTTTCAATAAAATACATTCATATTGCCATGCGCTATTTCTGGCACCTTGTAAAAACTTCGCATGTTGCTGTTACCGGGGTTGACAGTGAACAGTATAAAACCTGCCCGTGAATTAAGGGCCACGACTCTTGGATGTTACAATCATTATATTGTTAGCCAATTGCACAGTCACCTGAATATGTTAAACACAACACAACTAAGAAACGTACAATGAAAAAGTGCTCCATTCCTCGTTAGAGTGCTAACCTTACGTGACTATTTAATTCACTTCTAGTGTACACAGAACAGTTTTTTTTACTTACTTACAATAAATGAAACGTAACTGACATTGTTGAGAACGAACATTTTCAGAAGGTTTTGATCTGCCTGCACTTCGAAAACATGCATAAGCTCATAGCTAACGAGGATGAAGCTGAATACTGCCTGTAGAACTGATACGAAGAAAACACTCTGAAAGACGAAGTTTTGAGCAAGTTCTCAGAACGACACTAGGTATGATGATAGAGAGTGAGCTGAGCCGATGTTCACTGAAGCACCTGTACTTTCTGACAAATTCCTACCATTCTCATAGACCTGAACGAACGTAATGGAATGTCGTCTTCAGTAGTGGTTTGTTTTCACCAACTGTACTTCAAGAAAAAATCAGAAAATACGCATGACAGATATGATCATTAATTTGTTTAATTCCATGCACATCACACATGTTACATATCACTCAACTACCATGTGGTTTCTGTGTTCCTTCGAAAATTGTCGCTCGTTCGCTTTTATGGAACGTATATAAACACTGTGAAATATAACAAGTTGTGTTGCATTCCTATCTACCTGAACCTGCAACTTGTTAAATCGTTCTCCATTTTTTGGTCCTACCAAAATCGAATTATGTTTCCGTGCAGTACTCGCTGAAACGTGATTTTCCTACACTAGAACTTCAAATAAAATGAAATGAAATGTACCCCATCTCACCTTTCTGGTATGTTCTTTCTAGTTTCTGCCCTAGTTTTCTTGCAGACTCCAACATAGGTAATAGCAGTGAGACAAACGTTAATGACGAGCAAACCCGTCTCCCACACCACTTCCAGCAAACGTGTTATCTAAATAAGATATTGATCGGATGAACATAATAACCTCCAAAAATTATTTATTTCCACGACTGTTCCACGATTCCATTAGGTTGACCGTAGTCGATAAACAAATGGCCATTTTGACGTTTAGGGTTTGCCTATACGGTTTATAGTCCCTGTCGGCTAAATTTGTGGATTATGATGAAATTTTTTTACATTTGATGTTTGGTCCCATCCTGTACGACAGCAGATCAACACGATAAACACTGATCAACACGGGTAACCACATCAAATAACGTAAAATTGTCGGGTTTGTTTCGTTTAAGATTCAAGAGTTTACACGTCGAATCGTTACGGAATGGTGTTCCTTGACTCCCTCCCTACAAAATGTTTCCATTTGAACTAATTTTCATGTCTGTTCTGTACGTTTGGAGGAAACAGTGTGATATAATCAAAAACTATTAGTTTGTTGATGCGTACACCAGCCCGTATTCTGTGGTATAGCGTGCAAAGATTAGCAAATGTATAATATAATTGGTTTTAGTTTCTCGTAATGAGAATATTAAAAAAAACGATTGAGGAGAGGGAATGTTACGATTCTATTACAAAGTTAGTGGAAGACTGTTGAAGAAGTGATCTCACGCCGCCAATCAACGAGGGAAGAGTGCTGACTCTACCGGTATATCCGTATATCGTCCTTTCTGGCAAACCCAGTCACATTTCCTTCTTCATCAAGAATAAACATACGGAACAAAGAAAATTTGGAAATAGAGAAAGTACGGTACAACATTTGTACCGATCAGTAGCTTGAACGTGTTCCTTGTCGTCCAAATCTGAAACTTCAGTAAACAACTGTAATGCGGAACTGGAAAACAAGTGTATTCTGAGCGTGTATGGAAAGCAATATGCAGTTTTTCAGTAGAAATTACAAAAAGTCCGTTCTGAGTAATTATAACCTGACTGGCAATTCTATAAGGTTAACTGTAAATCTGTGAATATTCACGAGTGTATGAGAACAAATCTCTCTATCTACACAAAAAAAAACTCTATCACACAAAAAAAATTAAATTCTCGAAAAGTGTCAAGAAACTAACCGTCTGATGTAAATTTGAGTAGTGTACTCCGGTAAATTGGTTAATTACCATGAAGAAGTTGCTCAACTGACTCACAACAGTTCCGTATGGGTCAAAGCCATGCCTGTGGGGAGCGAGAGATACTTCAAGGGAAGGAATACATTGCATAACTCAGAAACGGGCAATGACAAAGTGCACGGGCCACAGTAGAATGCTAACTTCACGTGACTATTCATTTTACTTCTACTATGTTATGACTATAGAAGTATGTGCTCAGTGAAAGGTGCCACCCAAAATCGTTTTGACCCTGATTCAAGACGTTGGTGTTGTTCTCAGAGGGTTGATTTTGAGTGGAATTTTTCACTGACCACATACTTTCATAACAACATCCAAAAAGTCTTGATGACAGCACATAATTTTGATTTGAATAAACACAACATATTATGTTATGACTGTTTACCTCTCTACTACTCAAGCATGTGCATGAAATTACCAACAAAACTATTATTACTCACTTTGAACTTGGAAAATAATGAGACGACGGGGTTGCCCAATAAATGTTAATACCCAATAGTTGTTTTTCACTGCGCAATCCTTATCGGGCGCAGCGCGAAGCGCTGCGCAGATTAGTTTTTGTTCAGAGGTCTGCAGACATTCCAAAACAGTTTATTACCATTTTGTTCAAAGTACGTCGACCATTTTCCTAGATATTTGCATGAATCACTGAAGGGCAACACGTCTACAAGACACTAAACTCACGTTCCAAGTAAAATCATTTGAGAAGAGTTAGAGGGCCAAACGTCTCGCAAAAATGGCTTCCGTGCTCGGAGGCGGCGGCGGCGGCGGCGACAAAAGTGTCCGCCTCCTCAAATCTCGGCATAGTTTCGCTCAAAATTAACTTATTTCGAAAAGTCTTACATTGTTGAAAGTTATAAAAAAGGTGAGGTACACGTATTTTTTAGGTATGTCTGAAATTTGAATATTACGTGTGAGAGGGCCGAGAATAGTCTCGCGAAAAATCATGGATAGACCGGTTTTGTGAAAATAAAAATGAGAGAAGAGTTTAACGTGTAGTAGAAAGAAGTTTTCCAATGAAGACCTCATGACAGGCGGGCACAGCTTGGTTTTCACTCCTATTCACATGTCTCAATGGCGGATTGGATAAAAGCTTTATTCACGCACGGCGAACGAAGGTTCGATTCCTGCCTGGAGCACAAAAGTTGCTCTCATTTGAACGAAGTTATAACTACGCCAAACGTTCTGAACTACGACGCCGTTGAAAACTCCAATAGAACCTCATAACATTCCTCGTTTAGCTCATTGTTCATAAAATATAATTTTTATTAAAAGTGACCGTTACTTCGTAACTATAGAAAAACAGTTCAATTAGTATAAAAAACGGATGTAAAGAAAGTTAAGATTAGTTTTGGATGAAAAGTGTGCAAGAAATATAAAAGAAGTCCAATAAAAATATTTTGAGGAAAAGGCTAATCTCGCTTTTGTTGAAAAAAAACAGAGTATAAGCTAGATCATTGTGAGTCGCAGTCAGAGGTTTTCTTTTCGGTAACAAAAAACTCGGTAGCCTTTTCTTCTGAAATTTTAAACCGAGCGAGATTAGCCTTTTCCTCAAAATATTTTTATTGGACTTCTTTCATATTTCTTGCACACTTTTCAACAAACTGATCTTAACTTTATTTACATCCGTTTTTATACTAATTTCTGTTTTTAGTCTCATTTGCATTTACAAGAACGTTATCGAGCCGGTTTCTATTAGCATAGCGGATGTTCAACCAATGTACATCATTGTTTTATAATGTTTTGGGAAACAATTCAAAACCCCAACCCAATCCGACTCGAACACTCAATCGTCCGTATTCCAAAGCATAGCCGAGAAAAATATCGTGTACGCCTGAATGTAACTCGGTATAAGGTTTGTTCCTCTAAAAAGGAATCAAAACGGTCTTTATTGCACTAACGCAATGTGTTTGAAGTTTCATTTGAAAATTGAAATCAACTGAAAACGGCCATATTATGGAATGTGCTTAAGCTTGACAGCTAGAACTATCTATTTTTTCGTCTCCTTCAAACATATTTCTAGTCTCTATCGCTTGGCTCGACAGTCCCGCCCCCGAAGAGAAATTGAAAAACGGGTCGTGAGAATTATGTCAAAGAGCGGGGCTTGAAATGAACAAGTTGGGTGATTAAGTAATTATAGAGGATTACGTAACATTTCAACGATTAAGAGATTTGGTAACACGGAACCGGATATGTATAACCTTTTGAGTCTAAATAACTTTCTCATGACATTCTGCTTGAGAAGTACACGTTTTTGTCTCGGGAACTGATTGAAACTTGCTCGAAAGAGTGCTATATGCGAATCTTAACATTCAAATGGATTTCAAGATTTAATAAGAATAAACCTCTGTCTCTGTTTCCCGGATTCATTAAGAGAACTACCAACTTGTGTACATCATAGTTTCAGACTCAAAGAAGGCATTTCTAAATTTATGGGTTGTAGCGTTCTAAGAGGAGGGCAGCAAACAGCAGAATCGAGTGAACCGACATTTTTCATAGCCAAGCAGTGCCACTCCAAGTCGAACATATTGTATTGAATACCAAATTTTGGTATAAGATTATAAGAGTGTCTAGCGGTCATTTGAAAACGCAGTTGGAGCATAATACCGTAGGGGGCTATGAGTGCCTGAAACAGACTATCCCATGTTTTACGTGATATTTCTGCGTCAAAATACTGAATATTACCAGCCGGAGCTAAACATTGTGAATAACCTTCCGAATGTAGCATGAATTCACATGATACGTTTTTGAGTCCACTTACTTTCCGGTAAAGCGTGGGGAGTGAAAGGGAACGGTAAATGACACTCAGAATGCACACCGAGTTGTGGACGGTTATAGAGAATTTTATTGTTCATTTGAGGAAACTATTCCGTACATCAAGAAGCTAGTAATGAAAGATTGATAGTTAATTTGCTTAGTAAGAGATCTACTCAAAACCGTTTCGACCCTGATTCGAGACGGTTTTGGGTTTTCTAAGAGGGCCGTCTTGAATCAGGGTCGAAACAGTTTTGAGTACATCTCTCACTAAGCACATTAACTTAACCATACCACCATTCAAACGTCCTAGTGAGACAATTACATTTTGTTCAAATAAAATGACCTAATATGAGATAGATCGTTTCTTCGGTCATTTCTTAGCCCCGATCCAGCTCTCCGGTACTACGAAAGTATCGCCAACGAATATGATTATGAGTCGTTTCAGATCTATTCAATTTCCAAACTTCACTCCCAAATGAACCTGAGAAATGTGAATAGATTTCCAATCATAGAAGATTCTGTCACTGAAATAATCGTGGTTTCTGAAAAAAATGATTGGCCAATGTTTATTCTAGTCTTTTCTTCTTTGCACGGTCGTAAAACATTATTTACAATAGTACAATCACACCTTGTTCATTAAAACGGACAATGATATCTTTAACTAGGTGGTAAAACCATAAAAAATTTATGGGAGTGAGACCACTCCTTTTCAGGTTTCTGGAACATAGCGAGTATAAAAAAGATTGGATTAATTTTTTTATATTGAACTGGAGAGGTGGGTCAACAATTTAAGAGGAAAATTGGAAACATATTTTTGCAATTCTGTTTGGTCTACACCACACTGAATCACTTGAGTTTTCTACTGACTAAAAGAATCACACCGGTTATCCGTAACACCTGATATACAGGGACGTCATCGAACAGAACGTAACACCAGTTTTTTTCTGGACGAATTCTGTCAACACTTTAACAGGCTGGGTAATGGAAACCAGTGGTTACTATTCTGCTCACCACATCAGTTTGAAATGCTTGAAATGTAACAGTTACAGGAGTTACAGGATTATCATTCGAATATCATTTAATGATCATTTGAAATGAAATTTCCCTCAAACTAAGGTTTTCGCATTTCATTTTTAAAGATTGACGGAAGTCAAATTGAACGAATCGAATGTTTTATATTCATGAAAAAAAGGGAAATTCGGTATAAACAACCATGTGAGTGTTGACCCCTTTGAATATTCCGAAGCTTTTGTTCGAGTGTGTTAAGCTGGCGGCAGGCAGCGATGCAAACAGTTTTCGTTCTAATCGAGTCCACGTATGAGCATCAGCAAACAGATTCGTTCCATAATACAACTGTGACCATTTGGTGTCTGATTTCATATGTCCGTTCTGGGGCTCAAAAGTTTTCTTGACTGGTTGACTTATTGTGTTGTCTTTTTGAATTGTTGCCACAAATAATACTACAAGTGTATGTACCGCGTTTGAAATAAAAAAGTTGTGAAAGCAAAAGTTTTTTTTTAAATTTACACTGATGTGTGCTCGCTGTATATGAACCAAAATAGCATTGAGAAACTTCAGAAGTTGAAAACTTTAAAACATTATCCTTAAATGTGGATTATTTCATGCTTTTCGTTTGGTTCGATTAATTGAAAACATTTGAATGCAAAGCAAAACTTCCTTCTCATAAAAAGTTGATTGGAAAGTTCTACTTTCGTGAATATGATGTAATGTTTCATTGGTTATTCTATT
The DNA here is from genome assembly GCA_964036275.1 of Litoditis marina. Classification (NCBI taxonomy): domain Eukaryota; kingdom Metazoa; phylum Nematoda; class Chromadorea; order Rhabditida; family Rhabditidae; genus Litoditis; species Litoditis marina. Next base: position 2,399,734 of record OZ038434.1, on the reverse strand, counting down.
GGTTATTATCATGGAACAGATGAGTCGTCAAGTTCGTTTGTTCGGAATTTTCTGTTGCGTCTCTTTTTCGGCTTTGGTATTCATGGGAAAGACAAAAACTAGTGTGGACGTACAAAGTTTACCCCAGGTTGGCCAGGAACAACCATTTTCACGAGGTGAGTTACGCAAGGTTTCTGATTCCCCATGCAGCATATCCCTCGCCCAGGTCGCAGTAGAAATAAAACTCTCGTTCTCTCTCACGCTTTCTCTCTCTCTCTCTCTCTCTCTCTCTCTCTCTTCTCTCATTTGTTTCCATTGCTTTTTCTCACCTCGTTTTCTTAGTTCGTTTTCAGACTCTTCCATGCTTCCTTCCTAAATTTGAGTTCGCTAACCCATAAAACGACAATTACGCTTTTTCAGAAGATTTACCGTTTAGCAAGTGTCCACTCCCCAACTTTGATCCATGGGATCCGCGGATGTTAAAGGTTGGTAGAATATAAAACACACTAAAAATAACAAAAATATCAATGATAATAATGATGCTAATAATTATGATATAAATAATAATAATAATAATAATAATAATAATAATAATAATAATAATAATAATAATAATAATAATAATAATAATAATAATAATAATAATAATAATAATAATAATAATAATAATAATAATAATAATAATAATAATAATAATAATAATAATAATAATAATAATAATAATTCGATTTTCAGTTTCACGACCCAGTTGCAAATAAGTTTGCAAACTGCAATCGTTCCTTCAAACCCGTTACTGAACTGGTAAACGGGAGTTTGGTGATGAAGGAGAAGAATATTTTCTGTTGGGGGAGGCGAGCTCCAAATAACAAAATTTGTTGTTTTTGTTGTTTTTATTTCGTTCATTTACATACAGAGAATGTGGCAGTCGCTCATTTGAGAGAGATGAAAGTACGAACATCATGAAAAAGAAAGAGAATGGAGTTTCTGATTCGTTTCGGTACGATCTTCACACGAAGACTCGTACTATTAGTTTCATACCATTCTCGTTTTCATTCGTTTCTCTTTAGATTAGGCCAGATATTTCATGTCTCTCTTTTCTCTCTCTTTCTCTCTCTCTCTCTCTCTCCCTCTCTCTCTCTCTCTCTGTTTGTTCTCTCTCTCTCTTTTCTCTTTCTCTGTCTATTTTCTCAATATTAAATGCATTATTGCAAATATTCCAAATAAATGTGGGAACTAGGGTTGTTAAAGTCGAAGCAACAGAAAATTTCAATCATTTTCAGATGTCTGAACCGTAAATCAGAATGGGCCAACACCCCCGGACCCTGGCTGGCAGTCAATGCCTCAGCAGTACAGTATCCCTGTGACATAGTGGAGTCGAAATGTTCGAAAACGGAGAATATCACAACTTCCCACTATGGAATGTTGCACTCACAGATAGTGGAGAGGCGAGAAACACATTATTCACAATGATAACGGGTATAACTAGTTTGATTGATTGATTGATCGATTGATTGATTGATTTGATGGATTAACTGATTTACATGCAAGCATGTGATATAGAAGAGGAGAAATATGAATATCGACAGCAGGATACGGAGCCATTTAACGTGAAAATTATTGAATCGTGAACACGATCCTACTTTTTTCCCAGTCTTCTACAACAAGCACGAGAATAATCGAGAAATAGTGTAACAAGTGAGTGACGCAGAATGGGATCTAGATGACGTGAAGTTCCAGAATATATAGTTATGTGATGATCTGCTTCATTTGACGAGTTTCGGTGAACAGTGTCTGGTATAATCCACTTTTCAAAGTTTCAGTGCAGAGTTAAAAGAATCAAAAAAGGCAAATCCGAATGGTGGTAAAAAGTACGGTTTGCATGTGCTTTTGATAGATTCTACATCAGCCAACCAGGCACAAAGGTTGGTCAGGATTATCGACTTTTCACTAACAATAAAATCAGTGAAATTTGATTGGTATATTATAACTATTTTTGCAGAAATTTTTTTCAATTACTCTCAAACAAGCTAGTTAGTTTTTTTGAAATTTGGAAAATTGTCAGTCTCCGAAATTTATTCGAGGAACTTCATCAAAACCCTGGCCTATCTTGAAAAGTCAATGGGAGCTATCACATTTCCATTCGTCAGCAAAGTGGGACAGAATAGTCGACCGAACGCCGTTCCTCTTATGTTTGGTCAGTTATCCGTATGTTATCAATTTCGTAGAGAAGTGTTATAATTTGCCAATACCTTGTGAGAAAATCTTCTAAGTTATCTGTTTTGATGGGTTCTTTTGGTGTTTGAACACATTTCCTCTACACTTTGAAGCACGGTTCAATGAACATTCTTGTTCTCAAAATATGCTTATACTGGCACAGCATTTCAGCGAAAACGTAACAGAACAAGTGTTTTTATATAGAAACACGCATCTACAATTTGCAGAGTACCGAGGGTGTCACGAGAAAATTACGTGGAAGATCACGTTGAAAAGTTCTCTGATTTACAACAACACTTCTCAGTTTATCACGTCTCGTAAAGCTGTACGTTTTGATTCGAACGTGAACGCGATTACGAGCAGTTATCTCTATCTAGATCTTTGATTTTCGATTATTTTTTGTTATAGGTAAACGTTATGAGCCAGTTAAACGAGGGCATCTGGGGCTGCCCGACCTCATGGAGGAAAATCCATTTCCCAGGTGTTATGAACACATCGACAACGAGACTTTTCTACTTCGTGAATATGCAGATACGGGATATGTGGTAGGTACTGGAAAAACTTTGAAACATTTATATAATATAGTTCTCACAATTCCTTTATGGTCTTTGGGAAATCTTCAAGGAGTATTCCAGCTGAAAACACGCAAGGAACCAAACTCGAACATAAAAATGAACTTTTTCTACTTTCATTCCGACAACTGTTGCTACCAAGCTCTATTGGACACGGCAAAGTCAATTTTCGGAGAGGCGAGCACATCTTTGCAAGTATCACATCTGAGTATCTTCGATCTACACACTCTCTCATCCCTGGCATATGTTGAGGATAGCTTGTTTGTAATCGAGTGAGGCGACTACTGTTCTCAATGTTGTACTCTTCAAATTGCAGTCCATGATGGCGGATGATTGGGTGGTTGGTCCTGTGCATTATCCGCACTGTAAAGGCTGGAAGTATCAGCCGGTAGATCACTACTTCAAGTTGGTTTAATTTTATTAAACTCAACTTTTATTGGCAGGGTGCCATATTCTCAGGTGCGTATGAACGCCAGGTAGAAAGAATATATAGCAGCTTTTTGTGAATCAATGTTGTTTTGTTTCAGACCATATCTGGTCGCTAACGAAAAACCACCTGAGCCTCGGAAATCTACCCATTCAGCGAAGAATTGCATTGACAAACACCAATTCGTGTTGCGATATTTGAAGTCTTTTCTTGATTCATATGACGGTGAGCAGTTAATATTTTGCAAAAACAACGTTGTTTTTTCCAAACAAGGAGATTTTTGAAACACAGTGGAATGGGGCGGGATGGAAAGCCAGTGCTTCTGAAGTCCATGTATCTCCCCTACATCTCAGATTCATACATTATCCTACCCTTATATTTCGGTTTTCACGTCAAACATGTAGTGAAAGATACAGTCACGTGTAATATGAGAGTGCAATAAAGAAGCGCATAGCTTCCCAGGTGTACGTAGACTGCAAGATTCCGGCTCCTTCTATCCAGCCTGCGTCACACACTTTGTGCAGGAGTTCTATCCCCAGCGGAAAAAAAGAAAAAAATGTGTATATTCTCAGAGTTGGGATCGAAACTTAATGATGCTTCTGATTCACATTTTCACTTCTATTCTGACTGTTCCATTATCTTCAAATGTGAGTGTAGGACCAATACACTCTTGATACAGGGTTCCCGAACGTTTCTTGGAACTGGTTCAACATCGCCCACAACTACCAAAATGAAGCTATCAGATCAGATATCGATTTTTATCGATTCCTGATGAACAACCGCGCCAAGGTACGAAGTAAACCAGACCGGGAATGAACTAAAACTTTTCTGTTTTTCGTATACATGTACAGAAACTCGAGATTAGTTCAAAAATGATCGACAAACTGAACTAAAAATTAAGAGGATAGCCTGAAATCTCACTTTGAAGAGAAAATCTCCCAAAAATAAATTTCGCTATATATGATAATTACAGCTAGACGACGCTTTTGTTTTCTTCATTGGAGATCACGGATTACGAATGGGAAAAGTGAGTCGTCGTTGGTTTTAGTACTAAAAGTTCAAAACATATTTGAAAAATCCACGATCAAAGTTTTCCTTTTTTATGAGAGCATCAGTTTTTCCAGAATATATGCATGTGCAATTGTCTTAATAATAGTAGCTCCGGGCTGAGCAGGTTGAAAGTACATGTTGGTGCAATGTGGCTTTTGATGTAATTGAATTCTCGTGAAGTTTGATTGTTATTTGTGTGGTGTGTATGCACAATGCACATCAAACTACAATTCAACTATGGTCCAACCTCATGATCTCCTTCTTCAGTCTTTTGCCACGACGATGGGGAATTTCGAGGCAAATAACCCAATGCTGACCATTTCCGTTCCGAAAGAACTCCGAGGTAACCAGCAGCTCATGGAGACCATGAGAGAAAACGCGAAGAAACTACATTCCACATTCGACGTTCGAGCGACGTTTGTCGATATTTACAAGGTAGATTTTATAATGATAACCGAACAAATACGTATAAACAATACATGAATGCAAAACACAATTCGGAGTGCTATACAGAGCACGTTCGCTGACGTTTGTTCAAATTGTACGTGGTAATTGCATGTATTTCTGTTCTACAGTCCTTCGAGATGGAGAAGAGTTTTAGATAAGGCAAACCAAGACGCAATGTTTTGGATAGTTCGGTTTCAGCTTCCAATCTGCGTTTTCTTAAACATACGTTTTGTGTATCCGATTACGCCCCCAGATGTGTGCGTAGCACAAGATACTTTTCGACAAGGTATTAGATGGTGGTATCGGGATATTTAGGACGACTGGTCCAGTGGTTAGCTGTCGCTCCAATGACCTGGGTTCGATACTTGCTCGCCGCGGCATCTGTCTGGCCGACCGCATGAGCTAGTAGTAAACCTTACTCATGTCGATCTCCAGACAATCCTTCTAAGGTTGATAAAGCAAACTTTGTGTGATAATGTAGTTCATTCAATAAAGTTATACACGGCTGAAATAGAAAATATTGTCTGTGTCGCGTCTTCTGAAGTTCGTGTTTAAGTACCAGCCGGCTTCCAATTGGACTGACAGATCTTTTCTGCAATTGGAGGGGGAAGAGGGACAATCACTCCTACGAACTATCAAGGGAGAGAGGAACTGTCGCGAGCTGCCCATCCCATTGGAATACTGTATCTGTCAATATCAGAAGGAACAACTCAATAGGTATCAATTACATGTGGCCTAGTTCACATAATTACTAGTCATGAGAGAAGAACTCAGACTTTCCAAACGAAATTTGTAATAGGAAATCAGAGACCTTTTCGATGGCATTTACGTAATAGAAACTAACAAAAGTTGAGTGCTACTTGTAGGGGTTTCGATAGGGATGAAAAAGATTACACATGTCCTTGGGGCTGAACTCTGAAACTTGCTCGACGTAATAATACAGACCTTAAAACCCTTATAAAGCAACATGTAATAAAACCGGTTTTAAAATACAAATCTTCCAGTAACGTTCGTATAAAATTGAACAGGAAAGTTTGAAATGCGGTCAACTCTCGGTATGATCTACAGTATGTCTACAGCTTGCAGGAGTTAGATGTGCGCACATGAATTGCAAATAATGAGGAACCGGAAAAACCGACAAATCAAACTACAGTTACAGCAGATACGAATTACTTCCAGTTCATCAGTACTGTGGGAGGAGCTCGGAAGAGCTGTCATAAAACAGGCAAATGACCTAATCATCGAGCGAAATCTCACACAAGAATGCGCCGTTTGGGAGTACGAAGAGGTGAGTTCATTTTTTCTAGAACAACGATTGCAAACTATTTAATTATGAGTATCGAACCGACTCTGTTCAACAAATTGTATTCAAGGTAGTAGTATAAAATACTTTTCGCTCATTCACTGAACAAAGGGATATCCGTTCAAAACCTGAAGTTCCGATTAGCTACAGTTTACGCGGTGTTCGATATCAGTGTAAAACTTCACACATCTCGCGTTCTATTTGTTCTTTTATTTAGTCGATACACGCATTCTATAATATCACTTTCTTCATTGGAATGTTTTTCCATACAATACAAAATATTTAATAAATTATGAGAGAGGTAGAAAATGTTATTACTCATGTTCTAGGTTGTGTCCATAACCACTTGGTTACCAGAAAATGAAACCAAGACATATGAAGTGCGGGTGAAGACAAAATCAGACCATGCGGCTACGTTTCAGGTATGATTTAGAGTGTCCTTCTATAGATACTTTGACAGTTTTTCCGTCAACTCCAACCACATTTGTAGCTGCCTGAACGAAAGAGTGTGCAGGTCAGAGAGACGCAGAGTCTGCTGCTCCATCGACCTGTATGCTCTCTCTCTCTTTTTGTTTTGGTTGCTGGCCAATCGCAAAATTGGCGTTCTCCTGGTGTAGATAAAGGCTCTATGATCTGACTGCTCGCCGAACCGCGCCCAAACAATTATCCGTACGCTGTTTACAACGGTTTCATGGAAGCTATAATTTTACTGTTTCAATTACTGCACTGAAGGACTGACTGTGGCGGCTTTCTTATAGGTCCCGTCGCGACCTCTTATAGATCTCATAGCATGTTTTCTTTTCTACTATCTATGGAACAGTTTTCTTACACTGTAGTTTGGTACAGTGATTTTATATATTTGAGAACCGACTCCGAGAGTAGGTAGGGCGATAAAATAAGTACCGTTTCTCTATCTGCGTTCAGGTGCTATTGGGGAGACCGTCACCCGGAAAATACACATTCTCGCGACTCCAGCGAATCGATCGATATGAAAAAAGAGGAAGTTGTGTGGACGGGATGTCAGAAAGCATATGTGACTGTCTCCAGATAACTTAGTTTCGGTATTTTAGTAATTTGTATGCAACGTTTAAGCAAAATTTGCAACTTTGAGAGTGTAAAAAAATTGTAAAAATATAATAAAACTAAGACGGCAAAATATGGACTGATCTGTTGTATTGGTAGTTTGATGCCACTCCTTCAGTATACCTAAAGTAACGATAAATGCCCCAATTAAACTACAACCCCTACATGCTCAGTGCTCACCCTTTTTAGAGCTGGGGTAGGGTTTGCAATTGTAATTCCACACGTAGTTCTTTTCACTTATGTTTAATTTTAATTGTATTGTTTCAATAGTTCACGCCGTTTTTGTCATACTTTATCATTATACAGTTTACGACAGATTTACATTTATCACCAAATTTGTAGGAGTGTTTTGCATTCCGTTTTTTATGTCGGACAAAAGAGAAATATAAACAAAAAGGTTAATTTTTGGTACATTAATTGCTATAGTCGATATCTGGAACATATCCCAAATGAACGCAAATGAAACTAACTAAGTCTTCACGTAGAGAGAGTTCATTTACATGAGCACAACCAATATTTTGTTCATTGAAAACGACACATCATTATAATCATATTGTATCGTTGTCAATATTTCTCTCATAAAAACGACATTCTCATAAAAACGTATTTATTATAATCAATGTCTTATTAAAACTGAATTACCTCAGAAACCATAGGACGAAAAAGGAATGACCGTGATGTTGTTGCATTTGAAAATAAGTCTTTTCCGAATTTCTGTTCGAAATTTGCCGCTGAACAGCGGCAGGGAAATCGCATTCAGCACCGCCGCTAAGAAAAACCAAACATGAAACTGAAAAGATGAAAATGTTGTTTTTTTGTTTCTGTTTTTTTTCACGATTGGAAATTGGCTGGCTTGGTGATTCTTGACAAACTTTCTCAGTTATTAAATACAATTCATAATTAATCTGGATGTTTGAAAATATACGTTACTTTGCGTTTACCATCATACAATACTTAAATTTTGTGTGATAGTTGGTTGTTATCTAATTAGCTTTAAATTTAATTTAAGTTCGTGTTAAAGTTCACTTTAACTCATTGTTTTTATATTAGAAATCAAATGTTCTACTAAATCAAGAACATTGTTCTCTGAATATTGGAATTCAACTAACCTCATCAAGTACGAAAATCTTGAAAATGTTTCCACCAGCTTTCACTTCGAAAACATGCATTATTTGATAACTGACAAGGATCAAGATGAATACTGCTTGGAGAACTGCTATGAGGAAAATACTCTGGAAACGAGTTTTTTGCTACGTATTTGTGAGTGGAAGTTTAAGAACCCTTGCCGCTGGTACTGCCTATATCTCGAACTCTACAAATTCTCTAACATTCAAACCTGAACTCTATTGAAGGAGCTACTTGAGCAGTGTGAGGACTTCTCGTGTTTATTCTTCTACAGTCCTTATTGTTTTTCACTTCTGGTTTTCTCCATGCATACTTCTCTGAGAATTACAATACTTTCTCCACCGTTTCGGTTTCTTCATCAATGTACGAATGGAATGAACTTATCATCTTTTACGGTATCATACTTTTCCGGAATGTTATGCTTTTCCGGAAAGTTGCTTTCCGAAACGAAACAAATGGATTAGACTCAACCCAACCTTTTCCGGAATGTTCTTTCTTGTTTCTGCTCTAGTTTTCATGCGGACCCCAACATATGTGACAGCCGTTAGACATACATCGGCAATGAGGAACAGTATCTCACGCACGATCTCCAGTGAACGGGTTATCTAAAATAGACATAAACAGCTGTGAAAAAGTAATTTCCAATGTTTACGATACTTCCACGACGATAATATTTCACAATAACCTCTCTAAGACGTTCCAAGCTTTCTAATCACATTTTTCGTGATGCTGCAAGTCAAAACGAACAGAAAATCATTTCTGTAAGAGACCATTCCTACTAAGACTCCTACATCACACTTTCGCATTAACCCTTAGAGTTTGTATCCAATGCAATTTTCAACTTTGTTAAAAACAGTTTTAAACATTCTTACCAGTACGTTATCAAAATCTTAGGCACACATGCATTCTAATGAGGAATCGTGCATTTCGTCATCGTGTTCTGCTGTGTTTAACATGGTTCACGTGACTTTACAATTGACTAACATCCACCTGTAGAAGTCTCAGTGGGAATGAAAAAGACATATGCGCACCGGTATATCGTGTTTCCGTTCTGCTCGGATCACAGCTCCTTGTTCATCGTAAGAATATACATAAGGAATGGTAAAGATGGGGATACAGTAAACGTACGGTACAATATTCATACAAATCAGCAACCAGCACGTCCGTTTTATGGTCCAAATCTAAAGAGTCCAGAAACATTATGGAACTAAAACAAAGTTGATCTGGAAATGTAACTTTATTGTTGCGTCCACTTTATCGTTATTATGATTCCTACTCAAAATTCATCAGTGTATGAGTTAACTTTTTGAGCATCGGTTCTCAGACAATAGTATTGTTTTCATACGCATTCTGTTCGGTGCAGGATGGAGCGTACATTGAAGATGTATCAAATCCTGACCCACAAAAATTATCTTCTGTTGGTTATGTAGGTTTGATCACCACCGATAGATATCCCTGCTTAAAAATCACACCCAGTGTCATTCTAGAATAATCTTCTTATCAATCTGCTTTAGAAATTCAGAAATTCACCAATGTGTTAGTGTCTCATATAGTTGTTCTTATGTAATTACTTCGAAATATTTGGCGATCACAAACTGATACATATTAACCTTAACATCACGTCAATCCTAACAGTGTTTCTTTGCGCTCTGAACCTCGGCCCTTTCTCTTTCGAAAAGCAAATGAAGCGAGAATAGAATGGATTAGAGTAGAAGTTGAGAACACACTGTGATACAGTAGTTCTTGCATGCACTATGTGTCGAGTACATGAATGTGTGTTAAATATTGGGAAAATACAAACTAACCTCCTGATGCTCACGCGAGAACCATACCCCTGTGAACTGGGTGAGGACCATGAAAAAGTTCCCCAACTGATGTACAACCAGCTCGGTATGAGTCAAAGCCATTGAGATTCTGTAGAAAATCTCGGTTTCAGGACCTGTAGGAGACATAATAATAATATTGATAGTAATATATTATCAATATGAAATATATTATCAATAAGATAAAAAAGAAAAACAATACATTCGAAATTATTTATACTTTGTTGAGCATAGGTTGTGCACATCAGTGCACGGACTGCTGCATTTCATTCATGATTTTGAAAGGAATCACCAATAATTAGTTCATGTACCCTGCCTTGCAATCACTTTCCAATCATCAAAATGAAGTGTATCTGATACACCTTTTTGCAAACTACTTTCAAAGTTTTGAGAGTTAGGAAAGCATTTAGTTAACTGTTTAAAAACCTCCTACAAATCAAAACTAATTCACGAGAGATGTCTCTTTTCACAAATGAAACGACTAACCCAAGCCAACTCGAACACTCATTCGTCCATATTCTAACGCGAACCCGAGCAAAATGTCGTGTATGCCTGAAATCTCTGAAATATACCGAACGTGTATCAACATTAAAATCATTTTTTTGAGGATTAACGTCGTTTTTAATCCTGATTCAGCGACTTGCAAAGATTTGCGTTTTGCTGAGATATTCCTCTGCTCAAACCGATTTCATAACTAAACACAAGAGTGTCTGTAGTTTCGCTCACCAATATGTGAAATGGATCAATTGTTTCGATGAATTGGAAGCGAGAAAATATCTTCAAATCGAGTAACCACAACTCACCAATCACAAAAAACATGAGAAAATATGAGTTCCGAAACATTTCATTTTTCGAAATTCGCAGAACATATAGAATATATGTGTACCACGTGAGTAACAACATGTACAGAACAAAAAGTGGATCAACAAAGTTTTCCCATTTAGCCATTCTGATAACTCCACACTGGATGACGTCGTTAGTAGTTATCTGGGATTTCGCTAGTTTGCAGTATATTGTTTGTCCCACACAGTTATAATATACTGTAATTCGAACTCAACAGTAATTTGCCCGAACTTTCAGGTTAAAGAATGGGATATTATCGTTTTTTTGTTTTTCACCAAATTTTGGTAGTGTCTTTTGTACGTTTACTATACTACAAACTCTGAAAATTTGAGCCCGTTGACTGAACGAGTTGATCATTAGAAAACGCCTCCTGAATATTTGACGAACTGCTGTAGAAGGTCATCTACTGGAGAAACAAAGTATACCACACCTAACGTTGCATGACAACATCTGCTGTGGATGACAAACTGGCTCGACCGCCACGCCCCCAACTAAACCCTCAAGTATTCTTAATGAAACGGAAACACGCTGTTCGGATTGAATTCATCAGAAATGAATGGAAAGTTCTCTCATTGTGAAATGTGTGTCAAATTCGTTTGAATCTAAATATTATATGTCATTAGAATATTCGAAGTTCACTATGAACTTATGAATAGTTAAGTTACGTTGTTTTCAACGTTGTCCGTGTGGAAACGTGAAGATTTAAAAAAACCGAACTTTTCGAAAATCTGTTCTCTCATAAATAGAAGAACTAAACAGAATGTTTATTGATCGATAATCGTGCTTGACACGTTTGCTTCACGTGCAGGCTCAGTATAATGTCAACAACTCGCACCAGAGGAATATATCTGCACATGTCGAGTACTAAAACAATGAACTCTCCCGTTTCTCACTCTAGAGAGATCCTGTTGAGAGTGGATGAGTAGGACGGCGATAACTCCGAGAACGTTGGTATAACAACAACTTGCGCTTCTTCACGTGATTACTATGCTGTTGTACGTGAACGTATCAAACTTATTCTGGTTTTCCCTATTTCTCCTAACTTTTGGTTTTTCTGCTAATAAAACCGCTTCACAAAACTGAACTTTCATCTTGTAATCATCAATCGAGAGATTAAGAATCTTGTGCAGAAGTCATCGTAGTTAACACGAGAACTGTATTTATACGAATTTGAGAAACGACATAACTTATCTATTTGAGGAACTTAGTTTCTCCGATAAAAAGCTTACCAAATGGTCTGCGTGACCATGAAACATCACTAACAATCAGACGATCATGCACATGGGCAATAACTTCTTTCTCTAAAAACAACCGTTGCTTAAATCCAACTAGCCGTCTGGGATTGTAATGTAAGATTTTCATGAAGAGTGGGCATTTCATTGAAAATATTTGTATGAAAAACTATATTCCAAAACTCAAATGATTCTGCATACCACGTGATATGAAGCTTGATTGTTGGTTTGAGTCACACTGTTCAGTTCCAATCGAGCAATATGCATGTGAAAACAATGAAATATTATAACCAACATCACTAAATTGCAGTATGATACATGAAATTTCAAGAATCTCATGATTAGAAATAGATGTTTGATTGGTTTTTCAAGTAGTACAAAAGGACCACCGTCAATCCAAATGATACGTCCATCCCTGTTCTCCGATCAGCAATGATTGCATACTTTCGGATGAGTTCCAGGTATGTTTTACTTCACCTCAACTTCACGTTAATTCTAACACTGTTTTTAACACAGGCACATGAAGCAAGAAGTTGAGAGTACATCATGTAATACAATTCATGTTGAACTACGTGTCAAGTACATGAATGTGTTGAATAGAAAAAACGTGTTTACAGTTTCGTACACGGTGTGGTACCATCTAATGACCAAACTCATTGGTATCTCACGAGCAATTCATGAGACTCGGTTACTTAGCGAAGTCCTTTATGGTAATTATCACAGAGTGTACTCTGACCTAAATACTTGTTGAGCTAGTCGAATGAAACTGAAGTTTGCTTGAAGTTAGAAGAAATGTACAACTTTCCATCTATTTCCATCCAGCTCCACAGCTCAAACCACTTTCAATAATAATACGATTATCTTGAAGGAATTGTTCATTCAACGTTTCTACATTTTGTCACTCATTACTGTTTTGCTTCAGAATAACACTATTTCTCTTCGTGGCACTGCCATTGGTGATTGGCGAAAAACTACCCTTTCACAACATCAAAAACAAGGAAGTACTCTTGGGTAAATGCCAAAACGGAGAGCTTTACCTTAGAAATCATTCCCAAGTCGGATTTCGCTGCAACGAGAATTCGCTGCAGTTCGAAGGTTAGTTTTTAGTCTGGAACCATAGAAAATAGATGAATGCTCAGCTCAATCTGAGCATGTCACGCTTGAATGGGGTTCTTTTTATTTTATTTATTCATACCTTGATGAAGATATTTGTTAGTTTGAAGATTCCATCTTTTTATTTCGCCACTCACTCTATGCGGTACCCTACGCTAATGTGTCATAAAAATAAAATTAGTTACATTCACTGCTGAGAACTTCACTATATAGCTATTTGGGATTTTCAATGTAGAGTGGAAACTTATAGTTCAAAAGAAACAAATATCAATGAGATATGGGAGAACTGTGAACTTATTTCGTCTAGGTTGCTTTCCAAAATTGAACGAAACAGAATGTGTACTAAATGGACAGCTTTGGAGCGACAATTCGATTGAGGGAACTCAATATCAATGCACGGAGGAGAGTTTTGTTGTGAAAGGTGAGAAAAATTGGTTTGTTCAGCTTGTATTGGTAAATGGGCCGGTCTGAGCAGTTACAAGAGACCTCACTTAAATCCTGTATTTGCTGATTTGGAAGGTTGCAAAACTTGTTTAACATGAGTAGTCATGAATGAAACAACCACAAATGAACTATAGTTCTGCTTAAACTTTTCCCGAACAATACAAATGTTAAGGCTGCTTTCGAAATGGAAAACTAACCGAAGTTGGACGGGCTATAAGCGTGAACAACATTACACTACAAGCAAGAGAGGTGTGGGATCATTCGCTATGCAAATTCAAGTGTGCTCTCCTACCACCTGGTGAGTTATTCTTGAAACATATTGAGAATCATTCAGAACTTTCTACTGAAATGAGAATACAAGAACTTGATTTTCGCGAATTGTTGAACAAGTTTCACTAGTTAACTAAAGCCAAAGAAGATTGTGCAGTTTGCTTTCAGCAGTTTCTTGTGGGAGAGCGAAGTTTTGCGTGATATAGAGCACTCGACAATATTCCAACCTTTTTCCTCGTATTTAACACAGTTATAATGAACTATATCCAAAAACGTTTTCAGTGCCCACCACTAAATTGAGGCAAACAGAGTGAAACAATGTTTTTCAGACGACCACCCACTATGTGACAACAACACCGATTCGAGCGCAACTACGACAACCACAAAAACATCTACCAGTCTATCTGAAGGAACTCCAATCGATTCGAAAACAACTACGCCGACTGTTGATAAAACTGATCTTACAAAATTCACCACCACAACTACCCAAACACTAAAAACCCCAGCCCCACCGAGCCGGGGAGAAGAAAAACTTTCTCAGGGTGCAGTCTGTGTTCCAGAAGGAATATGTTACCGATCAGATGGCACATATTTCTATTCGAATGGGACCGAGGGTACTCTGCCGGAGGTGGAACCATTCAAAATCATCCCGCTCGGTAGTTTCCGAGTTCCTTGGACTGGCGCGTCCGTTTTTCCAAGTCTCAAATTCTCTTTTCCCGGCTGGCCTTGGGGTATTTTTGGCATCAAACTGCCAGATGTGACCTTTGGAGACGGTTTTGATCTATCTAGCGTTGGAGGCATCGGAATTCCATTCCCGAGCATATTTTTGCCAGGTGAAGGAATCCAACTATCAAAACGGTTTGGCTCCAAAATTTGGTTTATAAATGGTACGAACTCACCTTACAATGAGGATGGAACAATAATTGAAACGACCACTAAAACGACAATTCCGACAAGAAGTTTTACTTCGGCCAACACTACTTTGAGGACGACAATTCCAACGAAAAACACCACTCTTTCCGAGACCACGACTGTACACACAACGGAACCCACCACCACTACGTTTACGACAGAGGCACCAACCACTTCTACTACCGAACAAGACACAACCACAGTAACCACGGTGAGGTTACATTGATTAGTTGAACGAGAGTTCAGAAAAGAAGCATTTGATGAAAAGTACGAAAAGAAAACTAAACTAAGTTGAAAAGAAGAACGGAAAAGTTTTCAATTTTCTGAAATCGTTAACTATTGTTTTCTAACTGACACTAACTTGCAAACTATGTGTTTTTCACCGGAAATCTTGAATTCAACGAAATCTCTAGCGGTTTCTACACCTTTGCGTTACTACTACTCATATTATTGGAACTCTTGACTGAAATCGATAATGGGATGGGGGGAAATAGAAATACGTTTAATATTGGTTCCTCTTCTCTAGACGACAGAAGTGCCTTCAACAACAACGCAATGTGGACAGACTACTCCGAAAGACTGCAAAAGTGAGTTATACTTGAAACAAGGAAAAAACTCAATTTGATACGAGGAAGGGCACATTTCACACAGTTAGATAAACAACTAGGTCCTTCAAACCTGATTTCACCATTTCAAGGCAAAGCTCATTTGAAAAATCACATTATGTGGTAATTTGGATGTCTTAAAACTAAGAGGTTCACACTCTGCCGTCATACATACGGACTTGAACGTAATTTTACTTCAGATACAATCGCAAACGAAGAAAAATAAAATTCCAAAACTGTTCCGGTTTTAGCTGAATTCGAAGACAAGTTCGATGGATGTAAGTTCCTAGCTCCAATTTGTATGAGTTCGGTGATCTCCGCTGCGAAGAGAAAAATGAAAGAAGTCGCAAATATCAAGGAGGTTTGATTTCATACGGAAAACTTCGGTTTAAATATATCAAGGTGTTCGCTCGCATTGAATAATTTCAACGTTGTGCTTACAGCTTCAAATTATATTTTGTGCACTTTTTCGAGACATAACAGGTATTGCAAAAAAGCTATGATTTCAGGATATATTTTGATCAAATTACATTGTTGCGTAGTAGGGTTGTTAATCAATTCCGAAAATCAATTCAGTTCCAATTCCAATTCTTTCTAGATTTTCAAAACCAGTTAATTCCAATTCCAATCTCAATCAGTTCTTGGAAAATGAGAATTGTCAATTCCAATCCCGCTCCGGTTCTCAAAGCCGAGTCAATTCCAATTCCAATTCCAATCAATCCCTTAAAATCTCAAATTTTCAATTCCAACAATCATGTCAGTTTTTTTTCAAAAAACGCAGAGAAACAAAAACTGTTCGTTTCTGTTGAATTGATACATCAAAAACAATGGTAAATTTGTGAAAATTAGATCTGAATAAATTACGAGTGAAAATCAACTCAATGCCGATTCCAATTCCAGTTGTTCTGACATATGGAAGAATTGGAATTGCAATTCCAAAATTATTTAACATTCAAAAGAATTGGAATTCCAATTCCAATTCTTTTCCACACACAAAAAAATTTGAACTGCAATTCTCTTGGAAGATTATCTCAATTCTTTCAATTCCAATTCCAATTCTAACAACCCTATTGCGTAGTGGTGCTAAGCACCGAAAACAGATGTATACAAGTTCGAAAACGAACAATTATTGGGAAGAATAATCAATGTACAGTAAAATGATAAGTTGAAGATTTCTCGCTGGACGGTTGGAATGGAAAACATTACAACTGCTAGAGATCTCGCGAAGTTTGTTCTCCAAAACTCTGTAAATGTAATCGGGCTGGAAAGTGAGTTTTGAATACTGTAAATAACAAATTTTTTATCGTTAATCAGAATATCGTGTACTTTCGATGTTCAAGTTTTTGTGTCATCCTTTCTGAAGCAAATCAGCAAAACGGGAAATGAACCTTTTTGAACATTTTTGTCTGAGGACAATAATTAATAAATATGCTGAAAGTCATGAACGGGATTATATAGAACGTTTCTAGCCTTGTGATATCCCTTTGGTGTGTCTGCACATCAATGTTCTTCTAGTATTACTTTCCGTGGTCAATGTTCATCAACCTTTCTTCACTTTCCATTTTGACAGTCTCGCACATTGAGGTTCTCGTTTTGTTATTAGACACAGTTTTTGATCTGATAATGACGATTTCAGCTAAGCCCACGAATCCAGCCGAGCACGTATTGCAACGAGAGGTCGGACGAATTTTCGGCCTGAAGTACGCTAGTTTGGATCTTGATCACGTCAAGGAGACATGTAAACAAGACATCTTGGGGTGAGTTCGAAAATATCAGAGAGTTATGAAGGTTGAATATTGTGGACTGTTATGAACTTTTGGCGATTTCCAACATTGTAGCGTAGCGATTGATAAACTATAATCGGAAGTTTATTAGAAGTTTGAAACATAGAATGGGTTAGTCAGGTAGCCTCACAAGATTGAATGATGAATGGTTAAAAAATGATAAATAACAACGTCAATCATTCCAGCTGTGCTAGGCTGAGTGCAAAGAGCTGTTGGAGTTTATCTGAAAAAGCTGAGTGTCTTTCGGAAAAACTAGAAAATGGTGAGTGAATGATTTCTCGGAGGTACAAAATATCTAACTCAATAATTGCTCTAACCTACCATATTCAAAAACCTACAAAACACATAGGACATGCTTTGAAAAGTGTACGGGCAGGACAGAATATGCCGTTTGTCGCATTTCTAAGTACGCACACTTCAGAGTAC
Source organism: Litoditis marina (assembly GCA_964036275.1). NCBI lineage: Eukaryota > Metazoa > Nematoda > Chromadorea > Rhabditida > Rhabditidae > Litoditis > Litoditis marina. Next base: position 2,382,082 of record OZ038434.1, on the reverse strand, counting down.
GTTTGTTAGAACATCACTACACCTTCCACCATACTGCGACTATTGCTCTGAGAACTATGGTATCCTCACTGGCATCTCGCGAGATGTTAGATCCGGCGGCATACCTCGAAAAACTTATGTCATACCTATGCCATCATGAGCTGAATCACCGGAGCTTCTGATGAGAATCATTTGATTGAAATGCTACAAACTTGTGAGCTCACGACTAGCTCATGAGTTATTTCATGAGAAACTCATTTGAACTCCAATGATGGTGGAGGGGTTGATAGGCCGCCAGAAAAAAGCGTATATTTGAGAAAACGCAGATTGGGATAGAAATGCCAATACGTTCATAAATAGGTTATATTGTACCATATTTCACATTTTATTACAGCCTCATCATAATAAAAGTACAGAACCATATCGCTAGATTTCACAAGTGATCTCGAATAACTGTATCTATAGGGGTCTGCGTACATTATATGGTCGAAGCTTGAACCAAATATAGACTTACAACAAATTCCCTGAACTTGGTAGTATTAACAGCTAAGGACTATTGGATTGAGTAATTGAGTCCCAAAGAAACTCAATGATTTCTTACAGATGGTTCTTGCGATTCTTGTTCCGGGCGTGACGGACCAACTGTTCAACTTGTCCAGTTATTGTGTCCCGCAACCTGCGGAGTCACTGAATTCGATGAGAAAGGCATGTTTTCGTGTATGTTATAAAGTCAGTAAATTCAGACAACTGTCGAATGGAAGAGAGAGAGAGAGAGAGAGAGAGAGAGAGAGAGAGAGAGAGAGAGAGAGAGAGAGAGAGAGAGAGAGAGAGAGAGAGAGAGAGAGAGAGAGAGAGAGAGAGCAGGATAGAGAAGGATATGAAAGTGAGAAGAGGGAGGGGGAGGGATGAAAAGAGCGAAAACAGAGGTTCACCGATTCATATTTTTTATCATGAATCAGTGAAATGAAACTGGATGTAAGGAGAGTTGTTTTGATATTTTCCTTTCTCTGAACCCCAACATCATTTCTGCTTTGTTCAGCTAGTCCCGTAGCGATCGCCAGGCGGATGAAGAAGGCGTTGTTCTGCTCCGCGAAACGAGAGCCATCTAAAGAGAAGATTTCTGATACTTTCGACGAGTATTACGCTTCCTTAGAAGAAGAAGGAAAGGATAATAATAACAAACAAAGAGGCAATGATGGCTATCAAGAGAATGACATCACCAAACAACTACGTTAAATTTGCAATACCAATAAATGTTTCAAAAACAACATACTGTTCGAACTAGTTTTATACTGGACACAGACATCAATGAAAGAACGCTGAAAATGTATTCCTTGACCACTCAATCAGAGTGGTTCTGCATAACATTCTCTATCCCAACCTGCAACTCTTTAAACACGTTTTTCTTTGCCTTCACATCCCGCCGAAATGAAATTCACGCGAAATATAGTTAGTCACAAGAGAGCAGGGTGGATGGTGGATCCGGAATGGCTAGCATTTGTACTCGGGCAGGTTGCCAGCTATGTTCCATCCACGCCAGTGCTTTTAAAGAAAGTATTTAGTTCAGATAGATGTATGTTTCTCTCTGACATACACTCCTGATTTTCATGCTCGTTGATTGTATTCTGAGAGCTGTACTGGATCTTATTCGAACCATTGGTAAGCCACTGCAATATCCTCTCCCCAGGAAGTGATCAAATTTCAGTAGTTTGATCCCTATGCGTATCCTACCTTCCTTCCTTGTGCACTTAGGCCCAAACCAACGACATCTAAATACAAAAACACAGATATCTAACAACATACGCTGTTGGGAGATTTGGGGAAATTGAACTCTTTACGATAGTCTCACGCTGACTCATCGGGGGGATATGCTAGAGTACCGACAACAACCTGTCAGCGGAAATTCTGGAAAAGGTTCTGAAAAATTATGAAAGTTCGAAGAGTATTTCAGTGAGCGCTGATCGAAAACATGTTTTCAAGAGCATTTTAGGGACTCTAGATGAAAAATGGAACGTGCCCGGAACGATTTATGAAATGGCGGCGAACAAACACTGAAATGCCCCCGAATTTAAATTTCCCAGTGATCGTTTAGCTTCGACGGTAGGTTTTGGCGGTGAAATAACCAAATTCTCGTGAAATCCCGTTGCTGATCTTCTCCCAATTTCCAATCGTTGATCATTCCTGCTGGCGTTAGTCATAGCGAACAGTTCCTATTCCAGCGTCATCCTGTCGAAACAAAATAATAAATCCAATTAACATCCTTTGCATTGGCAAATGTTTACGAAACTCTCATCATAGACGAGTTTTAATTGGTTCTTAACATAATAAAAGACAAACGGAAAACAGTGTGGCATGTCTTTCTCATCTTTGGTTGGTGTTCATCGAGAATGACACTCAAACTAGCACTGAAGAGGTATAGGTTACTAGTTACTTGTGTACGCGTAGTTTGATTAAATTAAAGTTCAAACTTCAAGTTTAGACTTTCATTAGTCACAAAGTAAGGCCGTAGTAGTTCTAGATTCTTCATTGGTTGGTTGGAAAATCTGTTTTTAAGGGTTTACCGAACAAATTTACGCAACAAAATCTACCGAGCTCGTTTACTTTCGGTTCGGTATGATTTGAAATTTTTTATTGACAAAATTGTTTCATGTAAATTGAAAAAGGCCCTTATTCCGTCGAACACGGTTTCTCTTGTGGAAAACCAAATATTAATTCGTAAAAAGTGGGGGACCAGGAAATGTGTGAGTTCTGTTCGGTTTCACCGTTTTCAGCAAAAAGTGAACAATAGGAGGTAAGGAGTGTGCAACAAAAATAGAACAATACATAGGTTTGCACAACGGTTCACAAAAAATATTTATTACAAAAATACTGATTTTAGCGTGAGTGTATAAGTGATTTAACGTACGTACGTTGTGAACCGTTGTTCAAACCTATGTATCGTGCGCAGCGCGGAGCGCTGCGCAGATTAGTTTTTGTTCAAAGGTCTGCAGACATTACAAAAAAGATCATTACAATTTTCTTCAAAGTACGTCGACCATTTTCTTAGATTTTTGCATGAATCACTGAAGGGCAACACGTCTACAAGATACTGAGTTCACGTTCCAAGTAGAATTTATTGAGAGGAGTTAGAGGGCCCAACGTCTCGCAAAATTGGCTTCCGTGCGGGGCGGCGGCGGCGGCGGCGGCGGCGACAAAAGTGTCCGCCTCCTCAAATCTCGGTATAGTTTCGCACAAAGTTAACTTATTCAAAAAATACTTACATTATTGAAAAGCTCTCAAAAAGTTGAGGTATACGTATTTTCCAGGTATGTCTGAAATTTGAATATTACGTGTGAGAGAGCCGAAAATGGTCTCGCAAAAAATCATGGATAGACCGGTTTCGTGAAAATAAAAATGAAAGAAGAGTTTAACGTGTAGTAGGAAGACGTTTTCCAATGAAGAACTCATGACAGGCGGGTACAGCTTGGTTTTCACTCCTATTCACATGTCTGATTGGCGGATTGGATAAACGCTCTATTCACGCACGGCGAACGAAGGTTCGACTCCTGCCTGGAGTCTAGAGTGGAAAATTTGCTATCACTTGAACGAGGTTACAACTACACCAAACGTTCTGCACTATGGCACGATTTAAAACTTCAATAGAAAAACATAAAATTCCTTGTATAGCTTATTGTTCAAAAATATCATTTTTTATCAAAAATGACCGTTACTTCGTAACCATAGAAAAAGAGTTCAATTAGTATAAAAAAACGAGTGTAAAGAAAGTAAAGATTAGTTTTGGATAAATATGTACAAGAAATATAAAAGAAGTCGAATAAAAATATTTTGAGGAAAATGCTAATCTCGCTTCTCTTGAAAACAACGGAGTATAAGCTAGATTATTGTGAGTCGCAGTCAGAAGTTTTGTTCCGACAACCAAAAACTAGGTATCCTTTTTTTGAAATTCTAAACCGAGCGAGATTAGAGTTTTCCTCAAAATATTTTTATTGGACTTCTTTTATATTTCTTGTACATATTTATCCAAAACTAATCTTTACTTTCTTTACACTCGTTTTTTTATACTAATTGTTCTATTTTTCTTGCACACTCCTTACCTCCTATTGTTCACTTTTTGCTGAAAACGGTGAAACCGAACAGAACTCACACACTTACTGGTCCCCCACTTCTCACTAATTTATGCTAATCTTCCTTCTCAAATAACCACATTGAAATTATTTCAGTTCAGTACAGATATGCGGAGTTTGAGCTCTTTACCTGAAATTTCTTCAATGTGCCATTGAAATTGGTGAAATTGAGTTCGCACCAAAAGGGGGGGGGGCAGACATTGGATTGGATTCTCGCATTTGTAGTTGAGTGTTTTTGATGTTACGAAAAGTGATAGAGAAATGACTGATTCATTACATTGAATTCTGCATTGAAATCGTTCAAAACCACTTTAACTTCCACTTATATCACAACCACATCTCTTTTGCGTGGTTTGCAGTTTTCATGACTTTTGATTGTTCTTCATTTGTGTCTTCAATTGTTCCATTCCTGCCAGTCATAGCCGTCATAAAAAATATCGAAACAATAAATAATTCAATTGAAAATCATTATCAATGATAATTGTTTAGAATAGTCTCATGAAAGAAAAATCTGAATAATTTCAAAACAGAATAAAAGTCGAACGAAAAATTACATGGTACGCTCACCAATAATGCGATTCAAATTAGCGCCCAACAGGTATGTATAAAACTTAGTTCAACATGGTAAAATGGTCAATGTTGTATGCCAGTTTTATAAGAGAAGGACGATAAGGGGAACCAATCCCAACGCTTCGGTCCTTCAAACTGCAATACATTTTTTAATTGAAGTTTAAAGAAGGACGATTATGTGGACCAATCCCGTGACATCGGTCCTTTAAACTGCAATTGAAAAATATATTGCGGTTTAAAGGACTGAAGCGTTGCGATTGGACCACATAATCGTCCTTCTTTAAAGGACCGATTCGTCGAGATTGGTCCACATAATCGTCTTACTTTAATGTTGTGTGCCAGTGTTGTTTGTAGTCATCCGAAAATTGTGACGTGTTTGACAGAGTTTGAACTTGAACTGTTTAAAAAGGTAGGACACCAATGAAGTAATTTACATGATTCTGATCAACTTTAAGTGTTAAGAAAAAGTTTTGTAGGAAAATAGAGAAAATTTAGTTATTCACAAAAAATTACTGTTTTATTAAAGTGAAATATTGCATTACTGTCGAGGCTATAAGTTAACATGGCGCTTATAATAATTATTCAGGCGCTTAGACTAATTATTATAGTTTAGCATAGCGCGCTGTGGGACGAGACATAACGCGAATGAGGAGAAGTAAGATGGTTGTACAAACTGTCCCTGGGACAGAACTCGATTCCCCGCGGGTCAGAACTCGATCTCTTCATATTGGTGTATGGCGTCCTTCAATATCTTTGTTTGTTCGCAGAATGAAGCAATATTTTCAATTTCTCCGACGGTTTACTTTAAATGTTACTGATGTTGTAAAGATGTCATCGGGACGGTTCCACATAACCTGTGAATCAGGTAGTAGTCAAAAAATAATATATAGGATAAACGTTGTAAATCGAAATGATTGTGGAAAACTGAATTGAAAAGTATGTTTTAGGTGGGCGATATTTTTAATTTTCGTGCCATTTGTGCTCGGAAAAGAGCCGACATTTCACAATTTGGTAACCAAAGAAGTTCTGAAAAGCTTCAAAGAATGCGAATATGGCCAGATATACTTCAAGAACAACACAAAAATCGGATATACATGTGTGGAGAACAATGAACTGATTTTCGAGGGTGAGTGTACTAGCAGTAAATTGAATAAACACATATAGTAAGCATCTAAAGCTTCGTGCACTTTGTCGTTGCATGTTTCTGTGTTCTGCTTTGTTTAATGTGTTTCACGTGACTGTGCATTTGAGTAACAGAAATGTAGACCTCCCTACATTTCATAGTTTCTAGTTTTTCTTCCCGTTGATTCATAGGATAACGAACATTAGGACTATAATTACTTGTGATTCTAAAACGGAAACAAATGCTTTTTCTATTTTTTCTCTGATTGAAAAAAGAGCCATATCGTGTAGGCTTTGGAATCAAAGACATGTGAGCGTACACAGCGGAAAGTGAAATATAAAGTACCCTCTCGCCTTTCCGTTGGCAAGAACTATAATAAAAATCACTTACCCGAGCTTTTGTTTGCTACAGGCTGTTTTCCCAACCTGGACAACCGTACGGTCGTCAGGAAAGGCGATATTTTTGACGACGCAGAAGATGGAGATGGAACACGTTATAAGTGTCTTCACGAAGATTTTGTGGTACAAGGTATTATATGGATAAATTCTATATCTATCTGGTTTTTTCGAACCGTTTATTCAGGTTACATGAGTAGGTAACCTGAGAGTAACCAAAAACGAAATCCGGTAACAGTTGAAGCTAACGGTAAACATTAGTCTGCGTCCGACTGAGAGGGAACCTATTCACAACTGGTTACCTACTCATGTAACCTGAAAAAAGGTAACCAAAAAACTGCATAGATTCAGAATTCACCAAAAACGTGGTCGGTAGTACAAGTAGTTGTGACAAATCATCCCACCCCGTCGGTAATTCACTGCAGGCGTTTCTTTTTGAGTGCGAAAAATGTTGTAAATGATGTATAACTACAACATTATCTGGCTGCCCTACCTATCTCCATAACTTTCCGTCCGAAACGTTCTCATTATTAGACCATCAAGGCGAAAAGTCAAAACAAAAACGATAAAATTATTTAAAAGGGACCGAATTTTAAAAAAATGTAGAAGTTTTTTTCTATTAGGTTTAGCTCGTTTTTCGAAATTATAGATAATTTGTATACGAGGTATACAGAGATCTTCACTTCAGGTTGTTTGCAAGGACGAATTTTCACTGATCTTGGCGCGAGTTTACAATCAGGATCAGTAATCCAAGAGGCTCGCTTAGTGTGGGATGACAAAGACTGCAAATACAAGTGCGCTCTAGTGATAACAGGTTGGTGGAGAAGCTACTCACCGTGATTTAAATTGGGTTCACGGAGGGGAATGGAGGGTTCACTACTCACGCTCACTTCAAAAATCGATACTCATAAATCTGGTCTGCTACATTATTTAGTTGATTACGTCATCCAAAAAAGTTTAGTTTAGTCTTCGATAGATTTATCCGTTTTCGTTGTATTTTAAACTTCACTCATGTGTTCTATGGACTATGCGTCAGATTATTTCATCGTGTAATATCACTTTTAAAAAACCGTGTACGTTTCAGACGTGCACCCGCGTTGCAAAGCCGAAATACCTCCTCCACCAACACCAGGTACCCCGGGAACAGTTCCTCCACCACCTACTCCACCAACACCAGGTACCCCGGGTACAGTTCCTCCACCACCTACTCCACCAACACCAGGTACCCCGGGTACAGTTCCTCCACCACCTACTCCACCAACACCAGGTACCCCGGGTAGAGTTCCTCCACCACCTACTCCACCAACACCAGGTACCCCGGGTACAGTTCCTCCACCACCTACTCCACCAACACCAGGTACCCCGGGTACAGTTCCTCCACCACCTACTCCACCAACACCAGGTACCCCGGGTAGAGTTCCTCCACCACCTACTCCACCAACACCAGGTACCCCGGGTACAGTTCCTCCACCACCTACTCCACCAACACCAGGTACCCCGGGTACAGTTCCTCCACCACCTACTCCACCAACACCAGGTACCCCAGGTACCGTTCCTCCACCACCTACTCCACCAACACCAGGTACCCCAGGTACAGTTCCTCCACCACCTACTCCACCAACACCAGGTACCCCGGGTACAGTTCCTCCACCACCTACTCCACCAACACCAGGTACCCCAGGTATCGTTCCTCCACCACCTACTCCACCAACACCAGGTACCCCAGGTACAGTTCCTCCACCACCTACTCCACCAACATCAGGTACCCCGGGTAGAGTTCCTCCACCACCTACTCCACCAACACCAGGTACCCCAGGTACAGTTCCTCCACCACCTACTCCACCAACACCAGGTACCCCGGGTACAGTTCCTCCACCACCTACTCCACCAACACCAGGTACCCCAGGTACCGTTCCTCCACCACCTACTCCACCAACACCAGGTACCCCAGGTACAGTTCCTCCACCACCTACTCCACCAACACCAGGTACCCCGGGTACAGTTCCTCCACCACCTACTCCACCAACACCAGGTACCCCAGGTACCGTTCCTCCACCACCTACTCCACCAACACCAGGTACCCCAGGTACAGTTCCTCCACCACCTACTCCACCAACACCAGGTACCCCGGGTAGAGTTCCTCCACCACCTACTCCACCAACACCAGGTACCCCGGGTACAGTTCCTCCACCACCTACTCCACCAACACCAGGTACCCCGGGTAAAGTTCCTCCACCACCTACTCCACCAACACCAGGTACCCCGGGTAGAGTTCCTCCACCACCTACTCCACCAACACCAGGTACCCCGGGTACAGTTCCTCCACCACCTACTCCACCAACACCAGGTACCCCGGGTACAGTTCCTCCACCACCTACTCCACCAACACCAGGTACCCCGGGTAGAGTTCCTCCACCACCTACTCCACCAACACCAGGTACCCCGGGTAGAGTTCCTCCACCACCTACTCCACCAACACCAGGTACCCCGGGTAGAGTTCCTCCACCACCTACTCCACCAACACCAGGTACCCCGGGTACAGTTCCTCCACCACCTACTGTACCAACACCAGGTACCCCGGGTAGAGTTCCTCCACCACCTACTCCACCAACACCAGGTACCCCGGGTACAGTTCCTCCACCACCTACTCCACCAACACCAGGTACCCCGGGTACAGTTCCTCCACCACCTACTCCACCAACACCAGGTACCCCGGGTACAGTTCCTCCACCACCTACTCCACCAACACCAGGTACCCCGGGTACAGTTCCTCCACCACCTACTCCACCAACACCAGGTACCCCGGGTAGAGTTCCTCCACCACCTACTCCACCAACACCAGGTACCCCGGGTAGAGTTCCTCCACCACCTACTCCACCAACACCAGGTACCCCGGGTAGAGTTCCTCCACCACCTACTCCACCAACACCAGGTACCCCGGGTACAGTTCCTCCACCACCTACTCCACCAACACCAGGTACCCCGGGTACAGTTCCTCCACCACCTACTCCACCAACACCAGGTACCCCGGGTACAGTTCCTCCACCACCTACTCCACCAACACCAGGTACCCCGGGTACAGTTCCTCCACCACCTACTCCACCAACACCAGGTACCCCGGGTACAGTTCCTCCACCACCTACTCCACCAACACCAGGTACCCCGGGTAGAGTTCCTCCACCACCTACTCCACCAACACCAGGTACCCCGGGTAGAGTTCCTCCACCACCTACTCCACCAACACCAGGTACCCCGGGTAGAGTTCCTCCACCACCTACTCCACCAACACCAGGTACCCCGGGTACAGTTCCTCCACCACCTACTCCACCAACACCAGGTACCCCGGGTACAGTTCCTCCACCACCTACTCCACCAACACCAGGTACCCCGGGTACAGTTCCTCCACCACCTACTCCACCAACACCAGGTACCCCGGGTAGAGTTCCTCCACCACCTACTCCACCAACACCAGGTACCCCGGGTAGAGTTCCTCCACCACCTACTCCACCAACACCAGGTACCCCGGGTACAGTTCCTCCACCACCTACTCCACCAACACCAGGTACCCCGGGTAGAGTTCCTCCACCACCTACTCCACCAACACCAGGTACCCCGGGTACAGTTCCTCCACCACCTACTCCACCAACACCAGGTACCCCGGGTACAGTTCCTCCACCACCTACTCCACCAACACCAGGTACCCCGGGTACAGTTCCTCCACCACCTACTCCACCAACACCAGGTACCCCGGGTAGAGTTCCTCCACCACCTACTCCACCAACACCAGGTACCCCGGGTAGAGTTCCTCCACCACCTACTCCACCAACACCAGGTACCCCGGGTAGAGTTCCTCCACCACCTACTCCACCAACACCAGGTACCCCGGGTACAGTTCCTCCACCACCTACTCCACCAACACCAGGTACCCCGGGTAGAGTTCCTCCACCACCTACTCCACCAACACCAGGTACCCCGGGTAGAGTTCCTCCACCACCTACTCCACCAACACCAGGTACCCCGGGTACAGTTCCTCCACCACCTACTCCACCAACACCAGGTACCCCGGGTACAGTTCCTCCACCACCTACTCCACCAACACCAGGTACCCCAGGTACCGTTCCTCCACCACCTACTCCACCAACACCAGGTACCCCAGGTACCGTTCCTCCACCACCTACTCCACCAACACCAGGTACCCCAGGTACCGTTCCTCCACCACCTACTCCACCAACACCAGGTACCCCGGGTACAGTTCCTCCACCACCTACTCCACCAACACCAGGTACCCCAGGTACCGTTCCTCCACCACCTACTCCACCAACACCAGGTACCCCAGGTACCGTTCCTCCACCACCTACTCCACCAACACCAGGTACCCCAGGTACCGTTCCTCCACCACCTACTCCACCAACACCAGGTACCCCGGGTACAGTTCCTCCACCACCTACTCCACCAACACCAGGTACCCCGGGTACAGTTCCTCCACCACCTACTCCACCAACACCAGGTACCCCAGGTACCGTTCCTCCACCACCTACTCCACCAACACCAGGTACCCCGGGTACAGTTCCTCCACCACCTACTTCACCAACACCAGGTACCCCGGGTACAGTTCCTCCACCACCTACTCCACCAACACCAGGTACCCCGGGTACAGTTCCTCCACCACCTACTCCACCAACACCAGGTACCCCGGGTAGAGTTCCTCCACCACCTACTCCACCAACACCAGGTACCCCGGGTAGAGTTCCTCCACCACCTACTCCACCAACACCAGGTACCCCGGGTAGAGTTCCTCCACCACCTACTCCACCAACACCAGGTACCCCGGGTAGAGTTCCTCCACCACCTACTCCACCAACACCAGGTACCCCGGGTAGAGTTCCTCCACCACCTACTCCACCAACACCAGGTACCCCGGGTAGAGTTCCTCCACCACCTACTCCACCAACACCAGGTACCCCGGGTACAGTTCCTCCACCACCTACTCCACCAACACCAGGTACCCCGGGTACAGTTCCTCCACCACCTACTCCACCAACACCAGGTACCCCGGGTACAGTTCCTCCACCACCTACTCCACCAACACCAGGTACCCCGGGTACAGTTCCTCCACCACCTACTCCACCAACACCAGGTACCCCGGGTAGAGTTCCTCCACCACCTACTCCACCAACACCAGGTACCCCGGGTACAGTTCCTCCACCACCTACTCCACCAACACCAGGTACCCCGGGTAGAGTTCCTCCACCACCTACTCCACCAACACCAGGTACCCCGGGTACAGTTCCTCCACCACCTACTCCACCAACACCAGGTACCCCGGGTACAGTTCCTCCACCACCTACTCCACCAACACCAGGTACCCCGGGTACAGTTCCTCCACCACCTACTCCACCAACACCAGGTACCCCAGGTACCGTTCCTCCACCACCTACTCCACCAACACCAGGTACCCCAGGTACCGTTCCTCCACCACCTACTCCACCAACACCAGGTACCCCGGGTACAGTTCCTCCACCACCTACTCCACCAACACCAGGTACCCCGGGTACAGTTCCTCCACCACCTACTCCACCAACACCAGGTACCCCAGGTACCGTTCCTCCACCACCTACTCCACCAACACCAGGTACCCCGGGTACAGTTCCTCCACCACCTACTTCACCAACACCAGGTACCCCGGGTACAGTTCCTCCACCACCTACTCCACCAACACCAGGTACCCCGGGTACAGTTCCTCCACCACCTACTCCACCAACACCAGGTACCCCGGGTAGAGTTCCTCCACCACCTACTCCACCAACACCAGGTACCCCGGGTACAGTTCCTCCACCACCTACTCCACCAACACCAGGTACCCCAGGTACCGTTCCTCCACCACCTACTCCACCAACACCAGGTACCCCGGGTACAGTTCCTCCACCACCTACTCCACCAACACCAGGTACCCCGGGTAGAGTTCCTCCACCACCTACTCCACCAACACCAGGTACCCCGGGTACAGTTCCTCCACCACCTACTCCACCAACACCAGGTACCCCGGGTACAGTTTTTCCACCACCTACTCCACCAACACCAGGTACCCCGGGTAGAGTTCCTCCACCACCTACTCCACCAACACCAGGTACCCCGGGTACAGTTCCTCCACCACCTACTCCACCAACACCAGGTACCCCAGGTACCGTTCCTCCACCACCTACTCCACCAACACCAGGTACCCCGGGTACAGTTCCTCCACCACCTACTCCACCAACACCAGGTACCCCGGGTAGAGTTCCTCCACCACCTACTCCATCAACACCAGGTACCCCGGGTACAGTTCCTCCACCACCTACTCCACCAACACCAGGTACCCCGGGTACAGTTCCTCCACCACCTACTCCACCAACACCAGGTACCCCGGGTACAGTTCCTCCACCACCTACTCCACCAACACCAGGTACCCCGGGTACAGTTCCTCCACCACCTACTCCACCAACACCAGGTACCCCGGGTAGAGTTCCTCCACCACCTACTCCACCAACACCAGGTACCCCGGGTACAGTTCCTCCACCATCTACTCCACCAACACCAGGTACCCCGGGTACAGTTCCTCCACCACCTACTCCACCAACACCAGGTACCCCGGGTACAGTTCCTCCACCACCTACTCCACCAACACCAGGTACCCCGGGTAGAGTTCCTCCACCACCTACTCCACCAACACCAGGTACCCCGGGTACAGTTCCTCCACCATCTACTCCACCAACACGAGGTACCCCGGGTACAGTTCCTCCACCACCTACTCCACCAACACCAGGTACCCCGGGTACAGTTCCTCCACCACCTACTCCACCAACACCAGGTACCCCGGGTACAGTTCCTCCACCACCTACTCCACCAACACCAGGTACCCCAGGTACCGTTCCTCCACCACCTACTCCACCAACACCAGGTACCCCAGGTACCGTTCCTCCACCACCTACTCCACCAACACCAGGTACCCCAGGTACCGTTCCTCCACCACCTACTCCACCAACACCAGGTACCCCGGGTACAGTTCCTCCACCACCTACTCCACCAACACCAGGTACCCCAGGTACCGTTCCTCCACCACCTACTCCACCAACACCAGGTACCCCAGGTACCGTTCCTCCACCACCTACTCCACCAACACCAGGTACCCCAGGTACCGTTCCTCCACCACCTATTCCACCAACACCAGGTACCCCGGGTACAGTTCCTCCACCACCTACTCCACCAACACCAGGTACCCCAGGTACCGTTCCTCCACCACCTACTCCACCAACACCAGGTACCCCGGGTACAGTTCCTCCACCACCTACTCCACCAACACCAGGTACCCCAGGTACAGTTCCTCCACCACCTACTCCACCAACACCAGGTACCCCGGGTACAGTTCCTCCACCACCTACTCCACCAACACCAGGTACCCCGGGTAGAGTTCCTCCACCACCTACTCCATCAACACCAGGTACCCCGGGTACAGTTCCTCCACCACCTACTCCACCAACACCAGGTACCCCGGGTAGAGTTCCTCCACCACCTACTCCACCAACACCAGGTACCCCGGGTAGAGTTCCTCCACCACCTACTCCACCAACACCAGGTACCCCGGGTAGAGTTCCTCCACCACCTACTCCACCAACACCAGGTACCCCGGGTAGAGTTCCTCCACCACCTACTCCACCAACACCAGGTACCCCGGGTAGAGTTCCTCCACCACCTACTCCACCAACACCAGGTACCCCGGGTACAGTTCCTCCACCACCTACTCCACCAACACCAGGTACCCCGGGTACAGTTCCTCCACCACCTACTCCACCAACACCAGGTACCCCGGGTACAGTTCCTCCACCACCTACTCCACCAACACCAGGTACCCCGGGTACAGTTCCTCCACCACCTACTCCACCAACACCAGGTACCCCGGGTAGAGTTCCTCCACCACCTACTCCACCAACACCAGGTACCCCGGGTACAGTTCCTCCACCACCTACTCCACCAACACCAGGTACCCCGGGTACAGTTCCTCCACCACCTACTCCACCAACACCAGGTACCCCGGGTACAGTTCCTCCACCACCTACTCCACCAACACCAGGTACCCCGGGTACAGTTCCTCCACCACCTACTCCACCAACACCAGGTACCCCGGGTAGAGTTCCTCCACCACCTACTCCACCAACACCAGGTACCCCGGGTAGAGTTCCTCCACCACCTACTCCACCAACACCAGGTACCCCGGGTAGAGTTCCTCCACCACCTACTCCACCAACACCAGGTACCCCGGGTACAGTTCCTCCACCACCTACTCCACCAACACCAGGTACCCCGGGTACAGTTCCTCCACCACCTACTCCACCAACACCAGGTACCCCGGGTACAGTTCCTCCACCACCTACTCCACCAACACCAGGTACCCCGGGTACAGTTCCTCCACCACCTACTCCACCAACACCAGGTACCCCGGGTAGAGTTCCTCCACCACCTACTCCACCAACACCAGGTACCCCGGGTACAGTTCCTCCACCACCTACTCCACCAACACCAGGTACCCCGGGTACAGTTCCTCCACCACCTACTCCACCAACACCAGGTACCCCGGGTACAGTTCCTCCACCACCTACTCCACCAACACCAGGTACCCCGGGTACAGTTCCTCCACCACCTACTCCACCAACACCAGGTACCCCGGGTAGAGTTCCTCCACCACCTACTCCACCAACACCAGGTACCCCGGGTACAGTTCCTCCACCACCTACTCCACCAACACCAGGTACCCCAGGTACCGTTCCTCCACCACCTACTCCACCAACACCAGGTACCCCGGGTACAGTTCCTCCACCACCTACTCCACCAACACCAGGTACCCCGGGTAGAGTTCCTCCACCACCTACTCCACCAACACCAGGTACCCCGGGTACAGTTCCTCCACCACCTACTCCACCAACACCAGGTACCCCGGGTACAGTTCCTCCACCACCTACTCCACCTACACCAGGTACCCCGGGTAGAGTTCCTCCACCACCTACTCCACCAACACCAGGTACCCCGGGTACAGTTCCTCCACCACCTACTCCACCAACACCAGGTACCCCAGGTACCGTTCCTCCACCACCTACTCCACCAACACCAGGTACCCCGGGTACAGTTCCTCCACCACCTACTCCACCAACACCAGGTACCCCGGGTAGAGTTCCTCCACCACCTACTCCACCAACACCAGGTACCCCGGGTACAGTTCCTCCACCACCTACTCCACCAACACCAGGTACCCCGGGTACAGTTCCTCAACCACCTACTCCACCAACACCAGGTACCCCGGGTAGAGTTCCTCCACCACCTACTCCACCAACACCAGGTACCCCGGGTACAGTTCCTCCACCACCTACTCCACCAACACCAGGTACCCCAGGTACCGTTCCTCCACCACCTACTCCACCAACACCAGGTACCCCGGGTACAGTTCCTCCACCACCTACTCCACCAACACCAGGTACCCCGGGTAGAGTTCCTCCACCACCTACTCCACCAACACCAGGTACCCCGGGTACAGTTCCTCCACCACCTACTCCACCAACACCAGGTACCCCGGGTACAGTTCCTCCACCACCTACTCCACCAACACCAGGTACCCCGGGTACAGTTCCTCCACCACCTACTCCACCAACACCAGGTACCCCGGGTACAGTTCCTCCACCACCTACTCCACCAACACCAGGTACCCCGGGTAGAGTTCCTCCACCACCTACTCCACCAACACCAGGTACCCCGGGTACAGTTCCTCCACCACCTACTCCACCAACACCAGGTACCCCGGGTACAGTTCCTCCACCACCTACTCCACCAACACCAGGTACCCCGGGTACAGTTCCTCCACCACCTACTCCACCAACACCAGGTACCCCAGGTACCGTTCCTCCACCACCTACTCCACCAACACCAGGTACCCCAGGTACCGTTCCTCCACCACCTACTCCACCAACACCAGGTACCCCAGGTACCGTTCCTCCACCACCTACTCCACCAACACCAGGTACCCCGGGTACAGTTCCTCCACCACCTACTCCACCAACACCAGGTACCCCAGGTACCGTTCCTCCACCACCTACTCCACCAACACCAGGTACCCCAGGTACCGTTCCTCCACCACCTACTCCACCAACACCAGGTACCCCAGGTACCGTTCCTCCACCACCTACTCCACCAACACCAGGTACCCCGGGTACAGTTCCTCCACCACCTACTCCACCAACACCAGGTACCCCGGGTACAGTTCCTCCACCACCTACTCCACCAACACCAGGTACCCCAGGTACCGTTCCTCCACCACCTACTCCACCAACACCAGGTACCCCAGGTACCGTTCCTCCACCACCTACTCCACCAACACCAGGTACCCCAGGTACCGTTCCTCCACCACCTACTCCACCAACACCAGGTACCCCGGGTACAGTTCCTCCACCACCTACTCCACCAACACCAGGTACCCCAGGTACCGTTCCTCCACCACCTACTCCACCAACACCAGGTACCCCAGGTACCGTTCCTCCACCACCTACTCCACCAACACCAGGTACCCCAGGTACCGTTCCTCCACCACCTACTCCACCAACACCAGGTACCCCGGGTACAGTTCCTCCACCACCTACTCCACCAACACCAGGTACCCCGGGTACAGTTCCTCCACCACCTACTCCACCAACACCAGGTACCCCAGGTACCGTTCCTCCACCACCTACTCCACCAACACCAGGTACCCCGGGTACAGTTCCTCCACCACCTACTTCACCAACACCAGGTACCCCGGGTACAGTTCCTCCACCACCTACTCCACCAACACCAGGTACCCCGGGTACAGTTCCTCCACCACCTACTCCACCAACACCAGGTACCCCGGGTAGAGTTCCTCCACCACCTACTCCACCAACACCAGGTACCCCGGGTAGAGTTCCTCCACCACCTACTCCACCAACACCAGGTACCCCGGGTACAGTTCCTCCACCACCTACTCCACCAACACCAGGTACCCCGGGTACAGTTCCTCCACCACCTACTCCACCAACACCAGGTACCCCGGGTACAGTTCCTCCACCACCTACTCCACCAACACCAGGTACCCCGGGTACAGTTCCTCCACCACCTACTCCACCAACACCAGGTACCCCGGGTACAGTTCCTCCACCACCTACTCCACCAACACCAGGTACCCCGGGTACAGTTCCTCCACCACCTACTCCACCAACACCAGGTACCCCGGGTACAGTTCCTCCACCACCTACTCCACCAACACCAGGTACCCCAGGTACAGTTCCTCCACCACCTACTCCACCAACACCAGGTACCCCAGGTACAGTTCCTCCACCACCTACTCCACCAACACCAGGTACCCCGGGTACAGTTCCTCCACCACCTACTCCACCAACACCAGGTACCCCGGGTACAGTTCCTCCACCACCTACTCCACCAACACCAGGTACCCCAGGTACAGTTCCTCCACCACCTACTCCACCAACACCAGGTACCCCGGGTACAGTTCCTCCACCACCTACTCCACCAACACCAGGTACCCCAGGTACAGTTCCTCCACCACCTACTCCACCAACACCAGGTACCCCGGGTACAGTTCCTCCACCACCTACTCCACCAACACCAGGTACCCCGGGTACAGTTCCTCCACCACCTACTCCACCAACACCAGGTACCCCAGGTACAGTTCCTCCACCACCTACTCCACCAACACCAGGTACCCCGGGTACAGTTCCTCCACCACCTACTCCACCAACACCAGGTACCCCGGGTACAGTTCCTCCACCACCTACTCCACCAACACCAGGTACCCCGGGTACAGTTCCTCCACCACCTACTCCACCACCACCAGGTACCCCGGGTACAGTTCCTCCACCACCTACTCCACCAACACCAGGTACCCCGGGTACAGTTCCTCCACCACCTACTCCACCAACACCAGGTACCCCAGGTACAGTTCCTCCACCACCTACTCCACCAACACCAGGTACCCCGGGTACAGTTCCTCCACCACCTACTCCACCAACACCAGGTACCCCGGGTACAGTTCCTCCACCACCTACTCCACCAACACCAGGTACCCCGGGTAGAGTTCCTCCACCACCTACTCCACCAACACCAGGTACCCCGGGTACAGTTCCTCCACCATCTACTCCACCAACACCAGGTACCCCGGGTACAGTTCCTCCACCACCTACTTCACCAACACCAGGTACCCCGGGTACAGTTCCTCCACCACCTACTCCACCAACACCAGGTACCCCGGGTACAGTTCCTCCACCACCTACTCCACCAACACCAGGTACCCCGGGTACAGTTCCTCCACCACCTACTCCACCAACACCAGGTACCCCGGGTACAGTTCCTCCACCACCTACTCCACCAACACCAGGTACCCCAGGTACCGTTCCTCCACCACCTACTCCACCAACACCAGGTACCCCGGGTACAGTTCCTCCACCACCTACTCCACCAACACCAGGTACCCCGGGTACAGTTCCTCCACCACCTACTCCACCAACACCAGGTACCCCGGGTACAGTTCCTCCACCACCTACTCCACCAACACCAGGTACCCCGGGTACAGTTCCTCCACCACCTACTCCACCAACACCAGGTACCCCGGGTACAGTTCCTCCACCACCTACTCCACCAACACCAGGTACCCCGGGTACAGTTCCTCCACCACCTACTCCACCAACACCAGGTACCCCGGGTACAGTTCCTCCACCACCTACTCCACCAACACCAGGTACCCCGGGTAGAGTTCCTCCACCACCTACTCCACCAACACCAGGAACCCCGGGTACAGTTCCTCCACCACCTACTCCACCAACACCAGGTACCCCGGGTACAGTTCCTCCACCACCTACTCCACCAACACCAGGTACCCCGGGTAGAGTTCCTCCACCACCTACTCCACCAACACCAGGTACCCCGGGTACAGTTCCTCCACCACCTACTCCACCAACACCAGGTACCCCAGGTACAGTTCCTCCACCACCTACTCCACCAACACCAGGTACCCCGGGTACAGTTCCTCCACCACCTACTCCACCAACACCAGGTACCCCGGGTACAGTTCCTCCACCACCTACTCCACCAACACCAGGTACCCCAGGTACAGTTCCTCCACCACCTACTCCACCAACACCAGGTACCCCGGGTACAGTTCCTCCACCACCTACTCCACCAACACCAGGTACCCCGGGTACAGCTCCTCCACCACCTACTCCACCAACGAGAACCACACCTCTCGTGAGTGTCAAAACATTAATTTCCATCACGGCCGCGCTCGCTTCATCATGAGTACATTGAACACTGCAAATTCTCACTTACTTATCAACTTTTGGACACGAAATACATCTGCGAAAAAGCTGAGAAATATTATTTTTGAGTACTGTTCAGTTATGGAAAATTGGTTTCCTCACGATGTCTTTCTAACGTCAATATCTAAATGAAGTAGGATCGTTTGTTACAATACTTTTGGTCTAAGAGATATGTATAACTCTAAACTCAATAGTAATACATTCTTTTTGAGTTGAATCAATTGTTTGTTTATTACAGATAGAAGCCACAACACCTGAATATTGCTTTACTGAATCGCCGGAAGTCTGTAAAAGTAAGTCGTTATTCCGCGGTTATCTTATTTCTGAGTTGTTTAGAAGACCCTGGTGAGCTAATAACCTCCACGGGTTTGCGGTACTCATGAGATACCTTGTGAGTAAAGTACGTGGAATGTCACGCAGATTCTGTGTTTAACCCTATAACTCTTGAAAAACGCTTACAAACTAGCTCGAAGGAACTCTGGAAATAGTTTCCGAGATTTCGTATCTCTTGGGGTGATAAATACTCCGTCCCGCAACTCCATGTTCATCTCATTTCAGCGGAATTTGACGACAAGTTTGATGGATGTAGAGAGCTTGCACCCATTTGCGTGAAATCCATCATTGCATCCTTCTTGCAGACTTTCACTAGGAAATTTGAAAATCAAGTATCTCATTCAATATTAAAAAAGGTAGGACACCAAAATAGTTACATGTTTCTGAACAACCTCAGGAGCTGAGAAAACCGATATATATATATATATATATATATATATATATATATATATATATATATATATATATATATATATAAATGGAGAAATATTAGTGATTTACTTGAAATTACAGTTATATTACTCTGATGTGTCTGAAACTGCGGAAAGCTTTCCAACCGTGAAATTTCGGGCTTAGTGACGTCATCTTTTAAAAATTCACTTTGACATCGGTCAATTCCAGCTAGCGGGACCCGCGGCGTCATCGTATTCTCTGAAAGATTTTTATTTTTATTAAGTTTCATTTTATTCATAGACGTTGTAGAGTTCCTGTACATGCTCGCACAACAGAGAACCTGTTTAGGTTGGCAGAGTTGTTAGTGGCATTTCGACAATAGTAACAGCAGGAGATCTGGCAAAATTTGGAATGAACTTCACCGCAGAAACACTGGACAGAAACTGTTTGTTTTTTTTTTCCATGAAGATACTGTTGTTCTGATTATCGGAAAGAAAAATGATAGTCATTTTAGTAACCGTCATAGCGAACTTTTATTAAAGAAGGACGATTATGTTGTCCAATCGCAACGGTTCAGTCCTTTAAACTGCGATACATTCTTCAATTGCAGTTTAAAGGACCGTTGACACGAGATTGGTCCACATAATCTTCTTCAACTTCGGGCTTCATTTGCTGAACTACATTTCCAATCCCACTGTACAACTATATTGCGTTTGTATATTAATTCACCAATCAATACAGCAGTAGAGATAAACTTGAACTTACAGATGATATGTGTAAATAAATAAATGTTAATTTATTCATTTCGAGATAAAATTGAACTTATAGGTGATATGTGTGCCGGAGCCCAGACGGATTTGAAGGCGTGGGTAGAGAAGACATTCAGTCAGCAAATTCCTGGGCTCGACCAGCTACTAGAGAAGCAGAAAGATACCTGCACAACTTTGATCGAGGGGTGAGTCAGACAGTTAAGTCGATAAGACGTATTGTCGATAGGGACTACTTCGACGCTAAAGCGCCTCCAAAATAGAGTTAATGACAATCTATGAATTGTAGTTTGAACTCAGTGCACGCCGTTTTGAAACGATTTGGAGAAAAGTTATGAGATACCCCAACCTACCCGTCAGTACAGGTACACATACAATATGCAATAGAGTACAAGTGAGGGATGTTGTAATACCACACATGGGAAAATAATCTTCGGTATCAGAGTCATTGATAAAACTAGTTCAAGCCGTGTATTTCAGATGCAAGCACCTGAAGGTTTCCAGTTGTGAGTTGCTTTCCGAAAACTTTGAATGCTCCGCGAAGAACCTACTGGGAAGTGGTGGGTGCATTTCAATTTTCGATAAAAAAATAGATTTCTGATAAATGATTGTTGGTTTAGTGTTCAAACGAAACACAAAGTAAAAGATGGTGGAACGATAAAATAATGACGAGGTGAAAGGTGATAGGTGGTTTGAACACTAAAACTAATCATATGCCAAGATTTCGAGATTTATCGGCAATAGGAATTGGTTATCTTGGTTCCGGCAACCCCCGTAAACATTTCGACTTGTTCTTAAATCTCGCCAGAGTTACCGAAAAATGAGAGAACCATCGCTAAATTTAGCACAGTTGCATGAATGTTGATTATTTGCCTTCGAAGAGTCAATTGTTTCTGTCGATATTGAGTTGGGAACATTCACGTGTTTTCGACGTTTCCTTATTCGTAATGATAATCAAGACTGCATTAAACTCAGATGTGTGTGGTGAGAAGAAAGAGCCAGATGAGCAAACTGTGAAGTTGGTAAAATTACTTTGTCCAGCGACTTGCGGGGTGACCAGCATCAATCTGCTACGTGAGTTATTTCTGCAAACACGAACAAAAACGTTGCATCATGTCATTCAATTTGGCTGTTAGTGAAAAAAAAACTATTAAAATTTGGTTGGTTTTGCACCATGATGATGTTTACGAAAATCTCTCACTCCTACTGAGACTCCTACAGTTTGAAATAAGTCTATTTTTATTTTGGAAACCCGAAAATATTAGAAAGACTAACAATTTCCGCCTTTGATTATGATAACCAATTACAAAGAGTGTTCGAAACCATTTTGTCGGATTTTTATTGTTTGCATTGAAAATGTCTATTGGAAAAAGCTAGTGTACTGTAGGAGTTGGAATAGGAGAAATGACGACTATAGGATACTTTTGTTTTTAGCCCCTGACCCGATGTCGTTTGCGAGGAGGATCACGAACTCAATGACCTGCAGGCCAAAATACAGAAAATACAAACCAACCATGGTTGTACGTGGAAGACGTTAGACTTCGTTAGATATATTAGAATAAAGATTATAATATTATAATATTGTTTCACGTTGACGTGTTTAGTGGTTTAGTTGAATTGCGAAAAAGCATCAAGTTTTAGTCCAAAGTTGAAGTCTGAAGAGATGGGAAAGCCGAAGTTGTCTTCTAAAAGTTAGTTTTCGAGCGACTTTTGTTCAAGTTGCTAACTAACTCTGAATCAAACAGTAGAAAGTTCGAAAACACGCATGTGAACAGATAGGAACCATTCGAAAAACAAAACAACAGTATATCGGCTCGAAATGTTTATTCTGCCGACGCCGACTTGCTCTTCGACTTCTTCGACACCTTCTTCGATTCTGCAAATAAATATGTTCATATAATAGGCAGTTCAAACACATTAAATTATCGTAAAATTTATCAGAGAACGAAAACATATGTTAACTAATAGACTCAAACTTGAGTACAATCACTCTTTACTAAACTTTTACAAAAATGTTAAAAAAAAATATGAAAGTTTCCTTTTTTGAGAACTATAATCGATAATATTTTAATTGAAAACCTTTCGAACCTTCTGAAACATTTGAACAAAAAGAAAACCTCTTGTGGAAGCTACAATCAAGGTGAGAATGTCTTAAAATCTCTTACACAAAACTATTAAATTATTGGAAACAAAAACTTGACTCACTCTTGGACTTGATGCTCTTGTTGGAGGCGGTCTTCGACTTGGTCTTCTTGGTCTTTTTCGATTTCTGGCTCTTGGCAGACGAGGTAAGCGACTTGTTCTTCTTTGCCTTCTTGCTCTTCTCCGACTTGGTCTTTGACTTTTTCGCACTTTTCACACTTTTACCGCTCTTTGCCGTTTTCGCGCTCTTATCAGACTCGGCCGACTTGGACTTGGTCTTCTTCGATTTCTTACTCTTGTTCGACATCGATTTATCGCTCTTCGTGGAGATGACCTTTGCCTTCTTGGTCCGCTTCGACTTCTTGCTCTTCGAATTTTCTGAATAATAGTCAAATAATAGTCCAAAGAAATAATAGTCCAAAGTACTCGTTTGTTAGTAAACTGATTCACACATGTGACATGGTTGCACACAGAGAAGAACTTAATTTACGACTTCTTCGGTAGATCAAACTACAGAAACAAGACCAACTAACATTAACAGTCTGGAATAGTAGTCAGTCAATCTCATTTCACACTACTTCGGCGCCTTCTCTCCAGTTATTTTAGAAAAACTGTCACTACCATTCTGGTCGTTTCACACACAGCACAAAGCAAGCGTTCGTGTTCATGGTGGCGGAGACCAACGCTTGAACTAAGACTCAATAATTAATTGCAAAATAATTAAAGTAATTCAAACTTCAAACACGTATTATTAAGATTCCCACCTGTCGCGGTACCGGTTGATTGGGCGGTCGTTGGGGCTGATTCGACGGGTGGTCCGGCTATGGTTGTGCAATCCTCACCTTGAGGAACCGGGGTGGGCGGAACGACGGCTGGGGCGGGTTCCTGGCTAACCGGGACGGGCTCGGCCGCTGGTGGGGCGGGTTCGGCCGCTGCTGGGGCGGGTTCGGACGCTGCTGGGGCGGGTTCGGACGCGACTGGAGCGGGCTCAGCCACGGGTGGGGCGGCAGCTGGGGCGGGATCGGAAGGAAGTGGGGCGACCCCGCGCTGGGACAGGGGCACATCGCAGGCGGTAGCAATATCTTCCTGGACGGATGGGACGACTGGGGCAGCTGGGGCAGGGGCGGCAGGAGCTGAGGCGGCGGCTGCGGGTTCGGTAGTCGATGGAGGTACCGGGGCAACCTCGGGAGCTGCGGGAGCAGGCTGAGCCAGAACGGCGGTAGTCTCAGCAACAGCTGCGGAAGCTGCAGGAGGGGTCGGGGCGGCGTCGGGAGCGGGAGCGGCGGCCTGGATTATATTTATTAATAATAATATTCATTACACAAAATGTACAACGGTACACGAACATATGGATAAAAACCCGGAATTGTCTAATCTACATTTGATGAACTCTCCACTCGAAATAGATGTATTGCTGGTTATTGATGTTGAAATTGCACTCGAAATAGATGTATTGCTGGTGACAAATGGAATTTTGAAGCAATTAGAGCCAGTTTTCGTGAACTACGCCTCAAAGTATAGATCAATTATCAGACGTTATCCGTTAATTGGAGTGTTTTATTCTGAAAGTAGCTATCGTTGTGAGGGGTATGGACTCGAACGTAGCGGATCAAACTACAAAGATAGCATAACAGTTATCGGTCCAACCTGCCTTACCTAAAGTGACTCGTATACGGTTATTCGATTAGGTCTACAACATCCTAACTAGACATCAAATTCGTTCTCCAAGGTTTGCTTCAAAAAGCACATTCAGAATTGGATTATTCATCGTTATGTCGTAGCGTTAATCAATAACTCAGAACTATTCTGTTCTTGAACTATTCAAGAGAATAAAGAACTTCTCGTGAGGTTAACTATACGCGCCTGTCAGAAATTAATTGTGAAAATGAGGTAGTATGCAATAGACTGCAATTTGTTTTCAATTTGGACCGGAATTTTGCAGAATCAAACCCCAAACACTTCAGAAGTGGAGAGAACGCATGAGCTTGTGAGTGTTCTCCAGTTCAGCGTTTGTAGTTTGATCTTGCCAAGCTCTAATCGAAATCGGGAATATGGTGGCATCAAACTACAAAATGTACCTTTTCGGGAGTGGCGGGGCCAACAGCGGTGTTCACAGCGCTCGGTGGAGGGGCAGCTTGCACCGCATTTGCTTTCTGAAACACTTTTCGTCATGAAATTTTGAAAAAACAGACAACACGAAAGCATCAACAATACGGGTAAGAGACCTATCATATGCCGAAACTATGTTATTCTCGAATAATGCTATTTTTTTTTGTTGTCTTTATTTGAAAAATCGTCTACTTTCTTCATTTAATTGATACTTTTCACAGAGAACGTAGACAACTCGTAGAACTTAGATAACGTAGAGAAACTGTTATTGTTAGAGATATAGAAATCTTTTTCAGACGATTTATCAATTTTCTACAGTTCGAGACTAGGAAAAAATCTTGAGCACTAGGAACGTTAGATCAACCCCTATAGTTGCGGTTTCAGAACCTTAGTGAGATAAGGTAAATGGATACCTGTTTAGTATAGAAGTAGAATGCTCCGGCGAGTAGCAGAGCAACCAGGTAGAGAATCATACCCGACCGTACTCTGATAGAAGAGAAAGATAATATGAAAGAGCGCCGGGTAAATGGAAGGCTTCTACCACGTTCAAACTTTCCTGACAGGATATACCTGTCAGTTTTCCCATGATCTGGAAAACTTATACGTTTTTCTGTGCTCAACCTGTTGGGTATCGTGAAAATTTTGAAAATCCTGAAAGTTCGTCTGAGTGCTCAGACCAAACATGTTTTTTCTTGAACTTTTTTGCCTTGAGTTTTTATCATAAGCTTTTATGACAAATTTGAAAACTGAAATAAGTAGATGGAATGTTTTATGATGTACGTGGAACTTGTTGAGTAGAGATTCAAATGAATGTATTGATCCTTCTCCAACACTTTATTGGAAAAAATTTACAATGGAAAAAGCACTTTCAAACTTTTTAGATAATTACGACACGCACTGAAAGTTCAAGACACTCTGTCTTCTAAGTCAGGTTCATTTCTTCACTTAAGAATTCGGGATAAATGAAGTTTTACCTTCCTCGGTGCTTGCGTGGTACTTCAAAGGGTTTCCGAAAGTAACATTGAACAATAATGCTTTGACATAGAAATACCGATGACTATGATTGTCCTTGACCGTCGAGTGAACTACACATTTTGTCGCCCAGTGTTGACCTAGGAGTTGAGACATTCTTAAAACCTAAGACAAAAGTTATGTAGTTCTAACAATTTTACACTATCTTCACCTTGTGATGACCATTCGATGTTTTTTGGCACCGCGTTTAAATATTTTTGTGTTTCACATTCATTCTTTTTATTTTTTCTCTTGTATGTCTATGTTACAGAGCCAGCATGTTAATGAATGACGCAAACGACATCTACAATAAAGATACCATTTCTCTCCAATTTGGACTTTTGAATTAGCAGTATATGTATTGTTTATTCATATACCTATATCTGGAAATTCCTGAAAAAAATCCGGACAAAACTACAAACAAAGTGAGAACCCGGCCCTCCCAGGGAGTAAACAGAAAGTTGGGCAATCCTGTGCCTGGTTTGCCGGGGCTGGCCATGATTTCATCTCTGTTTGAGCCGAAATGTCCGGACCGGAATGTTGTTTATGGACCATTTTACATACACAGAAAGGCAAGAAAAACTGCCCTAGAATTCTGCCTGAATAAAAAGTAGAACAAGATCAGAAAATATATTCATTCGTAATACAAGTTTGAGAGCAATGAACAGGTTGAACCGTTACATATACTCAGTGACCAAGTTTCCTAACTGTTTTCAATTTTACAAAGAATGAACTGAAAAAAATCAAAAGCAGTGACCTTTTTTTCGTTTCAAAGTTATTGAATAACTGTGGCACATTGGAATACGGTATTTCTGCACATGGATTCGTAACAATATAACAAACTCAATCATTTGTTGGTCAGAAACTTTCCTCTAAACTTTGCCGTACAAATAGTTTAACCTCAAGTGTTTCACCGGATCTCTTCGTGAAAATCGGATGGACATCTCAAAAGATTACCACACAATCATACAGTGTTATACAGAGCAATTCCTATCTTTCTGTGAGAAGTTTTTGGTAATATGCTCAAGAGGTTATCTCATGGGTTTTACAATGAGATGCTTTACAGCTAGCTTCCCACTTATCAAAGTTCATTTCAATATAACTCTTGAACGAACATACAAAGAGTCTGGGATGGGGTCGTGCTCTCCGAAATGTGAACAATAGCATTACTGTGTGCTTAATTGTGTCTGTGTAACTCGTGGTTTCCACTTTGAAACCAATTGTTCCCGAACCACTTGTGGCCCTCGTTGCGAGCCATTCTCTGATGCCTACACCCTCTCTTTTTCGCACACTCTCTCGGCGGCGTCTTTTTGTCAATGATACTCATAACACCTTCACACTGTTTGCTAATCCCGAGCAGTGCAAACATTCGCACTATAAAAGAGCAGGCAGTCCATCTCTCACCAGAACCTCGATTACCTGCACATCTAACGTGGGTATACGGTAACTATTCATGATGCTGCGTTTCGGACTACCTGCCTTGCTTATTGTGGTGAGTTATTGTACAACTTGAAATCCGTACAACTTGAAACAGAACCAACAAACTTTCTGCTCTGTTTCCTGCCCTGTATAGTAGTTCTCAATCATACTTCAACTCAGTTTGATACAAGACATCTATGCTCCGCTTTTGAAGTAATAATGTTCACATACCTGGCGTAAATTCTCTGCGTCTCCACAGATGCGTACTGTTTCTCCTTTCTCTCTAACTTTTTGCCTACCATTTCGATAATCCGGAGTACAAAGTACAAGTCTCTGGTACTGGAATGTCTCTGTGTGAA
The DNA here is from genome assembly GCA_964036275.1 of Litoditis marina. Classification (NCBI taxonomy): domain Eukaryota; kingdom Metazoa; phylum Nematoda; class Chromadorea; order Rhabditida; family Rhabditidae; genus Litoditis; species Litoditis marina. Next base: position 2,353,994 of record OZ038434.1, on the reverse strand, counting down.
AGTTGGGATAAAAACATTGCACACATACGAATCAGTCTAACTGAACTAGTGCACTTTGCTTATCACACTCCGTACCATTTCATTCGTCTATCGACCAACACATATTATTCTATTTCCGTTCATCTTTTCACTTTTGTCATTTCCAGGCCACGTTTGCCCAACAACAGCCCGAGTCGCCGCACGGCTACACCACTGCTCCCCAGTGCAGGTTAGTTGAGGACCTACTGAGGTCGTATTCAGCAACCTCCCGACCTTCAAATCTCACCCTGAGTCTCCTCCAGCATACGCTATTTCTCTCCTCTCGATTCGATAGGGATACAAGTCTCGCGTAATAGTAAACAATACGCAAAATTGGATTGCGCAATTACATACTCTGAAACGTACTCTAGCTGAAGTGCATGCCGAACAAGACAACTCGACAGCGTTATGAGAAAGGCCAAACCTCCGAAGTACATTCATGTTTCTCGTGATAACTCACTGTCTTTGACTATTCGGTGTGCATGTTTTTTGAGACGGTCACGACGAAACCAACCAGTATCGCGCGATTAAACAGCAATGAAACCTTGTGTGAACGTATATTTTGTGTTATTTAACCTGTATTTATCAACAAACATAGTATGAACAATCACCGCAATTTCTTCCATTGTAGTTAATGTTTCAGATGCTCTGATATCGACAATTGTGCCGAAGAAATGACTGAGAAGACGAACGAGTGCAAGACAAAGTTAGTACAGTTTCAGATTGATAATATCAGCTCGTTTTCTTCTAGCGTATCCAATATCTATCTTTTTCTCTTTTTCACATCTCTGTTTCTCTATCTACTTTTTTCCACTCAGTGCCAAGTTCAATGACACTTTCTCATTTCTCCACGTTCCACGCGACCTGTGTTCTCCACTTTTTTTGATAATATTACCTAATTATAACTCAATCATGATAACAATAATATTCTTAATAATAGTATCACTAATTTCACAATATTTCCAGTTCCCAGTGCATGGCCTATCTGTCCAAAATCGGAGATGCGGCCAAGATTGAACAGTGCCTGGAGAATGATCATCAGGTATGTATAGTCGACACCATTCCTACTGGGCCTCCTACAGTACACTTTCGCGTTTTACAATGGCCATTTTATAATCAAAAATAATTTAAAATACTCGTGTAATAGGTTATCATGATCTGAGGTAAAAATTGTTTAAACGTTATTTAAACGAACTTTATGTTCCGTAGTCTTACTGTAGGAGTCTCAGTAGGAATGAAAAAGACTATATGAAAAAACCAAATCGTCGATGTAGTTTAATCTCAGAACACTCCGTGTTCCACAAAATGCAACGGGACCAAACTACAATACCAGCAGTAAATGGCAACATACCGTATAGGCTTGTTCTGGAAAAATCGAACCTTATATTTGTATTTAACTTGCATCATTTTAACTGGAATTTACATTTCCAGGTTATGTTGCGATTGGAGACCTGTGCCAAGGCCAAAATGAACGGAGAGCTAGGGTGAGTTTCGATGGTTTTCTACAAGTGGTGACTGTATATTCGTTGTAGTTTGATCTCAAGGCACGCCGTGCCCCGGATTTCCGACCGGAAAGCAACGAAAGCAAACTACAAACACACAGCTTGGTATAGTTCGTTTCACCCATCGATAGCAGTCAGCCATGCTGGCCGAGCGCGCCCTACATTGCAGGCGACTGATCTGGCAGCTTGCCAGTGTTTTCATTGCAAATAAAAATTCGAAAACTGGTTATTTTAGGATTTTTGCAACGTTTTTGTTTTCAAAAGATTCCCACATGATCGGGGAGTAATTTAAACCACTTTTTGTGTGATAAAATAAGCATTGAACATCGGCCAGAAAAGATGGTTTGATATCACTGTTTTTAGTTTGGGCCAACATGTTCAGATGGCCGGCTGCTTGTGGGCGCCGCACCACCTATCCCAGCTGAGTTCAATACCCAGCTGGTGCACAATTTTGATTAGGCTGATCGCTGTTGGAAACTTTCCAATACAATTGACTCCGCCCACTAAAATATACTGTAACTGGCTGCTATCGATGGTTGAAACGAACTATAGAGTAAAATACACCGTAAGGGCTTGCTAGGAGTCTGGAAAATAACACAGCTTAGTGGGACTCGGAAAACGGTGAACCTTTCATGATACTTCGCCGTAGCATAGTCCTCGTCATTCCTATGTGCGCGCCTACAGTACACCCTACCTTCATTTCCAGCTGCACCAACTCGGCCAACCCACAGAATCTGACCATCCCCCTTATTCCCGTGGTAGAAGTACCACAAATGGATCAACAGAAACAGGTAAAGTATTGAAGTTATTACCAGGATTATGTGAAATATTCACGTCAACAAGATTGATATTCTTTCGTTAGCTATGATCGGTGTCTTTTTATATGATAAACTTACAACGGCAAAGGGACTTCAATTAGAGATGAACACTAGTACAAAATCGTACCTTTAGAGTTGATTTTTCACTGAAAAGTAGTACATGATTGTTAGTTCCTAGATACGTTTCGATCTTATCAGAAATTGTGAAAAGAGCGCAGTTCTTCGACACCATAGTTTGTATCCAGGAAGCTCCCCCCGCCCAACCTGGAGCTCCCCAGGGACCTCCGGAGCTGTCCCAGTACCTCATGTGCGTCGATCAGTGCAGCATGGAAGACATGGAGGTAACCACATACAATTTATGATACGATATATGATATGACAGATGTTATTTATACTTTTACCCCCCCCCCCCTTATTTTCCAGCTGGAGTTCTTTATCGTGTTCTTTGTTCCAGCTTCTCATATAACTCGTATCAGTCATGAAATCCAACAACCCCAGTTTAATATGAAAGTACCTTTATAACTTATAAATTCATTTCAGGTCATCCCAGGAAAGAGAAAGAAGAGAAGCCCCGTCAACTGTGCATTCAAACTCAAGTCAGTTTGCACTTTCTAGGCCAACAATGGTTATGACAAGAAAATCCTACTCGTACTACTATGGTAACATCAGGGTGATACACTTCTGAAACTGTCCACCGAATGGTTTAACCTAGTTTTTAGCGACCCAAATCACCTTTATTATTTGAGTAAAACATAAATTCTCTCCAGCTACACACATGGGAAACTTTCGATCAAGATTGGTGAAAAAATAAGTGTATTATGAAATAAGATTTGTAACTTCACATCTTCTAGGTGCGCTCTGGCTCCCCCCTCCCCTCAGATCCAGGCCGCTTATGGAGAGTGCGAGACCGAACTATCGATTGATCCGCGCGCGCGCATGACCGAGTCGTGCAACTGTCTCAAGGCAGCCGGCGTCCAAATCCAGTGCTAAACACATTCCCTTCCCCATCACTTATCTGTCCATACAATGAAGTAAAGATTATGTATCTACTATATGAATATGCATTGAAAAGATCTCTTGGTCAGGATTTATAAACTCACGAACAGAACAAAGTTGTCCATGGAATACATAACAAAACAATATACACCTAAACTAATCAACACTAACAATATATTGGGAAGAGATACAATGTCAAACAGAAGGTTTCTCGAAGACCATCTCTTGGCGCAAATTAGGGCCAAACTGAGTTGAAAACAATCAGAGATTCGACCAAACTACAACTCTTCGAGAAACGAATCAATGCTTATGCGCCAAAGAACTGTCCAATATCCTTCCTATCTCTGTTGATGTATTTACTGTTCAGTCCCATTTTGTCGTGTTGATCCTTCGCCTTTTGCAATTCAATCTGGTCTTCATCGCTATGGAAAATGTCCGGGTAGGAGAACACAAAGTCCTTGCTCTGCAATAACACAAATGTGAAATCATTGCAACTAGAGAAATGAATTGACGAAGTATACTTTTAGATGGTTAGAAGTATAGTTGCAACTGGTAAATATAAAAGAATGAGACTCTTTCAAACGTGAGCCGTGCAACTCTTTCAAACGTAATTGTTCGGATTTAAGGCGTTGGCTATCAATATTATAATGAAGATTACAACCTCATGAGAAATTTAACATTGCGCCTAAAATCCACTATTGTGAAAACCACCAACCATGAACACATATGCGTATTTCTTATCCTCATCCTTCCACAGTGCCTTCTTGTACTGATAATCCGTTTTGGTATTCCACTGGATTTCTCCCATTTGTACCTGAAATACATTTGGTAACTTATCGGTTTCACAAATGACAACAATACAACATTATAATTCTTATTGCAAAAATACAATTTATACAACTAGTCATTAATACCGAAGATCATGTTGATAACTGAGTAGTTGTTATTATTATTGTTTTGTTGGTTACACAAACTGTTACACAAACTAATCAACCAGCTGACACAATCTTATTGACAGACAACAACAAGCATCAATACTCTCTTCAAAGTTTTCGACTTTTTATTCCGCGAAAAATAAACATAAATTTTTGAGCTTTGGCTCAGGAGACGCTCTTTTACGCCTAGATCACAGTCCACATCATTCGCTTACTCTTATGAACCTTCCAATGACAATGGCTGTTATCAAATGCAACGTTTCACTTTGTAGAAAACAGTTCTGAACACTCTTTGTAATAGGGAATGAAAATCAAATGCGACCATCGTGAACCCTTTCGAAAACATAATTGAAACTAATCAAAAGTTCAGTAGTCATACTGTAGGAGTCTCAGTAGGAATGAAAAAAACTATAGCAGATCTCACCTCCGTCCTCACATCCCGTACCGGCAACTCATAGATTTTCGTCAAGTACTCACGAATATCGTGCTTTGACATCCTGAAATGCAGTGAACATATATTACATATAAAGAACGAATGAAAATTAGATGTGAAAGCACATGAACTACTCTCTACTGGTATAGTAACAACCAAATGATGAAACATTCTGTGTTGTACGTGTTATATGGAAGTGGATGCATGAGCGAAACTCAGAATACATCCCGTTTCAAGTAAATCAAAGATACGCACATTAGTCATTCCAATAGAGCTATCTAAGACGAGCTGGTAACAATAAAAACGTGAACTCTCTATGTATTATGTTCTTCTGTGCCTACTACAGGTTGAACTATCTGTATTTCAAGATAGTTCGGCTGTGTTTTAGAGATTCGACGGCAACTCGAACTTCACGTACCAGGTACCAGTAAAAAATAGTTGCCTCTTTTTCAGTAAGAACTCATCAGAGAAATCAACGTTTTCGTTTTCAATAACTTGGTTTTGCAGGCAAGTTTAAGCCAAGTTTAAGTTCAAGCCAGGTGCGATCAAGGTTCAAGGTTTGGTCAAGGTTCATACTGATCTTCGACAGTTCACCAACCTGGGATCGACCTCAAACTTGACGCAGTTCTTCGGCAGTCGATGTCTGCCCACATTCGACGTCTCCGCCACGGACATCCAGAAGTCGGAGAGAAAGACGCGTCGTTGCGGGTTCCCCGGCTGCCACAGACGGGCTACTCGTGACGTCATTCTGCAATCGATAGCTGATGTTTAATCTTACAAATGGCGTGTTTTAGACTACTGTCATGCAAAAAACACACTAATATTAGATGTCTACACTGAAAAGATAGAGATACGGTATCTAGTACCCGTAAATCCATGAGCACGTCTAAAAAGAACTAATCTAAAGCTCGAATATTTAGAACATCTTGATCTATCCACCCCTGCAGAGTACAGTTCCACAAAAAAGGAAGAGATAATTATTGGCTGCGAACCGGAAAGAAGTAAAAGTGAATATAGTAATAAAACAACCAATTTATTACACACGTAAATTGCAAAAAAAAACTGATAAAACAAGACGAGCCCGGAAACAGAAATGACCACGCATAAGAACTTAAACTAGTGAAGTAAAAAATAAGTTAGTTGAAATAAATAAACAAGCAATGCGGGATGTATACCAGAATGAAATGACTAAAGTAAAAATTGAACAGAAGTGGAATGACAAATTACAGGGAAATGTGTGGAAAAGTTGCTGGAAATTTCGCCATTTCAACCAACCACATATCAGCAACTCTTCACAAAAACCCCATCACATAAGCCTACATCACATATTACATATCAAATTGGTGCCGATTGTAAACAACAACACTACAACTATAAAACAACAAAACAACAACTTGATGATTCACAGATTTCGTTTACAGCTCCCCGTGTATATCCTGAGCTTTCGTGTCCTTTTTGCTTACTTTTCCCGCAATCAGTTGTTTGATCTCCGAATCGTATTGCTGCCACTCGGGAATAATCCTATTGGCCGAATCCAACTTCGGCTCCTTTGTCAACGGATTGTTGCACTGAAAAAAGGTACGTTGATGAACTAAGGGCTGAGCGAAGGTACTCAAATAACAATTAAACCCGAGACCCTCCAAAACGTTTTTCTCTACTTCATCTGTATTTTACGATTCCGTGAGAAATTGAGACTCATGTGGAAATCTTGGATGTATCCGGCAAGTGAGAGGAAATACTGAGAGAGAGAGGAGAGAAAAAAAAAGAGAGATAGAGTAAACATAAATGAAGTTAACGTACCAGATCGATGGTCTTGGCGGTTTCCTTGCTTCGGTCGTCGCACCACGTCTCGCACCAAAGCCATTCCTGGGGAAGAGACTTGATCTTCACCTGATGAACCATGTTGTTGGGCAGATCCTGAAACAGACGATATGAGCAAATTATGCCGAAAAGGAGATGAAAGAAGAACAGTATATAAAAGAAAATACTGATTATTGACACTTCCTTTAATCACTAATGGTGAAGTTCAACCTATTTTTAGGGGGGGGGGGGGACGAGAACTCAGAAATAGATAGAGAAAGGAAGAGAAAGAGAACTAGAGGGGGTTGAAATATAAAGGTAGATACAAGAGACATGAATGGGGACAAGTAGGATATGAAGGAGTACATAAACAAGTATAGAACTAACCTGATCCAGATTGCTGAGCGAGTTAGGGTCACTGCTGAGTCCCTGATATTGTCCTCTCAGACGATCGCCAGCGGCTATTTGGCGGAACTTTTGCAGATCAATAACATAGAGAGCACTGAAAATATCACTCAGGTCGATCAGGCATCACTCATGTATGAAGTTGGATAAAGTTAAGATCCAAGGAAACGCATGATCTAACTACAAAATCAAGTCAATAGAAGAAAATTAGTTTGATATAATCTACGGAAAATACTGGGGTTGTTAATCGATTATGAAAAACCGATTATTTCGATTTTCGACTTTCGAGCCATTTTGAAATTTCGATTCGATTCGATTTCGATTTTGCGTATGTTCGGAAAAAACCGATTATTTCTATTTTCGACTTTCGAGCCATTTTGAAATTTCGATTCGATTCGATTTAGCGTAGTTCGAAAAAAACCGATTATTTCGATTTTCGACCTCCGTTATTTAATAGAAATCTCACTCTATGGGCTAGATAAATTATGTGGATGCGCTATACTCATATCAGTTTTTTCAAGACTAGAATCGAAACTCGAAAATAATCGACATTTCGATTCTGAAAAATTTCGACTTTTTCGATTTTGAACGAATTTGTCCAATCTCTGTTTTTCGAGTTCCGACTTTTTCGATTTTGGCGAAATTTCGATCTCAAGATCGAAAATCGAAATTCGACTTTTTCGACTTTAATCGATTTTCGATCTTAACAACCCTAGAAAATACCATCTGAAGGTCATTAAACGTTTCACCCGATGATCAATGATAAAACTCGTATCTCCTACCTAATATGATACTTTCTTCCTGCCAAATGATTCGCCCAATATCCCTGCTTCCAGAACCGGAATCCGTCCATTTCCTTGCGACTCTCACAGAAGGGTACATAACTGAAAAGTATAATCAATCAGCAATAATATGTCTGGTTACGATGACCACATTACTGGATTGCATATGAATATCTTGTAAAAAAAAAGAATTCGCGTATCAGCCTATGTAATGAGTATTCATTAGAGATACTAAAAACGTTCTCCTTGTAAGAACGTAGTTAGAGCTCCGCTATATCGTTATCGATTACACAAGTCTAATCTACCAAGTCTGTTGGCTAAGTTACTTCTCTTAATAGATAGAACCTACCCGTAGGGAGCTCCTCCCAGATCGAATTCCATCAATTCCATGAGATCCGCTCGGACCACCTGGTCAGCGTCGACGAAGATTATCTTCTGAACGTCGAGAGGGAACAGAACATCCAGGAACAGAATCTGAAACGAATCAGTTGAACATTCACGTTTCAAGTTTTCTAGGAGATATCACTTTTCATGTTTCCTACAAAAACGTGGTAGCCGATGATAGTTGAATGCAATGCGTGTGAACGTGTACGTGACAGCTTGCATTCGTTTCTATAATAACAAAACACTCACCTTGTATGCCCACATGATGCGATGTTTCTCCTTCTGTTGATGCAGCCAACGAGGCCATTTGTACTCGACCAACCCATAGTCGAAACCGTACTCCTTTGCCAGAACAGGGAGGGTTTCCTAAAGCAAGTAACATTTGTAAAAAGTGGGGGACCAGGAAGTGTGTGAGTTCTGTTCGGTTTCACCGTTTTCTGCAAAAAGTGAACAATACGATGTTGTGAATGAGTGTGCAACAAAAAAAGAACAATACATTTGTTTGCACAACGATTCACAAGAAACAGAATATACAAAGTATAACTTGAACGTAAAAGTGCATAGTGGTTTCCCCTAAGAACGTTGTGAACCGTTGTGCAAACAAATGTATTGTTCTTTTTTTGTTGCACACTCATTCACAACATCGTATTGTTCACTTTTTGCAGAAAACGGTGAAACCGAACAGAACTCACACACTTCCTGGTCCCCCACTTTTTACAAATTGTTCTCTTTTTGCTAGTTGTACTAGTACAACCACTTCTAGAGTTGACTTAGAAAAACGATTTCTGAATAGTGGTGACTATAAAACATCCTGATATGTGAAAGTTCCAGGTTTTCAAACGATGTGATCCTGAAATATTCAAAAAACAGCTTCTTTCCGCTTCCGTAATTGAAATCTGAGCATTGTGAAAAATCTGCGTCATTACAGTAAGAAAGTATTTTCTCCATTGGCGCGAACGGGCGCCAGCCATTGGCACCAGATACAGAACATGTTACTCTAATTAGTAACAAATAACTTGGAATGAATGACCTCGACCAATTAGCACAATTTTCGACTGTTTTTTTGGTTCAGAAACACTATTTTCAATTTTGGCGCCAATTGGCGGATAAATTACCGTTTTGGCGCAGAATGTCGAAGAAATGTTGCTATCCAAGCCATATTCGTTAACTATGACCATAGTTCGAACATCTGTGGAACATTTCGCTCGTTACCCTACTTGCCTGGCGTTGTTCTAATTTGGCGCCACCGGGCGCCAGCGTTTGGCGCCAAATATAAATTACTCTAATTAGTAACAAAAAACTTGGAATGAATGGCCTCGACCAATTAGCACAATTTATGACTGTTTTTTGGTTCAGAAACCCTAATTTCAATTTTGGCGCCAATTGGCGGATAAATTACCGTTTTGGCGCAGAATGTCGAAGAAATGTTGCTATCCAAGCCATATTCGTTAACTATGACCATAGTTCGAACATCTGTGGAACATTTCGCTCGTTACCCTACTTGCCTGGCGTTGTTCTAATTTGGCGCCACCGGGCGCCAGCGTTTGGCGCCAAATATAAATTACTCTAATTAGTAACAAAAAACTTGGAATGAATGGCCTCGACCAATTAGCACAATTTATGACTGTTTTTTGGTTCAGAAACCCTAATTTCAATTTTGGCGCCAATTGGCGGATGAAGTACCGTTTTGGCGCAGAATGTCGAAGAAATGTTGGTATCCAAGCTGTATTCGTTAACTATGTTCATAGTTCGGACATCTGTGAAACATTTCGCTCTTTACCTTACCTGCCCGGCGTTGTTCTAATTTGGCGCCACTGGGCGCCAGCGTTTGGCGCCAAATATGAACCATGACACCAAATTTTCAGAGAAGGCTGGGATTCACTAATCTAACCTCTGTGCAAAATTTCGGAGCATTTCATCCATGAGAACACATATTTTCCTGCTACTGGCGCCTATTGGCGCCCGCGCCAAGCGCCAAACGAAACGTGACATCACCAAACTTCTTGGGCCGCGCTAACTTTGGGGTTTACACATGTGTGCCAAATTTCAGCCGAATTGGTCCAGTAGTTAAAAAAATAATTTTCTATGCGGACATTGGACGAGCGACGAGCGACGAGGGACGAGGGACGAGGGACAACGGAAATTTTCATAACGACACGACAGCATAACTTTTTTCAACCTTGACCGATTTTCCTAATTTTTTCACACAACATGTATTCAATAGATATCTAGCTCTCTCTTTTTTTAAATTTCGAAAAAATGTTTTATTTGAAGACTTTTGTGGTTTGAAAGCCAAAAATGGGTGCGCAATGGCCAAACCAAACACAACTCACACGCAGCGCTTCGCGCTGCGCGCGATTCACCATACACATAACTGACATTTCAAAAACGGCCTTGAAATATGGATTACTGACAATACAATATAATGAAACTTTCTCTTTTACTTTCTCCTTCGCAAGTAGTTTGTACGTACGACGTACGCAATATCTAGAATTTAGCTACCAACTGATTGGAAAAAAAATGGTCAGACAGAGAATTCGCATTATCGAACATTATCCATCGGAAATAGAAACTAGAAACATTTCAGAAGTTTAGAATTGGAGTGTTATAGGAACGCTTACCTTGAACTGAGGCGACAGATAGTTCTTGAGTAGCCAGAACTTGACGGGGTGTTTCGTGTTCTTCATAACGGAGACGATCATGATTCGCATGAATCTCTCGTACAAGTGTCCGGAGGCCAGAGAGAACACGTTGATGGTCTCATACTTCTCCCCAACGATACTGTAACAAGAGAGGTTTACTTTCGTTAAGTAAAAAAACCATCAAATCAGATCTTCGGATAAAAGAAAAGTGATCTACTGATAGAATGAATTAGTGATCTACGAATAAAATAAAACTAATTTACTGATAACATAAAAGTGAATGAACTACCCATTGAATAAAACTAATCTACCTATGAAATAAAAGTGATCTACAGATGAAATTAAAGTGATCTACCAATAAAATCAAAGTGATCTACAGATGAAATGATATAATAAAAGTGATCTACCGACCTGCTGCTCAGCGTATTCCAGATGCCGCCCTCCTCATTCTCATCTGACAACAGTGTCCTCTCCTCCATTCCTTCTCGTTTCGAGACACGGATGCGCACTGTTCGGCCGGCGAACGAATCTGAAACAAAATCTAAAATGAAACCAAAAGTTTGGAAAAATGAACCTTCCACTCATCGTCAATTATAAAATAATTCATCCACGCTGAATTACATTTTGTTATCGAACTATCGAACCCGTGAAGAGCCGATAACGTTGTTATGGTTTCTCAGAAACTCTTCCTTTGTCGCTAGATCTTACACACAAAAAAACTAGTTTTGATCTACCCACCAATCAATACGTTGACCGCCTCTCCCTCTTCCCCTTCGGTATTCGTGTGACTGGCCACCTGATAGATGTCCTTCGAACGACCTTCACGCAGGCGAAGCTGCCATGAGCCAGGATTAGCCTGAAAAATGAAGATAATGGGAAACTAGACACCACTGAGAAAAAGTTTTTTCCCTTCTTTCTCAGAATTCAATGATCTGAGGTGTGAAATTTAACTATGAATCATCAATCAGAGCTAAACCATCAATTGTATGCAATTAAGAAACACGGAAGGTCAATTTAGCAAAATAATTCCCATTTGCTTCACACAAAGGTCATTATTTCCGATTCCGCGACAACTCGTCCCCGCGCATCGCGTGTGCGACAACTCGTCCCTCAACATGCGACAACTCGTCCCCATGTTTTATACCAAAACTGGCTAAAAACCCGGTTTCGAAGTGAAATTATCTGTTCTAAAGTGTTATGCTTATTATAGAATACAATATAACTATAAATACATCCTAAAAATTAGTTTAGTCATCATATATTTGAGAGAAAACAAGAAACTTACTAAATATATGATATTTATATCAAAATATGGTCTTCGTGATTTCCAATTCGTGATTTCCAATTGTATTCTACTTCTGAACTTACCTACGGTCTCATTCATGAAATATAACCTAGTCATCACTTTGATTGTTAAGTTACAAGCTAATTTGAGCAATTTTTGGGCCGGGGACGAGTTGTCGCTTCAGCGGGGACGAGTTGTCGCACGCAACGCGGAGACGAGTTGTCCGTAAACGATTATTTCCAGCTGTCACCTTCAACGAAAAAGAGGTACTTCATTACTATATGAGAGCCAACCTTCAGCTGGAAGTATCCGAGATTGGCCATGACAATGGTATCCTCCTGACTGGGCGTCTTTCTCGTCCCGAGAATGAACTGCAACCCTCTTGGCGGGGATCCAGAAACCTCATCGAAACAGTGGCCCTCGAGCAGAATGTGTTCCAATGAGAACAACGCCAACACGTTCGACGAAACCTTGAAACAGTTTTAGTTTAGTGGCTTTTATTTGGCTTGGAAAAACTGTTGAATTGTAGATGGCAAAGACTTCGAGAATATGAAAATAACATTGGTCGTTATTTAAACTACAAACAATTGCGCGAAAAGTACATGAAACCTAAATCGCATCAGTAACCAAATGTATACATGCAGAACAAGTGATACTACAAGAAAACCAAAACTAGACATCCTACTCTTTTCTCGACTGGTAGCTGAGCTGAGAAGTGCTCTCAAGCTCTCTTACTTTTTGGTTTTGTCATGAACAAACCTGTTCCATCTTAATATTGTCCAAATCGTATTCGGCGTACACATTTTCCACCATCCATGCATCGGGAGAATGAAGGGACAGGGTCAACAGTTGCTTGGAGGGAAGGTTGGTGAATCTGAAGACATGAACTCACTGCTTTCCACAGTCCACATAGTTCAATAAATGAACTCACGAAAGATATCAATTATTACCAATTTAACGTGACCAAATACACAATTTTACAGTGTCGTCTACAATAACTTGAGTTGAAACTAAATCTACGATAGAGAATCAAAACCATCTATATTCAACGTATTTGTGTCTGTATTCAATGAGAAAAACGGAAGAAACTTTTTGTTTTACCTCGCTTGACTTGGCGACACATTTCCTTCCGGATCGAACTGTACCTCCGAGGCGGCAACGTAGCGGTAGAATCTAAAAACGAAGATGAAAATAAACACAGTATTCAGTAACATTGTGTTATATGAATTTATAAATTGTAAAAAGCAGTCATCAGAAACTGTACATGTACAGGGACATACGGGAAGAGATGAGCACCCACCGTTTCAGCGGGAGCTCACCGAGCTTAAGAGCTGGTTGAAGAAACACTTGCTTAAAGATTTAAAGAAGGACGATTATGTGGTCCAATCCCAATGCTTCGGTCCTTTAAACTGCCATACATTTTTCAAATGGAGTTTGAAGAACCGATGCGTCGGGATTAATCCACACTCCACATAATCGCCCTACTATAAAGAAAAAAGAGTGATTCATGAACTGTACAGGACTACTATGATGAGAACCCACCTCTTGAGCGGGAGCTCGCTGAGCTTGGCCTTGGGGTTCATGACAATCTTGACATCGCAGTTGACAGTCTTCCTCAACAACTCCAGGATTGGCGCCAGCTTCTGGGCAGTACGGGAGAGGGGGTCTACTATGGCCACCAGGTCCATGTTGGCACGCTTCGAGTCGTCCGCCACCAGACTCACAGTACTAGATCAAGAAAATGAGGTCATGCTTAGTTTTATGAAATAAGGAACACCTTTATAGAACATTTTTTTGCGGAAGAATCGATACATGCACAAATAACAAGGATCTCAACTATCAACAACTGTCATCATCCGAACTTCGAACTGTTCCCGAACTCATCGATTCGCGAGTCCGGGTTAAGAAAACCGTCCTTCTTGATATAAATTATGAAGTACTACGTCTTTTGCTCCATGTTGAATAACCTCTGGTTTATAAGGTCTACCCACCTGTATTCATCTCCAGCCAGTACCACCCATGTTCTCTTCTTCGACACCGCGTGTTTCCCAATTAGGGCGGCCGCGCGCAGAACCACGTCCGACGATTTCCCATTGGATTTATCCATCTCCCATTTATCCACGTGTGAAACAATCACCTGAAGACATCTTTCTAGGAAAACTTGGTAACTACATTTTTAAGTTTCGGCAGGTGAACTGTGAACAAAATTAATCAACCTGAGCTGATTACAGCAAAATGTCAGTTTTCAGAACTTTCTAAGAAATTGGTTTTGATTATATCGAAATTGTGAACCTACACACAAAAAGGCTTTTTAAATATTGAGACTACGCAGTTCCTAATAGAAAAATTACAGAGAAGCTATATAGACTACTGTATTCTTGGGTTAACTAGAGGAGAAAAGACGTGACAGAACATACATCCGTGAGGTGCGACTAATCCACGAACCATAACCCGTTCATAAATCCAAATACATAATAATAATCATGGGTTTGCACCAAAAATTGGACAATTCTCCCGATATTAGCCAAAACATAGTCCGTTCTTCTAATTTCTCTGGCTATTCGACAACATTACTGGTGTATGTTACGGAGCCGAAAATGACGTACCGATGAGCCTCTAGCGTCTAACATCTTCTCGAGCAGAGCCATGTCACTTTCCTCCAGTTTCTCTCCCTCATTCAGGGGACCAACTATCATTCCATTGGCAACCAACGCCCGGTCACCCGGCAGTAGGTCGAGCACTTCGGTAGCGTATCTGAACCGATGAACATGAACTAAGTTGTACTCCCATTCTTCCATAACTTTCTCAAGTTCGGTTAAAATGCGCCAACTAGACTCAATCTTCTTTTTGGAAGTGAACACAACTTTTTTTAGAGCAACTCGAAAACTGATTAAAGGCAGTGGAGATAACGGCATTTTCTTCAGATCAGAAACCATAGCCCATAGACAATCTCCAGCGACCGTACGCACAAGCGGGACTTTTCGTAGCGCCTGATTCTGAATCTGCAGATTTGCCCTCCTCTCTGACGAGCTATTTCATGTTGCAGCTAAACATAGTCTAACACCCCACGGGAAATTGAGTGTAATGAAGTAGAAAATCACATTAACTGAATCAAAAATCAAGAATGCCCCTAACCGTGTGGTACAATCATCGTCGTCTAACACTGTTAACTTTTTTGTGAAAAGTCACGTGTTCAATCGCGAATTAATGTATATTCTATTCTAACCTGGCCTCCATCTTCATTTTGTCACAGGACAACATCTTCTTCTCCTTGTTGAAGTGTTCCATGTTCATTCCTCCGACTGCTAGATCTTCAATCGTTTTCTTTCCGGACAACAGATCGATCGCGTACTCTTCCTACGGAGACAATATAATGAGACAGAGAACGATTAACTTTAGACAACTAGACTATAATAAACAAGCCACTTGTTGCACAGATAAAGCATCGTGAATGTAGCACTCTTTATCTGCTTCAGAAGAAATCGTAAATTTGAAAATACAAAGCGTTAGAATGTTTTTGGAAAATTACACGTTGTTCTGCAACAGATCAAGAGACCACCTTTCATTTACAAGTCTCATTTAGAGGAAACCACTCCCTTTTTTCATTAGTTCTTCAATGTCATTTGCCACATCTACTGTGGAAAGTCCTGTGTTGAATCGCAAAAAAAATATTCTAATCTATACGAACCTTGACCAGTTTGGTGACCATCTGTTTGGCCTGTGTGGCTGGCAATAGTCGAATGGCCGCGTGGACCAACGAGGAGATACTGTTCGGCTGGCAAGCAGCGGTCGCGTCTGACGGGTTTAACACCAGCGAGACCTGGGGAAAACCAATTTTAGAGGGTTGCTGACTTTTAATCAGGCGAGCACCCTACTGAGCTTTTCGGTTTCTATGCCCGAGGAGAGTGATGTTATTTGATTGAACTGAAATATCATATTTGAAATTTCACGTAGTAGGTAGTATGTATATGAACGAATTTAAATTTGTCATAGTGGCCTTTCAATTCGAAATCTCAGCAATATTACATAAGACTTCAACACTTCAACTCCTACGATGTTGTTCAAGTAAGAACTACATCCACTACTCACTCTGGCCGTCTTGCTGTGTTTCAGGTGTTTGATTGTGTTGTAGACGAGTTCTCTTCCATCCTTTGTCTCCACATCTGCTACCGCCCAAATAGTCGTCGCCTGGAGTAATATTACGATACAATAACAGAAAGGAGACATTGTGACACATTTTCTCAATCCCAATACTTGTTATTTTGGTAAACATCTGAAGCTTATTTCACATTTATTGCTTCAAGTCTTCGGACAACATTACTGATAACAATATATTTCAGTTAAAGTAGTTTACGAACACGAAAGCTTTGAACCAAAACCCTACACAAAACTCACCAAAGTGACATCATCTTCATTTCTGGTGAGATACTTGGCCTTCTCCATCATACACTGCGACTTCTGAAGAGCAGTCAAGGGAAGGAACTGAGACAGGGTCTTCGCTTTACAGGCTGAAACAGAGTGATTAAAATAAACATCAGTGGACCTACACTCCAATAGTTTATTGGATGCTATTAGCTAAAATGGATCACAGTTGCCTTGCTTCTTTCAAACATTTTTTCATCGCAAAAAGCTCGAAATTACAAAAATATTACCCGGTATCGATAGAAAATAAAAAAGGCTTTTGGAAGCAGAATAATTTATAAGTGCTGAACCGATTGTGTAAAGCGTAAAACATTTGTAAAACGCCGTAAGCGGTATACCCCAAACTCACGTGAAACATCCGTGAGTTGTGTGTATTTCTTGGCCAACGGTGCATCGAGTATGCGTGTATTCAGTCTCGGCATCACATCCTTCTGATCCAAAAGCCAGTTGGCTACGTTGGAACGATCCTTCAGACCTCCTTTAAAGAAGCCAATATAGAATAACCGAAAACTTGATGATTCGAAGACTGCGACTGTGTAGACTCGAAAAGTTGTGACACCGTAGAAAAAATTATTCACTCCAATTTTAATTCTTTAAAAGCTAATGAAACTCATAGATGTATCACCTACCATCAGCTGGGAGCTGATTATACAAAAAGGTGCGTTCTTAAGCAAATTCAACAAGCAACACATTTTCCTGTCCACAATGTTTTTTGTAGTTTTCACGGAGTGTGGCCAATATAACACATTGACGTGTAATATTGGCCGCACATTATATTGAACAAACGATTTCAAAACAGAGACACATGTTTGAGAGATTTAGTTCCTCATCAGTTTTCCCTAGTTGGGGCGAACTTATTGTCAATAGAGATTTACTGGAAATCAGGTGTTCTATCTGGGTACTGAAAGATACTACATAATTGGGTGAAAACACCCATAAATGTGACATTTCTCTACACTGGGTCACTTCGAACTCTCGATTTTGAAGAAAAACGGGTGATTTCAGTTTCAATCGAACAAAGTCGCCCTACGTCTGTTCCCGCAGTAACCCACCATTCATGACAGCTCGCTGTATTTTGGGAGTAATCTTCATCACCTCCATCATCACCGTTTCCTCGAACTTGTCACCCTTAATCTGAAAAAAAAATTCCATTCAAACATTAAAAAAATGAAATATGCTCTATGTATGTTCTTCCAAAACCTGTGGTAAACCATCTCCTTATAAATTAAGCGGTTGGTCGTTGAATACGATAATTATAAATCATGATAATGTTTAGATTATTTGTACAGAATACCCAGAACAAAATCGCCGTCCACTGTTAGGCTAATGAATAATGACATTTCTTCTCCAAAGTAAATAGCTAACACCTCCTAACACATATTTTTCTACTTTGCTATGATATACATCAAAATAACTTACACCAGCATCATCCAACGGGAATCCATTCAACAGAACCAATGGAGCTTTTCCTATTGCCGTTCTCTCCAAGAACTCCGCGCCAGCCTTGAAAACGCAAATACGGGAAACATGAACATATTTGTAATTGTAATCTCTCCAATATGTCACATGTGGACATAGATGTGGGGAGATTGGGGAAAAACTTTGCTTTCACACACATAACTTTACAAGGAAGGTGTGCATATTGTAGTTCTTATTTTGTAATTGTGTGAAACTTCTTGATTTTGCATCAAAAGTAGTCACATTTTCTCGATTTCGGAGAGAAAATAAGTATGATTGCTCTGCCACGTGAAGTACACGTAGAATCTATGTGATTGACACCACACATACCGTGCGTCCCTTGTCGTAGTCCGAATCAACACCGAACACATCTTCGTAGTCGGCGTCTCCGTGATTGGCCTCAAACCACGTTTTCACGTCACTGGGAGAAATGGATTCACGGGTTCGGAACGAGTTCAGCATCTAAACATCAGATTATATGAGCTTGAGAAAAGGGGAACAAATGACACACATCCAACACGACTTTGTTTTTCTTCTACCCGTTTTTCTCAAAATCTGGTAGTTTAAACAACCTGAATGTGAAGGATAAAGAAAATTAGCTTTCTGATCCGGCTAAATCTCAGATTTCTCTCTTGTATGGTTACTGGCCTAGCTTATCCACCTGATTATTAACTATCTACTGCATTCAATACACAACAAAGTCGCCAGTTTGCCTGTTTCGTGTGACCGGTATTGAGGTTTCGTGAATACACATTTTTCGACAAACGCAAACTCGAACTACCGCACAGCCAGTAGAACTCACCTTATTGACCACAAACATAGCATCCTTCGTTGAGGAATCGACTGTCAAATAGTTGAACAGATTCAGAATAGCCACACCGACGTCATCTTTTCCGCTTACGGAACGGTCCGGGTTTACGGCGAAGACGAAGCCAATTCTGAAACACGAACATAACACAGACAATTGGGATACAATAATATTACATCAGATAAATTACAAACCTAAA
Organism: Litoditis marina; assembly: GCA_964036275.1. Taxonomy (NCBI): domain Eukaryota; kingdom Metazoa; phylum Nematoda; class Chromadorea; order Rhabditida; family Rhabditidae; genus Litoditis; species Litoditis marina. The sequence continues at coordinate 2,335,107 of OZ038434.1, read as the reverse complement.
GATAACTAGAAAGGCACCTAAACCTTATCAGATCATAGTACTCCGTACTTTTGAGAGCCACGACAATAACTACCTTTCAGAATGAAAAAAAACAACAGAACCTTGACTGGATACTACAAAAATACCTCATAGGGATCTCGTGCTGGTAGAATGACATTGCAATCTTCATCAGATTCCTACTCTCCTTCTCTGCTGGGTCTACGACGAACACCTAGAAAAACTATGTAAAACCAAAGGATTGAGGTTACCACCGAGTGTTAAAAATTCGTTTACGCAGTAATGTAAATACAATCATATATAATCTGTGAACTTGCCCCATGCATTACAATTGTACGAAATCGTGCCACTGCTTTTCAGACTCCTACAATTTACAAAACAACTAATGCAAATCACCATTCATACGAAGTATTAAACGTACAGATATACACTTCGAGGAATATGAGAGTAGACCATGTATGATTATGTGAGACACTTCACTTGTGCAAGTGCAATACAACTGATAACTAACCAATGTGAACAGATTTCTGGCAATCGGTCTAATCATTCCCGGATAGTATGGTTGCAACATCAGTTTCACACTGTTTCCCCATTGCTTGTACTGCTTGTCCGTATCCAAATTGTTCACGAACTGAAAACTAAACATTTAGCGATTGAAGTAGACTCATGAATGAGCTAATTATACCAAAATTATATTCCATTTTCCCGCAATCCTGTAATATTTTGAACTGAAAACCGGAAAGTAGTTCCTAAAATAATTAGTTTGATAGTGTGAAAATATAATAAAACTGACAAATGGGTAGGCCTCCCTGTAGTCTACTGCGTAGCTGATCTTCTCATCGGAAAGGTCCAAACCCACGAGAATTGACAGATATTCACGCTGAAAAAAAAACAATGAGATTAAGATGACTGTATGATCCACTATCCACATTACATTCTACAGGAAGAACAGTGTGGTGGTTGTCTTTTCTGATCTTTTCTGATGTGTTTCGACGTTTCATCAACACTAATGAAAAAATCAACTGAATGGAAAAAATATGTTTCATTGAATTCGTTGATTTTTTGTCATTCATGTTGATTGAAACTGTTGTGAGATAAACTTTTCGTAGTATATCTGAAATAGAATGGTCCAATCTTTGCAATTTGGCGTTTGGAATTCAAGATTCAACCAACTCTGAATCCCATATCGTAGAACCCGGTAGACAGACGCTCCTCCTGTTTCAGTGTTTCCAGCAGTTGGAACATGTCCAGATTCTCCACATCCACATTGATTCCATTCAAGAAGAGAGCAGTCTCTCCAGAATCAACTCCTACAAACATTGATGAAGTTGGAATGTTTATCAACGTCAACATTATTGTAATGTCTCAAATAAAGTAACACACGGCTGAAATAGTTGCCGTAACATTTTATTATTATTATTATTATTAAAACACCAGTTAGAGGTTGACCAAAAAATCGAAAAAGTTTACTTAGTATCTTTTCAAGTGAGTGTTTTTTTGACCTAGTGTTCTACAAGAGCAGCATCTGGAGCGAAAAACAACAAAAACCGACCGGCATCAGCGAAGGCCTCCTGATTCTTCTCCACTTCGTCCCGGAATGCTTTTGAGACGGATTCACGTGCAATCGTTCTGGAAGATCATAGACAAATTCATGAAAAAGTGGGGGCCCAACGACTGTGAGATTTGTCTTCTGCTGTGCGCCCCTTAGACAGCTACTCTCAAATGGAGCAGCTACTGCTACAAAAACCGGAAAATACTTATATACTCAAGTATAACTGTTCATTACGAACATACAAAAGTCGTAAAATATTTTTCAAACCTGTAAACTAGAATCTACAAGTCACAGCTGTAAAAGAGAGAACAACTGTTGAATAATATGCCAAGTGTTATAGCACCTAGAGTAACAAGTAAGGACCAAAACTGCAAATCATTGTGTACAAAACCAGAATCTCTATAGTTGACTACGTTGAGTTAACATCTGTGATTTGTATATTATAGTTTACAGGTTTGAAAAATATTTTACGACTTTTGTATGTTCGTAATGAACAGTTATACTTGAGTATATAAGTATTTTCCGGTTTTTGTAGCAGTAGCTGCTCCATTTGAGAGTAGCTGTCTAAGGGGCGCACAGCAGAAGACAAATCTCACAGTCGTTGGGCCCCCACTTTTTCATGAATTTTTCTCTTTTTGTACACATGCCGTAGGTATGTGGTTTGATCTGTACGGTGCAGATAAAATTGTTTTCTTAATGAATGACTTGTCAAGTATTACCATCATTCGAAAAAAATATGACGTCAACATTGCAGTTCGGGAAACTTACTTTATCTGCCCTTCAGATTCCCAGAATACGTCATGTTTGAATGAAGTTTCATCGTGAATTGACCATTTTTAAGAAACTTTCAGCATTCGAAAACATATTTCACGTCAATTTTTTCAAAAGTTGACGTCATCTGGTCTTCTGAATTCCAGAATAAGTCATATTTAGATAAAGTTTCATCGTTAATATACCATTTTTGAGATATTTTCAGCATTTGAAATAATATGTGACGTCAACTTTGCACTTTTCAAAAATGACGTCATCTGGTCTCCAGAATCCCAGAATACGTCACTCTTAGATTGAGTTTTACCGTTAATTGACCCTTCCTAAGATATAAACATCATTTGAAAATATATGTGACATCAACTTTGCACTTTTCGATTATGACGTCATCCGAGCTCCAGAATCCTCGATGACGTCATCAGTAGAAGACTTACATCTGAATCAATGTCAGTTCATGTCGTGGTATCATACTCCAAATTTTACTTGAATTGGTTAGGACTGAGGTGAGTTATAACGCAATTTGATTTACCGCGACAGAGAGAACGAGAGAGTGCACGAAATGAAGAGACGCAGAGACATTTTCAAAGACCTATAACTTAATGAAAAATGATTTTTTTCGAAAAAAAAGTTTGCGCCCCCAAGGTTTGAGTGGGATATCTATCGTGTCCCAAATTTTCAGTCAAATCGGTTCACACATAAAAATTTCCCAGGAGTGCGCACCAACACAGACAGACAGACAGACAGATACACGGCGGAAGTTGGCGGTCTGCATGAAGCGCATAACGTCATAACTCGGCTCGAACTTAATCAATTTCGTTCACATTTTGAATATAGCTTGTAAATGTGCCATAGAAAATCAGCAAATCATAAAAAGTTTTGATTTGCACAATTGGACCTTTTTGAGAGTGAACTAAAAAAATGAAAGCGCGCATTAGCCGGACCAAAGACAAATCTCGCACAGCGCTTCGCGCTGCGCGCGATAAGAGACAATAGAAACTAGAAACCCTAAGTTTGATGCAAAATATCCCAATTCGTCAAATGAACAGAACCGAAAAGGTTTCTAGATTTGCATACAATTCTTGAGAATTGAAACAATACTGCTTTATATTTCTGAATACTACCAACCTGGCATGAAGAGGGAAGTTCTGGGAAAGGTCCTTCAACGAAAGAATGGCATTGTCGGCATCTTCTCTCACAATCTTCTGGGCCGCCTGGAACATTTCGGTAAAGTTCATTGAGTGTGCAGTTTCAAACAACAATATTAATTTTTTTGAATGGAATATAGAACATTGCTATGGTACTTATATCTATGGTCCCTCAAAAATAGACGCGCCTGATATGCCAGATCCTGTACTTCCCATTGCTTCAAAGGGGCCAACTCCTCAATCTCCTTCAGATGAATTCTGAGAGCATCCAGAGATTCCTTCGAATCCGAGTGCAGTTCCCTGAACAAGTGTTTCATCATACGGCCATAAGAACTTCATAATATTAACTATCGACTTTCACGATTCAATCAATGGGTGTAAATAGTAAAATATTGATACGAATAGTTTAACACAACAACATAACTATTTATAGTTCCAGATGCCCATCAGCCGAGTGAAGCTCGTCAGATTCATTTCTTATATTTATGAGTTCAAGTTAAAACGGGGTTCAATGGAGTTTTCTAGTTGTTCCCGCAGTTCCGAACTGAAGTTTTCCATTTCGCCAAATTATAACATAACCATAGCTCCACCGATGTTCATTATTCTACCTACAACCACATGGGTTTTATATGATAAATATTCGTGACCCACTTGAGCATTTTAAAGTTGAATCCGTGTAGATCAGTTTCATCCTCGGCCTCCTCTTCGGCTGTTTTCTTCTTCGAGTCATCCTCTGCCTTGTATTCCGTGTTCTTGATGGCCAACTCAACGCCGTAACCAGACAGAGAGACACGCTCGCCAGAATCATTCTCCTAAAAAAATGAGGGTATACAAACATTAAACGATGAATCACATTGACTATTTCAACCTTTGCGGACTAGCAGAATTATCCAATTATCCTATACAGTTTTACTTAGTAAGCTTGAAGCTTGAAGCAATGCGGCTAGGTAATCCTACCACAGTTATTATAGGCCGCTCAGACAGTCACGAGAACGCATTATAGTGTTTTCTGGTCTGTTTGTAGAATGTGGATTGTAGTCTGATTCCACCGTTTCAATCCCGAAATATGACCAGATCAACTTGATTACGAGCAAACTCCGCTCAGAACAGGTAGTAATTGAGTACTCACCCCCTGATAGTGTCTGAGAACGTATTTGGCTGTTCCAGCCTTGGCCATCGTTCTAGCTGTCTTGTGAAGTGAATTCCATTCAGGAGACCCCAGTTCACCATAGACGAATACTATGATGGGACTAGATTGGGCGGATGGGAACACATGGTCCACAGATAAGAGCGAGAGGGTACTGGAATTGAAGTTACTTAACAACACCATACACCTGGCCCTATTAAGTCCACCAGTTTCTTATAGTGATTGAATTTTCTACTTCTTGAGTTAATTAAATACCTCTCTGTAAATAAACGGACTGGCAAAACCTGAAACTACGTGGCGAAACTTTTCAAAAATTTTGGCTTTCTGCTTCCTACAATTGGTGCAACTGCGTGCGTGAATTTGATCTCCTGATCTCTTGAAGTACGGGGGTTCTCGATCTTCACTCGGAAAAGCTCTATTCGTAATCCGTACCGGTATTGCACCTCTGCGATAAAAAATATGACAACAAAGAACAACTAACCTGGGAGATGCTTCTTTGACAGCTTTGGAGAGTTCCTCAGATGTGCAGCCAACAACACCATTCACCTCGAAAAAGGCAGGGCACGGCGTGGAATACTCGGAGCCAATCTGAAATGAAATTCTTATTCATAATACTACCCTACATTAATGAACAAGCTTAAGCTAGGTCTCGCTAGAATTCACAGAAAAAGTTTACAAGAGATAAAACATCTTCCTTTCACCACGTATGTCTCTACTCTAAATACCTGAAGCCGTGGTTAACAAGACTTCTCAATAAATAGTTTAACTCATATTCATATATGCATTCTGTCCTAGTAGAGCCGGAGCCCGACAGAACTAACTGCAAATGAACCGAACATAAAGGTAAAGATTACTACAAAACTATTCGTGGTAAAATCATACACCAGTAAGGTCCGACTATTCGACTAGGTAATCCGTTTTTAGATTTGAACACGCGAAAAATTTCGATTTTGCATCAAAATTGGACAAATTTCCTCGTTTTTGGCGAAAAAGTAGTTCGTTTTTCGATTTTTCTCTATTATTCGGACAACTTTACTGGAGTATGGGTAAAAGTTACCTGTTGGAAGAGCTGGACAGCGGGTGAGAAGGCTCTGAGGGCTAGGGAGAATCTGAAGAGATCGAGCGAAGACTCGCCGATAACAGCGGCAGCCTGACGAAGAGCCAACTCGTATTTCTTCTCCGAGGTCACTATAAACAGAAACAATGAAACAGAGAACTTCTTGAAACTTTAGTTCAAACAAAATACTGAGGCACTAATATTCGGTAGAGTTCATTGAGAAAAATTGGAGATACTATATTCATGAAAAATTGAAAAAGCAATACTACTCACAGTAAAATGTCATGGATGTACACTCAACTACCTAGGTATTGGTTTCGTTTCGCTTATCACCCAAGAGTGAGATATAATAAGGTCGAAGACTTCACAATGTTCGAGGATTAAATATCTTTTGCCCTTTTGCGGTGACACACAGAAAAAAAATCCAAACCAGGAAGCACCGTGAGACCATATTAGCTATTCGGTAAACGAATGACAAAACTGAAAAAACAAACTCGATTTCCAGTCCATAGATTCACTCTTCGTAGATATTCCATCGACAAATGACCAGAATGTAGTATTTCCCTCCTTTGCCATAAACTCACTGAAATAAAATATACCATGTGAATGGTAAAATTAAATTTTTTTGAAACCCATTATTAGGATTTTAAATATTCTGGTGGGGTGGTGGGTATCTGTGTCGCTACTCTCGTTCAGCAGTTTCACACTTTCTATGAGCTCGGTACAAAATCATCCGGAAACTGTTAGGATAATAGAACCTCATCAACAAGCTGGGCGGGAATGAAAAAAGGCCTTGCGAATAAAATATTTCCTAAAATGGCGCTGGCCCATATACGTTTTGATCACTTTTAATCGTTCGTTGTTTTGGAACCAAAAACGTCTTAAAAGTACTAAGCGACTAGCCTGGCCTCCGCCAACAATGACGTGGATGCCCATTTAGCGTTGAGGGATACGACGACTGCCTTCTGCGAGTCGGAACTGGCCGCGCACCATGCCAGGACCGAGCCCAACAACAACACTCGCAGCCACATCACACAACTGCACCGGCTTATACTGTAACGAGGTTTAGTAGAGAAAAGAAGCAAAAAAACATGTGTGAAAGAATGACTTTGCAACAAAGTTGAAATTAAAAAACCAACGGATGGCCGGCTTGAACTGTAACGAGGTATGGTAAATTGAGTTTGAAAAAAGACAACAATATATATGAAAAGATGACTTTTCAACAACGCTCATTGGAAAAACGGATACATTCGTTAACTATTTTAGTATTTGCCAACTAAAAACGCCAGAGGAAATCGATGAAACTCGAATAAGCAAATTCCTGAACCGTTATAGAACTGTTATACAAGCATAGAAATCCATAAATGCTAATTAGATTACAAATTGCAGACGCTATAAATGAAGGCACGTGGGAACAAACAGAATTGCGCGCCAGCCGACGGCTATTGACACGTCATTCTAACGAACAATCGCCAGGCTACTACTACTAATAATAAAGAAAACAAACAAATCAGAGAATAGTAAACAGTGAAATCAGAGAATAGTAAACATATATTTACATCGATCAAACGATGATTTCCAGCACAGATGTTTGAGAACAACCAAATGTTTATGCAATTTGTAATTGAAAAATAACAACAAATCAGGAACACGGAAAAAACAAATACACGCGAGCACATAATGATGGAACATGAGATAAGATACCACGATGGGATGAGAAACGAACACATATCACGCGAAAAGAAACACACCAATCATTCGAAAACTCTTCACTCTTCGTTATCTGAAATAGGTGATGATCAAAATTCAACCAGGACAATGGACATCGTTGAATTGATACTAAACAAGAAGTCATGTTCATTCATAAACATTGAAGCGGTCAACTTTCGTACTTTCGTTTCGTCTTTGCCAAAAGCCAAATAAGCGCTGGCTGCTGATCATGGAAAAAAGGGATAAAGCCAATGAACGATCTTTTTTTCATTCTTTCAAACGTAACCATACTCCAGCTGACTTTTGTGAGCAGCCCTCCCCCCATGAGGCCCGATTTTTTTTTTACAATAGTGTCCCCCCTTACCAAAAACTGTGTCGATATCCCAATTTTTGTCCCTATGTTTCAAATTTTGTGACCCGATTTATAAAAAAAAGAAAATGTCGGCCGGTGTATGAAAGTAACTCACTCCTAGTGTTCATCATTTTGTTCCAGCCACCTCTGCCAGGATCAAAGTCTTTGCGGTACTCATCTCGGACCTGAAATCATGAATAACTATTGCAAACGGTTCTTACAGATAACAGATCACACTACAAAATAATCCAGATTGTTCAAATTCCTCTATGCAAAATCTAAAAGAACACGTATATCGCGGCACACGACCTGTGTTGCTCTTGCTCAGTCACATTCTTCTCACTCCAGTGTGTTGTAGAATACAACTATAGTACTAACAAACATATAATATCAAACTGTGGTACTTATAAGGCACTATCCCTGAACCATCCTCAAGACAACGTATTCTAAATGCAGTTAGCAATCAATAGACTATGGTATCAACAGTATGGTTATGTAAATCATATGTGATTTAAAGTATTACGTAGCATGCAGATAACCATACCATCCCACATCAGTAAGGTGTGACTATTCTACAAAAAGAAATGCGTTTTTTTTCTTTTTCTTGATTGCGTGAAAAACTAGGCAATTTCTAATGATGTTGGGGAAAATCCGTTTTACGGATGAATTTTTTGTGGCTACTCAGACACCTTTTCCGGTGTATGCATAGCATGGACAGCTTTTTCTGTCACATCCGGGAAAATTGGTCATTTTTAAAGAGACGTAAAAAAAATACCTGTCCTCCGTGTTTGCCTCTTCCGAACTGTCTTCCCTCCACAAAACCGGCATCCCAATCTGCACGAATAATACGGTCATCGAGACGAGTTCCGTTCACACATCGAACCGCTGTTTCTGCATCTTCTCGCGTGTAGTATCTGAAGAGCAATTACACAAATCACAAAAAAATGAACATATTATTATTTATACATAGCATGATCATCAACCTGGGCCTGGGGCCAGCTAGTACCAATCCAAGACAAAACATGAATAAACTGAAAACAAGCATATGGTTCCTCAACTCCCAACTGACCACACGATTGTCCCGCACTATATATTTGATTTATATTCTATAATATTCAATAATTTCGAATTATCGGAGTTATAAGGTATTTCCAGGTGCATGACGTTGCACTTAATTGTTTCTATGTTCTATATTCTATGCCTATGAACTGATAGAATTTGAAGAGGACTCGGTTTGGTTTCGGCAAACTCACTCCACGAAGCAGAATCCACAAGGTGTTCGTTTGAATCTATCTAATCCCATGATGACACGACGTACATCACCCGCTCTTCCAAATAACTCGTAAACCTGAATGAATAATTAAAATTTCAAATAATCATTTTACCCCAAGATAATTAGAATTTGAATAATCATTCTACATCTAAAACCAAAATAACTCGAAACATTAGAAATCTTAGAAATCAATATTGCCAATATCCGTCTCACAAAATAGTCGAAATCGAAACTATACGTAAAAACTACTGATTTCGTCTGACAAACAAACTAATCTGGAAACAGAACTGATCATAATTTGACACACCTGATCCTCTCTTGTATAGTAGGAGAGATTACCAATGTACAATGTAGTGGAGGATCTCAATGCATACTCTTGATCTTTCAGAGAACCCTGTAAACATGGTAAACATTAGAGAACGAGTGTAAAATACAAAAATCACTCGATTAACATTTTTCTGGCCAATTCTACAACTAACCCGGTTTTTAGGTAACCTAACCCTTTTTTGGTAACCTTTTTCAGGTTACTTGAGAACTTGAGTAAGTAACCTCTAAGTAACCTTAAACCGAAATCGGGTTAACATCAAAAATAACAGTAAAAACGAGTTTCCGAGCCAAATTTGAGGGTAGCCAGTTTTTCATTTTAGGTTACTTTCAGGTTACCACCGAAGTAACCTAAAAATAGGGTTAGGTTACCTAAAAAAACGGGTTAGATATTGAATTCATCCATTTGGCCCGGAGCATTTCGACTCACGATCATCTGTAGATAGTTTTGTATAGCTAGAGGAAGAAACGAAAAAAGCTTTTTCTCAGATAGCACAAGCTGGATGATCTACTCTATCTAGGCATAAGGTGGACTAAAAAAACTTACTTGAAACCTCTGATCGCGATAAGCGCTGGCCAGATTCCGTTCTTTCAACCGTTGGAAAGGATCAAAGGATCCCATCCTGAAAACATATAAGACATTCCGGACAGTGCCATGTAGATGAATGAGCCAACAGAGCTTTGGTCTCTGGTGATGTAGCTGGTGGCACGTATAATAGGCGAAATACCCTAGTTAGCTGACGATGACAGAAAAAAAATTCTTGAAAACTGGAGTGAGAGACCCATACCTACTGCACAACTTCTCAAAATGTCAAGTGATCACCTGAAGAGGAAAATGTTTCAAGATTTGAATGTAACATAAGAATACTTAGATATTTTTTCGTTCAAATAGCTTACAGCGACAATTCTACATTTCGCAAATTCGAAACATGCATTTCAACTCGAACAGGTAATAAATAGGTAACACCTCATTTTTTGTATGAGTCGAATTTCCGGAGGCGTATGTGAGTCTTCTAGTATCTGTTAAAATTGTACAAAAAGTGTTATAACTGTTGGCAAAATGTTAGGAAAATGTCGATCGATAATTTCAAAAATTAATGCTCGTGTCATCCGTAATCTCACGTGGACGTGTAATTTCTAAATTTTTGCTGCAACGGCAGATTTTTCACAATTTCAAAAAAATTTCAGACTTTTTTAAATTTATTTGAAGTTCCCACTAACTTTTCCATTTCTATTCGAAATTTCCGTTAATTCATTCATAGAACTGTGCTTGTTGGTTCGCTTCCTGAGCGACTACTTAATAAGCTTTATTTCAAGGCGATGACCTCACATTCTGATGATTTGTTGAAAACGGACAATCTTGAAGGATTGAAAGAGGGAGAAATATTCGAAGACAAGGATACGGGCAAGAAGTACAGAGTCAAGAAGACGATAATGCCGCACTACTCTTCATCGGGACCGCATGGACTTGGTTAGTCACTTATTTTAATAAGGTTCTCCCGCACCCGGCACAATTCCATTCATTTTCGTTCTGTGGTCTATTTGTTTGAATGCCATTGTCGTTTCGGGTCGTTTGTACAATCCTTAAGAAGGTTGATTCGTAAAACAGCATGAGATTGTAACCACGTGTAGAAACAGCAGAAATATGAACCAAAACATAAAGATAAACAACATAATGAGAAATTAAGATTGAAAAACAATGGCCGCCGCAACCCCGCAACCACCTACTACGGCTGATTGTAGTTCCATCCACACTTCCGCAGTCTACTTAATGCAAACTACTGCAAACTACTGAGTGCGATCCTGCGATCTAGACGTAGTAGTTGATTTTGATTTCGTTCCTGCATATGAGTATCACTAATGACTCAGAAGCCTATACTTGGCTATCATACACCGCCAAGGCCCCTCATAAAAGGGGGAGTCGCGAACAAATCCTTGTGAAAAGTAGGGTTCGCGAACTAATAACTATCGATTTTCATACAAAATCACCTATAATCTTACGAAAATTAGTTGAATGTCGCTGTTTTGGGGGGTCGTGGCACGAGAAAACACGGAGGGGTCGCGAGAATTTTGAAGGAATAAGAGGCCCTTGGCGGTGTATGCTTGGCTTTGTCTGAATCTAAGGACTAATGTAATACGGTTTCTGAGTCAACTGCCAAATAAAGGCAAAAAGAGCTCATTACAATTTTGATAAGTATCCCGATCGTTGATCTCACGTATCTAAAGAATAAAAGGTATATTCATCTATCATTAAATGCTTGTTCTCTATCGTTAAACTTTCATTTGAACTCTCTGTCTAGGTGATCCGGAAGATAGAACTCTGCGAAGAATCGAGGCAGATGTTATCGTTCCCAATAGAATGAATGCAAGGATTGAAAAAGTGGAATGTCATGATACTTACTTGGGTGAGTTCATATTAACTAAATGTTTTGTTTTGCATCAACTCATCACAATTTCTCAAAGCAGTGGTGAGACAGCTCGATTAGACTGCAACGCTCAACAAACAAACATTCACCAGTAAAGTTGTCCGAATAGTCAGAAAATTTCGAAAAACGGACTACTTTTTAGCCGAAAAGATGAAAATCGGTCTACTTTTGATGAAAAATCCTGAATTTTTACGTGTTTACATCAGAAAACGGATTACTTTTCGTTGCTTAGTCGAACCTTACTGGTGTATGCAAACAAATAACAAAATAAACAACTTCCTCTGATTGTTGTAATTTGTTGCAAATGGCAAATGTCGAATAATTCTGTTTTATTGCAGACCTGATCAAATGTTTCCGCGAAGATGGCGCAGTGAAAGGATTGCAGTCGTGTAAGCCGACTTTGGCAATCTTCAACAAATGTAAATTCGAAAAGTAAGTGAGTTTAATGGTACCAATAAACATTTGTTACATTGTTACCAAGTTCCCACACTCACCAGACGGGTCAATTTACATGCCCCAATTCCGAATTGAGTGAAACTTGCAAGTTTTCTGTTACTACCACTCTTTATTTATGCATCTCAAGGACAGCAACAGAATGGCTCAGTTTTTTCCCTGGAGACTGACCCTCCCTATTCCGTTTCTGGTAGGTGTGACAGTTCCCTTGCCGTTCTGAACCTTGTTCAATTCCTATGTATGAAAATGCAGTTCGACTATCGATGCCTTATGTGATATTTATAGGTTCCATGATACTGAATTCCGAGCTCGTATTACAAATGAGTATCTGGAGGAACGGTCTGAGGCAAGACGAACTGGTATGTTACTTTTTTTTATTATTCGTTCTTAATATTCTTCCTATCTTCCTTTTGTGTATTCTGTACATAAACAAGTAAGATGGGATTCATTCGTTGCCACGCGCTATAAACCCGTATTCACCGATTCTTCTATTCTGCACAGGTCGCTCTGTGCAGAATAGAAGAATCGGTGAATATTGCGGGTGCTTTAGGTTTAAACATGAAAGAAGATTTTGCATGTTTTTCATTTTTACGTTTGCAAACTGGTAAAATACGTTGAGGAACTATTTTATTTCGAGTTGTGTGTGTCAAAATAACTAAGTCAATTTATAATATACGCTTTGGATCAGGTTGATTGTGTTCAGGTATGACTACGAAGCAACGCAAACTGGAGGAATATAGAAATTGGAAAAAGGAGCAGGAAACTCAGAGTTGATTGTTATCAATTTATTTTGTGTTTTAAACGTTTGTAAATAGTAGAATTTACTAGAATAGTCAGATGTATTTGTTCCTGTTATGAAAAATAAAGAGTGTTTTTCACTGGAATCTATGTATTTTTGTAATGGGTTATTACCTTTCACTATTTGCTTATTGCTTGCAGTATCTTAGTCTTTTCATACCTCTTTCTTTCAATTTCTAATGATCTCAGTTTCTTATCCTTCTGTTTTGTTCAGTTTGCCAAATGGTGAAGTGTGACGTTTGTCAGGTGTCAATTCCCGAAGGCGAAGAGGCAAAGGAGTTACATGAGGTATTACTTTTCATTAATTCTAACTATTCACTATTTTTACTATACAGTTTATAGCCGAATGAATCTAAAAGGAATATTGTAAGTGCTATGAGCTATGTTTTATTTCCGTAAAGTGGAAAATCACCAAAACGTTTGTAGGAGTGATGGACCCCGCGCCTCACCCGGACCACCCGGTCTTTTTTTGAATTCTGACTAAATGTTATGCCGATTATATGTTTACTTTTAGACTGGTAAACGCCATATTCGAGCGCGAGCTCAACAAGAAACCGTCTTGTCCCTGGCAGAGAGATCAATATTCATGAAAATCACAGGAGGAACATTGGATAGAAAAGTTGTATCGGACGTCGCTTCACAGGTAGAGCTGTCGATCCGAGGTTATATCCTTTCTGACAACGGATTCGTAATTGTGGAGTCCAGATTATGGCCTATCTCTGTCTTTCTTACGATATAATAATTGCTTGCAAAGCTAAAGTAATTGTTATTAATTGGAAGTAATTGTTTGATACATTGATTTTAAAGTGTGTTCTCTTCAGTTCGGAGCAGTAGATCGTCTTATCTTCCGGGATTCGTCTTCTTTTGCCATTGTAGAGTACAAGGACGCATCATTCGTGACAGCCGCGCTCGAAAAGGGAACCATAGAACACGCTGCGGTGGGTTAGATTAGGTTGTAGTTTGTAGTTGTGTTGGTCTGACGTCGGATCACCGTAAACAGGATTGTTGTTTGAATTCAACGGAAATTCAGTGGATAAGCTTGAAGATGTTTGTTCATATGTTCAACTTGCACCTTCAGCAGTAGCTATTCTTTTATCATGTTTGTAGTTTGTAGTTGTGTTGGTCTGACGTCGGATCACCGTAAACATGATTGTTGTTTGAATTCAACGGAAATTCAGTGGATAAGCTTGAAGATGTTTGTTCATATGTTTAACTTGCACCACACCCTAAATGCTCAGCGTTTTGAGAAAAACCCCCCCTGTTTTTGGTCCGAAGATTTGGGCAAACCCCCCCCCCCCCCCTCAAAAATTGTCTGATTTAGCGATTTTCTAAATTAAGGGCAAAACCCCTTTATAATGGCTGAGGGGGAGGGCAAAACCCCCCTGTTCGAAAAAGTCACAACTCTGAGGCATTTAGGGTATGACTTGCACCTTCAGCAGTAGCTATTCTTCTATCATGTTTGTAGTTTGTAGTTGTGTTGGTCTGACGTCGGATCACCGTAAACAGGATTGTTGTTTGAATTCAACGGAAATTCAGTGGATAAGCTTGAAGATGTTTGTTCATATGTTTAACTTGCACCTTCAGCAGTAGCTATTCTTCTATCATGTTTGTAGTTGTGTTGGTCTGACGTCGGATCACCGTAAACAGGATTGTTGTTTGAATTCAACGGAAATTCAGTGGATAAGCTTGAAGATGTTTAACTTGCACCTTCAGCAGTATTCGATCATGTTTTGTCGGGAATCGCGAGAAATTAAAAAGTATGAATTGCTACTTTCATTCTTCCCTGAGAATACTTGTTTTTTTTATTGTGATCTTTTTTCTCACATCCTATTCCTATGATTGATTGTATTTAAGGTGGTGGTTACTATTTCCAAACGACGTCTAAATTTCTCTTCGGAACCAGCAGAAGAAAAGCTGTCGATCAACGTTGCTGAGGTGAGCTATATTTTTCAGGCATTTTCTGTATCTCGCCAACAGGCTTGTGTGAACCTTTCTCCATATTTTTACTCTGTCATCAAGTCCCCGCGGATGTCACACATTTGTGGTGCGGGAAATCTTACGAAAAATTGAATTTGGCTATTGAATTTGATGACGACGTTCATCTCCTAATCACGTGGATGATGGTTTATGATTAGTATAATGTGATGTTCGTAGTTTGAACTTTGATGTTGCGTCACTTTTAGGTTCTCTTTCTAGGTCTGCTCTCTGTCGAAGGCTTCACAAGGGTTCTCTTCACAGATCGATACTGTAATCGAACAAATCGCCATTTCAGAGAACGATGTGAGAATTTGTCAATTTGTTTGCATGAGCACATAAACCAATAAGGTTTGACTATACCTCGCAAAGGACCTCATTTTTAGTTTCCTCAAAAGTAGGCAGTTTTCATTATTTTCTCGTATTGGCAAAAAAGTATTTTTTTTAAATTTGTGTGTCTATTAGGGCAGTTGGACTGGTGTATGCATGCCCATAGGTTTCGGTCGCTCAGCTGGATAAAAGCTAGAACTCGATGCTATCAGTAGAACTGTAGAACAGAACTCTTAATATCGTCGATGGTTCTCTGACAAACTTTATCTTAGTTATCTCTTCACCAAGTGTCAAGTTGCATTAGAGTATTGTTCTACATTGTTTTACTTTTCACCATACATTTGTCCGATTGATTTCAGATGAACTTCCGAGAGTCGTTCATGAAACGATTGGAAACGGAGCTGTCGCGGTATTTTATCAATCCTCGTGTAACCATCTTTGGATCATCAGTCACTTCTATTGGCACCAAGGATTCTGATATTGTGAGTTGTTTATGTATTGCTTCTTGCTTGCTATTTGGAACATAACTTCGAACTTCGATTACCCGCAACCCGCTGTCAGCATTGGGTCATCGGGAAGTTGCGAAGGCACGTCTCGGCCTGGTAACGTGGTAACAAAGCAAGCCAAAGGTGAAGATTCAACAGAACAGCAAGTGTGAACTACTTGTGTAAATTTGAATTGCTTTTCGAAGTGGACCTTGGTTTTATTAGTTTCACGTAGAGCTTATCTGCTTGCTTCTCTTTTGTATTGAACGTTTGAACTCACTCGTGATTCAATAACAATTCTATTCTATTTTATATTGATGATGTTCAGGACGCCTGTCTGGACCTCGATCCTCCCACCGAGGTGTCTTTTATGGGGGAGAGGGACAAGTTCACGCTGCTCACGTGTGATCCATGTGTCATTCGAGGGCGCAGGGTTAGCTCAGCCGAGTTGCTGAGACTTTCAGCACCAGGTGAGATATTCGGACACTTTGGTCTGCTTAGACGACATTGTTGGTCAACTTTATATTTGCTTTTGCGAGATGCTGACTCGAGAATAATTCCGAACCGGAGGGACTTCGGTTCGTGCTTATCATAAAACTTATGTCTAACTACTTAAGTCGGCGAAATATGTCGAAAACTTCAAATTAGTCCGTGTTATTGAGATATAAGCCTGTATCCTAGAGGGTACCGCCTGTGTTGTCGAATATCCAAACATTTAGAAGAGCGGTGATAGAGCACCACCCGGTTAGTACAAGCCTCTTCAGTTGTGAAGTTCAGTTTTGTTGAGACGGCTTTTTGCTCCGGGCTTTGAGTATTCATTTGCATACTCCAGTGAAGTTGTCTGATTTGGCAGAAAAATTCGAGAAACTGACTACTTTTTTGCTAATATCTGAAGAACTTGCTTGTATTTGGATAGAAAAACGAGTTCCTTTCTAGAGAATACTTGAACATTACTGGTGTTTGTTCATAGGCCACCTTTTTCAGATCGTGCCCGTTTTCTGTGTAAGATTCTGAACGAAATTCGAAAAGAGGCAGGTTGGATCGGACATCAACGACCAGTTTTGGATGCTCGCTGCCCCGTCGTGCGCTTCATAGCCGATAAGCATGTTAGTTGGTTGGGGTGGTATATCGAAACGGCTACTTTGTACTATTAAAACTTCTTATTACACTATTATAATATTTCTAGTTTGCAGAGATAAAAATATGTGGACGGTAGTCAAAGTCAAGGAACACCATCTCGAAACGAAGTCAACTAAGTAACTCTTGAATCTTGAATATAAAAAAACGAATTAGGTATATTATGTTTACAGAGACAGACTCGCTTCAGTTTCTCCTGATGTCCCTTGTTTTCGTCATTTCTACTTTTATAGGTTCTTATCGATCTGTCGATTGATAATCGATTAGGATGTGCGAAGTCGAACTATCTGAAGGTTCAGCTGCAGCAGGATAAAACGGGGAAGCTACGACAGATCTTGCTCGGGTTTCGTTTCTGGGCCATGTCGAATGGCTTGTTCGAACCACTTCCCAATCAGCATGTCAGTTTTATTTTCAGAAAGGGTCTAATATCTAATCAGTTTCTTGTTCGGAATTCACTAACTCCAGCAGAATTTGACTTCGTGAAAAGGGAGCAATATAATATAAAGCAATTTATACAGGATGTTACAGGAACCGTTTGCTTGTAAAACCAATTTTTTGAAATATCTGCCTCCATCCCCTATTCTGCCTAGATATTTGTCTCAATTTAAACTCGTTTAACGTTTCTTCATTGATATGTTTTCAGAAGGGTCATTTCAATGCCTATATGTTGAATCTTCTAGTGATTTCTTTCATGCGACATATGGGTCTCATTTCATTGTTCCGATATACGGATAACAAGGTAATATATGTTTTCAGTCGTATCACTTTATCATATTTACAGTGTTACTATTTCTCCCGAAGCGCAGGTAAATTTGAATATTTTTAGATACAACTTACGATATTTGAGTCGAAAGATCTCTTGTTGGTTCAATAATAGTCACTCGTTGCACAAAACACAATACTGATGTATGGTGTTTTTTTCACAGCGTGCATGAATATGAAAGAAAGACTCGACTTTTATTATGCAAAGCGAATACAATATTAGTAAAAAGTGGGGGAACCAATAAATCGCGCGCAGCGCGAAGCGCTGTGCGAGATTTGTCTTTGGTCCGGCTAATGCGCGCTTTAATTTTTTTAGTTCACTCTCAAAAAGGTCCAATTGTGCAAATCAAAACTTTTTATGATTTGCTGACTTTCTATGGCACATTTACAAGCTATGTTCAAAATTTGAACAAAATTGATTAAGTTTGAGCCGAGTTATGACGTTATGCGCTTCATGCAGACCGCCAACTTCCGTCGTGTGTCTGTGTGTGTGTGTGTGTGTGTGTGTGTGTGTGTGTGTGTGTGTGTGTGTGTGTTGGTGCGCACTCCTGGGATATTTTTATGTGTGAACCGATTTGACTGAAAATTTGGGACACGATAGATACCCCACTCAAACTTTGGGGGCGCAAACTTTTTTTCGAAAAAAATTATTTTTCCTCAAGTTATAGGTCTTTGAAAATGTCTCTGCGTCTCTTCATTTCGTGCACTCTCTCGCCCTCTCTGTCGGGGTAAATCAAATTGCGTTATAACTCAGCTCAGTCCTAACCAATTCAAGTAAAATTTGAAGTATGCTACCACGATATGAACTGACATCGATTTAGATGTAAGTCTTCTACTGATGACGTCATCGAGGATTCTGGAGCTCGGATGACGTCATTTTTGAAAAGTGCAAAGTTGACGTCACATATATTTTCAAATGATGGTAATATCTCAGAAAGGGTCAATTAACGGTGAAACTCAATTTAAGAGTAACGTATTCCGGGATTCTGGAGACCAGATGACGTCATTTTTGAAAAGTGCAAAGTTGACGTCACATATATTTTCAAATGCTGAAAATATCTTAAAAATGGTATATTAACGATAAAACTTTATCTAAATATGACTTATTTCTGGAATTCAGAAGGCCAGATGACGTCAACTTTTAAAAAAATTGACGTGAAATATGTTTTCGAATGCTGAAAGTTTCTTAAAAATGGTCAATTCACGATGAAACTTCATTCAAATATGACGTATTCTGGGACTCTGAAGGGCAGATGAAGTAAGTTTTCAGAACTGCAATGTTGACGTCATATTTTTTTCGAATGATGGTAATACTTGACAAGTGGTTCATTAAGAAAAGAATTTTATCTGCACCGTACAGATCAAACTACATACCTACGGCATGTATACAAAAGGAGAAAAATTCATGAAAAAGTGGGGGCCCAACGAATGTGAGATTTGTCTTCTGCTGTGCGCCCCTTAGACAACTACTCTCAAATGGAGCAGTTACTACTACAAAAACCGAAAAATACCAATATACTCAAGTATAACTGTTCATTACAAACATACAAAAGTCGTAAAATATTTTCTCAAACCTGTAAACTAGAATCTACAAATCACAGATGTTAACTCAACGTACTCAATTATAGAATTCCTGATTTTGTGCACAATGGTTGGCATTTTTTGTCATTACTTCAATTCTAGATGCTATAACGTTTGTCATATTATTCAACAGTTGTTTTCTCTTTCGCAGCTGTGACTTGTAGATTCTAGTTTACAGGTTTGAGAAAATATTTTACGACTTTTGTATGTTTGTAATGAACAGTTATACTTGAGTATATTGGTATTTTTCGGTTTTTGTAGTAGTAACTGCTCCATTTGAGAGTAGTTGTCTAAGGCACAGCAGAAGACAAATCTCACATTCGTTGGGCCCCCACTTTTTCATGAATGTGTGAGTTGTGTTTGGTTCGACCTCGATATCAGCAAAAAGTGAACGATACGAATTGCTGTGATACTGTAGCAGAAGTATTCTGCAAAAATAGAACAATACAAATGTTGCACAATGGTTCACGAAGTCCGCATGATATTTCAGAAATTGCCGAAGGGTATTTCATGTGTACTTTGACGACATGCGTGCGTTGTGAACCATTGTGCAACATTTGTATTGTTCTATTTTTGCAGAATACTTCTGCTACAGTAACACAGCAATTCGTATCGTTCACTTTTTGCTGATATCGAGGTCGAACCAAACACAACTCACACATTTATTGGTTCCCCCACTTTTCACTAATTGTCCTTTTTTTGCTTTTTTTTTTAGTTGTACTTCTACAACTTCATATGTAGCCTATTCACAGAGTGGATCTTGTGAACTCATTATATTATTATGGAAATCTCAGTTTTGTGTGTGCACGAAGCCGAATGCAGACCATAAAATTGCTGATGTTGTAATATAACGCAGGTTACTGGCTCTGTGACTATCAACAACTGAACAAAAACGCTAAACGTTCCGATTGACATGTACACCGCTTTTAGCGGCGATAAGCGATGGGGATTGGCGCCATTGACAAATCTACAATTAGAGACACCAACTCACTTACAATATACCCATTATTTCCAATACCACATCAAAAACCTTCGTTGAAACTTTTTTTTCATTCCTGCGTCAATTGACACACGCGTCTGGCGCCAGAACGAAACGAAATTTTCTAGGTTTTTGAGCTACCAGTACACACTACATGTGTCAATTACTGATTGGAGCAATGTTCCAACTATTCAATTGTCAGTTTCGTGTGTTATTGTTTTGGCGCCATTTGGCGTCTGTGCCGAGCCAGACGATAAAATTCGATTTTGAATTTGTGGATCTTTATTTCACATTGGAATATTCACGATAACTGATATTTTTCCAACTTTGGCGCCAATTGGCGCCAGCGCACAGTGCCAACAGAACTTTTTTTGACTTTCAGATTGAGCATCTTACTTGCCATGTGATAGTTATTTAGTGTACCGAATTTCAGACGATTCCATTGACGCTGTCGTGAGTTTGGGTTTTGGCGCCATCTGGCGCCTGGTTCGAGCGCCAGAAGGAAAATTTCAGTTTTGGAAAAAGACTTTCACACTTTCCACCAAAATATTCAATTTCTATTTGTGTTCAACATTTTAGTTGATGATAAATAGTGTATTGCCGTTTTTGGCGCCTATTGGCGCCAGCGCCGGGCGCCAATGATGATGTATTCATCTCATATTTGGCGCGACGGGCTAACTTTTGCATTATACCTCATGTTTCAAATTTCAGCTAAATCGGTTCGGTAGTTTTTCCAATAGTGGTTTTTGGCGCCCGCGCCTGGCGCCAATAAGGAGCTATACATCTCATATTTGGCGCGACGGGCTGAATTTCGCATTAGAACTCATGTTTCAAATTTCAGCTAAATCGGTTCGATAGTTTTTCCAATAGTCGTTTTTGGCGCCCGCGCCCGGCGCCAGAGATTACATATACATTTCATACTTGGCGCGACGAGCTCACTTTTGCCATAGAAGAGATGTTTCAAATTTCAGCCAAATTGGTTCAGTAGTTTTTCCACTACGATGCGGACAGAATTCCGTGAGGGAGGAGGGACGAGGGACGAATTACGGCGGAACTTTTCAACAACGACACGAAACCATAACTCAAGCGAAAATAATCCGATTTGGCTGAAATTTTCACACAATGTTCAATTCGTGATTCTCTAACGTTCTCTCCTTTTAGTTTTCAAAAAAAGAATATGTTTGAAGATTTTTGTTAATTAAAAGGAAAAAAACGAGTCCGCAATGGCCAAACCAAAGACAACTCACGCAGAGCGCTCCGCGCGATTGTTTCGATATTTAATAGTTTTTTTCTACTTCAGGTAATGGCAGGCCGTTGGCGAATCGACTTTGAATACCCGCAACTAAGCCTAGAAACCTGGGAGCTATCCACATTTTTCAAGGTCGGTCTTTAAACTTTAGATTTATGTTCATATTTGTATCACATAGAGCTTGGAGGGGGACTGAATCTCTCAGCGATACCTAAAAGACGACCATGTTTGAAAACCATGTTTTTGAAATAATGTTGAATTCATCCAACATTTTTATTCATCCACACTTACGCACGCGTAAGGAACTCTGTTACTAACATAATTCTCCTATGATTCGATTATGTAAAATTTAAAGGCAAATTTCTGATTCTGTCAAAAAGTTCTCCGAGTTTTCTATCATATCTAACAACTTCATGTCATATGTTTAGGAGTTCTTTGTCTATGTTATTTCTACCAATTTCGCCGATTCTGTCATTGTGCATGACCAGCCACCCCTCAGTAAGACCGACTTCTCAGCAGCAAATGAAGTGCTATTGAAAGACTTCAAGTTTGCACCTCTCAATATACAGGTGGGGTCTTAGGATAGTAGAATTTTGAATTTCATTGACATTCCGTCGGAATATTTAGGCAGTTTGCGATTGTATAATTCGAATACTGCCAGCCACGACAAGTCAAACATAGAACGTATACTTCCCACCACGTGAAAAAAGGATTGCGTGCAGACCAAAAGACTTCAACAATATGGGGGAAACCGGAGAACACACAGATAAATCTTAAGTTATGTGAGATTGTGTGATTCTGAATGATTTTGGACATTTCCCGACTTATGTGCGACGCCACTTCAAAGTTTTTAGTTTTTATGTGAGACGTCAATTCAACTTGTTCAATCTATTCAAAACGCTCTAATGGTAACACGTATTGCTTACAGGATCCCTTGGAACACACGCATAATGTCTGTCAAAATATTTGCGAGAAAAGCGTTGCCCTCATGAGGAAACAAATGATGTTTTCACTGGCGCGGATGAAGAAGTCGAAGTAAGCCCCGTGTCATTCTAAGGCAGACCCAGAAAATATATCCAAGATGATTTCATTTAAGAAATTATGCTGTATGTGAACATAAAGGAGCTCGCAGAATTTGATTATTGTTTTTGTCACCTCAGCTTACAAGCGTACGACCCCAGTTACTCTCAAACGAAAATAGCATGCGTAGATGGTATACACTGTACCTTATTCTCCGTTTCTGATCATAACGTTTAATATCAGGTTGATAGAAGTGAGCACGAGCAACACCGAAGTGTAAGTATGTGTAATATAAAATTCGAAATGGTAATTCCGTCATGAATTATGGTTCATCATAAGTCATTGGCCCCAAAAGTGACCATGCGGTTAGGTTTTAGATCATGAGCATAGGTATTTGCAGGGATTCGTTTTCTGACCTGTGTTGTCTGTCTGCCGATTCTGACAGCCGCCCTGCCTCGTCGAATGATGACGTCATTAGTGACAGTCTGTTGCAGGCCACGCCCACTCGGAGTGTCAGTCGACTGCGAAATGTAACGGAAAAGGTGGGAAGGAAGCACATCAGTGTTGTTCTGTTCTATAGGATAACCCCGCACAACTTCTTTCTTGATAGATTACGAATAGCCTTCAAGTTTATGATATTTCTGTCTTTTCTACTTTATTGAAACAAAAATATTTGTTGTCATGAACACTTTTAGATATAATAAAGTTGGTTATTTTCTCTTCCAGATCTCGCCCTCTGATGCCAAGCCGGTCGTCTCTAGTATTCTGGAAGAGATTCTGGCATTCGAGGCCGAAACGGCGCCCGCTTTCAAACGAATGAGAGTGGATGAGGAGGAGCAGGATGAATACATCTGTCAGCTGGGCGTGTTCACTAGTTGGTCTTTTCTCTCGTCATCTAGATATGTGACTTTGAGTCCGCTTTCCACTTCAAATTATAAGGTCAGAGTTGTGTTAGGCACAGTCACAGACATGAACTTGTTTGTCGGTTCAATCGGTTAGAGTTAGAAAAATTTGATTCTATTTACTAATTTTCGAAAAATGCTGAATAGTAATTTGTAGCATTATCTTGATTTATCTGACCTCGCCGGCACGACAAGTTCGCTATAGTTAGTTACAATTGTGCAAAAAACTTGGAAGGGAATAACGAAACCTCAAGAAAAAGAGTTGCTGTCCTCTACTTGAAACTGTGTCAAATCTGTAGACAAATGAGAGTTTTCATGAAAGAAGGTGTAATATAGAAATGACCAAATCCTTTGGTGGTTAGATTTCGATACACGTTCTAATCTACGAGTTTCCACCGAAAAGCAGCGGAATCAAACTACAAACACAGCGCGATACTCTATAAATTTGTTCTTCAGTCAACCACCGTCTCTGGGTGGGACGACGGAATCTTCGTCGAAAACTGGCAGCTGCAGCCTCTCCCAACTCACCCGAGTTGTTGCTGGAAAGAGAGGTTGGTGACAGATACCAGTAAAGTGGTCCGAATAGCCAGAAACAATTCGAAAACGAGCTATATTTGAAAATTTGACTGTTTTCATGGAAAGGGAACTAGGCGGGTTCTCACTCATTTCACAACTTCCTCTCTCAGGAATACCCTTGTCTTTGCTCTGGGTTTCTCAAATAGAGCTTCTTCATGAAGATAAGTATAAGTTGTTTTTGTTTATGCGGTAAGTTTCAAATAGTTTGCTCTTTTAAATTGGAAAACTTTCAGATGATTAATCTGGTAATATTATCCTTTTTTATGTTTCAGGTTTCACGTGCTCTTCTCTCGTCTACAAATGCATCTGATACGCAAAAGTCATTTGGTCGTGTACGAGTGTCAATTGCACTGGGGAGAGATCAATCATTGTGGTAGGTGACATAATAGAAATAATAATGTTAATAATAATAATAGTAGTAATAATAATATTAAAAGTTTCGTTTGTGTTTTTTTTCATACCGAAAAACTAAGACAATATTAACTTACTGAGTTACAAGATTACTGAGCACATTAACCTAATCATACCACCATCCAAAAGTCCTAGTGACACAATTATATTTTGTTCAATTAAAATAACCTAATATAAGACAAGATTGTTTTTCATACCGAACAACTAAGACAAGATTAGGTTATTTATTTGAACAAAATATATTGTGTCACTAGGACGTTTTGGGTGTTATTATTATATGAATGCGCTCAGTAAAAGATGTACTCAAAAATCGTTTCGACCCTGATTCAAGACGATTTTCAACCCAAAAATCGTCTTGAATCAGGGTCGAAACGATTTTTGAGTACATCTTTTACTGAGCACATTCATATAATAAGACAAGATTGTTTTTTTTTCATACCGAACAACTAAGACAAGATTGTTTTTTTCATACCGAACAACTAAGACAAGATTAACTTACTGGGTTACAAGATTACTGAGCACATTAACCTAATCATACCACCATCCAAAAGTCCTAGTGACACAATTATATTTTGTTCAATTAAAATAACCTAATATAAGACAAGATTGTTTTTCATACCGAACAACTAAGACAAGATTGTTTTTTTTCATACCGAACAACTAAGACAAGATTGTTTTTTTCATACCGAACAACTAAGACAAGATAGGTTGTATCCTTAGGCTGTCTTCAGACTTTCTGTGCGATACAAGATACAGATACCCGATTCATTTTCGAATTATTTGTATCGTCTCATTTTGTATCCGTATCTTGGCGCCAACGTATCAGAAAAGTATGAACGTTCCAGGATACATTTTTTCGATTTTGTTAGTTTCAAATTCAAAAGTAACTTTTAACAATTTTAAATTCTTTAGATATTTATAGGTATTCTTCAAATTGACGTCTATCTCATCGCACGCGACGCGCGCACGCGCCGCGACAAAATGTGAAAATGAATGAATTTCGATAAACTTTGGACATCGTGAAAAACAAAAACACTGATGATCATTGTTACCGATCCCCATGCCATATACTCAATTTCACTCACGCGAAGCGCGTGCACGACGCGACGCGGCAGAAATATCAAAATGAGTCGATTCATATGAAATTGGGATGGGTGGGGTATTCGATCATGCTGGTTATGAATATATTGTTATGCTACAGGATCTGGCCCCTATTGGGTCAGAGCCTGAACACACCTAGGGTCCACGTGGTGTAGCGGTTTTATTATTAGTTAGGTTGTAAAGCACCTTGGACCCAACCTCAAATTATATAGTACAAAAGGCAGGGGCTGAAACCCTGGAGTGCCCTTCCCTGAGCAATAACAGAAGAGTAAGTTACATACTAGTTCATATCAGGCATGTTGAATAACATTAATACAATAGAAGGACTACACATAAACTACGGTTATAGTAGGATCCAGACCAAGATAGACTCCAAAGAGACGAACCTATCTTGGCTGGTACAGGGAAGGGGAACTGGCGGGTTGACCCCGCCTCTCGCACTGATAGGACGTATGGTCCCGAACAGAGCGAGAGGACAGGCTCATGACACGCCACCCCTTTGAGTAGCAGGCTCCCGACTGCTTAAATATATAGAAAGAATATACTAAATAAATTAGTAAACACGAAAACTACCTCAAAAATTATAATGGAAGAAGAGAGAGAAGGGAGCGAAAAACGGGATAAAATATATGGAACGCAAACATAGACGGAGTTTTACATAGCCGCTAGCCTGGCACCTCGACGTAGCACAATATGACCTGGGGACCCTTTCTGTTCTCTACATTCGATCTCAACCGCGGTGGCTTTGGAATGGCTTGAGATCTGAAATTAGAACTTAAAAAAAAATCAACCGAGGGCGGGAAAAATCGACCGCTCAACGGGTTCTGGCACTGCGGGAAACGTGACGGTGCGATTGCAACTTATGGCACATTCGATCCTGGTTGGCACAGAGTAGGCACATATCGGCTGATACGTCGCGTGCAGATTTCTCATGTTTCTTTCCGTTTCATCTTGGGATGTTCTTCATTTCCGGTTGGGATGTAGACACAAACCACAAAACGAATCTTCTCTCGGCTTCAAGGGGACAATTGAGTTTTCCACGTTCTTCCATCTCGGAAAACCAGTTAGATGTCACCAGAACCACTGGCAATACTGACGTTGTCAAGGTATTATTGCCAACCATGACACCAATGATGATCCTCACGCTTCTGAACGAGTGCGATTGAGTTGGAAAACGAACTTCTCGACAGCAGTTGATGACGTAACACGGAAACAACTTTCGAGCGTGGCAGAGACATTGTAGAAGCATCACTGTAGCGACCTTGATACACGAAACGTTGTGGTGCGGTAGAAACAGTTCCTGCCATTGAAAACAGTTGGTTCAAAGCGAACGGTTCGATCGAGACACTCCCGTTCCATCAGCGGATGTTCCACGCGTATTTCCGACCGGTGTTGAAGAGTAGAAAAACTATGGTTGAATGTTGTCTCCGAGAAGAACGTCCTGGACGACCTCGTGGCAGTTGAAATGGAACCGGGCAGTCACTGGAGTGGACTTCATCGAACATAACGCATATCAACGGCCTGTTGGAAAATGCTGGTGTCGGCTATGGAACGTTGAACAATGCTCCGTGCTCCGAACGTTGGCTCACTCCGATGAACGTAGATCATGTTTTCGAACGAAGACACCAAGAAGGGAGAAGGAGGGAAAACTGGTAGAGCGACGAAGAAACAAATAAAAACCAACAAGCTAAAATGCGAATTAGTCAACTGTAACAAAATGCCACATTACCAAAACTACAAACTCTGAGATCTATGAGCCAGGAAAAATTTAAATACCGTGAACCAAATATGAGACTAGAAATTAAATGCGTACAGTAGATGGTAAAATGGTGCAGCGTCCTACACTAGATAACTGATGTTAAAAACTGACAAAGCAAATAATTTCTTACCAATAATATATGTATTGGGAATGGTCCCTTTTTGGTGGTAAAATATTATTCCTTCGGAGGCTAGATAAGAGAAAGAGAATGGTCAGGGGTCAAGTGAGACAGTTACAACGTATCGCAGGCTGTGTGGTGATTAATGAGGGGTATTAGGCAGCGATATATGGAAAACAAAGTATATGGTATCCAGAGGTTCAACTTGTGCTTGACTATATTGGAATATGAATGGAATGAAAAATAATTTGAAGAAAGTGAAAGATTATTTTGAAATGTAAAAATAGTTTTTAGCACATATTTGCCACCCTGGACACATAAAGGTATAAATAGGAAAGGGACGACCGGTCTCTGAACCCTAACATCCCAAGTTCCTAGTATTTACATAATATACACTCTTTGAGCGAGTCTTCTGCTCAATGTTTCCAGAACGTTTCTTAAACTGTGCAAAGTTGTTTGGATGAAAATATAAAAGTGCACAAGTTATAGAAACAGTCTAGAACAAAACAACAGGCAGTCAACATTACATTACAGTATTACAGATAAAAAGAAATGACTGGGGCGTATTAAACCACGTAGCTATTTTCCTACACATTCCTAGACTAACGCAGCAAAAAGGAAAGGGGTGGGTTGCAAACCAGACAGTCGTGCACGACGTCAACAAAATACTCACTGTGAAAAACAAGCTGCGAAAAAAAAATCACTTTTGCAATACAAAATCGAGGAATGGTGATTGGAATCCTCACTTGGTGAGTT
This sequence comes from Litoditis marina, assembly GCA_964036275.1. Lineage (NCBI taxonomy): Eukaryota > Metazoa > Nematoda > Chromadorea > Rhabditida > Rhabditidae > Litoditis > Litoditis marina. Next base: position 2,306,965 of record OZ038434.1, on the reverse strand, counting down.
ATCCGGGATCTCCACTGTTATGCTACAGGATCTGGCCCCTATTGGGTCAGAGCCTGAACACACCTAGGGTCCACGTGGTGTAGCGGTTTTATTATTAGTTAGGTTTTAAAGCACCTTGGACCCAACCTCAAATTATATAGTACAAAAGGCAGGGGCTGAAACCCTGGAGTGCCCTTCCCTGAGCAATAACAGAAGAGTAAGTTACATACTAGTTCATATCAGGCATGTTGAATAACATTAATACAATAGAAGGACTACACATAAACTACGGTTATAGTAGGATCCAGACCAAGATAGACTCCAAAGAGACGAACCTATCTTGGCTGGTACAGGGAAGGGGAACTGGCGGGTTGACCCCGCCTCTCGCACTGATAGGACGTATGGTCCCGAACAGAGCGAGAGGACAGGCTCATGACAATATATCCGAAACTCGTGATACCTTCTTATCCGCGTGGCCAACCACTCCTAATCCCAAAAATTTATCTTCATGCACAAAAGTTGAAATTTTTTGTCGCGTCGCGTGCTGCGCGCGCGCTTGACCCCAAGTTCGTACCAAGCTCACATCTGACTTCAGAATGATCAATTTTCTCAGGTTCACCAAGTTTTATTGAATTCTACGGGTTTTTAAATTTTTGTCACGGCGCGTGCACGCGTCGCGTGTGTGATATAAAATTGATATCCACATTTGCAATCTCCATGATCGATAATCACAGTTCACAAACTCGACCCAAATCTGCATATTTTCTCATTTTGACGCGTCGCGTGCGCGCGTCGCGCGCGAAAATGATATTTTTTTTGCGGATACCAATCTGTTTTGTGTGGGGGAACATTCTATCAATTGGAAAAATTTCACAAAAATCACTTTTATAATCAAAAAACCTAGATGTATCCACAATATGAGTGAAGTGTAGAATGCCGGCCGCAATCTTCAAAAAAAGTGTATCGTCGATTCAAAATGATGTATCTGACGCCGAGATACTGTAGAAAAAGTATGAACACGATAGATTCATCGCGTGACGCATGTATCTGTCGCCGCTACAAAAATGCAATCGATACACATGATTAGAGCGCGCATGTATCGTCTATCTTGTATAGCACAAAAAGTCTGAAGACAGCCTTAGAGAGGGGTAAGTTTTATTGCCAGCTCGTGCGGTCCGCCAAGAAGATAGCACCCTGGGTGGGATCGAACCCATGTCTATCAAGAACAAGAACATTCGTTGATCCGTTACACTAGTTACACAGTGAAATCTAGAACCACATTTCCACAGTTGATTCTGGAAACGTTACGTGTGCTAGTCTGATAATTCTGTCTTTTGAAATACCTTTGTTGTTGTTCAGTATTCTGTTTGACCGTATCGAGGGAGACCCGGCAGAGATGACCAACTTGGCTCATTTCATCGAGCAACTTCTGGAAAAGAACCGAATTCCAGTCATCCAACAGATATTGGGAGAAAATGTTGATTGTGTACAGGACGATGTGGAGATGACGGCGTAGAAATTAGGGTATCGATTTTTTTTGTTTTATAAACTATTTATCGGTATTTATTTGTAACGTTCTTGATGTTAGCAGTTAAGTTGTTCAGTTAGTGAGGTAACCATTTAAAACTGAAATATGCTCATGCGTAGTTTGTGTGAAGTTGAAAAGTTGTTCGTGGTATTACGTTACCTCCATGTTGCTATTTATTGTTTTGCAGATCATTCACTCCGCAGTGTTATGCTGTTTTTTTATCAGAAATGTTGTTGTTGAATACATGCCTGATTATTTTCCTTTGTTAGTTTTTCGCGATGGATTGATATCAGATGTGCTCATCATTTTATCTTGATCTCTCCCGGTGCAACACGTGGTTTCAGATAGTTTTCATTTTTGCACGTTTTTACCCGTGTTATTTATAAAATTTCATATGAACACTTTTTTCTACTTCATCAAAGTAGTTTCTACACTACGTGGTATTTATGTGTTTTCCTTTTATATAATTTCAAGTGATGATGTAAGCAAAGTTTGTCATAAGAAAAATGCGTCTTGAAGTATCTGCAAGATCACACGGTAAATATTATAAATATGTTACTCGCTTCATAAAACGCGTTAACGTGGCTTCGTTGTTCATTTGAACCTTTCTTACTCTCTCCCCCTCCAATATTAGGGTACACAGACAGTAGAATGCGTCGCCCTTGTTCATCTATATTCCAAAAAAACGATGAAAGTGTTTTGTGTAAATATGATTTTCCAGATGGTTGAAACGATAGATGTGAAGGGTCGATCGCAACGCGAGTTGATGGCGTTGACGGTGAACGAGATCGTCGCTCATCTGGTGGAAGCCCATCGGACAAAGAAGGACGTCAATCTGAACAGACTCAAGTGCACGGTTGGTCGGAATAGCTAGAAACATTTTAAAAACGTCTTTTTGTTGTCAAATTAGGGAGAATCGAATTGCTTTGATGTAGAGTTGTGAATTTTCACGATCCTAATTAAAACTTACTGATGTCGGCTGTGATTGAGTTTTAGTTAGGGGGACCATATCTGTGGTAAATTAAGTTAAAGTTTGTGTACGCCCCCCCCCGTTTATTTAAACGTATAGAATAAATTGAATTCATTCGCGATTCAACACGTGAATTATTGTAAAATTATTCCGATAACATTTATATGGCTAGTTTCGACACTCATAATTATTTCAGGTCGCCCAGAAGTTTGGATTAAGCTCACAACCCAAGTTGGTGGACATAATTGCAGGAGTTCCCGCTGATTACAAGGTGTGTTTTTCGGATCATCACTATCTTAATTGTATGGGATATGGGTTCACATTCAATCCATTTGCACGTATTATCCAAATTTACACTTTGATATTTGGTTTTTTATGATGAATTTTCACGTATCTTTTGTGAAAACCGACTCGTTTTTGTTCGCTTATCATACCTTACTGGTGTATGTTTAGCGATTAGAAACAATATCAACCTGTTTGTTAAATAAATCATTTTCGTTCTACACACCGAATTCGTTTCACAGAATAGAACAGTTTTGGTTTGTTCAGGAGGCTCTTCTGCCGAAACTGAAGGCCAAGCCGGTGCGAACTGCGTCCGGAATTGCGGTAGTAGCTGTGATGAGCAAGCCCCATCGATGTCCCCACATCAACTTCACCGGAAACATTTGTGTCTATTGTCCCGGTACTGTTGCTTTTTCTTTGATTGTGACTTTCTGGCTATAAAGTGACTAGATTCTGGATCTCAATAGTTTGTTGATTCTCGCATGATTCACAGAGACTGAACCTTGTTACAGCAATAGGAAGGAAAACACGGCCGGAAAATTGCCTGTACCGTGGACTTGTTGAATCGTTGAACTTTCAAATTTCAACCACGAAGAATTATGAACGAACTATCTCTCCATCTCCACGTATTCCTATGAACTCTCCATTCTTGAGCATTGTGTTTGTACATCCCTTTTCTCAAGGTGGCGTACAATAACAAGTTGATTCGGCAGTCATTATATATTTCATGTTGTTCGTCATTTTAGGGGGTCCCGATTCTGATTTCGAGTACTCTACACAGAGTTACACGGGATACGAGCCAACCAGTATGCGAGCTATCCGAGCCAGGTTAGTCATAATTGTTACGAAAGTTTCATCCACGGAATAATATTTACTCGGGAATTGCCTTTCTTTTTGTAACTTTAGGAACTCATACTTGATTTAATAGATATTCTATTCTATATTCTATACTTATTTCTATGGGCCCGGTTTTGTTTCATGTATCTTGAAGTTGCAGGTACAATCCCTACTTGCAAACACGCGGCAGAATCACACAGTTGGCACAACTAGGACACTCCATCGACAAGGTATGGTATCTTGATGTTGGAAGTTGGAAGAATGTTTAGCGAGAGCAAGTTTCTTGCTCCAGTAAAGTTGTCCGAAGAGCCAGACCCCAGACAAAGTCATAAAATGAGCTCTCATTTCGCTTAAATTGTAAAATGTGTCTATTTTCAATGCAAAATCATAACTCTTCACGGATTGTTCATTCATCGACCTACATATTCAAATCATGAACCATTCTCTTGTGTTTTAGGTGGAGTTCATTGTGATGGGCGGTACATTCATGTCTCTACCAGATGACTATCGCGACTATTTCATTCGGAATCTCCACGACGCACTCAGCGGACATACCTCATCCAGTGTCAAGGAGGTTAATAATAATAATAATAATAATAAGATTTATCAGTATATAGTTGGCTTGCCTTGTTATTAGAGGATTTCCTCTTTTCGAAACAGGCCTATACACGGTGACTGTTGCCCCATCCCGCTGTGTTTTCAGTTACGGCGTGTATCGAGTTCAAACTACAAGTAAGGTTTGATCACTCCGCATTTTTTCTGAAAGCTCGCGACACCCCCCCCCCCCCCTCTCCTTTTTGAGTCGGGACCCCTCTAAAATAGTTTAAAACTGCGATTTTGATCAATTTTTGATTTAGTTTTCACTAGTTTTGCATGAAATTGGCTGTTTTTCAACTCACGACCTCTACTTTTCATAAAAATTAGTTCGCAACCTTCCATCTCATAAGAGGCCTTGGCGGTGTATGCTTCAAGTTCGCATGATCATGACTTTTCTGTCTAGTTTTTGCAATGTTATTTTTTATTTTTCACTCCTTTCAGGCCGTGGCCTATTCGGAGAGAAGTAAGATGAAGTGTATCGGGATCACGATTGAGACCCGTCCCGACTACTGCCTGCCGCGTCACCTGAATGACATGTTGTTGTACGGATGTACCCGGCTGGAAATAGGGGTCCAGTCCACCTATGAAGATGTGGCCAGAGACACGAATAGAGGACACACGGTTGGTTGAAAACATAGTAAATGTCAGCATGGCATTATAAACAGGACAATTTATGTTAGCATAGCAGATTAGATCCCGCTATGATAGGATTTAGGAACAAGTTTCATCAGGTTTTCAGCCTAGGCCTACAGCGCTTTTGGAAGAAACGAGCTGTTACGAAGTGTTTAACAGAATATTGCGGAGTCAATGACCTGTACCTTTTTCTTGGGTGGAATGATCTGTGCGGCTGAATTTTGTAAAGAGTTTACCAAAAGTGATTAGTTAATTTTAATCTCTAATGATTCACTGGAGTGGTTTACATTACAGATTGGAGTATTGGGTGCTTGATTGACTCCCTACTAAGCGGTTGAGCACATCTTTCGCTATAAAAATCAAAATTAGACGTGGGGAGTTGGCGTGCTCTCAGTGAAAAAAAGCTGAAAAAACTGTACAAGTGCTGGTTGTCTTTATGTTTGGCAGGTACACCTTTTGAACTCGTATGTGATTCAATACGTATTATATTCCAGGTACGTAGTGTATGTGAGACGTTCCATATGTCGAAAGACACGGGATACAAGGTGGTCATTCACATGATGCCCGATCTGCCCAATGTGGGACTGGAAAGGGACATGGAACAGTTTGTCGAACTATTTCAGGCAAGTCGCAAGTCCTTGTTTTGTACGAAATATAGCAGTTAAATTGTTCGTAGTCTTGTTCTCAGAGAATACTACCACCACCTACACGCTGATCTTCTTTTTGGATAATTTGGGACGTTTTATTTTAGTTGAAATAAGTAATAATGATTAAGGGAACCAGCAACGTAGTTATCTCACCAGCGTTAACAACCTGATTTGGTTGAAGTGTTTTGGCTGAACAATTCGTGGTTCGAAGGTTAGAACTGAGCCTGTGATTCTTATTGTATTGATTTTTTCTTATCGATTCTCATTTTCCAGAACCCCGATTTCCGTCCTGACGGTCTGAAACTCTACCCGACACTGGTTATTCGAGGAACCGGCCTCTACGAGTTGTGGAAGAGTGGACGATACAAGGTAGTCTCTTGATATTGTAGCCAAATTGAAACGAAATCGTTTTTAGTTTTACCTGAAGAACAGTCAAATTTGTTCCAAGGAGCCCATTTATGGCATTTTCAGTGTTATCAGAGATATAGAAATATTCTCTGCGCATCAAATGAAAAGTTTATTATGACATCAAAATATTTAAACTAATGTGATAAAAAATTGATTATAAAATCAAAATATATAGATAAACTAATGTGATAAAAAATTGATTATCAGATCAAAATATATTGATAAACTAATGTTTTTTCTTGTCTTCAGTCGTACCAGCCGTCTGTTTTGGTCGACGTCATCGCTCGTATTCTATCCCTCGTCCCCCCGTGGACACGTGTCTATCGCGTGCAGAGAGATATCCCCATGCCCCTGGTCAGTATTAATCTGTGGGTTTGGTTCGTTGGGGTAAACTGTTAGTCAATTGCACAGTCACGTGAAACATGTTAAACACAGCAGAACTCAGAAACGTGCAATGACAAAGTGCATGATTTCTCATTCGAATGCTAACTTCACGTGACTATTCAATTGTCTCTCAGTATAGAGTTGAGGCGAAATGTACCACTCTTCACGTCTGTTCTTTCCGATTTTAACTAGTTAAATTGTTAGATCTGAGCGTCCCTTCAATTTATATTCGAAGGATTACCAGGCTGTTGTTAGAAGTTCAGATGTGAAACTTAATGTTGCTGGTTTACAGTCAAATTAATGTAGAGGATGAGAAGGAAAGTACTTTTTAGCACAGCGACAATAAATAGACACTAGGTGGGTCAGACTAGTGAGGTGAAATTACGTTTCAGCTACATGTCGAATACGCCTCTACTTAGTTTAGAACAATAGATTTTAGGTTTCATCTGGCGTTGAACACGGGAATCTGCGTGAACACGCGCTGGCTCGAATGAAGCAGCTGGGACTGGCATGTAGAGATGTACGCACGAGGGAAGTCGGCATACAGGTTGGTCTGAGGGTTGAATTTTATTTTTATATATTCATACTCGAGTTCTTGACAGTTCGTACGAGAAAGTATCTAAAACACACGTTTTCGGTTACTTTTCGTTCACCGAATTTTGTCCCGTTTTTTTTACCAAACTAGTGTAAAATAGAAAGAATTTTAAAAGCATCTGTTTATCGTTGTGGAATATGTATCCTTGTATGTTGTTCATCTCAGGAGATCCATAATAAGATCCGTCCGTACCGCGTAGAGTTAATTCGTCGTGACTACGTGGCCAACGGGGGATGGGAGACGTTCCTGGCATACGAGGATCCCGATCAGGTAATTTTTCTATAGTAAATCAATAACTGAAATAGTGTACTTTCATATGATGAAAAAATATGAAATCGACCTTGGTCTAGGTGGCATAGTGATAGTACACCGATTTGCATTCCGAATTTATTCCCGATTTTCTCTGACCCTACTTGGAAAACTGGTGATGACCGACTATTCGACAAAAAGAAGCCCGTTTTTCTCATTCAAATACGCTAATATTGCATAAAAAATTGACGATTCACATTGGCGAAAAAGTAGTCCGTTTTCGAATTGTCGTGTCTACTCTGACAGCTGCACTGATGTATGAAAGTGGTGGACTGTTGACAATATGGCAATTGTTCCGAATTGTGGAACCAAATTAAACATTTTAATAGATCCGCCAAAGTAGCCCATTAAGTTAACCTATTTCATCGCTTTACAGGATATTCTGGTTGGTCTACTGCGCCTTCGAAAGGTCTCGGACAAAGCACACCGGCCAGAGCTACAGGTTGGTTAGTTGACTCGGAATCCCCACAGTTGTGTACCTCAATAGGTTATGACTGCTCCTCAATGAGTAGTTTTGAAAGCATACTATGAGTTATAGTTAAACTATACTTCTAAAACGTAAGGTTTGAGTAAAAGTGTTTCTGGTACCTTTCACTGATGGTATTGCGCATTTGCCATCAACTTGTGTTGCATCCCACTTATTCAACGCTTCTATCTTTACTCTTTCCAACTATCGCAACATTTCCATTTCCTGCAAGTAAATAATTAATATTATCCATCGCGTTCGTCTATTCAACCCCGTATCGCCGGAGGGTATATTCCCACGTGCGCCCACTCGTATTCCACGTACCAAGACCAACCTCTATTCATCAAGTAGATTAAGGATCATATGAGCTAAAAGTAAAAGTCGCTTGAACGCGTGTAATTATTTGTTTAATACAATTGTTACGAAACCCTTCAACAAATGTATAAAAAAACTTAGGATTGGAAAAACGGATCCGTTGTCGCAGATCAATGAGAATCGGTCTATTTTGAAGGTTGAGACGTTACATTTCACGTTTTAACTAGGAAAACCGATTCCAATGTAGATAATAGTCGCAACTTACTGGTATGTGATAAGCTGTCTACAGCTGACATATTCGGGGTAAAACTTGGTTTAGAGTTCGTTGTGTAATTCTGCTATCCAAATAGGTTAAGAAGAGTACCAAAGGAGATTTTCGTAACAATTGTATACATGCTGTCACTTGACTTAAAGATTTGAGGTATGGCTAATGTTTTTCTGTGTGTTTTCCCATTTGTCACCGGTGTGTTTTGTGGGTCTCGTGAGACGAATTCGTTCTCTCAATTTCATTCCTTTTTCATCGCCAGTTCAGTGACGAAGAAGAAGAAATGCAGAAAAGTGGTCGTCGTCTGAAATTATTCTTACACAAAAAAACGGAGAGAACAGAACACAGATTGGGCACACAGAATACTGACAGCTGAACATGTAGTATTGCCTATGTTTTTGGGGGTTCAATTTCATTGTTTTGTTGATACAGTTTTTATCTTATGCGACGTCAATTAGAAATGTTATCCGTAAAATTGGTGATTCACTGGAATAGTTGGTAGCACGGCGCACAGTTGATGTACCGAATACTCGGAAGTTTTTATCTCCCCTTTGAGTTTGAGAGAATGGTTGAATTTGGGCTTTTGCAGTCCCTTTTGGGTTTGTTCTGGTGAGGTTTGTAGAAGTTAGTCACAGGTAGATTAATTTTGAAGTGGGATTAATCTGTCCTAATAAAAGATTGTATGGGCTGTTTATATATATGGAGAAAATGTCAGATTTGCGTGTTCTTCCTGGAACAATTAATTAGATGCGAATATTGCTGCCAACTGCATTATCCACTGCACATGCATGACGTTCGCTTAGCTTTTTCTTCCAACTCAGGGCATGTAATAAACATGTGTTGAATGGGATGGCCGGTTGGCAATAGGGTACAATTAGTAGGGAGTAGAGTAATATCTGGTAGTTGTTTACTACTTATTCACTTCTATAGTTTTCATGTTTGCCAAGTTGTGCAAAAAGTTGGGAATGAAGTGAAGTGGAGTTTAGAGATAGTTATGTTAACCAAGCTAATGGAGTTTAGAGACAGCTGGTATTAGTTTGTGTAATATCAGAGTTGGTGTCAATTTGGGCTGTTCTGGTATGAGAACCATAAATATATCTTGACCCAATAAGGTAAATTACAAAAGAACACGATTTTTGAAAACTCTTGAGCTAGTTTTGAGAGGTTTATATTAATACGAGTATATTAATGCATCGCAAAATCGGATTTTGTTGGTCTCTGAATCAGGTTGAATACGTATTTTTGTTGGATGGTTTTGAGCGAATGGATGTTTTGAAATGTTTGATTTCATTTTGTAATGTTGCAGGGTCGTGTCTCAGTGGTTCGTGAACTGCACGTCTACGGTTCAGTTGTCTCCGTCTCAAACAGAGATCCATCCAAGTTCCAACATCAGGTAATCAGGAGATAGTTTACAACAATTAAAAATATGTATACTGCATGGCTCTAGAGAAAAAATTGGGATTTCGGTTGATTTTGTGAAGGTTTGAAAAATCAACTATAGTAGTATCTATCTTCCGAAGAAAGCATATCGGATATCCATGCAAAGCGTGCAAAATGAAGAAAATGTAGTGTGTATAAAATTTATTAGTTATGTGCTAATTGTTCTATGGGAGAGCAAAGAGCCTCGCAACAATTATCTTCTCATTTTGTCGTTTCTAATTTTTGTCCTAGTTTTATTATTATTAATATTATTTTTAATCTCGTCTACAGGGTTTCGGCCAGTTGTTGATGGAGGAGGCTGCCAGAATCGCCGCCGAAGAACACGATTCGGAAAAGATTGTGGTCATCTCGGGGGTCGGCACCAGGGACTATTACAGGTATGTACAGGGACATATCTCTATCCCTATCTCCCTCTCTCTCTCTCTCTCTCTCTCTCTCTCTCTATCTTTACCTTTATCTCTATCTCTCTCTAACTCTCCATCTCTCTCCATCCAGCTTTCCCCCCTCCCTCTCTCTTTCTATGTCTCTTCATCTTCTCCCTTTTCTACTCTCTACGGAGGTTTCCCACTACTTTCGATTATGGAGTTTTTTGTTTCTACCTACACTCAATCTTCTTTGTCCTCTCTGTAACTTCGCTTGAGGTACTTCAGACCGTAGTGCACTAACGTCTGAACGAATCTATGTAATACCTTTTCAGTTACCCCCACTCTTTCTCTCAGACCCAATATCCGATCATGAGATTTCGTTTCAAGCTCAGCCTCGAAGTGAATGTTTGTGCGTTTAGTCGCCAACCCATGCAGTCGGGCAGAAAAATCTATGAAAATAACTGAATTATTATCTTTATGTTCAGGCCCACGGATGTTATTCATATTAGCCGAACGCTGATTTTTGATTTTGATTCATTAAATAGTCAGTTCCGCGTATAAGCTTCCACAGTAATCTGCTCAAACTTCCTCGACAAAGTTTCGCATTTTAAGGTTTTGGCAAAGATTTGAAATTTTGAAAATGAGTTTACTTTTCTACCTTCGTCAGCGAACAGTCCTTTGAATATATCTCGTCGTACTGTAAGGAGTTTTTCGATTAGTGAAACGAGTATACCTTCATATACCAGTTCCGCCAGCCTATGAGAGTTTTCATTAATATGGTAATTACTGTAAACTGTATCGTTTGTAAGATGTACAATGTACTTCTGGGTCTTCTGGGAGTTGTGGGGACAAGTGTACTAACCCCGCCCTCTTGCACTCTTTCGAGTGCAGTTGAAAGGACCACCCAGCTAGCCGCGCAAACCATCTTATTCCATCTGCCCCAAACCCAAACATATATCAGAACGGTCTTCAGATTTCTGTAGGAACTGATTACTGAAAAGCCAGTCTTCTGAATTAGCGACTTTTTTCAATTCGGTTCCCTCCAGATTAGAAAGGTGTTTTTTGGCAAAAGTTTGGCTCCCTGAGAGAGAATCTGAGAAGAATGCACTAGAAAGTTAGGTATTGTCTGGCAAGATCTGATCTGAGTAGTTTCCGAAATAATTTCGGGTAAAAGTCATTTTTCTTAATTTTGAATGCAAACAGATTCTAACTATTTCAAAATACTCGTTCTATGAACTGATGTTAGCATTTTTGCATTGAACAACGTGTCGAAACTCACGGTCGACTTTACCAGTTGCTAAACAAAGATTCTTGATTTGTGTTGAACTTGAACTAGAGTCGTAATCTGTTTTTGCATGCTAGCGCAACTGAACACGTTCAATATCATTTTTTTTGTATGACGTGCACGTGCAGATGTACATGTAATTTTATAATCGAATTGGTGACATTTTTTCCTGGCAGCTGCAGTTTATAGAAGTTTCTCTACACCCTGAAGTTTTTGGTTTGTAGAAGTTCTCCACTTCCATGGTACATTTTTTCATATTGTGACGCTTTTATATAAAGAAAGTGATATCGTAACAGATCGTATTCTATAAATACAGAGTATTCGAGTATGTTTACAGCTTTTCGGTAATTGCTCTGTTATTCATCTCTCCAACTTAAGATAGTAATCATCACTATCCAAGTTGAGTAATTTACGCCTGCTCTCACAACTAGATTGCCGGCTTTATGCTTTTTAATGAACAGTTTTGAATTGTGAACGTCACCGATATTGTACAACTAGAATGGAAAAAAAGTTGTAGTCCCACTTACTTGTATCCGTGTATGGTATGTTTCTAAACAGTATCCAGTATGAACCTATAAACTGTGTATTATGATTATGTCATATATCCACCCTCGCCCCCCCCCCCCCCCCCCCTCATACCCATTGCATGTAAATAGAACATATAAGACGCAGCCAAATAAAAACATTTTGAAAACCGCTTATTTCAGAAACTTGCACACGAAGTGAGGAAAGGGTTCCATAATTTTTCCTAATTCAGTGAATCAAGCCTCTACTGAGTAACATTTCACTGTATGGGCTCCCCCAGCATTTTATACCCGATTCGCACTTTGTATCTTGACAAAGTGTCCAGCCCGTGTTCACCTCCGTGCAAGCGCACTTTGTACACGAATAAAGTGTGACTGTTGGTTCTAACGTTTACCAAAATATTGCATATGGGTCTCTGTTACTAAAAATTGTATTCAAATCAGTTAGAGAGGGGCTATGTTGAATAATGAAGTTATTATCTAGTTAATGTACACATTTTCAAACTTTTCCACATCAAAACAGCACTAATTGTGAGAATCTTGAAGTTCCTACACTAAATTAGACAATTTCCCATTAAAATACATAGGATTGAATAGTGTTTTTATCTATTTGAGTTTAAATCCGCTTATTTTCATTTCAAAAGTGCTAAATTACTGTTTTAATTAATGCACGCGCACGTAAGAAGGAGGCAGGCGCGGGCGAGGCAGGGCACCGCGCGCCTCTGCCATCGATCGATAATCGAATCTTTTCGAAACTGTCTGGCGCCGCCTTTCATTTAGCCGCCGCTACTCGCCCCAAATGACGGCCATTTGGCCACGCTGTCCCCTACCCACAGAATGCGCTAGTTTAAGAAATAAAAAAACTGACTTAATAAAGTTTGAATGACTTCTATCTCTTACACAATGGTAATTTACTTGGTACTAGGTTTTTTGAGAAAGTCTGACTGAAAACTAAACAATTGTGGAATTGTACGAGTAAAACTAATATAACAATAGAAAAGGGACTCAGTATGAATAGGAAATATGCATAATTATTCTAATGAAAATCAGTGCCGAAAAACTAGTCTGTTATATGGGAATCACCAAATTACTATTAATTGAAACATCATAGAAATTCAACAATCTCTGAATTAGGAAAAATGTTGAACAGTTTTCTAGAATCATTCATTTTACTGATATAACGTGTTTAACGTGCTTTTGAAATATAAATTGTATTTTGAAGCATTATTTTGTGGTTGAATGGTTAAATTAGGATGGGACCCCCGCCGACAGTTTGTCACTTGACAAACTGTTGGTTCACTCGAACTGACAGTTTGTACGTTGACAGACTGATAATTCTTTCACAGAAATCGCAGTTGGAGCGCGTTTTTGGGAAATAGAGTGTTACTGAGTAAGAAAAGTGGATGGGTATGAGATCCTCACTTGGTGTGCAAGTTCCTGAAATAAGCGGTTTTCAAAATATTTTTATTTGGCTACGTCTTATATATTGAACTCATTTCACCACATTACTCTCAGACAGAAAGAGTTGTCGTTACAAAAGTCAAAACTACGAATATGAATGTCGTTTCCCACGTTTTATTAGGTTAGTGCTTTTTTGGGTATGTTTTTCGATAAGTGGCATTCATGTTTGGGCTGGGAATCAGATTGTTCTCTCCGAGTTATATATTGTTCTACTGGGAGTTGGGGAATTTGGCAGTAAAGTGGAAGCTTTTAACCCGGAACACCGGTCCGCAGTATTCTACAAAAAGGCCCCTGGGTTTTTTTATTCAATTGCGTGGAACTTCATGATTTCGCATTGAAAATAGTCAAATTTCCATGAATCAGCGAAATAGAAATATGTTTCTCGAATTTTTTAACTGTTTGAACATTTTTACTGTGCGCCGGTGCCCGGTACGATCCCCAATGCTTTGATTTGGCGAGATGATGTTTGTTGAAGAGAAGTGTCTATGTCTAGTAATTTGGTTGTGTACACTTTCATTTCAATATACGTTTGCATGAGTTTTTAAGTCTGCAGAGTGAAATTGGCGCTTGTAGACTCTTCAAGGAATGACAATTTCTGAGCTGCAGTTTGATTTCGATAAACGCGATAACATTTCGACCCGAAAAAATAGCGGGACCAAACTACAAACACCGTATAGGCTTGCGTTACATATTTACATATTACATATTTATTCATTCACTTCGCTTCGTTTCGAGGCGGTGATCATCATACATATCACAGATCTTTGTAGTAGCAGCTTCTTCTGAGGTATTGGTCCCTTTCCTTCATAGAAGACTTCATGGTTAATTGAAGAGTTGCGTTCATGCGTTAAGTGAAGAGAAAACCCTGTAGTTGTTTCCGCCTCTCAACATCCTACAGCGATTCTGTATTATTTAACGCAACATCCGAATGCTAATTGCTCATTTTGCCCGAGCGATGTCACATGTCAACATGGTTTGATGAAGTTGATGAATAGACGCAGAATGAGTTGTTGCCAACTTGTATACGTATCTATATGTTATTGACAGTCACTGATTCACAATTCACGGCAATCGACCAAGCAAATATGGTAGTTGCTGTATACATTTAGTTAAGTATTAAGTTAAAGTAAAGTCAGTGTTCGTCAAAGTCTCACAAGGAACTTTGCGGAACGAGCTTCACAAAGTTTCAAAGGTTTTTTTAAATGTTTGTCATTAGGTTATCGTAATTGTTGTTGTTTATCAGAAACGGCAACATTTGCAGTCTACCCCAATTACGGACAGCCCTCGTCCCTCGTAAAAGGAGTAGGCGGCCGAAGTAGAGGCTTCAAAATAGATCTCTCTATCTCTCTCTATCTCTCTCACTCTTTCACTCTACCTCTCTGTTTGACTCTTTTTCTCTCTCTTTCCCTCTCTCCTTCTCTGCCAACATCCCACATGCGTGTGTTCGTGTGTGTTCTGTCATTAATCTGCTCCTAATGTGTTCATTACTCATTTGAGGAGAAGAGAAATGAGTAGAGTAAAGGAATCTGTTGTTCTCTCCCACTCAGTCCTGCCCTACGGTTCGATCTCCCCAAACGTGATGCGACTTTGTGGTCGACATTCGTTGATTGACAAAGAGGTGTTTTATGTTTTGATTGACTTATCTCGATAACCTAAAGTCACAAAACTGGGTGTAGAGCTGTAGAGATGAGGTTTTCAACAGTCAAGTGTGACTTATTAAAACTGTGTTGTAATGAACCATCCCACAATTTCGCCTTAAGGTTTGCTCTCCCTAAAGCAAGCCAGTACGGCCTTATGTTACTGTGTTTGTAGTTTGATCCAAGTTGTCGAAATCCATAAATTTTGTGGTGTATGGTGTATCGAAATCAAACTACAGCGTAGATTCGGTCAAACCCTATAGCCAGAAATAGTCAGAGAATGGATCATGGTTTGGTTTTCTGCGGTGTCAATTAACTGGTTTTTCAGCATTCAGTTGCTGTGAAGTGATGGAGAGGAGTAAGAATACAAAATAATATTCAAAACGTTGAAGCAGAATTTCAACTGATCTTCAAATGTTTCCAGTTGATTCGTTTGCCACTCTGCTCATTAGCATATCGCAACTCGCAACATGGCCTCGGGCAATTTTCGCATTGTACTCTTTTTTCGTCTCTCCTTCCCTCTTTTCGAATTCAGCCGTTTCCATGGTCGTTTGACGCACCTTTATTCGCCCTCTATTGTCTTGGACAAACTCATTCTATTCTCGAACGAAACGTCGCCATATTCACGCTGTACTTTTGTGGTTTACCTGATTTTCCCTATTTCCCTCTCTCTCTCTCTCTCTCTCTCTCTCTCTCTCTCTCTCTCTCTCTCTCTCTAACCATCTTTCTCCCCCCTCTCTCTTCCTTCCTTTCTCTCTATCTCTGGTCTCTCTGATCTTTCTCATGTTTAGATGTTTAGATATCTGATCTGACAATTAAAAAAATTACAATAGCATAATCCACGTCGACGTTTTCTCTCGTCTTTCTTTTCTCTCGACCCTCCAATTTGTCGGATTCCCCTAGCAAGTGTCGATGTTTTTCATCATCTGCTGCTGCAAAAACGCGCGTGATTGATGATTACTCGTTATCAGCTCAACACCAAGCACAGCGGAAACTGATGTTACCGTAGGACGCGTGTAATTGCTAGGTCTTACCTGATGTGTTTCATGGAACTGTAGGAAAGATTTATGTTTGCGACATTATTCATATTCCATGATCTGTTCTCGGTAGGAACACAAAGTTCCTCTGTTACAATGCAAAACGTGTACGTTTATTGAGTTATTCACACTTTCGGAACTGTTTCTCGTATTAGTTTCAAAGCATACAAGAGGACCAAATCTATATTCAACCTTAGCTGAAATGTTGTAAGCTGTCGACAAATCGTATTATCTGTGAACAGAATGGAATTTGAAAGCTCGTACTCTTAGTATAGTTGTCGTCATTCCTACGTGTGCTCGCTGAGCTTTCTGAGCGCACGCTTGCGGGTTCGCGTTTCTCCTGTACGCGATAAGGTTCGGCAACTTTGCCAAACCCTTGACACTTGAAATAACACTTGAACAAGATTTGTAGAAGAATTAGAATTTGCGCATTGAGTTATGCACCGAGACAATGCCATTCCCAATTTTTAACCGACACCCACCCAGGGACTATATGTCTATGACTATTGAATTGATGTAGATTTCAATTCTGCTCCGTTAAAGCGAATATAGAACATACCTTTATTTATACCACAGTTCAATTGCGAGGGTTTTTGTTTGAAATCCTTTTATAGGTTTTGAGGGGATGAAATTGGTTTATGATGATTATGGCTGGAATAGCTGTTGCCGCGCAATGTTGCTAGGAAGCGCGAAAGGAATATTCGAAATGCCGTTAGAAGGGGGAGGGTTGCATCAAAGTTTGGTGGGAAATCTGCGACAGCCGGTCTGCTCAGTATACTGTATTGAATATTTTCAGTTATTTATGGTAGTTTTGTACTCTCCAGTAAATTGTAACGATTAATCACCCGACTCAATAATGTGATTTTTTTTAAAAATTATCTAGATTGGCGTAAAATTAGCTGTTTTTTAAAATTGTGTTTAACAGTGTTTGCACTTGTTTTTCATAATGTTACCTGAGCGATGACTTTTATGGATAATGATTTAAGAATTCGCGTTCTCAAAGTTTTTATAACATCCTTAAGCCCGATCCTGGTGGATTGAGTGTGAATGTTGTGTGAACAGTATCACATGACATTTCAGGATCGCCCTCCTTGTTGTTTGATCAAATAGTGTCACTTCTGGCGTAGATCTTGTGACTTGTGACACTTTTGATGGTGGATTGTAATCGGATCAATACTCATTCAACAAGTGTATGCATACTAATGGCTATTCCAGAACGAGTATTCCCTCTACCGATTTAAAGACGAGAGACTGTATGATTTTGCCTTCATGAAAAGGCAAATTTTCACGACGATTTTGGCGAAAGAAAGCTGTTTTTCGAATTCTCCGGCTATTCAGACAACTTTACGAATCAATATTCGTACAATACGTGCGTATGAACACCAAGTCACCTGGGCGTTCCTCAGATACTCTAATAGCTCATAACATTCCCAAGCACCTTTCTCGCATATCTTTTGACTGTGGGGTGACCACAAAGTTTCACTACGATCTTTTCGATCTAAAATATAACTCTATACAACATGTGATATTTTGCCAAATTTTGGAAAACAAGTTGTTCAAAAATTGTCCAAGTCACCTGGGCGATGCTCATAAAACTCGTAAGCACCTCTGCCGCACATATCCTTTGATTCTGATAGGCTGAGACGTTTTTAGTCTGTTAGGTCGGATATTGGTTTGTTCGTCACTATTTTTTGTTAGGTTGATGACGATTATCGACATTCTCTTGAATCTGTCGGAATAGCGGGGTAGTCGCAAAAGTCAGTTAGAAAGTGTTACTTTGAACGTGTTTCCACTTATCAACGAACAGTTTATAGCTTATGACAAGGTTAACAAATTCAGATTTTAGAGGAACTCGAATGACAAATAAAGGAATGGAAATTTGTTTATCTTGCTTTTTCACAACTAGACCTACGTCAACACCGGATTTCCCGTTCTCGCCTTGAATTTTGATTTCGACTGCTTTATTGCTCTCTCCATCTCTCTCTTATCTCTAGCTCCTTCTCTTCGCTTTCACTGACACTGTTTCGTTCTTGTCCATTCCAATTTCTTTCTGTTCGTTTTCCCTCTTTCTTTCTCTCTCTCTCTCTCTCTCTCTCTCTCTCTCTCTCTCTCTCTCTCTCTCTCTCTCTCTCTCCTCTCTCCGTCCCTCTTCTCCCCATCCATTCTTCCCTCGTTTCATCCATCTCTCTCCCCCCTTTCCTAGTCCCATATCCGTTCCTTCATGTCATTGCTTTTTTCATGTGAATGAGTCTCTTTCTCGCACCCTTTCTACTATGTGAAAAACGCAATTCTAGTTACATTCGCAGCTCGCAATGGCTTGGGCATACCCTAAATGCTCAGCGTTTTGAGAAACCCCCCCCCCCCCCCCTGTTTTTGGTCCGAAGATTTGGGCAAAACCCCCCTCAAAAATTGTCTGATTTAGCGATTTTCTAAATTAAGGACAAAACCCCCTTATAATGGCTGAGGGGGAGGGCAAAACCCCCCTGTTTGAAAAAGTCACAACTCTGAGGCATTTAGGGTATGGGCTTGGGAGATATTGCAATGTATCTTGCTGCTTGCTTTCTCTAATTCGTTCACCCTCCTCTCTCCCTCTCTCTTTTTTATCGCCCTCTCTCTCTACCCTCTTTCTCTCTATCTCGTCCCATTTTCTCTTTACCTCTTCTTGGCACAATCACACTTCAATGTTTCACCACATTCCCCTACTTTTTCTCACCTCTAAGTGGTTGTTGTTCATCTTTCCTTCTTCCATCATTTCATATTCAGATTTTCTTTCCGATGAACGTGTTAGCGACAAATATCCTCAACTATTCTCAAACATCAGATAAACAAAAAACCTGGTTGGATTCCATTCCGAATAATTTAAATTGAAAAAAAAAACCTTAACCACATTACACATAGACTAGCCGGATGGAATATGGTTTTCACTTCACCGAAGTTGATTCTGTAAATGCTCACTCATTCTGGACTATATTTTCTATGTTATAATCTAATTTACTTGATATAACACAAAACCAATTCCATTTACTCTCTCGCGTGCACCTCTCTTCCCCCCCCCCCTCTTTCTCTCTCTCTCCCCCCCCCCCCCATTCTCTCTCTCTCTTTCTACACCCCCCCCCCCTCTCTTTCTCTCTCTTTCTACACCCCCCCCCCCCTCTTTCTCTCTCCCCCCCCCCTTCTCTCTCTCTCTCTTTCTACACCCCCCCCCCTCTTTCTCTCTCTCCCCCCCCTTCTCTCTCTCTCTTTCTACACCCCCCCTCTTTCTCTTACTCTGATTCTTTCGCTCTCCCGTTCCTCAAATTTCCACCGATCTGTTCAGTTCGGTATGACTTTGGTTTGCACAGGCACCCTTGTGCCTTGTGCAGTTTAATTGAGTTTAGGGTTGTTAAGATCGAAATCGATTAAAGTCGAATTTCGATTTTCGAAATAATCGAAATTTCGCCATAATCAATAAAGTCGAAACTCGAAAAACAGAGATTAGACCAAATGTGTTAAAAATCGAAAAAGTCGAAATTTTTCACAATAGAAATTTCGATTATTTTCGAGTTTCGATTCTAGTTTTAAGAAATGGTCAGATTTCGATTAGGAAACATCATACGATAGTTCTGATTATGAGTAGTGTGTATTTACATAATATATCTAGCCTGGAGTGAGCTTTTATTATTTCAAAGAAGAACGGGGGACCCTTTGAGAAAATCGTGAGAAATTGTTCCTGAACACGTTGTGCAGCTCGTTTTTGCATACGTCTTGAACACGAATCAGATTTTCTGCCGCAGGGCGAGGAAGAGTGTACTGTTCTGTCGAACTGTCATGTAGTAGTGGATAAGACATCTGCTATTCTCCGAAAATTACTGCCTAGTTTTAGTAGTACTCAGTCTGCTCTGCAGTGTTTTTGGTAGAAAATTTGTAAGTTATACATTCATCGATATATTTTATGCGGTATTCATCTTTCTCATATAATCTCAATAATTTGTTGATGAGCACTTTTCCGACTTATAAGCTTGTTTTGTTGAAAAAAAATTTCCGGGCAAAATCGAAATTTCGATTTTCGTCTTTTCGATTTTTAATCGAAAATCGAAAATCTGGAAAATAGCGAAAATCGAAATAATCGGTTTTTTCCGAACAAACGCATAATCGAAATCGAAATTTCAAAATGGCTCGAAAGTCGAAACTCGAAATAATCGGTTTTTCATAATCGATTAACAACCCTAATTGAGTTGTCTGGTGATTAACTTCATCCGGACACTAATTATTCTCAGGGGTTTTAGTTGTCCTTGTGCCCTTTTCATAATGATAAATTGGTAGGTCAAGTACAGGTAGTGTTCACATGACTCTCGACCACTCACGTGACCGAATCTTATAATATTTTTCTATTATTCATAAAAGTATGGGATTGAACGTTTTATTCTGATTAGCGAGTGAAGCAAATAAGTTGTGACTAGAAAACTGAAAGATCCTCCAATGTTTCATGTTCGTATTGCTTGCAAAACTGTCATCTAAATGACCCTCGATCTCGTATTTCTACTATTTTTCCGTCTCAAATTGCGCGACACGCGACATGGATCCACACATTCACTGCGAAAAAACACGGCTATTTCTGAGAGCAGATGTTTTTCACCCAAACCCATCATGAAATGTTGTGACGTATCCGCTAAGAGTATTCCATAAATGAGTAACATGTTATCCCAAACGCAATACCTCTCTATCTATCTTTCTCTCTCCATCTTGCCCTTTTCCCGTTCTTTCCATCGTTCTCTTTCGCCTTGTTTCTCTTCTATCTCGTCTATTCCGCTTTTTCTCAGAACTACTTTTCTAAATCACATTGGCATGCAGCCCTTGACTAATCCGTTCGAAAAATGGAAAGTATTCCCTGATTTTTCTTTTTTGTTCGTTTTTACGATTGGGAAGGGAACATTTTCCCAGCTGCAGCATGGTTAGAAAACCTATAGAGATCAACTATTACGTTTAGCTCAAGTGGCGATCTTTGAACTTTGAACCCTTCTGCGGGATTACAATCCAGTAAAGTTGACCGAACAGTCAAAGTAAATCTTGAATGAGAAATCGTAAGGTTTAACGAAATGGGAAAAACGGTGTCCTTTTTTGAAATATAGTCACACCTTAGTGATGTGGGTAGTGTGTCGGACACTTCTCCTTGTAATGTTTGTGAATTAGTTGCGCGTACGCGTGCTGCCTATGCACTTGACCTCCCCAAGGTGCTCTCGTCCTTTTATTTGCAAATACGAACAAATTTCGAGTTCCGAGCATATTTATGCCGGAAAGAAAAGTCAACTCATGCTTTTTTGAAGTTTCCAATTCAGTTTATGATGTTTTTATATCTCTGTGTTAAGTACTGAGCAGCACCTTTTCAGTGCGCTTTGCGCTTCCGACTATGAATATCACGAGCCAATGAGTACAACCAACTGTTTGAATTTCTTAGTCAGTTTCTGATAAATTCGTATCTCATGAAATACTTTGGAGTGCGACTCCGACTATCACTCACTATACTACGGATACTATGAACCAAAAAGTTGTTTTGCCTTTCGTTCTTCAACATTTATCTAGAAAAACGGTAAAAATTGTCCTTTGGTCAGGTCAGAGTAGTTTTCGTCTCGTCTCTATTTGTCGTTTTTTTGTGTTGTTGATCCGAGACAACAATCGAGTAATGTACTATTTGAATGGTGAACTTTCGCTCCACCCTTTCAAAAGAATCGTAGAAATACGAGTCGCAACTGTTTTGTTTGCCTTTTCGCAGAGGTTTACTCATATAGTTCAACTCACTGACCATCTTAAGACGAACAACTCCTTTTCAGTGCAAAGGTAGAAGTAGAAGAGATAAGGGTAGTCAGGCATATATCAAAATAACTGTGTGTCGATCAACGATTCACAAATTCCTGGCAGCAGCTATCAATTGGGACTTTTTGATAAGATTTGATGTTCTGCTCGTAGAAAGAGTTGGCGTCTCTCTTCTCATTCTGTATTGTAAATTCATTTGCGCATCTTCTACATTATTTACAAATGAACACGGAGAATTGACTCGCATATGTCGTAACCTACGTTGTTCTAATTTCTTGATGTATTGATGTCTTTTCAGGTTTGTGGTACGAACTATTAGGCTAAAAACTCAAACATTCGTTTTTGGCAGTCTTTCATCTTTTTTTACCTGTCACAGATCAATTTATTTTCTTTGGTTGTAGTCCGAGATATAAACGGGAATGTCATGCTAATAATTGTGGCCACACGCACAGCATCATGTGCACGGACTTTATGAAAAACCAGATTGCTCTCTCTATTTCTCCCACCCTTTTTCTTTCTCTCTGTCTCCCCTTTCTCTCGCTCTCTCCATCTCCCCTTTCTCTCTTTGTCTCAATTTTTCTCCACCCCTCCCTCTCTTTCTCTCCCTCCCTCCCTCCCTCTCACTCACCCGCGCTAATGTATTCTTAATTTCAGGAAACTCGGCTACGAGCTGGACGGTCCCTACATGAGCAAGTCATTGTGAAGAAGAATGTCGTCATCACCGTCTCTGCTTCTCTCCACCCTCTCGCCCCTCCTTATTCCCTCGCCCTCCACCGTCAATGCGTCTACCACCCTCTCGTCCTCAACACTGTCTCTCTCCTGTACTCTGATATTCTCTGTTCTCTTCTCTCTGATAATTCTGTTAGGAGTTCTGGGCAACGCGTTTGTAGTCGCCGTTATTGTTACTGACAAAAAGTTGATTTGTTCGTCGGTCAACCAATTTCTACTCAATTTGGCCCTCGCCGATATAGGTAGTTTTCTCTTTGATTTTAACTTATTCACGAGTTTCTCACGTGATTTTCACGTGATAAAATGAGCGAACAATATGAAACTCTCTGTTCTACTCTATTTGTAGTGTGGAATTGAAATGTTAGAGAGCAGACACGCAAGAAAGACGGGAAAATGTGCGCTTTGATATTGTAGATTACATTTCTGCTGTGATTTTCACGTCTTACCTCAACACCTGAATACTAGAAGATTAATTTACGTATTCTGAAGAAGTGATGGCATTACAAATGTAGGTGTTTTCCAAAAAGCGCAAGTTTTTTTTTCCGAATATCGGGTTTTGCGGGAGGAATATACTTTTTTTGGGCATTGTTTGAAGTTGTTTATGTTTTTGTTGTGCGCGAATATAAAACAAAGATTATGATTCAGTTTGTCTTCTCTAGTTCTTTTCTGTTTGTATCTAGACGAAACGACTTAATTGTCCTTCTGAGATGACTCTTTTTCCACTACCTAATTGCTCTTTTTTTGCTGACCCGGAAGCAATGCAAACAATGTAGTCGTGACGAACATTTCGGAAAAAAAGTGTTGAATAAGAATAAAGAATGCTCTTATTCAATTAAGTTACAGTGTAAAGAATTGTTAACCTAAAGAAAAATAAAAAGTGGTGCATTTCACCACTAAAGATTGTATTTGGCCCCCGCCTACCGTACCCCGAAACAAGGCTAGATGTGCAGGTAACCTGGTATTCTGTTCGCCCGATATGGTGATGGTGTTATTGGACAAAGGATGGCTACTTCCCACGGTCACCTGTCATTATCTACGCTTTCTACAGGAGTACTTCCTCTATGCCAGTGTACTGCTACAGGTAGGTAGGCTGGGGGTGAGGGTAGTACTCATGAGAGGATATGTTTAGTACTATGAGAGTATAAGGGTGGTACTCATGAGAGAACATTAGTACTTATGAGAGAATGTGGGTATTTCTCACAGGAGAAGATGGATAGGACTCATGAGGTCATTCATAGCGGTTGATTAAGGAAGTGACGGTATTCACGAAACTTACGAGGTTGCTCGCGATATTTGAGAGAACGAAAATAGTGTGTTGGGAGGAGGGCGCAGAATAGTGGGAAGCTCACGATAGTTTTCTGAATATCGTCGTCGATAGTGGCTTGAGAAAAATGGGTTGAGAAACTTGTGTACCCGTTTCCTATGGAAAATACGATGTATTACTTGTAATATCTATTGTTATGAGGTGTGAGGTGATTAATTTGTTGTTAGTTTTGTTACTTTTGTTGTATTGTGATAGTAGTCGCACTTTTACTTGGTTTGTTGGAATGAATTCTATGCACGTTGTATTTTGTTATAAAAATTCATGCACATTTTGATTAAATGAGAGCTCTTACTAACGGCACATTTGTAATACACCGCAAAAAGTACAACACTTTGCATTTTCTCACCCAAATTCCCACATACAAAACACACGTTTACTGTTTGCACGACACTTAATTTATTGAACCATATAATTTCCTTCTCCTCAGTTTTTTGAACTCAATTCGCTAACCTATCGTTTCCCATTTGCGAATGTTAAAGGCAAATTTCGTTTATTTACTCTCTCTAGCATCCAAAATGTGAACAGATAACCCGCACAAGTGATCACTATTGCACACCCGACTAACTGTTTGCAAGGGTCTCACTTTTTGCAGTTTAGAACACTGAAATACGTTTAGATTTCGAGATGTGCCGAGTGAAATATATTTGTGATGTCTTGTGATTTGATGTTGTTTTCGAATGTTTGAATAGGGGGATTAGCTGTTTTTCATCGAAATATTCCTCGGAATTAATCTGCTAATGAACAACAAGCAAAAACGGAAGGAACATTCAGGGGTTTAAAGGGTGTATATGTGTTGTAGTTTGTTGTCCATACACAATCTCATATTTTGACTGAAAACGCAGTGGGTTCAAACTACAAATATAGCAAATCTGGGGAAATCATTGGGTTTCTATTCAGATGTCCATTGGAATAGAACGATTTCTGGCTATCTGCTCGCCCCTCAGAATGCAACGGTTCTCCAATAAAACCACGGTTCGTTTCGGCGAAATATCGCTTCATATCTCATTTTCTATTCTACTCTTCTACTCACTCTCTTTCCCGTCTCTTTCAGCCTATGTGTCTCTCCACCCTCTCCCTCTGTCTCTGTCGTTCTTTCTCTCTTTCTCCCTTTCTCTTTCCACCTCTCTCTAACTTCCTTCCTTCCTCTCTCTTCTCTCTCCTCGCTCTCCTCTCTCCCCCTCTATCTCTCCCTCTTTCTCTGTCCTCTTCTCCTTCTCTCTTCCCTCCCTAACTTCCTCCTTCCAGGTTCTAGTCATCATCAGTATGTGGTCCGTAGCAGCCGCATTCGCCTGTCCCTATTTCCTCTCACAGGGAGTAATCCAAGCGAGAAGCAGTAGTTATAAATACTGCTATTGGACCGGACTATCTCCCAGAACTAGGTTGGGTTTTTTGATCAAGAACCGTTTCCTATAACATTTAAAAATATTCTTTCTTTTAATACAATTCAGAGTTTTACAGTTTGCTGTCGAAAAATATAGTTTTGAAAAAGATTAGTTTTTCCGAGAGGTGAAATGTATCACTAGGACTTTGCATAGAACTTTTCTCGAACCAGCCCATCAATTTTCAAGTATTATGGTTAGCTGTCAAGGAAAAATCATCTAGTTACAGAGAATGTTATGGAGTATGATTATAACATTATCTTTTCAGAACCCTGTTCAAATGGGCCGAGTTTGTTGTCCTCTACGCGGTGCCCCTCGTCCTATTAACTGTCCTGTATACGGTAATGGGTCGGGTGCTGTGGGGAAAGTCTGGAGCGATTGCCAACGAGGCACAACAGGTATGGTCCAAATGTTACTGTATACAAAACTTTTGCTGTGTACTCTCCATAGTATTGGAATATCTCAATTAAACTGTGAGGTGAAATCTCAAAATACATGCTTTTCGCCAAAGTTTCTCTTTCTGATCGTGACATAACCAGATTTTCCCATAAACGACCATAACATGCTGCTTTATCAAATCAGTGGAAGTATGACATTTACAGTGATCGATTAAATGATTGGTTCAATGATCATGTCATGATGTTTATTCAAGAATTAGAAAAATAAGGCACACTGTCTTGTAGAATTCATTTTCTTTTCAATCCACACAGACGAAGTAACTTATAGTGCGTGCCAAATTTATAAAATATGGGCCTCATGTGAGACTCGAACCGGGTCCAAATGTTTTGGAGGCGAGGACGCTAATCACTACACCAACTCAGAAATAACAACGTATTCGACGAATGGTATATTTGTGTTGTTACACAGAACAAATTAATATACACAGTATACCCCCGCCTTTCCTTAAGCGACAACTATACAACTATTTCTGTGTTTTCAGGAAGCGATTCTAAAACTACGTCGTTCCGTGGTGAAAATGCTGATTATTTCAATGCTACTCTACTTTCTCTGTTACACTCCAATCCAGGGTTCGTTATTTCAAGTTTTTGCTTTTAATTAGTATATGAACTGTGCTGGTTATTTGTTGAAATTTCGTTGTTTTAGTTTCGAACTCATCTTGGTTTTTAAAGTTATATAACCTTTCGTTGATTAATGATTACTTGATTACCCAACAGTAAATACAAGAAATTGGGATTGTTCACAATAAATCAATCACGCTATAGCAATGACCTCGAAAAACAAGTTAGATTTTAATTTAAGCAATGAATGACAACAAATAAACAATATTCTCTCTTCTTTCAGGTCTTTTCATAATGGAGAGTGTGTTCGGTCGGTCAGTGCATCTTCCACCCTGGTTTCGACTTCTCATCAACTCTCTTTCGGTTACCAGGTACGCTCACGTAAACAGAAATTGAAATGTAAATGTACATTCTTTTTTAGGTCTAGAACAAAGTGTTTCGTAATCGAAAATTACACTTTGTTCTACGAAAAAAAACGGGTGCTGCTTTAACCATTTTCTTTAATCTGGTACTTCTTATATATTTAGCTCCTCCTCCGCAACTCATATTCTGTTTCACTCTCATTTGTGTTTATAGTTCAATTCCGTTTGTTTTCGGTCAAAGTTCGTGAATTACAGCGTGTTTCGAGATCAAACTACATACTACATTTCAGTTCCTCCGCCAATCCGATCGTCTACATCATGTGCTGTCGCCACTTCCACACTCGATTCGTCGCGATGTTCGGGTAGGTTGAAAGTGGAAAGTATGTAAGAAACTCACGCAAACCGTGAAAGTATCTGAAATACTGTATGAATCTCATGTATGAATCTCAATACAAAAATGTCAGGCATAATTTCTGAAAAAGCCGGAATATTGTTCTGAAGTACTGAAAACCATGCGTTCACTTTTTGAAATCAAAACAGGTGATCTGAACGGCTCATGTTTTCTTGTCTGACTTTGTAGATAATATTTCATGTTTTCAGTTGGCTGTGTTCCATCTTCCATTTTTGTGTGGAGCGTCCGTCCAAATATGCGACTGTGGACGGGGAATTGTCCTGTACTCTGCGCTACGCCAAATCGCCCTACGTATCCTTCCGCAAGAGCGCAAAGAAGCATCCCACGCAAAGCATATCACTCTTGTGATAGAACATACAATTTCAGAAAACTATAGTACAATTCAGTTATTTTTTTTTAAAATCTTCTCTAATGTTCTTTTTAAGACATGTTGACCTTGTGTATAATAACAAATAACAATACGGCAAAAATATGGACCTTTCTAATGAACATCTCCACTTACCACTTACCATGTGTCTAACACGTTTCACGTTTTCAACGGATTTGAATTGAATATGCACCTGAATTTTCTAATTAACTATTTAGTACCAAAATAGGATGGGGTTAGTAGTTTAGCGAGACTGAGATATTTTACGTTCTACAGAAATCTGTTGATAATTGTCTTTTTTCTCGTAAATTGATCTCTTTTTTATAACTTATTTGCACATGTGTTTTACGGATTGTGCCTTCTGCTCATTAACATTGTAAGTTTCTTGTGAAGTGAATAAATGTACATTTTCTCACGTTAAAACCATTTGGAATCTCACTCAGCCGTGAAAATATTCGGAACCAAACTAATAATTTATTGTGCGAAAAATACTGAAAATGAAAACAAATCACAATGGTTTCAAATTCGATTCATATCACCAGAAGGTAGATTGTGAACCTCACATTTGAGAAGTCGTGGTTTCGGACGAAAACTTGTCCCTCAAACCCAAATCGTGCGCTTTTGCCTGAAAACGTCAATGTGTTCACTCCGTTTTCACTTCTCCTTTTATACAGTTTTTGGTCGTTATAAAATGGGATTCAACCTCCACTGTTCTGCATTTGTGCATACGGAACAAACATACATTTTTCAGAACATTACATTTCTATTCAGCCTTGCAACTAGGACTGATAGCAAATCATCAAAAGGAAGAATACATTTTTCAAAGTTCTATAATTCAGCCCGAAAAGAAAGTGAATCTTGCCGGGTGCGATGTTGAACACATCTATCTATCGTTTGGTAATTTCAATTCTCGAACTCACTATAAATTCATCAGCCAAGTCCGCAAATTCAGCCTGTCCATTTTCCGAAAAACCGAAAGAATCGAATATTTCTGTCATCTGCAATGATTTAAGTTTTCAAAGTTCGTAAAGTAAATTTTTAGACCGATTCGAATACGTAAGTCAGGCTAAACGCGAACACGAACTATTTTACGTTGCACTTTTTATCCACTAGTCTAATCAGTATTAAAATTTGTGGTTTTACAAGTCGATAGTCCTTGTTCAATCAATACCACAAGACTTACTGTTCTTATTCTTTCTTCTGTGGTTTTTTGCAGAAACACCATGTTGCTCATCAGCGACAGCAACGTATCCATGGCACGGCGGATCTGGGAAAATAAAATAGAATGAAATATAATATTCAGAAACTAGGTCCACAGAAACCTACTCAGGTGAAAAGTCAAGGGACTATTAGGCCCTAAAAGTAAGATATCGGGGGATGGAGTGAGCGCGGGCCCAAAAGGAACCTTTTGGTCCCGTGACTTTTCATCTATGTACATACTGTAAAGAATAGATTATCGATGAAACCTAACGACACAGCTTGATACAACATAAACTTTGAGCTGAAAGAAAAAGTACATATCAGTAGTGGAATAAAAGTTACTGAGTAGTTAAATGAGAAAAAAACTAAAAAGGTGTTGTTGTTAATCGGAAAAAATAACATAGTAAGCCTCACTTACTAACAAACAGTTCAAATCATATTGTTTCGGTTTGTAAGAAAATGTTCTGTTCTCTTCTCACCGAGGTTGGCGAAGCTTGTACCCGGTAGTTGTACCAGGATAGAAGATCGACAGCGTATTTGAGAAGAGACATCAGACGAGACTAGAAGACTTTCTGATATACTGACACATCATAAAATACTTCGATAGAAAATGTAGTTAGTTCTCGCCATTTCTACGTCCACTAGTATACAGTAGGAGTTACGAAATCACTGCTCTCAGTGAGTTATAGTCGTCGCCCACGGAAAGGCGCGAGGGTACTGTATATCTCACTTTCCGCTGTGTACGCACCCAGGTCTTCGATCCCAAAGCCTGCCAGTTTGTGTTCTAATAGCACAGTGGTTAGCGCCCTGCTACGAAACTTTTGCTCGCAGGTTCGACCCCGGCCAGAGACAGAAATTTATAAATTTGGCACTCACTATATATCAACTGGCGTACGGTGATAGTCTTTTTTCGAAAAGGCATTACATAGATTTTAAATACAAGTTTACATCTATGAAAGCGTTAAGTTATTGAACCTTTTTATACCAACTTATGTTCAACCCAAAAAATTGGTTATATAAATTGGTTATACAACACTGGTTTGTAACCACACCTTTTCTTCCTCTGAATAGCCGTGAAAATGATTCTCAAAACTCTCCATGGCACCCTTTTTGTCTTTCCAACTTTCTCGCAAGATTTCCATGGACTGAAACATTGTAATACGAAAAAGAATAACATTTTTCATCCGCGATTGAACACGCGATTCTTCACGAATCATTGTCGAGCGAACTATTTCTCTTCGCTCTATTTTACAGTAGATACAAGTAAGTTGAAAAGGAAAGAGAAAGAAAAGAAACCTAAATACCGTCTGCATTTGCCAGGTAAAACCTAACCTGTTTGAACAATTTCATATGTTTTTCAGGTACATCACAAATATTTGCCAGTCGTAGGAAAAAATCGTTTATTCTTACAGATGAAGAGAGTTCTGAAAAAAAGAGAAGTATGACTGTATTCAATCGAATACACATGAAAAAATCAGAACTATTTGCGTAGCTTTAGCTGTGAATGATTCACAACTCTCACATTTTCATGGTTTAGATTACTATATTTTGAGCACCACGTTAAAGTTACCTAAAACAAGTGTACTTGAACATAGGGTTGTTACTGCATCGAGAAGAGTGTGTTAAATTAATGTTTTCTGTGTAAAATCACTAATCTCAAAGGTTGAATAGAAGTATATCAATGAGAAATAACATTCCAATACTGGTTGAAAGTTTTCCCTCTCAAGTTTGGCAAAAACTATACCTGCGAATACGAAATCAATCTTCGTTGAAGAAATAAATAGGAGTGATATCAAAATATTCATCTAAAAATAAGTAATACATATGAAATCGCTGAATTTACATAGTTATACACCATATATAATATATAGAGCATTTGTTTGGTAACAATTGATGGTAAACAGTGAGATACTTGGAAAATGTAGCGGAATATCCGGTTATGTTGTCTATTTGAAAGTAATCAATACTAGCAGGATGAATATAGTTGAGGGATAATCCCTATATTCCCCATCTGTGAAATGATGTTTTACAAAACAATCTGCCACAATTGTTTCATACGATATTCAATTTAATAAACTGTCTTTTTAGCGAGAAACCTTTTTGGATCTTGTATCGTGTTTTATCCCACCTATAAAACTACAAGTTACTACTCCGGATAAAAACCATGTTTTTTAAACCAGAAAAAATATTCATTAGAAAAATTGCACTTTTTGTGGCTCAAAATGAAAGAATTATCCTGAATGATTATGTGAATTTTCGCAAAACTTTTGTTGCTGTGAGGATAGACACGAAGCTATCGTCGTAAAAAAAACTGCTCTCAATTTGGCTGGGTTGACTAGAAATACTCAATTAGTCGGTAATCAAAACATAATTGCATCTATAATTAAAATATACAAGGAAATACGAACCAGAGCAGAGATTGAGAAATTAAGTGTTCATACGTGCTTCTTTACAGAACTAACGAATCTTCACTATTTCTTAATGGTTGTTCACAACTTCATTGATGCAAAACACCTATTGCACTAGGAAATAATGAAATAGAAAAAATCTTAACTTCTGTTTTTATCAAACTTTATGATTAAAAACCTTTCTATTCAGTTTCCCAAAATTTTAGAGAAAAGCTATCCTGTTTTGCCTTTACAAGAGTGTACAACATATTTATACATCACTCTCATAACTTGTTAGCCAGTGAAAAAGTTAGATAGTGTTGATATATACGTTTGTCCAAAACACAAGCTGTTGTCTCTTTTGATTACAACTCGAAAAAATCTACAGCGGCCATCGCTTGTTTTCAACAACCCATACGGCGCAGCGTGGACTTCGGCTATATAGACGATTGCTCCGTTCAGCAAAAATGTAAATGCGCAGTCAAAACGTATGCAATAGCCCTGTGGCGTTGTGTATACCTATGTGTGCGAAATCTAGTTCGCTGAGGCGTTGCTGTCTCCTATGAAAAGGGTCGATGGTGTTCATATGTGAATGACATTTTGGTAAATTAGTGTAAAAACTAAAAACAACAAAAATTGATAAATGTCAAAAAGTTGATGAATTTGGAAATTTTACAGTTTTCTGTTTTCACACCACGAGAATATAATGTTGTGAAAGCGTGATTTTATTTGTTAGAATCAGATTTAAATAGTTTTCATTAAATTGCTCGTAAAATTTACCAAAATGTCATTCACATATGAACACCATCGACCCTTTTCATAGGAGACAGCAACGCCTCAGCGAACTAGATTTCGCACAGATAGGTATACACAACGCCACAGGGCTATTGCATACGTTTTGACTGCGCCATATCAGTTTGGCGGGCGAACTGACTATATAGGCGCGCCCCTGGCTGCGCCGTATCTAGTACGGGTATCTATGCGAGGCCTCTAATGTGCGTGTAGGGTTTGGAACAGAAAACTTGAAGTTTTTTAATTCTTCCATTCTTTTCATGTGTAGGGTTTGGAACAGAAAACTTGAAGTTTTTCAATTCATCAACCTGTAAACCAGATATAAAAATGATTCAGTATCGTACTGTAGAAGTCGATGTTACAAGTTATTTTATAATATCTTTATTTTATTGAGCACACATAGAATATATACAATCAGTACCAACATGAGAACAGTTTCTAATTTCTCTATCTTCACATTCTCAAGGAAAGATTCCCGTCATCTTGGTTGATGACAATGTCTTTCTTTCCATTTATTGGACTCGAAGTGAAACCTTCGTTGGGTAGATCATAACTTCCTTCGAACACGTAGGACGGCGTTTGGCGAGACTGAAATCAGTGAAAGTACAAACTACAAAAGTAGAAACTACTAAATCAAGTTGTATTTGGTATTTCTCATCGCAATGCTTGGGGCTCTGCTGTGTTGTCTGATAAAAAGGAAGAGAAACGATCAGCACCGAGGTCAACAAAATACTACAAACCGAGCAGAATGATGTAACATGACAAGTTCTGTTCTGCTCTCGCTAGAGTTACTTCAGTGAACATAATCTATACTATTCCCGAACTTACTTCCCAACTTTATATCATGGGTCACCTTTCTAAAGCCCAAAACTAGTAACATTCATGTCTCTTGTTGGTTGAAACTCACATCGGATCCATCCTTTTTGAGTAGCAATGGTGCCACAAGTTGAAGGATCAATTGACCGATCGGGGCTGTTATAAGAATAGTCACTATACAACTGGTCATAATCTGAAATAGCTCAAACATACAATAATGGACATTTGAATGAAAATAAATTGCACCATAGATTAACTTATAGGAAGGTAGACAATCATCTGAGGTTTGGTACCAGTGCATACCCACCACCACGAAACTGGGATTGGTTTAGACACGCAAAGCATGAATGTTGATCCAGCATCCAAATGCGGCATCGAACGCTCTAGCACTTCAAAGTATTAAAAAAGCAGAACGAAGTAAAAAGTAACCGGTTCTCCAGCCTCCAAAGCGTTAACAGATAAACACATAATCAGCATGAGTTGAATGAAATATATCTTTGGCGTAATGTGTTGTGGGACGGATAGCTCCTTCAGAAGGTCAGCTGTGCATTTCAACTCTCCACCCTCTATTCAAATGAAGATTTGTATATTAATATAACCACCTACCGTATTCAGTTCATCAGAGAGTTCAGGATTGGAGAGGGTGTAGACGAACAGAGTAGGGCTGAGAGCAGCCTGTAAACTGAAAATTACGTTGAGGACAATAAAATACAAAAAGTACAGAGAGAGAGAGAGAGAAAGAAAGAGAGAAAAGCAGAAAAAATAATAAAAAAAGAAAGAGAGAGAAAGAGAGAGAGAGAGAACGATAGGAAATAACTGTACCTGAACAGTAGCTTTTGGCAAAAAGGCGAGTGCTGTGAAAATGCTTTCTTTCGTACTGAGAGAGAATGAGGAGATCACGAGAGCGCAGACGAAGCGAGCGATCGCTCCGAGGCCGATTAGACACATTCCACAGAGTACGGTAGAACCTTCTATCTGAGAATATTCAAAAATTTATGCTTAACTGTAAGAAAACTGGAAAATAATGATAATCACAACTAGCTCACTAGTATCTCAAATAACTTTGAGGGTAGAAACTTATAAACAAAAGTATACATTTATGAGAGTATCAGGTGTTATTGATTGTACCAGTAGATCAAATATTTACCTGGTCCAGATCGAACTTCAATCCTATCAGAGCAAAGAGAAGAGGCATGAAGAACATGTTCCACAAGCTAGCGAAGGCCGACTCCTCTTTGGAAACCTAGAAATTCACCATCTCCATCTTTGTCTATCTTCCTATCTTTCTTTCTCGTTCTCTTTCTCCTTCTCTCTCTCTCGATCTCACTATCGATCTCTATGTCTTATGTCGGTCTCTCTCTCTCTCTCTCTTCTTTCCTTTCTCGTTATTGCTCTCTTCCGCTCTCTTTCCCTTTCTCTCTCTCTTTCTCTCCCCCTCACCCCATCCTCCTGATCCTTCTTCCATCTCGACGCTCCCACGAAACAGAACAAAATGGCCGATATGATTCCTCCACAACTCCAGCCAACCGCCCCTCCACCTGAAATTAAAAAATTAAGAAGATGTCCAAGATCTCCGGCGGCGCAGCAGTTCTTCAAAAATCCCATGCTATACCTCCTAATCTATTAGCACGATCTTCTTATGAGATTCTATCGATTTCTATGCTACAACAGTGAGAGTTCACGAGTACCTCCTGAAGTATCTCATGAGAAACTCATATGAACTTCTCATGAGGTTGGGAAGATTGGTACGCCGCCAGCTGTAGGTCTAGTTATGATTGATCGTTTGTTATGTTTTTTGTCCTACAGTCGTAGTTTTCCACTCATTCCCTCACTCACACATTCATAACTTATTGGAAATTGTTCTATTCTGGCTGCGTAGCAAACAACCAACCGCATGAAAACCTCATACGAGTTTCTCATGAGAACCTCATGAACATCTCCTGAGCTTCTCGTGAACTTCCAATGTTGAAGCATAGTAATATTATAATCGCATGAGATGCTATTGAGATATTGCTCATGACGTATCGCATGATGTTTTTGAGGGATTGCTACCGCGCCTGGCGTCTTTCATACTAGCGTTTGAGTTAATGAGTTGATTACTAAGGCGGGGAAAAAACTAGGAAACCTGGAGAAGTATGAAACTATATTATATCTAATATTTATTACTGATTCATAAAATTGTTACCCAGAACAGCTGTGGCGGTGGCTGCCGAAACGAGGAGAGACCGAAGGATGTGCACATTCGGAGAGGAGTAGAGGGGGAAATACCAGAGAATCGTTCCTGAAATACAAGAAAAACGAATTACAGGCTCATTCATTTTGAAGCAAGCCTATACGGTGTGTTTGTAGTTTGATTCCGTAGCTTTTGGTCGGAAAACTGGCGTGTATCAAAATGAAACTGAAACGGAGACCGATCCCGTTGGGGTAAAATGAGATGAAAATCACGGGCGCAAAAGGCACCTTTGAACGACAAAACGTTTGTGGAAATAGGGTATATAGTGTGAAATCTAAAGTGTAAATCTCTAGTTGATACTTATTCAATCGATAACGTTTTTGATTAGGTTAATCACTAACCTAATCATACCACCATCCAAAAGTCCTAGTGACACAATTATATTTTGTTCAATAAAAATAACCTGATAACGTTTCTGTTTAGCTTGTTAATCACCCAGTATGGAAAAACTATATAAACCTACCGATAATCCCTCCACTGACTATTCCGGTGACAATCTGAAGAAGAGTCCACAGAAGAGTAATCGAGGGAGGGTCTGAAAAATTCTCTTTCCGATTCACGGATTATTTTTTTCAAGTTTGTTCACATAAATGTTATATGTTTGATGTTTGGCCCTCGGTGAGTAACGGCTCTGCACATTCAGGTTTCGTAAAATTCCATCGGTTCAGAATTTGAACAATTAGAACAATCATATTCATTCAAATGGGGTTGGTAGAAACCAATATAGGTCGGTATGAGACACGTCTTAGTAGCTCTAGAAAAGCCACGGTTATTTTGGATGTTCATGCTGTATTTGTAGTTTGAATCGATTGCGTTTAGAGTCAAATGCAAGACTTGAGCTGTTTTGCAAGTCCAAACTACAACGATTATGTGTATTTTTTACCGCTTTTGCGGTTTGTTTCACTTCGTGCTCGAATGGGACAAACATTGAATCATAGTAGTATTTTTTAATCTCTCCAACTGACCAGACGAGAAAATAAGTGAAACAGCAGACGTGAAGGCAGCGATACAGAGAAGATTATCGATTGATGACGCCGCCAGAATAGAAGTACACACACCCTGGAAACAGTTGAACTTGAAAATCGACAATCCTATAGGTTGTGCTGTTTTTCAAGAAAGCCTGACGATGTCTGTCGCCCTATCCCATTGTGTTCGTAGTTTTATCGAGCTTCTCGGTCAAAAACTGTGAATTGTGACGTGTATCGCGTTCAAACTACAACCCTGCTATGGCAATTTGTTCTTCGTAACAGAGAAGGTATGATTCTTTTTACTCTCTCCAATTTCTGTTCAAACGAGAATCAATCGTTTAAATTTTTTTTCACACGATGTAGCATGGTTTGTTAATGTAGTTCAAAAAAACCTATATTCTACCTTCTTGATGCCTCGTCCCTGTTTTTGAACCTCCAGTGCCACCGGCACAGTGACGGCTGGAGAAACAGCTGCCAGTAGGAAACTATAAAACAAACTTCTCTCCCTTTTTCTCTTGTTTTCTCTTTTTATTTTTTTCTCTCTGATATTTATTCTCTCCCTCTTTTTATAGCTCTTTCCTTTTTCTATCTGAAGTACTGATCAGATAATCTTATAGGATTTGTCAAACCATTGTGGACACCGTACGATCGACTTTGTAAGGGGCGGGGTTTGGAGAGGGGCCAGCCAGTCTGCGTATCAGTGATCTACACACTCTCTCAACTGCTGGCAGATAATCAACGACCGCTCGCCCCGCATCGCTCAATCAATTGAACCCTCTGATGTCTTTATGAGGGAAATGGCGACTATAGCTTTAATCACTTTCAACAAATAATGTCACTCACAACAAACTTTTCGTTTTCTCACAATAATTAGGTTTTTTCCACACAACAAATTTTTTCTGGGAGGACTGGAGAACTCGGTCTAGTTCTAGAACAAACCCGCAAAGTATAGCCAGCGGGAGTGAGAACGAAAAAATGAAGTGGGCCGCCACGGTGATCGCGGCTACTTCGGCGATCGGTGACACCAGGCCAAGGAGGAGGGGAAGCAGCTAGAATGCAACACTATTTCGGCAAACGTTTGACATTACTGCTGTTTTTGAGAACTTTGCAAATGAACTTTGTATTATCTTAATCGTTATTATTGATTCTCACAATGGAGAATGGTTGAATGCAACGGCCTGGAATACAAGCTTCGAGCTCTACTACAATTTGGTATGGTTGCCATATGTTTGCTCAATTCAGCTAGTTTTTGGTTGACAGAGAATATAAAACCTCTGTGATCACTGATTTTCCAGATTTTACTATTTCAA
Organism: Litoditis marina; assembly: GCA_964036275.1. Taxonomy (NCBI): domain Eukaryota; kingdom Metazoa; phylum Nematoda; class Chromadorea; order Rhabditida; family Rhabditidae; genus Litoditis; species Litoditis marina. The sequence continues at coordinate 2,269,913 of OZ038434.1, read as the reverse complement.
ATACGAATTTGAATTGAACAAAAGTTTGCGAAATCAAAACGATTTCCACTTGCCGGTCTTTTCCGTATAGCTTCCGCATTAAGACCGATTCCCCATCTGATTATGATACAACACAGCGCCAAAGTACGTATACAGTACTCCCATCTGTCGTCGACAGAAAATGTCTCAGAAAGAAGAGGAATATTCCGGAAAGCAATTCCGGTCAGAAGCGCACCTAGAATAGTTTAGTGAACTTTTCGATTGTATTGTGCATGAGTTTTTCCTACAACAAAAAATTGAGACTTGAGACAACATTTGATGTGGCGGTTTTGTTTTTCGCACGCTTCTCTTCTCGTGAGTTTACAAACGGAGTTACTGTTCAGAAATCTCCAGGACAGTCCAACAGATCATTACAAGTAAAAGTGAACGAAAATCTTGACTATTATGAGTGTAAGCAAGACGCTAATCATAACCACTCTCTCACCGAAATATCAAGAGCAGGTTCTGGTTACTTCATTTTGAGTTGAATTATTCTTACCGAACAGAGGTGGAAGTTTGATGATCGTGAGAATCCACCCGAGAGCGAGAGAGGAGAGAAGCAAGACGAGCAGAGAAATGATGGTATGACTTCCATCTATGACGTCATCCTCCATAGAGAAGTTGGAGCTCAGCACATTCTCGCTGAGGGGGTGGACTGAAAGTTTTCGAGATGCAGAAAAAACTCTGCTCAAAATGCTGCAATCAAGCGGAGTCGTTCCAATACCCTGTGATGCGAATTTAACAAGACGCAAACTTTTTATATTTCTTTTAGCAACATGTTATTTTTGTTTGATGTTAGAAAAGTAAATAAAAGAGGACAGTCTCACCTATACTTCTCCTGAACACTGCTACAGTTGCCAAATATAATGAGACACAGAGAAGAACAAAGGTTATCACGGAGTTCACCTGAATTACAACTTGTAAAGTTGAGCCAACTTTCGCCATTTTCCAGCTGATTTCATATAGGTCAACACGTTTGTGGTCCCAATTTTTGTCTCCTCAAACATACATTGTTGCTTCGCTCTCACATCCACCGGGAACGAGACACGCGAAACAGTGATGCAAAGCGAGAGACGCAGGATGGGATTTTTTGAGATTTTTGGGATGGGATTTAGAAACACTATAATCAGTGAAGAATCACGGGTAAAAAGCAAAAACCAGTGTCAATGGACCAGTGCCTAGCTTCGTTAAGTTGTCTGATAAATTCACATATTTCTCCTGAATGGCGTTTTTGAGTTCAGTACTGAAAGTGTTCTCGTCATCTCCGTTGCGGGAGTCTTTCCGGTCCAACATTTCTGAACAGAAAAATACTTCAGAAAAAGTAATAAGAGCAATAAAGATAGAGAAAGAGAAAAGGGATAGAGAGTGAATGAGCTTAAAAGGAATGAAAGAAGCTAAATGTAGAAGAAAAAAAGAAAAGAACTCGGAATAGTATGGTTTCTGATATGAGTTGAAACATTGCTTTTTGATTGGACGTAAGTGGACCAGTTGGGCGTCGAATAATCTTCTCAAAACGATTATGGAAAATCAGTATGAAATGACGCATATCAACTGGTACGGAAAGTACGAATTTCTGGGAAAATATCAGAAATCGAAAAGTTTGAAACCACGCTCATATATAATCTTTCTCAGGAAGAAATTTCGGATCAAAACCTGCACAAAATCAACTGAATATTTTGAGGATAAACGCTGACATAATCTAGGCTAGTTATTCAGAACTTTAAACCTTGACTGTGCTCGAGACAAATCGATAAACACTTCGTGAAGTTCTAATACCTGAATGTTTGCAGATATATTGTTCACTAAAATGACTGAAAAACACTTGAAACATTTTCGAAGAACACTTTCAGCAAAATCGCCAAACAATTGATAAAGACAATCTATTTCTGAACCGCAATTGGATAATTATGACAGTAAATGATGGATTAACTGCTATCAAAACTCGCGATGACATCATCGAACCGTGCGGTATAAACTTCAAAAAGTCATATAGGAGAAATACCGGTTTTCGTTCGTACAAAGTACGTTACACGTGCTTGATGTACGCTGGTTATTTCCTACCTCAAACAGTGTTCGTTTTAATTACAAATGTCAGGTTTCTTTGATTTGTTGAACCAAACATGAGGCGAACTGATACTTTATGCAGTGTTGCTGTGATCTGCAGACAGTTTCAGTGATTTCAAAAAGACTGTTTAACTTTAAATTTCGTTTGAAGTGAAGAAGTATGGATTGCGTTAACATAATAATGTTAGCTGCAGTTACTTACCATTCGATAATACTTTTAAAGGACATGAATAGGAAACTCAGAAAAATATAAGTAGATTGTCACGTGCGTAGTGCGATATTACCTCGAATCAGAGGATTTGTGGCTAAATCCACTATTGCGATCGGCGTTTTGGGGGTCGTTACCTAAAATGATGGGTTGCGGGCAGGTAATCCAATACGCAAATAGAATATATACCACAGTTTAACCGTTTCAAAGTAGCAGAGAAAGTGGTTTTTGCTTCTGGAAACAGTGAGAATAGTTTGTGGCATTGATACAGAGGCAACACAAACTGAGACGTACCCTCAGCACAAATAACACTAATTGAAACGTTCACGTTGCCTATCAGCCGCTGAGTAAAATGTTTTATGGATACTCCAAACGGTTGCTCAATTACGGCAACTGTCTACTGATCAGAACAAATGTTTCAACCAAAAATTCCGGGCAGCTTCCCTCCATTGTTTTCCTGCAGCAAAATATCACTGTTTTTCAACAGATTCTGGTCTTTTACAACTGAAAAACTCGGCAAAATACGAATTTAATGCGTCACGTTAAGGCCGTATTTCGCGTTGTATAATTTTTCGCGTTGTATAATTTTTAGCGTTCAAAAATTGATTTCAACTTTGAACACGTTTATCCAAGACACGTATCTTTCACGAAAATGATAGAATTGACTTATTTAAGCACAACTACTCACCATAACCCGACAATTATTGCAACTTGGAGACGCAGGCGGTTTTGGAGTCGAAACTTCGTTTTGTGCGAAATAATATCGACATCTATTCGTTTTTGCAGGAAGTTATGATTAATGAGAAACTGAACTGCGAAAATTGAAGGGTGATTGGAATACAGTTTCAACCACGTTAAAGGTGACCAGACAAGCGAACAGACAAATAGTTGTCGGATGCAACAATTTTTGGAAATTAAAATTCACAATCGATATCTCGTCGTTATCGATATTTTTCCATATTTGAATTTCTGCCATAACCCTACCGGTAGCGTTTCCTGTGCGGACTTTATTCTTAGCTATAGACTTCATTCTTAGACTTTATTCTTAGCTGTCAATTTCAAGAGATGAACACATTGAACAACAGAGAAAAGTAGACAATTCATTAATAAAAATATAAAACATCTATCATACAAGTCATGAAGTTATTTTCACCTACTTGAGCAAAGCAGTGAGCCAAATAGACCAGTAACTAGACAGACGAAAAGTCATTTGAAGAAAGTAAAAAGACAGTTTCACATCTATTTCGCTGCGAGACAATACCCGCAAACATGTGTAGAAAGATTTACGAATCAAACTAATTCTGTTCAACACCTATTTCGATATAATAATGCAAAGCTCATTGAACGTTTACAATGTACAAATTACTACGAATAGTCTACACTGGGTTACTATTAGTTATATAGTACATTTGTACATATTATATTACTTATTTCCAACTCATCGGTGCTGAAATCCCCTTTTCTTTTCTGTTTGTCTTCATTATACTTGCTGCCGGCGGGAATAGTCGTAGGGCATACCCATTGTCTGTAATAAAAAATGTGAGCAGAGGAAAGAAGCGGTGATAAAAATCTAGAGTACAGTGTACCATAAAATGATTCTTGGTAGATATATTTGAAAACTCTTTGGCATTAAAAATAGTGACAAATCCTATTTTCAGAAAAAAATTAGTTTCAAGCTTTTCAGCAACTCAAAGGTTTCACTGCATGCGTTACTAGCTGGAGAGGACTAAATAGATGAACTGAATGGGTATCCTCATATTTTGTAAACATACAATTTATGAAATTTATCATAGTTGGTAATACACATTTTGTAAATCTGTTTACATTGAGAATTATCGCTGATATATTTCTCACTTTTCCCGTCGATCCGCTGCTGTGGTGAATACCCACTGGTTCGGAATGAGTTATCGATTGGTTCTGAGTTTCGTCTGTGTCGCGCGGCGCACGCCATCGCCAGCACGGCGCCCCAACGCAGATCACCGACTCCATATCATGACCTAAAAATTAAAGGTTCACTACAAGTTTCACGACTATTATAACATTGATCTGATTTTGTTGTTTTTTCTTATTGCATTCAAGCAAATCACATTCAGTTTTTTGAATAGTATAATCCATAAAATCTGTGAACTTCTCCTTCAAACAATGTTCTCGGAACGACGTCCTCCGTAAATTGATGTCTATAAATGTTTCATGTGATCAGGTCTTGGATTCCCAAACAGACTTGGATGTTTCCGTCAACCTACCGGTACATTTTCCGCTACACTTTCTTCTGCGGTACCTCGATCCATTGCCACATGACACACTGCAATGGGACCACGAGGACCAGGCCGACCAGCCTGGTTCACACCTCTGGAAAATCGATAAACTTAACAGGCACTCAGATCACATTTTGAGAGAAAACACACAGTATAGTGGTCAATGATTATATTCACCACACGGTCTTCGGCCCAGCCTAGTTCAACAGAGTGAATTTTGTAAAATTTGTAGCGTGGGGGTACCTGAGCTAACTTATCTGAACTAACTTTCTGGCAGTGTGGAAAAAAGGGAGCGGGAGGAAGAAAGTGAAAGGAACTTATTCGTTTCTTTCCATTCACAACCAATTCGGTAGTCAATTTTAACATAACCTACCCTCTTGAAACAACGTCTGCCCTGATTTCCGGATCCGGCACAGGTTCCTCCGGTACAGTTCCTTCTCCTCATCTGGGTTCCTATTCCACAGGTCTGGCTGCACTCCGACCAGTCGGACCAGTCGGTCCAACCTGGAGACGTCATCGGAGAGGATGACGTCATCGACGAGGGAGCAGGGGAGCGAAGAGACACAGACGGACAGGCGCCCCGGTCACAACTACTATACTCCACGCATCGACCTGCAAATGATCGAATCTGTTTTAATAATATAATAACTATTTTTGCGTGAATTGAGGAAATCTGCAACATCCGTAGCGCCAAAAAGTATGCACCGATCATGCTGAATTCTATTAATTCACACGGCGCCACCACCGAAAATGATGTGTTACGATGTCACATATGAGCACTGTTTTTGAAAAAAAGTATCGTCGTCAAGAAAGAATCAAGATGTTTCGGTCTATTCCCACCGAAACCATAATGGAGACATCTAGTGTATTTTGTACCTGGGTTCAATTTAGTAAATCTAAGTTGCCCCTACCATAAGTACAGTTCTTCCGTCGTCGCAATCTTCGACCTTTTCCACACGAAGTGGAACAACTCGACCAAAGCGACCAAGAGTTGCTGGAAAACTTTTCATTCTAACAAATATTTGTCAGAGCTGCTCGGTATTCTTTAATCTTAACAAACATCTAGCGGTTCCCAAAGCGGTTGTATTCATTTTAATGTATGAAAGGAGACCTTTTACAAGCCCTGACTTTTGCGGTGATAGACTTTATCATTCGTCGTATACGCGAACTCCAGGGGCAGATATTTCCCTGTGTCTCTCCAAAAGTGTGATCTATAAATTTTTTTTCTGAAATGTTTTCAAAGCTAGCGTAGTTTCATTTGACAATGACTACAAAAGACCTACTCTATTTTTGGGCGGGGCGTCGTTTGATATTTCGGAGTGGTTGGAGAGGCTGCAAATTGGAATCTCACGTATATAGTATATTAACAAATTAGCATGGAACAGTTTGGTCGCGACTAAAACCTTGCCTGCACATATAAAAGGTGGTAAACACGATTGTGAAATGAATGTGAAATGAAATGAAATGAAACACCGAAATAACATCATATTTTGAATAGAAGGTGGTGTTTTCTCCAAAAAGTCCATGTTCTTCAAAGCTCCGATTGTGAATATATCCATTCAAAAGAAAAACAAAAATACCTCTCGGTGCAGTTCTGAATACAGTAATCTGACTGGTGGTAGTAGTTGGAGGTCGCGCTGTCGTGTGCTGACCTGCAAAAATTTATGACATTGTTGAATTGAATTTTTCTATTTGAAATGATGAAGTTCACTGACTTACCACAAAATATCTATCTTCATGTATTCAAGATGTGCTGATGTAGCACGTTGAGAAATTTGCTCGTAAATGTGAAAAACGATAAAAAAACGAAGTATGCCAACCGTCATTGTTCACTGTTCTTCGACATCTTATCATAATCTAAAAAAGGCGAGTCTAAATGAACAAACTTGATGTGCATCTATTGTTACAGTACTCCCTCTGTCTTGTTACTCCCTCGCAGTTTCCTGCGAGACAGCGACGTGCTCGCACCCTCACGCCACGCGAGTCTGGAATATATGGGTAACAAAATGGCCTGTATCTCAACCCATTAATGTTACAATATTTCGCTGTGTTTGTAGTTGAACCCGTTAGTGTTTGGTCAAACCTACAAATTATAGCGTGTTTGAGTTCAAACTGCAACTCAGCAATGGTCATCCCCATTCATTCTTAGTTTGAAACACATTAAAACTGTGATTGGAGACCGCTCTTCCATCTACGGGTAAATAGATACAGAGTTCTCGAATCTTGAATGAATCAACTTTCAATGATTTCAAGTAGACAACTCTGCAATTGTGACTGACCGCATGTGTACGAAATACAATGTGACCATGGAGACCAGCCAGACCATTGTTTCCAGAACAGGGATGTTGCTGAAATTGATTAAATTATTAAAATACGGAATATTTCTGAGAAAACTGGTGTATATAGAAGTCTCACTCTTGCGCACTAGTAACCGCCTAGTTATATCGTGATATATTATCATGAAACACTTCGTGAATAAATTTCTTGAATACCTCGCAGATTCTATGTTTACCAAAGATTATAACAATAATTTCACGAACCATTTCGCACGATGTCAGGTAAGCTTATTTCACACGTGGAAAACACTTGGAAGTTCAGCTGAAATCTCGAAAGTTTTGCTGCGTTTCATACCGCAACTGCTCAAAAAAAGAGTTCGTGCCCACTACTCACTATTCTTTTTGTTCTCCTTGTAGATGGGTCTTTTGGGTGGTTTCTGTTGTTTGGGGCGGGACCAATGGGTGGAGGAAGCCGCGTGATTGGTCGGTGAATGGACGGGGGCGGGGCAATCACTCTGATGCTCGGATATCGTACTACCGGAGCACAATAGGGGCTGAAAAGATGAATCGATATACTGAAATCAATGAATAATATTGTCTCAGTGTTTCCTGAATTAAGGAATGAAACTCACTATGTCAGAAATTCGGAAGTTAGCGAGGAGCTCTGGAAAGGGTTATCGCGGAAAATACGATTCCAGCATTCCAGAAAACTCACAATTTAATGTGGTTTGCAGTTTTTCACTGTCGCCGTGCAGAACAATCTGAGAATTAAGTAGTGTATTTTTCGGTTATTTGCTGTATTAGAGTTTGGCTACTTCAGTTATTTCAACCGACCCTGCATTCTCCTTTGATACAGTATTTTCCACTGCCACAGGGAGTTCCATCGGGAAAGTTGGAAACGGTTCGAATGTTACTCGACAACGTTTGCAGACACCTGAAACAACTCAACTGTGTGATACACTTTGCATATTTCTTGTTGATAAACATATGAAAGAGTTCAATTTGTCTCAAAGTTACTTTTAATAACCGCGTGCGTTAATCAAGAAATACGCACTAGACCAAACTTACCAAAGCTGCCATATATCGTTAATGAGAAAAACCCACAAAGAACTCATGAAAAGCGCTAATTTCTATTCTTAACAATATAAACTAACCAGACTTTGCACATGGCTTGTTCGAACTGCATTCCCTCTCCCGTGAGTTGCGGGTTGGGGAGGGAAGGGTCGTCTCGCACCTTCGTACACTTCTCACGGGCATACTCCTCGATCGAGGTACCACTACATACCTAAAGAAAGCACACGATGGATAGTGGAAGTACTAATTGGATTTAATATTTATCAGGCGGCGTAGCAATCCCCACAAAAGTTCATGAGATCACATCATGAGGTATTCGCACGAGCTTCTCATCAGATTCTATTGATTGCTATGCTACAACATTGATAGTTCACGAGTAGCTCATGAGGTATCTCATGAGAAACTCATATGAACTTCTCATGAGGTTGGACGGTTTGCTACGCCGCCAGGGTAAACAGTATCCTATTTTTAGTTTCAGCCATCACAGAAAAGTACATTATCTTTCTCAACTGTCAAATATTATAAGAAACTTTTTTTAATTGAATACGCTTACTTTTCTCGACCCGTTCGATATTTTATACGAAAAACAAAACCAAGCGTTTTGCGATTGTAAATGTTTGCATACTCCTCTCGTCAAGTACTATGTAATACATGAAACATTTTGAAATCTATAATGAAACGTCAATAAGCTGAATTAAAATTAACTATTCGATATTTTTGTACATGTCCTGTTTTCCTTCTGTACTTCTGTGCTTTTTGTCTTTACGGAACTGACCTCGGATGAGCATCTGAGGCCACGAGCCTCGTCGCCTCGACACGCAAAACCACCATTGTTGGCACTGGGAAGAAGGAAGTAATAGTAAAATAAATCATTGAATGAATCAAATAAGAGAAATACGGAAGACGGGAAGATAGATTGGACGAGATAGCGAAAGAGAGAGAGAGAGAGAGAGAGAGAGAGAGAGAGAGAGAGAGAGAGAGAGGAGAGAGAGATATCAACAGAACAGAGGGTTGTGTCCGAATATTCAGATAATTCGGCAAAGTTAAACTTAACAATCAAAACTTGAATCGTACCTGGGTCTATTGCACTGTCGAATACTTCTTCGTACTCTGATCTGCCCCTGAATCTCGCAAGAAGTACAGTATCCTCCACAAGTGGGGGCGGGGCGATCGTTCCACGGCGACCAATCACCGTTGACCGGATGGGGCACCCGGTTGGAGCGAACGCACACACCGGCACGACATTGCTGCAAGGAGTGGTGGTACATGTACTAGAAGTAAACTGAATAGTCACATAAACTAAGCATGCTAATGGCATCGTATACTATGCTCTGCTGTGTTTAACATGTTTCACGTGACTGTGCAATTGACCAACAGTATAGAGGGGGACTCAGATTTGTGTTTGAATAAAACTGTAGTTCAACTATGCTTCTTCATAAAATGTGTACATGATAATAATAATAAACATAATATTAAAGTTTATCATTATAATGATGGACCAACACTTCACTTATTTAAAATTCAGATGTGAAAGGGGTATGTCACAATCTTGCGAAAATCAATAGATCGAATCTGTGCTTAAAAAGTATTCCACTTTCTTTCAAAAATCTTTAAATCAATACCTGCATCCACCCGCAATAGCTTCCTTCCAGAGCGGGATGGGCCGTTCGGATAACCCCCTCACCGTTTCCACACCACACCATCGAACACACATCCTGAAATATTCACATTCAGTTGTATTGTTTATTTATTTTTCTAATCCTATTATTCTCACGACACTTATACCAGTGCACATCTTGTTAAAAAAGATTGGGGTCTACGGAAGGTTCACTTGCGTGATGTAATGGCGAAGAGAAGAGAATACTTTAACTGCGCACGACAAAATTTCTCAAGTTTAAAAGCTCTTGTCAATTGCTTGTTATACCTTCAGTTCCTGTCCATCTTTCAGCTCGTGCTTCCAACACTCCCCATGGAATATCTCACATTGTTCGTCTAATGTGAAGATTTGTCCTGGGTTATCCTGGAGTAAAACACAATTATTACAATTGAGATATTTTTATTCTCGACCTCTGACTCCGTTGAAGACTAGCTTCAATTCGACTGATGTATTTTTTAGATTGATTGCAAGCAATTCGCCATTGAAATATCTTCAAAATGGAACCTAATTTGCGTCAATGAACTGACCCTCGGCTTCGCACCTGAGTACGTATGTTAGAAGATCCCCGCACCCTCATCCCATCCTGCGTTTTTCGCCCTGCCTCACTATATCTTGTCTATTACATCCCGGAGGGATGTGAGAGCAGAAAAATAGCGTATGTTTGAGGAGAGATGAAGGTACCGGATATCTTCTCGCATGCGTACTCAGCTCATTTCCAACTGATACGAATCTCTGCTTCAGCTTTTATACTGTATAATTGGTAGCATCTTTATAAGACATTGATTGGTATTGATTCATAATTTTATAGATATTGATTGATAATTTGGTTTTGAATGTTTGAGGTAGACCACCAACCTGATCTTTGAACACCATGTTCTGTTCTTCGATCGGAGAGTCCATGAGACAGTTCGGAGAGCGGAAGTCCGTACCCAGATGCTGCAACAGAATTTTGGTTTAGTCTTCGGTGAATCAAAACAGCGACATACTGTATACTATGATTTCTTCTGTGTAGAATGTTTTCGACCACATATTTTCACCACCAAACACCGCATTTTGGTAACAGAACACAGTTGTTGTATTTATGGAAAATAGAAAAAAGAATACTGCCCAGAACTCGTATTTGTACAGTACGTTTCCAGTGTATGTTCTCTCTTTCTGTTGTGTTCATAGTTTGCTTCGGTTGTTCCGAACTTCGTTATTGTTGACGTGTGTTGGAATCAAACTACAACAAAAATTTGCTCTCAAAATTGTAAGTCAATAACAGGATAGATATATTGATATTCTCCACCCACCCCAATGAATGACGTCATTTCGTAGACTGAACAACTGCTCCAGCTCGTCTTTCCTGACCCGACAGACGGACTCATTATACAACAACCGAGGTCACACGTGTTATCTCCGTCGTGGTACATTCCCAGACTGTAAACATAGAGTTTTGTTCACACATTGTGTTCGTTATGTAGTCTGATTCTAGCTATAACAATTACTCAACAAATTGCACATATTTCATTCCATCGGTTCGCGTTCAATAATCAACGCAAAGAACAGTACAAACTTGAACAGTATGAAGTTTGTCTTCATGATGACTATTGACTATAGCGTATAAAATAGTCACGAAAAACACCAAAAACTATGAAGAGTTGTCGTTATTTACCTTACAAGTTATGTGTTTTACACGTTTTCGCGTGAATCTGTACCTGTGTCCCATTTCGTGCGTGACGACGAAAACACTTCCGAAGTCGAGTCCTTCGTTGATTGTACAGGACCGGAGGCCACTGCACATTCCCTTCACCGGCGCATAGCCGGCTACAGTGTGCAAATTGTCACGGTATAGGTCGTAGCTGGAAACGATAGAAGCTGATGAACAAGGACACAAATTCGACGCAACTTACTAAAAACTTAACGTATCTTACCAAACCTTTTTTGTTCAGTCGTTCCAACAGTTTTTTTTCCGAATTCTGTTTTCATCTGAGTATACTTGTCAACATAGTTATTAGTTTAGTTTCTCCGAACCTATTTTTTTTAAAGTATATGTTTGTTTCAAAAAAACACATTTAAATTCCAGCTGACCCCGAGAAAAGAAGTGCATGGTCCCAATGTTTTGGATCGTCGTCTCGTTGCGGGTTTATGTTGTGTTGATATTCACAGAAGGCGTCCAGAAGGCGATCCACGTCTCCAGAGGAGTGGGACGACGACGACAAAGATGTCATCTAAATCACAATGTTTCGAAGAATGTTTACTTCGAGGAAACACTGATGAAATCAATTCTTGGAATGAATATCAAGACTCTTTTTTTTGCAAGTCAAGAAGGAACCGAAAGTCATTGCAACTTTAGTTCGCCGTGAGCATAAGCTGTTTTGCATAAATTAACAACAGGTGGAATGTGTTGATGGTGTTTTATGATTGAAATTGCATAAACATAGTAAACAGTCTTGACGTTGCTAGGTAACTACGTCTTAAAAATGTGTTGTCTAGAACGAGAACAATAGTTTCATAGATGGCTAACCGGAGGCGTCTTCATGACCTCGTATCTGACTACTCGAATCTGAATCTTCGGTTGAATCGATCGTTGAGTGTACAAAATATCTATCTGAAAAGTGCAACTGTTTCATAATTAAAACGTTGTTACCTGAGTGCTTCGGCTGGTTGTTTCTGTTTGTTTCATTGACTGAGTATCTGAGCACTGATGGAACACATATAGACTAGTAGATTGAAAATTGTATTTCGCAGGTCTCATTCGGCATTCCCCTTTCGATTTAGTACCTGTTAGTACGAAGCCGATCTACGAAAATGGTTTTTGTGGTGGACTTTTGATTTTGAAGAACCAGTAAGACGTGTCAAATTCAATTCGTCACACCACAATGTTGGTATAAAATGTTATTGTACCATTTTTCAAGTGTAATTTGGAGAAAAATCAATGTCTCACGTTATTAACAGCTGCCAGGATGAATTTGTGTAGTTCGGCGTCGGCCAGTCTCCCGTGCATTTCTTGGAAATGTCTCCACAAGGCGTCGTCGGCAAAAACAGCCAACTCGATGGTCATGAAGCCATTTCTGGAGCATTTAATTGTTTGTTCGTGTTTGTTGTTTATTGTTGTCGATAAGAAGCATGTTGTTTGTTCGTGCGAAAATATGTTATCAAAAACATTTTGCTCCACGGTTTAACGTAGTTTAACGGGTAGGAATCATCGGGACAATAACACGTGAGGAAACAGAGGGCTTTCCAGAATACATGAAATAATACGAATAACTCGTCAATATCCTACAACGACCTCGTATTCCTAGAGGTTGTGTGTAGAAGACGCCATAAACACAAGGGAGCGTATAGCATTTGAAATGAAATGAAGGGTGATAGGATATTCCCTGGCAATTTGTTTCTGTTTATGTACTTACTTCATGACAGCCATTCTCTCGTACGGCTCGTGTGTCAACAACGAACTTCTCCGATATCGATCCTCGGGGAATGGGTCCGACGAAGCATCTGAAGTAGTGAAGTTATCACAGACGTAAACTAGAACTTCCTGGCACTTTCATCTCAATCTAGGACTCGCTCTGCCTTACTGTATCTGTAAGAGCAAAGAAATTGCGTGTATTCGAAGAGGCGCATGATGGGATAGAGATCACGGGTTGTAACATAGGTACTCATAAACTCGTTCCCTAACACATCAGAATCCAGAACATACACGTTTCACGTGGTATTTAGAACGGAAAAGAAAGAATCACCCAATGCAGAATAATTAGAAAGAGTCACTCTCATTACTTTACTCTATTTCACTCTCTAAGACTACACTTTCTGAGAACTGACCAAATAAACACGTATGTCCGTGGTCTTCATACCCAGAAGACCTCTTGTGGATGACGTGTTCTTTCCTCTTCTCTTCATCTGATGCGGGTACGAGACGAGGTTGAATCAGGTAGAACTCCCCCCACGCAGAGATAATCATGCCGTGCTGGAATTATATAATAACTATATTATAATTTCATTATTACTTTAGAATGGAAATAGTGTAATAAGAGAACTACAAATAAGGTAGTATCGCATTAAGATCTTTTTCTCCCCTAAAAAAATGAAAGGTGTCAATTCAATTCAGTGATAAAGTATCCACTTCTGGCTAGCCCGATTGGTTTGTTAAGTTAGCACTGAGTTTTAGACCCCTTTAAGGTTACTACGTGATATTTTGAAGAAGTTCATCGTTCAACGCGAGAGCAGGCGATTGTTTCGCAGTCTTAAGCGAAAAGAGCACAGAAATGCTGAATATTTATTATTTCTCTCTCCGGTTCTTGTAAAGACATACCTTATCGTTTCCACATCCGGTCAGAGCAATAGTCGATCCATTGTGAGATAGAGAATGTCCCTGGTAGAGACAGTGTGTGGAACGAGGAGACGCAGACATGGAAGAGTTCTCGGCATCACGAACAATTGAATGGAAACCTGGAGGTGAGAGAAGGATGGAAACTATCATCATTCAAAAAAGTTCTTGCACATCGTGTTATACTAGAAGTAAATTGAATAGTGACGTGAAGTTAGCATTCAAATGAGGCATCGTGCTTTTCGTTATTGCACGTTTCTGAGTTCAGCTGTGTTTAACATGTTTCACGTAACTGCGCAACTGACTAACGATATACACAGATAGATATAGGTGAAACACAGCAGGGCGAATACAACGAGAGCTGCGGTACATACTAGAGTTTGGTACGTTTCTGCCTGCCAGTATTTGAAATTGAATAAACATTTGCTTACTATTCCAGGTGGCACTAGTACTCGCGCACAGTATAACTCTGCAACTTTCATGAGACTTTTCAACAATAAAAATTGGAATCATCAGTTTTTCTGTAATCTTCTGTACTGTACTGTACGACATATCTACTGTGAACGACAAAGTACTACTTGAACGCGTGTTTTCGTTATATTTTCACAATAAAAAGTTATTCAAGAAGTTTCAAGAAACGTGGTAAGTGCAATGGGTACCAGGGACTGTATCTTACCGGGAGCCAGTATTTCGTTCTTGGCTTCCATCCAAAATCTTTCCAATTTCCCATCAATCGTGACGTCATAGAAGAAGCCCCGCCCAGAATTGGTGACAGATGGTTTGTCCAGCCAGTATTCCGGTACTGAAATGATGTCATGGATAAAAACTGTGGACACAACCGTTTTCAGATAATGTATATTCACTTCAAAAATGTGCGGAAGTTTTGTTTGTCATTTTCGACAGTTTAAGCATGCTATATTGAGGCATCGTGCACTTCATCATAGCACGCTCTGAGTTCTTCTGTGTTTTACATGTTTCACGTTATGTCGTGTTCTTAACTGACTAACAGTATATCACATGTATCATTTTGTTCGTTTCTTTTCAACTCACCCTTTTCCCGACTTCTCGTTCCGAATATGTGATGCAGCATGAGCTCGTTCATCTCATTGTGAACAGAATCACATACATGAAAAACAACAATACTTCCACGTAGCAACAGAATGCACTCCGTTTGTTTTAGTTCCGTACGGAACGGTTTTTTCGAATAGATAAATTTTGGACACTGGCATTGAAGTTATGCCCAAAAGTTACAAGCTTTAATCCTTCTTCTGTTCTATAAAGTGTTTGCTCCTAGTTCCTAATGTTATTTAGTCATATTTTCTCTTTTTTCAAACAGAACAACAATTCCAGGAGCAGAAGAAAACAGAGTATTGATGTTTCAAGCTTGTTTTCGTTTAGCGAATTACGTAATTGTCGGTCAAATTAGGCAATTGTCTCAATTAGCCACGACGGTTCGGGAACAAACCCGTTCGTAATCGACCATGTTTGTGAAGACAATTGAAACCAATCGTTTTCAAATTTTATGGGCACGTTGCGCCACATTCCACTACTTTAGTGAAATGTTCGGGAACTTTTTACTCAAGTGGCAGGATAAAGAAAAATAGTCGCAAGCCATGTGGTCACGAGCTTTCACGTTCGAGTTCGCGCCAAACGAGCAGAAATCACTGATATTGGTTTACGTTAATCAGACACTCTTGGGTCTGCCTTGAAGTTCACCGAAAAGAAATTAGTTAATCTAGTTAAAATAGACAGGAGTCAAGTAAAACACGTTAAACATTGTTGGTGAATAAATCGAAGTGAGAGACACTACCAAGTTCTAAATCATAAAATCATCGCAACACTGGGTTATTAAAATTTTGGTATGATCTTCTCTGGACGGTAATATATTCGCGCCTGATAAGAGATTCGCGAACGTTTATAGTTTGGTAGCGAATCAGCAGTCCGCGGTAAGAACATTAGCGCCAATTTTATGATAGGCCAGCTACAAAAGCGAAACAGCATGGAAGTCAATAAGGACGCAGACATGCTGAGGCAATCTGCGTATCTCTGACCATCACAGCCTCTCGTCGACGCCAGTGCCAAAATAGCTAGCCAATTGGCTGGGAATTGTCTGGGGCAGTTTCAAGCGTAAGCTACCAATGTTTTGTCGGAAATCATACGTCGGTCCCTTTTGCTGGTATATGATTTTTTAGTGTTTTTTTTTTCTGACAATTAATATTTTTCACAAACCTGTGCCAGGCAGATTAAAAAGTAGGCAAACACCCAGCCAAATGAAGACATCATTGATACATTCCAATTTGTATATCTGGAAAGGTTACAATTTTGAAAAATGACTCCAACGAACTAAAAATAGTGAAACTCGGATTTACAGAAAATAATTTTGAGTTATACCATTCATACATAACACACACTATTCATAATATAAACAATAAAGTGTGGAACACATTATTAATGAATGAGGGCATCTGGGTTCTGATAAGCTTAAAACCATTTCCAAGTTCCATAGATCTATTCATCCTCCTGGGGCCAATTACACAAGCAACTGGGTTGATATCAATCAAAGAGCAACCCGGTTGCATTTGTAAAGAAAATTAGGTTGCTTTCCGAAACAACCGAAAGGCAACCAATATGCTTTTTAGAACCAATAAACCTTTCTTTACAAAAGCAACAGCTTTGTGTGAAGTAATAGAGCTTGTTGATTTCATTATCAACCAGGTTGCTTTTGTAAAGAGAGGTTGGTTTTGGTTGCCTTGGAAATCAACCGAGTTCTTTTTACAAAAGCAACCGGGTTGCTTGATATCAACCCGGTTGCTTGTGTAATCCGCGTTTAAAGTAATTGCTGCAGCGCCTTACTGACTCACACCTAGGTGTGTACGAATATTTCCGATTTCCGAATCTAGTTCAGAACGCTACTACGCATATAGCTGAGAAACGCAATATATGTTGCCGTTCGACTAGATAGCACGAATGTTTCATATCAGGTATAAATAGGAAGTACAGCACCTCGTTTTTGTACGCGAAGGGCAGAAACTGTTCACGGGTCGTTACCCTCCGTAGAAAGGGAAGGGAAAAGCACATCATATTGTTGTTTGTCGAATAAAAAGTAACCTTCGCAGTAAAAGAGAAATGAGAGAGAACGTGTCATGTGAAGGTAATGCTTTATGCGAAAAGACAGAGAACGCGATAGAGAAAAGGCACAAAACACAGAATCAGAAAGAGGGAGAGTGAGAGAGAGAGAGAGAGAGAGGGAGAGACAGAGAGATAGATAGAGAGAAAGAGAGAGAGAGAGCGATAAGGAGGAGCAGCAGCTAGATTAAAAAAATGTTGTTTGCAGTAATTTCAGAATCCTCGCAGGTTTGGTAGTTGAACTATTTTCGATTATAATAGAATGGAATATATATTTAACAAATTGATTCAGAAACAAATGTACAAATGATTCAAAATTGACAAAAAAGACCGAACCTCACTTTCTATTGTATGAAACTGTCGATATCTAGAGTGTTACACGAGTGAGCTGAATGTGAAACAGCAAGCTATAGTGTTCGCTCTTGGCAGGTCCATGCGGGTGTATATTTCCCCACTGTGTTTGTAGTTTGATCTCGTTGCTTTTCGGTCGGAAAATGAGAATTGTGGCACGTATTCAGATCAGACCAAACTACAACCTAGATTTCGTCACTCCTACCCCGCTATGTCGGTCTAGCATGGAGTTTCGAAAGGTTTTCATCAGCGCAATGAATTGAAAAGTCAGTTTTTGCTCACATTACATTTCAATGACAGATAAGCTTCCGAAGTGAAATGAAAAGCCGCCAGTCACTTTCGAAACAGATATCGTCGGTTAGTTTAACCACTTCCTGGATCAAAGTCAACTTGAAAAATATTATTGACGTGCAAATTTGCATTTTTGTAGCAGCGTGATACAGAAACGTGACGAACTATGATAACCGTCACGTGCAAAACTTATACAGTCGCGAGCGAACAAAGTCAACTTGTAGTCTGATATGGAAAGCATACTACCACACAGGATCAAACTACAAACACTGCGGTAGCCCCAGAAAGGTAGAAATGCTGCGACAAACTGTGAAACTAGTTGCAACCAAAAACAGAGTCATACAGGCGTAAAAATGAGTGTAGATTTAGCCTGCATTTGCGGTAATCTAATTTGTAGAATGAGAAGTGCAGGAAAATTCACAGGAAAGTGACAAGAGTCCGGTATTTCAGGTTGCAAGAAGTTTTCAGACTAGAGCCCATGTAGAGCTGCTGACCAGGCAGCAGCTAAAATGAAGTTGTGAATTGAGAAATCGGCTGGTAATTGGTGTGCCAGGTAAGTGTAACAGAAGGAGAAATGATAGTGCAAAAGAAACGTATTTCGATCCACAGAAACTGTTTTGAGAAAGAAGAGTAAAACGGGAAACCGACTTGAAACCACACGATCAGCTGGTAGGCAGGGGCTGAATATAGAAAGTGGACGAAATAGAGAAATGCGAGGGTTGGATGAGATGAGTAAAAATAAAATAGTTCAAGTTATTTACACATTATTTCGAAGTTAGCAATCATGGTATTGCAACAATGTAGAGAGAGAGGGGGAGGAGAGAGAAAGGGGATAAAGTGAGAAGGAGGCTGAAGAAGAAAATGGAGGGGGGGAAAGGTATCAAAAAATGCAGCAATGCAACTGAGCAACATTCCCGGAAGCGTTAAGAGTTCTTCAAATAACCAGAGTACAACTCGGTTACTACTACGAGGCGAAAAACATCGATGTGTGTTTGAGCATGACAAAACTGAGCAGTGCCGTACGTTTTGACCACGCTAGCTGGGCGAGGACTAAAATCAGTCAACTTCGTGAAAAATACACTTGGCGCTGCTTTATATTTCAAAAACTATCATCCCCCCAATTTTCTGAATCATTAGCGGCTCGCCGATGAGGCACCAGAACCAGATCTTACAGGGAAAACATCAGCTTTTCGAGAAAATCGTGGTTTGACTTTCACAAAAATCGCATTCTTACTAGCAGCAGTTTTCATAGGTCGTAGAGAAAGTCGTTCACAAAAAAGTGACATTACCAACTTTTTGTTAATTTCTTTCGTCTGTGTCCTTCAACGCACAATAGAGAGTGTGACTGTCTTACAATTACACTGATTTACATAGAATGTAGACATCAAACAACTGAACAATCGATAAATTAGACCTAGATTGGTCAAACTATACTCCACATCTGATAAACTGATGAATTCGGTTAATAATCGAAGACCTTTCTGAAACTTCTCAGAGAGGATATAAATCATCAATTAAGTTGTATTAAAGGTTTATAAGCGGATGCACAACTAGATGAATTGTACCATCTAAAGAGTACAGTTCTATTTGCGTTGTATTCTAGTCTGCACAGAAAGCGGAGTTTCCAAATAGTTATTTAGAGCATCAAAACACGAAAATCAAACTAGAAACACAGCAGACCTGGCCAATGTGTACGGGATCAGCCTTCCTTTGCATAAAATGTAGTCCTACACAACCTACTAAAAAGGAGAAACCATAAAATGAGTATTGTATTAGCCTGCTCTGACGGAACATACTCTCACACTAGAAGGGGAAAACCATAAAGTTCGGTGTAGAACGTACTGTCGGACTCCTTTTTCCAAACTTGTTCGCAGCTTTCGATTGGTGTACAACGAAGACGAGACAACATGGCACCAACAACAAAGGTTCGCAGCAGGAAGTATTATAGGAATAAACAACATTTGAGTTGTAGTTTGATATCGATACACGCCTTAACTTACAAGTTTCGACCAAAAACGGGATCAAACTAATATATTCCCAATGGAATTGGACAACATACACCGTAAAGACTCGCTTTAAATGGAGGAAACCTTGATAAGTACTTTTATAATGTAGAAAACTATCAAACGTGAGGACACATCAGAAATGATCAGAAAACAATACACAATATTGAAGCGCGTAATGTAATTTCTTGTACATTTTGTATGAACTTCAGAACTAGCAGCAGACTATTTTAGAGAAAGAAGTAAAAACACAAAAGTGATTGTAATGTAATTTCTTGTACATTTTTTAAGAACAGAATTGGCAAAAGACTCAGAATGGTAGTTTCAAATACAATGGTAATTCTCATGTAATACGGTTGAGAGTGGCCAGTAGGTGTTGGTATTAGAATAGCCTCGGGCACAATAGCCCCCATCTCAACGTGCGTATTATCTATCTCTCGAGCGAATGGCGCGAAAAAAAACGAAAACTTGAACAACGAAGAATTGTGGCCGGCTAGTACAGTCATTAACCAGTTGTAGTAGGATAATAACAGATATATAGGAACGAAGAAAACATAATACAAAGTAAATTGTTGTTTTAGAAGAATATATGTAGATTGTAGCAAAATGTTATTTTTCGAAATGTAAATTTCACTTACTAATAGGGCGCTTACCAACGTTAGTTATAGTTTGATAGCGATACTCGGCAGAATTTACCATATTGACCGTGAAGCAACAGAATCAAACTACAAACACAGCGGAATAGAGCAAAGTACACCGTATAAGCCTGCTTTAAAAGAGCTAACCTATAGTACAGGATACAGGAGAACATTTTCTTACGATTATGTGGACCAATCCCGACGCATCGGTTCTTTAAACTGCAACTGGATGTATTGCAATTCAAAGTACCGAAGCGTTGGGATTGGTCCACATAGTCGTCCTTCTTTAAGGGTCATTATTGACCGCATGGCAGCATACCTACCCTTAGGTTTTAGAACTACCTTGATGAGATTTTTAATGGCTGACAAGTAGTTTAACAACAATTTCGTTGATTTATTCGCCAAACAGACCAAGTACACGCGAATGATGGCAAAAGGAAGAACAAAGACGCGCGGCTTCCACAAAAACTTCTATTCGTTTCAGTTTTTTCGCGAATGGACCAGAAAGAGACTGTTAGCCGCCGTTCAATTGCAATTGAGAGAGAATAACCGTGATAAGATTATATTATTTGGAATGGGTGTGAAAGGAATTTTGGAGAAATATGTCGTTAAAAATTTAGAATGCGGAAGTGCGCTTAGATACAATGATACATAGATTATTCAGTTAAACTCTCCTATGGCCGTTTTTTGTGAACTGGATCAAAAGACTCTAATGCTTTTCCTTTCAGAGAGAGCACAGAGTTTACTCAACGTTAATTTTTCGTAGTTTGTAGTAATGTTCTACATTTGCACCAAAACTCTTGAAGTTGCTTGTTAACTTGACCAAAACATATATGTACACTAGAAGTTAATTGAATAGTCACGTAAAGTTGGCCTTCTGATGAGACTTCGTGCACTTTGTCGTTGCACGTTTCTGAGTTCTGCTGTGTTTAACATGTTTCACGTGACTGTGCAATTGACGAACAGTATACTGTAAGATGTCTACTGTCTAGGTTCGTATTGGCGCGTAGACTATATATGTAGTTAGGTGTCGTGAATACCTCTCTACTAGCATAATAGAAACAAGCAGTTGACCTCAATATTTCCGGTTTTTATAGACGCAATTCCAGACATTTCCTAATTGCCGACACTTGAAATTATTCAACCTCGCCAAGAACGAAGGAAAAGTCTGAAGCTATCAAATTGACACATAAAAAGTGTTCAAATGGTCAAGATTGTAATAAACGTTCCGTGAGTAAACTGAACAGTCATTGTACTGACAGCTAACTCTTCCTGTCTGGCAACAGTGTAATGAATTCGTGACACCCTTTGCTTGAAAAATGAAATTATGACTTTAAAATACGGCAGACATGCGACTTTGATGCTTTTAAAGGACTTGAATCGGGCCAGACTCTCTTACTGCCTCATACTAATAACCAGCGGGAGAGAAGGGTTTGAAAGCAAAATCTTCATCACGTAAGTAAATAGTTGGACTAAGCATGACATAAACTATCGATAAAAGTTATATTATTGGATACTTTTGAAGTTCCATCAAGTTTTACTGCGAAAAGTGCGAGTTCACTGCTTTTATAGGACTTAAATCAGACCAGCTTCTATTACTGCCTAATACCGATAACCAGCGGGAGAGAACGGTTTGAAACGAAAAGTAGGCGAAGAAAAAACATGGAACCGGCTTGGAAATAAGCATGGCGAGATCGAATAGCCGCTTAGTGGAAAACCGTCTAAGAATCTCATTGACGGAAAGATTGAGAAATACAATGAACCCTCTAACTATCTATATCCCTCTCTCGCTCTAAGAATGGTATCAACTCTCTCTCTTTCTATCTCTTTAATTAAGATTCTCTCTCTCTAAACTCTTCAAGAATAGTCTCATTGACGAAAAGATCGAAAAACCCAATGAACTGCAGCCAAGTACAGAATTTCTTTGAAACATGTGATACGGTGCGGAAATAATCTTAAATATAGTTTTGAAATTCAAACTAAGTGATATATCTACGCATGTGTTGTAATTTCTTCCAAAGGCTAGCCTACACGATGTATCTTGCTTGCCCTATCCTCCTGTGTTTGTAGTTTGATCACAGCGCTTTCCAGTGGAAACGCGAATATTACTGATGTGTACGCCGATCAAAACACAACTCGTGTACTATCACTCCCCATAAAGTTGTCTTCACACGTAACTATCAGTTTTTCGATTACTGGTCCGACCTTAGTTAGAGGTTTGTGCTACGTGTAACTTTTACTCCCCCCCCCCCCCCCCCGGCATTGAAGCTGAGAGTGTCGTATGTGCAGATGTTTAGTAATTGGTAAAGTAAATCCGGTGTTTTCACTACCTGTGATTATTCCTCTATCATATGCATAATAAATTGATAAATAAATATCTCTCATCGCTTTACTGCTCTGTACTTCTCTACAGTTTCGGTTCCCAATGTGAGCCTAAAAATAGGCATGGGTTTCCACTTTAGAGTAGACTCCTCGTTGAATTACGACGATTTGAGAGTTAATTCGGTGGAACGCAACGTTGATAGGATTAAATGAAAAAGGAAAGAATAGAGAAGATGGGAATAGTAGAAGTAAATCAACTTGCGTAGGGAGAGAGGGAGAAAGAGAGAGACGAGGGAAACATAGGGAGAAAAGAGGGACAGAGAGCAAGACAGGGACGTGAGAGAAAACTAGGAAGAAATGAGAGGTGGATACGGAAAGAGAGAGAGAGGCGAGAGAGAATATTCATCAAAACCTATGCAGATCGTTTCTGCTCTGATTCTCGGAGAGGGAGGGAAAGGGAGAAGTCGTTAGAAATGACCTCCGACGGGTTGGCAGGTTCCCTTTGAAACCGACAGTTTGCTGTCAATTACCACCAGCCAGCCGGATTCTCATTTGCATAAAAAGGTCACTTTTCGCGTCCACTTTCTCTCTCTTTTTCTTTTGCACTACCCAACGGTTCTTTCTCTTTCATGGATGCAACTAATGCAACTACAAAATAAGTCATGTTTTGTAGCAGTTTTTCCCCGAAAAACAGTACTAGAAAGTTGAAGAAATCGGTAGGAAAAGGTCACACCATAATATACGAAGTTCGACCGAAAGCAAGGCGACCAAACTACAAACACAGCTCGATAGGACAATATACACCGTATAGGCATTAACTGGAAAGTCGAACTTTATAGAATAGTGAATTATTGCACCGACAAGACAAACATTATTGCTAGATGCTACCGTGGATAGCGGGAAGTGGAGATATTTGAAACAAAGTCGGGGCCAGTCAGTTTTTCGTCGAGATCCAATGGGAACGGGTTCGTACATGTAAAAGGAACAAAAAACGAGGGCTGGTCAGATGGTCGGCTATTTTGGGTTCGGCACACCTTCTAGAAGGAAAATCACATCACTGATTGGATAGTTTGAGGTTAATATAGGCAATATTATTCTGACTTGCACTCTTACAGACACTCTTTCTGTGTCTCACATTTGATGTAGCATTACGTGATCCCAAAAAAGAGCTATCGGAGTGTTATATAAACTCATTGCACATCTTCATGTCAAATTTGGTAAACCGTTACACTATCTATTAACTTCTTCTTTCTCATTTGTTTTTATATGCACTCAACTTTCTGTTCAACACAACAAATCTTCATGATATCTAGAAACACAGACAATAATACATAGATGGCAGATGTAAACAAGGTAAAAATGAACAACGGCTGAAAATGTCTGAAAAATGAAAATTCAACATGAATACATGACATTGAGCAATTAACTCCTGAATACCGAGCGTAATACACGTAACCACGTTAAACCCTTCAACTTAAACTAGGGTGGCGAGAAAGCAGAGACACAAAGAAAATTAAATGACACAGAAAAATGTACATTTGGGCTACTATCATTTGTACATGCTATGAAATACCTGAAAAACAACAGAACAGGCAGAAAACAGAAAACTCTAGAATTCATAGTAGAGACAACGTAATATATTCTATACTCTCTCGAAGGAGTAGCGGCAATTCGCTGGCATCAAGAAGCGATGAAGACTGAAAATACAAAATAACTAAAGAATTTCAAAAAGTTGCAAATTTGAACAAACAATAGTATGTCATTTCGAGAAGACAACTCTTCAAGCGTTTTCCAACCCCAATAAATGCTGCTCGATAAAATGTGCAACTAGCAAGTTTAGAATATTTATTAGCGAATCGCGATTCAACACGTGGCTCCTCACAATTCTATTGTTATGTGTCTATTGAGAAGAAAAAACAAACTGTGGGAAAATGTCATAAAGTGTCACTCACCGGGTAATAACATTGAGAATCAGCACATTGAGAAGAAGCATAATGAATCCAAATAGAGCGATAGTGATACCAATTCCAATCTCCCCTGTAAAATAGACCGAAATAAACGAAAATAACAAACAAACTTAATTAGGAAAACAAGCAATGTTCCCCTTGTTATTCCATAAAACCCGTTTTTAAATCACCCAACCGGATAACCAAATTCCAGTTACATCTTAGAAGTTCACCCATTTTTCAGGAATCGCTTAAACACAGCCCTTCACACGTATTAAGTTAAGTGACCGGGTGGTTAATTAAATGGTTCAAACCCAGTTAACCTATTTCCATCATCGCTATTTATTTATATTCACAAAATGTGGCACTCCTTCAGAGTAAGAGAAAAAGGCAAGGTGCGAAAATGAAATAAGACCGTAGTTGTTATTAGGAGACAAAGAAATTTTCTATTTGTTTATTCGGTGTTGTCACCATTATGAATTTCTTTAGTTCCTCCTTTCTCTTTCGGGCAGGCTGCTATGGTAAGATGACATGAAAGATAAGAGAGCTTGGCGAGATTCGCTAGCCCTCAACGGAATTTCGCTTCGGAGAAAAAAAAACTAGACAACGCAGATTCGTTTTCCTACACAAATACATACTTACAATCGAAAACTTTCTCAAACGATTCGAATAACGCAAAAAAAGAGTCAAATTGCGCAGAATCATTAACGAATTAAACTAGCAGCTGGTAGGAACTTGAACAGACTAGCAGCGTAAATTCGCGTGATCCTACGTCAGAGGTGTGCACAATCCTGAAAGTTTTTCCCGGAAACTGGTTCATTTTAGGAACATTTATAGATTTAGTTTTTCAATGTTTATCCGTAAAGAGATATTTTGACATAATTTCGAGGAGCGATCTTGGCTATCTCAGTGAAAAGCATTGACTCACCGCTGGTGGTGATTCTGGTTGAATATTCGGGTGGTACCAATTCCTGGATGACGTCATCAGCTGGTCCGGAAAATCGACCCAGTCGATTGAATATCCCGAGGAGAAGGAAGCCACAGGAGATACACGCCTCACACATGATCAGCACAAACTGAAAACAAACGGTTTAGGAGGACATGACTATAGGGCTTGTTTATCTTGTCTATACACGAACAAGTTTGAAAAATATTTTTTTTCTAGTTGTTCTTCCAATCGAACGAATGTAAGTTTTGATCTTCCCAATTCAGCCTATATGTTGTTTGTTACACCATCCCGCTGTGTTTGTAGATTGATCCTTGTGTTCAAAACACGTGGAATGACGATGTGTTTTGAGATCAAACTACAACGACAATTGGATTACTCCCTGCAGGCCAGGATTCGATAAAGTATATATGGTATACTGTTCTGGACCTAAGAAAATCCAGAGAAAAAGCATTGAATACCAGACTGCAACAGCGTTGAACATGTGAGAACGTTTCACTCTCTCAAAAAGATGAAGCCACATCTCCATGATGGGCGAGAAGCATCTTTTCAGCGTCTAAAACTTAGCACCACGATGATTGATAACTAGTTAACCACTGCTATATCTATTTGTGAGTATAAACAATAAATATATGAAAAGAATGAACTCTTACCTGGTTTATCATGTAGGGGATCAGCAAATGTCGTCTGTTACTCAGAATAGCAACGAAGAGACCAATCGAGCACACGCAATGCCAGACAATGACAGACAACTGGAAATAATAAAATATAGGAACTGGTCATTGAAAAAGGATAAAAGTGTCTCTATTTTTATAATCTGGAACAAGGTTAAATTTCCAATACGGAAAGTAAACCGTTTTGTATTGTCCAACAAAAAGAATCCCACTTCTATATTTTTGAATGGCCAGCTCATAAGATTGTATGAGATTTCGCATGTCCCGAGGAGCAATATTTGAGTACAATCTGGGTACAAC
The DNA here is from genome assembly GCA_964036275.1 of Litoditis marina. Taxonomy (NCBI): domain Eukaryota; kingdom Metazoa; phylum Nematoda; class Chromadorea; order Rhabditida; family Rhabditidae; genus Litoditis; species Litoditis marina. The sequence goes on along the minus strand of OZ038434.1, from coordinate 2,243,455 downwards.
ACTACAGGATGAAATGCCATTTCACGTTTCCCATTTACCAAACACCAAAATACTGACAATACAATATGTTATTGACCTCTTGACCTCACATTTCATCGAATAAATCTCCCAATAATGCATGGTGCTCAATTTTGGTCCCTAGAACTTTTCAAGCAATCACTCGACAATCAAAATCGTCCAGTTTCACATACTCAAAGGTTAAAAACACCTTAGTACTTTGTGCAAGTTCGCTCAACTGACCCTGAAGATGGAATAGTCCGGGAAGTCGGAGAGCAGCATGAGACGGAGTAGATACAGTACCTCCAGGTCCTCGGAGAACAGAACATACTTGAAGATGATCGAGATGAAGGAGCAGAGAAACAACGAAAAGGCGCACAGCTGGAAAACAACATTTTCAATCTGACGGATAATTAACACCATTCCGTTCACAATATTTCCCTAATGGAAATGAAAAACTAAAATATACCGAATAGCGAAGAATAGCGGAGTTTCAAATCAAGTTCATGACTAGAAACGGTATTCAACAGAACTTGATTAAAATGAGTTTTTAAAAAAAACAGGAACAAGTCGAGAAAATTTGTGAACTCCCGTATTCTAGAAACACAACATACGCGTCGCCCAACTCAAATTTCAACAGAACTAATCGAGAATCTCTGAAAACAGCGGTGCAGTGATCAGTTTTGGTAGAATAGGGCTTATTTTCAATTTCAACCACAAAAGTTGCAAGTACTAGCCACAAGAATGAAGTTGAAACCCATTCTCACCTTGGTGTGACAGCAGCAAATGGACGAATTTTCCCGGCGCCGCGAATTTCTCTCATTTTCTGCGTGTGGGGGAATCAGATGTCTGAAAGAAAGAAATGAACCATGATCAGCTACGAATATTTTTGGGTGGCGATAGAGAACAGAGAGAGCATAAGAGAGAGAGAGAGAGAGAGAGAGAGAGAGAGAGAGAGAGAGAGAGATAGAGAAAGTGGCTTTTTACCTTTTGAGCGCGGGCGGTCTTCCTTGATTGAAGGAGGGTATGGTGGAGTAGATGATCTCGTCGTCAGACTGGGAGGACATGGTAACTAGATGATCTGGAATGAAAAAAAGTAATATTTAAATCATACAAAATTAACGAGTGAAAGAAAAAAGAGAGTGTGTGAATAGTGAAACGAAAGAGAGAGAGAGAGAGAAAAAAGAGAAAAGGGGAGAGTTTGAGAACAGTGACATGGAAAGGGAGAAAGAAAAGAGATGGGAGGGAAGAAACGAGAGAAACAAGGAATAGAACAAGAGAGAGTGAGAGAGGTGGGAGAGAGAGAGAAAGAGATAGAAAGAGAGAGAAAGAGAGAGTGTGATAGAGGTGGAAATATACAAAGACAAAAAAGATAATCTACTACGAATTGTCGGCTCTTCAAATCGATAGAATAAATTAGAGATGACCTGTGCTCAACTGTATTGTGTCATCAAAGTAGGCGGGATCGCTGACAGCACCGCGAGTTATGTCGAGGAAGAGGAGGGAAAGATGGGAAGAGAGAGGGGAGAGACTCAGAGAGATAGAGATTTGAGAGGGACATCTACCCCTTAGTACCAATTTTACAACAATACAACATTTTCTGTCCAATACGTCAACATTGAGTGATGTGCGACTGTACAGTATAATAGCGAGCTCGAGAAAATGTTGAATTGTGTGAAGAACTATTGACATTTTACATGTCATGTCCGGAAATGTCTTTCTTAGTGAGAATATAATGATAAACCGAAGTATGACGTAAACTGAAACTTGGGCGAGCTGTCAATGTATGCGAAAACGCGAATACTGTACTCAGATGACGAACACTGAACTAGGCTATCTATCTATTATATAAACAATGTATCTAGCCGATGGCATCACGTTCATGAAATAGTAATAAAAAGTGGTTTCCGTGTGAGTCAAACGATATCACGTGCGAATATTCGCTTACTCACATGATACGTACGGATGATTCGTGATGAGAATTTAGACAGGATCGAAAGTGACGTATTAAACAAGCAAATCTAATCAAATACTCGCAACTATTCGGGATTTTTGAATTTTGTGTCAAAAATCCAAAATTCCCATCGAATTCTTGAAGAATTAAATGTATCTTCCTGTTTCATTCACGTCGATATCTCCTGATCAACAAATGTACAGTCAGAAAATTGAAACCAGTAATACAAAGTGGAAACAAATCCAGCGCTCATCAGAAATTATATTAAACTAAACAAACTGTGACAAGTTTATACGCCTTAACAACAGAAACAACAACATAACGATAGTAAACACAAACAATTGAAAGAAAACACGAAGTACTAAAAGAAAATGTCTTTGCATTCAAGCAAACGAGAACAAACTTTGAGATACATATTCTAAACAGCTTACAAATGGGTAAGAGGGAGAGCATTCACCAGTATGAAATGAGCTAGAACAAGACAGTGAGAAATATAAAAACCTAGGCTTACTTTAAAACTTGTAAAACTCCTTGGGTTCAGATTGAAGAGTATAAAGGGGTAGTAAAGTAGCATATAATCGGAAATTTCGGAAACCATTAGAAAAACGTCCTTTGGGAGATTGAATACTAACTCGTATAGTTAAGGTAATAAAAATTGAAAGTGCGCATTTAGGATGAGACAGTACATTCAAAGAAAGTAACTAGTTCCAACCAAGCAACCGTTCCCATAAACGAAACAAACCACTTCAATAACACAAACTTCAAAGTTATAAATTGGGGTTACTCAAAGATTTAAAAAAATAGAAATAATATAGATTAGTTGAAAAAAGGCAAGACCTACTCAGACCTGCCATCAAACCATAGAGGTGGCAATAGCAGTTCTTCGGACGGAGCGTCTTTGGGCCCTTTGGAGAGCAGCTTTTTTGATACCCAAATACAAATAGAACCTGGAAAAGGAAATAAATGAATGATTCACTAATCATTACAATCTCGACCATCAGCGTCCGCGATTTTTTCGCGTGCGTTCGAGAAAGTAACGATGACAAAGACTTTTAAGCCAGCCTCAGTGAACTAACCAGCCCAAACAATTTATCTGCCTACTACGTTCATACACCAGTAAGATCCGACTACCCGAAAAGAAGGAGTCCGTTTTTAGATGTAAACACGTGAAAATCAATGATTTCGCATAAAAGGTAGACCGATTTTCTTGTTTTTAGCTAAACAGTAGTCCGTTATCGATTTTTCTGCCTTTTCGCACAATATTACTAGGGTATGACTGCGTTACCGTCAGTCGTTTTTCATTCTTACTTTTCCTGTTATTTCTTTTGAAGAAATAAAAGAAGGCGTTAGGAAGCACCACATGAAAAACCAGAAATATAGAAAGATATCAATAAGACTTTTGATAGAGCACTTCGCACCGGAAAAAAGTCAGAAAATCCAACTTACTGCATGAACACAGTGAAGAACAAGGAATGCACAAGAAAAAGAATGATCGACGTCTTGAAGAAATGATCAAGAACTGAAAAAAAATGCTATTCGTTGAACAAAGCATAGGTGTAACACCCCAGTTATCTTACCGGGTACCGATAGATCCTCAACTTTTCCCTTAACTGAGCTGTGGAGACCCATGACCTTTCCAGTGTATCTGGATTTGTTTTTATCAGCCAATCAACTAGGAGCGACCTCGAACCTATATCTTTTTGCTTTTTCTGTGGAGCGATGTTCACTTCTTCTTAAAACCCTTCATCCGACACTATTCCAATTGTGAAACGAACTGAAGTGCCATTCATTTTGAACAATCTACTGAAATATTTTTCGATGATAGCTCATATCGAGGTTCGATAAATGAAGGCCATTTCTACAAGTAACCGGGTTTATAGGTAGCCGAACCTTTTTTGGTAACCGGTTGTTCAGGTCGCCTGAGTAGGTAAAGGTAAACTGGAACTAAAAATCTGATACCATATCAAAACAAACACTGAAACTAAGTTTTAGGTTTGAGGTCGAATTGTAGGGTGACCTATTTTTGTTCTAGGTTACCTTCTGGTTACCTACTCAGGTAGGCGAAAAAAGGTTACCAAAACCTACAGTGAGATGTAAAAGTCACCCGAAATGGAATACCTAAAGACTCAACAATTGTTAGCTTTTAGAACTATCACATAGACTACTGTAATGGTAATACAGATCATCCATACCGTAGAACTCAACACGATTGGCGCCAATTCTCTGTTATTATCAAACTACAAAAGCCGAGAGAGCACGCAGGTTAATGATGTCGCAGATATTTGCGTCTCTCTGATCTGTACCATACATCGCCATTCGCCAAGATTTTCAGACGGGTTTTGAAATCTCGCGACCACTCCATCTTTTTTGAGCCGCGATCCCTCCAGAACTGCGACTTTTGTATTCATTTTGTTCGTTCACTGCCAACTATGTATGAAATTTGTCAACTTTCAATTCGCGACCACTATTTTCCACATGAATTTGTTCGGGACCCTCTATGAGGTCTTGACGGTGTATGGATCAGCACACACTCTCGTCGAGACTGCTATAGAAATGGGTTGACCAATTGGCTGGGAATAGTCTGAGAAGAGAAACGTACCGGAACCAACGCTTAGACTCATCGGAAGCCTGAAGAAATAGTGGAGAAAATCCAGCGCTCCTTTCGGAGCACTAACGAGGAAACATCGCACGACCATACACAAGTAAAATACGAAAAGCGCAAACTGAAATATAATTAATGTACCTAACGTTATTTTAGCCAATTTCAATAATACTAAACGTTATATACTAATACTGGAAGAAGCAAAAGACAACGTTTCTACACTCACCAAAATCAAGAAACGTGCTCATTGACTGGCTACTAGTACCGCCGCAAAGTACCAACATACATGCAATACTCAACTCTTTTGAAACGATTTTTTTAGGAAATTCCCACGGCTGTATCGAAGTTGGTAATGTGAAACGTCAATGCCAGTTACCAGCTGTACTCAAGCACCAGTGAAGTTGTCCGAATACCCACAAAAATGAAACGGGCTACTTCTACGCCGAAAACCAGATAATTTGTCTGTTTTTGATGCAAACTCATTAATTTTCATGTGTTTCAATCCAAAAACGGACCACATTTCGCCGAGTAGTCGAACCTTACTGGTACATGACTCATTTGTAGAGCAGGAGAACACAGAGAACCAAGGTTATCGATTGGCTTGACCTGATTTCAAAACATGTTTTTCCCTTCTCTAAAGCTTTCAGTACCGAAGCTGACTAACCTCCATGACGACGATTGGGAGGGCGTACTTCTTTTCTTCCTTATGAGCCGCTACTCAGAGCAGAATCGTGCAGATCAGAGGGATCAGGAAGGCCAGTTGCTAAAGTACACGCTCAGAATTACCACTGAGCTAAACCAGGCATGGTCGATAGTCATACCCCAGCAGTAACGTCCGACTATTCGACACAAAAGAGTCCGTTTTCAGATTTTAACATGTGAAAATTAATGATTTTGCATAAAAATAGACATATTGTCTTTTTTCGGCAAACGGCGAAAAGGTAGCCCGTTTTCTCAGTTGTTATGGCTATTCGGACAACTTTACCGAAGTATGTCAATGGTCGAACCAATGCAGTCGTTCTTAAATTTGGTCCAACCGTGTCCATGAGTACGCAGCTGTGATTCTAATCCGTGTCTCTTTGCACGAAAAGAGGTATTTCTTGTAGGAGAATCATTCCGAAATTCCGATATTTTTTCAGGATTCTCGAGCAGAATTTAAATGAGAAAAGGGACGAAAAACGAAATTCTCACCTTCAATGGAAGATAACCGTGTGCTGAATCAATCAAATCAAGGAGATAAACCACCCAAAACAATTCGACAGAATTGAAGCCAAGCATAAAATCCATGTATAACTTGACGAACGAGAGACCAAGAAGTAGACCGACTGTGAACTATAATAAATCATTATATATGGAAATCGGTAAGCATTTTACATCTTACAGGTTCGCTATTTTGAATTATATGTAACTTGTCTCGATAAGTCCGTAATATTTTCAGTGTTCCAGAAATATCAGTATCACGCTCAAGCCCTAAACGTAACCTCACGTTTGCATAGTAAAACAAATTCCCATTATGGCTTTGCCGAATCCCGAACCGAAATAACTAAGGTAGTAATAGTAATTTTCACCATACTACCACAACTCCGCAACACAAATCTACAGTCAGTTCCATTCAATACTATTATATTCCATTCCGAAAATCATGTTTGAGTAAGTGTGGTGGCATCCCCTCTAGGAATAGTAAGCCACAATCCCTTTCGCTTTTGGCTGTTCTCACAGCGTAAAGCAAATCTTCACCATGAACGTACCAACAACGCAGTGAGCATTTTGACAAAGTGATAAAAGCATACCTTGACATGAATGAAACGACAATGGTATGCGTGGGGATTTGTGTCAGGCATCACACACCAGTAGGACATAGGACTGCTCATCTGAACAACATAAATATGGAAATATCAAGCATCTCATTTTATTTACATTTCCAAGCCGTTATATTATAAATTCAAAGAAAAACATTACCTCTACTCTCAACTTCAGTATGTAAAGTAACCTCAAGTTTCCCGAAAACATTCTTCAGACGATCGGTGATCGTAGTTGGCAGTGGGTTGGTGAGAACTGAGAATTATTCTGAACCTTGTTTAAGTGGTCACCCACCTGGACCCACCACTAGTAAGTTAGATTCAGCCAGAAAATTATGTTATCACATACAACTATGAGATTCAGGGTTCCAATAGGCTGAATAATGAATAAACCGTTTAAGAACAACTCCTGGGAGGGCTTCCCCCCCCCCCCCCCCACCAAATGACCAAATATAATCTGCAAATTGAAAATAATCACATGGTTATTCAACCAATATCCTTCTGGCAACCATTCTACGTAAGACATTTTTATTGACGAAAGATATGCAACAATAACAGAAATGTTTGCTGATGAAACAATAATGAACGATATAAGGGCAGATGAAAACAATGACAACTTCAACTGCAAATGAAATAAACCATGCATTGCAACTGATGTCTGAGCATGAAGAAGCTCATATATGCAGTATGATTGAACAAATGGAGTACATATAAACGATACACAACAACATAGGTAAACGATTAAACTATTGGGTACAACAATAAGATCCATACCTAAAACGACACATGTTTTGAAAAAAAAGAATTAGAAAGACCTTCGTCTTCGAACCAAACAAAGGATATTAGAAGGAATGATGAGGGGAAGTGAGAGTTCAGAGGTAGCACTGATAATCATACAATAGATTCCGTAGCCACGTAGGTGTAATGAGAACGCGTTCTCTCGACGATGGTATCACGTCCTTCCAGATAAAGATACAGCCTGCATACAAACGAATTGTTGGTTACTAACTTACTTTATTATATTTCGAATAATTTTTGAAATTTAGTGCGTGAAATTCTCATTTGTACTTCTGATGACCGTAATGATTGGGTTCCGTACTCGCGATAAACGAGTACCACCTAATCCAAGTTCGAAAGGATGAGACATACATTATACATATACCATATTACGGAAAATAGTACGAATATAATCAAAATTGACTGCGGAGTACTGCAATTACTACCCTACCCTGTCAAAAAACTTGAGAAGAAAGATTACAGCGGCTTCCATTTCCTCATTTTTATCACCGCCGACGTATTTACATGTACTTTCCAGAATGTAAGTTCCCTAGAAATGAAAAGTGAAAACCAACTTCGTAACGACACAATAGAGTAATCCATTGTAGGCAGCACATACGGAAGTGATGATTATCATGAAAAGCGCAAGCACGATCGACACTGTAAACACAGTTACTAAATGTGTAATAGTTCCGAAACGAAGCAAAAATAAGAATGAGCACCCCTAAAAGTAAGCATGTGTGATTCATTGTAATTTTGCCTAGAATATTGAAGATTACCTCAAAAAGGGACCATAACACGGAAAACGGATAAGGGGAAAATGAGCCTCAGCAAAAATAAAGAAGTACGGCATTTTTGTAATGTTTTTAATGGTATATTTCTACTGAGGCATGCGGGTAACTAACTTTGTTCATCGTCCTCGTAGGCTGGGAAGTAGCTGTCATCACCATTCATGAAACCAGTGAGAAAGGCGGCCGCACCAGAGTAGAGAAAGCCAATTTTGGCGAAAAATATCACCCGAACAATGAAAAGACACGCAAGAGTCAACCAGGACAAGAAGAGGGAAACCTAGACAAACACAAATCAGATTAGCACAGACAAGGCCACGTGTACAGGTGCAGGGTTCATATCTTCCCAGGGCAAACAAAAAAGTCAAGAAGAGGAAGTGAGGAAGGGAGGGACGGCTCGTTTTTTATCTGGAGGGGGTTGAAAATTGCACATTTTTAGCAACCAGAACTGCAGAACGAAACTTCGCTCCAAACTTTCCGTTTACTTCTTGAAATTTGACTTATTTAATTTTTGAAAGGGAGGGGGGAGTCGTAGTGGACTAGACGTCAAACTATCTTCTACCCGCCCCTGTATCTTCCTATCTTTTCTTTTTTTCTATTTACTGAAGCTGGTTACGGAAACAGCAGGTAGGAATGAGAATCGTGTTTTGTAGGTTTTTTTTTCTTCCGAAAAATAACATGTCTTGTTAACGGTCTCAACAAATTTTTAATACAAACCTGAAATACAACGAAGGGAAGCGCGTAGCACGGTTTACAGCCGGCTTTCTTCATTGCCATCAAGAACATTACGGCACAAATAGGGCGAATCAGTAGTAGAGACCACTAAAAAACAATTAGCAACCATACCAGGATCCAGGAAAATCAGAAACCCCACCATCCACCATTCATACTCCAGCTACAACTATTGCCGCAATTAACAAGGTCGAACTAGCCACAGCCAGAAAAAAACGCAATTAGGCTTTCAATTAGTCTCTATAAAACTTGCATTTTGCATATGTGAAATTGGTTCCTTTTTGTAGAATAGTGATTCCGTGTGTGATTTGTGGATCCATCCACGAACCATTAGCTATTTTTCTCAAACACCCAACTAACGTGCGTCTACGGAGAATCCTACGAGAAAACATAGCACTCAATGATTGAGAAAACTTTATGTATTTATATTCAAAGTAGGTGACACTCGCTCATCAGAGTAGGAGGAAAAAAGGAAATGGAAATAATTAGAGCCATAACATTTTAAGTGGTTTACAGATTACAGTTCACTGTAAATTGACACTTTTTTTTCTGAAAATACTTCCCACTCACTCTAACAACGAAGAATTGGATCAACCAGCCGGGCACACCAACAATACACGCCAAGGCAGACATCTCGACCGATTTGAACCCAGCCCCAAAGTCGTAGCAGATGTGTAGAAGAGTTAACATCAGCGCAATGTAGGCGAAAATCTATTACGATAATTTTTTTTCGAAATATACAATGAATTTGACGGCATATTTCTGAAAAAGTACCTTATTCTTAGCTCAGATACCGGAAAAATCATGATTCGTATCAGAAATACGAAAATTTGTCCGATGTTAACGAGAAAGAAAAAGGAGCCCGTTTATTTAATTTTTATGACTATTTGGAAAACTTCATTTCACTGTTGTATTATATCATACCCTCCACAGACCACCAAGCTAATTGAAAATAATCTTTCACTAACCTTGGTTGTTACATACATGCAACTGCATGCGCAAGCTGTATCCCTTCCGGTGTGAGTACTAGTATGAGTCTGAGAAGTGAGCAACACATTCGCTCTTCGCCCAACATCGTTTCTAGGCAATTGCTGTGTTGCCCTGAAATTTCCAGCTTTGAGGTACCGGGTACCTAATCAGCATCGAGAATAATATCAGAATATAGTAATAAAGTTGTATTTCAATTTTCATTAGGTGAGAGTCTCCAACTTTCAGCACATGCAGAACGGTGGGGAGGACCACTGAAACTTAATTTTTGCGCAAATAGGAAATATAACTTCGTCGAACTCAGTCACCACGCCTAACCACATTCATCCAAACTAACTAGCTAACCTTTTCTGACCAGCACCACTAGCTCCGTTTGATTTCTTTGCAATTCCATTCGATTTCTTGCCGATCAGCATCTTATTATCGGCAGCTGTATGACTGGACGGCGCCAGATCAGGATAAAGACCCATCTTAACTAGAAATACATGTTGTACATTTTTAAGTGATCGGCAGTTGTCGGAACAGACTGGGTGATGGAGGAAACCACAATTTTTACTGAATGGTACAAATTTGAAGACACCTTACTCAATTTCCTGAACGAAACGGAAGATTAAAAAAAGGGAAAATCTAAAAAAAGAAAGTGGGAACCAATCGATACATTTTAAACAGGAGTTAAAGGACTAGAGCGCAAACGCTGGCCGCTGTCATTGTGCGGGCACTCCACGACATTGTGCCAGTACCGCGGAGATTATCTGGGTTGCCGCCACCGTGCCAATGCGCATCTTAGCGCAAAATATTTTTGCACGATTAATTATTTTTAGCATAACAACAGAATTTGATGTCCAGTATAGGAAGTAACCATATATGATTTGTAGTCCGATCTGCATACAACATAAATAGTTAGCTTGATAGGACAACGATTGAATGGAACTACGAATAACACTTAAAAACTAAATGTCCTGTTTTTGTTAGCCTCTCCCAGAGAAACACCGAATTGACGGCAACGAGAACTTCTCGTTAAGAAGTTTTCATACTTAATGAGTATTCCATTAAGGAGTTTTACCTGGTGCCGAATTGACTAATTTTCAGTCAGCAGAACAAACATGTTTGGAAGTTTATGACAGTTTTCAGTCACGTAGAGCTATTTTGTAAGCGCTGCTGTTTTTCAATAATAGTGTACCCAACCGGGAATTTTCAATAATAGTGTATGCTATGCTACGTGCCACACACATCATTGGAGATTATGACTAGCTCACTAAAACGCAGGGGCATCAAACTACAATTGTAGCAGAGTATAATACAAATATAGAGAGTTATGAACCATTTAAATGACGTTTTTTCAATAAAAATTGGGGTTTTCACGGCCTTAGGAACATGCCGTTTCCTGACTGCTCTGTTGTGTTGTCAATGTGATCGCGGAACATTATGAGTTTGCCGAAATTTTTGCTGTGGTGAGGTAAGCCTTTTTATTTCTAATTCTCGTATAGATTTCTCCGTTAGTCCTGCTAAGTGCGCTACTTTCTGAATTAGTTCTGAAACAGGGTTGCACGTATGACAAAACATGTCATATAGTGAGTGCCAAATTTATAAATTTCTGTCTCTCGCCGGAGTCGAACCCGCGAGCAAAAGATTCGTAGCAGGGCGCTAACCACTGCGCTGTTAGAGCACATAACGGGCAAGTTTCGGAATCGAAGACATGCGTGCGTACACAGCGGAAAGTGAGATATACAGTACCCTCCCGCCTTTTTGTTGGCGAAGACTATACATCAAATTATACGCATGCCACCTCGAACCATATTGCAAAAATTTCAATTAGTCGTGCCAGGTCACAAGGTCAACTTTTTCTCCAAACGGTTCTACACACAGGTTCTACCAAACGGTTCTACACACTGCTTCGACGGTTCACTACACACGCGCATTCACCATCATCAAATATCATCAAATAAATATGCTGCACAAATATCGTTCCCCGTTTTTTTCTCTGGCATACTGTCAGAATTCACCAGAATGTGCCTAAAACTTCACGAAAGAATGACCAAAACCATGAATCACAGTTTATTCGAAAAATAAATACATGTTATGCGACAGTTGAATTATAATACATTGATGAATATTCAGGCAATTGGGTGGTCGTCGGGGCTGGTTCACTGGTCGATTACTGAAAATCAATATGGGATCAGGAACTAGGTCTTCTCAAAATTGATTATTTTTAAAAGAACTCAGTTAATTATTTGTTCAATGTGGAATGATTGAACATCCAGGTTCGGCTTGTTACCAAGTTAGCATCAGGCTGGAACAAAAATATCTAGATGAATGACTTTCGGGCTCACATAGTTTTTATCACTGCTCTTCTAGAGCGGCCGTTCACGTCACTAGTCGTAACTACCCTCGTTCCTCGAACTTTACAAACGTTTTAATTCAAAAATAAATTAAAAAAAGTACCTTCGACAGACGTCTTCACGCTGGGCTCCACGTGTTTCAGCTGTTTCTTATCGAAATTGGCAGCCAAGTCAATCGACTTTTCGCGGGTCAAATCTGAAATGAATCACAATCTTCAGAAGTAGCACGAAAGAAGTTGAAGAGAGAGAAACAGAGAGAGAGAGAGAGAGAGAGGGAGAGAGAGAGAGAAGGAGAGAGAGAAGGAGAGAGAGAAGGAGAAAGAGAGAGGGGGAGAGACAAAAAGGGAGAAACTCTGACCTTCTCTCGATGGGAGCACAACCTTCTCCTCGGTCTCAGTGTGCTTTAGTTTTTCGGGAGAGAACGACTTGATGTTGTCCGTCAACTCAAGATGGGTTTTCTCCTGCTTGATATCTGAAATTGAGAAATCGTTTAAATTTCTGGTCTGAGAGATCAAACTATATAACCCCGGCTTGGTTAATTCTATTCATGAGTTTTGTCTTGTCTTTCTTTTACTTCGTTTCTGATTCGTGAAATCACTAAAGTGAATTAGTTCTGTAAAAATTTACCAGTCGAAGGTTGTGAACTATGGCGTGGGTCGAGATCAAACTACAACGAAGGTGGGCCTACTCACTATATTTATACGGTTGAAAAAGCATTTGCTACCTTTGGGGCTGGAGAGTACAACATTTTATAAGTGGTTTTACAGAAAAATATATAAATGAAATATAATGTCTGACCTTCGGGACTGGGCAGAACTCCCTTCTCTTCTGTCTTGGTCTCCTTCAGCTTCTGGGCGGCGGCGAAGTTCTCGATTCCGCTGAGCATCTCCACGTGCTGACGCTCCTGCACAACGTCTGAACGGAAAACTTTCACTTCCTCAAATTCAAAACGTTTTGTGAAGAAGAAACTGGAACTTGGAATTACTCCACAAAAAGCTCAAACGATTTTGAATACCGTAAAAAAAGTGAAATGTTGAACCGTCCTTTTAAAAATAGCTCAGAGATAATGGGCAGAAATTATACACGTGCTCTGTTCTGCTGTGTTCGGGCTCTCCTCTAAATTCAGATCTACGAAACTGACATGAATAATAAAATACATATAAACTATAAACTATAAAGGAAATCTACTTCAAACGGTAAAATTTTGTTCACGTTCATATTGTGAAAATGTGAGATTGCCTGACCTTCCTTGGTGGGCAGGATATTCTTCTCGTGAGTCTCAACCTTCTTCAGCTCAACCTTGCCAGTGACGCCCTGGGCGATGTCCACGGGAATCTTGGGCAGTTCAGCGAGGGTCGACATTTTCTGAAAAAAAAAGAAGGTTTTTAGCAGATATTGGAGAGAAAGAGATAAGAGAGAAAGAGATATAGAGAAAGAAAGAGGGAGAGATAAGAGGTGTCACATGGTCCCAAAGACACTACTCAAATGATTTAAATACATTAGAACGCAAAATAGTCTTTGCCCAGCCTGAAAATCGTAAGATGCATTCAGAATGAATGTCAGATATAAAAAGTAGTACATTTTTGGACAAAGACAACAAAATCCGCCGAGAAGAAAAAAACTAAAGTGGGTGCGAGAGAGACATATACAGCTGGCATTCATTTTATAGAACAAAAAGAATTGGGAGTGGGTTTTGAGAAATGAATACCCGACACTCAAAGTGTCACGTGAAACTTAGAAACACAATTTTTCACGATTCACGTAAAAACGTATTGAATATATGACTTTAGAGAGAAGTATACCGTGAGCAGAATAAGATGACTATTTTAACGTCAAAAATGAAGCAGAACGGCAAGATAAGGGCTTATTCACCGACTTCCGCCACGCAAACAACCGCAAAAACCGCTGATGTGCGATATCAGCTGATGGAGATAATACAAGACACGCCCACTGGTATAGTGGATGACCATAGATGGATTGTATTTTGAACTCGATATCTGCCCTAATTTAGGAATTTCGAACGGAAAACAACGAGGTCAAACTACAAACACAGCACGTATCGGTTGGCGTGCTTTAGAAAGAGCGAACGTTCTATCGTCCTGACAGTTCTAATTTATATTATTATTCTGATTGAATCATAAGAAAAGAGATGCAGTTGAAAGACGCTTGTGCAGCCAAAAGTCCAAACGTGAAGAATCGAAACAGTTTCCAGATTGAATTTTTTCAGGGGTGGTTTCGTACTGGAACCCACTAAGCTTTTTCAGGGTATAGTGAATATTCAATCAATTCAAAAAAAAAAGTTGGCATGAAATCGTAGAATATGTCACATGTTGTACAATGATATGCGAACGGGCGTTGAATCACTATGATATCGTAAATAGGGTGAGTCAGGAGCTAGAGAAAGACGAGATACTATGGGTTTGGAGGAGAAGCAGACAATTGATAGCCGCACGAACGTCAGCGAATATTGGAACTGATCTAAACTCATCAAACTTTGGTTATTACGATCAATACGTTTAATCTAATGCGAAAGCAGAAAAGGGGAAAATAATATTCTCCCCAATTCCGTTTCAGCTGAACTACGTTATACAGCGTTGTGGTTTGCCCTGCCTAAAGAGCAGATGACTGAGAGAGAGAGAAGGAGTGAAGGGCAGAGAGGGAAAGAGAGAAGAAGAGAGGGGGGGGGGGAGAGAAAGGGAACTACGATTACGGTGAATCCTCCTTGAAACTAGGTCGAGACGAGTACAGAAGCAATATGATTCAACTATGAATGGAAGGTGCCGAAACGAAATGGTGTCTCTGTTTTTGTCTGTGCCTAGCACAATGTGTTGTACTGTAACCCGTCTTGCGAATGGTAATAACCATGGTTATTGTCAAAAAGAACCGGTTCCTCGCCAAAGAGGCTAATTCTCCACCGAGTCACAAGTGTTCGCCATGCTTCAACGACTTTCTACAGTAGAACTGTCGAAGTTGTAATGATGGTAATAGCTGAAAAAAAACACCACTCAAGTTGAGAACGTGTGTCTACGTTTCTGCCGTTTTAGCAAGTTTTGCATTACTTTTCCACCTACTCCCAGTAGGACAATATACCAAATGGTCACATGGGACGTTAGAAAACTTAAATAGTAAAACTTCTTCAATATGAATTTCTTATAGTGAAATGTAGACTGCTAATTCGTGTCCATTTTCTAAGGGGTCGTGATCCTACGTTCAGCGGACAATGCATGATTCATCTGGCTACTGTGAAAAGGGGTCATTCAATGACTCAATAATCTCTCTTTTTTTCTGTTTTTGACTTTGTTCGTCGTAAAGACCAGACAGAGTTTTTCTCTTTTTTCTCCAATAATAAACACTTTGAATAATATTGTGTATATACAATAAAGAGCTAAAATGAACAATATTTAGTGCGGCTGTTCTCAACAAGTGGACCTATATTTGAAAGACCGAACACACACGGTTAAATTAGAGTTGCTTATTTTCTTTTCTAGACATTAACTTTTTGTTGTAACGATTAGATTCGGACACCATTAGTACACGTTGAAAAGCTCCTCTCGTTTCGACAGACAGAGCTTTTTTGTTCCGTCGAAACTGTAGTTTGATTCCCGGTTCATTTAGGTTATTGATAATTATGAAGTTTGCTCGAATAGACTACATTATAAATTGGATCATTCTGGAGGGATTATCAAATACTTAACCCAGAATTCTAGAAAAATAAGGATGAGTCTTCCACAGAACATCGTCTCTTTGAGCGCATTTGAGCGAAATGTTTGGGACACAGACAGTGCAAATATGGGAGGGGAGAAGGACAGGTAGAAACACACACAAGAGAGAAAGAAGAGAGAGAAACAGAGAGGGAGACAAGGACTGAAATAGAGGGGGACAGAGACGGGAACAGAGAGGGAGACGGAGAGGGAGACAGAGAGGGAGACAGAGAGGGAAAGAAAGAGGGACACAGAGAGGGGGAGAAGGAGAGGGCGAGAAGATGAAGAGAAAAGAAAAAAGAGAGTATAGAAAGAAGTGAATGTGTGTGAATGATTCAAAGAAACGAACGCAGTACACAAACGTAACATAGAAAGGAACTTCACTAGTAATTGCGTGTCATTTCGGCCTCATTTGGTGCGATTGTGTGACCGTTGGTGGGCGATAAAATCAATAGACCTCGACCTCAAATAATCGCTATGTTCAGATATATGAGAATGGTCGTCAGATGTTATATGGATCGGCCCAAAAACGGAACGAAAGTTCCCAAACGTTCTCACAATTATGTTGTTTAAGAAGTAGTCCTTCACCATATTCTAATATTCCTGCAAGTACAGTTTGAAAGGAAAATTTTTTGCTGTTTCAAAATAGCTGAAAAACCGACTGCAACTTGGTTTTACACTGAGAACACTTTAAAATAGTCGAAAATATTCTAGGGGTTAAATGAATTTGCTTTGTCCTATAGGGAATTTGTTATTGTTCAGAGCATGAAAGAAATCATTCGCTCGCGAGGCTGAATTATATTTCATCGAAGAAATCGCAGCTGGAATGTTGCCGCGCTGAAGGGAAGAAACTGAATTGGGTTCGTATTCAGAGAGGGGAGTCTCTCATTCAAATGAAATCAAGTTCATTCAAGACTGATACTCGCATCTCACATTAGTCGACTGTTTTTCACCTAGTTTACAAAAATAATTGAGTCAGAAAACTACAAAACTGATATAAAGTTAGTTAGTTTAACTTCAACACAAAATTGATTGAACATTAATAGCACATTAATGGTTTTCATCCCCTCTGGAATCCTCTGTTTATTAGCTTGCCGCAACGGCAAAATCGTAAATTCCTCGAATTATTAACTAGAAAAATTGGGATGGAAATACCTCAACAGTTTCGGATAGAACATAATGGGGTAAATCGGTCAAATGGGTGGGAATATATGGCCTTGTTTGAGGGAAGACACGCCCACTGAAAGGGGTGGAGGGAAATATTAGGAGGGAGGGATTGGGAGAGAGAGGTAGAGAGGGAGAGAGAGGGGAGAGAGGGAGGAAGGGATCGAGAACGTGGTGGAGAGATAGGGAAAGACAGTGAGGGGGGGGGGGGGGGGCGAGAGAGGGGAGTTAAAGGGACGAAGAGGGAGGGAGAGAAAGATAGAGAGAGAGAGATAGAAAGAAAGACAAAAAAAAATAGGAGGAAGATAGAATGAGGATTGACCGCACATTCTTGTAGATGTTCTCCCTTTGTGAGTCCCCAAAGGGGGCGGTCTCTCGTGACTCTCTGCACGACCAGAAAACGAATAGAAAACAATCGTCATTGCTGATGAAATGAAGAGGAGACAAGAAAAAAGATTTTCTGAACAAGGGAAACATTGAAGTTTGAATTGATTAGAATATAATAAAGTATGGGTCTGTGGAAGACAGCGGCAACGAAGTCTGCCCGGTCTGCAACTAAACTGGAAAAGGTTGCGAATATTTGATCCTTCACAGTTTCTCTACATAATATTTTATAAGAGGAGGCAATTTTAAGGCATTTTCAATATAAGTTATTGTACAATATGAGTTATTCTATTAGTTACACGTAGGACGGTCGACGTCAACGATGAGAATCAGAACAGAACATCTACACTGTTAGTCAATTGCACAGTCACGCGAAACATAACACAGCAATACTCAGAAACGTGCAATGACAGTGCAAGATGCCTCATCATTAGAATCCTGACTTTACGTGACCATTCAATTTACTTATTAATCACCCAAGAAGTTCAATTCACCTCCAGAACAAAGATTGACGATAAAACCGGAAACTCTCTCAGAATAGAGCCAGTGTTTTCTCTGATATCCCTGTTGTTCCTTCCCTTTATTTGCTTGTTTTGCCGAGTTCGCCCAAAAATCGAGTGGCGCAAACGGAAAACAGTGCGTAATTGAAAATTGTTGACAGGGAGAAGGATCCTTAGCCTTTGAACAGAATGAAAATTGTACTCGACTTCACTTTATCTAGCGTCATGAAAATGAATTGATCTATCTCAATTTGTGTTTATAGATGTTCTTGGTTCTGGGGCACTTCCACTCACGGGTGAAAGTGCAAGTACGTGAAAGGGTGAAAGTTCTGTTTATCAGTTTCACGTAACTGTCAACGGGAGAAATAGAAAACAGACACCATATATAGTTTGTTTGTAGTTTGCTCATTCTAGGCGGAATTCACCTTTCTTGCAGACCAAACTACAACTCAGATCCCGATCTACATCTCAACTTCGGTGTCTGAACATTTTGCTGTGTTCAACAGAGTACAGTTTATTTGTTTTCGTGGCGATAAGAGTCGTGTTAGGAGGTGATCAGCTGCTTGTTTTCGTCCATTTCTGGGGCTTAAAGGCGACCGGAGAGGAGGAAAATAGAGGGGAAAATGTTCGAGGGGAAATTAAAGGATTGTACAGTACGAACCACTTTAAAATGTTTCAGACGGAACATTTCAAAGTCGTTTGCAAAGTGAAAAACGACGGGAGAAAAAAAGAGTGACTTGAAA
Organism: Litoditis marina; assembly: GCA_964036275.1. Taxonomy (NCBI): domain Eukaryota; kingdom Metazoa; phylum Nematoda; class Chromadorea; order Rhabditida; family Rhabditidae; genus Litoditis; species Litoditis marina. Next base: position 2,224,988 of record OZ038434.1, on the reverse strand, counting down.
ACACTCTGAAAACTATAAACTTTTGATATATTTTTTAAAACGTCTGATATGTCAAAAATACAACTGATATGGTATGATGACCACATTTTAACAAATGAACCAATAGTACAATAAGTATTGTTATGGAACTACGCTAAAAGCAGAAAACTATTGTTTTCGCAGTTATGAATCGATATTCACGTTTGAACCATAACACGTGAATTTGATTGATCAAAATATTAAGAGAGCCCAAACAATAATAGAACTTTGCTCTTTGAACACTATTACAGAAATTGCTTTGGATCGTGTGGGTAGCTTATCTTTATCCGGGAGATTTATCAGGAGCTATGAATTGAATGCTTAGGAGAGCAGGAAAAGTGTTTAAAATACATCAGGCACCGTAGCAAAATCTCCTAAAATGGTCAGCTCCGAGCTGAACTATCTGGACACTACCTGACCCAGGTTTGGGTGACCCCACTATGCTTAAACACGGAAAGTTGACATCTATGTGGCCAGACTGTGACCAGGTCCTCAATCAGGGTGAGCTCACCACTTTCACGACTTTGCTACGGTGCCAGACTCGATTAGTTTTCAATTCGATCACATTGAAATACATAAACAATTAGAAGGCAGCTCAAGTATAGCCGGCCGTGAATAAACATTGCTACACAGTGAAATAAACTGGCTGGGACCTGGGACACATGTGACGCCAAACGTAGCAAGCAAACCCAAATGTTACCAAAAATGTATCTGTGATAGTTTTACGTTTCACGAACTTGTTCGAATATTTACATCTCGCTTGATGTATTCTCGTCCGTCGAGTTATCAGGACCGTCCTTTTCTTTCAGAACCTCCATGTGTTCGGTGCAGCTATGTTCCCTGTTATATTTTACGGTGATTACGTTATTTCTGATGTTCGGGATAGAAGTCTCGCGAAATAGTGCACATAGCGAGAGACGCAGGAGGAGATCGCGGTGCCAGGGTATTCCAGCATGCGGAACACAGGTATGTTTGGTTCCACGATATTTGTAAACAGAACTTCATTTACATGTTCTCTACTCATTTTTACTGTAAACCCCTCCAAGTAAACAAAGCGCCACCAATCTAGAAGGAAAACTGATAAGGAGAGGGTCATGGGGCGTCTGTTTTGCCCAAATATATACTTATTCTCATAATATTTTCAATTTGTACGTTTCACGATTTCTATTTCATATATTTCAATGGTTGCTCTCAGAAGGTTTTATATTTTAATATTCGCCTTAAAGTTCTGCGATGTACATTTGAGTTTTTTTTGATAAGAGCGTACGGACTTGGGTAGCAACTTTCCGCACTGTTTTTTGAAGTTTCTTTCTCTATCACGTTCCAGCTGTTTATTGTTAGCTATTTAGTACATGATTGCCAGTACTTCTTAGTACATATGTCTATGAATGTACTATCTATAAATGTATAAATAATCCTAACTTTTAGCTAGATATTTTTTGTAACCTATTTTGTAACTTCAAAAGCTAACGAAGAACTACAGGTTTTGGGTTTTGAGCAAATAAAACATATTTTCATTACTTGAGCTAGAACCCTCTATGTTTGTTTGATTGGTCTCCAGCTCAGCAGTTCCTTATCTTTTGTGTTCCTTCTAGAAATTTATGTCTACACCTACACTTTACTTAGTATCATAAGAAAGCGACTGTAAAAAGAAAGACTCATTTTTTTCGAACTGAACAGAGAACATGGGATTCATTGCTTCAAGAGGTGAATCAAAAATGTAAACTCGCGATTTTCATGAGTCTAGAATATTTTGCTCTTCTACTGAAAAACAACAACGGCGAATTCACTGGAGAACCTGGTCCTTCCCGAACCAAACCGCGAACCGGTCACTGGAGAACCGAACCAACTGAACCGAACCGACTTTTGAACCGACCGGTTCTCCAGTGAATGCTTCGAACCGAACCGACATTGATCATGAGTTAAACAAACAAGTCGTAGACAAGGTAAAATGAATCTATCCCGGTTCGGTTCGAAGCATTCACTGGAGAACCGGTCGGTTCCAAACAACGGTTTGGTGGGTTCGGTTCGGTTCTCCAGTGACTGGTTCGCAATTCGGTTCGGGAAGGACCTGGTTCTCCAGTGAATTGGCCAACAACAACATAACAAACAAATAAAAATATATTTGGGTTGTAGACAGACCAAGTACAACATGGTTCGAGTCGTCGATCCGATAAAAACTATAACTTAATAGGTAACCTAACTGTGGTTGACTTCAAAAACGGAATGAACCCAAGCTTCTATAGTTTCAATATATCGCAGTTCGAAATTAAATTAAATTAAAATACGCGGCTTCATCGGATACAACTTCCTGATCAAGTATTGGAGTACAAGTAGAACGTAATGATTTTCGCATTTCCCTCTCGAATTTCCATTTCGACTTTTCGTTCAGCTCTGTTCTAACTTCACTGTTCTCTCGTTCATTCTTTTTAATATTGGCCCACTTTTCCTTCATTTCAAAAAAAATAAATGAAACAAAATATAAAATAATCAAAATGGTATTGAAGTGGTGACGTTGAAAGTTCGAAAAATGTAAATGCACCATTTTCATTTCAAAATAATTTCATATTGGTAAATTTTTTCACCATTCAAATAATTCCCATTTATAGAACATGATCTCGGTCGGTTTCGCCGTCGAAAGTTATTTTCGCAAACGTCCTTTTCAGCAACTTTAGCATCAACTGAAGCGTTCAACTTTTTCTCCTTCAAAATCTCTCTCATCATCAAAATCCAGAAAAAACAACTTGTTTAGATGCTACAATCGACGGCATTCTGTACGATATTTCTAACATCACTTGTTGCTTCGTTGGAACAGAATTGCACAGACATAAACACTTCTACAGTATACAAAGGGAACGGAAGTAGGTTTACGACTTGAAATGGTGTTTTTTTAGAATGAAAACTTGATATACTCTGAGTGTCGCTTGGAAAGAGCTCCGAATTCAAACTCACCGTTCACCTTGAAATGTCAGTTGAAGTTAGTGTTGTAAGGAAGCACTGTATAAATTATGAGAAGGTGATCAACCCGTGTTCAGCAAGCCATTCACTATGTTTGTAGGTTGATCAGTGGTGCGTTCTAGTATATTGTTCAAAACTTGTGATGTGTTGCGACTATGGAATTCGGTGACGGGTCGCCGGCGAGGTCGCCGGCGATGTCGCCGGAAGGGGTTGATGGCGAGTCGCCGCTTTTTGGGTCGCCGGCGAGTCGCCAATTACCAAATGTGATTCTTTCGCTTTTTTAGCAATGATCTTTCTAAAACAGAAAATATTTTTCAAAAGTAAATTAACTTGTCAACGAGTCGAGAAACTATAATTGCGTACTAATCAACTATACAATCATTATCTTGTTTAAACATCCATCTGTCACTCTCCGGAATCGAACCCACGACCTTCGGCGTAGTGCGGCGCGCACATCCTCTCGGCCATGCCGCTATGGTATAAGCAGCGCAACGAAGAGCTTACTATTGCGCACCCAGAGCATTCAAAATAATGGCCGGAGTAACTAATGATTGCAAATAAACTGTAATGATTCTATTGCGAATTAAATCCGAGATTGTTGAAGAAGATCCCACTGTTTTTCGGTTATATCACGATAGCAATAAACTGTCTTCAAAACAGTATTTCTTTTCCTAAAGTGATATGTTTTGGCCAAAATGGAGAGTATGTTTCGTAACAGATGTATACTACCTTCAATAATATCAAATAGTACCTCTCTACTTGACTGTTGGTTTTTAGTGAATGTATAGCTGAACAGCTGCTCTGATAAGTTCCAAACGCACTACACCGGCAGATCTCAAATGCTATCTCATAAGTTCTAGTCATAATTTGAGTGAAATGGAAGTTTATGTAAACATTTTATCCCACTCAAATTATGACATTATACTTTGTTACCAAGCATGGTTAGATCAAAACTCCCTTTTAATCGTGCTCCAACTAACTAGCTATCGAATCACGCTACTTGGCGAGTCGTCGGCGACAGTTTCCAAACTTCTTCTCAAAATCACTATTGAAAACGCACAAATCGCATCTTTCACTTTCGCACATGTTTATACCTCACAACAAACTGGAATAAAAATCTTGGTGTTACTAAAGGTTTCCAAGTTCGGCGACTCGCCGGCGATATGAGGAACACATCGAAAATGGGTGGCGACTCGCCGGCGACAAGCTCTGTTTATTTTCCACGGTTCATATGAGTTATACAGGGAAAAGTCGTCTCTCGGTATCATTTTTGTCATAGCCGTTCAGTCTACCCACAAAATGCACTCAAACTTCTTTTGGGTGTTCTCGATGAAAAAATATTTTTTGGCTTCGGCGACTTGCCGGTGACCCCAGGGACAATGCGAAATGTTTGGCGACTCGCCGGCGACAACTTGGGAGCTTTGATGCAAGTGGCGACCCGCCGGCGACCTCGATGTCTCGCCGGCGGTATCCTGGCGACCCCTCCGTCCCGCCGGTGAGTCGCCGCCAAATTCCAGAGGAGATCAGACTTCAACCTTCAGTCTTGCAAGTACATCTTTTCAGATTCAGACGTAGACAAGCTCGGGACTTTCGAACAAGTATTCAACTTTTTAACTGATTTAATAAATATTTTAGTTCATTGTTGTTCTAGGAATGAATTTTCTCTTCCAGAATTTACGCTCATTGTGTTTGGATGTCTGCTGGTTGGGCTGGGAGTTCTCACACTACTGCACATTTACTTTCAAAAACGAGCGAGAGCGACGTGAGATATTTGTTAACTTCATTCTTGAAACAGCTGTCGATCTAGCGGATACTTGCTAGTGTAGATCGTACAACTAACTGTGGGGATCCCACATCTTTTGAAAATTTCGTATTGACTTAACGTTCAAAAATCATATCCATTTCACTAGGAAAATGTGAAACTATGAGGTATTCAGCTAACTCAATGCACACAACAACAAAAATTTACCCCTAGATTAATTTTAATAGAGGAAACGCTCTACTTTCAGTTACTACGTATATGAGTGGTCTCCGTTAATGGGCAGCAAGATCCCCCCACCCGCCTACGAACAAGTCATCTGAAGAAAGGAAGAGACACACACAAATATTCGGGTTTTCCACTTTTCATAGCAAAACGTAACAATTCTATACAGAAATAAACTATAACAATAACCTATGCTTCTAATTGTCAATAAATCAAACAAATGAATCAAGTGCCAAAGTGTCAAAGAGTCTATTCTTTCACTTCTTTGCATGAAATGCTTTAACTATGCTAAAACTGTCCAACTTAAATCGAGCTGAAAAACAGTGCGAGTTAGCAGAAAGACTCTTTGAAGACAGAATAACAGTGTGTTCAAAATACACAGGAACTCAAGAAGAATGACGACCAAACTACAAATGTGATATATTTCTCGATGTGTGACGTCATCTATTCCACTCGATTGAATACCCGGGGTCCACCGCGACGGAATCTCTTCATATCATCCGTTTTCACCTGACTCATTTTAGCAGCATCCTTCCTGAAAATTGCTTGCATTGCTGAATACTGATAGTGATAGATTTTACTGAACAGCCGACCTAAATGTTTCGTTCTGATTTTATTTTGTTATCAGCTAAGCTGTACAGTAGTGTGTTATTCAACAACCAAAATTTGAACATATAGTATCAGTGCCCAAGCCTGAGCTGTATCTAAATAGGCTAATTCTCTGAAACAACAGCGTTAATACGCCTAAGGCCTAAGAATGTCCTTCTTGAAAAATAGACAGAATAAAAAAAAACCAATTATGAACCCACTTGTCTCTATTCTTCAAAAACTCCTTCTCGGTCCATAGCTTCTGCATCATATATGCGTCACCATCCAAATAAGGAACCTACAACACGTAAGGTTCGCAGATGATCCACAAATGAACAATTACGCACCCAAGTATGAGTTCATCATCGACATTGTTGTCGAGCAGAATTTGTTAAAGTTAAAATGATTCGGCTGGAGCCGGGAAAACAAACATACGTAAAATACCCCGTTTTTTTTGGCGTTGACCGACCCTCCTTATTTTCAAATTTGGATGACATACGCCCATTTTTTGGTGACACATGTTCATTTTTCGAAAAAGGCCAGCGAGAGCTAACAACAATGAAACTGGCGAAAACTATTCATCCGTTAATGTTTTCATGAAATTCCTAGGTGTTTTCATTCTCAGAAACATCCTCATGGCTGTCCGTACAGTTTCGTTCGCATGGCTCTATGTATGCCTGGCTATCGCTCTGCAGCCGGCCTCGTCTGCGTTCTCTTCCATTTACACACTCTCTAGCCGCGCCGTCTGGCACTCTCCTCTGATCACACACTCTCTAAGTGGTCGTCTGGCTAAGCCACCTACAGCCATGCCGGACGGACACCCATAGACCAGACTACGAATAAGGAGTTAAGAAAGAAAACATGACAAATGTTACATTTTTAGAAGCACAAGAATAGTAGGAATCATTCTAGGTGGAAATAGTATCTTTGTAATACGATTCTAAGAACTATGATGCCACTAGGCTGTTTTCTTAGAATTCAGGCAAATATCTGTCATTTTTCACTCTTTTTGACTATTAATCTTCTCTAAAAGTTAACCACACATTCTTATACCCTTATTAGTTCGTTTTCGATAGTTATTGATGGTTTTTATTCCCGGAAACATCCTCATGGCTGTCCGTAGAGTTTCGTTTGCATGGCTCTATGTATGCCTGGCTATCGCTCTGCAGCCGGCCTCGTCTGCGCTCTCTTCCATTTACACACTCTCTATCCGCGCCGTCTGGCACTCTCCTCTGATCACACACTCTCTAAGTGGTCGTCTGGCTAAGCCACCTACAGCCATGCCGGACGGACACCCATAGACCAGACTACGAATAAGGAGTTAAGAAAGAAAACATGACAAATGTTACATTTTTAGAAGCACAAGAATAGTAGGAATCATTCTAGGTGGAAATAGTATCTTTGTAATACGATTCTAATAACTGTGATGCAAATAGGCTGTTTTCTTAGAATTCAGGCGAATATCCGTCATTTTTCACTCATTTTGACTAATAATCTTCTATAAAAGTTAACCACACATTCTTATACCCTTATTAGTCAGTGTTCGATAGTTATTAATGGTTTTTATTCTCGTAAACATCCTCATGGCTGTCCGTAGAGTTTCGTTCGCATGGCCTTATGTAGCTGGCTATCGCTCTGCAGCTGGCCTCGTCTGCGCTCTCTTCCATTCACACACTCTCTAGCCGCACCGTCGGGCGCACTCCAAAGTGCAAACTCCCTCACTGGCTACTGTAAGGCGTAGTTATTGAGTTATTGGATGGTTAACTGACCATAGAAAAGCTTAAGAGTGAAAATACATAGCACTTGTTAGTTTGGATGCATAAGAACAGTAAGTTTGATGTAATAAGCCTTTTTTCGCAGATATTCTGCAAAAAAGAAAACGTATCGCCCTCGCATTCTCCGTAATGAATGAGCTCCATCGGTCAGGTTCACCTATTTTCGTACTCAGTTCTTCATATCATGCCAATGGAAATATAATATGTTTATGATACCTTTCACAACTCCTCCGATACTCACCATACAATAAAACTTTCTCATATCGGTTTTTAAATTGAGCAATAAATAAGAAAATATCAAAACCTCGAAAACGAATGTCGCTTGTACTAATATGATGAACCTCGTAACTTCGTTAATCTTCCAATCGAAAAGTGAAATCCGTGCAATAGAACGTGGAAAGTCTCACTCTATGTATAAGTTTTGTGACATAATATCTAAACTGTAATCCTAGCTTCGTAGATCGTAGAAACTAGAAACAGAGCTGAGTGTCCTAAAAAAGCACACATTGCTCACAATGTAGAAAATTGGGATAGGCGGCAAGCGAAGTAACCAACCTGAAAAAAAGCATAGGAGAGCAAAGGATGTCAAAAATGGAGGACGAGAAATGTCGGTAGCCAGGCAGGGGGTCTGGGGGGCGGCAGCCCCCCAGTATTTTTATACTACATATGCCCATTTTCTGGCCATACGGACGCCCGTTTTTTTTCGGCTGGCCAGGGGGTATTTTACGTATGAAAACAAACACTTGGGCTAAGAAGACGGGTAGACGTTGGATTCCGACCGTTCGACGGGCCCGAAGGCCGACTATCTAGTGTTTCAATATTCAGTTCATTCTGATTCCGGCTTTAAAAAAGTTGTCAAGCCAGAAATATACGAATACCTCATTCAAGGCAATCTGTGTAGATTGTGGTCATTTCCGACTCCTGAGTAGAATGACTGTTAAAACCGTATTAGAATAAAATGGAACTAGTATGTGTTAACTTGTCAAGCCATTCCACCTTTTTTAACCTCTTTTTACTTAAAAATCAATAAAATTCAGCTGATGACAACAACAACTCACCTCATATTCTTTCTCACCAGCAGCCGGGGGCAAATAATGTTCCTCTGCTTGTTTTCTGGAAAAAAATACAACTTCACAACTCACTCATGTGAAAGAGAAACCAGAAAAGAATCGCTGGCTGGATGTTCTCAACCATTGTAAACGAACATGGATAAAATATAAACTATATCTATCGTATAATACTACCTTCTACCTAAAACTTCTCAGATCCCAAACTAATTTGTATTATACAAAAAGGAAGCTGACCCAGTTGAGTTAACTTATATTTTACAAAAAAAAGGAATATATAGGATTAGATGAAACATGAAACGGCCATACACCAGTAATGTTGTCCGAGTAGCCACAAAAATTTGAAGAACGGATGAGTTTTTGCTCATACTTTGGGAATCAGCTGATTCTTGATGAAAAAGGTATGGCTTTTCACGTTTTTGAATTCGAAAACTGGTTACTTTCTGTAGAATAGTCGCACCTTGATTACTGTAGAATGAAAACAGCCCGGGTCTATACCACAAGTGTAGTCTAAACTGACTTGTGTGTGAATCCCATGAATGACGTCACGGTTCTCTGGGGCGGCGAGGCTCCGTCTCCCGTTTCCAATCGATAGAAGGCGTCGTTCCGCTCGTGGATCACACTTTGGATGTGCTTCATCGTCTGTAATATGTGGTGAAAATTTCTGCGTGAGATTGAAGAACACAATACTAATTACCGCAGCAGAAAGGACATACACAGTGAAGTTGTGAAAAAATCGGAAAATGGGCTACTTTTTTTTTTGGCTGAAACGATAAGATTTATCTATTTTTGATGGAAAATCAATTATTTTCACGATTCACGTGTTGAAATCTGAAGATGAACTCGATTTTGTCGACTAGTCGGACCATACTAGGGTATGAGCAAGGATTTTTCTTCCCTGTAACTATAACCACGAAGATAAATTCCGAGAAATTAAATTCACCGATGGACATTTGTTTTAGTCAAGAAACTATAATAAACAAAGCTAATATTTTTGAGTTCTAATCTGTGATAAGTGGGTTTCGAGTTTGGATACAGTACAGTTTACAACGTAGTAAAACTAAGTTGGACAAACCTTTTTCACATTTTACCTACCTCATTTACTCTATCCATTCTCTCTGGATTCGGCATATATCTGGCGCGAGAAACATACGCAGACTGCATGGTCAACAACATGTTTCGTTCTTTCAGACATACATACCTGGAATATACACATACACGATTCAATGACAAACAGACGAATAATCAGTTTCCAAGAATAAGATACTACCTTTAAACCATGACTTGGCACAACAACAACTTAATATATGTGGATTAGTGATACAAATACTTCACTAGCTCAGAACCATACTCGCAAACCATCGTTAATCACAGGCTATTGTGATTACTGTGAAGTTAAAGTTACCACGAACGACGGAAAAACACTACAAAATTGAGACGACCGTACGTATTTCCGTGAAGACCTACATACCATAACTTGTGTAGATCAGTATTGGACTTGAGCCGGAGTTCTGCTTCGGTCCAGCTGCGACCCGGTCTCTTCTTCGGACGAAGTTCGCTCTTTCCAAAACTAGCCTCGTCATCAAAGAACTGCTCGAAAACCGCGTTGCTTCGCACGGCAGACAGCGAGAAGGTACGAACCTTGCTGAAACTTAGTTTAATATAGTATTAGTCTCATTCCTACAAGACGTTCATGATACGTGCTAAATGATATATGAATACATTTCTGAATGACGGCAACGCAGTTGGATCTTACTACACTTTAAAGGGTCAACCCGTGAAAAGACCACCAACTGAGACCTGACAAACTTGACTGAGAGTAACCTCTCGTCGCCTTCTACATATATCTAAATGTTAGAGTAAAAAGAAGAATGTAAACTCACCTCGCCAAAGAAGCGGTGGTTAGTAGGGACCTCAACATTTGGTCTCAATCGGCACCCTGAACAATGGAGATAACTTTGGAGTATAAAAGATTATTAAATAACGACCAAAACATGTAATTATCGAGAAAAACACAAAAAAAAATTGAAAGAAATGGGACTTTGATTTATTCTTACTGTAGAACAATGAAGAAATTCAACTCGGTCGTACGGAAACAACGCTTGCTCACACGTCTCAGCCTGTTGCGTGGATTTTTGCAATTCGACTTTTTATCAATTTCTTGAGTATTTCTTGAGTATTTACATGAATTATTGCTATTATATTAATTAAGAGTACTGAAGAACTCGTAGCTGAATGTTGTTTAGGGTTCATTCTGTTTCGATCATTGGCCTAAGTTGTTTAAGAACGTTTTTGCAGTCTGTCACGTATTAATGACGTCATGGCATTTTGGATATTATTTGCAGGAACCTCTCTCTATGAGGATCAGGAGATCCCCTTCTGGAGCAATAATGGAGGATGACACGAGGTTATTGATTGAGGAGAAATTGCCGACCTTTTCCTCATCGTCCGTACACCGCACGCAAAAGAGGTTAATGGGAAAACACGGAAATGTGAGTTGAATAATTACAACATTTGAAACAATGTAACCACATACAGGGTCGACCCTGGTTTTAATTATCACAGGGTGATACCTCGCCCAGCACAACTATCCGCAATCCCTCCCACATCGGTAGACATACACCGCCAAGGCCCCTCATAAAAGGGGGAGTCGCGAACAAATCCTTGTGAAAAGTAGGGGTCGCGAACTGTCAACTAACGATTTTCATACGAAATCAGCTATAATCGTACGGAAATTAGTTGAATATCGCCGTTTTGGGGGCTCGCGACACGAGAACACACGGATGGGTCTCGAGAATTTTGAAGGATTAAGAGGCCCATGGCGGTGTATGTCGGTAGATATTTTATCTTTCACTTAACCCAATCATAAAAATAACCTGATACTGGCGTGTGAAACTGTGAGGCTGGACCGCTAATATTTTCCCATTTTCAAACCGGAATACTCCTTTGTAAGCCAGGTTTTCTTAGTGTGTGATAGCAACCAGTTTGTTAGTTTTAGCTTGCTGTGAGTATCAGTATACTTTTCGTTGTTTTGTACACATGCTCCATGTAATTTCTGTTTCAGGTTGTCGTATATGTTCTCTTGGTTCTACTCGTGCTATCTTTCATTTCGTTACAGTCTCATCTGAGACAGCTGGATGTGTTGAGTGGAGGTGTGTACGACGCTTCTCCGTTGAGCTTGCCAGAGGTAGGGTTTATATATAGTTCCACCTATTTCACACTAGAGAAATACACATATAACAGTTGTCATCAATATCTCCATCTCACTAATTGCAAATTCATTAGCTAGTCAAACTGCTCAAACTTTACACTGCATTCTCATGTAAATATGGTATTGACGAGAACTAGTGTTTTCAAATTGAGAAATCGGTATTTTTTTTGACGCTACTATGTTTGAATTTGACACTCTCTTCAGATTCGAGTTGATGGCAGCGTTGTGTTCAACATTGGTGTTGTGACTGATTTGGACCACGACAGTATGGATGAGACGAAAAAGCAATGGAAGAGCATCTTCAAACGGGGACAACTCACGGTACGATTTCATGTTTGTGTTGGCGTACTTCGTGACTCGACCTAATCTCTAGTTACACGGCACAAACGACCTCCCCCCCCCCCCTTCTCTCACTACACTAGCGCTGTCCCTTTCCCCCTCTATCTCCCTCTATCTCTTGTTGTTATTTGCTTTCTTCGTCTTGCTGACGTCTAGTTGTACATGTAGCTGCATTTGACAGCTAAGAGCGAAATGTCTTCGATATGGCTCTATGCCACATTTAGTGCTATAACGTATACTCAACACCTTTCATGGACCAGTAAATTAGTTACCGTTTTAGTTTTAGAGTTTTCAATAAGTTAGCTCTAAGATCGTGCAAATTGCAGATTGTACTCATTATGACCCTGCATCCTAGGGTTGTTAATCGAGTTCAAAATTTCGAGTTTTGGGAAATTTCGAGTTTTCGAGTTGTGAAAAATTTCGAGTTTTCGAGTTTTGGGAAATTTCGAGTTTTCGAGTTTTGGAAAATTTCGAGTTTTCGAGTTTTGGGAAATTTCGAGTTTTCGAGTTCGACTCGACTCGAAAATTTTCGAGTCCGAAATTTTGATTTTCGAGTTTTCGCGTTCAAAATTTCGAGTTTTCGAGTTTGGCGAAAAATTGAGTTTTGAAATATTTCGAGTTGTCGCGTTTTGGAAAATTTCGAGTTTTCGAGTTTCGAGTTCGACTCAACTCGAAAATTTTCGAGTTTCGAGTTCGACTTTAATAACCCACTGCATCCTGTACATTGAATACGCTTATTCTAGTTTAATTGGTTATATAAAAGAGGTGTATGGTATCAGTATATGACTTCAGCTTCCGAGTGATCATTCCTTCGTGCAAGTAGAGTGGGCCGATCGAAAAGATGTAAATTTATCCTCACAAATATCAGGTAATGAGTGTTCATTTTTTATTGACAAAATAACATAAGAACCTTTTTTATGCTTCTTCCACGAGTCAACAAATCAACAAAGCCATTTAACTTCGGCTTTCGGCGATGTAGGTCAGTGGGTATTTTTCGCGTAGTTCAGATCTGCTTGATTAATATATGAGTATTGAGTATTGCATGGACGATTTTGATTTGCTGTTTTATTTTTGATACAAAACCAGCTTACAGTTTTCACGTATTTTAATGTCACATTTTTCTGGTGTGTGAGTATTTTTATTCAACACGTACTTTTGTACTTCAGCCGGCGGTCGTGCGATGGAATTGTCGGATCTGGTCGTCTTCAATCATCGCCTTCTGACGATTGACGATAGAACTGGACTCATCTATGAGGTAATGGTCGAACAACACAGTGAAGGTGTCCCAGTCAGGAAACACGCTATTTTCTCGCCGAAAACAAGAAAATATGTCATAAAAACGGACTCATTTCTGTCGAATTTTTACTGATGTTGGAAAAGGCCGCTTTGAAAGTACCACAAAGCAGTACTGCCATACTCCGTTCTGTGTTTTTCAATGAAGGTTAATAGTGTAATGTCAGTGGTTCTCTCGAATTGAAAACAGGGAGATGAAATATTTGTTGGAGTTATAATTATATGATTATAGCTATTTTGATGAAAGTTGGAAGCATAGAAGGTGGTAAACATGCGTTATCAATATTATTGCACTATGCAAACCTCATGTTATTATTCTATGTTTTTTTTTCAGATCTCGAATGATTCTGCGATCCCTTGGGTTTTTCTCGATGATGGTCCCGGAGATCAAGCAAAGCCATTGAAGGTATCCCTAGTTGACGACTATTGTTCAGTGTCGAGTACTAAATCGAATACCGCGTAGTCCTGTGCATATGCTACTTTATGGTTTTGGTCAAGGTCAAACATGCGTTTTCGTAGATAATTGATACGTGCTGTATTGAACATTTTAAGAGTTAAACTGTTAAACTGAAAAGGCATTTATTACATCACAGGACAAAACTCATTTTCATTTCTCATTCGTCTACGTCTGTATTCTTGTACCCACCAACCTTTTGATATTATATAGTTGTATGCAACTATGCATGTAATGTCAGGTGTGATATATCATTAATTTGTTGCCATTTTCCCTAGATCAGATAATTGTAATAACATTTGTGCGCAGTTTTAGATGTTATGATGGGAAATCGAAATTCGAGTGTTGTCACTCATTATGTTAACCTTATTTATGAGAACGTTTCAGATTATTATTATCATATACCAGTAAGGTTTGACTATTCAACAAAAATTAGTTCGGTTTTAAATTTGGAAACGTTAAAATAGATAGTTTTGCTACACAGATTTCCCCGTTCTTATCGAAATAGTAGTTCGTTTTCCGAATTTTTCTGACTATTCGGACAGCTTTACTGGAATATGATTATTATTTTAAGAATGTTCATTGAATTATAATTATATTTATAATATGGGTTTTAGGGTGAATGGATGACGGTGAAAGATGGCGAGTTGTTTGTGGGTGGTCTGGGAAAAGAGTGGACCACATCCGAAGGAGTCTACATGAACGACCACCCAATGTGGGTGAAGATTATCGATCGAACCGGAAGAGTACGACACGTCAATTGGGCTGACAACTATCGAAAGGTGAACTATTCTCACACTATTCTCACCAGTACTACCCGTTCTTCTTACAATTTCTACTTCCCACTACCCTAATTCCAACAATAGTCGTTCTTTACTGATGAAAACCTAATCTCACACTTTGTTTTTTAGCTTGCTTACAAAGATAAAACATCCGATTTCCAATTTCTTTCTGTGGGCAACATAGTCACCCCAAGTATGATCCTCACGCATCGGTAAGGGACTATGCTACAAAACAGAATCCATTATCATTATAAATTGATGAAACTTCATTATTTCGCATCAAAATAAATCAAATTCTCCTGCCAATGTTATTGTGAGCAGTTAAGTTTATGTTTTCCTATTTATTTTCCAGTTTCCTAAATTATATACATGTATTGTGTTATTAAGCGATAAGACAGTTCATACAAAGTTTCGTACATGGGTACATCCCTAACGACTAACGAACAACACGACGAAATCACTTCCGTGTAATAATCGACTCTTGAAAGTTTCTGGACACTTATTGGGAAAACCTCATTTTTTTAACCTCCTTCTTTCAGCTCAGATCGGAAGCTGGGATCCATGCGCCCGGCTATATGGTACACGAATCAGTTCAGTGGAGTAGTGAGCACGGGTGCGTTTTTTGATATTATTAGTTTGAGATTAGGTCATTCAATCGTCGTATGAAATTTTTACACTCGTATTAATGCCTTTGGTTACTTGTAGGATATTCTCTTGAATCAATTTTGAAATTGGAAAGAGTTTATACATTTCTTAATGTGGTACATGCTTTTTTGCAGTCGCTGGTTCTTTTTGCCGCGTCGAGCGTCGAAGGAGAAGTATGATGGGGCAGCAGACGAGCTGCGTGGAACAAATATGCTCATCTCGGCCGACGAACACTTTGTAAGTTATCGGTTTGTAGTAGAAAACACGATAGTTCAATATGAGAAATTCTTTCCTTAACACACTTAATTCGGCAGTAAAGTATACTGATTCATTCATTGAGCTCTCTTTTCCTCAATTTTATGTTTCCAAAGAGTAACCGGAACAGGCTAGACGTAGACATACTATTTGGTCATCTAATCACAGGTCCGACTTTGCCGTTAAAGTTGAAATAAATGATTAGTTATCGTCTCACTATCGATTCACCGAGTGGTCAGTCTCAGTATGAGTGACCTTCAAGTAGTTAATCTGTATTTGATCATATCATCCTGGGTATTTTTTTTAGGAATCGGTGAATTTGGTTCGAGTAGGCCCCGGAATCTACGAAGGAGCACGAGGATTCAGCGCATTCCAGTTCATTCCCAACACCAAGGATCAGATGATCGTGGCGCTGAAAAGCGAGGAGAGAGTGAGTCTTTTAGTACGTCAAATATGTATAAGGGAGACTTTGTTGAATGCTGGTTGGATGACTTCAAGATTCAAGAGTCCGTTATCACGCAGCAACCCAGAATTGGCACCATTTGGGTCTAAAAACAAAACATGAACTGCGGTTGAATGGATTTGAAGTTATGGTGCTTTAGTGTTTTTTGCAACCCAATTGTAATGTCGTCACCCAGCACCAAATTAGTTATGAATGATAGTATTTATTTCGAGATGAATATCCTGATTTTTTTCAACGTTTCAACTAACACCACGTTACTTTATTATCTCCAAATCACAATTCAGCAGAGCTTTGGCTCTTTATCTAAGGTTGTGATCTTATTTCTTTCGAAATAATAAATTAGAATATTTATAGTTCAATCGTTTTTCCTACCTCTTGTCTCGTTTCAGGATGGTCGGCCGGCTGCTAGTTATATCACAGTATTTGATATAACCGGGAAAATAATTTACAAGGAGACTCCCATCACCGGAACATATAAATTCGAAGGAATTGCCTTTATTTAGGACTGATTCGGCACAACATTCTTCAATTTTATTCTTTCAATCCATTTAGTATGATTCTTGATTCAACTGGTTTTCAAGTTCTATTGAGGACAGATTACCATTGAAGCCAGTCTATTATACTCCTGTAGTATTTGGTATACCACATTCTAGGACCTATAAGCTCCATGTTTGTGGAATACCAATTTTAGTTACATAGTTTGACGTAAGTGATTTTCGATCACCACTTCCTGTTTATCCCTAAACTATGCTTTAAACAACGAATTCTCCGCTAGGCGTATGTCATCTTCTCTATTCCTTTTTGTTCTCCTTTTTTGTGGTACAGGTGTACTACTTTTATTCTGTGGGTATTATGGGTATGACGGTTTACTAATCTGTGATAATACAATAATCGGGGTTTCTAGTGCAGTTTTCTCAATAACTGGGTCACATTTCATATAGTTTTTTGTCTAACTGCTGTGAATCATTCGTGTTTCGCTACACTTTTCGCCAATTCTATTCGTATTACTCATTTAATCCGATCATTGTTGTGCGTTTTCCGTTATTTACAAATGCACGTCTACAATTGGACCACTTCATGATGGATTGTTTATGTAGAGATCATATCGTTTTCTCGTACCTTTTCAACATAATTTCATTTTATCTATTCAATTGTACTTTCTCATTCAGATTCTATAGCATAGCCGATGCAGCTCATACTTTTTCAGTGTTCAAACTGTTTTATACTAGATTCAATAATGAGCCGGAAATACTTATTTTCATAGTTTCTGCTGCTGAATCGAGTGCAAATTGCGCTGAAAGAAGTATGAGCTTCATCTATCTATTTATTACTCAATATGCAGTGCCTCGTGGTTTTCCATTGTTTTGCATTTGCACCCGGTGTTTTTGTAGGAATGAATAATATTTGCAGAGGGTACCCCTATCCAGTCGTCTCTAGATGGCTGACCATTCCAGTCACACCGCGGATGTCGAGGCATTTCTCGCCAGTCTGGACGATAATCTCACAGCGGCTGTCACCAATGGTTGGTTATCTTTGATCGTTTTTTATAAAGTTTGCAAATTTAACCACTTGGTATGATACGAATTGTAACATTTTATAATGGCAGCTGTCAGCAATGGTTGGGCACATTTTGTATTTACCAATATGGAGGGGAAAACGTTGACTTGTAATTTGATCTGCACATGCTGCAATAGTGTTCATCGGAGACAGCGGGATGAGATAACCTATACCGTATCGCTTTTCAAAGAGTGCTGCCTATATATTCCAAAGTATGCTTCCTTATGCGAGGAAGTAAGCAGATCTTGATCTAAATTCGCAGTGTAGTTTTCAGTTTTCTATCGCGGGTATCAGATATTCATTCGCAACGCTTCAGCTCCAAAATTAACCTAGTTTATCAAAATTAAACAATGTTTATCTCAAGTACAATTAATAAAATGGTTCCCTTATTTCCAGCTGTTACATCTGGGAACCCGGCTGCCGCCCATGCGCACAGTCACGTGGATCACGTGAAGGAAGTCGACCATTCCGCCCATGATCACTCGGCTCATGATCACGGTCACGTGCAGGCAAACGGTAACTATACACTAGTTTTCATGTGAACGGCTGGAGTAAGTTGTGTTTTGGTATGATTCCAATCTTCGACAATAAACTTGTAATGTATAGGCAGGAAGAGAAGAGTGTATATTACGTCATTGTGTTTGTGTGCTTATGTATTATTAGATTTGGATATATTTTTGTCGAATAATTAATGAGTCGTTTTCCAGACCTTAACTTGTCGCATGATGCTCACGCGGGTCACGTGATGAAGATGTGGTTCCATGGTGGATACGAAGAGGTTATTCTATTCGATTGGTGGAGAGTCGACTCGTTCACGGGTTAGTCAACAAGAACGACACTTTTAATGGTTTTGTAACCATACTCACGGGGTTCAGCTTGAGCAGCTTGAGCGGTGTGGCAAAAATTGGGGATAGTAGGAGCGGCGTCTCCCAATACCCCGAAACATCACCCAAATGTTAATCTCTTTTCTTCAAAGTCCGTCGGAAAGTGGGAGTTCTGAAGTGCGGAATGGGTCGCGCGTTGGAATCGCTAGAGGGGGTGGGGAGCTTTATAACATTGTTCAGGGATCACGTGAGTGTATGTTTGTGAAATGATTGTGCTACGCTTTCTTACAAATCTTTCCCGACCGAATCGGGGAAATTTGATACTTTTTTAGGTCTTTTTCTGTCGTGTCTCCTGATTTTTGTGATGGGCGCCGCTTACGAGGGAATCAAGTGGTTCCGGCTGTATTTGGAGATGAATCAGTCTGCCAATCAGAATACACCCAAAGAAAACGGAGTCAGCCTAGAGGAAATTGAACAGGTACGTCTTTTTGCAGAGTATTCATAATTCAATGAATACTCGGCAAAAAATTCAATGGTGGTGGTGGTGGGAAGATATGTTTATACTATATTCTAGTTCACCGTGTGTGAGCAGAACTAGGGTTTTATATCCAAGAGGAGGGTGCAGCGGGAGCATTTTAATGAATATTGTCACTTATTTCGCGAACTAGTACTCATTAGTACTGAATCACATAGTGTGCTCCTTTAGCGATAGTGCAATGTACAGCTGAAACTAGAGTTCAATCAAATGATTTGCCAATTGTGCCCATGTTTTTGCTCAACCTCAGTTTTGATCTACGTCCCAGCATATTGTATGATCTTGAGTTGATTTTCTCCAGGCTCCGCTTCAGTGTAAACTGACACGTTCTTCTCAAGAAGACGTCTACAACCCCACGACGACACCCCCTTCCCAAATGACACGAACACAACTGAGGAGAACCAGGTACAGTGAATAATCATAGCTGTTTCAGTTTGATCGACGAATTCCGCCCGGAAAGCGTTGGGATCAAACTACAAACTACGGTTGATTGGACCACATACACCGTGTAGACTTGTTTCAGAAAAGCGCACCCTTACTTACCCTATATACATTCATTCGTTCATTACTTTCTCTTTATATGTCCTATCTATTCCGAACGTGATATGTGAAGCGGCAAGCGACTTTGTTGTCCACAGAAATAGAATGAAAAACCGGTGTTTCATACCTATAAAACAGGGTGCAAGTTTAGGTTTTCACCAGTAAAGTGCGCCTATGTTAAAGTACGGTGGTCCATATTTTGATTGTAAGAACAACCGGTGTTTTAGTAGAACAACCAACAAAGTCGCCCACCGTTCGCTCTTTTCGAATCTAATGTATACTGTTCCAGCCCGTTCAATGCGTCTTCGGCCTTTTCTGTGACCCGCCTACTCCAGTCTCTTCTCTACGTGATACAGCTCGTTCTGGCCTATTGGCTTATGCTCATCGTCATGACCTACAACACGTATCTCAGTTAGTTGTACACTTACGCATCATTAGTCTTTTTCTCCATTTAAGGTAATGTGTGAAGCTCTCATCTCATCTCAACTCAAACTCGGAGATGGAAATAGACACATCGGCACCTTACATTTAAATTCATATTGTAACAAGTTAGAAGTTACGATATTTCGCATAAATTGAAGTGTCTGCTATGTTGAAAACATGATTATCGATTGTGTTGACAAATGACAGTTGTCGAACGAGAAAATTCACTAACAATGTCTACTTATAATATACTAAAAGTTTTTAGGAATTAATCACCGTTTTTTATATAAGTAGCACATATTGCAGCGATTGCCGTCATTCTTGGAGCTGGATTTGGTCATTGGCTGTTCGCTGTTCTCAAGTTGCGTTCCCCAATGGGAGAGACAAAGGATTCTTTCGTGACAGACGCATGCCATTAAAGGGTGGAAGGTTGAGGTTACGGTAGGCAACTGGCGCAGGATTCCGGTAATATTCCCGAGATGATGTTTTTGCCATTCTTTGCCCTCGTTTATATTTATCAGTTATCTCAATTTTTTTCTTTTTGTAGAACTTAGTTCCTGTTTGTAGAACGTCGTCTATGGCTGTGCTAATAATTCTACTACTTCTAGGCTTTCTCTTTGTTCTGGTAACAAACTACACGAGCTTATTCACGAGATCATTTTCGAATCAAACTATATTAGTAATGTATGAAGTAGGAAGTTGATAAGTTTCATATAGTTTATTAGTAAAGAATCCTTTTAGTATTAGACTAGGAATAATAATACTAGTTAGGCATACTTGAAATGATCAATAGGAATCTCGATTATCTTTCTCAATTCCGCCGCTGTTATGTAATACGTTTTGTCTTTATATTCAATTCTTGTTATTTCAACCCTCGGAATTTTCCTGATTTCAACATATCTCGTATAGAATTTTATGACAGACTATATCCCAATGTTACGTTTCATTCTTTCGAGTTTATAGTTTGTAATGAATATCTATCCAACCAAGCGATGTCTTGCAAGTACACTGAACGGTTTGACACACTGTTTTACCATCTTCATTCGAGAACAAATGCATATAATCGAACAAAACATAATTGGGGTAAATATTAGTCAGAGTTTGAACTTTATAAAAATATCACCCGTATGATAATTACGAAATAAAGCTCTATGGTATAAGATGAGTCACGTAGAAACTGTGTAAACAAGGTTTGATCATAACTTATTGCCGCTCAGAGTATAGTTTAGAGAGAGAGAGAGAATAAGCGTGGCATGTATTGCGTTGCGATAGGGAAAGATGACCTAGAGGGCGGCGGAAAGTTACAAAATGGATGAGAAACGAGGAACTCAGACAATTTACTACTTGCTAGTGGTCTCGACCAGAGTGCGAAGGTCTGAGAGAGCGGTGTATGGGGGCAGAACACGTTAGTCTGTCTGCGCCTCTGCGGCCTCATTGACCTGCGTGCTCTCTCGCTTTTGTAGCTGGCCAAAAGCAGAAAATTGGCGTAATTTTTAATGAGGAAGGAAGTTATCTCCACATACATCGCTCATTATCATAACTGGGATGATTCCGTTTGTCTTTCAAGTAATGATAGCATTTGGCAGCTGCCCAAACGGCTGAAGCACAGACGATTATACCAAGGTAGATAGAGACTATCATCAGAATTTGATCTGGAATGAAAATTACTAATAATCTAAAATCTGATTGGAGGAATAATTATAAGAAGTGACCGAATCTGCGTTGTAGTTTGATCTCGCTGCCCGCCATAATTTACGAATTTGAACCGCGAATCGACGGGATCGAACTACAATCCCAGCGGTGTAGGGTAATATAATGAAGGCTTGCTTTGAAAAGAGCCAAACCTATATTTGGCCATGTGGCATATGAAATTCGAAAATTTTCCAAGTGGTGGGGAAGATGTAATATGTAGTTGTGTGCAAACTACACTGATCTTGAGCGGTTATTCAATTTGTGAATCAGACTCAGGAAAAAATAATGAAAAATGCCTCACCAAATTTCTCACCTCACCAAATTTACCAAATTTCTGAACTCACCAAATTTTTGGAATGTTCTCTGATTTTTTACTGTGATTGTATAGTAAAGAGTGTAGTTGGCCAACATAAAGAACCCAGCCGATTGCGCAACCTAAAACATGATATTATAGAGAAGAATAATAATAAACAGATTGTTGAACTGTGAAGACTGGTGGAGGTAATATTACGAAGTTACTTCGAACTCTTGATGAAAGATCAGAGTATGTAATTGTATGCTGGAATATCCCGGAATCTTCATCACATTCTCTCTGGCTTGGCGCATGCTTTTGAGAGACTAAAAGTACTCTGGCGGGATCTAAGATCATAGAAATAGCGTAAACTTAAGAGGTCGCAGGTTACAGAAAATCTGGGCTATTCCTGAACATGGGATTAGAGAACAACTGACCTCACTAATGATGAAGGGCACCATGAGACAGGGCTTATCGAAATAGAGACCGATCAATAGAATAATAGAAACTATCATATTCATGACAATTACGAATACATCCAGCCAGAAGTTGACCGAATAAACACCGAAAGACATGCAAACGGCGGAGAAGAGACAGAGAAGGATGGCCGACACCCCCACGTAGAAACAGGCTCTCTGAAATTATCAGTACCTAATAAGTTAGTCAATCGCACAGTCACGTGAAACATGTTGAACGCAGCGTAACTCAGAAACGTGCAATCACAAGGTTCACGACGCACCCCATTAGAATGCTAACTTCACGTGACTATTCTTATTACTTCTAGTATATACGGAGTTTGACATTGCAGTGCATGTAGCCTTATCTGGCTGTGTTTGTAGGTTGAACCCGTTGCTTTTGGACGAAACTCATATGGCGTATAAAAATAATGATGCGTATCGAGTTCAAACTACAGCTCAGATGAGGTTAATACTCGTACTCGAACTGTCATAACCTCACCCCCATGTGAACCCTAACATTTCTTTGGTGTATTCTGAACACCTTTGTGTCTACAATTGTACTTCGGGCACCACTGCAACTATCCAGCTGTCTGCGCATGTGACGAGAACGAACTACAACTAAGACGTGGTCACTCCCTATATTGGCTCACCTTTATGTGCACCGTTCCCTGACATATTTTGTAGGTGACCCTTGTGTCATTTCCCACGTCCGTCTCGAAAATGATACGTGTACCCTCGAGACATAGACAGCAGCTGATTTCCATTCGGGAGTCATATCATGCCGAGGTTCCAATAACTAAGGTATACGGTAGCCGAGTATTTGGCTGTGCAACACTGAGTAGTCGTTGATGGGTGACCTGAAACAACACAAGCCTCTACCATTAAGTGATGTTAAAATGACAACTTAAGTTATTGTGAATATAAATACACATAAACAACAAAAAGAAAGAATTACATTAGAGAAATACTTGAGTTGGTGGTAGCCGGTGAACTGTGGCCAGAAGTGAAAAGAGTAAACGTTCTAACTAACGAAAACTATTATAATGCCTAAACGCGTTACAGTTTGTAAGCTGACGTTGAAGTTCCGTGTAGTGCTGAAATTTGTCAAATGAACCGCTCGACTGAGTTTACGAGCAAGGCTGTTGCCTCAATAAACCGTTTTAAATCCAGATAAGTTTATCTAGATGATAATAAATATAAAGGTAATAGTTTTCTTTGCAAGTCATTTGGCTGTAATGCGTTCACGTTATTCTTAAGCCAGTTTGGCAACTAGAGCGGTTATTTCACCTTTTCTGGGCGTTAGATAACCGGGTTTTGTTTTCAGGATTAAACAGTTACCTAATCAGGCAGCCACTTGGTTACCGAAAACCGGTTAGATTACCAAAAAACACGTATTAAAGAAGGACGTTTATGTGGTCCAATCGTAACGGATCAGTCCTTTAAACTGCAATACATTTTTCAATTGCAGTTCAAAGGACCGTTGACACGAAATTGGTCCACATAATTGTCCTTCTTTAAATATATAATTGACCTTGTTTTCACCTTGTTGGATAATAATAACAAAAACGCGATGAGTTTGGAAGTATATTAAGTTTTATTTTTACTTTTACCTAGTTAAATTAACGTTAACAGTTTGTTAAATTCAGTTAAACACAATAGTTTCGAACGCGAGGACAAAATGTGTTTCTTTCAGCTCATGCTGTTATCTCTTCCGCGGAGAGAAAAGAATGTGCGCGGTTGGCTTTCACCTAGTGTGTTTGCTACCGCCCCATTAGTCGCTGGTTCGATCCCGCTTGCTGCCATGACGATCCACTTACCTACTATGACAAAAATAATGGTTAAAGCTACTCGTACTGTCCGAGCAGAATGTTTTGGGACATTCCAGAAAATGAATAAGAACAGAATTTTTAGACAAACATTTTCAATTGTAATTTAGTAAACAAAATATTGATCAAATATCTAACCGTATTAAAAATTATAACATTTGATTACATCCTTGTTGATTTTGATAGTATTTATCATTTTCACAAAAAGCTTGGAAATTCTCTCTAAAAGTGTACACGCATTGTATGAACGCAAAAAGAAGTCGAAAAAGAAAGAGAAAATTAAGGGTTTGTGGTAGAATCGGTACTTTCCTACATTCAATCGTGAGATCGAAAGATAATATATATACACAATAATTAAAACTAGTTCAAGCTTAGCTGCAAGTTGCACGCAGAAGCTCGTACCTACCTAAAATGGTTCTTTGTAGAAAGAATTGAGATGAAAGCTAAGAAAGAGGCTGAGACTATATTTCAACAGACGCCTCGCCGAAAAAAGAGAAGGAAGTAAGATGCGGTGGGTGGGTGATCAAAAAACAGTCGAAATTGACACCTCGGATCAAGTTTCAAACAAGTTCTCCGAAGGCACGAATAGTTCAAACGCATTCCAAAACAACGCCAACGGGGTAAACAGAAATAAGCTGTAGTTTGGACTGCAACAACGGCAGACAGCGTGAATTACGGATGATCGACACAGGGTATCAAAGTACAGTTACAGCAAAACGCAGGTTGTCTTTAATTCTAGTTACCCTTCACACTCCATTTCACCTCCTGGTAGACATACAAAATGCAGTTAAACTATCATAATGATTGCCTGCAAATAAAACAACAGTGTATGGGTCAAAACAGGAGGCACGAATGTTCAGCAAAACTTAAATGTTTAGAACTGCCTGAGAAATTCCACATTCGTA
Organism: Litoditis marina; assembly: GCA_964036275.1. Lineage (NCBI taxonomy): Eukaryota > Metazoa > Nematoda > Chromadorea > Rhabditida > Rhabditidae > Litoditis > Litoditis marina. The sequence goes on along the minus strand of OZ038434.1, from coordinate 2,200,104 downwards.
CTGTAGGTGTAGACAATCGCGTGCAACTGCCTATACATTGTTGGAGAGACGAAAAATACGGGTTTCTTCCCCTCGCGATACATCTATGCACACTGCTCGCAATACACGTTGAGCTGCTGCATCTGGTGTTATAATTAATGAAATGACTCATTAATTTAGAGAAAAGTCCCGGATTTTGCCATAAATTCAGGGAAGGCTAGCTTTCAGTTGTAATCGAATCTGTCTCTTCACGATCTCAACAAAAACTAAATTGGGAGTGACAATACGTGAATTGTAAATCCGGAAAGATTCGTCGAGTTATGAAATGAGATCAAACTACAAAAACTGCGGGAATTCTCGCTTTCCAAATAGAGTTCCCTACGCATTCACACAGAAGTAAAGCCATAGCCTGGTTTGAGAAGGATTGTTTTAGCAGTGAGTAGTTCATGAGAATCTCACGATCTTCATGGTAAGGAGCATGGCGAAAACAGTAATGAGTTATCACGGGAATCTTTTTGACTTCACATCAGATGATCTCATTGGCTTCTCATGAGATCTGCTCACAAGATGATCTCATGAGCTTCGATAGACTTTTTAGTTGAGCTGCCACTGCGTCTGATAAAATCAAAATGCATGGCAATGTTTCACTAGTACGTCGGAGACGTTGCGTTCGTAGTGTAAAAAGAAAACAAATAGTGTGGCCGGTGTTACACAATCACTGATCACAGGTAATTAATAAAGGGCGGCAAGACGATTGAGAAAAAGAGAGTTCTTGAAACAATGAAGTAGGAAGTGTCAGAATGAAAGATTAGTCATCCCGGAACATATGAGAGCATGGAATTGTACAAGTATTCCATGTATTGGTCATGTGGACCCTAAAACATGACCAAAATGGAACCGAACAAGTGTTCTACTACTATAATAACCTCAAACCGCGTAAACTTACGTGTTTCACCACATTTATGCGGTACAACTCAAACAGCGAACACTTTTCGTCAAAAAGTGGTATTTTCGTCAGGAATATCTTTGTTGATTATTGGCTAGCAGAGAACCGGTACCGTGGTGAAACTATTGAAACTTCACTTTATTGCAGATGCTTCTACAAGTAGAACGAATTCGGCTAGTTTATCGATTTCGACAGAAGTATAGCTGATAGTAGTTTCGAAATCTACTAGTCTACTACACCAGGTGTGCACTTGGACTCGAAATTGCACATGTGTGTTACAACGGGAGTAGACTATGTGAAATCACGTTGCACTGAGGAAAAGACACAAAGTAGAGAGATGTGACACCGGGTGAGTGGTGTTTACTGACTGAGAAATCCTTTGAAGAAGATCGGGTTAGAGAGAGAGGAAGGAATAGAAAAAGAGAGAGAGCGCGAAAAGGAGAGGGAAAGAGAGAGGTATAGAGAGAGGAGAGGGAAAGAGAAAGAGACATTGATAGACATGGGAAGACATGGAGAGACAACAAAAAAGAGAGAAAGAGATAACAAATGAGAGAAACAACAAAGTAGCAAAAAGCGAGCTTTGTGATACCGTTTTTATACAGCAACAATCAGCTGTGTGGGGTCTCCAAAACTGATAACGGGAATATCATCAGTTTGGAACATTTTGAGTTCGATTAGGTTGATTCTCAGTTGTTTCTACAATTGTTTTCATTCGAGTGTGATTATATTCTCCTCCTCGCTCATCCTTCTCATCCTTCAGTTTAATGATGCAAATATCAAAATAGGCGCGAAAAATGAGTACCTCCAAATCTCACAATCACATCTAAACTCTCGAATGCAACTTTTTGAAACTTTGCTGAAGTTTATGAAACAAATCATATTTTTCTCATCTTTTCAGTGCGAATAATGATTTCGAGGAATCTTTGGCTAACTTCTATTGGATACGGTATTCTGGGAATGTATCCGAGTTTCTACTCCCTCACCTTTTCCATGTTGCCGGGGCCGTTCGAGGAGATGTACAATAGCACATTGTGGAACCATTATGGAATTGAGGCTGATCAGAAAGGGTGAATTCAACTGAAAACACATATCCTTGAGCGAAAAAGACTTTAACGAAGAATAGAAAGAAGCCAAAGTTCAAAAACTTACAGAGGTTCCTAATGTTCTGCATGACATTTTTGTTCACATATAGGCTTCGAAAAGCTGAGAGCATGAGAACCTGGAAGCACGAGTTCTGTAGTTCGATCACATTGATTACCTAATGACACGTAACGAGATCAAACTACAATGGATTCGCTCACTCTGTGTACTATGTTCCAGTCTTTCTCTGGTCGCAACCGCCATGACGTCATCAATGTTTGTTTCATATTTCCTATCTACCTTCATCCTGTTACCCTCAATGGACACGAGAGGGAGGAAGTTCCTAGCCGTTCATGTCAAGTAACGTTTTGTACCGGTTTTCATTGGAGCCCAAACTCCAAATCAACAAATGTTGTCTCAGAAATGTTGTTAATACTGAGTGTCTTGCTGTCTTGTTTCCAATACGTTTTCGTACCAAAAGTGAAATCCATGATATAAAAAAACTCAGCGCACGTCAGCGTGAACCATTCTGATTTGAAAGAGTTTGAACCGGACGTTGATTTCCTTTTCAGTACTTTTCATAGATTTTTCATCGCACTGAGCATCAATGTCATAACTGAGAGCATCACTGCAAGCGGGGGTCGAACCCAGGTCATGTAGATTGTTAGCACAACGCTTGACCAATTGCTATTTTATTATTTCAGTGTGGTTCTAAGTGTTTCCTGTGCTATTCTTCAGATCCTGTCTGGTCTTACAAGTTCAGCTGAGCTTTATTTGTTATCTCAGGCGGGTTAAGTTTTCTGATGTCAATTTACGTGCTCAAGACGACGAAACAACCATTAACAAATAAGCAACTGTATCCTGTTCATTATTGACACATTATTGATACCGACTATTTTTCAAACACTTCATTTGAGAACCTGAGCCAATCGCCGTAATATTTCGAATAAAATGTGTATCAGAAGCCATAAATGAACTAAAACTACCACTTCTCCAACCATTCCACGAAATGATGCTATATTCAGATTTTACAGAACAATTAATGATAATTCCCGATAATTTCAGGTTTTGATCGGTATTTCGAATCCAATCACATTCTACGCCATTCCTCTTTATTTAGCTGAATGCTTCCCTGATGAACATAGAGGTAAGCATTGTTGGGTTTTCTTGTTAGACCGAACACGAGGTGATATGATGTTTTATTTAGTGCTGACGTTTCGGCGGGTTCGCCGTCTTCAGAGCCTGAAAAAGGCATCAGTCAACTATTTACAACAAAATCGATACAGTCGCGCTGGAATTCAACTCAAAAGTATTCCAAATAGTGCATAGAGAGCATGACTAACTCAAATCTAACAGAACTTTGACACACCTTATCCTCCGACTGTATCGATTTTGTGAATTCCAGCGCGACTGTATCGATTTTGTTGTAAATAGTTGACTGATGCCTTTTTCAGGCTCTGAAGACGGCGAACCCGCCGAAACGTCAGCACTAAATAAAACATCATATCACCTCGTGTTCGGTCTAACAAGAAAACCCAACAATACATTACACAAATGCCGAGGTTCAAAGACGATAGGACATGGAGAATAGAGGTAAGCCTTTATACTGAAATATTTACTTGACTGAGCATATCAAATAATTATGAAATATATGATTACTTATTGAAGTTTTTGTCTTCAAAACGAAGCGACATTTTTAATAATGTATGTTGATGGAACGATCAGGATCAGCATACGATTAGTTCTGTTAGGGGGGTAATCCTTCTGATCAACCACTCAGTTGAGTTTGATTTTTTTTCCAGGATTCATATCTACTTGGCTAAAAGCAGGGCAGACTGTCTCCATAACATTTATGTGAGTGAAATTCTAAAATCAACACGTATTTCTTTGCTTGATATAGTGTATGTCATTCAAACATTAGCAATACATGGCTGCGACCAATCTCAATGTCTTTTCCCCTGTGTGATCTCTTCACGCTTTCAGATTCAGACCATTTATATTTGCAAAAAATATTTTGTTGAAGTATGTACATTATTTTCTGTTCCCTTTCCAATTAGGAGAAATAATGAGATATCACTCTATAGTGGATGACCATAAATGAGTTGTAGTTTGATCCGCGCACTCATCAGTGTATAGTTCCCACCATTCCTACTGAGACTCCTACAGTAACCTTACAAACTTTCAGAAGGATGTTGTGAAGCTGAAAATTTAGTTCATCAAAATTCCTCTTGTCTAATTTCTGTACCTGACAACGAGAATGAGGTGCCAAAATCCTAAACTTTTCCGATCACGAGTGAGTGAGAAAAACAGTTTGGTAGTTTAAAATCCTACTGTAGGAGTCTCAGTAGGAATGGAAAAAGACTATAACTCGAATTACTATTGAAACAGAGCGGGATCAAACTACAAACACATTAGAACAATAAAGCATGTGCAGCTTTAGCCAGCCTTTCTTTGAGTGCGCCTATGAGACAGTGTCATCACTCTAGTATGATGATAACAGCCCACAAACTTCTTTTGAAAAATAGATAGAGAGTGCATTTAGTTGAAAACTCCATTACAGGTACTTTATTTGCAACCCTAGCGTATTTGGAACAGCAACTGGTTGGGTTTATATACCCGGCATTGCACTCTTTATGTGAGTTCAACGCTATCCACTTCGAAATACTTAGTTTTCATGACCTGAGAGTTGAAACTGCAATGATGGATCTAAATAAAATTATGTTTTCAACTTTTTGCACGTGAGGAAAACGACAAAAATTGGGCAAGAATTTGGCTGAAATATGCCCAAAATGCTGAACACTTTTTTTAAATGTCTGGTTCAAATGAATATTATATTTTTTTTTCAGGGCCATTGCAACGTATCTCGTCACGTGTTTTCTACCAGAATCTCCTAAATGGCTTATTTCACGAGGATACAAAAAGGAGGCTAGAAAAGCGATACGATTCTATCACGGGAAAGACGCCGACATAGGTTACCAAATCTTTTTGTAGTTTGATCTCGATGCAGCGCCTAATTTACGGATATACACCAAATACCAACAACATCAAATTACAGAATGCATGAAGTTTGGCTTATTTGCTCTTTAAAAACAAAATTATTAGGTGTAACTTGTTGAATGACTTATTTATTCACACGCGCCCAGGTGATGGAGAGGAGTAAAAAAATTACGAGACAGTATGAAATTCGAGTACAAGGGCCATTTAACAGATTGATATCAGAAACATTTCGGACTAACCTTTCCAAATTTAGATAAAGTGCTCGGATAATTCAGTGTCACGGCCCCCGCCGACTCAAAATCTCAGTCGGCGGCGGCCGTGACAAATTATTAAAAACAACGATTTCGTTTGGCGCGCTCAGTGGCGCACGATGTTTACAACGTGCGGTTGGCATAGTGGAGCGACTTAACCGTTTTCGAAATTTATCGACCATCTCTGTTTTTTAATTTTATTTACTCATTTCAACTGTATTTTTAATGTTTTTCTCCACTATTCATCAATACTTCATTTGTGGTGGCTGTTTGGTGATTTCTGATTGTCTTTTCCCTCTTACTCTCCATTCTAAGTTTTCGAAAAAACCGCAAAGCACCAAATCACGTTTTATAATTATTTAACACAATAAAACTATTCTGATATAAGAACATGCATGTTCGATGGAAAATTCATCTTTCCTTCCGCCTCGCTGTGTGAGTGCGACCCTATCAGAACTCGGACAACTCCCCATCTTCTTACTTTATGAATAATATTATGAAGTGTATGATTTATTATTCTAAGTACTATATTTTATTGTTTTCAAGGCAAAGACTTAGTTGAATTATCTGTTATTCTCTCAATTAATATAACATTTTTTTTCTTAAAACGCTTATTCATGAGAAATCGATAAAAAAATCCTGAAAAACATCAGGATTCGTTCTGATTTTGAGGAGAGTTTAGTTGTCGCACGCGTCGCGGAGGGGGGGGGGGATCATTTGATTGCTCATTTCATTCAGGAGTTTTATTCTTAAGTGTTCTCGATATTACCAACTTTCAGCGTTTTTGCAACCACCGCTCCTTCCACGCCTCCACCAAGCTACACGCATGACAACCGAGCGAATGGCAGTCGTTCTCTTCTCTTCAAGTTTTGGCGGCCTATTTCCGGTAAGTTTTCCGTTTTGTTTTTTTGCCTTGCTAGGTGCTAGCTAAAATTATGAACGCGCGCTGCATGTGTCAGAATTTGACGATTTGTAGTTCTAACTTCTAAAACGTACGTAAAATACCCTCTTGTTTTTATGTTGACTGATGCTCACTTTTTGGGGTAATGTTATAGATTCTCGGGGAAACTTTCAAAAACTTGTTTTTCTTGTTCAAAACTTGTTAAACGTGTTTTTCAATGATAAATTCTCACGCTCACATTTTTCGACCCGATGTGAACCTTTTTCACGTATGGGAGTATTGAGGCATTATCTAGATCTAGAATACTTCACTGAATGTCAGAAAACTAAGATTCTTATTGGGGAGTTGCGAGAACTCGCTCACCTTTGATGCAACTTGTACTAGATAGATGATTTGAGGCCATACACCCGAAAAGTGCCGAATCGCGGCTATTCTATAAAAAGTAACCGATTTTTCGATTCAAATACAATTCGAGGGTTTTTAATAAAACTGTTCCTCTTTATGGATGGGCAAAGGGCAGAAGGGAGTCCGCCTATTCTGTTTTTAGGCTACTCAGAGCTCGGACAACTTTAGCACAGTATGTTTTAGACATGTCAATAGGAAAATTATTTTTTGAAGACAAAAATTAAATCTTATATGGTAGAAGTTCCGGCAAGTTTAGATTCGCTTCGCTCCATTTCTCACCTGCACGCTGCACGTTAGCCTTATAGTTCTTGTTCTTACTAGAAAAGTGTGCTGATGTGTAGCTTCCACACTTCCACTGTATGCAAATATTTCCTTCACATTTCACGCCCCGATAGAATATATGTCTACGGGTGTATGCTTTTCTTCTACTCCTCTAAGTCAAGTTACTGCTCCATTCACTGACAGGATCGCGTAAGCATTTCGTGCACGATGAAGTGTATTGAGTATCGTGTATGTTAAAAACACACACCAGTACTATTATTAAAAAAAAGTCATTTTTCTCTCATTTAAATATGCTAAACTTCTGAATTCCTGTTAGAAATAGGCAATTTCTCCTCATATTGACGAAAACATAGCCCGTTTTGTGAATTTTGGTGATTATTCGGAGAACCTCATCGGAGTATTGTTGAAAAATATAGCAATGAGGCACAAGATTGAGATTGGCTAGCATAAAAAAGACAAATGGTCGGAGGTTGAAGTTTTCGTCCGCTATTTGTGATAAAAAAAACTTGATGAAAAGAAAAACATGTTATTAGTTATTACACTTTTATTTTTATAGGAGTGTCTTACCGACGCTCGTGTCGCTCGGACGTGGCTATAACTCAGGCTTTCTACCAGCCCCACGTGGACACTAATCATATGTGTTTCCATTGTGGACATCTTCAGTAAAGGTGTAAAGGTCAGTTTCTTTTCTCGTACATTTCACAGTGCTCGTGTCACATATGTGTGAGCAGCTCCCTATGGTGCCAGGGGCTGTAAATTCTCTGAGCGGAGAGTCGTATCGATATATCAAGTTTTGTTTGGCTGGTAGTAAGAACTTCTGCATTTGTCTCGATCAAATATGAGATGAGGCACTCTCACTGGGACAATTGGTTTTTTCACAACTTACACTTAAAATAATAATTTGATGGTTTTATACCTCACTAACACAGAGTTTGTTGCTTTCATTCAAAAATCACTTCCCTGTTATCTTGAAACATCAGGACGCGAGTATATTAAAGAAGGACGATTATCTGGTCCAATCGCAACGGTTCAGTCCTTTAAATTGCAATACATTTTTCAACTGCAGTTTAAAGGACCGTTGACACGATATTGGTCCACATAATCGACCTACTTTATATCAACAAATTTAATGCTTCCGTTGTCATTATCGATAACTAACATATCATTTACTTTTCTAGGATCTGCTTTATCGGGCAGTGGAGCCCGAAAGATTCTCACTTCCATCGAAAAGAGGATTGGTGAGGCAACTGGAACCCTAGTTCTCACATTGGACATTGAACTTCAACTAGGATGATCGGCAGAGCAGTATCAATTACATACGTATGTCACTCGTTCGAACGTTGTTAATCTTATTTGTCACTCGTTCGGTGATTGGTTCCATATTTGTATTTGTGATACCAAACCGAAGTAACTAGCGAAAAGGCAGAATCTAGTTCCTGGGTAATCAGTTGAATATTTTCTGTTAACAACTATATAACCGAGTATTTCTCACAAAAACAACATATTACCACGTGATTCCCATAGAAATGCTTGCTGGCTAACCCGGTGTGAGGTTCTATAACTTTGATCAATAGTAATTCTTATGCAGTCACTTGTGTTGTGTATGTTCGGATAGCTTTTCGAATTTATGCATGGTCTAGTGAAGGTGTCCGAATAGTAAGAGAAATTCGAAAAACGGACTACTTTTCGCAAAAAAAACGAGAAAGTTTGTCTATTCTAATTGCAAAATTATCCATTTTCACGTGTTATAATCCAATAACGAACTACTAATGTGTCGAATACTCGGACCTTACTGGTGCTGGTATATCAATTTACGCCTGAACATGTATGTTTTTCAATAACAAAATGGGTAATTTTGGAATTAGTAAGAACCGACTGGTATTTGACTGCTACGTTGTTACTATTATGTATTTGCCAGATTTATTTATACCTACTTTTCATTTATCTTAGGCTGGCGACTCCTATTAGTTTTATCAGATCAAAATGTCAAAATTTCTTGAATGCTTTCCCGTTCTCTTGGCTGTGAACTGTGCACACATATTTGTATTTTTCCTTTTATTTCTCTAATATGTCCATAATGTTCTATGTTCTAACAAGTTCAAGTGTTTATATATTATTTTAATCTCTTTACATAAGGACTATTATGTGAATCAATCATGTTTCACCCTCTCTTCTTGAAAAATTGCTTGATTGCATTTAAAATTGAGTTTAGGATAAGATTCACATAATATTCCTTTTTTAGCTCGTACTCTCATGTTATTGGACAGAGGACGTTTTGAAATGTGTTTTTGCCTTATTCTTAATGTGTTAGAAAGTTCTGGTAAGTTTGTAGTTTGTATACATGTTTCAATTTCATTTGTGTTATCATTAAGTGTTTGTTTCGTTTCCAAGATTGTATAGTGTAGTTTTTAATTATATGCATAATATATTATCTAACAAGGTAATTTATTTTCCATGAATAAATAAATAATTATATAATTTATCTTGTTGTGTCGTTTATGGTGAGGTTTCAATATTGAATATAGTGAAAATCGCCAACGAGCGTTTTGTCACGGCCCCATCCGCCTAGTGACATTGTCGGGCAGACTCGCGAGACGGAACTCACAATGTCGTTGCCGTCTCGCGAGTCTGCCCGACAATGTCACTAGGCGGATGGGGCCGTGACAAGTTTTGCTCATAGTGATGACGTCATTTACAAAGGAATCTTATCTGACACACGAGTCAAACATCACTATTTTCAGTTTGTTGAGGGATGCTACTTTTAGACAGGTGAGAGTTGAGATTCTCGAAGTGAAGTTGATACGGGTTTCATAAAAACTGCATTTTTACATTTATAATTGTGATTTTAATGATACTAATTAACTATTGGAGTCGGGAACTTGATTCAAGTAAAATAAGAAACATTTGGACAACGCACACTCGACCATTTTCAGCATTACTTATTGGAATTCATTCGCTTCCACTGTTGGTGGCCCAAATTGAACCGGTTCGATTTTGATTCGGGGGGAGTCGGCTCCAGACGGAACTCACCCACATAACGTGGAAGTACAACAAGAAAATTCAAAAACTGTGTTCTTTTGCAGGGACTGAAACTAGTTCTCGTCTTCCAACTATTTCTCTCTTTCTCCCCACTTGAAGTAGAATTAATGTATTCGGTGTTACTCAACGTAAGCATGGGCCTTACACCCGAACAGGTTCGCTCAGACGCTTTTCGGTGTTTCTTGTATATTACGCCTTTTTTGTATCACTTTTTTGTGTCTGGTTGGTATCCTGAGTTGTTTTGGATGTTTTTAGAGTACATATACTTTATAAATTGAAACACGTGTTTTTTTTAGTAAATTTCGAAAAATTCCAGAGGTATTTCAGGCGCTTAATGTGAATCTCGTGCTTCATATCATATTCTTCCCACTTTGTTTCTTTGGAACTATTCTGGTCGACAAGTATGGAAGGAGAAATGTCATTTTTGCCGCAGCATTCATCATGTTAGTTTGTTAGAACTCTCTTTTTGACGAAATAATGACAAAATCAAAAAAATAGATGAACATACTCTGGAACTCATTTTTAGCGGGTGTTTGCTTAATAGAAAAAGTTGCTGTAGTGCCAATGGAAAATTGTTACTTGAAACAGCTGGGTAAAGTAAAGTGTTTCTGTGTTCTTCATTCAATGTATCGCTTCTAAAATTGATCGTCAAAATATTTCAGATATCTCAAAATCGTAATAATTTGCGCAGCTCAGCTGTTTGTGATTTCAGATGTTTTCTGTGGAGCGGCAGCATGGCTAGGTTAGTTGGAAATTATCTTTCCCGCATAGAATATTTATGATTTGAAATGGCATCTTTACACTATTTTTGAAATTGTAAATAACCGTTACGATCTTCAATAAACTAGTTTAACCTCCGCAAACCGCATTGAACATACAAAAAGTAAGAATGTACATAACTACAGAATATTGTCTACACATAATGGTTTACAGCCACATCAAACGCTGTTCTGACGAATATTCTGAAAACCACGGGAATAGTGGGAATCCAGACTCTGCTGGTAGCTGAACTCATTCCGCAGTCAGCCAGGGTAGCTGCTGTTCAGGTCAGCAACCCAATTTTCAAGTTTCAAGTTTCACTCGTCGCATCAGACTGGAGATCTGTCATGGACCACCACTATGTCGCATAGTGGTGGTCCATGACAGATCTCCAAATATTGTCTCTGCATACTCTGAGGTATTCGTGGACAGATACGCAACTAATTTATGGAAAAATAAGGGTTTGACTGTTATACAAGTAGAGAGCTATAAATTGAACATTCGATGTCCATGAAAAATGCGCTACCCGAGGAGTTTGGTATTGACTACTAAAGTAACTGCCTGATCAAACCAAAGATCGTACAAATTTTATTTTCAATACCGGTATGGGATTTGTCAAACCTTTGTGGACACCGTACCATCGATTTTGTAAGGGACGGGGTTTGGCGAGGGGCCAGCCAGTCTGCGTGTCATTGATCCACACACTCTCTCAACCGCTGACAAATGATCAACGACCACTCGCCCCGCATCGCTCAATCAATTGAACCCTCTGCTGTCTTTATGGGGAAAATGGTAACTATATTATCATCTCACTAGATTGGTTTGGTCTAAGGTCGTTCAATTAAACATTTGGAATGTATAAATATTTTATTAACTCCGGCTTTACATCTTGTATTGATCACATTTCTTTTCAGTTATTGAATATCATTCCAACCTTTTCAATTCTGCCGATCACAGCGATCTATCCATTGCTGAACACGGTCTTCCCTCCGGCGTTTTATCTTCCTCTACTCATCATTCAACCAATCATGATAACCTATTTGTACAGGTGAACATAGCTCAACAATAATGAGACCCAGATTGGTCCCACAAAATTCCATATAGTTTCTTGTTTCATAGAACTGAGATACAGTCACCAATTGTCCGAGAAAGACAGCAAATGGCTTCATCGATTGAGTGATGCTCAGAACGATTGGCGCCAATTTTCTTCGATTGGCCAGCTACAAAAGCGAGAGAGTGTGTAGGTCAATGAGGCCGCAGACATCTGGGTCTCTCTGACCTGCACACTCTCTCGCTCAGCCAATAAAAAAGTGGCTGGCCAATTGGCTGGGAATTGTCTGAGTGCGGGGTGAGCGGTCGTTGGGTATTTGCCAGCAGATTATAGAGTGTGTATAGTCATCATTTCCCCATAAAGACAGGAGAGGGTTCGATTGATTGAGCGATGCGGGCGAGCGGTCGTTGATCATTTGCCAGCGGTTGAGAGAGTGTGTAGACCAATGATACGCAGACTGGCTGGCCTCTCGCCAAACCCCACCCCTTACAAAATCGGTGTTACGGTGTCCACAACGGTTTGACCGAACCTATAAGATCAAAGATACGCAGACGAGCTGGCCGCTTGCCGAACCCCGTCTGTTACCACATTGACCGTACGCTGTCCACAAAGGTTTGACAAAACCTATAGGTGATTTTTTGAAAAAAGCACAGACTGAGACCGACTAGCGACCAAGATCATCGGGCCACTATCATGGTGTATGTTGCGCTTTTCTGCTGTGTTTGTAGTATGTAGTTTGATCCAGCTGCGTTTCATTCATACTTCGGAAATGTTCCAGAAACCTACCCGAGACCAACGCGCGTGCAGTTTTTGAGATCGTGCACGATTTGGACACCGCTGTTCGTTCGCGGGTACGTTTATTTTAGTTTGTACTAATGGAGCACGTGTTTTCATTTCCGTATTATAGATTTAACAGAGTGGACAAACATTGAATGAACGTTTAAACACATCTGCACTTTCATTAAAGATGTATATTATCTTTCAATTTAATGACTGTTATTACAGGCGCCTACCCGGATAACAACTTTTCTCTCCGAGAGTGAATCTCTTCTGGGTAGGAGACGAACCGAGACCTACACTTCGGTCGCAAGACAATAATTTTTACAAACAAGTCTCTTGTTGGAAAAAATACTGAAACTGAAATGATAGATCATAAATGTCGATATGTGTAATTAATTTCTCGCAATTCCGGTATTTTCGTTACAAACATGATATTGTACGGTATCAGACGGTATCTTTGTTACGAGGTAGCCATAGATTGTTCGTAGGATGAAAGTGTATACTGCACGTCTACGTTACCTGTAGCAATAATTTATATTGTGTCGCAGCTGAAGCTCTTTGATTTGTTTATACTAATAAGATTGAGAATGAAAATAAAATATTCATTTTACCCGCATCAATCCGGAATAAATAAAACTTTTCAATGACACTGCAATCAACTACCCGAATAGAAAAACTATGTGTTTCTCCTCGCTCGGCGGCACCACCATTTGAAGTAGAAAGAGAGGATGACCAAGATTATTGTTACTGAAACACAAAATATTGTAAAATCTTAGGTGAACAAATTAACTGTGAATATAACAAACGCATGCTATGTTCAGAACAGAGATTTGTAGCAGGAGCTTAGTCCAATTCTGTTTTCAGTATGGATTTAGTTTGAGGTGAATTGCAGAAATTGTTTAGTGTTCGAAGACCAAAATACAGTTGTACATAGAAAAACACATTATTGTTCCGCTAAGACTTTCCGTATTTGTAGTTTGATTCTGGTTTACAGTGGATTTCGGAAATTATGTAGTGTTTGAAGCTCAATCTATAATTTGCTAAATGCTCAAACTCACTATTGATGTATCCGAGCACAGCCAGGGTCCAGTCCATGCCAATAAATGTATATTTGTATTGCGGTATATGGAAATCTGTAGCAGACGAAATTGTCGTCGTTTCCATCGACAATGTCGTATCGAAAGACTTCTGTCCCTTTATTTCTCTGTATGCATCCCACTGAGGTGGGTTGAGGGGAATTCGAGGGGGAGGGTGGGTTATCGTATCTTCTAGGGACCAACTGGAACGGTATCGTCTTAATGAAGTATACTAGAAGTGAATTGAATGGTCACGTAAAGTTAGCATTTTAATGAGGAATCGACCATTTTGTCATTGCACGTTTCTGAGTTCTGATGTGTTTAACATGTTTCACGTGACTGTGCAATTGAGTAAAAGTATATGTATTGTATACATTTATACTTTCGACCTGTGCTGTATTGGCTGATCAGACTACAACTCAAATCTGGTCAATGTCGAAATTATACAACTAATGCGGATTCAGGCGGTTATCTTTTCGTACAGTTATCGGGTAGAGAAATTTCAAACAAATGCATTACGAATCTGGAGCGTAGAACATGTTCAACTTTCGTGCAATCAGAAAACACAGAAGGTTTGTTTGTTATGAATTTTCGGTTTCAGAGAAAAGTGCACGAATAGTTTCATACAAATAAACTTATTTCACGTAACTCACCATCTTTATGAGGAAGATTTTTAATCAAAACGTGAACTGACTTGTGAGCTGCAACAGAAGCAAAAACTACTGTGACAAGTAGAAATGGAATTGAAAGTACAATAAATACAAGATGAACGAAGGGTGGCCAATATAGTTGAAGGGCCCGGACAGCCACTAGTCCACATACAGATGAGATCTGGAAGATACCTTGGTTAATCAGGAAAATAAAACTTCGAGCATACGGCAAGTAACACGTTCGAGGGATGGTTGATTTTGTCGTGAAATTTGGATTTGTTTGAATGTTAGGACCATAATTCAATATTTAAGTAGAACTTCAAATTACGAAGTTAAATGATTCCCATGTGTCGTAAGAAGTAAGTAGCTTTTCAACCGCGAAAAAATTGGAGTAACCGAGTTTTCTTCGGTCCAGGAACTTTATTTGCACATCACAGCAGCGTAAGAATAACTTGGGGCATGAACGTCAGATTACTGTAATAACGTTTGACAATACTCTGTTGTACATCAGTAGTACCAGTTAGCTGTAGAAACACTGCAAATCGTATATGTTATCATAATATCAGACAACATTACCGTACCAAATTGATGAGCGGAGGCCAAATACTCGTTCCGTCTCCACAGTTTATATGCGTATACATAAATGAATAGGCCAGTCCCATACAGAAACAGAAAACACCATAACTCTGAAATAGATGTTGTTTTTTTCATGAGAAGTAGAAACCCGAAGCTAGGCTAGAAAAACCACTTTGTTCTGTAATGATTGTTCAAAAATAATATTCCAAAATAAAGAAACAACAGAAAATGGACGTGCAAAACTATACTTGCTTGTTCTTGCAGACTAGAGTAGTTAATCGAGTTCAGAATTCCGAGTTGTTTCGAGTTGTTTCGAGCGCAACTTTTACAATCCCAATGGGTAGAACTCAACATGTTTCGTCTTTGATTATGTGACTACTACATTCAATCCTTTTAACTACTCACAAATAACAACAAGGCGAACGCGAAATGTGCATAGGTGGCTACTTTGAACCATCTCCAATAATTAACAGGAATAAGAAGGAGAGAACGGTCACTGATCTCCTGAAAGTATTGAATTTCGTTAGAGAACAATGTTTCCCAGGGATAATCAGAAGTGTCACCGCGAGTTTAAATACAAAATATCAATTGAAAAACTCCATATACTTTTCAGTTTTCATGACTTTACTTTCACCTTCCTGGCGAAAATGCGACATTACTCAGCTTTTATTCTACTAGTCTTTCGAGTATTTCATTTGTATATTTTTCCAATCAACTGTTTCAATGAATACTCTATTACGTTGTTTTATAAAACAACTTTTCCATCGCGGTATAGATGATACATCATCTAACAAACTGACCTCATCTAATAGTAACGAGAATCCGATGAATTTGGTGTCTAAAAACCGGAAACATCTTTTGACAGGGCTCAACATTTAATAATAGGGGAATACTGAAAATTAAACTTTTAAAGCTAGTTCTGAATTAGGATAGAAACAATAACTTATGACAGCGTTTTAATAGTGAATTACAATATTACAGTTACAATAGTCGTCTTTTTATGCCTCTATTTCATATTACAGGGAACATGTTAGCGTGTACAGACATCAAGAGCAAGTGGGTCCTGCTAATTGGGATCAAAGTAAATTATTTCTTAGAAACGTTTCAATGAAACACCTGCTGTTAGGCAATAAGTAGTGGTTCTTAATTGCAGTGAAGATTTATTACTTCCAGTCAGAGTTACAATAATCACGTAGTACGCGACATTAAAACAGCTGAAAACATGGTGAAGGGATGAAAACTGTATAATTTCTGTGGGAAAGTATAGAACGGAGGGTTGGCGTTGGTATTGAATCGAAATTTCTTATCAGTTTTGTGGAGGAGCCCCATGTTGGCAAACACAGTCTCCAAATAGTCTCATTCTGATATTCAGTGATGAACAAACAGACGTTTTCACTCAGAAAACTTGAACAATACACAGTTTCAAAGTTATCTGTGATAAACAGTTCTCGCGTGAAACAGCATTCCAAAAACAAGGAAAGAATGTTATTTACTCAAGAAAGGCCGCAGAAGAACAACTTGTTTAATTGCACGTAGACAAGTTTTGCTGTTTTCTTGCATATAACACTACGAACACGTTCTCCTCGCGTTTTCGAGAAAAAAAAACGTGCAGGATTCAATTTGAATAGCACTCGTTGCCTTATGCGAACTCCTGAACGTTTTTGTTCAGGGACGCAAGAAAAGTTCCTTATCAATTCTTACATGTTAGTCGCGTTTTCTACATCAAACACCGTCCTACATTCTCTTTATTATCATAAAAGACATAAAACATTTGTTCCAACTACTTTATTACAATCTATTCGTTTTGAGGTTCTTCTTGCTTCCAGCTGATGGGGCATCCCTTCTCCAGACCGACGTTCATGGGGTTCCAACCGGTCACCAGAGAAGACTCGATCGCACGACGCCAACAATCGATACCCTGAAATGACGTCATCAGATGCCGTACTTATGAATATCACGGTGTTCTTATCGCTATTTCTCTGGTCTCACCTCACAACAAGATACGAGTGTAGCGCAATAGAGCGCAAAGCGAAATATGCAGGATGGGATGGATGTGCCAGGATGTTCTAGCATCGACATTTGATGGTCCCATTTATCAGTGTCTGAGGTATTCCGAAATATCCCGACTGTTAGATCCTAACTCGTGTCTTCCAACTATTTATCCTTTCTTACATCCCATAGGGAGTGTCTTGCGAAATAGTACGCCGAACAAAAAACTGCGTGCCTCGAAAAACCCAAATGGTTCACCTGAAGACCACCATGATGTGCGAACTGAGTTTCGGTCCAAGTTTCGTTGAAATAGGTCTGTTCATACATCTGACCGGAATCCGTCAAAACAGTAGCGATGGTGGTAAACTTGCCCAAAGGAGCACTGCCATAAATATTAGTAGTTGTAGAGAAACGTTTCTATGATGGTGAAAAACATGGTCAAAGTTGCTAAAACCAAAAAATGATGCTTTTCATCATCCTCGGTTAGAAGTAGATAGAGCCGGTCAGGAATAGTCCCGTTAAACATTGTGATGATTATGACCTAAATTGTTGGATTATAGGAACACACATCACAACAAATGATACCGTATTTCAGTTGTTTCGTAAACGGAGTTTTCACTGACGGTTCATTTGCCGCTACCAGTAGCGATGCTAGGAAGTTGGCGGCAGTGGCGGGACCTCCATCTATTCCCTTCTCCCTCAGAAGATGCATGGCAGCCACCGCGGCAAGGTCGGGCAATTTCACGAAGCCATCGACAGAGCCCGGACGGAAACTGGAAAGGAATACGGATAATTGTATTAACAAACAAAAAGTGTAGTATAAACCACACAAAAAAGAGAAAACCTGTAACTATTTGTCCATTTCGAGCTTTCAATTTGCTGGTATTATTATATTTTAAAAACCTCAAAAAGGGCTGAATGATCACTAATGATGCTTTTTTCGAAGAGATGTTAGTGGCACATGGTGTCCAGCATACACAGCTCAACTCACCTGGTAGTTTGCTCGTAGCTGAGTATGGTTTGGGGTCCGAAGCCAACTTCGACTAAGCCGGGGGATTTCCAAAACTGTCTGCCCGATACATCCTTGAATAAACACTGATAAGATTGAATCAAGGTGAAATAAACAATGAGCGCAAGGTAATTCCTACTCATTCTTCATTTACTTCAATTTACCTACTTTGCTCATTTTTTACAGTAGTTGGAGCGCCACACCTACCCATGGGTTGATTAATGTATTACACCGCTGATAAACATCGTGAATAATTCTATTACCTCCGCGGTCAACTATTATTATTAGTTAGGTTAGTTGTTAATGTACCAAGTTAAGAGTTGTACTCAAAAACTTTTCGACTCTGATTAAAGACGGTTTTGGGGTTTTAGTGGGTTTTCCTAAAGATTTCATTGAAAACATTTCCTGACATTCCATTTTAGGCAAGTAAACAATGACTGAGCGCGAAAGATTTCTACAAGTGGAGTTTTTACCTGAAACCGTCCATGAACGGCGTAATCGTAGAGTACGGAGAACTGTGAGTCAACGGCAAACAGTTTTGTATCCACAGAATTTTCTTCTATTGATTGATATATGGATGAAAGTAGAGCACCTCAAAATATTTCATTTCACTGATTATTCAGGTTCTTTCTTGTCTTTAGTACGTGAACTTATTCTACACGGTATGGAAACGTGAAACAATCTTATATACGAGAAACTGCAAAATATGCTGTATGTAATTTACGGGTTTCCGAAAAACACAGCACAAATACGCTAAAAAGCCTATTCGATCGAACCGAGTTGGATTGTTCAAAAGTGCCGTCCCGTTAATAGTGATGAAGTGCTGTCGCGCTTATCGCCATAAAAACAGCGCCGCCGGTGGTATCGAACACGGGTGATGAAGAGCTGTAGAGGGCGACTACCTCCTTCATCAATTTTACATATTTGTAAATGATTCCCTTATCACCAGGGTTGCAAATTGAGTTCAAACTGTCCAGTTGAAAACATCTGGTCAAAGTTTCGAGTTTAAAAAATTGATTTCGAGTTTCGAGCATTTCTATTTTTGAGAAAAACTGAAAAACCTCTCACTTGATTGTTATACAGTGTATTGATAAACTCATTGTTATTATTATTATCAAAAAGTTTTTTATGGTTTTAGCGTTTCGGGTTGTTTTCACAGCCCTACTCACCGCTGTCAACGGTGGTCACAAAATGGTCGATCTTGTCAATTCCCTCCTCCTGTTGAAGTTGTTCTTTTAACTCTGTGAACAGATTGGGCGCCAGATCAGCCGCTGAAACTAGGTTCATATAAAATGTTGAGAGAACAGAATTTGACAGTTTAGTAATAATAAACGTTATCAGTATAGTGATGGACAAACATGGACTCACGAACTTGAACGATTTGAACATTAGTTTTCTATGAAGTGCTCAGAGTCGTCTCTTTACTACCATCTGAACAGTGGATATCGTAACTTATCGTCACCATGGAACCACAGAATCGTCTCGAGCGATTTCGTTTATACGTTTCTCGCAAATTGACTACAAATTCTCATGAGGGATGCGGTCGGAAAGCTTGCTGACTCCCGCAAAATGATCGTTGTGTGCGCCCGTAGGTTCTCTCGCGTAGTTCTAAGTTGGTGAAGTAAGTTTGTACTCCGTGCTGCGGGTTTTAAGGGGAAATACAATATGAGTAAGAAACGTGGATCACCATTGTTCTCCGTGAGAGCTCTGGCAGCATTGCCATTGTAGTTGAAGAAGACTCCGCCTCTTCTCTCCGCCTCTTCTTGTGGTCGAGAAACACTGAAATCCCAGATTACAACCATATTATAATAGAATACAGTAAAGTAAGCTGTTTATTGCAGTTTTTTTCTTTTAACGTTGAAAATGTTTCAGGAATCTCTCGAGCTTCATCAAAATTTGTTATCCTGATATCAAGTTGAGAAACCCAGATTACAAAGTTGAACCTGTTGTTGTACACAGGGGTTGCTTATGGAACCTTATGTCTTGGTAGTTTGCTCCACCTGAACTTCGGTCGGGACCTGCTATGTGTGCAGATCAAACTACAAATCAGATAAGATCAATCTTCCAACTTCACGTTTGTTCTGACTTCTGTATTCAATTGTGCTAGTACAGATGGTTTGCAATACTTACAGTAGAGATGGACTGGCACGAATGATCCATGCGCCGCGAATTTTGATGATTTTGCGAAGTTTCGATCGAGAAATATTGAAGGGAACCTGCAAATGTTCGACAGATTACGGACAAACTACACTACAACTATATTTCTATTATCATTGCCGAACTTGAATCCCAAGTGCAGAACTGATCTACGTTATGTGGTAGACCATTTCAAATGAGCGGAGAGCACAGCGCGTAAATTTTGTACAGAAAATTCATTTCACGGGAATCGAACCCGTGGCTAGTAGGATTGTAGTACCGCCACACTGTCACTGCGCTAAATGGGCCAACCTCTGCAATGCTCGGGAAGAATAGATATGTGAACAACTCTAGATATTGAACTAAATGAAAGCACTCCTAGTAAGGAATTATGACGGTAGATTTAAAACGTTTCAAGATAGTTAATAAAAAATGACAGAGTAGTTAAAACATTTGTTCGGAAATTTCCAACGTTTTGAAAATGTTTTATGAAAAAAAATCTCCCATTTACATATTTCTTTTGTTCTTATATCTTTGCTATGGCTTGACAATAATAGTTTTGAATGATAGAGCTTATTTAAAAAGAATTAACCAACACTAAATTGAAAATAGAACGTGAAAGCCGAATGCATTGGCAGAACTTTCAAAAATGGTATTGATTGATCATCTGCGCGCCCCTGCTAACACCCGGTCAACTTATAACACCGTCTTTTCACCCGATTATCCGTGGTCCACGACTATACCAGTACAACACTCCATACAGTTTCGTTAACGTGGTTAATTACACCATGACGGAACGTTTTATGAAGACTTTGACACGGAAAAAATTAGTAACCAATTCGGTCGGTAATCTATAAAACAAGTATTGTACCGGAAGTTGCTCTTAATGTGGTGTCAACCACAACAAAAAACTTTGGGCAGACTTTTGGTCGGTTCTCTGAAAATTATTTGCGACAAGAAATAACTCACGAATACGGTAGATCTGAGACCAATCAGCTTCGAAAAGTAGGCAAAAGCAATTGCTGAATCACCACCCAACGAGCCGTCGTATAGATGCAAGCCTGAAACAAAATGCTATGAGAAAGATAGAGAAACCCAACCACACTGTTTATGTTGGTTGTAGTCGATTTCTATCCATACAATTTACCGGCATCCTACAATATAGTTTGGCTTTGAAATGTGAGAAAAAAAGTTGCGGCGGATTTTATTTTTTGATAAAATTCTCACGTTCAACGTAGGTCAAAACTCGACTTGAAGAACAACCGTAAGTTCTACTTGGAATATAGTTGTGATATACCATGAGATTAAATGTTGCGGCAACTTGTATCGATTTTGATTCCGCATTGAACTATTGTAAACTATTGTATACCTTTCGAAGTGAGCCTCGAGTCAATAGCCAACTCTCTGATACAATTCACACGCTCCACGTAAGTCAAAAATTTATTTGACGTACACTTTCCGATAACATATGTAATGTTTGTTGATTACCTTGCGAAATGAGTCCCGTGTCAATTGCCCAAATGAAGACATTCCACATGGTTCGATAGTGTGACGAGCCTGTTTTTGTGACTGACTCGTCTTTGAAGATTATGTCAACGCTGGGGGCACCGTCATACTGAAAATGATTTGCGAGTGGGCAGCAAAAAATTATCTGGAGAGCAGTCAAGGAACACCATTTAGAAACGATTTGACGTGACCTTCCAATCTGGCGCCGTAGCGAAGCCTCACGTGAGTACTGCTAGTCAAATGCTAGAGAGTTGGTCAAATGTCACGCAAACAAGATAAACCAAAGGTTTAAATCAATTTGAACGAGGGAAGTTAGTAGTTTTGACGTAATTCAACACATATTTTACGTTTTTTTCCGATATGAGTCAACGGTCCGTCCATTCCTTCTCTTCAAGCAAACAGGAGTCGTAATACAGTATAATCCACGTCAAAAAAGGCACCAAACAATGTGAATAAAACTAACCGAAAAAGCGGCATAGGGTGTTTTCTGCATGGAGTCTCGCTCAGTGAGTAGTTTCCTCCTCGCGTTCTCTGCCCATTGAGATCGCACCCTCGTTGTCTGACGGTTACTCGTACTCAGTCCATGTTCTAGATGAGTTACATATATCATAGGTGGGTGGAAAGGAACGTTTATATAAGAAACATGTTCATATTAGTCAATACTGAACTTTTTTGCTCATATTTTGTTGAACTGCACATTTCGCAAATTTCTAGACGAGGTCAATATAGTTTGATTGAGCAGAGCTTGGTTGCCTCGCCTACCGCTAGCTAGATGGAGCAATTTTCAGCTACATTCGGTTTTAGTTTTAAGAACAAGTACAACAAAACGTATGTTTGTTACTTTCATAATTGGCTCAGGTCAGACTATCTTCAACATTCTATGATAGGTTGACATTGAATTGGTTAAATTGTGTCTGGGCTTGAGTTAATGTAAGATAACAACACTATTCGCCTATTCCTGTGCTCAAGTAGTAAACTGAGTTAAACACATTTGAACACAGACAACAACAGGAGCATCACAAATAAATAGTAGAAAAAGCCCTAAAAGACTTACCTCGTTCTAGATTGGTGTACTCCGGAGCCCTAGTGAGTTCGTCGCAAAATATTGTTGGAAAAAGGTAGAAAACAGCCAACAAATGACAGAAGTGACGCATTTCAAGAGATTCCGACTGTATAATCGAATGAAACGTATCTTAATTGGTTCTAGTCTTTCCACTCAAAAAACGGCTTCGCGCGGAACGAAATGGCCAGTTTAGCAACGATTTCCGTGTTTATCAGTAAACGACGTAACATTGCGGTAGTCGGAAGTCAAACGATCAATCTTAACTGAAAAGTGAATGAAATATTCATGTTTTATGTGAACAAACATCAAACAAAAATAGACCTAATAATTTAACGTTTGCATGGTACGATGTTATTGCTTCACACGTCATAAGTGACAACGTGACTGATGACTGTATGAAATGTTTTGCTAAAAAGGCCAATAAAAACATTGCGTTTCATGAAGTCAGAAGGCTTGGATGATCAGATAGATAATCCAACACGAAATATTTCGTCTTCTCCAATAATCGTGATATTGAACATAAGCCTCATTCAAGTAACTCACGAGGGACTTCTCAAGGTATGAGTATGAGTTTCTCTCATCAGATTTTTTGTGGCTCGTTTATTTCCGGTTCATTTCCTCAGTTCATTGAACTCGATAAAGACCAATTTTTTTTCAAATTTCTCAAGCATTTCATTTGAACTACAATAATCAGACTTGAAATGGAATGTTCAATATTTATGACCAAAATATGAGTGAAATATAGATGGATATAAGTTTATTATGCAGAAGTGACAATCTCGGCTGTCAGACTCTTGCAGTCCCCGTTCGAAGCTATTTCCAGTCGATCCGTGTCTCGAAGAACGTAGTGCTGGCTAAAATAATCAATATTGAGTTCTAGTTGAGTATTAAAAATTGTGTTTTCCTTATTTTGATCCACCATTAAAGAAGGAAGATTATGTGAACCGATCCCAACGCTTCGGTCCTTTAAACATTTTTCAATTGCCTTTTAAAGGACAGAAGCGTCGGGATCGGTCCACATAATCGTCCTACTTCCACTCATAATCACATTTCCAAACTCGAATTTGGTTCGGCCACAAGACGATGAACGCCACAAAATTGAGCTGAGAAAACTACTCAGAAGAAGCCTTTGAGTAAATTAATATATCTTAATTGTTGCTTTTGACCATAGCGACATTTTGACCTACTCACCGCCCCAAGGAATCGACCGTGATCGCCTCTGAATTGATGATCAAAACAAGAATATTCTTCCGCTGGACCCCGTCTTTGGGAAGACATCTCTTGTTGCATTCTCGTAGCCAAAGGGTCACCCTCTCTGTAAAATAAAACGCTGTGTAAAAGTGTAAAACTCGCAGTTGTTTGATGTTAAACACAGATGCTTTGCTCAACAAAGACCCATTCAACTTTTTTTTTCAAATTGCAAGACGGTGCAATCAACACTTTTCGTCATGATATGTTTACAGTTCTTCACTTTTGTTGGTTAATAGCAGCTGATACACGCTGCTAATGGAATTCTAACTAAATTAACTAACTAAATTTGCTAAATAACTAAATTTGTTAACTAACTTAATTTGCCTAATGCTAACTAAATTTGCTTCATGTTTTGTTTTTTGAACGAATCTTCTGAGCCTACCAGTTACGGTTTCCAGTGTTCTCGCCTTGACCAGAACCCGTGTTTCGAATACAGAGTAGTAAGAGGATTCGACCAGAGTCCTCTCGATTGACTGCACTTCCACTAACAGACCTGAAATTGAACATGATTTATTTATTAAACTATCATTGACTTGAGCAGGCGTGATGAGCTTGTCGAAGCAGTTCGCAGTTACAACAGAACTGTGAGAAGAGGCCGAGTCCGCCCTTGAATCTTGAAATTCACTTTTAGTATTTATATTGAAACTTTTCATACATTTTATTGAACTTACTTATTTCTTGCAATTCAGAAGGTATCTGAATACAGAGAATTCCACAAAACACATTTTATCTTTTCAGTAATTTTTAAGTCGAGTTCTGGTCTAACAACCCTAAAACGAACCGTACGTGTTGTCCGTGTTGAAAACCTTGGTCAAACTCTGCTGAGTATCCCGTGCACATACTCCACACTGAACTCCACAACTAGTCTCCGCACAAGAACAACTATCTGAAATATCTAGTTTCATGTATTCGAACAAACAATAAATTTAACGACTTTGAGTAAATCTTACACTGAACACTTTCTCAGTTAAAACTATCTGACATGTCACCTGCTTTTAATGTATCAACTTTGTGCACAGAACATTTTTTTTTCATGCTCGCGCATAGCGTATAGGGCGGTAAACAAACTTGTTTATTCATTTAACCAACTAATTTTTCCAACTCATCCTTTTCGTCGAGATCTAATCAGACAGAAAAACAATCGATATTTGAACCCACCTCCTTGGAAACAAACTGTATCGATTGATTCATCCACGATTCCCCGTTTCCATCGGAATATCGATCGGTTTGGCGATTGATTGGAGATGGGTCGTCGTATTCTACCCTGATCAGGGTGAGCAATCAGTACCATTCCCACCACATCTGCAAAAATGAATTCCATTCTCTAATTGAAATAAAGTGTTGAAAAGTCTCCTAGAACGTAGAAACCATACTTGAAGAGAAGGGGAGACATTTGTTCGTTCGTTCATGGATTCGTTCATCGTTCATGGAACAATGGAAAACTTGTCAAACTAATACAGTAAACGAATTCACCAATTAAATTAAATATTAGCGTAGATGTATAACCGTGAGCTAATATTAATATTAATCTTCTAGTTTTTCTACTAATGAGTTATGTCTTCAATTCCACTACATTCGAATGTTGTTTAATATCAGTAATTAAGTACTTGATGTTATCAATACAAACAGAAATGAACTTTTAAACCCCTGATATGTGCATATATTGTAAATGAACAATTTCATAAACAAGTTAATAATTATTTTGTTTTCCTCACCGCTGACGGGATGTCGTGCGACAATGGCCACGGGTGCCAGATAGAAGGGTTCATGGCTGTGATCCGGTTCGATCACCCCTATCTCGTAGCAGAGAGGGACGTTGTGCTTTAGACCTGAATTCAATTGAACTATCGTACTCGAACACGGAAAAGTGTGAAGAAACACATTGTTAGTAACCAAAAACTATGTAAAAAAACTTTCTGTTACTTCTACGTGCTCATATACGCTAACAGTACCAACTGGAAACATCTGGACGATTATTTCATGTGTTAGTGTTATTTGATGTGTAGAAGCTAGCAGTTTCGAAGACACTCAGTTGTGAAATGAAGGGCTTCATCGAAAAATAATGAATAATATACCTTTAACCAAAAAGTGGGCGGCAAAAGAAGAAACCGCTGGGGTGGCGATCATAGAAAGACTGGTAGAGTTCTGGAAAATGTAATATTCAAATGAGATAGAGAAATAATGTGATGAGAAAGAAAGATAGTAAGAAAGAGCAAAGAGAAAAAAAGAGAAAGAGTAAGAGAGGGAGATAACTTCTAAACCAATGGTAAAACTGACTGCCAAAATGTCGATACTGCTGGGGGTTGTCGAGTATCCCGTGAACAAACCATGAGTTATTTCCACCCGCTTCAATACAGGTGAAACTACTCTGAAACACAATAAATTTTGAAGTCGTGTTTGATTTTATAATAGTGATAGAAAATATGGGTTTCCTTCGAGGTTTTTCATTTGGTGTTATCGTATCATTATTCATTTTGTCCTTCGTTAATTTGATGGTGTCTTTTTCACCTCGTTGGCGCGGGTACAAAACGGACACATGACGATGATCCCTATTTCGTTTGGTTCAGTTAATTACTCACGAAGTAGAAAATATTACTTCTTTACGAAAATAAGAAATATATTAATATGAGTCCCCACTTTAAGCAAACAATTTGTTTGATAGTTCCGCTGACCACCCTCTCCTGATCAACTGTAATTCGCACTGGGTAGTAGTCGTCTTGGGTTAGACCACGACGAGATCTGGACAAAAGAGTAGATTAGGGAATGCTATAAAAATTAAAATTGACTTTTTCTAATATACTCAAAGTTTGTAAGGCAGAGGAGCAAGCCACTATTCTAAACTCAATTCCACACGTTCTCGTAACAGTAAGAACAGTACAGTAAGTAACAGTACAGTAAGAACTTCAAATCGATGTCAGTTTGCAAAATTTGGAAACTGATGTATCCACTGTTACAACATTGACCCAAATCAATATTGTAAATTCTGCATGTTATTCGTTCTACATACTGATGTGAAACCGTAAACATACCTTCCAGATGCTCCCGTAGTGATGAAAAGCACTATAACTGAGCTTTTGATGCTTACGTAATGATAAATGTAAATGGGTTCGTGAATAGTCACAAAAACTATTGAACATATACAAATCTTCAACTAACCTCTGTCTTTTTGTCGCCAGTACTCGTATTCCGGCCTTTATTTTTCCATGTCCTTTCGTGGTCAAAGTGAGGTTCCGGATGTTTGTTGGAAGCTGAAAATCGAAAAGGTAAACCTTCTCCGTTCTATTTTTGTATTCATATATAATGTGCAACTCTGTATCATTTCCGTGTTTTTTTTCTCCGTGATTGTCATGAGTTCATATACCAAACTCAACTAGAAGCATGTGTAAATATAAAATATAAAATGAATATCATTGGAAATAGAATTCGGTTCAATTTGTGTGATAACAAATTGTTACCTCTACCGAAAAGTAACAAAACATTAAACTGACATAGATCTCTGACGCGGCTTCTGTGACGTTTATCGTACGAACATCACAGGTTGGACACGACACGGTAACCTAGAAAATTAATATGAACGATAAACTTCGAGAATAGTAGAGATTGGAACACAAATATTGATCAGTCTCTCGATGCAAAAACATGAATTCTGTATGAAAACTTCTTGTCTGACTGAAACAAGGAATGGAAAGACATGTACAATGTACTTCACCTCAGTAGGTTTGGCGATTGTGAACATCAGCGATAAGTTACATGTTCGGCATAAAACAAACATACCTGTAGGTTACCGTCGTGCTGAATGTCTACTTTACGGAATCGATACTCATACAGGGCACGGGATGCGAAATAGGTGTCCTGGAATGTTTTGCAAGCGATGACCAAATATTGACATGATTAAAAAGTAGTTGTGAAACTAACTGTGTCTGTAAATAGTTCAAACCGTATGGATCGGATGGTTTTTCTCCAGCGTTAACATTAGATAAAATGACTAGTTGAACCTTTGATTGTTTTTGTTTTCAAAGAGAGTTATTGAGTTCCTCTCAGTTTTCGATCCCTGGTAGTGATCAAAACTGTTGCTTTTCCCTCCGATATAAGATCTTAAAGTAGAAATTCATACCAACCAGTGCATTTTCGAACGTTCCATCGTCCTGCTGCTGTTCATACAACCAGTTGGCCAGGGGATCCCAATCGATATTCTCCCCCTCAGCCCCCGCGGAGACGAAGGCCAGGATTCCCAGGGAGTTCACCAGCACGTCCCCACTCTGAGTTGTTGAAAATAGCAATAAATGTATATGTTGTATTGTAATTAGATACCAAAAAATCTATAGAAACCGAATAAACATGAAACACACAAAAACGAGTGAAGCAGTGAAGGCAAACGATTCAAAAAATGCTCTGGTTCTCGTTGGTTGGTGATTGAGTTTGTTTTGTTTCGCGATCTA
The DNA here is from genome assembly GCA_964036275.1 of Litoditis marina. Lineage (NCBI taxonomy): Eukaryota > Metazoa > Nematoda > Chromadorea > Rhabditida > Rhabditidae > Litoditis > Litoditis marina. The sequence goes on along the minus strand of OZ038434.1, from coordinate 2,171,939 downwards.
AGGTTTGCCCTAGTTAGGTGTGGGGGTCAAGTCGATTAGTTGTAATGATCTACCCTGATTGAAGTTCGATCCCGGGGCGTTTCAGACATAACAACGTATTTCCGTGCGTTGCACAGACTTAACTACTTCTTGGCTACTGCTTCTCATTCAGGGTAGACACACCCACCTTGGTTCGTTTCTGTCTGAGGACGTCATCGAATGTGCTGGATTTGGTCTTTGCTCCCCAGATAGAATTCCCGGCACTCCAGAACGGTACCATCTCTCCTGATTAAATTGTTCAAGTCAAAATATACCACCTAAAGCACCTGTCACGCTCAGAGGTGCTTTGGTTGTCAATGAGTAAAACAAATTTTCGTTCACAAACGCCGTTGTATCAAATATGTCGGTCAAACGTTGCTTGCTCTCCAGACTTACAGGAGAGTGACTTCGTTCTAGTTCAGAAAGCAGATCGATAGTTAACTAGATTCTATTCTATTACAAATGTAACCCACTATTCATGGCTTCGCTCATTTTGATGCGCATAACCTCCCCAGTTGCGTTTGTTCCCATAAAAGCCAATGCGGCTACAGAACGATCGTCGAATCTGCAAAAGAAACTGATAATTATCTGGTTCTAGTAAACTATTTCTGTGAAATAGGTTCTCTTTCCACTAATTATGATTGTCGTATCAATGAATTTTCTTTCAACGTCTCATGATCCATTCAATGTTTGTAGTTATTATCCGATTTCAAAAATATCAAATTTTCGATACGCGTGTTCGAGAGATGCTTGTGGATGGTTTTCGAGTGGTAAAACATGAATTATTTTTCACATCACCAACCCTCATGCAATTTACCCATGCAGAAAACAATGTCTCGAGACTTTTACAAAACATATGAGAAACTCAAGAGGAAATGTAGCTCTGAGCGACTCCTACTTCCTGTTCAGTATCATTTTGTGGTGCCAAAGAGCTGTTCGACAGAATCTCAACCGTAACTCTACTGAAATATGAACAATTTCAGAAGTTTAGACACTTTGAATGTGAAAGTGAAAATTAGCCGTTCTGTGATGATTTGGGAGAAATTTGAACATTTTGTGTATGGTTCATTCAGTTCGGCTGTATTATCCGTGCAAATGCAGCAAAGTTATCAGGTTATGTTAGTTAGGGTAAATAATGAATGTTAGTTGGAAAATCATTGCAAATGAAAGGGTTAGTTGGAAAATCATTGCAAATGAAAGCAACGTATTGAAACACGAGAAGATGATCCATTGGAAAACTTTTTCAGACTCATAACTATCAAAAACACACACACAAAATAATACGTATTATCATATTATGTAAATATGTATTCGGTACCTCCATGATTCGTCCATGTCATAGAAACTGAAGTAAAGCCCACTCCAAGCGCGGTCGTTTTTCTAAAACAACGTTTTAAACAAATAACTATTCCAGTAAAGTTTCTTGGGTTCAAGAGAAAACATATAGGGATCGTCTTTATATTTATTTAGGGACCGTCTCTCTTTCTCCATTTTCATTGGTTTGAATTTACTCTTTCTCTCTCTTTTCGTTCTCTCTTTCTCTCCCGTTCTTACGATCCCCCTCTTTTTTTATCTCTCACATTTATTCTCTTTTTCTTATTCCCCTCTTTCGCTTTTTCTTGCTTCAAAACTCACAACACATTGATATGCCGCACAATCTTTGGAGACTTGCAATAACATCGAATTCAGGAACCACTTCTTATCAACGACATGGTTCTAAAATACAGGAAATGAAACATGTAAAAACGGAATAAAAAAAACAATAAAGTACGCTCGTTTTGGTTCATCCATAGCGTTTACTCGCTCTAAAGTAAGCTTACACAGTGGCAGATGCTCTATTCCGCTGTATACAGCACTCCAGGAACCGTAGCAAAGTCATGAAAGTGGTGAGCTCAACCTGATTGAGGACCTGATCACAGTCTAGCCACATAGTTGCCAACTTTCCGTGTTTAAGCATAGTGGGGGTGACCCAAACCTGGGTCAGGTAGTGTCCAGACAGTTCAGCTCGGAGCTGACCTTTTTTGCAGACTTCGCTACGGTGCCAGAACGGTACCAAAGTGGATCAAACTACGTTTGTAGTTTGATCCACTTTGATCATGTACTGTACTACGAGCACGGAAAGCAGAACAATGTTCATGGTTTTGGCCGTAAGTTCCTTGAGCGAATCAGATATGAATCTCTCCAAGAATATTTAAACTACGGAAATTACTATGGAACTACTTTGTTCAGCAAATACTCGATTGTTGTTTGATGAAGATTAAATTGGACTCCGCATAACTATAGAACACATACATTCATAATGTTATTTAAACCATTTTGAGCGCAGAAAACAAATTCCGCGCATTCTTTTCTCATGTGAACCACTTTCCATACTACAAACTACAAACTAACAATATCGATCATGTCGTGTAGGTCCACTTCCCCGTCATTCTTCTGAAGATGTTCCTGCAGGGATCGAACGGCCCCGCAGACGAGTCGCTCGTCCGCCGACGCCTCGCACAGGAGAGAAGACGCCATAGCGGTCAGACTGAAGGAGAATGGGTATCTCTCTCTCTCTCTTTCATTAATGTTTACTAGCACTTACAGCGGTGATCTTTGATTTTTCGTGTTTGGTCTTCCGTACTCCGAAAACCCGCAAGAAGTCTCATTGAAGCAGTCCGAGAACCGCAACATATCCGACAGCACTGAAAACAAAAGAATTTATTTTTTCGCGACATCTGTTTCCAATCAATCATCTTTGTAGACGTGAAAGCAGCAACGCAATTTTACCTTACGCTTTTACTGCACTTCAAACGCGTTTTTGTCTGCGGTGGTATGTGATAGTAGCACACAACTCAAAGTTCACCTGAGATTCTACATAAGAACTGGTTTAAAGGCAAAACGTACTTTTTTTATTATATCTTTTCTTTCTCTTATTTTGCCTTAGTTTATATTACTTTCCCTGAGCTCTCATTTATTCACTCACGCGATCCAATCTTGTTCTCCGAAATTTGCAGGAGACGAAGTTCCGTCCGTTCGTTCATCTTTGCTCTCTTGAACTGATATAGCTCGACCGACAGTTTCTTCAGCACATCAGTCAGGAAAGAGTTACCGTAATCCAAAACACCCCTCTTCACTCGAGTGGACGTTTCAACAAACGGAATGGTAGCAAGGAATTCTACAATAATTAAAATCAAAAAGAGTTTGAACTTTTCACAACATTTGATGGTTTACAGTCACGTCAGCTTTCATTTTCACATAGCTTGCACGTAACTTGTAACCCGCATGGTTAGTAGTTGATATAGACTGGTATAGAATGCTTTCTAGTACCCAGTCAATAGTGTATATGGGTATCTTTCTAGAATATTTCTGAAGAAAACTAGAATACTCGAGCAGTTTATATTATGCGTGATTAGTGTTCCTTCATCTGTTGACTATGGTTTGTAATAGATGAACTAGGAGTATGCTCAGTGAGAACAGAGTTTATTTTCCCTCTCTACTTTCTCCATCTCATATATCCTATGTGACACTCTACTTGTGATACAAATTATAAAATAACACTATATTAAACTCACTTGATAGATCAATAGTGAAACTATATACAGTATCCGTATCCAAAATATGTGATGTTATATGCGTAACAACGGCAGAACTGTCCGTCAAAGATCGGTACTCGACGACTTCTGCAAAATTCAATTTGTCTATCCAACACACTAGCCCTCTCTTTTCTTTTTCTTCTTTCTCTTCTTTCTCTCTTTCCGTTTCTCACTCTTCCGGCCTCTGTCTCTTTGAAGTCTCTACCCCATTCTTTGTCTCTGTTTCCCTATATACTTCTAAGTTCACTCTGCTTCTTTCGCCTACTTCTCTCATACCTAAAACGTCCTTAGGCGGTGGGAGTTCCTGATTATCAGTTGAGTCACTGAACGCAACCCTCGCCAATGGTTTATCGGCATTCAGAATGAGTCTTTTGTAGTGTTCCTCGGTTTCTGCTCTTTTCTGAAATGGAAAAAATGAATAATACTTATTTGAGTTGAAACTTATTTTATTTCTCGGGTTATCTTTCCGTGAGTAACCTGCGAGATAATGTCTTTGGATGACCTCACCACAAATGACACAGTACTCAAAGAGCAGAACGCGGCGCAATAAGCGAAACCGAAACGGCGCAATATGCACGCCACTATCCGCACTTTACCAGCAACTTGCTGGCGAAATGCGGATTTTCGCCAAAACCTCTTGGAGGCGAATATCAAGCGACTAAAAATCGAGTGGGTATGAAATTTGACAAACAAATTTATTTTACAAAAATAATTCTTGTTTACGTCTTGTCAGCCACTGCACTGACAGAATAAACAGATGTTATTTTCAATGAACCTTTACGAACCAAAAGTACCTTAAACTTGGGTAATCAAACCGAAAAGGCCTGAATAGCTGCGGGCCCGTTACTCAGACATCCGTATAAACGGCCAAAAAAACTTATGTCGAAAAACACAAAAAATCCCAATGGTATTCTTTTCTAGCGATAAATAGAGATACTATTTGGAATTTGGATATATGTTAGATGGAATACATATATATGAGAGAATACCTAAAAAACTATCTTACATTGAAAACTTTTTTCCCAAACAATAATATATAATAATAATAATAATAATCTTTTACGGCAACTATTCCAGCCGTGTTTTACTTCATTCATACCATAACAATCGCGACAATGATCACACAGTAGTATCCGTAGAGAGGGGGGTCCGTAGAGAGAAACTAGGCATGGGTGAGCTTTATTACCAGCTCATGCGGTCCGCCATGAAGATACCGCGCCGAGTGGGATCGAACCATGGTGTTTCGAGTGCTAGCGCGCACACAACCAGTCGACCACTCGGCCCCCAACAAGAAAACCAAATTTTACAACCTAAAAACTCGATTGTTTGCCAGGCTCAAAATTTTGACCTCGCAGATCAATTGTAAACTCTATACATGTTTGACTCCGGATTAATTCATACTTGTTGTAATCGTCCCTCCGGGCTATATCCAGGATTTATCCCAGATATGACCCAAATCTATCCCGGATGTATCCAGGAGACAGTAGGAAAAAAATATTTTCCGGGATACATCCCGGGTATATCAGGGCAGGTAGAATCCCTATGTTGGTAAATGTTGCAAGTTTGCTTAAGTGATACTCCTTGGATAGCTTTCATATGGGGTACTCATGAGGGAATACTTACAAAACCAGTCTTATATTAGAGACGTTTCAAATGGGTCGCTACAGTATCAGAGTATCAAATAGAGTTAAGTGGTCTAAAGAAAACTGAAAGATTTATTTCTGTGTGTTTTGAGCCAGGACCCTCGAAAACCTAACTGTTTCTCAAAGAAAATTATCCGCGATTGCCGACAAACAAAATTCGCGTTATTCACGCGGCAATTTTGCAACTATTTTGCGCCTCGTTTCGCCCACCGAGACCTGTGGAGGATCTTCCATCGATTTTTTTCTGAGTGACCTGTTATCCAGGTGAGCCGGATAACAATTTCTCTCTCTGTTTGTTCTCAGGTAGAAGAAGAAGTACTTATTTTCTGCATGTACCGCATGTACACTTAAGTGAATGTATAGTTAAAACATGCTCAAAAATAAAATACCGTTTCCACCAAACTCACCGCAATGTCGAGATGAATCTTCACTGAGTCGTACACCTTTCCCACCTCACAATGATGTTTTCCAGGGTATGAGGTCTCTCTAAATCAGCATTCTGTTTTTTATAATAATATTTCTGGATCATCTGAAACTGTGAGACGCTCACTGCCGTACTAACAATTACAAAAACGACAATTACAGCACAACAAATTTTTTTCTGTGTTCAATTACGTTTCACGTGACTATTCTGTTCACTGCAAGATAATTCTACACCCTCACGCTTTTGATTCCGGAACAAGACCTAGTTTTCAGGTCAAACAGAGATAATTCACAAAATTCTCGCAGTTTGGCGAATGGTCTGAAGAGGATGGTCAAAAAGTCGTACTGACTCTCTCAGTTTGAAAACGACCGAGGTGGGCCCGGTGACGAGAAAACGCATGGTGAACGTCTTCGTGTCGGTTGGGTTCTCGGGAGAAACTACAACTCTGAAATGAATTTATTTTGATGAGTGGAAACTCTGTATATGATCACCTTTTCAGTTTTCATGTTATCTTCTTTGTTTCATAACTTTTGTGTTTCATGTCTATTCCAAAGCGTGTAGGAGTGTACGTCAAACACACAGGAAACAAAGTGTGTGACTACTATAGAAGTTGCATACTGTGTATTCCTTATCTTGTGCCAAGTTTCTCTCTACGTCTGTACCTCAAGGGAAAGGTATCTTGATTTATGTGGTTGCGGCTGGGCTAGAGGCAGAACGTACCACTTTCTATACCCTTCCTCTCTCAGTCTACTACTCAGTCTATATAACTTTCCTTGAGCTTATCTATATTTCCTTGAACATTTTGTGTCATAAACGCTATTATTACTATACCTGGTATAAGTCGGTCTGCCGTGTTGTCCGAACGAGCCCAGATCGGCACAGACTTTTCGCGATATCTCGTCCATGCAAATGGAAAACTAGAAAATGAAAACAAGTTTATCATATTTAGATATTTAATTTTGTTGGGTTGGTCACATTGGTGATTCCAAAAACAAGAAGAGCAATGATGGGAATCTCGAAAAAGGGCTAGTTTTTTGATGCGTTCAATTCATTTAGCCTAGCAAAGGCTGCATGCTAGAGTACTATGGCACCCGGCTCCCATCCTGCATCGCTTCACACTATCACGCAACTCCTGCTCTTCAACGGGGTACACGCAAGAGGATAGCTTATAATCAATGAGACGCAGAGCGAAAATTGACTTTTGAAATATTCTTGAAAACAAAAAGTGCTGATCAATCACTAACCTTGCTTTCCTGCTTCACATCGAAGGCAGAAACTGATATTTTCACAGTAATCGTTTCGTTGATGTAGACATGACGAGGAAGATCAATCTGAGAATGTTTTCGATAAAAGTTAACCAAAATCTCCGGCGGACCGTTCTTTCAGCTCTTTCACGTTGTTTGTGCCCTACTGAATACGTTTTCAGGCTACTTGGCTTTTCCCTCCTTCGAAAGCGTGGTACGTTGTCTATAATTGAGGTGGTTTATGTTTTGCTTAAATACCGCATCGATTCAAGAAAAAACAACCCACATCCATGAAAACACTCTTTTTGGATGTAATATCCACATTCGGTGGTGCACACAGTTGTGTTTCTCCCGGATTCCAAAACGCCGATGACGTTGTCCATCTTCCGATGGTATCCGGAGCCGGAAGACTGACGGAAACCGTTCCGGAAGCTCTGGAAACGAAAATTTCAAACGAGGTTTTTTCCGCTTGCAATTATTTTTTGCTCAGAAATGAGCAAGGTGAAAGACATCGGTGACTTGGTCTTACAGTAAGTGATATAAAAAAAATTCGCTCACTTCAAGAGTCTTCAAGACTGTATTTGGATTTTAACATTTTTTTCTTTTCATCTTTGTCTCTGACTTTGTTCTACTCGAAGCACTGACCCTAATTTGTGAGAGTCAAAGAGCCAGACTTCTTGAAACTGTTCCCGAATTTTAACTTCTGAGGGAACTGGGAAATCACTCATCTCTTCTGTGGTGTCACTGAAAGAATCGTCTTCGAAAGAGATTTGAACCGAACTTTAAAAAAACATGATTCTGGTCACAATAAACAGATTCAATTACATTAGTTTTTTTTGTACTATGAACACTTCTTGAAAGCTCACAAACATGAGAATCTTAAATGATCACCTAAGAAAACACTTTCAGATTAAGAGTACGATACATTTCTATATTTCGTTCTAATAAACTCTGTATGAATCACGATTGTGTGTTTTTGGCCAATTAGTTATACCTGAACAGTTCGGGCTTCGTCATGATTGCTTGTAAACGTCTTGCTCCCCCGCCAAACACAGATTTATAAATATTAATTGGACACGATTTCGGATTCTTCGGATCACATGAGGAAGACACTGGAATGTTGCGTCATTCTGGCGTTGCATCCACGCCAGCTATTTCGATAAATTAATAGCTCAAAACCTGCTTCTCATCGATATTTCAAAATTCCAAAACAAATTTCACACAAGTCTGTATTTTAGGGAGAGTTAGTTAGCATCGTGAACATCATATTTTGTCGCTCGCGATGATTTGCATTCATTGCTTTCGTGAATCAATATACAAATTTGAATTGTAGGAAAATTGGGAACGTTCCTTCGTTTTGCATGATTAAGTTACACTTTATTTCACTCATAACTTCGTTTATTTAATTTTGCAATTCGGGCTATCAGTCTGTCAACAAAAGTCTCCACTCACTTGTTGGCGGCTCCGGATTCAAGCACTTCTCCACCATAATTTTCAGACAGTAGTTGGAAACGCACGAGGTGGAAATATTGGCATCGGGACATTTTCCGAACAAATTCAGATATGCTGAAGCAGACTGGGTGCAACTAGTCTCTGGAAAAGAAACACGTCACTTTCGAGAAAGTTTGCATACGTTTCGTATGTTTGGTAACAATCCATGTTTGACCACGCAATAAACATCTATACTACCTCGTGTTCCGGTTCAAATAAGAAACCCAACAATCTATGTTTGAATTGGTTTGAATCTATACAATCCCTGCCGCAGTTGATTGGAAAAAGAGAAAACCCAGCTATATTATACAAACCCACCGCAGCGATCGAGAAAAAAGAGATTGTCTACCGCAAAAGCCACGCTCACAATTTTTCGCAATATCTAGCTCAGCATATTTCCACGCAAAATACTATTGAACAACTACTCACTCAGAGCTCTTTTCACTTCTCCGATATTGACGAAATTGACCAGTCTTGCCTGATTACCCTTCGACTCTGGTTTGTTGAACATACTGAAGTCCCAGTTCTTCAAAGTAATTGGTTCGTTTCTCTGAAAAAAAGATAAAAGTAGATAGATATGGTTCCAATTTGAAGGCTTCATGCATTAATAAGTTTACTGCATTTGCATTCATTTGCTCAGTGTTTTCTTCATTTTTTTCTTTTGGGTTTTCAAGTTCAGGCGAACACAAACTAAGTAATGCAGGTGATTATGCTTTATACCTTTGCCAGCAGAGAGTAAAAGCGAAATACATCAGGAAAAAGCACAAAATCACACCTCTGGTGTATGCGAACATCAAACTACAACACAAATCTTTTTTGATATTAGCTTTTGACCTACCGTAGCCAGAACATTGACTCTCTCGTCGATGGCACGCAACACGGCTAATCCGTACGGTTCCCCGTTCATTGTGAATGTCACATTCTCCCCGGGACCAATTTCCGGGCGAGAAACGAAGGTGGAGGCCTGAAAGGTCAAAAGTCAAGCATGAAATTCGAAAATATGTTCGATTGTTTTTGACTTAGATTACTGAAAAGCGCAAAGTTCGAAAAGTTTGTTAAAAAAAAGTGAAAAGTTCTCAGTTAACTGGCCTCCAACGTTCGGTACCGCGTTTTCCTAGCAAAGGCGTTGTTAAAATTGATTCCAAAGTTGTTCTTAGATTGGTGATTATTCAAAAGGTTCAAATCATATGAAGCAAAATAATGTACGCAAACAAAATAATAACCTGCCTGACACTTTTCTGTCACGAAAAACTGTAGCATATCCGTTTTCGGAGAGGACTGTGTTGAATACACAAAGAGAACACATTTTCCGATCATTTTCGATGTCAGAGTTAGAGAAAAAGAGCCGTCGTCACGGATTCTTCCAATGGCAGCTACAGATGCAGAGTTGCAGAGCACCTGTAAATATAATGATGCATTTTATTTCTCTCTGTAAAGAAGTGTTTTTTTTTGTTTTTTTTTTGCCTTGGTTTTCAGAAACTTCTTCGTTTTTCCTGTCCCTACCCGGCCAATTCTGCCAAATCCTAGGTACTAAAAGTGAGTTGAATAGTCACGTAAAAGTGTCATTCTAATGAGGAATCGTGCACTTTTTCATTGCACGTTTCTGAGTTCTGTTGTGTTTGACATCTTTCACGTGTGCAATTGACTACCAGTATATAACACATTAGCAAAAACCCACCAGATAATTCAAATTGTGTTCATTTCCCAGACCAATCGTAGCTTCCAGTGTTTCGCCGACGTTGTAGTTTGGTTTCGCATTGTGTATTCCGATCCGAGTTGTATCGATCGATGACGTTTTCGGAATAGAAGGAACCATCAGTACTTTCGAACGGGACTTCACTCCACTCATCTGACGCTGTGCCTGCGAAAACAACAAGATAACAAAAATGTTTTATTCATTGTTCTCAAGTGAACAACTATTTCGTACATAAAGGTGTGTTTGTAGTTCAATCTCCGTGCATGTCTGGCTGTTTGAGATACCAGACTACCACTAAAATTGACCCTATAGTTTCGATTTTCGAATATAGTGTACGCTCCCAATACATCAACATCCCGTACTGATTAACTCTCCCAGACAATTTACGAAATTCTATTATAGTGCTATTTATTCATGTTGTATTGGAAGCGGTCAACAATAGTTGACCTGTTATTATTTGTCAGTTCGTGGGATATAATTGCTTATTTTCAATAGCAACCGAGCGAGACCCAGACCACCCATGTTCCGAACATATTAACAAATATCTTCCAATAGTATGTCCACGATTTGTGTACCTTTGTAGGTTCGATTCCGTGACGTGACAGTCATTTCGATGATGTTTCGCACCACCAATAATCCTCCAATTTTTGTTCTCCCCCACAGTGTTAGTGAACTACTGACTATGACGAAAAATAAAGGATAGTACTACCAAAACAAATAGACGTTTTCATTATTAGGACAGTCTAAGAATTAGAAAGATAAAACTGACCTCAACCATGATGACTGGACAATCTTTCCAGCTCGATGGTAGATCAAAAACGATGACGTCACCAAGTTTTACGGCCATGCTCATATTCGGCTTCTTTTTATCAGAAACACATGTGAACTTCACTACAAGACTTGTAGACTCAGTGGCTCCACTCGGAATGGTCTGGAGAATCAATAAATTCAATATGACGTCATCGAAGGAATAATATTGTTCCAAGAGAGTTTATTTTATGTTGAAGTACTACTAGTGGTGTTGAAGGTCCACAACTCAAAAAAAGCCGTTTGCCTGACTTGATTTCACCATAACTTGCATAACTTTTCTTGTTCGGCAATTTTTGAATGGAGCGCAAATTGTGCATGCTTGTCATCCTTTACCACCTCAAAGAAGGACGATTATGTGGTCCAATCGCAACTATTCAGTCCTTTAAACTGCAATACATTTTCCAATTGCAGTTTAAAGGACCGTTGACACGGGATTGGTCCACATAATCGTCCTGCTTCAACTTGTTAGGTTATTCTTCGGTTTTTAATTACGTATGCTAGATCGTCCCGGCATTGTTGTTCAATTCTGCGTATCTCACGTTGCTCCTTATTCCGCGAGATTTGTATCACGTCGGGATGTAAGAGAAGAGAAACAACGTGTATTCCGAGAGACGCAGGTTGGGATAAAAATGCCGGGATATTCCTCGACACGGCCTCTGAGTCACTCTACTCTCTCCAACTCACCACGAACAAAAGATTCTTGCTATTTTCACTGAACACGGGGCGAAGTGGGACTATATCGAAGTTTGGCGCTAAAGGGTCGATTTGAATTCGGGTCTCGCCGCGACTTCCCGTTCCTTTGTCCCTGATATCCACGATTACGGTAGCTGGCGACTTGTGGTCATGGTCCAGACAGGGTGTCACGTTGACCAACTCTTTCCATGAACCACCGTTCATCTGGAAATATTGATTTAAAGCAACTCAGTGTCCGGAAATATTGAGTTCAACAATCAACTTTTGATCGTCCGCGTGATTTTTTTGATGTCTCTCTTTTAAATTTGTATTCTTCAGCTGTGAGTTTTCCTAATTCATTCTGAGAGCAGATAATTTGGTTCATTCGTTTCATTTTGGATTTGGGGTGGCATTTTTTTGACTGACCAATACTTTTTAGTCGTAGGCGAATACCAGTGCGATTTTCGGTATTGTACGTTTATAATATACTCATTCATATTCTGTGGACGTATCATGTACACCTCCTATTTTCAAGACTGAAGTGCATCTTTCTGACGGTTAAAGTGAAGATTTATATTGATTTTGAGCAAAAACGTGAGCAAAGCTGACACGAGATTGCATGTTCAAATACATTTTGCGAAAATTCATTTCCAAAACCAAAAACGGGAGTTAAAATATCCATATTTCATCGAACAAATAGATTTTCAGCTCAAACGCAACAATATTTATGTACAATGGGTGACCCGTGGACGACGAATGTGTTCATGTCGTTCAAACTACAAAGTACACGGAAGGGGTTAAGAGATGGTTGTTATATGTGAGTCAAGTATAAGGTTGTCGCGTCACGGCTAGCTGCGATCAGCGTTCCACGGGGTCCAATCTGAAACATTCAAGAGTAATAATGAATTGCGAGAATTCAATTAAAGTTTGACAAATATTTTCTTCCGCCTTTCACATATAAATTTTTATTTGGCCATTTTCATGGTGAAAAATTGGTTTTGAAAGATGGCACCGAATATGAGAAGCTCCAGCCAAAATAAACTCCAATGAAAAGCTTTAATGAAAGAAATTAAGTGGACATTTATCTAAGTTAAATATCAACACTATTTACATCTCGTAGACCCACCATTGGACTGGTTATTGTGGTAATTTGTCTGAAGATGGAAGACAGGGGGAGGTACCGCGTGCCCGAGTGGCTCCCAGGAACCGCCCGGGGCAAGACTGAACACCGCGGACGTCATGTCATAACACCAGTCTTCGAGGTTCATTCTGTCTTTTTCATCTTGTTCCTGCAAACAATTTAATTACGACAGATCATAATAACAATAAGTAATTTGACTCAAAATAGAGCAGGGCGAGATGTTTCTTCAACAGCTCTCAAAGCAAACGAAAACAAAGATATCGACTTTTGTGTCCTCTGAAACACAATAGAAACAACCTCATCTAGGATGACAAACAATCTTAATGAAGAACGTAGAGGAAATTTCAAAAAGTTACCATTGAAAAAAGCAATCAATTACCTTCATGCTAGTCAAATATCGATTATGTATCCGTTGTAGCGTGGACAGGCCCTCGTTGTTGAACATGGGTGGCGGCACGAATCTGGCTCTACGGAAATACGGAGTATTCGGGAGATAGTTGTACGGAGGAGCCAGGCCCAGAAACCCGTTCGAGTCTTGCGCCGTATCCGGTATGGGTGGCGGATGGGTGAACTGAGCGTCAAAGGACTGAATAGGCGAGGGACTGCCTCGCAGCAGATTCGCAGCACCCAATGGGTTGAACTGTGCCGTATTTAGTACGGCGTTGCTAGCGGAGCTGGGAGTATCAAGCCATTGATAGTCGGTGTTGGGAACTGATCCGAACTCGCTCGAAAGAAGACTCTGAAGATTGAAAGATTACCGACAGTTTAAACTTTTGTTCTCATGTGACTTAACGTGAAAAAATTCATTCTCAATGGATACAATGTGACATCACGTGTCGGTGTACCCAAACATATTCCATTCTGGCCATTTTAGTAAAACAATTACTGCCCGTTTTGCACAAGATAAATTTATAGGTGAAGCGCCAAAAAATTCTATGCTGGTTCAATCCTAGTTATAATCAGTTTGCACCTGCTCTCAAATAGATACACGATATGTTATTAGAAAACTGAAATATAATGGATAGTTCCTTCAAGTTTTGAGTGACCGCATGTTGTGAACCTTGTTCCAGACAAACAATTGAATTGGGGTCATTAACATAATTCACTTTGCTTGGAGTGCTACTTCCTCACCAAGAACAGACAATAACAATTTGCGATATTTTGAATTCAGGTCACGAAATACTTGATACCTCACTCATTCACTTCTACTTTTTTCTACACTAGCTCCGGTTATATATCAGTCAAACATCACGTTTGCTAGAACATCTCGGTACCTTCATCCCACTATGCGTCTCCTCAAACAATGACATTATGAAGTAAAGTCACGCAAGATAGTGAGGCGCAACGAGATACGCAGGATGCGATGGTGCCGGAATGTTTTGGGATACGTATACATATTCAGATCACAGTCTGACCATGTTTGTCGGGATTTTGTGAATCCTCTAACTTACATTGAGGAACAGATAGTTGTCGTAGATATCTCGCAGTTCCTGCGCGGTGGCTGCCGGTTGCCTGCCAGATAACCGCAAAGGACTTGGTCCCTCGCCAACCTGTAATGCGAAACATCGTTATTGATTATCCATCCACTGAACTAGTTATCGATTTCACATCAATAGTTCTACTTTTTCTCCTCCAAAATTGAACACCACTTAAAATGTTTATGTTCCTGTTTTCTTGCAACTAATTTGAGAGCCAGAATTGAGCAGTGTTTGCTTGTTTTGAGTTTCTCAACCGAAATACGACACCCCATTGTATCCCACGCCTAATACGTCATTCCATCATTCTAGTTAAAACTTCCTTTCTTTCAGGCACGAGACCAAACTCTCAAAAATCGTGTGTAGTTAATCTTGCTCATCGGAAAGTGATGTAGTATTATCATTAAAAAAAGATGAAAAGCATCTTACAACACTCAATGGTTAGTTATTCTGACCTATCCAATGTGGTTAGTTATTCTGACCTATTCAATGTGGGCTAAATTCTCCTCAACGAAAATCAGCATAAATCACCGAAATGTAATCCTATTGCACCGTCCGTTATCTCTTATCTGAATGACCACATTTTGAGCATTTTCTTGGAACTAATCTCCATTTGTCAAGATTTCATTGCGCGCTAAAGAGATTAATCTCAGCATACACGACATTAGCTTTGTTGGTGGATTGCTTTCCCATTACCACAATAAAAACGGTTGTCAACTACCCAATAATGGTCATTGAGGAGGCTATTAAAGGCTGGCAATCAGTAGTACCACGTGTTCGCATTTTACCCCACTAAGAATACTAAATTGAACCAAATTACTAGTTTTAGAATGCTCGATTTGGCGTACATAACAGTTGGCGCGTGCCAGTCGTCACTGCACTAGCTTAGGACCAGAGTACGTATGCTAGAAGATCCCGGCTGCTTCATCCCAGCCTGCGTCTCCTCACACTTACGATACTGCTCTGCTCTTACATCCCGCCGGGATACGAGTGGCGCGAAATAGTAAGGCAGAGCGAGAGACGCAGGATGGGATGGTGGTGCCGGGATTTTCTAGCATACGTACTCAGAAACTACCTTCGCCAATTGACTAGATGTGTTTAATCTGATATGTATGCGCTTGAAAGCTTAAATCTATAATGCGTTTCATATGTGAACTTTACTAATTCTGCAAAAAACTAATCATAATCTCCAATCCTTCCTCAACATCATATACATAATCTTTTCTGTGATTGTTGGACCGTCTAATGAGGTTCGAAGCTGAACTTGTTCTAAGGGTTCCCTAAACTGTGACTCATTCGTATTATACCGCACTCAACTAGTTTAAAACTAGCTTTACTCGAATATTTTAATGTTCAAATGTATAGAAACCATTATTTGTATCCTCACCTCTGCGCCCTTCTGTATCATTGACAACGGTACGATCCCCCATTCCGCTTCATCTACCGTAATCCGCCCGTTGGTGTCGATGAATATTTTCCGCGCCACCTCATCATTTTGTACCGTGACCAGGAAAATAGAAGGGCTCTTCGGACATTTTTGACAGCTGATCACTTCGCAAAACCTGAAAAGGACTTTCTTGAATGTTGTCTCTTCCATTCTAAAGGGTTGTTTCATTCGATATTCGAACATGTATGTGGTATTACTGAACTAAACTGAGACCTAAGAGATCATATAAACTACCGAAATTTCTAGAATAACTATGATGAAAAAAGGATACTTCACTGTGAGAACTTTGACCAACTCTTTTGTCACATATAGAGTAGATTTCCTCTCATTTGAGTTAGAATCAAATGACAAAGTAATGTCTTTTCTATGAAAAAAGGTATTGAAATTGTGAGGAACCGTCTGCCTACCTCAATATTTCAGCAACAACGTCATCTTCATTGGATTGTACATTTATTGGCAGCGTAACAATAACAATAGCTGTTTCTGTGTGAGATGATTCTGAAATTTCTGGAGTTATTTCAAAAGCAAGTCTTATTGACTCGGAAAAAGTAACAGAAAACCAACAAAGCAAATTACCAAGTAAATGATGTGAAAAAACACTGCTGAAATTGCATGTAATAAATGTGATCATACAAGAAACAAACCCCGATGAAATTCCCTTACCGTTAGTAGAGGATGGTGAGATACAACCGAGCATTCAGATAAAAAATAAAAAGTGAAATGACTGAGACAAGAGAGACCATGGTTTCTGCACGTTTTCTCGAAAGGAACGTGAGATTTTGCGAAAAAAGACGAAAACGAAGTGTAAACAGGAAAACCGAGAAACGTTCAACCACGAAAACAGGAATACAGGTCTGGTGTGATACGTTTCCAAGTTTTTCAAGCTGGTTAACAGAGGCTAGCAATCGCGATGGAGAGCCATACTTGTTCAGAGAAGCAAATATTAAGAGAACCAGAAAAAATCGGGCGCAGCGCGGAGCGCTGCGCAGATTAGTTTTTGTTCAAAGGTGTGCAGACAATACAAAACAGTTTATTACAATTTTCTTCAAAGTACGTCGACCATTTCCCTAGATATTTGCATGATTTACTGAAGGGCAACACGTCTACAAGAAATTAAGTTCACGTTCCAAGAAAAAATTTGTTGAGAGGAGTTAGAGGACCCAACGTCTCGCAGAAATGGCTTCCGTGCGGGGCGGCGGCGGCGGCGGCGGCGACAAAAGTGTCCGCCTCCTCAAATCTGGGCATAGTTTTGCTCAAAATCAACTTATTCCGAAATTTCTTACACTGGTAAAAAGCCATAAAAAAGTTGAGGTTTACGTATTTTTCAGGTGTGTCGTAAATTTGAATATTACATGTGAGACGACCGAAAATGGTCCCGCAAAAAATTATGGATAGACCGGTTTTGTGAAAATAAAAATGAAAGAAGAGTTAAACGTGTGGTAGAAATCATTTTTCCAATGGAGATCTCATGACAGGCGGGTACAGCTTGGTTTTCATTCCTATTCACGTGTCTGAATGGCGGATTGGATAAAAGCTCTATTTACGCACGGCGAACGGAGGTTCGATTCCTGCCTGGAGTACAAAATTTGCTATCACTTGAACGAGGTGACAACTACACAAACGTTCTGAACTACGGCGCGGTTTAAAAGAAAAACATAAAATTCCTTGTTTAGATTTTCAAAAATATCATTTTTATCAAAATTGACCGTTACTTCGTAACCATAGAAAAAGAGTTCAATTAGTATAAAAAACGAGTGTAAAGAAAGTAATGATTAGTTTTGGATAAACATGTACAAGAAATATAAAAGAAGTCCAATAAAAATATTTTGAGGAAAATACTAATCTCGCTTCTCTTGAAAACAATGGAGTATAAGCTAGATTATTGTGAGTCGCAGTCAGAAGTTTTCTTCTGGTAGCAAAAAACTCGGTATCCTTTTTTTGAATTTTTAAACCGAGCGAGATTAGACTTTTCCTCAAAATATTTTTATTGGACTTCTTTTATATTTCTTGTACATGTTTATCCAAAACTAATCATTACTTTCTTTACACTCGTTTTATACTAATTATCTTGGAAGTAGTGACTACTTGAAAAAAATTCCTTTTGAGCAATTGAAAATTCTAAATCACCGGAACCAGACACTCGAAACCCCCATAACGCACATAAATCATCATTCAACATCTATGGTAGATCAATGTAATGATAAAACGTCTATCAAACTTCGCTACTATTTCGTACGATGATTCCATTGTATGAGCAGACTTCTATAGTATGACCCTTGTATAACTTGAACGTTATGTACACCTCCGCTTCACGATTCATGGAGCATCTTATATGTTCGAAATCCCACATTTCCCATTTTTCTCCACCATATCTCCTGTTTTGAGAACAGCAACTGTCAACAAAAGTTGGTGAACTGTGAACTTCTCTGTAATATGAAAGTTCTGATCTGATCTCCTAATTGTGTTCCACTGTGAACTGATTTGTAATTAGTGATTAAAAATCCCCCCCCCCCCCCAATACGTTTTTCTCAAGGTCCGGTATAAATATACGAGGTTCCCTAATGATTTTCCAAATATAGATTCCACTCTTACTTCCTTGCAACGGAATGGTATTGACACTTTCTGAAAGTGGCAATAGCCACCCAATTTTTCAATTATCTTCCCGTTTTCATAGTTAGCTGACCAGTTTTCAGCGAAATTCATCCACTTTTCTGATTGATGCTTTAATGAACACGCTTTCTATAAAAGATTGTTTAACTGAACTCCTCTGGCGTGAGAAAATGATCAAGTTCGTGTTCATTTAACCATAGAATAGAACCTTACTTATTTCATTGGATTTCTTACTTATTTTATTGGAATTTTTCGTAAGCCACAGAACATTTAGCAGTTTCTGTTCGAAACTGTAATGGCTTTTTCAATATTCCGCTTTGTTTTTAATGTCGGTTTGAAGTCCTATTCTTGCGTTTTCTCAATAGAATACTCGAGTGTTTCAACTTGGTTTGCGAAACTTTTTCATATTTTTCAAACAATTGGTGCTTCTCTTTTTGTTTTGAATAATGAATGGACCTCCCTGGCGGACAACTTCAACTATTCAGCTATTCATTGCTCTCGAACACCTTCTATCATTCTTTCCATCTGTCATTTTCGATTTTAACTAGTTTAATTGTTATATATTTCCCTTAATTTGTTGATTTCTCAGACAAAGTACTCGAAATAGGCCGCAACTGACGCGTAGTAGTCTCTTCTTACCTCGTAAACCTCATGAACTCACCAAAAAGACGAGCTATTAATTGTTGTGGTAAATCGTAGTTCACGACCTGTTCGTAAACTTCTCATTGCTTCTCATTGGAAGGACCATGTCAATTTCTCATGAGTGTGTGGCGGATACTATCGCGTGTAGGAAACTATTTCGACCGTAATGCGAATGGTTTTCTTAAATCACTATATTTTCACCTGAATATGTATTTGACCAGGAATAAAGTATAAAGGGCTCGCTCTCCCAAAGCAACCCTAGATGATATATAGTTTGATAGGTGGGGTGATCCTCAATACATCTATACATCCCATTTCTTGGGTCATAGCGAATCTAGCTACTAGATCAAACTACAAACACAGAGAAGCATGTGCCGAGTTTGTTTTGTTTTTCTCTATTTTTTCTAGCAATGATGTAGCCAACTTGGTCACGTTGAACTTGGAGACGAAATTGGTTTTTGAGTTTAACGAGTGATTGTACTTCTCGCAACACTTTTCTCATCAGTGTAATGTACCAGAAAAAGGATTGACAGCTTTCCTATTCTAGAATTTAATCAAACGCCGCTTCGCAGTTTTTTTTGCTCTCAATTTGTAGTTGCTAATCGTGAATGTAGTCGAAGTTGCGAAAACCGGTAAGTATTGTCCTAACAGGAGAGAGTGAGTGAACGAGAAGAGAAGAGAAAGAAAGAGAAAGGAGAGAGAAAGTGTGAAAGAGAAGGAATTTAAGCTGACTTAAAGGGGGGCTGCATTGAATGGGCGATTTGTCTAACGTGCTCCAATCGGAAAGACCAAAAGGCACTGGACGCAGAGCGGCAGGCGAGCGGCGCGGCTCGCCTGCCTTTAAATTTAAATTTAAGCTCGATTTTACTATGTTCATCGGCCTCCATGTTTTTCCTGCCTTTCACATCACGCTTGTTCTTTTGCGTGTTCCCACATTCGGAATAGGCCTTGCCCGAAAAAAGTTTTTTTTAAATTACATTTTCGTATATGTTGGCAAAGAGCTGCCTGCTGATACAGAATTACGTGATGACAATACTTCAAGTTGCTATAGTTGTCGTACAGGTAACTCCGCTCCGGGATGAGTTTTGACCTGCCGCTCAACTCGAAAATAGTAGTGCTCGTTCGCTCCAGCAAAAGTTTTGACCTACCGCTTCACCCGGAAACGGGACAACAAGATGAAAGTGCGTGTTCAGTGTTCAAGCAAAGGCCCTCCCGGTCGGTGAATAGAATTGGCCTTGTTACCTCCCCCGTCCCTTCCGAGTATAAATGCTGTTTGATTTTCGGCCCCGGGGGCAATTTCCGTTGCGCGTAGGTGAACTTTAATAAATCACGAGGTTGCATGGACCACAACTTCCCTAATATTCACATATTTTACATTCGTATGGATTTGTTAGTCACGACGTTCTACTGTCGTCATGTTTTTGGCAAAACTTTATTGATCACGAAACTCGTATTCAGACCATGTTTTCTCTCTCTATTTCTCCCAAAATGTTGTTCCGTTGGAGTGACCTACAAAACGTGAAACGTTCTCAATTTTACAGTCTGTGTACCACCGCAGTACAAGATTGCATTATCGTCATTTTCTCGAATTTCTCTCTAGACCTTTTGTGTTTCATTCTAACCTTCATTTTATATACATTTATGTATCCCGTTCATTTACTTTTCCTTGCGAATATTCTTTGACCGCCTGGTGACTAGCTAGGCGTATCACACTTTAATTACTAATTAAAACCAGAATCCAAGTTCGGGAAGAATAGAAGTCTAATTGAACAATTTTCTTTCCCCCGCAACATTTTGTTCACAAGCACAAATGATGTGATCTTTTCATCGTCTACCGGTCTATTTGGTGATTTTACTCTTAAGTTCGAACACATTGTCAGTTTCAAAATTCTAATCAGTTTCTTTGTTCAAAATAATCAGTGATGATTGGGAACTCACAACATAATCAAAAAACATAATAATTATACCGTATCATCCCGGCACCTTCACACCATTCTGCGTCTCTCACTTTGCACCCTGTTTGCGATACACGTATCAGAGAAATAGCGTATGTTTGGGGAGACGCAGGTTGAGAGAAAAAGACCGGGATGTTCCTGAAAATTGCCTCCGGTGGGTTTAATATGTTACCAGGTCTAGATCTTCAAACAGGGTCAGCTGACCACTTCTTCAATTTCGCTACGGCACCTGATTTCAAGCAGCGAGTCAAAGATCATTTCCAGGTTCGTCAGCCAATGACTGAATAATTAGCATTACTAATATTGGAGGAGAATCATTTCATAATCAAAGCACTTCGTTATCGCAAACTTCACTGATAATTTTTGCTAAAATATCTCTTGAATCTAAAACTTCAGTCCCACTTTCTTTAATCTCGAACACAATACGCTTTCGTAGGGACGATATAAAGTGCGACATTGTTCATTAGATCACGTCAAATCGTTTCTATATGTTTAACCTCTCCCCTCCCTCTCTCAGATTGTTTTTCGTATTTCTACGAAATATTCAGGGCATATCGTACTTAATGAATTTTCGTTTGTTTTTCAATTATTCCATCAAGCGCGCGCGTTTTTTTCTGTCAGTTTAGTTAGCGAGATTGGTTGTTTCTGTTTCTGGTAATCAAGCTGCGCGTTTCGAAAAGAAAAACATAATGCCGCATTTTCCCTAAAAATCACAGATTGAGTTATTGCGTTCTTCTTCTTCTACATTTCACCTTCAATGTCGAAATTCGCTAATTTTTACCCTATCGGTTATTTCTAGAGTTTCTTGGAACCTGATTCGAAATTCAATTTCACCCCCCCCCCCCAACTTATGTAGATCAGATGAATTGAATGTGTCTCTTGGTAAACTGCTCTTGGGCTCAACTGAGAACTAATATTAGTTAGATAGTCTTCATACCTATACGAATTTCTGTGTAATAACCTGGAGATGATTTGTGGTACTTAAATTATTTCAATCTTCTGAGCCCTAACAGGATATAGGGTTAATCCTTCCATTATACCATAACCCATTGTCACTAAGTGCCCCTCCTATACTTTTTGACCACCCCAGAAGTAGATGAAAGAGCAGGGAAGTTATGATGTCATTCTTACTAACGTACCAGAATGTCACGATGTCTTGCAATTAACTGCGTTTGGGTTGAAAGCTACCGTCTATCTGCTATTTCACAAGTTCGTGATCACCTACAGTGTATTCTGTATGCAGCGAAAAGTAGCTTCTTCGGAAAAAATAGTCAGAGAGGTCAAGTAAACACCACATCAGTTCCCATGAAGCAAATCAGAACCAGAAGAAACTTTCACGTGAAAACCACGTGGTTTTCCATATCGACCTTTTTTCTATTTTCCTACTGATTTTCCCACCAAGCCGTTCGCATGTTCGAAAACCACCTTCTTTTTTAGGCAGACTTCATTAATGGGGTTAGCACGCAATATTTGCTAACAAATTGCGCTAATCGAAGGCTTTAGCCCTTGATACTCCAGAAGTAATGACATAATATCTTTTCAGACCAACCCCCATCTCCCAAAGCTCCCAATAGTCGCCGCCCAAAGAAATGCTGCCGTCTTTTGTATATAGTCGTTGCCAACCGCAAGGCTAGAGGGTCCTGTATATCACTTACCGCTGTGTAAGCACACATTAAATTATAAGAAAAACTAGGAAGTTGAAATTATTATACAAAACTCCGTTGCTCGTATAAACAAGCTCAACTAACTGTTGATATCGTTTCTTTGATTCCGAAGCTTGCCTGTTATATGCTCTAATAGAGCGCTCTACTACGAATCATTTGCTCAAAGGTTCGATTCCGGCCAGAGACAGAAATTTATAAATTTGGCACTCACTATATCTCAACTATACTGTGTACCGATTTGTGTTCGTCTTTTCTCGGCATGAGATTACCAGATGAGGCAATATTCTATTGGGTTGGTCCCCCACTATGAGTATTATCTAATAAAGTAAACTTTCATACATTCAGTATGCTTGACAAATCGTATTCTGTGATTAATTCGAAATTTTTGTAGTTCACACTGTCTCGGAAGTGTAAAGAACTTGAATTGTACTATTGAAGCTTTCGAAGTAGTAGTGATCCCCAATAGTGCACGTTTTTCATAAAGTTGTAACGGGTTGCTATATATACTCCAATTTGAATTCTAAACATACAGTTCAAGTATGATCATACTTCGAAAATAGAGTAACAATTGAAAATTTGAAAAATAGACTCGATCCAGGAACTTTAACTCCGTAATACAGTAATCAAATGTAATCCGTCCGTAGTAATCAAATGTAAGGTCCCTAACAAGTGCGTATCAGAATTTCAACACCATCAAACCACACCAATCTTTTTGCTCGATTTTGGTTTGTGGGAAAATCTTTTTTGTTTCTTTCTCCTCATCCGAATAACAATGGCATGATTTTGTTTTCGCTTTTTTCCAACGTCATCCGTTTTTTTCCTGAACATCCATCAAAACATTTCTGTTTTGATTCATTTTCTCATTACTCCAACCAATGTGGGAGAGAGGACCATAATTTCATTATGGCTAGTGTTTTGCTCCTATTATCTTTCTATTGTCATCGAGCTTGAATGATAAAATTGTTTTCGGTAGCAAAATTTGTTGTTGAGTTTTCATGACTGATTTGCGGAAAAGTCGGTTGTAGACACAACTACAGTAGAAATTATACATTCAAAACAAAATCGCAGAACTTTTCTACTTATTTTCACATTAGATAGAGTTTTATTCATTTTTTGAGCAGATATCATTGGATTTTCTCACCTGCCAGGTTTTAAGATGTTGATTCAATCAAAGCTGCACTGGTTTAAATGTCAAAGTCACAAGATTTGCGCCATTGTTGATCTCATTTATATCCTTCTCGTTTATATTTCAATCAGCTCAGTAAAACTTATTCTGTTTGTTAGACTGAATCGTCAACAAATATTCAAACCCTCACAATATAGCAAATCACCGTATTTCAACAGAAAGAACTCTAGACCTACAGTACGATTATGTCATTAAAACTTTTAGGTATCCAAATTATCAATCAGAAACAACATCCAGATAATTACACAATTACGGGAGTTCACATCGGACAATCAAAACACAATTTCCTTTGCGGTAATAGTATGTGAAGTCCCTCTCCTTCACCCACACTCTCTCCGTTTCTCTTTCATTCTATCTCTTTCATTCCCTCTTTACCTCTTCTTGTATTCCCCTATCCCACCCCCCCCCCCCTCCTCCTCCTCTTTCTCATTTTCTCTTATGGACTATTGAACTCTGCAGTAGTTACGTGTGAAATCAGAATTCACCTATGTGAAATTATCTTTGCACTCGGTTAATCAAGGTATCCTTCAAACACCCTGATTACCCTTGCATTCATCAACAATGTAGATCATGACCTCCTAGATCAAACTATTAGTACTTTGAACTGTTGCAAAAGCTGCAAACTCGACTATGAGTCGGGATAACTTCTTTTTGACCGACACTCACATGACATTAGAATAGTCTCGTAATGAAACTTGGCCTCCAACCGCGAAACTTTGCCAATTTCATAATTCCATGAGAATGGAATGTATACACACACTCCAGTACAAACTTCACATAAGTATAATTGTTGATAAATTAAAGCTATAATCGGTCCATGAGGTATGTGTTATTGTTCTTAGAATGAAAATTTGCGTGATGAAAAGCGTAAAAAGGGAGAAAAACATAAATTATTATCTTTGGGAATAGCCAAAAATTGGATCGTTCCCCACCTCTACCCTTGGGAACGATCATCGTTCCCAGTGGGAACGAAAATGGCTTGGGAACGTTCCCAAAATATTGGTGCATACGGATTTTGGGGAACGTTCCCACTGGGAGCGATTTTGCGCTCCCGGGAGCGCAAAAAATATTGGTGCATACGGCCACTGTTATGGTTGTTAACTTTTGATCTCAAAACTTAATCAAAATCATTATTAGTCTGGTAAGACCGTTGAGTTGGATATTATGCGTAAAGTAAGATCGCCTTTTTCGCATTTCTCTCTCATTTTTTCGAAAACTTTTCGGAAAACTTGTTTATTTTCCTACAATTTTCTTGACGAAGTAGCGTAGATGAGCAAGATCAAAAGTTTTCCTAGTTTTCTACCTCTGTTCACTTTTAATATGTTCTTTCTTCCCTGGTTTCCGCTCCATTTGCCGGGGGCAAGAGAGAAAAACCTGGTGTTGAGTGCATTCGGTGTCAAGTCTGGCCATATCTGCTGCCGAAAAAAGTGTGTGAGACAAGCCAAGAAATTAGACTACGCTTGTCTTTTTCTCAGAGACTCATGTCAACTAAAAGTGCAATGAGCGTCCATAGACTAAGTTCAAAATAAGCTTAGCTCTCATATTTTTTTAGTTTGCTTTTTTCTTCGTTCGCAAATGTATTTTTTACTCGAAAATTGCTGAATCTTACCAGAAATTTGCGGTACTATCTGGTGAGCACATAGTACTGTTATCAAATATTGAGAACAAGTCATTTTAAAGGAAAACATTAGTATACTGTGTAACTTAATTTGTGTGTAGAAAGAAATGATGTCTTTTCGTCTGATGAAAAGAGACCGCAAAGCAAAACGGTTTACTAGGTTTTTATTGTTTATTGGAATCACCTACAAGCCAGATCATTTACGAAATTTGAACCCCAATCAAAGGAATTAATAAGATACTAAAACGTCACAGAAGACATGGGTGTTTACGACTTTTGCGTATTTACCAGAGAGCGAAGATTATTCACAAATGACAAAGAATATTCTTTGTTCACCCTAATGAGATTCTTGCTTCTTTCCGGTAATTGTTTTCTTTCACGCACCACTCATTTCATAGTAGTTGCGAGATAGCAGGGTAAGCCCAGAATAGAGTAACGAGCTCTACTCAACTGATAGTGAAAATAAGATTGAGTTTTTGAGATAATTATGATTGAGTTTTTTGAGCCACCGGTCGAAATGCCTTCCTTTAAGCGTGTGATCGAGCTATAAAAGCGATCGGAAGTCATCTATTGGACACTATATGTTAGTAGAGACGCAGAGAAGTTTCTGTATCAATTCCCACCAAAGTGACGAGGACTACTTTGAAAACCCCAGTTTGGATGAATCGGTTGTTACAATTTACAATTCCGTTTTGCGTTGCTGTGCAATAAATCGTGCCCATTAGAGACGTTGCCGACAAACATGAAAGTGAAAGAAAACAACTCCATTTTTGCTCACCACGAAATATGTTCAACTCAAATATGAAATAAAGTTCATTCAATTGTTTAGAAATGAACTAATATCAATAGGTTCTCACTGATGATGTTTACCAATCTTCACCCGCGTTTCCTGTAAAATAGTTGAAGTATCCTATAGACTTTAGGTTCTACAAAATTTTCTACATCTTTATCTAATGGTATATCTGTTTGTTTAATGACCATTTTTCAACTGGTGGAGTATAGATTGATATGATTGTCAATAAATTGGTGGCTCGTCCATTTTGAAGTGAGAGCCTCCCCCCCCCCCACTCTGACATCACGTGATTCCCAAATCCACGAACGAATCCCCCCCCCCGGTGCTCAGAATGATTAGTTTAAGTAGTTCTTAATAAGTATTCTCAGAAAGTAGATGTCGTTAACCAAACTAAAGAAGATTTTTTCTGCAAAAACTAACAACTTAGCAAACCACGTTTATTTCATAGTTACATTTTTAGCAACAGAAAAGGGACAGAGGAGCAGTTCGGAGTTCAATTGGTGAATGGGCGATATCTTCATTTCAAAGTTATTTGGGCTATATTTAACGACAAAGTCAGATTTCTTGTCTAAAACCCGGAAGCTTTCGCTAACTGCAAGACACGCAATTAGTGTTGGTTCTGCACGTGTCCTTCTACTTGAAGTACGTCAAGAGCGGCTTCAAACACCTAGTTAGTAAATGAAACGTCCTGCACATTCTGATCAGATGTTGCCATTTTTTCTTCAAAAAAGAAGTTCGTCTCTTGCGCGGAATAAAAATTTGAGATTTTCGCCAGTAAATGACTGTTCAACGGGTATCTCACAATTGGGAAAGATATGTCAGTTTTCTGCTATTCCGATTATAACCAGAGATTAGGATACTCTTGTCGAGCAAAAAGTTGATGAATAAAACTCGTTTGGGTTTTCAGAGTTTTTAAGTGGACACTCAGTTGGTTACACGTACTTTAGTTGAAAAAGTCATCCCTGAAATGTTTGATTTGTGTCTAGTTTCCGATTTCGTCTAGAAGTTATGTTTGTTTTGACACCTACAATATCTCCAATAACCAAACAGAGGGCGTTCTATTTTGGTGTTTTTCCCTGTCCCAATAACTTTTAAAGCTTTATTATTTGAAAACTATACAAATTCTATATGGAATAATGTGCTCAGTGAAAGGTGCCCCTCAAAATCGTTTTAGCCCTGATTCAAGACCATGTTGGGATTGTTCTCAGAGGGTTGGGTCATATTTTTGCAACTCCCAATCAGCAGTTAGAAAGAATAAGTTAGAGGTAGCCAGAGACAATGGTCTTTTGTTTCTATTATACTAATATCATTGAAACCCTTTTCGCAATAAAACACGTCACATGTTTTTGCTCATCTATTGAATCAACTACCCCTAATCCCTAGCTCAACAAATTGTCTGATATTTATTTATTACAGTCACAAGACAATCATTCAATGCGAACGGGGAAGAGAAAACCCTAGCTTAGACATTTAGAATTATAGCACTAGTAGAAACGATCATATTGGTTATCTTCCTACTTCCACACGTATACGCGTTTTCCAATATGTTTCCTATTAACTTCTAATATACTCTTATTAGTATTTGTTACCTTGTCAATAGTAATGTCACTAACAATTTGCGTTCTATGTTTCTATTTACGTATCAGGAATTAGTTTGTGTTGGATAGTTAGTTATCGCCTAGGTATTTTCATAGATTCAATCAGATGAAACGTAGGCGTGAGAGCCAGAGGGGGGGGACATGTGACTGTCTATTTTGAACATTTCTCAACATTTTGTCTCTAAACATTCAATTTTGAACCCAAATCCATCGTGAAAACATGGAAAATGTGTCCCTTTGAAAGGCTTCCCGAATGCGAATCTGAATTATAATGAAATCAAAGCATAGTTTTAATAGATGTTGGTAGTTGGTTACTATCAACAACAAATCTAGACTGAAGTTCACAATTTGCTAACTCTAACTAGCTTCTCTGCACAATTTGCATACGGTCGCAGTGTGAAGCGTAAACAAATGATGCTACTTTCTCATGCATGACCACCTCCAGCAACTAGAAAATCATTCTGTTGTTCTACTCGTTTTTTAGGGAGAAAGGTTTGAATAACAAGAACACGTCAGTGATTTTTGCAAGAAACTCGTGACGACGAGTACAATTCGTATATTGTTTTTCTCCTCATAATCATGTTTTTTGTATGTTTTCACTCTGTTTATCAAGTCATTCATCCGACATTACATGGTTGTAGAGTTCCATTATACCTTTCTAGGCTTCTTGAATAACAAGCCCATCTAATTCGTCTGTAGCAGTGTCAACCAAGTTTGAAAATCACAGCGCATTTTATTTTCGTTACCTTATTTCTTAAAGGGGGCAGAAAGGAAATGTAATAAGAAAGAGCTGCGTAAAGGAAACTGATACATACAACCCAAATTTGCATATGGTTCACATGATTTAGTCTGTTTTGGCGCGCATAACGTTATGTTTAGGTAGCCCAGAGTGCCTAAACTAGTTTTCCATTCTTCTCTCCTTTAACTAATCAGTGAGTCAAACTGAAGTCTGCAGTTTTTGTCTGCGACGGGGACCAGCACGTGTTAATCTTCATGTGAATATATGGTTGCAACAGTTACCATCGGTGAGACATTTAGTAACCTTTTTCTAGGAAAATGAACCCAAGTGAGAACCTCAGATAAAATTGTTTGCACTTTGGAATGAGGTTCGAACTTACACGACACAAAATAAACGTTTAGTCTTCTATTGGTAGACATACGTTTTATCTTCTCTCTGTCTCTCTGTCATCTCGCTCTCTCTCTCTGTCTTTCTTTCTCTCTCTCTCTCTCTCTCTCTCTCTCTCTCTCTCTCTCTCTCTCAATTATCACTTCTCATAAGCATATGGTCATCTGATTTCGCTACGTAGTCTGATATTTCCTGTAATTCTTCTACTTATCCTCTTCTGAGACTTAACGGCTTTGTACGTGCACATCCCACCATCCATACCACCCCTGAATCGTTTCAAAAATCCAGTTGTGACGTTCTTTTAAGTTCTTGATTAAATTTTTTCTATCTCTATCTAGCTCATCCTATTGGACTCATGCCAGGTGCGACTATAGTCCTCGTCATTCTGACGTTGAAAATTACTGTTGGTCCGAATGAGTGCAGTTTATATCTGTAGAATAGTAAGTACCATCAATTCCATACCGTTCAAATAAGAAAGTGGCAACAACCAAGTCGTAGTTTCCTGCCCTATTCTTTACAAATGAGTAAGCATTTTGATATGTGTGCGTGTCTATCTTACTATTACTATGAGTCGTCAAAGCTCTTCTCAATCAGTTGTATTTTTCGTCTAATTGAGTCATGCGAATACTCGACTACGAATGTGATCATTTTTGTATCTAGTTGCACTGTTGACTATTCAGCGAACACATTCAATAGGTTTGAAGGCCATAAAGCTCCAGATTTTAGAATCCAACCTATTTGAGTTCATGTTGAGTGAGTGTTAATAGCCTGAAAAATAATTTTAAGTTAGTTTTATTGTATCTCAACGAATGTTCACTGATATGCGCAACAAAGTGTACGTGACGATTTTACAAGTTAGACACACGGAAACTAAGTACGGATTAACAAACAAAAGAGATCCAGGCTCATTTTTCTCCATTATCTAATGATCGAATGCCCTTTTATGAATGTATACATTAATCAATGAATAGATGTTACTTCCCCGCTACGAAGAACCATCGTGCAAGTTTTTGATCTCAGATATTACCGCCTACTTTTTAGGCTCAAAATCCCACTCTCCGATACCCTAATTTCCATAAAGTTACGTTCTGTTTGTCTGAATAACTGAGAATATTTGCGGAAAAGTAATATTTTCCGTGAAACTCGACTGACTTTCGATGTCTCAAGACGTCATTTTCGCATTTGCTTCCTCTTTCGGAATTTTCCCACGGTTTCTATAGAACCCGACGCGCGCTGCAAGTATTTCGGTTTCGAACTATATTGGTACTTGAAATCGTATTGTGTTAAAACTTGGTGTATTTCCGAAAACGTCCTATATTATGCTATATTGCGTTATTTGTCTATGTTACAATTTGATCTACATTTATTATTACTCACTTCATTTCTAGCATTCGTATAAACACACTGCTAACGTTATTGCCAATGAGAAAACAAGTGAGATGCTAGCCTTTGCGAGTGATCTGTTATGCAAAAGCTGAACAAAAGATTCACTTGGCTTCTCAAAAAATTTTGCCGTTCTTTCAGCATGGAACATTGCAAAAACTTATTGTTTGTCCATTGTATTGTTTGTAATTCTTAGCTCATGTTTTATCGTCTGTTACTACAACTCTCCTTTTTTTCTGTTCTATGGATAAATCGTGAGTGATACGTCTGATAAAATCACAGCATAACATATTGGCGGAACTAGACGGAGGTAGATGACTTATTAACTTGGTCGAACGCCCTTAGGTATCGACACCCACACGTTTCACGAAGTGTATTTGTAGTCACCTCAGTACCCCGAAGTCTGTTTTTTTGTAGTTCCATTATTCATTCTTCCATATCAAACCCTTTATACCAAGTTTCAAACAGTGCTCGTACTGTACTCCGGGCTCTCGCTCTATGATAGTATACAAAACATTTACCACGCATCACGTGAACGTAAAGATACATCAGAACTTTATAAGTGCTGAGGCCGTATTTATGAACATCCCGACCTTTTGCTCCCAACCTGCGTCTCCTAAAACACATGCTCTTTCTCTGATCTGAGATCCAGCTTGGATACGAGTTCCGTTCTCTATGTTTCATGTCCTAACAACATACGTAGTCTGGTGTGTTTCACGCATTTCACGTCATCACGTAATCAGAACCAGTGCATTTTGCTACAGGGATGTTAAAGTTTTACGGGAATCTCATTTCACATTTGTTATATACTGTTAGACCGTTCGACAGTCACGTAAACATGCTGAACACAGCAGAACTCAGAACGTGCAATACCAAGTGCACGATGCCTCATTAGAATACCCACTTTACGTGACTATTCAATATACTTCTAGTATACGTCATTCGTCTCGTTTTCACGCCTTTTGTTATCTCCCGCGGATTCATTCATGAAGATTTAGTTTTAATTTGAGTTCTACCATTTCATTCCATCCATTTTAGTGAAAATGAACTCCTCGGAGCCTTTGGAACTTCCCAGTCATCTCGTGAGCGACTATATTGAGATGGGATATCTATCGCTGGTTATCCTTGTGGGAATACCCTCAAATGTTTTTGTACTCAACCGACTTTTCACCGAATTGAAGAAAACACCCGTAAATAGTGTCAAGGTTGGTGACTTCAGAAAATTATGATAGGAACGCGGTCTAATAAGATTTGAACAGTTTTAGAAGGACTTTCACTTTTTCAAATTTTTATTTTCTTACCCTCAGCAAAATTGATACGAAAATCAATACAGAACATGTAGAAAGTATCAGCCGAATCATGAGGAGTGTAAGTTTAATACCACTTTTTTGAATATAACTGTGTTCAGGGCGGTTTTCTGCTGTTGAAGATCAATTTGAACATTTCTGACCTACTTCTTCTCTTCACCGCTTTCGGAAAATTCGTCTGGCTCTACACCTATGAATGGACATTCGGAGACAGTCTATGCAGGTAAGAAGTTTGTTTTGCTTTTTCAAAAATTTCAGTTGAAGAGTTTTGTACGTCATAACTATACAGCGGACGTCAAAGGTGTTTTTACTTAGAAATAGAGCTCTTTCAGTGCTGTGCGCATTGTAGTGATATAAATAGAGAAGGACTGAGCTGAGATAATGACGAGGGAGATAAAAATGTTATTTTAGCGTTAAAAATTTCTGGATTGAATGCAGTTTTCGCAAAATAGAGCGTGGGGAAAATAGAATGAGGTAGAGAGAGGGAGAAAGAGGTAGAGGGAGAAAGAGAGAGAGAAGGAGAAAAAAGCACGATATGAACTAATTGAGGCTCATCTCTTCCAGGGTCTATCAATACCTGGCCATGTTCAGTCTCTATCTCTCGTCCAACGTAGTCGTTTGCATAGCTATCGATCGATTACGAAACGTGCTGCACGCCAATCGACTTTATCGATCTTATCAACTTGTAAGTTTGAGAACATATGGAAAATAAAAACAGCGTGGACTGTAGTATGTTTCTCCAAAACAAAAACTGTCAAATAGTTAGAAATATCCTGGAACTTGGTCAAACGAATGAAGTCTTGGGTTGATAATTCATTAAGTTATAAATACAAAAGGATACATTCAAAAGTTTCTTCAAAGTAAAATGAATGTTCCACGAATTTCGCGCGGAATCCTGCCTATAACTTCCGTTTCAGTTCAACCCGGTGACCCTGATCATAACCCTCTCCTGGTTAGCTGCCCTCATCTTCAGTCTTCCCCAATTCTTCGTTTTTGAAACGATAAACTTGGCGCCAGTCTCCCCGGAAGGATGGTATCAATGCAGTGATATCTGGCAGATTTACGTGTAAGAACTTCATTTTTTTCACAAAAATTCCTTTTCTCCTATGTACTTCATCCTTTTTTAATGAGATTCAACTACTATTCTACTTGTTATTTTATTTAGTTATTCAATACACTACGAGGTGCGCTAAACTAGAAATAATTTTTTTCAAACTTCACTCATTGAAGCTGTAGTGAAACTCTTGAGACCCCTTTCAGGAAATTCATAGTCAACCGGGACTTTTCTAACGCAATTTCGCACTGCAATTATGTTTCAATGACATTCTAGCTCCATTTGTAGAGCAAACAAATCCAAATTAAGTTGGAGAACATTGGAACTACGTATTCAAATTTGTACTTCCTGCTATAAATTTAGAAGTAATTGTAGAAGCGGGGGTTAGGAACAACAGGAACTAAGATTAACCTTCATCGCGCAAATATTAGTGACATTTTCGTGATAACACTGAATGTACGACGTCATTACAAATTAGCATAGTTGTACAAGCAACATTGATTAAGTGAGGGAAGTAGACACTTCTGCTAAGAATTCTGGAGTAAATATACTGTGATCTACACATTTAGCTCTGTGTGTTTCGTAAGTTATTCCTTGAATACAAACTTACATGGAAATGAAATGCTACAAAAAATATCAACTGTAAAATAAACGTTTTTTGAATATTAAATTTCAGGAACAGTAAGGGTCCCTACAGTCCAATCATCATGTCTGAGTACGTGCAGGATTTCTACAACATCTCTCATTTGGTGAGTTTTGAACGTGAACAAAAACACATTGATTTTGTATATAGAATAGAAATAGAATAGAATAGAATAGTTTATTGAAATCGTAAGTGAGTTCAAAAGTGTGAATACAAAATAAATGCAAAATCACGTTTATGTGTATAAAAAATTCCACGTGACCTGCAACAAAATGGAAGAATAAAGTATGTGAGAACTTTCAATGTAATTGTAACCTAGTTACTATTTTCAGATAGTCGTTTTCTGGGGCCCGCTATTAGTTCTGATGGGAAGTTATATAATCATCGCCACGCGACTCATGCAATATACTCATCAAGGAGTAACTGGGCAGGTTGGTATAGTCAGTCTCATAGAACAGTAGCTGTATACGGTAGACACCACTATGTGTTTTTGGTAATCACCTTTGTATTCAAATTGCGTAGACAGATTTTTCTAAACTTTGTGCAATCCATAACTGATTTCGTTTTCGAGCAAGATCCAAGATTCCATTAGTTGTAAAAATGTGAAATCATTATTCAAACACAACTGAAAAGATATTTTGCATACCTCTTCTCTGGATTTAAACCGTTTTCTGAGCAGTTGCGAGCTTATACAAGTGATTTAATACCCCTAAAGTGATGGAAAAAATCCCAGTCCAATATACTAGAAGTACATCAAATAGTCACGTAAAGTAAGCATTTTAATGAGGAATCGTGCACTTTTTCATTGCACGTTTTGAGTTCTGCTGTGTTTAACATGTTTCACGTGACTGTGCAAGCATCAGCTTACATTCCTATTCGATTCAGGAGGCTGTGCGAAGACCCAGCAATGAACCGACCCAAATGGACATGGGAGGTTAGATTGTTCAATATTATTGAAATAAACCCTTGAAATTATAACAAAATAATGATGATGTTGTCTAGGTAAGAGAATCTTAACATTGTTCAGTCATTTTGTAGAAGGAGTGTTCGAATAATGAACTCTAATGACCTCGAATCTATAATCTACTGCTTGATATATCTTTTGGTCTATTTCAAGTGTTTTGCGTCTATTTGAAACTTCCTGTATTGAATTCCATTCATATTTATGCTTTATATTAAATTTTCAGAAGAAAACTCTACGATCATCACAACAACGACAAGAGCAACTTTGGTGGACAAAACGGTTAGTTTTCGATAATCAAGTGTCAAAAAACTAACGTTCCGAGTTTTTTCTAGTACTCAATTCAATATCACCCACTCTCTCACTTGAATCATACTGATCACGTACACAACCTCGGCATCCTCGGCATAAAGTGTCAATAGAAACCAAAATAAGATAGGAATAACACATAAGTGAGGAAGAACAAAATAATAACGAGAGATATTTCTCTATCACGTGAAGTTCACGTGAAAATGATAACAACCCCTGAATAGCGAACTTGTTCAATGTCAAGATTTTCAGTCGTCGTGGAAGTTCTGGAATCAGAATCGACCACAACCACTATTGGAGGCCGGTGAACGACTGGATGTACCCACCCCGAGAAAGAAATCATGTAAGAATCTAAATATTTGAAGTTGTAATAGTTGGAATAGTCCAAATAAGTCTATATAATCGAAAAAGTACATAGTTTACATCCTGTTCACATAAGTAGGACATTGTCATCTATGTTTCCATTCCTAAGTGGCTGGTTTGGTTTGAGCTCAAGTGGTGAAAAATATCACTGAAAACGTCAAAAGTTTAGATAACTAGTGGGAAGAAGTTTCGAACTTTGAAATGTTTCTTATTGACTAAATATAGTTCATTGGTATTTCATTATCGATTGATTCCAGCTACATCGTCAGCTGTTCCGTCATGGCGAAAACAGTTGCGGAGCAAGGTGTTCAAGACAACTCTTCTGGTGGTGGCAGTTCATTTTCTATTCTGGTTCCCTTACAATGCACTCAGTCTCATGAAGTACATCAACGAACCACTATACAGGTAGGTATTACAGAACGATAAAAACACCTCAAGCGGTATATAGGAGTGTTCTGATCTGCATTTTTCTAAACATAGTCTACTTCTCTACTATTACAAGCCTCGATACAAGTTTCGCAAAATAGTGCGCAGAACGAGAGACGCAGGAAATCATCAAAGTAACGGGGTTTTTCGCACACGTCACTTTTCTCACAATATCTCATTTCAGAAACCTGAGCGATCACGCGAACATCTTCAAAGACATGCAGATCCTCATCACATTGATCAATCCATTCATTTACGGGTTCTGAGATGACCAAACCACAAACTAACGGGAACAACCGAGGAGGACCACTTTATCAACCAATCTTGCGCAAAAAAAGCACTTCATAACGTTGAATAATGATCGTTTATGCCCTACTCTTCCTTTATATACGTGTAATCGCGTATGTTATTGTATAACCTTATAACAAGAAATCAAAGAAATCAGAAAGGTGCAATAAAAAGACACAGTTTACCTTATCTTAGCCCTTTGTGTACGATTAAATAGCATTTCTACTGGATCAACTAGATTTCCATGTCTGTGTCAGAACCTATTCTCCAATTTATAATCCGCAACATTCTCAGAAATCGTTGGTGTATCCGTCCACATGTCTAGTATTTGCTCGTGTGTTTTATAGTTCAGGGAATGCTGTACTAGTGCATGAAATAGTAATAATCCACGTAGGAGTGTAAAGATTACGGGTATCCTGTGTCCTATTCCTTATAAATATGTGTTCATTCTAATAAAGTTTCTTTTGATTTTATCGTTTTGATGCACAAATTTACTTTTCTTCGATTCATGAATGATTGGAATAGATAGAATCGTAGAGTCCAAGAGTTCATTCGCATTATTCAGTTATTTTAACATGGTTTTTTTGAATCTTGTGTTTGTACAAAACGTGAAACGTGAAAAAACATCGCTATTGTCCAAGTTGTCTCTATTCATTTTCATTTTTTTTTGAACTCTGATGTGTTTACCATGCCGTTTCCCGTGCCTGTGCGTTTGCCTGGCAGTATAACGGAAGTGTCATGATGACGCGAGATTTCAGAACAAAGAAGTACAAAACAAGTACAAAGCAGCGGATATTTTGTAGTATTATCATTTGATGTGTAGTTGTTGAAGCGCAAAATTCGGTCATAGAGTAGGCAGCGTCATTGACATTATACAAGTCACGAGTATCATTTCTCACGAAATGTTATCTTTAATACGGACTGATTTAGCCTCTGTTCTAATGACCTATTGTTGAGTCCGAGAGTTCGTTCACATCATTCACCGAATCTTTCTATTGTTGTCTTACAGAAAAAGCGTGTTTATAGACCTTTTTCAAAACCTCACAGATATTTATACATCAAGTAGAATATTCGAAATTTCTGCAGCCAGTTAATGTCATAAAGTCTTATGAGTATCTATGACGCTTGGTACGACGACTTTTTCTTACAAAACAGCAAACGTCAATTTCAAAGAATTGCACATAAGTTTACCGGTTCGTTCTCTGGTTCCACTGATTTTTTTCCGCTGACATTAAAAGAGTCGACGTAAACGAGTCTTGTTCAGACGTATTCCGTCAAAAAGAGGCTTTTTAGGAGTTAAGAGATTATTGCTATATTCATCCAGACACATCACGTGTGTTATTTCGTACAGCACGCAACACCTTTTTGCCATTCCTATTTGGAGAGGAATATTCTAACAGCAAGCAGAACTATAGTTATTGTCATTCCTATTCCTGCTGTCTATAGTTTTTTTGCGAAGTAGTTTTAGTAGCTCTAGTTTTTAGTTGCGTTTTTTATTAAAAGAACATGTACAAACTTTGAATTGCTACGATAACACCAAATTGGTATAAAATTTACCAGAACTATCGGAGGTCAGAACTGTATAAGAACATTTTTCGAGTCGAATTATTTTTTCGTAACGTTCATCGACTAGCATAATTAGTAGATACGATGAATTATGCATTCTCACATGGAAACTTGTCGGTAAACATCTCATAAATGGTTTATCTCTCTGAGAATTGTTTTTCAATGACAGAACCTGCTCACAGATATTTGTGAATTGAGAAGTTCAACAGTTTTATGTCGGATCTTTTCCATTCATTTCAATGTTGTCAAAATATGTAGTTTTCTGGAAAATTTTAGGGGAGAAGTTTCTTAAGCTTTCATTAGTCACTGAAGCAAAATGATTATATTTTCAACCACAGATATTGCTGGTATAAAATCTTGTAATGAACATCTTTTTTGTTGCACGACTGTCATAATCGTACTTTCAACCCTCTGTCTAACCTCTCAAAACATTCATATCAGCATAATGACTGTAGCCTTTATTCCTCAGCTTTTGAACTTCTACCCTTCCAAAGTTCGCGAACTGGAATAAACAAAACATGCTTTCCAGTCAAGCGTTGATTCTGTTTTCATGTCCAGTCACGTAGATAACATTAACTATTCCGTGTAAATGAGTTACATCGTTCCAATTAACGAACCACAACCACCTTCTCAGTACATGTACTAACAAGGCCCGATCGACCGGAATCAAGGTAAGTTATTACAAAGTCCAACAGGTTCTACATCATACTCCTCTGATAATTTCATCCAAAACTGTCTCTGACATTGCGGGGCTCAGTGAGAGGTGATCAAAATTCTCGCTGTTTTTCACACCTGTCTTCTGTACTATAACAATTATTTCTAACTTATTAGTTTCTATTCTCTAATTCAACTGTCCTTTGATGTGTTCTCTTCTTGATGTACTAATCTCTCCTTTTTCTATTCCACAACATCATCTACGTAGTTACTTCGTGCGTAAACAAATAATTCCACTGCATCGCGTGTCTGACGGACATTCTGAATCCATTTACAGCAGTGAACTACTCTGAGTCGTGTTGTTGCATACTGATTCGAAACAATCTGCATATTTTCGTCACTTCTATGCTAACTCTAGCAGCGGCTACTAGACCAATGTTTTTTCGCACCAATGCTTTTTGACGTGCCCGAAAAGAAATTTACGAATCTACAGAGACAAAGATGGTATATTGCTCACAAACGCTTAAAGGTCTGAATCCGAAATTTAATTGACCTACACTGCTTGTGCCACTGAAACGGGTGTAAACTTTTGTAGATGAATAGAATAGAAAATAAGCAGAGAGAGACGCTTCTGTATCGCACCACATGTACGTGAAGTATTGAGGTATGGTTTATTATGTTCGCAAGCTGATGCGCACTGTATACAACTAACACATAATCACCACCAGATCCTATCGTGTAGGATCAGTTGTTTGTTATTGAACTTCACGAACTACTTGTTCATTATGTATTTTGAACTTATTTGCCAGTTCTACTCTACTTTCTTCGAATAGTTTCATTATAAGTTCGCTTTTCCGTTCATAGAATCTACATAAACCAGGAACTGGGTGCATATCAGGTTATTATCTCAAGTGTCGCCGCAAAATGAGTTAATGAACGTTTTATTTGGCCCCTGGCTTCCTCAAAACCAATTAGAATATACCATATGAGGAAAAGAAACCAAATAATGCACACGCCTGGCAAAATGTTGCCGCTTGTTTTTATCCTTGTACCAAATAATTGTTTGCAATGGCTTCGGGGTCATGGAATGTTCTTAAGAATGTTATGATCTCTGTAAATCAAACATACGCGAGTTCAGAAACAAGCTACGAACTGTTCTGACTTGTACAACAACCGAATACAGTCTTCGTCACTTCTACGTGCGCTCTCACAGTCTTAGATTCTGTCGACAGCATTATTCTGTATTTGAGTGTGGTGAGAGCGATACAGAAATGGCGTAACTATCTCATGTCAAAACATTCACTAATTCTCTTCTTCACACGGTCATGAACGTCCAATGGACAAACTTGAAATGTTCATAGTTTTAGGCAAAAATCAGTTTTTAAAACCCTCCGATACTTTTTTACTACAATCAAACAACTGTAGAACGATCGGGTGTGAAATTTAGTTATCTGAAGAATTTACTTCATGTTCACAACCATGTGAACCAAAAGATAATTGTTTTCAAAATATATAGGTTGTATGGACCACAATCTAATGTTAATAACAATTATATAACAACAACATATATTATCGTCCAGTGGAACATTAATTTGGCTGAGAGAATATTTGCCCCCGTTCGTATTATAAAGTGTTTTTCAATTGGCTTGTTTTTCAGACTCTATTTGCCTCGGAAATTGCAATTCATTCAATTTCATAATAGCCACCAGATAACCCTCGACCGAATACTACAATGGCGTAATGGCAGTAATCTCAATTCTAGACCATAACACACGTAGAAATAGGAAATGGTGCATTTCCTGTGGTTACTTGAAGATAAAAAATTTCAGGGGAAATGGCTGCTTAGGACGAACTGATATTGGTTTCTTTCAGTTCAAACAACAACGAATTAGCATACGGTGCATCCTGGGTACTAACTAACACTACCTTCTGCCTCCACCCCTTCTTTTTAGATTCTACTTTGTTTTATTATGAATTTTTATGACAAATCGTCCAATTTTCCACTTAAAAAGCGGAAACATTCATTTTCGAAGCGAGCTCTTTTGTATGAAAATGTTTCGTTATAAGTTAACAATTTGTACTTTCTTGGCATTTCTGCACATATACACTTTTTGCAGCTCACTCTTTCCCTCGGAACCTATTAATTCTCCGCCTTTTTCAATGATCTACCAATTTTCTGTTAATTAAACATATTCGCCGCGAATTCGGCTGAACTTCGGCCCGAACTAGATGTATTGCTCCTTATTTCATATAGCACGTTTATCATTTTCATCTAGATGATAAGTTTTATTTGGTCGGGTTCCTGATCGAACGATTTATACGACATTTTTCAACTTTCTGTACTATCGCCGAGATGGTTTTGAAAGGAGCCCAGAATGAAGAATGTAATATTTTTGCGTTTCTGTTTTAGATCAGCTTTCATACTATATCATTGTTCAGTTTTAGTTTACACTTTTTCAGACACGACGACCTTAACAACAATAGTATAAGAATGTCATGTTGGTTGTATTCACTACACTGATTCACTACATGGACTCTTTTGTTATTCTGAACTAGATATTCCAAGAGTAATTGGATTATTACTTATCACACCAGAAAACATAAGAGATAATGTATTTGCACTTTGCGCGCAGTTTTCTAGTATGCTACAAGCGATACGTCTCCTATGACCTCAGTTGTATGTGCAATACTCAGTTCTTTCTGATGAATTTTTTTTACTTTCCCGAAAAATCACTTATCAACACATGCGTTCCATTACTTGGAATGAAACAATAACCGGAAGTCTCGATTTCCCTAGAGACCAAACCAACATTTCCAACATAGTCCTTAAAATATTCATAATAACACCCGGAACCAGCTTTTTTTCCCATTTCTGTGTACTATCAGCCGCTCAGAATAATTCATCACTATTTGTTTCGTATAATGTTTCATGGGTCATCAGTACATGCGCTAGTCAGGTTTTAGGTTTTAGGTTTCATTTTTCGTTTTTCTTTCAGCCAAATTGTAATCATAGGGAAAAGTATGTCCTGAGAAATGGCTTACCTGGAAATGTGAGATTAGTCTGTTAATCTTCGCGTAGTTAATTCAATGTCACGCTTGCATAAGTAGTTAAATGAAACAGGGTTTCTTGACGAAGTTTACACGATTATAAAGTGTAGTCTCTAGTCTGAAATCGAACCTTGACAATCTGGTTAAACCTAGATTCAAACAAATCTGCTTTCTTGTAGAAAAATGCATTTTAAACAGAAACAGCAAAAAAGTGTTTTAAACAGAAATGAACCGGAATAAGATCTATGAACCCGTTTTGGACAGAGTACAGTTAGTTTTGTAGGATTTAGTCAAGCAGCGCATGTTTATACTGTTAGTCAATTGCACTATCACGTCAAACATGTTTTGTTGAAATAATGAAGACTGTAAATGTTCTTACATGTTAAATTAAATTTAAATTTGACTGTTTCCTGTGCAAACTGCTGCAAACTAACAGCAAAACGTGAGTAATTATTACTTGCCGGCTTTTTTTTTGGAAACAGCGCCAGGATAGGTTAGCGATCTCCGGTATTCAGAGGACAAAAGATGTACGATATACTTTATCGTGAGCATTTGTTCTTTTCAAAATTGTCCTTTTCTCATTAGAAACTATTCTATACCCCTCTATTCTATACAATTTTGTCTTTTCTTCAAGATAAGTCATGAGTTCTTTTGTCGAATGTCGCATTACTCACTTATAATGTGCCCCGAAGAAGTGCACTTTTCGATGAACTTTTCAAAACAAAACACTTATATCTCTCTTCAAACCACCATGTTCATTGACAAAGACAATCGGGTCAAAAGTGCAGTTCTTCAACGCTTTCATGCGAGAGCGTAGTCATAATTTAATTTTCGAAAAAGCGTAAACACTTGCTCGAAAGGTTGAATCGGATAAGGGCCTAGTGCTTGTGTGAGAATTCTCATAGAGAACAAAACTTGGATTTTCATCTTATGTTGCCATTTTGGTTTTTTTGAAAAATCGAAGACTATTGTTTTTCTTTTCATTTGTATAATTTTATCGGTTGAATATATAGCACGTGATATATTGTGTTATTCGGCTATCGCTTTAGCAGGCGCGGTAACAATCCCTCAGAAACCTCATGAGATATCTCGAGAGCAATATCTCACGAACTTCTGATAAGATTCTGTCTATTATTATGCTACAATGTTCAAGAATAGCTCATGAGGTGTTCATGAGATTCTCATGAGAAACTCATATGAACTTCTCATGAGAATTGCTACGCCGCCAGATAACGAAAATGCGTAACTGCTTCAAACTGCTTCGCGGACATCCTCACGGGAAAGCACGCACGGAATGCAACGAAATCAGCGAAATAGGGCGGTAATCACAAGAGATTGCAAGGGGCTCAGGTTCCCGCCACGAAAACTTCTCAGACGTGCCTCAATACAAGTTTTGTGACAGAAATTACCGTAGAAGATAACTCCTTGGACTTCGCACTCATCATTCTTCTCGTCTTGTTGCAGTGGCCAGCCATTCTTCTGCTTATAAGTTGTTCCTCGTGTTCGAGGGTAGTACACCGATCAAAGCACTCTTGCACCCCCACTCTCATCTTCACGGATAAATCAGTTCATAATCTGATTTCCATATTAGTATAACTATCACGATTTTCTTGTTGAATCATGTGAAGGACACTTTATCGCCTTATCCTTATTAGTCTTTTCAACAAGAATCGGCTTTTGTTGCTACTTTTTCAATTTAACAAAAAGTTTTGTCTCTAAATTAGTTCACTTCCCGTATTCGTTTTTGTGAGTCACTATGAGGAAGTTTTTTTGACAACTATAGGGTATGGTTGAAGAATTGATTCGACTGATTCTAGAGACCAAATTATGTATCAATGGTGTAAATAAACGCTATAGTCACATTGAGCTACAATCTATAACTCAAGTAAAAATTTCCACTGAACGTTCATATTTTCGCGATAGATACTATATATAGATAAAACATGACTGGGAACTTTTGGAGGAAAATTACTTATACAATTTTTGATACGAGGTATCCCCCGCTCGCGCCTGGGTTGAAAGTGAACTTAGTTATTAGAACTACCGGTATCGCAATT
This sequence comes from Litoditis marina, assembly GCA_964036275.1. Classification (NCBI taxonomy): domain Eukaryota; kingdom Metazoa; phylum Nematoda; class Chromadorea; order Rhabditida; family Rhabditidae; genus Litoditis; species Litoditis marina. Next base: position 2,129,052 of record OZ038434.1, on the reverse strand, counting down.
TGTAACTAAGTTTTCGTCTGCGGATTTTTTCAATGACTCAAACAAGCTAGTTTTTTTTTCTTGCCAACGAAGCCTTCGAATGCGTCAGACTACACTAAAGTTTGCTTTATCTCTTATCGTGAGGATTGTTCCACTCTTTCTGCGTCAGACAAGTGCAGTGTATAATCTTGTATTGTTCTGCACATCTTCACATGACACAATTGTTTCAACAATTTCTATTTACTCCTTAGAACTGTGACATTTGTACAAGAAAGTGAGTAATCGAGTGCGAACGACTCGCACTCTTGCCTTAAAAACTATTGATGAGCAAGAATCGAGTTCAGCATAAATGTATTGTGACGATGTAAATTTATAAATCATCCTTCATGTCAGTATTGTAATAATGTTCGTGAATTTGAATTATCATCAATAAGGTGAACCGTACACTCAGCATTCTATCATTAAGCACGATTGTATTCTTAATTTAGAATTAACGTATTCTCGTACTTTTGATGTTGAAACCACTACTTTCGATCATATATATGGAAATTCTGCTAAGCGCGCAGCTGTCGTTTGCGAAAAGGTGATAATTTTTAATTAGAATTCTAATTGGAGTTGTCTGCAAAAAAGGATTATTTTGCCCATCTCTGGTCCCAGAAAACATTCATCATTCTCTCATCAAAGCATGTTGATCAACCCAAGAGATTTGTCTCACCCATCAACAAGAATCTTTCTAAGAAAGTACCCAGTGCGTAATCACACTCTCCACATCGTGAGACGAATAGAATATTTTAAATGTCTCCGTTCTAAGAAATAAACCTCGTATCAAGATGTTGTTTACATTTGGCGAGGCGAGACTGAGATGATGTGGAAGTAGTCTCGTATTTTCTTACCATAAGTATTTCTTTGAATAAATTTTCCATATGTGGTAAACCGCCATAATCTCAACGAAACATAATTTTGCACAAATTTCGCACACGTCGCTCCGGTTTTTGCCTCCTTTCTTCTAAGGTAACAAGTTAGGATTACATTATTGTGTTACGTTTTCAAGTATGTCTTCTTGACTATCAGTCTGGTATCTGATAACATTTTGTCTCCAGTGCTCACATTGGGCTGCGAGTTTCGACGTCTTCACTTTATAGTTGTCGCTCTGATATGGGCGGGAGTTTACTGTGAAACCGAAATGCGCTGTGTTTCATGTTCGAAGTGCAAAAATACTCAAGTGACACAATCGAACTGCCTACAAACACGCGTGTCTAGAACTTCCTGCTGCTTCCCACTCATTCTCAGTAGACGAAAACAACCTCCAGAATTACATCCAGATTACTACATCATAGTATCTCATTATATTACGTGAGTATGTTTAGGCGAACTGCATCTCCAGTCTATTTTGTCTGCAATTTAGATTGGCTCGGATCAACGATGCGTGTAGCGGTCACTGACCACTGAAATGTTCACCAACAAGCAAATGTAAACGTGGAACCAAATTTTCCTCGTTGAGAAACGACCCCCAGCGAATTGAACTGAGTAGCTCACATAGAAATGATAGAAACTATACCAATTTGACCAATTGTGGAGAGTTTTGAGAATACGACGTACTTTCTCTATGTAGAACCGCCTACGTGTGAATTACGTGTGCTGTACACATGCAAAATTTTACAATTTGTAGTTCGACATTCGACTGAGATTACCTAACGACTAAAGACGGGTAAATGTATGCTTCGTATATCATTCGTATATTACATGACGACAAACCCTTTTGAGTAGTTTATGTTTTGAAATGTGTATTTGACTCTATTTTGGTTAACAAATCTGTTTGAACTTAGTAATGTGGAGACCCTCCGCACTCGTGGTTCCGGTGTAAATCGGAAAGGGCATGGGTTCATAGAAGGGTCTAGTTCCTTATTGCAATTAGACGCATATGTTGTTGCTCAATGTGATTGTAGTGTTTATCATTAATACGTGGACTGAATGTGATCTCTGCAATTTATACTCTACTCCAATAGTTTTGGTTAACTATTAGTCTTTTACTAGTACATTTCAGCATATAGAAAACTACCCGAAAGAAGTACTTATACGGAAGATACCTCCCATGACTTCGAGACTCTCTTTTTCCAAGAGCGACTTCAATATTTATACACATTTACTTTAATACTATTGAAGAGTAGCAAACTAGTTCCATCCGATTACTGTCTGAAGTGGGAAAACATTTATTCTAACTCTGAGCCCAACTATTTTAGCTTAATATGCGATCAGAGTAACCTATTTCCTCTGTTTTATTCTTCTGCAATGTATATTTCTAAACTTTTGATATTGATAAAACTATAGGTTTCTAGAAGTTTTCCCGTTGTATCACAGTCTCAGAATTTGATTACATGTTTGTTGTGAAAGTCACCGCCCACATTCTATTTTGAATCCTTAATCAAATCATCAAAATATGAACGCCATAATCAGGGTGAGAAATATGAACACTCTCTTTTTTTCTCTCTCTCTTTTTCTCTAAATCATACACTCTCTGTCACACACTTTCTCACACACACCGCCTCATTCCCTCTCTTTTTTCTTCCCCCCCCCCCTCCTCTCTCGCCATGTTTGCTCTGAACAAATTTTATTGAATAATTTGGAACATTGTTGATCCAACCTAGTTCCAACAACCATTTCATTCAACGACATTTCAGATGACGGAAGAATCCATAGTCCCACTCCGACGGGCTATCGACGACATAGAAATAGGCTATCTCTGTGGTATTACTACGGTAGCCATAGCCTTGAATACCGTACTACTCTCACAACTCATTACTGGGTCAAGGTAAAAATTGTTTCCAGGTTACTATTATATCTAGCTGAGTACAGTTGGTGAAAACTATTTAGGTTTACTACAACGTTTTTGTGAAAAAGAATAGAAAGTAGTACAGCTATAATATAATCATACTTAAAGTTTCTGTTGATTACGGTATTACAGAAATGGATCCATTATAAATTTGTCTTCTAACATTGCACTGATCGATAAATCTAGGATTTGTTAACGTAGGCGGATGTAATATACAACGCTTATTACGATAGAGATAGAACAAATATTTTCAGTTGTCATCCAACCATTTCAAAAATCAATATTTCCAGGCAACCTACAGTTCGAACGAGTTTTTCCACGGGTCCCTATCAATTGAGCTCATTTTCCATGTTCAAAATTAATCTGTGCATCAGTGACTTTGGAATTCTACTCATTTACGCGTTGGGAAAGGTGAGCACTAATTTATCAAATGAATCAGAAAATATTGAGGGAAATTTTCGATGTCTATTCAGATACTTTTAACAAATTACACATTGAATAATGCTAAAAACGAATTTGATCTACTTTGTAGAACTTGTTCAAATGATCATTATTTTCAATTTGGACAACTTTCGATCATATTTTGTATTATTCACATTTCGATGGGGTCATGGTAGTTGTTTTCATTTATGGACTAATTTCAGATTTGTTGGTTGATAACCTACGACTGGCGTTTGGGTGACTTCGGTTGCAAGACCTATCAGTTCTTTTCCGCCCTCTCTTTCTATGCTAATTCCAATATTGTCGTCGCGATTGGACTAGACCGACTAAAAGTAGTCTACACTAGACATTTACAAGGTTTGTATATTGTGTTTGATTTTTTTCTGTCTATTACTGCGTTGATGTCAAATTCAGACAATATCAACGGTTCGTTCAAGCGCCCGAGCTGAATCGCAAGCATTTCTTTCAACGTTACGGCGAAAACGACTCTCGATGTAAACAGTACTATTGTGGCTTGATGTTTTAACTATGTTGATAAGTCCTGAAAAGGACAGAAAACTTTTCCCAAACAGTTGAAATTAGTACCAAAATTTCTGAATAAAGTCGGAACTTGTCAAATAGGATGTCACAGAAAATGACGGTGTATTCTCAGAGTGTGTGAAGTACAAATTACTTGCAAAGGTGAAAATGACAATGCTCCCTCTAACTTTAAGTACATTTCAGGTGCAACATCGGTGCGTCGAGTTCGGTTAATGATAACATTCTCCTGGTTTCTGGCTACAGTGTGCAGTATTCCCCAGATTTTCGTGTGGAAAACCGTCGAAGTCAGCCCCGACTGGCATCAATGCGTATCTATTTTCAGTGTAAGTTTGTTGTATTCATTTACTGCGCCATGTTGTTGGGCTTCACCAAAACTGCGACATTTTCCTTTCCTAGTAACAGTGAATTACGAGTAATGAAGTGTAGAAATCCTGATACTATGCAAAACCTTCAAAAACCGCCGTTGAACATGTGATAATGATGTAAAGTGAGTGCCAAATTCGTTAATTTCTGTCTTTCGCCGGAATCGAACCTGCGAGCAAAATATTCGTAACTGCGCGCTAACAACTGCGCAATTAGAGCACATGACCGACAATTTTTGGAGTCATATGTGCGTACACAGCGGAAATTGAGATATACAGTATCCTCCCGCCTTTCCGTCAGCGACGACTATAGTGATACTGAAGCTGCTGCAGTGATACTGGAGTTGCTTGAAACTGATGTAAATCGAAAATTTAATCCGAATGTTTTCAGTACCACAAGTACATGAACACGTCTACGCCCCTCTTGGATGAGGTGGCGTTGATCTACGAGATGAGTCACCAGGCCACCGTATTCTGGATTCCCTTCACCGTGATCCTCGCCTCCTACGTGATGATAGTCATGAAGATAGTAGTCTATCATACTCTGAGGACGAAGGTGGTGGTAAAAGGAGGAAGATCTTCTGATACCGATCATAGGTAAGTGGAAAGTTTCCATATACGAGAATACAAAACTAGTTTCGTGAAATTGTTTTTTAAAAACATCGAAATTTTGTATACAATTCTGATTGGATGGCTTTATAGCCTAGCTTTTCACTGTTTGTGGGTTTTTGTAGTTATATGTGTAATATCATTAAATACAAAGTCGGGTTGATTTTAGCTGGTACTAAATATTTATTCTTCCAGACCGGACATTCGGTCAGCCCCCGACAGTCTGATGGTACCCAAAACGGTTTCTCGAAAATGGTCCCAACTGTCTATATTCTCGGCTGTCTCCAGTGAAATACATACAAAACCCAGAAAAGGTGGGAATTTAGTATGTCAATTATTTACTAAATTTCCCCACAATTTTCTTTTTTGTGCAAAGGTACTTTTGTTTGTTCTACTATTCTGGAGTAACTAAAAATCACCTAACAATAAAAAAGATCAAAACGTGAACTTTCGCATTGCGATTTTGCAAATTTCGGAGTGTTTCACACTCTGTACGTGACCATACATACATAGCTGCTAGTGCAATCACTGGTCCCGACCCAGAAAAACTGGAAAACTAAAAAAATTGTTGCAGGCATTGACCGGCACCGATCGGGCAGCCTGCCGGCGTGGCGCCGGCAACTGCGGTCGCGCGTATTCCGCAGTGCGCTTGCGGTAGTGCTGGCCCATATTGCCATGTGGCTGCCGTACAACTGCATCAGCACATTGAGGTGAGAATACAAGAAAAGACAATAAACAAAGAGATACTGGTAAAAACAATCGATAAAATAATATAATCAATAAAACATGAAATGCAGTATAGAAATAGTAGTATATAAAATATGTATTCCAGCTGCAGTATTGTTTGTTCAAGTCTTTACTCGATAGTTTGTTAATGAAAGCGTACCTTACGGTGTATATCAAGAAATCCTAGTTTTAGTTAATAAATCGTAACTCATTTCGGTGTTTCTTTCCAGATTCATCAACTTCGACGCCTACAGCTCGGCAATGTCTAATGGCGGAAATTTTCTCGAAGACCTGATTGTCGTGAATTCGCTTCTGAATCCTCTATTGTACGGTCATCGAACACGTCCAAGACGCAACTAGTAGTTTCCACGTTTTGACGGGGCAGAAACATTCTATATTTTAGTGTAACTTGTGACTCATTTTGATCTCAATCTTTTAGCTCAATGAAAACCTGTTTGTTTTCACTTTGATTTTGGTGTTTTTATGTTCATGAATGGTTTTATAATATGATGCTTCTTGTTCACTACGGCACTACGAAGATTTTTTAAAGCAGTCAAAAATCAATAATACTCCAACCTGAGACTGAAGAATGTGGTGCACCCCGCCGGAATGATTCTTTCGATCCGCTTCGCACGAAATACTCAGTGTGCCGCTTATAGGAGCTCCGTGAAAATACCTGAAGTTTGCTCATACAATATAGGGAATGATCATAGCGGATTCGTAGTCTGATTTCCGGGCACATCAAACTACATTCACAGCAGACAGACCACCGTTCTATGGTGTGTAACTGGTGCTAAATGGTTGTCTCACTAACTGCACCGTGCAGACAGTAACACGAGCCTGTCTCAGTCTGTTCACTAAGCTTTTTTTCTCCGGTTGGAATTACACTAGTTTACATTACTACGCTCGAAAACTATGAACATACGTAAGGAAAATGTGTTTGCTGATTTAAACACGTGAGTCCCAACAGACGTCAAAACTTATAAGATATATACCAGTAGACTCAGGAGATGCCCTAAAACACAAAGGAAGTTCACCCTACCTTCTCAGCTTTTTAGCCCGCTCATAAACTGTATAATTGGCTTTCTACCTGTAATTTACCTTACTACCTGTAATCGTAATTATGTGACCCATAACGTGATCTACCTCGCGTCCACTGTAATCTCCGTGGCGTTCAGTTCGGTTCCCTCACCCACGGAAGCGCGAATTTCGAACGGGGGCAGGACTGCAAAAAACCTGTCTTGAATTCAATGATAGTTTTTGCTCTAATGAAATCGTTTGAAGATTGCGTAAAATTGTTTAATCTATCATGAGTTCCCATTGCTGTTTTTTTTTCATCATAGCTATTAACGATGCTATTCAGTTGCATTCTCAGCAAATCTCTACCTAATTACTTTAGCAGACAAATAACATCTCAGTTCTGTATGCTCATTTCACAGTATCTCGCAGATTCCACTCTGAAATTTAAGATGTAGACTTCAACACGGAGTTTTTTGTGCTTATATGACATATCGGTAGCATAGTAACATCTGCCACCCACCGTAGTCCCGAACCGCGAATCGTGTGGAGTAGGTCATATCCTGATCCCTGACCCCTTCTGGTCTTGCCACTATTTTCCAATCACCGTAGAATAGATGCTCGGGCAGTTCAAAGTTCAGTGAAAGGAAGGAGTCGTGCGCGGAAAAGGATCGTCTCACCAGCTCAAAATTGTCCGGATTCTGAAGTGAGTCAAAGTAACAGGATTTATTCTCCATGTCCTATCGTCTTTGAACCTCGGCATTTGTGTAATGTATTTGTTAAACCCAACAATAACAGGATAACTAGAAAACCCAACAATAACAGGCTTTACTTTATTTCATTAATTATTTTCATCTAATTCAGTAAAGGTTAACTTTGATCAATCCACTAGTGATTTAGTAGATCTTAAAATTATGAATCTGAAGTAACAATTTTCTTTAACTTCCTATACGTAACGTACCACCAATGCGAATTCAATATTCTCTTTGTAGATAGCCCCTTCGTGCGTCAGGGGCAGAGCCCGAACGTTCACTGAAAACCAATATAAGAAATCCTAAACATAAAAACTCCAAACTAACTGGATTGTGGCTTTCAAAAGTTATCCATAGGAACGAACATTTTCGTTTCACACAAATGCAACATTTATAGAATCTTCGTCGTTGAAATGCGGTAAACTGACACTCTTCTTGAAAATGGTGTACCTAATTGTGTTCATATTACAGAAAACAACCTCACGAGGGTTTCTCATTGATTGAATTAACTCTTCGACCTATCCTTTCACTCGCTTGAGAAAAAAACCAAATCAGCCTCAATTTGGGAAATATGTGGAAAAACTAGATTTGTTTCTATAGGCAGTGCTTGTATATTGTCAGAAGTTGTTCACTGTTTTTTTATGTTGTAACTTTATACCAAATAACAACCCACCCGTTTCCGCTGCCCTATAGATGTGCTTGTCGGTGTGTAGATGTAGCATGACCAGATCCGGCTTCACATCCAACTCATTCTCGAACTTAGAATGACCATCCACATTTATCACTACTTTTGCAGAGTCGATCAATCTCTTCACATCGAAGGTAATCGTATGCGGAGCACCTATACCAGTAATAATGATAAGAAGAGTATTTATTGAATTGTGTGATTCGAAACACAGAAAAAAGTCTTTCCAATAACGCACCGCATTCAAACTACAAGGAATGATGTGGACTATACTTAGAGACAGTCAGAGTGCAATCATTTCAACAAAGCTTTAAAACAGAAAGTAAGATACAATAAACTTTGTATATAAAACTGTACCTGCTTTCTTTGTTCTCAGTTTTTGTGTAAATATAATACTAGATCGGCCGTCGGTCGTACCATGTACAGTTATTGAAATATCAACATTATTGGAAGAGGACTGAAAAAGAAGGTTGAATGAAGATGATTCAACAGAATTTATGTAGACTGTGAAAACCTTCTGGAAACAGACAAGGTTTTTCCAGCACGTACCGATGTCTTTATTTGATCTGGTTTAGGGGTTTTGGTTTGTTCATAGAACAGAAAAGAATATTTCTAGAATTAAATGAAATATGTATTTAATCACAAGTGAGTTCAAATGTTGAATATGAGAAGAAAACCACAAAGTCGAAAATTCTGAGCGCTCATTTCTGCTTTATGGGCTGAACATACAGTAACTCCAGTTCTACTCAGAGCCGAAAAATTGATTTCCATGCTTGAAGATCACCAATTTGCAAACAAAAGCGTTGATACACTTTACAGAGATATAAACAAGAACATTCATGAAATAGAAAAGCGAATTCCCACCTTCACCGGAGTAATAGTGACGGAATTAGTCGCATTTTGCCTTATGAACGGTGGCAAAACAACAAAGGGTTCCCTGGAAAATCATTGTAGGGAGAGCTGAATAGAATGTCACCAAAAGTTTGTTGTAGTTTTATTTTGAAACTGCCGATTTATTAGAATCTTGTCCGAAAAAACGTGATCAAACGACAGACAGGATAGGGCAGCATACACCGTATGCACTTCCTTCAAATTGAGCGAGCCCCAACCCAAAGAAAAGGCAGACCATGAAAAAAGACAATCTACTCCAGCTCGATGGGTTTGTAGTTCACCACAGTGCTTTTCGAACGATTTTCTGAATTGTAGTGTATTCAGAGATCAGGATTGAAAGAAGATAATTAGTTTTTCGTTTGTTCGAAAAGAAATGAATCACGTTTCCAGAAGCATTCCGATTCAAAACCACATTGGGAGTTTTAATACAAAAAAAACTCACGGTTTCCTGGCAAGGCTCGGCAGAATAAAAGAAAGAAGAAGACCCGCGAGTAGATAAAGATTCATGATTAGAATATCAGATTCGATTGATCATAACTGATGAAAATTTGAACTGAAAATGGAATTCACAAATGATCTCGGAATAATAATGATACATTATTTGCGTGTCAATATCAACATAACGAAGTCATCCTCATACCAATTGATGGTTGTGAAAACCGAGGAATCATCTGAAACCTTATATAAATCATAGAAGTTTAAGATAAATTATGAAGTTACAAAGTGAGTTACATGGTGAACATTTTTGTTAGCAACGTGAAAATTCACTGGAGCTGAAGTATAATTGGCTCAGCGTAGTAAATACACACACGTATATAGTAAAACATAAAAACACGGAAGACGAAATTTCTTTGAGAAAATAAGACTTTTGTATCTTCCAAAGCACTGAACTTGAACAAACTATTACATTCAGAAGGTTAGGCATGTTTAACAGCAACAAAATAGAATATCAGAGAGAAGTTTGGAAGCACCGCGCAGCACAGTGAAAGATTTCGAGAATGAAACCCTGATGCTTGAGAATGAATTTTGAGAACTGAGAAACAAAGAAACGAAAAAAAGGATATAAAACTAATGGCGAAACATAGTAAATACAACTAGTGAGACAGGAACTGTTCTCAGTGAAAATTGTGGAACGTGCTTAAAATAATAATCAACTTTTTCAAAATTGAAAACTGAAATTAGTGATTTATGTTTATCGTTTCCGAAAGAACGTAAGAACTATCAACCTTCTGGGGAAACAAAAATGGTTTGTTCATATAGCAAAAAATATACACAATTATAAGAATTTTACTGTGAGTTTGCCAAACAACCGCTCTACTGGTAAAATTCCAAAATATTGGATAAGAACAGAAAATTTTTCCCAAGGAATCGGGAATAAGTTGAAAAATAACTTCTAGAATAGGAAACAGATACAGGAAAAAAGAAACTAAGAAGTGAATCGCAACTTCGTACTTAGCTGAACATGAGCCAGAAAGGAACAGATTGAGAGAAGTATGACATTCAGTCAGATCTGGAGGAAACACAGCTGTTTGGTTGGAATAACATGAAAAACTAGACAGCAGAGGATGTCACCATTATGTCAGCACATACTCTTGAGATATAGATAAAATACCTATTCGGTCGTAAGGGTAATGAGTGTTTTTCATTTTCTATTAATGAAAGTTGGTTTTTATACGAAAATACAAAGGTGTGCGAGATACATTCGAATATATTCTGCATCTCATAAGTTTGCACTGTCTAACAATCTAATAGGTAGGGAATTTGAATATTATACGCATAGCGCAAAGTTAATCATGGAAGCTCAATTATTAGGTGAACTGTACCTACGACCGAATAGGTATTTTGAGAAAGGAACTAGTTCAAAGGGTCACTTAATGATGTAATCGTTTGCTATGGGGATATCACAGGAAAATGAGTTCGATTTGCACTGATGTAGTTTGAACCCAAACTGTCAACCCAGATCAGTCAAATTTGAAAATTACTGATGGATATGACAGAAAAAAAAAACAAAATTGCTGAACACCCTAAATAAAAACAGTTTTTCAAAACGAGTTACTAGTGGTTCTAACAATATTCGGTCTAGAACTGGTGTAAAAATCAATATGAATCGTGTAGTGGGATAGCCGAAGAGAGATGAAGACATGAGATAGTAAACGACAACATCTTATCTACCATTTCATCTTTCATACACGAGTTCATTAGCCGCCAGCACCGTTCGTACATTTTTGCACGGAAATCCAAGAAACAATTTTCTCGTACGTCGATGATATTTTGCTTCTGAATACGTTTTAAATAAATATTTACACGTAAGCTGCAGCGAGACAGCAACTAAAACTGAAACTCCGATTCTGCACAGATGATATTAGATTATTGTATTTGAACCGTTCAATATCAATTAATTTTCGTAACGTATTTGCTCGTGCCAAGCTATTCTCAGCGTAGGAAAAATGCGGCTATCGTTAGCATTGAACACTTGAGAGTAGTACAGTCACTAGTAGTATGAGTAACGGGGTGTGTAGGTTCATTTTTCTATAGATAAAATCTGTAACTAACATGTTAGTGAGTCATGTTTGGTTTCTCAAGGTTCCAACTACAAGAATAGTGCATGGCACGGTGAACAGAATATTTTTCGGAGAAGGGCATCTTTTGAAGAATTGTGACCAGAATTGTGAATTTCCTCATGAGCAATTATAGTCTACTTCAAACTATCGTGAAGAGTTACAGTACAAAATCGAAATTTGAAATTTCAAAACGAAATTTGAAAATTCGAAATTTCCAAGTTTTCGATTTGCGTGGTTGTGTCGGTTTTCCACCCACATTTCTACAAATAAGAAGAAGCTCACATAGAATAACACGAACTAGGAGAATAAGAGAAAGAGAAAGAATCAGAAAGTGTAAGGTTTCGCCTCCAGTTCTACAAGCTGAATTATATTTATATGCGCTTATTTGTTTGGGCTTAGGCTGCGAATGAGAAAGAAGTTTATAAACGTCCACGTTATATTCGCCAAAATAATAAAATTGGATTACATAAAATATAGAACGAAGTTTACAATTTGCCAACAGAATTTTTCAGAGTTTTCAATAGTAAAGTTGGTGGCGAAAAAGGGGTGGAACAATTAAATGAGTCAGTGTACTTGAGCTACTCTCTGTGCAAACAATTGCAGGATTAGGCCATCGGACCAGCTAGTACCGAAATAGTCGACTGGCGGGAAAAACGAACATTTGAACGTGTTATATTTAATTGAAACAATAATATTTTATTGTAATAAAGACTTCTAGACGGTATCAGAAAATTATGTGGAAGGTGCCACTCAAAATAACAACATTGGAATGTTGTTGAAATTCCGATTCTAGAATACCCTTCAGGACATATTTCTGTAAAAATTGCAACGGTTCGTTTCAAAACCAAGGACAACTTCTCGTGTGTTTGTACGATGGAAATCAAGAAGCTGTTTTATACTTGAGTATTGGTAATTTCAAACTTGACTGAAAGCGAGCTTGACTTGTTTGAGTTCTCACTCGCATAAGTTTTGACGCAAAGGAAGCGTGTGACAATAGAGATCGAACTTAATTGAAGTAATCACAATACACAAACATGACAAATTGCGACGAACATGAAAATGGTTTGTCTCTAGTACAGAACGTCTCAAAAAGGAACCAAAACGTTCGAAACCAAACGAGGTATGATGTGTACTGTTGGAGTACCGTAAAGAAGCATCACCTTCTAGTTTTCAGGAAAAACGTAGTTAACAAACAGTATGGTGCAGGGCGGTGAGTCAACTGTTTTGTGGCAAGTTTCGGATTACAGTTTATAGAAAAGAGCACTCTCATGTAAGCTGAACCACCTGGTGTGAATGAATAACATAAAATATGAAGATAAACGATGAAAACGATGAAAATCGTTTGATTTTTGTTACAATTGAGAAAGTGAAAAGAACTATAGCACAACGCAGATCGAACATTCCAACTGTAGTTTGTAGTTTCAACTGTGGTACACATATAGTCATTTATTCCGGAACACTGGGATAATGATCGAAGATGAACGTTTTGTGATTCCGAACACTCACAAATTCAGAGAAAAACTGGTCGTTCTTTGAAAGCGGTCTCAACTGATATGCGAGAGATGCAGAAAGAACACGTTGTCCAGAGAGACGCAGACAACACATGTCTTTTGACGCTGGAATATCGCCGGAACGGAGCTAAACATAGACAAACACTTTTATATTGTGATCACTGTTCCTCAGAATACATTTGAATTTGCCATTTAATCTTTAAATAACAGAAAAGTAACACTCTTTCTCTCACTGTCTCTTCTGTATCATTACATTTCTCTTGAATCTTTGGTTTAATTAGTACTATAGTTTATTCTGTAGTTTGAGTATAGTTTAATTCCAGTCTATTTTAACTCAAACGTGTGAAAAAGAACTTTCACTTATATTGTTTCACACCCCATTACTGCCGAAACCCGAGAAATCTTCAAAGGGCACGATTAATGACCAGGACTATAACCTTCGTGTTCCCCAACCTTCTTTTACAACGTTTACCAATAATGTAAATGTAGTGTAGCAACATCACTCTAACATTTCCGAGATAGTTATCAGTATAGACTAGACTATGCGAGCAACCGTTCTCCCCACTGAAAACGGCTGTTTTCGCTATTCTCAGCCAGCTGGTTCTTTCTATTATTCTGGATTTTTTTTGTCAAAAAATATCTTACATTTATGGAAAGTCACGAATAAATAGGCTTTTCAAAAATATTGCTTCTCCTTTTCTTTCTATTTCTATTTCTCTCATGTTCTCGCTTTCTTTCTATCCCTATATCCTACTCTTTCTAAATTGCTCTTCTTTGACTTTATCTCTCTATCTCTCTCTTTTAGTTTATCTTTTCTCTCTTTCTCTCTCTTTTCCCATATACCCAACCTCTGTTGCCAGTAGTGTAAATAGATCAAGCCAAGCGGCGATCCACGAGGTATCATCTTCTATCACTTCAATTATAATCATGCACTTAGGTGTTATTGAGTATTTCACTTTCTTCTAGCCATTCATACGCACATGTGTATTTCTTTTTCATTGAAGTTTGTACGAAGACTTAAACAAATGAGCCTATAATAAGTTTATTTCACTCTTTCTCTTTCAATTCTTTTAATTTGCTTTTTTCAGTTGGTAGAATTTTTGACGTGTATTTGACGTACAATTTCACGTGAGTTATTGCTGAAACCCTGAGGGCAATGTCCAAATCTCTGTTATCTCTCTTCCGTGCAACCCGTTTGCTACCGGGTCACAAACTATACTGTAGTCTCCGTTTCACAGATGTATGATCATTGCTATTTTATTTTTAACTGCCTCATTTCACGGTTTAATTATCTGTTTTATCTGTTTCAATAGTCATCATTTGTTGTTCTCGTATACTACTTTCGGCCAAGTTTATAGTCATTTAGTTATAACCGGAATAGTCAAGTTCGAACACCAAAAGGCATCGTACGAATGTGCACTTCGTTATTACATGTCTTCGAAATCTAAATGGGCAAGTTTTTAGTGAATCTAAATCAAAGTTTACCTATATATTTTTCAGAAGTTTTAAACGCCTCTGAACTCATCATGATAGTGTTCATCGAGAACTGTGCAGTGTTTCTCTTTTTTGATCAGGTCTAATCGACTATACATTTTGTCGAATTTGTGTTTCACGTGAATGATCCACCTACGTGACTTTTGCTAAATCCAGCCCTATCTGGTCTATGAGCTTTGGCTTTGATCTGACGTGTTACGGCGTTTTCGGACGTTGCCAGGACACTAATTATGGCTTATTTTTTTCTGTTGTACTATTTATATTGGCTATTTACTTAGTAGTTTCTGAGTGTGGGGTGAAGTATGATTAAAACAATAATGAGCTGTACTTCATGTTAAGGTATTAGTAGTTGGAAGATTCTAACCAGGATACACGTGTTGCACACATAATACGCGCGTATTCGGATATAACTTGCACCTGAACTACTTTGGCCTACTAATTGTTCTATTAATTGAAAATATCAAGTTCAAAAGTTTGTTTGTTGCAACTTTAAATTCCATGCAACGTTTCACTACGCACAAAAACGTTATTTCTGGAGGGTCAAATATGAAAAATGAAACGATTGGAATCGGTAAAAACAATTTTGGTATTTTTGTTGATGCCACTCTCCGTATCGTGTTTCACTGACAAAAATGTTGTTTCCGTACCGCTTGTTATTGTCTTTATTGGTTATAAGTTTTATCTGTGTAATCTTCTATCATTGCTGTCTGGGTTATCAAAGATGACCTTTCTTTTCCTTTCGATTGCCCTATTCGATTAGCCACCCCAGGGAAAGGTCGCCGCCCATGGCATGCCTGAATTTTGCCCACGGCATGCCTGCCCGACCATGGCGGGCAATGCCTAGTCAATGCCTGGACAAAATCTGGGCATGCCATGGGCACTTTATCGGGCGGGTCCAAATCAGTTCTCGGGACCCTTAATAGATTTTTAAATTGAAATCTCACATAATCATTATTCAACTCGATCACATTTATTTTGTTTTTCGAAAATTGTTCGAAAATTAAAATTTAAAAAAAAACTTTATTAGATTATAATAACATTTATTTTGAGAAATGGAATCAATAGGATAATGCAAATACCACAAACAAAAATTCAACAGGAACATTACACATACAAAAATTACATTACAGAGGGAAAAGAGAGAGAGAGAGGGCGGGGGGAGGACAGGGCTAAAATCCTTACGTAAAAAACACATGACACAAACTTATATTGTCAATTTACATTAAAAGAAGCCGAAATGTTCTGGCGTTGTGAAAGAATAACCTCGAAACTTTAATGTTTTTCGTGAATTAATACCGTAATATGACGAGCTGAGTTTGTTATGACCAATGAGAATACACCAGTGAAGTTGTCTGAGTAGACAAACAATTCAAAAAATTGCGTACTTTTCCGCCAATATCGGGAAAATTGCCTATTTTGATGCAAAACCATTAATGGTTACGTGTAAACAGAATGCTTTTTGTCGTATGGTCGGATCCACTGGTGTATGGCTATAACATAAGAAATATGAATCACACCAACGCAAATCTGATCCTTTTGTCGTATTGTGAATTGTAGTACGAATCTGCCCATTCGTCGTACCGCCAGTCGTCCCATGCGTTCTCGGATCCAGACGAAAAGCACATACATCTGTAAATTGCAATTACAAAAATCCTAAGAATAAAAATCCCTATCAATTATACTGATATGTGGTACTTTTATCTTTTACAGAAAGAGACACGCAGCACGCACACCAACACAATTAACCTCAAGTCGCAAACAACAGCGGATCTTGGTTGTGTACCAGTTGCGGAATTGCGGTACTTTGCTTAACTGAGCGCCGAACTTTGCTGAATGACAAAAAGCGTACCACCCACCACTTACAGACTTTCTTCACTTTGTATGAAAGTATGAAAAATAAGAATAAATAAGCAACAGATAAATAGTTCCACTTTCTGTCTATTCTACTCCTTCTAGCCCTCCACAACCACACGATTTTCTCCTACAATTCCTTATGCTAATGTCTCATGTATGTGCCACACGCTGCGCTGATTGGACCACGTCAGTCTAGTAAAGATATAAAGAAGGCGATTTGGCCAGAGCAGATAGTTCTCAAAACTCAAACTGAAAAGTTCGTTTAATTTTCTTCTTCGCTCCCTCTACCTTCGATTCAAACTTATGTCACAAGCTTAAGTGATGAACTCAGTCAACTACATGTACAACAATAGAGCCATGTTAAAAGGATCTTGAAAAAAACCTCAAACGAACAAGTTGACAAGTGATAAGATTACTCCTACATTATGAAAGAGATCACTCATTTGAAATATTTAATCTATTTCTAATGCCATTTCTGGTGTCAGGTTGGATTCATGTTTAGTTACAAGACCCCAAAAATGGTAATCATTAGAATCATATTATATTAAAAACATATCGGAAATCTAGATTCTACCCTAAAACTTTTGCCTTAAACTGCAACGAGCCAGTAACCTGAAGTGCAACGAACTACTCTAGGAACTATGGCTTACCCAAGACTAAGCCTTTTTATTAGGTAAACTAAAGTAAATGTGGCTTTGGCGAATATAAAGCTGATCTCCCCCAAAACGGCGACATTCAACTGTTTTCCCTAAGATTACAGGTACAGCTGATTTTGTATGAAATTCGTTAGTTAACAGCTCGCGACTCCTACATTTCACCAGGATTTGTTCGCGAATCCCCTTTAATGAGGGGCCTTGGCGGTGTATGACAACCGAGTTACACAGAAAATTAAGTTCCTCGATAAGCTAGCTGGTGCACCACCTGAGCAAATAAATAAGTAGTAGCGCTGACAATGGAAACTTGAGAGAGCGTGAAAATTAGATGAAAGAATCCTACCTCCTACGAAATGCATCGACCAGTCGTGCCGGACTTGACTCCCGTCGTCAGCGAGCTACGCAATGGTGGTATAACGATGGCGACTGAAAATTAACCGTTTACGTTTACAGGTTTACACATGAACTAGCAAAAGTAAAAACCTATACAATAAAGTTAAATATTAATTTTGGAGATTCTGGACATAAGAACCCTAGCTAGTTATTATTGTTAGGTGTTTGAATTGAATTCAAGTCACAATCATTACGTAACTACATTTTGAGAGGGGGGGGGGGGGGCAGCCGGGCAGCCTCCGAGTGAAAACTTACCAAAAAGGTTTCAAGGATAATGTACAAACAAATCATGTGTGCGTTTAAGCAATACACCAAGAAGAAGGGCTGCCGGCTGCCCTTTTAGCTATTGTCAGATCGTTGGATCTCAATTTCAAACTTCATGAACGAATTTTGAGAACGAATAACAATAAGCTGTGAAGTAGAGTGGGGAGCATTATAAGTATTCCTATGATTTAGGTTCAAATTGAGAAATCGACCACTGAATCCGATCCGAAAACATCATTCGGGGACGTCCCATCAATATTGCCATTAGCAAAAATGAAGGCTGATCACTGGAAGTGGCCTCAACACCATTAACACCAACTGGCTAAACTAGATTGCTTGAAAAAAGTCAGAGGAAATCAACCCTACCTAGCATGAGTCCATTGAACGATTCTGTCGAGCATCGTTCTCATCGCCCATACGGTACAAACCGAACAAATGCACGGACGTTTCGACCTGAAAATATGAAATTTACAGAATGCCAGGGAGAAAGATTCAGAAACAATAGCAAATGGCAAGTGGAAACGAAACGGCAGTAGTGTGATCTTCCGATAGCCTCGTGTAGTCAACAGAAACCGAGCAAAAGCAAAGCAAACTGATAGGAAATAAGATAGAAAAAAGCTGAACAACTATTGCGAGCATTTTTTTCTGTTTCCGCTTCGTTTTTGGTATTTCTAATCTTGGTTCACCCCGTTATTGGCAAGTATTAATGTATAGCCCTTCACGCCTTCACCATAACTCCATAACTAAAAACACATGTAAGATTGGAGATTCAGCGCTGTAAATACGAATAGATGGTCCGAAATCTGATGACCAGAGACAGAGACCAGCGTTTAGGAAAGAGGTCACTATACACTTTTAATCTAAACTAGCTAGACTTGTAGATAAAAGCTTCGAAGAACGACATTGCAAGGAGAATTCAAAATTACATACAAGATTACGAGATATGATATCTGCACCAATATTATCCCTTTTTGTTTGAAAGAAGGGACATATCAGTCATTTAACTACCCTACAGCCTTATGAGAGTCATGTTAACAGAATAGAAGTTTGAGAAACGATGCATTTTGTGAGCTGTTAGTAAACTCCAATTTGGAAAAAAATCGGAACAAATATAATATTTGTTATTTGAAAAGATACGTGTTATCGATTATTCCTGCCTCTCCCCATCCAAATGACGACACTAGCATTATGATACCCGAGCTACACAGAACAACAATGTTTAGAAATGAAGAAAATAAAAATATAAACAAAAAATTAAGTAAGAAAATATATGACGCCGCTTTTCCAACGCGGTCGCCTAACAACGCAAATTGCCCCTGTAAAGATCGTGCAGTGCGTTTGAGCGCGTAAAGCGGCGCGTTTGAAAGATTTTGCCCATGGCATGCCTGACTTATACCGGCATGCCATGGGCGGCCAGGTCTCCGAGCCAGTCTTCACTAACAGTCAAACAGTCCACAGAAACCACAATTGCCACAAATTGACTTCCATCTGTAACTTTTTTTGTTATTTGAATTTATTTTAAATTATTTGAATTCACTGCACATCGGTCCATTTACATAATGTCTGAATTGATTTGAGCCGTATTGAGCAAAGCTGATACAGAAACAACCATCTTTAGTTTTCAGTGATCTACGAATACTGAATAAAACATAAATCATAGCCTTTCATTGTAAAATCTTACTAGAGAGAAAACCCTATTGTCCTCACTAGAGTGCGAGAGAATCATAAGTTTTGAATATATTCTATGGTTCCTTGAACCTGTTTCGCACATCGTAGTCTGTAGTGTGATAATTGATTGATTCGTTATTGACACCTTCAACTGCTTATCGCCACTCTCTGCCCATCGAATTGTTTTTGTTGTTCCGGACCACCACTGCAACCAATTCTATCTTCAGTCAACAATACTACTCTATCCACCATATAACCTGTTCGCAAGATGCTACTTGTTCTCTGTCTGCGCTCTCTCGGTTCTGCCTGCTATTTCTCTATTCCGGCTCCTTATCAGAACATGTATTGATATTGCCGCAGAATTAAGGGTCGACGGTGCTCATGATTTTTATCCTCTCTGTGTTTTACAAAAAGTTTCCCGGACAAAATATTCATGCTGGTTACATATTTGTGATCATGTATTATTTCGTATGGTTTCTTCACCTCGCCCTATAGACTATAGCCTTCATCATACGTCATACAAAGGTGACGTTTTTAGTGGTAGGTGAACCCCTCTCTGTTCATCAAGTCTCACGTATTTTCACGTAAGCGTACGTCTCAGAAAATCATCTCTCCTTTTGTGATACCTTTCTTCTAGCAAGCCAAATCTATGATCTTTCCGAATACTTCATTAGAAAATATTACAATTGTTCAATTTGCTATCACAATTATTTTAGAACCAGAAATATCGGATTCGCCCCAACACAAAGTATCTGTTCTGCTTCTCCAGTATCTGTCCCTAACAATGTTTTGACCGTGATGTACTGTCTTTTGAAACCATTTTTTCTCATTCAAAAGTATGATTTCAAAAAGGTTACCTATTTGTATCGAACAAAATCCTTAATTTCAGTATGAAACCAGAGGAGGGAGACATACGCGGCGGTATTGGAGAGGGTGAGTTAGGTATTTCACACTATCCTAAACATCACATTTCTGAAAGTAAACTCCAGTGGGGGTTATCCCAATGAACCAGACTCTGTGAATATTCACATACAGCAATAGTCGCATACAGATAAAAATTACTACGGATCTCTACCTCTGTACACTAATGGGTAGATTTTTTATAAGGTATCCAGATCAGAGATATAGGGACACTACAAACTGTCCAATTTGGGTCAAGTCAATTATTTGTATTTACTTCCTCATTTAAGTTAATAACTTGGCCGGAAAATGACCATTTCTCAGTTCAACTTCACTGTTCCAGGTGTTGTTGTAGTATGCTCTCGATAAACGTCCTATTTTTCTATTTTTGACCGACAAGTAACGACATCAAACTACAAACACTGCAAACTGGGGCGACATTCGTATATTCGCGCTTTGGGAGAATTACATAAACTACAACGCTGTTCTGGTCATCTTCTCTAATTCCCTGTTTCCCTCAGGTGTTTCCGATTCTCGGGAGGGAACCCCGTGTCGCGTGTGCGGCGACGTAGCCACTGGTCGCCACTACGGCGCCATCGCCTGCAATGGATGCAAAGGTATGCTGCCAAAATACGACTAGTGAACTGTAGCTCTCAGTTTGAACGGTGTTTTTTAAAGCTCTTAGTTTATGATGTGTAACGCATTTGTGATATTACAACTTGCTTTTCGATTCCTAAAATCGAAAAGCAAGTTGTGATATCACAAATGCGTTACACATCATAAACTAAGAGCGTTTTGTCAGTCGGATTTTTCATTGGTACCGCGGGAGGTACACATAAAAAAGGTTTTTGAGATCTTTTATCGATTTACTACTACTTTTTGACACTCGTCATTGATTTATCATTACCCTCGATCATTCTGTAATCTGTTACTTCGTGTCTGACTCTAATCTGTTTGAAATGGGTATGTACCCATTTCTTTTTATCCGTCTTACAGGCATATCTAAGCTATTTTGATTCGGTCCCGTAATATTCTTCCCTAAATGTAACTGATGTCTTCAGTAACCAGTGAAAAACTTTCTCGGACGTTGTTCTGCGCATTTAACTGGTTATTTATTATGTCCGATAACGGGTGGTTTTCGCTCATACGACATGCATATGTGCCTTATCTTGAAGCGCTATCTTGTTTATGGTTACCCTTAAGTACAAAACACGTGAAAATATATTACACGAGTGTCAATGAATCGAGAATCGCACATTTTGCAATTTTTGCCTCTAAATGTTACAAATATTGAGTAAAGTAATATTTTAGTGAACTACTTGCAACATTTTGTTTCGTTGAACATGAACAATTTCACTTATTACCTATTCCGATTTTTTCTTTGCCATTTTCAGTAACGGTAACACACAGCTGTCCTTAGAGTATTCTCCATGAAAAGGGGGCTCTATGCGGCTATATACTGATGAAAATGAATGACACTCTTCTTTGAATGATGTATTGATATTAATCGTTCAACTTCTAGGTTTTTTCCGGCGAACCATCCGCAGAGGTTACACCTACGAATGTCGTTTCGAGAGCAGATGTGATATATCTAAACGTGGGTGGTTCATTTCATTTTCGCAACTTTACTTGTTCACAAAAGTTCTCAGGACTGAAACTATCAGCAAAAGTACATCATGTCTATCCTTTTTCTTCTGGTTTCTTCAATATTTTTTCTCTGTTTCTCCGAAGTTCGGAAAAAATTCATTTTTCATGATTATAGCGTACCGGTGTCTTCAGCTCTCATGTTTTCAACAGCTGTTCCATAATCATGACGCGTGGGGGGTCATTTTTTGTCTGTGTAATATTTAACCTCCCCATTGATCTTCATACCTACCGCTAAGTCTATTTTGAACCAAAAGTGAGGGGGGGTTAAATTAAAAATAACAACATCCTTATCAAAACTTCAAAAGTTTGAAAACCTGAGTTAATTCGACGAATTTCAGACAATCGAGCCGTGTGTCGATTTTGTCGATACACACGATGTATAAACGCAGGAATGAGAGAGGAACAGGTTCAGGTGAATAATACAGTTCCCACTGAGTCTTTGGCAGCCGACCAATTGAAGTTTAAAGGAATGTTTTTAATATAAAACATGCGTTTTCTAAAAATAGTGTTTCTGCTCGAACTATATATTCACAGGGTTTAGGCATTTTCACATTTTGTTTTCTATTAGTTCCCGATCACTTGTTTGATCAAGTCACGAAAATAGTTTTTAGAGCTATCTATTTCCACCACCTATCTGAGTTCTGACTGTAATTATACCTCGTTTACTTCGTGCGAATACTGTATAGAAGTCCTCAGGTGTAATTTCGGCAAATGCAGACTCATTGTCTTCTCATCTAGCGTCCGATAAATCATAGAAATGTATTTTTCATTTCTCACTTTGATTTAAAAGTGCTTTTCAAAGAGGACATTCGAAACAAAAAATGTTTCAGAACGAGCGCGATGTGATTGGGAAGCGGAACCGAACCACCTCGGTTGGGATGGCCAACGGACGCCCTCAGGCAATGAAACGACATCAGAGTTGCGACGACGGGTACACGAAGAACGAATTCCCGTTAGTTGGAAGAATTATGACACACCCTCGTAAATCAATAACTCTTTCAATACTCTGTGGGGGAGTAGAGTACCGGAGATTTTTTTGATGTCCTCCTAGATTTGCATAATTATTCAAACAACGTTTTCCTTTTATAACAATGTCTATGAGATAGTCAAGCATTTGCTTATTTGATTCAGTAATTATCTGCTACCATGCCTTGTGTTTGGTTTTCTACTAGTACTCCGACGTTGTAGTCACTAACTCAATAACTCTGTCACCTGGCGAAAATGTTGATAAATAAATGGTTGATATGATTGATTGCCGGATAAGGTTACTATGCAAATTGAAGTTCTATTATTTTTTAGGTCGCCGAAAGAGGCTGGATCTCCGGAAACAGCCCATCCCTGCTCCGAAGATCCGTGGAGCCATCCTTCTACCATAATGGACGCCTTGCTGAGATCGGAGAACACCATCCAGAACCTGAGGGATACAGTAATCAAGCAGACAGGAGACGTGGAGTACAGCACCAAACCAGAAGAACCGGTGAGTTTTTGCAATTATTAATTTGAGTCAAATTTAAGGTGTTACTAAAAACATTTTCTGGATAGTACATCTTCACCCAATCGTAAGCAAACAAGTTTTAATATTTTTCTCAGTGTTGGTCATGTGGGCGATGGCGCAGAATGTAACATGGGTTCTATTTTACTCAGCGCGGTATACACAGAAAGAAGTAGCTGGTAATAACGTCCGAACGTTTTGCAGCGAAACGCCAACTCGGGTACATCGCGAACAGCGACAGTGAACGATATTCTGAAGTCACTGCACAGTCAACTTTTGCTCGTCATTGAGTGGGCAAAGACTATCGGACCCTTTGTCGAACTCAGCACGGATGATCAGGTTGGTACTAATTTTCATTTTTCGTGGACTGTTTATACCGTTAGAAAGGTTGTTTTCTACAGAAACCAAATAGTTTCTCGAAAGACAAAAAACATACTTGCAATTATAGAAACGTACTAAGAAAGACCATGGGCGCGTTGAATACACATCTGTAACGAGTGAGCATCAACTAACCAGACAAAACTAGATCGCAACAAGTATTCATACATAACAGTGTGATCCATACTTCAAAGTCCTAATTGGTTCCAGACAGCCCTGCTAAAGAACTTCGCTGCGCAACACGTAGTTCTCTGTGTTGCCTATCGCTCCAAGGAGGCCGCTGACTTCCTTCGACTCATAAATGACAGCTACATTCCCAGGCCGAATCGACACACGGTCGAAAAGTGAGCTTTACGTTCGAGAGCATATGAGAAACTTATACATTTCTCATGATCCCCAACTTCCGACGCATGTTTATGACGCTAAAATGTAGACATTTTTGGAAGGTAATGATATTCTAGTGCGGTAGTTCTCACACCGTATTCTCACCGGCCTCTACGGAGAATTACTTATGCGTTAGTTCTAGTGCAGAAACAACGTTCCAATAGTTTCTCCGAGCTCATCTTTCTCTTAGTTGCAACTTCGCCGCGAAGTTTTAACTAAGTTCCAGTGACCGGGATAGGTACTACCGGTACAGGTTTTGGGGTAGAGGCAAAATGTACAACTTCTTCTTCGGGTTCTTTATAACTTCTTCTAGTTCATGTGTTTGCTGAGGTAAACGTTTACTATACGCTGATCTTCACTAATCTCCTCTCTTCCAGCAATCCTTTCTTCCTGCGCGACTGCGAGAAGGTGATGGACCAGCTGGTTGCCCCCATGAGATTCATGAAGATGGACGACGCCGAGTTCGTCGCCCTCAAGGCATGTGTGCTCTTCAACCCAGGTCAGCAACTGAATCACACTATTACATGATACGACGCTCTAAACGGTTCAAAAGTGAAGATAAGGTGAAACGTAGTTCAGTTAAACGTATAAAACAATTCTTCATTGAAGTATGACTCGAACATTCAGTAATTTTCATAATTCCTGACATTCAACACGATTATTTCACGTTATTTTTTAGTATATCAGAAGTTCGGTAGTATAGTGGATTTTCAGAAATTAGGGCAAAAACTTTCTTCCCATGAAACAATCAATATCAAGTTCTTGAACATTGATAATACAACAATTTCCTAGTTTCAGTAGCCAAAGGCCTTTCCTCGCAGTCTGTGTTGAAAGTTCTGGAAACCAGGAGAAACATATTCACGGCCATGGAGGGTTATGTGAGGAAGACGAAGCCCGACCAAACTACAAGAATCGGAGATCTCACCTTCTTCGTGCTCTCACCCCTCACGGTCAGTGACTCACGTTTGAAAAATCGACATTTCCCAAACAAAATGGGTACAGAATCGCGTTTGTAGACCCATATTTCATCTACAATACAGAAACTAGTTTCACTCCTCCACACTTGTTGCACGAACTCATCGCAATATGGAAATTACAACAAAGACCGACCCGAGTAAAGTGTGACACGAAACGTAAAGAACGCTTGTAGAGGATTGGGGAACATTTTATTTTCACCCCCCCCCCCCCACTCATTTTTCCCTTCTAGCAGAGAAAGGGGCATTGTACGTGTTACAACTAGAAATCGGAAGGGCTGGGGGACGATTGTTGAATGGAGGTGTCCAACTCGGAGCGTGAATGTGAGGCGGGGGCCGATGTAAAGGTTACTCTATTCACGCGACTATTGCGTTTCTTATGTTATTCGTACTTTTTTTTTACGTTCATTCCTTGCAGTCGTTGGCCAATTCAATTGGAGAGGATATTCTGGTGACGAAACTGTCTGGTCAGGCGAGGATCGACGTCCTCATGGAGGAACTCATTCTGGCAGATTCAGAAGAACAGAAGATGCCACCGGCTAATGGTAAGCAGAAAATCAATTTCATCCGCAAGTTATATATGTGTTTTCTAAATCAGTTAAGTAGAGTAATATAAAGTAAAGCGTTCAACCAATCCACGTGTACGAGCTACTCCATGTGCAAATTCGTTGTTACGTGAAATTATTCGCCCCAGTATTTCATGCGGCTCTCATGACTGAAAGTGGACATATTTCGGTGATATGCTGGTCGAAATCGTGGTTACTTATAAGGAGTTTCAGAAAACCGGAAATCTCCATTTTCAGATATGTTGCAACATTCTCAAGAACCTGCGCCGGGAACGAGTTACTACCAGGAGAATCATCATTCACAGCCGTTGGTTTTATTATTCCCCCCCCCCCCCTCCTCTCTCTCTTTTCCAGTTTCATAGGTAGTATCTACATATTTCAAACTAACGTATCAACTACAAAAATACATTATTTTGAAGGTTATTTGCTTTTCCATGAATCTGAACACCACCACCACCACGACTACACATAACTACTCTGAACTTCCTGGGACAGAGACGTCGTAGTAGCACTAACGCAAAAAAAAAACTCTAAATTCAGCATATGGTCACAGATCATATAATGGGTGAAATCGATTGTGGTAACAGACGTCGTCGTACTCCCAATGATAGCTGGATCGCCACTCGTGGCATAATCAGCGGTCCGGCAAGAATTAGATACGTACGTGCTAGAGTTGCCACTCTGCGCAACTCAGCCATTTCAATTCATTCGAGCTCGGTTACAAGCCACACTGACACACGAAAGAAGTTGTTTAACTTCGATTAGGTGTTAAAGTGGAAACGTTCTCATTGCGTATTCTTTTGAAAAAAGCTTTTTTGTTCAAAAAGCATAAGCATTGAAATGAAAATGGAGAGATAATCTTAACTCTCGTAATTAATACTTTTTTGAGTTATCATGTTACTACACATACACAGATACTGTGGAACTCAATAAAACAATATATTGAAACAGTTTCGTTCTGTTTGTTTTTATTTGTGAATAGAAGTATTCCTACATGTAAACATGATGAATAGAAAATATAATAATCAGAAATGATTTAGGTTCATTTTGAGTGGTTTAGTAATGTTAATCAATTCGAATTCGGAATGCTCGATGTGGGATGTGGGGGGCCGCGCTAACCCGGCTGGACCTGAGTGATACGACGTAGGAGTGTCGTAGCACTGAAATCGTCTGGGACGCGTATACAGGGAGTAGCTTATCATCGAGAGCTACGACGTCTCTCACCTCAGAGATTCAGAGACACAAGCATTTAGCAACATTTTGTGCTGAAGAGGTTATAAAATAGGTGTGTGAACATGATCTGGTGGTCGTTTCTGTTCGAGTTAAAACACAAATTCTAATCTATACGATAGGCGCCTGCAGGGTGTGTTTTCACATCTCACATATGGGAAATTGATATGGGAAGTTCATGGGAAATATGAAATATAGATACCATGCGAAATAAACACATTTGAATTTAAACAACGTTTGAATTCAGACCGACGTCGATAGCTGAGAGTGTGGAGACGTATGACTTTGATACCTATGCAACTTCCTTCTCAAATGATGTGCTCACTGGCAACTACGATATGTTAGTTGTTCACTTGTTTTCAGCCACAACAATCGTATATAGCCCAGCATTTGCAAATTAGTGTTACATAAAAGTCGTCCACAAACTAAAAATCAGGGATGTGGTTCTGCTTCACACGTTCACTGTGAGTTAGTCACAGCGTACTAGTTAAGTATTGAAAGTAGACGGACATCCACATAGCTTGTAGATGAATAGCACGTTTCCAATAGACATAACAAGTTTTTCTCTCAGTAGATATAGCTGGTGAAATTATAGGTCCGAATGGAACAATACTGTCGATTCAAATTAACTGAAAGAATGAGCATTTGATATGTGAGTAGCTTCTATTTGAACCTGACTAAGATCAACTACGTACAAATGTTCATTTGTACATTTGAACATTGTGTACACTAACACAGATTGGATCTATGCACTGATATTCGATCATAACTATGTCCAATCAGAGTGGCTGAATTCCAAACGCAGACTTGGAAAATTAGACAACTGGTAGCCAATCGACCAGTCGACTTTGTAGCTGATCTGAAATCTCATAAAAGAGCATCATAACAGTGTAAATCGAAGAAACAAGTAAAATCCAAAGTTAAGTTTGAGGTTTTGTCCAAAATGTATAGTTCAGTTTAGAATAAAAATGTGGTTTCAGCTCTCGATCGGCTTCTCCCGTCCTTGGCATGATGGGGGCAGGGAATTTGATGTGGTCCAGTCCTTTCCTTGGCTCAGACTCGAGTCCCGCCTATCTCCCCAACGGCGACGGGTTCTGAATGCACTGAAAGTTCGGAAAGTATATACAAGTTGTTGAACGGTTTAAAATTCATCAATAGTTAGTTTCTCATGACAGATGTTCATTTTATATACACCGAATCTCCACATTGTGTCTTCTTTCTCAAAAATTAGAGTTTGATGAATGTGAGTGAACACATAACACATTTAGTAGGGAAACTCTTACTCTCTCGCTTCTACAACAATTCAATTCCAATCTAATTCATTATTACATATTAATTTTCCATGTTTTCTACGATTTTCCAGTATATCACAAGATAGTTTGTAGTTCAATTCATTTCCCCTCAGTTCTGCACGAGTTTTGCTCAGATGTTCTACCGTTGCCATTTTTTCCTATCACGGGTTTCATATTTGTATTTCATGATATTGTTTCACTTGCATCAACTTGAGCAATAAATTCATTACATTACCAATGTTACATTGTTGATTGTCGAAAATAGATTGATACGTCTTCCTATTTTCGTGAATATTAAAAACAGGTGATAAAACAAAACACAAAACAGAAACTTCGATTACTGATCAAAAAGAAGAGAAAAATGTCAGTCTACCTCATGAACAACTAAATGCATGAAAAGAGTGTTCTGCGTAATAGCAAGAAAAAACTAATAAAGAAACAATGGTGATTTCAGTCATATGAAAACTATCTAAAACCACCAAATATACATATTTTGTACAATTGACACAATACTCGGATCATTGGCGACCTATCACAGTGAAGTAGTTCACATTTAAGTACTCTTTGAATTGGCTGAGAAGTCTAATTGAATTAAACTCGACCCAATGGGCGGAGCGTAGTCTAGAAGTGGGCGTGGCCTAATCTAACAATGTCGTGTTCTGTGCCGTCGGCGGCGGCTCAACGGCGGCCGGAGCACTAGTCGCCGGCACACTGCCGGCACTGAAGTCGATCAGGTCAGAAGCCGGAGGGGTAGAAGCTGCAGTAGTGGGCGGGGCCTGAATTGAAGACGAGTTCCGATGAGTGTTTTCGATTAGTGGAAATTCGTTCACGTGAAATGGTGATGTGAAATAGTTTTCAGCCAAGAATGGCTTTAATTTTTTTTCAAAAACAGAGAAAATCTCCGACTTTTCCTAATTGTGAGGGAAGTTAGAGATACAGTATCGTTTAATCATGAATAAAACACGTTCAATCTTTCCCGACGTCTCTTTTTAATAATATTATCGAGAAATGTATCAGAAAAATTGATCATAGATATCGATTTTTCCTCATAACGTCCGCCAACTAACCGTCTCCGAGTCCCCCTCACTGTTTCTCGACTGCTCCTGACTACTCATGTCAGAATCGGACTCGTTCAGGGCAAATTCAACCAACAAATTGATATTTCGCACGCGGTGATACTTGCGAACCACGCGGTTTGCCTGAAAACAAGAAGGTTTGAAAACTATCATTCGAAGATTGAATATAAAGTTTCGCGAAGTTTACTGTAGCCATCTTATTCGGCTATTTTTTGGAGCGGTAGAAACAAGAGATGAAGTTCAAAAAGTTTGATGCGAGGTTGAAGTTTTTATTTTTCATGTCGTACTTTAAAAACATGTTTTGAAAGCTCCATAAATCAACGAAAAGTAAGAAGTTTCAAACAAAACTCGCAATTAGGTTCGCATTGCAAGGAGATGAGAAAAGATGAGATATAGGAATGGGTCTATAGATGATTTATTACTGGGTGATGGGACAGAGCGATGTTCGCAAACAACAACAGATAAGCATCCGTTTCCAACTTCACACAGCAAGCAAGATTGAGAATTTAATAAAAACTAATAGTTAAGAGAAAGGAAATGAAAGTGGTACGTTTCTGCTCTATCTCAAACGGAAGAAAGTGCAAATTTGGTATGGAGTATAGGCTAATAATAAAAAAGAGCTCCAGAAATCAATGTAAACTGAACAATTATAAATTTTATAGTATCAAAAAATGGTACAATTTGCGGAATGAAGAGTTTCTCTTTCTTATATGTACACACCAACGAACAAGGACTAGTGAAATCATTTCGGAGCCGTTTGTTTTTCACT
The DNA here is from genome assembly GCA_964036275.1 of Litoditis marina. NCBI lineage: Eukaryota > Metazoa > Nematoda > Chromadorea > Rhabditida > Rhabditidae > Litoditis > Litoditis marina. The sequence goes on along the minus strand of OZ038434.1, from coordinate 2,099,114 downwards.
CGAATCAAAATAGAAACGTAGAACATCACGACCCCAGACAGTTCTGATTTTTTGTAAGTTCTGATCTTTTCAAATAACCTACTTTTCTTGATTGACATTACAGAAGTCATTACTCTGTTATAAAACTACAAATTGATATGAACAATTATAATAACACGGAGAAAAAACAAATTGCTTGCTCGCTTTACTTACTCTTGGTTGGTGCTAATGCGAATTAATGCACGTTTGACAAATAGTTGTTAACTCACAATATATAAAAATGATGAAGGCGTAAAGGGATGGAAACGAATATGATACAAAGGTGCGGGGAATGCTAATAAGGTATCGTACGTTCACAGATTGTTATTCTATAAAAGTGCTATATGAATCGATCAATGGTGTACTAGTGCGGCGAGTAAACAATACGCCGAATGATAAACTAAACTGGCAGTCGGCACTCGCATACACACCTACAACCTGTTCCCATACACATCACCCACCAAATAGTACGCGTACGCGCCTCAACTATTGCCAATTCACGTTGTGCGATTGGACCGCTACAAATGCTAGAGAGCATGCAGGCTAGAGAGCGTGCAGGCTAGAGAGCATGCAGGTCAATGAGATCGCCAACATTCTAAGATACTCTGCGTTTCTCTGATCTGCACACTCTCTCGTCGAGACCGCTACAAAACTGGCTGGTGAAATGGCTGGGAGTTGTCCGAGTAGGTGGGGGGGTGGTTCTAGCAGAGTTGTAGTTTGAACTCGATTCGAGCCATAATTTGCGTGTTTTGACCAAAAAGGGGGTATAGTAAGGTTTACTCGTTTCAACGCAGACCTATACGGCGTATGGTGTGCTATTCCGCTGTGCTTGTAGTTTGCTCACGTTATTTCTGGTGAATATTATGGTGTTTTTCGACATCAAACTACAAAGAATATATTGTGACTTCCTATAGAGGTGAAACGTAGCTCTTCACTTCACTTGAACTCTGGATCATCTTTCTAGTTGAACTTGATAGTTTGAGCTTCTAGTTGAACGAAAATCAAGAATATGTTTAACTACACTATTTGGCTACAAATTAGAGCATGTTTTCGTCGCGGGGGGAGAGAGAAAAGAAACAGAATGGGACATACAGACAGGAGACAGAGGGAGCACGAGGAAAACAAAATCGAGAGAGAGGGGGATAGAACGAGACAGAGAGACAAGAGGGGAGAATAAGAGAGTGAGATAGAGAGGAAGGGAGAGAGAGAGAAAAAGAGAGAGCGTAAAAAAGTAGAAGAAGAGAGGCAGGAAGTGTGAATTGCAAGTCCACTTATAAACAAAAACATCATAGGATGACGTTTTCATTACAACACTCCGATAACGAGGAAATGGACCAATTTGTTCGGTTTGAATGACACACTGCCATGTTGTGAACCTGTAGCTTAATAAGAAATCAGTGTCACAGTCACATGTTTGTACGTGGGGTATGGCGCTATCAATCAAGAGTCTGATGGTTTAAGAAGAGTGATAGATAGAAAGAGAGAGAGAGAGAGAGAGAGAGAGAGAGAGAGAGAGAGAGAGAGAGAGAGAGCGAGAGCGAGAGAGAGAGAGAGAGAGTGGGGAAAGAGGACGATTCTGACTTGTTCCATCTCATTTGCAGCAGAATTCTACAAATCTGACAGCTCTCTAGAGTGCAATTCACAGAAGGGAACAACACAGTGACCTTTTCATGTCATACTTGTAGTCACATTTTTCTCGCGGAATGTGTGGAAAATTTAAGGAAATATTAGGTTATTTTATTTGAATAAAATATAATTGTGTCACTTAGGACTTTTGGATGGTGGTATGATTAGGTTAATGTGCTCAGTAAGAGATGTACTCAAAACCGTTTCGACCCTGATTCAAGACAACTCAAAACGAGGGTTTTGGGTTTTCTCAGAGGGTTGGGTCGGTTGTGCAATGAAGTAAGAGCGATGTTAATTTCTCTCAATTCTCCGCTAGAAGACGGTCAGTAAGTATTTTCGTCCTGTTTTCATTTTCTCAGAGGGGTTTAACTGATGATGACCCAACCTTCTGAGAAAACCCAAAACCGTCTTGAATCAGGGTCGAAACGGTTTTGAGTACATCTCTTACTGAGCACATTAACTTCAAGGGATCGTTTCTCTTTAATTTGGAGGTTTGAGCTGGATTAGACGATATTGTTCACATTGAAAAACCACAAACATTCATCTAGGTCTCAACGTCCTGTCTTGCTCCGTGTTCTCAAAAATGTTGCGCGACCACGCGCACGTACGTACACCGTCGAGTTCACCTACGTACAAAATTTCCAAATTGTCTATAAAAATACAAAACCATTGCACATTATAGAGGTGCGGTCCCTTTAATCATTCAAGGAAATAGTTCACAAATGAAGAGACAGAGTGGGATCATTGGTAATAGAATGTTTTCGCTTACGCCTCCGTCTAAGCCTCCAAGACACATCACAATTCGTAAATGAGAAACAGTTGTACCTTTTCCCATCCGAAAATCCGTGCCAGTTTCGTGAGTCTTTCCTCTTCCGCGGAACGTTTCGAGGCTGCTTTTTGGGCGGAGGACTCTTTCTGGAAAATAAAGACAGTTTGTTATAGGAATTATAGTTATATTCATTACACACGAGTATACCAACAATCTTCTGATACCATTGGTTTTCTTTCACTATTCCAATTAACACGATTGGTAAAAGTCAATGACTCTGACCACATCGAAGTTGTAGTTTGCTCTACTTTTACAACAGAGATTACGAACTACAACTTAGAAAGAGAGGGGACAAACTAAAATTACAGCGGATGGATTTACAACTGTAATCCATTTCCCTATAAACTTGTCTGATATCGCCATCACTCTTACTATCTCTCTCTTTACAAACTCAAATGTTGTCAGTAAATTTGAAAAAAAAACTAGAAAATCGAAATTATGATACAGAAAAACGAACTTATTGTTGATACCGGGCTACTTCTATAATTAATAAAGGTGTTTTCATCATATCTCAATTTTATCTTTCATTATATCTCAATCTCAGGCCTAACCTTCTTGCTCTTCTCCTCTTTGACTGAAGCGGTACGGAGTGGAGTCACAGAGGAGTCCATTCCGGAAGGACCAGCTGCCGAAGCGGAAGGGGCGTATGAGGGACGGGCGGACGATCTATAAGGAGTCATAAAATACAAACGTTTTACTTTTATAAGTACTGGACTGCATCTGGACTATTTGATTTGGTGATTTCAAGATTCAAAATTTATTTAGTTCACTTCATATCTCTCCGAGATGGTGTTCCTTGACTATGCTCCAGATGTAAATAACTCTGCATACTCGGAAAATTTCTTCGCCACGATGGACATTGATCAGTTCTATTACTAGTACTAGTACGAAAGTAAACGATCGACAAAACACAAAAGAACTTAAAAACCGCAAACAACAACAACAACAACAACAACAACAACAACAACAACAACAACAACAACAACCTACATTTCTGCTCGAGACGACGGACTGCGAATACGGTAGATGGAACCCGCGTGGCCCAGAAAGTTCGGCAGCGGGGCGGTGTTCTCGGCGAAACGCGGTTCACACTGGAAAGATTGGAGTAGATACGTACAATTAGATGCCTATGGCAAATATCCGCTCACAGGTTTTCACTAATTAGATTTTAAATATTGCATGTGACTAGACAATTTTCACAGTCAGTACTATTTTGTACTTGCCGAAAAACACTCTTCCAAAGTGGGCACGCCAAAGTCCTATATAGCAACTCCCAGGCGATTTGTCAGCCATTTTCGTGGCTCGTTGAGAGCGTATGCGGGAAACGCGGAGTCTGAGAAAGTATGCCTCTCTTTGATCTTTTGTCCAGGACGCTGCGAAAGTGAGTGCTCAAATAGCTGGAGCTTGTTCGAGGTCTTACCACTCCATTCTCCGTTCCTGTCTTCATGTATTCCGGCATAAACGGGTCTCCTCTTTCGACGCTGAAACCGGATAATGGTCAAGTATGACAAAGAAACATCGATTGGTAAGTTTTCATCTCTTTTTCACGGGAATCCGTCGGTAATTGAGTGGTAACGGACATAATATTCAAGCATGGTTAAAAAAACTATTAACCACTTTCTAAATCAGTTCCTAGACGAAATAGTATTAAACCAACTTTTCGTATTCATAAGACATTGCCGGCGTGTTTTGTGGATCTCGATAGGTCATTGGATGAGCGTACACCCTGGAAAAAATAAAGATTAGAAAAACTTAATCAGTTGAAATCGTTAATGTAACGTGTTGCATTACAGTCGTTTCTATCACTCGTAGAACACTTTTCCAACATTGTAAAATAGCGCATTTCGCCAACAGCTACAGTAATACTCGTTGAATTGTGAGGACCGACTATATAACATATTGGGCTTGTTATTCGAGTTCAAAATGTCGAGTTTTGAAAAATTTCAAGTTTTCGAGTTTCAATAATTTTCGAGTCGAGTCAAGTCAAGTTTCGAGTTCGACTTCAACAATCCTACAACGTACTGTGGATTAGCTCGCCGGATTGCGGCCCTCGTATAACTGTATCCTTTTCCATCGATCGGATTTGTTTCGGGGGGATGAATTTTCGGATGAGAGAGCACCGGGGGACGAGGCGGCAGACTGACAGACGGTAGAGGGACTGTGGGAGAGAAGCAGAGCACAGACGACACCAGAGAGGACCAAGAAACTGGAATTTTGAATTGAACTATGCATTTTTACCAAGTAAAAAAGAACAGAGTTTATACTACAGTCACAGTACATAATGAACTATCTCCAGGGCACTGACACTAATATACAGTACTCTAAAGACCATGCACTGTATTAGCCAACTCAGACATAACCAGCCAGAACTAAAAGGACGAATTGAAAGACATGACTTATCGAGTTTATGTCTCGAGTATCCCAAGTGCAAGCCCACAAGATTTGAGATGGGGGCGACTTCATACTACGTAGTACGTAATTCTGGAAAATAGATATACATACTTTGTTCCGGGACGAGCAACGTGAGTTTCTGGAGCCACAGCTGCTGATCCTTCAACGTCATCTGATGATGTGAACATCTTCCCCATTCTTCATCGTCCAGGGCACATTCAAGGGTGGCCTGAACAACATATATTAATTCTAACTAAACGAATACTCTACTTCGATTCAATTGTAGTGTTTGCTATGAAATGCTTTATAGAGAGAAACAATGTCTCCATTGTAGTTTGATGTCGATACACTCTAGAAGATTCGAATTTCTACTCGAAAAACAACAGGCTCAAACTACAGACACAGCATGATAGGGAAACATACATCGTGGTAGGGTGTATAGTGAGTGGCAAATTCATAAGTTTCTGCCTCTCGCCGGAATCGAACCTGGGAGCAAAAGATTCGTAGCAGGGCGCTAACCCATGCGCTATTGGAGCACATAACAGACAGGCTTTTGAATCGAAGACATGTGTGCGTACACAGCGGAAAGTGAGATATACAGTACCCTCCCGCCTTTCCGTTGGCAACGACTATAGGCTGACTTTGTAAAGAGCGAACATAACTTCACCACATCATATTATATGCTGTTCATGATAAAGAGAAAACATGATGCAAAGCTACATAAAAATTATAGAGAATATTGATAGCACAAACCTGCAACGTTGGCCCACCGCGGCCCAGAGGTCCGTCCACTGGAAAAATGACGTCACTTCCGTTGAAAGACGGCATCAGCAATCTGCGAATAACAGCATAACATTATCTACTTGACAGCGAACATTCATCCATATCCTACCAAACTCACCTTTTTTCAAATACATTCCACTTTCCGGGCCCTGTACAAGAGTTGTTGAATTAGAATCTCATGTTGAGAGGTGGTCGTTCTTCAGCACTAGTTTTAAAGCTCTTTCTATAGTTTCTCTTAGAGCTATCTCTTTCTCACTCTCCCCCTCCCTCCCTCCCCCCCCCCCTTTTTTCCCCGTCTCTCTCTTCAATTGCAAGGAGTGTGACTCACCTCTTCTCGACCGTTTTGTTGAGCGTGGGCCGTTCCTCGACCACATTGTGCATCTGAGATCTGGCCACAATACATCCCCCAACCTCGTCTGCTCGGGTCGCCAGAATACGGTTCACCTCCACGTACTTGTCACTACCGAACCCTGAAAGACAGGGCCATACACAAAAGTAACCGACAACAAAAATAATGGAGGTTCACGAAAATAACCGATTCCTCTGAGAATTCACTGACTCGGCCCCCGCCGACTGAGTCGAAATTGAGACGGCAACGACAATGTCGCTGCCGTGACAAATTTTACTCATGAAAATGGCATATGTTTTGAGGAGGCGCAGGCTGATAAACAACAGTTAAAACTGAGACGGCAACGACATTGTCGCGGCCGTCTCACGTTTTACTCATAGTTACCGTAAACCAGGAAAACGTACGGCTTTGGGAAGTTCAAGTTACTAAACAAATCACAAATCTAGGTCATCTAGAATCCATTGAATTCCATAAAATGAATTTCGGCGCCAGAAGAATAATAACTTTAACGAAGTGAGTCGGAACTGGATGGAAATTTCAACACAACAGAGAAAGGTTTGCCCACACGTAAAGCTCTTTTCCCTTTTGTACGCAAGTCTTTTCTACAGAAAAAACTGTGAAGTAGCCATCAATCTACCTGGAGTGAATTCGACGAGGTTCATTTTGAATAGAGCCATCAACTCAGTCCACGAAGAAGACTTATCCGCATACGATTTGAAGCAGTATGGTAGAAGGGCCAGGGCCTGTAAAGATTGAAACATTGAGGCGAGAAACGAACTTATCGTAGTGCTCTGGGGTACTGATATTTAAGTAATCAAAGCAAATTCAATTACATGTACCAGTCATGCTTTTTTATATCGCACAGAGCCGACGATGATAATTTCCGTAGCTTCGCTATCGTTGTACGAAACCGCATAGGTTATGAAGCAAGCTTGATCTACACGTGCACAAGAGTTGTCTTCAGACAGTATTTTACATCAAAGTTCTGGCAGCCACTATGTATAGACTTCTGCTATTGCCAACCTGATGACCTCTGGAGATGAAGTACCACAACGCCAACGTGACTCCCCGTACATTCAGGCGACGATCCTTGTCACATTGAGAATAGCTGGAATGGACCGAATTTTTTGAATGGATCGACTAGTTTCTGTAACAGTTTTCGTATCGGAAAGCAGTCAATAGGAACCACAGAACACAACACCCATTTGAGCGAAAAAAGATGATGCTAAAGTGCACATCAAAATTCCAACGAAGGGGTTTTGTGGGGGAAAAAACTATTATTATAAAGTGGAGAGTCATAATATAAGAATTCCTATGTGAATTTCCGCTACGCTGTAACAAGCAGTGATTTACTGTTTGCCACGCATTTTAGTCTGAGACAAAACTGTGCCCTTCTGAGTAGAGGATAGATGTGGGAATGACTATAAACTGACGCGTATCCGACTTCGACAGCATTGATGAAGACTGGTCGGAGAAGGGTGTGAGGAGTTCTCTCGTAGGCTCGCGCAGTAGATTCATCCCCACGACACGAAAGGGGCTAAAGGGAATGATTAGAGTTCTGTCTTGGGAGATTGTGCACAAATAGTGAGAGACGTTTCCCGGATGACATTCCAAAACACATCGAGATCAAACAACAAGCACAGAGGAACACAGAACCTAGCCTAATGATGACGCCTGAGACTGTTACTGTTCTAATTCCTAATGAGGCAGATGATGTATAAATTATGACATTGTTCACTTATATGTCGTTAGATAACATAAGAATTCATTAGGTTTCAGCAAACCCACAAAACGATAAAGTTAGGGTATACCTCTCCATTGTCCCATTCGTATGCGAACATACCAGGCTGTGCGAGAGAAGGAAGAACAATGAAATGTGAAACCAGGAAACGATGCACGTAAGTAAAGGATACGTACGTTTATGCTAATTCAAACTATTCATGTTAACCGGATGGTGGAAACGAACTAACCTGAAATTTACCTGTTCAGGTAGACGGGAAGTACGTTTCCCAAGAGTACAAATGTGAAATAGATTCAAATATAAACATCCATTACGGTATAATGTTCTAGAAGTGTATGGAATATCCATTTGAAACGTCAATTTGCGATGTGTTTGATATTACTACAGATGCAACTAAATTATATTTTTGAGAATTCGAGGTGGAACTCAGGTAGATGATATATCGTATAGATGAACGCTCAACAGCAACACCGATACCGTTACAAACTACGGCCCAGTCGGTTTATCGACTCTCTAAAACACTTGAAAACACCTTTTCAATTTTGTATTGCCCTTCGCATTTTTCACAAAATTCTTTTTCACTTTTATTACTAATCGATAATACATTCGACGAGAAAAGACAACAACAACACGTGTTCCAAAGTACACAAAGACAACATGGATGAGAAAAGAGTTAATCTGGATATATTACCAATAGAGCCTATGATCAGCTGATCCTAGATGACCGAAACACAGAAAAAAGTGGCTGATCAGTGATCACATACTCAGTTAGCACAGGTCAGAAACCCACAAAACAACAAAAACTTCCGATCAATAACTGCATAAAATCTGCCATTTGAATGGACTAAAAATCTGAATACATGGTTCATAGAATAATATGGGTAGAGCGAGCGACAAAATGAGGAGGCTTTAGTGAAAATCATTAAAAAAATGAGGGAAAGGGAAATCATTTGAGAAAATTACGTGCGACGCATACAGAAGAGTACTACCACCAGTGTGGCCATTACATCAACAAGTAGCCCACTTTTCTGATATTAGAGTTAGAGCTATGAACTAGGCGTGTGGTGGTATTTTGTAAGCATTCTTCTATGAATCGTCACTCAAAAAAACTTCGCTCATAGAGCACATTTTACTACTTGAGCTTGTCTTTGAGCTTTGAGGCTTTGAGCTCACTCATTCACTCAACTCAATACCACCACTCAACCTTATGAAAACCGTATACACACAGAAGACACAGACACAGAAACTGCACTATTTACGAAACTAGAGCTGGAAGTTGTTCATTGTTTGATTAATCAGTCAGAAACGTCTATTACAGATGCTCCTCAAGACTTCACTGAGAAATCATAAACGCGAAACCAGTCGGGCTTAGGACGGAAAAGGTATCAGCAAAGAGGGAGATCATAATAAACCAAAATGCAAGAACGTGGCTGAACACGGCAACATGCAGATACAAAACGAGAAAACTGGTAGGTTATCAGAGAAGCGGAGAAAATATGATGAACCATACCCCAGTAGATTTGTCCGAATAGCCAAAAAATACAGAAACGAGTAAAATTTCGCCGAAAACGAGATAATTTGTCTATTTGTGATGCAAAATTAGCATTTTTTGTGAAATAGACGAATCTGACTGGTGTATGGTATAGACAAACCTACGAAGTAACTAGAGAAGAAGAGACCTGGTTAGCCAGCTTGATGACCAACCACTTCGAACTCAATGCGCGCAGTGAGATAATTGACCAGACTCCAGCTATTCAGGTTGTGGGCTTCTGAAATTTTCTGGTTTTTTATTTATATAAAAGGCTTTCTAAATAAAGGCCGTTTTTTAAAGATTTGAGTATCAAAGTTTTATAATCAGGGAATAGGGACAATCTTAGACTATCGAGACATGAATGAATCATCTATTCACAGATATCCGATATAGCGAGACGCAGACTACGGTAGAGTATTTCATTGGGTACTTCGCAAAACACGTTGGCTGATTATGTAATTGGGATGAAGATGTAAAGTTATTCGCACAGCCGTGAATAATCAGAAAGGTGCAAATTCTTTTTCGTCATAAATCATAATTACGTGAACTATCACATTTTCGTTGCAAAATAAGAAAATTTAACGTATCTACATCGAAAATCGGTTTCGTTCAATAGAATAGTCACACTTTGCTGGTGTATATGTGAGACGGAAAGAACTTGGGACTTGGTGTGTGAAATTATGATAGAGAAAGATGCTACATACCTTCCATGGAAACAATGCGCCTGTGCTCCCCCCTCACCATGATAACCTGTAGTAGGCCCTCTCCCACACGACCAATACCACGAACCTCATAGACTCCTGAAATGAATATGCCGTTTTTTAGGTTACAAACAGTAACTCTTCCCTTTTCCCTCATTTTCGTTAATCTTCAATATCGAGTATCATCTCTTGTAAATAAATACGTTTCACACAACTCGAAAACGAAAATTTATCTTGAACAACAAAATGGGGGCAAAACACACCTTCAGTAGCATCCGAAGAGCTTGTCGCAGCGAGCTGCAAATTAAAAATATTAAACATCATCTAACTGCAAAAAAAATAACGAAAATATTGACTGAACTGTTTGGAATTGCTTAACTTCGGTAGCCTTCACGGCATTCAGCTTTTCAGTGACTTTACAGAAGTTCTAGGCGGGAATAAACGGAGTTTAGCAGAAATCACGTAACCAACTACCAACACCAAAAAAAATGAAAAACGGAAAATCCTTAGTTTTCACTTGTTTACATCTGAAAACGGATTAATTTTCGTCGCTTAGTCAGACCTTACTGGTATATGGTCAGAGGCGACGGAAGAATAAATTAACTATGGAAACGTTTCTAACCGACCTTCGTTTTCTTGACAGAGTCCTTTTCTGCTTTCTCCTCCTCCTTTGCCTTTCTCTTCATATCTTTCTTAGTGGGAGTGGATGTTTTCGGCATTACCTTCGCTACTTTCTCTTTCTCTTCAACAGGCTGCTTTTCTTCGACCGCCACTTCCTAAAAGTCAAAAGTTGCTCCACAAACATAATACACAAGTACGGTGAGACTCAGATTGAAAATTGAAAACCTACTTTACTAGATATTTTGGTGATCTTCCACGCTTCCACCCATCCACGTGATAAATTCATGATCTTCGCTGAGATGAGGGAGAGGTTGAGCGATTGAGGTTTTTTCAATACAGATTTGAAAAAGTCCTTGACGTAATTCAGTCGTTACTTTTTTTCCAAGAACATAATTGGTATTTACCGTTTTAAAGAAGGACGATTATGTGGACCAATCCCGTTACATCGGTCCTTTAAACTGCAATTGAAAAATATATTGCGGTTTAAAGGACTGAAGCGTTGCGATTGGACCACATAATCGTCCTTCTTTAACAGAAAATTCAGCTTTTTTTCTCGAAATGAGAATAATCGGCCATTTTCAATGCAAAGTTGAATCAACGAAAATTAGATTTCTCTTTGAGAAATAGTCACATTTACATCTTACTGGTAACTGGTGTGTAACCCTAGCAGTTATGAAAAAACGAATTGGGAGCCTACATTTTTCTTAGTCGTTGTCTCGTCCTCGTCATCATCTGAATCCGATTCCAACCATGCCTGACGATGATTCAACGCAGTCTGAAGTGAAGAGATACAGTGATACAGAACATACTAAAGTATAGGCGATAGGTGAACATGTGAAAAACTGCTCAATGACCCAACCAGCAGGTCATCATCAAAAGTTTAGATGTTGAGCACGTAGCTAGGTTTTCGGGTTTTTTTCGGCTATTAGGACAAGTTTACTAGGGTATGATCTAAGTTCGTACCTGTCGAACACTGTTGGCTAGTGTACTGGAAGATGAAGAAGAGGCCTTGGTCGGGGTGGCATCTGCATACGACTTCAGGGAGGCTTTGGTGGGACGACGCGCCGAGCCCGCACTGCAAATAACAAAACAATAAACAACATTGTAATATCAACAACAAACAGCATCAATCGCCACGGTCAAAAGTAAGTCGTTTTAATATTCGTGAGTCCGGTTCTCAGATCCTCGAACACACTGGTATGAATGCATCATCAAGGTCCGACTATTCGACAATTCGACGAAAAGTACTCCGTTTTTAGGTGGAAAACGTAAAATTATTAATAATGATTTTGCATCAAAAATAGGAAGCCCGCAATTGTAAAAAAAGGGACCCAGTTTTCAATATTGTTTATGTTTTGACTATTCGGACCACTTTACTGGAGTATGTCTAGGTTCTCATATCCACGACCAAACTAGTATGCTACGATGCATAGGTGGGCAAGTGTCGGTTATGGGTTTGAACCGTTAAACACCCTTTCACGGAAAAAGCGAAAAGTTATAGGTTACATTTGGCTAATTGCCCAAGAAACCAGAATTCTTAGAGCAATATGGGTATGGGTCCCCACTAACCTAGTTAAATGAAATGTTATGGATCCTCCCGTCAGGTAACCGAGGTATCGCACCTATTCCATGATGAACAGTGAACACTGATTATAGACTGCGAAATGACTACCTTTTCTTTTTAGCCAGCGGCTCGTCATCACTGCTATCCTTGTCGCTCAAACTCTCCGAATGCGGGGAAGGCGTATACGATTTCGCAACACGAGCGCTGAAAAAGTAAAATAAACTTTCTCCTTGTGAAGTTGTGAGAATAGTATGTGTATTACTTGTTAGTTTCGCTTAAAACTTTTCGAGCCAAAAAAACTACCTCTCGTCTTATTCGATTAAGGAAAACATCAACTTCCTAGCAGAACTTCGGTCGAACCTAATACGTACTAGATATTCGCAATGAAACTCTATTGGATGACTCCCAAAATCGATGAGGTAATTGGTAAGATTTAACCACACACCAGTAAAGTGTGACTATCCTACAGAAAGGAATATGTTTCTCTATTCCGCCAAACATTCGATTTTGAATACAAAAGGACAAATTTTCCTGATACCAGCAAAAATGGAGCCCGTTTCATTCAGCTATTCGGACAATTTTACCAGGCTATGAGTGTGAACGTACCGTGGAGTGGTGGTTGCGGCTGCTGACGAAGTATCGCCACTTTTCTTCGACTCAGACCTTCCCTTGCGCGTTGAAGTTGAACTTTTCTTCGCCTTAGACTTTGAAGCCGAAGAACTTTTGGAGCTCTTAGCAGCCTTCTTATTCTTCGGTGTATTTTTCTGAATGAACAACACATGGTAAGATCGGAGCCTTTCGGATGTGAAATAATACAATCAAGGGTTCAAATCCAGCGTCGAGCATCGTTAATAAGTGACAGTGATTTCATAAATCAGTTGTTAGAAATTAATAATTTTTCTATAAAAAACGTATTTTCCAAATTCACGTTCAGTCTTTTGTAAATGAATACTTCGTATTATCTCCATATTAACCTATCAAAATTAAACACGAGCATCTGTGCATAGTGTAAACTATCTAGACGTGACAGATGACAGGCATAGAATTGGCACAGAAGTTTTTTTATTATTTCATAATAGAAATATAGACAACGGTACTTACCGGTGCATCCTTATTCTTATCCCAATAATGTTGAATGGCAACGGCAGCTGTAGAGAGATTGTCCGCGGGTTCCCAAGAGTCATCGCTAGGTCCGTAGTTCTTCCAACGAACCTATAACAACGAAACATTGATAATTTATCTTGATATGGTCCAAAAAGTGATCAATTTGTCCATGCATATGCTATGCAAACACATGAATTTGTTTTTGTTTAATTGCGCTTGGCGTTGGTTTAGTGGGTATATTCATCACAATTTTTTTCGGTAAGTATTCACAAACGGGAAACTCGGCTATATTATTATTAATTGAATAATAAAAAATAAGTTGTGAATATTTACCGAATAAGAATTCATGACCTTGGTGATATTGTAATTTTACAATTACCCGCAATGAAGGGAATGGATTGGTGTGGTAGGGTGGCGATTGTACAATTTCCCCAAAACCTTTCTCAAAGCTGAGTGAGTAATTTATATTACCTGGAAGAATAGATTTCCATCGTTATCGTACATGTGTTCGAGGATAGTTTCCACCTCGAATATTTCCTCAGAGAGACCTTCACCCGGAGGAGGCTCCTCGCCATCGTCAGAATCATCATCTGTGAAACACGACAAAAATTTTGGAAATTTGAAACATCAGGACTTGAAAATTGGGGTCTCGACCAACTACATTTTTTTTTGAAAAACTAGGTAAGGGGGACCCTTATTGTAAAAAATCGCGTCTCACGGAGCGAGTGCTGCTCACAAAAATCAGCTGGTGTAGATCCACTACCACTACATTAGTTGCCTGCACATTCCAGATTCCAGTCAATTCCAGTAAAGTTATCCGAACAAAATAGTCAGAAAAACCGTCTAAAAGTGAGAGAATGTCTAGTTTGTTTAGTCGCGCCGAATCACTAATTTTCACGTGTTCCAACCTGATAATTGATTACTTTTTGTTCAACAGGCAGACTTTACTGGTGTATGTATGAACGCCTGCACATTTGTCACGCTAATTAACGCCGAGTTTCCCGGTGACACACAGCGAGTTGTGAATATTTATCGAAAAAGGAATTTGTTTTATTAATTTTAACAGTTAAATGTGTGAAACCTTGAGATTTCCAAAAGTGGCATATGCTTCCTTCAATTGATGGAAAGTCTTAGTTTTTCCTTTCACTGGGCTGAGGGAGCCATAACTTTTCCAACATTACTATGTGTCTTGGCGGGATTTATATCTTGTCGCATTTTCTGTGTACGGCACGGGATGTTTAGCTCGTCAAACCAGTCAACCGACACTATCTCACGTGCGCATCTTGCTCTTGCTTCAGTTAGAGATACTGGAGCGGTGGAGCGTGAGAGGTCAACAAACACATGAAAACCAACCATCACTGTCTTTTCCTTCGGTGACCTCGGCCACAATTCTCTCCGCCTCTTCCCGCCGCACCTTGTCCTTCTTCGGCGACTGCATCTCCTTCGCAGCCTGAAAAATGTTTAATACCAGTAAGTAAAGTGTGACTACAAATTTCATAGTTTTGGGATGGGCACGATCAAATTAGGTTCTTTTTCGCAAAAAAACGAGGCAGGTTTTCAAACTATCTCTGATATTTGATTAACTTCACGTGGGTATAGTATAAGTCGTATAAGCGAATTTACAACTCACTCGGACTCAGCTATACGCATTAATTTATAGTTTCACTACTATTGTGCCCTCATTTGGCTTCATTTTGGCATCATACACGATCGTCCAATCCAATAACAGAAACAGGGGGAGAAAATGGTTTAACGATTAAACGTCGATTACGGGAAATGAAATTGTTAGGGATGTGTTTGGACTTTTCTGGAGCGATGGAACTGTTCATCGTTACCCTTTGGCTGGTTGAAAAGTGAATGTTTATATTAATAAGTAAAACTAATATGAATGAACTTACTTCGCCGATTGTCTCTTCTAGAATGTTGGTAGGAAGCTCTTCCGCCATGAAACTGGAAAAGATCGATATTCACTCGATATTTTATTATGTGAAATATGCAGATGAACACTTGGAGAAAAAGAAATCAGTGTACTATCTTAAGCATGATTAAGATACTTACTGAGAATTAACAATATTGCTCTTCAAAGACAAACTTTGAGTGAGCATTATACTTTACATTCTCCAATCCTTTCTATGATCATCCTCTATTTGCGAACGAAACTTTCGTGAACTTTAAGCTACTGAAGGTTTTGAAAACCCGTAGTGTGTTTAGTCACACTCTCAACTCAAATATAAGGTTGTCCCGACCGAGTGTTTTGCGAAGAAATGCAAAAACGCATGAAATTTCAGTTTTGTTAAATTGATTGGCTATGTTACTATTTTGATCAATGGATTTATTTATTAAGTAATATGGAAGTCTAACTACATTGTCACCACCCGTTAGACTGCAGGTTATAAAAGTGGCTTTACTATGTTATGTTTTGATCAGGGCGGCGGCCTACGGACCGCAGACTAACTTACTGCCCAATTTTGCATTGAGACTTACTCCTCTGGGACAGGAAAAAAAAAAGAAAAAACATCAGCTATGTAAAATTAAATAATTTGAATGAATTCCGCGTGATTGACCCACCGACTTGGCCGGCTGGGGTACTGTACAAAATTTGAAGTTGCCGCCAGTCTCTCTCCGTGTGGGACCTATACACGTAAGTTGAATTTCACGTTGCCTTTAAATAATGTAAATTTTACAAAATTTTCATGCGCACTTTTCATCTGAAATGTTGTGTGAAATTGATGGCGTAATTTCAAATTTTGCATGCGATTTCTCTCTCAAAATAGTGTCTTATCAACACGATTACCATTTCTGTTATTTTGAGTCATGTATAATCGTCTTACCTAGGAATTACTGACACTGTTGGGTTTTTTCGTTTTCTCGAGGTTCCCCTAAATTTTGAGAAAACTGAGATTTGATTCAAATTGAGTGACGATAACCATCAGTCTCTCATCTTTTTCTCCGCATATTCTAATATATTCACTATGGACATATTTCGCAACTCATAACACCTACCACATACTTTAATAAGCGAGATAAGAACATAAATCTCCTCTTATAAATACCATAATAGACCATTTATTGAACTCATATTTTGTTCAACAGACTAATTTCTGTATTTTTCTCCCTCTGGAAATCTGCGTAGTATGACTTTGATTTTTCTATGGTGGCAGCGTTCACCGATATCGATTATTTGCAGAGTGCTGGGATAGATCAGTAATAAGTTGTCTTATATATTTTTTGCTCAACAGCACCTTTCAGTCTGCTATTCATATATTATGCTATAGATATAGATTTTTTTCTTTACTCTTCTTTCTTTTTCTAGATGTCAGACGAAGAGCTGAATGATCAACTGGGAGGCCTGGACGTGGGCACGTCCAAGAAGACGAAGATGACTAGAAAGTTAGTTTATTTTTTGTTCTTGCCTTCACAGGCGCTTAAGTTTTTCGTTTCCTCCTTCATAGGAAGTAACAAAAGCGCTCAATTGGTGCACGTTGCACGTATATGAACTTGCGTAGATATCAATATTCATGGTGCATAATGAAAGAGTTTTGTTAATGTATTCTGGAAACCGAGTATTCGGTATACATGCTAAATTTCAGAGAACTGAAGAAGCTTCAGAAAAAAGCGGAGCATGACAAGGAAATTCTAGCCATGGGTGGAACTGTTGAGGGTGTTACAGCTGTTGATAACAGAGAAGAATTCGGTTAGTTTTGTGTTCGTAGTTTTAACACCCCACTCATAACTTTTGCTACGCAATACGCAAGTGAGTCAATTTGAATTGGATTTGGATTCTTTCCAGTTGGTGGTGGTATCGGTTCTGGAGCCGAGCTGGGAGGTCAATTCAGTGTATCGCAAACTGCCAAGAGTCACCAACAACGACTGCAGATCGAGAACAGTCTTGATATTAAGGTAAGATCTTGTAGACAGAAGTATATTCTATTTCTTAGTTGTGTATTCGATAAGTAGGATTATTAGGCATGTTTTTGTTCCTTGTACTTGTAAACTGACGTTGTCGCGTTTTTCTCGTAACTAACGAAACGGGGACGGGCTGTAGAATGTTGCTTCATTACTCTCTTGTATGATGATTTGCTGACAATTATGAATAATTCAGAATTCAGGTCTATCTTAATCTCGAGATTTCAGGTAGAAAACTTTGACATCGCTGCACAGGGAAAATTGCTCTTCAACAAGGCAAATCTGACCATTGTCTATGGTCGACGATACGGATTGGTCGGGCCCAATGGGTTCGTTTTTTATTCGTTTCATATAATTCTATTAAGTTCCTCTTGTTTTTCGCACTTTTTCGCACTGAATAATTCCAAAACGTCAGGTTGGTTTAGGTTCTTACCTTTCTAACGTCTCGAAAATTGCTCTAGTAGTTGAAGTTGGTCGAGTGCCGTGATGAACCTTCACGGTTAATATTCATGGAAAATATCCGCTCCAAAATCTTGGTTTACTCAAACTAAACATGTAGACAATTTAAATTTTCAGAATGGGTAAAACAACGCTGTTGAAGCATATAGGCGCAAGAAAGCTGGCAATCCCCTCTCACATTGATCTTTTGTACTGTGAACAAGGTGATCTGGTTTTATACCCTAACCCTGACTACTTTTTTTCGGTTTGCATTGATCAAATATGTACCGCATTCATTTATATTGTTATTTCAAAAAGTGGTTGATGCTTCTGTTACAGAATAGGACACACGAAAGTTATATTTCATAATTTTACCTTGCCAGGGTTGCTGATATACTTATTACGTATAACGTGTGTTCAGAGATTGCTGTGGACAGCACTTCTGCAATTGATACCGTCGTCAAATCGGACAAACAGCGACTAGCTCTAATTGAAGAAGAAACTGCGTTGACGGAAAAACTGGAAAACGGAGACACAACGGTCACACAGCGACTGCAGGAGGTTTATAGTTCTTATTGTAGAATCAGCACGGCCCGATATTCATTTAAGGGACCATTTTTTTTATATTGAAACGTCAAACTCTATAAGATTTTTCGAAACCAAGCTTATTCGCCTATTCATAACATTTTGTTGTAGCTCCACTGGGCATGTTTGGAACGCAAACAACGAAAATGAAGAAATAAAAGTTAAGCAACAGCAAATATTGCAGATTTCCGAAGAGCTGCGTGATATCGGTGCGGATGCAGCCGAGCCGCGTGCCAGACGAATTCTAGCCGGTCTCGGTTTCTCCAAAGAAATGCAGGAAAAAGGGGTGGAGGTGAGGCCATATCTGTGAAAACGCTGGCAGCTTAAAATACCAGAGAAGATGCAGGCTTAAATACTGGTGTCGAATTAGCCTGCATCTCCTTATGAATTTCAAACAGTACAGGCGACATCTGGCTGACCCCGGTATTTTAAGTTGCAAAATTGGCGAGTCCGGTATTTTAAGTTGCAACGGTTTTTCAGAGATACCTGGGAGTTTGAGAAGTTCGGAAAGTCAAAGTGCCGTTGTTTGTCTGCTCTAAAACAAAGTTCAAATTTGACAATGAAACGCCTATTTTTCACGCTCTAGGCGTACCGCTTGAATTTCATCTGTATTTTACTGAACTACTTAACTAGGTATAAATATAGATAGTGTGTGTCTGAAACTGAACTTACACTGAATCGTTCTGGAATTGAAAGAAGTATGCACTGTTTCTTAGCTGAGAAAAGTGATATAATGTACTACAATTTGGGGCCCACACTACACCACTACACGGTAGGAGAGATGTGTGGGTAGAGTTCGAGTATAAATATCGTTTTTTTTTTGAAATACGTGCAATATGTGTGACCTAATCGTTTTATTCAGAACTTTTCTGGTGGATGGAGAATGCGTATCTCATTGGCCCGTGCCCTTTTCCTCGAACCAACCCTTCTGATGTTGGATGAACCCACGAATCATCTTGATTTGAATGCTGTTATCTGGCTTGACAAGTATGTTCATTCAGACTCGCTCGCAAAGGAATCCGCCAGCTCCTATCGAACGTGGGCGGTGTTCAGACGTTGGTCGCTGCTAAAACAATCATACAGCAGTAAACTTGTCCGAACAGTCAGAAAAATTCGAAGAACGGACTACTTTTTAGTCGAAAAGAAGAAAATCGGTCTACTTTTTGAAGAAAAATCTCAAATTTACACGTGTATACAACTGAAAACAATCAACTTTTTGTCGCTTAGTAGGACCTCAGACTTTACTACTGTATGAAAACAATCCCAGAAAAGTTCTGTAGATTGTTCAACCGTTTCTCCAAAAAAATATGACTTTCAGTTACCTGCAGTCGTGGAAGAAGACTCTACTCATCGTTTCTCACGACCAAGGATTTTTGGATAGTATTTGTACCGATATCATTCATTTGGATGAACAGCAGCTACACTACTACAAGGGAAATTATAGTATGTTTCGCTGTATGTAGTACGTATCATCATTTTTGAGCATTCACGTAAGGTCGTGACTGTGTCAGTGATTGTGGCTTTGGCTCATCGTCACTTATTCTTAAGCTAACTTCATAGTCTGGTTTTTCAGCCCTCTTCAAAAAGATGTATGTGCAAAAGTTGAGGGAACAAGTGAAAGCCTACGAAAGTCAGCAGAAACAGATTGTGGCCGCGAAGAAATCAGGAAAGAGTGCGAAACAAGTTAGTTCCCTCCAGCAGTTTATGCGTACAAAGTACAATCTGTTATCGATCTTTCGATCGATTCATTCGTTCTTCATTAGTATTGAAGAACGATAAGTTCAGGCGAGGACGTGGTAAAGAGGAGTACCGTGTCAGCTACAATTATGATTTTCCACGTTCCGCCTTTAATTGTATTGATAGTTATAGAAGTCAATCAAAGCATACGCAAGTTTGACCTACTCAACAGAAATGCGCGATTCTGCTTTGTCTTTCTGACTATAAATAATGAATTGCAAATTGGCGATGTAATTCCAATATAGTATTCAGACTGTACCGACTTATGATGGGAATGCTGATTATTAGGAACATCTCAGATTAATTCATCAATCAATTCAGGCTGAAGAACAATTGAAACAGCAACTGCAGAACAAACAAAATAAACAGACGAAGGGAAAGAAGGGATCTGCTTCAATGGGAGATGAGAGTTAGTTTTATTGTTATGGATGAGAGTTAGTTGTGCTGAATTGCAAGGTACTGTTACACTATTACCCTAAGTAGGAGAAAGACATAGTTCTCCCGAAAGGCACATATTATATCTCAAGTTTACGCTTTACGTTTCTTTTTCTTCCCCATTTACTGATAAAAGTTCAGGATCCTCTGACCTCTGCACCATTGTTGATATTATCACTTTGGTTTTCAATGTTCAAATATGAATGTTTTCATATGAGAAAATTTACAGGTGATGCTCCTCCTCCTCAATTGGTACAAAAGGCGCGGGAGTATCTTGTCAAATTCAACTTCCCCAATCCATCCAAGCTGCCCCCTCCTGTACTTGGATTGCACGGTACGAACTATTAGTCACACCACTTTATTCAATCACTCTACATCATTGCCCTTCAGTATAATTGGACAATTTTAGAATTTACTTAATGTATGGTGCGGCACCTGAGCATAGCTCCACAGCTCCACATAGTATATTTAGTGTAGACTCTTTATTTATTTTTCTCAACTGGCGATTACCGACTACTCTCTTAATGTTCCGACTTGTTCCTTTCCCTTCGAAGTAATTCCATGCCCACTCACAAAAAAGTGATTTCTACCTGTCTTGCACTCTGTCAGTGCGGTTATATTGAAAATTGTTTCTGTCATTCTATAATACAAATATTTTTAGATGTCCACTTCCAATATGGCACAAATCTTCTATTCAAGGACGTTGATTTTGGTGTCGACATGGATTCTCGGATTGCCATCGTTGGTCCGAACGGAGTGGGAAAGTCAACACTGTTGAAGCTACTCGTCGGCAAATTGGAACCGGTTGGTTACGAGTTTTTATCAGTATCGTTCAACATCAGGCTTAGTTGCAATATATAACCTGAATTCTAGTTTCGTTAATAGAAAAAAATTTGTAGCTCAAAAGATCGGAATTTTTTAAATTGTATTTATAAACACATGTTACTAGTTTTCCTAGTTTAATGTCTGTTTTGGTTCTTCATTGACTCTTTTTTGATTACAGACGGGTGGTGAATGGAGAAAACATCGTCAATTGAGAATTGGATGGTTCGATCAACACGCGAATGAGGCGTTGAATGGAGAGATGACGCCCATCGAGTACCTCACCACCAAGTTCCAAATCGACTATCAGGTTCGGCCTGTCTTCTGTATCTTTATGCCTATTTCTCATTTTCTCAGCCACAGGGCGGTGTAATTATTGCTGAATTATGTTTGTTTATCGATTATTCGTCGTTGCAGCTGAATACACTTGATGTTAGCCATCAACCTAAGCGCATTCATGTTCGGTGGCTGCCTTAAGAAAAAGGATGAATGTACCCTTAGGATATCGAGTTATATCACGCTAAATGCAAACTACAAACCTAGCAGAACGAAACAAAACACCCTGACTGCGTTTTTCTAGGTGCGTAAGATATCCTCCTTCCTCATGATTAAAAACTGTTCGGCTTAACGTTTATTATGATACTTTCCTCTTGATTTGCTCGTAATATTTGTAGATGTTCCGAAAAATTGATTTTGAGTTGAATTCAATTTGCTTGCTGTGCAGGATTCCCGAAAACATCTTGGCACCATGGGATTGGCGGGTCACGCGCACACTGTGAAAATCAAGGATTTATCCGGTGGCCAGAAATCTCGAGTTGCGCTGGCTGAGCTGGTACTCGGAGCACCTGACATGTTGATACTTGTGAGTTCTTGTATCGATTTACGGTGTGGATACTGACTGTGGTGTACTTATGATATTTCGTATAATGTAAATCATGATTTTATCTACGTTTACATTCTGATAGAGCAGAAGAAAAGAGAAATGAGCGCATAGAAAGGGTATTGATTGATGAGTTCAGGACGAGCCGACGAATAATCTGGATATCGAGTCGATCGACGCTCTGGCCAACGCCATTGAGAACTTTGAAGGAGGAGTAGTGATGGTGACTCACGACGAGCGATTGGTCAGGAGAACGGAATGTACGCTCTGGGTGGTCGAAAACCAGGTGAGTTGTTTTGAGAATGTCATCGATACATTTATACTCGTCTAAAACGAATTGGTTGCTACGATTACGATAAAATATGCTGGAAATTGTCAAGTTTTATAAACTAAAGATGATCAGTTGATGTGAAAACGTTCTAAATCGTACATTTTTCATACTCATGAATGATGATCTCGGGTGTCTAATTTCTTAAAAAGTTCGTAGCATTCTGAGCTGTGAAAGAGACGGAGGAGATTTCGGTGACATGAATTTATTGTTGATCTGTATACTTTTTTCTACTTCCTTATATTGCCGCTGTTCACGTATTTTGCTTCATTTCAGGACATTGTTGAAATCGACGGCGGCTTTGATGACTACAAGAAGGAAGTCTTGGATGCTCTTGGAGAATCACTGGTTGCACCACCTTCTGTTAAATAATCTGTATGCTAGTTTTTTGCTGTTTCCTAGGTATTAAAGTTGAGAGTGATATTTAATGTTGTTTTATTCTAATTTTATCATTTCATATTAAATCGGGTTTAGGGAATCACCCTCATTCGGTTTTATATGGTCACCTGTTGAGAAATTATGATGGGTATATGTACCCGTGATTTAGTGTAGTGTAATTTTTCATCGGTGTTATGTTTGGGTAGAACCGTTTATTTTACTCGATAGTTGGCTTATTGTTGTTTCGTTTGCAAATCTATAACATTGTCTTTCTTTTACTGTTACTTCGTTGAGCTCTATCGGCGATGCTAAATAAGATGTTTTTCAACCACGCTTCTGGATGGGCCTACACCTGTAATTTGGCAGACTAATACCTATTTCGTTGTCATTGTGATGCTATCATAACTTGCATTTTAAATCTTATGGTTCCTATTTCTAAATTTATTTGCTTCAGGAAAGATGGTTGGTAGATACAAGCGTCAACGACTGGTAAGTATTTGTATAGCTCTCGAACGAACTACCTGATGATCTAAATTAAATTTCCTCAGAGACGACTCTTATCAACTCCTTTGTGTAGGTAGGATACATCCAATTTGAACTGTTCTTGTTCAGAATCTCAAGAAGACCAATGTTGCTAGAGCGGTGAAGAAAACTAAGAGTATCATTACCAAGAAGAAGAAGGAATCGGATTCCATGGAAATTGACTCGGCGACGGTGGCGAAAGCAGTAGAACAACACCAACAACAGGTTTGTTGCAGAGGGGAATCGAGATTAGGCAATTATTATTAATATTCGATCACGCAGGTGGCATGCTTGCTGTATATTAATATTTAACATGTATCACTCGTTTTAACAAAATATCTTTGTATGTTGTGAAACCGTGACAAAACTGGGCCCTCAGTAAGTTTATGGAATAATAAAATTCTCCTACTAGCCCGTCATGTGTCGTTTTGTTGGTTCGATCAGCTTGCACCAACCAGAGGCCAGAGGAGCGGAGCCTTCAGACATATTTTGAATTTTTCAACCGTTTGCGGCTTATAAACATTGATAGAGACTCGTGGGCTAGAATTTCAGTTATTTATTTGGCATGAGATCAGTATGTATCCGAAGTGAAACGAAAGGTAGTGCAGGGGAGGGGAGGAGTGGTGGAATGATTGTCTCAATGACAGCCCTATCCTTGCATCGCTCCCATCATTGCGCCCATCATGGCTCCCTGTAGCATTCCCTGGGCGGGGTTCATTTGTTGACCACCGCCGTACATACCTGAAGTTGGTTCGGTTAACGATAAGTAGCGAGTGTCTGAACATATCACAGGAATCATCTATAGTGCAAGGGTTTATTGCAAATTAGATGGAATGAGATGGGAAGACTAAATAGGCATCGAGATACGAATGAGCGCGTCAATCAAATAGTAAAGTGAATCGTTTCCTATAAGTAGTTGTTATGGTAGTATTGGTTTCTCGATATATGACCTCCCGCAATTACTTGAGCGACATTTGCATCATGTCTTATTCAAAACTCGTTTCATGGTGTCAAAAAACAAAAATTAGCTCGGTACAAAACTTTACCGTGTCTTCCTCCGTACATGCCTCCGTGTCTACCGCCGTACATTCCACGTCCCCCGTACATTCCGTGCCCACCGTACATACCATGACCTCCGTACATACCATGTCCACCGTAGGGACCACCTCCGTACATTCCTCCGGGACCATAGGGACCACCGCCTTCAAAGATTTTGATTAGTATCTGTGTCTTTCAGTTCTGTAAGTGACTGTAAGGACGAATGGTTTAGACGTCTACAAGGTTAAAATGTTGTCTATGTAAAGCTCAGAATATATATGTGTTGAGATCTAGTGGTTTACCTTTGATCTTGATGTGGATATTATTAAAATTAAACAGCCGATTGATATTTACTTTGATGTTTTAGCACACTTGGATATTATATATCAGTATGATACGGGTTTCGGAACATACCCCATTGCGCGAAAATTCCTGCGATTCCAACGAGAAGGAAGAATAGAGTGGACATGCTGTTCATCTTCGAACTGTAATGGAATATACTGGTTATCTCAGTTGATGATAGCTTACAACCTTAGTCATATTCATAGGAAAGAGAATACTCGAGTATAGTTTTTTTCATTAGTTTTCATGCTAATGTTCACTAAGCTCGACAGAAATGGCAGTATGTCATTGGAATTTAATGTTGAAGGCTAAAAATTTACGAGTGAAGTTAGATAGAGGAGTGTGTGTGTGTAGCATTGTAAGTCATTTGAAGCTTACCTTTGAGTAGATGGAACTTGATAGTGTTGACTAGGTTGTTACAAGCATTTCATGCACTGCTTTTATACACCTACTACTAGTGTTGTAACACTTTCCCGCAGGTCACAAACAATTGAACAAGTTTCGCTTATTACACTCCCATTTGCCCCATATTACACAGCCCTTGTTCCCATTTGTGGGCAGCGCTTTTCGGCGAAAATAAACGGCTGCCAATTAGGAACAATGAGCGCGGGCAAGTGGTGTGTAATTTGACCTAGACAGTTTTCCCTTGTATTGTGGATTATAGTTTTTTAGGGTTTGAGTTTTCGTATTATTTTGTATTTATGATGTTATTAAACGCATTGTGATCCTTCACTCAGGTAAACGAGTAAATAGTGCAATTGCTAGTGTATATAGTAGAGTCTCACTCAATGAAGTTTTAAAAAATTCATAAAATATGTCAAGCAACACTTATATATGTCAAAAATGCTGTTTCGACTATTCGCTCACAGTTGAAGTGTTGACTATGTTTTTGAGGTGTACTTGTCTCACTAGCACATCACAATAGGTCAGAGGTTATTTGAATAACATTTCCAGGAGAAGAAATTGCAACACATCCGACGTATGTTTTGCGTTTTACGCTTCAAATTTCAAAAAAGAAACCAAAAGAGAAATTGCCAGTTAGCGAACTTCGGTCATCAGTGGCCCGTATCTTCAATTTATTTTTTCAGAATGCACCAGCTACTACGGATGAAAATAAGAAACAACCAATTGTCAATGAGAATAAGGTTCTTCGCGGTTCCAAAATGCCGATGAAAGTGACGTGAGTATCATCTCGACTTCCTTTCCTTGGTTCAGATAATTTTAGCTATTCATAAACTCGATCTTACAACCCAAAAATACCGGACATATTTTTGCCTTCTGTTTTACAATACGAAATTACGACCTCCAACCTATTTCAATCTATTTCGCACGTTTTCAACAGAACAGTATTCTATGTTGATATCTTATGTTCACAAACTTCATAAATTTTTCTTTTCACATGTGTTCAAAAATGTTCATTGAGATTTGTAAAATGTGTAAGTTTCAGATCTCGTCCAAAGAAGCCCAATAACCTTACGAATGTGGTACATTCTCGAAAACTCTCCAAGAAACTGGTGAGCTTTCTGGATTGTTTCTCTACTAATTGGGTACCGTATCGATTGTCACATTATGTTTGCAAGAAAACTACCTGCTCACAGTCTGCAAGCTCACATTTTCATCATTTCCTGCTCTCGTTTTTCATGATTGTTGCTCAGCTATTACTCTGGTGAATATTTTCAGATACAGATTTGGATTTCTCGCCATTTGAGATGTTTTGCATGCATTTAATATGCCGTCTAAGTGATTTTTATTAACTGCTATTCGTTAATTTCATACATTAATTCTTTTTTTTTCAGGCGAAGAAGATCATGAAAGAAGAGCGCCGAAACAACAAACAGAAAGTAGAGCTCGAGAATCAAATGCAGGAATAGCACGTTGTACCACTGACTGGACGTTATTTTTTTAAAGTCGATTTTTGATGCTCATCCTTTTTTAATGATTTTTTTTCTCTCAAATAGTTCCTTTCTTCATTGCCATCAAGCGAAAAACTAAATTTCGTGAATCCAGCTGGAAACTTTCCGTATCTTTTGTTAATACGTTCTCTCTTTTGCTAAATTTGATCGTCTAGTTTGAAATCACTCTTTTGCTTTCATTGAAATTGAAAAGTTGTGAGTAGATTTCTCAATATACTTCTTGACCGTTATTGACCACGTTTTGTTGTTTTTTGTTTCCACCGATGTTTGTTACCTAGCGACTCTCTGAAAAGAGTAGACGCTGTTTCCTCTTCAGAGTAGTCTGCCCTTTTCTGTCGTGTTATTGTTTGTTGTTGATATTCATGATATTAAATACGGTATATGAGACGGTTATGTGAGTTTTAACAACCAGGAACGAATGTCTTTGCATCGTCGGTATTTATTGTGTCGTTTAGATACTGCCTTATTTTTGCAGACCATCGCACAGTCTTGATTGACGTCTTTCCATCCGATCCTTCTAGACTATCATACGACGAACTTAATTTGTGACTTTTAGGCGATTTGTGGAATTCAACAGTCCTGAAAAATCTTTTAAATTTCGAAGAATCTCAATTTTATCTAATATTTCTACCGACTCGCGAGTTGATTCCCTAGGAAACCGAACCGGCATTTAGCATGCATGTACGGTATTCGGTATACAGTATACTGCGGGTGACTATAGTATCGGAGAAGTTGGTCGTGTATACATGTTTTGTCATGTTCCCTGAAAGTTTTATTTCAAAAATGAATTTTCACGGTTGCCCGCCGAAAGTTTCTAGAAATTCTAAAGTTAGATGCGCAGGTTCGCGGAGAGCAGTTGCGCGGTGCAAATTTAATTTACGCGATGATAAATTGGCTCCCATATGTCCGTTCTGGCAGAGCACTTCCCGCCATTGCCTATTTATTTCTTAGAACTCCCCAAAATCTGGCAACCAGAATAAGGCATTCGAAATGAAAAGTCATTAAAGTAAAAGTCATTCAAAAGTAAAAGTCATTAAGTACAGAAACAGTTGAGAATCAAAAATAAAGTTTATAAAAATTTTCGTAATTTTCAAATCCTGACTAAAAGTGAATTAATGACTTTTACTTTTGAATGACTTTTACTTTAATGACTTTTAATTTCGAATGACTTATTCCTGGTACCCCAAAATCTAGATCCAGCTGTCGTTTGTAGTTTGTTGCATATATTTGAGAAAAGAATACAAATGATTGGGTGGTAAATGTTATGTTCCGCCGAATACGATAAAGCCAGTAATTTCAGCTTATACAAATATCGTAGCGTAGCCGCCGACCGGACTTCTCACTCTATTTTTAGAATCGAGAGGCCCGGTATCTGTCACAAATATCCGATCATTTTGTTGGTTTTCTTGTTAGACCGAACACGAGGTGATATGATGTTCTTTATTTAGTGCTGAGATAAAGAACATCATATCACCTCGTGTTCGGTCTAACAAGAAAACCAACAATACATTACACAAATGCCGAGGTTCAAAGACGATAGGACATGGAGAATATCCGATCATTGTTCGTTCTCCATTATACAGTCGTCTGTAATTGTTCATAATTATCGAACAATTTGTTACCCATATAGCAATATAGCGCAATTCAGTTTCCTGGATTGTTTATCTCAGACCTGCATGTTATGTGGCAATGATTGTAATTCATTTTCTTGTGTTTGTTCCAGTATGGATCACGAAGGAATTGTGATTTCCGGTGACATTGCCGCCAGTCCTAATGGGGACATTCGTTGCTACGTCCTCTGCATTGATGGCTCAGAGGTGGGTTGTAACGAGTACTATATGCATATTCTGATATGTGTGTATTCTGAAAGAAGGACGATTATGTGGACCAATCCCGTGTCAACGGTCCTTTAAACTCCAATTGAAAAATGTATTGCAGCTTAAAGGACTGAAGCGTGGCGATTGGACCACGTAATCGTCCTTCTTTAAACGGGAACGCACAATTATAACCTTCTCCTCTATGTATTGGTGTGTTTATCATTATGTTAGTTTAATAGTGGCTTCAATTAATTATGCGTGTAGCATCTAGGTTAGGCATTGGCCATACACCTTTGTGTTCTTGTTAATTGTGTACTGCGCTTTAGTGGTGATTTAGTCAGCACACGAACGTGCAGATTTCGAAGAGGCAAGATAATGGCCTGCCACCAAGGCTGGGTTTCATAGTTTCTGCTGACAAGTAAAATGCTGCCACATTTGGCAGCAAGAATGCACAACGCATGAATATGGGCTGTGCTGCCTCTTGCTGATGAAAGCAGCAGCAACACGATCAATACTTATGTTAAGTGTGCCGTTGCTATGCATGACAGCTTGACAGCAGAAACTACGGTAGCCCTGCCTATGGATCCCTCCATATTTTTTGTCTGCGACAGATACATCGAGCAAAGTATGGTTGTCGATCGTGTATACTGTACGTATCGCACACAATCAATGATCATACTTTGCTCTACGTATCTGCTATCGACAAAAAGTATGAATACACCAAGAACATAGAGTGTGGTCGTGTTTCTAATTGTCTTACTCGCAGGATCAAAACAATCGTCGTGTGCTGCCGCTGTTGGAGAAGGCCTTTCTGCTGCCAAGGGATAAGATGAATGCAGAGCTGTCCGAGCGAAAGAACATTATGTTAGTCGTTTATTTTACTAGTGGTTTAGTTTTCACTTACCGATGATTTAATTAACATATTAGGTTTCCTATAATTCTAAGTTGCTATTATAATTACTACTGGACGTGGACGATACTGATTCAACTCATTTGAACTGAGTCTCGAGTTCACTTGTTTCATGTATTGCTTCCGACCAAAATGAGAACGTTATAACACTCGAGGATGACGTTCAGAATTAATGAAGCTTTTTTGTTCAGTTGTTCTGCAACAATTCAGCTATGTCGGTCACAGACAGAATTGCTGACACTCTGTGGTTATCGAATATGTACACACATTGGCTGGGAATTGACAGTTCGCTGAGACCTATTTGAGAACTTGAATAAAGTTTAAACATACCGACTTTTGAAGAAATTGGATATACTAGAAGTAGTCACGTAGAGTTAGCATTCTAATGAGGAATCGCGCACTTTGTCATTGCACGTATCTGAGTTCTGCTTTGTTTAACATGTTTCACATGACTATGCAATTGACTGACGGTATGAATTGCAGGCGCCGTCTGGAGCGTCCGCTCATCTTTGGAGACGTGGTCAACTGGCGAAACGAGGACGAGGAGCGCATGTACAACAACTGTGCTGCGATCGCCAAGTTTGAGAGAGGAAAGAAGCTGATAGAAACGAGGGCCCACGACGGAAAACTGCAGGTTTGTCAGCACAATCTCGTTTAGCCAACTAAATTTCGTAGTGAATTTTTCTCTATTTCGTGTATTTTTGTAGGGTAGAGAATAGGGTTTCACGAATTCATTTGCATTTGCACACTGTGCGTTTTGTATGCTGAGGGAGCATTTTGCCGAGTTGAATAAAATACCTGACAGACTATGCTCTCTGCTCTCTCTGTTAAACTATGCTCTCGAGTCTTTATTTTGTGTTAAGCAAATCATAGTAAGAATTTTCAAAGTCTGTGGGTGACTTTTGAAGTTGTTTTTTTTTAAATTTGTCCTCTATTTTGTGCTCAGTTGTATTTTTTCTAGTTCCAACTGGAAGGCGTGATCAACCCTGCAGATCCGGGATACCTGTACTCCTCGTTCTTCCCGAGAATATTAATCCGTAAGGTTTTATCTCCTAATAGGCATTCCATTAAGTGAAAAGTAGAGGTAGATAGATAGCTGTAGACCCCAGCTAGGCTCATTTGAATGTGTTAGAACGGCAGAATGTTACTGCGTTCTATTCTCTTTTTGGAGAAGTGCAGCGATGTCACAAACTAGCCAGTGTGTTTTTGACTTCTAAATTACTTCGAATTTAATCACACTTGTGGTCTATGTGGTTAATATAAGTTTCGCGTTATCCGAATTACATAAATTGTTTATAAAAGTTTTAGCCGACGCTGAGGAGGCACGTCGCGCATTGCCCAACTGTTTCTTCGAATTCTACGTGAATATTTCGGTGAGTTTAAACTTCGACTAAAATCATTTTTCTGTGAAAATTGGCTTACAATTTTTAGTTGATCATTAAACTATTTTGCGGTGGCCACATAATTTTCACCTATAACGCGCGAGGGCTTCCGCGGATTTGCTCAGCATACATTAGTTCTGTACTTCACCTTTCTGCCCCAGGTCCAGGTAGTTTCGTGAATCACTAGTGTGATGTTTTCAACTTGTGTATTTAAGGTTTCGGAGGAAGGGCTCATGTTGTTGGAGTTCGATTCGTTCAGCAAGGTATCCGACTGGGCGGCGCAGGAAAATCTTGGCGCACTGGTCAGTTTCGTTTGCCTGCAGTTGTGCGGGGAACATAATGTTTAAATTTTTCGTTCGTATACGTCTCTTTGCGTTTTTATGATAGTACACGTGTGACAGTCACGTTTATACACTATTCAGTTCTACTACTACTTCAAACGAGGGACGTAGTTCGTTGAGGGGTTTACTTGAACTCGAACCGTTTTCACTGATTAAAACAACACAGATACATTTTTTGTTTTGTGTCTCTGAAATTCTTTCTGTATATCTCAATCTTGTATTCACTGAAATATTTTGGGGTAGAGACTATTTTTTTTTAGTTCTCGGTGATTTTTCCATAGTTCAATTGTTAGAACTGAGCCTTTATCCTTTTATTTGCAGCCGTGGAACCTCAATTCCCGGAAGTACTGCTGTGTCAATCTACCCGACGACTCTGATGACGACTGTCTGCAGTTGGAAGAAACGGACTGCGGAGAACACCCGGTTGGTTAATTTGGTTGGTTGAACAATCACCTGATTAGATAACTAATTTGGCTGACTTGGCACATGTCAAACAGAGGGCGACTTTTTGAATGTTCCATTAAAACATCCATTTTTCTTACAGTCTAGACTTACTACTCTAATTTCAAGAATAGTCGCACTTTGCTGGTGAGAACCTTCTCTCCCATCCTGTTTTAGTTTGGTTCGCCAGACAAAACACCTAAACAAACCAATTTCACGATGACACATCATGATTTCGCACAAAAAAGTCAATTTTCCATAACTTGGACGAAGGAGGAGCTCGTTTTTCGATTTTTGGGCTCATCGAACATCTTCACTATGATTATGGCATTTTGCAGTATTATAAAAGGATGAGTAATCGAAGGAATCTCAATGATTTTCATGTTGAAATGTTGGATTTGCGAGTGTTCAATAATATATTTTCAAGGTTTTTTCTACCGCATCACTGGATGTTCTGTGAAGTTTGTTGTGATAAAAGTTTTCCAGGTGTTGGATTTGTAAAGTAATTTCGAATAAATAATTAACAAACACGGAATGTTTTCAGGATCTGTACGACAAACTGGCGTTGGTAACTGGGGAGAGGGACCTATTTGTGGAGTCGGTGTCCACTCGATTCATGATGCCTCTGCTGCCGAGAAACGGATTCGTCGTCGGTAAGTACTCTTCAGAATACTCTTTTCCTGCTGGTATTCACAATTTAGGTGGTGTTCTGTTCATCTTTAAGTCATACCCTAAATGCTCAGCATTTTGAGAAAAAACCCTGTTTTTGGTCCTAAGATTTGGGCAAACCCCCCCCCACTGTCCGTGTGAGGATAAGTAAATACGTTTTGGTTTATCTTGTTTTTTTAAGAGTTGTTTCTCACAACTCACAAGTGATTGCAGATGGAATACATGCTCAACGTACCCTTGCATAATTGGACTCAGAATACTCTGTCAGTTGCTAGTGAACGATTTTTTTGACTGAAACCAAAGTTTTTGTTGTTTTCAGGACAGTATCATAGTGTACACGCGGTGTACAACCGGTTCGAGGACTGCTACATGGTGACCGAGAGTAGACTGAAGCGATCATTGCAACCAGCTCCCACCGACTCGAACAATAGGGTAACTGTAGAAGAGAGTGGAAAATCAACGTGAAAATGATCTATCTCTGTCAACTACCACTTGCAATTTGGATATATCTCCTAATACGGGTTCTGTCATCAACCGTGCTTGCCACTATTTATTTCAGTGTTTTTCGAGTATGATGAGTGCACACATCAACCAGTAAGGTGTGACTTTTCAAAAAAAAAAACTAGTTTCCAGATCCAAATGCGTGAATCTTCATGATTTTGTCTCAAAAACCAGTGGAACATGTTTACTGAAGTGAGAATGTGATGACGGTTGTGCATTCACACTTTGGAACAGTAGTCCTTTTCTTTATTTGAATAAAAGAATACATAATTTTATATAGGCAATGTCTCTCGATATTAGCGAAAAAGTAGTCCGTTTGTGGCCAATCACCATGTACGTGTTACAGCTGCGTATCACGGTCCGTGCAGTGGATGGTATGCCGGGCCTGTATTGGGACAAGACATATGGCTATCTGGACGACCCGGAAGGAGTCCTGAAAATGGTCCATCTCTCTCAATATGCGAATAGCTCGATCGCGGTTGGTGGTGTGGTTCATTATCATGGAAACCACATAATAGTATATGACTATTTTACAACTGCAACTTTGTTGATTTTTATGGGGTGAAAAACAGCTCGTTTTTCGAGTATTTTGTGGCTACTTGGACAATTTCGCTAGTGTGTGGCTGAAACTGAGGGACTGTTTGTGGAACCTCAAATGTAGCAATCTTCTTTACTCGGGTCTCACTAATTTTCCTGTCTTGTAATTATCACATAATATTGTCAGTTGTGACAGCTCAACATTCACTGGTCGGCACAAACTACTTACGTTTGTAGTAGTGATTATATTCTCTCGAGACATTATAACGTAGTTATGAATAGTTTTTGTTTAATTCATCTCAGTGCTTACGATTATATATAGTTTAGATCAAACTGACCGAGTTTGATTCTTGTCTCTTACTTAACAATTTCCTGTTTCAGGTATCAGTTGTGGACGGCCATCCATCGAGGGGCGGAACAATCCGATTCCGTATCATGGACATATATGGCGACAAGGCACCCAAGATAGCCGGATGGATGAGATCTGCTCCGGTGAGAATTCAAGCTATCCATTGCCACTCGTGTAATTAATTCATCTTATTGTAGAATGTTTTGTAGAGTGTTTGGCTGAGATAATTTGTTTTGATAGTTTATAGCATGTTTAACCGAATTAAGAACTAATGATCCTCTTTTATCACACCTGTAACCCGTATTCACTGCATTATAGAACGTTTATTCGTTTTGCTAGTTTATCTGGTTTTTCACCGAGTCAAGTAGAACGTTTGTAACGTGGAACAAGATGATTTGAATACATTTTAAATCGTCGAAATTATTCTATTTAAGTGTGTATGGTTACTGTGAACCTGTATTTGGCATGATGCCGAACCTCTATGAGCCTATCTTCACTGGTCATTCGTTCCAGATTGAGGTTTCGAAGGCGGTTGGTGTAATGGTAGACGATTGTCGGGGCATCGTTTTCTCCGCGCAGCACCCTGCAATTGAATTTCAGTCAGTTTCAAATCATGTCATTTTTAGCCTGGAGTTATCTGAGTTATGGAGCCAATTTCCTAAATTGTATTGCACATGCTGTCAAAGTTCTCATAGTTTTATTGGATTTGGAGGGACGTTTGCAAATAGAGAAATTTCTGTGTTTGCTCGGGAATAAAGCTGTGGGTGTTTGAATAGTTTCTGTTGACAACCGGCTCGCATTAGCCAGTTAATGGCAGCGTTGAAGCTGTCAATTTTACTTGTACTTTCCATGACGTTGTTTTCAGCTTCGACGAGCCGAGTGGCATGCCTGAACTGGGGACCCATGTGAAGTTCTCTGCAGTTTATACGTCTGATACACAGGTAACTATTTCTCCCGTGACTGCCGTTGCTCACGGTTAGACTGTGAAAACCTGAAAACTAAAAATATAATTTCTCACTTTTAGTTGGCATAATCGTTCTAGCAGGTTTTAATTTTAATCTCATGTAACTGCAATGTTTTTGTTCAGTTCTATGGTTTTCATGCATGTTGTTTTGAGCTCGCGAAAATTTTCATACGGTATACATTCTGATTCTTATTCAAAATATATATTTCAGCGTTTCGTAATCCAAGATTGGCGTCCATTGGTGGAAAAGCAGGCCGTGCGCTGTACGAAGAAAAGGTTGCTGATGTGTTCACCGAAAGAGCAACAGGTCGGTTGGACGAACCTAGGTTGTTATTTGGTAGTCGTTGGGATTTCGGGAGTGTCTTATATTTACCCCTTCCTGTTTTCGCTCAATATTCCATGACCACACTACAAATTGTATACGCGATAGAGGAAAAATACGTCGGCATTGTATTTTCCTCCCATCTCTTACTCTCTCTTTCTCTCTCTCTGTCTCTCCGTTTATCTTTATAGTTTGATAAAAAAAAACTTTGATTGATTCCAGGCTGTTTTCTGTGTAACCGCTCGAGTGCCAGCCGTCAGTAAAAGTTTCAACGAGATGTTGTACTCGGAAGAATTCGGTCTGCTGGACGAGCGAGGCATCATCAAGCACTTGAATAAGACGAAAAAGTTTGTTCATTTTTTTGGTGAATATTGATAATGCTTTTTCTGTATAGCGAAATGCGTATCCCTGTTGGATGCGTAGGATGTGATTTGTCTATCGAGTTTTGATGCAAATAGATGTGACTTTCTAGCATGACAACAGTCTTCCTCCGCTTTTTTTGCTGATGCCAGGAACAGTGAGAGAGGCAGAGGACACCTTTTTCAGAGCAACTTCTTCCGGTCATTGAATATGACAACGTTTTTAAATACGAGTCTCCGGAACAGTCTTCATAAGGAAGTTTCTTTCTCGTTTAGGTATACGGTGTGGGTAACTTTGTCTGTGCCCGATGTCGATTCGCCCCTTCGACCAGCTCGCACGTGTTACCACGTGGTCTCCGTCGGACACACTGAACCGCAGGATAAGGTGAGCGGCAGTTTACAAAGGTTGTCGGAATAGCTACAGAAATATAGGGAACAGTTGTCTATTTTGAAACGAAATAAGGAAGTCTTTAATTTTGAAAAAAACTTTACCTTTTTGAGAGTAGCGCAATATTTCCTGAATTTCAAGGGCTCAACGAAATATAATTTTCGATATTTATAGGTCGCAATCTCTTCGTTCGGATTGGCGACAAGGAATCCAACTCTCGCCCAACCGGAGGTATTTCTTGTTTGGAACTGAGCGGTTTCAATACTAGTTTGATGGTTTTCTCTGACTTTGAAATGCTTTGAATTGAAATGCCGATCATTATAGTTCTTTGAAGTTGTTTGGTCAATTAGTGCCACTCAGATGTTTCTTTTTAGTTATGGGAAAGAAATGTTTTAACAGTCATGCGTCATACCGCAGTAAATTTGTCCGAATAGCCTGAAAAAATATGGGAAACGGGCGTCTTCCACACGAAAAAAGGCATTAATTTTTACGTGTTTCAATGTGGAAACGAACTAATTTACATCGAATAGTCTGACCTTACTGGTTATGGTTTCAGTCCGTTGAAAATGCTGTCCTGAATTTGAAGTATTTTTTATCAATTTTTTTCCTTAGTTATTGAATGAACAATGTTGATATGTGAAAGAAATATGTTTCAGTCCGTGGAAAATGGTGTCCCGAAGACGTCCTCTCGTTTCTCGGCTCCCGCTGCACCAGCTGCCCCCGTCTCTGAGAAGAGAGCGGAAGCGACGGAGACGCAGGAACAACGACCTATTCAGACGAGACCCAACCCTTCCACTGTCAGTTTTGATGCATTTCATAATAATATACATATTTTAAGGTAACTATTTCACCCAAGATTTACTATTGAGAGAGTTGCATAATCACAAACAAGTGAAGTCCGTAGAGGGTGGAGATAGGCTTGGGTTCTTCTCGATTCAGTTCAGTTGTTCGATCGTGGAAATTGTGTTCTAAAGTCTGTATTCTGCCGAAGTTTGTACTAGGAACGGTTTTTTTAATATCATAATCTAAACTGTTTTATGACTTCTCTTTTTGCAGTCTCGATTTTCTACTCCTCGGTCCGAGTATGGGAATGGTACTGGGAATGAGATGCCGCCCAAAAATGGTGAGTTTATGAGAATATTCGAATCATGTAATTTCGTTTTAGCTTTAGTTACTGTGAGTCAACTCAGCTGTGAATGTGAATATTAGACACATACCAGCGCGACTCTTTTCAGGTTTTTTTTTGCATTTAGCTACGGTAAACCTTCAAATTTTGCATTGAAGTTAAACTCATTCTTCCTATCATGCTGAAAAGGTTGTCTGTTTTTCGAATTATTCTGACTATCCGGACAACTTCACTGGAGTATAATAGTATGTAGTGATTAATAATGTAAGAATGTGACAAATGTTCTGTTGATGACCCTCGTTAGTTGCAGCTCGCTTGTTCGGTGCCAGTCGCGGTCGCGACGCAGTAGACAGACATGACGTGGTTCAGGTGTGTCAATCAAATATCGAATAAGTCTGTTGTTCAGATTATCAGAGTATTCCATAGCCAAAACTGAGATTTTTTTTTGCATTCACATATCCCCTTTGTCATTCTAAGTTCGGAATAGCTCTGAATAATTTTTTTAGCCGTCATTAGGAACAATCATTATGAGGGATTGTTCAGTGAGATTCACAATGAAAAAAATCACCTTTCGCAACTATTCCTCTAACTTAGGATAGATTCACAGTCGGTTGTTCAAGCAATTCACCGTGTTTTATAGTGGGAGGAGAATTGTGAGTACCTCAAATTTACCCTTACTTACTTTTTTTCAGTTCATCGCGAATCTTCGACTCACTGTTGATCATCTGAAAACGTGCAAGAAGGCGTGCGATAGTGCCTGTCCCTATCTGGAAAGAATGTCTGCCTACTTACTGGAGGTACGTATTTTGTTACAGACAATGGTTTAGGGCGATGTTTTGGTTAGGACCTGTACTTTATACTTTGGTGTGACTCTAAAACTAAAAAAATATCATAAGAAGAAAAGGTTGATTCTCTTGCATTCATTTGACCTGGAAAAGTTTCATTCCTACTGGAAAGGTGAATTATGCCATGGACCATTTTTTCATTTTGTAATAATTTGTTGTGTTCAGGAAGACGACAGGATCACGAGAGTCGAACAGTCGCACCCGGACCTCTACGCAGAGATGCAACAGCAAATGGGTTTCGATTGATCTCGTCGTTTATGTGATTGTCCCTAGCTATCCTTACTGTGGTTCGGGTCATTTTGTATGTATATTGTGCCTGCCTAGCCTATAGCACTATTGTTTTTTCCCTTATTTTTACCGGTGTGTTTTTAAAGTGTATTTTTACTTGCTGGGAAATTGCCAGAGTTTTCGTTTTGTCTTCAGATTATTTTTTGCTGTATAGCTATTTGAATTTTGTTCCGTTTCCTTTAATAAATCGTCTGTGCGAACTTCTTTTATCTTTATATGTCTGCGGACTGCGGTTATTTTCCGCTCTGTTTTATCTTTTATTCTGCTTTGATTTTTGAAGAAGTATTCGTTATGGGAAGCTTCCGTTGTAATAGTGTACCTGAGGAACAGGACAGGGTTGGTGTACCTAAATTCAGTTTACCATAATATTAAAAACTTGTTTCCAGATAGAAGTTTGGCAGTTAGTATGTCTCAGCCTGCTCCCAGTGATGTCATCCACAACCCACAATGTAGACCGGATCTATGCTCGGAGAATTGTGGATTGCGCACCTATATGATGCGATTAGAGTCAGAGGTGGGAGATACATTGAACATGGCTTTACAACCATGTACCGTACGTTTTTTGTTGCTCTTGTCGTAGTACCACCGGTTAATAGAAAAATCAAAATTAAAAGGGCTGCCGAAGAGCCGAAGACACACTGAGCTGTACTTTTCAATAGCAACTGATGCACCTTATGAGCATACGGTGTACATATTGCATTCAGATTGAACACGCGCTGATTTTTGTTCACCCGGGGTACCTGAAGTAGTATTCCTTACTGTTCACCTTTCACTGTTCCAAGATGCTATTTCAGCATAACCGAGAGCTAGAGACTCCAGATTGTAGAGTGATAGTATTAGTGATTGCAATATAACACAAATTTATAAGGAAATGGATTACAGGTGTATTCCCGTTACCTATGGCATTTCGAGTTGATAACTTCGTTCAGAGTCACATATAGTTGCAAACAAACTTCTTACTGATGTGTGAAATGGGAGTATCTCTACAAGTCTACATGGGTGAATTCTATATCTAACCGGGTTTTTAGGTAACCTAACCTTTTTTTGGTAACCTATTTATCCGGTTACCTCATTAGGTAACCGGTTGGTAACCTAAAATGAAAAACCGGTTACCTGTTTTTCTAACGCAAAACTTGGTTTTTCCCGTTAGTTTGAACGGTAACCGGATTTTAGTTTCAGGTTACTTCCAGGTTACCTACAAGGTAACCTGGAAAAGAGGTTACCAAAAAAGGGTTAGGTTACCTGAAAACCCGGTTAGTTGTAGAATTGGCCGTCTACATGTAATTCCATTTCAGTGTCCTGAAGTTATCTCCCTGATGAAGGCGCACAATCCGGATGTGTTTCGACGTTTCGCCAACTACGTGTTCGACGGAAGCACAGAGGTTGACATGAGAGGTGCTGCCACCAAGTAGCCCCAACCTGAACCAACCAGTATCTATCTCTGACAGTTACTCGGATGTACGGTCTTCTCTTCTGTATGTATGTTTTTTTGGGCGATTTTGTCGCTGGTTTCAGCTTAGCCTGATTAATACCGTGGTAATTCATATGTATGAAGCTCTCTTTTCCTCTGTATGTATGTTTTGAGGCAGTTTTATCGCTCGTTTCAGCTACTACCTTCTTGTGAATTTGTTGGTTTCCTGCCTTTTTCTATTACCGATTATGTTACAGCTCAAAATCTCTCGAGTTTTACTCTGTTATCTACTCTCATTGAAATATATTGTCATTTTCCATATTGGCCACTTGTCTCTTCCTGTCACATGTTTTGCGTTGTAATAGTGAGCGCTTAGGTCAGACGTTACTTTTTCTATGGTTTCTTCACAAT
The DNA here is from genome assembly GCA_964036275.1 of Litoditis marina. Taxonomy (NCBI): domain Eukaryota; kingdom Metazoa; phylum Nematoda; class Chromadorea; order Rhabditida; family Rhabditidae; genus Litoditis; species Litoditis marina. Next base: position 2,059,471 of record OZ038434.1, on the reverse strand, counting down.
GAGCACTTGTTCTGTACACGGTTGTTCATATTTTAACCCCAGCATCTAATGTTTAGCTCATCTTGTACCGTGCGATCCACCTTAACCATTTGTAATCTGAGAATTATTTCCATTTCAATAAAACGATGAGAGCATTTTGTAGTGAAATAGATATAATTTTCCTACAACTGCCGAGAAAACTATCAATCATATACCGGAACTTTCCAGTTGGTGACATACGACAGACGTTTTAGAAGTGAGGTTTTAAGTAAACGACCTTGAACGTAAATTATGGAAACCTTTCGTTTCTGAGCTTCTCATTCGATTAGTGTCACTAATATCGCAGATCAAAGTTCAACTGATGCTTGTCACCAAAGTCAGTCATAAGTAGGCGGAGCTTGCAAGTGTTTCCACCAATCACAGTTGGATTGCGACGTCATTCGAACATAGTTGGGCGAATCTTGTGGAAACTAGATTGTTCCGTCATGCACGTGAGAAGTAATCGCCGCCTAGTTCTTGTTTTCATCTATCACCACAGACGTTTCTCGTCTGCTAGAATTTTGTGTCGTTTTCTTTAGGGTTTAGTTCAGATTCCCCATCTACTCAATGCTTACTTTTTTTTGAGAAATTGGGTTCGCTCCAAAATTTTGTCATCAAAAAGTTAACTAATTTAGTATGAGATATGACATTTGAGATTCTAGCAAAAAATTGCCAGGATTAGTTTTCTAGCCGCCAGCCGGTTGGAAAATATGTTACTATCTATTGACAGTTGTTGAATGCTAGCTGATGTAATCTTACGAGCGCAACTTGTTAGCTTTTCACGTAGTTCTCTCGTATGAATTAGAGTTGATTAATTTCATATATTTGATAATTGTCGTTTTCTCCAGGGAAAAAAGATCTCGACGAAAAGTATGTTACCTAAGTAAAGGTTTGTGCAGTGACGAGTAGTATCAGTCTTTTTTGTGCTATATACTCACACTTTTTCAGAAGAGAATTCACTCCAGCTCACCGAATTATCTACGTGTTTCGAGAAATACACACAGTTCTCGTGAGTAAGATGAAAAACTAAGTTATCTAGATCCTGGAGACTTTTAGGTGTATGATTGACGGTGAAATCATGAAGCAGTTTCGCCAAGGGCCAAGATCTCAGACTATCGATGACGTACAATTATAATAGTTACCAATGAGATTGATGAAAATAAAAGGAATATTTAGATTAGTCTACTATGAGTTTCAAAGTGAAAAATCGTAATACTCATGTAACAGGTACCGTAACCCAATCGTTGTTCATCTTGGCTTCGTCACTCATCTTCCGTTGTTACCCAAACAACCTAGACGAATTCGGATAGGTGAGTGCTTTCTGAATAGCTAACATAAACTGCTTAGGAACACCACTTGGAAAAACAAAACGATAACTATAGTGCTTGCCAAATTTATAAATTTCTGTCGCTTGCCGGAATCGAACCTGCGAGCAAAACTTTCGTAGAAGGGCACAAACCACTGCGCGTAGATAACCGGCGAGCTTTGGAATCGAATACATGTGCGTATACAGCGGAAAGTGAGCTATACAGTACCCTCCCGCCTTTCCGTTGGCCACGACTATAGGAACACCACTTGGAAAGACGTAACTAGGCGTTACTTCAGAGATAAAGCCTTTGCTGAAGTTTGTAGTTTGATCTCGAGATATGTGAAAGCTCACGAGTTTGCCCGGAAAGGACGAGATCAATCTTCAAACAAAGCAGGGCAGGCGGATAGGGCTACAGACACCATATAGGCTTGCTTCAAAAAGGTAAAAAAAATCCACTCCAAGAACTCTTGTGTCAATGACTTTTTTCAATCGCATCGCAGCAGCAATGGCCCAATCTGTACCTCCCGGAGACATCAACACCCAGCCTGGCACGAAGATCGTCTTCAACGCCCCCTACGATGACAAGCACACCTACCACATCAAGATCACCAACACGTCTGCTCGCCGTATCGGATGGGCCATCAAGACGACCAACATGAAGCGTCTTGGTGTTGACCCCGGAAGCGGAGTTCTTGACCCCAAGGAGGCCATCCTCATGGCTGTGTCTTGCGACGCCTTCGCCTACGGACAGGAGGACACCAACAACGACCGTATCACCATCGAGTGGACCAACACCCCCGATGGAGCTGCCAAGCAGTTCCGCAGGGAATGGTTCCAGGGAGACGGAATGGTCCGCAGAAAATACCTCCCCATCAAGTACAACCCTTGAATGACCTTGTTTTTCTTTTCGAAACAATTAAAACAGATGATTCAAGTTTGAAAGGCGAGCGATCTCGGAATTTTGCTTTGTGGAGCAGTTAACACGACCTGGTTGATTTTCATGAAAACGAATGAATATTAGTATAAAAAACGAGTGTAAAGAAAGTAAAGATTAGTTTTGGATAAATATGTACAAGAAATATAAAAGAAGTCCAATAAAACTATTTTGAGGGAAACTCTAATCTCGCTCGGTTTAGAATTTCAAAAAAAGGATACCTAGTTTTTGGTTGTCGGAAGAAAACTTCTGACTGCGACTCACAATAATCTAGCTTATACTCCGTTGTTTTCAAGAGAAGCGAGATTAGCATTTTCCTCAAAATATTTTTATTGGACTTCTTTTATATTTCTTGTACATATTTATCCAAAACTAATCTTTACTTTCTTTACACTCGTTTTTTATACTAATTGAACTTTTTTTCTATGGTTACGAACTAACGGTCATTTTTGATAAAAAATAATATTTTTGAACAATAAGCTAAACAAGGAATGTTATGTTTTTCTATTAGAGTTTTAAACCGTGCCGTAGTGCAGAACGTTTGGTGTAGTTGTAACCTCGTTCAAGTGATAGCAAATTTTCCACTCTAGACTCCAGGCAGGAATCGAACCGTCGTTCGCCGTGCGTGAATAGAGCGTTTATCCAATCCGCCAATCAGACATGTGAATAGGAGTGAAAACCAAGCTGTACCCGCCTGTCATGAGTTCTTCATTGGAAAACGTCTTCCTACTACACGTTCAACTCTTCTTTCATTTTTATTTTCACGAAACCGGTCTATCCATGATTTTTTGCGAGACCATTTTCGGCTCTCTCACACGTAATATTCAAATTTCAGACATACCTGGAAAATACGTATACCCCAACTTTTTAAGAGCTTTTCAAAAATGTAAGTATTTTTCGAATGAGTTAATTTTGTGCGAAACTATGCCGAGATTTGAGGAGGCGGACACTTTTGTCGCCGGCGCCGCCGCCCCGCACGGAAGCCATTTTTGCGAGACGTTGGGCCCTCTAACTCCTCTCAATAAATTCTACTTGGAACATAAACTTAGTATCTTGTAGACGTGTTGCCCTTCAGTGATTCATGCAAAAATCTAAGAAAATGGTCGACGTACTTTGAAGAAAATTGTAATAATCTGTTTTGTAATGTCTGCAGACCTTTGAACAAAAACTAATCTGCGCAGCGCTCCGCGCTGCGCACGATTAAGAAATATCTTTGGCTCACTACTTATTGTGTGTCTAAGAAATGTGTCGTTCTTTCCAGGACCCAACAGCCGGATCAGGCCTTTAAATCCGATCACATTGCCTAAATTTGTGGTGGCGTCATAAAATGGCGTCTTTCGTCGTGGTTCCAGCAGCTATAATCGCCTTGGCAGTTCCCTTCTTTGCGCTCAAAGAAGTTCTCGAGAAAAGGTACGACCGTGTTCGTCCTTATCTGAGAAACCATTCGTGTCTGGTTAGCAACACATGCTGAATACAGAGAGACCAATGGGGAATCAGACAGACAAAATAGGCTATGTTTGAGCCACACTCTCTTCTTCTAAGAATTCACTTTGTACTGGGAATGGACTGAGTCGGATCCGCTCCGGATACGAGCTATGAAGAGCTATGAAACTCGATTCAACGGAATATCGATTTACGCCAGTATGGTTTATCGATGAACACTGCAATTCAACCCATTCTCACTAAAAACACAACCAAGGAAACAAGTCTTTCGTTTCAGGACGAAGCGCAACTTCAGAAAACATCTGAAGAGGAGAACTGCGTGCAGTGAGTTTGAAGAACAAAAATAACCTCATGCCACTTTCAGCTTCTGAACGAAATCCATTTTCAGTCAGAATCAGAGGCTTTATTTGCAAAATGGAAACTAGAAGGAAAACATTGGTCGTTTTGCTTGTTCGACTACGAGCGACCCCTTCCACAAGAAACTGATGAATACTGGTATTAAATAAAATTGAAGCCTTTGTTCCCTACTTACTCGAAGTTGCTTTTGAACTAGAATGAACAGAGAAAAACAGTACTTGTTGTTAAGGAGTGAATTTCGGGCCTGCCGAAAGAGCAGCTACCACTGGCTTCGGTAGCCGTCTCACCCCTCGAGTCAACAATTGCTTCGGTGGAGAAAAGCTACAGGTAACCGAGCAAAATTTACTACATAGATGTGTTTCGGTAGTCTCTTTGATGGAACATGTTTCTCATTATCAACGTGTTACATAGAGTGCGACAAAATCTTCGTTGTAACTTTATCACGCCATTGTTTTTGAATTTGAGTTTCGAATGCATCGGGTAAAACTACAAACATAGCGCGATATGGAAACATACTTGGTATAGGTTTACTTCAAAAAGAAGGAAGTCTATACCGGGGTAGGACTTTACACTAAAATCAAACTACAAACCGAGATCAAAATACAAATACACGGAACAAAGTGGCCGCGTTCCCCTGCTGCACCAAATTCTGCCGTATTCGATAGAATTCTAATCATAGCATTTAACTCACCTCCCTCTTTGAACACAGCAAAATTATACCTATAGTTCATTGTTCATATAATTTTGAAACAAAAACATGTGTATTCCAGTCTGTACCACCAACCTACGACGATATTTTCCACTCACCTCCACCCTATTATGGAAATGAGGTAGCGGATTTTTGAACTTAATCATCCTTTCACAATATACTGTTGATATATCCATATTGTTTTTGTTGTTATTTTATAACTTCTATGCTTCTTGTACGAGCCTATGTTATGAATATGTATATCAATAAACTGAGATTATTTCTAGTCTTGTACTGACAAAAATTGTTCAGTGTCGATCATCGAAAAAGCATATATTCATTATAATCTGTTTTCATAATCTCTATACCCGTGCAAAAGACATATAAACAGCTATAACTCTATCTGAGCTAGAAAGGTATTCATGAAGTAGGCATCTTTCTCGATCGAATCAATATCTTCCTCAACTGGGACAGGGTCTGAAATAAGAAAACGATTCAAGCAATAGTTAGCGAGTGATTTTACTGTTAGTCAATCGCACAGTCACGTGAAACATATTAAACACAGCAGAACTCAAAAACGCGCAATGACAAACAAACGATTCATCATTAAGAATGCTAATTATACGCGAATATTCAATTTACTTCTAGTGTATTCAGAAATACATCCGAATTGAAAAAAAAACCTGTGGAACCTCCAATTTCACCATTTAATAGTATCACTGAACGAATCAAGGAATCTTAGGATTCTACAAAGTTTTTTGAGTTCAACAATGTGTAACAGTCAAAAAAGGGTGAAATTTACACACAAACTAGATTTAAAGTGGGCTTTTGAAATCAAGAAACTAACCTTCGAATAGATCGCAAAATCGATACCGCGAAGTATCGACCGATTGTTTGATCCATCGACTTTTTGTGACGTCATCGATTGTGTGGCGGAACAATTGATTGAAATGGAGACAGCCACGCAGAAGCTGCTCAAGTTCTGGACAATTGCAACCTTTTTCAAATGTTTTCGGTCAAAGAAAAAAGAGTTTAAAGAAGAAAAAGAGTTTCAAAAGAGATTGGTAATGTAATGAAAACAATGTTACAGTTGTAAAACGACGCAATGTAGTGAATTCGAGTGGGCATTTCACGTTTGGAGCACAAATCTGTTACTCTGTGTTAATTTGGTGAAAAGTGAGAAAAACTCTCCAACTATAACCTCTCAGATACATCGCGAGCTTGTGTTACTGATATAACAATTGTTTTTAGATCACATTACTTACCAATACTTATATTGATGGGGAACTGTAGATTGTGGTTCAATGTGTCTTCTTCGGTTAGGAATGGGACATTGGAGTGAACTAGGGTATAGAGGAGCACACCCAGGGACCATATCTCCTGCTCGGGACCTCGATATCTGAATGAATGAACTGAATGGATTGACCAATCTTAGCTGTAGTTTGATTTTGATACACAGCATAACTTCATGAATGAAGCCCAAAGAGCAAAAGGGTCAAACCACAAACACAGTGGGATAGAGCAAAATACAACGTATGGACTTGCTCTGGGAAGAGCAAACCTACTATTCAAGCAAGGCGTATGATACCATAAACAAGAATACAAATCGAGGAAAGTCAAAGACTACATTGTAATTTTGATAGAAAACGTTGTGTATCAAATGCAACATCGATGACATTCAACTTCCTAGGAAGTCATGAACTTAAAGGAATATTTGAAATCTCTCGGCCTCTCTCTCTATCTCTCTTTTTCTCTTTCTCTAACTCTCAAAGGGTAGTTTCGTTTCCGAAATCTTGGTCAATAAAACCCACATTTCTCTTCTCAGAATTTCCGGACTGGCATTTTGAACAGATCCACTGAACGTCGAAAATGCAATTCCTGGTCCGAAAAAGGCAGCCGATCCGAAATCAATCAATACGCCTAAAATCCATCGGAATGTTCACAAGCAGTACATCGAGGTGAAAGACGTGCAATTTCGTTCTTTTCATAATTTTCCATCACACAAAAATTACATACATCAAAAACATATTTCTCTGTTTTCGCTCCACAACCCGAATACAACGTTGTACTGATAAAAGTTCATAAACTGTTCTGTGTATGTTAGATCGAACAACAACTGAAAATCTAGCAGAGGAAAACGTGTGCTTTGAAGTTTTAGTCTGATATAACGTCTTTTCACAATTAAAAGTAAGCTTACAATTAAAATTTCTATCTATAATAATGTTTTCGTCCTTGATATCCCTGTGAACAATCGATAAGGTGTGTAGATGGGCTACCGCGGAAACAATCTGGAATGAAACACTAAAAAAATAAATAGCCTTAATGATGGATATGTGTACTCTGTTTCACCAGTCGATGTCCTTCTACAGTAATCCGCCCAACATTCAGGAGGCTTTTTCTTGAGAGCAATTTATTATTTTGTTTTCAAACTTGCAGAGTTTGTATTAGTAAAGGTGCAGAAGACACTACCAAAATTTGGAATAAATCCAAAAACGCCAACATATAGTTCGTTTCATTCCCACTGAGACTCGTTCGTACCTGCCAAGGTTACGATGACTATTTCTTAGAGCAAACATAAGTATTCTGAGGAATCTGAGGACAATTTTCATTCACGTGTTCTCGCGAAACTAAAAAACGCCTACACAGATTTGAAGTTTTTCGATAAAGTCCAAAGTGAAGAAAACGACCCGGCAATATTTATTGGCACCCTGCCAAGTCTCAGTAGGAATAGGAATTAACGGAACTATACCAAGCTCTAGAAAAGAAAAGTATGCACTAAAAGAGTCTTCGTGACCTACCTGTCTGAAAATGTGAGAAGTCAATAACTCGTCATTGATTGGTCGTCGATCGATAAACTCGAAAAGATCGATACCATTCGGACGTTTCTCGGTGACGATGGCATAGTGGGTGGGAGATTCAAAAACGTCGATCAACTGAAAAAACTTTTTCGCCTTGTTGACTGCAAAACGATATGAAAAGAGCAAACAACATCTGTGTATAGGAACATTTTGAAAAAAATGAAGAAATTCTGTGGAGAAAACTATTCGATTTGCTTCCCTCCTCACACATACTACACATCAGAACTACTACTACATACTACAATGTTACTGTGAGATATTTTTAAAGAATCAGAAAAAGTTCACAGTAAGGTAAATAAATAGGTGACTGGTTGCGCGTGAGCGCTATATTCTGTTTTTTTGAGAAACAATTCCAATCGGAACCTTCAAAATGATGTAATTATCCACAACTAGGTATACCTTTATAATGTTCGAGTGCTTCAATGTTTCCAGAAGATGGATTTCCATTGGTACAAAATGATCTTTGATCTTTGTACTTCGAACCCAGTCTCCCATTATCTCATCCTTCGCTATGAAGTTTGTGACAGTCTGAAATGGTTTGAGTGACACTTCTTCAACCTCGAAACTGCTCAGGCCTCTCTTTTTTTCACTTTCTCTACTTCTATCCCTTGTTCATTTGCTCCCTATCTACCCTCTCCCTTCTCTCTCTATCTATCTCCTCTCTTCCCCCTCTTCTCTCTCTTTCTTCCTCTCCCTCGCCATCTCTCTCTTACCTCCTCTCCATCCCTCTTCCTTCTACTCAGAACCACCCTACCATACCCTCCCTCTCCTATGACGTCACCAGTTTCATAGGTTCCACTGAATTCTCCACAAAATGACGTCATACACATATACTGGAATGAGTTGTTCGGTACTGTAAAATTAACTAGAACACGTATGCTAACCGAGATATTCATACATATTAGTTGTAGTTTGATCTCAGAATGAGCCCTAATTCAGGAAGTTTGACCGAAAAGCAACGAGATCAAACTACAAACACAATTGGAGGAACATACACATTATTTGCCTGTTTTGAAAAGAGTAAACCCTGTAACAGGGTTCCCACCTAACCACAGGAACCACAGACAGGAGAAAAAAAAGTTTTTTTCATAATAGTTAAGTTGTGAAATAACATATATCAAGTAACCGAAAACTGAGAATGTAGGACACTAAACTAATGGATTGGTTATTATAGTTATCACATTCGTGTTGAATATCTAGATTTCAAATAAGAAATGGTTGGTTTTGGAAGTTCTACTACTCGAAAGAAGACTTATGCTCAATGCAGATCAAATTGTTCATCAAATAATGAATTACTAGAACAAATTTTTATACATCGGCGACTTAGATTGATTTAAGTAATTAAGTTTTATGCTACGGATTATGGTGACAACATGCAGAAAACAAGGCAAGCAAAAGAAAATAGCAAGAAGTCTAGAACATTTTCATTTTTTTCGTTATGATTTCAAAAAATATATCGATTGAAATTGCATTATGTTCGGTCAACAATACAAACTTCTGTCAGTCTCCGATTTGACGTAATACGACGTGTATAAATGCAAATTTGCCGCAAAATGTTGCGGCGATTGAGAAACATGGAAGTGTGAAAAAGAGAGATGATAGAGAACAATAATTATCGCTAAAACATTCAGTACAAACTGCAAAATAATTTTGTATGTCTCTCCACAAGGTTTGTAGTTTGAATCAGTCTCATTTTTTGTCAGTCTCTTTTTTTTTCCATTTCACTTTCATTTCATTTCAGAAACTAAGCGAAAGTATATAAATTTACTAAGTGTGATTTTTTCTTTTGATGAATTTACTATTGATATTATATAAATTGAGTTATAATAGTGGTATAAATGAAAATATAATGATTTTGACTGATATGAATGGAATTTGTGTGGAGAGCAAATCGGGTTCAGTCACTTCTAATCGCATTTTATGAGCTGTTCCCTGTTCATAACAATGACTCGACAGTCAGAAAACTGTTTTTATTAAAATGACTAATCTTTCGATGAAACTATCTAGAGAAGAAAATCGATACGAATTATTACATTTCTAAAACGTCGGATAGTAGAAGATTGTAAAGATTACTAGTTCATCAATTTTTATACTAGCGGAAAGTTGGGAAACAGAGTGATAAAAAGCCAGAACATCGAGAGAAAGCAAGAAAAAAAGTTCACTGATGAGTGTACTAGTGAGTGATACATGGATTGCCATAACAACCATCAAAACATGATAAAGAGAATCCCTAAAAATAACTCCAGCGCTTTTTGTAGGATTAATGAAGTGAAGAATAAAATGTTTCCAATACATAAAACTGTTCACGTGGCTCAAATTAAGCTTTGAAAATATGAATCAGACCATATTTTGTAAAAGACGTGCACACTGCACAACTGCAGCACAGGTATCCTCCAATGACCCTATATCAAATAAGGCTGTCTGAAAAACTTCGAGGAAAACAGATTCTGTCACAACTTGTTATCATTTTCTCTCGCCAGGGTCAGTTTTTGTTCTAGATGTGAAAAGTTACCAAAATTAAAAGTTGATATTCATTTGCTCCAAAAATTTCATCTACCGTTTTAAGAAAGAAAGAAATTTGTATTCAAACTCTTAGAGAAGCCGCCCCAGAGAACGCCGCCCCAGAGAACGAACAACACCATAATAGAACACACAGTGATAAGGGAGAACTACTTGGTATTGTATTGTATACTATACTAAACTTGTAAAGCACAAGAGAAACTTATATATCTAACCTAAAGTAGTACCCTGATTTCCTATTCACTAAAGATTTGCGGCAGAATGTTTTCCTGCATACATTACAGCATGTATTTGAGTAAGTCGATAAATAAGTGATAAAACTATTCGCGTGAATATCAGAAAGCAGAACGGTGAGAAAATCTTGCAAATTATCCTGAAAAAGAAGAAAAATTACGATTTCGATTTAAAAGTTTATAAAAACGGAGTTTTTCTATTCAGAGTTCCGCCAGTACGACGTCATGGCTCGTAATTAGTATTGAATTGCATTATTGCAGAACCGCTACGCAAATAAATAGAGATATGGAATGTGGGCTCGAATTACTCATGTGTTCACTCTACGAAATAAACTGAGTAAGATTAAGGTATAGTTCTAGCCCAATGAATGATATATTATACTTTATTATGACAATGAATTATACTTATATTATACTTTATACGTTATTACATTATACCAATGAATGATATTATACTTTATGATGACAATGAATAACATTATACTTCATACATGCTAATTCATGCTTTGTACCAACAGGTATACTGGGTACTGTAATAGTTCACGAGTATTTGAAACAGAGCAGAATTGGGCCAAATTTTTAGTTAGAACCCTAGACGAGACAGATATTTAATATTCCTGTATTTTCTTAAAAGGTAAGTGGAGTATTTTTTCTCAAAAATAACCACTACACATTGGTAAAAGGGTATTAGCAACGTGACATTGTCGTAAGCGCCAAACGAAAAATGGTGGTGCTCAAAACTTCTTAACAAAAAGCTTTCGTAATTGATTTTCCAACAAGTTCAAAATCAATAGGAAGACAAAGAGACTCCTGCGGAATTCGGTTCCAAATCAGAATTGAGCGACTTTTTAGCGGATCTACCGCGTATTTTATCCAATTTAGATCTGTTCGGACAAAAGATGGAAAGATAAGGCTTGACAGCCGGAATTCAATAAGAGCACAGAAGAAAGCACGAGAAACTCAGGAATAACGGTAGGTGTACGTCATTTGACGAAGTATTTGTTGTTGTACTTCTTACAAATACATAATTAGCCAAAATGCCAAGAAGAGTTATGAACTATGTGACCACCAATCCATAATTGTTTCACACAAAAAGCAAGCAAACAACGAGTGAAAATCAGTACTTTAATCGTAATAAATGTGTGCAACACTGACAAACTTGAAAACGTGAACTATTTTAAATTTAGCCACGCCCACTATGACGGAAATATGGAAAACTCGTGTGCCAAGTTGAATACACTCATATTTTCTTTGAATGCAGCGTATCGTCAACATGCCACATGGGCTGTTAATAAGTTTATAAGGTTGTCAACCTCTCACATTCGAGGATCAGAGAACGACTAGAGAGTTCGGAAACGGAGAGACGCAGAACACTTTTAAGAGTAGAGTATGTCATTCTAAATGCTTTTGGGCAGAAAAATCTCACATTATCTAGGTCAGGTGACCAAAAATATTGACGAACAATAGTTGGGTCGTTAGGCTTCTCATCAAAATAACAAAGGTGAATTGAAGATTTAAGAGTCGTTTGATCTAACTGTGATGGGTGGGGCCAAATAAATATGTTTAAGACGTTAGGATCGTAGGATCGTAAGCGGACATGAATAAGATCCTACCTTACTTTACCAGTTCAAATATACCGTTAACAGGATTTTTACGATTTGTTATTCAGGTGAGCAGAATTTTATAATTCATCCTTTCATCCAAATTAAAACAAGTGAAATTGAAACTAGGAAAAAAGTTAATACACAAATGATTAAATGAACTAAACGTAATACATACTACGGCTTTTCTATATTTAACCTGATCCGTAAAGGTTTTGATTGAAGAAGTACATAAAGAATAAACGCGGTGGGTGATCTAGCTTCCGCGCCAAAGATGATGAGAAAAGATATGCAACCAGTGGCGATCCTGGAAAACTGAACTGCTCAAGATAATGCGAATGAAAGGTTAGATTTATGGCCCAAGGCGCAAATCGAACCTTGGATCTGATTAATTCGTTTTACTTATCACTAAATTAAAAACATACTAAGAGATATTTTAGTTCGGATGAGTATAGCAGTAGGACTGATAACGTATGTTATACTTTCCTATTACTCGAACTTTCAAAGTTTAAAACGTAAAGAAGAAAGGAGATAATGAGAAGAGATACAACAACATCAGATTCCAAATTATCTCACTAGACGTCAAAAGGACTGAAAGTGTCCATTTCTTATGTAATCGTGCAAAAACCTATGAAAGCGAGTATAGTTGATGAGTATTTTAATGTGGTCATTGCTGTAGAACGGTTTGCGGCACCAAACAGGTGTCGCCACACAGGAGTGGACACTTGTTTGAAGAAGAAAAAAGTCCGGGAAGCGAACATCCTCCTTTAATCGATATGTTTGTTTAATCTGCTTTATTTAAAAAACCGATACCAGTGATATATTCATTTATCAAGAGTTAAATTCATCAAACTAGTTACTTTTGTTTGTTTCCTACTTCCCTCTGGTGTTACTGTCATTGTCATGGGCTTGAAATTTTTTTCACTAAAATTATTTCCCAAAACAGTGTTTCAGCAATAAAAAACTGTCCACATTGAGTGAAGTGGTCAGTATTAGGAATATGAATAATAATCAACAATCAAATGATATAAATGGAGATAAGGGGATGTTCTCTGCGGGAGACACTTATGATTGACGGAGAACTGATTGATTGGGATGGAAACTTATTATCAACGAGGGCTGGGGAAAGAGAAAGAGAGGAGAGTTGAAGGGAGCGAGAGAAAAAGAAAGAGAGTAGGAGAGAAAGAAAAGATGGAGAGAGTTGAAGGGAGTGAGAGAAAAAGAAAGAGAGTAAGAGAGGAAGAAAAGAGAGAGAGAGAGAGAGACACAGAGAGAGAGAGATAAAGAGTGCGGAAAAAAAGAGAGTGAATGAAAGAAGGAGAGATCTAGGGAGGGGGGGGGAGATTAGAAGTTTGAATATGGATGTGATGGACAGATAGTGAGAGACAGAGGAAGGGAGAGAGAGGAAGAAAAAAAAAGAGAGGAAGAGGGAGAGAGAGGGAAAGATGTTGCGGGTGGGGGGGGGGGGGGGTGAGAAGTTTTATATGCGCAAAAAGAAATAGAAAACAGAAAATCAGAAACACAAAAAGAAAGACGAATCAGTGATTGAGTTATAGAAAGAACTGTTGAAAAGTGGGTGCTGAGAGCCGTCAACCCGAGCACCAGGTGTTTTCTTTTTTCTCTTTTTTGCCATCGAAACCAACTGGTTGCTCGGCTGTAACATCATGTGGTAGGATAATGGAAATGAAAATAAAAACAAAAGGAGAGGAGAACAAATAAGAAAGAAGGGAAAATAAAAGTTTTGGGATAGAGGCGTGGAAGCGAAACCTTAGCACTTTCTCTTTCTATGTTCTCGTTTTTCAAAATTGTATACTATAGCTGAAGTTCTTTTTTATTTGAGTTTACAAAAACCTAGACCTAGGGTGATAGTGATTAAAACATCCTACGACGTGAAAATATATTGAAAATAAAGTTTTTTTATTATAAATTCAGACTATAGAAGCTAGGGTCGCAAACTATTCACTAGACATTTAGCTTTAAACATTCTATTCGCGAATAAACATTCTATTCTATTCTATTCTATTCTATACTGAAATCAAAAACCAGCCCTGCGGCTAGTCAAACTCAATTAGCGAAAGAGAGAACAGAGGGGAAGAAAGAGAGATAGAAAGAGAAAATACTGAGAAAGAAGAGATATAGTGAAAAGTGAAAGAGAGAGAGAGAAGAGAGCAATAGAGAGTGAGAGAGATGAGTAGAGAAAATGACAGAGAACGTAGAAAAGATACAGAAGAGAGAGAGAGAGAGGGGGGGGGGGGGAGATATTGGACGAACTTTGGGAAATTAAAAAAAAAGTGAAAGTGTGTAGTGAAAATCAGAGAAGAGAAGGAAATCTAGTTTCAATGCGAACACAAAATAAGGTGACTAATGTATTGAATAGGGGAGAAGGTGGTATTGTTGTAGTAATAAGACGGCGACCACGCATAAACACGCGTGGAATGAAAAAGAGAGTGGGAGAGAAAGAGAGAGGAAGAGAGAGAAAGAAGGGGAGAGAGAAAAGCTAAAAGGAAAAGAGAAGAGAAAGAAGAAGGAGAGACAAATGAAGATAGCGAGAACGAGAGGGAGAGGGAGAGGAAGAGAAGAGAGAGAGAGTAAGAAAGATAGTGAAGGATTGATGGAGAAATGAAAACAAAAAGAAAGAGAGGAAATAGAGATATGTAGAAAGGGCGAGATAAAGAGGAAACGAAAGAGGAGAAAGAATGCGTGATAAAGATGAATCAGAGGGGGAGAAAGAGTATGAGAATTTCTTTGATTGCAAAGCCTGACACGCAAAACCTCCGAACTCTGCCGCTTTACATTGATTTCATGCATAATTGCGGTTTGGGTGACTCATTTGTGGGTATTTCGCAATCAAAAAAGGAGAGGCAAGTACGATGCCAGTAAAAATATATGACATTCATGAAAGTGTTTTCTTTACCAAAAGTTACAATATTTGAAATGAACAAAAACGTTTCTCCGATGTTTTCAATTGATGATCAGAGCGGGGTGCAAGTGGAATAGTATCAAGTCACCAATATTAATAAACAAAAGAATTTAATCTTAATAATTGTAGTATGAAATTACTAAGAAAGGTAATTTTTGATGGAAGTGGATTTCGGGGCGATTCAGTTTCGTTGAAAACACACAAATATCCATAAATTTGTTTTAACTAGCTGTGTAAACCATGAATATGCAGAGGGAGTAAGATATACTGCAACTACCCGTTCACTTTCCTAGTGCCGTTTCTTTTTGTACGTAACTGCACTGATGAGTAACGTTTGTTTCTTCGAACAAAAAACACTCCGATTCCGCGCAATACCTGGAACCGTAGCAAAGTCTCATGAAAAGGTCATCTTTAAATTGAAGTAAATGGTCAGTTCTGATAATGTAGACTATGCCTAAACATGGAAATTTGACAACTATTGGGCCATAACGTGATCAGTTCTTCGACTGAGCTGAGCTCCCCATTTGCATGACTTTTTTGTAAGTGCCTAAGGGAGGTGAGCAACGTTAAAACAGACGAAATATATATTTTCTGCTAAGCCAAAGTTGCTATTTTCTGTCTGATTGCCGGAAACTATTGAAGGTAACCCCGCGTCAATTATACATGAATAGATGTTTTCGAGGAGCTTGAACAAGAAAAATGTATTGTTGACAGTTTAGTGAGCATTCTATCTCTTCTTTTCTCCTGTCTCCTCCTATTTTTATCTATTTCTTTCTCTCAGCCTCTCTCTCTTTCCCTCTCTCTCTCTCTCTCTCTCTCTCTCTCTCTCTCTCTCTCGCTCTCTCTTCGCTGAAACGGGGCCAATCCATTGATATATCCCAAATCCAGTCTCATCCCGTACAACAGTCTGGCCGACCACTTATTATGTCTCTTGTTTCAAACTTTCATCTCTCAACAGAAGTTTCTGCCAACTTCATACATCATGTTTCATACTTTACGAGAAACATCTCTTCTAGAAAATGTAACAAAAGGACCTCAGTTTATTTACAAAATCATCGAGGTAATTCTCCATGACATGTTAAGGTTGTTTTCTTCTCTCTTTTTTCTATTTCTCTCTCTCTAAACGTATTTTCACGAAGTCGCTGAAAAGTTGGTAAATTTCAGAGTTTTTCACATCTCAATGTTGGTTTCTCTCATTTCGGACGTGTTTTCCATCTTTCGTGACTCCGTGAGCGAAATTCTGCAGGGCGATGTCATTTTACACACAAAATACTACGATTCCGAGACGAAAGAATTGAGATTCTGAAATAAAATCGATAAACATTAATTGCTTCGAAGATATAAATATTATTATTCACAAGTGTTTTTTGTGACAGTGTAATCAACCCTATTAATTTATTGATTTATGATAAATGTTCATAACACAACAGGAAAACCATAGTAGGAAAAAACTACTAGAGTAAAATTGAAAAAGAAACAAACTGAAAGTTGTGTAATCAATCTGTGGGAGACTGGATAGAAATGAACAAGACAGGGTAAACCTAACTTGTTTCCCCTCTTCATCTCAACTATAGGGGCCTATACATGCAGAGGTGTAGTTTGATCACGAAACACGCTGCCATTCACCAAACTTCACTGAAAAGCAACATGATCAAACTACGAACACAGCATTTTGACGCAATACACACCGGGTGGATTTCGAAAGGGGGAACCTGTGAAGTTGAAGGACTCTCATAATTTCAACAGAACTTGAAAGAAAATGTGACCATTGTGTTGTCTGGTATTTAAAAACGTGAAATTTCTGTCACCGAAGAAAGCAGAAAAATAACTCAGTCAGTTCAAGAAGGTAAGATGAACGAACGTAATCTGAAAAGCCAGTTCGAGATACTGAACAGCGGAAAAAACTATAGGGCTGTACTTGAGAGCATGTGTGAGCTGTGGAACGACTATAGGAAGTGAGAATGTCTATGTCATAAGTTGATCTGCATTCACAGAAAGTTTTCGAATTCTGAACAAAATATCGAGGATCAATCTATGAATACAAGTTCAGGGCTAGATGTACAGTACCCCGCCGCCATTCTATGAGCGGCGCCAACATTAAAGCCCAACTAGCGCTCCTGCAACCACTCACAACAACTTCTCCAGACTGCCAGACAGCACTCTACGACGTGTTTCGTCATACGTTTTTGATAATTCTAACATGTTATCACGTGTTTCGGTGCTCTACCGGGCAATGGGCTGTTCTTCATTTTATTAAATTCTCTACTCGTAACAGGTCGACTTGCCAACTTCTTCTCGTTCAGGTTTGTCTACCACATTTATCCCAACCGAGCTTGAAACAAGTATTACGGTGTCTCCGAGTTCTTGCTGTGTAAATACTGAGAAAACACAGATTTACCACTGTCATCATCGAATCGTCAGAAACCAACCGCCAGTTATATCTCTTTGGTTACCATCGATAGACTAACTTTAAACAGTTCCACAATTTAGTTATAGAAGGTTAGTTTTCGTGAAACTTTACCCGATTTCCAGATGATGCTTCGTGTATTGTATGTGAGCCTTATCATAATAACAGGAGCCATGGTTGTTTTCTGCAAGGTAAGTTGAATACGAATATTATAGTCTTGAGGAAACATTGGAGCCTCCCCGCACTGGTCCACGCCCGTGTCACTTCAGCCCATTTTCCAACTCTATCCAAAAACACCCTTTAATACATTGAAAAGTAGCATATTAGTAGCCCAAATCGCGCGCAGCGCGAAGCGCTGTGCGTGATTTGTCTGTGGTCCGGCTAATGCGCGCCTTCATTTTTTTAGTTTTCTCATAAAAAGGCTCAAATTTGCAAAACAAAACTTTTAATGAATTGGGACTTTTCTACAGCATATTTGCAAGTTGTGTATCAAATTTCAACGAAATCGGTTAAGTTTGAGCCGAGTTATGACGTTTTCGCTTCATCCAGAGCGCCAACTTCCGTCGTGTGTCCTTCCTTCCTTCCTTCCGTCATGGCGTGCTGTGGTGCTATCTCTGTCGCAACTTAACAGATTTGGCTGAAATTTGGAGTGGTGATAGAACTCTTACAGAAACTAAATGACTGCAAACATTTTTAGGAAAAAAATAATTGTTCACCAAGTTACGACCTTTTGAAATTAATGTCTCTGCGTCTCTCCATTCAGTGCACTCTCTCGCTTTCTCTGTCAGGTCGGTTAATCAGACTCACAAACTGTCTTGTAACCTAAGGTATCACTGCCCGATTTTGATAAAATTCAAACAGAATACCATCGTAACTTTAGTTTAAATATGAAGGAATCTATTCATGACGTCATTCAGGATTCTGGAGGCCAGATGACGTCATCTTTGAAAAGTGCAAAGTTGAAGTCAAATATTTATCCAAATGATAATAGTTGGGAAGTGGGTAATCAACGATGAAACTTCATCTAAACATGTCGTATTCTGGGATTCTGAAAACCAGATGACGTTAAATTAGAAAAGTACAAATTTGACGTCAATTTATTCTTCAAATGATAATAATAGTGGGCAAGTGGATTAGTAACAATAGAAATTTTTCTAATCATTTCGTTATCTGGGATTCTGGAGGCCAGATGACGTCATCTTTGAAAAGTGCAAAGTTGACGTCAAATATTTATCCAAATGATGATAATAGTTGGAAAGAGGGTTGTCAACGATGAAACTCCATCTAAACGTGTCGTATTCTGGGATTCTGAAGGCCAGATGACCTCAAATTAGAAAAGTACAAAGTTGACGTCAATTTATTCTTCAAATGATAATAATAGTGGGCAAGTGGATTAGTAACAATAGAAATTTTTCTAATCATTTCGTTATCTGGGATTCTGGAGGCCAGATGACGTCATCTTTGAAAAGTGCAAAGTTGACGTCAAATATTTATCCAAATGATGATAATAGTTGGAGAGAGGGTTGTCAACGATGAAACTCCATCTAAACGTGTCGTATTCTGGGATTCTGAAGGCCAGATGACCTCAAATTAGAAAAGTACAAAGTTGACGTCAATTTATTCTTCAAATGATAATAATAGTGGGCAAGTGGATTAGTAACAATAGAAATTTTTCTAATCATTTCGTTATCTGGGATTCTGGAGGCCAGATGACGTCATCTTTGAAAAGTGCAAAGTTGACGTCAAATATTTATCCAAATGATAATAGTTGGGAAGTGGGTAATCAACGATGAATCTTCATCTAAACATGTCGTATTCTGGGATTCTGAAAACCAGATGACGTTAAATTAGAAAAGTACAAATTTGACGTCAATTTATTCTTCAAATGATAATAATAGTGGGCAAGTGGATTAGTAACAATAGAAATTTTTCTAATCATTCCGTTATCTGGGATTCTGGAGGCCAGATGACGTCATCTTTGAAAAGTGCAAAGTTGACGTCAAATATTTATCCAAATGATGATAATAGTTGGAAAGAGGGTTGTCAACGATGAAACTCCATCTAAACGTGTCGTATTCTGGGATTCTGAAGGCCAGATGACCTCAAATTAGAAAAGTACAAAGTTGACGTCAATTTATTCTTCAAATGATAATAATAGTGGGCAAGTGGATTAGTAACAATAGAAATTTTTCTAATCATTTCGTTATCTGGGATTCTGGAGGCCAGATGACGTCATCTTTGAAAAGTGCAAAGTTGACGTCAAATATTTATCCAAATGATGATAATAGTTGGAAAGAGGGTTGTCAACGATGAAACTCCATCTAAACGTGTCGTATTCTGGGATTCTGAAGGCCAGATGACCTCAAATTAGAAAAGTACAAAGTTGACGTCAATTTATTCTTCAAATGATAATAATAGTGGGCAAGTGGATTAGTAACAATAGAAATTTTTCTAATCATTTCGTTATCTGGGATTCTGGAGGCCAGATGACGTCATCTTTGAAAAGTGCAAAGTTGACGTCAAATATTTATCCAAATGATGATAATAGTTGGAAAGAGGGTTGTCAACGATGAAACTCCATCTAAACGTGTCGTATTCTGGGATTCTGAAGGCCAGATGACCTCAAATTAGAAAAGTACAAAGTTGACGTCAATTTATTCTTCAAATGATAATACTAGTGGGCAAGTGGATTAGTAACAATAGAAATTTTTCTAATCATTTCGTTATCTGGGATTCTGGAGGCCAGATGACGTCATCTTTGAAAAGTGCAAAGTTGACGTCAAATATTTCTCCAAATGATGATAATAGTTGGAAAGAGGGTTGTCAACGATGAAACTCCATCTAACCGTGCCGTATTCTGGGATTCTGAAGGCCAGATGACGTCAAATTGGAAAACTACAAAGTTGACGTCAATTTAAATTTGTTCTTCAAATGATAATAATAGTGGGCAAGTGGATAAGTAACGAGAGAAATTCATGTAAACATTTCGTTATCTGGGTTTCTGAAGGCCAGATGACGTCATACTGGAAAAGTGCAAAGTTGACGTCAAATATTTCTCCAAACTATGATAATAGTTGGCAAGTGCGTTATCAACGAAGAAGCTTCATATATTAAACATGATGTGTTTTGTGATGGCCCGCAGATCTCATAAGTACAATGTGCAAAGTTGGCGTCAAACATTTTTCTATACAATTTATAGTACCGCTAACATATGTTTTTCATTTGAAGCAAATATATTCTTCATGTCCTATCGTCTTTAAACCTCGACATTTTTGTAATGTATTGTTCGGTCTAACAAGAAAACCAACAAAGCAAATATAGTTAGTTCCTTTATATTTCAATTAAAAATTTAGACATGCCTCCGGAATGTCTACAAAAAGTGTAAAATTCATCAAAAAGTGGGGGACCAACAGTTGTGTGATTTGTACGAGCTACTCAAGGACGGATGAACTTCTAGGGACACTGCAACAAAAAGGGAAAAATATAGAGAGGGTTGTTATGAAGTGGTGATGCCACAAAAAGAGAAAAATATTTTGCTAACTAGCTCACGGTAGATCACAAGTCACAGCTTTTCTGTTCAGATATGTTACGACATTTAAAAACATTGAGCGAGATTACTGTTGTCGAGACAATTATTTAGCTGTGTCTTGTCATCTACCGTGAGCTAGTTAGCAAAATATTTTTCTCTTTTTGTGGCATCACCACTTCATAACAACCCTCTCTATATTTTTCCCTTTTTGTTGCAGTGTCCCTAGAAGTTCATCCGTCCTTGAGTAGCTCGTACAAATCACACAACTGTTGGTCCCCCACTTTTTGATGAATTGTTTCATAAACTACGTATTCAAGTATTTCTCAGGTTTAGTTCGTTCCACTAGTTGCATTTATATAGTCTTTTCCATTCCTACTGAGACTCCTACAGTAGGATTCCGAAACTTCCAAGCCGTTTCGCTCACTTACTTTTGATCGAAGAAGTTGAGGATTTTTGTACCTCATTCTCCTTCGCAGGTAGAGTAAATATACGAGAGCATTTTCCATGAACTACATTTTCAGCTTCACAATAGCCTTCGGAAAGTTTGTAAGGTTACTGTAGGAGTCTCAGTAGGAATGGTGTGAACTATACGAGGAACGGTATCGATCTTTGCCAATGGGATTTGACAGATTTTGACAAACAGACCAATTTAGACGTAATAATCGTGTATGAAAACAACTAGAGAAACTAAATAAATTCCAATCATATTTACCATTCCAGAACAGCAGCTCGTTCAACAAAACGCCGCGATCAGGTCATTATTTCCTTTTATATCCAAATTTTTTCTTTTTTTCTGTAATAAAATAGGGCCATATATCTGAAACAAACTTAACTTCTCTTCAACATAACATTCCAGTTAGTTCGACCAGGTTCTACACGTTTTTCTTTCATATACTTCATTGTTTTATTTTCAGCAGAACTTGCCAAAAATAAGAAGAATAAGGTGAGTTTCAAATAATCACACTTAGATGAGATAATGGTTCCATCTGGAAACATCTCGGAAGAATGCAAACCCAACTCTTTCTATGGAAATATAATATAAACTGTGACATAAAAAATTTGTTTATTCATGTTTTTTGCTCTTAGCAACTTTTTCCAACCTTTATTCGTAAACTGGTCTAATATGCCTCAGTTGATCATCTAACTGCTTGCTGTTATTTTTGAGAGACGCGTGATAAACGGGATGATGTTTATCTTGAAATCGACTTTACTTTCAGTCTAAAGAATCCAAATCAAAGGAAGGAAAATCTGCCGAGAAAAGTAGGGAAAAAGAAGAAGGATCCAAAGAAGATACACATCGGAAGAAGAAAGACAAAGGCAAGGGGGAGAAAGCTAAGAATTCCAACGAAAAGGTAGGCTACTCGCTATTTTAATTGTTTCAATTAGTTATACGGTTAGTTGCACAAAGTATTGTATTTTGTTGTGAAAAAACATTCAAATGTTCAAAAACATGAGAAAGGCCTTCCGAAAGCTTATCAGAGTAATTTTCAAAACAAACGTACATCGCAAAATGAGCACTGTTGTTGTAGGTTGACGTAGAGAAGGAAAGAGCGGACAGACGAGAAAAAAGACTCAAGGATGAGAAAGACCAGATGAGCCAAGGTTTGACATATCATAAGCTACAGTACTATTTCCTAACTTTTTCTTCCTTGATTCACTTTACATCTATCTATTACGTTTTTTCTAATTATGAACAACTGATTGCGTACATTCTGTGCGGTAAATAAATCAGCAAAACGAACATTCTCAAAAACAGGCAAAACAACCTGCTCGAATTTTGTCACAGAAACACTTGATGTAGATGACACGCTTTATACTGTATTTAGAAAGAAGAACAAATTAAATTTGACTTTGTTTCGGTCTATTTTCCATTTGAGTCATCTGCTACTACTCCTAAAATCGTTTGAACTAACTAGTTTATTGATTTTTCCTAATTCCAGGGCTTCTGAAACCAGCCGATGACAACGAAACCATCAACGATTGCGAAAGTGTTTGGGGCCCATCCATGGTCAGTTGGTTTTAAATAACTGTTCGTGAAAATTACAAATTTCGAACACTTCAAATTGTTCACTGTCAGTGTAATCTGGTAAATTAGCATGTGTTCAACAAGTTTTTTTCTCATGGATAAGTTGTGTTCTCTTTTAGACAGTTGAGAGAACGGAACGAACAAACTTATTCGAAATTCTGTACAGTAAGAGATTTAACGGCAAGACGATGCAATCAAATTAAACCGAAAAGTTTAAACTAGTATAAGAAAATTTCTTTTTTTCCAATTTTAACTATTAGTTTATTTTCATTATAACATGTTTTTGAAACTCTTAGTTATTTAGCTTAAACTCTGCAAATGTAATAATTTTTACATATTATTTTCCTAACACTTGGTTAGCTTCAAAATGTTTTGTTCGGCCTAATTCTTCTGTTACCAAGGTAATTAGACGTATTTCATGCATTTTTTTAGGAAAACGGCAAGGGTAGTGCGGAGCAAAAAGACGTAGAAGCTGAACATGGAGAGGAGGAAAAACAAAAGAAAAGTCCTTTGGAAAAAGAAGAAGAGGGTGCCGAATCGAAGAAGTAATCCGAACCAAATCCAAGTAAACCCCGATCAGTAGATTTGAAAAGCTGCTCATTGGTTATGAATGAAACGTGTAACGAATTGTTCCGATGCGGGTTTTTCGCGCTGTTTTCACTCAGATACTTGGAATTGTTTGCATGGCTCACTCGCCCTTTAATTTTCCGTTTATTCATGTTGGATCTATGAACATTGAGCTTTCATCCCCCCCGTCCCTTCTTTTTGAACAGGCTTGGGCAAGCGGTCAGCGCATCTGTGTATATAGTCGCCATTTTCCCCATAAAGACAGCAGAGGGTTCAATTGATTGAGCGATGCGGGGCGAGCGGTCGTTGATTATCTGCCAGCAGTTGAGAGAGTGTGTAGATCAATGATACGCAGACGAACTGGCCGCTCGCCAAACCCCGTCCCATACAAAATCGATGGTACGGTGTCCACAACGGTTTGACGAATCCTATATTCGATCTACATCCTCGATCATCTTCTATCGCACACTTTGACGCTACACAATTCGATCATTTGCTGGCAGAAAATCAACCACAATTCGCTCCGCATCAATCGAACGGCCATTTGCTGTCTGTGTGGTGGAAATAGAGGTTTCAAAATGCAAAAGACTCACAACCGAACCCCATCCATCCCAATTGTTTTTACCGGAATTCCGATTACGTTCTGATCACTCAATCGGTATTTGGTTCAGAATACACAGTGGATGCAATGTTTATATTGAAATGCAGGTATTCTTCTGGTGGTTAACAGTCGTAATTGTACAAAACGTATATCCTTTGCTGCAGAAAAACAGGAAAGAAGAACTTTCGTGGAGTCTTGTTTTCAAGCCGATTGCATTCTGTTTTCTCACGTAGTTTTGCCTCTACGTGTGAAAACAGGATACAGAAAGTTGGAAAACTGTGCACTTTATCCGAATGATGAGTATTCTCTGAAACCAAACCGACAAACATTTAGCTGGAAGAAATACACAGTGACTGTAATGTTCAAAGGAAAACAAGTAATTTTTCCATTGAAATACTAATCAAAATACAGGAATCGTTCTGGTGGTTGAACGTTGTACTTTTGAAAACAGTTTGCAGCTTTCAATATAACTCACTCTCCTTTTCAAAAATGGAGACTTAGCTGTGTTTATTATATTTTGCATGAACAACACCGCAGAGTAGGAATAATTTTGTATTTTCTTCAAGTACTAAACCAGCAGTTTCTTTATTCATTAAACTTTTTTGTTCTCGGATCACTACATCGACCAAACAAAATGTCACATGCAGAATAAATAGTTTATTATCTTTCTGACAATAGTTTATGAATATATTTATTTCATATGTCAGAACTATATGAATGATGGAGCTGGCTTCTCAGGAAATCGTGGGCAATATCGATGTCAATCTGGAAATTGATAGAATAATTTTAACATGATTCACAGCCATCTTCACTGTGCAGAATGGGTGACGATTAAGCTAAAATGCATTAAACTACTACTCATAACTCAAGTCAGAACATCGCTGTGTTCGAGCTTAATCGTCACCCACTCCTGTGCAATATTTGAACAGCAAAAAACATCAACTGTGAATTAACTTCTGTACCATATTTGCATGTGAACGAATCAAAAACCAATCAAATGCACGTGACAGTTCTCTGAATTGGGTTTGACATTTGTTAGCACTATAACATACCGTGCGAAACACGTAGTCCAACATAAAATGACTAAACAGTCAGTCTACTCACGATCAAGAATCTTGATGAACGTATTCTTGATATTGCTGGCCTCTGCTGAGATGCACACCACCAAAGCAGTTTCAGCTGGGAGCCTTATAGCACCGAGCAGTGATAATGGTACAACGCTGTTTTTCGTCATATTACTGAATGAGATACATGATTCGCTGTCCCCTCTGCTTTGGCGAACATTTTTTTGAGTGTCACGTGACCAAACGTTTGTTATTAATGTCACCTTTGAATTTCCGGCAGATCGTAGATGGAACCGTTTTTGGCGGAATTCCTCCGTATCGGTTACAAACCACGGAGGGCGTCTATGAATGGCAGGCTCCGGCTTACTGCAACAGAACATCGTATGATTTACTGCAATATAAGATTTTTCCAAAGGTAAGAGGTAATATCTAATCAAAAAATATTAGGTGAGGGTGTGAATAGTGAGCGTTATTTTCTATTGAATAGGTAAGTAGGTGAAAAGTGTAGAAAAATTTAGATACAAGTCAGAGAAATCTGACTGAGTCGTGGGGTACACACGTTACAAACACGTTACATGGCACAAAATTATACACCTGTGTAATCAGACATCGTGAAAATGTTTTTTTCTTTTTCTCGAATGTTGCTACGAATACTTGAATTAGCTTAGCTTGTTTATGCAGAATCTTATTTTTGTAAAATATTGTAAAGAAATAAAATAAATTTGTAAAATTTTCTAGTTTAAGTGTAATACAAAACAAGTAGTAGCATCATGCTTATCAGTTTTGTTCTGGTGTGTCCTCTTAAATGCTTGTCTTCTTGAGAGAAAAACCACCTCGCATGAATAAAACTAATAATTCTACATGTTTGTGAGATTGAACGTACATCTGATCCTCGTTGGAGATGAAGGTGACTGTACTCATGTAGATGGGACGGGGCGGTGGAGGATACGGAGGAATCGGGATAACCGGCACCGGCCAGTGACGCCGGTAGGGGCGCTTTTCATAGGTAATCGTCGACTGAAAATGGATGGTTCGCTATTCAATGATCAGTACAATTTATGTTGCGAAATCACGGTGTACGTCTAGTTTCGTAAATTTAGGTTTATTTGAGTACAAACTACAGCTCAGTCATGCTCATATCTATGCCAGGTGCAACGAACATGAACTTAACCAGAATGTCACTGTTCAAATACGTGAAAGTTCAAACTGTTAGTCAAACTTCATTTTTAAAAAAGTTACCATTTTATATTATGTTTCTGAGCATTTATTTAATGTTCTGAAAATGTGATTCACTAGTTGAAAAGGATACTGACGCCGATATGGGCGCACTTCACATGATACTTCCGAGCTGACTTTATAGTTTGACTGTTGGTGAAAAAACTTCCAATCATCTTTACAATAGTGAACTTACAGTATAGGTGCGAGGCTTCACTTCCGCATCGGTCGTCACATTGTCACCTTTCTCCCTGTAAAAAAGAGAATGATACGATTATCGGCAATCCAAATTGGAAATACGATCGAAATTTTTCCAACTTCAAGAAAAAATTGTATATTTGCAAATACTCTCGACAACAACAAAAAACTCGAACAACAAAACAGCAAAAACATTTCTTTAAAAAACTTTCAAGTCGGACTCTTGGGCTCGATATTATGCAAATGTCGCCAACTTTAGTCGGCATTTACTTTTTTCATTGTCAATGGAAAGCTATTAAAACTGTTTTGAGCTTTTTAAATTTTTTGATGGTTGCAAAGCTCTGTTTACTGTTCCATCTAACATGAGTCTCTTTGACGTCTGCCCAGTAAAATTCAAAATGAGATCAACACATGGTGAACCAAGATATAGCTTGCGAGTGACTTGCATGAAAACGGAAACTTCCAACAGACCTGCCAGCAACATCCATCATTGAAGAAGCTCGAGACTTATCAATTGTTTTTCGAGTAGTTAGAGTCTAAAATTAATGTTTTGCCGGATTTCCGTTCGATGAACTGATATCCATCAGATTGACTCAAGAGAAACATAATCTATTAAAAAAAAGTTTGTCATACCGTCAATTACGTACGGGAACCCACAATAACTACATGTATTTGTTTTAGAGTTGTTGTTCAATTCATGAAAAGAACAGAATTCTGGAGAATTTCCTCATTTTGTTATGTATTTATCAGTTATGAGAAATCCCTCATCGATTAGGTTGTTTCCACATCTATTCTAGTTACGTACACGTAATCCAAATTCTATAGTTGTACAGGGAACCTACATAGTTGCAAATATAGCATCTGTATTATGTACTCTTCGCTTTTTTGGCTGTTAGCTGTTTTCGAACTTTTCTTCCCTGGCATTTTTACAAATGCCAAAGTATTCGAATCAGGAACAAATTGTGAGTGTATCCATAATTAATCCTACCGAAAAAAACTAAGGTTAAATGCATCAGGTATGGAAAGATTGGCAATATGTCGAGAGTAAATCAACACCAACCTGTGAGTAGACGAAGATCCAGAGAGAATGAGGTTCTTTTACTTCTCGTTTAGAACGTGCGCCGAAACAAGTAAGAAAGCCGAGAAACGAGTTAGATGAACTTCTCGTTTCAAACCTGTTGCATCCTGTTTTCTCACGTCGTTTCGTCTTTACGTGTGAAAACAGGATGCAAGAGGTTTGAAAACGGTGCACTTTTTTCTGGGACAAAACCTTCTTGGCACTTGATTTACCATCGTTGGGCAGGACTCTATTTTGGTGTTTTTTGTACATTTGTCTGTTTCTACTTCGAGGGAAATAAATACCGTATGTATAAGCGCTGAGCTGTAGTTTGAACTCTATACACCTAAGTTTGACCGGGGGTGAAAGTGTGATGATGCATCACCTGCAATACAAAAGTTTGTTAAAGTTCTATGAAAATTTAATAATGCTAAGGTATGATGAACAGTACTATTGAATAGTTGTAGTCCTATTCCTAGGGCCATACGATCAAGGACCCCTCGATCAAATCCCTAAACGCAATAATTCTGCATCACAAGAGTTGTTTTCGTCTTTACTTCGTTGAAAAAAGCCCCTCTCCATGACAAATAATGAAATAATCATATACTGTGAACCAGATGAGGAAACATAATCACATTCTCGCTCAAAAGTGATAATGTATCAAGAAACAGTTAAATTTTTGGATATTTCAACTGGAGTAGTCCGATATTTTCGCACGATCGACATTGCGTGCTGACCACGAAGATTGTAATCCCAGTTCATTGGTGTTGATGGAAATGAATCGAAACCCATTAATGAGAAGACAATATTTATACATAATCTGACAACATTTGAATCACAGTTGAATAGACAGATCCCGTTTTGGGAAAGACCCAGGAATAGCATACAAAGACGTTTCCTAAGTGAGGTTTAACGAAAGAAAGACAGATATTCACATAAAACACAACTGATTTCCATAAGTATCCAGATATCAGTTGAATTGAGGAAGATTCAACTGCACGTCGATTCCCAAAAGGAAGCAGGCCACCGTACTCTGGGCCATTCTGGAAAGTATTATATTAAATTGCTGATATTTACAATAGGTTTCGGTTTTTTGTCACGTGTAAACTGGGAAACTCTTTGTGTTTTGTTGATACAGCGACAAAACATTTGTTTACTTGTACTTGTTGTGTTGGCTTGTTTGTCTGCTCTTTGATACAGTAATTCGCGGTGGTGTGAATAATGCACAAATGTGTCCTTTTACAATAAATGGAGACCGGAGAGCAACATGGTTTCTCGTAAAGCTGATGTATCGTACTTTTGAATGGACGCGTTGCGTGTCGCGCGGCATTGTCATGTGAATGTCACGTCGACTGATCAAACTAATATACGAGTTATTCGTGCTCTCTGATCTCAGTACAATTAAAAGCAGCCCGAAACAAAACCTGTGCTCAAGTTGTATTCCGGCCTCCTTTAACAACCTCTGACAACAACTCGATAAGAAACATCCTGTGAATCAAACGTAAGAGAACAACCGCTCAATTTTTCTTGATACCGATTCTCACCGTCTTTGAAGGATGGCCCTTCCGAAAGCGGAAAGGTACGATTCGCGGGAAGATCGAGGCTCCAAATCCATCAAGTACACCGTAATAAACATTGAGATCTGCAATACATAGATACGAGTCAGAATGAAGTACAAACAAGTGCTAGCAAGTTGTATAGTTCTCTTCTATCGTAAAGAAGAACTATTATGTGAACCAATCTCAACACTTCAGTCCTTTAAACAGCAATACAGTTTTTAATTGCAGTTTAAAGGACCGATGCATCGGGATTTGTCCACATAATCGTCCTACTTTCAACTACCACATCGTGCGCAGCGCGGAGCGCTGCGCAGATTAGTTTTTGTTCAAAGGTCTACAGACATTACAAAACAGATTATTACAATTTTCTTCAAAGTACGTCGACCATTTTCTTAGATTTTTGCATGAATCACTGAAGGGCAACACGTCTACAAGATACTAAGTTCACGTTCCAAGTAGAATTTATTGAGAGGAGTTAGAGGGCCCAACGTCTCGCAAAAATGGCTTCCGTGCGGGGCGGCGGCGGCGGCGGCGCCGGCGACAAAAGTGTCCGCCTCCTCAAATCTCGGCATAGTTTCGCACAAAATTAACTCATTCGAAAAATACTTACATTTTTGAAAAGCTCTTAAAAAGTTGGGGTATACGTATTTTCCAGGTATGTCTGAAATTTGAATATTACGTGTGAGAGAGCCGAAAATGGTCTCGCAAAAAATCATGGATAGACCGGTTTCGTGAAAATAAAAATGAAAGAAGAGTTGAACGTGTAGTAGGAAGACGTTTTCCAATGAAGAACTCATGACAGGCGGGTACAGCTTGGTTTTCACTCCTATTCACATGTCTGATTGGCGGATTGGATAAACGCTCTATTCACGCACGGCGAACGACGGTTCGATTCCTGCCTGGAGTCTAGAGTGGAAAATTTGCTATCACTTGAACGAGGTTACAACTACACCAAACGTTCTGCACTACGGCACGGTTTAAAACTCTAATAGAAAAACATAACATTCCTTGTTTAGCTTATTGTTCAAAAATATTATTTTTTATCAAAAATGACCGTTAGTTCGTAACCATAGAAAAAAAGTTCAATTAGTATAAAAAACGAGTGTAAAGAAAGTAAAGATTAGTTTTGGATAAATATGTACAAGAAATATAAAAGAAGTCCAATAAAAATATTTTGAGGAAAATGCTAATCTCGCTTCTCTTGAAAACAACGGAGTATAAGCTAGATTATTGTGAGTCGCAGTCAGAAGTTTTCTTCCGACAACCAAAAACTAGGTATCCTTTTTTTGAAATTCTAAACCGAGCGAGATTAGAGTTTCCCTCAAAATAGTTTTATTGGACTTCTTTTATATTTCTTGTACATATTTATCCAAAACTAATCTTTACTTTCTTTACACTCGTTTTTTATACTAATTCGATGTATGTTCCTTCATCTCGCTGAGTTCACTTCCGTTGTTCTGGTCGAAGTTCGAGAAACCTGGCGTGTACGAGGATCAAACTACAACGGAGATTTAGTCACTCCCTGTGTGTATGGCTTTCTGTTGTACTTCTTTTTCACGGGGATAATTTTTTTCAGTAAGATTGTGAGAGAGCAGTAAAGAACGGTTATCTTGTTTCTCTCGCTATTTTCATTAGTACAATAATTATGTACAACGCGGATATTTTTACAATAATTTTTCTCCTATAGGTTTAATCTCAATCTCATACACTTCTTCTATAAATTTGGCATGCGCTGTACTGATACACCCACAGTGGGCTGTTTCATATTGGTATTTTATTAACTCATTTGTTAACACTGATCATTCCAACTATTTAAATTCACATTTTTTTGCGTGCAACTGAAGTTCTGCGTCTTTTTTGCCTGTTATATTGTCGATTTTTGCTTACTCACCGGTCGTTTGTCGAGAATGTTTGCCTGAATCTCAGGGGGGATGAAGTCCTTGACGTCTTCTAATTCTGGAGTACACATCTCCGTCTCGATGTCATACGGACCAGGCTGCATCTCGTCACATCTGCGAAAATAAAATTTGTTGGCTCAGTTCGTGAAAATATAACGATTTGTTCATTTTTGTTCACAAAATACTGAGAAAGTGGATTGTGAAAAAGAAAATGCAATCATTTCAGGATGATCTCCAAATGCACTTTTCACTAATCAATGAACAACAGCAATGGTCAAACCAAAACCGACAAATCAAACTTCACAGAAACGGTACAGGTAACCAGAAAGACACGTGCCATGATTCTCAAGTGTACCGTAACTATTCGTTGTTTCTGCTTTGTGGTTTTCGAAATCGTGTCTAATCTGAGATTGTCTAGCAAACGATTACGAAGAACCAATCAAAAGAAAGTTCGGCGTTACCACTCTATGTCCGACTGTCGGTTGTTTTCAGGTTTGTCATTTGTTATGTGATGTAATTCGACCAATTGAATTATTTTGCAGACAAGAACAATAAAAAATGGAGAAAATTTGGCTGTAAACTATAACTTCCACAATCTGCCAGTTTTGATTTCATGCAAATTTTCGTTTTACAGAAAAACAAATCACCATGTAAAACCAAAACATTATAATTATTTTCTGGATTTATTTCCACGTTTTCTCAATTAAGTTCACCTCACTTTCTGTATCAATAGATTTATTTTGGATCGGTGGTTCGATAAGTAGTGTATTCTATTCTAGAGACAAATTCAGCGTTCCTTTGTACTTTGTACTTTGAACCCACTTGCAGTCGTCATCGATCGATTTGTGTTGTCCAGGAACGCGAGATCTGGTGGCCGAGATAGTTGCCGATTGCGACTTCAACTGCTTGCAGAAGTCACAGAAAACGCTGAAACATGTTTGTTCTATTCTTGTTGGGTGGCTTATCGTGTTGGGGTACAGTTATACTCTGCTATTGCTAAAACGTTGGTTCAAACACACTGAAATTGAGAAAAAAAATATGAAAATCACGATAATGAAAATCAGAAAACAGTAAATATACATACAGAGGACCAAAACAGTACCTTCGACAACATTTATTTATTGTCATATTTTTTTTTCATGGACAAAAATTGTGTTTTGAACCGTTGGTCGAACTGGTGCTCCACATATTTTGTGTTTCTTCCATGCTCAAGTGTCAAACACTTTGTTTCATTCCGCTCAAAACTAAAAAGTAGTGACACGCGTACCACGTTCCTTCCAACTTGGCGCACGGACATTGGTTGACCTTGTCGTCGATCTTCTTATTACAGGGAAGTGTGGGATTGTTCGGGTCCGGGGTGCCTCCTATTCTCATTTCAATCTCGGCCACAAGGTTCTTGATAGGACGCTCGATCATCACGCCTGCAGACAAAGAGTTATACTAGGAGTAAATGTAATAGTCACGTGAAGATGGCATTCTGATGAGGAATCGTGTCAATGCACGTTTCTGCGTTCGGCTGTGCTTAACTTGTTTCACTGACTGTGCGATGGACTGACAGTATATAGGCCTTGTAAAATCTTCATTGGGAAAATTAATACAATAGCAATACTGACCGGTTAGGTTGGTAGGGCACGGTGACGAGCCGCTAGCTAATCTGCGTATCTTCGATCTACACATGTACTTTCCACTGCTGGTAGATAATAAAGTACCGCTCGTCCCGCACCGCTCATTCCAATCATCCCTTTGTTTCATTTATCGTGCAAAAGACGAATTTTGCAATATTGGACAATGTCACGTACACAAGTACGCGTGACAATGGCCATTTTCTAGTTTGCTATCAATCATTTCGGAGAAAGTGACGTGATTGGGAAACTACTGCTGGCAATTGAAGTTCGTAAACAAACATTGCATCTTAAAAACCTATAAACCTTAGAACAACATCAGAAAGCCTGATACATCCTTACAGCAAAGAAACCATTATTTCATTGTAGAATGAAGCTTTATAGCCAACATAACTGTTGTTGAAACACAACGAAACGTAATGACAACTTGAATTATTTCACTATTTAGCGACAGTGTGTGTACTTCGTTGTACTTCCTAAACGTACTTTGATTTCTTCGATTCACTAACCTTCCGCTTTGATTTTGATGCAACCCGGAATGACGGGGTTCTTGGGGATCAGTTGAATCTTGTCGGGGTTGAATCTAATCGAAGGCTTGTATTTTGAGACATCAATTCCTTTCCGCGTCAAGTATACTGAAACAGGCTGTTTGAGAAAGAAATATACAAGAATTTTCAATGGAAACATTTGTGATGACGTTCTAGCCTTTTCTCGCTCTTAGATATAGTCGTCGCCAACGGAAAGACGGGAGGTATAGCTCACTTTCCACTGTACGCACACATGTCTTTGATTCAAATATGCCCGTCATGTACTCTAATAGCCCAGAGATTAGTGGTTTTCTACGAATCTTCTGCTCGAAGGTTCGATGCCGGTGAGAGACAGAACGTTATAAATTTGGCGCCCACTATAGTCACATATTTTATTTTAAATTGAAAATCACACGTTCGGGTATGAATGTGCAAAAATGTATGCAAACTAATTTTAATGAAAGTCCGCTCGAGACTGGAAAACTGCACTGGAAAATGAAATTGATTACTGAAAGTGTCTAAAGATGAATGTAACATAGTATGACCAAAAACAACAAGCACATGTACCCATCAAATATACTTTTTTCTATAGAACTTTATCAATACTTCATGTCAGAAAAACAGGATTCACTTTTTTCTCTTGTGGTTCTGTGCCCCCCCTCTCTCCCCGTGTCGCTAATTGTTATTTTATGTGACAATTGGCCCCTGGTTAGCCGGGGGACCGCAACCAGTTTTGCAGGAACTCGAAAGACAAAAAACTACATTAGAAAGCGCGAATCCCGGACAAGTTCAGAACAACACCGTCTTGGAATGCTGATAGACACACTCATTTGTACTGTTAGTCAGTTGCACAGTCACGTGAAACGTGTTAAACACAGCAGAACTCAGAAATATACCAAGACAAAGTGTACGATTCCTCATTTACTTGAATATTCGATTTACATTTAGTGTACAACAAGTGTATGTGTTTGTGTGTGTCATGACAGGTTATACTTCTAGTCAAATGCATTGTCACGTGAAGGTTTAAAACGCGTAAGGAAGTAACGGTGGTGAACGTGCGCTGATGTGTCTCAAGTTTTGACGTAACTATTCAATTAAGCTCTTGTGGTGAGAGATTAAGCTCTTGTCTCAAAAGAAAACTTGTATAGGTAAAATTTAGACTTATTATTGTTTTGGGAGTTCTGGCGACCGGATGTTTCGCTACTACAATCGATGCACAGAATTTGGAGAAAACGTTTTAACACCTCTCTTCAATTCAATGTCCCTGACTTATCATGTTTCTACTTTATATTTAGAGAAGTAACATAACTTGTTACTACAAAACACGTTTATGGAAACAGCCAAGTAAGCAATCAGTTGCAGTGACTTTCCTTGCATATAAAAACCAGTTGTTTTCTGTACTTTCCTGTACACTTCATGTGAAACCGGCAAAACAGAGAGGGGTAAATTTTTTTCAGAATAACTCATATTTCCACAGGCACAGATGTTCATGACTATATGCATTATCCATTACAGATTATTACATTGGAAAATTCATTGATTTTCAGTTCACATCATTTGCTATTTGTTGTAAAGTTTGTTAATTGTCTCAGTCATCTCACGATATTTGTAACAATAAAATATGAGTTCTTCTGTTATTTCTCAGGGAGCGTTGGTGTGATCAAAGTACGAAACGGTGACAGTATTCCCAATGTTCTCAAAATCAAAGTGATTTGCTAAGTTTCTGTAATCCCATAACGTGGACGAAAAATCGGAGAAAAACGCTAGAAAAGATCAAAAAGATGAAATTTCAAATACACATTGACAGTCACAGTGTTTTCTTGAACCGATAGATACTTTTGAACGTCCAAGTATTAGATGTTTTTCACCAAACAGATGATATAGGTTCATTAAAACATGTTTTGATCGTTCCGTACTTCATCGCAATCGTTCGATTCAAACATCTCTTACAGATGATGATATAATATTCGTCTTTTCACCTATTTAGATCAATCCGCCACGCACTGTTTCAGCGCAGCTATCGCTCACTTTCTCCCGAGACACGACTGACCGCGTTTCAGAAGAACACCCACATACGACATACATACAACTGCAGTAGATGAATGAAAAGGGGGCGTGGTCAAGAAAAACGGAAAATACTCCTATTTGGTCCCTCAATCCCTGACACAGCGAATACTATTTGAATCATAAACAAGAACAAACCTGGTGAGCATGCTCCGGAAACTTTGATATCAACTTCAGCATGATCCTGAGAATATATCGAAGAAAAAGTACAAAATAATATAGAAATAGTGGAGAGAACTGTGGGAGACCGCATTGTGGGAATGCGGTTAGACCACGCCCACTTTCGGAAGGGATACATGAGTAGATGGAAGGAAGAGAGTAGAGAAGGAGAGAGATAAGCTGAGAGTGAGAGCTAAAGAGAGAGGGGACAAGAAAGATAAAAGGAGAAAGGGTGAGAAAGAGAGAGCACTCGACACTGATGAGAAAAAGAACAAGCTTAACAGTCAATACAATAAGATTGTACCCGTTTCAGACCATTAAAATGGTCGATGTGCGTGGTATTGTGTTTCAAGTGTGTTTAAAAACATCGTGAATATAAAACACAAAAATATACATAGATTACTTATTGTACTCTCGCAATCAACGTATGGGTCTGGAAAGGTTTAGATACTGGAATAATGTTCATTTAGTTGAAAATCTGTACCGCTTCAGTTTTCCAAATAATATAAGATTCGGACTGCGGTACCACTTCGTTCATAAACGAAATAGTCCTACAAATGTGGTTCACTGACTAATCGGGCTCAGTTCACTTGCATACTGGTAGCCTTCAAATGCGAACTGAGCGACGGTCCGCTATGAACCGGAACATCGTCACCATAACTACAAAAAACAACTAAACCAAAAACAAATAACATAACTCCACAATACAGTACGAACGAAGTTTTGTCGAATCTATCATGATTACCTATTCAATAGTTGTAGTACTTTTTCTGCATTGCTCCCCAATGATTACCTACCTGATTTTCGTCTCCTATTTGGCTCGCCGAAAAGTTAATATTTTTTGCGTTCCCAAAAACACCATTGTTGCAAGCGCAAACAACTCGTATCAAAACCGGTGGTTTCAAATGTACTCACTCATGATGCACAATAAACGCAAACATAACATATATTTATCGAGGCAACACAGTCTTCATCAGACTTACCGCCCGATTTCATGTTCTCGATCAGACATTTCGGAAAACTCGGAGTTTGAACAGCTTCACTCGTCCAATCTCACGGTAGTCATCGGACTGGACTAAAATTTGTATCCTTAGTAACTAATACAGTTCTCAATTGTATGCGAACTGGGCTAACCCCTTTTACAATCAGATACAAGTTCAGGAAATATAAGAAGAGACCACAGTAAATACTGATAACAGGAACGTTTCGAGTTCAAATATCAGGTTTTTGTCACATCAAATGGTCACACAGTGCTGGTCGATGCCGACCTAATAGTATATTTGTCTCTGTGTACTATGGAAAACTTCTGACCACGGTTTACCGTACGGAAACAATATATTATATGACCAGACGCGGTAGAAATCCCTGAAAAACGTCATCGAATACCTCACGAGCAACATGTCATGAACTGCTGTTGAGATTCTATTGATCGATATGCTGCAACGTTAGAAGTTCCCGAGTAGCTCACGAGATGTTCACAAGATTCTCACGAGAAACTCATATGAACTTCCCATGAGGTTGGATGGATTGCTACACCGCCAGACATTGGTTTTGTCCCAAACAAAAAGACAATCTCAGAGTGTTTGCAAGTGACAATTTTCAAGCACCGGGCTCTCGGCTTATCCAGCTGATCAATAACTGTGTAATGTAGTAGAAGACAGGCCAATTTCGACTATGCGAGTCTTGCAGGTGGTTACAAAACTATAAGAGGGCGAAGCAATTATATCGATTGTACACTGTTGAAAACTGTTAAAGTAATACAACCAGTGTTTCGATGAAATAATGAAGTAGATGGTATATTGATGCAAGGAACATCGAACCTCCTATAGTTCGTTTCACCCATCGATAGCAGTCAGCCATGCTGGCCGAGCGCACCCTACATTGCAGGCGACTGATCTGGCAGCTTGCCAGTCTTTTCATTACAAATAAAAATCCAAAAAGTGGTTATTCTGAGTTTTTTGCACATATTTTGTATACAAAAGGTTACCACATAATCGGGGAGTAATTAAATCAACTTTTTGTGCGATAAAACTAGGTTTAAAAAACGGCCAGAAAAGATGGTTGGATATCACTGTTTTTATTTTCGGCCATCATGTTCAGATGGCCGGCTGCTTGTGGGCGCCGCGCCACCTATCCCAGCTGAGTTCAATTCCCAGCTGGTGCACAATTTTGATTAGGCTGATCGCTGTTGGATACTTTCCAACACAATTGACTCCGCCCACTAAAATGTACTGTACCTGGCTGCTATCGATGGGTGAAACGAACTATAGTATTGTGGTTACTATAACACGTAGGTTGATTCTGCGAATTTCTTTCCTGAGGGTAGTTATGACACAGATTAAAACTAAAATACACCGTACTTAGTCATCACTATGTGCATAATGATGAGTGTTCTTTTCCATAAAAGCGCACGATCTGAGTCATTTTCGTCAACTATCGATTTTCAAACTATCCACAATGTCTCGTGGATTTGTATGTTTTGAATATCTTTCTATTATCCAAGAATTATGATGATTCTTCAGAAGATTTACTTAGTGTCAACATTATGGTAATTTCTAGTTTTTCTTCCATCGTCTCTCAATTTAATACTAGTTTAGAATCGTTGCTTCCGAACATAACCATGGTATGATAACCACAACCAAACTCGACCAAACGCATTCGACCCCATGTTATAGCTGCGTGTTGATTTAGCTTGGTTTGCTGTGAACTAGCAACCATGTAGTTTGATGGGACATTCATTACCTACCTCGAACAATACTTAATAGACAAACAGATTTGGTGTACTTTGTTGTAACACTTGAAGTCTTCATTGGAGTTTTGTGCAATGTGCACTATGAAACGGGACACTCCAAACTGAGAAGTAGAAAATATTGGCCTGATTCCAAAAAATGGTAATGATAAGCAGGTAGTGTAGAATAAAATGGGACAGCTTTCCATTCAAGGAAAAAAAACTACTTCCTTTTTGGTCTCATTGAAAAAAAATTGTGTCCTTAAGACTTTCAGATGATAGAGGACACAGAATTCCCTCAGATGGAGGACATATAATCTCCTAATATTTCCTTTTTGTCGGAGTGATGAAGACAATAATCAACTCTCTTGATCCTGATTTTCCCTGGAAAACAGCGGCCAAAAACTATACGAAGAGGGTCAATTTCACTGTCGAATGACTGTTCATTTTGATATGCGCAACACAACTGGTTTGAACATTCATTTCAATTGCTCTCCTATGACTTATACTGTTATACTAGAAGTAAATTGACTAGTCACGTTGAATTAATAATCTAATGAGATATCGTGCAGTCTGTCATTGCACGTTTCTGAGTGTCGCTGTGTTCAACATGTTTCACGTGACTGTACATTTGACTAACATAGTCAATTGCACAGTCACGTGAAACATGTTAAACACAGCAGAACCCATATATGTGCAAATACAAAGTGCACCATGCCTCATTTGAATGATAACGTTACGTGACTATTCAGTTTACATCTAGTATTTTCAATCTCTCTATATTATGTCATGGTTTTAGAGATGAGGTACGACATATTTTAGTTTGCTACATGTTTTCGTACTGCATTTTTATGATCTGTGATGATGTGATTTTTGGTTATTTGATAAAACACAACGAGACATTTGCATAGTTTTGATTATTCTGCAGCACCAGTTGGTACAGTTGTACACTTTGAGCTCTCTTGACGAAACTAATTAATAAAACTGCTCATTCATGATCTTCAGATTGTTCTTTTTTTTTTACATTTCTAAACGTGTTTTGCTTAGGTGATGATAATAAGTGACGAGGTGGGGAAAAATCAAAATATACCTAAAAAGTTTCATATATTAAAAAAGTGGACAGTTATCTGAGTGTTTACCAGTTCAACTGTTCAAGTACCGTGTTTTTCTTCTGCTCGAGCCCCCTTTGGACGTGTTATCTTGCTTCTCCCTTGATAACAAGTATGGTAATGAACGATAAAGATAGAGGCAACCTTATTGATCACAAGGTAAGGACAGTAAAGGGTTGTTTCAGTTGTTTGTTATTTTCACTCACTAGACTGTCTGTTTCTTTTGTTCTCTCTCTCTCGTTCTATCTATGTCTCTCTCGCTATCCATCAATCTATCTAAATCTCTCTTTCATCCTCTCTCTCTCTCTCTCTCTCTCTCTCTCTCTCTCTCTCTCTCTCTCTCTCTCTAACAGAAAATGCATTAGAGTCCAGCTATCATCAATAATTACCTCGTAGTGCCCTCATTATATCAGAGAGAGCATGTAATGGGATCTATGCCGCCGCTCTTCCCCTTTCAGCAAATAAAATCATTTAGCGACTAATACTCTCGCATCTTCCATGCTTTTCTGTTCGGATTCTACAAGAACTTGTTAAAATTTCAAGCAATAGTCATGCGAATTACGTGACACACGTGAAGAACATCACAGTTTCTGCGTGACACACGTAAAGAACATCACAGTTTCTGCGTGACACACGTAAAGAACATCACAGTTTCTGCCACTGCGATGTGCACGATTACAGATCGAAACTTCACCACTACATACACTCTATTTTGAATAAAAACAGTAGTTTTCCTGTAGTTTTTGGGTCATGTATGTACAGGCAAAGTTTCTGGTCGCTCAGTTCAACCGTTCTATGTTTTATTGCGCTCATACTGTGTATTAACTTCAACACTCATTATATTATGATGTACCAAACTGCACTGCTCAAACCTTTTCTAGATCATGAGCCAATTGAACGGACCTCCAATCCGTATGAACCGCGGTTTCCTAGAAGAGAGAGATAATCAGTTCAAGATGGTCGAAATCGTAAGTATTTTTCAAAAGTGTACTTTTCGATGGTCTCAAAAAATTATTTTTTACATGACGCTACCGGGATTGTCTGATTGTCGAATTTCAATGCAATTCTGCGGATACTGATCTTTGATTTTTTTTCAAGTGCCCATATATTGAAATTCCGTACAAAAGTACTACTCTCGCAGTTTTGTTATTTTCAATTCACATTTTTATTTTACATTTTCCAGTTACTCGGAATCGCGACTGCAGTCTTCAATTCATACTGTTTCCCTAATTCGTTATGGCAAGTGTGTACGTATAGGTTAGTGGTATATTTCCAATGAAACTTGACTAAGTTAACAAATGAATTAAGCCCGAACCTTAGTCTTTCTCGAGACATCTAAATTCATAGGCATTTTGACTACAATTTCATGGTACGTGTAAGAGGATACCAATTTCAAGAAAATGAAACAAAAATACCAGTGTATTCAATGCTGAGGCTACCACTTAAGATCTTTCCAACGAAATTCATGGGTGTTTTGGTATGTAGAAGGAGTGACACTATTTACTCGAACGTTTTTAATTTTTTTTCTCCAGAATCCACGCCTTTCCTCAAATATTCTCCGTGATCTGTGTGAATATTTTCTTCATTATCATCACTGCTATACTTGCTTTCTGTAATCTGTTCGGAATAACTGATGCCTACTATAAATACAATTTCCCTATGTTGGTGAGTGCATTTCAGTTTTAAATTTCTAGATTGGAAGCCAAAAAGGCAAGTTAACATGAGAAGGCCGATCAGGCAAACTATTGTAATTATCTTTCAATCCCAGCTAATGCACTCAATCAGCATACTATGCTCATATTTTAGTCTGATTGGAGCGCATTACGTTATGTTCGGCTATCGGCTATCCTGTGGCTTGCCAGCTTTTTCAGTGTTGAACTCCACTTCTCTGACATCTGAACTACGCACACTGTAGTAGAGTGCAAACAACGATCCAAATTGAACCCAAGAAATATTGAATTTGGCTTAGAATGTGGTGTACGGAGATAACTGTCATTTCCAGGAGAAGTTCCTGACCACTCTAGCGGCGGTTCTCTACGGCGTCAGTTCGATTCTTCTCCTGGTTGCTCTCTTCACATCCCAGTTCGTGGCCAGCTGGTTGCTACCAGTTGTGAGTTTAGAAGAATAT
Source organism: Litoditis marina (assembly GCA_964036275.1). Lineage (NCBI taxonomy): Eukaryota > Metazoa > Nematoda > Chromadorea > Rhabditida > Rhabditidae > Litoditis > Litoditis marina. Next base: position 2,018,132 of record OZ038434.1, on the reverse strand, counting down.
TTTATTTAATTAGGGTATTTTGCTTCTGGGAAACTCTTTTCCTTCTTGTAGTCTGTGAAAATTCTCACGTCAAACGTGAGCTTGACCATAAACCCCAGAATTTTTATTGACCAAACTACAACAAAATCGTTCACGAAAGTTTATGGAAAACACACATCTTTTCTCGTTATCTCTTCTTGTGTATTTTATTGACTTTTCAGCTTTTCACACTGTGGACCTTCGCTGTTTACGGTTTTGACGCTCACAGAAGGTGGAAGAGAAACGATCGATATTGAGACACAGTTCAAATATCAACGCACAAAGATCATCATTTATTGATTGTATATTCTAATCAACTCTGCTCAAGTGCACAGTGCCATAGAAGTGACGTCATATGTGTTTAAGGCAAATGTATTAAAATGTATGAAAGTATGAAATATCCGAAACGACAGAAAATAATCCCTCAAAGAATCTGCATAGATAGTTATTCTCTCGGGAAAAGTTTGAACACTGTTCGCATGAAAAACACAATTCAAGAGTCGAGAGTTCCAAAATCACGTGATCACTGATCATGATTCAACAACTACATTACCAGTAAGCATAGCAACATTGCACACGAATAGTAGTATATACATTATGTTATAATGTGTAGAATGAACGAATGAAATGTTATTAAGATCACATCAAGAGAATCACTGGAAGAACAGGATGTTGTGACAAATTATCGAATAAAACTTGTACCGTTTACGGGATATATATTTATTGGGGTCTTAAATTACCGTATTTTTATTTAAAGGAGAGAATATGGTATGTTATTTGTTTATTTAAGTACTGTAGTAGTTGGTTTGGAGTCCTCTTTTCTGTCAGCCAGATTGACTATGGTCTCTACGCCCATACCGTTTGTGTTTTGAGCATCTGAAACAAAACTTTGTCTGTAGTTTAGTGGAACGAAACGTAATGTAAACTAGGAATAGGAAACATCTTAATTTTATTTACGGAAAAGTATCTGAACAAGCGTTGCCATACTACAGTATCTTCATATTTGTTACAGAGTTGGTTTTGTTGAAAGCTAGTTTTCTTGCTGCATTTATACGTCTCGTATCTCACTTTTGAACCGAGAGAAGTGTTCGTACACTTTTGTAACCAAACGTACTTGTTTGTATTCTCTCATGTATTCACATTTCCCAACGTACTTTGTAGTGTGCTGTTCTCTTTCTTGATTGAATCATTCCGTTTTAAGAAGGAATCTCCGTCGATTGAGCTGTTTCGATCTAGAAACTTTGATGAAACTGTTTTTCTGAATAAACTTGCATACAGAGAACAGCAAGATTATCTCCTCCTGCTGTGTGAGTTGAGCCGTTTCTCAACAGAAGGAAATCAAGCATCTGGGGCGTGCTTCTTCTATGACAATTCTCATGAGACTTAGTCGTGAAAAATCTGGTACCAAGTCTTGCGGTAACGAACTCCGGACTAAGTACCCCCCTAAGTCCCACATTTTGAAAACGAAACTTCTTCATCTTTTAACAAAATTTGAGGCCTGAGCCAATAAGCCACGCCCCCTCATGTACTCCTCTAACTACCCCAGGTTCTGTCTGAGTAACATCAGACTACAAGTCACAAGCAAATTACCACTCACCTAACTATAACTACCCTTGACGTAATTTATTCTCAAATATGACCAAATCAGCTTCATCTAGATTGCGGAAGATCGATTATGAGCTGCTCCCCGAATAATCACATCCTAATCTGTTATCTGTCAGTTCGAATGTTGCGCTCACTTGGTTTTGAGAGTTTTGTTTTTGTCATAGCTTGATTCGTTCATATAATAATTTGCTCAAACTGACCTATCAGAACTGGCAGGGCATTCCGTCTATGTCCAACTGGGTTCGAATCCAGAACATGAGCATGACGACGCGCCTGCAGCCGAATCTGAAAAAAAAAACAGAATCCTAGTACATTTATCCGGAATGAAGACACGTGGAACAGAAGCCAGAAGGGTATTTTTCACTATATGTGTCACACATTGAATTGACCATAACTATTGTTACATGTTCGTGTTCTTGCTAGTTATTGAATAGTGCTCAAAAGAAGCCCTGCAGGGTAATTGAGGAACAACTGGGTTGATGTTTCTTGTCTCATTAACTTTCAAACGTCTGGTTCTGTCTGTACTTTTCAACCTACCACAGACTTTTCTATTCAACTCCAGTAACACCTAATGACATGCTGGATGTAAATTTCCAGTAGGTGCCTTTATTCGATGTGGCCAGACAACCTACTTTCGTTCTTTATACAATTCCTAGTCTGAATAGAAGATGCAACTGACTTGTTCCGCCGGTAGAACCCTTCTTCGTTTCTTAGGCAGTTTGTCTCTGGCTTGAGTATGTGAATAGAACATGGCAAAGTTAGAGACAATAACCTAAAAACATCTTGTCAAAACAAGTCGACCGCCAAGTCAACCATTAATTTAACTTGCTTCAGTTTTCAACAAGACGTTGTGCAGTTAATTAACTGAAAAATCACTGGTTAATAATATTTGTTCACAATAAAACTGCAATCTATGCAATTCAAATATTGGAAAAGAAGTTAAAAATATAATAGAGTGCAGTGAATCCAAAATAATTGCATAACATACATAAGACACGTTCATTTTACTTTTGTACAATTTTTTACTTTTTGGACGCTTTTCGTAAATAACCTACCGGTACTGGTAGTGCGATGGTCAATACTCCCATAACCGCACATAGACTTCCAACGAGACGACCGAAAGACGTGTGTGGGGTCATGTCACCGTAGCCGACCTACGAAAATCAATAAAGGCTTTACAAAGTCGGTGTTGTATGATAATACAATAGCTGTTTGACGATTTAGTCATTCAAGTTCATAAGGAATAGCTGTGGGTTCTTCAAAGTTAGACCTAATAATTGTTCGCAGTGGTCAGTACTTTTCCTGTTCTGTGATAACGTTGTGAGTCGTTATTTGGTTTTTATAGCAACAATCTATTAGGTCTTGTAAACAAGTTTAAAATGATAAACAAACCGTGGTCATAGTGCATATTGCCCACCACAACCCCAGTGGTATCGATTGAAATTGATTATCTGGGTTGACCTCCATTTTCTCCGCATAATACACTAGGGCAGCGAATATGACAATTCCGAGAATCAGGAAGAACACCTGAAAGATGTATCGGAGAATGCTGATGTAGCACGCTTTAACCCATGTTAATGTTATGATTTTGAAGTGAGACATAGGCTCATAATGTAAACTGGCCGAATCCACAGCACTCTCGAGTTTCCGCTGCTCTCATTCTCGAACGTAGTATTCTCGTGATCTATCGTTCCGCCGAAGGCTTTATAGGTTTCTTAGATACGGTCACAGAGTTAATGTGTGTGTTGTTGGTAATTGTACATTTCCACTGAAAATATTGTGCACAAAAAGTTTGTTTCTCCCTTTTGAAACACTCACCAGTAGTATCAACTCCTTGGCACTGGCTCGAAAAGTGTGTATCAATATTTGAAGTCCGCGATGGTGCTGCGTCAATTTAAATAAGCGGAATATTCTGTAAAAATATTTTTTTAAAATGAAGTTCGATCAAACTAGTTTATTTAAATCAACCTCTTTTAGAAATAATCACTGTACCGTATCATAGAGAGGAATTCCATGATATCTTTGGGCGCATCTTCCCAAAGTCGAACGAATATAGCATCTGCATAGAAAGAGAGCGTCGCCACCTGAAGGTAAACAAGTTGTACGTGAGAAAACGTGAAAAAGCGCCTGAGGACATGTCAGGCGGGAGTTGACCCGGGTGAACAGTTAATGCCAAGTATTGAAAAAAACTAAGTGGCTATTACAAAAACTAAATAGGAAAATACCTCGAATAGGTATTGAATTTGTACCAAAATGTGAAAATAAAATATTATGTATTTATATAAATCTGTCAGTTGGAAAATACAGCTTTTCTTTATTGATTACTAAGTGTTATTATTATAACAGATGTATGACCCTTTTTTAGTTGCAGTTCGATGTCCACAAACGGCGTTAACATAAATACTTCAAAGTAACGTAATCCAACTAGGAAACTAAACGAGTGAAAAACAATGACAGTTTCCATCAAAGCCTAGAGCGACCCAATCAATAATTGTAACTAGCCAAGGCTAGAGGATCAACTTACCAAGTCAATAATGTTCAATGGCGACTTCAAAAAGCCAAACCGATTCGGACAGAAAATAAAACGAATAATCAACTCTATAGTGAACCAGATATTGCACACAAGCTCAATCTGAAATCTTCAATTTTCTCCAATGAAAACTTCTTTATTCTTCTCTTGTGGGTTTTACTGTGACATCTCAAGACCTCTAATGGAGTTTAATAAAGAGTTCTCAGAACACTTTTCCACCTGGTATGTTAAGTATAAGGTTTAATTAGAAACTAATATAAATTTTGATTTGAATAACAGATTGATCGCCATCGTATACTATAAATGAACTGAATAGTGATGTGAAGTTAGCATCCTAACGAGGCATCGTGCACTTTGTCATTGCACGTTTCTGAGTTGTGATGTGTCTAACAAGTTTCACGTGACTAGGCAATTGACTAACCGTATAATTAAAAAAGCAAAGCTCAAACTGAATAAAAAGTTCTCACCTGCCCGAAAGCCTCATGTGGTTCTGTCATTTGTCGTGACACACCGTACACAACTTTTCCTCGAAATGTCAGATTCTTTGTCTCGATAATTGGAATCCGAAAATTCGGATGAGTTTTCAGACAAAACGAAAGAATAGAAACGAATATGAAACAAACAGAAACACCGGCGATTATCTGGAAAAGAGTTTCTCAATTTTTGAATAATTAGGTTCTTCAAGCTTGGTTTTTTGCGATAGTTTGGAAGATTGTAGTAGCTTTAAATCTGTTACACATATTTAGTTTGAGTGAAGCTGAAAACAAATGCCATGTTCACCTTTTCGTTGACCCAGTCAGAGTGACTCTTTTCATAAAGAGAGAAACATCAAGCAAATCCTCTGTCTGGCATGAGAATACTACTTTTGTTTTATTTTGTTTTCAGACGAGCATTCCCGATTAAAATACCATCTGAAGAACAAACCTTGGCTGATTTCGATGAGTACGGTTCGTCGAAAAGAGCCCATATCCGGGGCTTGTAGTACATCCATTTAGTACGCTTCCCCTGCAAAAATATTACAAACTACTACAAACAGATAAACAAACATTTCTAATAATGTTTCCCTGATTGATTACTTCATCAGACTGATTATTGTTTGTGATTGAATAATTTGTTAACACTCTATGCTCCATTTCACCAATCGACCGTCACTTACAGTATATAGTACGATGCTAACTTCCTGCAGTGGAAAGGGTAGTGAGACGCATAAAAATGGTGAAAGTCTTCGAAAACCAGTCAAAAAAGTGACTGGAGATATATAATGTTCTGGTACGATACCTGAAAATAGTCCTCTTCCCATCCGAACTTCTTCATGGTATCTTGTTCCCTCAACTGCGGATCTTCTTCTCTGTCCACGTCCATTCTATCCAACACTGCCAACGTCTCCTGGGTATCCCTGAAAATTTCTTTCAAAAACAACCATAATACTCATCACGTGCCCTCCAAGTGCAACACAAAATCTTTGTTGATTTTGCACAAAATAGCTAATCCTCCATTTTTGTATTTAATCACACATTCATTGATAAACTTGGTTAGGTTGCAGTAATGATTAGTGAACCGTGAGTTTTACAAAAAAGTAGTGAAAAACGAGTACAATCGAGAATGAATTCACTGTATTTTCACGATTTCAATGTGTTATTATAGGAACCCACTTGGCATGTAGTAACTGCATCCAGCAGCAGGGTTCAGTATCCGAGGCATCCAGGCCCCAATACCGTAGTTCTTCCTCGAATAAAGGACCACACACATCGGTCGGATAGTGCAGTTTACCCGTTCGGTAGTAGTTCAGGACCTAAAAAGTACCACTGAAACAATGCAATTGTGACTTAACAACACATTTGGAGCAGAAGTATTGATCGTATTCGCGGAAATCATTTACAGTTCACATAATATACAGTTTACAAAATGATTTGGCTAAAATTACCACTACAACGCAAAATTTTTGGTTTCATTATGATAAGTTGTTGGTGTAAAGTTTTCCTAGCTTGCTTACCTGTGCAAAAACAGCAGGATGTCGATCAAAAAAATATTCATTCAATAAAGGATCGAAATTTGCTACGGCTGGAGTTAACCTGCAACATAATTTTGAGTATTTCGATCTTACATGAGAAATCCCTAACTTCAAGCGTTGGGACAAAACCACGCACAAATCAGGTACACACATTTTGTGTTCATTGAAATAGTAAAACCCTTTTGTAACCTTTTTTCTGAAAGATACCTGCTATGTCCGTTATCCAAAATCTTTTTCAAAAAAAGGGAAAGAAACATTTACACAACAAACACATTTTTCATAGTCGATTGGAGAACGGAAAAACTCAAAAAATGCACTTTTGATAAGTTAAAGGTGATTTATTTTAAGGAATTATGATTCAAATATTTGTAACCTCAATAACTCTGTAAAAATGTTAAAGTAACCTGCTGAGTCTAGTGGCGGGTATCTTCTTCAGTGTGGCCTGATACGTCTCGTGTCGCACTCCTCCAACATTCAAAATAACCCGTTCATCCATGGGAATACCTACAATTATAAATACTCCATCAAAAAGAAATCTGAACAAAGCACTTTTTTACTCCGTTTTTACTATTCGAACGTATTATAATTCTGAGTTATTAAAACATTCATGTGAAATTTAGTGGTAAGGAGTTTCTAACAACTTCGTTTTCAAACAGCCACATAATGACTTCTCCCACTGTTCACAGTATTTCAATCTACGAAATGCTGTATTTCTAACCTTTTTCTTTCTCTCTTTCTCTCTTTCTCTTTCTCTCTCTTTCTCTCTCTCTCTCTCTCTCTTTCTCTCTCTCTCTCTCTCTCTCTCTCTCTCTCTCTCTCTCTCTCTCTCTTTTACAACCCCATCATCTGATTCCAATGAAATTTGTTCTAGCAACATTCGCTCAAACGTCATTGCTCAATCACCTCTCTGAGGACTAGTTATGCATACTTAAACAAGATGTTTTCTTCCGCGGCTGTTCTATTTGTGTCAAAACATGTTGTTTGTGAGCACAATAATAAATACCGAATTTTTATACAATTTTCTCGTTTTTCATTCGCACATAATTCAAAACAAACGGTTTTAAAAACTGAGAATAACTGCAACCTTCTGGAGCCCGCGCAGTTATTGTCTACCAGGTAAGATCCCACAAATGGCAAAAATAAGGAGGAAAACTATTGAACCAACTTTTCGGTGAAACTAAATTGGTTTCTCAAGAAATTATCGATAATATTCTTTTTCTAAGCAGATTGCTACTCATTGGAATAAAACGTAGAAAAACCTTAAACGCTGACCAACTGACAAAGAGCAAATTATGGTGTTTAGAGTGATTTATGTATGTACTTCGACATCATAATGAGCCAGTAGGGGGAACAACCTCTACACATAAAACATGATTTTGGAACAATTATAAAATTGGAGAGTTAGGCACGACAAACTCAAAAGGTTCTAAGAAAGTATCGAATGTATCAAATATTTAGTCTTTTATGTTATAGTTGGAAACTATTCTGCTGAGCATTATTGCTTGATGATTTCAAGACTTTGGATAAATCATTTGGAATGTATAATGCACTCACATGTTTCAGCGGATAGCATTTTGAGATTTGTGTGACAAGACGAAATAGACAAATGACGACATTTGCCAGGTGGACTACGCGAGAGCAACAACACTAAAGTGCCACCTCACAATTCGGATCCCAATTAGAATTTAGTTATTATTCGAAACTCTAATAATTTTAATTGAAAAGGACCACTAACACTCCACCTAAATTAACACCTTTACGGTCTTCGTTAACTTTTCAAAACTACGCTGTTCTGATACTCTCAATCTACAGCACAGGAGGATAAACGAACACGAAATATTTGTAAACACTAGTTCAAGCACTGTTACATGAACTATTTGTGCGTTGAACTTCTCTCAAAATTATGCACAAGTTTAGGGATGTCAACTTTCTCCGACTTTATGTGATTAGATAAACTCAGAGATGAAACTCAAAGCAAAGTTCTTTTTTCTAAATAGTGGATTTGGGCTTGGAGCTCTTCTATTCATTTGGGCATTCGTGAAGTTATGCTGTGTATCAAAATCAAACTTCAGCTAAGATTGGTCAATCCATTCAGTTCATTCATCCAGATATCGAGGTCCCGAGCAGGAGATATGGTCCCTGGGTGTGCTCCTCTGTACCCTAGTTCACTCCAATGTCCTCCAATGTCCCATTCCTAACCGAAGAAGACACATTGAACCACAATCTACAGTTCCCCATCAATATAAGTATTGGTAAGTAATGTCAATTTATTTTGAGCATTTAGTTGCTATCAGCTCCAGCTTTTTTTTTTGCAATTTTCGAAATTGAGCGAGTGAATTTAGCTCTAATATTTTGTTTTGATGTTCTCTAATACAAATAAAACAGGAAACGCGAGAAGAGGTAGGTCAGAACGAACTATTAGAGAAGCTTGGGGGACCAAATGACCGATTTTATGTTCGGAACGGCATATGAATCAGATATAACACATGTTGAGAATGAATTGGATCACTTACAGAAAAAGGTGTACTTTGGAACGTTTATGAATTCGGAATGATAGTCGAGCTAACTATCATAATTTTAAGTATTGATCTTGTTTTTTGTTTTGAAAAGTAGAGATGTATGGCCGTCTAGTTATGAATGACAAACTGAAAGGAGAGTTGTTAGAGTTTTCTATTTTCTTACAGAAACAAAACTTGCAGCGTGATTTGGTGAAACTTAAATGTTGGTTTGTTTGAATGTTGAGCTGTTCATCGGAACAAGTCAAGCGGTGAGTGAAGTTTTAATGAGCACCGCCGAAACCTTATGAATTGAAAATCGGTTTAGAACAGGATAAGTTGGGTGGGAAAGATTGCATAAAGATTGTTTACACACTAATCGAAACTTTGTAGAATGAGATAGTTTTTTTGACAAAAAAACTGAGTTTCGTAAGTACCTGACTCCGAGAACTAATGTAATATCATTTCTCTATCTCAAAAAACTCATCAGAGACAAAACGCATGTTCATGAAAATCTAACTTTTAAGGTCAGAACAGGACGTTTACGAGGAAATTGTATCTTCTGCCTCGAAACATGACAAAAAGGATCTATAAGAGTTAGCTTGCTCCAAAGCAGCTCATCGGAGTATGTTTCTCTATCCTGCTGTCTTCGTAGTTTGATCCCGTTCCTTTTCGGTCAAACTCCGTAATTTTTGGCGTGTTTCGAGTTCAAACTACAACTTATAGTCGTCGCCAACGGAGGGGCGGGAGGGTACTGTATATCTCACTTTCCGCTGTGTCCGCCCACATGTTTGCGATTCCAAAGCTTTCCAGTTATGTGCTCAAATTTGGCACTCACTATAACATGGAACTTCTCTAAACTCACATGACATTCTGCGTGTGTCTTCGGCCATTGCACTGCATGTAGAAGTTCTCGTGTCAAATGTATAAATCTGTCTCATACTTGGAAATATTTTTTTCGAAAAGAATGAACATGTCTCGTTTTATAGAGAAGCAAAAGCAAGACAACGAAAAAAAACCACATTTTACAGCAAAAATTGTTTTTTGTTGAACAAAAGGGTTTGTTTTGTGGTGACTTAAAGTTTGAGGTCATATAGACAACTCAATAATACGGAGAATTATGCTGTAAGTAAAGTGTTTTGAGAACTCTAATTACAATTCTCTAATAACACAACTCATATGTAATGTAGATTATTATATGTGAGAGAAGAACTCAAAATCTTGTGAATGAAGAAATCAGGTAGAATGTGTACCCGGAAAAGTTAGACTGACTAGTTTTGAACAAACTTGCTTAATATTGGAGTAAATCAAGTGGAAGTGTTATGGAAGATTAATGCCAAAGATAGGGTGGAGAGAGAAAGAGAGAGAGTGCGAAGAAGGCGAGAAGAGGGGAGGGAGAAAGCGAGAGAGAAAGAGAGAGAGAGAGAGAGAGGGAGAGGCGAGAAGAAAGACTGTGGGAGGGGAACGATGGACAAAACCAACTTTCAGAAATAGTGAGAGTGAACAGAAGGCATAAAAAGTACTGGAAACACATTGAATTTGAATGAACAATTGATTGAGTTCTCAATAATATTCAGCATACGACAAATAAATAGCTCCAGTAACCTAACTGTTTGTGAGTTGCATGAAAAACCTTAGAATTCAATTGAAAGACGTACTTCAACGAAAACGTTAATTTAAATGCTAAAGGTTAGTTTCCTTTCGTTTCTGGATGCTGGCAGTTTTAGTTTTTTGTTAGATGAAAAAAAACGTCTTTTGTGTTTTGGGCTACTCGAAAAGTAACTAAAAGACGAATATGTTGTTCGAAGACTCTCCAATCTGACATAATGAAGTTGTTCTGCACGTAATTTTGAGCGACAAAACGGCAATTGAGGAAGAGAGGAAGAGAAAGAGAGAGAGAGAGAGAGAGAGAGAGAGAGAGAGGAGGAGGAGAGAGAGAGAAAGGGTGAGAGAATTCTGGAGAGAAAGAGAATGAGTGAAGGCATCCAGAGAGAAAAAAAAGAACAAAAAGAACGAGAGAAGTAGATTGGAGATCGGGAGGGGCGGAAAGAGAGGGCGAGAAAAAGAGAGAGAAGCGAGAACATTAAAAAAAAATTTAGATTATGTAGGTGTAATGGTGCAGTATAGTCTCTGTTGGAATTATTGCATTACTACCTATGCTAGAAATGCAAATAGCAAGAAGAGTATTTCATGGCAGTTTCCTGTAATGTAATAGTAGCGTCAATAGACCCGAATACAATAAAAGCCCTAACCTGACAATCATTAGATTAACCTGATTGAACTAGGAAGAATAAATGACGTGTTCCAGGGAACAAATGTTTTATTATAATTGAAGTGAATCACGTAAAGTTTCATGTAGGACGTGAATCAACGTGAGAAAACATGTGCACATTGTTCAGTTCTGCTTGTGTTATATCTAAGAGTGCCTTAAGTTGCAGTTTGAGTTACTTCAAAGCGCAACTTTGATTTTATCTTGGAACAAATTTTGAGAAACATACTGACTATAATATCTACTGAGGTAATATTTGGTCTGACTTCTGAACTAGATCCGAATACAGTAAACTGGTGTTCTTATGCAGTTAACAATATAAGACGCTCCAATCTAAATGGTTTCGGAAATCAGGAAATCCTAGTGATTTCATGAAATTTTTAGGATGAGACTTTTAACCATCGAAGAATTATCACTTTTTTAAATTATTTCTGATTGGACATCGGGTTGTCCCCATTTATTTGAAGTTTTAACTAAAAACCAAACGATCGAATCGCTGTGTCCCGATTCAGGAAATTGAAAAAAAGTGCGTCACAAAAACTGCAGTTTTCACAAATCTCTCAAAAAATTGTGTCACAATTTTTCAGACTTTCATTTTTTGGGGCACAATTTTTCACACTTCAATTTTTTGGGCACAATTTTTCACACTTACAATTATTGTGCCCCAAATTTTCACTTTTCCAAATATTGTACATGTCTCATCAAGAACGATTATCACTGAACAACTCGCGCGATACTATTGTTTCCTTCCATACCCCATGATTGCACCGTATCTAGTATTGGTATCAGTGGGCGATTAGAGCAATGAGACGCAGAGAAACGAGCGCGCATCGAGAGCATCGCCCTATTAGAGAAAGAGACGCAGAGAAAGAACAGCCGAGACAGATGCGCAAGATTTGAAACCATAACAAGATACGGATCATTGAGAGCTGTGTCAAAGAGTATCACATCAGCTTCGCGCGAGCGGCATACTAAGTGCAGAGTACCTGTCTTTAAAGAAACAAATGTGTCACAATTTTTAACACTTCCATTTTTTGGGCACACTTTTTCACACTTCAATTTTTTGGGCACAATTTTTCACACTTACAATTATTGTGCCCCTATTCTTCTCACTGTTTTCAACGGCGAAAACGTGTGTTATAATGTTTTGAATAGAAAATAATTGTGGCAGAGGATTTCGAAACTTCCAAATATTCGGTAGTTTCATCTGCGCTCCAAATGAGAGCGACGCAAGAATTAGAAGAATTGGACATTTCAGAAAAAATTTCGTACAAGTCTGATGATGCACAATATTTTGAGGTTTTCCAAGAAATTATCTAAAATGGCAACCATTTAGATTGGAGCGTCTTATATGAACAATTCATGCCCTTACTAAACTTCGTTTGTTGCCGAATGCACTTAAAAATCATGCTATAATTCGTGAAATATTTCTATTTGTTAGTTAGCAAGTTACGCATTGAATGAATTTTACAAACTAATTCAAGAAAGAAGGGTAGGTACCAACTACAAACGTAAAAACTCAACTAATTATAGGAATACTTACCAATTCTAAACTGGGTGTTCTGCCCTGCCGAACTGAACGGACTACACAAAAATAATACTAGCGCCATTAACCACGGAATTAGGGTATTACTTAGAGCTGCCATATTATTAGGCGTTCGCATAAAAATAAATAAAGTCTGTAAAACGCTAATGAGCCAGTCAAACTTATAAATCACCACCAGTACAAAATACAGGTAACTTTTGAAACGAGAATTATCCTATCACAGTGAAACCTCCGTAAGAAAATAATATGTTGTGATGAAAATAAGGGTGGTGAACTCAAATTCATATTGTGAGTACTGTGAAGATACTGTCAAGACATTAAGTACAGCTCACGATTTCTCAAAATCTCTCAAATACGCTAACAAGTCTAATAAAATATGAACAGTTTTAATTGTATACTGTTAGTGTGCACAATACGCAGAGAATTAGAAATATAATTTTATTCGCGATTGAACACGTGACTATCCACATAGTATGTGGCAGTCTAAATGATTAAATGGAGAGAAAATTCGAGAAGAAAGGGAGTATGGTTCCCATAATACGCGCACACAGTACTACATGTAGGCTAACAGCGCTGGACGACGATGATTGTACCATTTAGGTTGTAGGACAGTAGCTACTTTGAACAAAGAATGAGAAGGTCATGTCTATTTGAGTCTGCTAGTAAGGCGACTATGTATGTGTTATGAGGTGTTGTCTGATTTCTCACTTCCGCTCTATTTTCAATGACAACAGAGCTGAACATAATTGGCGTCGATAGGTTTTCTTAATATTCTCGTACGTTATATAAAATCACTTTATTGTGATATAATTGCCCTTAGATTTATAAAAATGTTGGGATTTTCTTAGATTGAAACTGAACAAGTCTACACTTGAGTTGATGTGCGTGAGAAGAATGAAAGTGAGAAAAACAGTACAAAATGAGCAGAAACCGATAATAATTTTTTAAAACTTGAAGTACAAACTTCGAAAATCGTCGATAAATAACAATATACTACTAGCACCTTTGCATACAGACTGATTCCACCAACCTGTGGTTCTGTTACACTTAACCACATGAGCACTAAAATACAACGACTTTTATTTGAAAAATATGTCGCGGGCCATAAATTTTCACCTTCGCTAACTGGCAATGTTGAAAATGCTCGCTATCAACCACCAAACTTTGAAAAACGCAGTGCGAAGCGCTGCGCAGGTTAGTTTTTGATCACAATATTGCACACTCCCAAAAGTGGTGTACGCCATTTTTTCAAATAATCCTGAACGGATTTCTCAGATTTTGATAGAGACTTCAGTTGGACTCCACGAATGTCATCGATAAATAATATTCACATTATTTCTTGGAGTCCGGTACTTACGAAACTTTTTTGTCAAGAAACTGTCTCCTTCTACAAAGTTTCGATTATTGTGGAACCGTTTTTTTGAATTTGAAAAATGTAACTCACCATCAGGCGGGAATATGGGAATATGCTACTTTACTTTTGAGTTGCACTTCGTGAGTGGAAATTACATCATTTCCTGTGAAGGACTCTGCGAAACGTGAAAAAGGGAATGGTAGAGAAAGAAGAAACAATGAGAAACAGAGAAATGATCAGAAGAAACATTTGAATTTGAGTTTTAAAGATCTTGTGGAACCAAATTGAAAGTTTTTCGACATTTTTACAACCTGCCTTTGTCTCCATGATGATATTCGCTGCCTCTTCGAGAAAATCGCGAACTACGCGTCGAGTCGAATCGATTGAACATCTCAAAAATCGATAAATCGATATTTCATCTCAATCAGGGCTATGGGATTGTGTTATAGAATCCTGAAAAAAAAACGCAAAGTTTAGGAAATTATTTGAAATGCAACGCTATTCATATTTCCACACGGAACAGAATTGCATAAATACTCCAGGGCAGGAAATACTTATTTCGGAACCTTTATTCAGGTTGTTCCGAGAATCAGCTGTTTAACTTGTCTGTTTTTCATTAGTGGCCCACTGGGGAATTCATAAATAGTCCTTTTCTCAAGCAAATGTCTTTACAATTCCGGGTAAACATGTTTTTAGGCATAACTTCATAGTTCCGTTTCAAGTGATGAGCGATGAATACCCGAAATTCGTAGTAATTAGCGTTCGAGACCCCCAGCGGAACTCAAAAACGTCACTATGGGCTAGTTTTTTCCGCCAGAAGCCGGAAATGGAGCCACGAAAAAGTGACAGAATGGATAAGTAGAAGGAAAATATATTCTCAGTCAATTGCACAGTCACGTGGAACATGTTAAACATAGCAGAACTCAGAAACGTGCAATGACAAAATGCACGATGCCTCATTAGAATGCTTCACGTGATTATTCAATTGCTTCTAGTATAATAGAGTCAAACTGATTCAAGCCTACATTGTATCTTCGCATAAAACACATTAATGAGAAAAGGTAACAGGAAAAAGTGTAACGATTTATTTTCATCACAATGAATTTGTTTTTGGTAGTGTTTTAGCGGTGCAAAACGGTTCAGGAGCCGGTAAATTGTGGAGACCAACAATGCATTACATTTAAATCGAATAGTTCGAAAGCAATCCAGTACTTAAAAGTAAAACTAAGAGTTCTCTTTTGCAAAGCAAATATCTGAGTAACTGGATTGACCATCCTCTCTGTAATTGATCATTAGGGGAAGATTTTCTGACCAGATGTTGGTGGGAAAATGGACAATTGGTTGACTTTCGAATACGAGTCAGAGAGGAGAGATTGGGAATGCCCTTCGGCTACAAATATGTATGCAAATGGGGTGGAATAGGTATTTGGGGCAACAAATGGGAGAGGTTCAGAGAAGCAGAGTGACGGAGAGCAGGGAGAGAGAGGGAAAGAGAAACCGAATATGAAAGAGAGAAACGGTTATAGCAAGAGAGGAAAGAGGATAGGTGAGTTAACTTTCTAGGATATATATTCTCCGCAATTGGACTTTTTTCAAACTTTATACCAACCAACCTGCAATAACAGCATTCACCAAGATAATCAAGTTAAAATCGAGCAAGGCGTTGTAAAAACTAGTTTGAGCAATGTTGCATTGCAAAAATCATTCGAAATACAATTTTCGCAGCAAATTTGAGCAGAAATTTCAACCACAATTAAGGCCAGAAAATGGCCTTTTTTTCGTTGGGAGCGCGGCTAAGCACATACTACTGGCAAAGAAATTAGTGGACACAGACAGAAAAATAAACGCCGTTTCAACAGGATGGTTGTTTTCTTTTCTCGAGAACATTCGAACAACAAAAACCTCATTATGTGTAGTGATAAATTGACTGCGACCGAAGTTGCGATGAATTTCCAAGACAGTGTTGAATATACTCGTAAATGAGTCACATGTGTCATAGGCATCATGAAACAGAGCATAGTTGAACAGTTTGAAACTAACAATGTACAGTTTGTGTTTTTGTTCAGACGAAATAAACAGTAGTGTACTGTATGTCGTTTCTTTTGAAATTACACCCAAAGTTACAAAACTCCCACAAATGAAACGATAAGATGTATACTGCTAGTCAATTACACAGTCACGTAAAACAGATTAAACACAGCAGAACTCAGAAACGTACAATGACAACCTGCACTACTCTTTTGACTTCTAGTATGGTTGTGTGTCAAATCTGGTTAGTCATTCACGAATACGAATGGCGAGCCAAACTGCAGAGTTCGAACTGGAGTATTCTAATTAACATAAATTGTCATATAACACCATTTTGAGCATGGCGCGCGGTACCGTAACGTGCGTTTCAATCCTACGTGTACCACTACAGTACTTTTACCGAACTTTTGAACGTGTTTTTCATCGAATCCTTCTTTTTCACAATCAGTGGTACTGCTATACACAATACCGACACGAACACAAGTATTTTTTTTTAACGTTGACCTACAACGAAAATAATATAAGTTTCAACTGCATCCTCTACAAGTTCCTCAAGAAAAAAAACAACATTCAGGACTTGAGTGGTACTACAAAACGTTACTTTTCTGAAAATGTAGGATTTCCGTTAGTAGGTGTGAGAATGAGATTGCCACTTTGTGGCGACAAGTGTCAACCCAGTTCTGAGTGGTGGTGCAGTACGCAATTTAATTGAAATCTGATCGCTCTCCAACACAATGGTAGTCTGCAAATGCAGGGCTGGTGTTCCGGTAAAATTATCCAAAAACACGAACTGTACTGAAGACAATTCTAAAAATAGTTTGTTGCATGCATTAGTTAGTTGTTTAAGTTGTTTACGATTATTACAACTCTTTGTACAACTGCTACGTTGATGATATCCTTCAAAAAGGAACGTATTCACTACATTCTGCTGTGTTTGAAGTTTGGTGCGGGCTCGCCCGGCAGAGCTCAAACGATCTGATGTTTTTCACATACCAGACTACACCATAAAGTCAGTAACTCTCCATAGAAATAGGTTATAGTTATTGGTTACAATACTGAATAGGGCATCTCGAGAACGGGTGTGAATTTCAAATAACACGCGATGAGCTCATTAGAGTGAAGTATGAGCTGAAAGAGGCAGCGGCTTGGTGTTGAAATGAGATATTCCCAGCAAATAGCTGGAACGGATTTGTAACGCGACACGCGAAACATCAGGATAGTTAGTCAAAGAACTAGATCATTTACTAGAAGGAAATATAGTAGTCACGTAGACGGGAAAAAATGAATAATTGTACACGTCGCCATTTCACGTATTAGTGTGTTCACATAACTACATTTGATCAGCAAGGAAGTATGCATTTAAAACAAAAACATGTTGATTTAAATGTTCCGTACAGAACACCGTTTGCGTGTAGGAAAAGAAGGAAGCCATTGTTGAGAAGGAGACAAATAGAATGAAACAATTGAACCTGAGCTATGACTTTTTGTTTTACGTTTCGCGTTTCCCGTAAAACCACAATTTATTCTATTCTTTGCTGCTAGGCAGCGAGCACGACAGCTCAAAATAAAGATGACACTTTTATGGCACCTTCAGTTCAGTTAATGATGTATTGCAATTTAGCGCCGAACGTGTTGTAATTGTAGTGATAATTATCATGTAGTGAAAATACACCAGTTTTGCAAAGAATACAATTAACACTATATTATGCTAGTTTGGTGGTCTTGTTTGAAGTTTGATTGTTGTGTTGGGTGCCAGAAGAACTTATGAAAACATCCGAACAGACGAGAGTCCACAATAAATGAATTTTCAGCTAGGAAATGGTGAAACGAGGGAACGATAGACAGTTCAAAATGGTTTAGGTACTGTACCAAAAATCGTGCAGGTCTCATAGGAATAACCTAACGGGTAACTCCGGGATAGTTTGCATTTTTTCTGAACATTCAAAGTTTGGTCAGACAAACAGGATCCGCGAGATTTCCTATGAACTTTTCGCATGAGGGACTGATCATTTACTAGCGCACCTGGTAGAAGAAGAATACCTTGATGTATTAAATCGATTTATTAGAGCTTGAAACTTCGGCAAAACAATAACTGAACAGTTTTGGAATATGACGTAATTGTTGTGCTCAGTCGGTGAACTTGAACAGCTGATCGTGAGCTTCTCCGGGATACTCCAGTTGGAGGTTGATTACTCCGAAATCATAAACCTATAAATTTATAATTTATGAAAACTTCCAATACCAGGTTATATTCATTCGAACTTAATCAATTTCAATAAGGTAAGCTTTTTAGTTGTAACTTATTATAATAACTCAACAATCTGAGAACAATCTGAATCATTCAGGGTGAAAAATGAGGTTTTGGTCAGAATAATGGGGAGAGCAGAAACAGGCAGTTATACGAAGTGTGACCCGGAAAATTGGCCTGTCCACAAAAGTTCAACTCGCGAATGATTATCATGTCTGTGTAGTTGCGTCCCCGGAACATATTAAAACGAAGGTGGTGGCGACGAACTTTCCACAGAATGCATATTTTCTCTTGAATTTTCGCATTCGCTCTAATAGTCCGGCTTTCTGAACGTTTAGAAAAATACTAACATCACGAAGCAAAACAAAACTTTATTTTCCTTTTCTAACACTTCAAAACTTATAACTAACCTTGCGTGCTCTTGTGCCTAAAGTGACATAGTCCTCGGGAATCTGAATCGACCATCGCTTGTATCCCTGCTGTAAAATTTGAAAGTATTCAGAACGAATATGATAATATTAAGAAAATACTACTAGTGTTACTCTGTACAGAACGTTGCACTAACAAATGTTTTACCCTATCCGGATGGTTAACAATATCCCAAAAATAGGTTCAAAGTTCACATTGGCAGTTTGCTTCTCGTCCATATCACAATTGTGATGGAATGTGACAAATGGCTGGATTTCTGTCTGGGTGGAGGGGAACCTGGAAGAAAAGCATTGAAAGGGCGATTTTTTGTTTACTTTTGACTTCATTTTGTATTCTTTCGGAATAATTTACATAATTCATGATAATCTCTACCTTTTTCATATTTATGGAAGAGAATTTCGGAGATGTAGTGTTTTTCTCTCATATTTATTCATTCACTTATTTTCACTTCTCTTACGAGACGATGATCATGACACAACTCACAGATTTTGTAGCAGCAGATACTTGTGTTTTGTTCTTGCTTTAACGAACGCATTTAGTAACAAGAGCGGTCTAAGAGAAAATAGAGATACCTATATAAGAACATTAATCAGAGAGAAGTTTTTTTGGTTAGTAGAGAATTTCGGACATGCGTCGCTAAAAACCACAGCAATTTGACTACCAAACTGTAGATGTCACCTGCCAGTATTTCCTTCCAGATGGAACATTCCAGTCACATAGGTTTGCTTCGTGTCCAGAAGTTGAGCCAAATCTGCAGAAAATCATTAGTCATACATCTACACGAGTAGATCAAAACTTTAATGTACTTATTGTGATTTTTGAGTCTATCTGAAGTACTGCTTTTGAGACTATCTGAAGTACTGCATTCAGGTTTTCACAGTTGAGAGAAGAAAATTATTCGGAATGATAAATATTGAGAGTTTTAAATGAGAACTAAATATAATTAGTGTCAAGAAATCTTCAAACTAAATCAGTTAGTCAACTAACCATCGGCGGAATTTTTCTGGTATGTGCGATAGAGACGGATTTTGGCGCCTTCGAAAGGTTTCGAGCCACACTTCAAAGTTCCTTTGATGGCGATGGAACTGGAAACATTTGAAGTATAAATTCCACGTGAATTTCCACGGGAACTTCCTTTCTCTAATTGTTTGAAGTACACTTACAATTTGGTATAAAACGCGGAGACTGAATAGTAAAAGTAGCGTGTTGGGCGTTGAAGTGTAAAAAGCCCCAAGAATCAATGTGAGAGCCATGATAGGAATGTTTATTTATTCTACGTTTAAAATGTAAGTGTTTCAAAACTCATTATCACATTTATGGTTTAACAACTCGTAGTGATGCTCCAAATGATCTCTGCAACTTTGATGAAGTTTGTAAACTCTCTTTCTCTTCTACTTAGAGACTCAGTCATTAAATTAGAAGAAAACCCCGATTATTTTACAAAAACACGATGCTTGTATGAACAAGCATTCTTGAACAATTATTCTCGAGCCTTGTAGTTATACCTACCGGTTGGCCACATTTGTAGGAACATCTAAGTCAAGACTACCCGGACGAGCACATACGGACGAGAAGACAGCACAGACGGCAACCAGAAGGAAACGCATTCCTAAAAAACGTTAAAAACGTTATAGTTCGCTAAACACGTTTTCCGAAGAAATTTTCCGAGTGTGCAGAGATAAACACATCTGGAGGGCAGTCAAGGAACACCATTTCGAAACGATATGAAGTGAACTAAATAAATATTGAATCTTGAACACGTTGGCGTACGTGTGAGGAGTGAACTAACAACTTTGGGTGGGTACTGCACTGTTAGTAAATTTCACAGTCACGTGAACATGGTATTTGTTCTTATAAAGATCTATTTGCTCTTATGAAACTTTCAACACAACGTTAAAAACTACAAGCGCACTATGGTCGATGAAAGTGAATGTGAATAAGTGTTGAAAGTTATCAAAATCGAATACAAAGTGTTTGAACTATCACTTGTTGTTCTAGAGTCGTAGGGAAAGGAATTGAAATGTGTATGTGCCTAGATGCGTTTCGTGTTATCAGCAGCAGCCAACGAGAGATAATCACTAGAAATCAAAAACAAGCCAATCAATCTCTTGTTTACACCCAACTCATTAAACCGACGGCAATCGTTGAATTTCCGCGAAAAGATCGATTGTCATTCACAATAAGAATGAATCTACGGTGAGCACCGTTCACTGAATTCCGATTATCCCTGAAATGTCTCTGATTGCAACCCATTTGCCCCCTACTTTGCCCCTGTCCATATCCGGATATGGAGAGAGGCCAAACCGGGGGCAAATGGGGTGATGGGGTGCAATCAGGGAAAAAGTGGGGAAATTTCCGAGAAAAGTCAGGGAAATTTCAGAGAAAAATTAAGCAAATTTTTTTCAACATTCAGAAATATTTCTTGCTTTGATACTATTTACCGTGAATTGTTAACATAAGGTGAGAATGAACATCTCCAAAAATTCTCTAACTGATGCTCCTCAGATTGGAAAAGCATCTATTTTCACTGCTTATGTCTTCATAGAAAACAAAGTGTTTTCAAAAAGAAATAGCCAAGAGAAAGTCTTTCCTTCCACATCTAATCAAAGTTTACTTTTTTTGATTGGTTCAAAGCGCTTACAACAGGAGCTGAAAC
Organism: Litoditis marina; assembly: GCA_964036275.1. Taxonomy (NCBI): domain Eukaryota; kingdom Metazoa; phylum Nematoda; class Chromadorea; order Rhabditida; family Rhabditidae; genus Litoditis; species Litoditis marina. The sequence continues at coordinate 1,996,943 of OZ038434.1, read as the reverse complement.
AAAAACTATCCTCATACGGGTACCCCCACACATGGTGGGCACCTGCGGTGGCAGGGTAAAAATCCCCCCTTCCTCCCCACGTGGGTCACGGGTTCGGTCATTGGGTCATAAGGATTGAAAGCACAGCAGAATCATAGGAAAGTCCCCTCGTCAACCCCGATCACTAAAGAGCTTGATCCAAGAGACATCTGATGTGGTTAGATAGTCGTCATCTCGAGGACATATTGCGCACAGCCGCACCCCTGGCTGCGCCGTATCTAGTACGGGTTTCTCAAAAGTGCGGCAGAACACAGTTTTGACCAGTATCTTCAACGAAATGACACTAAAACTTTATAATGTGTAGGTATAAGGTTCTGCTAATAGATTATAGTAAAAAAGTGGTAAATCAACATTTTTCAATATCTCTGACACTTCTCTGACATTTCCCTGATTTCACCCCATCTTCTCCCTGGTTTACTTTTCCCTGACTTACCCCCCTTTTACCACAGAAAAATCAGAGAAATTCTTCCCCCCTGATGCTCCCTGACAGATCAGGGAATGTCAACTCACTATGTTCCAAGAAGTGAATTTTCAAATTACTTAAAACTCGCAAAATCAGCCGAAAGCTAAGCAAAAAACAGCTACAAGTCATTGTGAAAAGTGCAAAAAAGAGACCAGACCTGAAGAAAGCGATAAGGTAACGAGTCTAAAACAAGTTGGCAGTCTGATGTACGACTGTGAGGTACCTGCTTCGCACCTTTCATGCTTTAGACTTCTGAAATAGACATTGCACCGTAGGTCAACCTTCTCATATGGTTGTTTTATGCTGTGACTTTTTGTAGAAGAAGTGACCTGCCTACCCAACCACACCATTATTTACTGCCTGGATTGAAAAGATGAATTATTTCTAGAAACCTTGGATGTTGTTTTGGTTCTAATACTTTCAAATTAAATGGCTTCGCTATGTAAAAATCATCTCTCGAATACAAACATTTCCCGTATTTTCGTTATTTCCACCACAGCTTTCACAGCCAGGTGGTTATTTCTCATAGCCGACAAGAACATTTATTTACTAACAAACATAGTAACAAAATAACTCTTATAAAGTATAAATGTACCCTAACACACTTTATATGACTATAGAACACTTTAAACAAACTAAACTCTGTGGTAGAAAAACGATATCATGCTATGTACGGGAACCGGGATTTTTGTACGGGGATAATGGATAGTGGAAACCGGGACACAATACTAAAACACAGACAAAAACCGGGACAAAATATGAAACCGAGTCAAAAGAAAACAGTGAAAATGCATGACGACGATGCTAAATGCAATCCAAAAGCGAATCAAATAAAGGCGACGTGTTTCTCTGAGAAAATGACTGAATCCACTCGGGATCAACGTATAAAATGCACTACAAAACTAAAAATTACAAAAAAGTAGCGTATATGAGGAGAACACAGCGCAAACATGTACACAATAATGACTACGATCATGAACGACTAAAAGCATAAAAATCTGCCCATCAATCTGACTTATTTAACAATTGAGTACAACGGGATTCCTGAGCACAAGACGCGAATCTAGGACCGAAACGTGGGAGACACAACAGGCACTGGGATCGAATGGTATACAACGGGGAGAAAGAAAACCGGGTCTCAAAGAGGAGGAGCAACATGAACACCCATAACTGCTGCCAGATGTAAAAGGTAGAAAAGTATTCGAGTCATTATATCACAATAGAGAACTACCAACTGATCTCACTAAACACGAAATTTCATTAACTAGAGTAATCAGAGACCTTATCTGGCAGCCTTTAGGAAAAGAGAACCACAAACGGACATATAATAGCGAAGTAGATGATTGAGGTGATTGGTGATAGAAGCCAATGGTTTGGCCGGGGAAATAGAACTCTTCTGATCTGACGCTAAGAAGACATGGTGGTCGGAATTCCCATTCCCTCCGCCTCCGCACACATCTCTTCGTGCGACTTCGTCAACGCCTGAAAATACGTAGTTGCAAACCAATAAAATATTCAAAAAGCTGAGCCCTTTCTGTTTAGAGGTAATATCTCGACCGGATGAGGTTACAGTGGAAATATCACATCGTAATGGTCATACTTGAGGTAGCGTACGGCCAAAGCAAAGAACGAAATCCTTAACGTGTAGAATAGGCACCACCATACTGGTGTGAAGTAACTCTGACTTATATTTAACTACACATCGTTTTAAAAATCAGTACTTTGTCTCACACGTCTTTTGAGATGCTGCATTTGCGATTGTGACAAACTTACTTTGAGCGAGGTGAGCAGTGGGTTTTCGACTGATTCTGGTTCATCGGAGCGGCGCAGTTTTTGACGACGATTACAGAACCACACACGAACTACCTGAAACGAGAAACTATGCATCAAATGGTCTCAGGACGCTCAAAATTATTTGAGATGATTACACTCTTCTAATCACTTCCTTCTATGTGAACATCATCCACACCCAAAATACTGTTGCATGTTATCATGAGGGTTCAACATGAGACGCATCCTGATATTCCAGCAACCCTAGCATTTTTCATTGTTGTAATAGTAATACCCAACCTTTCCAAAGGAAATGGTATTGATTAATAATTCCTTTCCGAAAAGCGCACGTATATGGGTTTTACAATGTTCTTCGAACAATATAAATAAGACCACCCACGTCGCGATCCAATTCTAGCGAATTGGCGATTTCTGTCATTCGATCGTGGTCGGGACGCGGGTTGATGTTGAAGAAGGCGTCGAGCGTGGCGCGCTGGAAACAAATGATGGAATGTTCACAGCGAAATCATACTCGGAGAAACATAACCAACATGAGTAAAATGAGAATTCATGATTTTGCATGGTAAATAAGCCAATTCTTTCGATTCCGACAAAAAAATGTTCGTTTTATGACTAGTCTGACTATTTCGACAACTCTGGTGAATAATGTGTGTAACTGACCTGTGTCATGTCCAGATTTGTTCTCTTCCGTCGTCTTTTCACGTGCGGCTCACCGCCCTCTCCAAGGGGGCGGGGCGTCGATGAAACCAATGACGTCGCGTCCACCTACAAGAAAATAAACAAATTAAAAAAAGGATAGAAGATTGATTGATTTAAATTCTCATTATCATTTGTAACTTGCAACACGGGTGTTATTTCTTATTCAAAAGCCAATAATCAGAACCACCATAGAATATAACATTGAGACTGAGAAATACTTATAGTCAATTCCAAAAGTAGATAAACCTTACTCTCACATATACAAAATACAATTCGGAAAACCATTCAATTTAGTGCAGGTGGTTAGGCGGTCCAGTTTGACACAGGACAATTTGAATTAAAAGAAGATCAGAGAAGAACTATCACAGATCAATAGTACAATAGTCTGCCGCTCACTCAAGTTAAGTAACTAATGAACCAACCGTGCTTTTCTGAGCAGCCGGTTGTTTGTCCAAAAGATCATTCAAGGATGCTCCATTGGCTATCGCTGCCTCTGCATCAGATAACCACTCCTGCAAGGAACTTCGGATTAGACTTCAGATAAAACTTCAGAATATTATGACAAAAGTAAATTAACAGCTGGATCCAAACTGTTAAACCAGAGTGCCACGGACCAAAGTCAGCATGATTCCCCCAACAAACGAAGAAAAGAGGACAAAAACGTTTTTACGGTGTTATTTGACCCCATCACCAGCGTAACCTACATGTTCATAAACTTTGTGGGTGTTTGCTAACGATGAACTATTTCTCTAATCTCCTACATCATCCCCGAAGCCAAATTAACGAACTCAAGATATACTCACCTTTAACAATGGCCGCAATTTACACATGTTCTTGAACGACAGATTGAGAGCCTGAAAAATGTTGCTATTCAGACAATTTTAAGACTAGGCGGCGCCTATTTATTTGATCCCCCAAAATCTGGAATGCTAAAAATAATAATTTTTGTCACCCATTTTTTTCCGATTACTTCCCAAAAAAGTTGGAAAATGCATTTGACAGCCAAAATGATTCTTTCACAATTTGTTCTCAATTGCGAAATTGTAGAGGAGGTCAGAGACCGTTAAACTAGGCTAGTGAGATATCACAAATATGGCCCGGGCAATTTTTTTTTGCCGAAGTAGGCGGTGAAAATCCGGAAAAATCGATTTTTCAATTTTTTTCACTGCGAAAATGAATTTTTGAACTAAAAGTCTAAGTAATAGATTGATATTTGGCCTAAAAGAAATCGTTAGCGACAACTGAGATATCACAATATTGCCCTCCCGAGCTAAAAATGGAAATCTAGGCGATTCTAGGCACCCCCCAAACGCCTACTTCTGTTAGATCTCATGAAATAAATTTTTCTGAAGAAATTCACTGTGCGTATCTGGAAACTATATCGCATTAGTTAATGAAAAACATGATGGGTGATCAAAATATTCATAGTAACTTTTTTGAAACCCAAAATGGCGGAATTTCAAGTTAAACAATTTTGATCACCCAAAAATCAGGACCCCGCCTACATCTCCCTATTGTCTGTTGCTATTCATCAAATACATTCCTTACTACAACTGTATAGCCTAGCATGAAGGCTCCAGTATGCCTATGCGCACGATTACCAATATTACGAAGAGTAAGGCACCAAACTCGAACTCACCTCAAACCGTGAAATGGTGGTCTGTGAGAAGTCCGTGCCATATCTCCTGCCTAACGCCACACCAACATCTCCCTGGGTGAAACCTAGAAACTACATGACTAAATCAACAAGTCAGCGTCAGAAAGATAGAGAGCGAGCGAGACACAAGAGAGAGAGAGAGAGAGAGAGAGAGAGAGAGAGAGAAATGGGATATCTAGTAAATGTATGACGTTTAGATCATCTACTTTTTCGAATAGTAACTGAACTGACCGAACTTTATTCGCTGTTTCTTGAACATTTGGGCAAAGTTTTCAAGATCATCAAGGTCAATTCGCTCTTCTTTGGTAATGGCAGAAGTGGCCTGATTCATCATCTGAAACTCAAAAGCATGAATTCAATTATCAACTATGTGACGAGTCTATCCGAAAACTCTGCCTGAGACTTGAGACATAGTGTTTTCAGTGAGGGGGGGGGGGGAAGGCGACTCTGTTAACCTCGCAAATTGTTCGAAAATGAAATGATTCATCTTGCTAACTTCAAAACAGGATGGAAGATTAGATTTTCAGCAGTAAACTAGTTAACATTTTATTGAGACTGGGGTAGTTCAATATACCGATTAAAGAAAACACGGCTGATTCAATAAATCATTCAGCAAAGTCGCTCCATGTTTGTCTCATTTGTAAAAATCATAATTGAAACTTTCCTTTCTGAGAATATAAGGAGATTGTTGTTGGTGTGTACTCACCAGTAAAATGCGAGCTTCAAATACGCTTATTAAAAAAAGCTTATGATTTTGAGGGCAAAAACAAGCAAATTTTCACGACATTGGTGGAAATTTTGAATTTCAAATTTCAACTGATTTTCCATCGAAAATGGACAAACTTTTTCGAACTTCATCTAAACATGACGTATTCTGGGATTCTGAAAGCCGGATGACGTCAATTTTGAAAAGTGCAAAGTTGACGTCGAATATTTCATCAAATGATGCAAATATCTTAAAAATGAAAGATTAACGATGAAACTTCATCTCACTACGACTTGTTCTGGAATTCAGAAGGCCCGATGACGTCAACTTTCAAAAAAAAAGACGTGACATATGTTTTCGAATGCTGAGAGTTTTTTAAAAATGGTCAATTCACGATAAAACTTCATTCAAACATGACGTATTCTGGGAGTCTGAAGGGCAGATAAAGTAAGTTTTCAGAACTGCAATGTTGACGTCATGTTTTTTTTCGAATGATGATAGTACTTGACAAGTGGTTCATCAGGAAAACAATTTTATCTTCACCGTACAGATCGAACCACCTCTCTACATACCTACGGCATGTGTACAAAAAGAGAAAAATTCATGAAAAAGTGGGGGCCCAACGACTGTGAGATTTGTCTTCTGCTGTGCGCCCCTTAGACAGCTACTCTCAAATGGAGCAGCTACTGCTACAAAAATCGGAAAATACTTATATACTCAAGTCTAACTGTTCATTACAAACATACAAAAGTCGTAAAATATTTTTTCAAACCTGTAAACTATAATAAACAAATCACAGATGTTAACTCAACGTAGTCAACTATAGAGATTCTGGTTTTGTACACAATGATTTGCAGTTTTGGTCTTTACTTCAACTCTAGGTGCTATAACACTTGGCATATTATTCAACAGTTGTTCTCTCTTTCGCAGCTGTGATTTGTATATTATAGTTTACAGGTTTGAAAAAATATTTTACGACTTTTGTATGTTTGTAATGAACAGTTAGACTTGAGTATATAAGTATTTTCCGATTTTTGTAGCAGTAGCTGCTCCATTTGAGAGTAGCTGTCTAAGGGGCGCACAGCAGAAGACAAATCTCACAGTCGTTGGGCCCCCACTTTTTCATGAATTTCAACTGATTTTCCATCGAAAATGGACAAACTTTTTCGTTTTCGGCGAAAAAGTAGCACATTTTATAAATTTTCAGGCTTCTCGGACAACCGTAGTGGCGCATGTTAACCTACGTCTTTGTTCCCGTCGAACAGTTTCCGTTTGACTGGTCCCTTCGAGAGAGCCAAAGGAGTAGCTGGGGAGGCAGAACCACGGGCCATCGGTCGATGCTGTAGCTGAACAATCAAAACATTAGTTTATCTGCGGTAGTTATGAGAACATGGACATATCTTATATGCAGCCTCAAGTTTCTCTCAATCTCAAGTAGTTTGGTTGGCTCTCCAATATTGTTTTTAGAAGCTAGATTTATGAAAAATACAATCAAGAATTCAAGAATCAGAAAATGACGGGATACTGGCACGCTGGTACGACACTATGTGTATTATTCTATTCGCATAATTTCCATCCACATGCTATATAAAACTCGGCCAACTGACCCCATTAGGCTGGAAACCCGTGAATGCAGAGCGATTATTGCCAGCGACATTCGTAGGTGTCACTCCATGAGTTGCTGAAATGGAAGTCACATCAATAATTAAAATGAGACTGTTAACAAGAAAACGTTTTCAATAGAGGAGGATGCATAGTTTTGGTGCCTATATACACCAGTAAGGTCTGACTAAGCGACAAAAATTGGTCCGTTTTCAGATGTAATGTAAACAAGTGAAAAATTAGGATTTTCCATCAAAAGTAGACCGATTTTCATATTTTCGGCTAAAACGTAGTCCGTTTTTCGAATTTTTCTGACTAATCGGACAACCTTGCTGGTGTATGCCTATATACCTTCAATTGAAAAAGAGAGCTGATTGAAGAACTTCAGAGAGAAGGAGATACAAAAGCGAGCGAGACAGACAATATACAACGTGGAGGAAGAGTACATATAGAAGAAGGGGGCGGAAGTAGACACATCCAGTATTTTGTATTTAATAGGCAACGACTGAGAAAAATAGTTAACAAAACAGAAAACATCGTCACTCACCCAAGTTGACCATAGAATTGGTGAGAACTGCCTGGAGAAAGCCGTCAGATGTGTCCGAGGTTGAGAGAGGAGCCGGAGAAGCCGAAACGGGAAGTTCCATGGAACAACCTGAACAAAAAAAGTATATACAACTTTTTAAGTTTTCTGCATGAATTAGCTTGTTAACAAAAGGCTTCGTTTCATATATTACATATAACGCGAAGCTCGCAACTACTACCAACTACCATATTCAAACATTATGTTCAGTCTCTCATTCTAGATGCTCAGATTTAACTCCGATAGGTGTAATCAGGTTACTGTTTCGGAACACTGGGAAGCAACGAATGACTGAACGCAGTATACTCTCGCAAGACAATGTCACTGTAGTATGAAAACTTCAAAACGGAAATCGTGCCTATAAAATGAGAGCATAACTCAAAAACAAACAAATCAAAGCATAGACGGAACAGACATCGTATATATATTTCATATTTATTTATTCACGTCGCTTAGTTACGAGGCGGTGTTCATCATACATGTCACAGATCTTTGTAGTCGCAGCTTCTTATGAGAGTTAGATTTCGCAATATCTAATCTACCATTTCGCGCATTCCTTTATTAAGCCTTAGGGAGATTGACATCACGAACCACTAGATACCTGTTGGTTAGTCATGTACAAAGTTGAACACACAAAATAAAATTTGAATATTTTAAATTATGATAATGTGGCGGCAAAAATGTTCTCTTCCGATGGCACGTGTAATTGCGGACACCTTTTTATGTTACAGTATGATGAACTACTCACGTTTTTTTTCACGTTAAAATAATGTTTTATGTACGTTCCATGTACGCTTCCTACTTAGTATTCATCTCAAAAGTTACTTACCTGCCGCAGCTGCCGCCAACAACGATTGGAAGGCTGTTGGTAAAATTCCCGGCATAGTCGCAGCCGGTTGGCTGTGTGCCAAGAGCTCCGTAAATCGGCGCATGATCTCTGATTGGTCCATTTCTGGGGTGACGCTATCGGGTACCTCCTTGGCAGCCCTGGAAGATGGATTGTGAGACTCAACTGGCACACCACACACGTCGGTTATACATACTAAAGTGGGGGAGCAAAGAAATGTGATCGGACAACTCCCATACATTTAACGTCTGTTAAGACTACTATCTGGACTCATGACATTCAAAGTACTCCGCAAGTTGTCACGACAACCCATTGAATTTTTTGGAACTGTAAATCCTACTGCAGCGGGATTGAACCTCGTAACAATTTTTATATTATAACTGGACTCCGAGCATGAAAGTTCAAATACAGAATCCCATTTGATCGTAACATCAAACTACAAGTATTTCGCCAAAGAAGGACGGACAGAAAAGAAAATTTTAGTTTATGTCTATCGACACTGCTCACAACGTTTTACTGTTCACAACCTGACATAAGAATTGTTATCATTAGCATTAGCAGCAGAACTTTGTTTTCAAGAAGTTATTAGCTTGTGTGTTGCAAGCATTTTGCTGTCGCGCAACTAAACGAAAAAAAGTGTGCTTGGAAGTGCAAGGCCGCATTCATACTTTTTACGTCGGCGTTTAACGTCGACGTTAAAGTAACGAAAACATGCGTATCGATTTAGTTTGCGTTAACGGCAGCGTGAATCGATATACATGTTTTGTTCTGCATTAACGTTGGCGTTAGACACCGGCGTAAAAGTATGAAAGCGGCCTAACGCTACTTTTCAGTACAGCTATTTCAGGACATGAAGTGATGACCATTCAGCTCAATACAGTATACATCTTCAAATATGTCCAAATGCATAATATGTAAAGTTCTCAGAAAGGTGGGAATTGGTGTCCCTTTCCGCATTATTTATGGACTGTTGTTGAAAATCCAACGATTAATGCTAATTTGCATGCATATTTCTCATGTAAATGTGAGAACAGTGCAAGTTATCGGGATATGGCGGCGATTAGTATAGCGAAACTAGGCAGTCAACTAGGCTATGCATTTCCTAATTACCACCACTGACTAACTGGGGTACGGTATTAGGGGACGGGGGAGATTGTTTACATCCATTCAGGTAAATCATGTATCTCGGTTAATTGTTAACCTAAACCGATACATTAAGTACAAGGAGTGGGCCGATAAACATAAATCACATATAAACAACCTAGTTTTAGTAGATGTATATTGGTCGTTCACGAATATGAATACAAATTCACTTTGAAATAGTGAAACTGCTAAAATACTTCAATTTGGAACAAATTTGAACATCATGCAAAGTACCTTCTTCCCGTTCAAGCGAGTCATACCAATCATGCATATATAGAACATGAAAAAATTCAAAAGAATGTCAAATAAATATTTCCGTTTCCGGCTGAACAGTGGAAATCGGGGTATTCGAGTGGGTTGTGCCTAAATATGTTTTATGCGGCGGTAATCGGCGGACCCCTGCATAATACCCTATTAATTGACGATTAAACTAAATGACAATCAAAACCGAATTAAACAAAACATTTTCCGAACACCGAAAGTGGTAACACGATTAATCGTGCCTATGATCAGGTATATTCTAAATTCATTTTTTCATATCTTTTTCCCTCTCAGTTATCGTTTTTCGGAACAACGTACCACCAAAAAGATGAGTAGTGTCCATATTTAAACTTTGTTCGATATTCCTTACCGCTTTTACTGTACTCTAAAACAGAATAAATACCTGATAATCTAATGAGGTTGCCAAGCGCGAAATATGATGTTAAAGAAAAAGAATATGTAAACGGCATCCGTATCGCCCATCCTTTGGGTTTTCATTGCGATTTCGCGATTTTTTTATGCGAATAACCCAATAGTAAATTTTCAGTTGAAAAGCCATGTCGAAAATTCTGCCGCATGAGCTGAGGCAAAACAGACAACGCAAGAAAGTTGAAACACAGAATGACAGAATGTAACGTACTCTTGGAGAGGAGCTTCTGGGGTTGGCGTTGGCTCTTCGTTGGAACCGTCTGACGTCTTCTGCATTGAGGACTCGGAAGGTTCGGGCTGAAAGAAAGACTCTGAGAGAAGTTTGCGGTATGGATATAATAGAATGGTAGAAAGATAGAGAAAGAAAGGACAACGACAACAAGAGAGAAAGAGGGAAAGAGAGAAATATAGAGAACGACTGAGTGAAGAGAGAAAGATTGAAAGTTTTAGTGAGTGTGGAGAAGCGGAAAGCTGTGACTTAGGCTCGAAGGTGAGAGAATATCATTCTCTCTCTCCACTCACTCACTCTTTCTTGTTTCTCTTCATTTCACTGACTACGACATTTGACTACTCTAACTATCTAAGCACTGAAAGAAAGTCAATTCGCAGGCCATTATTGCAGTCGACTAATAAATAGCAGCAATGGGTATGCTAGGTTCGCCAACCAATTCCCAATTAAATGGCTAGAAAACGCAAACTAATCATATGGTAACGAGATAAATATTTCCAACGTATCGTAAATCATGGTATACACACAAACAAGTTTTCGACAATTTATGTTTCAGAATAAAATATAAAACAAAACATTTGTTTTAAGTATTCATTAACGTCAAGATGATCCACGTGTACAGGAGGAGTTTGAATACCAGGAATCGAGAATGCTAAGAATAAAATGAAAGAAGAGAAGAAATAACGGGAGGACTCGGCAGAAAAAGAAGGATTCGGTGTATATAGGCTTCACATTTCCAAAGAGGCCCTTAGGATTTATAGATTGCCTAATTTTTCCAACTTTTCCCGGCCGCCTATTGTAATATGGGTGGAGAAGCGCTTACAAGTATTTATACTTTGATAGCGGAACTTTGGTATAATGAAAGGAAGCCTGAACTTTTCAAAAGATTACTGTACACCCCTGGGAAACATGAGAACTCACAATTGACTCAGATATTAAAAAGTGAATTTGAGGAAGTAGAATCTGAATGAAGTCAAGCGTTGTCCCACACATTTCGAGGATATGAATTGACAAATCGTATAACTGATGCTGTTTTAAACGGTTCTTGTTACTATTTCATTCACTTCTAGTTCAAACCGCACTGAATCTATAACAAGTTACGTCATAGACTACAAGTATAGTATAAATGAATTCGTTTCGCGATAGCACCTCTTTACAGTGAAGTTACAATTATCTCTAGTTTGTTTAGTAATATATGCGCAATAAAACGTATACTATTACGCTTAAAATTATATCTGCAGTTTGTCGAATACTAAAGTTTTTCAATCTTGCTGTCATGTGAGTCGTCAGGATTATCCTACTTGCAAAAAACCTATAAATTAATATAAGCGGATACAGATTAATCGTCAGAAGGAAAAGTTGTCCCCTGTGTATTACAAAACTCTCTATAACTACTAATGTTCTCAAGTTAAAAGGTTGCTTGTCATTGAAGGAACAACCTTTTCACAGAAAATTAGGATCATGACTTCAGGGAACAAAGAATATACCATTAGTCAATTGCAGAGCCACGTAAAACACGTTCAACACAGCAGAAGTCAGACACGTGTAATTAAAAAGTGCACGAGGCCATATTAGAATGTTAAATTTACGTGACTATTCAATTTACTTCTAGTATAGAAGAAATATCAGCGACAAGTTCCGCAAGTAATGAACATTGCTCTACGTTAACCAGTCTCAAACACAGTTTCCAAGTCGGATTACGTAAATGAGTTGAGTTACCATACTTACATAATTAGAGTGTTAAATGACGAGTGAGGAGAAATAATAAAATTTGGGAACAATGGTTTTTCACAACTTTAAAAAAATGGCAAAGTTAAGCACATGGCCTGAGGGCATCCGGCCGGCCGCTGATTATGCAAACGCGCATATTGATTAAGGGGAGAGAGTGTAGGAAAGAGGGAGGCGGGTAGACGGGCAGAGAAAACAAACAGGTAAACGTCAGAGTTATGGAAATGTATTCATAATAGGTTGAATGAAATGATGAGATAGAGAGAGAGGGAGATAGAGATAGAGAGAGGAGGGGGATGTAGAGAGGAAGACAGAGATAGAAAATAAAGGGAGGGGAAGGGGTGCGAGAGAAAGGGAAGAGAGAATGAGACACATAGAGCGACAGAGAGAGAGGGAGAGAGAGCAATATAGAGAGAGACAGAGATAGACAGAGAACAAACCTGTTCAGTCTCCACCGTCTCCATCACTCGTTTCACCGGTTTGCTCTTCCTTTTACTGGATCCGGATGGTGTCGGAAGGGAAGGAGACGGTGAATCGGCAACTGAAACAATACTCCAATCGTAATTTATTATTCATACACTTATTATTCATAACCTATCATGATTTATTCAGGATAATCATATTTTCACCGTAACTCCAACTATACGTGATGATCAAAGCTGCGTGGTAGTTTGATCTCGATACACGCAATGATTGACGATTTTGGACCAGAAGTAAGATCAAACTACAAACGCAGCTGGAGGACCGGCAAACATACACCGGGCCTGCTTCCTAGGAGAAACGTTGCCATTAGCTGCCATAGACAGTTATCAAACTTTTCGGTCGAGTTGCAGAAAAAATAATGTTACATAAAGAAACTGTAAGCTGCACAGTTTAATACGTGAAACCTAGCTCTAGACATCTCAGATCTTTCAAACATGTATATTTTGGGTATGTTTTTCTATAGTTCACCTCATTCCTACCTACAGTAACCTTAAAAACATTCCGAAGGCTGTTGTGAAGTCGAAGATTCAGTTCATCAAAAAATCTCTCGTATTCTTACTGAACCGGAGAAGGAGAATGAGGTGAATCCTCAATCTTTCCGATCTTAAATAAGTGAGGAAAACGGCTTGGAAGTTTCGAAATCCTACTGTAGGAGTCTCAGTGAGAATGATATATTAGACCTTCTAGGACCGAACTGACCGCTGTTGAGACTGTCTTCGAGTACACCATCGCTCATTCTGATTTGGCATCCGCCTGAAGCAGCAAACTACAGAGCAGAACACAAACTAACACGAAAATTGTCTTTTTCATGGGGAAGAATAGACAGATTGGAATAGAATTGAGAAGAAGTGGAATGATTTTTTGTTTAGAAATAGGTTTGAAGATAGTATAAATTATAAGTAAGAATAGATAGAGTGCAAAAAGAAAAATTGTGAATTGAATTTGGAATACATCAGGCAGAAGATAACAGACAGAAACAAGTTAAATAATTTTTTGTCTGGGAATAGGTTGGAAGATTCGTTGTGACCCAGGCTATGAATTCACCATTCATAATTTTCCACAATCAAACGGTAAGTAACCGTAACAGATTTATGGTCCGTACAACCGTGACTTTACGGAGAAATAGCAAAAGTAGAGTATTTTCATTAGAGCTACGTCAGTTAGTCAATCATATCACTAGACAAGCCTACTCAGAAAAAGATCCTATATTTTGTTTTCTATTGGAATAACTTTTGCTGAGCATCCAATGGAACGGTAAGGAACAAATACCTACCGGTTTCAAAATCTGATTTGAATAAATGATAACATATTAGAATTTTCCCATTCGCAGTCAAGAATTTCGTATTCACGTTCTACAGAACGTGAAATCATGCTCAAAACCTCTTTGCTCGATATAAGTTACTGACTACCTACAGAAAACGTTATTCAACTGCAGGAAAAACCTAATCATTGTAAAATAGAAATACAGACGAATATGTTGTATTCGAAGAAAATAATCACGATAATCATTGATAGCAATTACACTTCTACAGAAATTGTGAAAAAGGTATATCAACGTGTTGATAATATACATCCTATTCGAGACAAATTGAAAAAAACAATAATTTGTTGTACTCAGAAGTGGAAAAAAAATCTCAAAATTTTCCGTAGTTTCTCAGAAGGCTACTAACTAGAGCACAAAAAACAGCTACAACGTGAAAGTTTCACAATATTAGTTTCGAAAAACCGCGCCAATCACAAGCCATGAGTTGAAAGTATAGTTTTATTTACGAAAACTTGACGGCATCGTTTTGAGTGTAAAAAAAGGAGAAGAGAGGCGAATGAATTGGAATGCTAATGGGATTTCAGTGTAAACTAAGGGCATAATCCAGACCATTATCGCAACTTTTGATGATGCAAAATCAATCGATTACTTCTTTGAAAAACTCAAGCAAAGGTTAGGTAAACAGTTCTAATGTCACTAGTTTTGTTCTGATTATTGTTGCGGCTCTTTTTTGTTCTCTTTTTTGTATCAACTAAACGTAGATCAGAGGGAATTTTCGTTATGAAATATGAGAAGTTGTTGCAAAAATATCCGACAATTCAGGCATAAAGGCGTTCAAAACATTGAACACTGGGTGAACGGCGGTTCGCTCATGGTCTGGTGTATTATGCTGTTTGTAGTTTGATCATATAGGTTCTCAACCAGATCGCACGTGCATACTTAAAACGAACATGACTTATTTGCTTTCAGATTTTTTTTTACGAAACGTTTACCAAACAGACATAAAAATGTGTAGAAAAATTTGTTTCTCACATAAACTACATGGTCAATTTGATGGTAAACTTACTTCAAAAGTCGAATATATTTCCAATAATACCGACTACACTAGAAAATTTCTATGCGTGAAGTACTTGAGGGTATCATGCATCAACATGTAAACTCAGAAATGAGCAGAAATAAAGGAAATCATCAGCTTTGCGTTTCTCCCATACGAATAATACTCTTACGTGGTCGAATTTCAATGGGAAAAACGAAATTCGAAAAAAAAGTGAACCGTCGGCGGAGTGTTTGCCAGTCAGTTTAATCAGTCAATACGATAGGCATATATGCATATCTGAGACGCGCCAGATAAGACGCACAAAAATCGTAATGAAATGCTTTTGTTTGCGCTGCAAAATACACATTTTATCGATTCACACATTTGCATAATGAAACATTCAAAAACGCGAATTTGTGTCCAAAAACCGTCTAAATGTGACTGATTCTTATCATAATAACCCGTTTCTGTGTAATGAACTAATGTTTCTCCGTTTTCAGCATAATGCAACTCATTCTTTATAGAACCCCAAACTTCTTAGAGATGTAAAAGTTCTAGATAACGTGACATTGTTGGGACATAATTACGAACCCAGCTTTTTCACCGAAATTCATCAGAAACCCCAGCTTTGAACAACATCCACCGTATTCAATGAGTTTTCTGAATAAAATTTTGATGCGGGAAAAATGTACAATCGCCCCCCGCCCAACAATCACCCCCCTCGTGGTACTATCTCTGAGAATCTGCTGCCCATGGCAAGCCATAAAGTTGAGAATTTTGTGGCATTATTCGGGCAAATTACTTCCAACGCATGTCCGATGCGCGGCGTACTCTGTTTAACGGCGTCTGGCGGACGCGCACGTACGGCAATAAAAAATTTGTTGTCCGATAAATTTTTCTATATTTTCATTTATTTTATATTTTCGCGTGTTTAGCTTTGTATTTTGTTGATTCGTTGTTGGGTGTCTGCTAGATAAATTTGAGAAGTTGTTGTCAGAAGAAATTTGTTTGTAATGGGCGGGCCATTTAATGTAAAACCCATTTAATTTAAACAAATAATGTGCATCGTTTTTATATTAGTTTTGTAATGAACATTTAAATGCAATATCTCGAATTCCTTCGCAGCGGTGAATCACTATTCTCTAGATACGTTTTGATTTTCTTGAAATAGACAAAGTCACACTAGACTAGTTCCAGAATATTGACTCCTATCCTCCCCTTCTCTGGAATTTTGGCTCGTGGTTCCATGATTTATATATTATATTGGCTCGTGGCTCCACGGATTCGGTATCTGAGTTACATCTGTTCCTCTCTGTTCTTTTAGGTCACATTCTCATTTAATTTTCTACTATTTTTGGCATCTCAGACAGCATTCTTGTTCTTATTTTACAGCTGAACGAGAGTGGCAATTGTAAATTTCAAACCCTGTCGGTATTCTGTTGTAATGTTGGAGGGAGCACGTGGCACCAGCGCCAAACGAATCTGAAATCTCAATGGATATCAGGTTAGTTAGTACTTTGGTTACACTACTTCAAGGTTTACGGACAAATCCCCCCCCCTCCCCGCCGCGTTGCGGTCGGACAATTTCCCCCTCTACGCGGACAACTTGAGCTCAAATAACTTAGGTTATTTAATGGAACTCAACTTATCACTATTTCATGTTGTTTTTCGGCTTCGAATGAATAATGATTTAGGTATACGGAGCTAAATAATCTCTAAAGGCTTTTATAAACTATGTATTTCTGAACGTGATGTAATTAGTTCAAAAAATGACTGTAATTAGTCAAAAATAGGTTGAGGGGGAGTTGTCCGAGAGAGGGGGGAATTGTCCGACCGCGACGCGGGGGATTTGTCGCGTAAACCTACTTCAACCTTCAACATTCTAACTTGGACCAGATGTGGCTTGAGGTTCGGTCGTATTTCCTTGACAGATAAAGAGTGCATGTTCAACACGGAGTTTGATATTTAGTATCCAATTGTGTTTGAATTTTGATTTTTGAAAAGGGTACTGGACTGCCTTCAGTCTTTGCTCTTTGTCGAAAACACGTGTGTGTGAGTTTCGAACGGTGAATTAAATCAGTAATATTCGGCTCCCTCTCACAACCTTTCTCTTACAGAGTTTTTCTCCTGGGGACCTCTCTCGGTATCGTTTTGTTATTCTAGCAGGTGTAAACTGGCTTGACGTTTACCAGAACCAGAAAGCTGACCCCTCATCTCTCTCGCAATCAAAGCGCAATAATTAATTATTTTCATTTTGTATCTCTATTCATCCGAGTCAAAGTTATTTTTGTGCTAGGATAAAGTGTCGTGCTTCATAATATAATGAATGCACAACATACAAATATTATCCAACACACTTCGTCATTTTTAAGTCACATCGATTACAGATATCTTCGTGTTAGTATTTTGGAGCTGGGCAGCCGCTTCCTTATGGGATCCAGATTCGGCCATAGTTTCTAGAGGAATATTTGAATAAGGTGAGTCGATCTGAAGCTAAATAGTTTCCTTTGTTTTAAGATGAACTTTCATGGTTTCAGTTACGAATGTGGGAACCTGGGAACGGTTTTTGCGGCAAAATCGCGCGTAGCGTTGTTTTTCTACATTTTACTAATGAATATATTTTACTAAAGAAAACGGATAACATGAAATTGATAAAAGATTCACTGAGCTACGGTTCCACTCTCGGGCTTGTGTTTGAAGTTGTGTTCCGTGAAATTAATAGTAGAAAGATGAATAATTACTTTCACTTTTTGGGGGCTGTACAGTACAACACGAATTTCTGCCTGTTATAGTATATTGGCACATCCCATATGTGGTTTAAGTGGGATACGTTTCAAGTTCCTAGCTGTTGGAAATACGTCGTTTGTTTTCCAGTACTTCCCTCATTCAATTAAAAAAACCAGGTTACTCCATCAACAAAATCGGGAGAAGTGCCCTATTGATGCAAATTTTCACGAATCAGTAATGAAAACGGGCTAATTTCTGTAGGATAATCACACCTCATTCGCTTATTTCTGCTCATAGGTGAAATACCCCGTCAAATTGGCGCTGACCTAGGCTCATTTTTTCTCTGTTTATGGAACTTAAGCTCGTTTTTTTAAAAGCAAAAACTGTTTGAAATGCGCTAACCGGGAGAAATAGTCACTTTTGCAGTGATATCTACCCGTTTTCGAGGTTACGCACGTTCATTTTAGTTGCACTGGCATTGAACCATTTTACCAGTGTTTCTGCTGTGTGGTTTGAGTATCAGCCAGATTTGCTTGCAAAGTTCATGATACTATTGCTCAAGGGAAGGCATGAAGTGCTTGACAAAATAAAAGTATGAAAGAGGGGTGATGGGGTGTTTTTTGAGAATTGGTTCATTTCCTCTGCTTCATTTTCAATTTGAACTGGGTTTTAGAAGGGAGCGGGCTGTGGGCGCTTTATTCCTCACAAATGGCTGTTCATTTTCGTAAAATTGTACTTGACGTCTATTTTGTGGATTGTGGTAGGATAAAGTGTCGTGCTTTGTTCAACATAATACACAAAAAAGGTTGTTCTATTCCTGTCATTACTTTTTAATTTCATTCTTTGCAGTATTACAGATAAATACGTTCTGGTATTTGGGTGCTGGACACCTCCGTTTTTGCTGCCTTGTCATGGGCTCATGGGACTCTTGGGATCTAGGATCGGCGGCCGGCGCCGTTTCTCGAGGACTTTTGAACTAGGTAAGCCCTTTGCCCAGCTTTAACCTGCATACTTTTACTTGTCTCAAGATAAATTTTCTTGTTTTGGTTAATTAAAAATGTGGGAACAAGGCGTTATTCATAGGCATTGGTTTTTCGGCGTAAATAGCGCAAAGCGCTGGTTCTCCTGGTTGGCTGGTTCATTCATTTTTTTCTATGGGTACGGGTAGCTTGGATTGAAATGAATAACAGATTGGTTAAGATACGGTTTATACATACGCTTGAGGCTTGTGTTTGTAGTTCTGTTGAAATGACTGATATCTGATCAGCACTTTGTTATGGGTGTGTGAGCGCTAGTAACCAAACTGGTTACTAGTGCTCACACACCCGTAACAAAGTAAAGTTAACCGAGAAGCTAGAAAATTTCGGAAAAGGGCTACCTTTTGGCTGATACGGAAAACGTTGCCCGTTTTTCATGCAAAATAATTACCGTGTTTCAATCGAAAAACGAGTTTATTTTCAAAGAACTGTAACACTTAATTGATATGTGCAGTTGGTTTTTCCGTATTCTCTCAAATTGAGCAATAAGCATACACCATACATTAGCTGCCTTTTTTATACAAGAGCCCTCATTTCGTTTACTCGAAAACACTTCGCACGGTTAACCCCAGATTCTCTTAAATTTGCTCAGTCGGATCGGAGACCTGATTTCTAAAATAATATGTCTCCCAGAACAGTAAGCTGGTGTTTTGCTGAGCTATCTGATTCAAAATGAACCAAATAACATGTTGTTGAATCATTACTGAACTTATAATGCAGCAGGTATGAACTGCTCGATTCGATTGCTGCTCAAACGGATATGCTAAATGTACAATGTACCGGCGAGTTCTAAGGAGGAAGAATCATCACATGGACCTACACTAGAATGTTGCTGGATATCGGGTTAGTTCGTTGTCTGTTCACTTCTCTGTTTTAGAAAAGTGAGTTTTCATTATGGGTTACGAGCCGGCTGCTATCATGCGCAAGCATACATCTGGAGAACAGCATAAGGAAAATTAGTTTTCTGATTCGGAAGCTTCACTTTTCATAGAGCCCGACCGTGATTAAAACATGAATTCATGTACAATATAGTGAAATCCTCGTTAAAGGAGACGGGAACACAACTTGAGCAGAGGTTTTGTTTCGGGCGGCTCTTAACTGTTACTGTATTGAGATCAGAGAGCACAACTAACTCGTATATTAGTTTGATCAGTTCATGTGACATTCACATGACAATGTCGCGCGACACGCAACACGTCCAATCAAAAGTAGGATACAGCAGCTTTACGAGAAACCATGTTGCTCTTCGGTCTCCTTTAAGCTGTATAGTTTGGAGTTGGTTCCAGCCATTCACCGAGAACGAGCGAACATTATTGAAGCCGCTCAACTGGGTGGCATCAACTAAATCAGATACCAAATATATGGACGCAGAGTTAAACCAAGATTATAAAACCAAATTACCAGTATTATAGACAGTTAGGTCGAGTTAAACTCTTGGTTGTAAGAACATTCAACAAAATCACCCTACTATTAGTGAGAGTACTAGTTCATCAGAGTACGTACTTTCATGACTCGCAACTGAAGCTGAGTGTAAAGTATCAGTGAATGGTGATGAGTTGTTTCCTGAAATTCAATGGAGAGGATTTCAACCATGTCGGTAGTTATAGCACAATCGCGTTGAAAGAAATTGAAGTCAGCTAAATTCTTTATCAATCAATTTCGAATCTTATGAGATCATAGCTCTGGTACGGTCGTTCGGAGTGTGTCTCACCTCTCACGTGGTTAATTTTCTTGTAAAGACTCTAAGTGCGGTATTTTTGGGATATTTGCTCATCTCAATCTGTTTCTTTCAGGGTACTTGACCATTCACGTTTCGCGACGAAGAGTAAGATTGCTGAATTGTATGTATATTTAATGTTTTATATTTTTAAGAGTGGAACAGTGTTTTGGTAGGGAACTGTATATTTAGTATTGTGTTTATTTTTTGTTTCAATGTTTAATATTGTGTTACCTTTCTATGTCTTTTTACCTCCATTCTTGCCCGAGCTTGCTGTTGATTCATTGATTGTATCCTCCACCTCTCTCTTTTCTCGCTCTCTCCCCTCTCTCTGTCTCACTTTCTCTCCCTATCTCTCTTGCACTCTTGCTTGTATTATGATTTTCGTCCATGTTAAACACTTTTTCATAAGAATGTGATTAATTTAATCACATTCACTAATCTGTGAGATGTATAATATACGGTTTAGATTGATGTTACAATAATGGGCTCAATAGTGTTGTTTGGTTTATATCATACTTCTGTGAATGTGTCCGAGTAATTTTCTGTTAATGATTTTCGATTGGTTTCATAAATCTTGCTAATAAAACTGAATTGTTCCAAAAACAGAAAAAAACTTCCATTGAAACATTTTTGGAGCGGTGAGCATTTATGCACTTTATGGCATATTTCGGGCAAGGCTGCCCATGGCATGCCATAAAAATGCCCATGGCATGCACCAGGCATTGCCAGAAACTTTTTGGCAGGCATGCCATGGGCATTTTTATGGCTTGCCATGGGCAGCCAGTTTTCAATGATTACCCCCCACCTATTTGAAATCCCAGAAAAAATCGCGCGAAGGGGGGGGGGGGGGGGTAATTGGTAAATGGGTGGGGGGGGGGGATTGCACATCTTAGACAACGAACAATCACCCCCCACTCAACCCAAGCCTGCAGTAAATAAGTATGATGTATAATCGCCCCCCAAAGGTGGGGGGCGATTGTAGTACGAGCCCTTTTCAACCCATTTTCGACCAGGGTGGGGGAGGGCAAATGTGAACTACTCCCAACATTTGAATCATCATGGACATTCAAACCAGTCTCAAAATAGTTGCTAAGCAAGAAAAATGTGTCTTACTGGAACTTGTGGTAATCGTATAGTTATTCGCATTCGGCGGATTCATTTACTTTGCTCATATTTTGAGAATGATTTATTCCAACGTTGACTCCACTTTACAGTGTTTTTGTTTATGCAAAGCGAGCGGCAAAGGGGAGCAGATTACACAGTCATTCATTACCTAATCTCTAATCATGAAACGCCTGTTGAAGGCGAAACAGTGGGAGGAATTGAGAGGGTGCAGACGCCAAAGGGATACGTAGAGAGTGAGAGAAAACTAGAGAGCTCTGGACGGAGAAAAAACTTTAACAAATTGAGATATTATGAAGAAAACATAAAAGACAGAAAATAAGTATCTTGAGACGAATAATTGTCACAATATTGAAGAATGTACACTTAGTAAATTTGGGAACTGTGGTCCTCCGCTAGGTTGTGAACCACGTCGATGCAAATTTCGATAACAAGATTGAGTAGTAGATAATTAATTAGGATAAAAAAAAGTACAGAAAAAAATATTTATAACTACAATCTTATATTTTATACACAAGCACACTTTTTTTAACAAACGTTGCTTTGCAATGAATGTAACAACTCGAAGTATGATTTACGTTGTAATTAATTGTTCTGGACGAACCAAGGTACGTGTACTTCTTATCCAATCAGTTTCTTATTGATTTAATAGATATTGATTAGTTGCCAAGTGAAAGTAAGTATTTGTTGTAAATGAAATGAGGGAATGGGAAGAAAAGGCCATTATGCAGAAAAGACGGCTGTTAACCCATCAGGTGGTTGGAGATACATTGAAAATAGAATGAAAATAGAGAGATTGGGATGGAATTGGGACAGATGAATGTATCAAACAAATGAGGGTTCATGAACACAGGAAGTATGCTATGCGAAGAGATAGTTATGGAGGTTCGGATAATTGAAGAGAGAAAGAGAGAGAAATAGTGAGAGAGAGAAGGAGAGAGCAAAAGATAGAGAGAGAGGGAGAGATAGTGGGAGAGAAAAAAAGAACAAGAAGCTTCGCTTTCATTGTGTAATCCCAACAACGAATTCTCTCTTTCTTTCTCTCTTTCTCTCGCTCTCTCTCTTTCTCTCGTTCAACTCTTTGAACTCTCTCATAAACCCTCCTACTTCTTCCTCTTCTCTAATTCTCTCCTTTTTGGCAAAGTTAATGTCCTATGCTATGAATAATCACAATGAACCGCCGCGCATTCCAGGCTCCAATGATTTTCGCCAAGTGAATACCAACGGGAAACATTAGGCAAATAGGGGCAGCAAAGAAACAATTCAAGTAAGAACACGAAAGTGAAGGACATGTACTCTGTTTACTACGTTTTTGGGCTCTCCCAGTGTAAAGATGAAGTTGTTGACATGCATTCATGTAAACAGTCGAACAATACCATAATTTTTCTATACTGCTCTGTACTTTTGTTGCAACACGAAACTAGAAAAACTACATAAAAGCCAATAATGGTCAGTGAAACAATCAGCAACAGGTTTGCCTTCATTTTCCGGTTTTTTTCTGAAGAAAATACTTCGATAGTATTTGAAAGGAATGACGGGGAAAATGAAAAATGAGCGTACTCGAGTTAGACAATTTTAAGGTTGGGGTGTATTTCGTGCCGTTTTCGAAAGAATATCCAAAAACTTCTGTAAGTTTACCCCCCATCATCTACACCTACATTTAGAAGATGGCAGAGTTGCGGTGAAAAGGCAAAGTTGCGGTGATATTAATTTTTTTCACAAGCAACTCATTGGAAAATTTCCGGACTGAATACTATGTTTTGGCGGTGTGACATAGGAACCAACGTGATACTCACGTTGTCATAGCCTGAGTCCAAGATAAGTATCCACCTTGTCAAAACAAAAAAAAACATGATTGGAGGAAAAGTAAAGTTTTGGGAAATGTATGCGCATCGCCTAATGTGCAGTCTGAGTCACGTGTTTTGTATTGTCCTTGATTAGAATTCTCCAATTGATTGGCCCGAAATTTGGCTATGCAAGTGCTTATCAGAAATCAGAGGCTGGAAGAACAGAAGAAAAACTGGTTTAGTGGAAATTGGAAGGGACCGTTTTGAAATTACCTCAAAACATAAGTTGTAAGTTCATTGTTAACGCACGCTTGAAAACTAGTTCTGAGTGGGTCTTGTCTGTTCTGAGTGAGTTTGACTTAAGATTAATTTTTCAAACGAACGCCCTAACGAGTTGAATAGATTATTGAACAAGTTGGATAAAATTCGTGAAGGAAATCTTCAATCTACTCCGAGAAACAGTTATATCTTCAGTTATTGGGTGCTTATTTGGCCAAAAATACGTCATTCAAATCGATCATTCAAAAAAAATATCAGTATTTGTACGAGGAGAGAATAAGTTTCTCGTCTAAACTAAGCGCGAAAGTAGCTTAGCACCGCATACCTTTAGAACTGTCCCGTGATGAAATTTGCACAGGGACAAGGAAGTACCATTGTCAATTTAATTCCAAATACCATAATAGTTGAAATTAACTAATTCGAAAATCGAATGCTGTGCTCTCTCACTTTGACTTATACCGCCTGGTGAAGCTCTTCTTCATTTTAGTTAAGCTAAACGTCAATGTTCCTAATACTGTAATCACACCATTGTAGAGCTGAACATTTGGGAATCAAACTCATCTCAGGAAAGTTGCTTTAGAATGTTCATATATCCATCGAATCGCGCTCGAATGTTATATTTCAAGTCGATCGTTACTTGAGTTGGAGAACACAGTTATACACGTAACAAGATAATAATACTAGTACAACTAACTCTCAACCGGAAAAGGGGTTCAAATAAATCAATCGATGGTGCTTCGTTTACATATACGCAGCAGTGTGTTGAAGTCTTTCGATAAACACAAAATTATACGGGCGAGAGCGGACGGTATTTGCATACCGGGGGCCCGCCACCGCCCGCACAAATTATGCAATCAGAGAGAGGAGAAAAAAGGACTGCGACTCTACGACCACTCCCTTCATTAACCTTTCTCTATCTTCCTCTTTCCTCTCGTCAAACTATTCTTCCTTGTTGGTACTGCTCACAGAGTAAAAAATCAGGCGGATTACACAAATAACCGGGTTGATATCAACCAAAAAGCAACCCGGTTGCACTGTAAAGAGAATTTGATTGTTTTCAAAGCTACCGTATTGCTTTTAAGAGCAAACCAACCACTCTTTTTGGCTCATATGACCCCGGTTGCTTGTGTAGCAGGCCAAAAATCACTATACTCACTCAAAAAAAACACTGTACTCTCTATTTGTTGGCTGCGTTATACCCTATACATTATGAATAAAACGGAAACAAATTATGGAATAATCAACGTTTTGCTATTTTGATGTACGAATAGTTCTGTTCAGATTATGTATTTCGCGCGCAGAGGACAGTGCACAGATCAAACAATCTCCCAGGTTCTACATTGAATACAAGCTTCCCTCCTGTTTTTTACTCAGAGAAAGAAAACAATAAAAAGAACAATTGTGTCATTCAAAGTTTTACGTAGTTAAAATCTTGTGGCGGGATGTTTATTACATACCTGATTTAAGAGCAAGAGACCGGTACACGGTACTATCGTTTTTGCAGGTCTTCTATAATACGGTCGCTGCAGCGCAATAAATTTAATTATTTACAACTAAAGGTCGCAATTAGACTGCTTACGTAATTTGATCTCACTGGTAGATGATCAAACTACAGTAGTAACGTTTCCCAGCACGTTCTCTCCAAATTAGTCCCAAATGACATCATTATGAGATCAACTGTACCGAAAGTATGACATAGTCGGGTCTCGCGGGAGTACCCCTACACAAAAGGAAACACAGGAGGGAAGAATTAGATAAGTTAATTAAGCGAACATATCTAATGTAAGTCACAGACAGGATTTGAAATCACATGATATACTATAAGTGTTAGTACAGTGCGGTTATTCTAAAAGAACAGGGCCATAACGAAAATCAAAAGAAGAAAGATTTTACAGAGAAAATAGATCATTTTCCTCCCGTCTCTCTTTTTCATATTTTTCTGTTCTACGGACTAACTCGAACATGAAATTTAGATTTTTTCAAACATTCCTCTAAAAGTAGTTGTGGTTGAACTGCAGAGGTTGTGTACATGTTTTGTCTTCTAGTACATACTGTGTAAATGATAACTAACAGAGAACGATAAAAGAGAGAGAGGGAGAGAGAGAGAGAGAGGGAGAGAGGGGGGGGGGGGGGGAATTGAGAATGAGAGGAGGAGGATAGCAAAGTTCTAAAAGAAGGGGAGGGGAACGTTAGTTATCAGATTCATATATCATTTATTTACTGTATAAGAATTTGAAAGTACTTTCAGACATCAACTGATGGAGTTTTCAGTTGTTACAGTAATAGAACTTATGCATTCTGAGTACTCTATAGACTGTTTGATATTTTTTAATCACGTTCTGAATATGTAGGAAATAAAGTAGAGTGATCGATAGGGAAATGAACAGTGGCTAATGTAGACGGCAGATGAGAAAACTGGTTGACAATTTGCATGTCGCAATTCTACACAAATTAATCAATTTCTCGCAGTCTCTCTCTCTTTTCTCTACTCTATACATGATTCTCTCTCAACGTGCTTGAGGGAGGATTGAGAGAATGGAGAGCAAGGATGATTAGAGATGGATGGAGGGAGAGAGAGAGTGAGCAGAAAGAAAGAGAGAAAGGAGAGAGAAGGAATAAGGACATTTAGTTCTACAGTTATATGAAAATAAAGGTCGCGCAAGAGAACTTTAGACGAAAAGCATTACAGGGAGGATTGAACCGTTCGATAAAAATCAGAAAATAATTGAGTAGAATTAATTATGTCATAAAAACTTAATAAAATTGACCTACCGTAACCTTATTAATTTTTTTCATAGAAAAGTATGACTTGACGCGAAAAGTGTGTTTTTTATGATTCGGGGGGCAATTTGGGCAAAATATGCAAGTGTGAATGGATGTGACCTTGCATTAGGCGAGAGAGAGACAGCGCACTTTTCACGATTACATTGCAAAATGAAACTAGAAAGTCGCCATTTTCTCGCGCCGTATTCTAATTTTCTCGAAGTAGTCTCGAGGAAATATACTCACTGGTGAGGGGGTTTGCCCATACTGTAGGTCTGTAGAGTATGTTGGGGGTTGGGTACGAAAAAGTACGCAGGTTTTCATTTCTAGGGCAAATTTTTATTCATTTATCTCATCAGCTCAATAGGTATGATAGATACTTGACATCATATACTGTTACTCAATCGCACAGTCACGTGAAACATGTTAAACACAGAAGAAATCAGGAGCGTGCAACGAAAAAGTGCACGATGCTGCATTAGAACGCTAACATTACGTGACTATTCAATTTACTGCTACAATACAAGGCAGCAATCTAAATTCAACATAATTATGGCATGGTACTCGCCAGGGGAAGCCCAAAAAGTAGTGAAACTTTTAGATTTTTTCTATTCACCTCCGACTTTTTTCTGATAATTCCCTCATGAACAGTTTTGCGCTACTCATTTA
The DNA here is from genome assembly GCA_964036275.1 of Litoditis marina. Taxonomy (NCBI): domain Eukaryota; kingdom Metazoa; phylum Nematoda; class Chromadorea; order Rhabditida; family Rhabditidae; genus Litoditis; species Litoditis marina. Next base: position 1,969,879 of record OZ038434.1, on the reverse strand, counting down.
CAAATAACGTTTCCAAACATAAAGCATATCAGTGAATAGTTTTTTCTGTATTTCTCGAACGATGCTCAAGAAAATATACGAAAATGCTGATAATGTTATTTACTGCTGACAAAATTATTAAGATGAAGCCACACAAAACTAAAAGCTGCATTGTGAAATTATCATGAGCGAACCGTTTTTGCTAGCTGTCCCAGTTTTTCATCGATCTCAGTCTATCGGTTACATAATTTCAAAAGGAGCGACATATCACGAAAGGCAGACGAAAGAAGAGAGAGATTGCATAATTGATTCGTGGTACATTACAACGCACTTTCTTCCAAAAGGAAAATTTGGTGGTCAATACATAATTCAGATGGAACACGCTGAAATAAATTTGGGACGGTGATATTTGAGCATAGTTGTCTCAAATGTATGGAAATGTGGTCTGAGAAGAAATCACTTTTTTGAGTTTGAGGTTGTTGAGAAATGGAGAGTAGAGTTTAGAAATGCTAGCTTGTGTACTATTCGACAGCTTAGTTGAAACAATGAAGAAAACACTCCAATTAAGAGAGGTGTTACATGCATATAACGATTTTCTCATCTGTCATTGTTCGGAAGTTTAGAACACAGATTATCAAATAAATAAAAAAAGTCTTGAAACAAAAAAAATGAGGAACATTCATTACGGAACGTAAATCACAAATGATAGGCAAGACGAGTGAGCGAGGTGAAATTGACATGGTTTGTATTCAGAGAAAATATAGTTTGCTCTATAGCTTGGCGTGAAGAATAGCTACAACAAATTTGCACCAACTTGAGACATTTAGGAGAAAAGGAGTCTGAGATCGTTCTTTTTATAAAGAAAAAACACGCACAAACTTATTGCAGCACAAATATAACAACTTAAGCTAATTTCAATATGAAATATTTTGTAATTGAGTATAATACAACATTGAGTAACGAAATGTATTGAGATCAACCTTATTCGACTAGAATCAAGAGACATAGATGTATAAACACCAGAAGTTTCAAAATAAAGCAAATGTGAAACGAAACCTAAGCAAAAATCAATAAGCTAAATCATACGTAACAATGTTCTCAGGGTATGAGGATACTCAGCTAAGATATCTTCTTAGTGGATTTATTTGAGGTTTTCGATGACATTCCCATCATTCATACTGTAGAGACGCGAGCGCTACTGTGGACTCCGACATGGCCTCTTCAGCACTGAAAAACACATGATTTATAATAATAATCTAAAATAGTGTTTTCGAATTGGGCAACTTTTCAAACTTTTCATCGGCCAGTGTAGAAAAAGAGAAATCTACGGGTCAATAATAGACCATAATGGTTGAACGCGTACTGTTAGTTTTAATCAACCAATATCAGTCAATTATCTGAACAATTAGCATTAGTTTAGCAATCAGTGTGCAAACAGAATGTTTTCAGAGTATACCCACCTGGTTGTTACGGAGGTAGGATACATGAGGCCGTCGTTGCTCGTCTCGCTCTTCGGGGTGCCTGTTCGATCTTCCGATGATCTTTGGTCATCTCCCTCCTCCCGCTTCCCGCCCTGGTACTTTTTCTGGCGCGCGCGGGAGTTCTGTAATGAACAATTGTGAATGGGAATTGTTGTACAGGTTTTACGCCCAGTTGTAGGAAGATTTCTGAGGAACTATTCTGGAATAACCCGCATGTGAGATCCTTACAAGCGTGTCTTCAACTTACATTATAGTTCAATGCTTTCACATCTATCGGGGATAAAAGTCTCACGAAACAGTGTGAAATGAATGGAACAAAATGGCCGGAATGGTGCAGTTTACGTACACAGGTCACGGTCACTAAAAGTAACATCCTCAAACATACAAACCAAAACTTCTACGAGTTTGGTTCTTTGTTGAGCAACAATGAGTTGCATGATTGGGACACTGCGGCAGTTGTTCTACAATCATGTTGAAGCATTCGCAACTGTTATAATCCGTAACCGATTATAACCGGTTCTTCACCTTCATTATTAGGAACGCTCAAAACAGTTCACCGGCTTGTATTCATAACAAAATAAGTGCAAAACCGCCTGTATTCATCCGAATCCTTGGGTGAGACAATTTGATTTTGACCTATCGTAAAAACTTAGTATGAGTTTTTCAAGGTGACTAGTTTTTGAAACTGGTGCTGTCTACATAACTGAGAATCGAAGCATTTTGAGGCTTCCTTTTATGAAACCGTTGCGTGTAAGTGAACAGAAAACTGGGAATTTTTCTCGACAACCTGCCAAATTACTTTTTTTTGTGGAAATGGTGAAAAGTCTTACCTGGAACCACACTTGCGTGACCCTCTTGCTCAGTCCGGTCATAGTGGCGATGCGCTCGAGATCGGCCCCGTCCGGGTTACTGTCGATTTGGAAATGAGTCTGAAACTCATGAGATTCATTTCGATTATTTGTATTTTGTGGTTATAGTCCGGTTGTACTCAAAAGTTCATCGACGTAACTCTGAAAACACGTAAGTCTCTCAACCCGGGTTCTACAGTTCATAAATACCGAAGATGTCAGTAAACTCCAGTTCATCAATCAACATCAGGTTATATATCTTTGTTGTCTTTATATTAATTTTTTCCTATCCAAAGGGCTGTTGATGTCTAACCAACAACTTAAAACACTGACCTGTAGTACGCTCAACTGCTCCTCTGCGAAGGTGGTTCGAACTCGTTTCGTCTTCTGTTTCTGGAGATTGACTCCTGGAAACAAAATCAGATCAAACTGTGTTCATCTGAGTAGAATCTCTCTGAGAGAATACATGATTATCCTTGTTTGGGTTCTAACTTTTGATTTCAAATGTTCCGTTTGATTTTGTTCCATAAAACGTGAATAGCGTGCATTACGTGAACGCAGAGTCAGAAAAATACAACTATGACCTAATGAACTCACCACTGTCTCCCTCAACCAACTCCACAAAGTGTTGCTTGCACAAAAGTCTCGAATCTTGGAGGGCGAACTCTTCGCCAGTTGAAAGTTGTCTGAAAATTTACAGCCATATCTGATAGAACTTCGAGATATGTGAAATGTGTGGTTTATCATCGTTCAAAACTGCATTGTCTTTTTAAATAGTTTTACAAAGTTGCAAGTTTCACATTGTTCCATTTCTGTGGTGTTGTTAAAGACGAACATCTCGTGATCTGTATAGACGATGACGAGATGATAGTTGTAGTTTGATCACGCCTAAACTGCACTCGGTCAGACTATAATCATTTCGTATATGATTGATAGAAGTTTCAGACTTAGAAAACTTACCGTTTACACTGATCACAAGCGAAACATGCCAGATGGAAGACTGCCGAGCGAGCCCTTCGAACCCAATCCGTGGACTGGATCACGCGCTCACACGAAGCACACTTGGAGCCGAACTGCCTGCAAATGTCCAAATGTTGGAAGATAGGCCAAATAATCGTTGTATTCAATTAATTGTTGTAACCATACCATACCCTTTTTTCTCAATTTTTTCCTCCATTCACCCATTTGGAGATTTGGAGTGCCACATACTATGTGGGATGTCACGTGTTAAATCGCGAATGAATCTATTCTATTCTATTCTATTCCCGTGTCCAAATAGCTGTGTTTGATTCCGATGGACGCATATGAGTTGCTAACATCGACCGGAAAAGAACTACAAACGGGAGCAATATAACACACAGGCCTGCTAAATAACGAATTCTTATAGATGTCATATTCATGAATCGGCTCGTATCCCAATCTGCGTTCCTAACGGGAGTTATGAATTTGTAAATTCTACACTCATAACGTCTTACTCAATCAAACGCTATTTTAAGTATGCACGGTCCGGTAATATAAGGACTATTAATTGTATTATCTTCTCAAAAATAATCACAAAATGTATGTGAAACAAAAAAGCAAGAAACTTTTCGATGCGTCTTCTTGTTGTAGCTTTGGTAATGGTTCGGCTTATACGATCTGTCTTACAATGTCGGCTCACTAATCTTAGATGTTTTGAAAAGTCAACAGTCCTTAAAGGACTGTGTCCATCTGGTACTTCCTGTCGGGACCTAATCCGATTCGGGCGCCTTTTATCCACAAGTGTTTGGCAAATCGCCAATTTACATGATCTAGCCAGCTATTCAAGCGACAGACGGACAATTTACGTCAATTTACAAGTTTAGCTCCGACAAACATAGCCAAATCCAAATCTAATCTAAGAGTCACTAGTGTTAGAAACTCGAAACACAGAACTTATGAAACAAAACTTATGAACAACTTTAATGTGTTATACTATGCATTGAGAGAGTATCGACATAAGCAAATTATCGTTTTATCATGGCCCGTTTACTAGTTCTGAATACTTCAAACGTTGTACTTGCTATTTGGTTTAACTAGCAGTATGGTTCGTTCTGTCAAGATGTGTGAGTTTGATTTTTTTTCATTTTCAGACGTAAAGTTAAATATCTTCGTGCATTGAGGTACACCTCAGAGACGCACTTCACTGCGTTTAAGCATTCTTTTAAATTTTGTGTACGATTATTAGAGAAAACGAGAGAATCGTTTTCAACTTGCATAGAATACCATGCAGAATGTATAAATTCATTTTGATTCGCTAATGAACAAAACCGGCTTCACCCAGTAAATGAGTTTTCAAAGCATGCCTATACGGTATGTCTTTCCAAAACTGCCCTGTGTTTGTAGTTTGATCCCGTTGTTTGGCGGTCGGAAATTCGGCTTTCATCGAGATTGAAGGAGACCGGAGAGCAACATGGGTTCTCGTAAAGCTGCTGTATCCTACTTTTGATTGGACGCGTTCCGTGTCGCGCGGCATTGTCATGTGAATATCACGTGGACTGAGCAAACTGATATACGAGTTATTTGTGCTCTCTGATCTCAATACAGTTAAAAGCAGCCCAAAACAGAACATCTGCGTAAGTTGTGTTTCTGTCTCCTTTAAGTTACGAGAAAGATGCGGTCTCTTTCTATATGTACGTTCAGAGAGCTAATATGCGCGATGTTGCTGTTTTAGCGGATCCCCTATCACGTTAAGGCTCGATTAAAGTGACATGATGATTAGCGAAAAAACGCGTGTTCTGCTCGCGCAAATTGTGCCTAATTGGCAGTTATTCAGGTATCAATTGGGCTACAGTAATCCAGCACATAATAATGTGTTATGACGTAATGGACAGGATGTGACAGATGCTATGTGATACGGGCAGACGAAGAGAAGAAGAGAGATTAACGAGCGGATTACGGTAAGCGGTGGATAGAGTTCTATGCCTCGTATTTTGTTCTATGGCATTTTTTTTCGGACAGGGATGAAAGTAAAATATTGTATATGGGATAGTCTATACCAGAAAAATTTCATTCTAAATTTGTTTGATTTGAACTTTCCTCTAGCAAAGGTCCTGAAAAATTATTAATTCAGCTACAAATCCTGACTGTACATATCTCTTTTTTTTATATCATGATGGTTGTTAGGACAAAAACACCAGACGTGTACAAAGTCTACAGCTCACAAAAAGAGAAACGAACATTGTGAACGGTTTAAAATGAGCTTTGGATTCACGATGATCTGTTACACGATATTCCCGAGAACACAAATGTACTTTGTTCCATTTCACGCGTTTTTCACAACTTTCTGACTTCCTAATGCGATGAAGCAAATCTGATGTTATTTGCTAGGGCCAGCGTTTTCTTAAATCTCGTTATAGCCAGTGACCGTTTCGCGCACACATCGCTAATCAAGTGCTACCGTAATCCAGTTTGCAAGGCTGCCAGATGGACAAGTATTGTAGTGGATTGCCTAATTAGATAGTAGACGACAGGCTGGTGGCATCGAATTGCGACAGACGTGTGAGGAAAAACGAGACGGTTGATACGCAACAGGCGGTTACATTGACACAGAATTTGGTTTGAGAAATGAGATACAGTAACTCGAATTGTACTCGAATTTACTGAAAGTATGAATAACTCTAGAAAGATGAAAGCTACATGTTTTCTCAGTGCTAGAATCTCAGGTCATACTACAACCTAGGAAGGTATATTTGCAAAAAAACAGAGAGAAACACGGCATGAATAGTTTATAGTAAAAACCGTTTTTAATATTTTGCATAAAAAGAAAAACTCGTAGCGGATTGGTCATGAGAAACTCACCGATTATAGCAGGCCTTGCAGAAAATATTTCCCTCTTTGAAAAAGCAGGTTGGCTGGCTTTGCAAGGAAACAGCACAAGAGATACATCGCAGACAGTCTTCGTGCCAGGACCTGAGAAAGAGTTTGTGAGAAAAATGAGTACAGTAACTGAATAAAAGTTTTGATGGTTCAATCGAGCGGCAAATGGTTTTTTGAGGTTGAGAAGGGGTAATCTAAATTATATTTTCTGTATTTTGTGAATAGTTTTGTAGAAGGTTCTGTTTTGTAAGGTCAGGTATATTGTATTTTGTGAATTAATTCCGTTGTTCACGTTTGAAGGGAATTGTATGTCTTTTCGAATTTTTTATCAATTTTAGACGCTTGTAACTATGAAACTTAAAGTTCGACTAAAAAAATTGCTCAATCCACTTCTCTGAGTTTCTTCGCATAGTTTGATAGTAGTTTTGGTAAAATTTTATGTTCTGGCGAAATGATGCCAAGAATCAAACGTACGTCGATACTTGGCGTGCGAGAGCATGTAATTCATTTAGACGGGTTGCAAGGATTTTCACGGACCTCTTTAAACCGTTAGCCAAATCTAAGTTTCATTGTGCTCTAACTGACGCATATAAGCACGAATCTTTTTCTTCTTTTGAGGGGAGAAGATAAGTTGATCAAACCCAAGAACTAAGAAAATCTTTCATAAACTGTGAACACCTTTTTAATCGGACTCGATCAAAATATACCTTCCATTTGTAGACAAAAGCGTGTGTTCCAGAATGGGTAGGTCGCAAGAACAACACACTTCGGAATTAACCTGAAACAAGTTTGAAGAGTAGTGTTAAAGATACCGTGTTTGAGATTGAAGGTACGATATGCGTACTGTATGGTTAGTTTTTCTTCAAGCAAGACTATAACGGTGTATGTTGCTCGATCCCTTGGACGTTTTCCGTAACTACCAACATTTTTACGCCGGTGAGTTTTACAAACTAAAAGATACGCGACCACCCGATTGCCTTCGTGACAAACGGTGCTCACGTGGTGCTCCACACTCCAATATACACTACTTCAGTAACAGCGTAACCACGGTATGGTTATAGCAAGCGACCAAATCATTGTTATAGTTTGATTTTGATCGAAAAAGGGAATCGAACTACAAACACAGAAGGATAGGGCAAAATATAGGCCTACTTCGAAAAGAGCGAACCAATGTACATGTGATACGTTGAATATTACTGATCTGTATTTTGCGATCCTCAGAAATGAAAAGACGATGATTGAAGTCTCAATTAAAGAGAGCCATACAAATTTCAGTATCACGTGCGACCCACTTACAAAAACAACGATGAATTAGGTCTTTGTGACAGAAAATGACTATACCGGTCTAATTACCCAATAGTAATTGAGTAGAAAACTTCAAATAAACTTTAGTGAACTAACAATACCGGACAGTGTGGGATTGGAGCGCTACATACCAAATGTCAAATCTAAATTCCCCGAAAACACGTTTTCATAGAAGAAGGTGAGTCTGTCTAAGATTTGTTTGTATTGTACCACTTGATTTCAAACTTTTTTTCGAACTATGAAAAACGTTAGTCAATATCATATAATTGGTTGGTTCTCTCCAAAACAGTTAGGAAACGTGTCTCTGGTCAGAAAAATAACCGAGGGCGATATTACTAGGAAGTAGAGGTGGTCCAATGATTTATCTGAGCGTATTTGACCAGTTGGAAAGTGACAAAAAACATGCACCCAACCACTACAGCCCAGTTGGATAACCCGAAAATCTGAACAAAAGTGTGAGGGGGGAAATAACAAAGGGCGGACCCACCTTTAGTGTGGGCGCGTAGATGAAATCTTCGTCGGCATTCATGCGACCGGCAAGCGCCGCGAACCGTCGCGAATCATCCGCCGACGCGGCAAAGTCCAGCTGGTCCGCGGCGAAATCAGGCCGCTCCTGCAGCGAATCCAACGGCGTCACAGAGAATTCTGATCGCGCGGCGGCGAATTCCGTCGCGAACGCGGCAGAATCCACGAAGCGGCCCTGATGAACCGCCATGAAGCACGTCTAACGAGGCCGATAACGAGCCAACAAGCGGCTTAACGAGCAGCTACAAAAGAGGCGTGGTCTGGTGGGCCCCGCCCCGCCCCCCGCCTGTGATTGGTCGCCTGGGGAATAGAGAAGGGGCTTGTTATCGTATTAAACGTCGAAACAAAAACATTCGAGGAGTTGTAGAGCACAGAGCACTCGAATTTTGTGTGTTGATTACTCAATCCCCTAGTAAATGAGGAAGTAACTACTTCATTTCAGTTTCTGCAAATGAGGTGTTTTGCAAGAACGAAGTAAGAAAACAAATGAACGTTCGGATTATTAATAGAATACTATAGATTTTGCCCCAAACTTTCTGTAGTGATTACGATTTTGAATACCAGTAGTCTTCGATTCTTTCATTAAATGAGCCGGAACATAAAGATGTGGTTGTCTAAATTTTAACAAAATGTTGTCGCAATGCTGACTAGTACTAATTTGACTCAATTCTCGGATCCCCTGATAATGGCAATTTTTCACATATAAGTGCTACCAGCTCTAAGCTGAAATTACTTTTCATCGGTCACCCTGTGGGAATATTTCATCAGAAAAGTGTGATGTTCCAGTCTGTTTATCCACAGCCTCAACTTCTAACTAGACTAGCAGCGTCGAGATTCATAGGCGAAACGATGCAACTCAATTCAAAACATTTACATAAAAATAGGATTGTTGTTCTTATAACTTACTATAACATGTATCTAAGTAAGGTAATACATTATCTCAAACTCTAGTTGTTCAGAAATATTCACACTTTGTTATTCTAATACCCCCGTATCTTTGGACCGGCTGTCAGTTGTGGATAATCCGTGGCCGATTGGCGCCAAATGTCCGTTTCCATCCGCATATGGCACGGAATTTAGAGAGACCACTCGAACTGTCTACAACGAATCTCCTCATTGAGGTAAAAATCTTATTTGATGGATTATAGTAGTTTGTAGTCCGATCAATTCTCCCCTGTAAGTAGATTGTATATTGAACCCAATACTTGATTCGTTTTTCTGATATTTCAGATTTTACTACTCGATCTATTGTTTATATTGTTATCACTACTCTTGATAGTTCTTCGATAGTTGTCTCTTGTCTCTCGCTTTATCTTTTCTCTCCCCCCCCCCCCCTCTCACTAACGCTGTGGTTTTCTCTCTCTCTCTCTCTCTCTCTCTCTCTCTCTCTGTGTGTGTGTGTGTTGATATCTTACTCTCTTTCTTTCTTACTATCTCTCTCTCCCTCTCCCTCTCTCTCTTACTCTCTCTCTCTCTCTCTCTCTCTCTCTCTCTCTCTCTCTCTTACTCTCTCTACATCTTTTGTGAACTGCAAACGCGTGACAATTGAATCATGGGAATCGATGCAAATTCGATGCCGCGCGACTCAAAACATCGAAATCCGTTCCAACGAAGTTATCCCGCCAGTTGCCAAATCGAGAATAATATGAGAATAGGCCGAGACTTAGAATGATGTTAGATCTATATTCCTAGAATTCACACCATTTCAAATTACATCAATTTACCCGTATTGAATTATCAAAAATGGGTAAAGTTGAATAGTTTCAAACAGTAAATACATATATAAAACTAGGAAACGCACCCGTGAACCGCTGCGGTGCATATTCGAGGAAATTTCCAGTTTCCTGTGACATTTCGAATGTCTTGTGAAAACAACATCCAAATATTGTATTGAAAACTCCGGCAAATAGAGCTTTAGGTAAAGAGATCACAGCTGTAATTAGTTTGGAAAATTTCTTTTCTGTTCAGGCATCGAAAATATAACTTAAATTGAGACCAATCCTAAGTTTTATTGTGGAAAACAAACTTCGAACCTCAAAAGTCGATCGGATAACATTTTCCAACCACGCGGCGGTTCGTTTCTTGTTTCTGAACAGGTAGGGTAGAATTCTATTCACGGAGAAACGTCTTTGAACGTCGAATCACAACTCAAACTGTGTGAAAATGAAGGATTTAATGATTTTCTGAACCCGAGCAAAGATTGAGGGACTAATTCAGAGAAGATATTAGACAAAATTGGACGAACACCGCCAAAGAAGGGATGGAATGTTGGAGTTTTTGTAATAGTATGTTGTATTGTATTGTATTTAATTGATTGTTCAGATTTTCAAACAACGACCGGCTACAAAACTTTATTAGTGAATGTTTTCTGACTTTGTTCCATATTTACGTGTTCCTTGTTCCTAAACGGGAGGGGTGGCCTTGGCGGTGGAGGCGGCAGTGGAAACAGCGGTCGACGCTGCGGTGGAGGGGGTGGTGGTGCTGTTATCTGGAACGAGAAACATTCAGACGTCGTTCACCGATTTGCTTCCATCTCTCTCTCCTTTGATTTCACCCTGTCTTTCTTTTTCTCCTTCTCTTTCTCGTAGTCTCTCTTTCTCTCTCACCCATCGCACCACTACTGTCCTTCTCTTTTTTCCCACATACTTTCTCACCCCCTCTCTCTCTCGTTCCCTCCTTTGCTTTCCCTCCTCTCTCTCTATCTCTCTTCCCCCCTCTTACTTTCTTTCTCCCCCAACTGACCTCTACTGTGCGTCTTCTGTGGGGGTGTGCTCTTATCCGATTTTCCTTCCACCAACTGAGGCTGAATGGGATCGAAAATATCGTACGAAACCCCGTCCGAAGTCAAAAAAGAGTAGGCAATTATGGACAGAACTCCCAAAAGGAGAATTGATGACGTCACAATGGCCACAATGTTACCCATAGGACTGGAAGTATTGATTGGTATCATACAAAAAAACTAGACAACAATCGTGTGAATTGTGAAAAATATTATCATAGCTTGAAATATGTGGGTTTCAGAATGATAACTAAAGTAGAAACCAATTTCTAAGATACGAAAAATCATGGATTATGGTATTATATTGAGCAGCATAAAAAATGCTATAAAAACATCAGGTGTTTGAAATAGTGTATTGTGGTATAGTTTTCGATGTACCTTGAATAGTGTCAGCTGTTGGCTGAATAATAAATCACTCAAACTCACTTCGGTTCGATGTGGATCTCGTGTGAAACCCATTGAGACGTGTCTGAAAAAGTCAAATGAAACAAACATAATAATCATAAACAACAACAGTTATACTAACTCTCAGGAAAAAATTACGGTTTCAGTGTTGTTTGGCAGAAAATTCAGAAAAACATAGTTAGGAATACAAACTCGAGTGGTAACTCTCGTTGAGCTGCGTTCATTATACTCTATCGCACGAGCCGCCAACGTTCTCACTCAAGACTAGTTTCTCTTCTATGATAAAATTTTCAATTGGCTGTATTCACTAAAATTATACATGCAAATTACCGAGAGTGGTGAGGAAGAGGTTTTTTTTCAAGGAAATTTCCATTAGAAACAAAGTGAGTTGCTCTACTGTTTGTTGGTTACTCGTGGCCTCCTATATATCACTGGTCACAAATATCACAGAGTTGCGTTGAGAAATGATGGTAAACTCACTCCAGATGTTGTATTGAGGTCGGCGAGATTTCAACTTCTGTTCTGGAAGAATGAGAAACATTAGGCTCAAGTAGCACCACCATCAGCAAACATTTTTCAACATGATCCGCGCAAACTCTCGCAGTTTACAGCCCAGCTTTTTGGAGACCTTGGTTCAGAACATGTTGGGATCACGTATTCACTAGGAATGTTTGTTCAATCGTACATTCGATGGAATAGGGAATAAAACTATTCAATTTTGCCACGGAGCCCTGAAACGTCGTGCAGTCTATCATGGGAATCTCGCTCGCGATGTAAGACCTGACCGTTCGAGAAATTTGTGAAAGCTCACTGATATTTCAGAACGATTGATGCGTTCTGACGCTTGTAATCAACGCATGCGCTGTTTAGAAAAGTTTTTTTTAAATAAATTAACCGGCAGCAACCTACTCGCCACCTCCGTTGAATAAAGTTCTCCGAGGAACTTTACAATACAGAACACATGATGGGTTGTATTGTCAAACATAACATTTCTTTCGAACAGAAAGAATACTATATTCATGAAAAAGTGGGGGCCCAACGACTGTGAGATTTGTCTTCTGCTGTGCGCCCTTTAGACAGCTACTCTCAAATGGAGCAGCTACTGCTACAAAAACCGAAAAATAATAATATACTCAAGTATAACTGTTCATCACAAACATACAAAAGTCGTAAAATATTTTTTGAAACCTGTAAACTAGAATCTACAAATCACAGATGTTAACTCAACGTAGTCAATTGTAAATTTTCTGGTGTTGCGGAGAAAGGTTTGCAGTTTTTTGTCGTTACTTCAACTCTAAGTGCTACGCTTGTCATATTATTCAACAGTTGTTCTCTCTTTCGCAGCTGTGATTTGTAGATTCTAGTTTACAGGTTTCAAAAAATATTTTACGACTTTTGTATGTTTGTGATGAACAGTTATACTTGAGTATATTATTATTTTTCGGTTTTTGTAGCAGTAGCTGCTCCATTTGAGAGTAGCTGTCTAAAGGGCGCACAGCAGAAGACAAATCTCACAGTCGTTGGGCCCCCACTTTTTCATGAATTTTTTTCTTTTTGTATACATGCCGTAGGTATGTAGTTTGATCTGTACGGTGCAGATAAAATTGTTTTCTCAATGAACCACTTGTCATTTGTCAAGAATAACCATCATTCGAAAAAATATGACGTCAACATTGCAGTTCTAAAAACTTACTTCGTCTGCCCTTCCGAATCCCAGAATTACGTCATATTTAGACAAAGTTCCATCGTTAATATACCATTTTTAAGATATTTTCAGCATTTAAAAATATATGTGACGTCAATTTTTTTAAAAGTTGACGTCATCTGGCCTTCTGAGTTCCAGAATACGTCATATTTAGACAAAGTTTCATCGTTAATATACCATTTTTAAGATATTTTTAGCATTTGAAAATACATTTCACGTCAATTTTTTTAAAAGTTGACGTCATCTGGCCTTCTGAATTTCAGAATACGTCATATTTAGACAAAGTTTCATCGTTAATATACCATTTTTAAGATATTTTCACCATTTGAAAATATATCTACGTCAACTTTGCACTTTTCAAAAATGACGTCATCTGGTCGTCAGAATCCCAGAATACGTCACTCTCAGATTGAGTTTCACCGTTAGTTGACTCTTTCTAAGATATTACCATCATTTGAAAATATATGTGACGTCAACTTTGCACTTTTCAAAAATGACGTCATCTGGTCTCCAGAATCCTGAAGGACGTCAGAAATACAATACTTCATGTTCAAACAAATTGCACGTTGGCATCATATTTCAATTTTCAAGCAAATCGGTAATTGTTTCTCTACGTTACAGTACAGTTTGAGTTATCGACCGGACAGAGAGAGTGAGAGAGCGTGCTGAATGGAGAGACGCAGACACTTTTCGAAAAATGTCTATAACTTTGATTGAAACAATTTTTTTTGCAAATCGTTTTGGTCCGCCAGGGTTTGAGTAGGTATCACATGTCTTCCACAAATTTTCAACAAAATCGATTCAGTAGAAACCCTTAAACTGGGAATTTTCCCTTATCACGATTACACACTCCGAAAACGTCTATAACTTTGACAAAAACAATTTTTTCCTAATTTTTTTTTGGTCCGCCAGGGTTTGAGTAGGTATCACATGTCTTCCACAATTTTCAACGAAATCGAATCAGTAGAAACCCTTAAACTGGGAATTTTCCCTTGTCACAACCCACCCACCCACACACGACGGAAGTTGGCGCTCTTGATGAAGCGAAAACGTCATAACTTGGCTCAAACTCAACCGATTTCGATAAAATTTGGGGCACACTTTGCAAATGTGCTGTAGAAACTTCCCCAGTTTGTTAAAGTTCTGTTTTGCAAATTTCAGCCTTTTTATGGGAAAACTAAAAAAACGGAGGCGCGCATTAGGCGGACCAAAGACAAATCTCGCACAGCGCTTCGCGCTGCGCGCGATTCACATTTTTTTCGAGCGTTCAGATTTCATATCCCAGTCGTGGACGAGTTGCAGAAAGATGCCAAAAGTTTTCCTCAAAGAACGACGATTATGTGGACCAACCCCAAAGCTTCGGTCCTTCAAACTGCAATACAGTTTCCAATTGCAGTTTAAAGGAATGATACGCCGGGATTGGTCCTCATATTCGTCCTACATTAATACCGGATACCCACCGTAGTCGAACGCCGAGTTTTTGAATGCTGTTCGGATACACCTTATGATTGGATAGACGATTGTCTTATTGATTGTTCCTGGGATTTCGGAAAGTGGCGACTTGTACTCAGACTCGTTCCTCCATCTGATCTTAGACACACGGACCTGAAAATCACAAATTCACATGCGAATCAGCCTACAAATTATCAGTTTTGACACGTGTAACAAACATTATACAAGTAATAATCCCAATTTTTTCAGAAATTAGTGGAAAATTGATAGTAAAAACAGCCTTCATAAGTTGTTTCTGTTACATTTGTCCTAAAACTAAATGAAGGCTACTGGTTGTGTGCGCGCTAGCACTCAAAACACCATGGTTCGATCCCTCTAGGCGCGGCATCTTCATGGCGGACCGCACGAGCTGGTAATAAAGCTTGTCTAGTTTCTCTTCTACGGACCCACCCCTCTGCGAATACCTCTATGTAATCACTTGTCTTGGTTGTATTAAAATGAACAAAGTAACACACGGCTGAAATAGTTACCGTAAAAGATAATAATAATTATTATAAACATGAGTTCTGGTTTTGTATATGGACAAGCTTTTCAGAATAATGATAAACTAGAAGTAAATTAAATAGTCACGGAAAGTAAGCTTTCTGATGAGGAATCGTGCACTTTGTAATTGATTGTTTCTAAGTTCTGCTGTGTTCAACATGTTTCACGTGACTGTATAATTGCCTAACAGTATAATAGACCGACCTTAATAGTTGCAATTTCATTGCAGGCGTTTTCTTTCCTGTCTTTTCTACAGTAACAGGTGATCTCTCCTTCTTCGAAATAGCAGCCAGTTTTAAATGGAAGGAAGGGGGGAATGGTCAGGTTTACCTGAAAGAAAAAAAGTTAAAATAGTCGTTACCAACGGAAAGGCGGTAGGGTACTGTATATCTCACTTCCCGCTGTGTACGCACACATGCCTTCGATTTCAAAGTTTGTCGATTATGTGATGTAATAGCGCAGTGGAACGTTCAAAAAACTCAAAACAAAAAGAGGAAAGTTCAACGCATGGGGCTTGTCATTTCAATAGTGAAATTGATACTGTAGATAATAATGTTCCACTTGTCTGAGGGAGTTTTGCAACAGAACAGATCGAAAAGTCCACATAACTGAAAAATAAACGTTTCCGTCCTGCTTCATCGCCAAACGGCTCACTAATACTGGTGACTGGATGAATTATTATCATAGTTATTTGTTATTGAGATCTCATCATACCTGTTATGTTGTTTTGCCTCTGAACTCCAAATACACACTGAACCACCGTAAAGTATAACGTGTAAGAAATTCAGTCATGACATAAAATGGTAATACTTTTACTTACCGAACCAGTTGAACTATTTGTGAAGTTCACAGTTTCCAGCCCGGTTCTCAATTGAATTCCCTCGCAAGTACTCTCATTTTTCACGTGGTTGTACGTGAGTCTGGTCACGCAGTAGTCATCAGTCTGAAAGTTCAAATGTTCAAACCGAAATCAACCTGAAAACACTAAAATGTATACAAAACTGAGATAACAGCGAAAATGACTATTACTTCTATGATTCGTTTTTTACCATAATTTGCGCTTCTCAAGATTGAAGAAGTTTGATTTTGATGATTGAGAAGATTCTTTGGTTCAAGATTAAGCGTACGGTCACTGAAACTTCCTCACCTTGTTGATTGGAAGATATCGGTTTGTGCTCGGCTCAAAACATCGGTCACTGAAAATGGAATGGATACAATTGAATATATGAAGCCTTATAGTTAGAAAATAATAAATTCAACAAACATATGTATTCACCCGTCTACTCCAACCAGAAACATCGGAAGCGCTGCACCCAGGATGAACCCTGAAATGTTGAATTTGACAACTAATATTACCGAAAAATCAAATCGCAACGAGAATAGGTACACATTCAATTTCATTCTTGACGTTCGAATATGAAACTATTTACTAGACTTACGAAATAGTTCTGCCCAACTTCATTCAATGATTTAAAGTGACGTAAAAAAAACAGGGAGTCGCATTTCGAGTCAAAACTTCTCACTGCTAGTTAACTTATAGTGAATTGCGAGTAAATTTCAGAGAAAAAAAAGGTTTCCGAACATGGAACTATCGCAAAAATCTGAACAACGTGTATTCAAATTCAAATGATCGGAGTGACTATGTACTAACAATGACATTCGAACATTTCGTATTGGACACAACCAAAATGGCCAATCATGTATCTTGCATTAATTTGGATCAACTCACCGAAAGTCCTGAAGATCGGCCACATTACGGACGGGATGAGAAGAAATGGAGTGAGTAAAAATGAGGGAAGACACGTAATCCGAGTAGAAATGACACGTGAAAGTGCACATCGACATGAAATAAGTGTGGACGGAAGAACTGTTTTCGTGTTTCCAGTAGGTTTTCACTTAGAAAGATGCACTTGGAAAGGGAACATTGACTTTTCACCCCCCACTTTTCTGAAATTGTACCCCACCATGGAAGTTCTACCCCCCGCCGACCCAGGTAAATAGTAAATGTAGAAGTTGATTTTTGTCCCCCCCCCCTCTCCTAGATTTTCAGGTTTTAGTTCGGGTGGGGGAGGAAGTGCTACGGGGGGGGGGGGGACCCAACTAAACTGGTAGGCGATACTTCAATTTCCCCCTGTTTTGGTGTTCCCAGTAGTTTTCCACCTGGAAAGATGCCAAGAAAAGTTTTTAATTTTGACGTTAAATATTACCGTTCTAGTTAGTCGGAATGGTCAAATTTAAGTTGTAGTCTGATTGGCTGGGAAAAACTTTCGAACGACTTCTAAAATGCAGCTCGATCAAACGACGGAACTGAAATAAGTCCTATAAGTCCTTTTAGTAGTGAACTTAAGTTATAACGCGAAACAGAACACCAATGAGTACCACTTTGAGGTATGGGAGCTTAAACATTTTGATTCCCATGTAGGGAACCAAGAGAAGAGAGAACAGAAAACGGGGTTTGTCAGGCATTTTTATTAGCTTTGACACAACAAACGAAGAATGAGTAGAACGTTAAATATCAAATAGTAAAGAACGTTGAGAGAGGAAAAGGGGAAAGCCGGTCACGGTCACGTCCGTCGTGCCCCCTCCTGGCTCGGTGGGCGGGATCTTGATCTGTAATGTATATGAGTCATTGAAACGAAAGAAATGAATAGTTTTCGTCTCAATGACTTGATGAAGATGAACTAAGTTCGATATTTTACTGAACAAGCTTAGTTAACTGTAACTAGAGTTCAATTTTGAATTCACTACTGTAATTCGCGGAGCCGTAAGGGAATCTAGGATTACCTTACGTTATTGCCTATCAATGCATGTAACCCATTGCTGCGCATCATTGTTTGTCATTTCTGTGGGACTCTAGATGACTCACCGGCAAAAAAGGAGGTACGTATTCATATTACAATTCACACCGCTACTATTACGTTAACCATACAGAATTATCGATTACTGTTTTTGTATAGCGTTTAGTAAGAAATAAAGAGCAAATTTTACTAAAATAAAGTTTTCATCGAATAAGGGTCTCTCGGGATATGGGTGTAATGGATATTTTTATGTTTCCAATGTAATGCGAAATATGAACTAGAAAAATTCACATTTAAAATTATTGTATTGATTTGTTAGTTTCTTCACTCCTCGTAGCAGGCTCAATAAATTTCAACACTTGATTTTCTCGAACAATACACTTTTTAGCACACACCTTTCCACCTACTGTGGTCTATACAGACTAGTGGGTCCCGCGGCTGACGCCGCGGGCCCCGCTAGCTGGGGGTGCCCCCCAGACCCCCGCGCGTTTGTCATGTTCGAAATCGTAAAAAAAAAGTTAAGGCATCAAAGATCATGTTGACAGTTTTCGTCATGTGACTCATCATGTGACTTATGACGTCATCAATTTTGTAGGTGAAATTCAACAACGTATATCTCGCGAACGACTGAACTTTTTTTCGATATTTTTCCACGATAGAGCACTACTTAGTGATTAATCTTCACACTAAAATAACTGTACTTGTTCAACTCTTTTGAAAATTTGGCAAACAAAAACCCGATATTTCTCGAAATTAAAGACTTGCTCTCAACTTTTTTCTGATGTAGTTGATTCTCATGCATAACTCATACTGTTGGAAAAATGAGAAAATATTTAAGTCAAGTTGAAAATTTTCGGACCGTTTTTGACCATTTTACATCTTCATGTAACTAATCAATAAATCGATATTATCGATTTTTCATAATTGAAAGTCATAATTATTTTGGGTCCCTTATATGTATGTCGAGTTTCAAGACAATAAAGGTAGGGGTTGTCGCGGGACGTTAAGGCGTAAAATATCATGTCCGATTTTGAGTCCTCATAAAAAATCGATAAATCAATATCAGAGAAATTCCTCAAAAAGACCCTCTTAGATTTTGAAGTAGTACACGTAGTAGAAGTTTTGAGTCGATCAGGCCAAGTTTTTCATTTTAGATAGGGGGTATCAATCGATTTTGCTAAAGTCAACTTTTCGGTAGATCAAATTATCGATTTTTTGTTATCATCAACCTTGTCTCCCATCCGAGTTGTGTTGATGGTAGAAAGCACGTAGGCCACGGTCGCACGGCTGGCAAGTTACAGATACGTAAAATCTGAGTAGGGGTCATAAAGATGTGCATTAAAAATCATTAAGGTCCTAAATCAAAAATCGTACAGGGGCGCTGTGCTTAGAAAACTCGGAGGTATACGTGGTAGCAGTTACGAGAGGACAGCCTCAAGTTTATCGTCACGCTTTCGTTGTTGTGTATAGGTGGGGTGACTAGTGGGTCGCGCGGCTCCCGCCGCGCGCCCCGCTAGCTGGGGGTGCCCCCCAGACCCCCCTCGTTCGGTTATTATCAATATATGTAATTAATGGCATTCTATCGACGAATTTTTGAAGGAAAAGATCAGTTTTTACAAATTGTAATTTTCATCATAACTAATCAATAAATCGATAATATCGATTTTGTCCAATTATAAACTTTTCCCATTGTTCACATGACGTTCAACTATCAAGGTTTCATTATCATAGCTCTAACGCTCTTCTTAGTACA
The DNA here is from genome assembly GCA_964036275.1 of Litoditis marina. NCBI lineage: Eukaryota > Metazoa > Nematoda > Chromadorea > Rhabditida > Rhabditidae > Litoditis > Litoditis marina. The sequence goes on along the minus strand of OZ038434.1, from coordinate 1,950,469 downwards.
ATTACACTGATTTTGGGTATTTATCATAAAATTGATCATAACATACGTTAACCGTAAATAAAACTTATGAAACTTGGCAGTCTTGGTTCGCAATCTGTAACATATTAACTGATCAAGTTTGAATCAAATTGACGCATTTTGAAATTCCATCCTCTCATTTTGACGATTTCATAACTAATCGATAAATCGATATTATCGATTTTTACAAATATTAATTATGTTAGCTACAAAAGTTATGTAGTTGCTGTAATCCGATTGACTCCAAAGTACTTATTCGGTCGGCTACAAAAGTTTGAAATTTTCACGTTTTCACTTTGACCGGTTCTAAAAAAGTCGTTAGGGCCTAAATCGAAAATCGCCTCGATGGAACTCATTTATTTGTTTAGTAGTATCTCTCACTCAGATATGATATCCATCGCGCAAGTTTGAAAATTTCTCAACCGACATTTTCATTTTTGACACCTCCCAAAACTAATCGATAAATCGATATTATCGATTTTTTCCCAATTGAAACTCATATTGATTTCTTGTATTATGTTCACCAGTCAAGTTTCATGACAATTGGTTCAGTCATTGTTGAATGGTGAACAACGAACAGTTTTGAGGGTCACCTAAAAACCGTCATAAAAAATCAATAAATCAATATCAAGAAAATTTAAAAAAGAACTTTTCTTAGAATTGAAAGAGGTATACATGGTAGCAGTTTCAGACAGATCGGAGCCAAAAATACCCCTGCTGAACCCCCTATAACCGAAATTTCGCTAAAGTCAACTTCGCCGTAGATCAATATATCGATTTTTTGTTGTCATCAACTTTGTTTCCCATCAGAGTTGTACTGATGTTGGAAAGTACTAAGGTCACGGTCGCATGGCTGGCAAGTTACAGCTACATGAAATTTTAGTAGGCGTCCTAAAAACCGTCATAAAAAATCAATAAATCGATATCAAGAAAATTTAAAAAAGAACTTTTCTTAGAATCAGAAGAGGTATACATGATAGCAGTTTCAGACAAATCGGAGCCAAAAATACCCCTGCTGAACCCCCTATAACCGAAATTTCGCTAAAGTCAACTTCGCCGTAGATCAATTTATCGATTTTTTGTTGTCATCAACTTTGTTTCCCATCCGAGTTGTATGCACAATAGAAAGCATTAAGGTCATGGCCGCATGGCTGGCAAGTTACAGCTACGTGAAATCTGAGTAGGTGTCATACTAAAGATCATATAAAATCATTAAGGCCCTAACTCAAAATTTGTACGGGGGCGCTCGCCTTAAAAAAGTCTCTAGTATACTATGCAGGAGTTACGAAGGAATCGTAGCAATTCTAAAGTTACCGAATCATCTTTATATATAGGTAGGGTGACGCCGCGCGCCCCGCTAGCTGGGGGTGCCCCCCAGACCCCCCTCGTTTGGTTATGATCAATATATGTAATTAATGGCATTCTATCGACGAGTTTTTGAAGGAAAAGGTCAGTTTTCACAAATTGTAATTTTTATCATAACTAATCAATAAATCGATAATATCGATTTTGTCCAATTATGAACTTTTTTATTATGCACATGACGTTCAACTATCAAGGTTTCATTATCATAGCTCTAACGCTCTTCTTAGTACAATTACCATGAATTTGGGTTTTTATCATAAAATTGATCATCAAATACGTTAACCGTGAAGAAAACTTATGAAACTCGGCAGTCTTGGTTAACAGTCTGTAACATATCAACTGACCAAGATTGAGACCAATTGAAGCATTTTGAAATTCCATCTTGTCATTTTGACGATTTCATAACTAATCGATAAATCGATATTATCGATTTTTACAGATATAAATTTTGTCAGCTACAAAAGTTATGTAGATGCTGTAAGCCGATTGACTCCAAAGTACTTACTCGGTCGGCTACAAAAGTTTGAAGTTTTCACGTTTTCACTTTGACCGGTTCTAAAAAAGTCGTTAGGGGCTAAATCGAAAATCGCCTCGATGAAAACTTTTTATTTGTTTAGTAGTACCTCTGACTCGAATATGATATCCATCGCGAAAGTTTGAAAATTTCTCAACCGACATTTTCATTTTTGACACCTCCCATAGCTAATCGATAAATCGATATTATCGATTTTTTCCAATTGAAACTCATATTGATTTCTTATAATATGTTCACCAGTCGAGCTTCATGACAATTGGTCCAGTCATTGTTGAATGGTGAACAACGGACATTTCTGAGGGTCACCTAAAAACCGTCATAAAAAATCAATAAATCGAAATAAAGAAAATTTAAAAAAGAACTTTTCTTAGAATTGAAAGAGGTATACATGGTAGCAGTTTCAGACAAATCGAAGCCAAAAATACCCCTACTGAACCCCCTATAACCGAAATTTCGCTAAAGTCAACTTCGCCGTAGATCAATATATCGATTTTTTGTTGTCATCAACTTTGTTTCCCATCCGAGTTGTACTGATGTTAGAAAGTACTAAGGTCACGGTCGCATGGCTGGCAAGTTACAGCTACATGAAATTTTAGTAGGCGTCCTAAAAACCGTCATAAAAAATCAATAAATCAATATTAAGAAAATTTAAAAAAGAACTTTTCTTAGAATCAGAAGAGGTATACATGGTAGCAGTTTCAGACAAATCGGAGCCAAAAATACCCCTGCTGAACCCCCTATAACCGAAATTTCGCTAAAGTCAACTTCGCCGTAGATCAATATATCGATTTTTTGTTGTCATCAACTTTGTTTCCCATCCGAGTTGTACTGATGTTAGAAAGTACTAAGGTCACGGTCGCATGGCTGGCAAGTTACAGCTACATGAAATTTTAGTAGGCGTCCTAAAAACCGTCATAAAAAATCAATAAATCAATATTAAGAAAATTTAAAAAAGAACTTTTCTTAGAATCAGAAGAGGTATACATGGTAGCAGTTTCAGACAAATCGGAGCCAAAAATACCCCTGCTGAACCCCCTATAACCGAAATTTCGCTAAAGTCAACTTCGCCGTAGATCAATATATCGATTTTTTGTTGTCATCAACTTTGTTTCCCATCCGAGTTGTATGCATAGTAGGAAGCACTAAGGTCATGACCGCATGGCTGGCGAGTTACAGATACGTGAAATCTGAGTAGGGGTCATACTAAAGATCATATAAAATCATTAAGGCCCTAACTCAAAATTTGTACGGGGGCGCTCGCCTTAAAAAAGTCTGTAGTATACTGTGTAGGAGTTACGAAGGAATTGTAGCAATTCTAATGTTACCACTAGCATCTTTATTATAGGTAGGGTGACTAGCCGGTCGCGCGGCTCCCGCCGCGCGCCCCGCTAGCTGGGGGTGCCCCCCAGACCCCCCTCGTTTGGTTATTATCAATATATGTAATTAATGGCATTCTATCCACGAATTTTTGAAGGAAAAGGTCAGTTTTTACAAATTGTAATTTTCATCATAACTAATCAATAAATCGATAATATCGATTTTGTCCAATTATAAACTTTTCCCATTATTCACATGACGTTCAACTATCAAGGTTTCATTATCATAGCTCTGACGCTCTTCTTAGTACAATTACACTGATTTTGGGTATTTATCATAAAATTGATCATAAAATACGTTAACCGTGAATAAAACTTATGAAACTTGGCAGTCTTGGTTCACAGTCTGCAACATATCAACTGACCAAGTTTGAGACGAAATGAACTATTTTGAAATTCCATCCCGTCATTTTGACGATTTCATAACTAATCGATAAATCGATATTATCGACTTTTGCAAATATAAGTTTTGTTAACTACAAAAGTTATGTAAATTCTGTAAGCCGATTGACTCCAAAGTACTTATTAGGTCGGCTACAAAAGTTGGAAGTTTTCATGTTTTCGCTTTAACAGGGTCTAAAAAAGTCGTTAGGGCCTAAATCGAAAATCGCCTCGATGAAAACTTTTTATTTGTTTAGTAGTACCTCTGACTCAAAAATGGTATCCATCGCGCAAGTTTGAAAATTTCTCAATCGACATTTTCATTTTTGACACCTCCCATAACTAATCGATAAATCGATATTATCGATTTTTCTCAATTGAAACTCATATTGATTTCTTGTATTATGTTCATCAGTTCAGTTTCATGACAATTGGTTCAGTCATTGTTGAATGGTGAACAGCGAAACTTTGTGAGGTTCACCTAACACCCATCATAAAAAATCAATAAATCAATATCAGAGTTTTTTAGAAAATTGGTACCCTTAGATTTTGAAGTAATATATGTGGTAAGAGTTTTGAGCCGATCAGGTCAAATTTTTTCTCGGAGACAGGGGGTTCATATCGATTTCGGCTAAAGTCAACTTCGCCGTAGATCAATATATCGATTTTTTGTTGTCATCAACTTTGTTTCCCATCCGAGTTGTATGCACAGTAGAAAGCACTAAGGTCACGGCCGCATGGCTGGTAAGTTACAGCTACATGAAATTTAAGTAGACATCATAGAAGCAGTCATAAAAAATCAATAAATCAATATCAGAGTTTTTTAGAAAATTGGTACCCTTAGATTTTGAAGTAGTATACGTGGTAAGAGTTTTGAGCCGATCAGGTCAAATTTTTTCTCGGAGACAGGGGGTTCATATCGATTTCGGCTAAAGTCAACTTCGCCGTAGATCAATATATCGATTTTTTGTTGTTATCAACTTTGTTTCCCATCCGAGTTGTATGCACAGTAGAAAGCACTAAGGTCACGGCCGCATGGCTGGTAAGTTACAGCTACATGAAATTTAAGTAGGCATCATAGAAGCAGTCATAAGAAATCAATCAATAAATCGATATTATCGATTTTTGTCAATTGAAGGTCATAATTATTTCTTGTGTTATATTCACCAGTCAAGTTTCACGACAATTGGTCCAGTCACTACTGAATGGTGAACGATGAAAATTTCTGGGGGTCACCTAAAAAGGGTCATAAAAAATCGATAAATCAATATCAGATATTTTCCATGAAATTCCATCCGTAAGTTTGTTAGTTATACAAATGGTTGAAATTTCAGACAAATCGGACGCAAAAATACCTCTGCTGAACCCCCTATGATCGAAATTTTGCTAAAGTCAACTTTGCGGTAGATCAAGTTATCGAATTTTTGTGATCATAATCTTTGTTTCCCATCCGAGTTGTGTTGATGTTGAGGAGCACTAAGGTCACGGCCGCATGGCTGACAAGTTACAACTGTAATAAATTTTAGGAAAATTTTAAAAATCGTCATAAAAAATCAATAAATCAATATCAACAATTTTTAGAAAAATGGTCTCTTCAGAATCCAAAGAGGTATACATGGTAGCAGTTTCAGACTGATCTGAGCCAAAACTACCTCTGCTGAACCCCCTATAACCAAAATTTTGCTAAAGTCAACTTTGCGGTAGATCAAGTTATCGATTTTTTGTGATCATCATCTTTGTTTCCCATCCGAGTTGTGTTGATGTTGAGAAGCATTAGGGTCACGGCCGCATGGCTGACAAGTTATAGCTACGTGAAATCTGAGTAGGGGTCATACTTTAGATCACTAAAAATCAATAAATCAATTTGAATAAAAAGGGCGCGAGCCGAATCGCTTAGAAATGTCTAACGTATGCATGCTAGTAGTTGTGAACGTATTGAAGCAGTTTGAATATTTACAGTTATACTTTATTATGATATAGGTGACTAGTGGGTCCCGCGGCTGACGCCGCGGGCCCCGCTAGCTGGGGGTGCCCCCCAGACCCCCGCGGCTTTGTCATGTTTGAAATTGTCATGGTCGTAACATTTATACAGTTACTTTGACGTTTTTAAAGTATGCATATGTTGATATTTTTCAGTTTTACAAATTTCCATAACTAATCAATAAATCGATATTATCGATTTTTGTTAATTGAAAGTCATATTAATTTCTAATGGTATGTTCACTGCTGAAGTTTCATAGAAATCGGCTCAGTCGTGCTCAAGTAACGTTCACCGAAAAATCTTGAAATTTTCATAAAAATGCTCATGAAAAATCAATGAATCAATATTTTCCTTAGTTCTCGGAGCATAATAGTTAATACACATACACACATCTACGGTAGTAATTAGGACTTGAAACTCGCAAAAAAATGGTGACAGACCCAAAAATGACAACTCCATAACGGATCGAAAAATCGATATATCGATTTTTCATGACCATCAACTTTGTTTCCCATCCGAGTTGTATTGATGTTGAAAAGCACTAAGGTCACGGCCGCATGGCTGGTAAGTTACAGCTACGTGAAATCTGAGTAGGGTTCATAAAAAGGATCATAAAAAATCAATAGATCAAAAGATCGAGAAACAAAAAATACGACTTTCTTAGAATTGTTCGTTGTACACATGGTAGTAGTTTCGGACAAATCGGAGCCAAAAATACCCCTACTGAACCCCCTGTCTCCGAAATTTTGCTAAAGTCAACTTCGCGGTAGATCAAGTTATCGATTTTTCATGACCATCAACTTTGTTTTTCATCCGAGTTGTATTGATGTTGAAAAGCACTAAGGTCACGGCCGCATGGCTGGTAAGTTACAGCTACGTGAAATCTGAGTAGGGTTCATAAAAAGGATCATAAAAAATCAATAGATCAAAAGATCGAGAAACAAAAAATACGACTTTCTTAGAATTGTTCGTTGTACACATGGTAGTAGTTTCGGTCAAATCGGAGCCAAAAATACCCCTACTGAACCCCCTGTCTCCGAAATTTTGCTAAAGTCAACTTCGCGGTAGATCAAGTTATCGATTTTTTGTGTTCATTAACTTTGTTTCCCATCCGAGTAGTATTCATGTTAGAAAGCTCTAGGGTCACGGCCGCACGGCTGGCAAGTTACAGCTACGTGAAATCTGAGTAGGGTCCATAAAAATGATCACCAAAAATCAATAGATCAAAAGCAAAACTTTTCCGCGACGAAAATTACTTAGAAGGCTTCAAGGTATACGTACATGTAATGATGAGCTGAAATGTTGAGAAAAAACGTGACACAGTTTGAGTTAGGTATAGTATAGGTGACTAGCCGGTCCCGCGGCTGACGCCGCGGGCCCCGCTAGCTGGGGGTGCCCCCCAGACCCCCGCGGCTTTGTCATGTTCAAAATTGTTATGGTCGTAACATTTCTACAGTTACTTTAACGTTTTTAAAGTATGCATATGTTAAGATTTTTCAGTTGTACAAGTTTTCATAACTAATCAATAAATCGATATTATCGATTTTTGTTAATTGAAAGTCTTATTCATTTATCAAATATGATCTACTGCTGGAGTTTGATTCGAATCCATCGAGCCGTTTTGTCAGGACAAAAATCACGAAAATGGGTTTTTTACGTAAAATAATCAATAAAATGCTTGAACTTGAATCAAAACAATATTTCTTCAGGCATGTAACGGAGTAGTTGTTAACATGTAAAATATGAAAATTTGAGCACAATTGGTCCAGTTTGAATTTTCACTTTTCCGTGTGGGCACCTCTTTAACTAATCGATAATGCAATTTATTGATTTTTTGTTTACATTATATAGAAGACAACAATGAGTTGTGCCACTCACACAATTTCCACAACACTACGTTAACGGGTGCGCTTACAGTATTGTAGAGAAAAAACGGAGATTTTCATAAAACAATCGATAAAACGCATAAAAATCAATATATCGAAAATCGCTACATTGGAAAGTCTTATTTTGTTTAGTAGTATATTTCACTCGAATATGGTAGCAACCGCGTTAGTTTGAAAATTTCACAACTGACTTTTGCGTTTTTGACACGTCTCACAACTAATCAATAAATCAATATTATCGATTTTCTCTAATTGAAACTCATATTTATTTCTTGTGTTATGCACCCTCCATAAATTTTATCTGAATTGGTTCAGTCATTCATGAATGACGAAAAACGAAATTTTTCTGGGGTGACATAACGACTCTCACAAAAAATCGATAAATCAATATTAGAAGTTTTCCTTGAAAATGCTCTTTTATAATTCTTAGTTGTACACATGGTAGACGTTTCAGAGAGATCGGAGCCAAAAATACCTCTGCTGAACCCCCTATAACCGAAATTTTGCTAAAGTCAACTTTGTCGTAGATCAAGTTATCGATTTTTTGTGGTCATCAACTACATTCCCCATCCGAGTTGTACTGATGTTAGAAAGCATAAAGGCCACGGCCGCATGACTGGTAAGTTACAGCTGTGAGAAATTTTAAGAAAATTTTAAAAACCGTCATAAAAAATCAATAAATCAATATCAAAAAATTTTATAAAAATGATTTTCTTAGAATTGTTAGTTGTATACATGGTAGCAATTGCAGACGAATCGGAGCCAAAAATACCCCTGCTGAACCCCCTATAACCGAAATTTCGCTAAAGTCAACTTCGCCGTAGATCAATATATCGATTTTTTGTTGTCATAAACTTTGTTTCCCATCCGAGTTGTATTCATGTTAGAAAGCACTAAGGTCACGGTCGCATGGCTGGCAAGTTACAGCTACGTGAAATCTGAGTAGGGTCCATAAAAAAGATCATTAAAAATCAATAAATCAAAAGCAGCACTAATTAGCGACGAAATTTACTTAGAAGGCTTGGAGGTATACGTACATGTAATGACGAGCTGAAATGTTGAGAAAAAACGTTAGGGACTTTGAGTTAGGTATAGTATAGGTGACTAGTGGGTCCCGCGGCTGACGCCGCGGGCCCCGCTAGCTGGGGGTGCCCCCCAGACCCCCGCGTCTTTGTCATGTTTAAAATTGTTATGTTCGTAACATTTCTACAGTTACTGTGATGTCTTTGGAAGTTGTACATGTTGAGATTTTTCATTTTTACCAACTCTCATAACTAATCAATAAATCGATATTATCGATTTTGTCCAATTGAAAGTCATATTCATTTGTTGAGTCATGCACACTCCACGAGTTTCATAACAATTGGTTGAGTCCTACGTGAATGGTGAACAACGAAAAAATTTTGGGTCAAAATAAAAACCATTGTAAAAAATCGATAAATCAATATCAGGAAAATTCCTTCAAAAGACATCCTTAGATTTTGACGAAGTATACGTGGTTGGAGTTTTGAGCCGATCGGGCCAAATTTTTTCTCGGAGATAGGGGGTTCAGATCGATTTCGCTAAAGTCAACTTCGCGGTAGATCAAGTTATCGATTTTTTGTTGTCATCAACTTTGTTTCCCATTCGAGTTGTGTTCATGTTCGGAAGTACGGAGATCATGGGCGCATGGCTGCCGAGTTACAGCTACGTGACATCTGAGTAGGGGTCATAAAAAAGATCATAAAAATAAAATAGGTTGAAAGCAAAACTTTTTAGAACAGCTTATTGTTGAGAAGGGTTGAAGGTATACATGAGTGAAGTTACAGACTGATCGGAGACAAAAAAGGGTAGACAGGTCACTTTTGGGCTCATGTCATAACTAATCGATAAATCAATATGTAGATTTTTCTTGACCATCGTTGTTCTTGGCCATGAAAGACAGGTAGGTACTGTTAATAGATAAGCTGAACAACGCACGGCTCACGAGTTATAAGCAAAAGCAATTTTTCAGAGCTAACTTTGTAAAGGTCTAAAAAAATTGTAAGGCCCTAACTCAAAAATCGTACGGGGGCGCTCGCATTTATTTTTAATGAAGTATGCACTGTTAAAGTTACGGAACAATCGAAACAACTTTTGCGTTACAAGATCATCTTGTTATATAGGTAGGGTGAAGGTTTTCTCCAAAAAAACCACTTTCCCGTGAAGCAATCTGTCTCGTGTTTTGATAGAAAGTTGTGTTTTTGTAATAGGTAGACTGTGACCAGATATGGTCTATTTAGCTTCTTTCCGAACGGAGTTGCAAGGAAATGTATGATTTGCTGATGACGTCATCAACCGAAAAATGAAAATTTTCAAAAAAAATATACATGTTTCGATCAATACTAATATTGAACATCTGGAAGTAGTGCTACCAGGAAAAATAAATTTGAGAAATATAATTGTCAGAATCTCGAGTTTTCGAACTTTAAAAAAACCAAATCATAACTCTATAACTAATCAATAAATCAATATTATCGATTCTGTCCAATTAAAAACTTTCTCCATTACCCATATTACGTACGATTATTGAGGTTACATAACGATATCTCCAACGGTCATCTTACTACAGGTACCAAAAATTTGAGTTTTTATCATAAAATTGATCCAAATAGACGTTAGTCGTGTACAAAACGTGATACTTTTGATAGTCTTTGTTCATAGAGTTCAACATAAATGTTGACCAATTTTCAGACGAATTCGAGCACTTTGAAATTCCATCTGATGATTTTAGCGATTTAATAACTAATCAATAAATCGATATTATCAATTTTCATAAATATCAGTTTTGTTATACATAAAAGTTATGTGGACGCTGTAAGCCGATTGACTTCAAAACACGTATTTGGTCGGCAACAAGTGTTCAAAGTTTTCGTGTTCTCAGTTTGACAAGGTCTAAAGAAGTCGTAAGGACATAAATCGAAAATCGCCTCGATGGAAACTCTTTATTTGTTCAGTAGTATCTTCCACTCGAATATGGTATCCATCGCGCAAGTTTGAAAATTTCTCAACCGACATTTTCATTTTTGACACCTCCCATAACTAATCGATAAATCGATATTATCGCTTTTTTTTCAATTGAAAGTTATACTAATTTTTTGTATTATGTTCACCAGTTAAGTTTCATGACAATTGGTTCAGTCATTGTTGAATGGTGAACAACGAAAATATCTGAGGGTCACATATAACCTGTCATAAAAAATCGATAAGTAAATATCAATAAATTTAAAAAATATGATTTTCTTAGAATTGTTAGTTGTACACATGGTAGAAGTTTCAGACGAATCGGAGCCAAAAATACCTCTACTGAACCCCCTATAACCAAAATTTCGCTAAAGTCAACTTCGTCGTAGATCAATATATCGATTTTTTGTTGTCATCAACTTTGTTTCCCATTCGAGTTGTGTTCATGTTCGGAAGTACGGAGATCATGGGCGCATGGCTCACAAGTTACAGCTACGTGACATCTGAGTAGGGGTCATAAAAAAGATCATAAAAATAAAATAGGTTGAAAGCAAAACTTTTTAGAACAGCTTATTGTTGAGAAGGGTTGAAGGTATACATGAGTGAAGTTACAGACTGATCGGAGACAAAAAAGGGTAGACAGGTCACTTTTGGGCTCATGTCATAACTAATCGATAAATCAATATGTAGATTTTTCTTGACCATCGTTGTTCTTGGCCATGAAAGACAGGTAGGTACTGTTAATAGATAAGCTGAACAACGCACGGCTCACGAGTTATAAGCAAAAGCAATTTTTCAGAGCTAACTTTGTAAAGGTCTAAAAAAATTGTAAGGCCCTAACTCAAAAATCGTACGGGGGCGCTCGCATTTATTTTTAATGAAGTATGCACTGTTAAAGTTACGGAACAATCGAAACAACTTTTGCGTTACAAGATCATCTTGTTATATAGGTAGGGTGACTAGCCGGTCCCGCGGCTGACGCCGCGGGCCCCGCTAGCTGGGGGTGCCCCCCAGACCCCCACGGCTTTGTCATGTTCGAAATTGTTATGTTTGTAACATTTTTACAGTTACTTTGATGTCTTTGAAAGTTGTACATGTTGAGATTTTTCAGTTTTACAAATTTTGATAACTAATCAATAAATCGATATTATCGATTTTTGTCAATTGAAAGTCCCATTCATTTATCAAATATGATCTATTTCTGAAGTTTGATCCAAATCCATCAAGCCGTTTTGTCAGTACATAATCCTCCAAAATAGGTTTTTTACATAAAATAATCAATAAAATGCTTCAAACGTAATTAGAACTCAAATACTCTTGGGACTTGACGTAATCGTCTATACCAAGTGTCATGTGAAAATTTGGGAGGAATTGGTGTAGTTTGAATTTTCACTTTTCCATTTAGTCAACTCTCTAACTAATCGATAAATCGATATTATTGATTTTGTCCAATTGAAAGTCATATTCATTTGTTGAGTCAAGCACACTACACGAGTTTTACGACAATTGGTTGAGTCCCCCGTGAATGGTGGACAGTGAAAAATTTTGGGGTCAAGATAAAAACCTTTGTAAAAAATCGATAAATCAATATCACGGAAATTCCTCCAAAAGACATCCTCAGATTTTGAAGTAGTATACATGGTAGGAGTTTTGAGCCGATCGGGCCAAATTTTTTCTCGGAGACAGGGGGTTCATATCGATTTCGCCTAAAGTCAACTTCGCGGTAGATCATATTATTGATTTTTGGTTACCATCATCTTTGTTTCCCATCCGAGTTGTATTCATGTTAGGAAGCACTAAGGTCACGGCCGCATGGCCGGCAAGTTACAGCTACATGAAATCTGAGTAGGGTTCATAAAACACTCGATAAATTGCGTTAAAATCGAGAAGTCAAAAATCGCCACGATGAAAAGTCTTATTTTGTTCAGTAGTATTCATTTCCAAAATATGGTAACCATTCAGTCGTTTTGAAAATTTCAGAAACGACTTTTCCATTTTTATCACCTCTCATAACTAATCAATAAATCGATATTATCGATTTTGTCCAATTGAAAGTCATATTCATTTGTTGAGTCATGCATACTCCACGAGTTTCATAACAATTGGTTGAGTCCTACGTGAATGGTGAACAATGAAAAAATTTTGGGTCAAAATAAAAACCATTGTAAAAAATCGATAAATCAATATCAGGAAAATTCCTTCAAAAGACATCCTTAGATTTTGACGTGGTATACGTAGTAGGAGTTTTGAGCTGATAGGGCCAAATTTTTTCTCGGAGACAGGGGGTTTATGTCGATTTCGGCTAAAGTCAACTTCGCGGTAGATCAATATATCGATTTTTTGTTACCATCATCTTTGTTTCCCATCCGAGTTGTATTCATGTTAGGAAGCACTAAGGTCACGGCCGCATGGCTGGCAAGTTATAGCTACATGAAATCTGAGTAGGGTTCATAAAAATGATCATTAAAAATCAATAGATCAAAAGCAAAACTTTTCCGCGACGAAAATTAATTAGAAGGCTTCAAGGTATACGTACATGTAATGACAAGCTGAAATGTTGAGTAAAATGGTTCCCTAGTTTGAGTTTGGTATAGTAGTGGTGACTAGCCGGCCGCGCGGCTGACGCCGCGCGTCCGCTAGCTGGGGGTGCCCCCCAGACCCCCGCGGCTTTGTCATGTTTGAAATTGTTATGTTTGTAACATTTTTACAGTTACTTTGATGTCTTTGAAAGTTGTACATGTTGAGATTTTTCAGTTTTACAAATTTTCATAACTAATCGATAAATCGATATTATCGATTTTTGTCAATTGAAAGTCCCATTTATTTATCAAATATGATCTATTGCTGAAGTTTGATCCAAATCCATCAAGCCGTTTTGTCAGTACATAATCCTCCAAAATAGGTTTTTTACATAAAATAATCAATAAAATGCTTCAAACGTAATTAGAACTTAAATCCTTTTGAGACTTGACGTAATCGTCTATACCAAGTGTCATGTGAAAATTAGGGAGGAATTGGTGTAGTTTGAATTTTCACTTTTCCATTTAGTCAACTCTCTAACTAATCGATAAGTCGATATTATTGATTTTGTCCAATTGAAAGTCATATTCATTTGTTGAGTCAAGCACACTACACGAGTTTCACGACAATTGATTGAGTCCCCCGTGAATGGTGGACAGCGAAAAATTTTGGGGTCAAGATAAAAACCTTTGTAAAAAATCGATAAATCAATATCACGGAAATTCCTCCAAAAGACATCCTTAGATTTTGAAGTAGTATACATGGTAGGAGTTTTGAGCCGATCGGGCCAAATTTTTTCTCGGAGACAGGGGGTTCATATCGATTTCGCCTAAAGTCAACTTCGCGGTAGATCATATTATCGATTTTTGGTTACCATCATCTTTGTTTCCCATCCGAGTTGTATTCATGTTAGAAAGCACTAAGGTCACGGCCGCATGGCCGGCAAGTTACAGCTACATGAAATCTGAGTAGGGTTCATAAAACACTCGATAAATTGCGTTAAAATCGAGAAGTCGAAAATCACCACGATGAAAAGTCTTATTTTGTTCAGTAGTATTCATTTCCAGAATATGATAGCAATTGAGTCGTTTTGAAAATTTCAGAACCGACTTTTCCATTTTTAACAACTCTCATAACTAATCAATAAATCGATATTATCGATTTTTTTCAATTGAAAGTCATATTCATTTGTTGAGTCAAGCACATTCCACAAGTTTCATGACAATTGGTTGAGTCCTTCGTGAATGGTGAACCATGAAAAAATTTTGGGTCAAAATAAAAACCATTGTAAAAAATCGATAAATCAATATCACGGAAATTCCTTCAAAAGACATCCTTAGATTTTGATGTAGTATACGTGGTAGGAGTTTTGAGCCGATAGAGCCAAATTTTTTCTCGGAGACAGGGGGTTCATATCGATTTCGGCTTAAGTCAACTTCGCGGTAGATCAATTTATCGATTTTTTGTTGTCATCATCTTTGTTTCCCATCCGAGTTGTATTCATATTAGAAAGCACTAAGGTCACGGCCGCATGGCTGGCAAGTTACAGCTATGTGAAATCTGAGTAGGGTCCATAAAAATGATCATTAAAAATCAATAGATCAAAAGCAAAACTTTTCCGCGACGAAAATTACTTAGAACACTTGAAGGTATACGTACATGTAATGACGAGTTGAAATGTTGAGAAAAAACGTTAGGGACTTTGAGTTAGGTATAGTAGTGGTGACTAGTGGGTCCCGCGGCTGACGCCGCGGGCCCCGCTAGCTGGGGGTGCCCCCCAGACCCCCGCGGCTTTGTCATATCTGAAGTTGTTATGGTCGTAACATTTCTACTTTTACTTTAACGTTTTAAAGTATGCATATGTTGAGATATTTCAGTTTTACAAATTTCTGTAACTAATCAATAAATCAATATTATCGATTTTTGTTAATTAAAAGTCCTATTAATTTATCAATAATGATCTACTGCTGAAGTTTGATTCAAATCCATCGAGCCGCTTTGTCAGTACATCGTCCTCAAAAATGGGTTTTTTACATAAAATAATCAATAAAATGCTTGAACTTGAATCAAAACAATATTCCTTCAGGCATATGGCGTAGTAGTTGTTATCATGTAAAATATAAAAATTTGGGAGCAATTGGTGCAGTTTGAATTTTCACTTTTCCGTTTGGGCACCTCTCTAACTAATCGATAATGCAATTTATTGATTTTTTGTTTACATAATATAGGAGACAATATTGAGTTGTGCTACTTACACAACTCCTACAGCACTACGTCAACGTATGCGCTCACAGTAGTGCAGAGAAAAAACGGAGATTTTCATAAAACAATCGATAAAACGCGTAAAAATCAATATATCAAAAATCGCCACGGTGAAAACTTTTATTTTGTTTAGTAGTATATTTCAGGTAAATATGATAGCCACCGCGTCAGTTTGAAAATTTCTCAACCGACTTTTGCGTTTTTGACACTTCTCATAACTAATCAATAAATCGATATTATCGATTTTTCACAATTGAAACTCATATTTATTTCTTGTGTTGTGCACCCTCTATAAGTTTCATCTGAATTGGTTCAGTCATTCATGCGTGACGAAACACGGTTTTTTTCAGGGGTGACATAAAAACCGTCATAAAAAATCAATAGATCAAAATATCGGAAAACAAAAAAAAGGTTTTCATTAAAATCAGGTAAGGTACACGTGGTAGCAGTTTGAGAGCAATCGGAAACAAAAATACCTCTGCTGAACCCCCTGTCTCCGGATTTTCGCTAAAGTCAACTTCGCCGTAGATCAATATATCGATTTTCTGTTATTATCATCTTTGTTTCCCATCTGAGTTGTATTCATGTTAAAAAGCACGAAGGTCACGGCCGCATGGCTGGCAAGATACAGATACGTGAAATCTGAGTAGGAGTCATAAAAATGATCATAAAAAATCGATGAATCAATATTTTTCTTAGTTATTGGAGCACAATGGTTTATTCACCTACACACATCTTTGGTAGAAATTTGGAGTTGAAAATCGAAAAAAAATGCGTTACATGTACCCAAAATGACGATTTTGTAGCGGATCGATAAATCGATATATTGATTTTCTGTTAGCACTAAACTTGACTGTCGCCAAATTCATTCGAGCATACTTAGTTACAAGCTGTCAAGTCTCTTCATCGGCTCGTGGCAGCATGAGCTTCAGATTGCAAGTCGTCTAAAACATGCTGTAAAAAATCGATAAATCAATTTCAGAAAACTTTAGCGACGAATTTTAATCTATGGAGTTAGCTACATACGCTGTAGTAGTTAGGAGCTGAAATGTTGAGAAAAATGGTGTACGAGTTTGAGTTAGGTATAGTAGTGGTGACTAGCCGGTCCCGCGGCTGGCGCCGCGGGCCCCGCTAGCTGGGGGGTGACCCCCCAGACCCCCCCTTTTTAGTCATGTGGAGAATTTTTATGGTCGTAACTCTTCTACAGTTACTTGAACGTTTTTAAAGTATGCATATGTTAAGATTTTTCAGTTTTACAAACTTCCATAACTAATCAATAAATCGATATTATCGATTTTTGGTAATTAAAAGTCCTATTCAATTATCTGATATGATCTATTGCTGAAGTTTGATCTAAATCCATCGAGCCGTTTTGTCAGTACATAATTCTCGAAAATGGGTTTTTTACATAAAATAATCAATAAAATGCTTGAACTTGAATCAAAACATTATTCCTCCAGGCAGGAGACGGAGTAGTTGTTACTGCATACAATATGGAACTTTGGGACAAATTGATGTAGTTTGAATTTTCACTTTTCCGTTTTGGCACCTCTCTAACTAATCGATAATGCAGTTTATTGATTTTTTGTTTACATCACATTGAAGAAGGTATGAAGTTGTGTTACTTACACACTTTGTACGAAACCACGTACACGTATACAGTCACAGTAGCTCGAGAAAAAAGTTAACATTTTCATGAAACAATCGATAACTTGCGATAAAATCGATATCTCAAAAATCGCCTCGATGGAAACTCTTATTTTGTTTAGTAGTATTGCACATTCAAATATGGTGGCAATCGAACAAGTTTGAAAATTTCAGAACCGACTTTTTCATTTTTGACCTCATTCATAACTAATCGATAAATCGATATTATCGATTTTGGTCAATTGAAGGTCATGTTCATTTTCTGTGTTATGTTCACCGGTCAAGTTTCACGACAATTGGTCCAGCCACTATTGAATTGTGAACGATGAACATTTCTGAGGGTCACCTAAAAACCGTCATAAAAAATCAATAAATCTATATCAGATTTTTTTATAAAAAGTGCCTCTTTAGAATCATTAGTGGTGTACGTGGTAAAAGTTTCAAAAGAATCGGAGCCAAAAATACCTCGGCTGAACCCCCTATCTCCAAAATTTTGCTAAAGTCAACTTCGCGGTAGATCAATATATCGATTTTTGTCTTGGACCATCTTAGTCTGTCGCTCATGTGAGTCACGTATACTGAACCACGTGAGCTGACACTGCCTGGTTGGCGCACAGCAGCATGAGCTTGAGATTTATTTTCCATAAAAAACGCTATAAAAAGCTTTAAACGCAAAAGAAAAAAAACTATACCTCTCAAAAACCTTAAAGTAGTTTCTAGTTTATGCTGACAGAGTTTGGGGTCTGAAATCGCAAAATTTCACTTTTCTATTTTAGGTCATTAAAAATCAATAAATCGATATATCGAAAAACGGCACAGGTCAAATCGAATTAAATTGGATTACCTTTCTTCACTATAAGTTATGGACAATTTAAATAGGTTTGAAGTTTTACATAGTTACTTTATTATAGGTTAGGTGACTAGTGGGTCCCGCGGCTGACGCCGCGGGCCCCGCTAGCTGGGGGTGCCCCCCAGACCCCCGTGTCTTTGTCATGTTTGAAATCGTAAAAAAAGTTAAGGCATCAAAAATCATGTTGACAGTTTTCGTCATGTGACTCATCATATGACTTGTCATGTGACTTGTGACGTCATCGTTTTTGGAAACAAAATTCAACACTGCATATCTCACGAACGACTGAACGTTTTTCCAATATTTTTTTACAATTGAACACTACTCATCAATGACTCTTCACTCTGAAATAATTGTACTTGTTGAACCATTTTGAAAATATGACGTTTGCAAAAAATCGATATTTCTTGGGATTGAAGCATTTTCTCTTAATTTTCTTCGGGGTGATTCACTCTCATGACAAACTTAACACATTCTGGAAATAAGAAAAAAATCTGTGGAGCCGTTTTCGAGAAACAAATTTCATCCATAACTAATCAATAAATCGATATTATCGATTTTTCATAATTGAAAGTCACGTTCAATTCTTATTGTGTATTCACTATTGTAGTTTCATAAGAATTGATTCAGTCGTACTCGAATGGCGGTCACCGGAAAATCGTGAAAAATCATGACGGGTTTGTTTGAACCCTCATAAAAAACCAATAGATCAAAAGATCGAGAAACAAAAAAATCGTTTTTCTTAGAAATAGGAGAGGTACACATGGTAGCAATTTCAGAGCAATCCGAGACAAAAATACCCCTGCTGAACCCCCTGTCTCCGAATTTTTGCTAAAGTCAACTTTGCCGTAGATCAATATATCGATTTTTTCTTAACATCATGTTGACAAGACAACAAAGTTACAACATTGTTACCAATAAGGTGACAATCCATTCAGCCGTTAGCGCACAGTACCCTATTGAATTTTCGGCAATTTCATAAAATTGATCATTAAAAATCGATAAATCAATTTGGTCAACTCGCATTCAAGTTGGTTGGTTAGGACACGTACCCACTTACGTGGACGTAATTTGGGACAAATCGGTGATGGTCACCGTTCGGTTTTCGTTTTTTGGCATTTTTGTAGCGGGTCGATAAATCGATATATTGATTTTTTGATACCACCATGTTAAAGAGACATCAAAGTTAGATGGTTGATACCAGTTAGGTAGCAATCCATCGAGCCGTTGGCTCACAGTAACAGAAAGAAATTTTTGAGAATTTCATAAAATAAGGTCTAAAAAAATTATAAGGCCCTAACTCAACTATCGTACGGGTCGTTTACAATAGATCGTTGTCTAGTATACATGGTTGAAATTACAGCCAAATCGTAACAACTTTTGCGTGACATTATCATGTGTGTTATAGGTGTGGTAACGACTAGTGGGTCGCGCGGCTCCCGCCGCGCGCCCCGCTAGCTGGGGGTGCCCCCCAGACCCCCCTCGTTTGGTTATGATCAATATATGTAATTAATGGCATTCTATCGACGAGTTTTTGAAGGAAAAGGTCAGTATTCACAAATTGTAATTTTTATCATAACTAATCAATAAATCGATAATATCGATTTTGTCCAATTATGAACTTTTTTATTATGCACATGACGTTCAACTATCAAGGTTTCATTATCATAGCTCTAACGCTCTTCTTAGTACAATTACCATGAATTTGGGTTTTTATCATAAAATTGATCATCAAATACGTTAACCGTGAAGAAAACTTATGAAACTCGGCAGTCTTGGTTAACAGTCTGTAACATATCAACTGACCAAGATTGAGACCAATTGAAGCATTTTGAAATTCCATCTTGTCATTTTGACGATTTCATAACTAATCGATAAATCGATATTATCGATTTTTACAGATATAAATTTTGTCAGCTACAAAAGTTATGTAGATGCTGTAAGCCGATTGACTCCAAAGTACTTACTCGGTCGGCTACAAAAGTTTGAAGTTTTCACGTTTTCACTTTGACCGGTTCTAAAAAAGTCGTTAGGGGCTAAATCGAAAATCGCCTCGATGAAAACTTTTTATTTGTTTAGTAGTACCTCTGACTCGAATATGATATCCATCGCGAAAGTTTGAAAATTTCTCAACCGACATTTTCATTTTTGACACCTCCCATAGCTAATCGATAAATCGATATTATCGATTTTTTTCAATTGAAACTCATATTGATTTCTTATAATATGTTCACCAGTCCAGCTTCATGACAATTGGTCCAGTCATTGTTGAATGGTGAACAACGGACATTTCTGAGGGTCACCTAAAAACCGTCATAAAAAATCAATAAATCGAAATAAAGAAAATTTAAAAAAGAACTTTTCTTAGAATTGAAAGAGGTATACATGGTAGCAGTTTCAGACAAATCGAAGCCAAAAATACCCCTACTGAACCCCCTATAACCGAAATTTCGCTAAAGTCAACTTCGCCGTAGATCAATATATCGATTTTTTGTTGTCATCAACTTTGTTTCCCATCCGAGTTGTACTGATGTTAGAAAGTACTAAGGTCACGGTCGCATTGCTGGCAAGTTACAGCTACATGAAATTTTAGTAGGCGTCCTAAAAACCGTCATAAAAATCAATAAATCAATATTAAGAAAATTTAAAAAAGAACTTTTCTTAGAATCAGAAGAGGTATACATGGTAGCAGTTTCAGACAAATCGGAGCCAAAAATACCCCTGCTGAACCCCCTATAACCGAAATTTCGCTAAAGTCAACTTCGCCGTAGATCAATATATCGATTTTTTGTTGTCATCAACTTTGTTTCCCATCCGAGTTGTATGCATAGTAGGAAGCACTAAGGTCATGACCGCATGGCTGGCGAGTTACAGATACGTGAAATCTGAGTAGGGGTCATACTAAAGATCATATAAAATCATTAAGGCCCTAACTCAAAATTTGTACGGGGGCGCTCGCCTTGAAAAAGTCTCTAGTATACTGTGTAGGAGTTACGAAGGAATTGTAGCAATTCTAATGTTACCACTAGCATCTTTATTATAGGTAGGGTGACTAGTGGGTCGCGCGGCTGACGCCGCGCGCCCCGCTAGCTGGGGGTGCCCCCCAGACCCCCGCGGCTCTGTCATGTTCAGAATTGTTATGGTCGTAACATTTCTACAGTTACTTAAACGTTTTTGAAGTATGCATATGTTGAGATTTTTCAGTTTTACAAATTTCCATAACTAATCAATAAATCGATATTATCGATTTTTGTTAATTGAAAGTCTTATTTATTTATCAAGTATGATCTACTGCTCAAGTTTGATCTAAATTCATTTGGCCGTTATGTCAGGACAGAATCCACGAAAATCAGTTTTTTATATAAAATAATCAATAAAATGCTTCATACGCAATAAGGACCTAAATCCTCCATGATTTCAACGGAGTGGCTTATATTGAGTAACATATGGAAATTTGGGAGAAATTAGTGCAGTTTGAATTTTCACTTTTTCATTCAGCCGACTCTATAACTAATCAATAAATGAAACTATTGATTTTTCGTGTTTATCATATTAAAGAGATTGATAAGTTATGTCGTTGACACAACATTCATAGAGCTATGTATATGTATACGGTTACTGTAGTTCACAGAAAAAAATGAAGATTTTCATAAAACAATCGATAACTTGCGATAAAATCGATATCTCAAAAATCGCAACGATGAAAACTCTTATTTTGTTTAATAGTATTATATATCCGAATATGAACGCCATCGAGCAAGTTTGAAAGTTTCAGAACCGACTTTTCAATTTTTACCACATCTCATAACTAATCAATAAATCGATATTATCAATTTTCTTCAATTAAAACTTCTATTTATTTCTTGTTTTATATACACTGCATAAGTTTCATGACAATTGGTTCAGTAGGTCTCGAATTATGAGAAACGAAAAAATATTGATGTCAAATATAAAGGTTCATAAAAAATCAATAAATCAATTTCACCAAAATTCCTTCAAAACACATCTTTAAATTTTGAAGTAGTATGCATCTTCAAAGTTTTGAAACGATCCGGCCAAGTTTGTCGGCGTAGATAGGGGGTATCAGTCGATTTCGGCTAAAGTCAACTTTGCGGTAGATCAATAAATCGATTTTTTTTGATTGAAATTCCAATTCATTCTTCATTTTATACACGGTCCATAAGTTTGATAGCAATTGATTCAGTAGTTCTCGAATGGTGACGATGGAAAAAAAATTAGGGTCAATTAGAAATGTTCATAAAAAATCGATAAATCAATATCACGGAAATTCCTTCAAAACACACCCTTAGATTTTGACGTAGTATGCGTGGTAAGAGTTTTGAGCAGCCCCAGTCAAATTTTTTCTCGGAGACAGGGGTATCAATGGGGTTTTCGCTTAAGTCAACTTTGCGGTAGATCAATATATCGATTTTTTGTTGTCATCAACTTTGTTTCCCATCCGAGTTGTATTCATGTTAGGAAGCACTAAGGTCACGGTCGCATGGCTGGCAAGTTACAGCTACGTGAAATCTGAGTAGGGTCCATAAAAAAGATCATTAAAAATCAATAAATCAATATCAGCATTTCGTTCGTTGCGGCTTGTGTTAAGGACACTTGGCCGTGTACAGCATGTAAGTTACAGACAGATCGTAACAACTTTTTGGTTATACAGTTTGAGTTAGGTATAGTAGTGGTGATATCCCGCGGCTGACGCCGCGGGCCCCGCTAGTTGGGGGGTGCCCCCCCAAGCCCCCCACGGTTTTGTCATGTTCAGAATTGTTATGGTCGTAACATTTATACAGTTACATTGATGTCTTTGAGATATGTATATGTTGAGATTTTCAGTTTTACAAATTTCCATAATTAATCAATAAATCGATATTATCGATTTTTGTCAATTGAAAGTCCTATTCATTTTTTATGTCATACAGACTCCTCAAGTTTCATGACAATTGGTTGATTCCTTCGTGAATGGTGAACAACGAAAATTTTTGGGGTCAAAATAAAAACCACTCTAAAAAATCGATAAATCAATATCACGGAAATTCCTTCAAAAGACATTCTTGGATTTTGGATAAGTTTACGTAGTAGAAGTTTTGAGCCGATCAGGCCAAATTTTTTCTCGGAGAGAGGGGGTTCATATCGATTTCGGCTAAAGTCAACTTCGCGGTAGATCAATTTATCGATTTTTTGTGATCATCATCTTTGTTTCCCATCTGAGTTATACTGATGCTGAAAAGAACTAAGGTCACGGCCACATGGCTGGCACGTTAGAGCTACATGAAATCTGAGTAGAGGTCATAAAACAATCGATAAATTGTGTTAAAATCAAGAAGTCGAAAATCGCCACGATGAAAACTCTTATTTTGTTTAGTTGTATTGCACATCCAAATATGGTAACAATCGAACAAGTTTGAAAATTTCAGAACCGACTTTGTCATTTTTGACTCCATTCATAACTAATCAATAAATCGATATTATCGATTTTTGTCAATTGAAGGTTATGTTCATTTTCTGTGTTGTGTTCACCAGTCAAGTTTCACGACAATTGGTTCAGTCACTACTGAATGGTGAACGATGAAAATTTCTGGAGGTCACCTAAAAAGGGTCATAAAAAATCGATAAATCAATATCAGATATTTTCCGTGAAAATCCATCCGTAAGTTTATTAGTTATACAAATGGTTGAAATTTCAGACAAATCTGACGCAAAAATACCTCTGCTGAACCCCCTATGATCGAAATTTTGCTAAAGTCAACTTTGCGATAGATCGATATATCGATTTTTCGTGATTATCATCTTTGTTTCCCATCCGAGTTGTGTTGATATTGAGAAGCAATAAGGTCACGGCCGCATGGCTGACAAGTTACGACTGTAATAAATTTTAGAAAAATTTAAAAAATCGTCATAAAAAATCAATAAATCAATATCAACAATTTTTAGAAAAATGGTTTCCTCAGAATTTAAAGAGGTATACATGGTGGCAGTTTCAGACGGATCGGAGCCAAAAATACCCCTGCTGAACCCCCTGTCTCCGGAATTTCGCTAAAGTCAACTTTACGGTAGATCAAGTTATCGATTTTTTGTTGTCATCATCTTTGTTTCCCATCCGAGTTGTATTGATGTTGAGAAGCATTAGGGTCACGGCCGCATGGCTGGCAAGTTATAGCTACGTGAAATCTGAGTAGGGGTCATACTTTAGATCACTAAAAATCAATGAATCAATTTGAATAAAAAGGGCGCGAGCCGAATTCCTTAGAAATGTCTAACGTATGTATGTTGAAAGTTGTGTAGGTATTGAAGCAATTTAAATGTATTACAGTTATACTTTATTATAGTATAGGTGAAGTTTCAGACGTATCGAACTTTTTTGAAAATTTCCGGGTCAATTTTCAAAGTTCCATAACTTTCGAAAAATCGATAATATCGATTTGTTTCTGTTGTATGTTGTTATACTTGTTGGATACATACTACATGTGTATGAATTGTTGGAATCCGTTCAGCCGTTTACGAGTACTGCTAAGTTGATCTTTTGATCTTTGCCACTGAAATGGTCATAAAACTGGAGAAAACACGAAATCTCAAAAAGCGCCACGATGAAAGGTTTTAATCTTTTTAGTACTACAATCATATGAAACAAGACAGCTTTTGCATAAGTTTGAAAAATTTTCGGACCGTTTTGGCAACTTTCCAACTAATCGATAAATCGATATATCAATTTTCTTTCTTTACCATCTTTGTCTGTCGCTCATGTGAGTCACGTATACTGAACTACGTGAGCTGACACTGCCTGGTTGGCGCATAGCAGCATGAGCTTGAGATTTATTTTCTGTAAAAAATGCTATAAAAAGCTTTAAACGCAAAAGAAAAAAAAGTATACCTCTCAAAAACCTTAAAGTAGTCTCTAGTTTATGCTGACAGAATTTGGGGTCTGAACTCGCAAAATTTCATTTTTCTTTTTTAGGTCATAAAAAATCAATAAATCGATTTGACGCGAAACGGCTCAAGATCATCGGATCGAATTGGATTTCCTATCTATACTATGAGTTATGGACAAATTAAAGCGGTTTGAACTGTGCGATCTAATTTTCGACCTCTCTCTAACTAATCGATAAATCAATATATTGATTTTTTAAGGTCATCACATTGTAGGGTCTCATAAGTTAGTTGGTTGATACCAATTAGGTAGCATTCCATCGAGCCGTTGGCTCACAGTAACAGAAAGAAATTTTTGAGAATTTCATAAAATAAGGTCTAAAAAAATTATAAGGCCCTAACTCAAAAATCGTACGGGGGCGCTCGCATTAGATTACTGTCTAGTATGCATGGTTGAAATTACAGACTGATCGTAAGAACTTTTTGCGTGACTATATCATGTGTGCTATAGGTGTGGTGACTAGTGGGTCCCGCGGCTGACGCCGCGGGCCCCGCTAGTCACCCCACCTATATTACAGATGGTAAAGTAACGGTAAAAGTTGTTCCGATGCCCCCCAGACCCCCGCGTATTAGTCATGTTTGAAATCGTAAAAAAAGTTAAGGCATCAAAGATCATGTTGACAGTTCTCGTCATGGGACTCATCATGTGACTTGTCATGTGACTTGTGACGTCATCAATTTTGAAGGTGAAATTCAATAATGTATATCTCGCGAACCACTGAACATTTCTCCAAGTTTTTAGTACGGTTGTACATGAAATGTCAGGGACTCTTCACCCTGAAATAATTGCTCTTATTCAATTGGTTTGAAAATTTGACAAAGTCGAAAAATCAATATTTCTCGAGAAGAAAGCATTTTCTTCGAAATTTTTTAAGGATAATGCACTCTCATGACAAACTTAACACATTCTGAGAGAAAGAAAAAAATCTGTGGAGCCGTTTTTGAGAAACAAATTTTGTCCATAACTAATCAATAAATCGATATTTTCGATTTTTCATAATTGAAAGTCACAGTAATTTTTTAGGTTCTGTCCACTGGTAAAGTTTCATTAGAATCGGTCCATCCATGCTCGAACGGCGTCCACCAGAAAATCATGTCGTTTTTATAAAAACTCTCATAAAAAATCAATAGATCAAAAGATCAGAAAACAAAAAAAAGGATTTTCTTAGAATTGATAGAGGTACACGTTGTAGCAATTTCAGACGAATCGGAGACAAAAACACCCCTACTGAACCCCCTGTCTCCGAAATTTTGCTAAAGTCAACTTTGCGGTAGATCAAGTTATCGATTTTTCATTGTCATTAACTTTGTTTCCCATCCGAGTTGTATTCATGTTAGAAAGCACTAAGGTTACGGTCGCATGGCTGGCAAGTTACAGCTACGTGAAATCTGAGTAGGGTCCATAAAAATGATCACCAAAAATCAATAGATCAAAAGCAAAACTTTTTAGCGACGAAAATTACTTAGAACACTTAGAGGTATACGTACATGGTAATGACGAGTTGAAATGTTGAGCAAAATGGTAGACGTATATGGAGTTAGGTATAGTAGTGGTGACTAGCCGGTCCCGCGGCTGACGCCGCGGGCCCCGCTAGCTGGGGGTGCCCCCCAGACCCCCGCGGCTTTGTCATGATTGAAATTGTTATGGTCGTAACGTTTCTACAGTTACTTTAACGTTTTAAAGTATGCATATGTTGAGATATTTCAGTTTTACAAATTTCTATAACTAATCAATAAATCGATATTATCGATTTTTGTTAATTGAAAGTCTTATTCATTTATCAAGTATGATCTACTGTTGAAGTTTGATCTGAATTCATCTGGCCGTTTTGTCAGAACAAAAATCACGAAAATGGGTTTTTTACATAAAATAATCAATAAAATGCTTGAACTTGAATCAAAACAATATTCCGCCAGGCATGTGACAAAGTAGTTGTTATCATGCAAAATTTGAAAATTTGGGAGCAATTGGTTCAGTTTGAATTTTCACTTGTCTGTTTGGGCACCTCTCTAACTAATCGATAATGCAATTTATTGATTTTTTGTTTACATTTTATGGAAGACAACAATGAGCTGTGCCATTCACACAACTTCCTCAACACTACGTTAACGTTTGCGCTCACAGTAGTGTAGAGAAAAAACTGAGATTTTCATAAAACAATCGATAAAATGCGTAAAAATCAATATATTGGAAATCACTACACTGGAAAGTCTTATTTTGTTTAGTAGTATATTTCAGTTGAATATGGTAGCAACCGCGTTAGTTTGAAAATTTCACAACCGACTTTTGCGTTTTTGACACCTCTCACAACTAATCAATAAATCGATATTATCGATTTTTCACAATTGAAACTCATGTTTATTTTTTGTGTTATGCACCTCCTATAAGTTCCATCTGAATTGGTTCAGTCATTCATGCGTGACGAAACACGGATTTTTTCAGGGGTGACATAAAAACTGTCATAAAAAATCAATAAATCAATATTAGAAGTTTTCCATAAAAATGCTTCCTTAGAATTGTTAGTTGTACACATGGTAGCAATTTCAGATGAATCGGAGCCAAAAATACCTCTGCTGAACCCCCTATAACCGAAATTTCGCTAAAGTCAACTTCGTGGTAGATCAATATATCGATTTTTTGTGATCATCATCTTTGTTTCCCATCCGAGTTGTATTCATGTTAGGGAGCACTAAGGTCAAGGCCGCATGGCTGGCAAGTTACAGCTACGTGAAATCTGAGTAGGGTCTATAAAAATGATCACTAAAAATCAATAGATCAAAAGCAGCACTAATTAGCGACGAAATTTAATTAGAAGGCTTGGAGGTATACGTACATAGTAATGATGAGCTGAAAGGTTTCGAAAAAACGTTATGCATAAATTGTTAGGTATAGTATAGGTGACTAGCCGGTCCCGCGGCTGACGCCGCGGGCCCCGCTAGTTGGGGGGTGCCCCCCCAAGCCCCCCACGGTTTTGTCATGTTCAGAATTGTTATGGTCGTAACATTTATACAGTTACATTGATGTCTTTGAGATATGTATATGTTGAGATTTTCAGTTTTACAAATTTCCATAATTAATCAATAAATCGATATTATCGATTTTTGTCAATTGAAAGTCCTATTCATTTTTTATGTCATACAGACTCCTCAAGTTTCATGACAATTGGTTGATTCCTTCGTGAATGGTGAACAACGAAAATTTTTGGGGTCAAAATAAAAACCACTCTAAAAAATCGATAAATCAATATCACGGAAATTCCTTCAAAAGACATTCTTGGATTTTGGATAAGTTTACGTAGTAGAAGTTTTGAGCCGATCAGGCCAAATTTTTTCTCGGAGAGAGGGGGTTCATATCGATTTCGGCTAAAGTCAACTTCGCGGTAGATCAATTTATCGATTTTTTGTGATCATCATCTTTGTTTCCCATCTGAGTTATACTGATGCTGAAAAGAACTAAGGTCACGGCCACATGGCTGGCACGTTAGAGCTACATGAAATCTGAGTAGAGGTCATAAAACAATCGATAAATTGTGTTAAAATCAAGAAGTCGAAAATCGCCACGATGAAAACTCTTATTTTGTTTAGTTGTATTGCACATCCAAATATGGTAACAATCGAACAAGTTTGAAAATTTCAGAACCGACTTTGTCATTTTTGACTCCATTCATAACTAATCAATAAATCGATATTATCGATTTTTGTCAATTGAAGGTTATGTTCATTTTCTGTGTTGTGTTCACCAGTCAAGTTTCACGACAATTGGTTCAGTCACTACTGAATGGTGAACGATGAAAATTTCTGGAGGTCACCTAAAAAGGGTCATAAAAAATCGATAAATCAATATCAGATATTTTCCGTGAAAATCCATCCGTAAGTTTATTAGTTATACAAATGGTTGAAATTTCAGACAAATCTGACGCAAAAATACCTCTGCTGAACCCCCTATGATCGAAATTTTGCTAAAGTCAACTTTGCGATAGATCGATATATCGATTTTTCGTGATTATCATCTTTGTTTCCCATCCGAGTTGTGTTGATATTGAGAAGCAATAAGGTCACGGCCGCATGGCTGACAAGTTACGACTGTAATAAATTTTAGAAAAATTTAAAAAATCGTCATAAAAAATCAATAAATCAATATCAACAATTTTTAGAAAAATGGTTTCCTCAGAATTTAAAGAGGTATACATGGTGGCAGTTTCAGACGGATCGGAGCCAAAAATACCCCTGCTGAACCCCCTGTCTCCGGAATTTCGCTAAAGTCAACTTTACGGTAGATCAAGTTATCGATTTTTTGTTGTCATCATCTTTGTTTCCCATCCGAGTTGTATTGATGTTGAGAAGCATTAGGGTCACGGCCGCATGGCTGGCAAGTTATAGCTACGTGAAATCTGAGTAGGGGTCATACTTTAGATCACTAAAAATCAATGAATCAATTTGAATAAAAAGGGCGCGAGCCGAATTCCTTAGAAATGTCTAACGTATGTATGTTGAAAGTTGTGTAGGTATTGAAGCAATTTAAATGTATTACAGTTATACTTTATTATAGTATAGGTGACTAGTGGGTCGCGCGGCTGACGCCGCGCGCCCCGCTAGCTGGGGGTGCCCCCCAGACCCCCGCGGCTCTGTCATGTTCAGAATTGTTATGGTCGTAACATTTCTACAGTTACTTAAACGTTTTTGAAGTATGCATATGTTGAGATTTTTCAGTTTTACAAATTTCCATAACTAATCAATAAATCGATATTATCGATTTTTGTTAATTGAAAGTCTTATTTATTTATCAAGTATGATCTACTGCTCAAGTTTGATCTAAATTCATTTGGCCGTTATGTCAGGACAGAATCCACGAAAATCAGTTTTTTATATAAAATAATCAATAAAATGCTTCATACGCAATAAGGACCTAAATCCTCCATGATTTCAACGGAGTGGCTTATATTGAGTAACATATGGAAATTTGGGAGAAATTAGTGCAGTTTGAATTTTCACTTTTTCATTCAGCCGACTCTATAACTAATCAATAAATGAAACTATTGATTTTTCGTGTTTATCATATTAAAGAGATTGATAAGTTATGTCGTTGACACAACATTCATAGAGCTATGTATATGTATACGGTTACTGTAGTTCACAGAAAAAAATGAAGATTTTCATAAAACAATCGATAACTTGCGATAAAATCGATATCTCAAAAATCGCAACGATGAAAACTCTTATTTTGTTTAATAGTATTATATATCCGAATATGAACGCCATCGAGCAAGTTTGAAAGTTTCAGAACCGACTTTTCAATTTTTACCACATCTCATAACTAATCAATAAATCGATATTATCAATTTTCTTCAATTAAAACTTCTATTTATTTCTTGTTTTATATACACTGCATAAGTTTCATGACAATTGGTTCAGTAGGTCTCGAATTATGAGAAACGAAAAAATATTGATGTCAAATATAAAGGTTCATAAAAAATCAATAAATCAATTTCACCAAAATTCCTTCAAAACACATCTTTAAATTTTGAAGTAGTATGCATCTTCAAAGTTTTGAAACGATCCGGCCAAGTTTGTCGGCGTAGATAGGGGGTATCAGTCGATTTCGGCTAAAGTCAACTTTGCGGTAGATCAATAAATCGATTTTTTTTGATTGAAATTCCAATTCATTCTTCATTTTATACACGGTCCATAAGTTTGATAGCAATTGATTCAGTAGTTCTCGAATGGTGACGATGGAAAAAAAATTAGGGTCAATTAGAAATGTTCATAAAAAATCGATAAATCAATATCACGGAAATTCCTTCAAAACACACCCTTAGATTTTGACGTAGTATGCGTGGTAAGAGTTTTGAGCAGCCCCAGTCAAATTTTTTCTCGGAGACAGGGGTATCAATGGGGTTTTCGCTTAAGTCAACTTTGCGGTAGATCAATATATCGATTTTTTGTTGTCATCAACTTTGTTTCCCATCCGAGTTGTATTCATGTTAGGAAGCACTAAGGTCACGGTCGCATGGCTGGCAAGTTACAGCTACGTGAAATCTGAGTAGGGTCCATAAAAAAGATCATTAAAAATCAATAAATCAATATCAGCATTTCGTTCGTTGCGGCTTGTGTTAAGGACACTTGGCCGTGTACAGCATGTAAGTTACAGACAGATCGTAACAACTTTTTGGTTATACAGTTTGAGTTAGGTATAGTAGTGGTGATATCCCGCGGCTGACGCCGCGGGCCCCGCTAGTTGGGGGGTGCCCCCCCAAGCCCCCCACGGTTTTGTCATGTTCAGAATTGTTATGGTCGTAACATTTATACAGTTACATTGATGTCTTTGAGATATGTATATGTTGAGATTTTCAGTTTTACAAATTTCCATAATTAATCAATAAATCGATATTATCGATTTTTGTCAATTGAAAGTCCTATTCATTTTTTATGTCATACAGACTCCTCAAGTTTCATGACAATTGGTTGATTCCTTCGTGAATGGTGAACAACGAAAATTTTTGGGGTCAAAATAAAAACCACTCTAAAAAATCGATAAATCAATATCACGGAAATTCCTTCAAAAGACATTCTTGGATTTTGGATAAGTTTACGTAGTAGAAGTTTTGAGCCGATCAGGCCAAATTTTTTCTCGGAGAGAGGGGGTTCATATCGATTTCGGCTAAAGTCAACTTCGCGGTAGATCAATTTATCGATTTTTTGTGATCATCATCTTTGTTTCCCATCTGAGTTATACTGATGCTGAAAAGAACTAAGGTCACGGCCACATGGCTGGCACGTTAGAGCTACATGAAATCTGAGTAGAGGTCATAAAACAATCGATAAATTGTGTTAAAATCAAGAAGTCGAAAATCGCCACGATGAAAACTCTTATTTTGTTTAGTTGTATTGCACATCCAAATATGGTAACAATCGAACAAGTTTGAAAATTTCAGAACCGACTTTGTCATTTTTGACTCCATTCATAACTAATCAATAAATCGATATTATCGATTTTTGTCAATTGAAGGTTATGTTCATTTTCTGTGTTGTGTTCACCAGTCAAGTTTCACGACAATTGGTTCAGTCACTACTGAATGGTGAACGATGAAAATTTCTGGAGGTCACCTAAAAAGGGTCATAAAAAATCGATAAATCAATATCAGATATTTTCCGTGAAAATCCATCCGTAAGTTTATTAGTTATACAAATGGTTGAAATTTCAGACAAATCTGACGCAAAAATACCTCTGCTGAACCCCCTATGATCGAAATTTTGCTAAAGTCAACTTTGCGATAGATCGATATATCGATTTTTCGTGATTATCATCTTTGTTTCCCATCCGAGTTGTGTTGATATTGAGAAGCAATAAGGTCACGGCCGCATGGCTGACAAGTTACGACTGTAATAAATTTTAGAAAAATTTAAAAAATCGTCATAAAAAATCAATAAATCAATATCAACAATTTTTAGAAAAATGGTTTCCTCAGAATTTAAAGAGGTATACATGGTGGCAGTTTCAGACGGATCGGAGCCAAAAATACCCCTGCTGAACCCCCTGTCTCCGGAATTTCGCTAAAGTCAACTTTACGGTAGATCAAGTTATCGATTTTTTGTTGTCATCATCTTTGTTTCCCATCCGAGTTGTATTGATGTTGAGAAGCATTAGGGTCACGGCCGCATGGCTGGCAAGTTATAGCTACGTGAAATCTGAGTAGGGGTCATACTTTAGATCACTAAAAATCAATGAATCAATTTGAATAAAAAGGGCGCGAGCCGAATTCCTTAGAAATGTCTAACGTATGTATGTTGAAAGTTGTGTAGGTATTGAAGCAATTTAAATGTATTACAGTTATACTTTATTATAGTATAGGTGAATAGAAGGTGTTCACACTGGAAGTTATGGAGCGATTAGATCAAGTTTAGGGGGTATCGATTGATTTCGGCAACACCGTAACTAATCGATAAATCGATATATCGATTTTTCGTGTTCATCATAATTGTTAGTCGTGAAAGTTATACAGATACCGTAAGCAGTTTCTCTGGAGACCGCACGGCTCACGAGTTATGAGCTTGAGAAAATTTTGAAAATAATCTTTATAAGGTTGTAAAAAACTTTTAAGGCCTTAACTCAAAAATCGTACGGGTCATTTGTAATGGTTAGTAGACGGGTACCTAATGTCGAAGTTACAGCCTAATCGATGCAACTATTTTCGCAATTATCATCTTGTTATATAGGTAGGGTGAGACTCCAAAACACCTATTCGGTCGGCTACAACAGTTCGAAGTTTTTATGTTTTAACTTTGATCGGTTCTAAAAAAGTTGTAAGGACCTAAGTCAAAAATCACCTCGATGAAAATTTTTCATTTGTTTAGTAGTATCTCTCACTCAAATATGGTATTCATCGGGCAAGTTTGAAAATTTTCGAACCGACTTTTCTATTTTTAACACATCGCATATCTAATCAATAAATCAATATTATCGATTTTTGTCAATTGAAAGTCCTACTTGTTTTTGGAATCACATATGTTGACAACGTTCCATGACATCTGACACAGTGGTTCTCGCGGAACACGACTACCAAAAACATGATTTTTTCATAAAAATGCGTCTAAAAAATCAATAAATCAATATATCTAAAATCGGCTATAGGGTTTTGGTTGTGATCATAGAAGGTGTTCACACTGGAAGTTATGGAGCGATTAGATCAAGTTTAGGGGGTATCGATTGATTTCGGCAACACCGTAACTAATCGATAAATCGATATATCGATTTTTCGTGTTCATCATAATTGTTAGTCGTGAAAGTTATACAGATACCGTAAGCAGTTTCTCTGGAGACCGCACGGCTCACGAGTTATGAGCTTGAGAAAATTTTGAAAATAATCTTTATAAGGTTGTAAAAAACTTTTAAGGCCTTAACTCAAAAATCGTACGGGTCATTTGTAATGGTTAGTAGACGGGTACCTAATGTCGAAGTTACAGCCTAATCGATGCAACTATTTTCGCAATTATCATCTTGTTATATAGGTAGGGTGAGACTCCAAAACACCTATTCGGTCGGCTACAACAGTTCGAAGTTTTTATGTTTTAACTTTGATCGGTTCTAAAAAAGTTGTAAGGACCTAAGTCAAAAATCACCTCGATGAAAATTTTTCATTTGTTTAGTAGTATCTCTCACTCAAATATGGTATTTGTTTGGTACTGTTGGATACTCTTTTAACTTAATTTCTTCGGTTGTTTCAACAGTTTTCAGTAAAAAATCGATAGTTGACCTTTGACCTCTGAGATCATGGCAGGATGTTAGAGAGTTCCTAGTGAACGTTCCATATGAAACTCAGTCTATTCAAATCATTTAGAAAGTCAAAAGAACCGTGGGAAAATTTCTGGTCTGTGACGTCATCACCTATGACGTCACAGATTTAATGGTAAAATTCAATATGGTATAACTCGAGAACAAATGAATATTTTTTCTAAACTTTCTGCACGTTTCGTCACTAAATGTTAATGTTATCTTCTGCTATTAAAAGCATCCAAATCTAACAACTTTAAAAATTTTGAAAATTTAAAAATCAATATTTCTTAAAAAGTAAACATTTTTTCTCTGATTTTTTTTGATATTATTGACTAATGTAGTTGAGTCGTGTTACTATGAAAAATGAAACAAAATCCCTCTTACTGATTTTGAGATAATACTGAATCGTGTTTTATATTTCGAGACAGTCTGAAAAAGCAATATTCGAATGTTTCCAAAAGTTAGGGCCATTTTGCGAAAGCAGACATGATATACTACGCAGTACCTGAATATGATCGTTTGTTGCAATGGAGAATGCTATCTTTCGGTTTGTTTCTCGAAGTGCCACTTTTCATATGAAAGGTCACAAAAAATCGATAATTGATCTTTGGTCTTTCATAGTTTGTGACTACTATTTATACACTGTAACAATTCTTATGTGATGATTTGGAGAGGTTGTGACCGTTTTAAAAAAATTGAAACGTTGGGAAAATTTCGGGAAATTTCTCGTAGTTCTCGGTAACTGCGAGTTTCTGTTCAAAACTTTGTTGAATGTAGTAACTCAATAAGTTGTTGTTCATACTCACTTAGCGGACCGCTATCACACGTTTGACGGATAAGGCAATCAAAAGTTTGGCGAAAAAGACGATGTTAGAAAAGTTCATAAAAACGTTTAAAATGGGAAATCGGGAAAAAACCTCTGTGTAAAGTTTTTGAATGTCGAGTAATATCACACATGGGAGCGACATGTCAAAATTCGATTTTTTGTGTTTTTCAAAAAATGATCATAAAAAATCAATAAATCAATATCAGAAAGTTTTACTGTGGCATTTCATTCTTCAACACCTACCACGTTTATAGTTGAAGTTTGGGACCTGATTTCCCAAATTTTGCCGTTACTATTTTCATTTGGGCCCATCTCATAACTAATCGATAAA
This sequence comes from Litoditis marina, assembly GCA_964036275.1. Lineage (NCBI taxonomy): Eukaryota > Metazoa > Nematoda > Chromadorea > Rhabditida > Rhabditidae > Litoditis > Litoditis marina. The sequence continues at coordinate 1,915,302 of OZ038434.1, read as the reverse complement.
TCGATATATCGATTTTTCGTGACCATCAATATTGTTGGCTGGTAAAGTTGTCCAGGTACTGTAGGTAACTAAACTGGAGGACGCACGGCTCACGAGTTATGAGCATGGGAATTTTCAGACATTTCACTTTAAAAAGGTCTAAAAAAATTATAAGGCCCTAACTCAAAAATCGTACGGGGGCGCTCGCATTTATTTCATGTAAGGTATGCAGTGTTTAAAATAGAAGACAATCAGAACAACTTTTTGGTCACATTCTTCATCTGTATTATAGGTAGGGTGACTAGCCGGTCCCGCGGCTGACGCCGCGGGCCCCGCTAGTTGGGGGGTGCCCCCCCAAGCCCCCCACGGTTTTGTCATGTTTAATGGAGTTTAAAGTACGTAATTTAATCATTTGAGCAGTTTTGAAATTTTCTCGTTGCGCCGTACATAGTACGGGTTGGCATTTTCAATTATGAATTTCTCAAAAAATACTCTATGAACATCTCCAATTCTTGGGGAAATAACTCAATCAAGTATACAATTGCTTTCAATCATATGTTGGTTTAATTTCAAAGTATTACTCGTTTTTAGAATGTCTAATTAGATATATACTTATGGTAAGATTGGTGTATCATAGGTGATAATTGTATGTATGCATTAATCACAATTCAATCGCTTCAACCAAAGACAATCTTAAAAGATGTTACCTCAATTAACTATAGGAGGCGGGACAGTGCTTTCAATTAACATTGTCCCATTAATAATTATCATTAGCCTACTACGATTATTCACTACAAATAGCATTCATTCTTTATATTTTAGAGTGAATTATTTTCGAATGATTGCATAATAGACTGGCGTAGAGATCAAACTACAATTCAAAAGCTCAAAGTTTCGTCATCTGTTCACTCGGCTCTTTCTCTATTCTTGTTAGTCTATCACCTCATGGAAACCTGTAAACCACGTATTTTTCCATACTTTAGTAACTGTTTTGCAACTTATTTCGAAATTGTTATAACGTTTCTAACTTTTTGGGAAAGTTTTAGACTGTTTCGAAAAGTGTTATGCGTTGACGTGTTCATGCCTTTAGAATCCTAATTGAAATGATCGTTACTCCATTGAATAATGTATTATTAATATGTTGGAACCATTTACTACTCGTTTTAAAAGTTTTAAAGAGTTTTGACACAGTTTTCTAACCTTCTGAATAGCACTCGTCGTTATATAGAAATTGTACAAACTTATAGGTTGCAGTACCTTGAAGTCTAAAATATAACATGCAAAACAATTCACCTTCTTTGCTGAGAAATAGAGAAATCTATATTTGAGAGTTTTTTATACTGAAAACATTCCGTATTTGAAGTTATGTTCGTTTGTTGTAGTTCGGTAGAGCTCATGAATCCGTAATTTCTCGTCATTTAGAGTTTGGAATAATTCTGCAAGTGCATACGTGATTCTTTACGTGAGTCACTGTTCATTTATACTGACTCGCTCTCATTACGGCACAATATCTTTCAGTAGAATGGTTGGATTATATATATCTATTCACTTCACCATACCAGTATGGTCACAGGTATTCACTTTTTTCAAATCAGTATTGTGAAGAACATGCGACGCAGGTTCAACATTTGTCAGTGTGTAACGCAATCGATTGATATATAGATATTGAAATATATGTAGTTTGGTTCAGTTGCTTTCAATCAATTGTTGGTCTGATTTCAAATCATGTCGTTAGAAGGTTTACTTCGCAAGATTGGCGTAGGCGATAATTGCATGCAAAGAATAATTACGTTTCGGTCATTTCTGTCGAAGACAATGAGAAAAGAAGTAACCCCAATTAATTATAGAAGGCGGGACATTGCTATTAACTGGCTTTGTTCCTTAAACTATTAGTATTCCTTCACTATGATTATTCAGTTTACAAACAGCATCATCTTTTTACTTGTTTCAAAACGTAGTTTTTCTAGATAACACACATTTGCTTAATGCAAGTAAGACATCAAACTACAACTTAATCTTTCAGAAAGAATGCAACTATTTTCGAAGTGTTGTAGTTTGCGAGAAATTATTCTGAGTTCTTCTCCAGACATAGTTTTAATCAATACTACTTTGTTGTTCTCAAAACGTCCTTGATACGAAAATTTGTTTACTTATAGTAAACGTGTTTTCAAGTGTTTTCACTCTCAATAGTGACGTGTTTATTATTTGGTAAACAAGTTTTTCAGATAGTTAATATGGTAGTTCTCGTTTCTAAGTTTGTTTCCCAAACAAAACTCATACAAATTCCTCATTGAGACTCGGATACTTTTCATGACTTTTCTCGTTTCTTCTGCTCCTGTTAGTTTCTGTGAAAACCGGTTAACCACGTCTTTCAACGTGTATTCTTACGAGTTTCCACAACGTGTTTAATCTTTAGACAGGTTTCTCAGAATTCTTCCATTCTGCACGTTGACCAGTTTTCAAGTTCGTTTCTACACGTTTTACCACGTACGCCTTCTTGTGAACTTTCTGTCTAGTCTTTTTGAACTTTCTGTCTAGTCTTTGGTAAACAAGTTTCATAAGTTTTCAGAACGGGTTACAAAACTGTTTCGATTATGCACGATAGAAAAAAGTTCCTAAACTTGATATAACAAAACTTTGTTTTTCTCAACTGAACTAATCTTTCTTGTATCACATATACTTTTAATTTCAAGTGTTTTCACTCTCAATAGTGACGTATTCGTTATATGGTAAACAAGTTTCTCGGTTATTATGGTAGTTCTCGTTTCTAAATTTTTTTCTTAAACAACACTCATACAAATTTCTCATTGAGACTGGAATACTTTTCATGACTTTCTTGTTTCTTCTGCTCCTGTTAGTTTCTGTGAAAACCGGTTAACCACGTCTTTCAACGTGTATTCTTACGAGTTTCCACAACGTGTTCAATCTTTAGACAGGTTTCTCAGAATTCTTCCATTTTGCACGTTGATCAGTGTTTAAGTTCGTTTCTGCACGTTATCACGTACGCCTTCTTTTGCACTTTCTGTCTAGTCTTTGATAAACAAGTTTCATGCGTTTTCTGAACGGGTTAGAAAATTGTTTCGATTATGCACGATAAAAACAGTTACTAAACTTGCTAAAACACAATTTTTTTTGAGTAACTGAACTCATTCTTCCTACTAATACTTACACATACTTTTAATTTAATTTATTTCCATCTCCATAATAATATCAAATCAATGCACGTTGGAACACAACGTTGGATGTAGTTTCACGGCTCTTCTTGTTGGCATTGTACACGAGTAGATTCTCCAACTTTCGAACCCTGCTCAAAGCAACATAGAGTTGACCATGAGTGAAGCATGGAGTTCGAAGAAGGAGGCCAACTCGATCGTACGTTTGACCTTGTGCTTTGTTCACAGTCAATGAATAGGCCAGTCTGAGAGGAAACTGCTTTCTTGAAAAAGCCAGTTCACGTGACGCTGCGCATGACGATTCTTGTAGAATTCGGTGTATGTAGACAATTTCCGGTTCACAGTTATATCCTTTGAGGGGAATACACGTCAGAACCTGAAAATTGGTGTTTATTTGTTCAAATCACATAATATATATTTTTGTAATCATTTCAGGTTGCTCAATATAACGATTGAGCAAATGTTTGTAGTTTGATCTTGATACTGATTATTTTTGATCAAATCATTGTGGAACTAAACTAAAATATAGTATGATAGGGCAATATGATTTTGAAAATCACTTTATTTCGATAAATATAAATCAATTTGGAAGTATGAGTAACTCAGTTAATTTTTTTAATCTTAATAACAATTTCAACTTTAAAGCTTTGAATTGGAATTTATCATGACAAACTTACATTTGGTTGAATCTTGAGAACACGCAGCCGCGTCCCGTTGCATAGCCCGTGAGTGACATCAAGATTTCTCAGCAGAATAACAATACAATTTTCCTTAAAACAAGAACGGATTACTTCAATTGTTTTTTTTCAAATATACATTCCAAAGTTGGTCGTTGAAAGTATAATTTATGATAATTTTTAGGATTGAGATTTCACCTTCAGTCGCAACTTATGTGGGGCCATTCCAGAAGGAGTGAGAATATTGTAGCATTCAGTATCAAGTGCAGCAAATCCTTTCGTATCATCGTAGGTATCAATAGAACTGAATAGAGTCTCCTCTCCGGGTAGCATTTTCAATACCTGCAAAATTTCAGTTTTACTACGACATTTTTAATAGTAACGAGTTCAAATAACTAATGGATACACATTTTCTTGTTGTAAAATGAAATTTTCTTTATTGTTTAGGTCCAACTTTCTTGTAAACTATAATATTTATGCAAAACTGATCCACACTTACCGTTTCATTAACTTCCAATGACGTGCGATTATCTACCGTCAATATCACAGATCCATGAGACTTCTTGTTGAGAATTTTGTCATTTCCAAAAATAGAGTTGATTAGAACCTTCTCAGAATTAACCAAACAGCTCTCTGGTATATGAATCTCCTGGTCCATTTCTCGTAAAGTTCGATCCAAATTAGCCGTCCCGTCGCCAACCGTCTGTACCCATTTGGCAAAATCAGGATCTTCGGATGCTCTCATATTCTTACTGAGATGAAGGACCTAAAAAAATAGTGCACTTTTTCTATAAATTAGAACTGGTTTAAATACATTACTTTCATATCAATACTATTTACGTATCGCTTCATAATTTTTCAATTTATAGCTAAATACGTAAGTTGGAAGTAATTTCCTTCGAATACAAACAGTGATTGATGTGAGTTATACCACTTATGATGAATTAGAAAGTAAATGATTTTCTTAGATCCTAACTTCATATAGCTCAATTTTCGATATGTATTCATCTGTAGTATGAACCTACTTTGAGCTCATTCCATACTTGACTTCCTCGTATTGTGTAGTTGACAATAGCCGAGTCTCTGACTCCTTCTACAATAGGAAGAGTCTGCTTGAAGTCTCCACCAAACACGAATGTACATCCTCCGAATGGTAGATTAACCTTCTCCGGGTGAATATGACAGAGTAGTTTGTGAACAGAGTGGATGATCCGGTAGTCCGTCATGACGATCTCATCCCACAATACCACAGAGACGTCATAGAGATCAATAGCTGAAACATTATTTTTACAAATAAGTTACTTTTTATCGATTTTTATCAGACGTTATGGAGTTAAAACACTTATTACCCGTGTTGCTCTCTAGATCCACTTTGCAACTCATAGTTTCCTCAGTGAGCAATGGAATACAGAATGTCCGATGTGCCGTAGATCCGTGTGGCAGTAATATCGACGCTACACCGGTGTGAGCAACACATAGAACCTATAATCAACAATATTTACAATCATTATAGCCCAGAAACTAAATAGGACTATATTGCATTTTTGTAGTTTGTAGTTAGATTTTAATTGTATTTAAAAACAAGAATTTTATATATTTGAAACCAGTAATGGAAACTGAGCTAGAAGTTATGAAAATTGCTTGAAAGTGAATGGAGTGAGTTCAACTCAAAAATGTGGAGCACTACCTGAATTAGCTTCATTAGTGAAATATAAGTATACCTTGTAACCCTTTCCGACCAAATTGTAGTACAGTGCTTTGTACACAAATGTCTTTCCTGAGCCACCACCTCCTTCAATGAAGAAGTTTTGTGACATTCCATTCTCCACAGAGGTCATGATAGTTTGAAATACGTTCAATTGCTCTTCGGTCAACTCCTGTAAAAAAAATCAATGTTTCTGAATTTTTGTGTTCGGATCAATCAAATCAATCTTTTTATTTGCCTCTTGATTTATTTGCGTAATTTAACACGTGCAAATTCACGTTAACACGATTAATGCATCGGTATTTTTTTAAATTTTATGCTCTGTTCAACTGGTATTCATTAGTATACTATGATATTATAATATATGGATAGGCCAGGTCAGTTTCTTTGTGATACTTAACGTAAAACATTCAACGCATTCAGATAATGGGAACAGTTACTGATTATAATTAATTTTTTATCAGTTTTCAAATGTAGTACCTGTTTCTTCTTTTCTCCCAATCGACGTGATTCCTCGGTATTGAGTACAGCGGTCAAACCATCATCCACTAACTCAGACTTATGTGGCAAGTTTGATTCACTCACAGCTGAAACAAATATAGATCATTATGATAATGATTCATTAGTCAGTTTAATGAGCCTAAATTTCACCTGGTAGTTCGAAGTTCGACAGCGAGGTGCCATGATAACGTAGTCCAGAACTGATGTGGTGCAGAGCATGAGCTTCTTTCTGTGCCTCACTCCAATCTCCCCTTCTTTCGAATAGATGTTCCTTAATTTTGTTATTTTAATTAAGCAGAAAATATTGAAAAGTTCTATTTCCATACTATCGCTGTATGTACGGAATTTGCATGAGAATTAATTATCATTATGTAGATACCAAAAATATTTAATATTTTGATAACACCTACATTTCTCATGATATAAAATGCTATTTCTCTGTAACAATGAGAAAAACTTCTATCAACCTTGTGTGACTCCCATAATTGTCGCGGGTTTTTCGGTGCACAGAAGAGAAGAATTGAGAGGAACATTCTGCGTAGTTGAGGTGGCATTTTTCCTTGTTCAGCTTCATAGAGGGCAAAGTCCCATTCTGCCTCATCATTCATCAAACCACGACGCTATAACAATTGTTTCATTCACAGGTTATTTTTCTTTATACTTGCTGTTCATATCTGTGTGTAGCAGAACAATTTTTTTAAGTATGGTAGCTGTAGAGATTAACTGAACCTTAATTGTGGTTTGATCTCAATACATGTCATAATACTTTTTTTCAATGTGAAAATAATAAGATCAAACTACAAACACTCTGATATTTTCAATATTTGTCTATAAAGACATGAGATCAAACTATAAACACTCTGATATCTTCAATATTTGTCTATAAAGACATGAGATCAAACTACAAACACTACAGAGTGATTTATACGTTGTATATATAGCTTTATAAATCATAATGTTACGCTTTATTAAAACATGCAATAAATAAATTTACGTGCTTTATTCACCAACCTTGCATGCGTCAGAAAATGATGGCAGTAGTTCTCCATCAACAGTTCTTAGGTCCTCGAATGAAGTAGGGCCTCTGGTGCAAGATGCGAGTAGTCTGATAGCGAACTGTTGAAGGTTTCTTGGCGGAACACTCTTGATACGTCCCAGAATATGTTCACTGAAATTAAATTAAGAATGTGTACGACGAATGAATTCCAATTTTTTATAATGCATTCTCTATTTTTGATAAACCTGTTGAATTAAAAAAAAAACAAATTAATTATCAACGCAGTCATTTAATGTTTCTGTTCATTCACCTCATGTCTCTCTTTCTTTTGCGCCACTTCAACTTTTCGAATATGAAGTACTTGGGCATTTCATTGTACGTCAGTTCTTTGGCCTTCTGATCTGCGAAACGCGTTGATTTGTTTACTTCAAACCAAGACTTGAGCCTGCTTGGAACTTCTTCCGTCATCAGTTTTTCATATGTAGCTGCTTGTGCTTCGTCTCCGAAGTCTGTCTTCACTGGTTCCTCTCCTGGAGCGTGAACAAAGACAGGGACCACCTGATGAGAACACCCAGAACGATGTAGACCCATGAATTCCCACGCTGCTTCGGGAGCAGTGGTTGAACGCATGTCCTCAATGAGATACGTTTCATCATAGACAGCAACCGGGCGTCCATTTTTGTCAATTCTGAAACGTACCGAAACTATGTGAATTGTAGATTTTAATGAAAGATAAAATATTTAGTTAAAATTACCGTACTTTCCTCATTTTTCTACTTGTGATAAATTGAGCGTGTATAAAACAGACAGATTGCCGTAAATTTAATGACATTTATCAAACTTTATAAATAGCCGTATTTGAGAAAGCCAATTTACAAGCTTAGAAATATGATGACTGTTCATGGGTTTTCAATTATTATACTTGATTAAACATTTTAAACTTTAGTTGTATACTTGAAAATAAGTATTTAGTGTGAAAACGACGGATTTTGTCTGAAAACAACTCACAATGGTACATTGTGTGCTTTCAGTCGTGCGATAGCTTCCTTGTTTCGCTCTTCAAGTATGCCCTTTGGAATTTTGAATGAAGTGGGAACGAATAGATGACCTTCCAGGGTCATTTGGTCAGGTCGCATTCTTCCGGTTGAGTTCGTGATCGCCTCCACCAACACCCTGTCAAATCCTTTAAAGATGTACTTAAAGATGTACTTAAGTACACGTAGGGAGGATATGACTTCCAGGTTGCAGTGGCATTCGTGGCGGCTCAGAATCTCCAGATTGTGGGGTACCACATATCTATTGTCTGCATCAACATCTCCGACACCTGTCTTTTTTGTACAGAATTCTCCGTTGTCTGGTCGACAGAGTTCTGGATACTGGCGATCGTCCATCTTCGTAAAACGATTGAACGTTTTGGGATAGTGTTTGACACACTGCTTCCAGTGTGGCTTCCGATTCGCATTACAGTATGCTTCAGGATCATCTTCACAAGGTCTATGTATCATAAACCTTTCCACCAGTTCACGAAGACGACAGATCTTCTCGTAGTCGGGATGAGATGGATCTGGTACCACGGGAAGTTGAGCTTGACAGATCTTATCCACTTGTGCGACTGTCTTGATGTGTTTCACTAAGGAAACAACCAGATGAGCATGAGGAGGTCCTCTCGCTTGGAATTCGATAGAATAGCTGTACCAGAGTACATGGCCGAAAATTCCTAAAAAAGTGTTTGGATTTTTTTCCACTTCAAGTTATTTTCGAGTGGATAAACTATTTTAGACTAATATTAAGCTTTTTGAGTTAATTAAATACTCTACTTTGTAAGTAAAATAAGTAAGTGAATATATTTGATTTTCATACTTCGAATTCTACTCCACAGATGGATATTATGATATTCTCAAAACTTTGCTGTATACAAAAATCTTTTTACTGTAGATATATGTTTTACGATGCTCAAAAATTTCACTTTATTGATGATTACGACGATGAAAATATTCACTACCTTTCGTTCGTGTCTTCTCTCCTGGCTTCTTTTTTCCAACAATATCTTCCAAGAATGCTTCAAAACGTTTCGTGAATACTTCATTTACTAAGAAAGGATTGTCTTCCCAACTTGTCCCAGGTTCCAAATTGTCCTATAAGTAGTTATTTTCAATGATAATCTTTAAATACTTGTTCGACCAAAATAAATAAATTTAGAAAATTAATGAATTAATCTTTCAAAACCAAGGATGTTGATCATAAACTTTGAATCTTCATTAGAACAACAGGTAATTTTGAATTCACATTTGTTAATATAATTCCTATTTTCTCCATGAATCAGAAAATTATCTACAGATTTTAAATAACATTTTAATATGAGTTCGTTTGTTTCAGACATTTGATGATGTACTGTGGTAATCTATGTTGATTTGATATACACTATAATTTATAATCTTGTTCAAAATTCACCAGAATTTCTTGCCACATAACGTTACAAGTAAACGTTAAGAAGAGGTCCGGCCTTCCCAACTTGTTCGTTAGAGCAATGATATCTTCGTAGAGTTGTTGAAGATTACGGGGTGATCCCGGCACTGTTGAAGGAACTGATGTTGCACAACCGATGGTTACTCCCTTTTTCTCTCCTTTCTCTTCATATCCTTTGATGTAGCTTTTCCTAAAAAGTTTATGAATCTAAACAAATCGTACACATAAAGACACTCAATTAAGACTAATTAGTTCACAAGATTTCCGTAATTGTTTCAAAAAAATGTATGTTTTCATTAACTATTGTTTATTTGACTACAACTACTACTATTACTTTCTCATATGTATAGTATTTTGTAAGATTGTTAATCAAAAATAAAGAAGAGGTATATAGAAACTATAGGATTTCATATTTTCAAGCAAGAAGTTTGTTTTTTCGCTCGCATTGATTGTAGTTTGATCCTGTCTTTTTTTAAGATTAGCACTTGTGAGTTTGGACGTTGTATAATTGCCTATATTTTGATCTCGTCCACTTCCTTACCTGTCACTTGTCACATATTCGGTTTCACGCATTCGAGTTTCTGAGTTCCGAAACTCTCGCAGTCGAGTGGCCATATCGATGGTAAGAAGCTGTCCTAACTTTCGCGAAGCCGCGATTCTATTCCGAAACCTCTTTCTTTTCTGATGAATGAATAGGCCATATTCACGGAACGAGGTAAAATTGCGATGTGCCTAAAAATAAAAATATAGGTATTAATAGGTATGACAAAAAGTCTTCAAAGTTCATTTATACATACTGTTTTAAATTCTAAACATAATTTACTTTACGAACCTCTCTTTTCTCATTTTGACACTAATAATTTTTCCAAGAAATAAGCATTAGAATAAAAGTTTCATATATCGTTAATTACTGATAGAGATAACTAATGAGAACAATTTGAAACATTAATAAATAACCTTTTCCGTATGAGAACAGCTAGGTTCTTCGTGTTTTCCTTTCACTTTGATTTTGTCAGTAGCCTGAAACACAGCGTTTGAATTTTTCCAATAGTTGGGTATATTTTTCATCAATTGACCGATAGAAACAATTACAAGATAAGTTATCAGAAATTGAAATTGATTTAAAATTTCGTAGTTTTTACCGTAACGCTTTCATCATCCGATCCAATATTTGTTGCTGATTCCTCTGTTGTTTCAGACGTTGAGTCCAAAGTATCATGAACAAACTCAGTTTCACTCTGAAATCGAAAGTTTACATATGAATGAAACATTCATTAATATCAATAAGTCAATCATTGTTGTTTTGTTATTACTTTGTTACGTCACGTTATTTGAATTTAAGTTTTATACACAATACTTGTGGCTCGTACCTTTGAACTGATGTATTCTAATTAATTATTCCTGCAACAAATGAATTGATTAACTCGCTAAAGTTACCATATCACTGTCGACATCCAAATCAGCGTCTATTTCCACAGTTTCATGAATTATAGGTAGATTATCATTTCGTAGACGGGTTGGATAAATTTCACCATTTCGTTCCGAGAAGGAAACATTTTCCGGCTTTTCACCAATCATATCATCCGTTATCATCTGCAATTCACTTTTCTGTTTTACTTTATTTGAAATTAAAAAAAAATACTTTAATTATTTTCTATTTAAAAACCTACCAAAAATATATATGAATATTGGTTGAACCAAGTAGAAGTGATAATAGTTAATAAGTTAAAACATTGTAAATAATAGTATCAACAAGAATTATGATAATGTGTTATAATATTTAAAAAGAGTATAATCTTCGTTGTAATACGTATTTCGTTCTCATCACAAGATATGACATGCATTAAGACCAAACTATAATGGATCCTTGATTATTTCTTTTACTAATATTCTAAAATATTCTAAATAATCACTTGTGCACCCGAATATAATGAACATACATGCTGTAGGTGATGATCGTAATAATGTTGTGCTGTGTTTTCATCACTTTCATCATTAGAGACTTCAAGATATGGATCCCTGAAATTTCATAATCAAATTAAACTTAATTAACAAAAACAATTGAACATTCTAGATAAAACTATTACCCTTCAAGGTGTGTACGTCTGCTGTAGTCAGTTTCTTCTGTGTCAGTGTCCCATAAATCCGCTTCGTCTTTGTGAAACCGAGCATAGGCTTCGAGTCTGTCGTACCAAGATAGTTCACGATTTTGTTGGATAGGGAATTTATGTGCTTTCCATCCAGGTTCTCCTCTGGGAAACAGAATAGGGTAGCACAATGGAGATACTTCTGACATCCAGGGATAAAGTGGTCGGGAAGGATTGTTGCTCCGTTTCGGGTATATGATGAGGCCAGGATAATTGATTTCTTGACCAATGGAGCAATCATAAAACACTGAGAGAAAGTCCTTTCCATGTGATTTGGTCTTATAAATTCCAGGATGTTGCTGGAAAGAGAGATTCAATAGAATTATTTTATTTCCAAATAATACGGTACGGTACGGTACGATGCATGACGACAATTTTTGACTCTCAAGCAAGTTCTAACTGCCATCAACATCTATGTCATCGAAAATCAACGTCACAGTGTCTAATAATCTTCTCTAATATAACCTCACAAGTACGTTAGGGCTTTAAAGAATCCGTCCCGCTTTAATTTTGACTTCTAAGTTAACAATGTTACCCTATCGCAAATAAAGAACCATTATCAAAAATATATACTTCTATAATTCTATCTTGCTTTCTTTTTCTCAGAAAAGCGGCTTACGTAATGACACCGATAGGGGGGTTGCGTAAGGGGTATGCTCAAGATAGCCTATAAAAGTACAAAAATGTTTTTAAAACACTCTAAGACATACGAATACTCAATTAAAGTCTACAAATTACAAATAAATTTGGATGTGAATGAACCAAGTCAAGTTGCGTCACAGTGAAAATGTTGATGTCCACTTCTTAACTGCTTGATGTTATGCAAATTTTACTAATTTTTAATCAGAAAGTTCTTTTATGGTCTACGGGAAGACATCAAGGAACTCATTATATAATTTTCTGGTTCTCAAGAGTCTAATGATATTCGCTCACATTTTTTAGCATTTCTCTGTTTATATGATGAGGATCAATAATTTTGAGACGAAGGTGATCAGGATTATTTCCAGCGTTTTTTGCCTCTTCCATACATTCTGCCATACTTTTGTACATTCTAGCGAAATGATTGTGCAGGTGCAAATAAGCAGTGATGTCGTAGACGATCTGAATATATTTTATTTTCACCAAATTATGAAATCCAAAAGTGTCAGCTTGGTGGAAAATATCAATTGATTGACTGGTTGGAATCTATTTAGTATTGATGTAAGAAAATGGTATCTTTTTCCACTTGGTACATATTTAATTTTTTTATAAACTGCTACTTTAACTTTTTTGTATCAATTGTGAGATGAACCTTATTGTCTAGATTAGAAGCAAGGGGATTATCCATTCTTTTCTCAGCAGCTTCTTCTGGATTGAAAACATAATAGTTTCCACAATTAGGATATTGTGAATTTTTAGGAAATGCTGCAGAAGAGAAGTGTCGGAGTGGACCTTGTGACTTTTCGACCTGAAAAATGATTATAATGTTTGTTGATTTGTTGATACAAAAAAACTTTGTTGATACAGATGAAAACTCGATTTTTCTGGAATAAAATGAGAAATAACAGAAAAAGATTTTAATGCGACTTTGTAGATACAAATGAAAACTCGATTTTTCTGGAATAGAATGAGAAATAACAGTTATTTGCAGTTTGTGAAAATAGCGTAAATCTTATTCGATAAACACTAATCTATTCACATTCTATATTTTTTCGATTCGTTCTTTTGAACTTTTTCTTTCGTATGATTTTTTCATTATTGCGAATAAGTGATTTATACTTACCTGAGGACCATATTTTGCAGCTTTGAGACGGTGACGTTGTATAGACGCAAAACTGAACAGAGAATTGTAGTTTAGAATACGTCGTATGAATTGATTTCTGGCATGAGAGTTAATGTCGAATAAATATGTCTTCAAAGGTTCCTCAATCTTGGGAAACGGTGGAATAAAAACACGTCCATTCGAGCAACAATAGTGACGTCCAGGAAGGTGCAAGGCTCCGCAATGATAACATTCATTGTTTTGTTCACCAAGATACAAGGGGTTACGAATACCTGAAAATAATAGACTTGTTAAGAACATATCTCAATACGTTTGAGTCTTTTACCTAGTTATCAAGTGTATTGAACTCACGAGTAGAGACCAATTCGATTGTATCGTTGTCACTCTCTCCAGAATCTTCTTCTTTTACAATTGGTTTCTTATGATGGGATTTTCGTTTGACATGTTTCCGATCTAAACAAAATTTCTGTGAATTAAAATGAATGTGCACAGTTGCATCATCTCATATTAATTTTGGAACATTATTTATGGCATTCTTGTCCTACTGATGAACATTTATCAGTTTAAACAGTTAAAATTGAATCTACGTGGTATATATTTTTGAATGTTTAATTACTCTAAATATGTCAAATAAAACTATTAACAAATGAGATGAGGTTTTTCAGACATGAGAGTTATCAATATCATTCAAACTGTTACCTTTAGTCCAGTCAAGATCGTGTGGATCGGTTTCATCCTCCTTATTCCTCATTTTCTCTCGATGTTTTCGTTGCTTTTCTGCATTCGCACGACCTAAGAATATTGTTTTTTTTCTAGTTTTCAATTCCAACTTCTGAACCTTTAATAATTAATTATTCGTAATTGAACTCCTCGAAAAGATTATTATTATAGTTTTTGTATGCACTGGAATTCAATTTTCAATACACTGTCTACTTCAAATAGCTCACGTTGTGCTTGCTTAGGATTGTATTCTGAATCTTGGTCAGTGGATTCATCGGTTTCAGATGTTTCAGTAGTAGTTGTGAGGTTTCCTGAAGATAGATTTGCTATAAATATTGGAATGAACAAAAACTATTAGCAAAATCGGATTTGTATATCAAAACAAAAATAAATTTGTTTCAACTGGATTTGATCATTATTCGTACTGACATAACTGAGACGAACAGCTTTACTTTCTTCTCCTACATCTTACAGAAAGAATGTGATCAAACTTCGTTGTAGATCTTATGAGCTGTAATTAGTCTGTTTTGAGCAAACAACAGAATCAAACTATAAAACACGGCGAGATACAGCAACGAACATTATTTTGGCTTTTTTCAGAGATCGCTAAACTATTGAGAATCATGAATGACAAGTACCTTGCGTAGGCCATTTGTTAATTTTCCTCAAAGAAGAAGATTTGCTTCGTGTTGATTCATCTGAGGATTCTTCAAAACTATTCGACTGTGGAACTGAAAGATCATAGAAACCAATAACTCTTTTTTATGATCTATACTATAGAGAAAAATCATATGTACTTACTATACTTTGATTGCAACTATTTATTAGTTTCAACTTCTGAACCTTCAATAATTAATCATTCATAATTGAACTCGTCAAACGACTTTAATTGACTTCAATTATATCTTTTTGTCTGCATTGGAACTTAATTTCCAATACACTGTCCACTTCAAATAGCTTACGTTGTGCTTGCTGAGGATTGTATTCTGCATCTTGATCAGCTATTTCAACTGTTTTTGAAGTTTCAGTAGTAACTGTAAGGTTTCCTAAAAATAGATTTTCTTCAAATATTAGAGTGAACGTACATAATCAACAACATAGGATTTATATATTTAAAACTATTACCCTTATATTTTTTCGGGTATGTACTTGAAACTTATTAATACTGACACATTTGAGATGAATAGTTTCACTATTGCTCTAAAATTTTAGATATAGAAAGTGATCAAGCATTGCTGTAGTTTTATCTCATCACATACTATAATTAATTCGTTTTAAGCAACATTATTAAACATAGGCTTTCGTATGTAAAACTATTTAGTTGTGCATAATTAGTAGCAATTACCTTTCGTAGGCCATTTGTTCATTTTTCGAGAAAAGGTAGGTTTGCTTGATGTTGAGTCGTCTGAGTATTCTTCGACCTTATTCGACTGTGGACAAACAACTGAAAGATCATAGAAACTAATAGTTCCCAAATTAAACTCTTTGAAAAATCATACATTACAAATATAATTTCACCTTTAGAAGTTGAAGGTTCCATATCATTATCTTCTGTTGCTTCCTGTTTGTGGCGACCAATCCATTTATTTATTAAACCTATAAATTAACACATTCATATGTATATTTTTCTATAAACTTTACTAAGTTTACTATTTCTCCATACATTATTTTTCTTCTATTATTTTTCATTTTCATCCATTTTTTCAAAATAAAAAACAATTTATATGTTCATCTTGACGGTTGAACAATATTTGGAGATTTTGGATAACATATTTATGATCTCATAAACAAAACCGAATTTTCAAATAACCTGAGCTCTCATTTTGAATCACCTTTCACTTTTCCCGGTCGTTTCTTTTTTTCAGATTTTCCTACTCCAGACAATTGTTCTGTATTTTGTATGGGTTGTTGAGTAGAAACTGTCGATGGTGGTTTCTTTGAACTCTTTCTCTTACTCCCAAGACGATTAGGAAAACCTATTAATAGTGTACTATTGTGTAATAATATATAGTGTGACAATAGTGTCATGATATAATAACCTCCTACTATTAATTTTATTCAAAGCAAATTTGATTAACATATTGGTTCATTTTGAAATATTATAATGAAACGACCATTGTTTGTATGTACAAATAAATTCACAGCCGTAATATCATACTCTGATTTGTGAATAAGTTCTTTGAAATATTTTTTTTAATTTGAGACGACCTTTACTAAAATTATCGCTATATTATCTGTCATTCACTATTTAATTTAGTCATAAATTACTTTTATATTGAGGAGA
This sequence comes from Litoditis marina, assembly GCA_964036275.1. Taxonomy (NCBI): domain Eukaryota; kingdom Metazoa; phylum Nematoda; class Chromadorea; order Rhabditida; family Rhabditidae; genus Litoditis; species Litoditis marina. The sequence goes on along the minus strand of OZ038434.1, from coordinate 1,898,891 downwards.
TGGAAGTTCGCTTGGTTCATCTTCATCATTATCATCCGAATAGTTAACCGTTTTTCTTTTCCGTAGACTTCTGAATCTTTGCAACAAATCTGTAACGATTTGAATTAGTAATATTCTTCTGAATCTGAATCTTCTTCTGAAAGCATAGATGATTATTAAAAGACTTCATGTCTTTGATTCAGGTAGTCAGTACCTGGTTTTCTTTTGTCAGGGTCATTATCGTCCTTGCCATCTTTTTTGTCCTCATCCTTGCCATCTTTTTCGTCTGACATTATACTGAAATTTGTATTTTATCAATATTTCACCAATTACCACTTCAGCATTGCCGATTCTTTGAATGAAGTTGAAATCACAATTTAAAATGTTAATTTATTCTGATAGAATTTATGACATGAACATTAAACTTCCTTCATCATACTATGACAGTCTTATTAGCATGAGAAAATGAAAATACTATGAAAATGTTTGTTAACTATTATTTCTTCCAAAGCGCTTTGGGATATAATGAAATTAACTCACAATCGTCACACCACCACCACCTTCAATACCGAATCGTTCAGAATGATGTGTTTCATTTTCATCAGAAGCTCTAGGTTACGTGTTTTCACATTCTAACAGGAAAAAAGAAAGATCATCTGACCTTCACAAGTAGTTCCTGAGTGTAAACACTCATAGACGCCGCAGGCCCCGCTAGTTGGGGGGGGGGGGGAGTGTACTGTTGAACATAACAAAGTTTTAGACGTATCGAACTGTTTTTATCGAACTGTTTTGAAACTTTTCGAATCAATTTGCAAAGTTCCATAACTTTCGAAAAAATCGATAAAATCGATTTTTTTTCATTGTATTTGATTTGACTTGTTAAACACATACTACATGTATATGAATTATTGGAATCCGTTCAGCCGTTCACGAGTTTTGCAAAGTTGATCTTTTGATCTTTGTCACTGAACTGCTCCTAAAAATGGAGAAAACACGATATCTCAAAAAGTGCCTCGATGAAATGTTTTCTTTTCTTTAGCACTACAATCTTATGAAATATGACAGCTGTTACATGAGTTTGAAAATTTTCACACTGTTTTTGGCAACTTTCCAACTAATCGATAAATCGATATATCGATTTTATTTCTATATCATCTTTGTCTGTCGCTCATGTCAGTTATGTATACTGAACTACGTGAGCTGACACTGCCTGGTTGGCGCACAGTAGCATGAGCTTGAGATTTATTTTCTGTCAAAAATGCTATAAAAAGCTTTAAACGCAAAAGAGAAAAAAGTATACCTCTCAAAAACCTTAAAGTAGTCTCTAGTTTATGCTGACAGAGTTTGGGGTCTGAAATCGCAAAATTGCATTTTTTTATTTTAGGTCACAAAAAATCGATAAATCAATATTTTGCCTAGTTATTGAGGCAGCATAGTTATTGAACCTATTCACATTCATGGTAACAGTTTGGACTTGAAAATCAAAAAAAAGTAGGTGACAGGCACCTAATTTCACGATTCTGTAGCGGATCGATAAATAGATATATCGATTTTTTGTTGTCATATTTATTACTGAGAACAAAAGTTATGCAGATGCTGTAACAGAGATGAACTACGAACGCATGGCTCGTCGGCTACAACGAGAAATAGAGTCCGAGAATTTCATACTTTAGATCACTAAAAATCAATAAATCAATTTGAATGAAAAGGGCTCGAGCCGAATTGATTAGAATTGTCTGACGTATGCATGCTAGTAGTTGTGAGCAGATTGAAGCAGTTTGAAATTTTTCTTACCCACTGTAGTATAGTATAGGTGACGATGAAATGTTTTCTTTTCTTTAGCACTACAATCTTATGAAATATGACAGCTGTTACATGAGTTTGAAAATTTTCACACTGTTTTTGGCAACTTTCCAACTAATCGATAAATCGATATATCGATTTTATTTCTATATCATCTTTGTCTGTCGCTCATGTCAGTTATGTATACTGAACTACGTGAGCTGACACTGCCTGGTTGGCGCACAGTAGCATGAGCTTGAGATTTATTTTCTGTCAAAAATGCTATAAAAAGCTTTAAACGCAAAAGAGAAAAAAGTATACCTCTCAAAAACCTTAAAGTAGTCTCTAGTTTATGCTGACAGAGTTTGGGGTCTGAAATCGCAAAATTGCATTTTTTTATTTTAGGTCACAAAAAATCGATAAATCAATATTTTGCCTAGTTATTGAGGCAGCATAGTTATTGAACCTATTCACATTCATGGTAACAGTTTGGACTTGAAAATCGAAAAAAAGTAGGTGACAGGCACCTAATTTCACGATTCTGTAGCGGATCGATAAATAGATATATCGATTTTTTGTTGTCATATTTATTACTGAGAACAAAAGTTATGCAGATGCTGTAACAGAGATGAACTACGAACGCATGGCTCGTCGGCTACAACGAGAAATAGAGTCCGAGAATTTCATACTTTAGATCACTAAAAATCAATAAATCAATTTGAATGAAAAGGGCTCGAGCCGAATTGATTAGAATTGTCTGACGTATGCATGCTAGTAGTTGTGAGCAGATTGAAGCAGTTTGAAATTTTTCTTACCCACTGTAGTATAGTATAGGTGACTAGTGGGTCCCGCGGCTGACGCCGCGGGCCCCGCTAGCTGGGGGTGCCCCCCAGACCCCCGTGTCTTTGTCATGTTTGAAATCGTAAAAAAAAAGTTAAGGCATCAAAGATCATGTTGACAGTTTTCGTCATGTGACTCATCATGTGACTTGTCATGTGACTTGTGACGTCATAGTTTCTGGAAACAAAATTCAACACTGCATATCTCACGAACGACTGAACGTTTTTCCAATATTTTTTTACAATTGAACACTACTCATCAATGACTCTTCACTCTGAAATAATTGTACTTGTTGAACCATTTTGAAAATATGACGTTTGCAAAAAATCGATATTTCTTGGGATTGAAGCATTTTCTCTTAATTTTCTTCGGGGTGATTCACTCTCATGACAAACTTAACACATTCTGGAAATAAGAAAAAAATCTGTGGAGCCGTTTTCGAGAAACAAATTTCGTCCATAACTAATCAATAAATCGATATTATCGATTTTTCATAATTGAAAGTCACGTTCAATTCTCATTGTGTATTTACTACTGTAGTTCCATGAAAATTGATTCAGTCGTACTCGAATGGCGGTCACCGGAAAATCGTGAAAAATAATGACGGGTTTGTTTGAACCCTCATAAAAAACCAATAGATCAAAAGATCGAGAAACAAAAAAATCGTTTTTCTTAGAATTAGGAGAGGTACACATGGTAGCAATTTCAGAGCAATCCGAGACAAAAATACCCCTGCTGAACCCCCTGTCTCCGAATTTTTGCTAAAGTCAACTTTGCCGTAGATCAATATATCGATTTTTTCTTAACATCATGTTGACAAGACAACAAAGTTACATCATTGTTACCAATGAGGTGACAATCCATTCAGCCGTTAGCGCACAGTACCCTATTGAATTTTTGGCAATTTCATAAAATTGATCATTAAAAATCGATAAATCAATTTGGTCAACTCGCATTCAAGATGGTTGGTTAGGACACGTATCCACTTACATGGACGTAATTTGAGACAAATCGGTGATGGTCACCGTTCGGTTTTCGTTTTTTGGCATTTTTGTAGCGGGTCGATAAATCGATATATTGATTTTTTGATATTACCATGTTAAAGGGACATCAAAGTTAGATGGTTGATACCAGTTAGGTAGCAATCCATCAAGCCGTTTGCGTACAGTAACGGAAAGAATTTTTCAAGAATTTCATAAAATAAAGTCTAAAAAAATTATAAGGCCCTAACTCAACTATCGTACGGGTCATATACGTTAGATCGTTGTCTAGTATACATGGTTGAAATTACAGCCAAATCGTAACAACTTTTGCGTGACATTATCATGTGTGCTATAGGTGTGGTGAAACACGTACGTTGCCATAATCTATCTTACTGAGGTCAAGCTTATTCCGGATTTTTTTAACAGTTCACACACCTTTCCACCTACTGTGGTCTACACAGAAACACGTACGTTGCCATAATCTATCTTACTGAGATCAAGCTTATTCCGGATTTTCTTGACAGTTCCATAACCAAGGTATTTATTCTCTTTACTTCATCGATATGATCGATGTAGGAAAATTATTGCAATATAAAGTGTGCATTTCCAAAACGAGCCTATAGGTTGCTGCCTCATCCCGATGTGTTTGTAGTTTGATCCCTTTCCTTTTCGGTCGAAATTCGGATATTATGACATGAACGCCGATCAGACTACAACAGAGATTTGATCACTACCTCTACGTATGTCCCTCACTCCGTCCAACCTTGTCCCAATTAGTTTACCCCATCCAATTTGTATGACGAATTGAAGTAATTACAGTATGGGCCGGGGATTGCAACCGGTGCGCGGTTTACGACCGAAATTCGAGACCACGCATCAATTGCAACACCTTATAATCGGAGTGTAAGACTCTATTTGACCTATATCGAGTATTTTACATCGGGAAATGTTTTTGGTCTTGTTTAATGTTAATACTCAACTACATATAACTTATTTCATTTGATATTTTTCGAATAGACCTACCAGTTCGCAATTGGTTAACACGGTTATCGTACGTTTTCCCTGTCTCGTATATACTATTTATGTGTATCTTCCTGAACAATCGCTTAGTACTTTTACATTGTGGGTTTTGAAACATTTCGGACCAGGGTCTTTACTCTTTCTTCACAATGACAGCGAGCCCATTATAGAGTTACTGATAAACAGCTAATGAAACCAATTTTTACGTAACACATGTGTAACTGTGTTATTACCAACCAAAACAATTTGTCTACAACCAATTAACCTTAGCTAATCGTGTTTGGTAACCATAACCTCTTAAGTCTGCCCACTCACTCTAGACCACTCAACAGGTCATTCAAAGTGAACAGCGCTACTTGTAAAATTGGTCAGTTAAAACTTACTCTGTGGATAAAATACTGGTCATTTTTAGTTATAGTACAATCCAACTCTTTCTCGGCTGCGTGTTGTATGATAGTACCATATACACAGACGTTTAGTCCTCATCCCAAAAGCATGAGCGCTTGCAGAAGTATAGTCAAGTCTCAAGTCTAGAGAACCACGTATAGTTAAGTTTGTGTCTCGCTCGTGCACTAACTCGTGCACTATGATGTATAGAATACGCGTTTTTCTCATCTTTGAGTATTGAAGTTTTAAAATTTTATATGTGAATTTAAACGTTATTCTCAACGTCACTGAAAAACAGTACAATTTCGAGACACTCTTTGGTTACGTCATACTATGAGGTTGACAGTCATCATAAAGTTAGACTGTTCACTGTCGAACTTTACATAGGTATGAGGAGGACTATAACACGGTTGAGGGGCTTTGCAGAACATGTTGTTTGCATTTCTGTTACACATTGCCCTGTTTGTTCAGGTCCCGTTTCACGCCATACCTGGAACATTATTCATCTTCCCCGAACACGTATTCAGCTTACGTTCGAATCCAAAATTAACCTTAATCAAAGTTCAATATTCATATAGTTATTGAATTAATGAAACATTTGAATTCACTACACCCCCTGACTCCATCACTTAAGTAGTTCTCTCTTATGGGTCTCTCACCTTTATATCGTCTTTCTCTATCCATTCTTTTCTCACTTCATTGTCATGGTTTACCTCCCTCTCTCTATCTCTGTTCTTTTTTCTCGTATCTCTGTCTCTCTATCTGAAGAGGCTCTTTTTGCACTAAGACTCTCCAGCTGACCGCGTTTCTGTGCACTGTTGTGGCTCCTTATTTCGCAGTTATTATTCGCAACTTTTCGAAATGAACATGAGAAGTACGACAATATACTGTACTCGTTACTATTGACGTGAAACGTGAGATAACTCGTAATGACTGATGTCGTATAGTTTGTTCCACCCACTTATAACCCTCTACAGTAATATGCTAAAACTGCCAGGTCAAACTTTGGTATGTTGACATTTTTGTTTTTTTCTTTCCAAGTATTGGAAGTGTCTTCTGCTCCGTTACTACTACAAAATCTGAAAGTTTGAAACAGAAAATAATGAATTATTCATTAAAAAAACCTCCTGAATTTAACGGATTATTGTAGAAGGATATCGATAGGGAAAACAGATATCTCACCTTGATCATTATCATTTCACTATTTTTGGTTGTGACAGATCATTTTCCTTTTCTCATCATAAAAAAAAAGTTCAAATAGAAACCGTTCTCATGAAAAACAGCTGTTCAGTTCTGTAGATGTGGTTTTCCTTCCAGTGCCCAATAGATACGTATCAACATGAAACACTGAAACAGTATTTCGTCGCAAAGTGGCGTATTGGGGTACTTTCCGAGACTAACGAAATGATGCTACTAAACGTTTGAAACAAACCAGAAATTCTCGGTTAAGGTTCAAGTGACTTGTCACGTAAAATGAGCCATGATAATAACTAAAAGTTCGGCTCGCGAACTTGGTCTCATTTTCTTGGTTACGCATTTCATGCGGGGAAACTTAATCTCGCCGTTTAATTACGAAAAAAAGCTAGGAGAGCTGCCCAAAAACCAAATGAGTGGTGAGCATTCTCCGATTTTCAAATACACCTAAAGTAGGACGATAATCTGGACCAATCTCGACGCATCGGTCCAATTGAAATCTGTATTGCAGTTTAAAGGACTGAAGCGTTGAGATCGGTTTACATAATCGTAATTCTCTAAAGGTATGTTGCAATATCTGAATACAATTCTAGTTTTTCCATTCTTTTCTGCTGATATTGTGCCTTAGAGTCGCGGGTAATGTCTATCCTATGCAAATATATCAACAGTCGTCCACTTCATATATCTCATTTGACACGCTTACCGGCTTTTGCTGCCTAACACAAATACACTATTTGTTGTATTTTTAATAGTTCAATAACCAATAACCACCCAACAGATTCTAAATATAATGTTTACTATCTGTGACTAGATTTGGAACAGGTCATTTGCTTGATTTCTTTAAAAACTATCAAATGTCTTTTTTTTTTCGGAAGCGCGTTGATTCTCACATTATTTTTGCACTCCTTATAACAATTCTGTTGAAACAATTTTGGTATAAAAAACGTATTATGGCAAATACGAGCACTAACTTGACTTTTTCTCCGTTCCCCATGCAACCTCGCAAGTGAGCAGTAGTAAAAACTACTGAAAAGAGTTATGAAGTTTAAGCTTCTTTCCATAGTTTACTTCCTTTTCCTCATTTTATTCCTCTCGTCTTTCTCTGATGAGATTCCAAGATTCCTTCAATGTAAATGAGAGAAAATAAAGGCATCGCAACCAATTATCCCGGACAGAATTACGATATATGTTACTAATTCTCCAATCAAGTTGAGACCGTTTTTCGAAAGAAAAACTCGAATCGGCTTCCCACTCCTCTTCTTTAAGCCTTTCTCTACACAGTGGTGTGGCTCCTAATCGTAGAAATCGAGACTCTCTTGAACTGGATACAAATCGAAAATATTATTTCTCTAGTCTCTACTCTTTTTATACTGTCGTATTTACCCTATTCATTTACTTATGTTGTTTATGACGTGCGCTCAGACACGTGCAATAACATACAAAAGATTTGAACACGATAAGAATATCTATTATTCTCATTTCCATACTATGTGAAAAATGAATAGAACAGCCTAACTATTTATTTCAATTTCTCTGACTATTTTGGTTCAAATTACAAGATCTGACTATTGACCTCAGGCCCGATTTGCCGAAAATCCCCACCCTCCACAATTTTTCTCCAATGATTTAAGTTGGTATGACCACCTCTCGAAACTTAATTTTTCCAGCTGTTTTCGTTTCGAAATAATTCATTTTCTAAAAAATCTTAACGTGAAAACTCAAAATGATTGTCTTCTATGTGATAAAACTGTGAGATAAAAAATGCTAGCTGGTTTTCTGACTTTTCTGACTTTCACAGAAGAAAGGTGAAATGTTGGTATGCGGTTTTGTGTTTTTTGATTGATTTATTTACATGCAAGCATGTGAGATACATAGAGAAAGAGAAAGTAAATGGAAACCAACTGAATTGAGCAAAATGAAAACAACAATCAAAACCATGATGAACAGAAAAGTGAACGAGCATATAGGACTACAGTACAACGATCGACACTTCAATGGGGGTTCTGAATAATACCATAGTGAGGTCAGTTACAAGTGCTTTTCCGAAAAATATTTCTTGGCCGCCGCAAGAGAACTCGGAATATTTTTGTTCTTGCTGTGTTTCAAGTACTTTGAACCGGCACGAATAGTGAAAAACTGTGCACGATGACTAGTTTTTGGTATTGAAAAGCTAATCTTTTCCTTTGTACCTAGAGTACGTGAACGATTGAACGTGAAAAAGTCAGTCGGAGTTAGACCACATTGTCCGGTTACTATTTTGTGTATCATAACTAAATCGGTTGTATTTCTTCTAGATTCCAATGATATTAATTTTAATTTCCTGTTTCTGAATGAAGAGCTGGGAATAGTGCAATATTTGTAGCCACCAAGCCGGAAGAACAATTTTCTGGTGAAATTGTTCTGAACGTTGTTTGCACATCTGAATTTTATGCTCGAAAAAGCACAAAAAAGATTAGTGTATAATGTGAGAGTGCAAGTAAAAATGAGGAAGACTATAGTTTATATCAGAGTACTGTCCACGTTGTTAGTCTGTCTAGTTGACACCTGCGAGAGAAACTTTTTCATGTTTGTTTGACCGCGCCCGTTCGTCTTTTTACTCAACCGTTCCATAAATGACAGCTTATCTCTGATTCTCTCGTTTTCCGTTCTCTCTGCTCACCGTCTCACCGTTCTCGCGTTCTTCTCCTGTCCATAATGCAACTCGTCAGACAATGATTGAACATTAAATGATAGGTTACTTAGAGACTTGTTAGCAGAACCGAAAACCGACAATTCAATGAGTTTTGAAGTGTGTGACCTGTTCACAGAAAGATTCAACACAAAACAGAGACAGATTAGATGAATTAATAAAAGTATTGGTGTTTTACCGGAAACTAATAAAAATAAAACGTATGATCCGTTCAGATAAGTCTTTTCTTCAAAAAATGTTATATGCACTCAATCTGTCTTACCAACTGCGTATCCTCAAACTACTTTTTGCATTTGTGGGTCTTTCAACAAAGTTTTAGTTCTAGTTACAACTTTTATTGAATCATTTTGAAATTCTATCAACCGAGTTTTAGTTCTAGTTACAACTTTTATTGAATCATTTTGAAATTCTATCACACGTGTGAGATTGCACTCACAAATACGTGTACAGTATAGGGTTCGCTCATTTCAACGTGTTATGGCGTCCGCTGTGTTTGTAGTTTGATCACGTTCTTTTCCGGTTTGGATATTTTGAATTATGGGCTGTATTGAGATCAAACTACAACGAATATTTGCTCATTTTCTATAGTTTCAGTTCCCCCACGTATATCGAGTTCACAATGACTGAAGATGAACCCGAAGAAGACCCCATTTGCTCGTACGAGGGTTGGCTCATGGTTTGTGGTGAGTGCTATATAAATTTTTTAATCTATTCGAAGAATCTTTTTTTAACTCTATACTATGAAAGTTCTGCTCGATTGTGCACGCAATTTGACCAAACTTGTTGCAACTTCGAAATCCTTGGTTTGAGTGTGTGTGTTTTTCTAGCATATCCGTTCAGTGTCCAATCATGAGCGAACCTCTTTTCCCAGCGAGTTCAACGTACCAATTAGCTGTTCGACCTTCTGCTCTTTTTTGCGCTGTGTCGCTATTCGAAAGGCGGCCGCTATCTCTCACTTTTTCAGCGCTTCTCCAATTATTCCAATTGCATCAACCTTCAACCATTATAACCATTGTCCACGTAACAAATGCTCTATTAAAAGATTCCTAGATAAATAAATTCAACATAAAACAAGTATTTAGAAAACATTTCAACGTTTCAATGGCTGCTGATTGTTTTTATACTGCTGTCTCGTGGTTTTATAGCTCAACTTGTTGTCATTAATTCTATTGTTTTTTTTCTAATTCAAAAAATGACATGTTGCATTTTACCTGTTCTAATATGGCAGCACGCTTCCGAGCAAATTTTTTTTGAAAAGTTGTAAAATTCATCTATTTTTTTGTTTTTATTTGTTTCTCCTATGCATTCGTGGACTGTCTAAAAACTAGCAAACATCTATGTATCTAAAGTAACCCCTCACTATCAGACTATCACCAATGAGTTACTTCAGAAGTGTGCACAATGAGCTACATTGCGAAGCAGCAAAAGTCGGAGAAGCGCAGCATTCCAGAAAATTAGAAAGACATGAAACATTACATTATAATTTACATTTCTCATCTTTTAGGTGCTGCTTCACTTTGTTATTCTAGAAATGCCACAGTTCGAAATTGCGAAAAAACTGAAATTGCCGTCAATTATGCCGATTGACCCTTTTCTGGGGGCGCGCGGTCGATTAGCGGCAAAAACAAATAAACACTTCAATCTTTCTTCATCTCCTTCATATCATTCAACTTTGCTGATTTGATTGGATATATCCTTCGGGCAAGAGCTATTGCTTCACATCGTCTCGCTATTTTTCTGTAACGTAGGTCTGGGATATGACCAAATATGCGTTTTAGGTTGATCTGCACACACTGGCACAAGTTACGAATTAGAACAGACCAAACTACAAATATCACATACTTATCGTTTCAACGTGACATTCCTTGAATGATACTTTTGGCTATGCCTACTTTATAAAAACTAACAAGTGAAATTTGAAAGAAAATAATGTTCACCGACCATTCTAGAGATTTTCTCCGGTGTTTTTAGTTGCAATCTTTTGCATGTGCTATTGAATTGCGTGTGTTCTCTCTCTCTCTTTTTGCAACGCCTCCGGCTATCTTTCCTATGGAATTCGGTGACGGGTCGCCGGCGAGGTCGCCGGCGATGTCGCCGGAAGGGGTTGATGGCGAGTCGCCGTTTTTCGGGTCGCCGGCGAGGTCGCCGGCGAGTCGCCAATTACCAAATGTGATTCTTTCGCTTTTTTAACAATGATCTTTCTAAAACAGAAAATATTTTTCAAAAGTAAATTAGCTTGTTAACGAGTCGAGAAACTATAATTGCGTACTAATCAACTATACAATCATTATCTTGTTTAAACATCCATCTGTCACTCTCCGGAATCGAACCCACGACCTTCGGCGTAGTGCGGCGCGCACATCCTCTCGGCCATGCCGCTATGGTATAAGGAGCGCAACGAAGAGCTCAGTATTGCGCACCCAGAGCATTCAAAATAATGGCCGGAGTAACTAATGATTGCAAATAAACTGTGATGATTCAATTGCGATTTAAATCCGAGATTGTTGAAGAAGATCCCACTGTTTTTCGGTTATATCACGATAGCAATAAACTGTCTTCAAAATAGTATTTCTTTTCCTAAAGTGATATGTTTTGGCCAAAATGGAGAGTATGTTTCGTAACAGATGTATACTACCTTCAATAATATCAAATAGTACCTCTCTACTTGACTGTTGGTTTTTAGTGAATGTATAGCTAAACAGCTGCTCTGATAAGTTCCAAACGCACTACACCGGCAGATCTCAAATGCGATCTCATGAGTTCTAGTCATAATTTGAGTGAAATGGAAGTTTATGTAAACATTCTATCTCACTCAAATTATGACATTATACCTTGTTACCAAGCATGGTTGGATCAAAACTCCCTTTTAATCGTGCTCCAACTAACTAGCTATCGAATCACGCTACTTGGCGAGTCGTCGGCGACAGTTTCCAAACTTCTTCTCAAAATCACTATTGAAAACGCACAAATCGCATCTTTCACTTTCGCACATGCTTATAACTCACAACAAACTGGAATAAAAATCTTGCTGTTACGAAAGGTTTCCAAGATCGGCGACTCGCCGGCGATATGAGGAACACATCGAAAATGGGTGGCGACTCGCCGGCGACAAGCTCTGTTTATTTTCCACGGTTCATATGAGTTATACACGAAAAAGTCGTCTCTCGGTATCATTTTTGTCATAGCCGTTCAGTCTACCCACAAGATGCACTCAAACTTCTTTTGGGTGTTCTCGATGAAAAAATATTTTTTGGCTTCGGCGACTTGCCGGCGACCCCAGGGACAATGCGAAATGTTTGGCGACTCGCCGGCGACAACTTGGGAGCTTTGATGCAAGTGGCGACCCGCCGGCGACCTCGATGTGTCGCCGGCGACTCGCCGGCGGTATCCTGGCGACCCCTCCGTCCCGCCGGCGAGTCGCCGCCGAATTCCAGAGTCGGTAGCGGCTAACATTGTGCGCGCGCACTTTTTCCTTCTCCCACCAGCTAATTGTCCATAATTATCGTCTGTGTCGCCCGCGGCGCGACATATCCGTTTCACACTCCACAATTATCACTAGTCACACCTTGTAAACTAAAAGGTGTTCTGGGGTAGTACGGTTGTGTCTGCACTCTCTCCCTTCGCACTATGTCTAATCCGATCTAAACACATTGAAATTAGGAATTTAAATATTTTATTAGGTGTGGAAAATTAGTTCCAATGAAAATAAACTGTCAGCTTCAAACTTTACAACTGCAACTAATACTAACTCGCTTGAACTAAGAAATTCAAAGATTGAAAAAAAAACTACTTCTTGATTCAAAAACAGCTTTGCTGAAATCCAGAAAAAATGTCAAAACCGTAGTTTCCTGGACAGCGATATCTAACCTCTCTACTACGTGTGTACGGAGAAAAGGTTGGAAGGCGCTCAAGTGTCTCGTATTTGGTTTGAGACAATCTTCCATACACAAATATCACACCTCAAGACTCTTTCTCGCAAATAAACCAACTCTTATCATTCGAAAAACGGAAGTATGAGTTATTCTATTAGTTTTGTACTTTTGTTATTCCCTTTTGCAGACATGTATTTGTATAAGTAAAGTTCACATACGAAGGTATGTAGTGTTATCGGAAAACTAGACCTAGGCTTGTACTTTCTGGCTAAAGAAAGAGAGAAAAACATTTTTGAAAATCATAAATATGGTATAGCTAATCAACCGTTTTTATATTTCTCCACGCTGTAATCAGTTTCAACTAAGTTTTAATTTCTTTCAACTCCATGATTGAGAACCAGGAGCGGTTAATGAGAGTGGAGCAGTTCTCTCGTTGATTGAAGATCATACTTCTGTGAATAAAAACAAATACATTCATCTTGTGAGGTTGTAGGAGCTGTGAGAAACTTTCAGAACAGTTCTCTATTAGCAGAGGATAAAAATTAGGTCGTCAAGATTTAATCGTGAAAAACTGCTGTTCAACATACTCTGAAGAGAAGTGTAACGTTCTTTATTTATTTTTGTCTGTGTTAAAGGAGACCGGAAACGAACCTTGAATATCATGAAGTATCTGTATCCTACATTTAGCTAGACGCGCTGCGTTTACGCGACGTTGACATCTGAATGTCACGTGATAACTAACTTACACTTTAAGTATGATGTATGATCCTGAAATAGTTTCCCAAATCGAACTCTTCGCCCAAGTTCGGCTCCAAAATCATTGATTTTTATACCTTTTTTTTGTTATATGAACTTTTTTTCGTTTAATTACAGAAGGTGATCCATTTTCCATGCAGTCAACCCATACGGGATACGGCGCATGGCATCCCGGCTACTGCGTCGCCCGCAACGATGAAAAGAGCCTCATCTGCTATAGATGGGAGCCGGTAAGTACATTACTTCTTGAAATTAACTTGATCCCGAAAAAATATGTGAACACGTTAATTCTGATCATACAGTACCTTGAAGATAATGACCATATATTGTACAATTATACATTGTAGTGACGCGAATGTTTTGAAAAACGTATTTATATTGAGTAGTTAACTACGCAACTTACGTCACGTTGAAGTATTGATTTTTTCTACCTTCAGAAGGACGTCATGTATCGTGCCTGTCAACTGAGAATCCGCATCGACAACGGCTCCACGGCATTCTCCAATTACTGGAACGTCAAAACCAGAAGTGAGAACATTTTGCACTTGTAGTTTTACGTAGAACTTTGTAGAAAAACGCAAACCTATAATATTCCACACTTCATTCAAATTCTTTTTCAGCCTGAATTTCACGAAAAACCTAGCATTACCGTACTTTTCCGGAAATTATACAGTTAATGTATATTTTGTGAACGAATGACGATAGTTCATGTTGAATTCAGAAGGACCAAAGGTGCGGGAAATGAGCGGTTTCCACTCGATCGGTAGATGTACCCTTCGTACCCTGAGAGAGGAGGAGGCACTGAAGACCGACAGACTGCCGGGACGTTTCGCCACCGTCCGCGGACGAAGAAGTAGGTGCACATATAGTCCTTTTCATTCTCATGTGAACGTCATGTCTCGAAGAACAGTTCCTAGAGTCGCGTCGTGTCGCCGCTTCATTTTGTCTGCTCTCGGAGGAAGTTGGGTAGTTTCGTAGCTCGGCATTTCACATCGCTTCGAATTAATGTGACGTCAATGAATATCGTCTATGTACTTTTTAGAACATACACCATCGTCCTTGAAGGTGTTCTTACAAGACGGGAGATGGCAATTTCATAAATATGATGCTAATTCGACGTAACATCGAGGAACCTTTTTCTAGTTACATCTTGAAAATCTGAGATTTGTATCGAACATCGATGTCTTTGAGGGCCTTTGTTTGTTTTCAAGTTACTCCAGTTGCGTGAAAAGATTCATGAAAAACATCATTTCTATTTGGGACTTATGTTTTTCAAATACTAAACCATAAATATAAAACATTAAAGACGGAGTCGATCCTAGGTTCGGATCAAATGTTCATTTTCATATTAATTCTAGACCCATGCCTGTTCTGTAGTGGTTCAGGCTGCGTGAACAAATTATATGAAAACTTATGTTCACCTTAAATATCAACCAGCTAATAGTTTTCCACGGGGTCGAATTCTGCCATATGGAAGACAATACAAATGATCAACATTGAACGTGCCTATTGTTTCTTCCCATCGCTGAGAACGGCAGTCTGTTTCCAAAACTACTGATCGTATATCAATTCATACCTTTCGGTTCCTTCTCTTCCCAATCTACTTGTATCGTTTCTGCTGTTTCTCTGTCAATTTTGTTCTCTCTCCTTTATATTGTCTCCCTGTGTTCTTTTTTCTTCCACTCTCTCGTGTATACTGTGACACTGTATCTTTCTCTTTCCTCTTCTTCAGTTTTCTCTCTCTCTCTCTCTTTATAACTTTTCTCTCTGTAGAACTCTCTCTCCTTCTCAATGTCGGTCTCTGTATAGAAATAGCCAACTTTTGTTTCTTTCCCTCCCTCTCTCTAATCTGTCGTGCAAACGTACGTAGAAAACAACGTGGACCGCGTCTCCCCCTCCATTCTTTTGTTTTCTCATTCCACATCTTCGCTTCTCATTTTTTTCTATTCACAAACTCTACCAGATTTGTATTGCAAAACTATATAGTAAGTTCTAGAACATTATCCTAGAAACAGTGTCATCCTCTCGGTCTCTTCTATATTTGTAGCTCTCCGAGAATCGAAACTATCGTTTTCAAACTGAAAGTTAATGTTAGGTTATTTTATTTGAACAAAATATAATTGTGTCACTAGGACTTTTGGATGGTGGTATGATTAGGTTAATGTGCTCAGGTCATGACCCAACCCTCTGAGAAAACCCAAAACCGTCTTGAATCAGGGTCGAAACGGTTTTGAGTACATCTCTTACTGAGCACATTAACCTAATCATGAAAGTTAATGTTCTGAATCACCTAATGAAATGTTACAGGTGACGCTTTGCAATGTATTTTCATAATTATTAACAAGGACACTAGTTACATTTACTTCTAATTTAATATTAAAACACACGCAATTGGCTGTTTGTTCCTTTGACCTCTAGCATTATTTGCTAATCCTCAAGACATCGTCCACTTTTAACATGCGAACATTGCCGATTGACAAGCTACTTCATGAATAGATCACACTTTTTTTTATATATCTCACCCAAATCGTGAATACACCCTCCTCAGATAGCCGAAATAAATGCATTGAGTACTTTTAAGCTGGAGACCCAAACAAAACTCATGATTTTGTTCCAAATCTCGTTTCACTAACAAAAACTAGTCAAAAACTAGTTTGTGCTGAAGCTTGAAACACTCCGTTTGGTTTATCAAAACAGACTGTTACGTGTAGAAGTCTTGAACATAATGAATTAACTTTCTCTTTTGTTTTCGCTTTTATCTCTTTCTATGCCAGCATTATCTATGTCAACTACAGTATTCTAGGCTGTACTTCTTAAAGGAGAGTTGACGAGACGCCATTGCCGCACACTTGTCCAACACTTGTTGACCGGCGGCGCGCAGACGGGTTATCGTCTTACGTGTTCGCCACATAAAGCTACGGAGAAACTGATACCTTCGCTAATTCTGTCCACTCGGCCTATGTTTGAACTGTACTCATTACACACCAACTACAGTACTCCTTCCACCAACTACAGTAATCTTTCTACATACTACAATAATTGGTCACCAAACTACAGACCTCGGATTCCAGAGAGAAACTTCGCGAGAGTTGCTCTATCTTGACTGTTTAAAAACAGTTTTCAAAGTCGTTCGCCATAGAGGATTTTTCGGGAGGGTTTAAGCTCCAATTACCGTAACCCATGTCTCGTCTTCTCTCTAGACGAGATTCCAAGCTGTTAGCGGAGGGTGACCACCACCCCCTCCGGCTATACACCAAACATGCGCCAAGACCACATGACACCAAGTTGACGCCAGTGGTGGTCGAAAAGCGAGTCTCCTTCAAGGATTTGGCCCGCCCTCTCGACGAGTGGCTGCACACGGAGCAGACGACCGAGATGCCCCTGAACCGGATGAGTCGTCAGATGCACCGAATTGACGCCAGGAACCATCAGGGGTGAGTATTGACGCAAATCACGCTTCATAAACTTTTTATTGCGTTTCTGTCAACTTCTAAACCTTGAGTATAGCTTTTTCGAAAATGTGACCACCATTTGAGAACTTGTAAAAACTTCAATATTGTTTTGAGCCACATAACTATTTCTACATCAACTTCTGTTAGCGTTCACGCATTATCTCTTTCAATTTTAGTAGCGACATGAAATATGTATCCATCTTGCGCTGTCCAGTTGTTTTTTGCAATCAGCCAATCAATCATTGTTCCAAACTCGTCCCTGTTTTTTCTATCTCATCTAGTCCAAATTCGCGCTATCGCATATAGATAACTTTTTGGCAGAACTAAATTTCACGGACAAAATCTGTGAATAATTAGAATAAGAAACTTGTTAAGGCTTTGAAGTCTGTGGTCACTGATAAGAGGATGACCAACTTTATGTAGATTTTGAGATTTCGTTCACAGCAAAAAGTGAGAACTGGTCAAATGAACTGCTAGGCAGAGTATACAAAACGAATAGTTACTTTGCGTAAACTGCTAGTCTTTGGTAGAAAATTGCTTAATATTAAACAATTAAGGTTTAAGGTTACCATATAAGGTCATCAGATCATTATTCACTCGGTTCAGATTTCGCACACATCGCGCACGTGAGTGGTCACGTGACGCGGCGCCGGCTATTCGGAAGCGACTGAGTCGCAGCTGTGATCATCTGAACGACAGCGGCCTCAGTCCGCGACTCCCTCCGATCAGAAGGAGACCCACCAAACACATAGTGGCTGTGGGAAGACGAGGTGAACAGACCCGGACAATCAATATTATGATCTACGAAAATCAATAGTAGTTGTTTCTGATTATTTTCATACCGGATATAAATGTGGCCTAATCACTGCCAAACCGACGTACTAGGTAGGTGTGGCGTCGACTATGGACACCGGTTATTTTCCTGTTATTCGATTCGCTGAAAGTTCGTGTTTCCTTTTTTGCAGCATAGTGGTCACGGTATTCGAAGTTGTCATTGTTTGAACAAACATGTTTCGTTCACATTCTTGAAACCAACCTGAAGCGAATTTTCTCACTATCTTTTGATGTTTTTTTACTGTTTCATTACATATTGGAATATTTTCGATAGTTCCTGAACCTCAAAAGTTTTGCATTTGATCACTGCGCTTCTCAGAGAAGTGCTATGATACACACGTTCCACTCGACAATTAACTGTACTACTTTATTTCTCGAACCTCCTCGGACTTAGGCAGCCTGCCTATGACACTAAAAAGCTCTTTTGAACATCAAAAAAACCATTACAGAAAACGTATGTTTTCTCCAAAAAACAGTCTTCCTTTGTTGTTGGCACGCTGACAAAAAGTTCAGTTAGGAAACGTGACAACTACAGCTTATTCCTCCCCTATATTCTTCAACTTGAAGTGAACAGTTCAGCAGATACCAGCCACACTGATGGCTAGCTATCTCATAGCATGCTTGACCGAACAATAGCCGGATCCTGTGAGCGCGAGAGCCGTTTTTGCGCCGAGTGGACAGAACATGTACGCTGTTTACAATGGTTGTACGCTGTTTACAATGGTTGTACGTTGTTTACAATGGTTGTACGCTGTTTACAATGGTTGTACGGTGTTAACGTGAAAGGGTGTGCAAGTGGCCTAGAGAACACCATCATTTCGTAGTGGGCGATTATGTGATGGTGAAGACACACGAAAACGTGACACGTATAACATTGTTCGTGAGAGAATGGAGGTTCCTAGATCTGTTATACCGTTGTTAAATTGCAGTCACGTGAAATATGTTTAACCCAGCAGAAATCAGAAACGTGCAATGATAAAGTGCAAGATGCCTGATTAGAATGCTAACTCTACGTAACTATTCAATTTACTTCTAGTATAAATCTGTGGCAAGCTAAATCACTGAATGTTCATAAACGACAGTTCCAATGCGCAAAATGAAGTGTGAACTTGTGTAATGTTGTCCTCTGTGTAAATTACAAAAAGTAGTCCGGCGTTTGCGTTACATTAGTTGTTTGTTTCAAACAGTACTCGGTTAATGAGTTTAGAAATACTTCTTTACAATTGCTGATTGATTGAGTTTGATTCCCATGCAGCATGGAGGATTCAAAAGGTAGTTGTTTGATGGAACTCAGTTAATATGTTTTGTTGTATCACTTTTTCACCCGTTGATTCACATAATTCTTTCAGTTCAGATTAGTAAAATATTTAAAGGCAAATCAACAAATCACGGCTTTTCACCAGAAAACTAAACTCTGTCATTCTGAGACAGTTTGCCAAATCATGTCATGAGGCTTACTTTTAATCAACATTGTTGAACTATCTCCTGTCTGAACCAATCAATAATCATATAAATCCATCAATCAATAAGCATACAACGCATTGCTCGTGATGATTGATTGCCTTGTTTGCATTTGTGTTTCATCTAATCTGTTGAGCCTAGTTTTTCCAACTCGGCCGGTTTCCATTACCCAATGAGGGTTGTTCGGCTCTGCACCAACGCATACACAAAAGAACGGCGAGAATATGGTTGTTCTCTTTTCTCTCTCTCTGTCCCTCCTTTTCTCTCTCTCACTCTCTCTCTCTCTCTGTCTCTCCTTTTCGCTCTCTCGCTCTCTCTCACTCTCTCTTTCTCTCACTTTTAATTTCCTTCGTAAATTCTATCTATCTCTCTCGACATTCTTTCTTGTATTTTGATTTTTCTCTCATGTTTTTTCTCTCATTTTCCTTTCTCACCCACTTTCACCTTCTCTCTCCATCCTGAATCTTCTTTGATAAAAACTCATCCATAACCATCCTGTACTGATCTGGGTCATCATGCTCATTTTCCGCTTTTTCTCCTCAAGGACACCCATTTTCGTGTCTTTTTATCTGCTTCTTTAACGACTTCGCCTGACCACCCAAGTTACTTTCCATCAGATTTATTTCCAACTATCACCCAATGTCCACTGCACGCCTATCTATAAAATAGTCTTCTCAACTGAGCATGAGCATTTTTCTTCTCGGCTGAATAATACTGTTCGCAATGTGACTTTTGGTTCGGAAGAAACACTAGTAGTTTGAATAGTGAAATTTTTTTACTTTTAATTATGGTCTCGTTTTAATGAAAACCTCTGGTCATGTTTAACTGCTAGATACCTTGCAAAAGGATGGTTTTGGGAGAAAATCTCGACTTACAACTCCGTTACTCTATCCTCCGATTTCCGCCATGTGTACACGATATTGACTTCCTACTTCCTAGCCTTTCTCTCAATTGCTGAGAACTGTATTTCGATGATTCATACTATGTCTCGTTGGAACAACAAAGGAAACAAACACAAATAGATTTCATGACAACCAGATGTGTTAGCTGAACAGCGAACAGCTCTTTTTATGTTTCCATACTCGTGCATGTATTAGTTTCCGCTTTCACTAACACGTTCAAACACGTGACAATCAAGAATTTACCTTGTAAATTATTCGAAAAAACCACCAACAAACATCGCTGACTATTACAACGCTTTTCTACTCTAGAATGTAACTATTGTATAGCAAATGCGCGCATGTAAATAAATCAATCAATCAAAGTAAACTAGTAAACATACATATTTTTTACATATTTATTCATTCACGTCGCTTCGTTACGAGGCGGTGATCATCATACATGTCACAGATTTATTAAAGTAGTAGTTCCTTCTTAGTTGATCTTGGTCACTTCTTCATAGAAGTCATTATGGTGGATTATCGAATGCTCAAATGGCAATCTAATGGTAAACATACATTGAAATAAAGAGGAGGATTGTTTAGGTGAAAAATACTTCTGACTTCCACCGCAGCCACTTAAATTGACGACTTGTGTTAATTGTTTCGTGAAAGACAAGCGGCTATGCTAATGGCTGAGATGGTAATCTCTGAGAGAAAAACCAGTCATTGAGACGGGCTAATTGGAAGGATTGACAGTTCGAGTACACAACAGTCGTGAGGGTAGAGGCGATACGTACCTCTTTTATTTTTATTTCTTCTAATTATTTTTCAATACTGTATGTTTTTAAAACTGGAGCTTTCATTTTTGATGGGCGGTTGACGGTTGCCCAATAACTACTCCTCCATGCAGACAAAGTTGAAAGTCTGAAGGTCTCCTGATACTTTTATCCTTTTTATTTGATTTTGCCAAATGATTCAACTATTTTCTCTCCATCTCTTTCTTTGTTCTATCTCTCTTTCTCTCTCTTTCTCTTTTCCTCTCTCTTTCTAATCCATCCTTTCCACTTACCATCATTTGATCGATAGTTCCCTGTGTAAGAAGAGATTATCTGCAACTTTCCATGATCCGACCCCTTTCCTTCCATTGAAACTAAACCCTGTCCCAGTTATTCTCTCAAAAAATGCAGTTTCCTACCTTTATATTCATGAAAGAATGATTGTAGTTTGATTAGCAAGCACACTACCGGGATCAAACTACAAACATGTGAACGATTTTTCTGACCGAGTCTGCTTGCTTTTCTCTTATTCAACTTTGTTTGATTGCAAATTTTTACCGTAGTCATTTCATATAGTTTTGTATACTGTTTTCTTTGAATGAAATCGAATATCGCGAGCTGCGCAGATTAGTTTTTGATCACGAATTTGGGCCTTTCAGATAATTTATGTTTTTCATTAAGCTTACAATCCGAAAACTTGCATCCAATACGAGATACAGTTGCGCTTTCTACTTCTTTGTCATGCAAATGTTTCACAGATGTGGCTATTCAAAGCAGCCGCACGGCAGCATGTTGCATAGCAGTTTCATGTCTCTGTCGTTTTATTTTTAAAAAAAATGTGGAAAATACTACCCTATGGAGTTCGACCAACAATACTATTCTTAGCACTTTTTTTTTCGGATGATATTCGTGTAGCGATTGAAATCAGAATTCCAAATTAGAAACCATACGAAAACAAAAACACAAATCAAGTTTCTGTATTTTTGAAAGTGCATGGTGTGTGAGTTGCTGAAATTCAAGTTCATCGTTGTATTCTCTGCAGTTATAACTTCTGTAATTTCTAAACCGCACAAAGCAAAAGTACAAATTTTTCGATTTTTCTCGTCGTTCACAACTATTTTATTGCCTACTCCTCAAACATTTTTCTGTTTGAACAATGCTGCCTGAACCACTCACAAACTGCTATTCAAACATACTTTTCCCGCCTTTTCTAACGCATTTCACACACTTCTCATGGTTTTTCCTGCTTTTCATGTAGTTTACTGTTTTCTAATTTATGGAAAATTCGAAATTCTATACCCTATTTTCTTTCTGTTTTCGCTGAGTTAGAAAATATGAGTTTTTCACATCTTTTCATAGTGTTTTTTTTTTGCAAAAGTTGCAGCCTGGCGCAGTTTTTCCTTGAATCGACCCCGATCAATATCCATCGATAATTTGATGGTTGTCAGTTTTTCTCGAAATTGTCGCAGGAGACAGCTGTCCAGCTGGTGCACGCACGTCAAATGAATGTGATTCGGCATATTTGGAAATGTCATTTCACCTCGCGATGTTTCCCTTTCACCCTTCTTCTTCTTCAACAGATCCTACTCTTACTTATTTTCACAAAGTTCACTATTTCATTTATAGCGCAACTGTGTTACATCTCATCTTATTTAAAAAGTTTAATATCTTCATTCTAGAGTTCTCAAAATATAGACAGACAAAGTAAATTTTAATGGCTCTGATGTGATAATTGTTTCTTACCAATATTTTTATGTGAATTTCAAGTTTTTTTAGTTAAGCGTAAGCATACTTAACACTGTGACTTTGTTGCACAATGGAAATTTTGACAGAAACAAAAGTTGAAACAGAAGCCACTTTTTGTCGAAGTTAGAGTTTGTAGTATTGTTCAGAGCTATTTACGACTAATTAGTCTGCTCTATTATCTGTTACTGCTAAATGTCCCAAGGCCAAAAGAATAAATGTAAACGATTGAACCGTAAGCCTGTAATGAAACGTTTTGTTTGTATAATGAATCTGTACAAACTTGGTATGTTCTTCTTGAATGTGTGGTATTTTTGAGTTTCTTGCGCACCGAGCTTTCGAATGGTGGTGTGTTTTTAAGAGAATAAATGCACAAACTCGAAACGTCTATTCAACTATTTAACTCCTATTGTAGTTTCACCTGCCGTTTCATCATAATTCCAAATTGCTACTTTGCAGACAGATCAAACAACAACTCGAAATCAGTTAATCCCTACATTTTTTCTAGGCAAGTGCTTACTTTAGGTGGCTTTTTCTCACGGGCTAACTTAACTTTCATAATTTTTCCAATCGATAATCGAGCCTCGCCACTTCTCGATGTTTCCAAATTTCTCATCCGTCTTGCGCACAAAAGACATAATAGCGTGGCTCGGAACACTATAATTGTCGGTTCTCAGAGAAGGTGAAATTGTTCCTCAAAACGGCGGAACCAGTCTTCTAGACGGTTTTCATGCGTTTTACCGTTAACCCCTGTCGCATTTACTATCAAACCTCACAATCACATTTGACGGCGTAGCAATCTCTTCAACCTGATGAAATGTGCACATGATCTTTCTCATGGGCAGTTCATGAGCATTTTGATAAATCATCGCTGACTCTCAATGTTGTAGCATAGCAATTGTTAGAATCTCATGAGAACTCAGTGAGATATTGTTCCTGAAGTAGTCTCATGAGATTCTCGTGGGACCGCGCCTGGCGTGATATCAATATTAAAAATGTCAGCGTTCAGTTTCGTTCCGTGTGCTAAGCCGTGCGAATATTTATTCAATCTTTCAGAGCACACTTGTTCAAGAAATTACTTTGCTGAGCAGCACCTACTAGTCTCTTACCTCCCCGAACTTTCTCTTCAAATCACAAAGAAAAATCTGGGAGCGCTCAGACTACGGGAACCATTATTAGCATCGAGTCCATAGAAGTCTCCACCGAGACAGTGGTAATATTTTTCATCCAAAACTTTTATCGATAATAAAATAGTCGAGAACAGAAGAGTGACTTCATAGAGATCGCTCTAGGAAAATGAGGAAGTGACCGTCATTTTGTTCTGTCCAGATGTGGTTGGAATATGCTCTCTGTGCGTTCTCAGATCAGTTTTTCGAACATCCTTTTTGAGGAACAATAATGAGCCCCAAATTCGCTGGTCCATTCTTCCTTTCACCATCAGATTAGGCAATCAACACCCATATTCCATTCAAACCTCCCGTGTTTTTCCGCAATCTCTGTCGTTTGGCGCCTTGGTTTTTGTCATATCACGCATTCTTTCCTCGCGAGAGTCAAGGCCGGACCCGCCACGAAATCTCGGCCTTCATTCATTTCCTCTTCTCATTCTCACATCGTTCTTTCATCTAGTACCTCGTTTTATTTTAATTTCCCGGAGCAGAAACGTATATACGTCTCTTCATTCAGTGGTGCTGACTACTTGTTCTTCCCCGCTTCTATAGCGAGCCGAATCCATTATTTGTTAGAATGCCCTTTTGAGGTTACTTTAGCTAATTCTCAAATTTTTCTGTTTTTTGACTTACATTCAATATTTTCGCGATATCTATCAACTTTTGCTCGTTGTACTACTTAGTAGTCTCCACTCATTATAGGTATGGAATCAGTAGACATCAGTCCATCTCGTTTCGGCAGTGTACGAGGTAGGTTCCATCTCTGTCAGTACGTCTTCTACTGTGGAAACGGTCTAGTTAGCTTATGAACATCGTGAACTTTTCTCGTCGTTGCACGTACTATATCCGTGGCAGAGAGAAAGATCCGGCATGTTGAAGAGCTGTTCGCACGGTGCTATAGGGGGACGCTCGTGAGCTGGTGATTACCTACTGAGCTATAACTCCGCGTTCCACCTACTATCATGTATGCGAGGAAGTTCTCTAATCGACTATACAGTACGTGAAATGCGAAGGTGTAGCCCGTGAGATGGTCACCAGCTAGTGAAGGTACTGTGCAAGTGCCAAAATACCTAATGCGGAACAAACTACAAGACTCATAGAGTTTGATGAATCTTTTTGTCTGCTCTGGAAGCTTCTTCTTTAGCAGTTAATAGAACAGCGTTTGGAAAAATACATCTCATCTTAGGAATTTATGCGGAACTGAATTGCACTTTCAACATCAACGCTCGAAGAATAATTATCAAGGTATAAGATCCACTCATTTCGAAGGAAACCAATACGTTGTAAGATGTCCCCCCCCCCTGTGTCTGTAGTTTGATCACGTGACTTTGCGGTTCGATTTCGTAATGATAGAATGTGTCAAAATCAAAGCACAACGAAGATTTCGTCACTGCCTATAATGGCAAATGGTCTTGCATGTACTACCATACCATAATTATCCACATACTTTCTCTATCTGAAATGTTTCATTGGTCTTCTATTTAATTTTGCTGCGTGCCAAGTGCCAAGAGCACTTACAAATCTTCTATTCGAGAGTTCACAATATGACCATTTACATCAAGGTCAAAAAGCTACTTTAATCTCAAGAACTGCTGTAATACCAAATGTGCGGCTCAATTTTGAAGGGAACTTTTGCAATTCTCTCTCTGAAATAATTATTTTTCAAAAAAAAGTTTATTTATTCAACGCCAGAATGTTCTACAGATTATGGAAGTTACTGCTTTGAAATTTGAAGAAATATACCTTTCTCAGGAACACCATATTGTAACAATATGAAGTGAATGAATAAATCTTGAAATCTTGATCTCAAAAATTCTATTTTATAGCAAATTTGTTCAATCTAACGTAGCTCTCTTAAACATAAAAACATGTATTTGTTATTCTTATTCAACTCGGTAAAACCAACAAAATGTGTGAACAAAGTTTTTTCTCTCCTTTTTCTCTCTTTCTCTCTCGTCTTTCTCTCTTTCTCTGATTCTCTCTATCTCTGAATTGGTCTTCCTTGAACATTCTCCGCTGCTAATGGTGCAATTTCACTTCCGAATGAATTCGTGCAGAAAAAAATGCAGATCGGCCAGTTTTTCATGAATATTCAGTGTCTGAGAAACGTTCTGTTTCTCCCGAAAGATATACCCAAAAACTTCATGTTTCACATGAAACGGTTATATTACTATGCATTACGCGGGAAAGCACATAATGACGTAAAACGTCATGCATAACTTACAATTCTGGCAAGTTAGTCAAGTTTTGCAATCGTATAGTGGTAACTCACAGTTCATACAAAACTTTCATGATAAAATGAAGTAGCGCCCACTCAAGAAAGAGAGAAAATGTTTTTGAACACCTGTTCCGGGTCTCTAAACGTGCCGCTCACGAACTCATTGTTCGGTCAGTGAAGAATGTTTTAACATTATTTTGTGCAAGTTGTGTTCAGGCAGGTCCGTTGAGCCACACTGAATAATACAGATTGGTGGGCCTCACACCCAAGTTTCAATTCATTCGTCACATCAAACGTTTTTACGTTGTTACGTAGAACGTAGTGGTCCTGTTTCCGAATCGGTTTGTATCTGCGTGCTCTAGAACTATTGGGAACAGAAAACTATCCACCACTTGGATAATCTGAAGAGAAATAAAAAGTTTATTGAATTTCTCGAAACTCTAGCTACCACGACTACTACTAAATACTGCGAGAATCTATTTCTCCTTCCTTGGACAGCTATTACCCGATGATTGACGGTGTGGATTGGTTGACGACAAATTGCGTACTTTTCCGGCCGCCAACTTCAAACGAGTATTTACGAGAGACATCATTATGGCAGTCGAGTCCTGGAAAACAAATAGACGTTCTTATAGAGCCGGTTGGCGAGATATGCGAGTAAGATCGTTGGAAATGAGAGGCGTCAACCTGTGAAGAGAGAGACAGAGAAAATGCGAAATAGTCTAAGAAAGCAAGGCAAAATCTAAGTTTTGATGAGAAGATCTCGTTCTCTGTTTGGTTTCGGACGTTCTCTCTCTCTCTCCCCCTGTTTTTCTTTCTCTCTTGTCTATATCTCTGCCACTCTTCCTCTCTCCCTTCCTCTCTCCCTTCCACTCACCCCCCCCCTCCCTCTCTCTCTCTCTCTCTTCCTCTATCTCCATTCCCCTTGTCTCTCATCCCATTAAGCGTGTCAGAATGGCCTGCCCGTGTCACACCGGTACATAGCGGAATCCCCTTTTTTCAGCCCTGTTTGTGGGCGTGGCCCCAGATGCCCCGCCCCTTTCGCACCTAGGTTTCAGGCCAGGATCGCCCACCTGTATACAACAAGTTTCAATCGATCTTCCCGAGTAATCGATATTCACCAAAATCGATTATTCTTCTCCGCCCTCCCAATATTCTGATATTTTCCTTCGTGTGCGGTCTTGTTGTGGGGCGCGCGGGTCCGTGTCAAGACCCCCAGCTGACTCAGTCGTTCGAACCACCAGCCGTTTGCCGCCTAACATGGTCTGAGACCACTTATTGTCTAGCTGGATCATGACTGCCCCGCATTCGATTATTTGGCTGCTTCTTCAATGGATTTGGCACCACCTGACTCGTTTTTTCTGCCAAACCAGAGAGAAAAGAGACGAGAGGGTGGAGAGAGGCAGAGAGCAATCTGTTCCGTTTTTGGAGCATGCCGGTGAGCTCATTATTACAGCTCTTCATTTTATAGTTTGTAATGTATTTGTATTTAATCCAATAGGAATATCCTGTTATTTCTAATATATTCGAACTATATTTTGTGACTTCTACAGCTGTTCGTTTTTCTCATCTCTTCTCTGCATTTTCTTGTAATTTTCTTACGTGGATAGATGATATCTCACGCATGTGACCCGTTTCTCTCGTTCGCCACAGAAGACAAAAAGATCAAATGAAAATAATAATTCACCTGTTTCGTATATGGCCACAAACCGCGAAAAAGTTATACTTTAACACTTTGAAGTTGAGCTTCACCAACATCATCCTTTCTGATTTCAGCGCTATAACGTAGTTATGCTACTATAAATCATTCTATACCT
This sequence comes from Litoditis marina, assembly GCA_964036275.1. Lineage (NCBI taxonomy): Eukaryota > Metazoa > Nematoda > Chromadorea > Rhabditida > Rhabditidae > Litoditis > Litoditis marina. The sequence continues at coordinate 1,871,041 of OZ038434.1, read as the reverse complement.
CCTTTCTCAATATAACTCTTTGACTTCTCAAATTTCCAGAGAAGTATATGTATCTAGACGAAATTCGAAGAGTAGTATATGTATCTAGACGAAGTTTGACCATGATTCCTGTCCGGTCTTTCGACAAAAGCAACGGAACGGCCGGACACGACTTTTGACTACCGTATGTAAATAGCCTCCTCCTCTCACACTCACAGACAACGAAAAACGGTGTATGGTGAGAAAAGTAGCAAATTTCCATGAAAAACGTGGTATAAAATAGTGATTCGAAACTTTTATAAAGAAATAAAGCTGTTTCTTCTCTACCATCCGAACTGATATTCTAGATTTTTTATTATGTATTTTGAATCATAACATTAAAAGAGTTCTTTCATCGCTAGAAAACGCGACCTTGCTTTCCTGGGACAGTTTTCTTTTCTACTCGGTTCCAATGACGAAATATCACCTTCGCCGTCTCAGGCGAAACAACAATTTATCTTTCAACAACCGAAGTTAATCCAACTTACCCTCCAACATAGTTATGGTATGAGTGAGGGTAAAATTGGAGAATAATACTGAATCGAGTGGTAATTCACGAAATTTCACATTGTCGTTTTGTTGTTTTCGCTATTTCATACCGGAAATGAGTGGTAGAACAAAACATTACCTCATCGCAGTGTACTCTTCGACATAGTCAAGTCTTCTTTTTTGCATAACTGGTTCTGGAACAGTCCTAACAAACGACAATAACAGGGTAGTTTATTGCGAAACATCCACTAGGACTGAATAGCTCGGTTGGGAGGATAGTATGAGTCACGTGGACGTGGAAAAGTTTCAAAGTCCCAATTGAGCGTGAAATAAGCTGGTGGATATTTTGATCTATTAAATTATGGACTCCTGTCGGAAACTACGGAGACCGTTTCTCGTAGATCACCAAAACCCAGCAAAAACTTGACACAACACTCATTTCGGGTTGATATACTAGAAGTGGATGGAGCAGGCACCCCCAAGAGGGTTTTTCATGCTTTTCACGTTTTTTTCAATGGGATCAGTTATATCAAATTACGAGTAGTAGAACACTAAAATCACACTTTCATATACAACTTTTCAATAGCTGAACAGAGATTATTCAGTTTTGACATAATTTTCCGAAACGTCACAGTTCGTTCATCCAACACGTCATCGTCATTTGAATATTATTTAGGCGGGCGGAAAACTCTGAAAACAAATGCGAGGAAATGTGTTAACGACCGAGGCAGATTGAATTTTGAACCAGCATAACTCTAAACCTAGTTTGACTGCACCTTAAAATTAGAATATTTGAATGTTTTTGACATCCTATATTTTCCAGAATTCATTTTCGTGCAACTAAGCACAGAACCGTATCCAAGTGACTTTTATATTCTCTAAATCTGTAGAAATAGATAGAATGACCGCAAAATTTCGCCATGTGAAAATCGTAGGAGTTCATTAGAGTGTTCATCTATTGCTACAGTCAAGTGAATAGCTTGCCAAACGCTCTGGGAATAGATCTAAAACTGTTGTTCTTCTGTGGTGTGTTTCTGGTTCAACCTCCCACTGTGACTTAGTCATAATTGGATCGAATCTCTGATGTGTACGCAATTCTTACTACAAACTACAACTCATATTTCATTGAAAACTAGGAAATGTGAAATATTTCATGTTTTCCCCTAGTTATCCTAACTTCGACTTCATCCCCCCCCCCTTTAACTTATCCACGTGTGTGGTCAATCTTACTGAAGGACCACTTGACAACCCGAATCACAAGGAAAACAAGATAACACTTGGAGCTGCAAACAACAACAAATTGTACTTCTTGTACATCCGTCCCTGAGTGGATAAAACGAAATCTTTACGAAAATTAAACCAATTGAGCAACATTCCGTGCGTTTAGTGCTAATAACTAGTGCAGGAACGTACGTAATTTTCAATATTTATGCGTCACTTCACACATTTCTTTCATATTACGAGCGGTTTCTCTGATCAGTGGTCCTTTCCGGTCAAACTGCTCGTAAAACCGCTAGTTGGAGGCCGTTTCTACATATATGATGTGTCCTCTTTCTACCAGCACCTATTTATGGTCGTTTGTCGCGCAATGAACCCAACTCGAAAAACTTCAAAAGTCCGCGGTCGGGAAAACGGTTGAACCGAAACTCGACGATCACTCGAAAGAAGATGGTACCTTGGATATATCATAGAACCCGACATTCACTAAGTACACTTTTTGAACAGAAGCTTTCAGAAGACATGTTTGAGTAGTCCTCTTGTTCGGTAGGCAAAAAAAGAAAAACAAAAGCAGCATATTGCAGTTGTCTTCATTATAAAAACACTAATCAGTAAATTGGGTAAGTTTCTGAAAGAAGACGCTCCACATATACATGATTCATAGAGCATTCTCGTTTGCATGTTCAGGCAAGCTTTTCTGTGACTTTTCTCTCTGTACCCTGCTCAACTGTCTCTTTCTCTCGTCATATTTCCTCTGAAATATATTTGCTTCTAGCGGACACTTTGAACTTATCTCTATCATGTAAATTCCTTCCGTTCTGTGAGCAGGACAAACAGATTGTACAAACAATGTTTGGCAACACCGAGACAGTCTGAAATTAGCTTTCTGATAGTGGCTGGAGAGCCAGACCCAGGGTGAAAGGGCCTTCATACTTTTTAGTCTACGACAGATACATTGAACAAAGTGGTTATCGATCGTGTGTACTGTACGTATCGCACATCAATAATAATGGCTTGCTCTATGTGACTACAAAACTGTGCGAAGAGACCCTAAAAATTGTCCCAACACCACAGTTTTATCATCTTAACGCGAAAACAACGTACAGTTAACATTGGCTTTTGATAAAACTGAGAACTTTGTTAGCCTACAAAACATTGTTTATATCTGAGCCGAAAGCGAGAAAAAGTGTTTTCAGTTACTCAAACTATGGGCGTGTTCGTCGAATCAGACTTTTTTATATTATCAGTAACGTCGTCAGTTAACGTGTACATACCGAATTGCCACAAAACCCGAGAGAAAATCGTAGCACCTACAAGTCGAAGCATATTCTTACTTGATAATGGTCTGTTTCCTAGCTAATATCCCAGAACGGTGGTCATCTAATATGGCTGAGAGGGAAAACCGGTTGCTTTTGTCAGTTCAAACGTGTCATCATTCATCCAAATGGGAGAGATATGTGATAAGACGAACACCTTTCGACAGACTATTCTGAACTGGATTCGCTCAACTGCGGAACAAATGGAACATACCCATAGATATTGCAACTCGCATACTTTACTTTTGAGACTCTCGGATAAAAGTGTAGTGGGCGGAGCCTATTTTCATTAGGGAAACGGTACCGACCGGAATGGTGCAAGATCAGTCGATGAATGGTACGATAAGGCTCTAAGGAAAACCACCCTAGAGGACGAGTTGGTCTATTCTACGCTTATGGTGGTGCATTTCTGGAAATATTGGAAGATTCAGCTGTGGTCGCAGATCAGAGCCACTTTGAATTTGATTGTATACACTAAATTTTTCACTAAAATGAATAAATATTTATTTTAGTTGATAGTAGTAATACCTGACCATCATCGCCACAAACCGTACATTTACTTTTCATTGCGATCTACTCTCCAGGAAAACTGGTCATTTGTTGTCAGCTAATTGTACACAACGCTCGAATCTGTCAAAACAAATATGGAAACTAGTCGCTCAGCCTGGTGTAACTCTAACGTATCAACTCTACTTGTTCACAACAAAATTACACGTGATAAAACAAATCTCGAGCTGGAGACTTGTTTGATTGGTTTCCTTTGTATTTTTTGTTGTTTCACCCTAATTCGAATGATGACTTTGGCGCTGCACTGAATCAAACAGGAACCACGCGGAACAGAACACTTTCCAAATGAACTGGTTTCCAAACCACTTTTTTACTTCTTGCCAACTCATTTGGAGAAATCGCTTGGAACAAACTCACAATAATGCGGGTGCCGCCATCAATTTTCGCTGACTAGTGTAGCAGTTCGTCTTCGAAGGTTGGAGAGAATAAGGCATTCACTTCCTGTCATCAGTTACCTAATTTAAGAACTATATTTGGAAATAAAATAGCAATTTTGTCAGTTTTAAACTTAAAGTCAGCGGGAGAAACCCACGTTTAGTTGACAAACACGCCATAAACCACACTTTTACGTCACACGTGCGCACGTGGGAGAGTTTTTTTGATCACCAATATAGTATTAAAAGACGGTGATTTGGCCGTTTGTAACATAAATATTCCTACCGCCGATACAAAACACCAATTTTTAGAGGCGCGACGAGTTCGTTTTTTTCTCGTGCGAATTTCGTTCCATTACCGAGAAGCACACTCTAATAGGTGCATAATTGGATTTCAGAATTGGGCTGAGAACGACGAAAAATAACGCCATCTCGAGGTTGTTTGAGGAGGTAGGGATCATTTTATTTCTTGGTTTTTAGAATGGCTCTTGCTCACTATCTGTTTTTGTCTTTATCCTCCCCAGTCTCTCCCTTTCTTTATTTCTCTCCCTCTCCACGATTTCCACGCTCTCTCTTTCTCTTTCCAAAGTCTCTCTATCTTTTTTTCTCTCTCTCCCTTATTCCTCTTCTTTTCTCCCCGTCTTTATCTCTCACTTTCCCCCAATCTCTCACCCGGTGGCAACTTTCTCTTGCATACCGCGAATTCCCGTACTATAGACAATAGTGCCGTGTCCACTCCCGCCAATCATAATTCGTTCCCAAAAAGACCACAATTATCATGTTAGAGAACGGCGAGAGACTGTGCTAAGAAGGAAGGCACAGACCGAGATAAAGGCTATACCATGGATAACTGAGAGAGTCCATACGGATGCGCTAGTCATTGTCTGTGGGAGTCGATCTGATTACGGAGATGTTATCATTCACTTGAAGAGAGAGACTGTGCTGATAGAAGAGACGACAGACGGTGAACAGCGAGACAGCACTATATACCAGGAGAGTCGCGACAGTGTAGCCGGTGAGACAGTGTGTGATGTGAGGAGAACGCAGAGAAGAGGGGGTGGGCGGAGTGACCGGTGGTCGCATTGCCTCGACTACGCTTCTGGCTTCCTGTACTCATCACTCTCTGAATACTGTATTCGAGGTGATAAAACTCTGGCCTCAAACTAAGCACCGCCCACTTTGTTATGCGGCGGGTGCAAAGTCAGCCATGGCACAACTTTAGCAGCACGTATTCGTTGAATATCATACCCGAGGAGCACATTCCGCCTGTTGACTATGACGGTAAGTAGATCAAATCAAGTGATTTAATATATTGATTTATCACAATTCTATGTTTATTAGTTACTTCATATTTGCACGCAGCGCGAATGCTCACTCGGCGTACTATCTGCCTATTTTTACGCGTAGTATATTAAATTGAAAATACACGTGATCGTTCCTAAATATCACAGCTGATGAAACCTTTTGCTAGCCGTTTCCAAAAGATATTTGTCCATTCTTCAACGGACTATTCATTTTTTTGACAATGTTGTTCGTTACTCGTGTTTGACCAAGGTTTAGACTTTCCTTCAGTCCTGTCTCTTTATCTTTTCGTGATTCATCTCAAAATCGTTTTTTTTTCAACATTTTCTGACTGCTAATCGCTCACTTCTTATCTCTCTTGCGCTAAAATAGGTCACTTTTTTTATAATCCCCATCTATTATTTTGTTTGATTATGAAGTATCGATTGGTGAAGTAGTTCTGCATTCTCTCATGCTATACTGTTAGTGGGTTAGTCAGCTTCTTTTACGATGCTCCATCTAGAATGCTCTGACTATGAATCATCAATATATTAGACATTCGTCATTCGGGAATATCTTATCTTTTATCTTTCGCTCTTTGTTCTCCTTTCTCTCTCCTCTCTCTCTCCCTTTCTTCCTCTCTATCTCTACCTCTATCTCTATCTCTCCCTCCCTCTTTATTTGTCTCTCTCTTCCCCTCTCTCTCTCTCTCTCTCTCTCTCTCTCTCTCTCTCTCTCTCTCTCTCTCTCTCTCTCTCTCTCTCTCTCTCTCCTCTTCCCTCTCTCTCTATCTCTCTTTCTCTCTTTCTATCTCTCTACATCTTCTCTCCTCTCTCCCCCCCCTCTCTCTTTCTTCCCCTCTCTCTCTCTCTCTCTCTCTCTCTCTCTCTCTCTCTCTCTCTCTCTCTCTCTCTCTCTCCTCTCCCCCTCTCTCTTTCTTCCCCTCTCTCTCTCTCTCTCTCTCCCTTTCATTTCACCGTGTTCGATGGAATCCCCTCAAGTGCTTCTCAATGTTGTCCCCCGTGTTCCTATTGTTTGTTCTAACGGGGTATCAGTCAATAGCCTCTGTCCCCCCGAAAGACCACAAAAGGAATTAACGCCCCTCTTCTTTTTCACGCTCTACACCCAAAACAACCATCTACGTGAAAAAGACCCTCACCAAATGGGTTGTTTAAGTAGAAAAAATGGGGATATGGAGAATGACCAAACCTTCGTTGTAATTTGATCGCGAAACACGTCATAACTCTCTCGATCGAATAGCGACAGGATCAAACTACAAAAGCAGGGTGATAGGCCGACATACACTGTATAGGCCTGCTTTGAAAAGAGCGAACTCTATAGTGAGCTTGGCGCATAATGGAAAGGTCACGTACAAAACGTGAAGCAACACATGACTGTTTATACTGTATACCGGTCGCTCAAAGAATTCTGAGAAAAGAAAACAGCTAGTTGTTTTGTTGTTCCGTATAAGTTAAGTTTGATCTAGTAGTAGCGAATAAACTATAATACTGAGTCCAAGCACCTTTTTTACTATCCAACGTTATCCTTTCCTTCTAGCGAGGAATGTTCAATACTTTCCTCCAACTCTTGGTGTAACTAACTACCACTACCTTCATTTAATTAACCAATAAGCAAAATGTTTTCAGCGAATGGTTTACTGAAACTTCCTAATCAATCATTCCGCGTGAATTTGAGTAGCAGCGTCGATTGAAAATTTGGAACATAATTTTCAGTTCGTTGGAACATAATTTTCTATGTAACTTGGATAAGTAACTAAAACATTTTGGCTGACCCGGACGTGGAGACTTGCCCAGAGCTCAAACTTGACACACGCCAGATCCACTATCTTCTCTTTCTTAGTCGAGTTAGAGCATTTTGATGTTTCGATTGTGAACAGATATAAACCGTAATCATAGGTTACACCCACTTTTGCTTCGTTTCAACTCCCTAAAAACTGTGAATACTACCCATGCTTTGTATCATGTACAAATAGCCTTATATTCACAATTAGCGAAATTTCTTCATACAAGAACATTATTTTCTGTATGCAATTTTCTAGTTTGCTTCAAGTTTAGTGTGTTGAATGAGGTGGTCAGCTATACGTATTCCTAATGAGAAGTACACTTTGGGTGTGGTTAATCGTGGCTTAACACCTGATTAACAGACTCGTTCACCGATAACACATCATAAGAAGATAACCAAAACACAGTTCGAGAAGTGTTTGTTGTAAACAAGGTCGTTCGTGTGTTTGAAGAGGTTCACGATGAAAAATGCGCAAAAGAGGGTCAGGAGGTTGAAAGAGTGTTGCGTTTGCAAGACAAACAGTTATGAATACGAAAACTACGTGTTCTAAAAAGTGTGTTCTGTGTTCTATCGGATCTTCGCCATCTGCATACTGTAAAGCGCTGTGGATGGTTGAAACAGAGTATAAATACGCAGTGAAACACAGTAAATTTGCAGGCATTTGAAAGTTTTTCATTAAACATCAAACACCATTCAGTGGTGTTCGGTCTTCAAAAGCCGATTGGAAATGAATCACTTCGTTGTAATCGATAATCGGTTTCATGTATAAACTAATTTTATTTCTATTTTCCAGACACAACACTCGACGATGTCTGTGAAACGTTGGACCGTCGTGGGTGGTCTGCCGTCCGGTCCCTGGCCGGTTCCACCAACAACTTGACGAAACAGACCGCACAACAGCATGCAGGCTCCGCCCACAATCTGAATACAGCACAACTTTTGGGAGGCAGTATTCAATCGGTGAGCACGGTGCAGACTGTATCTCTAGCTCAAAAAACTTTTTACGAAGTTTGAAAAGAAACACATAATCACTTCTGCTGTATGTGTTCATACAAGGCTGATATTTCATTAACCTGGTTTTTCGTCAACGATTTCCAAGAAGGTACAAGAATAAGTCAAAAGTGGTAACTAGAAAAAACTGGTTGTTTGGAACCCGGTGAATGATTAACCAAATACTCGATTTATTGTGGAATTGGTCCAAAACAGGACAACCTGCGAAATTGGAAATGAAATGGACTGGTATCAAGCTACAAACGCAGTAGAGTGGTAAAAAAAGGTTTGGAAATGAATTGAAAACTATTTCAGGATTTTGGCGCACAAGACGATGGATCATCTACACCGCAGAAACTAGCGGTGAGTGAACAATGTATCGTATTGATTTACTTTTTTTCCTTCAACTTTTCTGTGTTATATCAAGTCACGATGCGGTAATGATATAAGACGCTGCAATTTATATGTCCCCACAAGAAAAACTTGAAAATCACTTTTTCGGTCATCGTTGTGTATTTTACTGCGATGCATAAGATATTATCTGTGAATCGCTGAAAAACTAATATTGCATCAACCATGTGGAAAACCACACCGTCAAGTACATGTAAGCATGAATCAAGATCGTATACGCAAATTCGTTAGAAGCAAAAATGTGCAAATAGTGGTGTGCACAAAATCGGTAGATCCTGAAATGTGTACACATAAAGTACACAAATGTAGTACTACGGAAAATGTGTACATGCACAAATTCTTCTCTACGAATATTGTGCATAATCCCTAATTTAACGCTTAAAGCACAAGAAAACCAGCTAAAAACAGAGTTCACATGGACACACCAAAATTCTAATAAATTTATGCATTTCTGGAGGTTTACACATTTTTTTAACTAAGGATTTCGAGAAATCTATCAATCCACTTTTTCGGTTGTATCAAATTTGTGTCACCATGTTCGATAGGTGTATACATCAATATTTTGGGTACATTCTGTTTTCCAGTTGACTATTCGTGTGCAAAGTTTTTGAATACACATGGTCAAAAGATAAACCACTTTCGTGACAACCGATGTGTATTTTGCACAACATTTTCGAGAAATGTGTGTATTTGTCGGATTTAGTGGGGTCATATATATTGCAGCGTCTTATATTATGTGTTCTGAGCAACGGCAGTGAAGACGTTCATTTGTACAGATTATAAATTTTGTTGTTATTTTAGTTGTTTATAGGATAAAATTTTGACATCGGTCTCAACCTCTAACTAGAATATAGCATCGTCGAGATTTAGAGACCAAACGATGCAACTTTTGAAAACCAAAATGTGTTTCTTTATAAAATTTGAAACTTTCTTTTTTACTAAAAATTTAATATTTGTGTAATGAGTTAATTTTATTATTTTGAATCCTGAAATATATTATTCTAATGATTTCAACCATTATGTTCTCTTTTTATAATCGCAAAACTTCATAGACTTGCGTACTACTGTTGGACACATAGAATGTTGTTCATTGGGAGTTCAAATTCACATGATATGTCGATTTTTCAGAATTTCTTCTCGAGACCATTTCGCACGAATCCTCTGAAGAGGACAAAAAGTGTGAATAAACTGGAGAAGCAACAGCAACTGTGAGTACGTGAGAAGAAAGAGGAGAGCAAAGAGATAAAAGGAGATAAAGAGAAAATAGAGTAATAAATGAGAGAAAAGAAGACAGAGAGAACCTGGGATAAGGCTATAGAGAGAGTGAGAGAAACAGAAATGGAGAGTTGTAAAGAGAGAGAGAGAGAGAGAGAGGGAGAGAGAGAGAACAAGTGACTAGGAGAGGCAAGGATAGAGGCGTACAACAGCCCTAAAAACTGGACACACTTGAGAATGCAATGATTGACCCCAAGAAGACACCCCAAATTGAGGTATCGCCACCTAGCACAATAGGTCAGTGTTTTTTCTCTCAATATGACTCGCGTTTCGATTCGAGATCATAGCGCGTGTCTATTTTTCATAGTCGTCTTCTACTTTTCTCTCTCTCTCTCTTTCTCTCTCTCTTTCTCTCTCTCTCTCTCTCTCTCTTCAATCCTACCGGTTTTCGACTGTTTGTATTATGGTTATCCTGTTGCAAATAGACCCCAAATCCCCCCATACATGATAGTTTTCACTTGTACGCAATACAACTATGACCACATTACGTCATTTTCGAGTTCTGTTTTACTTCTGCCACTTCTTCATAACAACCTGAAACCAGAACAAAATGAAGTTCAATAAATTTCACAGCAAAATATATATCTTGTAGTGAAGTCTTTCAAAATGACATGATAGTGATATATGGTTTCAGATTGAATACCCTTTTCGTTTAACAAACTAACAAAACGTGAAATCATGAGAAACGCGCTCATTTTAAGACTGACAGAAGCATAAATCTGACGAACTTCGACTTCAATACATTCTTTTGTGTTGGAATTTTCGGCCCAATCCAACATCTGTTTTCGAGTGACAACTATTTTTTATGCGTCCTCTTTTTCACCCTTTGACGTGTGTTGCTGAGAAATGATCTGTCTTGTTACACAATTCAACGGCTCTCTGCCTCGGCAGTTTTCAGAAAACAAACTGCTTTTGCTCTGCCTCTGAGTTAACTTCACGCAAGTTGCTTTGCCACGAATGCCAATTGTAGTTTGTAGTTTGCTGAAGGCACTCATCTAAAACGATTTGTTGCTGATGAGTTCACTCCATTGATATTCGTATTCCGTTGCTCTAGTCGTCTTGGCTGTCACGAGCCTGAAATGAATCAACTTTGTTGTAATAAATCTTACAAATTATATATATATATATATTTAGGACTCAGTCGCATTTTGTTCATAAAAGTTGCAAAATTTCACCTAACTTTTGTTGATCAAAAAAGGAAAATGTTTATTTTCCTATTTTGTTTTTTCACATTTGTGTGCAGGTGTATTTAGAAAAACCAGGGCGTTATTCCGTTTTGGCGTCTTCCAGCCTGTTGCAGCTGTCGCTCTTTTTCAATTCAATTGGCTGACTAACCAAACACTTTTCAAAACATTCAATCTCTTTTTCAATTGCACTTTTGTCCTGCTTTTCGTATACATATTCATTTGAATATGAACATATACGTTTATTCGTTGAGATTTCTGCGTTCTTTTATTATGGTATTTTAACACATATATTATTTTCGGTTTGAAAATAACAGCTGCGAGCCATAGAAATTTTTCATCGCAAGTTTGAGAATCCAATAACCACTAAAATGAAGACTTAACTGTTCATTTTTTTTCTAGAATTAAGTAATCTTTGATATGAGTTTAGTAATACACAAACAATAAACTCCCCTTTAATTCAAACGTTTTCGTCGATTATTACACTGCAATGCGTGGTTGTGTTGTTTTGCTAGTAGTCTCTCCTCGTTTCACAACGAAAGAAGATTATCCAAAACAGATCCATCCGGTTCTACATGAAACATTCGCACGCGTTGCCAGAAACGCTTTCGAAAAAACAGATGGTGAAAACTTTCTCATGGTGAAACTAATCACATCTAACTGAAACAGACGGAATAATTCAGGGAATATCGGTCTCTGTTACTTTTTGTTCGGAAAACATTTGCCATAAAATCCGTTCATCTAAGACTATTTGTGCATATTCATTTTGGTTGCAATTAGATAGTTGGTTTTACAAACTTTCTTTACTCCCTAGTTTACTTCTTGGTCGTTGTGGAACTGACTCGTTTAGTTTAATGAAAATGTTCGTTCCAGACTCAAAAACTGAACAATTTCACTGTAAGAAACCTTAAAACTTAATGGGGGAAATCTGTAATACAGTTTAAACTATCATCACAGTCAAGAAGTACCGGTTTCCTTCTTCCCCTCATTAGTTTGCTGTGACCATATTCGTAAATCCCTGAGATACCCCTAATCCGGCTTCCATCAATGCAGAATTTGATTAGAACGACTGTCAATTAATCAATCAGCTCGTTTATATCACCTATCTGTTTATGGGTAATTTCTCCCGCCTTTCGCTGGCCGAATTTCGAATTTCGCGCCTCTTCACGCAAATTATTCCCTTTATTCGACACTTCTCAATGAAACTTTAGCACAAAGTGAAGTTGTCATTGGGAGCTTTGAAGTTTAATAGTCAGTTCTTCAATAGTAAATATTCTCATAAACATTATTTACTGTATCTAGTAACCTTTCCAGGTTTTTGAATAGGTGAACAAATTCTTAACTGATGTTAAGTTCCTAGATTCTCAGAAAAAGATATTTAAGAAACGTGTTATTTCTCGCACATTTTGCGAGACTCTTTGAGCAATCGTGTGAAAGATTTACGATGCGCGGCTTTTGTTTTATTACCCGAGCAGACGGCTTATTGTTTATTACCTCAAAACAATAAACGCCACCCCCGAGCACGTTTCGTGTTTGTTATAAAGTTCGGTTCAGACTCTTTCAAACGTTTGCAACCTTACATAACCTCAAGAACCATGAAGTTTGAAACATTTATGTTACAAAACACTTGCAAAAAGATTAGCTTGAAGGTTTTGAAAAACGTCTGCCCAAATTATTCCATGAACCTTTACTGTCCAACTTGACTCTCCCCTATTGACTTAATTAGATTGTTTAGTACCTGCTCATATAGTTTATTTTATAGTTGTTTAACTCTCCAAATGTTTTTTCGTCTACTTTTACATGTGTTACTCATATTCCCAACCTATTCTTGTTTTACTGTAGTTCTTCTCTCATATCTGTGTTCCTCTCTAGAAATGCGGTCTCGCGCCCGTTCGCCGCTGTCGCGTGGCGCCGCGAACCCGCGTCTCATCCGCGGTCGAATCGTCTACAAATCAAAGCGGTAAGTACATGAGAAGTCACGTGAAACGTTAAAAGAAAACTTCAGAATCGTGGAGGATTTTGTTTTACGCTAGAATCTAACATGAAGTAAAGGGAGGAAGTAACACGCGGACAAATACTCCTGTATGTTCAATCACTTTTTCGCAAATACATTCTTGAACACGTTCGTGCTATGTATAATTCCTTATTTGATCGGACTATGACTCTGACCTCCTCTCAACCAAGTTGTCTGCCGTCTGCCGATCAACGTTTGAAAAGCGTACGCAAATGCGATGGTACTATCCGATACCGTAACCCAGCGGGTGGTCCTGTTCCCTCTTCGGCTGGTCCCAACTAACGACTTCGTTGCGCCTCTCACTTTCGAACACGACTAGTGACGTAGTAGTTCCTGACAGAATTGAAGTATCTCTCCCTTTGGTATTCCCTCAAACTAGTTCTAGAGCAGAATTTGGTTCAGTCACCTTATTATTTTTCTTAGTCTGTACCTCTCTTATTCATTTTACGTTACCTTTTCAAGAAATTCAGTTAGGTGTTGGATGTTAGGATACTGAATAACTACAGGAAAGCAAGAGGGGTATTGAAACTTCTAACTTTTCGAGAATTGATATCATCAATGTTTCCAAAAGTATGTCGATTCTTCCGTTTTTCTACACCTACTATCCTGTGCAAAGTTTTCCGGTAATAAATTCTCTTTAATAGATCTAGTTGGGTCACAGTATATCTCTAGAAACGAGTGCGCTACTCTCTTTTACTTTTCTTTAACACCATTAAATCTTGTTTATTACCAGCCAAACAAGTCGTAAACTCCCGTTGAAAGGGAAAGATAGATACGAACCAACGCATAGATTTTATCATGAACATATCAATCATCTCCAGTCTTCACACTTTTTGTTAAGAAAAAGGTATTTTATGGTTATAAGAGGAACAAAACTATCCAGTTTCCATTTTAGCGCTTCTTACTCGAAATCCGACACAAATTTGAACAGGAAAAATCAGTTCAAATATTTGTTTCGATAAAAGACGAGTCTCCGAGTTGCAAGCACACCCAGTCACTTTTGGTCAATCGGCCATCTTATAGATTTCAATCATCACCTGCTAGAACTATACCCTTCTCTTTAGAAGACAGAGATTGAGAGAGAGAGAGAGAGAGAGAGAGAGAGAGAGAGTGAGAGAGAGAGAGAGGGAGAGGGGGGGGGAGAGAGAGAGAGAGAGATTTTAGTATCACCTGCGCGTTTTCGTTTTCGCGCCGCGCGTCTAATCCCTTGAATAGGGGATCAGACTCCCCTCGTTATCCCTCCCTCTTTGAACCACCCCCCCCCCCCCAAGATTGAACTCGTTTCTACTCTCAAACCGGCATTCTCTACTTTCTTGCGCACGCTCGACTCAAACAACTTCAACTGTTTCCAAGTTTCATAAAAGTTTTCTAGAAGTTCACACCTATTTCCATTTCTTTAACTTGTTTTCACAATTACTCATGCTCAAAAAACCATTCATAAATCCTCAAGAGACCTATGTACTCATCAACTAAAGTCTTATTATTATTTTCCTTTTTCCAAATAAGTACTTCTTCTTCTCTGTATTGTAGGTTGTTTTACACGTACTGACCTTCAGAGTACATACTGGTGATAAATAAGCTAGTTCATAATTTTTGTTCGCGGGAGGAGACTATAAATTTGCATGCAAAACCTCTACTTTTGACCTCGTTTCACTCGTTTTTCGCCTAATTTGATCCCGCGGTTGCATGTAACATAATCAACCACAGATTGACTACACCACATTCTCACCTAATCTACTCTTCACATTCGTGTTTTTCTTCATTTAATAATGATAACATTATTTTACGGCAACTATTCCAGCCGTATAATTTCACGTATAATTTCTAGTCTTTCCATAATTTATTTTGAACGCTTGGCGTAGTTCGCAAAACTCTGTGGGATTCGCTATTTGCGCAGGGAAGTAGCTTCATCGTCTGGTGTTTCATTCTACAAACCAGTGACTTGTGCATTGTTCTGATATGCAACTTGCATAGATTGGGTAATGTTGAAGATGCGGTTGTTGTGTGGGACATATACGGTGAATTCTGATGACGAACGGTGAGCAACGTGCTGAGAACAAGAAGAGAGTTGAGCTCAAAAAAAGTAGAAGTTTAGCTGAAAATGTCAGAATAAAGAAGGAGAGAGTGAGAGAGTGAGAAAGAGAGAGAGAGAGAGAGAGGGAGAGAGAGAGAGAGAGAGAGAGAGAGAGAGAATACTGCATCATACTTCACAACTTCTTACGTGTACCGAATTACAGTAGGTTCAGATTGAAGAGAAATAAATTGAAAGAGAATGTACAGTGATCTGAGAGAGATATGAAATAGATGAGAACTGAAGTGCGATGAAAATAGGAGAAAAATAGAGAGACTGAGAGAGAGAGAGAAGAAGAAGAAAAAGAGAGATGGAAAAGAGAAGGTAGAGAAGGATGTTAGAGTGATGTAGGCACACCTTCTCGATTTGATTTGTATTTTTTCAGTACACTGAACCGTGTAGATGCACAGCGCTCCCAGGAAAACCTACTCTCCGTCACATACGCAAATCGGAGCTACAGTAACCCTGCCAAAGAGCATCCGTCCTTGAAATCGAGCCGATCGCATGAGAGTCTGTTGAATTTCAGCACAACCTCACATATGATCGATCTAGGTAGGTCAAAGTTTCTGTATACCAAATTGCTCGAAAAAAATGAATTTCTACCCATTTCTATTTTGCATAGAAACAAGAACAAATGATATAACCTTCTTGAAGACTGGAATAAAAAAAACTGGGCGAGTGCGCGGACTCGAACCTTCGACGTTCGACCCGCCGCCGCCCCCACTACCACTCTGCCATGCTCACATTAGTGCATTCAGGAGAAGATGTTCGTCTACATCCCATTCACTCCTCAGTGTTGCCTGTTCCCAACTGTTTCCGAGTCGCCAATACGTATTACGCATGTAGAACTCCCTTGGAAAGAGCGAAGTGGATAGAAAAGTGAGTTTATACTCAATTTATCATCTACTTTTGTCAATTTAAAGCTTCAGGTTCACTTTTTCTGAGACTCCAAATTTATTATAATATTTTACATTCTTGATTTTTGAGTAGCTTCCACCTACCTTCTTTCCTTATTCTTGGGAGGAGGTAATTCATTCTCCCTTCCCATCCATAACCACCAGCCACAACTCATTTAGGTAGTCATTTATCTCCCCCCCCCCTCATTTCCTCACCCGCTCGTCTTTTCAGGGATAGGAGCAGTACGGTTGTTATCCTCTTCCATACTTTCTTGTTTCTCACCACTTTAGGACTAACTACCGCTTACTTATTATGTCTCTATTTCTAATGGAATTATATCTACGTAGTCTAATTCTCTTTCTCCCCCCCCCTCTCTCTCTCTCTCTCTTCCCCCCTCCCTCTCTCTCTCTCTGTGTCTTTATCTCTCTCTCTCTCTACTTCTCTCTTCCCTGTCCTGTCTCTCTCTCCTCTCGCTCATTATAAGTGCTGCACCGTGAGAGTATGTGATGCGTCCTCCATAAGTAGTAGGGTTGTTAATCGAGTTCAAAATTTCGAGTTTTCGAGTTTTCGAGTTTTGGGAACTTTCGAGTTTTCGAGTTTTCGAGTTTTCGAGTTTTGGGAAATTTCGAGTTTTCGAGTTATCGAGTTTTCGAGTTTTGGGAAATTTCGAGTTTTCGAGTTTTCGAGTTTTTGAGTTTTGGGAAATTTCGAGTTTTCGAGTTTTCGAGTTTTTGAGTTTTGGGAAATTTCGAGTTTTCGAGTTTCGAGTTCGACTCAACTCGAAAATTTTCGAGTTTTTTTCGAGTCGAGTCGAGTTTTGAGTGTTTTTGGACCCAAAATAGACATTTTTCGAGTCCGAAATTTTGATTTTCGAGTTTTGGCGTTCAAAATTTCGAGTTTTCGAGTTTTCGAGTTTTCGAGTTTTGGGAAATTTCGAGTTTTCGAGTTTTCGAGTTTTTGAGTTTTGGGAAATTTCGAGTTTTCGAGTTTTCGAGTTGTCGCGTTTTTGGAAAATTTCGAGTTTTCGAGTTTTCGAGTTTTGAGAAATTTCGAGTTTTCGAGTTTCGAGTTCGACTCAACTCGAAAATTTTCGAGTTTTTTCGAGTCGAGTCGAGTTTCGAGTTCGAGTTTAACAACCCTAATAAGTAGACAATGTTGAACCCCAACCCCCCCCCCCCCCCCCCCCCTCGTTTGGCCAATCTCTCTGGATTATTCATTTTCCGAAATGTCCCAAGTAAATTTCATCAAACCCACCCTCCAAACTTTTGACGAAGTAATTTAATGTGGTGTTTCGTAATATTCAAGTGGACATTTTGGTGTAACATTTCCTAAATCAATCTTTAGTAATAATCACAAATACAGAAAAGCAATAGTTTCCTACCTTAGCCGGGACTCGAACCGCCGACCTTCGGAGAGGTATTTGTCTGTGTCTGACCCTACCGCATAGGTGATTATTGATTTCTGACTCCCCCCGCCCTCCCCGTAACCACTGACCACTACAACACAGCAAACATAACTGTTCCCTTATAGACCTCATTTGCATAATAGTTCGAAACTGATCTATTGATTTATTTGCTCTGTTTTTTTTGTTATTCCTTAATCTTTATTACTACCTAATTATTCGCAAATAACGATAGATTTAACAACTGCTTAAAACTTCGAACATTGTCAAAATGAGAGTAAGATGAGAATGAGAAGTGAATAGAAATTAGTACGATAAAAATTATATTTTGAGAAAGCACTTGATGCTCTAGAAAAAAATCGCACAATGACCCGTTTTTCAATAAAGATTGGGTGTATGTAAAAGTACGAATAGTTTTTATCTTTTGTTTGTTTTGGCGCGAATTGATGGGATGGTGCAGGCATTCAAATTTGCGGCATTTGCTCGATAGATAAGATCTCACCGCTATGGGACTTGGTCATTTAAAATGACCTTCAATTCATACATAATCAGGCGCTCTCATGGCACGACACTCTCCTTTCTCTCTCTCTTTTAATCTCTCTTGTTCTCTCATACCCTCCTCTCTCTCTTTCTCTGTTTCCTCTAACTCTCACTCCCTCGCAATTTTCATATCCCTCGACCGGGGCGATACATTGATTTATCCCCACCACATGTGTGGATTTTCTTCATCTGACCGCCGATTTTCGTCACTTGTTCAGTTGTTTTTCGCTTCATCTCTGCGTCTCCAACTAATATCTGTCTATCACTCTGGTTTGTAGGTTTCACAAATCATTTTTCAGCCATGCAGGTTCTATCCCACACAGTATCAATTTTTTGACCTTTCTAAGCAGTTTGTAATTTATTCCATCTCTCGCCATCGTTATTAGTGATTTCACACCTTTCTACCCCTGCCTTCTCATCGCCGGCCTACTTTAAAATGTGTCTTTTTCTCCGCCTTCCGCCTTTCGAGGTCAATTCATCTTTTCATCCAACGAACTATAACGCAAGTTTTGAACTCCAAAAAAATTTCAACCAAAGTAACGCAATCCAGCTTTTCTTCGTTGTGTCGATTATTTCCACTCACTGACGTGATCATCGTCTTTGATGACGTCATCTGTGTCTTGTATGCCCCGAGGCGCCCAATTTGTTTCCAAGAGGGACCGGAAGGCTGAAATTGAATCGCATCCGCTAGTAATAGAATGCCGCGCACTTCATTGCACCAGAGAGTTCTTGCAAATCACCATGTTATTTCTTTCTCTCTCTCTCTCTCTCTCTCTCTCTCTCTCTCTCTCTCTCTCTCTCTCTCTCTCTCTCTCTCTCTCTCTCTCTCTCTCTCTTTATATCCGTCTCTATGTTTCTCTCTCCTCCCCCTCCTACTTCTCCTTCTCTCACCGTATGACTACCTGTCTCTTTCTAACTTATCTCTCTCTCTCTCAATTTCTTCTTTATTCCATCTCTCGCCATCGTTATTAGTGATTTCACACCTTTCTACCCCTGCCTTCTCATCGCCGGCCTACTTTAAAATGTGTCTTTTTCTCCGCCTTCCGCCTTTCGAGGTCAATTCATCTTTTCATCCAACGAACACTCCAACTTACGGCCTAGACGTCAACATCTTTGTTATCATAGTCGTGACCATTAGATATAAACGGTAGCATACTGTGTATCTGAACATAGTTATCACGACAGTTATTCCTTTCGCTAGTGTTTTGGTTAGCGTTTGCGACAAACAGTTTGGGGTGGGTTCGAATCCAGCGAGGTAGATTTTTAATTCGACGCCCACCATATTTTATTTTACATCAACAATACATTACATCTTCTCAAACCCGTTATCTCGTGATCTCTGTTCCCTCTCACCTTCGCATTATCTCTCTCTTTTCTATATTAGCCTGTCAATCTCTCCCTCTCTACTATAAGAGGGTCAAGTGCAATAGTTGCGCACTAGACATTATCTATTGGTATCTCTCGATTGGCGATAGGCTCCGCCCCTTTTTGTTACCTTTTCCGTAACTTTTACTGACGCAAACATGTGATATACAGTTGGGGAGGCAATCGAAAACTGAATCAAGCGTGAGCGATGATTAGTTATACATTTCTTTACTTCCCTTTTACGAAAGAAACGTCATTTGGGTTCATCTCTGCGAAAAGTTTGTCTCACTTTTTTGTCAGAACAATTCTTTCGTACATCAACTCATCAACTCAGAAATCTTACCTTTTCACACTTAGATAGCTTTTCCGCGAACAAAAAAAACGTTGTAAACGTGTATTTTTGCATTTTTTGAATAGAATGGCGTCATTCCCATTTAGAAATAGTTGTTTTGGTAGACCTCTTGGTAAGAAAGTGACAAATGGCAGTGCCTTGTTCGATCGAAGCCAGTTTGTAATGATATCATACATGGAAAACATCATTTCGACATTTCTTTCTATAGTTGTTCAAAATTTTCCATGAGTGAACGCTGAATGCGTAGAACAGTTTCCATTTTTCCTACATCTACCAAAATATCAAGCATAACGTTTCTTTTCTCACAGTCTCCTTTGATATAAATCAGTTTCCAGCTTTCCCACTTTTTAAACTGTACCAGAGATAGTCACGTTTCGTTAACGGCTTTACTATCAACTGTTCATCTTTTTTCCCATAGATGGACCCCCAAAACAACTAAACTAGCCGAAGCTGTTCGCGGCGACTTTCGCTCGCGTCGCGACGTTCATCCGCCGCTTCGCGACGAGTCAACCGGTTGCCCTCTGGCAATTGCGGTCTCCTTTGATGTCGTATAGATGATCGCTCGATTTCGATTATCTTCTTGCCAAATAATCCGTCCGTCATTCGTTTTCGTCCGCGCATGCGGTACACCGTTTCATAGACTACAACCGGATCATTTGACGAATTATCGACTATAAAGGATATATAGATACACGTAAAGTTCTAAACTCCTTAGTTTACCACAAACCAATCGATATGTTATTATACATGATTGTTTTTATTTATCTGTCAGCAAGCGAATTATATTTATGTGTTTGCTACTGCCGCCTAGCCAGCCTCTTGCTGCGGCAAAGTTTCTTCAGTACCAATGCAGTTTTCTCACCTCGCAACGTAGGGAAAGGATTCACCGATATTTTTCGTTCTGACCGCTTACCGTTTGAATCTTTCAATCAGAAGGGAACAACGAGTGACAATCACGGAAAATAATCGCTCCAAGATCTCGTTCATGCTGTTCAGTTAGCGAAATACTAAACTTTGTCGGGTTTTCCTCCGTTTTTCTCTATTCTGAATGCTAGCAGGACCTTTCCACGTCATTTGCAGAAATGGTAGAATAGGGTGTTCTTTACGTGAAAACAAACAGTTCAAAAACTGGGCTGGAGGGGCTTAAAGTAAGATCCCATCGTCGGACCTGTTCTCCACTGTCTAGCCCGCAGCCTGCCAGCCGGTAGCCGAGTAGCCGCCACCCTGCCCGCGTGGTCCCTAATTCTGTTTACCGCGGCGATCATCGTGCCTCTCGCGCGGCCCGAAAGAGCCGCTTAAACATAATTATTCGCCAACCGCCCCCTTATCATGCTCTAATGCTGACCACCAGATAGGTTCCGCATTACGGTAGCACTAGGTTCATATGTGTGAAACACATTTTCTCGTTTTGTTGCAGGAATATTGACTGTACTCACAATTATGGATTAGTGCAATAGCATCTAATAGTGAATTTCTGGAAAGAATCTAAAAAGGTGGTTCATTTCGTTATGTAATAGCAAATACAATATGAATGAAAGAACTCTTCTGAGCTCGTACTAGGCTATTCGTCTTCAAAAGGCATTCTTTCTTCTTTCGCAAACACGAATGTATCTCCTCTCTCTGCACTGTTATTCTTCTTTTCCTACCCATTCCCTTTCTTCCGTTATTTATATGTGTGTGTTCGTGTTAGTCATATTGGCGCGTTACGATTCTAGTCAAATAGGAGGCCAGAGGGCGTAGGCCAGGTAGATTCGTACTATCAGCACGAACCATGTTTCACATTTTTTCATTCCCTTCTCTTCCTAGTGTTTGTCTAAATTTCATTCTCTCATCATGACCTCACTACCACGTACCATGCGTACTTACCTCTCTCTCTCTTTCTCTCTCACTTTCCCTCCCTCTCTCTTTCTCTCTCCCTCTTTCTCACTCTCCCTCTCTCCCTTCTTGTCCCACCTACCTGATATCTCCCAATCTGTTTCTTTTTCATCTTTCTTCGTGTCACTTCAAGGACATCAGCCACCATCTTTGCATGAATCCAACCAATAAACTCATAATCGAAACTTCTTCAATATTGAAATTACACAGCGAAAATACTTGTATTTCATTGTTTAAGACCTCCTCTAAAGGTAAAACTATTTAATACAACGTGTTGTGTTTCCAGAAAATTCCAGATTTATACATTTTCATCCCAAATATTTATCTAAATTTGAGTTTTCAAGCTGTCTTTTTCTGTTTCCAAAACTCAAACCATTGACCCAGTTGTTTCGCCCATTGACCTTACTCTAGCCTGTCCTTCTTTGTCTTTTTTAGTTTCCGTTCTCTTTTTTTTCAAACCAAGTTATGAGTTTTGGGCACTTTACTCAGTGAAGCGTGTATATTTTGGTGGATTGGTTTGGCATAAGATACGTTGTAACCTACAGTATTATTCGACACAAAGATCAATTACATTTTTCATAACATGGAACAATGTAGAACGTTTGAAGTTCTTATCGGTTCCAGTAGGAAAATATATGCGAAACGAGTTGGTTTCGCATTTGGTTCTGTAAAAACTTTGAATTCCCATATCTCTCAAATTTCTTTTTTTTTAAATCTCATACTTCAAAAATCTCATTGAAATCTCATAATTTTAAAAGAGAAACGTTCACCTCTCTCTCATGAAACAAAAAAAAAGCAAACAGTTATAATCGATTCCACTTCCGTTCGTGCATTTTGATGACCATTTGATGGCAAACGGCAGCACCAACCATTTTAATTTACAAAATATAGTATTCGCTTAGATAATTTTTTAATAAAACTCTCTTTAACTGTTTCAACTGTTTCTACAATATATGGTTCAATGTCTGAATCTGTTGTTGTAACCAAATATAAACAAAGAAATAGTATCGGCTACTGTTTTGCTACAAAAATAGCGATCGGGGAGTTATTTATAGCACTAAATATGATCGTAATCACAGAACAAGTCTGGAAACATTTGAACCGAACAAATACATGAGTTCGGACTTTTTTTGCGTTTTGCGTGGAATCTCAGGCATGAATATAGGGGGGGGGGGGGGGGGGGTATTGAATGTTTCACGTGACGTGCACCCATGAAACAACCTTTCGTAACTGGTTCCCGTGCTTCACGTGAACGTGAACCGTTCACCTGAATATGCATATATCCCCATTTAAGCAGATCTCACTCCCTTTGGGTTACCTTGACTTCCCTGTTGTACGTGAAAACTCGACGATTGGTTTTTATACCTCACGTGCTCTCACGTGAAACCTTCTAACGAGTCTCTACAAATGGATCATGTAAACGTGATTCATCCATCGAAGTATACATATATCCCCCATTTGAGCATATCTGAGTCCCTCTGTGTCCCCCACCTGTTGCCCGGACCTCCCTGTTGTTATCCACACCTGGCTGTCCACTCGGGCGCCTCGCGTTTATTCTATAAACCTCGCTCTAACAATACTCCATAAAGTACTGTCACTCTGTCATTAGCAATGAAATTGAAAACGTACCTTCTTAATGTGGTCCGAATAGTCAGAAAAATGAGAGAAACAGGCCTCCTTTTTGTCAATTGGCATTGTCTATTTCGGCGCTGGCATTGTCTATTTTGGTGCAAAATCATGAAGTGCTACCTACGTATTTGAATTGAAAATATGCACCTAATCAAAGATGTTCTTTAAAGATCGAGTTTGCCGTTTACTTGCTTTCAGAAATGAGAATGTTACAAATTTTTCGTCATTGAACTCATCATGCTGGGAGTGAAATGTTTGCCTGTGTTCAATGTTCGAAAAACCTTGACATGAGAAAATTATTGTTGGTTGGCGCTACGCCAACATGTAATTCAGGAAGGTTTTTCGTGTGAGAACCCGAATTAGTACTTGATTTATCGCTAGAGATTTCGTCGACTACCAATTCCATTTTCCTGTCCCTCAAGTATTGTTTTACACTGTAACTTAATTATATTAGAGATTTTAATTGTGTTCGAAACTCTCAGCCCCTCGATGCCTTTAGGCACACTATGACTGATTGGAGTTCAAAACAAGAACTTAGGTTGTCCGATTTTCAGTTTTGTATAGATTTGTATTATTCTTTTTTGAGATTCAGTGCTCTCCGAACTTTGATCAAGAGTGGGTATGTCGACGACAGCACCTAACATTATGAGGTTTATTTTTTCTCTCTTACCGACGTTTGCTTTTTACTTCGATCTTCGAACCTACAATATATACCCACTGCGCTAATCTTTCGAACAAACTTACCACCGCCTACCATGGTTTTTGCGACTTAACCGCCTTCAAGTTGAGCGAAACATTCAGTGGTGCTTTGATCATTCGACGTTCTTTCCATGTATATATTTGCTGCTCTGAAGCCATCGCAACAACAGAAAAGCGGAGCAGCTCGGGTTTCCCGCGACTAGGCAGAGAGTCAACATTTCCACCTTTCATATGTTTTCTACCTCTATTCAGTAAAGCTACGCGGCAACTACAGTACACTTCCCTATCATTCGTTTCGTAATGGCAATTCTCTTTGCTCTACTGAACTTAGCTCAGCTCTGGAACCCTCCTTTTATTGGAAAAACAGTGAACCGCCTCGAGCTGTATCTCTCGAGTTTACGTGTACGTATACTCTGTACTGTAAAAAAGGGTCATAAAAGCGATTTCTACAACCCACCTTTTATTACTTCCCCTTGGGGTCATATCGTCGAACCGTATACAAGCTTGTTTATTCAATTTTGAGTTCAAGTTCCTCACCTGTTGTCCTTTCTCTCACAAATGTTTCACGGGTTAGCTTACCTGTGATCGATTCCAAAAGAGCGGTCATTTCAAACAGACCCACCTGCCCCCCCCCCCTCCCTATTTGCATTGACTGTTGACAACATGACCAGCGGTAGCACAACATTACCTAATTAGCCCTCTTTTGTGCCCGGCAAATAATACACACCAGCCCCCGCGCGACCACTGTGTATTCAGTACCTATCGATCGATTGATATTCATTTGCAACTCTTGTTCATTGTTCTACTTCATCATGATTGTTACATCAGAAACTATCTATTCCACTTTGTACTTCATTTTTGACCCGTGGAGAATCCACCCCATTCTAACATCTCACGATCTTCCTGTTCTATCCCTGATTTGAAGCTTATCAAGAGTTAAAATACTATAACTATAGGAATTTTGTAATAGTATAACTTTTTCAAATATGTATTTCTTTCAGTCTCCGTCGCACGATGAACCCGCGACAAGATCTCCAGCGGAGGCTGGAACACGGTCTACAACTATGGATTCTCGAGGCCAAGGGAATACCCGCCAAACGGAGGTAAGCACTTTCTCTCTTTTTCTCTTTTTCTCTCTCTTTTTCTCTCTCCATTTCCTTCCCGTGTCTTTCTATATTGCTACTATTTTCTGTCCATGCTCTGTTCTCTTGCTTGGCTCTATGGTGTTGTTTAATTTGTTCTCATTTTGTGCTCATCTGACAGTACAAGTACATGTATGTTCACGGCTTTCAGTCTAAACATTTAGTTCGTTTTGCAGGTATTTTTGTGAGATTTGCCTGGACAAGGTGTTGCACGCCAGAACCACTGCCAAACCACGGGTGGACAATGTATTCTGGGGGGAGCACTTCGAGTTCCCGTCAGTTATTTCAAGATTCAAGATTTCAAGATTTATTAAATCACTTCAAATCGTTGCGAAATAGTGTTTCTTGACTACCCTTCAGATGTGATATTTAGAGTGAAGAAAACATGAGTATCGATTTACGCCGACGAAACACGCTAACTAAGTCGATATACATGACATACGTTGTTTTACGCCAACGTAAAGGCCCGCGTAAAAGTGTCCGGAGGTCGTATGCATGAAACATCCCGGGCCGGGTTGGGATGCTATCCCTAGCTATTTCTCGGCCAATTCAGCTCGGGATATAGCATCCCAACCCGGCCCGGGATGTTTCATGCATACGGCTTCTGGTGTCACATCAAATTTAGAGGCTCTCTATAACTTATTCTAGAACAGATTGTTATTGGCATATTTAATACTTTTTTCAAAAAATATGAACCAAATGAACCCTTTATTTACTAATGGTAAATGATTACGTTACTCATTTCATTCCTATTCCGTAATTTGATACTTTTCGTTTTCAGAATGCTTCCCAAATACGATGAATTGTGCGTAAACGTCTACAGAGAGGGTGACCCGAAGAAGAAAAAGGATAGGTCCACACTGATTGGATACGTATTGATTGGTATCGATCAATTGACTAGTCGACATCCGGTGGAGCGGTGGTTAGTAAAAATAATTCACCAAAGATAGATGGAGAGAGATAGAGAGAGAGAGAGAGAGAGAGAGAGAGGGAGAGAGAGAGAGAGAGAGAGAGAGAGCAAAAAGAGAAAGAAGTAAGAGTGGGTTACAGAGATATAGGGAGAAACGTAGAGGGTATATGCAGGTAAGAAACGAAGGATAAACGAAATCGAAGTAAACTAAAAGGTTTGGGAAGAGATATCGAACAACCTAAACAAAACTATGTTCACCCCACGACGCAGAGGACAATCAAATAGCAGCCCATATGTCTTTGAAAGTATCGTTTATTTGATCGAAATTGACGTACGAAGGTCGCCACCCACGCGAACTAGCCCTACAACGGTCCATACTTTATTTTGGTCGGTCACATGACCTGAAACCAAGAAAAATTGCGGAGACCGGTCACAGAAATATTCCTTGTGATTTCGACTCGTATTCCTATGATAGTTATGATAATTAACCCGTGTTCCACTGGTTCTATTCAAACTTATATTTTTCCAATCCTTGTGACCTACCGAGTACGAAAAGAAATCTGCCCCTGTTTATTATCACAGTTCCCTTAACATTTAGTTTCCGGTTGGTTAACCGGGTTAACAGATGGGTTTCACACAAAAATGCCAAGAAATCTTAGGCTCACTGAAAAAGCTATGTCACTGAAGTTCTCTCCACGTAATTAGGGACGACCCTGAAAATCAGGAAGCTTTTTAATGGAACCAGTGTGCGGGTTTCTCTGATTTATGGTTGATTGTTAGTCAAGGACACTACGTTTGCCCGCAAAATAAGCAACTTACCACTCACTTTTGACCGTTCTGCCCTCATTTCGTTCGAGAAGCACTTATAGAAAAGGTCAACTGGGACAACCTCCCTAACTGGGACAACTAGCAGCGTTTCATTCATTGCTCTATCTCTTCATGAAATTAACTAGGTCGGGTAGAAAAATGTCAAGTGGTTTGTTGAATAAGTAGTTCACTATTGGAGTCTGTCTTCCGAAATGCGAAAACAAACTATTTAAAACTTCAATTTTTCTATAGCAGGTTTTCATAGTTTTACACGTAAATGCAATTATACATAAGGTGTGAACATTCGTCTGATGCGTATTGGTTTTGTAGTTATATTACTTTCGCTTTGTTCTCATTTCTCACGTGTTCCAACCAGTTATAGCGATTCGTTCCAGATTCAATGATAGTGAAATGCTTTGATCCATTTGAACAGGATTATGTGCTTTTTAATGGGAAACGTTAACATCGGTTACTCTTCATATTATTCTTCACCATCCACGCCAGTGTTAGAATCGATTTATCAGCCCCGTAATTGCAAAGACGTGAGGGGTAGATCGAAAACTTAGAGACTTAGATATAAATATCTCCTAGGTGACTTTATTTTTCTACAACGCGAAACACTTATTTGCACTCAATGGATCCTCTGCGATAACTTTTTCGAAATTGAAAATTTCCAAATATCCAGATTACTGTAGCCCTAGTTTCATCTGTGTCATTACGTTGAAAAACCGATTTGCTCCCGCCTGTCAAACCCGCGCGCAGCAGCGTTGCTCCGTTTCGAGCATGTCTGCGTCTCTCTCGTCGCCTGCTCTCTTGCCACCGTCTAACCCTGTCTTCCGAATCGTATAAGAAGTGATCTATTTGCTGATTTCCCATAGTCGAAGCCGAATGCTAATATGGTCCCAGGCTCCGCCCACTCTTAGCTGGTCTCTCTCAATTCTGCCCCCTTATTACGACTAATAAACCTAGCAATTCACCGGAACCGCTCCGGTTTTTCTAGCAATTAACTACCGGTTTCGCCCTCAAATTATTGCCATAACAAAACTATTATATGAACACTCTTTGTCATCTCCCACGTTGCAGAAAGCAAACTATTACATTGTAGCTTAGTATAATACGTCTGTTCAACATATTATATCTAAAACGTGACCTAACTATGTCTGATATATTGAAACAACATTTTTATTGTTCTTTTTCGAGTTCTGACTTTCGTAGCTGAGGCCCATTCATTCATTTAGTCTAAGGTCCTACATTGAAATTTTTTTTGTTACGTGAACTCCAGTTACACTCTTTCACGTTCCATTCTCTTCTCATTTTTTTTGCGTTCCATATCCAGAACTTAGAAGACGTCACATTTTATCGGAGCTTCGCTCAGTCCCTCCAGTCGGTATACTCTCTTCTCAACGCACACGGTGTATATAACCCGATCCACTGTGTTTGTAGTTCGATAACTTCGTGGAACCGTGAGCATCGAGATCAAACTACAACAAAAACTTGTTCACCCCTGTAGTGATGGGGCGTCGCGCGGACCGTGCCACCCGCTTCTACACCTCGCCCTCGTTTGCCCTCCCCCTCACCGTCTCATCCGATGCCGCCACCGCCGACTTCGCCAACGATCGACCGAAATTCACGAAAATTCTCACATGGACTGTGAAAATGAGAAAGAACTATCTAAGACTAGCATCTGTGTTTGGCAATTATTGCAGGTGAATGGAGCACAAAATCTTTCTCAATTTTCTGGTGAACACCTAACTTTTGGTTCAGATTCGCTACAGTAGTTCTTCTGAGGTAACGATACGACGACGCGTTTCACACTGACACGTACGTGACAGCATCACGGTTGTGTTTATCGCTTTTTTGAACGATTTTCCAATTTCAAGAGGACCGTGATAGATATGACTTCAACTCTGGTGGTGTTATTTATAATTGTGCAATTGGGGATGTCTGTGCGACCTCAATACGGTGTCATTACGCGCCATTTCGGGCAATTTTCGCGTTTTTCTTCTGGTTTGAGGTCAATCCTAGCTGGGAATGAGCTTTGGGAGAAACGGGGCTCAAAGAATCAGAATATCAAAATCTGAAGCGATTTACGGGGGTTCGTAGCATAGCGGGTAGGAAAATAAATTGAGGGACAAAGAAATAGAGACACGGTACAGCTAGAGCGCATCTGGTAGATAGAGAGAAAAAACTCGAAGCGCAGAAAGAAAAGAAACATGACGAGAAAAGTATACGAGAGAGAAAAAATAAAAAGAGCTAGAGAGATGAAGAAAGAGAGAAAGGGAGACAAATTGAGCGAGAGTGCTAATAATAATTCGAAACCATTTTTCTAGCTGCCTCTTGGTTTAGGTACACGGTGACTACCACCACCGAGAGTGGAAGTCGTATTGCCTCCGCCCTGGGGGGAAAGAACGGCAGCATCGAACAGGCCGCAATCAGAATAAAGGTCCGTTCCTGATAGTTTAAGTTTCTTTGTTCTAAATATGCGTTAGAAAAACAACATTCTCGTTCACTCTATAGAGATTTTAACATTGTGCTACAATATTTTTATGTTTCTCGAGATGTTTCGAATTCATTGTTTTTGTATTGTTTGCCATCGTGGTGACGTAGTATCTCACTTTTCTTTTCTAGCAGTTAGTTGTATTTGCATTCTATAAAAATGAAGTGGTTTCTATTTCAGGCTCGATGGCAGTCAGTCGAAATTCTACCCCTGAGAGCATACGACGATTTGCTGCATTTCCTCACTTACAACTACCTGCCGCTCTGCTCTCAGCTTGAGCCCATACTCTCGGTAAAAGCTAAGGTAGGTCACTTTAATTTCGTTTCTTACATTAAGGATTCAACGGGATATTCGGAAAACTTTCTCCATACGTTCGACTGATTCAAAACATCATGATTCAACTAGGTTTTTTTAGTGTTTTTGAGGTCGACGCATTTTTACTTCTACTGAAATGTATTTTTCTAGGAGGACTTTGCCACCACATTGGTTCGAGTATTGCATCGGCAGAAGTTAGCCAAGGACTTCTTGTGCGATCTGATTATGTCAGAGATCAACTTGTTAGGTACGTTTACTGAGTTTCTTGTGTTTCTCATCTTAAAACTCAGCTCAATAAAACACATTCACAATCTTTTCACCATAAGAAAACCTTACCATAGACATACTTTTCTTTACTTTATTTTCGAGAGGGGATTTTCAACCCAAGTGGAGAAAGTTCATATAACTATTACTTGCAAAATGAGTGAAGAAATGATTATAACAGATATCTAACAAATGAAAATATTTATTTCAGACAATGATCATCTGATGTTCCGCGGTAACTCGCTGGCTACAAAGGCTATGGAGGCCTACATGAAACTAATCGCTGACGACTACTTACAGGTACTGGGTTGTCAAAATTTCGTATATTTCCAAGCTAAACCTCGGTAGAGATTCCGTGTCAAATGGAAAAAAAGTAATAGTGTTGGCCAGTCGATTGTTGCATTTTTACACTTATCCCCAGACGTGTCTTATTTTCATAACGGACTGAATTTGAACAGGAAAAAACATTATATGAGATAGTTCAATTAGTTCAATATGGGCCAGTTCTGTTTGCGAAATAATTGAGTCTTTTCAAGCTCCAAAAACTGTTCAGGACACCCTGGGAGATCTGATTCGCGAGCTTCTGTCGAGTGAGGAGATCTGTGAGGTAGATCCCCTGAAGTTGTCCGGAGTCTCGTCGACTGTGCTAGAAAAGAACCGCAACATGCTGACGAGATGGGTGGAGAAGGCGTGGAGTCGCATTCTTGTCAGGTTCGTATTGCAAAAGTTTGGCAATCATCGTTTCTCTGAAGATGTATGAGCTGAGTCGCAAAACTTTGCGGAGTTGCAACAAAGACGTAGTAGTTTCGTTTCTCGAGAATTTGGTTCAGTTAACATCTCTGTAGAGCTCGCCCCTCAAAAAGAATCACAAGGTATGTTTTGTAGTTCAATTCGACTGTGTGTGTTTTCGGTTAGAGTTTCTGAATAACGGCGTCTTCCGCGAACAAACTACAGAACAGTTTTGGTCAGTTACTATTGTCGTTCATACCCGCAAAACAATCAGTGCGCTTTCTAGAGTTATTTTTTACCACGCAATAAAGTGCATCTCCTTCTGATGTTGTAATTCTTACAGTACAAATGGCCTTCCGGTGGAACTTCGTGAGGTGTTCTGTTCGCTGCGGGACCGATTGGACTGTCAGGGTCGGGGCGGACTGGCCGATACCCTCATCTCATCCTCCATCTTCCTTCGATATCTGTGTCCGGCCATACTCAGTCCCAGTCTGTTCAATCTGGTACGTATATACGCTGCCCGTAGAATGCTGATGATTATACGGTAGATATGAATTAGGAAAACATCTATCATTAAAACTCAAGAGTGTCATGCGAAACCTCTCAGTAAAATACACGAAAACAAGTCTATTATGTTATTTATTTCCAAATATAATTGCATAAACAGTATGAAAGTGTACTAAATAGTTCTAAAAGACAGATGTTCCACTATTTCCAGTGTTCCGAGTACCCCTCAGCAGTTTCCGCTCGAAATCTGACGTTGATCGCCAAGACGCTCCAGAATCTGGCGAATTTCACGAAGTTTGGGGGAAAAGAACACTACATGGAGTTCATGAACAACTTTGTCGAGAGGGAATGGCAACGGATGAAGGATTTCCTGTTCCGGATTTCTACTGGGTGAGTTACATGGCATCAGCATGAGAAACATAACAAACTTGAATTTTTTAAGATAGTTGCACAGAATACGATGCTCCTTTGCTCTTTTTCGTTAATTTCATAGCCCTACAGCTACAGACTTCGAGAAAGCTTAACATTTACGGACCCGCACGAAACTAGTTTACTTGAAAAGGTTTTGTTTTGATTGGATTTGAAAGGTGTCTGCGATTTACTTGAAAAGGCTATATTATAAGAACCTATAGATAATTATTTTATTGTAATCAAATGTTTAATTGTCTTCTTCAGACCATGTGGCCGTCCTCCGACCGAAGTTCGTGTCGATGTGGGACGAGAACTGAGTCTACTAACAACCTACCTCGAAGAATGCTGGTCGGCTGAGGTATAGTCGTAATCTATTATATGTGAACTATTATACGTGATTCAGAATAATTGTTGCGTAATCACTCAAATGTGATTTCAAATCGATCTGAGTCAGCCCATATAATGCGCTTATTTGTTCTTTTTGTTGGACTGAACTTTTTTTCAAACTTTTCACAAGTTATATACCTTTCAAACTCACGTATAGATCAACAAAAACAGTTATATATGTACTTCATGCTTTGCTTTAGTGAAAATTTATGCTGCAGCGTGTTGGGCTTCCAAAAGTATTCATTGATTTCATATCGATTGATTCTCAGGTCCACGAGCGTGCCTCCTCAGACCGTCGTCTGGTCGATTTGCGTGGAATTTTGGGAGATTTACGCGAACATAAGCGCCGGTCCGCGACAAATGTGGGCGGAGCCTCGCCGATGGTACATCAGACTAGCAGTGACTATGAAAATAGTCCACAACAGGGTGTATTGCGGTGAGTTCGAACAAATGTATCGAGCATTCGGAATGGCTCTGGAATGAATTCTCCTGTTACAGCTCTGGGTCAGATCCCGAAAATGATCGGGCGGTCACAGATCAAATTAGGTTCTTGAAATTCCGCCCAGAAATTTGGCTCTACGAACTAATCACAAACCTGGCTCTTTCAGCGACCTCTAGAATGTCGAAAAAAAATTCTTTCGAGATACTCTCATAGGTTTTTTGTTTCGTCTTCCATAGTTGACAGGTTTTAGTTTCATTTCTTTACAGTACCCGGAACGAGAACCTGCCGGCCTACCGTAGTACTCCGCCCACCGGTCAGGCTACCGTTGTTGCCCGGAATAGACCGGCTGCTCACCTACTCACCAACGATGACTATGTGTCCAGTGCTGCACTCACGGTGAGCTAAACACCGTACTAGTCTAAACAATCATAATTGCACGAAAATAGTTCTATAACTAACGTTATAGTTCAGTTCACGCTGCACGATTTGCGCTTTGGAAACTGCAAAGTTATTCAATTCACGCTACTCGTGCAAAAATGATATTTTGAACTGCGAGGTAGTGTTATGAATCACTATGAGTTGGAAAGTAGGTCAGTAGTTTAGAGATAATGAAGTCACTGGTTTCAGGTCTACGGACTGATATCTCATGAATGGTCATTTCATACAAGTTTAAAACTCGAAAAAGTTCATTTATCAATTTTTATGATCTACCCTCCATTCCAGGTGACGCCAACCCGACACTCGGGTCGTATTAGTGACGATATTGGTACGGCGAGTAGCAGAGGGAGCCAGAAAACGAGCAGCAGTGGAGAGGCCAGAGATACAGACAGTGATCCAGATGTGAGGAATCAAAATTTTGGGAGAGCGAACAGAAATAACATATGGGATAAACCAATCCTATTGTCGGGTCATATATGTTCGGTTTTTTTTATTAAGATCAAAAATTAGAATGTATGTAATGAAGTAAGTCTGTATAAACTGCTTAATTAATGAATAAAATGGAAAGAGAGAGAGAAGGAGAGAGAGAGGAAAGCCTCCAAAAAGTAACCGAATATGCTGTGCTTCAATTTCAGATCCGCTCGGAGCGTACGCGTGCGCGTAAGGCGAAGCGTCGACTGGAGGGTTCTGATTCCGGCAGCCAACCCCCCTCCTCCGGATACCACAGCAATAACCATAGCAGGTGAGACATTCTACCGATGTTCCCTTGCAAAACTCTTTTTAATTGAGTGTAAAGGCAAATAATAGGAAGTACATCGAATTACTTTCAAATGTATCATGCCTGATATTAATAACAATCGAGAAATTTCAAAATTTGGAACATTAGAAACAAAAACCAGTGATCATTATAGTTTTGGAGGTTTTTTATACGCAATTGAACACATATAATATGGAAAAGGCAAAATGAAGTATCGCAAGCTCCCGGTCTCACTTCAATCAATAATTGGCAATGTTCCAGCTACAGTAACTCATCGTCATCCTCTCCCATCGACCGCCTGGCTGCCATCTCAATAACCAACCCGGCCTTTGAGACGTCTACCGTACTGCCGGATATTCAACCCGGACCATCCGGTTACAACACCGGTTACGGTAGCCAGACGTCTGGCTACAGTAGTCCCCCGTATCGGGCCAACAGTCCGCCCGCCTACGATCCTGATATGAGATACGGATATCAGTCGGTTAGTAAACTTTCTATTTATTTACATGTGAGATACATGATGGAAACTGGAAAATAGAGAATGATAACACTTGCGCAAGACTTGTGGTTATCAGCGTGAACCCTTGAAAGCAATTCTGCTGTAAAAACATGACCAATTGAATGAAAAAATAACTTTATGTGTTATTCTTACAGATGTACGCCACGCCGCCAGACTGTGACATTTCCCCACGTAGCAGTAACGGGAAATCGAATTTACCGAGGTTAGTCCACCGTCACGATATTTCAACCATGATTTTAAGTTTACTTTTATTGGGAGCTATCATAAAGATTACCAGACTGAGTGGAATGAGACCATATGTCCTTTTTCAACCCCTCATCTCTTTTCAGGACCAATCCGCGTGCCTCTCGAAGCTCCGCCCTCCTCCGTCCTACTGTAATCGACGTGATGCCTGAGGATTGGGAGAAGTCAGTTTTCAGTAACCACAAGTAGTTTTAGAGAGAGGAAGCATTTCCCATGAGTAAAATTTGCTCGGCCGCGATAAATTTGCCGCCGAGTCAATTTCGACTTTTTAGTGAGCGCGCAATAATTTTGTTGGTTGATTTTCTAGGAGAGATTTAACTGAAGCGGACAGACACCGCTTTTCTGTCTGAGGCAAACCTCGTAATTCGTGTTGCGTCTTATCAGAGCAAAATTGTATTGTGGCTTTTTTCCTCTTCAACTGATTTCGTTGTTTCCAGAAATTCCTCCTCATCCCGCGAAGCATCGTGGAACACCCCCAGTTACGACAAAATTGGATCTGAACAGGTGAGAGATACCTTCTCTATTCTGACGGGTTTAATAGTAGAAAACTTACATTTCTCTTATCAAGCAACACCTTTACTATTTTTTTTCAAATATATTAATTTTTCGTACAGAAGAAAAAACTGTTTGATTCGACAGATTAAAAACTAGTTTTTTCTCATAACAAATCGGTAAAATCTTGAACTAGTTCGCATTTTCACACTTTGTTTGAATTTGGTGGTTTTCAGGAGAAAATAATCGAAGAGCAGCGTCGCGAAATAGAGAGGCTGATCCGAGAGAATGCCGAACTGAAGAGGCATATGGTGGATGTTAGCAAAATTACCACCAAAGAAAAGGTAGGCGGAACTAAATTTTGAGCAAATCAATAACCATGTTTTTTATGCAATTCATGGTTATTTTTCACATTATGCGGGTTATCGGTCCCATTTGGAGGCCAACTCTGTCCAAGATCTGTACTAAAACCCAAATTTCTGATTCACTCAAGTTTTGGATATTATTATATTGCTAGTAAGTATTAATTTTATATTTTCTTATCAAACTTTTTACAGCGCTCCCTGAGTGGTCAATCGGAAGACAGCTATGACTCGTTGAGTTCACTGGATCGCCCCCGCAAAACTCTCGCCCCGTGCTAGACCCGAACCCGCGTCTTAATCCCCGTAATCTACCTTCAACTATTGGGTATCAACTAATGTGATATATGCTAATTCACGTACTTATAATAAGAGCTTTCCTTACTCAAGGTGACTACAAATTGTGTGTATATTTGTTTCTTTGTTACATTTATAATTTTTGAATACTTATATGTTTGCATAATATTGACTAAAAACGCTACGAAATGCTTTACTGCTCGACATAATTTATTAATTGAAAAATAAAAATGTTTATTCAGTGTCGCATTGAATACAAAAATGAAGAGAACAATATTTAATATGAAACAATCTTTTCTGTCGAAAACGGTTTCGTAAACTGGTGGAATGGTTTAATTTTCTGTGTGAAGTCATACTCTCATACTGAATAGAAGATCGTCTGTTTGGACGATTTTTGGGATGGTCGTCTCGAAGGGTCGTGGGAAAGTGAAAAGGTCACGAAATTGGTTGTTTCTTACGAGTCGTCCAAACCGAATGTATGGCAAGTAACCATGAAAAGGACTCGACAGTAAAGTCGTAGGGTTCAAACTACAAACACAGAAAAATGGCACCGCATACCGATTTAGCCAGCGCTCTCGAGAGCCACTCCAACAGATGTTATGCTGATACCACCAAAACTCACTGACATTCCCACTGAGAATTTGACAGCATGGTATTGAATTTTAAGGTGGCTTTTCACCATGTTGAAGTTCTTCAATAACCCATACATTTCTGTTAGCGGTTATTCCTCTTTATTAAAGAAAAGAGGCGGAAAAATTAAATTTATATGTTTTGGAACGGAAATGCATTCTAAAAAGTATGCCAAATCACACCTATTGTAAGTCTGTATAAACTGCTTAATTAATGAATAAAATGGAAAGAGAGAGAGAAGGAGAGAGAGAGGGAAGCCTCCAAAAAGTAACCGAATATGCTGTGCTTCAATTTGAGATCCGCTCGGAGCGTACGCGTGCGCGTAAGGCGAAGCGTCGACTGGAGGGTTCTGATTCCGGCAGCCAACCCCCCTCCTCCGGATACCACAGCAATAACCATAGCAGGTGAGACATTCTACCGATGTTCCCTTGCAAAACTCTTTTTAATTGAGTGTAAAGGCAAATAATAGGAAGTACATCGAATTACTTTCAAATGTATCATGCCTGATATTAATAACAATCGAGAAATTTCAAAATTTGGAACATTAGAAACAAAAACCAGTGATCATTATAGTTTTGGAGGTTTTTTATACGCAATTGAACACATATAATATGGAAAAGGCAAAATGAAGTATCGCAAGCTCCCGGTCTCACTTCAATCAATAATTGGCAATGTTCCAGCTACAGTAACTCATCGTCATCCTCTCCCATCGACCGCCTGGCTGCCATCTCAATAACCAACCCGGCCTTTGAGACGTCTACCGTACTGCCGGATATTCAACCCGGACCATCCGGTTACAACACCGGTTACGGTAGCCAGACGTCTGGCTACAGTAGTCCCCCGTATCGGGCCAACAGTCCGCCCGCCTACGATCCTGATATGAGATACGGATATCAGTCGGTTAGTAAACTTTCTATTTATTTACATGTGAGATACATGATGGAAACTGGAAAATAGAGAATGATAACACTTGCGCAAGACTTGTGGTTATCAGCGTGAACCCTTGAAAGCAATTCTGCTGTAAAAACATGACCAATTGAATGAAAAAATAACTTTATGTGTTATTCTTACAGATGTACGCCACGCCGCCAGACTGTGACATTTCCCCACGTAGCAGTAACGGGAAATCGAATTTACCGAGGTTAGTCCACCGTCACGATATTTCAACCATGATTTTAAGTTTACTTTTATTGGGAGCTATCATAAAGATTACCAGACTGAGTGGAATGAGACCATATGTCCTTTTTCAACCCCTCATCTCTTTTCAGGACCAATCCGCGTGCCTCTCGAAGCTCCGCCCTCCTCCGTCCTACTGTAATCGACGTGATGCCTGAGGATTGGGAGAAGTCAGTTTTCAGTAACCACAAGTAGTTTTAGAGAGAGGAAGCATTTCCCATGAGTAAAATTTGCTCGGCCGCGATAAATTTGCCGCCGAGTCAATTTCGACTTTTTAGTGAGCGCGCAATAATTTTGTTGGTTGATTTTCTAGGAGAGATTTAACTGAAGCGGACAGACACCGCTTTTCTGTCTGAGGCAAACCTCGTAATTCGTGTTGCGTCTTATCAGAGCAAAATTGTATTGTGGCTTTTTTCCTCTTCAACTGATTTCGTTGTTTCCAGAAATTCCTCCTCATCCCGCGAAGCATCGTGGAACACCCCCAGTTACGACAAAATTGGATCTGAACAGGTGAGAGATACCTTCTCTATTCTGACGGGTTTAATAGTAGAAAACTTACATTTCTCTTATCAAGCAACACCTTTACTATTTTTTTTCAAATATATTAATTTTTCGTACAGAAGAAAAAACTGTTTGATTCGACAGATTAAAAACTAGTTTTTTCTCATAACAAATCGGTAAAATCTTGAACTAGTTCGCATTTTCACACTTTGTTTGAATTTGGTGGTTTTCAGGAGAAAATAATCGAAGAGCAGCGTCGCGAAATAGAGAGGCTGATCCGAGAGAATGCCGAACTGAAGAGGCATATGGTGGATGTTAGCAAAATTACCACCAAAGAAAAGGTAGGCGGAACTAAATTTTGAGCAAATCAATAACCATGTTTTTTATGCAATTCATGGTTATGTTTCACATTATGCGGGTTATCGGTCCCATTTGGAGGCCAACTCTGTCCAAGATCTGTACTAAAACCCAAATTTCTGATTCACTCAAGTTTTGGATATTATTATATTGCTAGTAAGTATTAATTTTATATTTTCTTATCAAACTTTTTACAGCGCTCCCTGAGTGGTCAATCGGAAGACAGCTATGACTCGTTGAGTTCACTGGATCGCCCCCGCAAAACTCTCGCCCCGTGCTAGACCCGAACCCGCGTCTTAATCCCCGTAATCTACCTTCAACTATTGGGTATCAACTAATGTGATATATGCTAATTCACGTACTTATAATAAGAGCTTTCCTTACTCAAGGTGACTACAAATTGTGTGTATATTTGTTTCTTTGTTACATTTATAATTTTTGAATACTTATATGTTTGCATAATATTGACTAAAAACGCTACGAAATGCTTTACTGCTCGACATAATTTATTAATTGAAAAATAAAAATGTTTATTCAGTGTCGCATTGAATACAAAAATGAAGAGAACAATATTTAATATGAAACAATCTTTTCTGTCGAAAACGGTTTCGTAAACTGGTGGAATGGTTTAATTTTCTGTGTGAAGTCATACTCTCATACTGAATAGAAGATCGTCTGTTTGGACGATTTTTGGGATGGTCGTCTCGAAGGGTCGTGGGGGAAGTGAAAAGGTCACGAAATTGGTTGTTTCTTACGAGTCGTCCAAACCGAATGTATGGCAAGTAACCATGAAAAGGACTCGACAGTAAAGTCGTAGGGTTCAAACTACAAACACAGAAAAATGGCACCGCATACCGATTTAGCCAGCGCTCTCGAGAGCCACTCCAACAGATGTTATGCTGATACCACCAAAACTCACTGACATTCCCACTGAGAATTTGACAGCATGGTATTGAATTTTAAGGTGGCTTTTCACCATGTTGAAGTTCTTCAATAACCCATACATTTCTGTTAGCGGTTATTCCTCTTTATTAAAGAAAAGAGGCGGAAAAATTAAATTTATATGTTTTGGAACGGAAATGCATTCTAAAAAGTATGCCAAATCACACCTATTTATCACGAAGAGACCTTCAAATA
Organism: Litoditis marina; assembly: GCA_964036275.1. Lineage (NCBI taxonomy): Eukaryota > Metazoa > Nematoda > Chromadorea > Rhabditida > Rhabditidae > Litoditis > Litoditis marina. The sequence continues at coordinate 1,831,953 of OZ038434.1, read as the reverse complement.
ATTTCGAGTTTTGGTCGATTTTCAGCTCTTTGAATTTGACCCTGCCTCGACCCATGTTTTTTTTTCTTAAAGAAGGACGATTAAGTGGTCCAATCGCAACGCTGCAGTCCTTTAATCTGCAATACATTTTTCAATTGTAGTTTAAAGGACCGTTGACACGGGATTGGTCCACATAATCGTCCTATTAAGGTGCTTTCCACTCCCCTTTCATTTTCGGGTTCTTACACTGTAAATGCGTATCATTTCTCTTCTCTTCTTCTCTTTTCGTTCACTTTCTTCTTGAAACTGCCGAGAGATGAACTATAAAAAGAAAAAGTAGAAAGAGTTATGGCGATTCGAAAACAAAGAAAGGACTGTAAGAAAATAGCCAGCTTTTCAGTTTATTTCATTGTTTTTTGTTGAGAGTTGAAATTATTATTATTATTATTATTTATTCCTACATATACAACACATATAAGAAGAAGAAATGAATTCAACATATCAAACTGGTGAGGTTAACGATAAAAAAATAATGTGAATATGAGGTTGACGCAATTGTAAGTATTTCGAGAACACGAAGCTGTGACTTCCGCTGTTTTTTCTGAATATAACTGAATAGTTCATCTACAAAAACCACTGAAGAAAATCGAGAAGAAAAATGTTAGTTTGGCATGTGTGCTATTTGCTTGCCCAGGTGAAATCGTGAGCATGTCATGGTCCTTTCTGTCCGAGTATAAGGTCCGCTTATTCCAAATGAAGCCTATACGATGTACATGACCCCAACTCGCTAACTTTATAGTTTGATCCCGTTGGTTTTCGCTCAAAATGTGTAAGTTATGGCATGTATCGAGTTCAAATCACATTTCAACCACACACTATATGTGTTTGTTTCATGTGGTTGCAAGAGAGTGGGTGTACTTTTCCGTTTCACACGTTTCTCGGGGAGAAAATGAAAAATGAACAGTTCTTGTACCGGTTTAATCGCGTGTCGCCATACGGCCATCATTACACTTTGGCGCCCAAAATCGTTCCGCGCCAACCTTTTTCCGCTTTTTCAAGAATTAATGAACTGACCAAAATGTATTCGTAGGAGTACTGCAGAATTTTCATTGTCTAGTACTACTACCGACATTATAAATGAATAGTCCGAGCACCTCTTCTATAACGTATGTGACTCCCGTAAACGTTGAAGACGTAAACCTGAAGCAAAACACTCCAAACCATTAGGAGCTACGTAACGACCTAACTGTCTTTCAATGACTGTTTTCAGCAGTCAAGGAGAAAAAATCTTATATGAGACTAACTTTTGGTGACTCCTCTCTACCAATTTGCTTGCTGTTGGTATGTCCTCTAACCTCTACTTTTGTCATTCTACGGTAGATTGTTTCAAACGTTCATTCAGTTGTATTTTCGATGTTTTTCTAACCCAACCATTCACACCTAACTGGGTTGATGTTTTCTAAGTGTCTGCCGTTCACTAAGTGATAATAAACACTCATGACAGCTGTGCAAAAGGTTGAGCTTACGCGCTACAGAAATCAAATTAAACATTTCTACTTCCAGTACTATCTTTTCTTGTTTCTGTATTTGGTTCTTAACTTATTTTGGGCTCAAACTAGTTCACGGTTCACTGTTCATATAGTTTCGTGTTTGGACAACCTAATTTGCATAATCGGGAAGAACGAGACCACAAAAACCACTGACGCTCCAGTCCCGTGGTCTAACTGATTTTGATGTACTATTTCCGTTTCGAACCCTCTTTTGGACTATTCATTAGTGTTTTGTTTCTGATAACGATTATCCTAATTGAGTTGTGAATATCGTACACTTTTCGGTTTTATTATGTATGAAAGAGCAAATTTGACTGAAGGAAACATGATTCAAATAACTTAACTGTAGCTGCCTGTGACACCCTCATTTACCATATGCTCAATATATTTATAATGTTCGCTTAGCGGAATATGCAATAATAAAGTATCACTGTCAGTTGGTGCTTGACTCAACATCAACAGGAAAATAATTATTCACTGCCGGTCCATTGTAATTGCTCTTTCTTGAGGGCTTGGGACATGACAGGATTACAAGTCATCGGGCTCATGACATTCAGGGTTCGCTCTTTTCAAAACAAACGTCGCTCTATCCCGCTGTGTTTGTAGTTTGATCCCATTGCTTTTCGGTCGAACAAAGTCAATACTAGCGTGTATCGAGATCAAACTATAACACTGATGTAGTTGTGGTAACATGGTCATCCCCTATACATACCTGGAGTAAATATAAGGTCATGTGAAACGTGACAGAAATTGTGAACTTTACCATACCGCGTTTTGGATTTCTGATGTGTTTACATTTTGTGCGTGACTATATCAACTTCTATGCAGAAACCTATCGTCAACGTAGTTCACATTGTAGTTTTACCACTGAGTTAGTAAAATAGAAACCGTATCCATACACTATAAATTGTGAAAATTCCGTTCCGTTTTAACATTTTGGGCTGCGATTCATGTGCTCGACACTTGATCGCAAGCATTGAATACTGATGGCCAACCTATAACTGACGGTCGGCCCGAGCTACAGAAACATTGATAATTATACTGTTAGTCAATTACACAGTTACGTGAAACATGTAAAACACAGCAGAACTCAGAAACGTGCAATGACATTGTGCACGATGCGTCAATAGAATCCTAACTTTACGTGACTATTCAATTTACTTCTAGTATAAAGAAATCATGCAAGATTCCTAACTATCTGTTTCTCAGAGACGGAAAAACGTGCCTAACTTTGCTTTTTAGGGTAGATTGATGTTCCGAACAAACTGTGTTTAATCATCCTTTAGAAAAGCTGCGATTCATTTTGACATTGTTCTTCCCAAAAAGGATTGATTGTTGCTCATCATAGGCGTGTTTCTCATACACAGTCGATATTATGATTGTATAAATTATAGCTGTACATTTGTTTCTTTTCAAAATGCATAAAGTACTGCCAAGATTGCATGAATCAGTTCATCAAGTATATAATCTTAGAGAAGTAAATCGTCGCTCGAAGACCATATTTGGAATTTCGTTTATTTGGTTGACTGTGAATGAAGATTATAGAAACGACGAATTGACTGTTCGACAGACGTTATAATGTGGGGGTCTACAATCGAAATTTCTGGTGGTGTTAGTGAGTAACGAGAACTATTGACTGCGGACAAGTTGTTATGCTCATATTTTCATACCATCTGATGAACAGTTTTATTGAACTAAAATCTAGTAAATGAGCAAGAACTCAACTTCCCCCCGGTCTTCTATATCCTTTTGATGATTACGAAAGAAGATAAAACCTGCTAGGACATTTATTTAAATCCTCCTTCGATCTATTCTCATACATCAAAAAAATATATAGTTCGCATATTTCCCAACTGGACTTGGGCAGCTTGCCACTGAAATTTCAAGGCAGTTTTTGAACTTGTTAAAATACTTCAAAACAATAGAAATTCATGTGAAGGGTTCTACCCCTTAGTTATAATTCGTATTCAGAAAAACATTCAGTAAAATATATGTTTTCTCTGAATAACACAGTCTTCCAAAGTTTTTGGCGGGCTGCCAACGAGTCCAGTTGGGAAATGTGAGTGTTATAACTTATTGTTTGTTTTCACACAACACGGGTTCTATTTTTGAGATCGTTGTTACTACAAGTTTACTGTCTCCAATGACGTGTTTCCAATAAACACTTCAAAGATTGTGAACTCGAATAACTGGGATGTTTTCGTGTTTACCCCATGTCTGCCATATAAAGTTTTGTCTCGGCTCGTTATAAACTGCAGTATTAGATTATAACTGTAAGATATACAACATAATCAAAGATTTTTTTTATCCATTCAATTTATTCAATAGCATTATATCTAGCTTTAATTTTCTTTCTTTATTGCGACAATTCCAGTGTTTTACATTTGTCATGTCACATCAAGTCGACTGACTAACATGCCAATTAGTCCAAAACGACCAAAACGAATGACGAACTAACACTGTTTCCCTAATTAATTTAGTAATGTCACGGTTTTATGGTTATAAGCAAATTGTTAAAAAAACACATATCTTGCTACAACTTCACCATCTTCGGCTTTACCATATTTTCAACTTTATTATCTTTACCAACATTAGTAGTCTTCGAGTATCTCGTAGAGAATCTCAACAAATACCTCGCGGTGAAGTTGTAGATAATATTGGTTTTGGAAGTTATTCACAAGCTATGTCACTTGCTCCCGCAAGATAGATTCCGTGAGATATTGCAGGTTTCGAGAAGATCCTTTAAAGGTATGTTGCAACCACAATTCTCGTCTGCCCCTTCCCGCAAACTCGTTCAATCCAAAACACAGTCTTTTCACCCGAATTGACGTCATCCATGACTAAACAAAGAGTTTCATTATTGGCGATCGCTTACCTAAATTTCCCGAGAACCTAAATTTCGACAGATTACTGTAAGATGGTAGTTGAGACGCGTGAGAACAAAATGAAAATGTAAGAACTGTATACCACACTCAGTGAAGCGTGTACTCGTGTATTATTACTTCGTTCAATAAGTTTCCGAAGTCAGTGGGTATCTCATTTCCCTGTGCTCAGTTCTCTCTTCTCCTTGCTCTCTCCGTCTTACAGACTAACCACTGTAGTCCTTTTGTTGTGTAATGTAGCGTCAATATTGTTATTAATCACTCCCGAAAACCAAAATAATCCGGCTAGTGAGCTTAAGAACTGTCAGTTCATAAGTAGCAAGCGAGCGGGTTTGAATCACTAAATATTGTTCGAGTCTTTTCTCGCGAATAATTCCTGTAGAAAAGACATCTTTGAGTCTCGAGCTTGAAACACTGTAAACCTTTTCTTTCCAGATGATACCAATATTGTACAAAAACGAATGAGAAAGCTCTCGACAAAGTTGAGATTCAAACTGTTATTGAATGAGGTTGCTTGTCTTCACCTTCCCCACTCGATATATAGCTCTAACTGTTTTACTTCATTTCAACAGTGTGCAATGACCAGGGTTACTGTACTGTAGAAACAAGTGGAGTAGCTGGTGTCATCTACTGTTTTAGCTTACTGTTTCTTCGCGTAGAAACATGTATTTATCTGCCCATAACCTAACCTCAATTACCATTTCTCATTTATTCGTGTCAAGGCATCACGATGTCTTTGTTTCCGTTCCCAGTCAGATGGCGCAAATTCCTAGGTGACAGTTCGAGATCACCTCAGAATATATTATTGATATCAAGACAATTCGGAAAATATTTTTAGTTCTCCAGCTTTCAACTTCCTGGGAAATAGCGAAAACTATAATATATTTTTCCATGTAATAGAATTCACGTTTTGACATGTCCGCTCCAACTTTCTGTTATGTGTTGAATGTAACTCAAGTTCTTCTTAAAATGTCCAACCGTATTTTTTCAGTTTCTGAATGAGTCTCCACCAAGTCTGGGCGGTTCCGGTATTAACATTCGTCTTCAGTCTCGCCGCATTCCTTTTATCGTGGGTTTTTGAGATGTTTTACTTGTTGAGTTCAAAAAGGGTCTCCCATGGATATTTTCTGAAAAAGTATAGAAGCAGATAACCAGGAATAATCTGGATCACGTCCAACGTATGGCACGATGTTTGAGTGCTGTTGTGTTCATTTCAACTACGACATTGAAACAAACCACCAACACAATGTGATAACTTCAAGCATTCCGGGCAGACTCTAATTTTTTCCAGATACTTCATCGCACTGTCGCAGAATCATGTCAACGCGTTCTGGCCCTATATTAGGTACGTTTGCAAAAATACTAGTTTTCGATCTTCTGTAGTATTACGTACCTGTCTGTCCCATTCATTACGTATAATACTTCTATTAAGATGATTGTTTCTGATTTGAACGTTACTTTCAGTGATAGCGGCACTATGGCGCCAGAGAGCTGCTACTTCGCTCAACTTCTTAACCTATCAGCTTTATTCCGTGAGTTCCCATGAGTAAAAGAGTTCATGAAATGTCTGACAAGTTTCACTCGTTTTATATTCTGTAGTATGTAGTCTGTAGTATGCATTCTGTACAAATATTATGCAGATGTAGTCTGAATTTTCGAACAAGTATATTCACACGTTGAGGAGTATCTATTTTTCCAGTGGCCATTTCTGTTTATTTGCGTCATCGTCAGATAATCGAGTTCTACTGGCATCACTGTGGACAGGTAGGGGGGCCGAGTCTGAGCTGTAGTTTGAGCGACATACACACAGGAAAACAATGACAACGAACATAGAGGGTCAAACTACAATTACAGCGGGTCTGATCGAAATACATCAGATGAGCCTGCTCTTTCCATGAGCTTTCTCCCAGTGACCCTTTCATGACGAGTAGTTTAAACTGTAGTTTTTGCTTCTACCAGTATAGGTCTTCAATGAACACGGAGAATATGCATCAGTAAACGAGATAAACTAGTTTGGCACGACACATTCACTTTTCCAATTTTGTTAAGCCACAATCACACTTGATTATTGCACAGCTCTACAGAGGTGTGGAATACTTTCGAAAACATGTTTCAGAAGGGTGGCTGGCGTCAAATAAGTACGACATTTCTCTGGGTTGGCTACACGAGTGCCTTCGGAATTAGTCTCGTGGCGAATTTTCAGGTAAATACGTGGCAAAACACGAAATTCAAATGATTACGGTCTGCAAAAGTTCAATTAGACAGTATGAAAATAACCTTGTGACAACCACCACTGTGTTCAACAGTCGTGCACATCAAAGCTTGTCAAAATGACCACATAGCGTGGGTGCCGGTATGTTCACATATACGAATGTTTATGTATCGTTACAGTTTTTTTTCTTTCCCGCTGACACTCATACAGTATGACTATCAGACTTCCAGTCATTTTTAATCATGTGCTGCCTATCGCGATGAGTGTCAGAAACAAATTTCAACAAATACTGTAGGAGTCTCAGTAGGAATGGTGTGATCGCCACCACGTAAACACATTCATAGGAAATCGGGGATTGATGAAAAATTACTGGACGTTCAGTAAACGACTTCTACAGGAACTTTTCAGGATTCATTCAGGGATGGAACAACGAATAGATCTCTGGAAAAACTCCCGAATATTAATTGTGTACTAGACTACTAATACTAAAACTAAATTTTCTAGGAAAACATGCCTGGTCGATGTGTCTTCTTCTTTCAGTAAAAACATATTTGAATGCGAAACTGCAGAACTCTTTTCACTTCCAGGAATCAAATGTGATAATTGTTCATTATTGCGGAGCCTTCCTAGCATTCACTGCAGGATTACTGTATCTATGGGCACAAACATGGTTTAGGTACGTTTTAAAGGTCAGAACGTTCGACGTGAAATAAACGTCGAACATAACGTAAAATAAACGTGAAATATATTAGATTATTTCGTGGTGTTAGAAAATCTGTAATTCATAGTTGCATGCGAACATATAGCACGAAGCATACAGTAATCTGAATTCAATTTGAAGTCATGTTATTGTAAGATGGATTTCTCTAATAATTGTATTTGTGGTTATAAAACTCTGATAACTTTTCAGACGCTTTATATTTTCATGAAAAGCTTAATTGACAATTACAATTATGAAATCTTGGTGTATTCTCTGATCAATCGATGAATTTTGATTTCAGCTACATGATGAATCCTCGTCTCAGCTCCATTTTCGTAGCTCATGTCCGTCTGGCTCTGAGCATTTTGGCCACATTTTTCTATGGAATGAGTAAGTTTGTCCACTCTGGGGTGAATAGAGTTTTCGTGTTCTACTACAAAGTAAGGCAATCATAACAACTTCCGAAATTCGAGCACACATGTATTCACCAATCCTCGAGAAGCTCAGAGACCTTCCGCGGAACAGTAGAGCACAAAAATAATGTGCTGGTTCAAAGGCACGGTTTCGGCCACTGGTATATTTTACTATCACCCGTTTCACGCGATCATGCACTCAAATCTACCGTAACATCAGTCTATCGCATAGTTCTCTTCTGTTTCTAGCCATCACTTTCGCATTGGAGGCACGGAAGCATCGTCGCACCAATGTAACAATGCCATATGTTTGGGACGTTAATGACGAAGTAAGGTTAAATCTCGCCATGTTTCACATCAAAAACATGAATAAATGCTTACTTCTCCCCTCGATAGTAGAGCATTCAATCTTATGAGTGTAGTTTTGGATCTGAAACTAATTTACCCTTTAGTTTCATGGAACGTTTATTCTCGCTTTTGTAGCTGATCAGAAGCATGTAGACTGTCGTTTTCGCCACCCTTGTTGAAAGACCGAAACTTTCGGCAGACAGGCAGTTTTTCTATCGCGGGAGAAGTCCTTACAACCTCATGAGAAGGTCCGTTACAGTTCTCATGAGAAAGTCATGAAAATGCCGTACACTCATGCTTTTATGTTTCAGTACTACCTGGAGCATACTGTAGCTACAATCTCTGAGTGGGCGCTGGCGATCTGTTTTCAAATCTACATCCTTTCTTTCGCGCTGGAGTTGCGAAACGCACGATGTCATGCTCCAAAGTTACGACTTCAACCAGCCGCAGGAGCTGTCTCGGACTCATCGGCAATAAGCACCAGCTCATCGTGTACATAAAGTTATCGTTATCATTTGTTTTCACCTGAATATATGTTAATAAACTATTTACAACATTGCGCCTGGTTGGAAAAGTCCTTTTATTGCACCTCACGTGAACATCTGAAATTTCGTTTTTCTTCATTTACGCGCTTGAAACATGAAACTAGAGAGTTGAGGTACCTAAAAACATAGCAGGAATCTCATCATGTACACATTCATCGCTATCATTTGTTTTCCCATAGCCGAAAACTATTTTTCTTCAAGCTTCATCTAGGATGGGACATGAACGTTCCAACTCTAAAACAGGCCTTATACAAACAAAATGTTGTCAGAATAACAGAAGATAAGTTGATAAATGACGATACATTGACGCGGCTCTCCAGAGCTCTTGCAGGCACCAAATTCGATACAAAAAACGAAGTTCACACATTACAAAGTAAGACACCGTAGTTGCTTGTTCGGGCGTGGCGTGGAAAAGCCAGGTCGAATTGCGACTTTCATTTTCGTTCCCGCGCGCATGTAGTTTTTTATTTAAATTAATAATTTTTAATAAAACTATATTTCGCTTTCGCTAGTCATCTAGACGTCCATGAAACAGTTATGTTTTACTGAATTCCATTGTTGCTCAATATAATCCACGGCGTTGCTTGTTATTCCACGCGAGCCTTTCTGAGACAATTTGAAAAAAAAACAATTTCTCCTTTCTCTTTTTTTCTCTCTCTCTCTTTCTCTCTCTCTCTCTCTCTCTTCCTTTATTCATTTATTTTACTTTTCAGCGTAAAAGGCCAATTTACCAAGAGTTATTTCACTCGGCCACATCTATCTTAGATGTCACAAAATGAGGAGAAGTCGCCATCAGCGAAGATGAATACAGCTTCGGTGAGCCGGCTAGCCTCTTCACAAACCAAAATGTTTTATATTATAACTATCATAACATTGTCCTAATTGCTATGAGTATTCTCAAAATAGGATGCCAAACTCGGGAAAGTTTGCATCGAAAAATTTGTATCATATCAATATACCGTATTAGGTTCGGAATCGTCTATGCTAGCAATATTCTTGTACCCAGTTTTTATAGATGGTTGCTATACGAGAGACGTTGGCTGCTCTTCCAGCGAATAATGCAAGGGAGTTTTTGGCTGGAGTCAAAAAGGTATTCTTTCTTTGTGTGCGTTTTGTGCGGCAACTAAAATAGCTCACGAACCTAAACTCCCCATAAAGGTGGCTCAGTTTAGTGACTGGATGCTATATTCATATCCTTGCAGGTGGCTAATGATCTTGATAACAAGGCCTCTGCCATCTTGGAAGAAATTGCTTTTGCCGAAGAGTGCTTGCCGGAAAAGCTGAACACACTTCAATTGTAAGTTTGTTTCACCTTGGTTTCGGGATAACAAGTTTTCGTATTTGTTTGTACATAAGCTGACTTTTCTGAGACAAAGGTTATTTTCAGAAAAAAAACCAGGGTGTTAGTCGTTAGTGTGATAAAATCGTTTACGGACAACTCGTCCCCGCGTTGCGTGCGACAACTCGTCCCCGCCGCAGCGACAACTCGTCCCCAGCCCAAAAATTGCTCAAATTGGCTTGAAACTTACAAACTAAAGTAGTGACAAGGTTATATGTTATACTACAGACTGTGAACAGCCTCCGAGATAGCAAATAATCAAAAATATCGAAGATATATATCATACTATACTGTAATTATCCCAATTTTCACAAATTAGTCGTTTTCTCTTGAATTTATGCCAACTAAATCACTTGTTGGGTTGTTTTTATAGTTAATTTGTATTCCCTAATAAGCAGGCAACTTTACTGAATGCGATTTCCGTTTGGAACCTAGTTTTCAGCTAGTTTTGTGATAAAACATTGGGGACGAGTTGTCGCATGATCGGGGACGAGTTGTCGCACACGCGACGCGCGGGGACGTGTTGTCGCGGAATCGATAAAATTGGTGATAAGTGTCATTCCTTAATGAAAATTGATTTAAAGTAATCATGTCTCAAGGATGATGTACCCATAACAGTCAGCTGATATATGTTATGTTCCCAAACTCTGTCTTTAGGGGCATTAAACGCATTTGCTTTCATCATTAGACTGGAAGTAATATTCAACCAATTTTTATGAAGTCCGCTTATTTAGGCACAAGAAAGAATTATTATTTCTTCGCGAAGAAGTGGTCTCTCTGCGTGATGCCTACCTTTCGAATGCCAAAACAGTTTTGGATTCTCTGATTAAGGTTAGGTATCAATGTACTTCGGAATATTGTCACTAACACATCAGTAGAATCAACATATTCACCTCGTTTACGTTACCAGATCATTACATGATTTTATGTTGTGTTTTCTCCACCTGGCGTAGATTCATACCTTGGAAAATGGGCACATGTTTGTTGGATTGGACTGAACTGTGACGATTTTCACTGCAAAATAATAAAATAATTGACGTGTTGTTATCAAAAATTGCTTTCATTTCTGGAATGTTCAGAACTTGGACTATGAATAGATCAGTCATTAGTTATCCGGAGTTATGATGGGTGCATTTGTTTCTATTCCTTATCTGTCGCATATTACTCATACTAAACGTAAAACTTGCAGAACTCTCCTTCGATCCTCCAAAAAATGGAAGAAATATCTCAGAAGCAAGCCCGCTTGAGAAAGTGAGTCAGTTTACAATTACAACATACGTTTGAGTTACGTTGCTATATAAAGAGCACTGCCACAAAGATATTGAAAATAAATAGGTAAATAATAACTGGATATATAACTAATATGTTCTGAAGGACTTTGTTTATAATAAAATAAAGTAATAGCCTATTACTTTTATAGTCTTTTAATTATGCAGCTTCAGTATGTGAAACCAATTCGGACACTGACGAGAAATCTGAAAAGGCACTAATTAAAAAAGTATACCTTGCCACTGCGCGATTCTAATTGAACCGGTATTTTGTATCTATCTCATACAACCGCCAAGGGCCTCTTATTCCTTCAAAATTCTCGCGACCCCCCCCCCCCCGTGTTTTCTCGTGTCGCGACCCCCCAAAACGGCGACAATCAACCATTTTACGTAAGATTATAGGGGATTTTGCATGAAATCCGTTAGTTAACAGCTCGCGACCCCTACTTTTTACAAGGATTTGTTCGCGACTCCCCCTTTTATGACGGACTTTGGCGATGTATCTATCTTGTATCTTGTTTTCTTCTTTCTCTGAATAGCCAGAAAAAATCGAAAACCAGCTAATTTTTCGAAAAAAAAAAATGAGAAAACTCGTCTATTTTTTCAGGAAAAACCATGAATTGTCCACGTTTAAATCCAAAAACTAACTCCTTTTTGTCGAATAGTATTCGCTGGTGTATGAATTCAACTGTTGGTTATGTTTAGATTGGAATGTGAGGGTGAATGGGAAAGACTGTTGAGTGTTTGTCGGACCTCCATCTCCGAGAGGAATCTACCTTCACTGGAGAAGGCATTTATGGAATCCGTATCTCAATCTGAAAAGTTAAATGAGGTCAGTTTTTCAACGATTATCGATACTCTTTCCTTACACGCGTAATGTGTTGTTTTTTCAACTATTCCATTCAAGTGACGTACTGTTTGAATATCCATACACAAAATATAGGTTCATGCTTGACTTGAAATGCCACGTCATTGTGTGATAGCAACTGCCGATTATATGAATCATCCCTATGTTTCTGATGTGATTTTTTTCACTATTTTCACCAAATTTCCTAATTACATCGAAAAAACGTTTTTATTTATGTACCATACTCACACGTTACCGGTATGTGCTCATTTCGTTCGTTTATTTGCAGTTCGAAACTACCAGCAATGAAGGCCAGCGCTCTTCGCTGATCATCATCTGTAAAGAAATGAAGAGGTGGCTGGAGGAGGAATTGAACACTGTTCTAGCATCCCTGAAGTATCCGTTTGAGGATTGCATAGGTGAGTGCATGCACCAGTAATTTTGTTCGATTAGGCGAACGTGTTCAAAAAACGGACTTGTTTTTGGGGAAAATTTGACAATTTCTGATGAGAAATAATGATTTTTCACGTATCTGGATGAAAAATTGGGATGATTTTTGCATGGGCGTTACTGTAATTTTGTAGATCACTTGAATCCGATGTTTAGCTTTGTGGCGTAATATAGGAATATTGGAGATAAGAAATGAAGAAGTAGAAGTAGACTTTGTTTACAAAGTTTAACTGTTTAACCGTGTTTAGTAATCATCTTACCTCGTAAATGGCATCTGGTGTTGTGTGTACGTATTGTATTTTAGATATTCGCGGTTTCAATACTCAAGTTTCGAGAATTGTTCATGTGATGGTGCTGCTCTATCGTATCGCGGAGTACGAACTTCCACACTCAGGGTCAGTTAGTGATACCAGTACGTAATTCAGACAACGGTCCCGGCAAAGTTGAACTTAATCGGCTTTTTCGCTGAATTTGATCAAAAACTCATCGAAATGGGAGAAAAACATGCTAATAGTTCTGGTATTCGAGCTCTAGAACATTCATTCAACTATACCATTTCAAACTCTCAGGGACACGCATATATAATAACCTATTATTTAATTATACTTTTCAGTCGCGACGTAGTCCACAATTTGTTGTTCGATCCACTTCGGAAACGATTCGTGTTTCATTTTTACGGAGATAGAAAGACCAATGATATCAGTAAGCCCCAGTGGTTAGTTATGTGGTCTTTTTCTTTTGCCATCTTATTTTACTTTTCAGTATATCGAATTTATTCAATACTTTGTGTATTTATATTGTATTTTCATTTCTTCAAGGTTCCTCACCCAAGTACTTAACTGGATTCAAACAACGCTGCCCTTTTTCGAGCTCGTCTCGAATAAAATTGGAAGCAAATTGGTGAGTTGACTTCTGTGTGGATGTGGTGTGCATTTTGGTTTCAAGTTGTTTTTCAAATAACGATACAATAGCGCACATACATGCAAGAGGAATGTGGGAACAAGTTGTCTCATTCAATGTCGTTTTCTGTTCACTTTTTTATTCTTTAGAGTGTTATTTTTATTATCTACAGAACACAGAACATTTTTCAAATTTATTTTGTTTAGGGCATTAGTGTGGCACCGACAGTTTTCTTTCATCGAACAATCTCTCAGTTGGCTTTGAGCAAAGTGGAAGAGTTGCTAGAGAACGACATGGTCAGTTATGAAATATTCCACCCTTAGGACAAACTAGAAATGTTGGGACAGGAAGAAAGGAGTTTAGTATTTCAACGTCACATGTTGTTGTGGTTGTGGTGATGTTGGCCTGTATTGTATATAGTTTCTTTGTGGTTATGCATTTACTCCGAATCTGGCTTCTTGAGCTTCTTCTTAATTCGAGTATGTACGATGTGCCCAGTGTAGTGAAGCTGCGCACCGAGTTATTAGGACTGCCTACGTTTAGTTTCGCGCATTTTTATATCTCATGCGTTCTGATTTTCAGGTCAAAGAAGACGCAGTCCTATTCTCACATCTAGTAGATGAATGTATTGCGTTTGAGGAACAGAGGTTAGGTTGGTAGTTTGGAATTTGTTCTCGGTTGTTCTGTAAGTTTTCAACCTGGTATCAGTTTTATTAGGTTTCGGGACAACCGGTAATGTATGCCTGATAAGTGAAGATCAAAAAGTGAATCTTGTTCTTCATTCGATATAAATCCTAAAGGTGACCGGTTCACATGATTACATTACATTACAGAACTCGACCCCGGGGAGTTCGGAACAAGCATTCTGAATCCATTTTGCTCTAATGAGGTTCTTTCCTATTGGCTAGAGGTATTTATCGTGTTTTTATTGATAGAGCGAATCACAAATCAATCATTGAATAATAAGTTTTAAGTTACTACAGAGAAACGAGCTTTGTAATAAATAACTCGTCGGCTGTTCTTAGAATTCTATTTCATTTTTTTTCCATGATTCCGTAAAGAACAAGCACCATAGGTCATTCGATTAAATCAAAAATCGGACAATTATTCGTGTTTTTAGATCGAAAACGATTCGTGTATTTCTCGTCTCGACGACATGTTGTGCAGTGACGATGCGTGGCAGCCCAGATTCCGCGAAATGAACGACGCCGACGTTGTTAGTCGAATTTGGATTCCTCAATTCTCACAAGGAGATATAGGCTTCACCAATCTCCCCAACCCAGTAGACTGGTGTTTGGTTTATGATTGATGTTTCTAAAATTCCGTATGCAAATGGTAACTGTGAGCTCTGGCTGTTTCCTTACACCAGTAAGATCCAACAAATCGACAAGAAGGAGTCCATTTCTGGATTTAAACACGTGAAAATCAATGATTCTTCATCTAAAATAGGCGAATTCGCTCGTTTTCCGCGAAATAGTGGCCAGTTTTTAGATTTCCCTACCATTCCTACAAGTTTACTGGGGCATGGCCATTTCCGTAGTCCGTACCGGTTTCTCATCATTTAATTTCGTGTTACAGTATCTCGTGTGTGAATGTGCCGACTCTTTCGTGAGTCTCCTGCATTCTCTCCAGTTGCGAGCACGATATCTACCCGATGAAATCGCACAGGTTGGTTTTCGTCATACTTTTAAAGTCATAGGTAAAATACCCCGTCGAAATGGCGCTGACCCATGTTCCTTTTTGGTTGTTTTCTGAAACGTAGGATAATTTTTAGAAGCGAAACTGTTTGAAACGCGATAATGCCCATTTTTAGGGTTACGCACGTTCATTTTAGTTGCGTGGTCATTGAACTAATTTACCTATGTTCAAAGTTTTTGGATTGATTTTACGTCGATGAAAGTGTTGTATGCTTGTTATGCGATAGGCAAGTTCTCCAGTAATTGTGCTGATATTTCGGTGGAAGATGTAATGTTTCCCCGAGAAAACTGATTAGATGGTCCGTAGCGGTTTCATTAAATTGTGTTCAATATCGCGCGGAGCGCGAAGCGCTCTGCGTGAGTTGTCTTTGGCTGCGTTCACACTACGTGCACCCAGATGCAGCGGCCTCGCAACCTGGGGGCTCGCCTGCTAAAAACATGATTATCGATTGAGCCGCCGCATCCAGGTGCGGCGGCTCGTGCACCCAGGTGCATTTAGGAGGTTCATACTTATTTTGCAGCGGCCGCTCACTTTTGCCGCCGGTTTGGGATATTTTTGCATCCAACTCAAGAAGCCGCTGCCTTTGCTTGCAATCAAAGGCACCGGCCACTTCCGTGCTTGCATTTTCTTTGTAACTTGAGTTTATTTGTTGTTCTGTTCCCATTGTGCATTTTTAATAAAGTTCTGTCAGGTGTTTGGAACAATATCATCAGTGAGCAGCAATTTTATAGTGGAAATACCGGTGTGCAACCGTCAGAGCTATTATTTTTCATAAATTCACAATAAAATATCGCGCGCGCGTGCACGCGACGCGACAGTTTTTTTAAAGTGGATGAAATCGTACCAAATTTAGCGTGCGAGTGTGGTAGTTATTGATAACGTAAAATACAACTCACATTTTTGAAAAAACGCGCGCGCTGCACGCGATGCGACAGTTTTCTCAAAGTGGATGAAATCGTACCAAATTTGGTGTACGAGTGTGGTAGTATCTTCTTACGTCAAATACCAGTCAAATTTTAATAAAATAGCGCGAGCTGCACGCGACGCGACAGTTTTTTCAGAGTGGACGAAATCGTTTCAAATTCGGCGTAGAGTGTAGTAGTATCTGATAACGTCAAATACTATTCAAAATTACGAGAAAAGCGCGCGCGATAGCTTTTTTGGCAGGTCTTAGGCATGCCGTAAAATGAACATTGTACGTTGGCAAGCGTCTAGATTGCGTAAAATTGTTCGACAGGCCGTTTGCACGCAGTGAAAGCAAAAAATACGTCGACAGGCGTAAATATCACATTCATTCAATGGCACGCAGGAAAATGAAATTGTTTGATTAAATACAATATAGTCGTGTTTGGTATCATTCTATAGCAAATTTTGTGATCTACAACATGTATAACTGCTAGACGCCGCAGGCGTCTAGTCATTTGAAGTATACACAAGGCGAAAATAGAATTGCATCTTCTTTCCGCGCCAGAGCGATAGGACACGCGTACGCAATGGCACAGTTTGCGTATAGACCTGAAATTAAACAAAATTATATAATGTTTGAATTTTGCTCAAGTTTGAGAAAATCGTAAGGGCCTCCAAGTAGGTTCATACTTCTCGACAGCAAGAAGCAGCGGCTTTCAGCTTTCAGATCCGGATGCAGCGGCTTTTGACTGAAATGCAGCCTTTGCTATTTTTGGCCGCTGCATCCAGATGCAGCGGCTCGAGTTGGAGGCGCGAAGTGTGAACGTAGCCTTTGGTTTGGCCATTGCGGACTCGTTTTTTCCTTTTAATTAACAAAAATCTTCAAACATATTCTTTTTTTGAAAACTAAAAAGAGAGAACGTTAGAGAATCACGAATTGAACATTGTGTGAAAATTTCAGCCAAATAGGATTATTTTCGCCTGAGTTATGGTTTCGTGTCGTTGTTGAAAAGTTCCGCCGTAATTCGTCCCTCGTCCCTCCTCCCTCGTCCCTCGTCCCTCACGGAATTCTGTCCGCATCGTAGTGGAAAAACTACTGAACCAATTTGGCTGAAATTTGAAACATCTATTCTATGGCAAAAGGTAGCTCGTCGCGCCAAGTATGAAATGTATATGTAATCTCTGGCGCCGGGCGCGGGCGCCAATAGGCGCCAAAAACGACTTTCGGAAAAACTATCGAATCGATTTAGCTGAAATTGGAAACATGAGTTCTAATGCAAAATTTAGCCCGTCGCGCCAAATATGAGATGTATAGCTCCTCATTGGCGCCGGGCGCGGGCGCCAATGGGCGCCAAAAACCACTATTGGAAAAACTACCGAACCGATTTAGCTGAAATTTGAAACATGAGTTATAATGCAAAAGTTAGCCCGTCGCGCCAAATATGAAATGAATACATCATCATTGGCGCCCGGCGCTGGCGCCAATAGGCGCCAAAAACGGCAAAACACTATTTATCGTCAACTAAAATGTTGAACACTGATAGAAATTGAATAATTTGGTGGAAAGTGTGAAAGTCTTTTTCCAAAACTGAAATTTTTCTTCTGGCGCTCGAACCAGGCACCAGATGGCGCCAAAACCCAAACTCACGACAGCGTCAATGGAATCGTCTGAAATTCGGTACACTAAATAACTATCACATGGCAAGTAAGATGCTCAATCTGAAAATCAAAAAAGTTCTGTTGGCACTGTGCGCTGGCGCCAATTGGCGCCAAAGTTGGAAAAATATCAGTTATCGTCAATCAAACTGTTTCAAGTTAACAGATATTGAATATTCCAATGTGAAATAAAGCTCCACAAATTTAAAATCGAATTTTATCGTCTGGCTCGGAACAGACGCCAAATGGCGCCAAAACAAAAACACACGAAACTTACAATTGAATAGTTTGAATATTGCTCCAATCAGTAATTGACACATGTAGTGTGTACTGAAAGCTCGAAAACCAAGAAAATTTCGTTTCGTTCTGGCGCCAGACGCGTGTGTCAATTGACGCAGGAATGAAAAAAAGTTTCAACGAAGGTTTCTGATGTGGTATTGGAAATAATGGCTATATTGTAAGTGAGTTGGTGTCTCTAATTGTAGATTTGTCAATGGCGCCAATCCCCATCGCTTATCGCCGCTAAAAGCGGTGTACATGTCAATCGGAACGTTTAGCGTTTTTGTTCAGTTGTTGATAGTCACAGAGCCAGTAACCTGCGTTATATTACAACATCAGCAATTTTATGGTCTGCATTCGGCTTCGTGCACACACAAAACTGAGATTTCCATAATAGTATAATGAGTTCACAAGATCCACTCTGTGAATAGGCAACATATGAAGTTGTAGGAGTACAACTAGCAAAAAAAGAACAATTAGTAAAAAGTGGGAAAACCAACGAATGTGTGAGTTGTGTTTGGTTCGACCTCTATATCAGCAAAAAGTGAACAATACAAATTGCTGTGATACTGTAGCAGAAGTATTCCGCAAAAATAGAACAATACAAATGTTGCACAATGGTTCACAACGCACGCATGTCGTCAAAGTACACATGAAATACCCTTCGGCAATTTCTGAAATATCATGCGTGCGTTGTGAACCATTGTGCAACATTTGTATTGTTCTATTTTTGCGGAATACTTCTGCTACAGTATCACAGCAATTTGTATTGTTCACTTTTTGCTGATATAGAGGTCGAACCAAACACAACTCACACATTCGTTGGTTTTCCCACTTTTTACTAATCCTACATGTGTTTGCTTGTGTACATAATGGTCTAATAGTCTAATAGTATTTTTCAGCGTCGTTTCGTGGATCTACAGTTGTTGTTGGTGGATGATTTCCTGAAGCGTCTCGCTCAGATTGCGCGTCAGGCAGAGTCACCGTGGAGCGAACCGTTCCCACATGTTATGAACGCCATCTGGTTGGTTTCACGGTTGAAGTTCTATCCATCTATTATATTCGATGTGATTGCATCTCCCTCTCCCACACTCGATTAGTATACGTAGTTTTCACAAAAGATTGCTCTTGATTCACGTGCACTTTTTTTTGTAAATATGGGTGCAGGGCTCAGGGCAGACACCAGTGAGAAATGAGCATTCTACCACTCTAAGAGGAAGACCTTTTTCAATTTAAATACTCTTGATTTCGTATAAAAAACATGTTTCCATTTTTATGATTTCCGCTAAATAGGCGTCCGTTTTTCGAATTTGTTTGACGACTTGAACTGGAGTTTATATACAGGTACTTGTGTGACGTAATCGAGGAGTGGAGTGAATCCTGTATCATATCGGGGGTTCTGTCGAGTGGCGGTGGACGAGCTGTATTTGATGCTAGCAGCCAGATGTATAGGTTTGTTCATGTCAGAGATCAAACTACGAAATTGTTCGAGAACAAAACGTCGCCCCCTTCCGTAAATGGTTATCCCGATTGTCAAGAAAACCATGTAATACCTTGCGTTAGCCGGTTAGTCCTAGAATACAAGAAAGATGTCTTTTTACTGCTAATGCATGTTTCGTACTTTATGTGAATATTCTGCCAAATTTAGCCAGTTCCTGTTTCAATCCAAATCATCAAAATGACAAGGTATGACAAATTAATTCCCTCTAGTTTGTGAGTTTTATGGCTAGCTCTGATGATGCATACAATATGATTTTTCAGACACGTCTGGTCGCAAATGGCAGACGACATTGTGAATTCCCTTCGAGTACAGACAATCGATCTGGCTCATCAGTATCAACAACAGAGATGGTGGGTTTGCGTTCGATTTCCGATTAGATGGGTGCCGCTGTTAAAATATTGTGTCATTTATGTGTTCTCACAATTCACATGATTTGATTTGATTGCTTCAGGAAGGTCTGACGATTTGACAAACATTGTAGGTTTAGAACTCTGAACGTGTAATAAAATAAACGTAATAAATTTTCCTGATTCTGCCGTAAAGTAATACCTTCACTGAATTGGTGTTGTAGGTGTGGGATGGAGAGTCGTGTGTCGGCCAATCGGGAAATGTCCGCCTCATTCTGCGCTTTTCTCATGAAAACTCGATCGGCATTCTCCAATGCTGGCACCATGATGTCAAAGGTATGTAACTTTGTTATGTAGATACTCTGTTTATAGCCTAATTTTCAAATTCCGGTTGCGCAAGCAAGTAGGAGTGTTGGTTGTCAGCTAATGAACTAATCCTCAAGAAATCTGAGTAAAGTAATGGTTGAGATGTCGTGTGAAGCAGTTTTGGTGAAGTATTTCAGCATTGTTTTGTTTGTGTATGAGAATTTGAGAATGTTGTCAAGAAACTTTTATTTGAAGATGGAAAGTTGGAAAGTGGTTTTTCGGCCTTTCTCATCAGTATTTCCAGGCTTCCGTCGCTAGTCTTTTCAAGAGAATGACGTCATGTGTGGCTCGTGTCATTCTAGAAGAAGTTATAGAACCAACCATGTTCAAGTAAGTTCAAGTTTGGAGTACGTTAGTTGATTTCTTCACACATCGCACTTTGGGCGTTTGAGCCATGATTGTAATCAATATAGTTTTAGCTAAATGTTCTCTTGTTGGATCATGCCCTCTGATCCTTGTGTTATCACGAATCAGAGAGATCTTACCCATATCACAGTAATTTGCGACTATTCTACAGAAAGTAACCATTACTGACGTATGATCATACCCAACCCAAATACGTTATTTACAGTGCTGAGGGAGCAGCGCAAATGTTGTACGACGTGGAAAAGGGACTTCTTCCCGTATTGAACAACATTTTCTCTAGAAGCGGAGCAGACCATCTACATGCCGACTATGACAATGTATGTCTTTGTCAAATATTTCATTCAGTGTGGCAAACGTGTGCAATTCTCGGGAACATTGACTTTTTTCCGAGTTTGTGTTACTTTTGGGGTATTGTAGTCTGACCCCCCCCCCCCCACTTCTCGATGTAGATGTTTGACCCCCCACCATTCAAGTGCTACTTCAATTTTCTCAAATTCCCTTATTTGTTATTTCTTTATATATATTGCACTAGTATGCTCTTGATCTGACTTTGCAGAAAAGATACTCAGCTCAGAGGTAGTTTCAAAGAATTCAAAGATCTCTGATTTCCATCAATTCATTCGTTACACTGGGTTACCTGCGTGATTGTCAATGAGAGAAGTTATAGTCAAGCCTCCCCTCAAGTAAACTATAACAATGCATCTATTTTGTTTTCAGAAGATGATAGTGGTACTGGGTTCACTGCGCCTGCTTTCTATGACATGGGCTGTGGCCACATTATTGAGAGAGGAAATTGAGAATGTGAGTTTACGGTTTATACGTATGATTTATGTCTAGTACACTTCAGTTATTGACCGTTTTATTAACACCAACATTTTCTTACCAAAATGTTTAGAAAAAATTTTCACCCATTCTCAAACAAGCTGGATCTAAGTTGGACTCGTTGTCTTTGAGACTGTGGATCATATACTCGATACACATCACTGCTATTGTCTATTCAAGTTTCTCTCAGGTATCAGATGATGTTGCCGAGGAGAAGCTGTTGTCCATGGAAATCAATGGAATATCTCGCCAATTGGCGGACAGACTGTTCCAGCAAAGAGCCGATTTGGCGAAAAACGCCAACGACACGGGAATGAGTGTTCGCTATGGAAAATGAAAGGGGGAATCATTTGAGGTAGAATGGTCAGATTCTTTTGTTGTAATTTTCTCGAAATATTTATTGCTTTCGTTAGTAGGTTTTCGGGTTTTAGTTAGGCTTATTGTTTTTGCTAGTCAATTACCCAAGCTCTTGTTTTTTTTGTTGAATCTGTTTTATGAAAGTAACTATAACATACTTTTGGCTGTATGAAAATATAGTTTTGTAGTTGTAGTTTGTTTGAAATAATACATCAATAATAATAGCTGTTTTGGCTGTTTTTTGTCTGTTAACGGGTTATTTATTTGTTCATTAATATTTAAGAAACGGTGATGTTTATGGCTAATAGTTGCTCTGTGATACTTTATATTAATGTGCGCGTTGAGTATGAATGTTTCATAGTTGCATTTCTTTCTTTTGATCTTCTGGGTTGGTGCCAGCTATTTTAGTATGTGCTTCCATAAGGAAGTGATTGTTTTATGATGTTCTAATGTTGATTGACAATATTTTTTGTTGGAGCATTTTATGTTGTGTAGTTTTGAATAAGTTATGTTTTCAGCAGTTATGGCAGTTACAACAGTAAACCAGCTGATTGTGGGATTCGCAAAAAAAGAGAATGGAGTGTACCGAGCGACTGGATCGGTTAGTGTATAAATATGGGCAATCGCGACCTTTTTTACATCGGTATAGTCTAACTATTTTCTTCTCCAAACGTTTCCCTTACCCCTTCCGCATTGAAATCGCGAATTTGTGTCTTAATGCCGCATTTTCAAATGGTGCGAAATGGCAGCTGGTTGGAATCATTGTTCCTTCTACACACGCCCCCCCCCCCCCCCCCCCCCCCCCCCCAACCTCTACACAACATTTAATTTGTTGTTCGTGTGGTTTTTTACAACACGTGTGGCATTGGATGCTTCGAAGGATAAACATAAAAGCATCATTTTTTTCTGACGCCAGTTGACAAACCGGACCATTCAAGAGGAAGACGTTACCAATTTTCAGGTTACTCTGATTAAATCTATGGATCGCGTAATCTTATTCGATTGTGGAGATCCGTGGAATGGCGCCGAAATTGTAGCCAAGCTCAGGGACGCCGGTCATACTGCGGATGAGGTTCGATTTCTTTGTTCTGCGAAAATATCATGTTCGTTCAGAAAGCAATTCAGTATTCAGTGTAATCGTAAGAACTGACTATTGTGTTTTCTTATTTTGTAAGACCTAAAAAACTATTAACCATCTCACATATGCTCGTATGGGTGTATTGCAAATTACTTGAAAAGTGTTATGCCATGCAAGCATCAGATCCATCTCAACTCTTCTATAATGACATTTGACACTCTGATTCATGTCATGTGGTTCTAGGGGACAGATGTGGTAGTGTCGCATGGTCATTTGGATCATTGTGCAATTGTTCAGCTTTGTAGTAACACGTAAATGAAATGAGATAAATGTTTGGAATATCTATGTTTGTTCCAAAAAGTAGTCGACCGAAAATCTTAGCACGACGCCAATGAGTCTCGGTGCGACTCAAACTAGCTATAATGTGCTCAACTTCTCTAGGTGACAGATGTGGTGGTGTCGCATGGTCATTTGGACCATTGTGCCAACATCGGTCTGTTTCCCCGTGCTACCGTCTATATGGGAACAGACTATGCTACCAACGGGGAGTATCACACACTCAAGGAGGTGAGGGGCCACAATGTTTTACCAATTTTGCCCGGAAAACACTGGTATTCAACTACGAACACAGCGGGACAAGGAAACAAACACCGTTCGAGCCCTTTCTATGAATTAAATTGGCATTATTGGACCTTTCTTTGTCTTTTATATCTAATAATAGTCGTGAATGTATGTTTCTTATTAGCGTATTTTGCGATTTTCTCGGCGTAAAGTCGTGTTTTAAACAATGAAACTACTTGACAGTGAACTTAGTTTCAGACAACAGTTTAGTTTTCATGAATGTACTTTTTTGGCTCATCGACGGTTCATTGGTTCATTCAGAAGTCGTTTGGGGAAGTATTCACATATTTTGGCCAGTATTTACAGCCTCATTCGTTGAGTGAAGATGTCAGTATTCACCAAGTAAAAGGACATACGGACTGCGACCTGATTCTCATCGTAAATGGAACAAATAGAGGCTGCATCGTGGTGGCAGGTGAGAACTTATTTCCCTCACGTAATTCATATTTTGTTTCAATAACAATAACGCAGTTCTTGTTCAAAATTTAATAGTTTGGTTGTGTTATTGCATCAGTGCATGCGTTATCTAAAGATTGTGGCGTGAGAAAAACTTGCCGATTCTATGTAACCGGGTTTTTAGGTTGCCTAACCGGTTTTTGGTGACTCTTTTTTTTCAGGTTACTTCACAGGTAATCGGTATGTCACCTAAAACTAAATTTCGGTTACCGTACAAACTAACGGTAAAGAAGTAACCGGTTTACCATTCCAGGTTCCCAACCTAGAAGTAACCTAGTAAGCTAACCTGAAAAATAGGTTACCAAAACCGGTTAGGTTACCAAAAAACCCGGTTACTTATAGAATTCACCAAAAATTGTTCGTCTCCGTCCTGGGATAGTAGCCGTGTAGATATACTTTTCACCGACCGATGTCATTCTACAGTAATCCGTCAAGTATTTACGAACCTTTTTCTAATGAATAATCCATTATTTTAGTTTCAAACTTTCAGATATTGTAGTGGTAGAGGTGCAAAAGACACTGCCAACATTTGGAGATAATTCAGAAATGCTCATACCTAACTCTGATCTATAAGTTTGAGCATATTACTGTAGAGAATGACTGTTGTATATTGTACTGTAGAGTAGCTATTACTGTAGAGGTTATAAGTGGGTGGAACAAATTATACTATATTCCATATGCTGATTGTTCAGGTGATATTTTCGAGTCGGCAAATGATGAAGATGCGTGGAGGGCGTTGAGTAGATTCCCGGCTGAACACGAGCAGTTCAGAAAACGGATTAGTACGATTGCGACCTGGATTGTGCCCGGACATGGCCCAATGTTTCGCACTTACAGAAACCGTTAAGTGTTGACGACAGTTCCCACAAGTAACATTTTATTGTTTTGGTAATGAGCAATGTGAATAATTGTTTTTTCTTTCTTCTGGTGATCTTACTGAGTAGATCTGGCCTTTCGAGACGGGTGAACGACGATATTAAAAATGGGTGATGATTTTTATTTTTTACTTTGTACCATGTATTATTGTGTCTTGAATTTGTGATATACTCTGTGCCGGTAATGATACAATAAATTTTCACTTGCCAACAGCTATGTCTGTTTTACATTCATAGATTGTTATCTCTCACTACCTATGCGTTATGGTCTTCTTTTTTGTTCTTTCTTCATTCTTCTCCTAATTTGACTTCTTTTTTTCGCCAGATGTCCCGATGTGTTCATCTCTCGTCAATACTTCGGAGATCGCCACTGATGGTACCGGCTGTGAGTTCAATTTCCATACTTTTTTGAATATTATAAGTCATTCATGGCTTTCTCCTTATGTGAAAAGTCGTGATTTTCGTAGCCAAAATTACGTTATTACGGGCTCAGGGTGACATTTTTTTGTCTTATATACTGAATTTAGTATGTTTTTCTCGCTCACCCTTGCGTAGATACTGCAGGCATTTGAAGAAAAAAAACTTAGAGTTGCATCCAAAATCAGAAACAATGCAAAAACGTGGTCAATATCAAAATCGCGGCCCTTTCAGGGCCTTTTTTGCCCGCGTTTGCTCGATCACCCAAAATCCCCGTGTTAGGGCCTAATAGTCCCTCGGCTTTTCTTCTAAGAACTGAGCTCTTAACTAACTATCATTTTGATTGTATTGAAAATGCATTATCTTGTATCTGATTCATTCTGCAATTCATCTACGAATGCTCTTGTTGTTTTACGGTACGATAACGTTCTTCCCAGAAGCCCAAGAATGATAACTCGTATGGTGAACGGTACAACCGATAGAATTGGTGGTGGAGCAACTACAGTTGATTATTTTACCATTCATTCTGTTATTGATACCCGTATTAGGCCAAATCTCCTGCAGATCGTTACGATGATTGCTCACAGACGTACGGCTGTTAAGTTGTCCGAATCCCCGAATAGTAAGAAAATTCCAAATTCAGCCTCCTTTTTCGCTATTCTCCGGAGAAAATGGCAATTTTTCATACAAAATTATGAATTTACGCTTAATTAAATGGAAAACATACTCTTTTTTTGCTACAATAGTCACATGTAGCATCGTCGAGATTTAACGGCGAAACGATGCAAACAAAATTTAACCCATAAATTTTAATTATCATAAGAAAAATTTTCTTTTCTTTCTAGATTTTTGTTAACCTAATTATAACGTTTTTGAACATATTAGTCCTATAACGTATAATCTATTAACATGATAACATTTACATTTTGTTCTTCTAATGTTGCTGGTGTGTGATTACAACTCGGGTTGCTTGCAGATAGCTTCGTCGAGCTGTCTCCACACCAGCATTCCTTCCGCGTATTCGGCACCCGGCGGTGGACGACGCGGGGGAAACAGGTCGTTTGCGGCTAAGAAACGCATACCCGGTCAGTTCAGCCATTTTCAATATTTTTTAAATTTGAAGAAGGACTATTATGTGGTGCATCCCAACGCTTCAAACCTTTCAACTGCATTACATTTTTTAATTGCAGTTTAAAGGACCGTTGACACGGGGTTGGTCCACATAATCTTCCTGCTTTATCCTATCGGCGTATCATTTTGGGTGTGCATGACTAGGTAGTTCACGATAGAGTGTATAGGTTAACTCTCCGCGGTGACATGGCTTGTTTACTGGGCTAGAGCAGATCGTTTACGGCTAAGAAACGGATACCCGGTCAGTTCAGCCATTTTTAACTCCTACGTGAGGCCGCTTTGTTAATTGTTGTCCACAGAAATCGAGAGATGGTCAGGTGTTTGATGTCCTTGTTGAAGTATAGTCAGACCTTGCTGGTCTATGGGTTGCAAGTCCGAAGCAGTCATAGAAGTGCGAAAACACCAAATAAAACCAGAAATCGTCATTTCTGTAGGACGAAAAGGAGCCGGTTTTGTGCGATTTGTCCAGACAACTTCACTGAAGCATGTTTTCAGGAGTTCCGGCGGATCGGGGTGGAGCTCCGATAGAAGATTTGGTGGTTCCCCGTCCGGTTGGTCCAGCAAGAGCCGTTGTCGCCGGCGCAGAGGAGTTTAGCAAAGGACTCGATACGGTTGGTGACCTTCTCATGTCCTATCCATTCCAAGTGTATTGAACAAGGTGTTTACACCGGCTATTCTTTTGTTTTGATAACTGCGTTACTTAGGCGTGTATCGTTAACTCCCTTAATCTGAATATTTCAAAAGTGTACAGAGGTGGCCACAAGTTGCACGCGTACAACATTTTGGGGGGGGGGGGGGGGGGTCGTGAAAGATTCGGATTAAAAACGGGGGTAATCATTTCGATTTCCGATATCAAAAAGACCTGCTAGAAAAGTGCAATTTAATTTTCTGTTGTCTTTTCAATTCAGCATTATTCGTGTTCATATTGATTGTAGGGTTCCGTGAGTCTAGTTCTGGACGAGTTCAGTCGTCGCCCCATGGTGCGCCAATTGGCCGCCGAACACGGTCTCAATATGAAGCTATTTATTGCCGCCTACAAGTCATTCCGCACGTATTGTATGAGCGAAACGGTTAGTTTTTGTTTAGAATGTTTGTTACGAAAAATGCAATACTTTAAATATTAGGTTTTCATGAATATCAGTTGGGTTGTTTACTTTCTCGCTAATGCTAGTTGAGTTTGTTCTTGGTCGTAGATCATGTATTTGACGTTAAAGTAGAAAATTTCAGTCCTATGCCACGAGTTTTTGAACAATGACAATCATGACAATCTTTCGCTTCGATTATATTTGTCTGGGTGGTTTTGTATCACTGATATATTTCAGGGTGGCGTGGAACCGGCGCTTTTAGTCATATTTCATGACATAATACACGACAAACACGATGCGGACCGATTGTTTCCCTACTTTTTGGCACACGCCCGAAAGGTGAGCATTGAATTTCATGTATCACGTTGCTAATCTTTGGTCTTTGCTGAATATGTTTTGATAGAAAATAAACCGGTGATGATCAATTACTGTAAAGATTCATGGTATTCCATGTTCGGCTATCTCACAGACCCAATGACTTGGACTTCAGAAGTACTGCTCTCTAGAGTCTAAAGACCTGCACCTGACTTTTAACAGAAACATCTTGAACATCATATAATGGTTGTGTGAGTTGCGGCCTGAGCCTGAACATAGTTTTTTAGTGTACTGATTCACCCGGTTTGTTTATAGGTGTTTCCTCATCTGGAAGCCATGGACGACCTCCGAATAATATCTGATTTGAGCCAACCGCACAATTGGTATCCCGACGCACGAACTCTCCAGCGAAAGATTATTTTCCATGCGGGACCCACGAATTCGGGAAAAACGTATCATGCCTTGAAGAGGTTAGTGCTTCTCATTCTCTTTTAATTAGCATCAAGGAAATATATGGGTTTTGTTTATAATGGTTGCAAGAAGCGCGGTTCTTTGAAAATTCTTTTTTATCATTATTACCAGAACCAGACCGTTGATAGTGGGATCGGGGAGCCTGGCTTGTTCTGGATCGAAAAACATTTGTAGATCAAAAACTGATAGAAGCCAGTATAATGGCTTTTATACCTCTCCAAATTCAGATATAAGTTGCAGATGATTGATTATGCATCTTCAAATTCAATATGGTCATCTCTAGTTGTTCAGGTTTACGGAGGCGAAGAGTGGTGTGTACTGTGGTCCGTTGAAGCTACTGGCAGCTGAGGTGTTCACGAAGTCCAACGAACTGGGCCTCAATTGTGATATGGTCACGGGAGAGGAAAGACGGTTCGTTGCTTTCGTTCCAGTCACGCAACGTCTTTGATTCAGTAAACGACCCTTTCTCGACTTACCTGCTAACCTGAAGTTCCATTCATGTTATTATGCTTTCAGAAGCTCGTTTCTGGATATTGCTTTCAGTGAGGAAACATTCCTTTACTCACTACGAGAACTTGCGCACAATCAGAGCAAATAGAAAGATTTTATGCACTCCATGGCTGTTGTAACTGTTGACAGCTTTTCACGTGCCTATACGTGTTACAGATTCGCCATCGACAATCACCACCCATCTGCCCATTTATCGTCAACCGTAGAGATGTTATCGACACAAATGCGGGTAGAGGTATGGCCACCATCCTTATCTCTGAATCTCTCTATTTCTCTCACCCCTCTCTCTCTCGATATTTTTCTCATTCTTTTTGAATTTTTTTTCACGATAGTGGTTGGTTTTAAATACTGATATTCATCTTTTTTCATAACCGTGATTTATTGTGCAGTTTTCTTTTCTGATTGCAGTTGCAGAATGTGAAACTAGCAATAGTCGTAGTTTGTCTTTTGAGTGTGATTTTCTGAACACTGTCTTACTATGAGTGAACTTGTTACTTGTACTTTTTCCCTATGATTCCAGGTGGCAGTAATCGATGAGATTCAAATGCTTCGCGACGAGCAACGTGGTTGGGCATGGACACGTGCACTATTGGGAGCAGCTGCGGACGAGGTTTCTATACTTTATATTCTTGTAACTTTGTATTCCCTATTTTTTTATAATCCTGGGTTTGGTGGTGATGCCAAAATGGATTTCCATGATAGATGTTTAACTTTCCAAACCCTTAACACCTATGCGTTGTATACTTAATTTAATAATTTGAATTCGGGGAAGTATTCAGAGAGTTAGTTGCAGTAACGAATGTTTATTAGTTCCATTCTCTGCAGGTTCACTTGTGTGGAGAGGCGGCGGCCATTGATATTGTACGGAAGTTGCTGGAACCACTGGGAGAACACGTAGAGGTTGGTTATATCTTTATCGGTGATATAGCAGTAAGAAGTCATAGATAGAAAAAAACGAGTACGTTTCTAGATTTCAAGAAGGACGATTATGTGGTCCAACCACAACGCGTCAGTTCTTTAAACTGCAATACATTTTTAATTGCAATTTAAAGGACCGTTGACACGAAATTGAACCACATTGTCGTCCTGCTTTGAGTGCATGAATATTTGTGATCTGGCACAAAAATAGACGAATTTTTCTGACTTTGGGGAAAAGTTGCCCATTTGGAGAATATTTTAGGTCCTATTTACTTAACCAGCAGAAAGCTGAGTGTTTTAGGTGTTGCCGCACGTATTATACCAGTAATGAATTTATGAAAAATCCGTGTATATGTGTGTATCAATTATGTGTACTGTGTGAATTTTGAAAATTTTGAGGTATATAAATTAGTACAAAACATAGACATCGAACTACGTGAGTAAGTAAAAGTAGTTTTTTTATAAGTACATTCAGGTGCGTGAGTATGAGCGAAAGACGCCTCTGACACTGGCCGATCACGGACTCGGATCTCTCGATAATGTGGGTTGAACTGAGCTCTTCGGTTTTATTAACACTTAGAAAGCGCACTATTTTACTAGATGTCGTCATACTATTACTGTGCAAGGAACATCATCTTACGACGTACAAGTTTGAGTCAGATACACGAACATGGGAAGCCGAAGCAAATGTATCAATTGAGGTTCTATGGGCCTCTAAAAAAGGGAGATCGTCTGTTTGGACGATTTTCGGGATGGTCGTTGGGAAGCCGAAGCAAATGTATCAATTGAGGTTCTATGGGCCTCTAAAAAAGGGAGATCGTCTGTTTGGACGATTTTCGGGATGGTCGTCTCGAGGGGTCGTGGGAAAGTAAAAAGGTCACAAAAATGGTTGTCTCTTACGAGTCGTCCAAACCGCTTCACTTGGAAAAACGATATGAGGTCACCAAAACGGAGTCTATAGATAGCGTCCAAACCGCTTCACTTTGCCAGGGTGATAAACTACAAAGCAGTGTGAAAATTATTAATTTCAAGAGATGATATAGAAACGTGGAATTGTTTTCACTTTAAACGTCGACTACCGCTACCGCCTATATGCAGCGGCTGATTTTCTTTTAACAGCACTAGTATACTTTTAATTTTTCACGTTTTCTTTCTTTCATTCATAGATCTATCGACTTTTTCTGTATTTGTTCTGCTATCGCTAATTGCGTTTTCATTCCGTGACCAATTAAATGTCCTCCTGGTATCCAATCAGTGTATTTCAATTGGCTTGTAATCGTATTGCAGTGAGTAGTTAGTGAGAGGTTGAGAGGTAAGTGACAAAACGCAAAGTTCGAGCGAACTAACTAGTAAATGGGCGGAACATTGCTTGACCCTCTAGAAAACAACCTTACGAGCCACTCATTTCCACCATTTGTGTCGTTCGTGTGAGGTGACCCCTCTCGATTGATTATTATGCCATCGCCTCGTCCAAAAATGGTACCACTTCGAACCCATTTTTCCACCCTTTTGAGTGAAATCAAAACACTCAACGACAAACTCGACTCTCTGACCCAATCTCTACCCACTATTATTCAATCTCAACTCCACCACTTCAATGATCGTCGCTGTCTCACTATTTTTCGCGCCGAGCTAATGCCTTTTTGGTTTCGTTTTTAGGTTATAAAGAAGGATAGAATTATGTGCACCTCTTTGTGAGGTAACACATAAGCAAACGGTGGTTCAGTGGTATTTAAAGGTGGCATTAGCAAAGGCGAGCATGTTTCAACCAACAGTTAATCAAAGTTCATTGCCTAGTGGAGATCAAGGTACGCCAAGAAGGTTCTCCGATTCGTTATACCGTGTGTACTCTAGTTTATATAAATTGTAACAAACACATGTGTTAAATAATTAGTTCATATCAGGCATATATACACATAACAATAAAATCCAATCCTAATTGACTAGAGGTAGTTTTTATATGACTCAAATGAACGAAATCATCTCAAATATCACTTACATCAATTTGTTTCAAATACATCAAATGAGAAGAGCTCACATTACTGAGCGGATAAACGAAGGACGACTGAATTTAGGATCAGTACTGAAAGCTGCGCCACTTTCGAAACGCGTGAAATACGCCAGCGAAAGCGACACGCTAAGCGCGCCATGTCCCGCGGGCTGGCTCAAATATAGAACATCGTGCGGAGCGCGACACTCCCCTCTTTCAAGTAATGAACCCGCCGGGCGGACCTCCCACGACACACGAACCTATCTTACATCTCAATTACTACCTCTAAGTCTCAAAAACAACAAATATACAACAGTACACAAAACAAAATCATACATGTGTGTGTCTCTTGAAGTTGACGAGACGAGGTTTATATTTCATACTTGTTACTACTTAGGAATGTATTGTTTGGTTGCATTGTAGTAACTGTTAATTTTATATTTTCTGTACATTGATATTACATTTTATGACACTGACGTGTTTGGAAAGTATTTGACGTGAATAAAGGCAATTTGGACAGATGACCCAGCCAGCTGAAGCAAAGTAAGGCGGTTTGGACGAGAGGTTAGGCGGTTTGGACGGGCGACCCAGTTAGCTAAAACGAAGTGAGGTGGTTTGGACGGAGGGTTAGGCGGTTTGGACGGGTGACCCAGGAGAGACAACCAATCGGAAATCGTCCAAACAGCGGTAGACCCTCTAAAAAGAGTGCTCAAATTATAAAAGATAATTGGTGTGAACGAATGCGAGCGGAATCATGTCAAAGTCACAGCACCTTTCAAACTAACAAAAATTAATGCTATTGTTTGGGTTAGAAGAAAGATCAATTTAGCGTTTACGAGCTGAAACAAAAAAGATGTGGTCTTCACATTTCCATGATGGCTTATTATATGTGGTCCTTTTCCAGATCCAGCCTGGAGACTGCATTGTGTGCTTCTCGCGCAAAGCCATCTTCAACATCTCAAAACAGCTGGAGAAGTTGGGTATAAAACCGGCTGTCATCTACGGAGACCTGCCACCCGGCACGAAGATAGCACAGGCGAACAAGTTCAACGATCCCGAGGATCCGTGCAATGTGCTGGTTGGTACATTTTGATTTTACGGCGTGGAGTTTGTAATCGAGTTTAAAATTGCTTTTTGTTTTTGAGTTTCGGGAAAGTTTTCAAATTTCGTATTCAACATTAAAAACCCTTTTTTGGCGCCATGAATTGTAGACGTGACACATTGGGATGCGGGCATCAGTAAAGTGTGACTATTCAACAGAAGGGATTCTGTTTATCCGTTTGAATCACGTGAAACTTGATGATAGATGCGGTATATGTTCCTTCTTTAAGATTGTTTGCCTCTCAGTCTAAAACTATAAGAAACTATGACATATTTCTTCATTGTTTATGTATTTGGTAATTAGATTGAATTGTAGTCGTGGAGGTTGGTATTTCGCTGAACTCTATCTTCGGATCGATTTTCCAGGTATTCATTTTTTTAACATCAGGTATTTCTCAGGTGTCAACAGATGCCATTGGAATGGGTCTCAATCTGAATATCAAACGGATCATCTTCCATTCTTGTCTGCGACAGGTGAGCTTTTTTCATAATTGCAACTTGTTGCTATGAACACTTCTTTTATATCGGCATTATTACGAGCAGTCTTTTCGTATTTAATTAAATCGATTTATAATCTGTTTGTATCTAAAATTAAAATAAGAGTTATCATTATCACCTAATTATCCAAGTAAACCATTCCAATTGTGAAATTCCAGGGCCAACTTCTTCCCAACTACTCCGCTCTGCAAATCGCGGGTCGTGCCGGCCGCTACGGTACGGCGTACGCGGACGGAGTCGCAACCACCCTCCGATTGGAGGATATCGGGACATTGAAGGATATCCTGGCACAGCCGGTTGGTAATTCACAGATTCTTTGAGTGGAACTGAGCTTGCTTTGCTAATTAAGATTTGACCTCTCTCTACATACAAAAGTTTGCATTGATTTGAAAACTCTAACATGGTGAAAACCCGGCTAGAATGTCATTGCCACTCTGCCAAATTTTCAGTGGGTTAGAAGAGCAAGAGAGAGAGAGATTCAGGGGCACGACTTGTACACTCTATGTTCTCACCGTGACAGGTTGAACCGATCACTTCCGTGGGGATTTCGCCTACCTTCGAGCAGATTGAGACGTTTTCGTTCCATTTGCCACAGGCCTCGTTTGTTCATCTGCTCGATCTGTTCATATCAGGTATATCATATGCTTTCCTGCTAGACACCTCAGTCTATAGAAACTTTTGCAAGTTTCAGATTATATTCAGGCAATATCTAATTTCCATAAGGTTGTCTTTGCTATTTTAGTTATTTTACTGTGAAATGTATCATGATCGCGGCCTCGTCACGAAGCGACGTGAACAAACAAGTATGTAAATACTACGATACCACCTTCTTAGAAGGGAAATATGAGCTGCTTTTACGAGTCTGTTTCCATTGGTCAACTTTATTCTTTCAGTTTGTTCGGTATCGGATCATTTCTTCATTTGTACCGTATCCCAGATGAGAGAGCTGGCCGACCTCATTGACTACATTCCGCTACCGTTGAAGGTTTCCTTTTAGTTATTGGAGTTTATGCTTCTTCTTGGTTGTGTATGTGCTTGTATACAGATTTTCCAACAGCTCTGTGACGTTTGCACAATTATTTGGTTCGCTGATACTTCAAACTGATTTAAAAATAAATTGGTAGCTACGTATCATCATAGCTCTCCTGAAAGGCTAGATCTGCTTATTGGATGTTCGTAACGTTATCATTATTGTTAAGGTCGAACATGCTATTTGTCTACATTTGCATAATGTTCCGTGATTCAGGTACGCTACACGTTCTGTATCTGTCCGATGAATGTGGATAATAAGTTGACGGCAACCGCCTTTGTCAAAATGGCTAGACGGTAGGTGCTATGATAAAGACTTAGTAGTTAGCATTTATGGAAGATCATTGGGAAATGAACGAAGAAATAACCGGTCTCTCCCTTTTTTTAATCTAAATCCTAAAGGCCCAAACATACTACGGGCGGCTGCGGGCGTCTGCGGGCGGCATATGATATAAGTATAGCGCCCTCAGACTATTGATCCAATGTGCGGCTGGCTGCGGCTCTCGGCGTTTTGGCGGGCATTCATACTTTTGCGGGCAAAAGCGGCTGCGGGCGTCTGCGGGCGGCGCCGCACGGGGCCGCCAACAGCCGCAAACAGGCTTTGCGGGAATAATGGATTGATTCAATAGTGCCGCGGCGGCTCTCTGCGTCTGTAAGAATCAATTGTGTTTAAACCCAAAAACACTTGAAAAACATCATTTAATTTATATCAGTTTCTTTCCTAATAATTAATAAAAATAATCCTTTGTCATTTACATGGTTTTCATTAAGTTTTTCCATATTTGTTTCTTATGATTTGAACGTTTCATTTCTTTTCGAATCGAAAAGGCTTTTAAAAGCAAGAAGAATGAAATGTGGGAGGAAAAGCGAAAAAAACATCCCGAAGAGCATTCACTATTCTGATCTTCCCATTCTTAATGGGTTGAAAGAGAAGGGAGCTCGATAACCACAACTGAACGGGTTTCTCAGAGAGGATATTGAAACGCTTATTACTATCAAATATCAGTCTGAGTTCTCCAAAATCACTCTGAAGATAGCAGCGCCGCAGTCAGCCGCAGCCAGACGCAAACGCGCGTACATACTTCAATCAGAGTGCGTTTGCGGGCGTCTGCGTGCGTCTGCGGGGCGGCGCGTCAAAACCACCACTCAGCCGCAGACGCACGCAGCCGCAGACGCACGCAGCCGCCCGTAGTATGTTAGGCCCTTAACTCCCTCTCTCAGTCCGTTGATATCCAATATATATGCTTCAGGTTCTCATCTGGTCAATCGTTGACCTATGACTGGTTGATGGATCTGTTGCACTGGCCACCTAATGCACCGGAAAATTTATCGGATCTTGAGCATTTGGAGAAGGTACGCATCCCATACTTGGCCTAAGCGGAGAGATACAACCATTCAGTAAACTTCTCACAATCTTTTCTTGAAAGCTGAACGCGATGAGCTGTGCTGAATTTAAGCTGAATTTTGAAAAATGGACATAGTACACCACACAATTTGCTTTTTTCGTACAATCGGTGATTTTTTTCCTTCCTGTCTATTCATTACTTATCAGTCCGATTCCAGCTGTACGAAGTGATGGACACTTATTTGTGGCTGAGTCTCCGTTTTCCCGATATGCTGCCAGACGAAGAAGCTGTCAGGTACACAT
The DNA here is from genome assembly GCA_964036275.1 of Litoditis marina. Lineage (NCBI taxonomy): Eukaryota > Metazoa > Nematoda > Chromadorea > Rhabditida > Rhabditidae > Litoditis > Litoditis marina. Next base: position 1,796,079 of record OZ038434.1, on the reverse strand, counting down.
CATTTTTTGTTTGGAAAGACCTGTTTTTTGTTTGATAAAAGGTGAACTGTTCCCGGAGATTCATGGTTTCAGAGATTTGATCAATGATGAGATGGTGGAGTTGCTCAAAAGATGATGATGTGAAGTAAAGAGGAGGTTAAACCATGAAAATGGAGTTTAAATTTAAACTGTTTTCGTTTCATTTAGGGAGTCTACCCTGGAGCTGGATTCATTGATACGAGAAGGAATTGAGAATATCATGACTTTGCTCGACAATCAGATGAAACGTACAGGCGGAGGAAAAGAGGTTTGGAAATATCATCTGATATTTACTATTATTGAATAGTACTGGTATTTTATTTCAACTCCATATTTCCTATTGGCTACTACACCTCGAGATTCAGTCAAATTGGTTTCAGGGATCGTTAGCGAAGAAATTACGTGAAAAGGCGCAGACAGCCAGAGAAAAGGATGAATTGCAACAACAAAAAAAGGAGTTGAATTTACCAGAGAAGAGAAAAGGAAAGAGGCGGTGAGTAACTGAGATTTTTTCGGTTCGGAAATTTCTTTAAATGCGAATATTAGTCGTACTTTTCTCTGTTGCGTGTGTTGTTTAATTCCTGCAGTGTCTAGTGTTTACGTCAGTAGAAGACTATATCGATGCATTCGATAGCTATTTTCATTTTCTCGGTACCTATGTGCCATATATATATCAAATTTTGTATTTTCCAGAACTGTGCTGGAAACTGTGATGGCTCGAGCCGGACTATCTGCTGAGGAAGTGGATCTGTTGAAAAAGGAGCTGGAGGAGGACAAGAAGTAGAGGGAACTACCACTGTGCTCACGGAACATTGTTGTAGTTTGTAGTTGATGGCTAGTTACCAATGGAGAAAGCGATGTATGTAATTTGTGCTCATTTTAGCTAGAAATCTGGCCAAATATACCATGAGCTCGATACGATGAATTTGAAAAGAGATTACATGTGTCGCGAAATACGCTAGCACGTTTCTTTCTTCTTCACCACATTCAACCTAAATAGTGAGACTATATCTAACCAAGTCGTAGGCTGAACTGAACTCACTACATCGAATAGTTCCACTTGATTGTTAATTGTTGTAGGTTATATAGTACTGCGCTTATTGAACGCTTGAAAGTGGTAGTATACAGTGATCCCTTTATTACATGAGTAGGTTCTAGCTATATAATTGTTTTTGTAGCGTTTTTGTTGAATTGAGTTGACTTATAAACAAAATTACGGGCCTCAGGTTTTCTAGTTGAATTGGAGTTGTTAGTTATAGATGTTTTTCTTAAAAGACAATCGCTTCCAGAGCGACATTCGCTGATCGTGGCTTAGTTTTATAGTTTGTAGTATAGCGATTTGTTACATTACACGTAGATTAGGTTGTTGTTCCATTAGTGTTGTTTTCGTTTGTTGTTTGTTTTCATCATTCGTTGTTTTATAGAATTTTTGATATAAAGTTTTTTATGCGATAATTTTCAAACCTGTGCCTCAGCTTGTTGTGTCTACCTTGAGTTATCTTATGCTTCGAAATAATATAGAAGTTTCTGCTTAGAAAATAGAGAGAGAGAGGGGTGGGGTGGAGAAAGAGAGATTGAGAGAGGAATGCAAAAATATACGTGAAAGAGAGAAAGGGACAGATAATCATATGAGAAAGGGTGGTAATATGGAAGCGTAGTGTTTCAGTATGCAAGAAGGTGGTGATATCAATGATCTATCGGCAACTGATCCCCCATTGACGGAACAGAAGGACGAAGAAACACCTATGAATAATGAGGTGACTTGTAAGAACCAATAGCATTGTCTTAACGTTTCTCAAACAGATAAATAGTTTAGCCACTTGGCTCTCGTATGCACAGCACAAGTGTGGCATACAGTAATCGTCCCAGTTAATAGTGTATCATCTGCTACTGTTTTGTTTGCATAGTTACTGATAGGGTATTGATAGTTTTTCTGGTAAATGGCAGGTTCAATTTCTCTTCTCTGTCGAAAATTGGTTTAAAGAAGGACGATTATGTGAGCCAATCCCAACGCTTCAGTCATTCAAACTGCATTAAATTTTTCAATTGCAGTTTAAAGGACCGATACTTAGGGATTGGTCCACTTAATCGTCCTAATTTAACGACTTTTTCATGTGATTTGTTCCAGGTGAAAGATAGTGAAGCCAGCAGTACTGCGGTGGGCGGGGGCTCTACGCGCGGTATGGGAGATCTGTTGGCGATGGTCAGTTATAGGTAGTGATCAAACATAGTTGTAGTTTGATCTCGATGCACGCCATAATTTTAGAATCATACACGAAAGGCAGCGGGATCAAACTACAAACACAGCGGGATGGGATAATATACACCGTATAAGGCCTACGTAACAAATGTTTTCCCAAAATTAATTAAAACTGAATCTTCTTCTTGTTGACGTCTTCCAATATAAATTGATCAAATTCTTATCCGAACTAATTGGAGGCTTACCAGTGCTGAATCGCCTCTAACTTCTTTGTCTGGAGAACTCATGGAGTTAGGCTATAATTTTCTTCGATATGGAGGTCCATTTTCAGAGAGATGAGCATACGCTAATTTCGAAGATAATTAAGAGCAAGAACATTCTTACAAAACCTAAAGTTGTTTTGCTATCAGTCAAGTAGTTTCTCGACCTTAGAACAATCTATTGTTTGTCTCTATAGTAACAAATAAAATTATTTACAGCTCCGCCAACAAAAAGCCACAACCGAGCCAGTTGTGAGTTCCCAAGTCATCGAGGTTGGTCAAATAGTTGTCTACTACTCGTACCTATATTAGTATCTTGTTAGCTTTAGAGTTTTCTCAGCGGATTGATACTGTATTTCTAGCTGGGAACCGCTGTGTTTGTCGTTTGATCACATCGCTGTGTGTGTTTATATTATTCATGAAGTTAGACGTGAAAAATTAGGAAAGAAAACAGAATGTACATATAAATGAAAGATTCATGATTTATTGAATGTTGTACGTTAAGGACTCCACGCCAACTCCGTTGGATGGTACTGTGGGAACACCCGCCACAGATGTTGACAGACAGTTGTCTGATTCCAGCACAGCTGAAGATAATCAGGACAGTTCTACTCTACCTGATGGCCAGCCGGCTTCGAAACCGTTCACGCCCACCTATGACAAAGAAGTACGCAGGGAACGGAAAATGGCCAGTGGAATGGCAGCTATTCTGCAACAGGTACGGTGACCTTGTTTTCCGCTGTGCTGTTGTTTCAGCGTTACTAAACGGTTACAGCTCACAAATCAAATCAAATCAGGGTTTCAGGAAGTGTTTGTTGCGAGACTACGAGAGATCAGCAGCGTTAAGTGTTTCCAACATAAGTGTTGTTTATCAGTCAGTTATGCCATCGGTAGTAGGCTCCTTGAAGTGTCTCCCACCCTAAAGCAGATTTTGTTCCTTGTAATTCTTTTTCTCTCTTTCTATTTCTCTGGCTCTCTCTCTCTCTCTCTCTCTCTCTCTCTCTCATTCTATTCTATCTTGCTATTCCGTTTTTGAGATGTTATACCACCATTTCCAGCTGAGAGGTTCCTGTACAGAGGAATCGTCCACAACACCAACTTTATCGGAGCCTAATGATGAAGCAGAAAAGAGCGACGTCGCAGAAAAACGTGACGTCGTCACTACAACTCCATCCGATGACCCAGTGGCGAATACGCTCACAAGTGAGGAAACCTTCGAGAATATCGATTTATCGAAGTTGAACAGAAAGGAGCGTCGTGCACTTCTGCAGAAACAACGGGAGGCGGCCGGAGAATCGGAGGTAGGCACACAGAACACTACGGTGTTATTGATTGCTAAGTGAGGAAATCACGCTTCAATAGTATTATTTCGTCATTGAGTGCCTAATCTTAATATTTCATTATGTTTAATACTAAATAATTAAGAATTCGGGCGAAGAAAGAGTTTAGGTTTTTGTGAGTATCGAAACGGGCTCCCATTAAAAGAATGATCCAATTTGGCACGGTGGAAGGATCATTTGTGTGAAAATCGAACTTTTAATCTCAATCCAGTTATTTATGGTCTATAATCCGCATTGTAAATGAAGTTCTTTTAGACTCAGGAACCAGCTGAACAAGTGGTTTGCGAGGAGCCGGTGGCAAAAGTGGCACGCTTCAAGGTGCCCTTCAACTTATGGGAAACGCCGGCCGAGAAGGTTTTCACGTAGGTTGTTCGATTCAATTCACAATAATACCTGAATTATGTTGTAGAATCGCGTTTTGATCAGTTTCATTCTCATTAGTTTAAAGTATCGTTTTCGGATTTCTTGATAAAGGAAAATTTCTGCTGTAGTAGAGTGGCACGTTTTCGTAGTTTCACAGTTTTCATTGTTCGCTCACTATCTCTAGATGGGCAATCGTTCCCAGTTTACCTATCACACAACAATCAATCTATGAACTTTTCCCAGCAATAATTTGTATCAACAACTGTACCTCAGTTATTGTTATTTCAGAGAATCAGAAATGTTTGTGACAGACACTCAGACGTTTGGGTTCTCTGCTTCTGTGTGTGCAAACAACTATGTGAAGCTGGCCAAGTTTTCTCCTTGTGGCTCTTATTTGGCATCCACTTCTCAGGATAGGAAGGCGCGCATTTTCAAGCTGGATGAACAAGCTTCCGCGGTGAGTTAGGGAGAGAGAGAGAAATAGAAAAGGGAGAGAGATAAATAGAAAAGGGAGAGAGAGGGGGTATAGTGTAATGGACTTCTTCAACACTTGGCCCTCACACAACCCAACCCTACAGTGAAAGGCAAGCGTGTGGTGGGTGATATACCACCTGGGGGACTGTTATCAGGGGGGGGGGGATTGTACAGTTTCTCTGACAATATGAGATGTAGAGTTATCCTCTTTTCACCAAGATATGTTCAGTTGTCCCTCTGCTCTACCGTATCTCTTGGAGATCTACCGTATGACGCAGTCTGGCATCCTTGTGGCGACCTCCTGGCCACGTCGTCCAAGCATCACCCGATTCATCTGTGGAACACGGAAGGTACACGAGAAGCCAGCTATCGAGGAATCAATCATTTGGTGAGTGAAAAAGTATTATCAATGTCAGGTGAGAAGTGGATAGGTAGAAAAGTGGATAGGCGGTTTACACATGCAACCGGGTTGCATGTAACCAAAATGCAACCTGGTTGCATGTGTGCAAAACTATTGGTTGCTTTCAAATGCAACCAATGGTTTCGTACACATGCAATCCGGTTGCATGGGTAATTGGCCACATTTGACAGTTACTGTAGGTTAGACAGTTATTGAAGTTGCTAATTGAAGTATGAATCCGGTTATGTGTGTAATATTCCTGTTATAATGGTTCTCATGGATAGGTTTTAGAAATATGTTGCGATTGTTTAGTTCCTGAAGAGCAATTTATAGGATGAGCTAGCCGCCGCTTACACGATGGCCTTCTCGGCTGATGGTCTGAAGATGTATGCCGGCTACAACAAGTGTATTCGCATCTGGGATGTCAGGAGACCCGGGCGACAGACGCGAGAAATCAAGACATGGAGTACGTGAATATAAGAATATTTATTGAACTGTGTCATTGAAAGTGTAGAAAAATTATTTAGACACCAAAAGAAACCATGAAAACCCGACCAAAAACGCGAAAATAGGTGAAGGTATAGTTTTGTTTGGCCTCAAACGAAGTTTACTAGTTCTGATCTACCCTCGTGTACAGTGTTTTTCTCACACTTTGTAGGTTATTGTTCACTTCTCAAAAATTGATTGAATCAGTTAGGTTTTCAAGCTTCAACTTCAACTATTCTACTGTTTAGAATGATGCAGTGAACATATACAAATAGATCAGACTATGAACACAGCGGGCCAGGGCAAATACAGCGTAAAGACCTGGTTTGGAGAACGCGAAACGTTAAAAAGTTACCTGTTTGTTTGATTTCAGAGACTAAGCCATACAAGCAAGGACAGAAGGCCATAGTTTCATCGATTGCCATGCATCCGTTCTACGAAGGAGTCTACGCCGTGGGAACATATGGATCGTCCAGTGGGTTAAACTTTATGACAGCTGTTGCCTCTGGTTTCGACTTATACTAATCGAAAAAGGCAACATTTTAGCACCTGTACAATCAAATTTGAGAAGAGACCTCGAAACTTTTCATCGTTCAGCTAAAAAAATCTTCTGCATTCTAGTATTTTACTGCTGTAATTTCTTTATTGTGAGCATAACACTTTTTTCTATGATGTGACTTTCATATCTGCGTCATTATAATCTCTAACTTGGGTGAATAGACTAATGAGAGTTATGTCCGGCAAGCTTCAGCTTACAACTTCTGCCAGCTGGCTCAGTTCTATTGAACTGGTTTTTTTTTCATTTTCAGTTGGATTGTACTCGGATCGTACCAATTTCATTGAGTGTCAATTTGGTGGCGATTTCTCCTCGATCACCCACTTGAAGTACTCCTCCGATGGAATGAAATTGTTCAGCTGCGGAAGGAAGGTTCGACCATTATTGATTGATTTCCATTTCAGTGTTCAGTTATTTATCTATCTACGTTCGAAGAATGTGCAACTCATACTCATTCATCATGTGTGATAATACCGTAGTGTCTATTGGGGGAATTTTAATTTTCTATTCGTTTCGTGTACGACGTTGTCATGACTTGGATCGTTGTAAGAACGGATTCAGAAAATTGGAGACTTTTCCATTTTTTTTTCACTTGGTTAACAATGCGCGTGGAACATACTATAATAAAATTACCTTCCTTACAGAATAATTCGATTCATTGCTGGGACATGCGGAACCCTGGGAAACTCCTGCTTGCCATGAGCAGACCGTTTGATACAAATCAGAAGATCTATTTCGATATGGACGGGTGAGATTTTTGCTGTAATTGATATCTTATCATAAACCGTGCAATGTTTCATTTAGGGGCTCGAGATTATAATACCTACACCCAAACAATATGTCTCATCTGCTACGCGAATTCTTCAGATTCTTTAGTTTGCCGAAGCAGGTTTTGTAATTGTAAATTGTGAATCCGAGCAAAGTGTGCATTTTCTGCTTTCAGTGCTGATCGTTTTCTGTTCTCCGGAACATCCGATGGGAGAATTGTCGTGTTCGATCTTCAGGAGGGAGAGGAAGTACGTGAGCCGAAGCACGTGACCGAAATGGCTCAATGTGCTGTGCCTTGTGTCAGGTGAGCCACATTTGAGCATGGAGAGCCTTTTTAGAAAGTTGAGATTGTAGTCTTAATTAAAGTTGTGGTAGATCAGATCTTTAGAAGTTCAGAAACGCGTACATAGGAGAAAACGTTTTTTAAGTGTAAGTTAGGGGATGTCGATCTACTGAAAACCGTTTAAGATAAAGTTTCTACTTGTTAGGGTCCGCTGAATACAACTAGTTTCGGTATTCTCGTTTCGAGAATTGTCTCCCCTGTTATGGATATGCCTAGTGTAACGTGTTCTAGTTATTAGTAGAATTGTATACCCAACAATAGTGACATAAAGTTTTATTTCCCATCATTTAGTGTTCATCCTCGACTTCCGTTGGTTGCCGCATGTACGGGAGAGAGAGTATTTCCCTATCCTTCCATCTTCGAAGAAAATGAGCCTGATCAAAAGACTTGTCAACCAGAAGACACTGCTCATAGACCATATCTCGATGGCTGCAAAGAATCTCAATTACAAAACTGTATACAATTGTGGAAATACTGACGATTGTTTTTACCCAATTGTTTCTGTTCCGATTACACATTTCGATTTACGGGATATATCTTGTTATATGTATTTTTGTCAAATTGTAGAAACTTCTTTTATTGTAGCTTGGGAAGTAATCCCTTGACGGACTACTAGGAAGGCATGACTGTTGTCTACTTTAGAGCGCGTAGTCAACATCCTTTTCCCAGCTAGGGATTCTATTGTAGTATTACCACTACTCAAATCCTTTCTCTCTTCGGAACAAGAGATCCTAGATATCGATTACCGATAACGACAGATAGGTAATTGTGAAATTACACAACTACAGTTCTTGAATGTGAGTATGTTTATTAGATGACTTTGATCTCGAATAACTTCAGGATCTCATCTTAGCATTTCGAACCTTTAACACTCTATATGCTATCACTGGCGGTTCTCATCAGTAGATGACCAGTGTGTATTCGATTCTTCTTAATCAAATACATTTAGAGGTTAGAACGCAAAGATTGAGACGCAAGACCGTCTTTCATCCAAGCTAACGACCACTCTGATAGAGCGCCGTTCCAACTAGAATGAAAGCGTTCATTTTCCTCTTGAGGTGGCGTTTTGGTTTAAGCCACGCCCACTTGGGGCGCTGCCAATATCGATTTCGGCACGTACTGTCTGATTAGACTCAGAGAACGCGCATCAACGATCAAACCATCAAGAATCAAACTAAAAGACTTAGCAATCTCTTACATGCCCCTCCTTCTTTCAAGCAATTCCACTTGCGTAACATTACCCTCTCTTCACATCTCCCCCCTTTCGAACCAGCACTCACACTGTGCGTTCTCAAACACTGAACACTGACACCTCCTTGTCAAGCCAAAATAATGTGATACCAAGACCATCGAAAAATCTGCGTACACAATGTCCGAGTCCCAAGCATGGTGAATGTGCGCACACATTGACAAGCCCCTTGCCTCTCAACAACTCACGCCATTGGTATGGGCCTACTCTGCTACCTCATCCAACTTTCCGGCCGTGGTTCTGAGCTGCACCATACCGACTAATGCTCTATACCATTCAGGTAATAGCAAAGACAAACTATTTTGCTTGACCAACCAACCAAGAGTCTCTTCCACGAGCGGAAACATCTTGTTTTCAACTAGTGTTCATTTCACTGAAGAGTAAATTAGTTGACAGAGAATTTCTTCAAGACCGGAAACCTCGTATTTGCCAACTTAGGGTTTTCTGAAAAATCAGAATCATTGCACACTGATGACCGTGTACATCGCAAGCTTCTTAAAGATACAAGACTATCTTTGATTATTTCCATATGAATCCCTGGACAGATTTCAAAAAGAGAGAAAAATCATAGGCTGACCCATTACTTCGATGCAAAAAAGTCAAAATACCTAGATTTCCTTGATCAATTGAAATTTGTTCCAGCTAGACCGTGGCAAAAATCATCTCGATACTTCGCAATTGGAATTTAATAGCATAGTCAAACCATTGCTGTGCACCCTAGACAATGCGTGCATTGGAGTGACAATCGAAGAATACAGACTATTCCCGATGTTGTTTTGAAATCGCCAGACCGATTCTGTCAAAAACAACTTTCACGATAAACCATCGTACTCAACCATTCGAAGAAACTATCTGGACCAGTAAGTGGTTCGGCCCCCATGTCAAATTGTAGAAACTTCTTTTATTGTAGCTTGGGAAGTAATCCCTTGACGGACTACTAGGAAGGCATGACTGTTGTCTACTTTAGAGCGCGTAGTCAACATCCTTTTCCCAGCTAGGGATTCTATTGTAGTATTACCACTACTCAAATCCTTTCTCTCTTCGGAACAAGAGATCCTAGATATCGATTACCGATAACGACAGATAGGTAATTGTGAAATTACACAACTACAGTTCTTGAATGTGAGTATGTTTATTAGATGACTTTGATCTCGAATAACTTCAGGATCTCATCTTAGCATTTCGAACCTTTAACACTCTATATGCTATCACTGGCGGTTCTCATCAGTAGATGACCAGTGTGTATTCGATTCTTCTTAATCAAATACATTTAGAGGTTAGAACGCAAAGATTGAGACGCAAGACCGTCTTTCATCCAAGCTAACGACCACTCTGATAGAGCGCCGTTCCAACTAGAATGAAAGCGTTCATTTTCCTCTTGAGGTGGCGTTTTGGTTTAAGCCACGCCCACTTGGGGCGCTGCCAATATCGATTTCGGCACGTACTGTCTGATTAGACTCAGAGAACGCGCATCAACGATCAAACCATCAAGAATCAAACTAAAAGACTTAGCAATCTCTTACATTTTGTTCTATGTAAAGGATAATTTGTTATTTTGTAGAACTGTTCTCAACAAATTTGTTAATATTCTAGTTTCTGTTTCTGTTCAATCTTGCATACCTGAATGAATATAAATATCATTTCATTATGTTTTGATCTCCATATGTATCATGTTTGTCTACCTGGAAAGAGTGCGTTATTACAAAGCATGAAATACAATAACTGGTTACGAAAAACCTCTAATATTTTATAATTTTTCTGTGTATCATTCATTTTTATCAATAAAAGGTTGCTTGAAATAGTGGAAAAATTGAAGTATCGGAAATGTTTACTTTTTACCCCCCACCCTCAAATTTTTGTATTGCAGGGGATAAATTGAATTATAACCCCCCGGTGGGGGGGGTCAAACTACAATTCCCCAAACGCAATATAAATTCAAAAAGGTGGGGGGTAAAAAGGAGTGGGCGACGATTCAGCTAAAAATTATTCAGCTTGCGAGGTAAATAGGGGACTTTTCAGCTAACACGTTTTAAGCTCGGACTTTTCAGCTAAAACTTATTCAGCTTGGACTTTTCAGCTAAAACTTATTCAGCTTGGACTTTTCAGCTAAAACTTATTCAGCTTGGACTTTTCAGCTAAAACTCATTTAGCTTGGACTTTTCAGCTAAAACTTATTCAGCTTGTACTTTTCAGCTAAAACTCATTTAGCTTGGACTTTTCAGCTAAAATCTATTCAGCTAAAACAAATGTTCCAAAAAAAAATTGATTTCGAACATGGACATAATGTTAAAGGTGGTGGGGGCTAAAGTATCATGGTGGCCAAAACTAGTATTTTCGGACCAAACTTTCGGGAATGGGGTAATCCATCATGGGGGTTACGAATATCGATACGGGGTTAAAAGTGGTGGGAGCTAACGTATAAATCAAAACCTCCAGAGAAGGGGTAGTTGACGATAGGGAACTAGAATATCAACATGACGTTAAAGGTGACCGGACTCAAAAAATATTTTTCCGAATTCAGTTTTTTCCCTATCTTCGTCTTCTTCTCTTTCATATAATATGCGCAGCGCAGTACCATTAGCGCCCGGTGCTCGACGACCACAACACGAGGCCCCAGCTTACCAGAAAAATGAATTTGAAAAAAATATTTTTTGGAGCCGGTCACCTTTAACGTCATGTGGATATTCGAGTTCCCTATCGTTAACTTCCCCTTCTCTGGAATTTTGACTCAATATAAACGAATTTGGAAGATTATTATTTTAGCTCCCACCACTTTTAACCCCGTATCGATATTCGTAACCCCCATGATGGATTACCCCATTCCCGAAAGTTTGGTCCGAAAATACTAGTTTTGGCCACCATGATACTTTAGCCCCCACCACCTTTAACATTATGTCCATGTTCGAAATCAATTTTTTTTTGGAACATTTGTTTTAGCTGAATAGATTTTAGCTGAAAAGTCCAAGCTGAATCAGTTTTAGCTGAAAAGTCCAAGCTGAATCAGTTTTAGCTGAAAAGTCCAAGCTAAATGAGTTTTAGCTGAAAAGTCCAAGCTGAATAAGTTTTAGCTGAAAAGTCCAAGCTGAATAAGTTTCAGCTGAAAAGTCCAAGCTGAATAAGTTTTAGCTGAAAAGTCCGAGCTTAAAACGGTACTAGCGCAATGGTCCAAGCTGAATCCGTTTTAGCTGAAAAGTCCAAGCTTAAAACGGTACTAGCTGAAAAATCCGAGCTTAAAACGTGTTAGCTGAAAAGTCCCCTATTTACCTTGCAAGCTGAATCGGTTTTAGCTGAATCGTCGCCCACTCTAAAAAGTCATCGTCAATGTTCCCGAAATAGTTTGCTGCTACCGTAGCCTAATTTCCACTCCGCCGCCGCTACAATTGCAGCATGCCTGCCCGTGGTTTACCGGGAATTGTCAGCGTTGGTCAGAAAGACAAATCCAAATTTCGCCAAATTAATTTTTCGTGTTATTTATACTTTTTCCTTTAAATAAACTGTTATTTACATGTGTCCGTGATACTAAAAAAAACGAAATTATTGCCTGTGTCACAGTACATACTACAACGGTTATGGTTGAGTTGATTTAAGTATTGTTAGACACCACTTTTCCGAGTCACTGCTATCTGTGTGAGGGAAAATTTCGATATTTAGAACAACCTTGATAACAATGTCCTAAATATCCAGTTACAATGACGGAAATTCCTACATTTCTTCATTTCTGTGTAACCTTTGGAAAAGTGTCAATTTTGGTTTTGGCTATTGCTGCGTTTTGCTTTGACGATCATGCGTTTGTGAGTTCGCGCTTCCTTTCAGCCATCTTGGAATGGTAAATTGCTTTTTCTTCTTCTCTTTGTTTAACCAATGTAACTTTTTTAGAATGGCGGCCGCAGCTACTGAGAATGTCACTCGTATGGATGCTGATCGTGGAGGTGCCTTTGATTTCTCGAACTGTATCAGAAACATGGCACTCGCTAGGTGAGTACATATATGATATTTTTGGAAAGGCGTAGTTTAGATATAAGTCATGGGATTTGTTTTCGGTCATGTTATTCTGTCATCTACATGGTCATGGTTTTGAAATTAAACTGTAGCAAACTTGGCTCAACTTTAACAAATGTAAGCTACTTTTCTGCGAAAATGGAAATTCAGGCAGATTTTGTATTGTAATCGAGAAAACTTTCCTGTTTGAGGAACAACGAACGTTACACTTGTATGACTATGGGGTTGTTCCATTTGTTTCAATTGTTATTTGATTCCAGAGTCGGTGGACCCGCTCCCAAGTTGCGTTCCACAGGTACCACCATTGTCGCGGCCACCTACAAGGTACTTGACTTGATTGATACAAGGACTTGTATAATAGCTATGCCACATTGCAACAATGATTACTTGAAGCCACTTCTACAAAGTTTGCTCACATTAGGTGTAAGGGTATAGCTTTTATTTTTTGAAGTTCTAATAAGGTAGTATATATATATATATATAATATATATATATATATATATATATACTACCTTATTAGAACGCTGGAACCTGGAACTCTCCGTAACATTTAACATTGAGTGGCAACTGTAAACGTGAGCGTAAGTGTGTAATACTACTTTGATAAGGTTGAAAAAATGTTCGATAAGAAATTATAAAATAATAATACGTATTATTGATGTATTGTTGCTTCAGGGTGGTCTGGTGATGGGTGCCGATTCTCGTGCCACTGCTGGTAACATCATTGCCGACAAGCATTGTGAGAAGGTTCACTATCTGACGGAGTCCATCTATGCCTGCGGAGCCGGAACTGCCGCTGATCTTGATCAGGTAGGATTGAGAAAGGGAACGTGATCATTATTTTACGAACAGTTGCCCGCTTCTTTTCATTTCATTTCAGATTAGATATAATTGATGATTTTGTATCAAACATGTGGTAATTTTTCTTTATTTCAACAAAGCCATTCGCAGTTTGGTGTATTGTATAGTTAGCCAAATACATGATGTGCATTTAAATCTAGGTTTGCAAAATGCTGTCTGGAAATCTTCGTCTGATGGAAATTCAAACAGGACGCAAGGCCCGTGTCATCACTGCTCTTCGCAGAGCCAAGCAACATCTTTTCAACTATCAGGGATACGTTGGAGCGTATCTTCTCATTGGTACGTTTTTCATATTAGTTTTGGCCGGGTGCCCGTTCTCAACCTGAATTTACATAGAATAACGACAGTGAGCGCTCAGTTGTAAACAGTGTCGAACGATTTGCAGCACAGAAAACTGGCAAATCAATCAAACGATGGCTTCGATAGGTAGGTTTTGTAGTCAAAATTATGTAATGGAAATGGGAAACAGAATGGTTGAGCTTCGTTTGTATGATACCATGAACGCAGTTTATTTTTTGTCGTTCTCTGGTGTGCGAATATCAATGCAAATAAATAAGTGAATGGTGGGCTGGAAGCTCTACTCTAGTCTCTAGCAACAGAAAGGGTAGTTATTGAAAATTCAACACATTATATTTTGTTTCAGGCGGAGTCGACCCGACCGGACCTCATTTGTACGAGTGTTCAGCCAATGGAACCACCATGGCCAAGCCGTTCGCCGCTCAGGGATCGGGAAGTTATGCGGCTATTTCCATTCTCGAAAGAGACTTCAAGACCGACATGACGGTTTGTTTAAGAAATAATATATATTAGATTACGTGAAATCGTTTCGAAATGGTGTTCCTTGACCTACTTGCTTAACTCGACGTGACTGTTTGTATTCCATATTATTTCTGAGAAGTACAATTCTGGTGGATATTACTCAGCAAAATATACCATTAAAGTTTGAAATGATTTTTATCATATATTAGAGATCAGAAATCGAATCCTTATTTCAATGATAAAATGGTTGACGTTTGGAGTAGTGAAACAGTGTGAATGTAAAATGTATGCGTTCATTCAACCATACATAATCGATGTGGATTTGTAGAGTGCGTTTGTGAGTTCAGTTCCAGTAACTGTTCATTTCTCCGTTCGTTCAATTTCCAACTGTCCTAGTTTTGCTTGACCGACGAGTTTAACCTTTCGTTTTGCAGGAGGAAGAGGCAACTGAGTTGGTTCAGCGTGCGCTGCATGCCGGTATGCACGGAGACAACGCCTCCGGAAACAGTCTCAATCTGGTGGTCATGAACCCCGACAAGACTGTCTTCAAGGTACGTTCCGGAATTTAGTTAAAACATAATGTTTTATTATGGCGTTGGTTTATTGACTCATCTCGAAACTTGTGACTTGGTTATATATTAGATTATGACAGTTTTTTGCCCACACCGTCAACGATAATAAATTGTATAGATAGTTCAGTTCAGTACAAGAACACACAAGAGCGCGATATTTTTTTGAATAACAACTATATGTCAATTTTCGGCGAAGATCTTCGCTCTGAATTTACGTCTAAATAGATTTTCTTACAATTTTATCTGTCGTAAAGTGTGAGAAAATCAGTAGTATCTTCCCGTAAGATAGTCTGTAACAGTAGCAGTTCTCACACGATCGTTTGTTTCATATTGTGGATAGTGAGCTAAATTTCTGCAACTCAGTATTCTGGCATTTCCAGGGGCCAATTGTGCCTGACTTTTGCAAGAAGCCGGAGCCAGTTGACTTGGACTACAAGTTCAAGGCCGGTTCCACCAAGGTACTGAAGCAGCGGACCATCAAGTACGACATCGTTGAATCGATGGACATCAGCCACTAGACTGGGAGTACGGTAGCACGATTGGACCCATGTTTGTGGCTACTATTCACATGTTGAGCACATCTTTTATGTATGTTCCGATCTATTCCACGGTGTATTAAGTTATTTATAATTCTCTGAATGTGGTCATTCTTCTTGTTACTCGGTGTTTTGTAATACGTGCGTATTTTTAATTTTACTCTCAATAAACATACGTTTTAAACTGTTGCTACATGAATATGGGATATCCCTGAACAAGAACATACTTTCTTCACTGTTGTTTCACTTGAATCCGATCAGTTAATGTCTGTAATTTCTGCATTACACATCAAATTTTAGGTAGGGAATTTGTGTTTAGCGTAGCTGGAGGATGGCTTCTTATTTCGACGAACACCGTATGTTTGAGCAACGTCATGACGAGCTGTGGCTGGCTCGTTTGATTGGTGGGCTTTTTCTGTCATTAACTTCTCACCTCACTAAAAAAAATCTCTGGACTCGAAATTAGGTTTACACCCAGTTTCCTTACGTTGTGAAACTGTTACACGAGGAAAATGACGGTGTACGCTCATAGAGTAAACTTTGAGTAGGAGTTCACGTGGAAACAAAGGCACAGCCAACAAATTAGTCAAGTATTTAGATTATCGTCCGTTGGGCATCTCTCATCTGAATAAATGAAAGAATATACCTAACTACGCCTTTTGGTATATAATATAATGATAAAATGCAAGTAGTTTCAGTTGAGGGAGGATGGACGGATGACTTGGGACTGACATTCGAACGCCTTTTCCCCGATAAATCGAGGGCAGCTCATCCGGACGCCATAAAGGAATTGGAGACAATGTACGCAGAGGATATTGACGATCAGAAAGGTCGGTGATTGCTGAAACGTGAAAATAAATAAGTTAACATTGAGCACTGTCAATATTCTATAGTGGTCATGGATGCAGTCCGGAAGGCTCAGTAAACAGGAGCACTACGTTGCGAAACGGTGAATTCTCCAGTGAAGTTGTCCCACTAGCTTGAAATATTTAAGAAACTGGGTCTTCTCCACCAAATCCGGGGAAATCTCTATAATGGAATACGGGCTCGTTTCTATATTCACACCACGGCCTAATTGTTGCACCTTTCGGGACGGAATGCTTGTGCGTTCGGAAAATCACTATCAGCAGAGAAATCGGCCGTGTTCGCCAGAGACCACCGCGCAGCGCGCATTAATAAAAGTTTGTGCTCTTTTTGAATTCCTAAAAGAAGAATATAGAAAAATATATTGACAAACTTATACATATGGAACAACATAAATTATCAACTTGTTTCCAGGACAATGTCTGATTTGTTTGGATACCTGGTCTAATGCTGACGAAAGAGAGAAGGTTATCAAAATTCCATGCAGACATCTGTACCATTCGAGATGTATTTTAGCATGGTTCCAAAAGGTTGGTCACATATCTATATTAGTTGAAGTTTTTAAAACGAACCATCCATGAATTTTACCGTTCAGATATCTAGAGTTTTTGGCATACTTCAGTTACGACATTATCCTGTGATTCTTTCAGTATTCTACTGATTTAATTCCATTCTTTCATACGATATTGGTACGATCACTCTGATTAGGGTAACGCACGTGAAATAAATAGGAGAAAGCTTTTTGGGATTCATGTTCGGCTACAGTGTATTGGGTTGACAGTTTAACAGGCTAGTTATGTATCTTCTTTTGATTAGATGGAAATCGTTCAGGCCAATTCGTGTCCTTCTTGCCGTCATGAGTTGCCATCGCACGACCCGCTTTACGAGGAATATAAGAAACAACAGGTATATTTTTGAATAATAGAGAAATGCATTTGTATGCCACAGGAACTATGAGTTTATTTGACGGATTTGACCCATATTCAGAAACTGAATAATGTATTCATAATTCATGGAATGAACGCGAAACTATCAGGAATCGATTCATTTACAGAAACGGAAAGAGGAACGCCAGGCCGATTTGGACGAACTGCACAACTCCATGTTCTCTTAGTTTGTAGACCAATCAGATTGCTTATGCACCATACTTGTGATACACAACGATCTTTAACTACCAAAATAAGATGTACATATTATGGAATGAAATTTTTATTACCAGTATTATCCTGTGATTCAAATTAAATGAATTATTTGGGAAGATTTGGTATTCTCTTGACGACGTCCATTGCCTGTGAAACGTAGGTGTTTGCATCAGGTTGGGGCATTCGTTGCGATGCTTTCAACGCACACTGGATCAGACTTTGAGCCTGGTCTGAAAAGGAAATTACCAATAATGAGCGCCATCAGTTTATTTCCGGAAAGTGTGAGCCAGGCCTATTCCAAAAGTTTCAAATAAAATGCACTTTAAACAATAATCAATTTTACTCACCTAGAGAAACAGATACGAAATGTGGTAGGAACGTGAGAGCGTGGTGGGATACATCTTGATCGGAACTGAACAGCGCACAACGATAGGCTGGTAGCAACTGTTCGGCTGCCTGAAAGTAAGAATTCCACTTGCACCGCAAATATAATACGAGACTACGTGAAGGACATGAATTTAAAATGTATTTACGAGCACTTGTAAGTCACTATCATCATGTTCGCAATACATAACTGATGTTGTAAAGAATCTTCATGACTTCTCTATTTTTCGCTTACGTTACACATGATAAAGAATTTAGACTCGAAAACCTTCCTATTTTTAGCCAAACCACGTGTTTCCATTCAGACAATGAATTTGACTAAAAGACGAATAACTTCTGTAACATTTTCCGGTGATCTTTTAATATCGCGAGTTGAAATTATGCATCTTGTTATCAAAGCTTGAATAGTTGTTGTTTAAAACTCTTGAATTGAAGTTTGAACCAAATTCATATTGGCTGTTATAGTTAATGTAGATCAGTTGTATGCTCACCAATGGTTTGGAATTGATAATGGAGAGCGCTGCATTGAAGGCACTCTTACGAATTGAAGAGTTCGGACTGGCGAAGAGAGGGATCAGATGCTTACAAAAGGGAACCGACCTGGAATTAGTTCAAATGACGATGAATATATGAAATAACATTTTGAATGGTCCAGAGTTCAAACATACGTATTGTGATTATTGTTTTCACAAAGAAAAAATGGCACTTTCACATGGAAATTGAACCCGGTAGGCTGAACAACTGATCACTGGATAGAATCAGTTCTGCGAAAAAATGATAATTTAACCACTAGTAGTAATAAGCACGTTATTGGATATTTGTAATATATGGGATGAAGTTAGGGGGGGGGGTCAGAATGAACTCGGCATACCGTTCGGGAAAATCCTTGGCAGTAGCCTCGACATCTCTCATGACAAGCGCCGTCTCGTATTCACAACTTGCTTGAGCCAGACGGCTGGCCAAACTGGACATTATCTGCAATAACACGTAATTGGCGGAGCAGAAAACTAAGACAAAATCTATGAGATATGCGTATATAAACGAAAAATAGATCATAAAGTTCACAAGATCACAAGATGAAAAAGCAGTGATATATTGTATATGAACACTTTTATTTTTCAGTGTAAAGGAATTGTAGCGTGATTGGCTTATGTTAAGACCCAGAACAAGAATGGTTGCCGAACTTTTTTCGAGGAAAGCAATCAAATATTACTTCACGATTTCGAGAAGGCAAAAACATATTGTTTTGCCATTGAAAAACGATTAAACTAGCAGGTGGTTCTATATGACACGTATTACAAAACTTGGAACTACCGTGTATTTTGATTGGAATTCTTATTATGCTGTTCAGATAACAGTCAGCACTGATGACATCTACAAATACCGCCCACAATGTTTAGCTTTTTATGAAAACACAGTTTCTATACACCTACACCTATTTCCATTTCGAAGTTGTCTAACAAGTAATTAAGTGTTGCATAAATTATATAATATCAAATTTAACATATAGTGAATGCCAAATTTATAAATTTCTGCCTCTTGCCGGAATCGAACCTGCGAGCAAAAGATTCGTAGCAGAGCGCTAACCATTGCGCTATTAGAGCACGTATCGGCAAACCTTGGAATCGGAGACTTTGTGCGTACACAGCGGAAAGTGAAATATACAGTACCCTCCCGCCTTTCCGTTGGCTACGACTAAAACCACCAATCGCGCGGAGCGCTCTGCGTGAGTTGTCTTTGGTTTGGCCATTGCGGACTCGTTTTTTCCTTTTAATTAACAAAAATCTTCAAACATATTCTTTTTTCGAAAACTAAAAAGAGAGAACGTTAGAGAATCACGAATTGAACATTGTGTGAAAATTTCAGCCAAATCGGATTATTTTCGCCTGAGTTATGGTTTCGTGTCGTTGTTGAAAAGTTCCGCCGTAATTCGTCCCTCGTCCCTCCTCCCTCACGGAATTCTGTCCGCATCGTAGTGGAAAAACTACTGAACCGATTTGGCTGAAATTTGAAACACCTATTCTATGGCAAAAGTTAGCTCGTCGCGCCAAGTATGAAATGTATATGTAATCTCTGGCGCCGGGCGCGGGCGCCAATAGGCGCCAAAAACGACTATTGGAAAAACTATCGAACCGATTTAGCTGAAATTTGAAACATGAGTTCTAATGCAAAATTTAGCATGTCGCGCCAAATATGAGATGTATAGCTCCTCATTGGCGCCGGGCGCGAGCGCCAATAGGCGCCAAAACCACTATTGGAAAAACTACCGAACCGATTTAGCTGAAATTTGAAACATGAGTTATAATGCAAAAGTTAGCCCGTCGCGCCAAATATGAGATGAATACATCACCATTGGCGCCCGGCGCTGGCGCCAATAGGCGCCAAAAACGGCAAAACACTATTTATCATCAATTAAAATGTTGAACACTAATAGAAATTGAATAATTTGGTGGAAAGTGTGAAAGTCTATTTCCAAAACTGAAATTTTTCTTCTGGCGCTCGAACCAGGCGCTAGATGGCGCCAAAACCCAAACTCACGACAGCGTCAATGGAATCGTCTGAAATTCGGTACACTAAAAAAGTATCACATGGCAAGTAAGATGCTCAATCTGAAAATCAAAGAAAGTTCTGTTGGCATTGTGCGCTGGCGCCAATTGGCGCCAAAGTTGGAAAAATATCGGTTATCGTCAATCAAACTGTTTCAAGTTAACAGATATTGAATATTCCAATGTGAAATAAAGATCCACAAATTCAAAATCGAATTTTATCGTCTGGCTCGGAACAGACGCCAAATGGCGCCAAAACAAAAACACACGAAACTGACAATTGAATAGTTTGAATATTGCTCCAATCAGTAATTGACACATGTAGTGTGTACTGGTAGCTCAAAAACCTAGAAAATTTAGTTTCGTTCTGGCGCCAGACGCGTGTGTCAATTGACGCAGGAATGAAAAAAAGTTTCAACGAAGGTTTTTGATGTGGTATTGGAAATAATGGCTATATTGTAAGTGATTTGGTGTCTCTAATTGTAGATTTGTCAATGGCGCCAATCCCCATCGCTTATCGCCGCTAAAAGCGGTGTACATGTCAATCGGAACGTTTAGCGTTTTTGTTCAGTTGTTGATAGTCACAGAGCCAGTAACCTGCGTTATATTACAACATCAGCAATTTTATGGTCTGCATTCGGCTTCGTGCACACACAAAACTGAGATTTCCATAATAATATAATGAGTTTACAAGATTCCTTCTGTGAATAGGCAACATATGAAGTTGTAGGAGTACAACTAGCAAAAAAAGGACAATTAGTAAAAAGTGGGGGAACCAACAAATGTGTGAGTTGTGTTTGGTTCGACCTCGATATCAGCAAAAAGTGAACGATACGAATTGCTGTGATACTGTAGCAGAAGTATTCTGCAAAAATAGAACAATACAAATGTTGCACAATGGTTCACAACGCACGCATGTCGTCAAAGCACACATGAAATACCCTTCGGAAATTTCAGAAATATCATGCGGGCTTCGTGAACCATTGTGCAACATTTGTATTGTTCTATTTTTGCAGAATACTTCTGCTACAGTATCACAGCAATTCGTATCGTTCACTTTTTGCTGATATCGAGGTCGAACCAAACACAACTCACACATTTGTTGGTTCCCCCACTTTTTACTAATAATATCTAATTCCGGGAAAACAGTAACACAGCATACAGCAATAAACATGTTGTTTCCTAAGAAATTTTAATTCAGCTTGTTGGTCGAAAGTAAACGTCATGAAACATGTCATAGACATAACTACTACTTGGAGTTTAATACTAGTTCACCGAGATATTAATGATTTTAGACGTATACTGATTACACCTCTAACCGACATGAACCAATAGTACAGACATTTACTTTGTGAGTTCAGTAGGGTCTTTGTATAACTGTTCTATATTCTAACTTCGACCTGGTTTGAAAAATACATTGGAGTACATAATACGAGAAATATGACTTAGAACTATCTAGCTACTTTCTGTCAATGATGTTGTCAGCTGTCCTATACGAATACGTCATTTGGTATAATTGGCCCCCGGCCAAGGAGGGTAGGGTTGAGGTACACACGAACCATTTATTATTCAGGTGATTGATGCTCATTTATAACTTGGGAAATAACTCCCGGGTGGCCAGTAGTCACTGGTAATAGCCGTAACTATGAGATATGCTAAATTTCACTTTATAAACTCATTTTTGTTCCAAACTCGTTTTTTTAACTAAATTTTCTCGAAGTTATTGACTTGTGACTCTCGGTCTCACTCAATTTCAATACATTCCGAAATTTATACTAGTCTAAATGCCTATCCTTCTCAAACAGACATTCGAACTTCAATACCAAGAACTATTTCCGAGATTTTCATATTTCTTATCGATTAAATACCGAAATCGCAGCTTTGGAAATGGCGTAAATTAAATAATGTGTTGTTCATTTCTATTGTGTTCGTCCAGACCAGATCGAGCTTGCTAACACCTAGAAGTATTTGTAGATGTAGACGTATGTGCCAATGCTATATTTGTGTATATTTCTCATTTCCTCGTTGAAATTGCACAGTAGGTGGGTTGACTAACAGATGAATCGTACACTCCAGTACCCACGAATAGAAATTCGTCCAGTGTGTTTATGATAGTGTACATTTCTTATAATGACACATGTGATCATTCAAAACAGAGTCACGTAGAATTCGCTACGCATCGCTCATCCGTGACCAAAATCAAACGTCAATCTGAGTAACCACTACCACTCACAGTCATTATTACCTCCTATGGATGCCTCATTCGCACATATCTTTCTACCACCATCTCCCCTGACCACGATTTATCCTATTTGTTAAGCCCAAAGTCCTTGCGTAGCTGTATTCCATCTTTTCAATATGGAATTCTGCATTATATTGCGATGGTTCAAACATAGTTAATCGCTCCCCAAACAGAGCGGATGTCCTCCCAAAGATTTTCGCACCCCCGTAGTTACGTGGAAAATTACCTGGATGTACCTAAATTACTGCTTCCTGTGCCAAATGAGCTTTATCCTTCAGCTCCATATATTATAGGTTCATCACTATTACGTATGCGAATATACTTTGTACAGTTCTTACTTGTTTTGACACATATGTTGTAGATCTACATCATTTGGTCTTCGATGTACGTTATTGTGATAATAACAAAGGTTGACTTTTATATCCAACGCTCTATTCAAAATTATGATGATTGCGATTTACCTACAGAAATTCCATTGACTTGTGTGCCGTTTACCTAATATTCTATCAAGTGTTCTCCCTTATATGATTTCGCTGATTGTAATTATACTTATTTCAGCTAGATTCGACATGTGGGCAAATAGTATCACAGTCTTGCTGGTGTTGGGTCTTGTTTCGATGAGCGCATCAGAATCACTGGTATTCCGATTACATCAAGCAATTCATAGAGAGAAGGAAAGAAGAGTGGTTAGTCTACGATCTACGTTTACTCGGAGTTCAGCACATGACTATTAGCATCCCTAAAGTTCGTTGTAACTTGTAACATACTACAGCTCACATCGAAAACGCAGACAACAAATTGACAAAGAGAGTGAGGCGAACTAGCCAACACTACTACTTAAACTTAACTTCATAGTTAAATAGGCGCGTCCAAAATAACCATCGGCCTGTGTAATATGGGTGCGGTCACAATACACAATCTAACCGAATTAACCAATTAACTAAATTCAAGACTGTGATTGAACTGATCAAACATCAAATGCCCATGTCAAGAACCCAACCCGACAGTCTTGAATACTAATACTATTAATAATACAACTTTCGTTACCAGTAATTGATTTCAGCAATCCTTTTTGGATGACGTCATGACCAAGTATTTCGACAAACGATCGGTCAAAAAACAAGGTGAGAACTTATGTTTTCTTCGGAAGATGTTCCAGAACGAAACAATCACATGCCACAACCGTATCAGAAAAGTATTGAAATGCGGGAAAGTTGTAGATTTGTGAAACACTAACTGTTCGCTACTCTGGTAATTTGGTAACAGCTAAGTTTCCTATCACAGTATTTGTACAAAAAATATATCAGTACAGTACTGATGCTTTTTCCCACTACAGTTCCACAATAATAACGGTATACGACTGACTAAGAGCCCACATATACACGGCGTTCTCGCCTACAGTAATTTTTGCGATTAAACTTGTATTGAGCTCCGTCCACAAAGTTTTCGTGGCGGGACACTGTATCCCACTGCAATTTGGAACGGTGCCAACACTAATTCGCTGCGTATCGCGCTTATTTTCACGCGAATCATTTGCGGAGCGTCTCAAATCGAGGACGCGAGTTCCTTATTTATCAAAGATGTTCTTGAGAACGCCGTGCATAATCGGTGCATTACAGGTCGAAATCGAATTACTCACTATGAAGCCGACAAGAGTTACATTTTACTTAGCGAATTATTACGGAATGTAATTAAATAAGAAAATGGATGAGTGGTTGTTAAGGAAGATAATTTCGAAATTGATAACTTTCAGATCTGCCTTCCATTTCCACCATGGATCAGTATGAACAAGAGGAAACACCGAGCTTCGTATTCATTCCGCTCGAACAATGATAAATTGATAAAACCCCATAAATTCGATAATAAATTTAGAAAATACTAAAAATAAAAATATAAAAAGTAAAAATACGTTGACTCACGGAAAATGTAGTCGGTCCGATACGTAATCACACCGACCAGCTGTTTCGGCTGCTTGCCACAGTAATCCAACAGTGAATTAAATGAAGTAAGACCAAACTACAAACACCAGGCGAATATAGGGCATCAAAATATTGTTTTTCGACTCATTTAATCTCATTATGGGCATGACGAAAACTTTGAGTTACGAACAAACGAAAGGTCTCAGCTAGCGAAGTGTTGTTGTACGCCCCAGAAGGAATACGTTCACAAGTTGACCTATAAGTGAAAGTTAGCGATGATCTGAAGCAATTGGAGTTGATGTCCGATGCGATCCTCAATCACCGACGTGTCGCGATGTCTGCACTCTCGCCTTATTTGCATGTTCTTCTCCTCTCTCTCTCACTCCCGTCCTCTCGTTCTCTGCCAGCCCTGCGCGCTTCCCTTTAAGGGGCCAACACTATGCAACCTCTTTTTGCCTTATCCTAATTCAAATGTTACTTTTTCGCGAAAAACGAGGCCTAGTTTATCTGAAGTCAGCCATATTTTGGGAATAGAACTAATTTCGTTACCGTTCTCCCGCTCTCCATGAATGTTCATGTTTAGTTTTCATAAATTAAAGATTTCACTGAACTATTTGCGAATGTTCTTTGTTGATGGTGTCCCACAACCTTTTCCTTTGCATTGTCGTTTTTGCCTAGCGCCCCCGTCATACAGAATTGGTTAGTTGTCATAGCAATCCGTATTTTGAAGCCTTTGGTGTTTGAATTAGGCAAACTCTTTCGTTTGCTGGCAGCCTACTCGCTGTGCACAATACGTTTTTTTTTATTTATTGCTGGACTTCTACAGTAAAAGTTTTGAACTTTCAATGAAACTTCATTGATGTAAAGTAATGTATAGCGTTATAGCAGAATTTCTACTGTTTCCACCGTTTTCAATTGGAACAGTAATGAATGAATGAATTTATTACGCAAACAAGGCGTGTGATACAATAATGAAATAAGATGGAAAATCAATGAGTTAAAGGCCAAATCTAAATGTCGATGAGGAACATCACATAGTATCAATATACATAACATCAAAAACCATTTGCTTCCATATAAGCCACCATCTCATGCCTTACATTGACATAATTAGGAACTTCTTCTTTCTTTGGAGAAGTATCAAGATCAACAAAGGAACTTTGATTTGTATCATTTGAGTGAGAATTGTTCACTTGCGAATGTCTAGTTTCTTCGACTGGAGAGGTCATTGTAGTCTGGTCCATTGGCACTTGAACTGGCGCGGCATTTGTAGTTTGATCAGCGGGCGGCATTGACAGGTCACGTTTGGCTTTTCTCGCGAGAAAACCTTCTCGACGTTGTTGAGGAGTTTCCATTTTCCGGATGCTGTAATTAGAATAGGCAGCAATCGAACTCATCATAGTAGAAAGAGTTTTTAAATGAGGGAATTTGGCGAATTTGGCGATTTCCACGCAAAGTGGTCTTAGAGAACCATCAGTACGTGGCTTGCCCAAATGATGAAGGAGAACAACGGCTTCGGATGGAATACCAACCAGGGAAAAAATCTCACTGACCTGATGGTGGAAAATAACTAAACGAGTTTGCTATATTTCGAATCCTGAGGCTGTATGCAACAATATCCCGGAGCCCCGATGCCGTTTTGCAATTTTTTAATCTACATACACACTTTCAAGCGATTTGTATCGCGGCGAGATGTGAGATTTGTAAAATTTGTATGGTATAGGAAACACAGGCGGGAAACTTCTGCACCAACATTCAGTGATTGCTTAACTACCTAGTAGTCGTGTAGTGGTTCTGAAAGGTTCGCCCCCTGACCTTCCTGACATTCTCACATCTTACACGGCACTGGCGAAACAGTACGGTTACTCATGACGTTGTCAAACTCTTCTCACTCTTCAACAAGTGATTGGGAAAAGCAAAATATATTTAAAAAGTTTCTGTATGAAGTTGATTGAGTAAGATGATTGTATCACTAATCTCGGTTAACATTTCCTTGGTCATACCTTTTGCGTACAATACTTGTTTGTCGATTTCGCCTGACTTTCCCCACAACCATCGAAAAGCCGCATCGATTCTGCCTTTTTACAGCAAAACAACTAGGGTTTGTCAGCAAATTACATTTAGGTTTCCCTGGGCGGCTTGAGATTATTCTAGAGTTGATTAGTTGGTAAACAACTCTCGCGCAACTCGCAACTTCTGCAATAGCCAAAGAATACCCGACGATCATCTCCTCACATTCTAGTTCACATCTCTACTATTACTTAAATCTCACGTTTTCTAAGTGATAAGATACAGTATAGAGTATAGTGTGCAATCTATTAGATGCTTGTTAAATATGTGCTAGTTCTCTTTGAAACAAACATACATTTGAAAATGAACTATTCAATTCCGTCTGTATCTTGTTAGAGAAGGCCACACACTCCCAGCTATCTGCGTTGTTTACTAAGTTTTCTTCGGTCTTCTTTCACCTGCAAATTCCAAACACTTACGTTGTGTGGTACGCTACGCCCTAACTCTATGTTACCGCTTACAAATAACGTTTTATTGGGACATCTAGAGATCTAGCGTTCACTTACCGGGGTTGAATCATTCACGGTACTCATGAACGTCACACTACTGTCTGTCTATGTATTCTTCTGTGTTTTCGATGTTTGTCGTGACTCATAACCTGTCTAGGACTATACTGAATAAATTGAACGGCCCGTTATGCAGATACGCAACATAATCCATGGCGGATGTAATCCAAAGATAGATGGAGTTCAAATTTTCCCCATCACTCAGAAACATTTACGCCGATCTATCGAGATCGGCCGGCTATAAAAGCGAAAGTACTGGGTTCGCTCTTTCAAATACAAGCCTATACAGTGAATTTCGTCCTGTCCCGATGTGTTTTTGGTTGATCCTGACTTTCGATAGCAACTCCTGAACCATGAGGCGCATGGGGATCAAACTATAACTAAGGTTTGGTCACTCCCTATAGCTGTCCTACAGTTTGCGCCTTTCTAACCTGCCGTCCTCTCGTTTCACGAAATTGGATCTCCAATTTATCTTGAATTGCACGAATTTTGAACTTTGGCAGCACGCCTAGAAAGTTTTCAAGTTTCTTTCAACATGTTTGAGTTTAAACAATATTTCTTTTAGGGTTTTTTCAGCAGCTGACGAAACAACATTTCTCAAAACGTGTGAAAAACACTTATCTGAAATCATATTCGAAGCAACCAGTACTTTAGACAATGTGTTGACATTGTGGTAAGTTATCACTATATTTTCTACTAACGGAGAACGAATTCACCGCATTCAGCTACATTTGTATTAGGCACGCTATTGAAGCAACCAATTATATCAAGTAAGCTATTAATTGGTCTATTTTATCCAGCAACCTATACACACTTCAACTTAAAGTTATACTCTTCAAAAAGTATGCGCTTCAAAAAATTACTAGAAAAGTTCTAAAAAACACGCAAAACAATTAGATCTTCCGAAGTATATACTATTGTATCTGTGTTCAAATTGACTTGTACTTTTCCAAGAAACGTA
Organism: Litoditis marina; assembly: GCA_964036275.1. Lineage (NCBI taxonomy): Eukaryota > Metazoa > Nematoda > Chromadorea > Rhabditida > Rhabditidae > Litoditis > Litoditis marina. Next base: position 1,768,261 of record OZ038434.1, on the reverse strand, counting down.
ACCTATATCCCGAGAAAAAGACCAAAGTTTCTCGCAGTTGCTTAGTAGAGCAAGGTCATTTCTCACAACTGTCATTCTTGCGTTCACACCCTCTACTCCGTTTTGCTATCTTGACCGGATGCAGTAAATATGTAAATGAATAAAAACAGTTTGTGATATCGTTTCCGAGTATTGAGTGAGAGAAAGAGAGAAGGAGAAAGAGAGATGAGAGAGAAAGCAGAAAGAGAGGGAAAGCTAAAAGAGATAGAGAAATAGAAAGAGAGAAAGAGAGAGAGAGAAAGAGAGATATATAGAAAGAGAACTATCTAACCGTCTGACTCATCCCTCCACAATCGATGACATATGTGAAATACCCCTCAAGGCTAACTCGCTACGCTGAAATGACTCATCTGCTCCATTGTGGAATTGTCATTTTCTAATTTGTTACTCCGCGTCTCTAACTTTCTTGTCAATCGTTGCCGTTTATCCTATATGTGGTTTTTATTCATATTCAGCGAAAACACTATTTGTAAATAACAATTATAGGATCTTAGGCAGTAAACACATATAGCATGGAAAATATAAACCTCTTGGGGTATTATAGTTCTACTCATTCTATAGTGTACAAGACAGTTTCTGCGTCTCTCATTATTGTATGGGTAAATTGAATGAAAAGTCAAGTAAAGTTGACTTTCTAAGCATCGTGCACTTTGTCATTGCACGTTTCTGAGTTCTGCTGTGTTTTACATGTTCCACGTATATGTGATATCAGACAGATGTTTCCCTTCTAGTATACCTAACTGGATAAGTGTTTTCTCGGGAACAGTTTCTGGTTCATAGCTGACCGATCCCTTCACGGGTCACGTAGTTTGCCGCCACAGACCAAAGTACACATTGGACGGGATTATCGACTTCCTGTCCATTCCCACAACTAATAATCCGACAAACATCTTTATAGAAAACTCTATATTGTTCTATTCTGCAAGATTCATTGATGTATAATATTTGTTATGTAAACTGCGAGATAACTATGATGCTGCTGAATTATAGTTTTCGAAGCATAAGCATCATGATAGTTATAGCAGTTAAATAATTCGTTCCTTTGTTTTCAGTTGAAAATATATCTCAGGCGCTTCCTTTTTCTATTTCCATCTGCCTTTTTCAAGTCATTCGAAATATGATATCCAGCTCCCCTCCCTTTGAATGCACGTCATTTGTTAAAAAGAGCCGGAAACACCGCAAGTCGCCACTAAATATTTGAAAATTGCCCAAAATTACAGTATTTCTGATTTTCACCTGTTTTTTAGTGTTGTTATTGAGAAATTATGATTTCGAATTAGATTTCGAAATTTTCACGGTCACCGTTTTGAAACGGGAGGGTAATAATTGGACAGCACAATGAAATATTGGCCGTTTTTCCTGGCGAACCGCCAAACCATCTGGTGCGGCTCGTTCAATCATTAACGCACACTCATGTGCCTTCCAACAACCTCGGTTTTAGAAAGTGTGCTGGTTGCTTTATCATGTTCATACCGAAAAAAACATTTTTCAAAAGGATAAATTGTATCCTGACAGGAAAAACAGAAAATCCAGTTGTATTATTCAATTCTTCTCTGGTTAGAGTTTGATCTTAGTGCATTTTTGAGTTTGTTTGAGTCCAAGAGAATTTGGGATAAGTCTATTTTTAGGCTAAAGTTGGGTGGTCTCAATGTAGAATTCTGATCACGTATATTTTCAAACCTGTTCGTTATTATTTGTGTCCGCCTAATTTATATGTAGAATGTTTCGATAGAAGTCCGCACAACGTACTTTTGAGTAAATTTTAATTCAAAACAGAACAAACTAAACCTATATACCAACTAGTATTAAATCACACGCCTGGTAAATTTTTAAAAACAACTCGCTGATATGTTTTCCTGTGCCACGTGACTATTTTGACATTGATGAAACATGCTCTATGTTTCTATGTTGTTATGCTGTTGGCACCCACGTCCCGAAATCAACTGTGAAATTGACAATTGAGTTAGTGTAGAGTGCATTTTTGTCACATGGGAGCTATCCACTCAATGGAGGGTCGCATGACCTTCGTCGGTACCGAAATCTCACTGTTTTCCTCTGTGTTTGTAGTTTGATCCCGTTGCTTTTCGGTCGAAATGCACAAATCATTGTGAATATCGACATCAAACTACAACAGTGATTTGGTCACTCCGTATACTTTGGTTTTGGTTCAGTTTTGCATACGAGCTCCTGAGTACAGTCTTTTATGCGTGTAGTTCACATTTCTGTGTCTCCTACCTCACGCGATCTTTACATTCTAGCTATGTTTCAGAGTGCACACAGCGTTAATTCAGATAAATACCTCTTTCTCTGCGTACAATTTATTCGCGTAACCACTGATATTCCTCCTATCTTTTTCAAACATAATGACGTTCCAATGTCCTCCATACTTGACGTCATGGTCATTTCTGAAAACAAGGGCAGGTACATCGTAAACATGTTGTAGACTGTTGTTGTTCATGCATTTTCGATATATCCACGTGGGATTGGTGTCATCCTCGACGCAATATCCAGCCCTCTGACGTAGTTTTGAAAAGAATTCATCCCGTTTCACCGCAATGATTATCTCAGTTATCCTATCTCTTTGTAAGAAGCTTTCGGGCCGTCATTGGTTTGTTTCTCTCTCTCTCTCTTTATCTTTCTCTCTCTCTCTCTCTCTTTCTCTCTCTCTCTCTCTCTCTCTCTCTCTCTCTCTCTCTCTCTCTCTATCTAGCTATCTCTTCCGCTCTCTCCCCTCTCTCTCCCTCTATATATCTTTTCTACCTCCTGTTCATCCATCTCTGTTACCTCCGTATGCTCAGTTCTTCATCACTGTCGCTTGCTCTAAAATTCATCGTTATAAGTATGGACAATTCTTGATAAGCTGAATGTGACGAGGGTCGAAGAAAATTTCTTCTTTTCTAGAAACAACCTGCCAAAATCTATTAATCATGAATGCACAAAAAAAGTAAAATGCACTATGGAATTCACCTATATCACCATGAATTGAGATCGTAAAATAAGAAGCACTTATGCTGAGAAAGAAGGTAATGGGCTTTTTTCGTAATCGAATATCTCGGCCTCTCGCTTTTTCATTTTCACGGAGCACCCCAGAATTATGGTTGACAAGATGGTCTGGCCATTTACATAATTGTGAAAATAGCATTATTTTTTTCGTTCTAGAACAAAGTATAAGTTTGACGATACAAAGTGTTGCATTTTTCGTATCAAATTTCGTTTTGGGACTGAAAAAGAAAGAAATGAAAATTTTCAATTCCCTCTCGCCATCTCTGAAGTTAAAAACCGAGTTGTTTACCAAGGTTCGCCCACCAAATTGGTCACTAGTTGATATTATCAAGTTGTGAAATCAAAGACTGGTGCACAATTGTGCACCAAGTTTTCTGTAAAAGTCTGATCCTTGATTTACAACTTGGGTTTTCGGCGAACCTTGGTAAACAACTCGGTTTTTACCTTCAGATATCTCCTTTTTCTATAACTTCTCCCTCTCTCTCTTCCTCTCTCTCTTTCCCTGTCGTAGGCTTTCTTTATAAGTTCTGTCTTCCTTGGTTTGTTCTCATTCTGCACCAAACTTCTCGATTTCCGACATCCAGTGATTTGTATTCCCGCCCGTCTCTTATTTGAACGCATTCCGATCCCCCAAGAGACGAGACTACTTATACTGGAAGTAAAATGAATAGTCACGTAACGTCAGCATTCTAATGACATCGTGTACTTTCTCATTTCACGTTTCTGACTTCTGACTTCTGCTGTGTTTAACATGTTTCACGTGACTGTTTGACTGACAGCATAGGGCGTATACATATAGTCTGTTTCACCAATCGATGTACTTCTACAGTAATCCGTGAAAAGTTTAGGAAGCTTTTCCTAATGAATGATCCGTTATCTTTGTTTCAAACTTTTCCAGATTGTAGTAGTAAAGGTGTAGAAGACACTGCCAAAATTTTGAGGAAATCTAAAAACGTCCACATAACGAACTTAGACCTCAAAGTTTGAGCAGATTACTGTAGAAGGTTATAAGTGGGTGGAACGAACTATAACATCCCGGTACCTTCATCCCATTCTGCGTCTCTCGCGTTGCGCTCTGGGCTAGAACAGTTTTCGGGCTTCGCTTGGGTTCTTCTGTCGTCAATCAAGTACTTTACACTACTTCTTTTGATTAATTAGACCGAAAAAAATTTAATTCGAAAAACCTCAAAAACTCATATGCTTAGCTAGTTGTTGATGCGACATGGCTCAAAATAGAAAGAAGAATCACAGATTGTTTCTGGTCATTATTGTCCATTTCTGATCTCGTTCTGCTCTAATGTGAGCCGATTTTCGTTTGTTGAATTTGAATTTTGCTCACAATGAGTACATCTCATCTAGAAAAAGATTGTAACTTAACAACCCCCCCCCCTCTGTAAAGAACTGAGAACAAACTAAGAACAAAGAACAATAACGTATTTTCTCAATTTGGTCTGCTTTCTAATAAGAAGAAATGTTGCCGTGGGTGTTGTGTTGTAAACTACATTTTATTAATCATGAATTGATGGCGAGTCATACATTTCAATGCCCTACTTTCTTTATCATTTCAAATGACTCATAACCATTCGAAATGTTTTCCTTTCTGCTATCTAAAACCCAAGGACAAATACTGAGGTTTTTACAGGATGTACTCTCATCGAAAACGTGACGTCATGCCAAACCCTTTCTCTGTATTATATATCTAGCGATCCAAGTGTTTACTATCGTTTTGTATGTATGATCTCATTCTATAAAAACGCAAATATTTCGTAGTAAAATAACCTGACAATTTAGCCTTGCCCCGGCGTTCAACAATTTTTTTTTAGCAATTTCATTTGGTCTGATGAAAAGTTAAAGAAGGACGATTATGTGGTCCAATCGCAACGGTTCAGTCCTTTAAACTGCAATACATTCTTGAATTGCAGTTTAAAGGACCGTTGACACGAGATTGGTCCACACGATCGTCCTTCTTTAAATTTTCAAACTGCTACCACTACCGGCTTTTCAAAGCAGTGACAGGCTCCAGTTCAGATGTAGGTCATGAGCATCTCACGTAATGTTGACCTATTTTACGTTCTTTCATTGCTTTGAAATTATCACGTATAATACCCTTCAAGGGTGATTCTCATCAGATGCCCGTGAGTTACACATTCAAACTTCCCAATGAATATTTTCGAGCGCAAACGTCAACTTTGTCGAGAACATTCCTGAACACTTCATGTAATAGGGTACCAGAATAAAATGCATCGGCCTGGAAGTTTTGTAATCTTACTGTAGGAGTCTCAATAGGAATGAAAAGAACAGTATACTGTTAGTCAATTCCAGAGTCACGTGAAAGATGTTAAGCACAGCAGAACTAGAAACGTGCAATGACAAAGTGCACGATTCCTCATTAGAATGCTTACTTTACGTGACAATTCAATTTACTTCTAGTATGTTGTTAGTTTGCCCCAACGTCAGAATACGTGGACACGTCGCGTAGGCGGCGTAGGAGGTCGAAATAGGTCTTCAAATATTTTGATCAAACCGTCAGTTGATTATTTGCTATTAAGCTGCCCCTGCGCAACAAAGAAAATGCAAACAGAACTCCGCGCGCGGTGTCGCGCGACTTTCAAAGAACAGCAGCAGAGTGCGTCAGAGGCCGCCTAGACCACATTCTGAAGAATATGTTTTTTGACACCTTTCTGAAACCAATTTCTATCAGAACTTGAATTGAGATGATAAAAAACTACTGCTTCGCTAGAAATTTTCTGTTTGATAGTTTTGATAGTTTGATAATGAGCTCGCACTCCAAGTTGCAAAACACGAAGTTGTGCAACAATTTCATGATCCTAATGTTTTGCGTGTCACTCATTTAAAAAGAGTACCTCGTAAAAGGAGTTAGGTTATAAATTGAGTGTTGTTTTCAACTAGGCGCAATCCATCATTAGGCAAACTTGATGACAAGCTACCCAGCTTCGAAACATCGATAGAGGGAACGTTAATTAGTTCAGTTAAAATAACTTTAAGAATCATATATTCATGGGAACCTTTGTAAACTATAAGGGTGAACACATGAAAAGTTATAATTAACATTGTATTCTGTTCTGCCCTGGTTGTAGCTCCCAGTCAATTAAAAAGGCGTTATATGGACGATCTATAGTTCGTTTCACCCATCGATAGCAGCCAGTTACAGTAGATTTTAGTGGGCGGAGTCAATTGTGTTGGAAAGTTTCCAACAGCGATCAGCCTAATCAAAATTATGCACCAACTGGGTATTGAACTCAGCTGCGATAGGTGGCGCGGCGCCCACAAGCAGCCGGACATCTGAACATGATGGGACCAAACTAAAAACAGTGATATCCAACCATCTTCTCTGGCCGTTTTTCAATGCTTATTTTATCGCACAAAAAGTTGTTTAAATTACTCCCCGATCATGTGGTAACCTTTTGAAAACAAAAACGTTGCAAAAATACTAAAATAACCAGTTTTCGAATATTTATTTGCAATGAAAAGACTGGCAAGCTGCCAGATCAGTCGCCTGCAATGTAGGGTGCGCTCGGCCAGCATGGCTGACTGCTATCGATGGGTGAAATGAACTATACCGCGTTCGAGAACAGACTACCACTACTTTCGTACAACCACCATATGAGCCAACATCAACACTTTTTCATGTATGTACAATTTTGTTCACGTTCCCGTAAAAAAAAATTCGAGTCAGTGTATCATTATTTCATTGAATACTCTGTAGTTTGATCTCTCGAGTGTTTATTGCGCAACCAAAAGGAATTTGACGCGGCGTTTGTGTGCAAAACCGCCTGGATGAGGCATCCAACTCAAACATTCGACGTAGACAGACGGGGTGGGGCTGGTTCTCACTTCAAACCCACCACGTATCTCTCTCTCTCATATTTTTTATTGCTATCTCTCTCTCTCTCTCTCCCTCTATCTCTCTGTCTCGCTCTCTCTATTTCTCTCTCCCTCCCTCCCTCTCTCTCTCTATCTCTCTCTCTCTCATCTTCATTTGCCTACCTCTATCTTCCTGTCTCTTCCCTCTCCCCTCTCATTCTCTCTCGTTCTCTTTCTTCACTATCCTCGCCCTCTGGCTCTCTATTTCTTCCTTTTCCCCTCTCCGTCTTTCTCTGTCTACGCTCCTTTTTTGTTGATCTTTGGTACTGTTCGATGTTGATCGTCGAACATTGGACATAGTAGAAGTGTTGCTAGTTAATACCTTTTTTTCACAGATATATGTTATAGAAGCAACTTGTCGTTTCGCCAATGTTTACTTTTTCTCCCCCGTGCAACATTCGAATCAATTGAAGCCAAGACTCGCTGATCCTGATTGTTCAGCTTCATCTCATCATTCTCAAGAAAACGAGCGGAAAGTTCATTAAAAATAATGTTTTTTTTTATCTTCACGCTTCATCAAAAAGTAATAGAAAGTTAACTGGCTACTGTCGAACTTCTTGAAAAGTTTAGGGAACATTAACTTAAATTTAAACTTATCTCGTATTGAGTTCAACTTTTACTGGTCTGATTAAAGTAGAGCTCGAGCTCTAATATAATAGTGAAACTTGGTCGACCGTTTGATTGGCATTTCTCGGAAACCTGATATTGCCAAAGTATACGCAAATACCGCTGAAATATTACCTGGCTCCAGTGCACTTTTGAGTGGAAAACTGGTTTTCACTAATTTTTTCGAAGAGTTACTATTATTAGTGGAAAAACTTTAACGAAATTCAAAAACTTTGTCGAAATTCAAAAACTTTGTCAAGACAGAAGCGAAAAAATATTGCATTTAAATCTGTTAACTTCTCTATGAGCATGAAATTGTTTCGAGTTTTGTCTTTATAGCTCCCCCCCTCTTTCTCTTTCTCACTCTCTCTCTCTCTCTCTCCCTCTCTCTCTCTCTCTCTCTCTCTCTCTCTCTCTCTCTCTCTCTCTCTCTCTCTCTCTCTCTAATTTTACAATAAGTTTTACCGTCCCAATTGAGAAAGCTAGACACGGATGTTTATCAGTAGCAAAAACAGCAAAATGAGCTAGCATTCAGAAAAGATGAGACGAAGGCGTTTCTTGGGGGCGTGGCCTCAGTTAGCAACGAGAGAAAAAGTATTCTGCGAACAATTGCATAGTTAGACCTTCCCTTTTACAATGATTCAGACTAGATTACTAGAGATAACATATTTCAATGTACTAATGCACACATGATCCAAACTTTCATTGAAATATCTTGGTCTTGGTATCTGGTTGTTTAATTTTAACATTTTTTCGAAAGAGAAACGGTCTACTACTCCGTGTATACTAAAAGAAAATGAAAAGTCACGTTAAGTTATCGTTCTAATGAGAAATCGTGCACTTTTTCATAGTTCTGCTGTACTTAACATGTTACACGTGACTTTGCAATTGACCAACAGTATACCTGTTATCTTCTCTGTTTCCATGGACTTTCCTCATTTTTCGGGCGTCTTTCCTCATTTTTATTTATCATTCAACTAGGCTGCTACTCGATTGATATCAAAGTTGGTTCTGTTGATACAATTTCCGATTAATACTATTGTTATTATTAACTAAATTTTACTTTATTATACATTTTGTTAGTTATTTAGCTATTCTGCCGAAATCTGTTCCATGTATCTGGCTTAAATATGTATGGCGACATTCGAGCAATTTTTCAGACCAATGACAACTACCGTTTTCAAGCAATTATTAGAAAGATAGCAAACATAGGTTGAAGACAATATAATTTTGAATATTAGGCTTTAAATGAATAAAGTCAACTCTTTTGCAAGTTTCAATTTATATTCCTCTTCATTTTGGCCTTATGTCTGTAAATGACTCATTTCAACAGAGTCACGCCTATTATTTTTTCTCAGTATTATGTGGTCTTTTTCACTTTTTTTTTATTTTCTCAATAGCCGAACATTTCAGTTTTGCATGTCTCCAAGACATCTCTAATCATTGCAATTTCTTCGAGAAGGATCATTTTGACGTCATCAGAATATAATATGACGTCGCCAGAAGGATGCTGGCACCGAGCCAAGAGGAATCAGCTGTTTCTATTCCTATCCCTCATATTATTATTGACTTCGTCAATAGGTCAGTGAAAACTATAAACAGATCCCTAGTTTTTCTTTGAAAAAAATGTAGTGCAAAAATGAAACTTCACCCTGTTGAGTGCATGATGAGCTTATTTTATTCGAACACAGCCACGACAAGGAAAAAGAAAGAAAAAATGAAAATTAATGTGAAAAGTAAAACACGAAAAAGGGGAAATGATTAGCGGTTTATTTTCAGGGAAAGTAGACGGGAACTGTGTCATGTACGACACGTGCCACAAGATTCAGAACTCGAAGTTGAATTGTTTCCGGAACGCGACGCCGCCCGTCGCGATCGCGGACGCCGCGGTCGCCGCGCGACTCGCCGCCGCCTGCCCCTATATGAACAGAGGTAAATATTTTGACTTGTTTTCTATGCTTTCCGAAAATTTGTCATTATTCCCTTTCGAGGAAGTAGAAAGAAACTAAATGAAGTGAATTAGCGCTTTTACTGAAATATTAGACTCGTTTTAGATATAGCATTTAAAGTTGTTTTCGCTATGTTTTCATTGGTTCATTGGTTGCATCTATCTCTCTCTGTTACTTCATCTATGTCTTTCTCACTTTGTCTGAATATATCTCTTTGTCTTTCTCCCTTTCTCTGAATATCTCTCTTCATTTTTCCTCTTTTCTCTGAATATTGTCGTTTTCTTCTTTTGCCCCGGGTGTCACTCTGTTTGCACTGTGTCAAGTTTGTTTACCAGAGTGTGTGAGGCGTTTTTGATTGTTTGCGCCTTTTAGGCTTTGATCGATGTACTTTGATGTTGTATTTGCTACGTGAGATAGAAAAACACAGAACATTTGCATTTCAATCTTAAAAATTACTGCTAGATTATAGCGCAACGAAAACGAACAACGTAGGTCTCCCCGCTAACGAAAACACTAGCTTCACCTGCTGTACTTGTACAAGCTCCTCTCTCTCTCCCTCCCTTGTTTTCTCTCTCTCTTCTTCTCTTCTCTTTCTATCTCTATCTCCCTCTCTATCTCTTATCAATCCACCTATACTCTACGAAATTTATACTCTACTTCTTCTTTTCCACGTCCTCTCTCTTTCCAGGCGCCTCCGACCCCGTCTGTTGTGCTCCCTCCCAAGTGGAGGATCTCTCTCGCAAGCTGCGTCTCGCCGGAGGACTACTCTCTCGCTGTCCGCCCTGCTTCGACAACTTCCAGAAGTTGTGGTGCGAATTCACCTGTTCCCCACAACAGAGTCACTTTGTTGAGGTGTGTTCAAGTACTGATTGCAAAATGTTTACCACGACATGTTAACGTTTTGGCCAAATCTACGTATTTTCATTCAACTGAGTTTTCGAATAAGTGGAACTTGGGTAGAGGCAAAGCGTACTACTTATGTTCTGCTTTCTCTTAACTATTCGTTTACATTGTAACTATATTACATCGGAGTCATTCTTATTTGCCACAATCAAGTCTTGCGCAGCATTCTCTCCCATATTTCTCTTCCCATTTTCACTTCTTTTTCTTGTACGGCTAATCTGGTCTTCTGTGTTTGCTATTTGGCAATTGTTCGTTTCGTACACGGCTTCCTTATCTCTTTTTTCATTCCAAAGTGTCAGAGCGGCACGGACCATTTTACTGTTTTTATCAGTGTAACCATGCAGTGAATCACGCTTATCTCTCCTTTATGCGTGACGTGTTTTACGGTGTTTTACTAGAAGGCAAAAGAGACAAATCGAATGATTTTCAGAACATGGACAAAGTACAAGGGGGTCTGAAGTTGAGACTCGTTCTATCCTAGAATGAAGGGTACTTTTGAGTTTTCGATCTGTTGGCGGTCAGAATATAGAGCTTAATATAAACCTAGTTGGATTTCTCATAATATAGGAAACGCGACTGCCGGAAAAGATGAAATTCATAAAAGTTGACACAAATGTTGGTTGCTTCGGTTTCCATCTTGTAGAATTGTATTGTAAATAAACAACATTTTTGTACCTTCAGGTTTTGGATACAGTTGAGATTCCATCGATGAACGAAAGTTATGTGACGAGGGTACGCTATGACCTGGCAAAGAAGTTTGCCGACGGAGCATTCAATGCGTGCAAAGGGGTACGTTGGAGAATGGAGGGCGAGAGAAAGAGAAGGGGTAAGAGCGATAGAGAAAGAGAGAGAGAGTACGTAAGAAAGAGAGATTGGATGACGGAGAAAACGAAAGAAAAGAGACAATACGAAAAAGAGATAGAGAGAAAGAGAAAGAGAGAGAGAGAGATAGTGAACAATAAAAAATAGAGAGCAAGAGACAAATAGAGACAACCACGGAAAACAGTGTTTGTTCAGGTACATCTGAACCACGAGCCGGTGCTGAACCTGATGTGCGTTCCGGACAAGAACAGTTCCATGTGTACGCTGGAGCGGTGGCTGAAGTTCATGGGAACGCAGAACCACAAGATGAACATCCCCTTCAACATCGACTTCCAGTTACATGAGGTGGCTTCGTTTTCCCTTTTCACTCTCTATTTCTCTTTTGTAGCCGAAACACTTTACATTGATGTAGTTTGTCCTAAGAACATACTTTCCTGGTCAGTTGTGAATGTTCTTTCAAAGATTTTACAGAACTCTTTTTCTGTTCATCCCACTGTTTCTCACTCACTGTTTCTCTCTCTCTCCCTCTCTCTCTCTCTTCCTCTCTTTTCTCTCTCTCTCTCTCTCTCTCTCTCTCTCTCTCTCTCTCTCTATCTTCCTCCCTCATCCCCTCCCCCCCCCTCTCTCTCTTCTCATCCTCCCTCCTTCCAGCCGTCTTCCCCCTCCTCCGGCTACATGTCCCTCTCCTCCTCCCGATGTGACCAGTCTCCCCGAGTCGGACTCAGCCCCTGTTCCAAAATGGACTGCCCACTGGTCGAGACCACCCAGGAGTTCTTCCCTCAGGATACCGGCACTCTGGTAGGTTACCAAGTTCATTATTTCGTTTTTGACGTTTCATTCGGCTTTGTAGTAGTTTTTTCTTCGGATTTTCCATCTCTTTTTGACTGAAACTGTGATAAAAAGCCTAGTCATTTTAACGTTTAATTGGTTTTATAGTACTTTTTTTTGCATTTTCCATTACGAACGTCTGAAAAAACGCACTCTGAGCAAAACGCGCTTCGATTGGTAATTGAACCCTGTTGGCCTGGAAATGAAAGCTCGAAAAAGCGTTGATAGCTTTTCCACTTGGGTTGCCGGGACCGTGACCAGAAATCAAAATCTTGTGGTTGGTTTCTCGGATTGATAGTAAAAAAGGAACTATAGTTTCAATAATGAAATGTATGAAAATGTTTAGATTATTACTACGCAACTATTGAGTAATCAGGAATATTGCTATTAGTTGAGCCTACGTGTGATTGAACAGAAAGATGGTTGTAATATAGTAATAGTATTTAAAATAACACACAAAAATTTATATGTGACGTTCACAGTTAATGGTTATCGGTATCATGGGAACATTTTGTGCTACTTGCGTATTGGTAGGGACTGTAAGCGTTCACTAGACAGCGTAATGATGGTGAGATTCTCAATCATTCAATCAAATGTTGTAAGAAGAATCACTACGGAAAATTGGATTATAGCAAAAGGCTGATGGGGATTCTATTCATCCATAGCTGACAAATTAACTATCGATTTCTAGAATATTTTCACTTCATTTGATCCACTGAACCTTGATTATCTGAATTTTCAATTTTCAAAGAAGACTTATATTTTTCTATATAATTACTTTGAAACTATTTAGATTAATTTTTAATTCGTCGCTTAAAAACTGAGTGATTGTGAGGGGAAACGTTTTTCCAATTCAGTTTTTGATTGTTATACTGTTGATTGCCTTTGGTTTGCAACTTGTATATAGTCATAGAAAGACAATAAAACATGGTTAGAGCTCGTTATGGACGACTCACTCTAACAAAGATAAGAAAATTAAGAGCGCTATATAGTCCGTGAGAGAAGTTTATTTGAATGATCAAAAGAACGTACTGAAAGAACTTATTTGTATTTTTCAACAGTATCTTGTAAGTTTTGCGTTGAAAACAACTTCTCCCCAATGATTGTAAGAACGTATAATTAGTTACTATCAGTTTCTAAACAGTTTCTACTTGCTAATCGCTGAAATTGTAGCAGCATTCCCAGCTCGCAAGTTCAAACCAAGTTTGGCAACTATTTATAGTTGCAACTTGGGCATGTTAGGTTACATGTGCTCTGTCTAACGCTAATTGAATACACCAACAAAAAGTTGGGTTGGTGGAGAGAGAGGGGTCTAACAGTGGAGACGGCAGAGAGACAGAGGGAAGAATACTTTATACGACTATCTGATTACATGTCTAGTGCACTGCAAAACGGAATTTTTGAGTGATTGGTTTGGAGGGTTGTACTTTGAAGGAATTCGTATAAGAGTGACGTTACAAATTAAAATCAACACCCTTGAAGTGGTAAAGAAGTTGCAGATACCAATATGACAACAAAGCTCACAAGATTGCCAGTTCTTATCAAAAATCAACACTTTGAAAAAAAAATTAGCTTCTTCGATGTTAATTCTCTGTATTTCAGGAAACATGTCGTTTTCTTGGAGTTGGTTGTACGGTGTACTTCCTAGTCTTCGCGTGTATAATATTCGCATCGGTTATCGTCTGTGTCGTCACAGCGAACGTTTTCAAACGAGAAGACGAACCTATGATTGACTACAAGGTTGGAAACTACCCTATTTGAAAATTGAGAGTGATATTTTTGGTATGTTTGCGTGGTATTTTTGCTCAAGAACAAAGCTTCAATACGAAAGTAAAATGCTGTGGTTTTCAACGGCTGCCACGTCTTATATTATGCTCGGAGTTCTGCTTATAAAACAAATATTGTGAATTTTAACTGAAACACAGCGGGATTAAACTTCAAAAACAGCAGATCAGACCGAAACGCACCATTCTATTCCACCTTCCTATGATTTTTCCTTTTAAAATGGACAAACGAAAAATTGTTGTAGAATCTAAATGTTGCAATTTCTAATTTCTATTTTTTCAGGGCATAGACACGAACAAGGGCACGATTGGAAGTGTGGCTCATTGGATTGAGAAGCAGATCAAGGTCAACTGTTCCATGTACGGAGAGGTAAGACAACATGGCCGAATGGATAAAGAGAACAGCTAGTGAGAGGGTCACGGGTTCGATCTTCACCTGCGCCACCCTTTCATTCTTTTTCATCATGATACTACGTGTTTTCACTGAACGTCACCTAGTTCGAGTTAATAAAAGAAATGATAACTATTACACGAGAAAGTTCGGATTTTGTACCTTCATCTTACATTTTTCAGTTCATGGCCCACCACCGCGCACTCGTGGCGATGTTCGGAATTTTCATCTGTGTCGTATCGTGTTGCGGTCTGGCGTTTGTTCATTTGACTTCTGATCCCATTGAACTCTGGTCCGCCCCGAACAGTCGAGCGAGGATGGAAAAACAGTTTTTCGACTCGAATTTCGGGTCAGTTTCACAATTAATGGTGTTTGAAAAAACCAAGAGAATAGTGGGTGCCAAATTTATGATATTCGTCTTTCGTGCGAGCAAAATGTTTTTAGGAGGGCGCTAATCACTGCGCTATAAGTGCACATAACCGGACAGCTTTGGAATCGAAGACATGTGTGCGTACACAGCGGAAAGTGAGATATACAGTACTCTCCTGCCTTTCCGTTGGCGACGACTATAATGAACCCAACCTCTTTTGAATGATAAAATAATAAAAAAATATTCTATTAGGAGTACTTTGTGTTTTAGTTACAATACAGTACTAAACACTAGACGTCTTCATCAAGTTCGACGTTTTATCCAATATGAATGACCAGAGTTGCGAGAATCTCGATCAATGGGATGAGGTTTTAGCAGTATACCCTGTGTGCTGTGTAGTTGAGTTCGTGGGAAAATAATCGTGAAAATCAAATCAAAAACTTCAATAAATGTTCTTTTAGTCCATTTTACCGCGTCCAGCAAGTAATTGTCTACCCGAAGTACATCAACCCGGTGGGCTCGGCCATCGGACCGGTGTTTGAGAAGGATTTCTTGAAAGAGGTACCATTTGACTTCTGTACTTGAGTTAGCTCTTTTAGTTTTTCAACCGCATCTATTGAGTTTTCCACCATTCTATATTTTTTCGTAGCTTCGCTTCTGTTCATTTAATCGATGATCCGGATCTGTTTCGTACAGAGTTCAGTGATGAGTTTCTCGCGTTTCTTCCCATTCTACGTTTTCAAATTGTCGTTATTTTAGGCTTCACTCTGTGTTTTGTTGTGCTCTGATGAAGAGAAACAACCTGAGTGTAGGTCAAACTTCACATAGTTTAATCGATAACTATTCCGTGCAGGTATTTTCGATCGTGTCGACCATCCGGAATATTTCCACACGGTTGCCGGACGGCCGCCGAGTCACACTGGATGACGTGTGTTTCCGACCACTTGGACACCAATACGAATGTCTCATCAACACACCCACCAACTACTTCCAGGTAGAGATCATGATGTAAGGTTCAAACTACAAGCATGGCTGAGTTGTAGTGCGATCTCGGTACAGCGGTACACACCCATGAGTTGTGTCCGAAACACAAGAAAACCCAACTGGGGACACATTGGGGTAGAAGGTAACCCGCCCAAACTATAAACGCTGCGAAAAACTTTCGGGAATAGTAATTTTCATTCCTACTGAGACTCTCATGATGCATCGATCTTATTTTGCCAAATAAGTGTGATAAAAACTTGTCAATGCAGTCAATCGAATCCAGTTTGACATGACCCTTTGCAGGATAATGTTGGCATATTGGATGAAACGCGTAAGAAGGAAATAGCAATACTAGAAGATGAGGACGAGTTCGACTATTATGATGATGAGACGGAGGAAGAAAAGGAGGAACCACATATGTTGACCTACATTGATCATATACTCGAGTGTATTCAGTCAGTTTTTTATATTTTGTTTTAGAGTTCTCGTAAACAAAATTAGCCAACAACTCGTGAATAAACAACAACCGAGCCGTGAATATTGTTTTTCTAAGTTTGCGTTTGTTTGTTTAGAATAATTTTGTTCTGGTTGAGAGATGTTTTCATTTGTCTAGGATGAAGGTGTAGAGAACTCGTTGTTCAAAGTTTTATCATACATTCGCCCATACTATAAAAATATTGTTGTTATCATAATATATAATGTTATTATATATTCAAACTTTTTCAGAACTCCTCTGAACATTGACACTATGTTTGGGCTGAGTTGTCTGGGAAAGTACGGGGGACCGACCTATCCATCTCTTATTTTCGGAGGAGCAAACGGAACCAATGTGGGTGGTCTACATTCTCTTTATCCTTCTTTCTCTCTCTTTTCTCTCTCTCTCTCTATCTCGCCCATCTCTCGATCACTCTGTCTCAATATCTCCTTCTCTCTTTCTCGATCTCGCCCTCTCTCGCTCTCTTTCTTCTCTCTCTCTCTCTCTCTCTCTCTCTCTCTCTCTCTCTCTCTCTCTCTCTCTCTCTCTCTCTTTCTTTCTCTCTAATATAAATCATCCCTCTTCCTTCCAGTACGGCAATGCCACCGCCCTCACTCTGTCTGTCATTCTCAGTGGTCGAAGCAATCTGAAAAAGTCGATGGCCTGGGAACAAAGGTACACGAAGTTCAGTTTGTAGTTGTAGTTGTAGTTTGTAGTCTCCATTGTAGTTTGATTCGAAACAAGCTGTAATGTACTACTTTCGTCCGAGAAGCAACGGGTCCAGTCCTCAAATACTGCGGAATAGGGCTGCTTAGGAAATGTCATCCGCGATGTTGAAATCTTTTAGAAGTAAAAACTGATTTGGTTAAATTTTTCTCGTTCGACGAGAAAAAATTTGCTTGTTCAAATTTATTTTGATGTCCTGAAATGAGTATTTTTCCCGTTTTTCAGTTTCATCAACACAATGAAGGACTACAAACACGACAATGTACAACTGTCCTTCATGGCTGAAAGATCGATTTCGGTTCGTTTTCATTTTTATTCCACCCATACTGATCAATTCAGAGTAATGGTTCTATTCGTAGAAAACAGAAATTTAGAACACAATTTCAGCCGAATCACCGAATAAAGCGGCTCTGTTTTGAAATCAAACTACAATTATTACACACTTCAAAATAAAGGTCTTGCTAATTTTTGCACTTATCAGACCCAGGTGTTCTATCTATTTAGTCCCAATAAAAGTTGTAATTTTTTCAGGATGAAATCCAGAGGGAGAGTGAATCGGATGGCTGGATTATCATGATTTCTTGTATTCTCATGGTCAGTGCATTCTTGAATCCCTCCAGTGGCCGTATTTTGTAAGCTCAAGTAGCCATGTAATTGATTTCCCTTAGTTTTCAGTATTTTTCACTGTGTTTTGCTCTTTGCTACTTCAAAACAGACTGAAAATTTGTTGAACAAAGGCAATCACAAGTTAATAATTTCTCATGGAAAATTCGCTCATGTGACTTATATGGCTACTTGAGCTTACAAAATGCGGGCACATAAAACATATTTAATATTCATTTTTGAGAAATCAGCTTATGTTTATAAACTAGGTTTGACTAAGAGAGTTTTGTTAGCTTGTGTTTCGTGTACTATGCGAAGTGCAACAATTTGATCTACCTCCGTTTCATTCTAGGTACTGTATGTGATCTTTGCGCTCGGCGTGTATACGGTGGAGCAGAATCAACTTCTATCTCTTCTGATTCACTCAAAGATCATTGTTGGATTCAGTGGAATGCTCGTCATTTTCCTCAGTGTTGTCAGGTAGATTCTACGTTTTTTCGTAGTTTGCACTCTCCCATCAGAAAACAAAATATAAAATTCTTTCTCCAGTGGAGTGTTATATGAAGGCTGGTCTAAAACTTACGAAAATGATGAATTGTGGTTTGGTCTAGTGGATCGTACTGAAGTCTGAATCTGGCTTATATGTTTTCACTCTGTTTCGCTGTAGATCACAACAAGGTTTCAGTTCAGTTTGAAATGCTCAGTAATATCCAAGTGAATCTTCATGTCCTGCCGTTGTTAAACCTCGCTCCAGCCTGCATCTTGCATCTCTGCATCCGGTTTTGCCTGTGAAATTTGAGATGAAATTAGCATATTTCAGTTCAATCGGTGTGTTCTCTCTATATGGGATGCTAGTCCCACAGAGTGCCCTGGTAGTACAGTTCTTCGTCATGCTCATCATTGGCGCCAATCGAATATTCGCCACCATAGCTTCTGTTCAGGTAATATCCAAGTCACATCATTGTCATGTGTTTAAAGGTGTTTTTCTGCTCTGATCTTCTGTTGACATGTAGGTTAGTGAACCCACACGCAGTTTTGCTATCGGGTGCATTTTATAATCATGTTGTTGAGTTATAGAATGATGACATCACCCAAAAGAATGTAGGTCAACTGGCCTTTTTGTCAGAATTACTGATCTTTGTAGCAGCTCATTTCTCTGTTTTACTGAATGAACACACGAATGACAATATCTATGTTTGAGCTTGATCCCTACAAAGGAGAGAACAAAATGCTACCAGAACATAGAGGATAAAACGACATACACATATTTCTTAAGCAACCCCTAAAGTTGATATTTTGCAGCGTATGTCGACGCATTCCTATGAATCCATAGCCGATTTGATGTACCGAGTCTGTGGTGACGTCATTCCTGAAATGATTCTGATGACCACCGCCGAGAGTCTGTGCTTCTTCATCGGTAAGTTTCGTATTATTTCTTTTCTGGCGTACAAAATTGGTGAAAACAAGTCCACGTATAAATGATAAACACTATCCCATGACACTACTTCGCTCCGCGTTTTCCCGTTGTTCTCATTTCCATAAAGTTGAAAAGTTATACTCTCTCCTCATTTTTTTGATCTGTGCGTTCTCCTTCTGGTCATGTTTATTCTTAATCAAATCAAAACATCGGAAATTCATTAGCCATTTGTCTGTCAAACATCAACATGTTTTAGTTTCGGAGTTTTGCAAACTATAAGTTTGACTGAATTTTTGTTATTGTAAAAGAGATAAGTAGTGGAATAGATTGTTATTAATATTGTTATTATTTTATCATTATTGCAGGTGCCATGATCCCGGTGCCAGCCGTGCGTTGTTTCTGTCTCTTCGCTGCGTTGGCCGTCATATTTGAATTCGTCTTCCATTGTACACTATTCCTCCCGATTCTCGTGATTGACATCAAGAGGGAACAGGTACAGAACATGTTTTGTAGTTAAATTAAATAGTAATAATTCTGAATTGAAGAACTTCTTCACGGTATATTTAGTTGATTTATCGATCTCAGGGCGAAGTTGCAATCGGCTTTCCTTTGAGAGATGTGCAAACTAGTAGGCACATCGTTCGAAAACAAACAAACCTAGTGTTTTGCCAGAGCGCCGACAATTTTGTCTTAGCATCGCATCATTTATCTTTTTCTGTGTAATTGTTGCTTCATGTCGTTTCGATACGCGGCGGTGATCATACAAAATGCAACAGTTGATAATATAATGATAATAGCTGAATTAACCGATTTCGGTAGTAAAACGAGATCAAGCTACAAGCGTAGCGCGTTTGGGCAATGCACACCGTATCGGCTTGCTTTGGGGAAAGCGAACCATTTGGTCGCCTACTGGCTGTCAGGGGTATACTTTGCGTCTCACTCTCACAAGATCTGCTAAATTTGAATAGGGATTATCAGTGAAATGGCGTTTTTGTCAAGAGACCACACTTTTCATACCCAAGTGCTTTGTAGGCGGGAGAGCCGGAGATTTTCTGCTGTCGTTCCATCGAATGCGATGTACCGGATAACGACGGCTACGTGCGGACCATCATTGAGAAGTATTATGCACCGATGCTCATGAGACCCTGGCCGAAGACTATTGTGGTGGGTAAATAGAAGGATCAGTTAGGGACCTCCATTTTGAGAATTTTTTATCTGATTTCCAGCTCTAACAGTAGCGTTATGCGATTTCCAATTTCTGCCTTTTCCAATGGTAGATGTTTAATTCTACTAGTTATCAACATAATAAACTTGTTCAATTTTTGGTAACCCGTTTGGTTTGTTTTTCGCGACAGGATTCAACCTGAGCAACGTAGGTGGAAACGTGTTTTATAGGAAATCCATGTTTTTTTTATTATATCCATCTCTTCAGATAGCCATAGGCCTGGCCGCTCCCCTGCTCTCGCCGCTGGGATTCCCGCACATTCAGTTGGGTCTCGACCAGAAAATGGCTGTGCCCGAGGTATGGTATCCAAATTTTTATCTGTGTCTGTTATTTTTATCAAGTGCTGGATTGCTGAATAAGCGCTTTTGAACTAGGGAAACAGAGATAGATTGTTTCAGAAATGCACGACACTCGTGCAATATGAGGTTAAAAAGTTTGCTGAAGTAGGCCAAATTATAGAAACTTCTGTTAAAGACGACCGAAAATGAACTTCAGTACATTTTGATCGGCTGCCGTCCAACGAGCTAGGACTTTTTATGGTGTATTTCAGTTATAGCATCTTCAATTTTCAGGATTCGTACGTATACCTGCACTTCAAAAACATGGACAGGTACCTTGGAGTGGGACCGCCGGTGTACTTTGTAGTCCAAGGAGATCTGGATCTCAGTGAGAAGAAGTGGCAGGTACGGCTCAGAGCTCATTGATTTCCCACATACTCTGACTTACATGAGCAATTGGAGATATCTAGCATTTGTACATGGAATGGAAGGTTCACGAATTTTTAATGAGTGTAAAACCGATGAAATAAAAAACCGCTGGAACAACTCATTGTTCGGCTTATTGAATTACTCTCAAGACTACTGTAAGCAGGTCAAACTTCCGTATTTGTTCTAGTGGTTTTGTTTATTGTTGACCTTTTATTTGCTTGATTCAGGACAAATTCTGTACCCTGGGCGGCTGTGCTGATAACTCGATCGGAGCCATTCTGGCACAGGCCACGAGCAAATCCAATGTGTTAGTCCAACTTCCCTAAATTAACTTTTCGTAACAAATGATCTGAAATTCTTGTATCCTCTCTTTCTCGCTCTTCTTCTTTGTCAAACCGTTGTCTCTTTCATTCTCTCTACCCTTCTCTACAGAATTCTCTCTCTCTTCTCTTCCTTCTCTCTTCTCTCTCATATCCCTCCCTCTCTCTCTCTCTCGCTCTCTCTATATATCTCTCTCACCTTCTAACCCGTCCCTCCTTCCAGAACCTACCTTCATGGAGATGTTCTCAACTGGATGGACAGCTATCTCTCCTGGCTCTCCCCCGCCAGCGAGTGTTGTATGAAACCCCCCAACGCCACCTCATCCTCCCAAATTTGTCTACCCAGCACCTACAATCGTTAGTTTGTTTTTCCTTGCTTATAGTTTTTTGTTGCTTTGCGTTGAGTGAAGTTGCGATATTTTTGTTCAGAGTTGCATAAATTTCAGTTCAAATAGTCACAATGATTCACAGTTCAAAACTTTCTCTCAGATATTAACATGCTGAGTTGAATCTATTGATACATTTTTCATTCAAAACGCGTTGGTAACTTTTTTGGGGAGCTGGTCTGATAAAAACTGGAAAGAATAGTCATTTGTGCCTTTTTTGGATTATCCGTTAATACCACTCATTTTTTCGGTATTCAACGTTATGTTTAGCTTTTATCCGTCGAAAATGTACGATAACACTCATTTCATCTGTGTTCAAAGTTTCAGGCAGCTCAATGTGTGTAGTCTGTGACAGAGGGACAGTGGATGGGAGACCGACCAAAAGGGGGTTCTACTCCCATCTCTCTCAGTTCATGAACGAAGTACCCACGCAGGACTGTGTTCACGGGTACGTGATATTTTTCATTATTTATGCTCTTCCTTTTTATATAGTCTCTCTTTTCATCTTTCTCTTTCTCTCTCTTTCTCCCTCTCTCTTCCTCTGCCTCTATGTACAACTTTCTTTTCTACCCTCACTTTCAGTGGTCGCGCCGCTTTCAAGCACTCGCTCCGCCTCGATCCCCAGGGTCACGTAGAAGCCAGTCACTTTATGACCTACCACACTCCACTCAGAGGATCCGATGACTTCATTGGTAGGTTTTTCAGCTACTCTAAGGTGGCCTACAAAGTACAAACATTATCTGGAACGTATCTGTTCTTCTTCCTGTAGTGCAACAGGTTGTAGATATGCGTAAAGTGAATGTCGTTGAGTTTGTGAAGTATGCCAGCAATGAACAAGTTATCTGTGAAGGGTGGTGTAAATATTGAAGAAAAATGGGTCTTTAGGAGGCGATCGATATTGAATTCTAGTTTGATGAAAACGGAAATTTTGTAGCTTAATAAAACAGAGCTCTGGTCTTTCAGCTGCCATGGAAGGAGCCCGTATGGTGGCCAGGAAGATCGAACACGCGCACAACTACAAGATCAAGGTGTTCCCCTACAGGTTGGTTGCATATATACTCGAACGTGGGGACGGTTTTGTACCTCCCATAATATAAATTGTTATGAGTATACATATTTTGGATTCGTGTTACAGCCGAGAAAGGCAAAGAGAGAGAGAGAGAGAGAGAGAGAGAGAGAGAGAGAGAGAGAGAGAGAGAGAGAGAGAGAAGGAGAGTGAGGGAGAAAGAAAGGGAAACGGAGAATAAACAGAAAACGAGAGATTGGAAAGAGAGAGACAGAGAGAGAGAGAGATTGAGAGAGATAGAGAAATATACAGATAGCTCCGACCCAATAGCTTTGCGGCAAAAGAAGGTATTTATGTTTGCAGTGTCTACTACGTGTTCTACGACCAGTACCTGACCATTCGAGTGGAAGCGGCGACCCAGTTGATAGTCGCCCTCACCGCAATATTCGGAACAATTTGTCTTCTCTCCGGATTAGACCCCTGGAGTGGACTGTTTTGCGGTGAGAAATCAGTTCTAGAGTGGTTAAGATGGAATAATAAAAACGACGTAACAATTATACATGTTTTGAATCGCAGAAAAGTTCTGCTAACATTGTAAACAGCACAAAGCTCGGTCTACAGTATACTCGAGTCTATCTATTTCTCATCTCATTGGTAATACCTTGTTATTTCCAGCCGGAGCGAGCTTCCTCCATCTGATCAGCCTCGTTTCCCTCATGGCCGTGTGGAATATAGAGTTCAACCCGATCACCGCTGTCAATCTAATCATGGTACGTTCAAACCGTGTTTTCCAGTTACTTATTGTTTTTCTCATGAATATCTGAAACTGATCGAGAAAAAAATGTCGCAACTTTTCCGTTTCTAGTTGAAGATGACAGAAACAGAGGTTGTGTTTTGAGCCTCGAATTTGCCTAAATTTTTCAGACGGAAGTGTATATATCGACTAAATTGTATTGTAGTTTGAGCTCCCATGCAGAAGAAGGTTTCAGCCCAATGAAGTGTAGTCTGTAGTTTGAGCTGAAACCAATTCCAGGGTGTTGGATCCTCTCTAGAGTTCTTCGTACCGATCGTGATGGCCTTCTCGCAGTCACTTCAGAACAACCGAGTGGAACGGGCGAAGGAGGCACTCGCCAATGCGGGCACTACGGTCAGTTGAAATGAATATTAACAAAGACTTATTACACAAACATGTAACAACAGCTCAAAAATTAATTTTCACGAATTCTGGCTGGGAAAGGACAGCGTACACCGTTGAGGCCTGATTTGACAAATTTCAACCAGTCTCAGATGTTGGTCAGTCGAGAAGCTCATGACAGAATTATCATTCATTGCACACATAGAGATTGAGATCGACTATCTCACTTTTGATGATGGCCCTGCGAGAAAACTACGTATTCTAATCTTGTACACCACCCTGTGTAAAAATTCCAAATCACAACTCATATATAGTGACAAACTATATTATTTCAGGTGTTCTCTGGGGTTTTCCTGACCATGCTCAGTGGAACTATCGTTCTGGCCTTCGCTCACTCCCAGTTTTTCCAGGTTCCTTTTAGGAATTAAGAATAGACATAATTATCATAGTATGCAATATGAAACATTTTTCAGTGAGCTGGTAACTCATAGGAAGTACTGAGAACTGTCAAACAGTTTCCAACAGTTTTCCAAGAGCTCTAATGTATAAGTATAGTTGAGATGAAATACCAGTTTGAGAAATTCTATATTTTTTAGGTTTTCTACTTCCGTATGTTCCTCGGAATTGTTGTCAGTGGCGCTTTCCACGGGCTTGTTCTCCTTCCGGTAGCACTGTCTTACTGTGGTTAGTTATTCTGCTGTGTCGGCTAGTTTTTTTCGATCAAACATTGCGAACATTGAGTTAATTTTGAATAGGTATAAATAAATAAACATCACAACTAATTGAACTTCGAGCTTTAGGAAAGTGAATGGGAGTATAAGTAAATGAAATACTTAAACTCAGTAACGACAGCGTACATAGAAAAAAATTGTGGAGATTGAATACTTAGTGGTTTTTATTTTTCACTTGTATTTGATACAAAGTGAGACTGATAGAGATTTTTTAGGACCACCAATCAAGCGGTGGAGAAAACTGGAACAAATCAAGGAAGAGAACATTATTCTCAACAACAATGGAGATCAAATGAGGTATACTGACATAGAGGATTGATGTGTTTTCGCTTTTCGGTCATTCTATTTCCTATTCTCTCTCTCTCTCTCTCTCTCTCTCTCTCTCTCTCTCTCTCTCTCTCTCTCTCTCTCTCTCTCTCTCTCTCTCTCTCTCTCTCTCTCTCTCTCTCTCTCTCTCTCTCTCTCTCTCTCTCTCTCTCTCTCTCTCTCTCTCTCTCCGTTCTCTTCTTTTCCCTCTCCCTTTCTCTCTTTCTCTTTCTCTCTCTATCTCTCTTTTTTCTCTCTATACACACATTTTTTTTCCAGAGAAAACCTGACCAACTCGGCCTCCCTTTCTGCCACCCCCTCTCTCCACAAAAACCATTCTGAGTCGTTCCGTCCTCTTCTCGGCGCCTGTCCTGAAACTTGCGAATCGGGGGAATCGCGGCGGGACCCTCTTCTCGAGTAGACGCGTCGCGGTCAGCCGATCTTCCTGCGTTCGTATGCTAGAACATCCCGCTAGTTTCATCCCAATCTGCGTCTCTCGTTTTGCACACTCTTTTCC
Organism: Litoditis marina; assembly: GCA_964036275.1. Taxonomy (NCBI): domain Eukaryota; kingdom Metazoa; phylum Nematoda; class Chromadorea; order Rhabditida; family Rhabditidae; genus Litoditis; species Litoditis marina. The sequence continues at coordinate 1,743,143 of OZ038434.1, read as the reverse complement.
GAACTACTATTTCGGTGTGATGTGAGAGCGGAGAAATATCCTTCGTCTAAGGAAACGCAGGTTGCGATCGAGAAATCGGGTTGTGCAAGCTAATATGGCCTCAGGCGTTATGCCGTATAAACTACAAACTACAATACTTACTCTGTGCCATACACTCTCACCATCTCCTGTAAATAGACTTCAGACTATGTTTCAAAGTTGTATATCTACGGGTCATTTTAATAACGTGTTTTGTTACATTTCTCTTTTTTCATAGCTGCTCTTTTACGTAACACTCGAGAAGCCAGTTCACCCAAATTTCGCGCCAAACGCGTTTTGAGTTCTGTGTAATATTCGTATACCGGTGAATTTGCCTCCAAAATAGAGCTATATAGATTCCTGTGAATATTATGTTTTCCCCATTAGCCATAGTTTTGTTGTACGAATATAGTTTTTTAACTGAACCCGGTAATTAACAAATTTTTTGCTCATTTCTCACATTTTCTCACTAATAGTTTCCGAAAAATGAAAAGCACATGCCATACACGACTTACCGTACTTCATGTGTTATTCATATTTCGAGTGCTATCTAACACTGTGCAATTAACCTACTGGTACACCACCCCATCTCGGTTTACAAAATTACGAAAGGATGAAAGAAAGAAAAACTATTTTTCTGACTATTGCTTTATTTCATCTTTTCACATGGGTTCTCAGCACAAAACTATAACTTACGTTTCTTTGTGCTGAAGCGTCAACTTCAGTAATTGTGACGGTACTTTGTGATACGGTTCCCGAAAAGCTTTTACTGTGAATTGATAACTTGTTGTAATCTCGTCGTTCACTTATCCCCTCCAATGTGATTTTCGTACCAAATGTGATACTTCTCCATTATTACGCGCTTTATAACTCGCTGTGATTATAAATTTGAATACTTTTAATTGTTGTTTATTCGAACATGTAAACAGTTGAAACAGTAATTATACGAGTGAAGTATATTCAATGACATGTACCACGTGCTGGGGGATTTTTGCAAAAGTACGCATGCCGTACGCATAAAGTACACGTACGGTACGCAAATAATTTTTTTATGTAAAAACAGAGCTTAAACCAAAATTTATTTTTATAGGCCAAATTCATTGCGTGATACAACAAACACTACTTCACTAATTTTGAAACTTTTGGACTACTTTTGAGAAGAAATCCCTTATTTTTCATGTGACACTATCAGTACACATTAGGTTACTTGGGAAAATTCCAAAAAGTTTGAAAGAATTGTAGCATCTTTTAATGAAGAATTAGTAGAGATTCAATCATCTAATTCTCCCAGGAATTGTATGTACTCAGCTCAGACCAGTGATGAAAATGCGGCCTTCTAGCAAGCTCCTGGGTCAAAAAAGTACGCATGCAGTGGGCAGATGGTTTTCCAAGTGTGTATTGAAATCTCAGTTTTGTCTGAAAATTATCTATTTCATAAAGAAACGTAAACGAAAGTTCTCAAGGAACGTTCCTTACGGTTCGATTTTAAGGAATTCCAAAAGATGCAATAATTTGGTAGCAATCTAAGAAACAATATTATGCGGAAGGAAAGTACTCATAGATAACGTGGTGTGAAACGTGAGATGCCATCACAATTGATTGAGCCAAGAAAAACAAGTAGGGACTTAGTGTTTTCTGACTTTGTTAGAAATTTTTCAATAACAGGGTTACGTTCAACGAATCATTCAGGAGAAATGAATAACACAAAAACGGTCAATATCATTACTCAACATTTGTTCAAAATTACTTGAGATTGCTAACGAAAAAAAAGCAAAGTATGAATTTTGTGTCGTACAGACACTGTATCTGCGAACTCGATCGATAAGCATGATGTGTACGTTAGCAAAAAACCTGCTTGAAAGCTGGTAATACTAGTGCAGGTTGTCAACAGAGTGCCACAGTTCGCGGAGATGTTGGGGAGAATGTCGCGAGTATTGATAATGGTACACGACGAAATCGTCTAGAATGTGTTTGTCGAAGCCCGAATGATGCAGCTGCTCCACGTGAAGACAGTTGGAGATTATACCTGAACAACGGTATCATCAGATAGAGGTACATGTTTTCTATCAGACACTAGTACACAAGTACACTCGTCAAACATCGTTGTAGCTTATTTTCCGTCCACCACATTGTGTCATATGATAATGATACCAATTGTGTTTTTATTCTTATCCATGTTTCTATTCTCAGGATCATTTTATTTTGTTTCAACGGTCATTTGATCATTGTGGTAGGCCGTGAACGTGAACAGAATTATATGTTACAGAAAATTACTCTAAATGTGAATGATTACCGTACCAACAAAAATGTCATCCAGGTGCACGAATGGAACATTGCAGACATTGTCAAGAAGGAGTTGGGCGCCCTGCCGAGACAGAATAAACGAAGAACCCTGGAAATGAAAAATGTACGTTCATGCGTTTTTTTTGTTGCGACAGTCGTGAAGAATTCCATTGTGGTGTGAGCAGCCGGAGCTTCCATTAATTCCGTGAAAGCTTCTTTCTTTTTCTTTTTCGAGAACACGTTTGCAAAGAGTAGTTCCTGCGTTCTTTCGCCATCTTATTTGAGTTTACCATCTTTTCTGTATCAATATATTTCTTGTGAGGATAATCCATTTCTAAACGGCACTAAATGTGTCGGCCCACCTGAGTGAACCGAGGATAGCATAGGTGTGGGTACATGGAGCCGGGGACGTGCCACGTCAGCCAGGTCATGAACAGTCGGGGGTATCCCCGAGACACCTTCCCCAACATCCATGCAGAAGAGGACGGATTCCGCTCTATCTGAATAGGTAAGGAATAAGATCTTTCCAAAGTAGGTATAAACGTTGTATTCAGCCAAATCCCGCTGTGTTTGTAGTTCGATTCCGTTGCTTTTCGATTGAAATTCGCAATATAACTGATACCTTAATTACATACAAGAAGAGAGTGAAAGTATAGGGGATGACCAACTCTTTCTCGCAGTTTGGCACGCCACGAATCGCATGCAACGAGATCAAACTACAAACACCGCGGGATATGACTACATACACCGTATTTACTTGATCCGGGAAGAGGCAGTTGTATAAAAATAACAATAACATGCCCAGTTTTCAGTACATACTTTTCTGTCATTTGAGACTGGTGAAAAACAATCAACAAATTACCCACTGGAGAAATATTTTTTCTGCAAGTTATTTTTAGACTGAAACTATCAAAAATCACAGTTATACGGATTGTCTGAGAGAATTCTATTCTCTAACCTTCTCGAGGGCGGTTGCATTGACAATAGTATCGTCGTTGATGACGATTATCTCTTGAGCTGATGGTAGTTCTCCCAGGACAAAACCGTAGATGGCCATCATTTTCCACGATAGATTGTGATACGAATCAGCAAACTCAAACTGCAGGATATCTGAGAAGAATACGAGATTTCAAACTGGAAAGGTGAGTCATGGTTCAAAAAAACCGAATAAAAAAGTGAGAAGTCGAAAATTGAGAAAATAATTGTCTACTCGATGGATGACATTGCACTTTGAGAAGCCAAAAACCCCAATACTTGTTATTTCTATAAAATAGACTCCACCATGATATTTCTCGGCTTCCTCCACAACATCAGCACCCGCAGTGGCGCACACGAAAATCACAGGGGCATAGGGATCCACCTTAAAACCGATGATATTTTGCCTTTATAATACACATTGTGAACGGAAATGGTTCTTTTTGGGTATTTCTATGCATTATAGAACAAGAAAACGAGTGGAAGATCATAAAAAACTATCAGAGTAAAGTTGAGAGATGAGCATTCGAACATACGCCCCGTGACTTGCGCCCATGACAGGTTAGCCAATTGAATAACTATAGTTGGTATTCATCATGATTTTATCATGTTTCGCGATTTTCTCAGGTTTCAATTCTTGTTCAGGACATAAAACTATTAACATATCACTAGCAAGGTATCTTTTCTATGTGAATGCGGTATAGTAGGGGCCAAATTTACAATTTCTGTCTCTCGCTGGAATCGAACCTGCGAGCAAAGGTTTGTGCGTAAAGGTAACGTTGGTAAAGTGTAAAGGTAAAGTAGGATGAAGGTAAAGTGGGGTAAGTGGGGTGTGGGGTAAATGTGATGTGGAAGGAAGACGTGCGTGCATACACAGCGGAAAGTGAGATATACAGTACCCTCCTGCCTTTCCGTTGGCGACGACTATACTATGTTTGACAGTGTATCGTTTGTGATTCTCCAATTGAACACTGGCACTTACTAAAAATTGTTTCAAGAAAACAAGTTTTCTACTACTCACATTAAATTTTGTTTGCTAAAAGACAAGGTTGTGGTATCCTCACAAAGTCACGGGGGAATCTCACACAATCGGAGTAAAATGAGGTCTAAAGTTGTTGAATAGGAAAACTCGACATACGAATATGTTGTTCAATCTAGCATGTATTTTAAAATGCTCACCTTCGGTTTCCACGTATCCCTGATGAAATTTCGGTAGTCAATGGAGCCGGGTCCCGTACGGATGACCAATATTCGTTCTGGGTGGTCCGGTAGGTGTGGCCGGATTAAAACCCGCGGCAAAATGTTCAATTGACAATCACTATCGGCTTTTCGATCCGGAAAGAATTTGGCCAGACCTGTAAGGGAGTTAGGTGGGATTAAAATCTAATTCACCTAATTTTAATCATAAATGTCGTTCACTACGAATCCCTGAACAAACTCTTCAGTTTGTTATTCACGTTTTATTGTGTGTAATTGTAGTTTTAACCCAGTAAGTTACCGTTGGTAGTCGCAAATTTTTAGTGTGACCAAAATTCATTACAAAATGGTTTCAGAATTATAAAACTACAATGAAAAATTAATGTGAGAAGCAAAAAATTGGTAGGTTGGTAGGTAACAATGTTTAAATTTCACTCACAAGTTTGGAAATCTTCTTCGAGAGGCTGAGGAGCGAGTAGATCAGATTGGGTGTAACACATAAGCCGGAAAGGCAGAAGAGAGCGCTCCAAGTAGTTGACTACCTGTTCAATAACTTACGTGAGAAGACGTTTTTATAACAAATTATATAAAACTTCGTTTTGGTGATCCTGTCAATTATGAAAAACGGGATCCACTTCTTAGTATTCAAAGTAGTGGGACATGCTCTATAGGTTATGTTGCCATAATGCTGATTATGTCTAGGTTGGGACTAGGTCCGGATACAGTTAGCCTGTACCCCTGTAGTGAGTAGAATAGCACGGAATACAGAATCCAAGCAACATTTTCTTTGTTGAATCCGAAGTTGTTCACCAATATCAGTAGCCCCGAGATATTTCGTGTGTTTCAAGTTTGATCTTTGAAAACTTAAGTCGTTGGAAACTGAATCACACGAAACTCCGATTATGGTGAACTTTGATGAACAACTGTGGTTAACTTTTATATTTTCGGTTCATTTGTGTGTGACCTCAACTCACAAACAAATAGGGTAATATCCAGACAAACTGAAGAACAATAAGCTTGAAGGGAGAGGGGGAGAATCTATTAGACTTCAAAATGAGGCTTTTGCCGCGTGCGGCTAGCCAGCCGTTCATGAATTACGCCTTCGAGATCTGAAACAAATTCTCACATCTTGAATTTTCAACTGCATCAAGATGAATTACTTGCAGATTAATTGTGAGAACAAAGTGAAAAGTACACATTCCGCACTGTACTATTTTTTGGTACAGAATATTTGAGATTTTATGCCAAGTGCAGAAGTGGAACGAAGAGAAGATTTTTAGAAGAAATAAGTCAAACAGAAAGTTCGAAGGTGCCAAAATCTCAGAAAACAATAATACATGCACATCGGATAATCAAGATACTGATATATTCTCGCCTAGTGATTGGTGTTACTAAATATGGGCAGAATGATAAGCTCATTGAGCCAGCAACTGGTGGCAACTTGCTAACAAAAGTGCAAATTATATGAATATTACGTGAACGAGAACTTAACAATATGATGTTTCAAATCCTGGCCAAAGCTTTGAACTTATTATATTATGCTCACCATAAACTATGGTCCGCATCTTTCGTTGATAAAAAATTATATAACATATCAATGAACACATTTAGTCGAATGAGAAACTATTGTTTATTGGAGGAAGTATTCGGTTAATGTCCGAAACATCGAATTTGGTGCCCGTCGGTCTGTTTTCGTAGATTAGATCAGGACCAGGTAGGCTGCTCTCTACATCGATCTGCGCATATGATAGATATATGTTGTGGATACACATCCAGACGACGGTAAATGTTCAAATAGTTGTATCGCCATGGTTATTTTACGAAGGTTTCGTTTAAAAAATGTTAAATCCCCAACGAAAAGGAAAGTTCGATAAAAAGAAATGCATACGCTGAATATATCTCGCCAATATTTCACTCATCATCAACCATACCACTTTAATGGTATATTATTATTTATACTATACTATAGTAGTGAATTAGCGTTTCTATACCAGCGAAGCATTTGAATTTTATTCCAACGACATTTCACATTACAGCTCAAATCAGTCCTGCAACGCAGACCCTGTGTCAAAAACATACCGTAGCCAAAACTTGGTCAGTGGAAAGGAATCCATTCTTTTCCTATTTTCTTTTCTTCTTCTTCTATCAGATTACATGTTATTATTATGTCTTCCAAATGATAATTTTTTGCAATAGATAATTTTACGTGAAAATTGCAGTTTCTCTGTAGGAGTGGAGTACTAGTTTTCAAACCTGAAATTAGTAACTAGGAATTAGGTCGTGAGTTAAATATTTGTCGAAAACTGCGCTAAAGGCTTAATTCGTGACGTAAATTCTACAGTTATGCTCGGACTTTGATTGAGCCGCTCCAATGCTATTTAGTGACTTGTATATTTTGTGCTCACACTTTATCGAGTGTAACTCAGTTGTTCCAGGTAACAAGAACACGATGGCCCCTCCCGCCGGTAAGAAGACTCAGGTATGTTTGTTACTTCTGGAGTTAGTCAAAGGCTGAGAAGGATCCATGATCCGGAGTCTGACATGACTAATAAAGAAGGAAGTAACTTCCCTGTGGTCATGGAAGCTCCGGATGAAGTTGGATCCTAAGGCGGTAAATGCTTTTATACTTCTGTACCAGTATGGTATTCAATAATCATAGTTTTGAAGTTGCCGTTAACAAATATGTGGAAGTCGAAGAGTTTGATCCTTTCTCTTTGTTGAAAGTTGAATACAGAAAAAATACTTTTTATTTTCTCGTTTGGGGAGAGTGTATACCTGTATGGCATTTTTTGTCAGCGCTAAGAGTTTCTTATACTGCAATTCCAGTATGTAGTGTTTACTGTCTTTTTTGCAGGTCAAGAAGAATGCCGAGAATATCAACTCTCGCCTCTCCATGGTCATGAAGACCGGAAAGTACGTTCTGGGATACAAGGAGACCCTCAAGAGCTTGAGAAACGGAAAGGCCAAGCTTGTCCTTATCGGAAACAACACTCCCCCTCTCAGGTATGTTTATATTTCTCATGTTTTCGACTTTTGCTATATCCTTTCGCGTTTCCTTGTCAGTTTTGTGTCTGGGTGCAGGTTTAGGTAAGTTATCCGTAAACAATCTACTTTTTTATACGCGAGTATAATTGTATTATTCAAAAAGTATATGCACTTTCTATTCGAAATTAGTGCCAGTGTGCTGATCGGCTTTTAAATTATCGCTACGATAAGTACCCAGCAATATTTGGTTCATTCTGTTCTTTTCTTGAAACTTTTCATGAAGAATTATTGTAAATTCGAAGAGATTGTTGCTGAGTACCTGCTAGGGATAGTAGGCCATAGTAGTCTAGGCAGGTGTGTTGAAAAGCGTCGACTTTTTGCTTACGTTATTGCAGCTATGGGAACGTATTAGCCCATTATATGAGAAAATAATTTACTCGATTTTCTGAATTATTTTTTCTCCAATGCAGTTCCATTTTAGAAAGTCCGAGATCGAGTACTACGCCATGTTGGCCAAGACTGGAGTCCATCATTTCAATGGAAACAACATCGAACTTGGAACTGCCTGCGGAAAGCTCTTCCGAGTGTGCACCATGGCTGTCACTGATGCTGGAGACTCCGACATCATCCGTAGCATGCCTTCTGATACCGCTTAAGTGCATTGTTATATTTTTGTTGATTTATAATGAATAATTTCATTCTATTTTTGTTCGGTTTCTTTTGTTGTAGTGTCCACATGAAATATCTGGTACTAGGTGGTAGTTAATTTAGTAAACTTACCAGTGTGTGAGTGAGGCCGAGTTTGCAATATAAAAGTGATTTGTGTGATTTTCATGAATTTTGGTCAGTTTATTCATCGTGCCGTAGGTGTTCGCTCTGCCTGTCTAGCCAGTTGTTATCTCCATTACAAATCCAGTTCATTGCACAAGCGCTGTAATGTTTTGTAAGATAGTTTTGTTCTCCCCTTTTTCTTCGTTCTCCATTGTCTTATCGTTGCGATGTTCAGTAGACGCAAGATTACTACCATGGGGAAGGGACGTCTACCCTTCATCATCGGAGTGTCAGGGGGTACTGCATCGGGTAAGGTAAGTAGATTAGTATTTCTTCATTCTGGAACCGTTAAATAAGTGTGTCGTTCGGTACTTAATTCCCGGTAGATGCCGGCAAATTAGTGGACTGCGTCTGTGGAACCCGCCTTATATTATCTCTCTATCCGATGAATTTTTTGTTCATCCGGTGTTTCGTTTACCACATCGATCAAACGGAAACCGGTGCTCTGGTTAACTGGTTTCCACTGGGCAACAAATTGGTGTCTAAAAACCGGCTCCTTGTGAAATTTGGTGAAACGATAAATATCATCGTTCGTCCGGGCAAGATAATTTGTGAAATACCTTGACAGCTAACAAGGAATGTTTATTTGATACTCCTTTCTTCCAGTCCCTGGTGACGGAGAAAATAATGCAGCGTCTGGAAGCAATGCAATGTAAAAGCAAGCAGGTAAATAACTTGTTTTCATCTATCCGTTCTCTGGTTATATCTCTGGTAAAAACTACAAGCCTAAATTGCTTCAAATCTATGGAATTGAAGGTATTCAAGCGGTAACAAGCCTATTTTAGCTCAGTTTAGCTTAGAAAACCTAGAACTGCCTATAATAGCCTAGATTAGCCAAGTCGTTGAACGTTGAACAAGCTCAGGTTACAAGCCTGAAATAGGTTATTTCAGGTTATCTTCCACCTACCAGGCTAATCTAGGTAACAGCTAGCCTATTCTAAGAATCCACAAGCCTATAATGGGAATCTAGGCTAATCAGGTTTAAACATAGCTATCTAATTTTACCTTTAATTTCCTATTTTTCATTGTAATTTTCATCCTTGTAGTGGCGAGTAGTGCAGTTGTTTTGTTCAGGTAATCACTATTCCCCTCGAGTCGTTCTACAAGGAGTTGAGTGAGGAGGATATTGCAAAAGTGGCGGCTGGCGAATATGACTTTGATCATCCGGGTTTGTACTTGTTCTATCTTCACACAGATTATCTTGTAGCTCTCGCAAAAGTCATCCCTCATTTTTAGTACGTACCCTAAACTGTTTGATTTGCTTTTCATTTCTTCCTCAAACTCTGTATTTTTACTTCAAACGGGAATCGAGTCTCAGCAACTTCGTATATCCTTCCGTTATAATCAGGCAGGGTTTAACGTACAAATCACGCTTCGGACAAATCTAGGTCTATAGTCTTCAATTCTTTCGACTGTGATTGTGATTGTGATGTGTTGTATTGATATATCACTTTTAGCCGCTTTCGAGTTCGATCTTCTGACCTCAACATTGGAGGCGTTAGAACGTGGAGAGGCAGTGGAGATTCCAAAATATGATTTTCTCACCAGTAACCGGTAAGTGCGACTATACCCATTTTTGAGATTACGACCACAGAATAAACCATTAGGTACGTTATTTATGGTCAACGGAAAAATTTAAGTATCGCCCCCCCCCCCCACTGCAGAACTGCAGTTGGGTCCCCCCGTAGCACTTCCACCCCCACCCAGGCTAAAACCTGAAAATCTAGGACGGGGGGGGGGGGGTTGGTCAAAATTCAACTTCGGTATTTACTATTCATCCCCCACCTGGGTCGGCGGGGGGGTAGAACTTCAATGGTGGTGGGCTGACATTGAAGTAGGACGATTATGTGGTCCAATCGCAACGCTTCAGTTCTTTAAACTGCAATACATTTTTCAATTGCAGTTTAAAGGACCGTTGACACGGGATGGGTTCACATAATCGTCCTTCTTTAAACAAAAAATTGATGAAAATAGCAGTTTTGAACAGTTTTGGAGGGGTCACGACTCAAAAATGAAGGGGGTATCGCGAGATTTCAGGAAAAATGAGAGACTCTTGGCGGTGAATGTAAATAAGAAAACTGTCATATCGATATGTCATAAACTAGTATTGTTTGTGTTGCATTCGTGTAGGTTGGGCTTTGTTATTTATCAGTTTTTAGCCGTTGTGCTTTTGCGAGCATAAACATACTTGATCAAGTAGTATTGAGAGATTTTCTTGACTAGTCATGAGTACTTCCTTGCGATGAGGGCAACTTTGAGGTTAGTAGACAGGTAACGTGAGGGATTTAATAACACGAATTAATTTCAGGAATGGGTCTATTCGCATCGAACCCGCTGATGTCATCATTGTGGAAGGAATTCTCATATTCTATGATGACAATGTACGAAACAAGTTTGCCATGAAATTGTTTGTGGATGCTGATGCTGATATCCGTCTCGCTCGGCGTGGTATGGTGTTATTATTATTTTTATTTGTTATTTGTTGTTATCACATGACTCTGCTTCAATAAGTTAATGTTATTGATTTATATGAACTCTTGAGAGTTGAAGTAGCTCAGAACTTTTCTCAGAAAAGATGACTGCAATGATTTATTGTGACTAAGTTTAAATTTTCAAATTTTCATGCAATTTGGCTGTAGTACTATGCATTTTGATTCCAGTTCGACGCGACACCGTGGAACGACAACGTCCATTGTCTACGGTGCTCTCTCAGTACACCCAGAAGGTTAGCATGTTAACAAAACAACTTGTTTTGATATGGTTCTGCTGAATCGAAAGCTTTTAGTTTAAGAGATTAAATGCTCCTTATATCTACTGTATTGTTAATCTCTGTTTACTAGCTTCTTTAACTCTAAAGGATGTGCAAGCTACGGCGCAAAAACAGCTGAACTGCTAGACCAGTGTGTAAGCTTTTCCATTTATGATGGCGTTATAACATTTATACATTCTCTGTCTCTCACCTTCCTGATGATAGGAAATCTTGCAACAAAACTTGAGCAATTAAAGTTTGTGATATTCAGGTCAAACCAGCATTCGAGGAGTTCTGTCAGCCAACCAAGAAATGGGCGGATGTGATCATACCGAGAGGGGGAGAGAATGACATAGCCATTGAGCTTCTTGTACAGCACATACAGGTACGCCAGTAATTGCTCATATTCTCTCATCTTTAGTCTTTTTAGACGAACTCGAGAGCTACAGAAATAACAAACTCCCAGGAGAGAATTGTGTAACTAATAGACATTTGTATGAAGACAATCCTGGGCTCTAGCCCTTTGCACTTCAAAATCGCCATCCTATGTCATAGTACTAATAGTTATATATTCATGTCGAATTAGCCTCACGTAAATATCGAATATACCTACTACTACTATATTCTCTTCAGGATCTGTTGCGTACTCCGCGAGGTAGTCCAGAGTTGATGAAAAACGGTTTGGCCAGTGACGGGCAAGGGGACGCAGTGAAGGCACGGGCACGACCACATTAACATGACGCCAATTTGTTGTTTTTGAACTGTGGGTGAGATTAGTTTTGTTTCTTTTCTTCTCCGAATCCTGCCTCAACTTGATGTTTTCTCATGTTCTCATGGGTGACGTTTTCATTGAAATAACATGCAAACCGAATTGATGTAAGGATTCAGACATTCTTTGTTTTTATTTTACTGTAAGTGACTTTTTCGTTTTGCGGTGTTCATCCGATCCTACACTTTTCTGGATGAACATGCTTTTTGTGTGACAAGAGTCCGTATTCTTCCATGCTAGCAGTAATTTATGTTTCAAAAAACTTCTGGTACTAATTTAAGAGAGCTTATTTGATCTTTATCTCAGTTTATTGAGATATTTTTTGTTGAGTCTATCCAATGCTCGTCCATCAAGTTGAATTCCAATACGCTATATCTTTTTTAGTCTTTCACTTCCACCATTCATTTCTCGCTCTATTTTTTAGACGTGTTGCTGTTGATAATTGTTATCGGAAGGGTAGACATGTTAATCTTTTCAAGTATTACAGAGGGTCGATTTTGTTATTTCATATTTAATCTATGTAGCTTTATTCAAATGGCTGATTTTTAAATTTGTGTTGTTTTCCATCACAGTCTGTTATCTTTTTATCCTATAAACAGTTTTAAGACTCGTTTTCAATGTTTGGTTGACATATTGGTTTTTGCGCATTGCATCATGCTACCTCTACCAACTGGCACCCACAACTTGTTCGTTGGAAGGAATGAATCTTGTATCATCTAAAAATCAGTATAGTTTAATTATTCGTTATCTTATAGAGGCATTCTTTCTGGTTATATAATTCAATTAAAAATCCTTGGTTTATTATTGGATTAAGTGTCCTCTTGCAGTTTTGTCTCATTTGTATGGATCGAGAAGAGTTGGGTCCCGATGGGAAACCATGTCGGGCATGTGTTTCAGTCGAGGATATGATGAAGAGAGGCAGAGAAATGATGAAGAAATTAGAGCATAAAGGTGGGCGAAGAATGTTTCTATCTAGTCTAGTTCCAATACAATCCATCTCACGATCTTTGGAAAATTACCGTGAGTGGTTATTTTAGTGACAACCTAGGGAAAATCCTAATTTGTTGAATGATTCATTGATTCTATACTTTGTACACTACTTATCTTTCAAAATCTCCCCGAGGGTAGACTTCTGATACCTGAACACTGAACAAAGGAAAAATCTTCAAAAGGGGTAGCAATAAGCTATTTTGTAGTATCGTTTTGTAATAGCGACATATTTCAAGATGAGTCAGCAACGCCGAAGGCGAAAGTGGGTGGCGTGAACGAAGGATATCCGACCACGAGTCAGAACAGAACTTCAAACTGTCCGGTGGACAAGGATGAGTTAGGTAGGCTTATCCACATCTCGTTAAGTTCTAAAAAATAGGTTTTATCGTTCTACTTCATTATAGTGTACTGGTTTCAGGGACAACTTTATTTGATCGTAGAAATATATAATGTCCTTTCTTTCTTTGCAAGTTATAGATTGACCTTTGATATAAAAAAATATCATACGGTACAACATTGACCACGTGATTCATACTTCTCTGTTTCGTTTTTTCCAAAAAAAAGGTTGGAGTAAACCAGGTAACATTGTATTTATAGGTCGTTCCACGTGGAATCTTCTGCACACGATGTCTGTGTACTACCCCGAGACCCCAAATGAGGATCAAAAGGCAACGGCCAACTCATTTCTCGTCAACCTTTCAAAGGTAGCTCAATTACTTACATATTCATAGCCTCACTTACATATTCATAGCCTCGCCTGTTGAACGTGGCTTGAGTTTTAGATTATAGGCGGTTATAACCCATTATCCCTAGAACCACGCTCAAAGTAACAGCTCAGTCTCAGATCTATAGTATGAATATGTACTATGCTACATCGTCTACTGACCCTCACGTGAGACATAGTCTGGTTCATAATTATTGAAAAGTATTATTATTGATGCCGGAAAATCCTGCAATGGTAAATATATAGAAGTAATGTTTGATCTATGTACATTCAATGATGTCTCATCCCATTGTTGTTTTCAGACCTATCCCTGTGATTTTTGTGCGAAGGATATGAGAAAGGATTTGCGCGAGGAGCCGCCGAAGTTGGAGAGCAGGAAGGAATTCGCGGATTGGATGTGTCGGCTGCACAATAAGGTACCTAGTTGTACAAGATATAATATTTTTGGAGAATGTGTTAGAATCTTTGACCAAACCAAAAAAGTCATTGGAACCGCAAGTTTCTAATCGTTCGGTTCTCGAGTGGCTAGTTGGATCCGAACGCGAATAGCAAATCCTAAAGCTGATAGAGAGAGAGAGTTTCTCGAACTCGCTGCAGAACAGTTTTTTGCCTAACCGAACCGCGCACCTGGCACTGTAGACAGTCGGGTTGTTTCGATGTCGGTTCCTACATAGTGGGTTTAGAACTTTCCGGTGAATTGGCCAATATATGTTAATATTGTGTGGGCATAAGAATAGATGAGGATTTTAGGTCGTGTAGCGCTTTTTCAACGTGCAATACGCATTTTTTCAGGTAAACGCCAAAACGGGTAAAGAACAGTTCGACTGTTCGAAGGTTTTCGAACGTTGGAAAGACGGCTGGAAGGACGGTAGTTGTGATTATTGAATTATTAGTTTGTGTTGTGTAATATAGGTGGTGATTGTTAGATTGCAATTATACGATTATACACCTTCATTATATAGGTGGTTTGGTTATTTTTAGATTGCGATTTTTTGTATTGTTAGGGATTTGACCGTAGTAGCATAGATTAGATAGTTTGAGCGTGTATTTTTTTTGTTTTGAGTTGTTTAATAAACTGTGATACTTCTTTTCTGTCGATTAATTAAAGGGTTTTCTGCCATTGATCCTTCCTTTAACTTCTGTCAAGTGGGAGATTTTTGTCTCTAAAGAAACGTTTTATCAGAAAGTGAAAATGAAAAAGGATACGTGGCGTGACGAAGCGGATAAGTACCTGCGCGATCCTCCGTTCAAGTCAAAATTTAGCAAATGTGAGTTGTTCACCTGATCATTCGGTATTTTTTCATCTAACGGAGTCTACGAGCTTATCATGAAGAAGATGTCAAAATGGTGGTGATTAGCATAAATTTGTGTTATGATGACGCAATTTCCACACTTAAACCAGCTGGAGAGAACTGGTGGAAGCTGACACCAACGCAGTGGTTTTCAATCGCACATAACTAGTGTCTTGAAGTTGATATGTCTTTATTCTCTAATAACCAACCGGTTACCTTAGTTCCTAATTCGTAGAATACGCTCTCAAAGCAAGCAGTATGTTGCTCTATCCCGTTGTGTTGTTAGTTTGCACTGTAAAGATAAAACCGGCGTTCTACTACTGTAGCGACACCATACTACTGCCGTTTTACTGATAGTGTTACTGCAGTATCACCAGTCGTAAAACGGTAGTAGTACAGTGTCGCTACTGCAGTAAAACGCCAGTAAAGTTGTAGTTCAACTGCAGTAAAACAGCAGTAAGATTATTTCGAATTATCGAAAATAAAACACTTAAAAATTATTTTTTTTATAAAACAAAACGTAATTATCTTTTTATGGCACCTCTAGTATCTAGTCCTCACGTACTAAATACTAGTTCGCTTCAGAGGTGAAAAGTACCTCAAACTTGGGTAATTAAACCGAAAACAGCCAGAAGCCGGCAGAGCAGTCTCGCAGACATCCGTATCTAGTATAGGTATCACGTGTGGTATTATACATCTAGTTCATTTCTGAGGTTACTTGAGATACATCACCGATTTACTGGTAGTAATCGTGATTCAACGTTACCACAAGTTTAACGCTGAATCGCGGGACGTTTACGACCATATCATCACAGTTTAACTGTTACTACCGTTCTACCAGTGTCTTAACTATGGGCTAGAAGTTCCTATGGATCTCATTAATTTTCGGGCGAAATGCACAAGTTAACTCGTGTATCTAGGTCTTGGGTTAACTCGTGTATCTAGGTCAAACTACAACGATGTGTTGGTCTCTCCCTATATGGTTACTGGGTAATTGGTAGTTCAGTTTGTCTTGCAAGTTATGCTTGTTCAAGTGGGGTCATATTTCGGGTAGCTCGGACAGACCTGTTCACTGAAGAAGAACCGGTTAACTTGAGTCTTTTCCGAACCGAACCGATCGCACCGCCATTCGGAACCGACCAGTTCTCCAGTGAAACCCGAACCGGGGATCCACTCATGATTAATCGGTTCGGTGCAAACCTTTTATTGGAGAACCGGTCGGTTCAGTTTGGTTCTCCAGTGACCGGTTCGGTTCGGGAAAGACCTGGTTCTCCAGTGAATTCGCTGCTCGAACACTGCAGAAGCAGATGTATACAGCAGAAAACTGCGATACAGACTAAATAAATAGTTCACTATAACTTATGTGGATTTCCAGCCAAATCAAACAGCGATGCTGCACTCGTGGTTCGTCGTAGGACCAGGAAGGAGCCGGATTACGGTAACTCGAAAGATCGTGTATTGCGGGCCGTATTCGCCTCATTTCTAGACTTGTTCTGTAGTACCGTACCACCGGATAGAAGGGACAAGGTGAAAACCGGTGAGTGATTATGATGTACCGACTTCGATAGTCTTGGATTTATGGTATCAAATTTTTTTGGAGAGCTCGTGTTAAACAATGGCAATCAATTACCTAGTCCCACCGCAATGTGAATTTGTGTGTATTTTGATCTAGTTCAAATTTGAACATGGGTACCGGCCTAAAAGCTCTCCGTCTAGCGTCATAATTATGGTTCATTTTGTTTATCTTATTTTCTGATGTTTATTCCCAAGATTCCAGAGATCAGTTCGACGTTGGTCGAACTTCAGCTGGTTCCAACCGTCTTTTTCTCCGACGAGTTCTCCAATGTGCGAAAGGCGTTTTCTTCCCTCATCTCCAATGTGCTAGGAAACACCTTCGTGTCGGGACCCAATATAGATTCACCGTTAGTTGTGCTTCTTTTATGGCATTGTTGATAATTTTGAACTAATGTTGGTTAAGGGAAGACGAAGCGTTCTCCGAACGAACGTGAAGTGCACGAGGAACGGCCACGTCCGAGAAAATTAACGGGATATTAGACTCTCCTTTTTCCCTCCTCTCTTCTATCTTTCGCTCTCTTCTCTCTCCAATGATACCTTTGCAAAATGCGACCCAACATCCGTTTCAAATCCAATGAAATGTTTCGTTCAGCCTGTTCTCGGGTGGCACCAGCTCATTTCTGCCTTCCGCTCTATCCAGCCGATACCGATCGGATTTTGAGGAACTGGAAGAAATTGGAGAAGGAGGCTTCGGAACAGTATATAAGGTATGCTAATCAGGCACTCCTTGTATTTATTATTACCTAATGTATGAATAATAGTGTTCTTTTTCTATCAATTCAGAAATAGTAGTACTGACTTTGCTCTACTCCTGAATTGGCTGACCTTTTGAATATCTGACTTTGACAGATCAGAGGCAATATAAAAACTATATGAGTTTAAAGTTCAATCATTGATATATTTACAAGTATGTGGCTGTTTTTTTTAGGTTAAATCACGTATGGACAATTGCTGCTATGCGGTAAAGAAGATAAAGCTGAAGCGCGATTTGACTACTCTTTCCTTCCGAGTAAGTTCAGAAGTTTGGTCAGACGTGATAGTATTGCGGGATTTCATTAATTTGGAGCTGATTCCAGTCTTGCAATCTACGTCTTCACATTAACTGAGTTCCCGTCAAAATGGTATTTCATTCTCTTTTTGTCGTGGATATACTCTAGCTTTGGGCTGCATTGTTAATTGGTTTTGTTCTCCATGATTCGGGTCGGCGTAGTGCGAGAAATTGAGGAATACGCTGATATACAATACAAATACGCCAATATAACATACAAATATTATATTAACTTTCTCAGGTCCTGAGCGAAGTACAGGTGCTGGCTAGTTTGCACCACAAGAACGTGGTCCGATATCACTGTGGTTGGGTGGAAATGGAACCACCAGAAATGACGTCATCGGCTGGTTGGATGGGGGCGGAGCCTGGCAGAGAGCCAGTTCCAGATGTGGTCAAGATTATCGAAATGTCAGTTAGTTTAGTATATCATCATTTTCAATTATTTCTTGAAATGTTCATTTTTTTCGAGTCAAGTGATTGTTTTCTTTTTTCTTATTTGTAGCGATATTTGAGTATAACTGTGTTTTAAAGTTATTTTTCTCGAAGTGTATAATTTTTTTAGTGTTGACGATGTCGCGGGTACGTCGGAGACAGAATCAGATGACAGCACCCCGGTGGTCATGGAAGGGTTAGAGACACAGAGGAAGGTGGATGGTGTGAAATCTGCTGGAGACGGTGGACCGGGTGATGGGTACGTTTTTCAGATAGCTGGATCAGATAGTCCACGAAACTTTGGACATTCGTTGATATGTAACTAATCCGAATGGACACCATGCATATTTATACGTATACTCTCCAATAATGCATTCTAACTATTCTCAGCCACGTGGATGTCTCGACGTCGACGTCCTTCGATCCCTCGTTCTCGGCCTCATCTGGCGCCAGGACTAGAACTGCGGCAGCCGGTGAGTTTTAGGAAACTGTTGTCTGAAATAGAATACATTTTTCATGGAACTAAGAACATGAAAATTAGAAACTGTTCATCATGTGTATATATCGTGTATTTTGCTTAGTTATTACCGAGAAGGAAAATGGCTAGTATATATAAATTTGGGGTTATGATAAATTCGGTTTGCTTTCGAACGTTTCGTCGAATTTTGACAGCACTTGAATGTCGTACATTTCGAACGAGAAATAAAATAGCTACCTGATAGATTTTCATTTGGTCCAGCTAAGAAACGGAGGTCAAAGAAGACTACATTTTCACTGTAGGCGGTCGTTTCTGGAACGGAGGTGGTGGAGAGTCAACGGCCAGTGAATGCGAGACAGAAGAGACGAGTGTACTGGTTAGAGAGACAGAGAAAGCGAGAGAGAACGGACACAGGGTGGAGACACCCGACAGTCAGACGGGTCAGCAGGCCATCGTGAAGTTGGTTAGTTAGTTTCAACCGAGTATTTGTGGAATAGGATTGAGCAGGTAGATCAGGTATATCAAGTTTTAAACGTTTCGGCAGTTTGTAATTTAGCATTGTAAGTGTTATTTTTATAGTAACTATGTTATATTTCATTTTCCACCATTTTATCTAGGCCCTCAACCCACAAGTACCACCTGGTACTCTGTTTGTTTCGTATTCATTTTGTGTGAGTTCATATTCGTTTTAAAAGTCAATTTCATTCAGTCATGGAAGCCTTTGGTGTACATTCAAATGGAGTTGTGTTCAATGACATTGGAAGATCATTTGATGAAGAGAAATCGCGAGAAAACATTTCTTGGTCTGTGGAAAGATTGTTTCGCTTTTAAAATATGTATGTAGCTAAGTAAGACTAAGCAAGGAAACATTGTAAAGTGTCAAACATAGCTCGCACATACATTATCCGGAAATGCCTCGTAGAAAACCAAATTTCGATATTATTAAAAGTGTTAAATATTGACTTGAATTTAGAAAGTTTTGAGTTTTCCTTTTTTGTTGGAACCACCGTTCGGTCGCGTCTGTCAATGGTAAAACCATCAAAGTGCAGCCTGAAACCCTGAAACTAGTGCTCGATTGAATTCGAACGTGTTGGAGTATATTCACCATTATGAGATACATTACTGTCATTGGGTCACTTCGTACATTGTATTCTTGTATACTTTGTATCTTTTAATATTTTGTATCCTTGTATACTTTGTATCCTTGTATGTTTTGTGTAATTGCAGGAACCCCTTTTGTAGACGGTTCATTCAATCGAGAACTGACCGTCCAATTGCTGTCAGCCATTGAATATATTCACAGCAATGGTCTAATTCATAGAGATATCAAGGTTTGTAGAACCTTATTATTAGATTTTACTTAATTTCCATGGCCTCAGTTTTATCAAGTTCCGAACAGGAAAATGAGGGAAAACTGTTGGGTGTTCCAAATTGAGATGGGAAAGGAGAGTTTTCGTGAAATACATACTGTTCACATGCTACGATATTGCTCTATATCTGGATCTCACGTTTTATTTCCTGTTCATAGTGTGTAAGGTGAGATATGTTGTAAGCAAGTTCGTAGTTACACTGAGAGCGCCTGTGCATAAGAAAGATGAGTTTTCCAAATTTTGTAAAATTTATTGTTTGTGAGTTTTACAGCCCAGTAACATCTTCATGAAGTA
This sequence comes from Litoditis marina, assembly GCA_964036275.1. Taxonomy (NCBI): domain Eukaryota; kingdom Metazoa; phylum Nematoda; class Chromadorea; order Rhabditida; family Rhabditidae; genus Litoditis; species Litoditis marina. The sequence continues at coordinate 1,723,133 of OZ038434.1, read as the reverse complement.
CAACGGGCCTCGAGTCCGTTTTCTACTCGGAGATTTCGGACTGGCCTGTGCAGATAAAAACATATTGGATGAAGATTGTCCGGGTGGCAGCAGCAAACAGCTGGTGAAACGGTGGGCGGAGTAAAAACTCTATCAACGGGGAACTTTAGGGGGGGGGGTGTATTTTCGCAAAGGAGCGGGGGGATGAAAAGTTACATGGCTGGCAATAATATAACCATTTTGTTGAAGTTCGCCCATGTAACTTTCAACACCCATCGTGGGGAGTAGAAGTGCCATCCCTGACTAGTTTTCTCTGGTAAAAAATCAAAAGTGGGGGGGGGGATAAAATAGAAAAAAAAGGTGAAAGTAAGATGTGCCCATGGGGAGTGGTAGTTTTCCATATCACAAATCAACTCCATAATTCCAGTCGCGTGCGTCGTTCTTCAGTGCATGTTCAACATTCGCGAGGAGTGGGAACGAGCACATACGCTGCACCGGAACAGTTGAAGAGCTACGAATACGGACCTATGGTACATAATTGTATCACTTGAATTTAGGGCGAATTTCTCCCCAAACCGACTTTCCCCTCAGCAAATCGAACTGATTCTTCCCGATTCATTTGGTTTGGTTTTGGAACAAACCACCTGGTACCAGAATATTCGGTTCGGGAAGAAATTGGTCTAATTTCATTCAGATCTTTCAGGCTTTTTGACCCGGTTGGCGCATGGTTTTTGCAACTAATTCGGCTGATAACCGTTATTTGGATGAGAATTTGTGAACTCATCGCGTGGAAAACCATTTATGCGCAGAAGTTTTAATTTTAAGAGAATTGAAACACAGAATTTTTAACTGCAACCATTGTATTTACTGGTAAACAAGAACTGTATTTTCCAGGTAGATATCTATAGTGCGGGAGTTGTGATCTTCGAGGCCTACAGTATCTTCACAACGGGAATGGAACGAGTTCGAGCCATCGAGGATTTGAGAAAACACAGAAAAGTCACCGAACGAATGCAAGAACAGTGGCCTACGGTGGTACGTTAGCTTCATCTCTGTACTTCGTATACAACTCAGTAAGTGGATGTCTCTCGATCCACTACTTAATTTTGTTTCTTCAATTTCATGTATATGGTGACTTTAGATGACTCAGTTACAGAACTCTCAATTGTCTATGAAGGATATCTTCTCATAATGTATAGTATCATTTTAGTACTTATTTTAAATAGTGTTATCGGTTAGTAACATGCATGTTTCAGATTGAGATGGTTCTTCGAATGACTGATCCCTCTCCCACCCGCCGTCCCACCGCCAGTCAATTGCTACAGAAATATAAGACAGACGAGAGCAGCACAGGCTCGTTTTATGGGTGACGGCCAATTATCCGAAAATAACTCTACCCTGACCAAACTCGAACCGATTCTTATATCGTTATACTTCAAACCACAACTCTTTTTCAAAGGTTCTGTGAACTGGATTGGTAACAAATTATGACGAAACTCGAGTGGCAATCTGAAAAAGTTCGATGTGCACTCTGAAAAATAGCTGATCACATGTTTGTTGTGTGTCGATTTCTATCCGGTTCATTGTGTTTGTTGCGCCTACTATCAATCTTATTTCAGTTGTGGCATTACGGGAGATCATAAGCGAACAAGAACATGAGCTGAAGGCGCTGCGAGCCGAGCTTCTACGGCTCAAAGTGGCAGAGCTGGAGAGGAAGCACTCGTAGGGAATACTGTTCTTTTCAGGTTTATCTGTTTTATCTTTCTCTCTCTCTCTCTCTTCCGCTCTTCCTCTTTCTCTTCCTCTCTCCACCGCTCTCGCTTTTTCGAGCTCTCTCCACCGCTCTCGCTTTTTCGAGCTCTCTCTCTCTCTCTCTCTCTCTCTCTCTCTCTCTCTCTCTCTCTCTCTCTCTCTCTCTCTCTCTCTCTCTCTCTCTCTCTCTCTCTCTCTCGCTCTCTGCCCCCTCATCTCTGTCTATTTGTTCTCTGTCCATGTTTTCTAGGTTGTTTTTCAATTGTACCCTCTCTTAGTTAGACGTAGGCCTCTCATATCAAACGGTGTGACTCTTTCTTTCGTTTCTTTGTTGTGCCGCATCCGTCCTTTCACCTGGGAGTTTTCTCATGAGGTGGCTTTTATGCATACACCGAATGGGGTACAACAATTAAACTGCTCGCAATAATAGGCGTATAGACATTGTCACACTGTTTCTAAAGTTACTCGTGCTCTCAACTATGATCTTGTGTTTATGTTTGATCGAAAATAGCTATATTTATGAGATTTTAGCTGTTTCATTTTAGTATGTCATATTATATTCTTGTTCTCGGTGCTAATCGTAGAAGTGCTGAGTTTTTGTGACCGGGTGGTTTCTGAATGTGTCAAATGAATGTGTTATATTCTATGTGGAGGTGTTGTTCTGTTATGTTTCAAGTACATGTATACAAAGTTGCGAACCGTGATAACTTTTCCTGCAGGTTTGCATAGGATGTGACCGAAGCTGAGTTGTAGTTTTATCTGGGCGCATATATATTTCGAACTACATTCGACAAACACAACGATGAAACTATAAACACAGCAGATGAGACCGACACAATTGCCGGCCGTTTCATAACGACAATATAAAATATCTCGAAATTCAAATTGTGTGAATGAAGAGTTTACCCATAGGTTTACGGGGGGCGAGAGGTCGTAAAGTGGCGCTACGTTCGAATGAATCATCTATGTTTGGTCATGGCTGAGTCAACGAATGTTAGGAAGTAAACATAACTGCCAAGAAGCTCTTCTCTCTTTTCCCTCCCCATTTCTCTCTTTCTCTCACTTTTGTTCCCCCTCTCCTCTCCTCCATGCCTGTCTCTTTATCTTTCCTGTTCATCTCTGCCAAAAGGTCACCGCAATGCGCAATCCCCATATTACTGCATAATATCCATACAGTACTCGAGAAGAGATGACCATATTTTTGACGGTCGTTCTCTATTTCTGTTGTGAATTATATATCTAACCGGGTTTTGGTTACCTTTTCTTTGGTTACTTCAGTACTCAGTGAATAACCGGTTAGTAACCTGGACCGCAAAAAGCGGTTACTCTTTAATCTAATGCAGAACTTTTTTCTCAGTTCTAACGATAACCTCAAAAATGGGTCATGAAATCCTGTTATGTTACAGAAAAACCCGTTTTCATATAGAATTGGTCCACTTTCTGTGTGACCAAAATACAGCTGTCCACTATGGGCAGAACCTTGAAAAGTATTGTGAAGTGAGATTTTCACGTCCAAAATAAAAACCAGAAATCAGAAAAAAATAATGATCAAAAACTCAACCAAACCTTCTTTTTTTAAGTTTTAAAGTTTCTCCCAATTTTAAAGTGACAATCTCCAAAATTGGAACGATTTTGACTGTTTACGAATCGATTTCAACCACGCCCACGCAATGATTATTCACGTTGATAGCGATAAGAAAGCGCCATGGGCAATTCAGTCAGAAATATGTTTTCTCTGCTATTCTATCTCTCTCTTTTTTTACTTTTGAGCTTGTCTCTCTCCTCTCTCCCTCTATCTCATATATCCCCTTTCCAAGTTTCTATATCGCCCTCTTTCTCTCTCTCTCCCTCTCTCCCCCCCCCCCTCTCTCTCTCTCCCCCTCTCTCTCTCTCTCCCCCCCTCTCTCTCTCTCTCTCGCTCTCTCTCCCTTTTCCCTCTTCCCAGTTTGGTTGTCTCCAAATCCCTGCCGTCTCAATGTTTGTTCCGATACTCGACAAAATGTTCCATGTCGCACCGCCATACTCGTTCATCTTACTCTAAAACACTACTCCGCTATGATCTCACCATACATCGAATAAAATATATTATGTGATCTAGACAATACTATGTTTGTTTACGTTTGTTTTGAACTAACAAACGTTTGTACACTGTTACCCGTTTAAACACTGTTACCCGATGATTAGGGTTGTTAATCGAGTTCAAAATTTCGAGTTTTCGAGTTTCAAAATTTTTTGATTTTTCGAATTTTGCGAAAAATCGAGTTTTCGGGTTTTTCGAGTTTCGAGTTGTCGAGTTTTCGAGTTTGAAAAATCGAGTTTTCAGTTTCGAAGGCAGAAAAATTTCGAGTTTTTCGAGTGTCATACCCAAAAATTTGAATTTTCACATTATTACCTTCAAAAACCTTCAATTTTCGAGTTTTCCAGTATTCAAAATTTCGAGTTTTCAAGTTTTGGAAATTTTCGAGTGTTCGAGTTTCGAGTTCGTCTTTGCTACCGAGGATACGTCTCTGACGTAATACTACACAGTGAGAGTATTTGTTGTCGGATGAAGTTTTTATTTCTATGTTTGATCAATTTACATTCTTGCATAGAAAAGGGAGATTCAGCAAGAAATGAAAATTGAACTCTCTCTTTCTCTCTCTCTTCCTCACTCTCTCTCCCCCTTTCCGCCCCATTGCCAATTTCCTGTCCAGATGGGTCAAATGGGCCTCGAAATCGCGCCGGTTCGCGCCAAAGCTCAAATTTGCATACACATGAAATATCCGTCACAATAAATTATGAAGACAAGTCTTTCATGTTGAAAGATTACGATTATTGTCAATATATCTAGTTTGTAGTTAGTTATAAACCTTTTTTAAATCAATCTGAAGAAGTAGAACATTTTCATACAACAAACTGCAAACCGGTAAACCTTAACATTTCTCGATAGAAGGTTGATAGAAATAAAAAACGCAGAAGTAAGATTACTCGTTTTCAAATTTGGCTTTTCGAATAGTCATCGAAACAAAGGAAAGGCACAAGTTTCGATCCAGGATTCTAATACGCAATAAGTCATGGACATGTTCAAAAAGGTACTAAAAAAACAAGTTCTAGAAAACAAGGAATATGCCGACGTTATACACGTGCCCAACCTGACGAACCTAATTTTGTAGCCAATTTGCTTCAAACACAATGCTTGAAACCACATCTTGGTCTTTGAGTACACTATTACTTCAACACTTTTCTGACACTTTTGTCTATTAATGTACTCAGAAAGAGGTTCTCTAACTTCTGTCCTTTGAAGAGATTGTAGTTTCTTCACTGATTGGACAAGTCTTCCCCATCTAAGTGTTTTCTCCCCTGCTAAGTGATCGACTGAACTGGTTCATGATCTCTAGCAGAGGACCAATTGTGGAAAGCTGCTCAGTTCTAGTTTCTTGATTGAATTATCAATCTTTCCCTGCGAATATAGACAAATCAGAGAAACTTGTCAACTGTTTCACTCAACTTGGCTTTTGGATTTCAGCGCATTACGTTGCTCCCTTACTTATTTCATAAGTCATTCTCTTTTTGCGAACCACTTTATTTTTTCATTCTACCGTGCACGCAAGTTTCATTCAACACTCCCCCCCTCCCTCTCTCTCTCTCTCTCCTCTCTCTCTTCCTCTCTCTTTCTCTCTCTCCTCTCTCTCTCTTCCTCTCTCTTTCTCTCTCACGGGTCACCTGTCTCTCCAGTCAACCGTACTATTTCCTCTAACACCACTGGGACCTCGCTTCTGCCTACGATTCTCTGTTCTTTCCAATCTTTTCTGGGAAACGTCAATTGATTCTCATCTATTTTTTGGTTGAACATGACCGGAGTGAAAGGAACATTTTTGAGTTCATTTGAGAAGTTCATTACTTGAGAAAATGGTTTAGTTGAGAAGTTACCATTTGCAGGTTTGACACAACTGGTTCAATAAATATTCTGTTCTATTCTACTCTATTTCTTGACTAATTACACTTTTTTTCAGGTTTTTACGGCTGGTTGATTTTACCTCTAGCTACCTACCAGCTATCTATCAGTCACTTTCCAGCTTCCGTTGCTATAAGGAATAACCAAATTATTGTAGTTTGATATAAAACATGCAGTAGTTCATAAATGTTGCCCGAAACGTAGTGAGATCAAACTACAAACATATCGTGCTGGGGCATCTACTTCCCAGCTACCTGCCAGTTAATCTCCAGCTACCTTCCAACTATCTGGCCGCTACTTCCCGGCTACTCCCTGGCTACTCCCTGGCTACTCCCTGGCTACTCCCTGGCTACTCCGTGGCTACTCCCTGGCTACCAGCCCGTCCGTCCGTCAGCTTCTGACTCATCCCATTCTCCCATCATTATTCCGGCCACGCAACCTTTTCATTCAACACAAATCTACCAAATATCACGTCGTTTATCGATTTTGTTCCCTATTCTCTATAAAAGTATATGACAAAGTCAACTATAGGCTTTCTACTGAGACTTTTACAATAGGAATACAGAACTTTCACAGCGTTTAAATTGGGAAATTTATACAGAACGTAAACAACTTCTGCACATCTACTTTAATTCCGTCTAACAGACTGTAAGAAAACCAAAACCAAAATATTTCTGACATAGTTGAACCTCCACTGAGAAAGCTGTCGTTGGAAAGTTCGAATGCGTACTGTAGCAGTCTATGAGAAGTGGAGTGGATTATACAATGTGAAGAAAGATCGGCGATTGTGATAATGTTCTAGAAGTAAACAACATATTTGTCTGCTGAGCAATCAAACTTTGTTGCTGTCTGTATAGTTGTTTGTGAGTAGATAGTATCTTGTACACATACACGAACTTGGATAGATTAGACTATAGACTTCCAATCTCGAAAAAGCACTAAGTTTATAGTGCCCAAATTCCCACACTTCCAAAGTGTGAAAGTTTGAGACACTTTTCAGCATGTAAATGTAGGAGTTCTTGGACCAGTTAGGAATAAATTAGAAAAGTAGACCTTCTACCATGTTGACACTTTCAATCGGTTTTTTATTGACTTTATTTCCTTCTTCTCTATTTCTCTCTCTTTCTCTTTCCTTGCCATTCTTCAACTCTCTTTCTTTCACTCGGTGTCCTTTGCAGGTGTGTTATTTTTTCCCATTAGCGTCTTCAATGTTATGTGACATGGGCGAGCGCCGCGACACCTAGTTTGGTACAACATTACACGCCTCGTCAAAGGAGAAGACAAAAGGGCAAAAGCGCTCTCCTTCTTTCTCTCTCTCTCTTCGTTTCTCTTCATCTCTTCATTCTCTCTCTCTCTCTCTCTCTCTCTCTCTCTCTCTCTCTCTCTCTCTCTCTCTCTCCATGTATCTTCATATTCTATTTTCTTGCTGGCTGTCTTCCCTCTCTGTCTGTCTCTCTCTCTCTCTCTCTCTGATCCCTCTTTCCTTTCTTTCTCCCTCTCCCTCTATTACTTCCTTTCTCCAGTTCGTCCTCCCCCTTGCTCTCCTTCCTTCTCCTTTCCTCTCTTATTCTCACTCTCTCATCTCTTCTCTCTCTCTCTCTTTCTCTACCCCTCTCTCTCTCCCTCCCTCTGCCCGAACACCAGGATGAAGTCTTTAATTCGCGACTCCGTTCATGTCGGCATGACTAATGACATGGATCACGAAAGCACGGCTCCCAAATTGTTTCCGTTCCCTTAGGACATGGGCTGGACAGGCTGAAGGATTTGTCTCACAACTATCTCTTCTCTTCTCTTTACTCTCGCTCATACTCCCCCCCTCTCTTATTCATCCGCTCTCTTTCTCTCCCTCTCTCCCCTCCCCCTTTATACCATCTTCTTCATCCCTTTGCCTATTCTTTCTTTCATTCGATAACATATTCCCACGAGCTGCCGTCTTTGTAGTTTTTCTCGACTGGAACTGTGTTTCTTTCCATAGAACTCCGACTTTCCCACCTTTCTCCCTACTTCAACATCCATATTCCAAAAAGTAGGCGATTTGTGAACACTCTTATTTCCAAAAACAATCCCGTCAAAATGACTAATATAATAACGAGTGTTTGTAGTTTGATCCCGTGCATCGACATCTACAGCGATGCTTTCGTCATTCCCTATAACAGTCGCTTTCTCTCTGGTTGTTCTTCTAATTGCAACACGTCGGTCAATGTTAATTAATAGAGACGAGCTGAATTAGCATAGTGATAGGACGGAGATTTCGCTGTGTTGCCACTAATTTGGGCAGCCATCTGGTAGGGTCACGCAAAACACTAGACAGCCGACGAGTGGGCTCATTCTGCACACTGACCTGATTATTGTTCCGTCCATAAGTGGTCCCCACACTCTTGCTATTACGCAGTCGACTAACTGTTCCCCCTGGCCTCATCAAGTGCGCGTGAATGGAAACGTCACGTGACACGTGAACTACATTTTACGTGAACCGCACTTCACTTATTCACTTTTTGAGTTCTGCTATGTTGCGCACGCCTGGCACCAAATTGGGAGGTCACACAGTTGTAAACTATCGAAGTTGAAGATGAGTTTAGTTGACCACAACTTCCACTAACTGGTGATCAGATTGTGCAGCTCAAACTCAACCTTTTCGTCATTCTTTTACACCCTCTCTTTTTCTGTCTTCTCATCTGTTAATCTTTCCGCTCCCTCTCTTTTTTTGTGTCTCTCTTTCAGCCTTCGTTCTTTCTCTTTCCGTCTGTTATTCTTCTCCCTCTCTGTTTAGGTCTCATTTGACTGTGTCCATCCTGATTGCGGTAGTACTTCACAGGACTCGGTACGCGAAACGCGCGCGAAATAGGCGCATCGCGGGCGAAATCGGCGCAACGCACGCTACTTTTGGCGCTCGGCTGGCAAACGGCCGGCGAAGTGCCTAAAAACGCGAAAAGTGGCGGGCACACGGCAGTCAACTTTTGTCAGTATCATAAACGTTTCAAATTCAACACATTTTCATAATCTTTTTTCTATAAGAAAAGGTGTTCATCACAATTTATTCAATCTATCAACGATATAAAAACACATAATAAACTGGTAAGGAGCAGGAACTGTTATCCAATGAGAAATTATGTCAGATAAACTAGTTAATTAGATTGAAACTAACGTATAAAAACAAAGGGAATGTGAGAGGACATAATTCATATCTGAACAGACGGGGTTAAAGAAAAAAAAACTACATGAAGGTTTGCTGGAAACTGACTTAAAAACTTTTCCAACTAAACTTAAATACTATTTGTAAAAAGTGGGGGACCAGGAAGTGTGTGAGTTCTGTTCGGTTTCACCGTTTTCTGCAAAAAGTGAACAATACGATGTTGTGAATGAGTGTGCAACAAAAAAAGAACAATACGTTTGTTTGCACAACGGTTCACAACGTTCTTAGGGGAAACCACTATGCACTTTTACGTTCAAGTTATACTTTGTATATTCTGTTTCTTGTGAATCGTTGTGCAAACAAACGTATTGTTCTTTTTTTGTTGCACACTCATTCACAACATCGTATTGTTCACTTTTTGCAGAAAACGGTGCAACCGAACAGAACTCACACACTTCCTGGTCCCCCACTTTTTACAAATTGTTCTCTTTTTGCTAGTTGTACTAGTACAACCACTTCTAGAGTTGACTTAGAAAAACGATTTTTGAATAGTGGTGACTATAAAACATCCTGATATCTGAAAGTTCCAGGTTTTCAAACGATGTGATCCTGAAACATTCAAAAAAAACAGCTTTTTTCCGCTTCCGTAATTGAAATCTGAGTATTGTGAAAAATCTGCGTCATTACAGTAAGAAAGTATTTTCTCCATTGGCGCGAACGGGCGCCAGCCATTGGCACCAGATACAGAACATGTTACTCTAATTAGTAACAAATAACTTGGAATGAATGGCCTCGACCAATTAGCACAATTTCCGACTGTTTTTTGATTCAGAACCCTATTTTCAATTTTGGTGCCAATTGGCGGATAAAGTACCGTTTTGGCGCATAATGTCGAAGAAATGTTGGTACCCAAGCCGTATTCGTTAACTATGTTCATCGTTTGGACATCTGTGGAACATTTCGCTCGTTACCCTACAATCCTGGCGTTGTTCTAATTTGGCGCCACTGGGCGCCAGCGTTTGGCGCCAAATATAAAGTTACTTTAATTGGTAACAAATAACTTGGAATGAATGACCTCGACCAATTAGCACAATTTCCGACTGTTTTTTGGTTCAGAAACCCTATTTTCAATTTTGGCGCCAATTGGCGGATAAAGTACCGTTTTGGCGCAGAATGTCGAAGAAATGTTGCTATCCAAGCCGTATTCGTTAACTATGACCATAGTTCGGACATCTGTGGAACATTTCGCTCGTTACCCTAAAATCCTGGCGTTGTTCTAATTTGGCGCCACCGGGCGCCAGCGTTTGGCGCCAAATATAAATTACTCTAATTAGAAACAAAAAACTTGGAATGAATGGCCTCGACCAATTAGCACAATTTATGACTGTTTTTTGGTTCAGAAACCCTATTTTCAATTTTGGCGCCAATTGGCGGATGAAGTACCGTTTTGGCGCAGAATGTCGAAGAAATGTTGGTATCCAAGCTGTATTCGTTAACTATGTTCATAGTTCGGACATCTGTGAAACATTTCGCTCGTTACCTTACCTGCCCGGCGTTGTTCTAATTTGGCGCCACTGGGCGCCAGCGTTTGGCGCCAAATATAAACCATGACACCAAATTTTCAGAGAAGGCTGGGATTCACTAATCTAACCTCTGTGCAAGATTTCGGAGCATTTCATCCATGGGAACACATATTTTCCTGCTACTGGCGCCTATTGGCGCTCGCGCCAAGCGCCAAACGAAACGTGACATCACCAAACTTCTTGGGCCGCGCTAACTTTGGGGTTTACACATGTGTGCCAAATTTCAGCCAAATTGGTCGAGTAGTTAAAAAAATAATTTTCTATGCGGACATTGGACGAGCGACGAGGGACAGGGACGAGGGACGAGGGACGAGGGACGAGGGACAACGGAAATTTTCATAACGACACGACAGCATAACTTTTTTCAACCTTGACCGATTTTCCTAATTTTTTCACACAACATGTATTCAATAGATATCTAGCTCTCTCTTTTTTTAAATTTCGAAAAAATGTTTTATTTGAAGACTTTTGTGGTTTGAAAGCCAAAAATGGGTGCGCAATGGCCAGACCAAACACAACTCACACGCAGCGCTTCGCGCTGCGCGCGATAAAAATAAACAGAACGCAAACAAACTTATATTCTATACTCCCTATCAGTCGATTGATACCGCAAGTATTCATTGGAACGACTAGTCGCTGAATACCTTCCTCGAGTCGCGACCAGATGCCAGGTCTGTAATGATTTGAAACTATGACACGATTACATGCAGGATTACAGGGTGATATAGACCGTAACACACCCCATATTGACTGAATAATCAAGATCAAGCTTAATATTTGGATAAAACATATTTTTATAGAAATTTAAATAAAATGAATCTTACGAGAAACGTAGTGGCGAAAAACATTGATCAATTGTTGATCATAACTGGTTAATGTGAAAATAATGAAATTATCTCAAACACAGATGAATGTTAGTAGATTTTCTTCTTGTAACTTGTCAAGAGGCTAACAAACTATAAAAACCCCGTATTTTGATAGAATGGATAATGTAATTATTGAAATCCTTGAACCGACATTTTCACTATTTAATTTGAGTCTGATCTGACTACCCTCCCACATCACAAAATAGACAAAATGCTATATCACCAAATGAACTGCCTGAAAGAACTCACAATAAGTGGTGCGTGCCGAAGAACAACCTGTAACGTCTCTTTCTCCGTGTTCCAGGTTTCAGCATTCGCGAGTTCCTTGAAACATTGCAGTTAGAGAACAACCGTCCAACGTGGGTAAACTGTGACTATTCTCCTTAATGGAGCCTCCGTTTTCCATTTGAATGAGTAAAACTTCTTGATTTCGCATAAAATAGGTAATTACCCTTGACATTGGCGAAAATTAGTTTTTTTTTCAAAACTTTGTAACTTGTGACTATTACTGGTGTATGTGTAATGTGTACATTATGAATTGATATAGTTGGAACTATATTATTTCAACGCAAAGATGACTCAGTCAAACACTGCATAGGTGCGATACCCCAGTTAGTGAGTTAGCTGACCATACGCTGACCATAGAAACCCCCTTAATCCCCATAGGAAAAAGCAAAGAATTATTGGTAAACTGCAACTGTAGGAACTAGGTTTTTTGTGTATAAAACTTTGGTTACTAGCGAATGCAAACAAAATCACGTTGTATAACCAAAATCGTAAGTGTAGACAGTTTTGGTTGTATTCGAAAGAAATCAGCAATGTTCTACAAAACCAAACTGGTTGCTTTCTAATTACATGCAACGATGCAACCCACCGCCTAGACTAATGACAGAAAGTCTATCAAATATATTCACTAATAGTATATAACTAACCGGGATATATAGTCTACGAACTTCAGTTGCAGTTATTGCATTCCTCATTGCCACATTCAAGAACCGAAAACCACAATCTATGGCAGTTCCTTTGAACGCACTCGAGATCGAAACCTGAAATGAAAAAACAATGTCCTTAACTCAAAAACATCTCAATATCTGACGTGCATTTATTTTGAATTCAATACCACTTGGTTTGTGAGCTGTTTTGCACGTTCCACGGTTGCACTTTTTTCTTTCACTAGCTACATTGTAGAAACAACGACCATACAGGTTAGTAATAGAAATTCACTAATATTAAAAATCTGACAAAATCAAAAAGCACTCCATTCCCAAACCGAAGAATTCGCAAACCCTCGAATCTCGAATAAAGGTAATGCATATTGCCTATATTTTATTTCTCAGTAACTATGGTAGACAAAATAGAAAACGACTTACAACTAGAAATATATAACATTTTGACACAATGATTGTCATTCCCGGTCACTTTTCGTTTTATTTTAAATATGGGACTAATGCGCAAATATTCTGACAGTTTTAATGGTTCATTTCTATTCGTATTCCAGGATAATCAGTAAAGGTTATAGAATCTGATTTGCTCTTACTTACAACACTGTTTTCGGCTAAGTTTTTACTTAAACATGGAAAAGATTGCTCGACCCACACAGTGGGGGGGGGGGAAGTAATAGTAAACAGTAATCACACCACGCTGAAAATTAATAAAACAAAATACTCACTTTCCAAGACCAAAACATGTTCCATCTCGAGATGCCAACCGAGAAAAACCAAGGAGCAGGCGAAAAAGATCATATGAACACCTGAAAAACAAAATGACATTATTCTTTCTCCAATTCCGAGAAAAATATAAATAAGACATCAACTTGGAACGGAAATATAGCAAGAACCCCATATGAAAAGTACGAGTGATGATTAACATTCAAGTAGAGAACAAGATATTGAATATCACCCCTGATAAATAGTCTAATTAGTCGAATTAATCTTTTCTCGCCTATCATCCCGATTTCAAAGACATCAACTTGAACTAGAATACGAAATAAAATATTTATCAACAGCTTTAAAATGAAAACCTATGTGATGCTGATGTTTAGAATGTAATTTGATAGCAAAACAACACTAAATGTACTTCTCCTCCTACAATATTAAACTTATAACAAAACTACAAAAAACCATCCGAAATCACTAAATCAAGAGTTCTCTTGTATATATCGTACTAACACACGTGAGAACCGGAAGACCTGCATCGGAGAACAGTAGAAAGTGATGAATTATTCAGAAATAATGAAAAATTACTATAAATATAAACAAAAATGAATGAAACAGTAAATAATTTGAAAATATTTTTCGAGTACAGTAACTTTCACGTTCGACGTCCCACCAAAAATGCGTTACGTACAGGCTTCGCGCGGCACGTCAACTGCATTCAAATTGATTATGCGCGGAAATCTTTGTTCCACGAATTAATCTTGCATATAACTTCACACAGTATAATTTTGCTGTTGTGGCAAGGGGCACTAGTCAACAATAGTTGCTGACTGTTTAAATGAGTTGAATTTCAGATTACGCTACCTGAAATCTTGATACTTAGTTGTTGTTAATGTGCTAGTTTTTTGATACATCCTGCCGTGACGTAGTAATAAAGAATGAAAATACCGTGTAAATACAAACAAAAGCAGAAGCGTTAGTTTCTTCATAGTGATATCTCAGTATTCGATTAGCTCTTTCCAAAGTCAGTCTGTTCGGTGTATCCCTATCCCACTGGGTTTGTAGTTTGATCTTGTTTGTTGCGGTCTCGACTTGTACATAATAGCGCGTATGGAGATCAAACTACAACGATTTATTTTCTCTGAAACTGCCCCTATGTTTTCGATGCAACTGCTGCAGATTGGAGATCAAACTATCTCGTCGGGGTGAAAGTTAGGTTAGTGACGTTGAGGCCAAGATTCTTAACATTCTTTGGTACACTACGTTGAGTTACCCGTGTATCAACATGAAAAGAACTTTTACTTTACCGGCTATTCAGGGAACTACAGTGGTGAAGAATGCATAGGTAATTTAGTTGCAGTTCTAAGTGATTCCCTAGGGTTCAGTCGCCAACTTACTTTATATATTTCAATTTGTTTGATCACACGGTACAAATGAAAATTTCGCAACAAATTTTTCGCCAAATAGTAAATCCATAACATTACTTTGTCACTGCATGCTATAGTTTTGCAATTTGCAAAGAATTGTTGCGGCATTTGCGCCGGCAATGTGCCAACCAAACAAAATCGCCAATTTGTTGGCAGCCGTTTGCAGCGACTTTCCGCGAAACGCGGCGTTTAGCCGAGTAGGTCCGGCGCGGCGTTGCGCGCACCGAGTCCTGTGTTATTAAATAGGGGCGGACATCTCTATTCCAGTAATTGCCATTATACTACATTGTCGTCCAGCTCCGAACAGGGAAAACAAACTATTACGAAAGAGAGAGAGAGAGAGAGAGAGAGAGAGAGAGAGAGAGAAAGAGAGAAGAAAAAAAGAGAATGAGAGAGAGAATTGCCACATTCTTTTATCCTTCTCAATTGTATACAGTCTCCTGCTTCCGCCTGTTTCGAGTGCATTAGTCGACCATATTTGTTTATCTTTGGAAATGACTGAGAAGGGTCATTCAGAACAGCTTCTTCTCATCTTGTCCTGAGCTCTCTCACCCTATCTCTGCATTCTCTCTCTCTCTGAATTATTATCTCTCTCTCTCTCTCTCTCTCTCTCTCTCTCTCTCTCTCTCTCTCTCTCAACGCTACATTCAACAGATAACACGCACCACACTCCTTTATCAGACATTCCATTTGAATTTCACCTTTGTTTTGCTTGAACTGCCCTTTCCCGGGTGAATGAGTGGAAATCTATAGTAGAATAGAATAGAAAAGAGTATTCATAGAGCCCAAGATTACAAATAAGTGTCTTGATACAGAAAAGACGGCGAAAGAACCCAGAAAATGGTATTCCCTACCGTCTCTCTTCCCAGAACACATCTCCCTTTTCCTTTTTCTCATTTTTCTCCCCTTTCTCTCCCCTATCCCTCTTTCCTCTCCGTGTCGATTCTCTCCTTTTCCTCTTTTCCCTCTCTCTCTCTCTCTCTCTCTCTCTCTCTCTCTCTCTCTCTCTCTCTCTCTATCCAGTAATTCTAGTTGGATTCAGTGTGAATCGGTATGCAATCATTCACTGTCTCCATGATTGGGCACCACCACCAACCCCCGCTATGAGTCACAGCTCATTAGAAAACGGTTCCCCACACTTCTCCCAAATATAGTAAGTGAATCGCTTGTACACGATGATTCATACTGAACATTCTGATTTGAATTTTTGCATTTATGATGAAACGAGAAAAGAACATCGAGATTCTTCTCACTGGTTATAACTCTGAGATGTGTTTCCACGTTCTACGCTGGAACTCTCATATACGTACGGTGTGAAGTTTGGAGCTACGTGATGACACTAAGCATCTGAGAACAAGTAGGTTTTTGATGATTTTTTAAAGTTCGTTCCCACTCAACTGTGAAATACGTGCTACTGGTGAGGTCCCGGATCTAGGTTTTCTCCCATAATAGTTCTATCCACAATCCGCGGCTCTGATTGCCGTGACGGATATCAGATAGATCAAATGACGTCATCATAAGATGCGCAGGTATTCGGAAGCCTTTGTTGTCCGAGTATCTGGTCAACAGTCGCGCACTCGTTTGTTCTGGGCCCCCATCGGTATTATGCAAATGCGCCGCGCTGCGCGGCAGAACCGCCGCTCGTCGCGGCGAGCGGCCCTTCTTTAACATTATCAACAGCTCTCTACAAGTGGCTATACTATAATTGTTACTTGGGGTAGCTATTATGGTTATGTGTCTGTTGTACAACAAGATACACCGAATAGGTAATTAATGATAACAAACAGTTGTATAGGATTCGCTCTTTCCAGAGCAAGTCAATGCGGTGTATGTTGCCCTATCCCGCTGTGTTGATAGTTTGATCCAGTTGTTTTTTAATTGAATTTCGAAATGGTGTGTGTGGATATTATTCAAACTAGTAGTCGTCCTTTATTTATATGACCATCACAACGTTTAGAATACGTGCAGTTGCAGTTCTCTTGCAAAGTTGCATGGTAGCTGTTTAATTCTATAAATCTAATTGGCTTGTAAGCATCAATTTCAACAAATGTTCACCAATTATTTGTGTACTTATTACTCTATGTCTGTGCAATTCTCATTGCCTCCTCCTGTTCTTTTTCGTTCTCTTTCTACCACGTTCTCTCTTTCTCTCTTCCTCTTCTCTCCCTCTCTGTCTCTTTCTCTCTCTCCCTCTTGTTTATGGTTTGTTAGCGTGTTGTCCTTCTCATTAACAATTGAAACCTCGAGTAAGTGACCATAGATGCGTAATTTTACGACTAGATTACACTGGACCGTGGCTACTCTCCGCGACACAGAAAAAGGAGAGGAGGTGTTGACTAGTATGACAATGAAAGAACGTTCTGAGAAAATACTGTGTTATACTTAATTGAAACAAAAATATTCATTGTCAAGAAGACTTTTAGATGGTATCAGGTAATTATGTGCTCAGTGAACGGTACCACTCAAAATCGTTGCGACCCTGATTCAGGACGATTTTGGCGGTTCTCAGAGGGTTGCCAATTTCCTAATATTCTGGGGTTAGATAATTTTACTATTTCACAGATTTCTGCTATTAAGTTCAATTTTTATCAGTTCATCATTTTAATTGTGGTTCTTAACAGCGCGTTTTTCTTTCCTTTCTCATTATTTTTCTCCTCTCTTCTCTCTCCCTCCCTGTATGTTTCTCTGTGTCTCTTCCCTCTCGCCTCTCTATTAGTGACACCCGCATATGTTGCATTTCGAATCCCCAGAGATGGTCATTTATTGCACTGACCACTATAGTCATTCGACGAAGCAAAGCGATTTGCTCTGAGCATCTCTAACTCTCTCCTCTCCTCTCTCTCTCTCTCTCTCTCTCTCTCTCTCTCTCTCTCTCCATCTTTCTATCTCTCTCGCTCTTTTTCTCTCGTTCTCTGCCTCTTCTTATCTCCTTTTCTTTCTCAATCTCTCTTTCTCAATCTCTTTAATTTCTCTCTGTTTGTTTCCCTGTCTGTTTCTCCAACGTTCATTATCTCTATTTGAAGAAGTGAAACTTGAAAATTTGGCAAAAGGGAAAGTATCGCGCGACTCTCGTATGCAAATTCTCCTATCTGTTGTTATCGTTAATTAATCAGTTGCCGGGAACAGGATTCGAGCTGTTGACCCGGTTTGCAGCAGCCTGCTTACTTATCCACTCGGCCATATCCTCTCCCTATTGCTGCAAATGATACCAATTAGTACCGCACATCCAGGCATATTATCCAATAACAAAAGATTGCCTCCGAAACAGCGAAAAACTATGAAGGCGCTCTAACCAACAATATTTTGCACTGACCATAGTCATTCGACAAAGCAAAGCGATTCGGTCTGAGAATTTCGTATTCACAGTTCATCAGAATCATGACAAAAATTCAGGGAGTGTCAGGGGATCGAACCTGGCCCTAAAAAACGGATGTTGCCGGATTATCCCACTGCGCCATGGTTGATTCCACTCAAATTAGGGAGTGGCTGTGATTTGCGTTTCCAAAGGTCATTTAGATGGGCAATCGCTCTCAGCTCGGAATAGACTAATTTAGTGTCAGTTCCGACTCTATCTATCTCTGTCTTTTCCGTTTCAGTGTACATTCATCTCTTTCTCTCTCTCTTTCTCTCTCTCTCTCCAAAATATACGTCTTACTGTCTCGTTTTCTCTGTTTCTTTCTCCTTTTTTTCTTGAACTATCCCCTGTCTCCTCGTGGTTTTTTTTCCATAGAACGTTTTTCTCATATTTTCCTCACACAGATAGTCTACTAGATAACTGTCTCTCTCTATGTGTTCTGTCTCTCTTACTCTGCCGTCTCACCCTCTCTCTTATCAGTAATCTCCGTCTCACCGCAATTTCACAGCTTCTGCTTCACTTGCTCGCTCAGTTTTAAACCGTCCACTAATTTTGTTTCCCTTTTTTATTTTAATAGTTCTAATCTTTCTTTGTTTCTCTAGAAACTCTAAAATAATGTTACCTTTTAGCATGGCTGACTATGACGATCCGGGTACGAGTTCCAGCAGTTTGAAGGGAAAGGAATGGTACCACGGAAAGGTCACCAGAATACACTCAGAGAGTGTGCTTAAAGAGGAGGGAGAATTCTTGGTAAGAGAAAGAGAGAGAGAGAGGAGAGAGTAGAAGAGGGTGAGAGAGAGAGAGAGAGAGAGAGAGAGAGAAGGAGGGTGAGAGTGAGAGGGGGGGGGGGAAGAGTGAGAAAAGAGTGATAGAGATATATGTAAGATGACCCTGCGTGTGTCCTAATCTTTCTTTGTGTTTCTGTACAAACATGACAGCTGCGAGTTCCTATTACACCCAGTCCATCCTACTCTGCGTCTCCCTATATCCCACAGTATTTCGCTGATCTGACTAAAAGGCTCCCTACACATCCTATTGTTTTCTTGTAATACACAAATGACTGGCGTTTTTGGGGCAAAAACAGTGACAGCCAGTGGGCTCGAACCCGCGAGGGGCATTTCGTTAGGTTGATGCAGATTAGAACTGAAACACAGACATATATAATGTTAGTCATGCACAATCACGTGAAATATGTTAAACACAGCAGAGTTCATAAACGTGCACAACAAAGTGCACGATGCATCATTAGAATGCCAACTTTACGTGACTATTCAATTTACTTTTAGTGGTTTACACAAAATTATATGAGAAGTGGTTTACACAACATTAGATAAACGCAGTATTTTACAGACATTTAACACACAAGTTTGATAAAAATATAAATCTGATGTGTAATGATGAAAAGTATCACTACAACGTAATCAAAGTTTATTCATTCGAAACTTCGCTCGGGGTTCGAACCCACACGCTGTTTCTCTCAACCACAACCACTACCACTTGACCATCATGTCTTCAGGTGCGGGATTCCATCTCGAGTCCTGGTTCCTACGTGCTGACTGTTCGCTACAAACGGAAGGCCCTTCACTTCCAAATCAATTCTACAACTGAAAAAGGAAGGAAAATGTATCATGTGAGTTGAATTAACTAATTTATATAGACAGAGTGTAGAAACGATGGTGAAATGCATGATTTAAGTCAGTGTTTGTATCTCAACTGTTTGAACATGTTCTAAAGTGGTAACCGATATTGACCTCGAATAAAAATACCGTATCAATTTCCGAGTTCACATTCTCTACCTTTCCTCCCCTACACCTCGCTCTCTCTCTCTCTCTCTCTCTCCCCCTCTCTCTCTCTCTCTCTCTCTCTCTCTCTATCTCTATCTCTCTCTCTCTCTCTCTCTCTCTCTCTCTCTCCATCTCTCTCTCCATCTCTCTCTCTCCATCTCTCTCTCTCCATCTCTCTCTCTCTCTCTCTCTCTCTCTCTCTCTCTCTCTCTCTCTCTCTCTCTCTCTCTGTATCTCTCTTTCTCTCTCATTCTCTCCAACTCTCCTCTAGTCTCTTCTCTCTCCCTCTCTCTGCTTAATTTCCGTTCTGTCGATTCCCTCCAAAATCTGTCATTCCTCCCCATATGTCCTATCCATCTCCCTGTCATTTCCCATATTCCAGCAGGTGGCTCCGCCTTCTTTTCATCTTTCTTTTCTCATCAATTATCTTAATTTCAAATTCACACGGCGGGTCAATATTTCAAGATTTTCCCTGTTAGTATTTTCACAAAATCAACAAATGAAGTGCGATCTTAGATGAAAAAAGTGTTCCATTGCGTGAACATTGAGTTCAGAAACATGAATATTCAACCCTCCGTTCTATAGTGGTAGACAGTTAAGACTTACCTTACTCTAATTCTAAATATTCCCACTTGCTAAATTCCACCATCTCTCCTCAGCGGCTCTGCACTTTTTTCTCAACAAAACTCAATGTCGTTTCTCGTAGCTACCGTATCCCGTTTGTATTTGGCGCCCTTTGCTAAATGCGGGCCAGGTGGGCCGTCTGGTAACATTATGCAATGTGGGGTGTATAATTAAATAGAAGACGTCTTCTCTAAAATGTGGCGAGTGTGCATTGTGTAAGAGGGTGATAATTACAAGGGGCCACCAGGGTCATACCCACACCGTTTTACGTTTGGCGACCAGGAACCTGAGAGAGGTACCTTTTAAGAAGTTAGAAGGGGAGGGGGGGGGGGGGTGTTTAAAAATGGATGCAGACTAAGTTGAAATTGATTGATATAGGAGATAGAGGAGCTTGAATAAATAACTGACAGTTCCGCTTGAGCTCACACGACAAATTAAGCAAACTACAACGAGCGAGAACGCGCGAGTATGAACGGTTGTACCAAACGCTGAACCAATTCTATTTGGAAACGTTGAAGAAACTCATAGATCGAAAAGTTATGTTTGGAAACTTGGCGGAACTAGTCGTCACATTGAAATAGTAGTTGGCCACATCATATGGAATGACGATGTCTATGAATTATCACTCCGAAATAATGATGTGATGAGTCAGTTGTTTATATATCACCTGTGTGTTTCAGTTCGAGGAGGAGTTTTTCTCGTCGGTGGTCGATCTGATTACGTTCTATTTGGCCCATAAAAAGGCCATCACTCTATCCAGTGGATGTACCATTGAAGTGGCTGCGAAGAAAAGGTGCGAACGGTTTGGAATCTTATTTTCATCTCAAGAACTGAAATAGAACTCAAAATCATTCAAGTTCAGAATTGATCGAACAGTTGATTCAAATGTCAATAAAACGAGGCCAAAAATTTTAGGTCAAGAAAATGAAGAAAAATTTCAAAATCATACTGAAAACAGTTTTCTCCTCACTACAAGTTGTTTTTTATACAACATGGTTTTTTTGACGAAAAATATGATTTTAGTGACTCGGCTTCAAGCAATCCAAACTTTTACGGAAAAGAGTTGGAAGCGAGCTACATGCACATTTTTCGACCAGGACAACCACTAGGTGGGTGGCACAGGAGGTTTTCCATTTCATTTCGACTAGATCCTTTTATACAAGGTTTTCTTCCAGTGTGTTTCAGGCACAACGAATTCACCTGTTTTCGGGCTTTTAACATTGTGTCACATCTGCCAAAGTGGACAGTCACGTGTTAAATCGCGAATGAATCAATCTGTTTTCTATTCTATGCCATTAAAAACTCAAAATGAAGAAGATCAATGCAGTGTAGCTGAAATTTTTACCTGAATTAATTCGAGTGTAATCTGCCGATTTATTTCTAGAACATAAATGAGTACGAAAAATTAACAAACCCTCTTCAGCAACTCAACGATCTCTGAGTCAGCAGGTGCTGCTGAATCAAACTACAAAACACAATGGACAACAGAGACTACAAAGGCCGCTATCCACTATCAGTCATAAGTTAGTTTCTGAATTTTAAAATACGGGTTCATTTGGGAATTTGACAAGAGCCAAAAAGGTTGACGGGCTCATACTAATAGGGAGACGGAGCAAAAACACGTGTACTGATCACTAATAGGATAGCGTTGTATGTGTAAACTTTTGCTGTTGCTAATTTATGCGACAAAACAACTAATAACACAAAAAACAGTGGGTCAGCCTATTTTAATAAACGGAGAGAAACAAGAAACAGAGAAAAAGAAAAGTGATACATTTCCCCTCTATCCCAATTAACACGAAACCACGACCACTATGAACTTCTGCAAACATATCCGAATAGAATTATTAAAACACCAATGAGTTAGTTTCACTCTGAACTTTTCAGCCTGACCCGTGTGCCTCCCCCGCCGTCTTCCCTGATCAACCGGCCACTTCCGGTCCCGATTCGATCCCCGAGAAACAGCCAGGAAGACGGAGAAGACGTGGGTTGATTTATAGTCGACATCATTCATAGTGAGATATCTACCTACAGTACATATTCCCGGCTTTCAATGTTGGTTTTCTAATGCAAACCTCAACTTTGTCACAAATATTCTGGAATACCCTCTGTAATAAAAATCAGAACCAGAAATACTATGGGATGCGAGTCTGAATGGGGATGAAAATACTATATTTTGTCTGTTTGTACAGAAGAGCTTTTTGTGGTTCAAATTTCATTTTTATGAATAATTTCCCTTATCTATTAGGCCAACACAACTCTATGAATTTTGATTGTAGAACCGTAAATCAAAATAAGAACGAGCGACTTTGTCCAACTCTGGTTTTTTGTAATTTTCAACTCTAGTATTTCTCGTCCTTGCTGGTGGGATTACGAAAATTGCTGGTTTGTACCGGTTTACCCTTCTGTGTAGCCACCAATTCGTTGTTTTCTGATTAATAATTGATTGCTATTTCAGTATTGTGACATGGACTATGATGCCATGGAGGATCTTCTAGATGCATCTTCGACGTCATTTTCACCCAGATTCAGAAGTGGAAGCATTCAGTCTTTACCTAGTAAGTTCTGCTTCAATATTGAATCATGATGTAGAGTTGTTATACGCTGACTTTAAAGTTCAACGGGTATAAAAGAATGCTACATAATTATAATATTTTATCACCATCACATGCGATGCGACATTTCATGTTAACCGGCAAAGTCATCAATATTCGTACTCTAATCTCTGCTCATTCAGTTGATTTCAATGTCACACCAGTCAAACCTGGTAAAACCCGAGGACTACTGTTCTTGGAGTCAGATGGTCTTGAGTTGTGGTTGTATTCAGCAGTAATTTGTGTGTGCACACACCAAACTACAATTCAGACCTTGTAGACCCCGAAGACACAGTTTTAATTGATGTTTTGTTCCAGCCGCTCCCCTCTCGCGTCAGTTTCAATCGGTGCAGAACTTGCGCGTCTCCTCCCCCACTCCCGCCAAACCGTCTTCCACCAAGGTCTCGCGACCGCCCCTCCCACCCCGACCCGCGAATCTCAGCGAGGTGAGTACTTCGAAAAACTGGAACTATGAATCAGTTTCAATGGATTTCTGTGCAAATATGCTCAAAAATGCTCAAAACTGTAATAGATTTCTGAGTTAAGATTAAACATAGTTTTTGGCTATGATTTTACAGTGTTAATATTTGAAGTATAATAAGTTAGCCCCACTAACTTATTCTCAAACACACTTGGGTGAACTCTGTTTTAGTTTTTGATTATGCAGTGGTTTTCTGACCCGGTTACTTTTTAGCGCGTGCCTCCCCTGCCGAGTACTGTAGGTACCGTACTCCGATCTCCCAAGGAAGAGGCCCGTGACAGTGCATTCGTCGACTACGATGACATTCGCACTAAACGACCCGAGGATGATTATGATAGTGTTAGTATAGTCGAATATTTAGAAAATTAGTTTCAAGAAGTAGAGTCGACATGGCTCCAAACTTCAGTTCTATTGTGCTATGTGCTATCCGTGTATTAGAGCCACATTAAACAGTCCTCTTTCAATGAGTAAAGTTTTCTCAATTCAGTTCAGTACAGGAAGGTTGAAACTAGTATGGTTACTTGGGTGGGGGGGGGGGGGGAGCGCTAAAGGAAGTCCTGTGCTCGAATCGAAAATTGTGTTACCTATCAGTACGATGCGAACTATATTTTTTTCAGGTGACGGCGATCAATAATCGACTGAGTGCTGGAAGTGACTATGACGTATTGGGAGAGAGAAGTAGAACCCCAACTCAGAGAGATTCCGGAATATACAGGTACGAGAATCACCGAACCCGTTGCTACCAATTTATAGCGCAATTTCCCATTGTTTTAGCCATTCTCTACTGCTCAGGGGTTCTGGAATACAAACGAAACTTCTTTATATTGTATAGAAAAAGTGACGAATTTAGTTTGAAAGCAATGTTCATGACACTTGATTGATGTCAGGTCGGTATGTTCATAATCATCAGATGACGTCATCTTTCCAGCTCCCCCTCCCCTCCAAACGAGTCCGAGTCCTCCTTCTCGCAAGTCCAACTCAACCAACTCCGATTATTCGTGCTCAACAAGAAACCGGTGGACATTTGCGAGGCCATTTCGTATGACGATGCACGGATGCTCAAGTTCCTTGGACTTTCTGAAGTATGATTATCGATTTTTTGGTTCGCGCGTCGATACAATTTTGTTAGAACTTCTTCTTGAAGTTTGAAACATTTCACTAGTCTTTGATTTTGCCAGTGTGCACAAACTCCACAGTACTGGAGGCAAGAGTGAAATATAAAGAGCATGTATTAGAGAATTTTTTTTATTAACATTAACTTTTTACAATCTAATTCTTTAGAAATCCGGCCTCGGCTTCGACAACGGTCTCCGAATCATACTTCTACCTCACGGAAATTCGCTTCGGAACCAACTCATCAACAGGTTGGTTACAGTAAACAGTGATATACACTGTGTCCTGAGGATAACCTTTTACAGTATAAGGTTGAACGTTCGAACGACACTTTTGGAATACACGTTGAAAAGCAAATTGTGAAGTTGTCTACATTATTCCTCAATTGCCTGAATGTTCAGTGGTAGTAAATCTTTTATTATCACGCGATAGAATTCTTTTCGATACTTAAAAACATTAAATGCAATTTTAGATGTCGTTGTTTACAACTGGCTGTCGTGTTATCGATGACGTCCTCGAATAAACAAGAATCGGCGAGAATGATAAGACAGGTTAGTTTTACAGTTGAAAACAAAACGACGTTGACTCTTATCCTTCGAGTTCATTTTACGTAGTTTCTCTTCTAGTCTCTCAATTTTCGGTAAGCGCTGCATTAATTTATCAAAATTCAGTGCTGAAAACATGAGTATTGATAAATTTGCAACATCATACATCTACAGAATCTCGAAGTTCACGATGAATCGAGGTTGGATATTATGTTGTGTATAGTTTCTAATGTGTTTTTTTCAGTGGATTTTGAGTGCGGCCGCCCTGCTCAAAGCGGGAAACGTGTTCGCGTTCGCCAATATAATGAACGCTATCGAACATAAGTCGGTGAGTTTGAATTTTTTTTCTAATTTCTCATAGATATAAGTTTTTGAGACAAAGCATCAGCTCGATTTATTTAGATGAACAGAAAGCGAACAATTGAATAAACAGCTGCCGAAATGTAGTGTTTGGAATCAAAACGTGCAGAAATCGAATTGACCATCTCAAATTTCTCTGCAATGAAATCGCAGTAGGCGCTTCAGTAGGCGCTCTCAAGAAATTCCCTTACTTTATCAGTAACATCCTTTTATTGATTTTTCTCTTCAGATTCAATCGATACCTTGGCTGCGCTCTGCCCTCGACTTGCAATCGAAGTCTGAACTAGAATCGTTGCGAGTTGTCTACCGAAATCTGAAGTCTGGTGCACAGCCAGAACTGGCGGGTACCGTAATCCCCTTCATCCAGCCAGTCCTTGAAATCTTCTCGGGATCATCCACCCAATATCTGGATGAGTCCAGCTATGCTAATGAGATTGGTAAGTGGTTTTCTATTCTTGTCCAAAAAGAAAAAAATGTATACACGTGAAATTCAATCAAGCAGTCAAAAGCTAAGAGATGCTAAATTTCGACAGGTAACACCCAAGAAAGTTCACGTGCTAGAAAACCAAATATCATTTTGAGAGCCTATTGAGAAAAAAACCACCCTATTTCTCGGATTAAAGACGAAAACGAAATAGGAGAAGTGTTTAGTGATTTTGAACTGGTACTTTTTTGTGAGTTATACTTTATATAACATAATCATGAATATATTCAGATTCCCTCTGGAGATGGTTGGAAAATGCCCGAAAATGGAGTGAGAACGTGGACGGAATGCGAGATGTCGCGAGAGGAAGATACATCCGAAAGAGCAGGGAGACACCGCTGGGAGAGTCACAGATTCAGAGGTAGATCACTGAATAGAATTTAATTATTCGGGATTTATTACGTGTCTTTCCTCAATGTTAGATGTCTCACTCCTAATAGAGAAATATGAGAAGAAAAATAAGATGATGAGTAGTTATAGTGCGTGCCAAATTTATAAAATAGCCGCCTCATGTGAGACTCGAACGCTAACCACTATACCACCTGAACTTATTCAAATAGCGTGGACGAAAGTATATGTTTTCTCACACAGCGCAAAGTTAGATATATAGTACACCCTCGCCTTTTTGTAAGCCACGACTATATGGGCAGTTTGTAGGTAGGGCATATGGGTAGTTCGGTACATTCTACGTTGTCTACTGTTTTGTAGTTTGCCTCTCCGCGTTTTCGACACTATTCACAATCTCTGCTATGTAGATGTAGACAAATAAAACTACAACTCACATATGGACCCCTGCCTAGACACCTAGAGCGTGATTTCTACCCATTTTTCTCAAAATTACAAACTCCTTTCCGGACAAAACTTTTGTTCGTTTTTTATTTGATAAAATAATCGCCTCCCGTAGTGAAATGACGAGCTCAATCATCCTGAAAACAGTCTGAAAAATGTGAAATCGTACCATATCATGAATGTATAGAATACGCAGTAGTTCAAAAGTTCTCTTTAATTTCCAACACTATTCTATTGTTTTTTTAGGCTGGTGCTGGGTCCGCACTCCAACATGAGCGAGGTTCGCTTTTCCATGGTATCAGACGCCGTCGAAAAACTTATTCAAGAAATTTGCTGAGCGATTTTGGATAGTTCTGAATACTTCTCTTTGGTCTCAGTTGTAAAAAGTGTTGAGAAAGTCGCTAAACTCTTATAATAACAGAATCGGGCGACATCCCGCTCTGCAAAATTACCTTTCTCTTATACTTTGTTTCTAAAAGTATATATTGAGCCATATGATTTTGTTTTATTGCAATGATACTGTATAGTCAACTTCCGGTTCAAATATGTAGAAACGTAGCACTACGAATATCATCAAATTGTTGATGCACTCATATTCAAAAAGTGAAAAGACCTTTTGAAAAATTATTGATTTAAAAATATACATTTCTACGTTACCCGTCAGTTGAATTTTTTTCATGGATTATTTTCCTTACCTCCGAATAAGAAGAATATAACAATTTATGATTCAAACAGGAAAATGATCCGGAACCTTTGAGAATGTATTTCGGGTCGATTGCCATTTAGATTTATGTATTTATTCATTCAATAATAAATATGTGTTTATTGCTATTCGTTTCTAACTTCATTTGTACAACATCTGTTGCGTTGTCGATTTGTCGTACAGAATTCACAGAAAATATTTATTAAACGTGTGAACATGAAATGATATAGTCAAAATGATGAGACATCAATGATTTGTTTCGTCAAACTCGCAGCGGGTAGATTTCGCGCCAATTCTGATTTGAATTTGGCGACGATCTTGAGAAGATTCCACATGAGGGAGAAATGGTCCGCCATGCGAGCCGCGCCGCAACCCGTGTTTCTGAAAATAACAGGAAATTACCTCAAAAGAACTACACGAGAATTTTTTTTAAAAACATTTCGAATCTACGGTTTTGGGGAACCAAACTTCGAGTGCAAAAATCTATCAACTTTCCAGGAATTTCATAATATGTTTATATTAATTGATACATGGTTGCCAACTGTATGGTTTGGGCTGAATTAGTTTCAAAATTAGAATCGATAACAAACTTATTGAAGATGGAGTTCCCGAGACAGTCAATGTACTTCTGTTTCTCTTCCGACAAAACCTCCTTCGCTCCGGGAGACAACACGAAATTATCTGAAATTTAAACTATAAACAAAAACATCAGAAGGCTTGAAAAACCGGCACAATAGTTTTAAACTGTATATACACAGCATAATAATAAAAATTATTTATATCTCTTTTCTTTTTTTCCCTGCCTCTCTGGGTCTTTCTCTGTCTCTCTCTGCATCACTGCCCCCCTCTTTCTCTTTTCAAAAAATTTTCACACATTGAAACCACTATTTGTTTTCTTTGTTTTGCAGTATATTTGTTTTCACTTCTATTATATTTTGAAAGTTATTTTGAAACGTGCTGTAATGTTTTATAGAATAACTAACCACAGTCGAGTAGAATGACCACATTTAGCAGGGCAAAGGTCGCTCTGTCCAGATCGAGGCGACGTATCGATTCTATGGCAGATTCCAGGGTGGAACTGAAACCAATATTTGGATAGAATTTACGAAAATTGTGATGCACTGTGCATGCAGAACTACAAAATATGGAAATCTAGCTTTGTGCACACCGAAACTGATTAATGCGCATCACTGATGAATGCGTCGCTAAGCTACAGTATTGCCGTACTGTGTTTCACTCTAACTTGGAGTCTACAGTATGAATAATAAACATCCAGTGCGTCTCAACATTCTCGGAAATGTATATTTGGAGTGGCAAACGTTAGAAAACAAATTACAACTGTAGTTTCCAGATGAGTATAGAACATTAACAGGAATTGCAAATACATGTAAATAAAAGTGTTCTCACCTGTACGTGTCAGTCATTTTCCCCATCAAGTTGGCTCGTTTGAAAGCAAGTCGAAATGCGACCAGAGACGGGGTTCGATCACAGATCAAAGTACACTGAAAAGCACTACCATAAGCAAATAAATATATATAGAACTTGTGTGAACCTAGTTCGAAGTTTAGCTATTCTCCCTCAAATCTCTCCCATGATTGTTTTGTTTTGGAGAAATAAAACGAAACTTGTCAGTATAACACATTTTCTATTCAGTTTTTGAGAATCCTTGAATAATCTTTAATTTGTTTCAGGGAAGTATATCCTCAATAATGTTTTGCCCAAAGTCAACGTCTAAGCTCCTTATATCTCTCTCATTAGCCCTCGTAGGCTGATAAACGCACCTTATTCTCGCAATCACTAGTATGACCAATGTTTCACAAAACATGAAAAAAATATTTCATGAGTCACCCTGAGCAAACCAAGTAAGAAAAACAAATCAGAGGCAAAGTAGTTCTGTGAATACCAACAAACTGGTAGTTATCAAAATAGTTTACACTACATTTCACTTATCTCACCTTATCTGGGAATCCCATTTCACGGAACCATTTGAACGATTTGATGTATTCGATGGCGAAGTTTGTCTCCTTGTCGAAATCCACCTCGGAGTCCACGAAATGAAGTGGTGCACGCTGAAAACCAACTCGTGAAGTTTGCGTACAAATCTACATTTATATAACAACAATTTCAAACCATTTCGCTTCCTTTGGTAGAACATTGAACTGGATAGGCATTATAATCATTGAATGTTGTAGTATGTGAGAGTTCCCTGTTGACAGCAAGCGATTTGAGAATGTTCATTCACTTAAGACACGTAAGTCGCACGTACCTCGTATTTGGTGACGTCGTCCAGAGCGTAGGGTCGGGTGAGGACGTCAAGAAGAGAGGACGAGGGAGAGAAATTCGATTTTCTCAGATATTCCAGTCGATCCTCCAGATTCAAAATCTCTTCCAGACGTTGATGCTGAACAGGAACAGAATAATGACATGGACCATTTAATGGTATTGTGAAATTTGGTGAATTACTGTATATTTTTTGTTTGTTGTGTATATGGTTTTTGGTAGGACGCGTGCTAGTGCGGTAGACTCCTTCGACATAATGCTCTTAACTTTGCACAAGACATCTTCATCTTTCAGTCAACTCGTCAAATCAGTCGACTCCAATAATGGATTATCCATTTTCACCGGAAAACCGTAACTTCGATATTTCGTTACTCTTCCCTCCGTGCATATATTGTGTGGTAGTAGCTCGATTCCTTACCGTTTCAATATCGCTGCACTTGGTTTTGAATTTGGGCGTCGTTGGCGCAGTTCCCGCCATCGACTCGGAGGGGGATACGGTATTAGACTTGGAGCGGAGAGGATTAGCCGTGGAGCAGGAGGGCTCCATGTCCAGCAGTGAACTGATGTCGTAGCCCCGTTTTCGACAGCACTGCAAGAAAAAAAAAAAATAGATCCCGAATCGAAAAAATACTAAGAATAAATAAAATTGTTAACAATATTCTTGAGAAACAATGTAGCTGTTTCCTTTTTTCCACAATTTACTCTGTGATTTACTTTGGCACTTGAAATGCTTGAAACTTTTTACATTGAAATGATTGTTCATTTTTCCCTATTTTGTCCTATTTTGATTTCTTGCATAAATCGGGCAGATTGGCTAGCCATTGCGGATACTGGTTGTTTACTGCAAAATATGCAGGAAATGATGCGAGACGTGGCTATTTTCGAGTGTTTTCGAGGAAAAGACTTCAAAGATCTGCAGATGAATGCAGCAAATCAGGAAGAGAGATGTAGGAAAGAAATAGAAAGAATAACGGCAGAGGAAAAAATGAAGAGGGAGTAGGGAGAAGAAGAGTAGGATATATTAGAATAATAGAAAATGAGTACGTACAAGGTGACATAAACATGTCTTTTGCACGTTTGAAATTCGATCAGTGAAGTATGGTCAGTGATCACAACGTATTGGTGTTTGCTAGATGCCACCTAGAAAGGAGGGAGAAGCTGAGTCAGGACGAAAGAGAGAGAAAAAGAGAATGAATGGAGATGAGAAAGAGGAGTACAAGAAAGACAACCAGGAAAGTGAGAAAGATGGCTTTGACTTGAGTATAGTTCGCTATCATACCGATTTATCCACGCACTATAAACGAGGTTGACGTCACACGTATTGATTTGATACATGTAGTGTTCCCCATATTTTTAGGTGACCACTACAACTAAACGATGTGTTCTTTTCTTTTGGGACATCCAAAGCAAGCCTATACGGTGCAATTTGTCCTATGGCGATTTGTTTGTAATTTGAACCGATTGCGTTTCGGTGGAAACTTCTATCTAAATTATGGTGTGTTTCGAGATCCAACTACAACGATGATTGGTTCCACTCTATAATCTATGCTTTGTATATTTTTCGCCAATCGCACTAAGAATTCGGCAGCGAGGCAATGTAGCGGGGAACACGTGGACAAGGAAACTTTTCGGAAAACCAATATTTGTATAAGAAATAGTCAGTGCGAATGAAACGATCTATGGCCGTACCATTGGTTCGGGACTGGCGGAATGTTGGGGTGAGGCCTCCTTGGAGACGAAACCCGGGCGAGAGGTCTGGATGGCTGAGAAGATTAGCATTAGCTGACACATTAAAACTGCCACGAAATCTTTTAACGAAACACTTTTAATAATGGAAGTGCCACATCTAATGGAAAGTCACGCGTCAAATTGCAAATAAACTATTCTACTTCAGTAAATCTACCTGTGGCTAACGAAAAAACTGTATTCCATGAAAAGTTTCGTAAACCAACCTTTGGGATTCATCCCAACTTGTAGACATTTCTTGAAGCGGCATGAACGACAGGCGCACCGAATATCTAGAAGATGATTGTGAGGTTGGACAGATGAGAAGAAAACAATAAAAAAGAGAAAACCCTCAATGCAGAGAAGGAAAAGAAAGAGAGAGAGAGACGGAGAGAGAAAGATAGAAAAACAAAGAGAAATAGAACCTCTCACGTCTCATTAGGCAGTAAAAGTTATGTACCTTTGGTGAAAAGGCAGTTGCCGTCCTTGTGGCACTTGAACGTTCTTTCCGAGACGATGGTACGACGAAAGAAGGTTTTGCTAGAAGATAAATGATGTTAGTTTACAGATAATCGTGACGGTGTCTGGAAAACTCAGAAACAATTTAACTGATCGTTTCTACCTACCTGTGTCTCTACGAGCATACGCTATATCTCTGCTCGCTGCTAGGATTGAGTGTCGCGAAATAGTTCGCATAGCGATAGACGCAGGATGGAAATATAAGCTATAATATTTGTGTATATACTTAGATCTACGTACCATCCATTGCAGCTGGGAACCTCGTAATGGTATCCAGTGGACTGGTCCCCACACACGGCACACAACTCGGCACAACGGGCCGGTCGCGATTCTGGAGTGAAAAATGATATACTAAATGAGATACATATGTAACTTTCAAATGAATTGTGCCTTAAAACAGCAAGAAACTTTTGAGAAATTTTTCTATTCTGTTTTGAACCATACTATACATTTTTTGCAAAGCTAAGCTGAAACAAATGAGGTTAACCATACGGTCGCAGTAGAGAAGTTTGAGAAAACGTAGAACTATTTTCTAATTCTAGTAGTAAACTGACTGTCGAGCCCCTGACTGTTGTTCGCCAGACCAATATTTCCAAACTGGTGGGGGAATGATAACATCATGTCCGAAATTATCATTTTCGGATCCGATTGAACGGGTGAGTTGGGTACGGTAGGTATTGTGTTTCCCGTTGTAGATTCAACAAATCTGTAAAGTTGTCAACCTTAAAACAGCTTTTCGAAAAGTTACAAAATAATATTAGAATAAGTTATAATAAGTTATAAAAACAGACAGTATATCTTCATAGCAGTTTTGATAAGACCACACTAAGCAGAAATGTATTTTAGAGAAAAGTATAATCTGAAGAAACTACGCACTGATGTGCTTAAACACGCATAAAATACTCAGTGGAATTGGAAATAAGAACAAACCGAAGATGGATTAATGTTTGATGTGTATAAACCGGTCTTGAATGAAGAGAAAAACGACATTGTGTAGGTACAATATGTTTTCCTTGGTGCAGAACTACAGATGAAAGCACGAAGTCTGACAAAGAAATCTGCAGGAAACTCACTAATGCCTCCTGCGAATTACGTGAAATTGGCGACTTAGAATCTAAACACAAGTGAAACATGGAATGAAGTGAGGAAGTGATGCGCAAGGACCGTATGTACGAATATCTCAGAAATGATATACCATCCTGAGTCTCTCTCTACACTATTCAGATCCCCGTGGAGTGTTATAGCACGAAGACAGGCATGGGATACTGTTGCATATGCCATAAGTAGGACCAGAGCACGGTAGCGATCCCTCAAAAACCTCATGAGATACCTTAAGAGCAACATCACATGAACTGCTAGTGAGATTCTAGTGATAGCTATGCTGCAACATTAGAAGTTCACAAGTAGCTCACAAGCTGTTCATGATGAGATTCTCATGAGGTTTTATGGATTGGGGAGTGAGAAGAACAGAACGAGAGAAGAAGAGAACTATAGAAGGAGAGAATAAGAGAAGGAGAGTGAGACAGATGCCACCACACCTCACCACCCGCGCCGTTACAATACAAGACACTCTGTGAAAGAGGAGGAGAAAATGACATTTTCGAGAACAACATTGTCGACGATGTATAAATAGGGCGGGGGATAAGTTGCTATAAAGATGTATCTAAATGTTTCGGAAGTAGAAACAGTTTTCATAATCCCGAAGAACAGTTATTGTCCTTGACTGAGAAAAAGGATAAAACAACCACGCGATTAGTGCCACGTAATATGACGTGTATTTGCGTCAAGTACAATCGTTGGTTGAGGTATACTGTATAGTAAACCTTTTTAACTATAAGTTATTGAGATAGAATAGAATAGAATAGAATAGAATGTTTATTCGCGATTGAGCACGTGTCTTTCCACATTGGTATATGTTTTTTACTATTCGAGATATACTGTATAATCTCGTATACTATAAGTTAAAAAGAAAATGGAATGAGAAAGTTGCGCATTTCACAAAAAGTGGTAAGATACAAGTATATTTCATGTAAAAAATCCATGATAGATAGAATACAACTATCATCAATACTTCATAGTGGGATGCAAGATAACGAAATATGTGAATACAGTATGAATGCATTTTAATAGCGTTCTGTAATGAAGCAACATCTGAAAAACAGCAGAGAACTAGCACTGATGTATGAATTGTAGTTGTGTCAAGCACTATCCATTGGTGAGTGGGTGGTACAGACAGAACCGAAAACTATGATTTGTTTGCTTGTGGTGACTAACAAAACTGGGTGAAGACTCATTTCACAACATAACGAGAAACCCAGGTTGGAATGGGTGAAAAGGGAAACACTTGATTCATTTTGTTTTATAACGTTGTAAAACATGAAAATATAAATGAAGGTCCGCCGAAAAAGTCCCGAAAAAGATAATGAAAATTCTCCAAAGAAAAGTAGGTTCCTGTGAACAAAGTAAGTTAACGATAATTAGGTTTGTAAATAGTTGTTTCAAAGAAAAGTCTTGTTACAGACATCAGTTGAGAAACCAAGCGAGAACGCGAAACGTCTTTTCTAATCACTTGTTGTGCAATATGCGCGGAGATGAAAAATGAGATGAGAAATAGACCATACGTCGTGTGAACTTCTCGAAAGTCACGTACACAGCATGCAGCAACATATATGTATAATGATTCGAGATTAGCTGAATCGAGATTAGCAAGTGAAACAGGTGACAATGACAATGCTTTCACAAAATATGTCTGAAAGCTCGGAGAATCTCTTTGATTATTTGATTTTGCTCGATTTCGAAAAGATGGAAATAGCATACCTCTTCTTGCTAGTCCTGCTAGTCTTGTGAAATGCAAGAGCCAGTTATCGAGGATAAAATATAAAAAAGTGCAAGTTGTTCAATGTTTGTCCACGTTTCACGTCGCTATACAATTACTTGGTTTAGTAGAAGACAACCAATGATCGTAGCTTTCATTGAACTTGAACGACCGTCAACTTAGACTCTGATGGCGACAGTAGTGTTTAGAGCACAAGTGCAGATAGTATGTGAGCGGAGATGACCCATCGTATTGGTGTTGGTGGAATCCATGTTAGAATGATAAAGACTATATGATCACGGATTCTAGAGTAGGTTGACGTCAAACATTCAGCCGTTACACCAAAAACATGTTACGCATCCCGGAGCACATGTATCGTTGTTGTGATTATTTGTGTTGCGTCAGTTAAACGGCTGAACCAGCGTTGTAGCCAGAACGCGGTACGCAGCGAGTATTTGAAGAAAAGAAGACATCGTGTGTCTTATCCTGATTAGAACGGTGTTATCACACAGGACTAAATACGAATACAGTAGGACAGGAATTAGTGGAAGCCGTGCAAATCCGGATGGGATCAAAACAGGAGAGCATAGTTCGCGTCCCCGATTTAGTCAAAGACACAGCAGAATAAAGGAACAAGTTGGTGAACCAAGTAATTGTTCTCATGGTAGAGTATACCAGGTAGTTATGTATTTTGCAGGCTGGTGAGAAAGTGAGTATGAGCTAGAAAGACGCAGAAAAATAATGAGGTAGAGAGAGAGAGAGAGAGAGAGAGAAAGAGAGAGAGAAAGAGAGAGAGAGAGATATTCTTTGTTGTTTAGTTTTTGATCGATAATTAATCAATTCCAACCGAAAATCTACGAGACAAACTACAAACACCGAGGGGTAGAGCAACATACATCGTATAGGCATGCTTTGTAGAGAGTCATGCATATATTATGTGAAATCAGCCCAGATTGTTGCTGCGCAGTTTTTATTCATCTGTTTTGGCATTGTGGTGCTAGTGTTTGATCGCCTATCAACATAGTAAACAACCCGCAGCTCAAAAAGTAATTGATGATGAATGGATATCCAAACTGAAACTTCAGTAGCAGGGATTCTATCAGGGTTTTTATGAGTTCCCGATTTAAAGACTTCGAGCAAAACGTAGAGTGTTTGTCTTGAAATTTTGGAAAAAAAGAGAGTGAACACGAAAGAAATGTTGTGGTCGCAACTCTACCAGAATCGTGCGACAAGAGGGTCTAACTTTCCCCGGTCTGTCACTTTGGATTGGAACAATTGTATGGTTGGGCGTAGAGTCCTCGATCAATCTCAAACAATGACAACATGACAACTCAGACATGGGATCATCTAACGAAATATTGGGAGATTACTAGAGCACCTGGTGTCGTTCCAACCGTTATACTAACCGTACTTCTAACAGATGTGTTTGCACACATACAAACCATCGGAATCTACAGATTGCTGCTGTCTTTCATCATTATCGTGGACTGTGTCAATCTGTTTTCAAAAAAGTTACTGTATACTGTTAGTCAGTTGCACAGGCACGTGAAACATGTTGAACACAGCACAACTTCAATTTACTTCTAGTATAAGTAAGACTTTATCGTTAAGAATCGTAACATGGAACGAGTAGAGTAGATGATAAGTGTGAGAGTGGAACAACACATGCCAAGGGACTTAGTCTATCTAATCTACGAGATATATGAAGTACAAATGTTGTTTATGATTATCGGCCAAGTTAGTTGTAGTTATTAGACGAGGGAGTGCAAAACAAGGAAGTACTACCGTTAAGTCGTTAATCACTTTTTCGCTTTCTCTCTCTCTTCCGCTCTCTCTTATCTCTCCCTCTCTCTCAGTTAACTTCTTTTCTCTACATTTCCCTCATTTCCCCCCACTCTGGCTTTTACTCTCTTCCAAGAAATTGATGTGTCAGGGTAAAGTTTGACTGGTTTTGAAATGCTCATGTTTCGAGTTTTCGCAAGATCTGCAAGTCATTTAGCTTGGTTCCGTGGTCATCGTGAATAACAACCAAAAGATGTCGGAGACAGATAAAACACCAGAAAAACACATTCAAATACAGTCCGCATTCCACAAATTACCACGTAAAACGTGAAGATACATCATAAGATGCAATTCCAACATTTTGGTCTGATCATCACATAAGTGTCATATCTATACATGATTCCTATTTTTACTATGAATGAGAGGATTTACGGCTCTCACGCTAAGAGTAGCATACATTAGCTAAACTACTTTCAGAATGCTTGTCCAAGAGATATTTTTTACCAATTTAAAAACAATGAACTACAATCAGAGCAAAACGAGAGTGTCTGCATTATTTCTTAGAAAAAAATTCATTTAGAACGAGTACGTTTTCCTGACTTTTTTAATTTTTTTAAGAAACCGTTCCGCTATAATCTGAGTTTCACGAAAACTTAAAAAGCTTATAAAAGGTTCATTATGTGTACCAGTAGATCATGAAAAACTGTCCAATCGGAAGTTAGCGGAATGGCGCATCCAATCCTGAATTTCTATCTTCCCATTGTCCTCACTGAGTTGAAAAAGTTCTAAGCACGTTTGTTGAGTTGCGGATGTTGCGGAAATCATAAAAACCGTTCGAGAGACTTTTGACATGTGCTTCAATCACCGACCAAAAACACACTGCGAGCAGAGTTTTACGATAGCAAACACTCGCCGAGCATAGATCATGCGCACACGGATAATGTTTTGATCTACCAGTGAAATTGTATGGAAAGATGGAGAAGAGGAATGTTTTCAGTTTTCTAGGAGCACAACATTTGTAACTTTAACTGCAACATTGATATTTGTCAAATTATATGTGACGACAGAGTCGAACACTATATATAACTCGCAAATCTAATTAATGTGTTTCACATATCAGTGTCTTTAGGGTTCAAACAACTCGGATTCAATTTGCTTTCCTTATAGACAGAAAAATGAAGCATGCTACGTTTTTGCTCGAGTACAAAGACCAACGATCATTCCACTGTTCAGTGTGATTGTGGAAGAAAGCCTGCAAATGCGTGCTTCAGTGGACGAAATACACTATATTTTACCGATGTAAAGTTCTAGATGTTGGAATTACAATGAGCCTCTCCCGAAATGTCTGGGAAGTTTCTCAAAGATCCAAAAAAAGGGAAGTTAAATATAAAAGTGTGTATGGTGTATCTCGGGAATTTCGTACGTAGATCCCTGAAAGTGAAAGAACAACTACCTCGTACACGTTTCGTGTACGTAGCATTAACTGAGAATGCATGTCGTAATACGTGTACAATATGCATGCCCAAAATCTGTTCCGGCCTCCTTTAAAGAGTTACAAAACAGCGTTTTTCCTCATAACAAGTTACATCCAGAAATACTTGTAGTACTCGTATGTATAAAACATCACGATAAGAAATAACAAGAGAGAACGGAGACTCAGAGGTGGAGGGGAATGGGAGAGAGCATTGGAAAGAGGAGCGGCAGGCGACGAGAGACAGACTTCAAACATCGGAATTCGCTGTGTGATCAGCAGACACAATGCGCGCAGGGGTAAACAAATTGAAGGCTACTAAAATAATGTGATCAATGACCAGGAGAGAACGACAGGTGTACTTCTCTTCCTGTTATTTCTCTAACTCTCTGTATCTCTCTCTCCCCCTCTCTCTCTCTCTCCCTCGCGCTCTCTTCCCATGTCTATCTCTATCTCTCCACCTCTCTGGCTCACTGTCGTTCTCACGTTCTCTGCCAGCATACCCCCTCGTGTTCATTCTCCCTCTCCCTCCATCTTTTCACTTTACCTGTTCCTATTCTTCAACAACCAACGATATTTTTTCTTCTCATTAAAGTATAACTACAATATATCCGGAGCCAAACAGTCATAGATAGATGAGAGACGCAGAGTGCGAGAGAGCTGTGATGAGTAAGAGAGCATCAATGATGAATGAGAAGGACGTGGTGCAAAGAAAGAATGGCGGTTGCAAAATCTGCAGCGAACGAGAAAAAACAGCGAAGAAAGATGAAGAGAGTTAGACTTAGAGATAGAGAGAGATAGAGAGAGAGAGAGAGAGAGAGAGAGAGAGAGAGAGAGAGAGAGAGAGAGAGAGAGAGAGAGAGAGAGAGTAAAGAAGGGGTAGGGGCGAAAGGAAACTGTGACAGGGATTATACAGGAGAAGGTTACTAAAAGTATTCTGTATGATGTTCCTGAGAATGGTGTTTGTCCCCTTTCTGAATGTGATTCGCATTACTCGATCTATGATTCCAAAACATTGGAAGCTCAAAAT
The DNA here is from genome assembly GCA_964036275.1 of Litoditis marina. NCBI lineage: Eukaryota > Metazoa > Nematoda > Chromadorea > Rhabditida > Rhabditidae > Litoditis > Litoditis marina. Next base: position 1,684,350 of record OZ038434.1, on the reverse strand, counting down.
CCTCCTGGTGAACAACGTCAAAGATAGGAATTAAATCTACCCTCTGGTGTGAAATTTCTGGTGGGCTTCACTCATGAGGTACATCATGAGAACTTCTCATGGATATCGGACACTAAAGTAGAAGTAGTGAGCTCATTCTCAGCACCACACCACATTGAATTTTACTAGTACAATGAAATTACCTTTAAGTAAGTTAAATAAGGTAATTTTTGGAATCTAGAGTTTTACGGGCTTCAAACCTGAATGTGACCACATCCTAGCGTTCTTATTCACGAACATCTTATCTCATGAACTATTTTTAATGGTATAAAATAGCAATCAATAGAATCTCATGAGAAGTTGATGAGATTTTGTTCATGCGGTAATATCATGAGGTTCACGAGAGATTGCTACCGCCCCACAAGTTATTACCGGATAGTCCAGCTCGAAGGTGAGTTTTTATCGACTAGCGAGCTTGCTCCGGAAAATTGACTACGATCATAGGAGGTCGACTGAACTTCCTGCTGAACTTTCCCATTGGAAGCCTTGCAGTTGTGGGTGGATGTAATTAACAAAAAGGTTTCAGAACATATATCACATGATCGGTTAGTGATCCTGTTTTGAATAATCCCCGGATTGAAGAAGCCAGAAAAGAAAAAAGAATGACAACAACAGAAAAAGTGAAGTTTGGCGCTTTGGAATTTCCTGCAGTTAGTTTTCCTCACTTTTATGGCCTCCGGAACATAGCCACTAATTAATCAGAGAGAGAGAGAGAGAAGAGTAGAGAAAAAAAGAGAAAGATAATAGAGAAGACCGGGCAAAATTTCGCAAAAATATATGCGCGTACACATGTTGTTCTACGCTGTTGTGCGAATAACTCTCGAACACGCTTTCCGCACTTTGTGCAGTAGCACTGCTAGATAAATGTAGTCACGTGAAACACGCGAACACATCAGAACACAAAACTACATTGAAGTTCACAATTTCTCACGTTTTCTCCCGTTTTACAGGCGTTAACTTTGTTTCTAGTCTTCATAATACTGAATACAAACGACATAAAGTACTAAGATACTACATAGTCTGTTCTACGCACTTGTAGACGTTTACAATAGGAAGTTAAGACTACTCGCAGGCATCTGCCGCGCGGAACGTTTCCGGAAACCATTCAGATATTGGTTACCGCACCTCAAGGCTCTGAAACAGACAGAGGAAAGCGTGAGAGAAGTTAACGTAACATATTTTCTGCACAAACTGTTACCAACACGAGAAATCCACGATGATGTCTTCAAAGTAACGAAGGAGCGAAGATCTACTCACTAAGTGTGAGAAGTGTGACTGAATCACAATAAAGTTTCAAACCGATGAAATGGGCCGTACAAAAATGCATTTATTTTATTTTAAATGTGATGAATAACTATGTAAATATGTGTTATGTTACTATCATCAGAATGTGTGTATGGAATTTGTTATGCGAGCTTGTTTGCAGGCAATTTTGCGACGTCCTTTGCACATTTTGCAAAGATTATTACACTGCCCGCACAGACCACACATCAAACCACCGAACTGCGTGCATCTATAATACTTCCTTTCTCTCTTTCTCCCCCTCTCCCTCTCTGTCTCTTTCTTGTTTCTGTCTTCCTCCCTCTCTCTTTCGCTTTCCCCTTGGCTATATCTCTTTCGATCTCGTTTTCTCTCTTTCTCTTTTTCTCTTGCTCACCCACTCACTCTCTCACTCTCTCTCTCGTTCCCTTCTCTCTGTTTTCTCTTTTTCACCTCTTTATTTCCATGTCCATTCCAAGTACAGCTTTTGGATTCCACCACAGTTCAAGAATTGCAGATTAGGATTAGTGGACGGTACAAGGAAAATGTGTAATGTTTCTCATTTCGGAAAATATATGGCAGAAAACATAAAAATAGTCTCTGAAAAGTGGGTACAGCCGGAACGCTACAAGAATTGCTTGATACACTGAAACAACGGGAGAGAGGGAGTGGGAAAGTAAAAGAAAAGAGAGAGAGAGAGAGAGAGAGAGAGAGAGAGAGAGAGAGAGAGAGAGAGAGAGAGAGAGAGAGAGAGAGAGAAAGAGGAGATTGAGGTGAGTGAAAGAGAGAAACGAAAAGAGAGAAATACAAGTTAGAGATGACAAATAATTCCCTACCAAAAATAACAAAATGATAAAGGGCTCGATTGTCAATCATCACACAACAAGATGTACACAATGAGAACTATTTGGAGGAGGGAATGGGGAGCGCAGAGAAGCAGAGACAACACAAAACAAAACACGGGTTGTACGCAATTTGATCGACTAGAGGACGAGTGCTACAAGAGCAGTAGAGGAAAACAGGGTAACAATAGAGTGAAATGGGACAGAGAGAGAGAGAGAGAGAGAGAAAGAGATGAAGAGAGCAGAATATACAGAACGAGCGTAGAAGAGGGAGAGAGAAAGAGAGAGAGAGAAGTCGTTTCCACTGATACGCAACTCGTTTGCTGTTTCACTGATGCTGCAAACATGAACTATCACCCGCGGACGAGAGAGTGTGTGGTCGGAGGAGACGCAGACGGTCAGCCCCGCCCCTTTTGATGTCGGTCTCTGATGCGACGCGCACGGGAGAAATCGGTCGGTGATGGGTGTGGTTGGGTGACGAAATATCTCTATTTCTCTTCTCTCTCTCTCTCTCTCTCTCTCTCTCTCTTTCTCTCTATTTCGCTCATTCTCTCTTCCCCTCTTTCTCACGTTCACTCTCTTTCTCGCTGCTAGTGACAAAAATTATACGGTGGAAGTCTATAATAGATCAATTTCCTCAAAATATGGGTGTTTGCTGCTAGAATTAGTTCTTCGACTAAATCTCGGTTAATATTCTTCATTAAACAGCAGAAAGTGAGACACAACTGGGATGATTATGGTGAAATAAATACTCTGGGTGAGAAAAATGGAACAGTTGCGTAAAATCTAAAGGAAAAACTTAGAAAATGAGCAGTTCATCAGAAAACGTTATGAAGTACAAATGTTTGCAAAATAGGTGACTGAAAAGTTGAGAACTGCATTTATGATGTTGTATGTGTTTAAACGTTCAAACAATAATTATGAATAAAGTTACGTGTTCATGTATAAACTATTCTATCCTATTCTAATCTTAGGAGAGAAGATGCTCGAAGCTGTAGATCCTGAAAGAGACGCTATCATTTCTTCCGTGAAATGTTTTTCTCTCTTTTCCAATCGACCCCCTTTTCACTATGGTGATCATCGAAACAAATCACGCGCTAGCAGATCACGCGGAGTCCAGAATTCCGCTGTGTTCCATAGCCGCTGCCCAATTAAAACAGGATTTCTTCTAATTTGAATCACTTCATCAGTTATTGAGTTCTTGTATGAGTTGGTCAACAAAATACTAATCAACATAGCCAAAATATCAATAGCTGTTCTGCAGAATCGTTCTTGAAACGAAATTTTTGGGTTTTTGATGTTTTTTGTAGTGAATCTGATCAGACACATGATCTCCTCTTTTTTGGAAAACAAAAATATTCTGTTTTGACGAGAAATTGTTTGCACAGCTGGGGAATGCACGTGTATCACTCAACAGCGGGAGAAAATTAGTCTGGCATTATTTTCTGGCAAAAGGGTATGAAACAATCAATCTACAACTCTCTCTTCCTTTTCAAGTTACTATGTAACATGGTTGGTTAGAGTAGTTAAGACGGGAGCCTGCGGAACTAAAACTAATTTCAAAGTATCTTTCCAAAATGTTAACGAGAGTTTAGTTACCCAACAGTAGACTGAGTGTGTTTCCAGGGTGGGGTGTAGTATATGTTATTATTGTTCCGCAAACAAAATTTGCACTCGATTACCACCCCTGTGCTACTGTGAATCAGAGAGCATTGCAGTCGTCCACAAACACATCATGTAACATAAACTCCACGTTACGTCATTGTTGATCAGCTCTTCTGCAGAGGAAAGGTGCGAGTTAACGTAATTTACATAAAACGTGTGAGTAACACCAAAACTCGAAAAAGCACAGGGATGAGGCGCAACTGTACCTTATGCTCCAAACTACTATATGCGTTTCATATTCACTCTTTAATACCAATTCGGTAACATAAATGACCCCAGAGCAAAGTCTGTAAAGAGCGCGGTTATTTTTTTCTAAATTTTCAAACAATTTATCCTCGAATACGTTATTCTCACGTAGTGGTCAAAAAACAACGTTTAAAACTATGTAGTGCTCATGAAAATAATTCTGTATTGGGTTCTAGGTAGTAGTTTCAATATTTGTAACCATGCAATTTGGAAGAGAAAGAGTTTTTTTTACTTCCCTGATCCTTTTCAATTAAATTATGTCCTTAATGGTTCCTGTCTATAATAAACGTGCAGAATGAATCATAGGTCGTTTGATAGGATTAGGGGGCAGTATAATCAGTCGTGTGTCCGTTCTATGAACGGAATGCTGTGCTCTGGTTATGACAGTGAATCCCACACTGATGTACTTGGCAGAAACACAAGAATGATATTGGGTCATGTTTAATCTTTGAACTAAATTTCAGTTTATTTTAATCACAGGATTTGTCGAGTTTCCGCTCAGTCGAGCTTTCCAGCCTTCGCAGATGCAATTTCGATTTCTTGATATTTTCACACAAGCGCCTCAACTCCTGAACTTCTATTAAAAAACTGAGCATTGATATTTTATACAAAATCTATTCCAAAAACAAATATCAGAAAAAAAACATAGAATTAGCGTAAGCTGCAGTTTTGGAGGGACATCCCGTGTATTGTGTAACCAGGAAGAATGACTATTATTTAGATGAGCAGTTGATCCGTCTAATACTAAAAGTATACGCTGATTGGAACGATGTTTTTCATCAGGCAAGGTGTTTTCGAGCCTTTTCTTGTATTTGGTCACGTCCCCTTGAGCGTTCATTACTAGTTTTCGTAGTGGATTAATCACAGAGTCCTTGTAATGTGCGGCTGAATCATGATTAGAGGTTCTGTCCCGCTCAAGCATCTAACGAACATATCACAAAACTAGAGAACCGAAAAAAACATCAAATATAACAGCATGGGGATCTGATACTCACAAACTATATTTGCTGATTAACGTTATGACCTGTTCTAGATAGAGGAGACAGAGGGAATTTTGAGTATTTTCTGGTACTACATAATAATAATAATAATGATAATATTTATTACACAAAATGTGCAACTACAAGATAATTCAATTGAACGATACTGTTTTTTCTCATGCCCCCGCGTTAGCAAATATGAACTTACATATGTTCCTATCATATATTTTTCAAGATATTGAAGTTTGAAATAATGTAACCTAATGTAGCGCCTGTCAACGGAGAAAACGTGTGAAACAAAAATATTTGATGTCACTATTTACCATTGATTAGTATAACTACGAAAAACATGGGAAACACACCATGATTTGAGGTCGTCGAATGTTGAAAATACATTTCGTGTTCTTGCCTTATTTTTTCATAATATGGTAATTGTATTACTTTTTGCACGTTAGCAGGATTCATACTCTACCAGGTTGCAAAACATCAAGAAAGTATTTTGTACCTGAATGTCTTATCTTTGAATTGCTAATTTCTGATAACGGGTGACAATTAACATTATAGATCACGCACGGAACTGCATGACAAGAAGTGTAATTATTGGCCTGTCAATTGAGCAGAAAATGTCCAGAACTAGATTCAATTAATTGTAGTCGCAGACAGCGAAGTAATCAAAGGGTATAGGTTACAAAGGGGTACTTGCCTGATGCGACATCACACATCACTTACACTGGAAATAGACATAGAATAGCGAGAATGCGCTCTTTCAACGAAGGGGTGCGGGTTTCAAGAATGGTAAAGAGTTGAGCCAATCATGAAACATAAGAATCATAATATCATATTGTACTCGATTACACTCTACTCATGCTACGGTTCAGGGCACATTGAGTTCAAGGGGTATTAAGTGAGTTTCGCTTGAAATTATGGAGAGCTTCTCATCGGTTGGAAGCATAGATACCACAATATAGGAGGTACTCCACAGATAAATGTAAAAGTTTCACTTTCAGTGTACTGAAGAGCACTTGGAAAATGTGAGGAATATATAAACTTGTTACTAAACGTTTATCAAAGTCAATACAAGGTACATCAAATATCTACCCTATCTATCTTTATGACCAACGGTTGTAAAATTATTTTTGTCGCGATTCGCTGAACATCCAACTCGAAAAAGCTGTTCCATAACCATTGAAACATTCTTTACCTCAACTGTGAGCAACTTGGAAGTTGAGATGTGTCTCTGAAGATCATACTACAATTCACATTCAGCCTCCTTCTAAAATGTGAAAAAAAACTGCTGAATGTAATAATGCAGCGGTTCTTACGGACATTATGTGTGCTTCTCATTCCCTAATATGTATTGGTAGTACGATACCTGTAAAACCTTCTGTGAAACTGTGATGGAGGGATTGAAAGAGTCGAGAGTATGTACATCACCTGCCTAATAGCTATTTCTTATGAAAAACTATCTTGGATGTTATTCATATACCAATAATTACAGGTGTGGTTCAAAGCGAACTCATTTTATTCTACTTTTTTCCAGGGTAGTGAATTTGTTCTTTGCAAAAATCACTTCTTAACTACGTCACGAGACCAGGGACCGTGTTTTATCTAATAAAAGTCGCCATTGTAGATAAAGAACGCAGGGCTTATCACGAAAACAGACATCAGGAGCTGGAGGCAGCAAACAGCAACACGCGATCAGTTATCGGTCGAGAAACGAAAACTTTTTGTTATTAAAAATTTTTCAAACAACATTCAATGTTTTTTATTGCTTCTAATTATGATGAGCCGGAGCAGACATTGCGTGGTCCCGAGTCAAGCCCTAGACTCTGGGAATGAACCATCTAGATAACACGCAGTGGTATAAGTATTCAACTATGTCTATGATTTAATGTCCGATAGCCATTATGGGGAGAAGAATAGGTAGCCAATAACCTAAAGTTTACGTCACGACGTTGCAACGGCACTGGCACATATATTTACATATAAAACAATTTGAGCACAACACTTCTTTTTTTCCCTTGAACAGAAAGTCGACGTTGGAAAATAATGTATTTAATTATTCGTTCACATGTCGTTTCTATTATCTACTCCTAATCCCTCGAGGCGAAGTTCAAATGGTTTCTCGATGGTATGGGCCCCGCTCGAAGAACATGTAGTCCTGAAAGAAGGTTCGCTGTATCAAGTAGAACTTCACTTGAAAACTTTACTTTGTAGTTTGATCTACACACACGTTTGCACTGTACACCGCGCCCCGAGACCAAGACAGAAATAGACAGACTCTCACAGCACGCATGGGATCCACTAGTTTGAAACCAAATTTACTGTATATACTTACTAGGTGAAACAGAATAATCAGTAAGAAAAAGAGATTACGATGACTGAGACCAAAACTTACATGATACATAGGATAACGTTTTTCGGTCTGTTTTTTAGTATCAACGTGATTCGAGAAGCCAATAAGAATTATAATCTTGATTGATGTCATTTGATGTTGACTCACAATGAGGAAAGATGCGGCGATCAAAAGGGCCTTGGAATGGATGTCCGTCGATTGCTCCACTGGAAAAAAATCAATTATCGAATTAACATGTAGGAAGAAGTTGGGAAGTAGAGACAAGAAGAAAATCAGACAAAACGAGAGAGAACTAGGAAAATAGAGCGAGGCAGTGGAAAAAGAGAAGAGAGAAGAGGACGAAGGAACACACAATTCAAGAGCAACATGAGAGAGATAGAGATGGAAATATAGAGAGAGGGGTAGAAAATAATAGAGAAAGATAGAGAGAGAGAAAGATAGAGGTAGATAGAAAGAGAGAGAGACAGGAGAGATAGAGAGAGAGAAAGATAGAGATAGTTAGTGAGAGAGAGGACCCCTACCGATAACCCTGAAGTTGTCCTTCATTGCGTGTAGTGCATTGGCAGCTCCTCCCCACTCCTTGTCAATCACTCCTATTCTCTGTCCATCATTTAAGCAGTACACCTGGAATCCGCACAATGCAACGAAATAACAGATAACCTCCTAATAGGAGTGTTGATCGAGTGGATCATTTCACCTTCGAGTTTCAGGTCGAACTCGAAACTCAAAATTTCGAGTGGTTCGAGTGTTTTCTCGATTTTCGAGTTTGTCCTCAATAATCCTACTTGTTGCTAAAGTGTTAAAGTTGGCAAACTCATAACTCCGAGACTTCAATAAAACCAGCAGCCAACCGACATGCGCAATCGTGATGAGATTTTCAACTTTGAGACTAATCTAAAGTTCCAGGGCTCGTTTGAAGCCAACAACATCTTCACACGACACATAGTGATAGAGTATAAAAATAAGGCTTGTTTTGTAATGATTTCACATATGGTTCATACCACAAGCCGAAAACACAGAAGTATTCCAATGTTCCCCTCGGCTAAAACAGTTATCATAAAAAACCATTATTATTTACATTATTATTATTGTTATAAAATTGAATGGACGGTACCGGGAAAACGTCGTTGCTGCCCATGCTACAACAGGGTCCCCTCATGTAGAGACTTTTCTCCGCCACAATGTTGTCCAGAATGAAACTGGACCGACCGCAGCACGGCATCGACTTTCCGATTGTACCAATCTAAAAACGATAATTTGAAATAAAAACTTAATTTTTTTTTCAATTCAAAATGTCACAATAATTTTTGTAAATCTACTAGTTGTTGCAAAACGCTGCGTAAAACATGAAAAAAAACCATATTTCATTTGAATCCGTGTCACAAAGTTTATGCAATTTGTAACATGAAACTAAAATAAGGGTGGTACCGAACACGACTAGTATGGCAATTGCAAATAAAATGCATATGTACTTTCTGATTTCTCGAGTTTTTTTTCAATATTATCAAGAATTGTGAAAAAAACTGGTAGCGTTTGTTTTCAGCTGATAGATTCGCCCGCTATCAAAACTCGAAGCCTTCTACCATTGATAGTTATAGTTATCCCATTCATCGATTTTGCCTAGTTGCTTCTCACTTCATTTGGATCAGAATAGTTTCTGTAAATATACTACTTGTTGTAAGGTACCACGTACCACGTTTCCCAGCGGCGCCTCTACTCTCATTCGATGTCCCCCTGAATACGAACCCATTGGGCCCGGATGATAGACTCGCATTACTTCCTGAAACATTGGGTCCGTATTTCTGCTCACTCAGACTTCCAGTTTCCAATTTAAAATCTTCGACTCCAACAGGAAGATACTCAGTTTTATTTGACAAATGAGAAATTGTAAAATCGGATTTTGAGCAAGCAGAGAAGTGTTGACATCACATGTCACAGATTACAAACACGAGCCAAACATCACTCACAAAGTATGTAAGCAAATGTTGTTTACAATTAGCGTGTCCGTGTGACTTATTTACGTCGCCTAGTTCCCGGGAAGAAATTAGTGACCGAGATTAGCAGGTATATGCGAACAAGGAAGCAGCAGACTACTAACACATTATACGAGGGAGAGATTGTAAAAGGAGATTTAATCAGAGGGTTTTTAGGAACCACGAATTGAAATCGAACTAGGCCACATAATGCCATTAGGGATACATTGAAGTTCTACGGCTTCACCTCCCACTTTTCTGATTTTGTATTGCTTTTGAAGAAATGAAATACGACCCCCACGGAAAAACAGTTAACGTCAAAAACGAATTGTGACCCCCTCCCCCTTTTCTAGTTTTTTTTGCTTTTAGCTTGAGTAGGGTGTTGGAATTTGAACCTAACTGCAGTGAGGGGTCAAACTTCAACTTTTCACTGCAAGTTCTCGATAATATCAGCTTTCGCGTGCTGTATTAAGCGAAACTGGTTCTTGCCAGTTGAGACACCTCTGAAACGGCCATTATATATATACCTGGTTTCTCTTGTTGACCATGTGGAGAGAGTATCCCCGTTGATATCCCGCAACTGCTCGATGGATTATGTTCGATCGCTCAAACACAACATACAGCTGGAATTGGAAGTTCTTTGAATCCACGCTTTTCAATGAAAGAACACTGTTGGATTTCTGCAAGTATTAGTTCATACAAGAAAAGTTGGGAAAATTGTACAATTGCCCCCCCCCCCCTCACCTTAAGTCCCCCCCCCGTAGTACTATCACCCCCCTCCCAATACGATTTCCTATAGAGAGGGGGGTGATTGTAAATGGGGGGTGATTGTAAATGGGGGGTAATTGTACAATGTCGACGTTTAACAATCACCCCCCACAATACAAAATGGGGGGTAATAGTACAACCCCGGACCTGTTTAACAATCGCCCCCCACTCAATCCAAACCTGCAGTAAAGAAGGACGTTGTACAATCACCCCCCCCCCCCCCCCCCCCCCCCCCCCTAGGGGTGGGGGGCGATTGTACTACGGGTCGGATTACAACCTATTTCGGCTCAAGGGGGGGGGGGACGATTGTACAATAAACCCGAAAAGTTATCGTCCAAGATAACGTTGCTGATTGATGAACAATAAAGTAGGTACCTAGAGTTCCTTCTTAGTTTCTTAATAGAATACTTATATTATATATACTACCAATGTAAGTTTATACAAGATAAGTTATCGTTCGAGATAAAATTACTAATCAATCGATAAACAATAACGTTGGTGGGTTCTCACCAGTTTATCCTGCGAGTTGCTGACAGAGAACCTATTGGTCTCATTCCAACCATCGAAGCCCCGCATAGCATTTGGGACCGGAAAATTATGATCTACACAGAAAAATTGTCGTTCAGGGTGAAATTCCTATTCGATTAAAAAGGGTAAGATTCCTAGTTGAAAAGTGAATTACTTCAGTTTCAGTGGAAATCGTAATTCTAGCGCATGTGAAATATCAATCGGTCATACTATGACACTTTATGATTCAGTTGAACAACAATCGAACCATTGATGTACGGTAAAGCAGCGGTCATATTATCGGGTCCTTATCTTCATAACAATAGTAATAGTAGCTTTTTTCCGTTCAAATGGTGCATGTCGGCGCGTGGACTTTATAGTATGTAGAACCCCAACAAAGTACGTCATGGTAGAATGATGTACGAGTTGGCATTTTCAATCCCCCAGTATAACTGATTATCGACTAGTAAGAATACCTGATTTTGTGTTGAAAAAGTTCAGGCACCGTAGCAAAGTTATGCAAATGGTGAGCTCAACCTGTTCACATTCTAGCCACATGGTTGGAAACGTTTTATGTATAAGCATGGTGTCGGTGATAAAAATCGGGTCAGATGTTACCCAGATAGCTCAGCACAATAGTGACATTTTCAGGGAACATAGCTACGGTGCCAGAACTACCTGTTCAATCCAAATCTGCTCCATTGGCTGCAAGTGGCCCAGTTCCCCCATGAGTTCTTCTTGGGTGGTCACCCATTCCACCGAAGGACAATGGGTCAGAGAGTCTGAAATACAACAAATGTTACTGTGTTTGTAGTTTGATGCCGGTTTACTTGAAGCGAAATTGAAGACTGTGGCTCACAAATAAAACTTTAACTAGAAATTATGTTTTTTTCGAAAAACTACCACAACCAGCATCTGAATTTTAACTAAGCGTATCAGTCACATTTTTGTTTTTACATCACATTACAGTTTGTATACTGTAGAATAATGGAAACGAGAAATATGTTGCTCCCAGTCAAACTCTTCAATCAATCACTCGTTAAAGTTTCTAAATATCACCAACTCGAAGGCTTCAGTGTAATTGACCAGTTTTTGCTGAAAAAAAAACAAGTTTTCTATAAAAAGGTTTCACCTGAAGTTCCTGGTTGCTGGTCGATCAGCCGGGTGCTGGGCATTCGGGACAAAAATAGAATGCATGACAGACAGACAGACAATTGAACGTGAAAACGTTTAATTTCCATGATAATGTGCGGAATTCTCGGAATGCACGTATTCAAATGATGCACTCGTACTGCTTGATCTGGTGCGGAATAAATCTGCATACTATCATCAGCTACTTGTTCACTTAGTACCTCAGTTTGGCAAAAGTTATAGCAGGAACAGCAAAGAAAATGTCACAGAGAAACCTCGGGAGGCTCGCCAACTATCGACAAGTGAAAAAATACTTTTTAGATTCTCGAAAACTCTTTTCGGTGATGTCAAAAAGATCTATTATAAACATAAAATTTGGAATGCAAACTTTAATGTCTTGACTCTCAATTTCAATGTTTTGTGTTAAATGCTGATTGATGGAAGGAAGGAATGGGTTAAAGTTCATTCTCATAATATTCGCATATCACCCCGTCAGCTCCATTGTTGTTTCAAATCTCTAAAGTAGATTTCAGCTTCTTCAGACAGATTTTTCTTCGATCTGCAAATGAAAATAGAATCAAGGAAAACATCGTCAAATCTAGAAGTACTCTGAGAAATCACTGTCTCGGCCCCCGTCGACTGAGTCGAAATTGAGACGGCAGCGATAATGTCGTTGCCGTGACAAATTTCACTCATGAAAATAGCACGTTTTGAGGAGACGCAGGCTAATAAACAACAGTTGAAACTGAGACGGCAACGACATTGTCGTGGCCGTCTCACGTTTTACTCATAGTATAGAGAGAAAAACAGATTATTACCTCTTTAAGTCTTCCATTTCCGTTTCATTTCTTGGGTTTTTGGGCGAATCGGTTATTTTCGTCCGCACAAACATTTTTTTGCACTTCAATTTGTATCGCGGATGGCTCATCATCAAAATCCACGGAGCAGTTGCGGCAAAAAGAGCGGATATCTGGAGAATAATTTCATTTTCCGAACTTGTTTAGATTCACCATTGTCATACACTTCGATAAAAGTTCTTTCTCTCGTTAAATCAAAGTAGTGAACGGGCACTATTTCACCATTAAACATTTTTGAACTATATTTTGTAGTGTAAAACTATCAAAGTGAGTTTCTAGTGTGCAATTGTAAGATGACGGAATAGCGTGCGGAAACTCCTCACTTCAAAATTGAAATTGAAAGTTTGAGAAGAGGTGGAGTCAAAAAAACCACAATTACTCTCTTTTAGAAGGTAAGACCATATACCACTATTCTTACCGAATCTAATGAGGGTTTTTCGTGCCGACGCTCCAAAATAGCATATTTTGAAAAGCAAACTCCGGGTAGAAAGTGACTTCGAAGTTGAAGTTAACTCACCACATTGAATGAATGAGTGAATACTCTAAAAGTGAAGTACGGTGTCGTCTCATCTCGCACAAAGAAAATATAACTCTGTAACAGAATATTCAGAATGTTGAAGAAAAAACAACGTATTCAGCGCATCCATTTGATCTTACATGTTGTATCACATAGCTTCTTCCATAACTTCTTGCATCGTGTACGATTTAGAAGGACGAACTTCCGAACTGTCTCAAAGCTTTGTTCGAGGATCGAACAGTAGATGTGTGGTTTCATTTATCCTCAGAAAAAAGGATAAGTCTCTTATTGTATAGGTCACTCTAGCGGAAAAAGATTAAGTTTTTCTTTGGAGAAAGACTTTGACTTTGGTCTGTACGTTTCCAGAACAAACTACAATTCATCAAGTTCAACAGCTATGATGTGTAGGTGACAAGGAGGAATGAACTACTGAGGTGATGTTCTACACAACATTCCTACGTATCGTTGGTGTACGCTCTACTCTAGAAGTTTTCCGCAATTATTTCTTTCTCTCAAAACAACAAGATCTTATTTCTCATTAATTGTGCGGAATTCGGACTAGAGTGACATCCAGACATTGGTAGACAACAGCATGGAGTGAGATTTATAGTACGCGTAAGCGGCAGTAGAACATTTCGAATTTTTTTCTGTTTTATGGTCATCGATCGATCTCATTCTTTTCGTTGGTTCGGTTGTACATTTTATGTGAGAAAAATGGATGAATGGATAAGTGAACATATTTTTTCATGACAAACTCACCAATATTCCCCATTGTATCATTTGAGTGCTGAAGGAGAGTATTGCAACGGGAAGAAGTATTCGAAGAGCCCTGACATTCTCGTTCATTTGGTATTTCTCCCCCAAACTCAAAGTGGCATCTCGCGATTTGTAACGATTCAAGAGATAACAACAAATGTGCACCTGAAATGGTTCTGAGTATAGGGGATGCCAAATTTATGAATTGTTGTCCCTTGCGCTAAGCTAAGCTCTTCGCTACGATAGCGCCTTGTCGAGAAGCTTTCAAATCGAAGACATATATCCGTGCAGAGCGAAAACTAAGATCTATAGTACCCTCCCGCCTTTCCGTTGGCGATGACTTTACGTATATGCTAGAACATCCCGGCACCTTCATGCCATCCTGTGTCTCCTCAAACATACGCTATTTATCTGATCTCACATCTCGCCAAAAACAAAGCACGCAAAATAGTTAAGCAAAACTAGAGCCGCAGGCTGGATAAAAAACTCGGATATGCCAGCATACGTACTCTGGGCGTTGCTCTCACTTACATCGGTTCAACTTCATAATACACATTTAGTCGGAACTGGACATCTGGTTATAACAACCAACTTGCAGTTTGATCTGCTTACACTCTTTCCAAACCTGACCAACCATCAGCAGAGTCGAACTACAAACACGGAAGAACAAGCCATCATGCACATTTTAGGCCATACTTTCGTTCAGTAAAGTATCTAACAGGTGCAACTAACCAGAAGTGTGGCAATACAAATACAGACACTCATGGGAAACCACCACGTCGCGTTTGTAACTGAAAAATAGTTTTCAAGAACCGTATTCGGATGTTTCTCGAAGTATTGTACTATGAGTCGGGTCCTACAATCAATGACCTTTTAAAGAAACCGTTCCGCTATAATCTGAGTTTCACAAAAAACAAAAAATTCAAAAATTTTCAATGTCTTCGCATAGACCATGAAAAAACTTTCTGATTGAAAATTTGTAAAATTTGCATAACATCAAGCAATAAAAAAGAGGACATGAACATTTTCACTGTGACGACGCAACTTGACTTGGTTCCTTTACGTAAAGATTTTATTTCATCTTGTAGTCTCTAATTGTGTTTTGGTATATGGGAGAAAGTTTTGAAAATATTTGCACTTCTATAGGCTATTTTGCGCATACCCCGTACGCAACTCCCCTACCGGTGTCATTGCGTAAGCAGTTTTTTTTTTGAGAAAACGAAGCAAGATGGAGATATAAAAGTAAATATTTTTGATAATGGTTTTTCATTTGCCAAAAGGTGATTGTCAACTCATAAGTCAAAATTAGAGCGGGACGGATTCTTTGAACTCAGATTCCGTCAGTGCACGTAAAAGACAGTCGTTAGTTTAGCGTGAGGTAGTTTTCTCCGTTAATATTTGTTTTTGTTTGTTTCAAATAACAAAATTCATACGATTCTCTAATTTTCCACATCGCAATTAATTACTTCTAGTGGCACAAATGCCTCGTTTTTTTCTGAAAATCATTTGCAAGTATGCAATTTGAGTTCTCGGTAAATTCACCTGAAGTTCCTTGAACGTATAAGGTGATTACAACAAATAGTACCTGTAATCAAAAATAATTGCACTCAAGAGCTATACCATTTTTCTCATTCGTAGACACTGGAATTACCTCCTCACAATACCAATGAATGTTTTCTAATAAACATTTAGACTCGAGTGAAAGGAGTATGCTCATTTGCAGTTCTGAGAATGGAAACAGGGACAGAAGTAACGATGGTTTCTATTACTTTCTGGAAAATCAATCAAGTTTACAATACTCTATTGTTTTTCTCACTCTCTTTTTTTCTCTCTCTCTCTCTCTCTCTTGCGCTTACTCTCTCTCTCCCTCTCTCTCTTCCTCTTTCTCTCGCTGATTCTTCATTTTTTTCTCACTCGTTATTCTCCTATTTCACTCTGAAACTGCCACAAAGCAGAAATTGTTCATACATTGAAAAAAAACTAAAGTGCTTGAAAATACGCCAAAATAATAGAACAGATACCCCAAAAGAGGTATACAGAAAACTTGAGGAAGCGGAGAACTAGGTTCCGTTTCGCAATCGCTTAGTCCACTTCAAAACTAAACCTGTGGTTTCAATAGAAAAGCAATTTTTCGAACAGTTAATTAGCTGTTCAACAACTATCATTGAGAAAACATCTCATTGAGAGAGATGTTTTCAGATGGGAATTGTTATTTCAAAAGGTTCCAAACATACCATGAAAGGTGGAACTGAGAGTCGTATGATCACGTGTTGATACATTCGTTCATAGCTGGAGACAAGAAGGGTTGCAGCAAGTCTTTCTAGTGAGATTAGCAGAGAAGTCGCCATGAAACCCCAGAGAGCATAATCGTGCATCAAGTATAATACAGTAATCGACATGGAGTACACGTCACTGTACTGAGTGCCATTCGCGGGGTTCATTTCTGAAACGATCAAAGTACGAAGTACGTATGCTAGAATATCCCGGCACTTTAACCGCATCCTGTGTTTCTTCAAACATAAAACACCGGGATGTTCTAGCTAACTTAGGGACAAGGGAAGCCTGAACACTGCTGTGCGGTTGTAGTTTGGTCACACTGCCTTTTAGTTGTGATTTGAGAATTATGTGTGTGAGTAGAGCAAACTACAACTTGGTTTAGGCCCTTTACGAGAAGTTGCTTTGCATGTCATAGTTAATTCAATCGAAAATGCAACTTTGGTAATATTATTTATCAAACATCAACCCTGGTTTGCATGTAATCAGATCAGTTCGTTGCGTTCAAACTAGAGGGGTAGCAAGAAAACAGAAAAAAAGCACGTGTTTGGAGATGTTACCGAATCACGTGGAGTACATGTATTAGTGAAAAACCTTGCATAGACTAATGATTGGAAATCATAAAACTTACCTTTCAATAGTTTTGTAGGTATAATAACCATTCTTGGAATAACGAATAAACAATAGAAGATCATTAGCACGGTTAGAAGAAACCTACAAAATATCCTAACTCATTGACAGACCTATGTCTCGATTTTATGTGACCGAAAATAAGGATCATTTTGATGAGCGGTAACTTTCCATTAGAATGTTTCACATACAGTAATGCCTATTGGTTTGAAAATATTCAGTGCAGTGGTTCCAAAATTTTTTACTCTCGCTATCAAAAACAAGTTATTACTGCGGTCGTTTTCATTCCCCCCACCTACAGTAAAATTGCAAAACTTCCAGTCCGTTTAAATTACGTGATAATTATTAGAATAGTTAACAACTTTTGAATCCATCTCCTGTTCTTCGTTCTTGGAATATTATGACACACCTAGAGATGATAGAGAGAGAGAGAGAGAGAGAGAGAGAAAGAAAAAAAAGAAAGAGAAAACAAAGGAAGTGTAGGGCAATTCATGATTACCTTATGCCTATTACAAAAAGTGGGCGAAACCTGAGATTTTGACCAACCTGAGATTAGTATGAAACTCCCTGACGCGGTTGCAAATGAAGAGCAGTAAAAGTAGAGAAAGCAGACCTGCAAAGTTCTCAATCGTAGACAAATATGACAGGCCAGCAATTATATTTTATATTATACACTGGTTGGTTTGATGGAATTGATTCCAGCATTCGTGTTGGTGGAAAACGTTTTCACACAGATCGTAGACGATTGCGTTAGAGGTGTGGCTCTAAAGATCAAACAATTGACTTTTTGCGTTTCAAACGTAACTCATAATTTTTGGGATGTATCAGATCAAACTACAACGCTAATAGTGTCAACCTATTTTTGAACCCGGATGAATTTGAATATTATGGGAGTAGTCCTTGTCTCGACCTACCTATACAGCTTGCGACCAGTTCGATAGGATATGCAATGTAGTCGAGTATTCGAGCATTACTTATTTCCAGCGACATATTGACATTCGCAGAAAACTGACCGAAATAAGACATTACATAACAATGAGAGAGAAACTGCTAGTTAGACTTAAAGCACTTGACACTAGCAAATGTACAACCATTAACATTGGTAATTATTTAAAGCACCTGATTAACAATCGGTTGTTAAGTGTAAGCTTTGCCATAAAGCGAAAGATCAACTCGAAAACGAAAAACCTGCAAACTTCATCGGCGCTCGAAAGCGAATTATACAGAACACTACGTATCGAAAATACCAACAGGTGTGTAAAAGTGATTCGTTTTGTATCGAAAACACGTCTTTCAAGGAAACGAAAATATTAGCTTATTATGGTAATATAGGGCAGTTATCGCCCAAAACAATGAAGAGATACGTCAAATAGGAAATCTGTGGAGAACATTTTATCTGATCTTACATAATTATAATCCATTTATACGAGGTCAAACACGACAGAAATAGCAATAATTGCAGGAAAAACATGCATCCATAGATTTCACTCATAGAGTTCACAAAGTTAGATTGCGTTTTGCTTCTCTCGCTTTTCCACGTTGCTGGAGCGTGACTTGTTGGACGGGATCCAACGAAAATATTACCAATTTATATAGCTCTTGCATTCCCTCTGAGACTTTGGCAGCGTGCCAATGAAACTTAAAATGAATATATTTCATGAAACTCACATGTTTTCCCACGCCCTATAACAACGGCATGTTATGATGAGAGAAACGTTTAGTGATTTGGAAAACTGTAACATGAGGAAAAGCGGCCTAGAAATTATGTTGGCACGGTGTCGAGGTCTAGATGTGAATAACACTATCAGCGAATAAACAGCTCTAGCAAATACTAACTCTAAAGCTGAATACAGCGAGAAATTTTCTCGGAAATCTCACTGTAACAATATTGATAGAATTTAGTTGGGTCATTTCCTTTGTGTAATGTGTTTCCTTATTACGTATGAATAAATGTTTCTAGCTTACACTCAACCTGTCATTACCAACTAATGTTAATATTTATGTCATTCTGAGAATAAGCTGCACAGTTCAATCTAAAAAGCAATTTTTGCCAGCAGAAATAAATTAGTGTTCATTTAAATCAACACCCTTTGGAGATTGGGAAAGGCCTAAGACTCTGACTACCGAAAAACACATCTGTTATAAACTTTATAAATTTCTCATGATTTACATTACGATCTTTTATCCTAACAGTCTCTTTGAACGTAACATAGTTTATTCATAACGTTTAATGTCAATTACATACTAAAAGTTTTGTAGAAACGCGAAATCAACAGAAATCTAGTTTTTTTCGTATTCATATCTCTACGCAGATTCGAAATGAACAGCTGAAATCGTTACTTCGAAAAGGCAACAATTATTACGAGAATTGTGTACACGACTATGTGACTGAAGTAATGCAAGGAATTCGTTTTTTCGCGCTTCGGATGGGAAAGGTGACAGTTATTCTCTAAACTATAGTAAAATCACCGTCGTCGAGCAATGTTGAACTGCATAATATGTGCGCGTAACAGGGTTACTTTTTTTCTCAACTTTCCTCTTCATTTACCTATTCGGAGCGGCACATAATATGTGGAAGTCGCGTCTCCAATTGCGAGAAAATTCTTTATTCTATTCTATAACTTGTTAGTGAGATGCAGATGAAATATACGTTGACCGAAGTTCTCATGATCGTTTTAGCCAAACCCCATTAAACACCCCCGAAAGAATCGTAAAATAATACTCATATGGTGGTCTAATTATTTAAAACTACTGAGATAGTGTAGGAGTTCTAATGGAAAGTATGTACTTTTTCTCTAGAAAAATGCGTGTTTAATTTAATTGAGTGGCATTACTCGGTCTATTGGCTTTCCCATTCAATTCGACAAATTTTGAACAAAAAATAACTGCGAAAGAGAGAAAATCAAAAAAGTAGTTTGCACGTAGTGTGCACATCAGAACATCTTTGGTTGGGGTGTTAACTATGAAAAAAGAACGTGGGCTGTTTGTGTGTTTGAATTTGTAATTGCGTATATGAATGCGTATTCCTAGTTGAATTAAAGAGTCAATTATCATTATAAACAAATTGTTCGATGTAATATTTGTTTGCAAACCGAGGAAATAATCTGGTTTACGTATTGAAATGGATTCAAAGCAGGTTTTGTAATTTGGTTCACATTACGTAATTTATTTACTCTAGCAAGTTTGCAGAACCTACAACCTACAAGTAACACTATGTGATCAATGCATAGAATACACTGGAAATCACACTAACGTCCATTTTCCGAGCTACAAAGATTGTAAAAAACAGTAGTACCCGAAATATACATAACTGCCCGACCAATAATAGAGACGAAAATACACCGCTGCAGAGTGTTAGGACTACAGTATGCTTTTTTGACGAACAAGCGATGAACTGCAGGCCACTGAATGTTTCCAATTCGTCATCAAAAACCGAACAACTTTAGAAACACTTGATCATCGTGGCAATTGATAGTGACGTCATACACGAAAAAATGAGAGAGCATCGAGTTATATCGGTTCGTGCCGTGCTCACACCAATATAGGGGATTGCTATTAGGAAACACAACCATAAAACAAATTGCGAATTCGACAAATTACGACAATACAGAGAAATATTATAATAAAACAGAGTAGACACTCGATTTTGAGGAATGATTCATGCCTCAGATGGAGAATGAAGATTGAAGATGAAAGAACGAAGAACATCCTCGTGATATATTGTGGTGCAAATGGATTGCAAATTAATTGGTCGATTCAATGGTAGAAACAAAAAAAGTAGCTTATGTTATCGAGAACAACTCGAAAGGAATATGAACTCTTCATTTACTGTTGCGTTTCATTGTCCACACAAATAAAACATATTTTGACGTTGTTTTGTAACTATTTGGATAGCTCCTCTACTCTTCTTTGTGAAACTTCAGACTTTGAGAAGTTTCCCAGGGAAGTCTTCCATCCGAAAATGAACGAGAACTCAAAGAGCGGGGGAAACTGAAGACAAGACAACTAACTGTTTACCTTGATGAGCTGCAGAGCACATTTAATTGGAGTTCACCTGAATAGCCACTAATTCCTAGAGGAGTCTACAACACCTACCCCGTTTTTAACAACAATTCACATTGAACGTTGATTCTGCAGGAAAACTCAGAAAAGTGCGTCAATTAGCGTTTATTCAACAGGTTTCTCAGATTATCGCGAAGAGTTGCACGCTAGAAATATCTGTAGGGCATTAATTATACGGATTCCTCTTATAGGTATCCGGATAAGTAAAAAAACACAAAAACACAGTGTACATACAGATCAAACTTATTCTCATCGGTCCCTAACAATAACATGCCATCATTCAAATGAACTCTAACGAATCACATGTGAAACGAAAATCGAGAGAGATGAATGGTTAGGTTAGAGTTTCCTCACATGTTACGTGATCACGGCGGTTTACACATGCAACCAGGTTGCATGCAACCAAAATGCAACCGGGTTTCATGTGTTGAGAAAATTCGGTTGCTTTCTAAATGCAACCGGGTTGCTTTTGGTTGCTTTTCAAATGCTTTTCAAATGGTTGCATGCAGCCCGGTTGCATGTGTAATTGGCCCGTGATCACTGTATTTCAATAAGTTCAATAATAAGTTGTCTAGCTTTCAGGATGGGCTGAATCTATGGTTGGAAAATTGGAGATAATTGCAAATTATCGAAGATATTTTTGGATACATCCTATGAATAATTGCAATAAATTCCACCGTCTGGTGATGCCATTAATATCATAGCATGTGAGGGGGACGGGGGACACAAACAGGCCCATTTCTTCGCTTGTTCTCGCAATTCGTCACATTTGTTAATTGTAGTATTTTATTAGAATTTGGAGTAGTTTAAAAAGGTTAATATTCGTCAGCACAAAATTAACCATCATGTCACCTCGTGTTCAGTCTAACAGCAAAACCAACAATACATATCAAACATTCCGAGGTTCAAAGAAGGTAGGAATATTCTGAATACACTTCAAGACGTTCAAAAACCGATTCACGATGTCCCTCTCGCTGTCTCAGTTTCATTATCTATTCGTGCTCCACAAGGAGTATTGTATGCTAGATCATCCCGACACCTCAATCCCACCCTGTGTCTCCTCAAATACGCAATTTCTCTGCTTGAAGATCCCGCCGGAATACATGTGGCGTGGTATAGTAGGGAGAAGTGAGAGACACAGGACGGGAAGAAGGTGCCGGAATGATCTAAAATACGTAGTCAGAACCGTTCAAAAAATCCTGATTATTTGGAAGCATTTTATCTTAACGTATTGATGGTAAAACAAATCCTACTGATAACCTGCGAAAACATCCCAGTTTAGGAATGTCTTTCTCGCTGTCTCAGTTGTCTTCGAACGTGTTTTGCATTCTGGAGGAGGATGTGAGGGGTCTCCGTCCATTGTCCTATATCATCATCGGAGATGAACTAGGTAAATTTCGGATAGTCAAACATAGAAGATCCTTTGTTTGGTTCCAGGACAAAGTGTGAATATAGCCAATAAAACGCATATTTTTCGTTTGGAACTTTGTTTGATGGACATATCTTATATTTTGGGCTCGGGATCTTAGATGCCATATATGACTAGTTTGAGTGGTAGTCTGATGTGAAGCTGAAGATGCATCTCTAACAACACGATTTATCCTGTCGGAATCACACAACCGTAGAATATAATAACAACAGACCACGAAAATCGTTACCAACATAAATTAAGCAGAGCAGAAAGAAAGCTACTTCGAAAAACATTCGACAGTGGCATTCTCTCAATTTGACCATGACATGTGTGCAACTTGCCGCGGTGAAAAGCTTCTGTGAGACTGTTTTGACCTTCTGCAGAAAACGATGCACTGCATAATATTCAGTGTGATATTTATATTTTCATCAGTACAACTGGAATATTATGCTGTGTGCGCCGGATCAGACTACAAATTTAACCAGCAAATGATTCTTTCAAAGGTTTCTAGTTATAATTATTTTCATAAAGGATATTTTGGCAAATAATTTTCTAATCCCAACTGACTCCTCGTTTTCAGTTCTTCTTATAGACACGGGATGTGGTTGTGGCAACATGTATACATTTGTAAGAAAAATCGATACTTTGAAGACTCGAAAAATTCTGGTCGTCAACACACATAATCATCCAGAACAGGTGATTCTTCTGGGAAACAAGGAAAATTACCAATTAATTGGGAATCAAGTTTGCATGCAGAGATGATCATCGGAATCATACTACTAGCCAAGATTTCGGTTTTTGCAAACATCAGACTTCCATCTGACTAGCAAATCAATCAGAATAATACTGAGTATGTAATGTTCAAGTACAAAAATTAGGCGCTTTTTTCATATTACTGTTTTTCCTTCTATCCTCTCGTGAATTCATCATTTCTACATCTTATTTCTAGCAACCCGGAACTGATGTGATTTCAGACGGGTGGTAATTTTCGTTTCTCAACCACAGGAAAGTTTGGTTTGGCCCTCCAAGTAGAGGGACTGTGCGCCTCCAAAAACGACAAATATTACACGAAATTAATGGAGAGCAGCTGGCACTGGGAGGTATAGTTCACATCATTCCTACTGAGACCTACAGTAGGTATTCCAACTTTCACATGAAAATTTATAGAAGAAAATGAACAATTGAATCAAGTGATGAACCAAAACAAGCTTCAAGCGAGTCAGTAGTCTATCGTGGAATAATAGAGCAATGAAATAGATTTCTGTGATTAGTGTTTATAAATATAGAAGTTCGCTGAACATGATAAGGGCTTCCTTCAAAGTTAAGGAAAGCGTTCCCAGAGTGTGAATGCATCTGGTAATTCGGAACTACAGCTCGTGGGACGAATTCTGGATTTTCTAATTGCGTGCGAGATGCCGCACAGTCTCACTAATTGCGTCCGAGCAGCCGCGCCAGAATATTTTATTGTCCCAGGCGCCTCACACTCTTTATAATTGCGTGCGAGATGCCGCACCCTCTCTTTAATTCGTCCCAGCCGCAATATAGCAACAGGAGAGGTTGTACCCGAACAAACTAATTTTCATGCATGCCCACGCAGCAATTGCTTGTCCTAACTAATTTGTGAATTTGGAACTATAGAAAGTAAGATGAGTATATATATATTATTGTTCATTAAAGTCATTAAAGTTAAGAGTTGAACGGAATGAGACAATATATGTCACGTATACCAAGAAACGAGAGTAAAAGCAAGGGTAAAAGTGTAGACGTGAATTAACGTTTAAGAAATGTGCGGAATGAAAATAGCCTCACTAAGAAAGAGTAATACCTCTAAAATCCTTAACGAAACACGGCCTTACGGCCACAACACGAACTGCTGTTTTTTCATTCGTCTGTGTGAAACCTTACCACGGAGAGCCGGATAAACCCTCGGAACGGTGGTTTTGTGACATGTATGATGAACACCGCCTCGTAACGAAGCGACGTGAATAAATAAATATGAAATATAATATGAAATATAAGCCTTAAATCAAAAGTGAAGTCAACTTTTATGTTAAATAATTAAACTAAGTAATCATTTGATGAAAAAAAAGAAAGAAAGAAAATGATGAACCCAGTTTGTTTGTGTTGTAGATGTAGTGTCAGGTCTTAACGAATACACACTCGCACTCCGTATTAGGGAAGAAAATATGCAAACATCTTGGTTTTCTGAGCGAAATGTGCACCTGGGACGAATTACTGCATAATTCCGAGCTGAGCGAGAGCGGCGCCTGGGACGACCCCATATTTGACCCAGTTTTGTGGCTGTCTCGCTCCGCTTTGCGAGCCCAGCCTAATTGCGTCCCAAGAGCGTATCTCCCGGTAATTCACCTTGAGTTGCTTTGGACCGAGTTTTTCAAATAATATGTGTACAGGTGGGAACCTACAAAGTGACGCGATGGTTGAGTGATGGAGATGTCATTGAACTGGGAAACAAACATTTCGCCAAGAATGTTGTACAGGTAGAATATTGAATACAAACTCCACATGGAAAAAAGTACCTTTTATTATTTATTTTTTCTGGGCTTGTTTAAATTTCAGCAAAGCAGTCATTGAAATTTAGAGAAAAGAAAAGATGGTGAGAAACATGATTTTTTTTTATTATAAAACTTGTTTTTCAGTAATTGTTTTCTTTGATTCACAGTTTGTTCTCGAACCTGATGGTAAAATTATAAGTTGCAGGTGTTGCTGACCCCGGGACACACCCCTGATAGTTTGGTGCTGTGGTATGCATATGAGAACAGAATGTTCTGGGGAGACTTGTTCTATCGATTTGATGACATCATGTTCACGTGAGTTTCACGTGAGTTGCACGTTTTCCTTTTTCGTAGGGACATTCATCCATTGGGGAAAACATAAAGAACTTCAAACATACGTATAATAACTATGCAGCTTGTGAAAGCTGATGAGTCTGTGATTTTCAGTTATGACTACACCAACATAAAGCAATACGAGACGTCGTTGCGGAGAATTCTCCAGTTCATTGTGCAGCAACCAAACTCCAGAGAAGTTAGTTGTTCTTTTGGTTTGTCGGGTGTTATCTGTTCTTTCTTTTCTTGACTTTCTGGTTTCAATTCTAAATAGAAATCGTTGTTTATCTCCATCAAAAGTGAGTAATGGACTATCTTGCCTGAACGGACTGTTTCATTTTCTTTAAAACAGGACGGAAAATATTGCTATTTAAGGTACCCCGGGTACCTGAAAGTAACGTAGAGCACATCAAATCGAAATAAACGATAAAACTTGTTTGGTGCTTACTAGATTCATTAATGAGAGGGGTGTTTAACAATTTCTCAAATCTCTCTTTTTATTTTTCCACACCTCAATGCAGGACGCCAGAAGATTTGATTGAAAATAGAACTTAAGAATAAACCACTGTCTCTTCTAGATACGGTACTCTGCAGCCAAGAACGACAGCGATAACCTGTGTCTACCGGACCTCAAGCACTACCACCGTTTCATTCTGGCAGTTCTTGCCGGCACCCATAGTGGAACTCCATTGCGGTCAGTTCCAAAACACGATCTAGAATACACTGTGACCTCAAGAATTTCTGCGTCTCTTTCGTTGAGCAGATTTTTTAGGGAAACGAACGAATAACAAACTGACATTCGCGATATTCCTGAGTGCGGCCTACAAACTACGGACGGGTTCAGTAGCCAGACAAAGTTGTTTGTTCTTAACAAAATTCCGTTCGAAAGTGCGTTAGGAATAAAACCATTGTGTATGTTCCTATTAAAACAAAGTGTAGAACAAAAACACATGTAACATCAGGTTAATATACATTTCATATTTTCTTATTAACTCGCTCACGTGGTTAGGTTAATTGGCAGTGATCAACATACATGTCACACAAGTCGGGAGGATAACAAATATATCACCTGGCCATTTCGAAAAAATGCAAATGTAGCATTCTTTTTCTGTTCTACAACCCATCGTAAACTGCACAGTTTATTGGAAAATTACAGTTTGTTGTAGAACAGAAAAAAAGCCACTTTCTACAATGTTTTCAAATGCAACTTATACTGTGTTATATTCTTCCAGGATAGACGAAGCAGAGGGATGGCGGTTCGAGACGCGCGACCACGCGACGCGCATTGTTCTGTCCCGCAGCATTGTCCACAAACTGCAGGAGGCGCGCGAGAAGGCCCAGGGACTCACAATGGACGCAGAGTAGAGAACTCTCACATTACATTGATCGACCATTCTACATTCGTCTGAACTCCTCATATTGCATTTGAACTCTTGATTCTCAAATTATACTTTTACACTAGTTTTTTTTACATTCATGATTGTTGCTCGAACTGACAAACCTGACAAAGGAAAACGAGCTGAAAGGATTTAGCTAAGTGCAGAGTCTTTGAGTTTATTAAATCAAGAAAAATACCTATCATTGCCGTTTGTCGTTTTTGATGCATGTTTAGATGACTGTTTTTTTTCATTCGTCGAAGTTTATTTATAGAGGAAAGAGCTTGCAAACAGAAAACATTTTTGATTTCTGTCGAATTGGTAAATTGTGTTGAAACGATAAGTCTCAGTAAATATACAAAATGTAGCAGATGAGATTACCGTGCGTTGTGTACAGGTTGTTCAACGACATTTTACACATCTGTTACGTCTAAGATTTGAGGAGGGGAACACATTCGTTAGCCGATGAGCTGAAATCTTGACCAAACTCTGGACTATTCAAGCAATCACCGACGTTCGACAGAATTGAACGAGCTGAATACCGACGCTTAGTTCGTTGAACGACTTTTTCAAGTTGACTCGTTTACTCTGAAGTCTGAACGCTAGTAGATACGCTAGGTCTGAAATCTAGTAGTTTTTCCGAGGTCTTACTGTAGGTGGGCTACGAAGTATGCAATGTGTATAGAATTCATTTGCAGAAGGAACATGTTTCTGTCACGGATTAGGACAAGGCTATGGTGTTTCCACAACAAATCAAAGCTCATTCCAAACAACAACAAAGCTCAGATCGCTTGTTTTTGATGCAAAATCATGAAGTCACGTATTTTGTAGGAAAAATAGGTTACTTTTTGTGAACTAGTCCCACCTTACTGGTGTGTCATTTGGTTACTACATACATCTGAAACATACAGATGTTCGCTTGTCGTGTTCCTTATTCCTTTATAGATGACTGACCGCGTTATCGTTATCGACTATAGCAGTATTGTAGGAGTCTCAGTAGAGATGATGTATAGTAGTACTGTGAGAGTCTCAACTGGCTTCCGAACAGTTTGTTACAGGTTTCATTCATAACCAATGAGCAGCTTTTCAAATCTACTGATCGGGGTTTACTTGGATTTGGTTTGAATTACTTCTTTGATTCTGCACCCTCTTCTTCTTTTTCCAACGGACTTTTCTTTTGTTTTTCCTCCTCTCCATGTTCATCCTCAACGTCTTTCTGCTCTGCACTACCCTTGCCGTTTTCCTGAGAATGCATGAAATACGTCCAAATTACCTCTTGAATCGGTAATAAATGAATCGAGTAGGACAAAAAATATTTGAATGTAAGAAACTGTAGGCGTTATGTAGTTTATTCACATTTTGCGTTAATATAGTATAGTGTATAGAAATTTGTGTTTTTACTTCCTTCTCTCAACTGTCTAAAAGAGAACATAATTAGTAAAAAGTGGGGGAACCAACAAATGTGTGAGTTGTGTTTGGTTTGACCTCTATATCAGCAAAAAATCAATTCGTATCGTTCACTTTTTGCTGATATAGAGGTCAAACCAAACACAACTCACACATTTGTTGGTTCCCCCACTTTTTTACTAATTGTTCTCTTTTTGCTAGTTGTACTCTTACAACTTCCCATTTCGCCTATTCACAGAGTGGATCTTGTGATCTCACTACATCAAATCTCTTGTTAACTTATATAATTTGTAAATCGGATCCTGTTACTTCATTATTTGGCAGTTTTTGTGTGCAAAAAGCCGAATGTAGACAATGAACTTGCTGGTATTGTATTATAACGCAAGTTATTGATTCCGTGATTATCGACAACTGAACCAAGAAAAACTTTTGATTGAATATAACATGTACACCACTTTTGGCGGCGATAGTGGAATGGGACTCGCCATTGACAAATTTACAATATTTGAGACGCCAACTCACTTGCAATGTAGTGATCATTATCATTACCAATATACAAGCCTTCATGTTGAAACTTACTTGTTTTTCTGTTTCGGCGCCAATTGGCGCACGCGTCCGGCGCCGAAACAGAGCAAAATCCCTCAGTTTTTGAGCCACCAGCTCACACTACATAGTTTAATCGTTGAATGAAGCAAATTTCAAACGATTGAATTGACGATTTCGTGTGTTCCGGTTTTGCATTACATTACATGCATCAAATTACAGACGGAACTGAAAAAAGTGTCAGCCTGCCTTTTCAACAAGGGTTTCAGTAGGAATGATATCGACTATGAGTGATTCCATCGTCATTAATGCCACATGGTTGTTCCTCTT
Source organism: Litoditis marina (assembly GCA_964036275.1). Lineage (NCBI taxonomy): Eukaryota > Metazoa > Nematoda > Chromadorea > Rhabditida > Rhabditidae > Litoditis > Litoditis marina. Next base: position 1,655,574 of record OZ038434.1, on the reverse strand, counting down.
TACAGAACCGGATAGGTGGTGTATGTGGTCCTATCCCGCTGTCTTTGTTGTTTTATCTCGTGGTCTTCCGGTCAAAACTTAAGAATTATGACGTTAATCGAGATCAAACTACAACGAACACGAACACTCCCTCTACAGTCTTTCGCATTTCCAGTTTTACCTCGGCTCGCTTTGGCTCGACTATTTCAGAAACAAGCCATGAACAAAGAACATGTTTGTTTTCTTTATAATCCGTGAATTCGGGCACTTAATACAACAAATCACATCATATTGAAGAATTGTAGATTTGGGCAATACAGAATTTGTCAAACCCAAACAACCAACATTTTATGGAATCAATTTGGTACATACGACACATGAATAAAACACAAACAAAAACAAACAAAACAGCCAACTGAGCATGAAAACCGGTCATCGAAGTGGCTACTCTTGAAAATAGATTTATAACTTTGGGCCACATTTAGAAATATCCCTATTTTTAGCCTCCAACCTGTGGGGGCTCGAACCGACGCTGTTTCTCTTCTTTTTCATAAGAATACCACATGCACGAGACAGAGGGCAAAATAGAGACGCAGGATAAGGCGAACACTCTATCTATGCTCTAGAAGAGCGTCTTCTCGATGGGGTCCGGGACGGGGTGGTTTCCACGGACTCGGCCATCGGTATCTTTTCGGTTCGATCGAAAGTTTCCACCTCGTTTCCAATAGATGTTGGAAGAGGTTTCCCACGGGTCTCTGGGAGAAGTAGGGTCAGGAGACCGGCTGCGGTGGACATGCTTCCCAGAAGTACGGCAGGAAGGACCGGCGAAATCACACCCTGCAAATATAAAGGATGCCAAGTATGTAAAATAACTACTTTATATCAGCCTCGAATCACGCCCAAAAGTATACGAGGCGCAGACGCTAACCACTATTCCAACTTGGATAATGTCAGCCATGTTCACAATTCGTATATACCTCTTCGTACACAGCACAAAGTGAGCTATACAGTATACCCCGCCTTTATTTGAGCGACAACTATAGTTACACATGTACTGATATGGTATGGTATGATGACCGATATGACTGGTATGGTGTTTATTGCGCTGTGTACATTTTTCCGCACCAATCAGACTACGCCAGAGTACTCGTTGACTTAATTCATGATTTGTTCGAAAATTTGGAATAAAAACCAACCAAATGTCTAATGTAGGGCGACAAAACTGCTCCCGCCTTAGCCAAAACGGAGCAAAACCCGAGAGCCGCAGTCCGGATATGTGTAGGGGTAATCTCGATAGAATAAACGTAAAGAGCCAAGTAAGCACCGGTCATGGCGAATTTGGCAGTGAACCAGCAAACCAGGGCGCCCCAATGTCCGTCTGAAACATTGGACTCTCAGAAACATTGGCGCCAATTTTCTCTGATTAACAAGCTACAAAACGAGTGAGTACGCAGTCTTTTACCTTCATTTTTTATACATCAAATATCTCACAATTAATTTCAATACTTTTTTTAATTCTTTAAAAATGTGGCAAGCGTACCCGGAATAATACAGCATATTACACACTCAATGAACATTCTTAAACTGAATTGTAAAGTGAAGCTTTCATGTACAATTCGTTTAAATATCTACGGTTTCTCAATAACACATACTTTCAAGATGTTCTTACTCCAATTTGACACCAACTTTTCATAATCGCCGTAGGCTTCGAAAGCTTCGTTCGTCCCTGGTACCTGCCATCAATAAAACGAGTTTCTAATGTGAATACCATGCAATAATCCACTATCCTGTGTTTATTACGGTTCTTAAAGTATTTGGGGTCTCGTATGGGGCAACAACCAGTCCAATTCTAACCTGTCAAGCAGGAATAGGGTTGCTACATACGCAGGTAGCTCCACAACTCCCATAAGTAGATAGTTGACGTAGTGGTCTCCTGACAGCTGGGTACTGAATAGAGAGAGACCAAAGTAGATGAAGTTGTCGCAAATTCTGGAAATACAAATGGTCGGATTGGGCCAGTTGTTCAATATCAGTTATGACTGTGTAAGCCCATTAAATTAGCAAGCTACTTTTGTGGCAGCCTCGGAGAGAGAGAGAGAGGGTGTAGTAACAGTAGTTACGTTAGTTATATTACTTACATTAGTGAATTTTATGAACTCTTCACATTAGTTAGTTGATTACACTGTTACGATAGTTAGCGTATGTGGGTGCACGACAAATATTACTCCATGCGATTATTTCTATCACATCTTCTCGGAATTGGAATATATAATTCAATAGAACTAACGAGAAAGCACAATAGTGGTTCACCGAGAAACTTACCCAATGTATATCAGAATCATCATATAAAGTATCAATTTCTTGTTCTTTATCAATTCTCTGATCAGTGAGGCTCTGAAATTTTTTGGAGAATTTGTTGAACATACAACATTTCATAAAAAACGTATGAAATATCAAAGACACTTTGAACCTGCCTTTCCAGAACTGTTGTTGAACTTCATTTTGTCATTATGGAGTCATATTCAAACCTACAAGTGAGTTATATATCGTACACACTTATATTTGTGGAAAAAAGGTTTTTTGCATTCAATTCACTATGTCGTATCATATCAACATCATTCAATCATTGTTCTAACGTCGACTATTTAGATTCGCTATTTTTTTGATTTCGATCAATTGTACTTTGATTTTAGGTTTCTTGAACAGTACCAGTTCATATGAGTTTTCATCCAAAGGAACCTTATGGTCTAACATGCAAACTTCACTTTCTCACTTTCTCAGGCTTAAATTGTTCCTCACCTCGACAAACTTTGTGTCAAACCCTTACTAAGCTTTAATTTCCATATTATATTGTTGTTAATGTTTATGTTGTTTGCTGACGCATTCATGTTGTTTCTAGTTTTATCTTTTTGAGAAAATGTACGGAATGAGAGATTTGTTTACGATTTCCAAAATCAGTCCTCTCATGCAACCCACTTTTTCTGTTCTGACTGCTCATCATTTTCCGATATCTTACTTGACACAGCACAATTCGCAGACGCAGTAGAACTGATCTTTCTTATCCAGTTTTCTGCTTTTTCTTCCAGTTTTCTCGAAACCAAGTAATGGAGAGTTTCCGGAACAAAACTATGATAACGAGTTTTTAGAATGGCGTGACCTAAAATGTTGCTGTTGATGACGTGAATTCAGTATCTTTCGTCTATTTGTGTTGTTTGCTATCTTGATTTCGAGCCAGATGTGCACACTAAATTAATTATTTTGCATTCTGCACTAGTTAATGATAAACACACTACGTATACCTTACGCTATTTTCACAGGAGAATTTGTTTATGAGAAGAGGTTTTTTTCAGACTCGGTGGTCAAGATTTCATCTCGATTGCAAATCTGTACATATACTATCAGACCGGTCTCTTGCAAAACATGAAGAAAATTTACTCGTTTTCACGAAAAATCAGATTTTTCAGTCGATCGATTGCCAAAATTTTTGCAAATTCAGTAACCAATACAATATAACTAGATAAACAGCCAACGGAATAGCGCAAACGCCAACCAGAATGCGCCAAGAGGGCGAGAAATACGCCATTGGCGCCACAATACAGTAGCCGGCCACCCAGGTTAGGCCGTACAACAAGGTTGTGTACCGACGGAATGAGATGGGAGAGTGTTCGTAACCGAAGACCCAACCCACCAAGGAACAACCCTGTAACCGGAACATTTAGGCTGGTTCGGAACAGTTGTGGGGTAAATTGAAGCTTCCTCCCTCTCCCGGTGAACCCCTGCGAAATCTAGAAGTGGGGAATCTAGAAACGTTTGTGTGACCGGTGAGAAATTAAACTTTCACCCTGGTGGAGGTCCAACTATAATTTCCTGAAAACAAAACACACTCAGAAAGATTGGGGTAAAATTTTAATGTTTCCCAATTGTGACAGTTGTAAAAAAGCAGAAGAGGATAAGAATGTAATTTCCTGATTCATTTCCTCTATTGATGGGTGTTCAGCGCAAAACCAGACTCTTTAATGAAAACTAACACATTTTATCTCAAATTTTGCATAAAATTTTGCTTGGTTCGAGTTGTTATACTTCTTGCTAACTAAATATAGTTCTTAAACCTGTCGGCAGCCAACGGCATAGTAGCACCACCGATCATATTTCCAACCATGATTGAAGAAGTACTCAAATCAATTAGGTACGATCGATCCCGGTGTAGGTCAAACTGGAAACAAACCAATTATGTTTCACGTAAATAGTCACATAGGACGTAGTTTTACTTTTGAAACTGTAGCAGGTAATCCTTTACAGCATCGCGAGTTTTTCAACTGTACCCTAGTTCACGTAGTTTATTTCAACCATCGATAGTATGTCATAGCACTGTTTGTCTGTGCTTTCCCTTCAATAATACCACTCTCAAAAGAATAATTGAACACACAGTGAATCTTGTGAATTTCCTTACTTCCAGCAGTTTATAAACGGATAGAGTCGATGAGTATGAATACAATATCAATATATCATCATTCAGTGCTTCTACCATAAAAATAGTCAACGCTCTCCTCCATTACGTCTCACTTTTTAGATGAACTCCCTTTTCGTAGCTTTCAGAATACTTACCTCGTTGACAATTGTCTGCATAGTGTCATTACATGTTCCACAATCGATTGAAATAAATGCACTTGTCATCAGAGAAATCGCCCCAAGTCCCCAGGATAGAGAACACAGACATATAGCAGTTTGGAGACGACAGTTTCCGATACCTGTAATAATAATAATAATTCAAGTATGAAGAGGATAGCTACATTAATTATAGTATGAGTAACTACATTGATATGATCAAGTATGAATAACTACATTAATTATAATGGATTGGCCTTTTCATCTTTTTTCTTGGCGGCAGATACATAGGGAAAAGTATGATCAGCGATTGTGTGCGGTACGTAGAGTACCGACCGTACAACCATACTTTGCTCGATGAATCTGTCGCAAACTAAAAGAGTATGAAGATACCAGTAAACACCGACGTACCATATCAAGTTTGTACAGGCTATGTAACTGACCATAACCTTTAATTGTTTATAAAAAGAACTACTCTCAATTTGTACTAAACCAACAAAAATGAGAACAATGGTGAAATTTGTAACTAACCAATCTCGTTGATTACGTCATCCGGTAGCAATCTATTCGAAATTGTTTTTACGCTATTTTTGGCAGAATCTGACGATTTTGGGGAGCTTTTTCCATCTCTAAAAAAACTTTTTTGAAATACAAATGTCAAGATAAAAGTTTGGGATTGTTATATTATCAACAATTTTAGTCATCAACACCTTAAACCGGTTAGGTGTTCATAATTTATTTGCTATAAATTAATAACAATAATATATAGCCCAAAGGGGTCCAATACATTGTTCACCTTGCTACGATCTTACGATAGGAAAGCAATAAAATATTGCTGTTAAAACATTTACAGTTATAATCATACGCACGAAGCAAACATCTTTAATGCAATGAAATATGTGTAAGTTGAGCATTACATTTAATTTCACTCCTTTTTTGCTATTAGAAGTCAAAGAAAACTCACAACTATTTTCCACCTGCCCAGGAGCAAAAATCGCTGGGAATTCCAACACAAAAAAATTTCAAATGGAAGAAATTGAATACTCGTTAAAAACAAGGCACGTCGTACATCCTCTTTGGAAAGCCACGTAAACGTGCTTCACGGCTCGGAACTTTTATTCGTTTTCCAAGTTGGTTGCTCTAGCAGTAAGATAACCAAAAAAGTTCTCAAATCTTAAATGAGGGAAAACTAAATGACATTGCATCCTGCCGTTGTTGAAGAATTCGGTCAACTTTCAGGCCGGGTAACACATCATTTAACCACTTCTATTTGTTTGCATTTGAAAGACCGTTTTCTCAAAACCTCGTTGGTATTTTCTGAACAAAACTGATCTTTAGTTTGTCTACACTTGTTTTTTATACTTATCAAATAACTCTTTTTGTGCTAGAGCTCTGGCGAAAACCCAACATATGTGAACGCAGTTTGGATAATGTATGAAAGTCAAACAAAGCATGTTCAATGAATCATTTTTCTGCTCTTCAAGACCTTTTTTTCGTAGCGAACTCAAAACGATCGGCCCTAGCACCGCTAACTTTTCACCAATGTAGGTCAAGTCCAATATAAAACCAGTGTCTTAGTTGTTGCTCTGGTTGAGTCTGTTGTTCTGGAAAACTGGAAGATATCTAACAGTATACATAATTTAATTAGCTTTTTTCCAAATGCACGTGACACGTGTATATTAACTCCATCAACAGTAATGATTAACGTTTTATTTGCAAATTATGGATCACAATTGTACCTTAAGCTCGGTAAGCAACTTCGGGAACCAGCTTTTGTCTTCGTAATTGACCTCATTCTTGATCAAATATAAGAATACTTGGTGATTTTCGATGGCTTTGAAAATGTCACAGGAAACTTCGTTTCGAACAGAGTCGTTACATCTGTAAATAAATGAATGGAGTGCAAACTCCGGTTTTCACTTCTGATCCTGCGTCTCTCCAACCATACACTCTTTTTTTCTTCACATCCTACCGGGATCGTATTCTCTCAAAGACACGTCAGAAGACTTCTCTCATCATAAAGTGGATCAATACTTTGTGAATATCATGAGTGGATCAATAATTATGTGTGGTTTTGTCTCACCTTGCAGTAGTACAAGTTGTTGTTCCATCTCTGTCTCTATCATCTTTGAACTCTCTACACCCTCCCTTAGCCTCGAATGTGACCATCTGGAATAGAAAGAAATTAAACTTTATTCGCGATTGAACCCGTGACTTTCCACATAATATGTGGCTTTCCAAAAAGGTAATTGGAAAGAAAAGTTGAAAAGTAAAGGGTATGTTTGCCCTGTTACGCGCACATGATATTACATGCAATTTCAACCGTCAACTACTGTATTGAAAGTGTAACGGCAAATTTTTTTCAAGAAGTTCGTCGTTCAACGTGTGATTTGCAAGGTACTTCATTAAGTTTGAGAGGCACACTATGAGATGTTTCTTTATTTTCCGCAGCCTACTAGCGCTCCAGTACCCGTGTGTTTATATGCTTCGCGACTGAGCCTCCGGTTGGGATTGGGGGCGTCGGTTTAGAGGCGACCAGTAGAACCATCGAGGCTACAAACAGACAGCAAGTGAACGTTGACATTGCTGAAATTGGTCGTTGACCATGTTGACGTTGACAATGGGCATATCAGCTTTTTCCATTCAATTTTTTGGAAACCTTACAAACTTCTCACTTCTCACATTAGAATGTTTGCCTAGCAGATAGAGTTTCACGATTGTTTCTAAAGAAGAGCTCCATGATTGTGCACCTTTGAATATCACATCAAGTACCAACTTGCCGGCCAGAGATAACACGCAAACGTGATACATTACACTTAAAACGTGGGAGTTTGAATCAGGAAGCATACTTTTGATTTGTAGTTCGAGCTTGAGAAACAATTAGTTGCAAATAACCATGAAGAATAGGTTAGAATACAACGAGAAAATTGGCATACCTGACAGTATCCTTCTGTTTCAGCTTCTGAAACGTGAAGATTATGATATTCATTGGCAATTTTCGGTATTTATGGAGGCGCCGGCGCTTCTTGGAATACATAATTCAGTCATACCATCCGCTCATGAATATTTTGTCTCAAACAATCAATTGTATTGGACAATGTGAGATATGTTAAATAGAAAGCCTAACTTAAACAATCTGAAAAGTCGTATTGCCCTTATTTGGTTCAACCAAGACCGAATCTGAGATACTTTCAAGAATGGATTGACTAGTCTAAAATTAGACTACGTAACACTGTGCGGCTAATTCACTGGAGAATCGGTTCCTTCTCCATGCTCGCTTGGTAGTGAAACTTCTAAACGGTCGGTTCACCAGTGACCGAATCGCAAACCGAACCGAGGAACCAAACCGGTTATCTGCAACTGTGAACCCGTTGTTCGGTTATGAAGGGAAAGATCACGAACTCATCAGTTATCACGCCAGATCCTGCTAGATCTATAAGGTTTTGGAAAGACTACCATATTGTCATGATATGTTCAAATTCATTGTAAGTCGTTTGAAACACGATTGGTTCTCGAAATATTCGGCACTGTATGAATACTTTATTCTGTGGAAAAGTGAGAGGTAACAGAAAAGGAAACAGCAAAATATGAAGACATAACAAGGAGAAAACACAACAAGGAGGTGTGCTCTATCGCTTTGAGAATATGGAACCTTATTTATTAGGGCCTCAAAAATTATGTATATATCACATATATAGAGCATAGTATGATCATTGACTGTGTGCAATACGTACAGTACACGCGATCGATAACTATACTTTGCCCGATGTATCTGTCGCAGACTGACAACGTATGGAGAGGCTCTCACGCGTTGAAAAGGTTGGTGAATAACAATTAGATCTTCGAACTCTGATCAGAAACCGGAAAGAGACCTCAATATTTGTAGTGATTGAGTATGAAGTCAAGTTCAATTTGTTAATGTTTTAAAAATGTTATATAATCCGTTGTTTTCTTGGACCATGGAAGGTTGGAAGGACTTTCATTCGTTTTTTATCAATGCAGGTAGCACGTGTCTATTAGCATCATTCACAATAAATATCAATGTTTTATTTGCAAACTATGAATCACAGTTGTATCTTAAGCTCGGTGAGCATCTTTGGGAACCAGCTTTCGTCCTCGAAATTGACTTCATTCATGTTCAAATAGATCAATACTTTGTGATTGTTGACGACCTTGAAAATGTCACATGAAACTTCGTTTCGAACAGAGCCGTCACATCTGAAACATGAATATATGGTGCCGTGTGCAGCGGAAAACTCCGGTTTATAGCTATCATCCTGCCTCTCTCTAACTGTACTAACTATTCGTTTTTTTCTGCTTTCACATCCCACCAGGATCATAGTTTCCCAAAGACCTGTCAGAAGACATGTCAATAAGTTGTGATTATCAATACAATAATCAAGTGAATCAGTACGTGGTGTGATTGTGTGTGGTCATAACATACCTTCCAGTGGTACAAGTTGTGGTTCCATCTCTGTCTCTATCATCTACGAAATTTCTACACTCTCCCTTAGAGTTGAATGTGAATCTCTGAAATCAACCGTCAACTAATGTATAGAAAGTATAACGCAATGTTCATTTTTCCAACAAGTACATCGGGCAACATATAATCTTCAGGTAAAGTGCAAGGTTACATATGATCCGTAACTATTTGTTCCGTTACTCGCAGCCTACTATCGTGCGTGCCAAATTTATAGAATATCCGCCTAATGTGAGACTCGAAGCGGGCCCAAAAGTTGAGGAGGACCAAATGCTAACCACAAAAACGAATGAGCTTATAGCAAGGCTGTGGACGAATCGTATACATGTGTTCCTACACAGTGCGAAGTAAAATATACAGTATACTCTCGCCATTCTTTGAGCGACAACTATTGCACCCGACTACCTGTGTATTATCTTCCCTCGGGACCGAGGCGCCGGTTGAATTGGGGGGCGCCGGTTTACAGGCGACCAGTAGAACCATCGACGCCACGAACAGACAGCAAGTGAACTTGGACATTGCTGAAATTGGTCGTTGGACGTGTATTTAATCAGAAATGGATGATTTAACCCCTGTCATGGAAAGTTCTTTCTATTCAAGTTTTTTGAATCCTTACAAACTTCTCACTCTTCACATTAGAATGTTTGCCTGCAGGCAGACTTTTATCATTGTTCACAATATACCTCAAGTACCAACTTGCCGGCCAGAGATAACTCTCAAACGTGACATTACACTTAAAACGTGAAACTATGGAGAATAGGATAGAACAGAACAATAAAATTGGCATACCTGACAGTATCCTTCTGTTTCAGCTTCTGAAGCGTGAAGATTATGATATTCAGGGCATTTTTTGATATTTATGGAGGCGCCGGCGCTCCCCAGAATACATAATTCATTTATTCCGTCCGCTCATGAATATTTCGTCTCAAACAATCAATTATATTGGACAACATGGGATATTGGTATAAGAAAATGTGTGTTAAAGAGAGACCGATTAGTTTTATTTCACTAAACAGTATGTGAAATACAAAATTTTCTCAAGTTTAGATGGAGAAGAAAATATAATCTAGCATTCTTTGAAAACCTTGAGTTTGATTTCTAAATGTTTTTTGATTGCGTTTATATCAGAGTCCAACTTGCCAACTCTCAAGTAAGATCTCCAGATTTGCCAACACCACCCAAATAGTACACATCTGCCGGTTGAGAAAAGTTTCTCAATGGTCAACGTGTGTTGGAAAACAGCAAACCGTGGCGAGCGTAACAGAGAGTTTTTTACCCGTCAACATGAATACTAGTGATTTCCGGATAGATCTCATAACATTATTTATCGCTGAGCCGCGGACGAAATGTCTGTTACATATCTCAAAGGTATTTTCTCCGGCCATTTAGTTAGTAGGAAAAGAGCTATCAACTACCACGCCAGTTTTCGCGAGATCTGTGGGTTTTGAAAAGACTACCACACTCTCATAAACAAAATGTTCAGATTTATTGTGGGTCGTTTGAAAGCACAAATGATCTGGACGAAGTGATTGGAAAAATGGAGTATAAATTATCTGAATCCTATTGATTACGCGCCGAAACAATCGGCGAATAACCTTCTAATTCTTATAACTCGGCGAGACAATTTTCTATTAGTTGTAGCTGAGCAAGAAATCACGTTCAGTTCGTCCATGTGAAAATTGAGGTACAAATGTAGTTTTTCTCTGATCAAGTTTTTTTATAATTCGTTGCCTGCCACTCCCAGCATGGAAACTGATGAGATTAACATAATTCAGAACAACATTATTTGGCTGTGCAATTTTTTTAACCACGATGATGGTGATCGTGTTCATGTATAATGAATTTCGTTCTCATCATCCTAATAATGAGAAATTGATTTCTCCAAAAGATGCCGTTTCTGTCTTTATTATGAAATCTCCTCGTCATAATCAATATGTTGGCATTGATGTCTATCCGTATCAATCATTGAACTTTTATCAACTCTGTAGTTTGCTCACTCACAGCACCTGCCTCACTTAATTTGTACCAGACTACTTCACTACACATTCTTAGTTTTTATAATTTTCAGTCGATGTCTTCAATATTCTTCACGTGTCCCGTTGCACATTACCGGTATAAAACATATTACTAAATAAATGAACGTTTCATTGGCGAACTATGAATCACAGTTGAATATTAAGCTGGGCTAGCACCTTCTGCAGCCAGTTTTCGTCTTCGTATTTGACTTCCTTGATCATCAAGTGGAAGATAAATTTATCATTTTTGAGAACCTTGAAAACGTCACAGGACACCGCGCTTCGGGGAGACGCGTCACATCTGAAAATAACATGCATGATGCCGTGTGCAGTTGTATTTATCGCCTTTTTAGTTAAGATTACCATTATATTATATATTATTGTTATAAGTTTGTGTGTTTAGAGTACCCTCGCCCACACACACGTTTCTCTGTGGGAAACGTGGAGAGGAATATACATATACTTTCTCACACAATGCGTATTTACGTATAAAAAGGAGTGAAAAGAAGTTTGTAGTCTGATCGGAAATTTCTGTTGAATTTCGATCCAACTGCAGGTCATAGGTCCGAAATTTGTCAGAAAAGCAAGAAGGTCAGACTATAACACATAGAGGATAGGGCACAGGTAGGCTTGCTCGGTAACAACCCTATATACTGTGTTCAACCGCTTGATTTATCTAATGTTTTGCTGTGCAGGCTCTTGAGATTGTATTTAGAAACATATCCACGATCAGATTCCAACCTGTGCCCCGTTAAACATGCATTTTTTCACCGATCCTATTCCGAGCAAATATGACAGATGCGGGGTGAAATCAAGGTGTCGACATGGTTCGGCTTACGTACTATATTAAGTTTGCTGTTTCCAAGGCAAGTTTATACAGTCTTTGTAGTTCGATTTAGATGCTTGCTGACTGCGTTTTCCAAGACCAAACTACAACAATTATGTGGTCACTCCCCTCACCTGAGGGATATCGGTTTCTCACCTTCCAATAGTACATGTCGTTGTTCCATCTCTGTCCCTGTCATCTTTGAAATCTCTACACCCTGTCTTGGTCTTCAAAGTGAATTGCTGAAAAGAACTAAAAGTAGAGTGTAGTGAAAACGTTAGAGCTTGGAAACAAACTGAATTGTTTGAGACTGTTCTCCTTCTCTCTTTTTCCGAATATCAACCTCATTAAAACTCACAGTATCTCGCGAAAACTCGGTTTAGAGAATCAGAAAAATGATTAATGGTGTTTTACAACAGTCATACGATCGGATACATGGCGAGCTACCTCATAATCTCCACTCACGAGGTACCGCATCAGGCAATGTCTCCATAAACTCATGGAATACCTCATGAGCAATATCTCACGACTTCCAAGGAGATTCTATTGATTGGCGTGCTACAACACTGGACGTTCACAAATAGTTCATGAGGTATTCATGGTAATATCCTCATGAAGAGACTAGAAACTTCTCATGTGGTCAGATAGATTACTACGCCGTCAGGTTATCTGTTCACAAATTAGCCAGTCAATCACCAGCGCTTCTGAAACTAATTTTCCCAAAAACGAGAGCTAACACATCGAGCGTTGCGATTCCATTGATTGAGCGATGCGGGCGGGACGATCGGTCGTTGATTATTTGCAGTAGACGAGAGAGGGTGTAGAGCAACGACACGCAGATGAGCCGAACTGGCCTCTACCAAATTGATTGTACGCTGTCAACAACGGTTCAACAAAACCCTTACCTTAAGATCCGAACGTGTTTCGATCGAGGCGCCGGTTGAATTGGGAGGCACGGGTTTAGAGGCGACCAGTAGCACCATCGAGGCCACGAACAGACAGCAAGTGAACGTTGACATTGCTGAAATGATAACAAAACATTCACATTAAGATTAGAAGATAATATGGTAATTAAAAACGTGAAACGACATTTGGCTTTGGGCGTTTTCAAATTTCTTTTTTTGTCCTCATTCTACTGTTCAGGATGAGTCAGTCATGATCTCCTTGCACGCACTGTAACATTAAGAGCAAAAATTACAATTCTCTACCCTCGGCATGTAATTATAGGTTTTTTCAAACTTTGCTCGTTTCATAAACCGTATCCAAAGTTCAGAAAAACTCGCTCATAGTTGTGAGCTATTTTTTGGCAAACGAGTCGCGGAGAGCAGGCTCTTGATCATATATAGAACTAGCGGACTTACCTTACAGTATCCTTTTGTTCAAAGTTATGAAACGTGAAGATGACGATATCCAGTCCCAGTCCCGGTATTTATGGATGCGCCCGCGCCTTATTGGATATATTATACAGTTAAACTGCCAGCTCATGAATATATCGTCTCAAACAATCAATTTTAATGGACACAATGGGAAACAGCGAGAAGAAAGCCGTATTTCAACAAACTCAGAAAGTCGTTTTGCCCTGAATTGGTTGATTCAACCAAGACAGAATAGAAGAGGCCGAGGGGGGGGGGCGGCTTCAGTTGGCTTGTAATTTACATTGGCTCTGTTAAGGAAATACAGTTTGAAGAAATTGTTCGCGAGAAAAACATATTATAAATTATTGATTTGCGCTTTTCGTGACCCTACTGATATCAATGCGAGAATAATGTAGAAAGTTGGCAGTTATTTTCTGAACTGCGCTTGTTGTCACCTATGACACGCACTTGTTCAGTTTTCAAATTACTGTGGTAATTATAAATCAAAACCCCCGAGTTTTCTCAGATACATTGGCTATATTGAGAAAATACCGAACTATTTTGACTGAAACACCCTTTTCAAAAAATATTATTCACATGAGAAAGGATCTCGCCGCAAAACACCTTTTTCCCACCTTTTAGGCGTGTTGTGGCTTTTTCTCACATATTTAGATCGAAATGTATATATTTTATTTGAGTATGCACCAGTCCATCAGTATGTATTATTGAACACATGAGAAATAATGTTTGTTAGACCAGAGACAGAAAGACTGGAGATTGCTCGGGAATACAAACAGAACCCAGCTGAATTGATGATTGAGAGAAAATGTATGAACTTTGAAAAAAATAACCTATATGAGTCTAAAGCAATACCTCTTCACTTTTGAACTACACACATTTTGGTAATGGGAAGAAACCGATACATAATAACCAAATAGAATAGAAAATATTTTTTATTCAACCTCATTATTGAAAAACTTTTTTTTAATTCAGGGTTTTCAGTTTTCCCGACCAGTTTCGTTTCAACAGGATAATAAAGTCTACCTTCAGTTCACGAGATAAAGTCTATTTTCAGTTTTCTCTCAAAAATGACGCGTTTACGAATTCATGAGAGAGCGGTTTCCAGGATGAGGGTTTACACGTTCAAATGCTTCCCAAAAGACGGCCTTTCATTATAGTCTGTAGTTCGCGTCTCAGAGAAGGTTCGTTCTTCCATTTATTCAGAACAGGTCAGTCTAACCGTTCTCTTCCAGTTCGTTTCCCTTCTCTCTAAATTTTCTATCTAAGTTATGCACAGTAGAAAAAAATTCGCTTTTCAGCTAGATCAACTCAGTAGGTTTCCATCAGCATAGAGACTAGACCTAAGAACCAACAGCATTTCTCACCTTAGCACCGTAGCTAAACCCTATAAAAAAACTACTTTTATGCGGAACTATCTATTCTAAACCTGATCCAGGTTTTGGCCATTTCCGCTATGCTTCAACACAGACAGCTGTCAACTATTTGACCAGAAAAAGAAAATCAGGTCCCCAATCTGGTGTAACTGTAACCCATTACGTGCATGAGTTTACTACTGTGTCTGGTTAGCTTTGACGATTCTTATCACGATCGACCGCGTTTCAGGTTGCCCTCTATTTTAGAAGCAAATATAGTATAACGCACTATTCATCTCTGACAGCACCAGCCAAACTGTACTTCATGTTCTCTGAAAAATCACTGCAACCGAAAACACCAAATTTCTTTCCCTCTCCTCAATTTCGTTCAGCACAGGACAGTTTGTCACTGAAAATATCGGAGTTGCTCAAAAAATTTCTCGCAATCGCAGCCTGAGACACTGGATAGAAAACAGGCCTGATTGTCACTCATAATTCTTTCAAACTGAATTTGTTGCAGTATATCTCCGTTTTTTCTTGCAATCCTTCGTTTTTTCTTAAATTGTATGCAATATATAAACTACGTTTCATTATCGATCAACGTTATATTATCAATCATATCTCATCTTCCAGGTTAACAATGATTTTCGTACTACTGTTGAACGCGTTTCTTATGACAGCCGCCATGATCAATTGTGGTGGAAAAGAAAAGAAGGTGAAGAATTTTTCCCTCCACAAAAAAATATACAGGACTAGTTTGTAGTTTGAACTGGGTGCTGGCGGAAAATTTCAGCCGAAAAGCAACGGGATCAGACTACAAACACAGCTGGATGAGGCGAAAAGCAATATTGTCCTGAAATGTCCAAATTTGACTTCCAATCAATTTTCAATAGTTCTCTGATTTCAAACGGGCAGTTGTTCAATTTTGTTTTGAGTTCCCTGGCGCCTTATCGTCTCAAGATTCAATGCGAAAAAAATGTAGAAAAAGAAACAAACTGTTGGCAGTTCGTTTATGATCCGCGCTTGTAAAGTGTTGAGAGAAGGAACACTAACTGGGAAAGAATAGTTAGACCTATTCTGAATGAATGGAAAAACGAATTTTCTCCAAATCTTGAGACGATAAATCGCCAGAAACGTTTTTAGATAGATTACCAAACGACACTGCTTACAATTCACGGTCATCTTTCATAAATTTCAGGGTGCCGACTTCCCACAGCCGCAGCCGACCAAACCTTCACCTGGTAAGTGGTTTCACAGTCAACAATCAACACGAATAGCCGTGGCGGAGATCAACAATTTGTTTCATAATGGTAAAGCCCGGATCTCACAATCTAATTACAGTTGCGAAGGCAGATGACGCACCTAAAGAAGCGGAAAAGGTGAGTTTATTTAAAATGATATGAATATAAGTTTGCACTCATTGGTAGTCATTTTCCTTTTTACGAGATGTATATTGTGCCGAAATTTTCGAGGATTTTCTTTCTTGTATGAAAAAAAACCCAGATCAGAATACTGAATTAATGATGTGTATGCCATATGTCTAAAGACGGGAACCTTCAAAATGACTCAGTAGGAAGTTCATTAAGTTTAAATGAGAATTACAAGGAACTTAGTTATTTATTTATTGATGAATTTTTCAGACAGCGGGCAATGATGGCAAGAAGGCTGAGGTAAATGAAGTAGTAAAATTACATAAACGTGAATCTAGTTGGCAACGCAGAACTGACTGACCTGTTATAGGGAAAGACCATACATGTTTGTAGTGTGAACCCGATACATGCCATATTTTACTGCCCCTTAAAAGCAGTATAGTATAGTGGATAAGGCCCCCGTCTGTGAATATTTTTCCACTAAATCTAACTCCTCAAGAGAAGGTACTTCCCCAATTTGGAACCCTCTAGAGAAGAAAACCTACAAGATTATTGATCCACAAAAACGTAATGATAGAGATTCTTTCTAGTTGCTCTTTTGTGTTTTTCTCATTCAAATATGGACACAATTATTAGTTTTCACTTTCTTAAAAAGTATTTTATGCAGATAATTTTTCCCATTATCAAATTATAGGCCGGTGGTGACAAGAAACCTGCGGAAGACCCGAACAAGGACAACAAGATTGCTGATGCCATCAAAAAGGGTAAGATTATCACTTCTTCCTTTTTTCAATTCACATTAATTATATAGAAACCAAACGGTATTTCTCCGTTTTACGTTAGCCAATGCTGGTTCAAATATTGAGCCAATTGCGTTTTTCCGCAGTGTAAAACAGCAATCGTGTCGTACATTCTTATAATGCCGTTCAAGTTCAAGTTATTTCAAAGTTTCGAAGATAAACGTTTTTTTTTCGAATTTTACTCAATCCAAGTCTCTATGTTTCATTTTCCAGGAGATATGCTTCCCGCCAACGACAACGAGACACTGAACGACTGTGAGAGCAACTGGGGAGCAGGAGTGGTCAGTATTTCTCTCTATCTCTCTATCTCTCACACTCTTTCTCTCTCCCTTTTTCTTCCTCTGATTTCCCTCTCTCCGTCTCTGTTCCTTTTTGGTTCTCGCTCGCTGTCTCTCTCACGCTCTCTCTGATT
Source organism: Litoditis marina (assembly GCA_964036275.1). Lineage (NCBI taxonomy): Eukaryota > Metazoa > Nematoda > Chromadorea > Rhabditida > Rhabditidae > Litoditis > Litoditis marina. The sequence goes on along the minus strand of OZ038434.1, from coordinate 1,638,359 downwards.
CTCTTTTTTTCCGTTGTGGGTTAGACTTATCAGTTTTATTAAAGTTTGGTTTTCTTCCCATTATTTTCCATTCCTTCATTTAAACCTCAAACTTTTAGGCTGGAAAACAGTGAATCGATCGATCGATGTGATACCGTGATACTGTTTGCGATAAACAGTTATATAGATGTACTTGTTCTCTTTGACATCTAAGACATATAGGACATTTCAAGTGAAAGTGTTGCACAGTTTTATTGGATAGTACGTTTTGGAATCAGTTGAGAACAGTTGGGTTCTGCATCAGAGTTGCTGGGAACGGATCACCACTGTTCTGATTCACTTCCGAGCATGGAATTTCACGTTCGTTTGACTCTTTGTCAACTTCGCAACTGAAAATATTAGTATTATGAAAAGTAAAAGATGCGAATAAAATCAAGTAACGTTAAAGAAAGTGTGACTTATAATATAAGGTACTGTTTTTAAAATTATTAGGAAAGAAATAAAGTTCTAATGGAACTCTTTATGTGAAAAGAGAAATTTGGGACTCGATGAGGAATGATGTTAGGAAAAAAATTAGGGTTGTTAATAGAGAAATGGGGATAGGAATGAAAAAAATCGACAATTTAATTTCAAGAGAATTGCGAATTTAGTTGTTTTTGACACACGAATATTTTTGGATTTAGATTAGTTCTGGTATTTATATTGACAATCCTAGAAAACATCGATTGAATGAAAGTGAACCTCTGGGTGGTGCAGGTGGCGACTCCGTCCACTGTCTTTCTCACTTGCTTCGTACATTGACCATTGATCATACTCACGAAAGTCTCCTCGAATGACTGAAAAACTCAGTTTGATCTTCAGTTTTTGCACTTGTTTTGCCCTCATCTTAAATTCGGTGATGATCAGAGCTTATGAATGAATGAAAGTGAAACACTTGGAGACTCAGGCAGCGTAGTAAAGTCATGCAGGGATGAGCTGAGCCTGACAAAGAACCTGATCGCATTCTGGCCACCAAATAGTTACCAACTCACAATGTTCAAGCATAATGTAGGTGCTCATAACCTGGGTCAGGTATGGTCCAGATAGTTCAACTCAGATCTGACCTTTTTAGGCGGCTTTGCTACGAATCACATAATTCAGTTCAAAGGCAACTTTTCATGGGACCTTGCTATGGTGCCAGAACCCACGAATTCAAATCCAAAATCAAAATACTTTGAATTTGATCAACAACTAGAACGATTTCATGAAAATGAGATAAGTTAGTCAAGGAACATAGTTTTGCTTTGATGATGATGAGAACGTAGTAGGTACGCTAAAAAACCGGAACCTTCATCACATCCTGCGTCTCTCACTTTGCGTACTATTTCGCGACACGCCCTCCTACCGCAGCCGAATGTAGGAGCTGAGAAATCACGTAAGTTCGTGGAAACGCAGGTTGAGGTTAAAAAACCGTCGAGGTTGTTGAGGTGTCGATCAGTACGATCTCTCACCGTTTGAAATGGGGGAGCTGGGAAATATTTGAATTTGAAGAAGAATATCACTCACCTCGCTTTGTGAAGTAACAACGGCTACTAGCACGGCTAGGACAACGAACAGTTTGAAGTGACTCATCTCTAGCTTGTTTTCTGTAAGAGAGGCTGTTTAATGTATTATTCTTGTTTATTTTGAACTATAGAACAGATTGAGTTGTGATATTTTCAAAACTCCACAGTGAAAAAAGAGAATTGTAAAAATGAGAATCTTGAAGAGTGGTAGCAAGAAAAAGTGGGTATAATCAAGGAAAAGTTGTGTCGAACACCGTTTTGTGCGACGCTTTTATACTGTGGTTCGTGAATAGATTTCAATCAAATATCTCCAGATACACAATTCTTTCAATAACCGATATGCACAATAGAACCAGTCTACTAGTCACGTACTTTGTATAGCTAAACCTAATTGTGTATTGAATACAGTACAAGACTGCCTGTAATAGCATATACCAACCACTTTGCCACGTTTTATTAGCGTTTTTAAGTCGCTATCACGAGAAAAGTTATACTTTGATTTGAACTTTAGTTAAAAGATAAAAGGTTATGCCTAAGTTATATCCCATCTCACCCTTATTTCTATTCAAAGTCTCTCCAAAAGCTTTAGCTTCGGCGCTCAGTAAAACCTCTCCCACACCATTGTTGACTTATATACACGTGAAATTTAACGCAATATAAACATTTCTGCATTTAATCCCATTTTTGTCCATTCAATTGTATTTCCTGTGTGTTTAACATGTCTCACGTAACCTGAGACGTTTCACTAGGAGAATCAAAACAACAAACATCAAATGCATACGTTCATTCTAGATACAATCTAATTATTCAAGGGAAACCAGTCATCAACCCAGGTGCAAATAGAAGGCAATTCTCGAAAAAAAGTTTGAGAAATTCGTGAAGAGTAAAACTTCCGAAAGAATTATTACAAATATACCGTTACCGGTCACTTTATAGAGCATAACAGTGTGAACTACATCAAATGAAACCAAGGACAATAAAGTATTACGTTCGCCACAGAATCTAAGGAGAACAGTATTTAAAAAGATTTCACAAATGTTGATCATGATTGTTGTTTACACTACTAAGGAATCTAACGAAAACACTACTATAAGAAAGGCAGAATAGAGAAATAGAGTTTTATTCGACCATCAGAAGGTTGTTGTTCCCGCCAAAACCGTTGGGTACTGTAGCGTACGATGACGACGTTATCCATTTACCGTCAAGCAGAAATCGGAACTCGTGGCTGAAATCATTACGAACTCATAGAAAGTTAGAAAGGAAGAAATTATCGTTGTAGTTTGATCTCGTAACGCGCCCTAATTCGAGAAATTTCAGTTTTTACTGATTATTTTGTTAACTTTTGTTTTGTTGAATATTTTAGTTATTCTTTCTGTTCTTATGGTGAAGCGCGGGAGTCAAACTACACACATATCTGGTTAGGTAAGGACAACAAACACAGTAGGGGCCTTGTTTGAAAACCCTATGGTGTACTCCAAACGAGGACTTTTCCGCCCGACTTCATGTTTCCACATTTACCATCAAATTGTCCACGAGCACGTGAGTTGTTCCATTCATAACTGTTTTATGCAAGATCATAGATTTTAAGCTCACCCATGCCTATCTCCACCCCCTCTACGGACAGTCCATCTACGGTTGATATTGATATTATGTACTTGTAAAATTGATTCACAATAAAGTGACCAAACGGATGAAATAGGCCGTACACAAATTTATTATAAAAATCATCCACTAACCGTCCTCTGGGTACATCTACTACTACTCCAGACCTTCCATCTCTCTGAATATCGGCCCGGAGAGCACACTGCCAGTTCAAGAAGGAACCCTGGAAATGAATCGTCTCGGAAACGCAATGATGAAAGAAAATGATCTTGGAACAATCTTTTGTACATAGTTAATGTGCCTACAATCTACCTGAAACAATAGTTTTTACATAGTTAATTCATGTACAATCTGCCTGAAACAATCATTTTTACATAGTTAATTCACCTAAACTACCTCTTCGAAATGCCATGTTTTGGTTTCGTGCAGATTAGGTTTTGAATACAAATCATTGTTAATCTTAATTATTATATGAATCTGTTCAAAATCTTAAACGTTCAGCTCGGGTATCTATCATGGATGCTCACCAATACGAATACTTCCTTCTGTTCAGGGTTTTCGATTTCCACCAGAATTCTCTTCGTGTCGCAATTCATGTTGAATGAAGGCATCTGAGGTATCTGGTAGGGAGAGGGACTGCTCATTTGGGGCATGAAACAGGGAGGAGGCATCATACTGAAATATATATTTAGTTTTATCCATACAAACTTAAATTAAATTTGAATAAGGTCGCTTTTCAGAGTTTAGAGTTTTACGGGCTTCAATAGTTTGATCTCATTGCATTTCGAGCTAAAAACTTTAATGTCGGAAACTCTCTGTATTTACACCTACTGTTTTGAAACTTCAATTGAAGAAGTCATAACGTATTGAAATACAATTATGTTTTTTTTAATTATTCATTTCTTCTCTAGGCAGCGCCGCGAAGTTATCGAGCCGCGCCAGTCAGCTGTTTTGTCTGGCGGCCGATGGGTGCGACCCGTACTAGATACGGCGCACCGGGGAGCGCGCCTATATAAACAGCCCGCCAATTTTCTGCCTCGTAGCCGTGATGTTGTGATAAGTTACGTATGAAGTCCCTGATTTGACATTTACCTGAGCCACCTTTTAATGTTTGCAACATTACAATTGTTCCCACTCTTTCACTGTAGGCTATAAATGAAATATTACTTGGGCAGTTTCGTTTTTCGTTGTAGTAGATACAATTCAACGTGAGTATTATAATATGAATTTTTTTTGGAAACTCACTGTTTTCAGCGCTCTTAAGTTTATTTTCGAATTTTACTCAGATTTTTGTAGAATACAGCCCACTAATTCATTATTATTGCTGATTGTTTTCTCCAACCCACTTATTATTGGCGAGTTGCCATTGGCCAGAGTAATTCTGTCGTACAGCATAGGTTGGGTTGAAGGAAGTAGAAGGGGCCTGAGGCGAAGTGCTGAAAAACAGTTTAAATTCTCTTCATGCAAAACCTTATTCTGTGTTATTGGAATAACACCACTACAACATGGTTAGAAACAAATCACTCGAACAAATTTGTTCAACTTCAAACCAGGCTTACCGTAGTGCTATGACGAGTCTGTAATGAAGACAGTTGTGGAAAGGTTTTTAGGTGTTTAATGTTTAAATGTTTCGTTCTTCAAGTGTTTGATTAGCGAACGATAGAGAGATACCTAGAGACAGGAAGAGAGGGGGATAAAAGAGAGATAGGATAGATAGAGAGAGAGGGCGAGGAAGACGAGAGCGAGAGAGAGACAGACAGAGAGAGAAAGATATCCATTGAGAACCAACAAAATTAGAAAAATATTGGTTGACAGATATGGAAGTAAAATAACTCACTGATCATTCAAACTCTGTATTTTGTTGCTTGCCGTGTCCAGCAAGAAACGCTGATGTGCTACGCCCGCCTCCAGCTCTCCGACCCTGTGAACAATTCAATAAACATAATTAGTAAATAGGTTAAATGAATTGAAATAACTAGAATAAAGTTATTAAATGAAAGAATTGTTCATTTAAATAAAAAGCTGAAATTCATGGAGGTAAGAGCTTCTAATCAGCTTATTGAAAGATAACGAATAAATTTGACTGTACGAGACTATTTCATTTGAACTAAACTTTGATCTGTGAACCCCGGTTAGAAATAACCTACTTCCATTTGGCATCATTCCACCACTGCTGAAGTTCGCCCAATCTCCATTCCAATTTTGATCTTTGCTCTGCCAACTCGACTATTCTTTGATCTCTTTCCGCCAGAAGTTGCGAATTGGAGGAGTCACGAAGACGAATTCTTAAAAAAACATTTTTTTTTCAGGAGCTTGAATTTTGACCAACAAAAAGAACTTATTCCTATCATAACAAGTACGTAAGTGTGTGTTGGTTTTGTAGTAAAACTCTGAGAACTGAATCGTTTAAGGTATATGAATTTGAAACCCGTATGCAAAACTAAAAAATTAGAAACATTGGTCTTCAAGTTTGTTTTCTGCAGTGTTATCTTAACGTACCTCATCTCCTCATTCAATCCCTTCACATAACCGTTCTCTTTCTCCACTTTGGCGATTCTCTCATTTGCATACCTGAAAAAAAGATTATTACGTTCCATCAAACGTATAAGTATAATCTCATATATAATCACCAGGAAAACACCGGAGAGAAATTTGCGCAAAACCCGAGAAACTTTCAAGCGATTTTTCGTGAAAAAATAGTACCAAAACTCTTTGCTGAGTTGGAGCCAGATTTTGCTCGTTCATTTAGGAATGCCACATAATTACATACACAGGAAATAGAGATAACACCTAACATACAAACGTCTTGTCAAATTATACTGGAACAAAATTCTGTGCTTTGACCTTTGAAGGTAACCTTAATATTTCCTATCTTCTTATCATCAAATGTCTAGACTCACCAGTTGGCTTCCTGCAATTTTTGCTTTTCCAATTCACACGTTCGCAAGGCATTGTTAGCCACTTGAAGTTTTGTCTCCAATGAACGAATCTGGAAATTAAGAACATTTTGATTTTAACAAGATCCCAAAATGTGGATTGATTGTCGTTTATTGTTTTCAGTTATGGAAAAAATTCTCAGATAATATGAATATGTTACTAGACAATACGATTTTATGAGAAGTGGAACTAATAGGGATACAAATTTATTCAAAGCAAAAAAGTAATGAAAGTAACTCACTTGAGCTTTGTTGTCATCTAATGATTCGGAAGTGTTGCGACTGCGTGGTTTGGGAGAAGCTGAATCAGAGAAAGATATGTTTATAATCATACAAATACCAATACGAAAAAAAAAGAAAAAATTAACCGTTTGATGGAGAGTCGGATTCACATTTTCCTGAGTTCAACTGTTCGTTCGGTCACAAAACATGGCTCACATCAACATCCAAATAGCTAGTTCTCCGTTTACATTAAGTTTTGAGTTTTTTCATGGTTCCCGAAAAACACTTTTAAAAAACCGTTCAACATAATTTCAGGAACTGAAAGAAAATTACATTTCAAAATCAATAAAGCCCTTACAGCAAAGCGGAATATTTCGGTCGACGGCCAACTCGACAGCACTTCGAAGGTTCACCTGATTCTCGAGGTACGAAATCCTGAAAACGATTTTTCGAATAGAATCATAGCTGATGTTAACTTTTTCTATTAATAGTTTAACTCATGATATTCGTGGTCGGATGGTAAGTAAAATAGAAGGATGAAAAACACATCAGTCAAGCAAGCTTTACCAGAAAAAGGGTACAACGTAAGCTTGTAACTCACATGTTCACGTGAGTTCAGGTTTTTGAATTGAAAACGAGGATTTTTTTATTCATACTCGTACTGCTCGTTTGTGATAGTCTGCCTACAAAAGTTAATATGAAATCTTGCCATTTTAAAGGTTGCAAAAGTGCTCTCATTTTTCTATTCTAGAAACTAGTTTAACGAAAAATAGGACGTTTTGTATCGTCAAATTTGATTCTTTTCTAGAACGGAAAAGACAAACGTATAATTTCACAGTTCGTGTTTACTCTATTTGTTATGTAGAGATTAACCCACTTGTCCTTGGCGTTTTTCAGTAGTTCCTTGTGTTCTCCCAATGAGGAACTGCACTCGTTTCTGTCTTTCTGGCTGGCCGATAATTTGGTGCGGAGATCCTCGATTACAGTATGCAGATTACTGGAAAGGTTAAAAAATAAATTTTTCGTTAATATTCGAAATGAACTCGCTATTCTGGAGAGATGGTAGCGACCCATTTATACAGAGAAGTAAAAGGATCAAACTACAAAAACAACGGATACGGATAGGGAAACTTGCCAATTCAGAACTTGCATTGGAGAAAACGATGAAATTTGAATATTTTTGGGCGTTGTGGAATAGGGGTAAGGGGTCCCCAATGAAAGCTGACGTAGACAGTATTTTCTCAGTTCTGTTGAGTTCGGACTTTGATTACACAGCGTTTTCGGCAGAGCTTGTGATCTATGCAGTGTTTCAAGATCCAGCTACTACTCTTATCGTAGTAGCTGGATCTTGAAACATCAAACCCGAAAAGAGAAAAAGTTGTGTAGTGAAAGAAGAAGTAAACAATACGTTGGGGAACTCACTTGATTTCCTCTTCTTTTTCAGTCAGATCTTGGATTCTGCAATCATAGAACTTTCATTACACTCTTTCAATAGTTGAAGTTTCTTCATTTTCTCATGTTCGGTTTTACGTGATCGATTGAACGTGATAAGTCGAGTTCAAGTAGAATAAAACCTATGCATATGCGAACTGTATATTATTGTGAGCGGACACATTTTTCGAAAATTGGTGAATTCAATTTGTTCTTCATACAATACAACGTGACTTTTGTCACATAGTCACGTGACTCACTTAGTCTTGGCCTCTTCCAATTGAGTACATAAATCGTGAATTTGGTTGTCTTTGGAACGAATTAGTTCGGCCTGTTCATCCTGAATTGCCTGCAGCATCTCCAATTTGTTCTCTTCCTCACTCTTTCTGAAAACATTTTCCAAAATGCACTTCTGCCGAGATCCAGCAATTTAGCTTCAATCTTATGTTCCCATCGTTGGATCGGTTAGTTTTTGGGAAATGGGACATCTTTGATAAAATAAAGTTTTATTCCATTTACTCACAGTTCTCCCGCGCTGACTTCATTCTTTTTTGAAGAAAACAAGGACTCCAACTCGCTGTTTCTGAAAGCATAATCATTTTTTAACCAAAACAATTAGGTCAAAAAACACCTTTTCCTGAATATAGAAGATCGATAAATATAATTAGGTTGAATGAAGTAGTTCTTTGGATAACGAAAACTTCAGTCATTATTTAAAGTAAAATACAAAAAAAAACTGGGAAAACCTAGAAAAACTGAAACGATTGAAAGACATGCCCACGGCCATGAACACATGTGTTTGTCAACAGCTGTTACATGGAAACCGCACACTTTGAAGATTAACTTCAAAACTAAACAGTGTATAAAGAAAAAAGTACGTTTATTGGAACTCCGAGGCAAAATCCAAAGACAAAACTTACCTTTTTCTGAGATTTTGTAGTTCTTCGTTCTCGGTTTTTGTGGCTGATCTGAAATTTTTACCAGTTTTTAATCATGTCTTAGTAATGATACTTCAGTGATATTTCATTAATCTGTATCACATAATTTTGACAATTTTTGATGATACGAAATCGCGCGCAGCGCGAAGCGCTGTGCGAGATTTGTCTTTGGTCCGGCTAATGCGCGCCTCCGTTTTTTTAGTTTTCCCATAAAAAGGCTCAAATTCGCAAAACAGAACTTTTACGATTTGAGAAGTTTCTACAGCGTATTTGTGAATTGTGTTTCAAATTTGAACAAAATCGGTTGAGTTTGAGCCAAGTTATGATGTTTTCGCTTCATCAAGAGCGCCAACTTCCGTCGTGTTTCCTTCCTTCCTTCCTTCCTTCCTTCCTTCCTTCCTTCCTTCCTTCCTTCCTTCCTTCCTTCCTTCCTTCCTTCCTTCCTTCCTTCCTTCCGTCTATTGTGCTGTGATGCTATCTCTGCCAGAACTAACCAGATTTGGCTCAAATTTGTAGTAATAATAGAACTCGTATAGAAACGGAATGAGCGCAAATTTTTTTTTAACCAAGTTACGACCTTTCGAAATAAATGTCTCTGCGTCTCTCCATTTTGTGCACTCTCTCGCTCTCTCTGTCAGGTCGGTTATGCAAACTGTCTTGTAACTTAGGGTAACACAGACCGATTTCGATGAAAATTTAAATATGATACCATCGTGACTTTAATATAAGTAAAAAGTATTCTATCGGTGACGTCAGTCAGGATTCTGGAGACCCGATGACGTCATCTTTGAAAAGTGCAAAGTTGACGTCAAATATTTCTCCAAATTATGACAACAGTTGGCAAGTGGGTTATTAACGATGGAGCTCCATCGGAAGGTGTCGTATTCTGGGATTCTGAAAGCCAGATGACGTCATATTCAAAAGTTCAAAGTTGACGTCAAATATGTTCTCAAATGATAATAATAGTTGGCAAGTGGGGTATTAACGGTGAAACTTCATCTAAACATGACGTATTCTGGGATTCTGAAAGCCGAATGACGTCGTTTTTGAAAAGTGCAAAGTTGACGTCACATATACTTTAACATGATGGTAATATCTTAGAAAAGGTCAATTAACGGTGGAACTCAATCTAAAAGTGACGTATTCTGGGATTCTGGAGACCAGATGACGTCATTTTTGAAAAGTGCAAAGTTGACGTCACATATATTTTCAAATGTGAAAATATCTCAAAAATGGTATATTAACGATGAAACCTTATCTAAATATGACTTATTCTGGAATTCAGGAGGCCAGATCCCAGATGACGTTGACTTTGAAAAAAATTGACGTGAAATATGTTTTCGAATGCTGAAAGTTTCTAAAAAATGGTCAACTTACGATGAAACTTCATTCAAACATGACGTATTTTGGGATTCTGAAGGGCACATAAAGTAAGTTTTTAGAACTGCAATGTTGACGTCATTTTTTTCGAATGGTGGTAATACTTAACAAGTGGTTCATTAAAGGGGGACAGAAAGGAAAGTTAATATGAAAGAGCTTATCAAGAGAAACCGATATGTATAACTTTTAATTCAAACTAACGAACCTAATTTGCAAACGGTTGTTACGTGTTTGCCTGTTTTGGCGCGTGCAACGTTATATTTAGGTACCCCGGGGTACCTAAACTAGCTTTCCTTTCTGCCCTCCTTTAAGAAAACAATTTTATCCGCACCGTACAGATCAAACCACCTCTCTACATACCTACGGCATGTATACAAAAACAGAAAAATTCATGAAAAAGTGGGGGCCCAACGACTGTGAGATTTGTCTTCTGCTGTGCGCCCCCTAGACAGCTACTCTAAAATGGAGCAGCTACTGCTACAAAAACCGAAAAATACTAATATACTCAAGTATAACTGTTCATTACAAACATACAAAAGTCGTAAAATATTTTTTCAAACCTGTAAACTAGAATCTGCAAATAACCTAAAATTACTAACATACTCAAGTATAACTGTTCATTACAAACATACAAAAGTCGTAAAATATTTTCTCAAACCTGTAAACTAGAATCTACAAATCACAGATGTTAACTCAACGTAGTCAACTATAGAGTTCCTGGTTTTGTGCACAATGGTTGGCATTTCTTGTCATTACTCCAATTCTAGCTGCTATAACGTTTTTAATGTTATTCCACAGTTGTTCTCTTTTTCGCAGCTGTGACTTGTGGATTCTAGTTTACAGGTTTGAGAAAATATTTTACGACTTTTGTATGTTTGTAATGAACAGTTATACTTGAGTATGTTAGTAATTTTAGGTTATTTGCAGATTCTAGTTTACAGGTTTGAAAAAATATTTTACGACTTTTGTATGTTTGTAATGAACAGTTATACTTGAGTATATTAGTATTTTTCGGTTTTTGTAGCAGTAGCTGCTCCATTTTAGAGTAGCTGTCTAGGGGGCGCACAGCAGAAGACAAATCTCCAGTCGTTGGGCCCCCACTTTTTCATGAATCAACCTTATGTTCAATAGATAAAGTGTTTATACACATGATTCAGAAGTGGAAAGAAAGCGGAAACATACGTACATTTTCAACGCGGTTCGCTACTACGATTTGCTATACGTATATAAATAATATGTGGCATTATTCTACAGTTGTATGAGAGTTATTTCTTTGCCTACCCGATCTCGATTTCCCCAGACTTCATTTGTTGTAGTTTCTTCTCTCTTTCCGATAAATTCCATTTCACTTCCTTCAGCCTGAACGATGGTACATTATAAACCCATTTGAACATTGGTAAGTATTTAGGTAATTTATAGTTATAACACCAAGTCGTACTCCGAGCATCCCCCGTTTAACGATAATCACGTTTCGTTGAAACATGTTAATTCATATGTTCTGGTGTTAATTCATATGTTCTGAAAAAGTGTGCGCTTTCAATAGCATGCATACCACTATCAATTTTATTTAGTGCGTCTTACGATAATGCTATTTCGCCAACTCAATGGAAAGAGTCCTACACAGTGCCTATCTTTAAGAAAGGCTCTCGATCTGATCCAAATAATTATAGACCAATTTCTCTCACCTCCCCTATTTGTAGACTAATGGAATGAATTATTGCCATCAAGATACGAGTTGTATTTCGGCACGTTTTTGATTCTAGGCAGTTTGGATTTCTGTGCAACAAATCTTGTAATCTAGCCCTTTTGGAAACTATATCTGAATGGCAAGCTCTTCTCAAGAGTCGTAGAAACGTAGACGTCATTTACTTTGATTTTAGAAAAGCTTTTGACATGGTATCGCACACCAAACTATTGTACAAACTTTCGTCCAATGGTATGCCGCTTAAACTTGTTGAATGGTTCCGAAGTTTTCTCAGTGATAGAAATTTTGTCGTCCGATTTGAAAACACAGAGAGCTATTTCAAAACCCCCATCAAATCTGGTGTTCTGCAAGGTACTGTTACTGGACCACTGCTTTTCCTGTTTTATGTAAATGATCTCCCCCTCGCTCTAAGTAATAAAGTTTCCTATGCGCTATTTGCTGATGATCTTAAAGTTTATGGTTGTGATACAGAAGAATTACAAAACGCAATTGATCAAATTGTCGCCTGGTCTAGACTCTGGCAACTTCCACTCGCTCCCAACAAAGTTACTGCACTCTATCTCGGCAAAAACAACCAGCGTACAAACTACAGAATTGATAATCATGTGATAAATGCTCCAGGTTTCGCACGTGACCTGGGAGTCATAATTGACGAAAAACTCTCATTCGAATCGCACATCAATCAAAAAGTAGCGTTAGCTAATAGTAAAAGTAGACGGATTTTAAAACATTCACAAGTCGCGATCCATTTCTGCTATTCAGACTGTTCCGAACATATATAATTCCCATTCTTGATTATTGCTCCGAAATAACTTCTCCGAAGCCAAATTCGAAACTGTGTCACACTTTCGAATCTCCTCTGCGCAATTTCACTCGAGAAATATTCCAAAGATGTAATATACCGTTTGAATCATACACTGATCGATTGAATTTCCTTGAAACGCGTCCATTATACTATCGTAGAATTAAAACTGATATTCTTCAAGCACTTAAATTACTAATTGGACAATCACAAATGCCTACAAACTATCTCGTTCGGTCTTCTTTGCCTCGTGACCCGCAAAGGTTAATATTTCCTAGAAATGTATTCCTTGATCATAACTGGTATTTCAATAGGTTGTAAAATACTGGAATTGTATTTCTAAGGATCTACCTCATTTCAAGAGTGTTGAGCAATTAAGAGTTTTTCTAGATGTGTTGTTAATTGAAACATTTATAGAGCCCCCTGCTCAGTTAACATAGTATGTTTGAGTTCACGTTGTCACTATTATAGCTATATTTGCTGAAATTCGTTTGTATTTTTCCCCACTCCCATGTTTTAACGTTTTATCATCTTTATTCTTTTCATGTTCACTTTTGATCTCTCGAAGCTTAACGATTCGTAGGTAGGGTTTTGTTGCCTTACCCCTTAGGGGTTCTATATATTTATTCACATTTTTTTCGTTGTTCTTGTAGCACTTGTGAATGAATATATATATATTTCCGAAACACAACCATTCGAAAAAAAGTATTATAGTCGAAAGGGCAAAAATCGATTTACATTTCCACCAATTCACAGTAAACTACTGTTACACCAAGTATGTTCTGAGTAGTTGTTTCGGTTCTTCAATATTATCACAACCTGGTTCTTATTATCACAACCTGGTTCGCAATACATGTTCTCCCCTGTCTCTGTCCCACCCGTCTACTTTCCTACTAATCTATCCGTATTCTTGATTTAGTGGTGATAAACTGTACACAACTGTGACATGATGATTAATTACCATCAACAGAAGGCGACATTCACCAAAAAAAGAACGATAACATCTCCCGAAGAAAACTTGAAAAAAGAACACAAAAAGGTTTTTATTCGGTGAGAAAACACTTGTTTTCCGAGCCTCATAGTATTCTTTCTGTGTTTCAAAAATGATGGTAACTTGGTTGCATGAAAGAGTACTATTGACTCTTCCGTAACTTTGGCAAGAAGAAGTTCTCCGTCAACAATCCGTTTACAATTTTGACCGAAGGTGAATTTAAGTTGATTTCACGCTAAAGTTTAGTAAACGATTTAAAACTGAAGGAAAAACACATCGTGTATTTTATTCCGGAACTCACTGCAGTTTGAGTTCCTCGTTGACTTCGAGTATCTTCTTAATCTCTCCACTTTCCACAGTATTCGATTGGCTGACTACGTGGGAATCACTCTGAAAAACATGTTTACACTTGAACAGTTCGGAAGGGAGGCTAGACCTCGATTTGAATGCCACCAAATGGGGTCTTTGTCTTTTTATTGCCATTTTCTTTCTGTTATGGGATAAACAGCGCGGTAACGAATTGCGCTTTGCTCATAAATGCTCTAAGAAGAAATCTATGGGGTTTGAGCTTTCCGAAGCAGGCCCTTCTCGGTCCATGTTTCCCAGTCCCGATGTGTTTACAGTTTGATCCCTATGTACCTATGTTATTTCTAGTTAAAGTCAATATTTAAGACGTGTAGTGAGATCAAACTGCAATATTTAGTCCCTTATCACATATTGTTTTCACCTTTAAAACATTGAACAGACTAGTGAGATAAAACCAGGTCAGTCCTCATAGATCCTTCCCATCTAATGATGTTTGACAAGGGCACCACCACGTAGGAACCATCCCGAGATCGAGAGTCGTTCAAGAAGACATTCCCAGAACCTCTGTGTGTATCTCACCTCATCACTGATGTGAACATTCTCTGGCTGCGCTTCGAACCCGCTCTTCACCTTTGACCTCGATCTACCAGCCTTGTGAGAGATCGACTTGGGACCGTAACCTAGACCGGCGGCCGCTGAAAAAAAAACAATATGAGTTATAAATTATGAGATAGATGTGTAAAATCCGGTGATCCTTGACAATGTCAAAATGATTGGGGGGTTCTAATCAATTTCTGTTAAGTTCGACAACATTTCCTAAAGAACAATGCAGTAAATGCAACCTGGTCAGATCTCGAAAGGGAATTTTTGCTCTGTTCAACAGTTATTCACTAGACATTCATGCATAGATTCCATATTTTCCTCTACATTCAAGTTTAGACTATCAAAAACACCGAACTTTCAAACCACAGTCTCTTTGTGCGAACCGCCACATGACACTAAGCGGGCATAATTTATGAACGGGAAACCTTTCTGAAAGCGGCACCATCAAAGCATGCTGCCGCTAGGGCAATCTTGGCGAGCATCGCTTCATCTCGATTTACTTATTTCAAGGTTACTTCGCTATGGTTTTATCCGCCGATAATCCGTTCTACGAAATATCAGAAAAAAAGTAAACTAGAAGTATAGTATTTATAAAGCATAACAAAACAATTGCCAGGTCTAATAACGCATCTAACAATTTTCTTGAATGTTCTATTTAACACCATTCGAATACAGGTCTCCGACTTGGAGATTTCCTATACCGGCCCAGTGAAGTGTGAATCTGTGGGTTACGTACTGTCTCTTCAAAGGGGGGCAGAAAAAAAAGTTAATATGAAAGAGCTTATCAACAAAAACCGATAGGTATAACTTTTAGTTCAAAGTAAAGAACCTAATTTGCATACGGTTGACACGTGTTTGCCTGTTTTGGGGCGCGCAACGTTATATTTAGGTACCCCGGGGTACCTAAACTAGCTTTCCTTTCTGCCCCCTTTAATTGGAGAAACTTCAAGACATCACAAAACAGAAAATATAGTCATCTTTACTCGAACTTGGACTTTGGCAGTGTGTCAATGAAAATGACTGACTATGTCTTATCTTGTTAACATGTGTTTTCCTTGGCAAACACTCATCTAAACCTTCATTGACACGTTTCCAAGACCTCACTGGAAATGAAGATAACTATGTGCCTCGCTGAGCTGCACAACCTATTTGGGATACCGCGCCAGGGTTTTTGCCCAAGTTTTTTTCTTTCCCCATTAGTCTTGACTGCACCTTGGTTCCGTTTCGAATGGCGCGCATTACTACGTAATTGCATCATTAGTTGGCGCTTTTGATTGTTTTCTGTTGCAAAGACATATGTGCGGGGTGATCGAATGTCACCTCAAGACGGCTAAAAAACGGACAGCTTAACCGGTTGAACAGCGGGCACGAGGAACGTTTCAAGTCAACAAAGTAAAAAGATGAAGGATAGCAAAGTAACCGAACAGTTTACGTCAGCACATACTGTGTTGAGTGGGATGAGAAATTCTGCCATTTCAGAATACTGTACACCAATTAATTACCAAACAAAACATGGTAGTAGTAGTATACTGTTTACTAAAAGTAAATGGAATATTCACGTGAAAGCATTCTAATGAGGTGTCGCGTCATTGCACGTTTTTGAGTTCTGCTGTGTTTAACATGTTTTACGTGACTGTGTAATTGACTAATACTATACTTTCGCTTTGGAATGTACTAGTCACAACCTCGATTCTCAACTTTCTCCAAGAAAGTTGTAAAAACTATTAATACAGAAAATATATGGAATAACTTTACCAAGACCGTTTATGATCGTTTGAAAAAAAACTGAAAAGTTTGAAGAAACCCGACTCACCAATAAGTTTCTGAACAGCCGAGATGTTCTTCTCGAACTGTTGGGAGGCTTTCGAGTAGTCGGCATAATGGGCACCGTGTCGAGAGCCGTGGGCTGAAACGTACTGGATAGAAACAGAATTCACGATACAAAATTATCTCAAAGGTTCGTGTGAATAAAATTTACTAGAAATGATAGAAAGGCCACGTAAATCATGAAGATCATCACTCGTGCGCTTCTTATTCTTTCATTATACATTCGTGTTTTCCCGTTCAATTTACTATTTGTCTTGAAGTGAACAACAATTTGTTCCCCCCAAAAAATACTTTTCACACCTATCATCTCCTGTTGTGGCACACATACTAAACTGGCTATTGCTGTTGTATTCAACTTCGAAGAGTTCAATATGACTGTTTTACCCGCATACTTTCCGTTAGTTCTGATAAATGACTGTGAATATAAAATTTTAGTCTGCACTTTGTCCACATGATCCGCTCAAATCGAAACATTCGGATTGAACGAAGCGAATCGATGGTCTCATTTGAAGCGATTTAATCTGAGTTTCGGCGCCCGCCAACCACCAAAACTTTTTTGGGATAACATCCGACCAATGATGAAGTTTTATATGCTAGGTACAGAAAACTAAAAAAACATTGTGTCTCTCGATTTGATACCTAAACTGTTCAGTATACCACATAATTTTCTAATGACCTACTTGTAGTTTGTACGCCACGGAGAACGTTATACGTTAGGGTTATTCAAACACTATATTGGTTCATTTCAGATGACTACAGTTTAATTATACAAAAAAAGTTCTGACCCAAGTGAACGTAGATGTTTTGAGCGTTCCAACCTGCCCCGGGGGCGAAAACGCGACCCGTTGTGGTGTCGAAACTGAAACATTCTGTTCGAGATCAAACACCTAATCTGACATCAATGTATTCATAATTTACTCACTATAAACATAAGTGTACACACTAATGACTTATATTATATGTAAATAGAAGTATACGGAATATATGTAACGGGATATGAAAATATAACATAAAGAGAAAAACGGTAATAAACGAACGAATTTGCTAGTGTAAAACTGCAGATGCAAATAAAACAGACCGAAACGAAGTTCAGAACTCAAACACAAATAAAAATGTCTGACCCGAGTGCCTTTCTCTGTCCATTTTCTCTGAAATACAGTCCGTGTGCCCCGGGGACAACCGACTGAACAGTCGAGAAAAGCAGCGGCTCGTCGTTCTCAATTGGAACCTCCACCGGCTCGATTTGTAGTTTAACCCAGTCTAAAATTGATAAGTGTTCCACATATCATTGTAGAATAAATCACGCATTCAATCAGTTTCATTCTATCATTTTCTCACTCAGTCACTCAACGTGAAACACGTCGAAACTCATCCAAAAGTAGAAACGATGAAAAATGGTATATTTCTTCACAGGACACGTGAAGACTTAGTTTGCCGTTCGATATTTCTAGGATCATTGTTTGCCATTCTCACTCGTTCATTGTTTGCATATACGTATGATACTTTAAATTATTCCTGCGTTCACAGTTAAGCTGTTTATTGAACTGAATCAATAAATGTTTAGGCGTAGTATGTTTATATTTGTTTTGTTAATATAACATATATAATTAGTAGCTCACACTTCAGCTCCTAGTCACGTGCTATACTCGTACACAACACCTTGTTTGTCGCTTTTAGCGGTTTTTATCTATTTTATACACAGCTGATTGCAAATTGTTTCGATTGTTAATGTAGAAAATAGAAAAAAACATTTTTACTTTTCGAAACATTTGATAAAAACTGTAGACTTGAAATGAACATTTTTCTCGAAAACATAATAAAATGTTCCCGAAAACCCCAGTCGTTGCTGATTTCTCTAGTTGCACGAACACACAACTGTCACCTGATGTGTCAGCATGACTCCATGAGAAAAAGTATGTATCGGTTTTCAAACATACTATAGTATATATTTTTAGAAACATATGAATGAAGTCATGTCAAAACTGTCTAATCTTGAAAAAAAGACCCACAAGTGTAACTCTTTGCAATCAATTATTAATGAATTGTTTGTGAATCATACAAAATATCTCCTCATCATACAAAATACTTTCTCTAAAAACAGGCCAATAGACAATTTCGTAAAGTTCAAAGGTTTAATCAACTTACTTTTGGACATTGTGCACGCTGTTGGTAGTTGTGTTTGGCTAGGTTGTTTGTCCTGTAAAGAAAAATGGGCGGTGCTTCATGAATCAATGAGAGATCGAAATGACCTTGTTAAAGGGAGGGGTTGGGAATGAAATTGAGAGGAATGAAAAAAATATGAATAGAGAGAGTGTGAAGAGATAGATTGAAAATAAGCATAGCTCTCTTTTTATGAAGCTGTTCATAGCAACTCCCAGAGAACATTGAGGGGCACAACAGTAGAAAATATTGTAGATATATTTACATTAGAGCTTGGCTAGTCTTCATCCGTTCTCAGTTCATTATTAAGTTTTGTCTGAGTAGAGAATTACATAGTTTGAATAATTGAACTCCATAAGAGTTCCTCAAGCATTTAGAAATGTCATTATCCTAGAGCCTTGTTTCTTTCCATCCTAGATCGCCACGGACATAGTTTTAGATATGGTACCACAAGTCAGCGACAGGTCTTCGTTGTAGTTTGATCGCGATAGGCGTCATAATTTACTAATGACGCCCGGAAAGGAACGGTATCAAACTAAATATATTGCAGGATAGAGCAAAATACGCCCTATAGGCTTGTTCTGAACAAAGCGAGCTCTATTTTTGCTATATGCTACGAAAGGGAGCAAAAATAATAGTTCAGCTCTGTCGTGCTTTTTTTATATCAGTTATATTTTATTTCTAGAGAGTACAATTAAGATAATCTATATCGCACGTTCCTTTCTATGGTAAATTACTTTTTATGTTCTTATCTGAAGTTTTCACCTGTGTTTCAGATAATTGGTGGTTGCGGGGTATATTGAGAGCCGATTGAATTGTATTGTTCATAGATGATCGATTGTTACATGTCACGTATCCATATCTCTCTATCATGAGAATATGTTATGATAATAGACAGAGAGAGCGATAGGGTAGAGAGACAGGAGAGAGAGAGCCGGAATAGGAGAGAGGGGGCGAGACACAGAGACACAGAGAAAAAGAAAGAGAGTAGAGACTGAGTAAGAAGTGGAAGATTTGCACGAGGAGAAAAGTCACCTAGAAACCACGTGATATGAACCCTGGCCATTTCTTTTAAATAGCCATAAGTTTTCTTTTTCAGTTCTAGAACAAGTGTAAATTTGACCACACGGAGCGTTTTTTCATATTGCAACTTTTTTAGAACAGAAAAGTAAGGCAACTTTTACTATTTTTGAATGGCCAGATCCTATACGATGCAAGAAACAATGATTGACTTGCTAAATTCGTCTCCACCCGAGGCGAGGGAGATATATGTTCCAGGGGAAACGTGAGCATTTGGAGAGACATGGCAAGGCTGTAACAGAAAGAAAAAATGAACAGACAAAGAGGCGGGAGCATGCAAGGAGAAAAAAGCGAAAATGATGCATAGAAGAAAACGCTGTTTAGTACAAAAACGTGACAAAAACTAAAAAAAATCAGATCGAGCGTTGTGTCTGGGAAAAAGTCCTTACAAGGGTATAATCTCCAAATCAACTAGTGCTCGTACGTTAACATGTTTATTGTAAGTTTCCAGTCTGAAAATCAAGCTTAAGTGAAAGTATGTTGAAAAGTTATCATTCAAGGGGATAAATTTTTTGCGAGCAATCTCTATTTATTATCAAAGGAAGTCGGATGTCAGGGCATTTTCAAAAAGATATTGAAATTGTAACCACGATGATTCGTATTGGCATTGGAATACCCCAAAATACATCACGTCACGCTTTTTTTGCGAAACTATTGTCACTGGTTGTTTTATTTTCTCGATCGAGTTTGGATCTATTTCGTGTTCGTTTTGTGCTGAAAAGCGCGAAATTTACCGAATTATACGAATTATAGGGAGTGATCAAATCTTTCTTGTTGTTTGATCTCAATACCTTAATTGTTTTGGTGCAAAAGGCGCCGGTTGAAACTACAAACACATCAACTACACGCAGTGTAGGCTTATTCAAGGAAAAGCGAACCCTTTACAAGAGAAATATCAATTTCAACGAAGATTCATCGATGAAAGTGTATGTTTCCTAGTGTTCTCTCCATTCAATTGTTGGTGTGGTCTGTTCTTGGTCTGTTCTTTTTGGTGTCATGGCAACTCAAATTGTACCCGTACTAACATAACGACCGTTTCACCACCACTATTGCCTATTTCTGTTCCAAGTTGCCAGCTGTTTTTCAAAAGAAAACTGAGCGCTCGCTCAAATTGATTCGCGTGAACTCAAAAAACAATCAGAAACATGACCTTACTAAATTCTTCTATTACATTGTAGAACCTCAACTGATATATTTAATGTCAATGGGGGTTGAATTTGTTATCATTGTGGAACTACTAAGCTGTTCAAAGTGATTCTGAATTTCTGTAGGATATTCTGGCAGTCAAACAGCATCCATCACATTCGAATTTATATTTCGGTTAACTTTCCCATTCAGTTCAAGTATGTGATAGAGCAGCCTTTTGGTACGCTATAAGTAATGTTCTCAGTGAACTTGTAGGTACATAATATATTGCTTTATTGGCATCTTGCTTTATAATATTTATGATTCATTTTTGTAATTAGCCCTCAGAAGTATAGAAGTGGACTCCACGTACTCTATAAACACCATATTACTTCTCCTTGAAATAGTTGGTATCCGGTCATTTTGTCGCAGCCTGCGGACAACTTCCGTTCTCACTTTTTGAGACCCTAACGACCCATTATTACTTTTTACCTGAAACTTTTCCACATGACTATGATAACAGATGAAATTCATATAGATTATGACATACAATAGTGACAGTTAAGATTTCTAAATCGACTGCTGACCCAATCTCACTTTTGGTAAATAACAAAAATGGAAACTAGCTGAATTCCGCCCACCTGAACACAGCTTTCGTTTTCGTTCTCGCTTTTGGGTTCGGATTGGTGGAACAAATTTAAGCTTTTTTCACTACTTTGGATAGTTTCACATCACAATCATTTATATTCATGTTTTAGTGTGTGTGTGTGTCCTATACTCCTTTACTTTTTTATTGTCCTTGAGAATTAGCTAGTCTCTAGGGTTTGAACTATCATCATTATATTCCCAAATTGTTTGGACTCTATCGTTGTTTAAGATTGCTCCATTTCCATCACATCACTACTCATTCATGCAGAAAATCACGAACATTAGTCTTGCGAAATCCAGACATATTTTTCTTTATGCAGTTTTTCGTGCACTCAGATGAAGAACAATCGTTTTCATCTAAAATTTAAATTAATTTCTCGCTTTTTCCAAGCAGCAGAGCTCAGGCAACTTATTGTTGTGTGATAAGGGGAGTATGGCAGTGTTCTAACGAATCTCTCTAAACATTATAGATATAAACTTTAGAAAAATCATGTAGTTGTTGTGATTAAAAACGCGTATAGTTATTTTTCTTAATAATGTTGTGGATGATGGTTGAATCTAGGCTTTATGAGAAAGTACGTTCCCGTAAAATTATTTTCATTGGTTGGTTCTGAATTCAAATGTGTGACGCTGAACGAACATTTAAGTACCAAAAGAGTAAATTGATATTTGACGCGGATTCAACACTTCTCAAACTTGTCTTATGATATCTAGAGTATGAGAAAAGGAACTTACTAGGCCTTGACCCTGTTATAATCACCGATTGGGTGTTACATGCTCACACTACGCAAACATTTCAAAATCAGCTTCTATGGCCGCTAGTATTTTAGATTTATCGTTCTTCTCTTTTGAACAACTGTTGCGATCCCCGTGCAAAGTGCAGTCATTTTTCACTCATTCTAACCGTTAATGTCGCTTTTTTGACCAGAAGTTTGTTGAGCGTCGTTTGTGGTTGGCATTACGTTTTCGAATAAGAAATGCACTGAAACGATATAAAATGCTGAGAATCTTGAAATAAATTCGTATGAATTCTTAAACTCGTATGAATTCTGTAAAGCGTCTACACCTACCAGTTTAAAATATAGTTGACCGAGCAAATATGAAAAATATAACCTTTGTTCACGTAGTATAGGTAGAAAAAGACTAGTCACTATGACAAAAGTCGGGAGAGTTAGCCGTAGAAAATCCGGGACTTAGCCGTGGGAAATTATTGTAATTGCTTTGCTATGGTAGAGATTACGCCCGCGCCCGCCCTACCCCTCTAAGTCCCATTTTGTGTACCCCTGTAAGTGCCAGATTCTGTGGCCCCCTTCAACTGCCTGTTTTTCGCCAAACTGACTTTCATGTCGAAATTCGATACGCCACGCCCCCTTAAGTACCCCTCTAACTGCCCCAGGTTCTGTCTGAGAAGCGGAAGATGTGTTTGCATTTTTGTACGATAACATTGGCGCTAGATTATTTCACATTTCCTTAACATAAAAAAACACTCAAAAAACATCCACTCTTTTCGTAACTTCCTAGTAACATGTGCCCACATTTTGATTTTCCATATCTTTTTGATCCGGTTCGTTTCGTATTCAACCAGATAAGAAACAGTCTAGATAGAATAGAAGATGTCTGAACTGTGGTGATACTACTGCGACTCCATTACGATTACAAAACGTTCAGTGTCCTTTCAGGTGCATAAATGCTATCTGAGAGGTGAGCATTGGGATGCATTTTGGATTTCGGAGATGATGATGACAAAGAGTTTTTGATTTTGTCCCCTAAATTACAGTTTTCACAAATTTTCACAACTGGCACTTTTATCCTTTACATTACTGACCTGATGTGACTTATTATCCCTTCGCGAGTTCACATTGACATTTTTCTCTGACCTTTTTCTCGACAACATTTTAAACATAAATATATTTGGTCATTCATTATGTATCTTGTTTGGTGCCGTTCGTCTGTTATTCTGCAGTGAAAAGCAGATTGCAAGCGGTAAAAGATAAGAACGTGATTGTGCTTATGATCGATCTATGACACGAAATCACAGTACAGCTCTGTGCGAGTTTCCAAGAAACTTCCAAAAATATATTGGAGGAAATGGTTTAAGAATGTGTAAATAGGTATACAGCCTTGCTCTTTATCTTCTGTGTCCAACACAACTACGGGATGTGTGGGGTTACAATCGTATTGGTTGTCGTACTCTTAAGGTATATAACTCATAAGTTTACACCTCATTTCTATTTACTCCTTCATACTCTCCTCTTTCTCTGATGAGCGAGTGCCACCTTTTTTTTGGAATGTTAACAAAAAAAGTAAATAGATTTTCCTCAGTTAGGATCTGCTCTACGGTTTTTAACCGAGTCCATCATTTCGAGCTTTCCAAATTTCGCGTTTCAAGTCGAAATATCGAGTTTCCAGTTCGAATCAACTCAAAATAAATATTTTTCTCCTGCGAAAACCATAAAATTTGGGAATTAGTTGCGCTAACCGTAGGAGCAGATTCCAAATAGAAAAGTACAGAAATACATAGAAAATAAGTTTTATATACAAGACATATGTACATTTGAGGAGAATAAAACAGTTTTTATGAACATCCGCAGCACTTTTTGATGGCCGCCCAGTATGTCTCCGTTCCGCTGTGCTTGCAACCGATCGGTCCTCCGTTGTGGTTACGAGACATGACCTGAAAACATTGATTCATATAAGAAGCAGTGAATAACCAACAAAAACATGATTCTCCTGAATACCTGCGAGCAACAGTGTTTGAGAAGATTCTATGTGCAAATGTAGTTTATTTCCCATTGGAACACCTCCAAAGTGCACGTTTGACTTTGTAATCATAGGTGGAATTCTTATTGAGTGTTATCAGTTAAATTTAGGAATTTTCGTAAGGGTCACTCGAAAATGACCTTATTAGACAGTGCATGTTGGTTTGTCTGTAATTTTATTTCACTGCGTTTATTACGTAGATGATACTGCTACGTAGATAAAACTACAACTGTAATGGATACAAGTTGCTTACCTCACAGGTACCTTCTCCGGTGCCGCTACACTCGCGTTCGTAACGTTTGTAGTAGTTCTGAAAGTACTCAACCATTTACCATGATAACAGCTAAGCATTGTTTTAATGACACCCACCGTCGTACATCACAGAGGTTTGTCAGATACGGTAACAGTTCATTAAAAACTCATTATAGCATCTCAACAACAGCATTTAACGAATCTTCGACAAGAGTTCTTTCAATATAATGCTTTAAATAATTTGAATTTAATCTTGGTGCTACCGCGTCAGATTAACTGTAGGTTTTCTTACCTTCAAGGGGCAAATTTAACGATTGCTAAGATCCTTAGTGACAATACTACAAGTAACGGGTTGCTTATACTCAGACACAAATGAATATTTCCACGACTTTTGCAGGCATTATATGCCATTCATATTCCTGAGTGTCACTGATCAATCAATGTATTAATCAAACAATGAAAGGAGACTAACGTTGACGCATTCGGTAGCGCAGGAGTAGTCGTTTGAGCAAGCCTTCCATGCTGCGGTCAGGTCCTGTCCACTAGCCCGGCCGGGGGTCCCGCAATCTTGGTAATACCCGATTTTCAGCTGGAAACAGTTGATTATAAATCATTTTCTGCTCTGCATCGAGAAAGTGATTGCAGTCAGCCCAGTGGCCCAATTAAATCGTCAACGTTTCCTAGCGAACGGTTTTGATGGCTTTGTGTTTGTTTTGTCTAAAAACTTGCACAAAGAACTCCATTATTCACACATGTATACATGTGCTAAAATTTTATATACTTGATCGTGATTGAATGTCATGAATTGAATGTGAATGTATGTATACGATAAATTTCGATCAGTACCTGATAATACCCGCATGAGAGTGATCCGCTATCAGAGTTGCATCCAATTGGTTTGCAGCCAGACTCTAGCTGAGACAGATGCAATGGACACAGGTGCTGGCAGAAGTCAGAGCAACTGAAACTAACACCTTCAGTTACAATTATTTTTTTTAATTTATACTTGTTTGTTGGAATAGGCGAACGATTAGACCTTGTAAATTCCGTTCACATTGTGCTGGTAACAATATTTGGGTTTTTGGGAATTCCGAATGGCTCAGCTAATAATGGTCCAACCTTCTGAGACCCGCGAAACGGTCTCAAAACAAATGATGATTTTTTTTACTCAGCACAGTGTCTTAACCTCGATACACCTTCACACATTCATTTTCATATGCTCGCGAATGGCGACCATCACACTGTGGGATTCTACGTGGAGAAGACAGAGACTTGATCGAAGAGGCCACATTCGTGGAACAACCCTGTTTTTCGGTTAATACCGGATCTTCTGGGAATTATTCGGTTTAGAACTGAAGAAATGTTGAAGCAAAATTTGAGCCGAGCCTAAAATAGAGTTTTCACTGCCATCCGAAGTCTGGTTCGTGCTTCTATGTTCTTCAACTGTGAGGTCTCTTGGTTTTGGTGGCACCCTCTTATCTCTTTCTATATCAAATTATCATGAAAAACTGACCGAATGCAGAGAGAAGTAGTAGTTTGACAAGCATGGTTTGGGGAGTGCCAATCTTATCTCCATTCCTGCTTATATACGGTACAATGGTGACGCAGTTTATGATAGAAAAAACAACTATCAGACAGCTTCACGTGTCCGGGTCCAAATAGCGAGAAACCAAAAAATGTGCTTTCGGAGACAGGAGAAACTAACTGATGCAGATGTGTGCTCCGGTAACAATACGGTTTTCAAAAGAGTGAAATGATGAGATATACGCTGGAAGAGAGAAGCTTTGAAAACCATTGTTTGGTTGATAAACTATGTTAATAAACAAGTATTCGTGAATCGAGTCAACGTACAGTACCATACACACTAGAACGTTGAGCCTCACAGTGATCTTAGTTTTTTCGCTAGACGTGTTTATTTACAATGTAGCCCGCAAAACGAACTATCAGTAAACATACGAAACGTACAAAGTGTTCGCTTGTCTTTGTTATGCTGTCGTTTCGAAAAACAACCACCCGGTGGGCATGGAAACGGTTGCGAACGTAGACTTTCGGTATGCAGAACGAAAACTCTGCAGACAACTGAAACTTAAATTTTTCATTTTCCACTGTCGATGAACCTCGGCATATTGATATATTGTTAGGTTTTGTTGCTAAACGTCGCGAGTTCAATGAAGCCACTTACCATCTCGTGTTCGATTTGAACAATGAAACTTAACAATAACACTTAAATACTACTTGAACATGTATTCTGCCCAACATAGTTCGGTTGCCAGTTCAAAATTTCAGTTTTTCTGTTTTAGACCTATTGAATTTTTTGGTTTATTCCGGCTTGTATCGATCAAGATGTTAGAAACATGAAATATGAATTTCTCTTATTCTCAATAGTGCTCCGGTCGAAAGCAACCAGTTAGGAGTTTGTAACCTTTTTGTTTCGTCAATTAGTCACACTCCTGTCGCTAACTAAGCCTGATGTATTTTTTTGTTGAACGATTATTTTCCTCATGCAACTGATTTCATTGTGTAAAACTTCTGGAAATTAAACCTGTTTCAACATTTTCAGTTAGATGAATGGGTTGCGATATATCGACGTTAGGTTCCACTAAAACGTACGAGACAGCAAAGGTTAGTTAATCACTCGAATGTTTTTCTCAGTCTGCTAATAAGATTGGTTGCTGATGAATTTCCAGTGGCATGATCGATGAAAGAATGTAAAACGAATTACAAATATTTATAACGAAAGCACAGGAACATGGAACTCTAATAGAACATCACTGAGCATTCAACCTCTCATCATATAAACGAACTGGGACTTTTTTGTGATCTCTTTGACGGAGATATACATTTATGAGCTCATCAAGGTCGAAATGGTTTAGATGACACTTTTCTTTGAGCACATAACTCACAAACATCATCCGAAAACTTCATAGTGCTTGAGACTTTTGTTTCAAATGAGTATTATACTGCTAGAGATTTGACGTTCAGGTCGGTCCTATACAGGAGATTCGAGCACCTCAGCCGCCCTCAAAACCTCCGGAAGAGACAAATGTGCAAGAGAAGTCTAGAACATTCAGGAGGTTATCTTGCTTTCCCGAACTAGCCGACTACACGACAGACATTTCCCTGGAAACGATAGAGACACACGTGGAGGTCAACCAAGTTCCTGAACAGGTTCATATTTTAAATATTAACATATTTATTCTTCCACTTCGTTTCGTTACGAGGTGGTGAGCATCATACAGGTACAGGTAATGACAATATCTGAGTTGTAGTTCGATCTGCATGCACAGGCGCAAATTTAGAATTAACCAAAATAAGGCGAGATCAAACTATAAACAGAGGTTTTTTTTGCAGAATAGATACGTTCTCCCTGAGCGAACCCTATAAAACACCTGTATAAAATTACTGTTTGAAAAACCTTTTTTAGACTGCGGTCAAAATTGAGTTGTAGATGTTGGTTTTCAATAGCAGCACATTTTTCGAAATTCTGCCGCAAACCCCCAGAAACATACATTGGAATGGAATAGAATGACCGTATGTACTTTTTCTGAGACAGCCAACTTCTTCAAGTAAAAGTGGTTTGATCCCAATCAGTTCCACCAAAAAAACTTAGGAAATAATATTACTCCCCACATTACAATTGTTGGTTGCATAAATCTACCTAATCTCTGATCGAATCAGTTATTGGTAATTCAAAGCCCTGAAATTTGAAAAATGAACTAATTCCACAAAAACTGCATGTTAGAAGGAGCAAACTGCATGTTAGAAGGAGCATGTTCATCGTGAAAGCAATGCATGATTATTGCCTAGTTTTGTGTATCTAGTGTGATAAGAGCAAAAACTCGTAGTTATTCAAATCACGCAGGTATATAGCAAACTATTGAAATTCTAATTTGCAAACTAATCACCATAGAAACCAAGGAAAAACCACAGAAGTTTTTCATAAGCAAATCCGGCATTATATTTACAGCTGACCACGTTTGGTGAATTCTGCATTGTACCACCCTGAAACGGTTAGATAACGAAAAACTTGTATGAGGAATAACTTGTGAAATTATACGCTTCACTACATACCACATGCTTTATTATACATTCTTTCTTCTGATATTTTTTTTTAAATTTTGGAACTATCGGAGAAAATGTACAAAGAAATGTGCCGAAATAGATTTTTCAGGATAAACCCATGAAATCAGAGAAAGATGAAGTATTCTATTCAGATGTCGTGAATATCGCACCCTTTGTTCCTTTGTACCGTTTTTCTCCACCTCACTCATTTTCTTCTGATGAAAATACTTATTTTGTAGCCATAGCAACCCGAGCCCAGACTACGCAAACTACTGATTCACATAATACAAATTCCTCCATATTAGCGTCATTTCCTTCCATCACAACAGGTGACAAAGAAAAATGAGAAATAGTTTTCATCTGTTCACGACACATTTACTTTCGCAGCTTTTTCACTTTTCAACCAAGTTTTTTCACGAATATTTTTACCACTGGTTTTTCTGCTGGTTTTTCACTCCGACGCAATAGATTGTGTTTAGCATTAAGTATGTAGTCTCTAGCAGTTTACTTGTCAGGATACCCCTGGCATCAATTAATTTCTCTTTATTAACATTGTCTCGATTTCGGCTTTCAGGAATTAGTCTCGAAAGCTGCTTTGAATCACTCCAAAAAACTTGACTGCTCTCAAAGTTTGCCAGTGAAATAAATTGTATCAGTGTCACCCACATAGGCTTTTCGAAGATTACGAAACTCTCACTTCGTTAACTAAAGTAAAGTTATGGAAAGGTTCGAATTTTCCGCATAAGATTCTGTTTTCCTATTGCAAAGTATAATCGAAAAAGTTGATGTTTGCATTTTAAAACAGTCATTGGAAAATTTGAATGTGTACTGTAAGAGTCTCAGTAGTGAAAATAGGGACTAACATTGCCCCATGTTTCCCTTTCCGGTCAGCTTCCGTTCATTTGTGAGCTGCGATCAACGGTCACTTAATGGCGGACAAGGGCTATTAGGCTTGTTTTGGCCGCCTAAACATAATATCTATACGAATACTTAGAGGAACATTTACGGGCAGAGAGTGCCCAATCCTGCTTCTTGCTGTGAAATTTCCGTAGAAACGTATTGTATTGCGTGTTTCTATCACTTTATTTCTGCTCTTTCTTACTGATAAATTAGTAAAACGAATGGCCTGCCAACTAAATCTGTGACATGATCTCCGCCTCGTAACAGAGTGCGGGAATGAAATACATATGTAAATATGCCAACTTGTAGTTGAACTAACTAAGATGAATGTCTAGGATCTAAAACGACGCGTAGGTAACGCTGATCATTAGTGCTTGTTCTACTGTGTTTGTAGTTTGATTTCAATCGTTATATGTGTAGGCAGATCAAACTACAACTCATAGTTGGTTCACCGCCCAATATTTCAGGACCCATCCCAGTTCGAATCCCACGAGGACCCACCGCGCCCTCCCACCAGTTCGTCTTCTATTGGTTCAATTATGGAACTACGGCCTCCCAGTGGAATATCAAAGTTTGTTTGGACTGTTTAAAGGTGTCTAATTGTTTGTTTTCTGCAGCAACTTTTCACAATTCATATTGGTATTCAAGTTAGATATTTGAAGCATTTTTCCTAAGTGTAGAACAAGTGTGAACAGTGTGAGGTAAGCTCTGACAAGATGCGTTCGAATAATCGCTTTCACATATTCTGGATCTACTCACTTTCTCAGCTACTGGTGGAAGGTATGCAATCCGATACGGAGCATGTTCGGTGGAACTATTGGTGAAATAAGGAAATTTGAACTTTACCGTCAAACGTAATTCAATCGATTTTGCCGATTCATTAATTTTGCAGTGCGTCTTTCACTCGAGTTTATAAGAATCGATCCACAACTCGGAGTTTGACCATCGATACCAGTCGAGCCAAATCGAATCTTCCCGTTGTTTCCCTGTGCAGTAAGAAAATCGGGATCGAGGAGGTAACCTGAATTCAAATAGGGAAGGAAGTCGTTGAAGAAATAGTTGTGCATCTGATTTGAACAATATTTTCTCAAGTTACGTTTCAGACATGAAATGTAGTTGAAAATTGTGAAAAAAAAATGTATGTCTTCCCACATTTTTCTAATTCTCGAATGTGCGAGTACCACGTTCTCTGAATAAAGTAATAAGTAAGTAAAAAATAAATCATATTCTTAGATACTTGTGTAGTGTCTGAACTACAAAAACTATTAACTGGGGTTTCGTTGTCTGTTTATTCACTTTTTCCTTCAGTTCACCGATAGTCGGGATGCGCGAGCGTGTGACCTGTACTGGCACAGCGTTGTCTACAGCGACATGAACAACATTGTCAAGTCGAGTCATTCGAAGGTCAATAAATTCCCTGGTCAGTTTGGCTTGAAAACTGAGTTACAGGACATAATATTTTTGGAAGGCAAAACTGTCCTCGAGGCAAGGACCAGGCACTATAATTATGAAGTTCAAAATAGGACAGTTGTCAATAATCTAACTCTACGGAGCTCGCTCTCACCTGATACAAGGTGTACTTTCAAACAGTGTGTGTAGTTTTATCCCGGTTATTTTGAACTGAAGTTCAAACACCATTTAAGATTTGGTTACTTTCTACACATCACATGTCCTCTATTTTGTCATTAGTTGAATGCATCTGCTTTAGGTATGACCGAGTTGGCCCGCAAAATTTCGTTGACTCACTCGATAGCCTCGATGCAACGAATATTTCCCCAGGAGTACGCATTCTATCCAAAGTCGTGGTTTCTACCCGCTCATTTGAGCAGTTTTCAGGTACAGCCTCATTTAAAATCTTAAAATTTCCAAATTGTCTAAATGTTACTAGTTTTAATTTCACACTGTATGAGGCCAAAAACGTGTATTTGGACAACGTGATCTGTTGTTTGTCTTTTTTAGAAGAAACAAGATGGATCTTTCGCAAGGGTTTCCATTGTTTATGTGCTATGCAGAAAAAGGATCTATACAAACATTTGCTCAATCTTCAGAAATACTTCACTGAGGAAACAAACCGGTTGCGGAAAGCTCATAAAAACGAACAGATGTGGTTCATTGTAAAGCCTAATGAAGGTGAGTTTTGCATACCGCTGGAGTTTGAAGTTCCAACCTCGAACTTTCACTGGGAACACTAAAAAAATCACTTCTGCATTGTAGTTTGATCCAACGGCGCTCCGTGTTTTACGAGCTTTTCAGGGTTCTACGGGGTGCGCTGTAATCACCGAAAGGCACCTTTCCTTCAAAATAATCCATGTTTTTTCAGGTGCACAGGGTACGGGTATTTACCTTATTAGCAATCCACAACAAATTGTCGATCCTAATTGTAAACAGTTGGTACAGGTGATCACTTTTTATTCATTAAAAATTCATGAGAAGTGTGCAATGGCGGAATAAGGTAATCCTCGGCTGCAAAACAGCCGTAAATTAGATACAATTAACCAACAATTTGATTATGAGAATACAAGTAATTCGTTCACTGCTCACTCGTTGCTTTCAGAAACTTATTCTTTTCCGACTGCCGCCCTCTGTCATGTTAAATTTTTCAGGAATATGTGGCAGACCCGTTCTTGATGACCGACGAATTGAAATTTGATTTTCGGGTATACGGTGTGATAAAAAGTATTAATCCATTGTCTATGTATGTTGCTAGAGAAGGTGAGTTTATAGATTAGCGGTATTGTTTTACTCATAGTTATCACTCACATAGAAAAATAGAAGAAACATAATGTGACATGGTAAACTGAACATCTTTGCTCGATGTAAAGAGATTCTGATCATGCACACGACTTCCAATTTGACTAGCAGTATATCTCTACCCGTAACTCACTAAGTGTTTAAAGATGTCTTTGAGATCTAAGAACAAATTAAAACGTGACGACAAAACAAGTTGCTCGCCAGCATTTACATGTCAGTGAAGTGCCCGAATGTCTCAACTGTTCCCATTACAGCGTCAAAACGAACTAAAGTAAGAGAATAAATAAATTTTGAATCCATTCGAACAAAATTACAGGTGAGAACTCAAGTTTGAATACGTTTTATTGCAGGTATGGCTCGATTCTGCACTGAAAAGTACTCCAAACCAACCTCGTCTAACTTTTCGAATCTGTTTGCTCATCTGACCAATTATTCTTTGAATAAATCGAATGAAACTTATATTCACAGCACATCTCTCCAGGATCAAATTAGAGGTATTTTTAAATGTGTTCGCTAGTTTTGCACTTTTATGCTCTAAGGTATTTTTACTATTCGCACGGTGCACCTGTTTTTCTTTTCATTAGTACCATTATCCGTCCGACGTACAAGACTCGTGAACAATTATTAACGATGTGATTATGATTTAATTTATAGTTTGCGTCAATTTAGAATCATGTTACTCACAATAAAGCAGTACCCGGAAATAATCACGAGTTCGCAGTATTAGCAAACCGCGTATGTGTCTATGTGACAGGGAGTTTCACGCGTTTTTTTGCAGAAATGCATTAAATCAGTTGATGTGGTATTGTTCAGGTTCGGAAAATCCGAGAACCTGAACATGCCAGTCCGATCACCCGTCCTTACAATGTTTATTTCAAAGTAACTACTGTCTCACAAATTAATTGGTTCAATTACCGTCGTCCAGCACTGTTAAATTGCATGCACTACTATGTGCGCGTAACATGGTAACCAAACCGTTTTGCTTCTCCACTTTTCTCTTCATTCAACCATTTGGAGTGCCACATACTATCTGGAAGTCACGTGTTAAATCACGAATAAGTCTATTCTATTCTATTCTATATTGTAAAAGGCCCCGACAAAAAATTGACGACTATGCTCATACGTTCCAGGTAGTAAGCGACTACTTTCCACGGTTTTCCATCAGCTGGAAGCAAGAGGATTGAAGACGAAAAAACTATGGCACGACATAAAACTCATCTTGGTGAAGGTGGGATTATTCGAACAAGAATAACGACACATCTCGATTTCGAGAATATCCTCTCGTTCACTGTCATTTTTGCTTGTTGTTAGGAATGTTTCACTCTTATGATTTTATTTTAGACGGTATTGGCCATGCTACCGGAGATAATGTTACACTATGAACATCACTTCTACGACAAACACGGGCCACAGTGCTTTCAGGTGAGAAAAAAAGTAACAAACAGACACATTTTTTTACTGTTGTTAAAACACAAACGTTTTACAATCGTTTCTTCGGTTCACGTAAGTCACTTTTTCCGCGGTTTCAGCGTATGATTAGTTTTCTACGAGATTCAACTACTCAGGAAAAGTTAAAGAATTTGCTATTTCTGTTCTAAGTTTCACTTCATACTTTCAGATCATGGGTTTCGATATAATGGTGCGGGAGGACGGGACACCGATTCTATTGGAGGTCAACGCAGCTCCTTCTCTTTCTATTGGTAGGCAGTACCTGTCCAGGGTAGAAATACAAAACTACTCTATTGTGATGTGTTTCAAGCCCAAACATCATATCATAGTCGGCCCCGCTCGGTAATTTGAAAAGTTTGAAATGATCCTGATTCTTCAACTTGTTATATAAGTTTTTCAGTTTCCTATAGTTCTCTATAGTTCATTATAGTAACATAAGTTGTGGGAAAACAACTCTGTTATCTATTTAACACAATATTTTTTGTTCAAGTGAAATGAACAATATCGTTGTTAGAAAAAAGTTCACCTCAACGCGAGTTCAGATCATGTGGTTCCACTACCAGGACGTCGTCTGGACGAGACCGCTCAGAGGGTCAGAAGTATCGTGGACGAGGTATCGTTGCCCGCAATTTCAATTACAGTGCAAATGATTCGATTATTACGCTCTGCGTGAAAACATATCAGCAACCTCGCACTCTTCTATTGCATGTCTCAAAATTTTGATGGGTAACTATTTGATTGGTATGGTTATGATGTTTGTGGAAAGATAGGAAAGTTGCAAGGCGAGGGCTGAACCTACTTTTGTTATCCCTTCGTTTTCTGGGAACTTGTTTAAAAATCTTTGAACTGTTTCCACAACTAAATTAGTTAGAGCTCTCGTTTTTATTCGAATCAGTTCGAAATTATCTGAACGTGGTATTATATCTTGGCGTTTTCTAGTCTTCTCTAGCTGGCGAAGTCCACATTGATCGGAACCCAAGTTCATTATACTAAACTTATGTTATTTAATTCAGGTCATCAAAATACCTCTGGTGAAGGACACCCTTCTCTTGGTTCTTGGTCTGTTGGACGAAGAGTATTCGGCAAGATCAGAGTGAGTTTGGGCTCCATAATATATTTCAGGATTACAAACTTTGCGGTTTTGACAATCATTGACATTTTTTGGGTATTAAAATTAGGTCATAATCAGATTTCCTCCTATGTTTTGCGGTCTGTAACTTCAATTCTGCCGTTTCTTTGCCATCGCTTGAAACAGTTGCTGATTTAGCTCCGTAATAAAAAGCATCTTGAACTTTACTTGAGCTTTGAACCTGAACTTGTGACTTGATCTGACTGGAATCAATGAAAATCTATCCATTTAGATCCACCGCTACCCAAAACACCGCCGCAAAGTTTCAAGACGACATGAGTACACTGAAGACTAGAAGAAAACCGCATCTGAGTGAGGTACCAGAACATTTTATATTTAAATATCTTCTCTGATTCTGAACAATCAGTCAGATTCAGAGAAAGTCCATTCCACAATAACGTTATAATCACGGACACATATATCCACATGTTAAATTGATCTTCAACCTTACATCTCAGATTACGCTACAGTAACTTGTCAGTATAAGTCTGTCAAGCGACAGAGTCAACATCGAATTTTGTTGTATAATATTGTAAAATACGAGTTTGGATTGTTTTTGGATTGTTTTTGAATTTTTGTTTCAGATTTTTCCGACCAGATATGGCGCACACAGTGGCCATTTGCTGTTCCTCGACAAGGCGATGTACATCTACATGCAGTTCATTCAGTTGAGAAACACGGTGAACATCTCCGGCGGAGGACTGAAACAGTTTGTCAGGTAAACTGCAAGTTAATGGAATATTAACGTGAGAATCACGTGAAACGTGAGGAAACAGCAGCAGTCGTGCTCATTGTCACTGCACGCTCGTGACTTTTGATGAGTTTCGCGCATTCTTCATGACAATAGTGTTCACTTTACACTATCACTATCACTACTAAATTCAGGAGATTCTTCATAGAAGCAAAGTGTGACCAAATGTCTCACAAACTGTTGTCCCGAAACATCTCTCTTTTATAATGAAGTGGCGAGCTCAACAATAATCTTTATGGTCCAATGCGTATGGTTATAATTTCACCAATTTTGCTTAATGTAAAACATTTCCGAATTCTAATGTGTTCTACACGTATGATCTTGCGTATGAGTTTTCGTACAATTATGAGTGAAGGTACAATTCAGAAAGTGCAATCTGTCAAATGTGGTCAAAGTGTCTGAAATCGATGAGAAAATGGCCGAAATCAACTACTACTTTACGGGAGATACAACTACAGTTAACAATGGTGGGTTGGCATGTTTCGAATCTCACAGCGGGAAAACGTTCCTTTTTCAATAACTGAGAATCTAGTTTTGGCCGGACCCAGTATACATAGGCAATAGGAAAATACTAAATGGAGAAATTGGAAGTGGTTAGGTCTCGGAAGTGTTCAGTTTTATCTAAAACCACAGAATCTCGTTAGAGGTACATAACTGCTAGACTTCAAGGGTGTATTGCACAAGGAGTATTTAGATCTGATTATACATTCGATTATATATATATATATATATATATATATATATATATATATATTCATTCACAAGTGTTAACTTAACAACACAGAAAAATAGTGAACAAATATGTAGAACCCCTAAGGGGTAAGGCGACAAAACCTTACCTACAAGTTAAGGGGAGCTTACTCGTAATACTACACGGGAGTAAAAGGAGTGGTAAAACATGAAACATAAACAAAGTCACAGTGAAACAGAAAAACAGAATCTAATGACTATGACACATATAACTATGATGATACAACGTTAATATAGATAGACTAAGTAAGCTGTGCAGGTGGTTCAATAAAAGTCTCCGTTAACAACATATCTAGAAAGACTTGTAATTGGTCTCGTAATCCCAATAGTTGCTCGCATGCGTTTTTTGATGAACTTTTGTAGTTTGATGCTATCATCAGAGTCTATGATTCGCTTTTTCTCTCTGTTTCGATGATCACGTAACGCGAGTTTGAGCTTTTTCTCAATTAATCTATACTGGGATTTACATTCAGCGGAAACATGCCATTTTCGATAGGCTTCTCTTTTATCTTTCATTAGTTTACGAATATGTGGAGGATACAAAATTCTAGATTTAGATCTATTTTTCAATATAGGTGTGTTATCTCTGATGATCTCAGTAAAGACTTTGAGAAAGTGATCGTACTTAGACTGGATAGATTCAAAGTTAGACAATTGGCGATTCCAATCAAAGTAGCACATTAATTCATTTATGCGCTTGTAGTTTGCTGGTTTGTAGTTCAAACGTTGAGGATGCATAGTCTGGTCAATAGTACAATTCGCGGGAGGGTGCAAATTGAAAGAAATCGAAAAGTGGTCTGAGGCATTAATGGGGGGACTTTGCGTTACATTCGATATCGAATCAATTGAGTCTGATAGAATTATATAGAGTATATTCGAAGAAGAAAGGGTGTTCCTAGTAGGAAAATCAACAAATTGATGAAACCCTTTTTTTCTATTATGATACAAGAATTTTGCAGGACTTCCATTTCATGCGTTTCTGCAGTTCATGTTTTGGGTGGCTGAACGGAAATTTCCCAGCGAGGAAGACTTGCTGTCGAAAATGCAGCGGCTGATGGCATACTGTGACATGAGTCTGCGACATTACGGAGTCCGTTCTGCAAGGCTGCGCAGAACGGAAATAGACACGAATAAGGAGGAAAAGTGAGCGTTTCCATCAATTGCTTGGAGTTGGTTTTTTGGAGAAAACGTCACCCTCTCCCCCACAGTGGCGCTGCCAGTCCTTACTAGAAATGACTATAAGTAGCAAACACAAAACGTGAAATGCGGAGTTACTGCACGTGAGGAGGTATTGGTGAAATTGTGCATTGCTATCATGCCTTTCCGGAAAAGTTTTCTGAGATCGGGTTTCGGCTATTCTCCGTAGCTCCTTCGAAAAACTTGAATAATTCGAAGAGGTGACGTGTACGGACGGTTGACCAGGTTTGATTTCATGCTTAAAACCTAAGCGACATCTTCGTAAAAAAATATTTCCAGTCCGGTGGAAATCTACATGCTTCCCGGCCGAATGAAGGCAAAGCGTCGGTCAAAGTCAAGTGAACCTGGTGCGGTGAGAAAGGTGGGGTGAAAAAACCTACTTCAAACTTTCAGAAGCAATAGTTTTCAGATAAAACTTTTATCACTTTGTCATAGGTTAGAGATATCCTGGGTTTGCGAATAACAAACTTGATCTCTATTGAACTTTGTTAACTCACCAGTATACCTGAGTATACCTATCAATCACTCTCAAACGTAACGAACCGTATAATTCAAGTTGTGAGTTAGTATAGTTTTCACATCGAACGCTAATTAGTTTTTGTCATTGGTTCATATATGTTGTTTCATACCCTCAGCGGTACTGATACCTCGGATATCCGAATAGTTAATTTAGTTATCTGTAAATAAATACTTCCAGGTGGATCGAAACGGGATTCGAGACAGAAATAACAACAGCAATACACTAACCCTTCCTAGAATTGCTCAATGATCAATGTGATGTGTGACATGTAAATAAAGTATTAAACAACCAGTTATTCCGTGTTTTAACTCACCACAGTCGAAAATAATACAGTTGATGAGTAAATTGTTTTTGATAATCTGAAAAATAAATAGCGAACAAGAGAAGTTCGGAGGGACTGCATCTAAAAGTCTATATTCCGTTTAGCTGTTCCGTTTGAAACCCTAAAATAAGTATACAGTAAAGTACATTTTCCCTCTTTGCATAGGAACTTCTAGTCCACAGTTGAGATACTGGTAGAACGGTAGTAACAGTTAAACGGTGGTGATATGGTCGTAAACGTTCCGCGATTCAGTGGTAAACTTCTGGTAACGTTAAATCACTTCTGGTAATGTAAATCGGTGATGTATCTCAAGTAACCTTAGATCTGAACTAGATATATAATACCACACGAGATACCTATACTAGATACGGATGTCTGCGAGACTGCTCTGCAGGCTTCTGGCTGTATTCGGTTAATTACCCAAGTTTGAGGTACGTTTCCCTCTACTGCGAGCTCAGTACTTAGTACGTGGGGACATAGATACTAGAATGGCCAGGAAGAGATAATTAAGTTTTGTTTTATAGGAAAAATAATTTTGTGGTTTTTTTTGAATAATTCGAAATAATTTTACTGCTGTTTTACTGCAGTTGAACTACAACTTTACTGGCGTTTTACTACAGTAGCGACACCGTACTACCACCGTTTTACGGCTAGCGATACTGCAGTAACACTACCAGTAAAACGGTGGTAGTACGATGTCGTTACTGTAGTAGAACGCCGGTTTTATCTTTACAGTGAACATGAGTCAAAACAATTTGTATTTGCTACCTCACAATGTAAAAATGCTTTCAAACATCTTGAATGTAATTTTTGAGTTGCCTTTCCAGATTTACATAAAGCTCGTCCCGACACAAAGAGAGCATCTTTATTATTTTTACATTCAGGTGAACAATAAATATGAGTATCATAGGTAATTTATGTTTTTTCTTGAATTACTGCAAGTAGAGCATTTGTTTTGTCTGTCATATTAAAGTAACGGAAGGATAGCCCGCAGTTTAGAGACCGTTCAGCGTGCGCGTACGTACTGCTAAAATTGCATAGCAACCGCGAAAGCAACCCTTATATTTTTTCATGCATGTATTTATTTATCTTATTTTGTGTGTTCGTATTGTATTTGTTGAGTTGAATATAGTAGTTTTCAGAGTACTGTGCAGTCCCAACACCA
The DNA here is from genome assembly GCA_964036275.1 of Litoditis marina. NCBI lineage: Eukaryota > Metazoa > Nematoda > Chromadorea > Rhabditida > Rhabditidae > Litoditis > Litoditis marina. The sequence goes on along the minus strand of OZ038434.1, from coordinate 1,599,072 downwards.
TGATAAGTTAAAACGGTCAATTTGTGGATCAGCGTGAACTATAATTTTAAGTAAATAAATAAAATTAAATCCGCGTTTGCTTTTGTGCTGGCCAGCCTTCCGGTCATTCATTCAATCACTCACTCACGAAGGTAGATCTAATTTTACAAGTTAATCACAAACAGGTTTGGCCCGGGTGTATTTTGGGTCTTTGTTATCTACATTAAACTTATATATTTTCATCATATTTCATATTTATTTAATCACGTCGCTTCGTTACGAGGCGGTGTTCATCATACATGTCACAGATCTTTGTAGCAGCAGTTTCTTGTAAGGTCTTGGTCCCTTTCCTTCATAGAAGACTTCATGGTGGACTATCGAATGCTCTGTTGGCATTGATCCAGTGACATGCGAGAAACTTCTTGGAGGGGCGGGGGGGAAGAGAACTGCTTGTGAACATATATTCCTTATAACTTAACTTATATACCCAACAAAATTTCACATAATCGTACATTTTGTTATAGTTTTGTTTGGTTTTATTTATTGCTTCTTCATTCTGTTGAACACGTTAATTTTCCTGTATTAACAACACGAATGTTTGTGCATTTAATTTATGTGCTGTTTAGCGTCCCCTGTCAGTTTTCGACTTCAATTCAACTCGACCACTATGAGTGGGGAGGAAGTCAAAGAAACAGGAACGGAGGACGCGCCACAAAACGAAGACGAAAAACCAAAGGATCTGCCTTCGCTCAAAACAGAGGTAATATTATTATTATTGATGATTATCATTACTGATAGGTTACGTTATATCGTCAATTTTCGGCCTAATGCACATTATATTCGCAACAACGTAAGATGTTACCGAATCAAGGGAAACGGGCCAGTAGGAAATGGAGATGGGTGGGATGTGTGAAACCAATTTTTGTATATTCACACTATATGATTTGACTGTATTTTACCTTGATTTAGTTTTCTGTGTACTATTGTTGCTGTTCAACAGAATGAAAACACAGAAATTTAGAAACATGTGCACAAGCACAATCTATCTCTCCAGCGTTAATCCTCCTATTTTTTAAAGAAAACTCTAAACATTTCATTTATCCAGGTAACCCAACGTGAGTCGTCCGTTTCCAACGATGATGGAGAGGAGGATGCGTTATCTGCCGCTCCCATTGTTGAAAAGAGAGAGTCGCACGCTCCACAGGTATTGTTTTCACGAGTACACCTTATTAATTTTCTGATATTAACGTACACAATGTCACATTAAAACACCAGTAAGCTCTGACTAAGCGACAGAAAGTAGTCCATTTTCAGATGTAAACACGTGAAAATTTAGGATTTTTCATCAAAAGAAGACCGATTCTTATCTTTTCTGCTAAAAAGTAGTCCGTTTTTGAATTTTTCTGACTATCGGACAACTTCACTGGTGTATGGTCACATTCGTTTAGTTCTATGTATTCTGTGATAAATAGAAGATTTGAAGTTGATCTGGATGAAGTGTATCGCGTTTTCTACACAGTGTGTTCTCTATCCTATCTCTAAACTCTTCAGGTGGATGTGAATCAATTGCACGGAGAGCCGGATTTTGCGGCTATTTGCAGCTTCTTCAACAGATTCGGAGTTATGATAGGTACGCTGGTTTTTTTTAGCAGTTCCGCACACTGGTCGGTCTAGGGACTCTTTTTCAAAAACAAACCCGTTACTCACGGTATGTCGTGCATAGCATTTGCTGCATGCACTTTTAAAACTTCGAATGTAAAGGGCTGTTCCTTCACAAATATCTCAAAGTGGTGGTTTGAAATTATATTTCTACAAATTGGGCAGAAAATGAGCCTATCTTCAAGTCTATACGGTGGGATTATCGTTTAGAGTTTGTTTTTGCGCCTATTTTTGCGCATTCGAGTTCGTCGATTTCAGGATTGAAGCCGATGTCATTCACCAAGTTGGAAAGTTTGCTCACTTCTTTCGATGATGATGGTAGAGGTCAGTTGTTGCCCGATTTCCAATTCTAGCTCGGCTCTGTTTCTATTTTTATAGTTATCAATATCTGTTTAAAAGTATATTTGGGCTCTGTGGTCTAACTCAAGATAATAGGGTCAACAAATATGGCTCTAAATTATAATTGGGATTTTTGTCTAGGATAAAACGGAAAAATAAACAAACCTCGCCGCTTTATGACGTAATGAAGTATGTAATGCTATTTTCAGTAAATAAAGAGTTGTTCGATCTTCATTTGACCCTGATGCGTCGAATAAAGATGACGTCAGTTCGTGCGGAGACCTGGGAGCCTCATCTGAAAAAGTTTCTCGCTCTCAATGAGTCTCTACAGGGAGAATTATTCCAGCTGGAAAGGTGACATTACATTTCTTGAACCGCTAGTTTCACACTCACTGATTTATTTTAATACGCAGTAATGACACTTTGGACTACTTTGGAGGCTCTTCCTGTCCTAGTTACTGAGTTTAAAATTACACTTCTGGAAACTGATTTGTAACCCTTTTTGCGTTTCCAATTTTATATTGTTCAAAATTTTATTTCTTGCCAAAATCGTTTGGATACTAGTGAGGGGCTACCCTAAGATGCGTGTGGGAAAATTGTTAAGCTGTCTGCCTTTTTGTTACTCATGTAGGATTTCATTCAGATATGGTTACATTCATCTACCGGTCGCCACAAAAATCCAAATTTTGAAAGCACTCTGCGAAGCTCAGTTTGATGCCAATCCACGTATGAAAGAGAGTGTGAGTTGTTTGTCTTAATGTTTTCAAGTTTTAATACACCTAAAACTTGGTATTTTAGGCCATCTATGTTCAATCAGTTGCATGATTATATCGACCAATTTTCTCTGATAAAAAGTACGGGCAGGATCGTTAAAATTGTTTGAGTGTTAAGGGTACTGCTAATCAATTTTTTTCGTCTCGGCAGCGGAGTCATGAGTTTGACCGTTTGACTATGTACCCTGCTGATCACAAAAAACTATAGCTTGTTGTTTTTGAACAGTTTCTTGAAATATAGCGTCACTCGGGTGGTTTGTTCTAGGTTGGAAATTTTACAAGTAAGTTCAACCATCATTCATTTCAGATGCTTTCGACGTGCAAGGCAACCGATCTGCGTCTCATTCCGGTCGGGTTTGACAAAAATGGACTCGCCTATTGGTTTCAACAGGTATCGACAACCAATTTTTTTCTAAACATCTCTGAATCTCTAAGGTATCTCTCCATTTGGAATTTGAAGCTTTCCAAGCTTTTACAAGTATATAGGATTGGTTACGTAGTTACGTTAACAGCAATGTCCACAGTGCAAGAGTTAGTAGGTCTAAATCTCTGAGGAACGTTTGCTGGTGAGCTGGTGTAGAATATTGATAGTGCTACTAAGTATTAATATAGTTTATGATACTGGTAGGGTGGTAGGGGTATGTCGTATGCAGAGTCGACCGGGATGTGGGAAATTACAATCACTCTTGTCAAGAATGTCAAGTTACTTTTGTAGCCCGGAGTTTTTTTTATATAGAAAAGCTATGTTTAGGATTTTGACTACAACATCCGAGTCTACACTGAAGAAGCGGATGATTTGAGCGGAGGAACATGGAATCTCATTGTTAGGTCGGTTCATTTTCATTTCAAATTGTTTTAGTTAATACAACCAATTCAAATCTCACCATTTCGCATTCAACTATTCAACTAATGTATTCGATTACTCTTTGTTACCGCCACTAATGTTATACAACACGTCGAAGTAGATTTAGTGTGGCTGTCTGCGCACTAGATAAAGAACACCTAAGATTGAGATGGCTGTTGCCTGTTGTAATGTTAATTGATGAACGTAGTTCAGATCATCAGAAGAACTTGATGCACTAATCGCGAAATTGAAATCAGAAGACCTTGGCTATGTCAAGAAGGAAATGGATGCAAAGCAAAAGGTTTTCATATTTTTCCATATTAACTTTCTGATCAAAACATTTACATTTTATTAGTTTCTCTGACACTCGTTTTCCAGTTTTAGTTGTTTGAGTTTGAAAGTATATAAATTGTCCGATCACTACAAAAGATATGTGTCATTAAACATGAAATGATTTCCTGCTAAATAGTTGGTTTGTATGATAAGGTATAATATATAACTTTTGTTGATTCAGGCCAAACAACCTGTACCCGAGGAGGGCTCAATGATATTGAGTACCAAGAAAGGAACATTCCTGGACACTTGTTACGATGACGTCATACTTAAGGTTGGTTAAAATTATTGTTGATTATGTTGCCAGTTCCCTTTATTCATTCGGATGTTTGTATCAGAGGAAACATTAGACATATTACATTCTTATTACCTGCTAGAATTTGAGCTTTTCTGAGAGGCGAATTCCAATTTCACCGATAGTTTTAGTAAAATTGTCAGCTGCCTTGTTTATAGCAACAATTAGAATATAGCAACATAGTGAGCAGCTCCGATCCGACGTGTTTTGTGTTTTGCATTTCATTTATCATTATTCAGAAAATGCGAGAAGCTCTCGTGAAACAGAAGGAAGCTCGTCGAAACAAATTACAAGGAAAGGAGGAGAGTGAAAAAGAACCGGAAGATGAAGAGGAAGAAGAAGAGCAGGGAGAGGTTTGTCGGTCCCGATTCGGTTAGAGAAAGGGAATTATCGTTGGTTTGTGTCGTGTAAATGGGAAGATATAGCTCTCACGAAAATAGCTGGCGGTAAATGTAAATCTGCTTGAAGACCCTTCTTTCTCACACCCTCACACATTCTATTCAGGCGTTTAATTTTCTAATGGCTATATCATTAACAGTATGAGAAGCACTAAAGGTTCTGGTTATATTTATATGACTCTTTATTATCATTCTAGCAACATAACTGAACTGTTTTCTGTTTCCAGCTGGATCGCAGGTTGATGCCGCGTCGTAGTGCTGCCAGTCGGGCGGCGTCAAACATCAAAAAGTTCATTTCACCGTCGAAAAGAGGTAAGTTTTTAGAATGTTATTCTTACAGCTGACTTCTTACTGAGGGAGGAACTGAAAAGAAACAGTTTTGTTGATCACTTTCAATAAGCTGTTTGTCAATTTTGAATGTTTCTCATATTTGCCAAAGCCAAATGGACTATATTTTAGATTTCTCGGTTTTCATTTTTGCAATTGCCATCACGAGAGAAATTCGATTTTTCACCGTCTAACCATCTTCAAAAACATAGTTTTGCTCAGTCATGCAAAACTACAAGGTACAAAGGGTATATTTGAGGACCGAAGAAGCCGAAGCCAGCACCAGCCGAAGAAGATTCTACGGAAAAGGACAATGAAGAAGGCGAGGAAGGCGAAAAGGGGGTTGGTTCAATTAGATATTCTGCGAAGAATAAAGTAGAATATTGGTGTAAACTGAGAATATGGAGAATAAATCTATGAATACACAGCGAAAGAACACAGGAACTAGTCGAGGCAAAAGAGTACGGAATGCTAAATTGTAAAAGCGGTTAGCGGTGTCAATAGTTGAAATTTCGCATTGGAATTGTATTGTTTTGACATGCATGTGGTATGTTCATAGATGATGTTCTATAGTGTTAGTTATCATTGTGATGTGAATGATTGATGATACATATTCACCGTAATAGTGTCTGAATAGTTTTTATCGATGATTTCAGACAGGATCTTCTGGAGATTCCTCAAGTGGTTCAGAGGATGATGACGTCATATCGGGAGAGGAAGAGGAAAGTGAAGAAGAAGAGGAGGATGAGTTCAAACCAAAATCGGAACGAAAGTCGAAAGGGTACGTATAGGGAAAGACCAAATCGTAATTGTAGTTGGATTTCTATGCCGGCCATGATTCACCAGTTCCAACCGAAAGCAATAGTAGGGCAGAGTTTGGCAGAAGTACTTGAGTTGGTTTGGAATCGCGCGCAGCGCGAAGCGCTGTGCGAGATTTGTCTTTGGTCCGGCTAATGCTGTGACAAGAAAAGTAAACCCAGTTTAAGTGTTTCTACTCAACCGATTTCGTTGAAAATTGTGGAAGACATGTGATACCTACTCAAACACTCGCGGAGCAAAAAAAAATTAAGAAAAAATTGTTTTAATCAAAGTTATAGACATTTTTCGGAAAGTGTCTGCGTCTCTCCATTTAGCACGCTCTCTCACTCTCTCTGTCCGGTCGACAACTCAAACTGTATTGTAACTTAGAGTAACAATTACCGATTTGCTCGAAAATTGAAATATGAAGCCATCGTGACTTTTATTTGAGTATGAAGTATTCTTTTCCTGACGTCCTTCAGGATTCTGGAGACCGGATGACGTCATTTTTGAAAAGTGCAAAGTTGACGTCACATATGTTTTCAAATGATGGTAATATCTTAGAAAGGGTCAATTAACGGAGAAACTCAATCTGAAAGTGACGTATTCTGAGATTCTGGAGACCAGATGACGTCATTTTTGAAAAGTGCAAAGTTGACGTCACATATATTTTTAAACGATGGTAATATCTTAGAAAGGGTCAATTAACGGTGAAACTCAATCTGAGAGTGATTTTTCCTGGGATTCTGGAGACCAGATGACGTCGATTTTGAAAAGTGCAGAGTTGACGTCACATATATTTTTAAACGATGGTAATATCTTAGAAAGGTTCAATTAACGGTGAAACTCAATCTGAGAGTGATGTATTCTGGGATTCTGGAGACCAGATGGAGTCGATTTTGAAAAGTGCAAAGTTGACGTCACATTTATTTTCAAATGCTGAAAATATCTTAAAAATGGTATATTAACGACAAAACTTTATCTAAATATGACTTATTCTGGAAATCAGAAGGCCAGATGACGTCAACTTTCAAAAAATTGACGTGAAATATGTTTTCGAATGCTGAAAGTTTCTTAGAAATGGTTAATTTACGATGAAACTTCATACTTCATTCAAACATGACGTATTCTGGGATTCTGAAGGGTAGAGGGCAGAAAGTACGTTCTCAGAACTGCAATGTTGACGTCATATTTTTCTCAAATGATAGTAATACGTGGCAAGTGGTTCATTAAGAAAACAATTTTATCTGCACCGTACAGATAAAACCACATACCTACGGCATGTATACAAAAAGAGAAAAATTCATGAAAAAGTGGGGGCCCAACGACTGTGAGATTTGTCTTCTGCTGTGCGCCCCTTAGACAACTACTCTCAAATGGAGCAGCTACTGCTACAAAAACCGAAAAATACTCATGTATAACTGTTAATTACAAACATACAAAAGTCGTAAAATATTTTCTCAAACCTGTAAACTAGAATCTACAAATCACAGATGTTAACTCAATGTAGTTAATTATAGAGTTCCTGGTTTTGTGCACAATGGTTGGTGTTTTTGATCATTACTTCAATTCTAGGTGCTATAACGTTCGGCATATTATTCAACAGTTGTTCTCTATTTCGCAGCTGTGACTTGTAGATTCTAGTTTACAGGTTTGAGAAAATATTTTACGACTTTTGTATGTTTGTAATTAACAGTTATACATGAGTATTTTTCGGTTTTTGTAGCAGTAGCTGCTCCATTTGAGAGTAGTTGTCTAAGGGGCGCACAGCAGAAGACAAATCTCACAGTCGTTGGGCCCCCACTTTTTCATGAATCAATTATTAACTTTAGAAGTTACACATCTCCATATTTGATGTAAACTAAATTTGTTATTGTAAATTTCAGTAGTTTCTACCTGAATTTATCTATTCATTCAATTATCATTATTTTAGCAAGAAACGTCGACGAAAGAAGAAGAATATTCACATTGATGAAGAGGAATTGGCAGAAGATTCAGATGAAGAAGAGGTATAACTAAGTCTCCACTGTTCATTGCATTTTAGATTAGAGACAAGATTCAAAATTTAGTAGATCCAGTCCAGTGAAATCGTTACGAAATGGTGTTCCTTGAGTGCCCCGTGCCCGTCTAATCATTGCATACAAACACCAGCAAGGTTCGACTAAGCGACAGAAAGTAGTCCGTTTTAGATGTGGAAAAGGGAAATTTTATGATTATTCCATCGAAAGTACACCGATTTTCTTATTTTCGATGAAAAAGTAATCAGTTTTTTGACTTTTTTCTGACTATTCGGACAACTTTACTGGTGTATGATTGCATACTCGGTATCTATAGAGAAAAATCTCTTGATATACACTTGATAGTCGGGGCTATCCGCACGGCATGTCGCATTTCGCAACAATTCGTGGTGTGCTTTTTTCCCTTGAGCCTGTATCAATCGTAAGTAATTTTCCGGCGATGGCGTGGTTTACTGTCCCATATCACGCTATCTGTGAATATTTCTTCTCTAGTCCAACTGATATTATTTAGGTGAAAAAGGAGCGCAAGATGGCGTCCGGCGAAGCTTCATGTGGGCAGTGCAAAAAGAGCGGAGACTGGGATGTGGTGAGTTACTTATATGCTTATTGATTTTAATTTTTCAAGAGGTCGTATACCTACGTCAGTATAAGATTTTGATTCGGTTAGAGGTCGTGCGGTCGCATTGACAGTCAGTACATAATGGCTGTTAGAAAACGCTCGGAACTGTTTTGGTCTCTGTGAATATTTTTTCCTGACTTTATGCACAATACATCGGAATGCTTGCTAGAAGAACAATGGCATGGCAACCATTTGATTGACATTTACCATACCGTCTAAAAGACACAAGTGAAAGTGATGATCCACTTCTACTTCTACCTATACGCACTATACTGATATACCCTTCTACGATAATGATGCTTCATTTGAATAATTCATTCTATTGTTTCCAGTTGTTGCTCTGTGATGTTTGCGACGATGCCTGGCACACCTACTGTCTGAAGCCAATGTTGTGGTTGGTGGATTTACAATTTCATTCAGACACCAGTAAAGTTTTCCGGATTGTCAGAAAAATTCGAAAAACTAACTACTTTTTCGCCGAAAAGAAGAAAATGAAAAATCGTTTCACGTGTTGACATCTGAAAACTGACTACTTTTCGTCGCTCAGTCAGACCTTACTGGTATATGATTTCATTATGTTCTCATGAGTTCACTCACAATGTTCATTTCTTGTCGTGGGCATGTTTTCAGTATTTCACTCAGTGTCTTATTTATTCTTATACGTATCGATATCGATGACACAGTTTGGGATGAGAAATGAGAGGCAAATGTGTGTCAATAAAACGCAGTGGCCAAAATTACATTAGCATTACAACCCGCCGTGCAAGCTGTGCTGTGTCGATTTGGTTATTGTAAGTTTTTTGTAGGTTCGTTCCTGACGGTGATTGGTTCTGTCCGAAGTGCGTGCACGGCATGCTTATCGATCGATTAGAAGAGGTGGCCAAATGTCTGGATGGTCATCTGAAGAAAAAGGCCGTTGAAGATAAAAAGTTGGTTTTTCTTCTTATTTATGTTCTAGGGGCTAGTATCATAACTGCCAAGGACTCAAGCTATCAGATTGGGTTGGCGAACGATTACGATTCTGGGGAAGTTGTGAAAACACAAAGTAAATGGGAAATGTGGTCTGATGTGTTGTTGACGGTGGACAAACAGGTCAACATGGTAGCATTATTGGAAGGGAGTCGGATAAATTATGGTAACATATCAACTGCTAGAGAGGGACGACACGTTCTTTGGAAAGGGTTATGTGTGGTTTTAAGGACATTTCCCAATGATCGGTGATCACATCATATAACTGTGCGTTATTAACCGAGTCCCACCCCTCACCTCAAAAGATAGCAACTGGTTTAATTATTGATTTACTTCGATCGCCTGTGCCGGTTATTGACAAGTACTGCTGGGAACCTGATTGAAAACTTCAAACTAAACTAAAATCAACATGTCTGGGTAGTTATGTATGTATCACAAAGTATTCCATCGTTCTATTGATTGCTGCGCTTTTGTGCGTTTTTACAACGTTTGATGTTGCGAAACTGATGCGCTGATAACACGGTAGGAACTTCTAGTATACAAAAAGCCAGTTTGATTGAATTCAAACTCTTCTAGCTTGGATGTACTGTCAGTACGTTAAGAAAGAAGTTCATGAAAAGTTTCTATCTCGCTAGTTGTTAGGGTTCGATGCACTTTTGCGATGATCACAATTGTTAGATATGAGTTCCCCTCATACAAAAACGCCGATTAGTCATGTGTTTTCTCTGGCGAGCTGCCATTTACCCCCACTTGGCGTGTATCCAACTGTCTGTCTTCTCTGCTCCCTCCACCCGATAAACACTATCTCGCCCGTTCTTCATGCTTTGTACTATCATTGCGCACATTTATGTGCTTGCTACACCATATGTGATCTTGTATCGATTACAGTTTTTTCTTGAAAGATTGTATACCAAAAAATCTTAAACAGACTCATTTTGCGAATCACCTCAGATTGCTGTTTTTGTATCGATTCTCGATTGGTTGAACACAGTTTCTTGAGTTCTGCGGTTTCCTGCATACACTGAATTGGATAATAAGTATCCTAAACCTTCAAATTTTTCATTTTTTCTCCAGCTCTCAAATATATCCCAATGGATCAGATTCCAATTTCAAGTCCCAAAATAGTTAGCGATGTTCCTAAACCACTCAATGAAATGGAAATCGAGGAGTCAAATAAAATGGGGTCCGAACATATTGATTACCCGGGAAATACCACAGCACTGGAATCACGTGCTGATTCTGCTAGGGACGTCATGGTGGAAGAAGAGAGGTGAATTTCTGGATTTTACCGGCGATAAGTTGGAGTATGAGTACAAATGTTGAGAGTTATCTTTGAGTTTGGGTCTGTGGTACATTATTTTTGCGGAAATCACTAGTGAAACGGATGTCTGCTGGAAAATGCAAGTTAGTAGGTTAAGGTTAAATATAGTTCCGTCAAACTGGGCAAAATCGTCAATCTGTATATGGCTTTCGCAGCTGTATTATTTCTGGAATCGAAAAGTTTTACGAGTTACGACTCAGGAATTGGCGATTAGTCGCTCACGCCGCTCATTAGGATGGTTTGTTAAAAAGATGGTGAATATGACTAACTAAAACTATTCATTGCCTTTTCTTCATTTCAGAAGGAAGGCTGCTGCTGATCGTTTGAAGAGAGAAATGGACTTCATCGGAGTTTCTCTCAACAATATTATTCCATCAGGAGCGGTGGGTAGTGGGTTGTTAGCTCGATGATTGAGATTCAATGATTTTCTAGCTAAACATTTTAATGATGGCTAATGGCTTCTGAATAGCCTTCATGTCGACCTTAAATGTGGTAGTCCTCGAGGAGTTCAACATAGTCTCCTCTATTCTTCGTGATTCAGATGAAACCAACGACTCTCCTGAATTCGAGCTCTTCTTCTTCTGAAAGTGATGTGGATGATGGTCAGAGGAAGTGCAAACGGAAGGCTGTCAGGTTAGTTCGAGTTCAGTGAAAACATTAAAATGTAATTTTTGAAGTGGAGCTCGATTTTTTGCCAAACTCTAAAAATAAAAGTGTTCCTTCGCAAAAGTGGCGTTTTACGATATGCGATACGGAAAAGTGGCGTTTTACGATATGCGGAGTTCCATAAATTTATTACATATTTGTGTTGGTTACAGGAAAATCGCCCCTCGTTCCTTCATTCGATCGAAGTTCCAAATGGATGTGCAGACAATTGCGGAGGGAAGGTCGAGGAGACGCACCACACAGGTTTGTTCCGGCCATTATTTTATCTAACGGTTCTTTCTCGATAAGCCAACCGGTTTTTCAAGGTTTTTTTTTTCAGGTTTACCGAGTAGGTAGTAGATAATCTGAATATAACCTAAGAACCTAAGATTAAAATTCGGTTATTGTTAAAACTGGAGGATAACCATTTTGCAGTTTAGGTTACCAAAGGGTTACCTGATTCCCTCTCAGGCAACCAGAAAAAATGGTAACCAACCAAAAACCGGTTAGATGACACCAACTTCAGTTCAGAGTTGATAACAGTTTGAAATTGAAGTGAAAATTGGGCGATGGAATTAGATAATTTTAAAATTTGGAAAACATGGCTGATTAGTTAGAATGATTCAAAAACCGTCTTCTCTACTGCTAAACTTGGTCAAGTGTGGTCTTACCCAAACATCAATCATCAATGAGCTGATGAGCATATGTAAAAACTTGTTGCTTTCCAAAAAACAGTTACACCTCTGTGAGGTGATCTTACTAATGTGTAACTGTATTTTTATTTTGATAGTTAGGTTGACGGTCATTGTGACTGTTCCAGGTTGACTACAACTTCTCAGAGTACGATACCGTAATCCAGGAAGCTTGTGAAGAGTTGGGCGATTCGGGTAGACCGACAAGCAGAGAAGGCGGTGAGCGCACACTCGAGTTGTCTGAATAGTCAGATCATAATAAAAATTCGGTTTCAGATTTCGATACAAACTTATTCACAAATTATTCAAAATTATTCACGAATTATTCACGTAATTTTCACGTGATTGAATCTAAATTCTAAAAACGGACCCCATTTTATCGAATAGTTGGACCTTGCAGGTGTATCAGGGCGGGAAAGGAAATAGTTAGTAACTAAACGACTGCAACTAACCAGTGGCTTCAGTTTTAGTAGTTAGTTCTTTAGTATTTTAGTGGGTATTTATTTAATTTGTTTCGTGGTGTTCAAATAAAATATGTAACATTTTCAGAAGTAGTCCGTCCAAGTGGCGGTGCGGGGCGTGGGAAGGACATGGCGAATATCTACGAGGCGGAGAACAAACGGACCGGAAGTGTGGAGGAGGGAGAAGAGGGCGCAGACGGCGAGACGCTACAGAGGTGAGTCGATTCTTTAGTAGAAACGCGAATTATACTAGGATTATAATTGCCCTGTACCTCAGTACACATCTGCTTCATTAATATGATTATGATTGGGAAATCATCAATATTGAATGTTAACACGATGTCGCATCGTACGTATTTTTCTATGGTGCATGATACCATATTTACTTATAATTTAGTTTCCAACTCTCCCCAGACTAAGTTGTTTTGCTCATTCCAGAAAAGTCGGACAACCTGCCAGATCGACTCCCAAAGTTCGTCGAAAGTTAAATGATTTGAACGTAGACAACGGAGAAGAAAGTGATTCGGAGGAATATCAAGCTAACGAGTTGGTTTTTTTTTAATTTGTCAGATTCGGTTAAAACGTTAGCAAAATCTGTCAGATTCGATTAAAACGTTACAATCATGAATCGGACGCAAAGTATGCTGCTTGACCATTTCATTCAAATCGAAATATACTGTGATTAGAATAAGAATAAATCATATTGCTCATCCAAGTATTTTAACTGGTATAAGAGGGAATTAACCCTCATGGCGTCATGTTTTATGCCACTGACATTTATTGAATTTGCTTGTGAAACAAACCCAATATATGATACCTGTTTGTGTAGATCTGAGGTAGAGGAAGCAGACGCTGAGTTGCCACTTTCTGGCTCCGACTACGTGCCTTCGGAAGAGGAACGGAGGACGAGGAGGTACGTTTATAGATTTATAGGTGTAGTTCGTCTCGTTTTTTGTTCCAAATACGTGAAACACTGAGCGAGAATCGGCCATTTTCCCGATCTTAGCGGAGAGGAACTTAGTTTTTGACTATCTGGACAACTCTACTATGGCTAAACGTTAGCATTAACTAGATTTCTCTCACAATTGCAGGCTCTCATTATCGTTTTCGTCGTATGTGAGTCACCGTCACTCACCTGTGGCCTTATCCAAGAAACTTTTGGAAGCTTCCCATGAACTCGAAAGTAACACTTTTTAACCAGCACGGGAAGTTTTCGCGAGTTTCATGGACCCTAAAGCAGCGATCAAGTACTTTGAATCCGATATCATCAATAGAAAATCATTTGAAGTAGCTTATTTTCTCAGGAGTACTCGTCGTGGGGTTTTCGCGCCGACGCAAAGTGACGAAGAGTTCGTTGTCTCCGGCTCGGATGAAAGTGACTTCGGTTATCGGGGACGGAAGAAGAGGAAGGTGGTGGTGGAGAAGAAAAAGAAGAAGAAGAGAGGCAGATGGTCAGTCCATATACTAACAAATACAAATGTTATTCTATCAACAAATATTAAATGGGCTCATAGCAGTATTCTATCGTTGTCTTTCTATTTTTCTCTCTCCCTCTCCGGTGTTCGTGAAAGCCGCGGGCAATAAGTTGTGCTTAGATGCATCTGCTTAAAATACTTCATTAACACAACAATGAGATTTGAACTCCCATCGCCGACTAACCAACTTCTTATAGCTTTTCCATCTCAGGATATTCTGAGGCAACACACTGAATTCCATATGCTTTTTTTCAGGGCTTCCGACAGTGAATCAGAGGAAGAGGAGGAGGAGAGTGACGGCTATTCGGATGATTCTGAGGCGGAAAGAAAGAGGAAAAAGAAGGAGAAGGCAACGGGAGGACGAGGTCGGGCCAAATGGGGAGCCAGAGAGGAGGAAGAAGAAGAGGAGGAGGAGGATGAGCTGGACGAGGTGGAGAGTGAGGATGAGGACAAGCCGAGGACCAAGGCCGGAAGGTGGGCACGTGTTAAATTATACACCAGTGAGGTCCGACCATTCTTCGAAAAAACTGTATTTCATCTAAAATCTTGAAGTTTTAATGAGTTTGCAACGAAAAATAGACAATTTTTATCGTTTCTGGCGAAAAAGTAGTTCAGTTTCCTATTTTTCTGGCTTTTCGGACAAATCTAGTGAAGTGCGGGTAAGTAGTAAGACGTAAGCGAGCCTCAGGCGATTTTAACCAAGTTAGGGTGAGCAAATTGATACAAAGTAAAAATTACTCCATAGACATGTTAAATAAGGCATGCCTTTTTGCTGCCAGCTCCAACAGAAATGTGCAAATTTCTTGTTTCGCAGTTATCAAACCTGGCAACAGATGTTTCCAAAGGTTTCCCAATTGAAGACGGATTCAAAAGAACGAATATTTGATAAATGTAAAGTTGTCGACTGACTTTGTCCCGTGAAACTTTGTGCGTTCATTACCTTTCCACGTTTTTGTGAGTTGTGTGATTGTAGGCCGTTGCGTAAGGCTGTCGTGCAGAAGCGAAAAGCGAAGATGAGTGACAGCGAAGACGATTCAGAAGAAGAGGAGGAGGAGGATGAAGATATTCCAAAGAAAAAGAAGGAGGAACGGCCAGTGGGAGCCCTCGACAGACCCCGCAGGGCACAGATTGAGTAGGTTTCTCAGTTTTGGGTGGTACTCATAGTATAAACAATCGGTTCTGCACTCGATCTTTTGTATGTGGAATTATAATAACATTTTCACGCCATCTGTTGTTCTGGGGTGAAAAAAAAACGGGAATAGATAGTTGTGGCGTTATAAACTTGAAGTGAAAATCGGTTTCGTTCAACAGAGAAGATCTCAATTTTTCAAATTTTGTGGACGTTTTGAAAAATGTTTATCATTTTCTAGATCCGAATCTGACGAAGATGAGTTCAAACCTGCTGAAGAGGAGGAGGAAGATGAAGAAGACGAGGAGGAGGAGGAAATGGAGACAGCAGAGAAAGAGACGAAGGAAGAAGAAGAGAAGGATGCTAAGAAAGAAGAGACGCAGACGCGAAAGAGACCTGCCACCGACGATAGAGAAAGCGAAAAGGAGGAGGGTGCAGACAGTGGCGACGAGGACGAGGAGGATGATGGACTCAGTAAGTGATAAATGTTCAATCGATATTTGATCCGATTTCATTCTTCACCTTTCAAATTGTTTGAGCCCTTATTGCTTGATGAACAAATTATAAAGGTGATATTTGATATTAATTGCCATACATGATCTTGTTTTTGTATGTTTTTATTCTACAAAACACATTTTCACGTGAACCCATACTGTTTAAAACTGTGATTAGGCGAGGAAAATCTGAAACCCTCGTACTCAGCTGTTCATCCTGATAGTTTTAAGGTTTAATACCTAAAAAGAGGAGAGTGGACGACGAGTCACCGAAGGAGCAGAAACCGGTTATAGCACCTGCTACGGTTAGTTGTTGTAGTTGTTCTGACCTTGCTTCCATAGTTTGGGTAATGGATAAGACATAATATTCCATATTATACGAAGATATACATATTAATGTAATTTGAATTTGAAGACGTAACATGTAACAGTATCATTTTGTAGCTGTAATAACACATCATACTATAACATTACCTAGTGTGTGTTCATCCTGCCTTGATTTCAAATAGTCTTGTTTACTTTCAAGTTAATCTTTAGGTTACTTAAACAATACATCTTGCCGGTTTGCACTGGTTTGTGCCCCTTTTCCATTTCACCTTTTTAGGCCACGCCTCCAACTGGTACTCCCAATGTTGATGCTGCCGTGCTGTCGATAAAGAAAGAGCCTCCGACTGTCCCAAAAGATGCCGAATTCCGAGCAGACCCCGTATCTGAACTGAAGCCAATCATGTTAGTCAACCACTTTTTACGATTGTTTTTTATTGAGCCTACAAACATGTTCTTCTCTTTCATTTGATTCAATTAACATATTCTGCTTCAGTGAAAAGTGCTCAAAAGTAATGCTTCAGATAGACATGCTTATCACAACAGTTGAATACTTATTTGATTTTGATCTGGGCCACCAAACAAGTAATACTACGATCATTTGGAATATTTGTTTTAGACAACCGGCTCCGGCACCCATCGGTACTGCTCCTGCCGCGGCCAGTTCTGCCCAGCAACCACCCGTAGTTCAAACGTCGGTCCCCACAGTCAGCTATGCGCAGCCGCACACGGGATCCCCGTACGCCCAGCCACCCAATCCCTACTACCAAGGTTCGTTCCGTATCAGAATTCCTACATTTTCATGGTCTTTTATTAGTTTGAATTGTAACTGATAGTAGTATCTACCGGGATCAGAGGTGGAGTTGAGCATTTCACTGTATTTTCAACTCTTTTTTTAAATGTTTTTTTCCATTTTGATCATCCATGTGTGAGTGGAATAAGAATCTATAATTATTATAGAACTACCGTATCGTATGTTACGGCAAAGGGCAAATAATACCGTCCTAAAGGTTTCTAGATTATTTTTTCGACATTTTTCGTAAGCCAAACCCTCAGGATGATAGTAATTACACGACGATAGTATTTACCCTCTACCTATATCTCTCTTCTTCTAGGTAGGCCCGGTCCTCCGGGAATGCCGCCCTATTCCATGGCCGGTGGTGGCCGTCCCCCGCCCGGTTACCCGCCCTTCGCTCCGCCCCCCTCCGCTCATTGGCCGCCGGTGAACCCGTACGCCCCGCCCCCAATTGGATCGATGCCAAGTAATCCGTACGCGCCGGTGGTACACAATCCGTACGGACAACCTCCTACCAGGTAAGCACGCTATTTTTTCTGCGATTGGCCTGCTAGAAAAGCGAGAGAGCATGGTGGTCAATGAGGCCGCAGACATCTGAGTCTCGCCTAACTGCACACTCTCTCGTGGAAACCGCTACAAAAGTGGCTGGCCGAGCAACTGGGAATTCTGAATATTTCGTGTTGATACCAGACAAATATTCGGCTAGAAGTGGGATGGCACTCAGATTTCCTACATTACATGAGCACAGTCACTTTACAAAGTTATTTCAGACAGCGTGAAGATTATGTTGATATTGATTCACCATTTATCATCCATCACTGCCATATTTGGACTCACAATTATCAGAAATCATAGATATTCACTATTCAGCACCATTCCGATAATTTTGTCTGAATTTCGCTGCGCTTTTCCTGATGTTGATTTTTTTCAGACCTTCGCCAAATAATTCGAATTTAAAGGATTTGCAGTCTCTATAGCGATCGCAACTTCGATTCAGCATCGGTTTCCCAGTGATTTTTAATATTTGTTTGATACTCGTGTTTACGGTTATGCGGTCCAATGCTGTTACGTTTTAATCACTTGCTATGTTTTCTCTTCATGTGTATTATTGTTTGATCTGATTTTTGTGTTGTTTTATGTCTGTCAATCTTTTTTATTTGTATTATATTTGTATCCGTTGATTAAGTGTACAGAAGTGTTTAATGCCCAGTTTTAAATGTTTCTGTTTTACCCTAATAAACGAATGTTCTGTTCAGCAATTTACTAGTTTATGATTAGATCAAAAATCCATATAGCAATTATTTATTAGTAACAAATATAGAAATTTATCAGACCGTACAATCGAATATCATAATCACGTTTTCATTTGTTTCAAAATTGTCTATGATGCGTAGGGTGGAGAAAATACGGTAACACTGATATAGAAAGCAATCTTTAATGGGTGCTGCGCTAACTGGGACCCCTCTTTCTCGAGTTGCTATCAAAGAAAAAGAGTATGTGAAATGGAGAGGGTGGCAGACAACGAAAACATTTAATATACTGAGCGAAATTAGAGAGCTGGCAGGACAATTTTGATAGACATTTCTGTATGTATTAAGTAGAAAGGCATATATATCTTCTATCTGTCTATTGAGCGAAAATGAAGAATTATTATATATGAAAACACGGAAAATACAAAACAACAACTAAGGTCGAACCGACAAATAAAAACAGGATATATCGGGAAGGCACTAGGACTTCTATCACAGAAATCTCAACTTTGTCGAAAGTGAAAAAACTAGGTTCAGCAAAAGTTAATATGACGCAATTGACGTGTATAATGTGTGAATAAGTTTCTATGAAAATACTAATATCTCAGACGTTGGGATAAAGTCGGATACTGCTACTTATAAACTTTGAAAATCTAAAAAACATTAGTGATGCTTTCCCTTATGCCTCGGGGGCACTGGGGCGAATGGTACCATGGGTCCGGGGTGTTTCATGGGACCGCCGGGTGGTCCCATCATGGGTGGTCCCCGTGGACCACCCATCGGGGGAAACATGGGTGGTGGGGGACCCATCCAACCGGGTGGTACGAATGGGGTGGCAGGAGAGGGGGATGGGGCCTCGCCACGCATAAATCGAGACAATTCCTGCTCGGTGTCTACGATCATAACCAGGAACGGACTGCCGGGCACGTGCTCACCGTGCCACTTCACCTCCACCTACAAATCAATCAATATGCATAGTATGCATGAGAACACAACAGTTCGCGTTCAATTTACAGTGTATTAGATACATCACACAATATTTACGAGAACCCTTCTGTACTTCTCTCTCACTCTCTATGACTCTATCTCTCTCTTTCTCTCTATCACTCTCTCTCGCTCTCTCTCTCTTCTCTTCCTCTCTTTCTCTCCCTCTCTCCCTCTCTCCCTCCCTCTCTCTCTGTTTCTAATTATCTGTGTATGTTTCACTTTGTCTCTACTGCTCTTGTTCTTTTCTCTCCCCTCCCTCTTTCTTTATTTCTCTCTATCTCTATCTCTACTCTTCCTCGCTGCAAGCCTCACTTGATAGTCTCCGGGCTCCTTGGGTTCATATTTGCAGTGAATCGTTCTCTCATTTTTCTTCTCCCTCTGCATTTCTACATTGAAGGCTCCCTTGGGTCCGCGTACTCGCACAGTTAACTGTCCGGCTCCCGCTCCGCGAGTCTCAACCACAAAGTTCGATTTGAACCTAAAATAAGTTGATTTTAATAGTATAAATTCAAATTTTAAATTAGTCTTTGTAAATATCAATGTTACAACAATGTATCAACCACTATTGTTTAATTTGAACTAAGCATTTTCATTTTTGTCTCTTCAATAAATTATGCAAAACTATGGGCCGAACCGGGGATCGATCCCGGGACCTCTCGCACCCTAAGCGAGAATCATACCACTAGACCATCCGGCCACACTCAACAGCCGCGTCCGATCGGACATACGCTGTTCTTTCGAAAGGTCAACAAATAGTGCAACTATCGCCACACACCGCACTCGCTTTGAACAGTGGTTAGTTCGTTTGTATAGAACAACTTTTTATCCTTTTCGTTTGATGTAAAACTACTTTACGATGATTACTTCGAAATAGAAATTTAAGTTTATTGAAAGAAGGTTTAAAATCTATGCAAGTTCGTACTAAATATGTTTTTGGATCAGTTGATACCATACATTTTCGCTTATTATTGAATTCCCATTTCAAAATCGTACAATTTCTCGAGGAGAATTAGTTCAATTGATCACTTTTCAGTGGGAATGAACTATGATGTAACTTACAGTGAGAGTATTCCATGTTCAACTCCCGGGCCATATACCCGTACTTTAGACGGGTCAGGGGGCAAGGACACGTGAACCAGGAAAGGACTTCCACGTACGTGGACATCGTTGTACTTTATCGTCAACGTGTGCTTTCCAACCTGAACGAAATTCAATAAGGTGTTCAATCAGGTGTAAATATTTCGGAATGCTTAACCGAACTTCAATTACATCTGAATAGCTTTTCGAACAAACCGTTTCTAGTTACAATCAAAATTCGAAAAAGTAATAAAAAACAAGTGTTTTTAGACTACAGAATACAGAGAGCTTTCCGAAAACGTAATTCTCACTTTTCTGGAGGTTTAAAGCTTTTTCGGAGTTCTTACTATGGAAGTTTCAAGTTTTGGTGTTCACTTCGCTTCCAAGAATTTGGAACAGAACAGTATTGTTTTTCACTTAAATTATCTCCACACTTTTTCTCTCAGTGTTGTAAACCCAATTCTCAAATCCGAACAGTTTAGAGAGATGTGATTGGAACCGTACCTCTGCCGGTCGCACGTTCAACGTGTACGTTCCGTCTCTGTGATCGTACAACTCGCAGTAAGCCAATTTGACAGGGCCCATGCACTGAGCCGAGAGTTGACCTGAAACTCAAACATTACAGAAACGTATTGTTGTATGATCATTAACAGTAAGATTAAGCAGGATACCAACCCCTAGATATCTCGTGAGTTAGTTTCAAATAGGTATGTTTTGAGTGAAGCTTGGAATTGACTTGACAGATCACGTAATGAGAATCAGAATCAAGGAAAAAGTCACAATTTCACAAATACCAGGAGAGAAATTAACAAACTTCTGAAATCGAAAGCCAAACCTGGTCCGGATCTTCGGGTATCGATTAGTGTCTTGATCTCCTCTCCGATAATACCGATCTTCAGCGTGGACGCATCGACAGTGATTAGTTCAGCTGGTACAGTCGCGGAGTCCACCAATACCTTCAAACTCAAGGTTATGCAACATCGGTTGAAAATAAGGTAGAGTTCTAGCAAAATCTATCATGGGAAACATGTCACGTAGTGCAAAACGTGTATCAAAGTGTTTACGGAGCTATTACTATTGTCTATAATAGTTTTTGATTTACAACCCAGTACGCCTGTCATGTAGAATATTCACAACCTTCGTGCATCAGTAGCACATTATAATTCGCGTTATTATGATCTGTCGGTATTAAACATCCACATAGATAATGTACAGTACACAGTACACTACTGAAGTGTGTTTAAAGTGAAACATTCTGTAGTTCGTACCTTGTATGGTGATCCCTGTACGTGTTTGCCGTTCCACAAAACGTGAAGTTCGTATGTACCGCCCGTGAGTGGAGTGTATACTCCCTGAAAGTAAATGTAATTCTTGGTCAGATCTGTTTGAAGAGCAAGGAATTAACTATACAACGCCATTTCAGATGTGAACCTTCAATTCAAATTTCGAATCAGTGCTGCGCTAACTAACATTTGTTAACGACCATGTCACAATAGTTAATGTTGAGAAAACTTGAAAACGGATATCTGGATTTCTGTCTGTATTATCCATAATCTCCAGTGGGAATATCAATAACAATATATTGTTTTCAGAAGGTCTATAAACTGACCTTGTACACATTGTGGGATAGTTGCTGTACTCTCACTGGCACATCAGCGCGTTGTCCAAGGAGAGTCGCCGTCAAACGACCTTCTGAAAATATTCAATGAAAATGTTAATTTATATATGATATAGACTTTTTTGAAATAGTTCATCGAGAGAAGTTTTTTCCTGAAACTGGCATTATGAATCAAAGCAGTATTTCAATAGTAACGGAGGTATACAGCTTAGTAAGTGCCGTTTTTATAAAGCTGACACCCGCTGTCTAAAAATAAATACTAATACAGAACATACCAAGCCTTGTCGTTACTATAGTTTTCTGACGAGCTAAGCTCCGCCCCTTTTATAGCTCACCTCTGGGCAGATCACTGCCATCGATGATGAACTCATTGTGCTCCTTGAGAAGAGCCCGATGTAACCCATCGCCGCGCAACATCACCCGAGTGACGTCATCATCGTGAGAAGATGACGCAGACTTTTCTCTGGAATTTTCCATGATTAATGGGAAAAGATAGAGAGTAACAGAGCCAGAGAGGGAAAAACAGAGAGATGGAAAGATAAAGAGAAAGAGGGAATTAAAAGGAGTGCAAGTGTCACAAACTTTTGTCTCATGTAACGTTGAGTTTAAACTCTAAAATTGAAATCTATTGACTATGTACTGTGGCACTTTAGGACTGCACGGACAAATGGAAACTGTGTTTGTACACAGTATGAACTCAGCCATGCAGTAAACTGTTATCTTTCTTGTGGCGACGGCTTCAAATACCGATGGAAACATATAGGTTTCGGAACCACATTCACTACAATACTAAAACAGAAAATAAGTCGGTATAGCGACTGCTTTTCTTCTGAACCACTGATTTTTGTTCAAAACGGATGAATTATGACTTCGAGATCACTACAACAATTATTGGGATCTGCTGTACCTGGCATGAGCCACTGGTGCTGCTGTCTGTTGTCGTGAGGTGGTCGGGAGCTCTTCGGCGGAGGATCGAGCACGCACCGGGAAGGCACTCTCTACCGGCAACTCGTTCCAGTATAAGTAGATGGCGTATCTGCAACGAATACTTGAGAATATTTCTAAGAAAAACAATTTAAATTGACGTAGAATGTTTATATTTCAGGTTTTTGAAATGTGTGAACCAACTGCTTGAAATTGATCTGTCTATACAGCAGAAATTCCGAGCTAAGACAACCACATATTCGGATCAACAACAAAACAGACAGTCAGGTTGACCTTATCCTTGTATACAACTTTTCCCAAGGCTGATTCTGTAGAGATTGATGGAGAGGTTGCATAAAAAACACGCGTACTTTCCGGGTCGTTCGGGTGTGTAGGTGACCCGGTATTTTCCGTATCCAACATCGTCAACCAGAGGACCGTCGCTCAACAACGAACTGTCGGCGTCTCGAACTTCCGCGCGAAGTTTGCCTGGAATTATTCTCAATGTTCAATGAGTTTTCTTGTCGTATACCTACTTCACTACCGAAATTTATTTTATTATTTATATCTATCTTCAAGTAAAGTGAATGCTTATAAGAAAACTAAGCTTACTGGTTCCTATAAGTTGGAAATCCTTGGTTTACTACACGTGTGCTATACTATTTTTCATGCTCTCCGACTCGATACAGCACATTTACAATTGTTCAACGTGACTTCGTGTGTTATCCCGTGTATTTACGTGACGTTGTGTAAGATTAGGTTCTTTAACGTGAGCTAACGTGACTTCGCTTGATCTTACGTACCGGGTCCTGCTGCTGTAGCGTCGACGTCGAATGAGTTCGACTGTCCTAGTCGGAGAAGGAACGAGCCGTCTCGGTCCATGTCCAGGTCATTCACGATGACCTTTGAGGGGTCAACTACGCGAACTGCGAAAGGACTTCCTGGAATGAACAACACTCATTAGAATGAGAACTGATGAAAGCAAATAGAATATTGTAACAAACTAGTCTGAGGAAGGTCCTTGGAGAAGCATATTTCAGAGATGGGGTAACGTCTGGCGAGAACAAGAATTAACTTTAGGTATTTGTTCAATGAAACTTTAGATTTGTATCCTTGGTTAGTTGGATTTTTATAGAAACAAAACTGTACCTTTCAGGGGTTTGTTGTTGAAATCAATGGATACGTTGTGAGTTCCGACTTGATCGGGATGGAACACGATTTCTGAAGTCCCGTTTGGTCGTCGCATCACGTTGTGGCGAACCTAGAACAAGGAAACAGTTATTATGAAACTGAAACGGAAAATTATATATTTGTTATGTTCTCTTAATTAATTTGTTCACACGTATCAGAACAGACTTCAATCAAAAATGACCTAACTATATGAACATAGGAAAAAGATAAAAAAGAAAATGAACTAACACAAAATTTAGACATAGAATATGACTATGTTAACAAATTACAGAAAGTGGCTAATAGTAGTAGTAACTGACCCCTAAAACATTAAAAAACATACTACAACTGGTATAACAATAATTTCCAGCACCTAATTCCTAGCAAAGAACAGTTTGTAAATACAGTTACGAAAGTCTACCGTGATGTAAAGATTTTATTGAATGATTGCTTCCGTGAGTAATTTTTAATCGTTTCTCGCACGTGTTCTAATGTTGAATTTGTTGAAATCCCAAATTCTCACCTTCTCCTTATTCGGTCCGGCGACGCTGATTTTGAGTCCTCCGTTGACCTTCTTGGGGTCAAAGATCAAACTGGCTGGTTCGTTGATCTTCACGGACTGGTCGATGGCTGCGCCGCAGACACCCGGCTGTTCCTGCTCGGATACCAGAACGGTCTGGGGGTAACCTGGAAATAAGTAATCAGTATTTTGCCGAAGTTCGGATTCGTTAATACGTTTCGTCCGAACTTCTAGTGATGGAACTAACGGTTTGATCACATATAAGTTTACATTTTCCTTTCTAGTTCGATGTGCGAGAAATAGCTTTGTACAAATTATATGCAAATAAGAAGTTTTTTCAACTACAGAGTAATGAAAACATCCCAAAACGTTCCTTTCTGCTATTCATTTGAGTGATTAGGATTACAAACACTATATATCTTTGTACACTTCATAGAGAACATACCTGGAATCTGGAATCCAGACATTCTGACGTTGACCTTGTGGGGTCCGGCCTTGCTCGGTAGGAAGGTTATCCTATCATCTCCACCTGAAACACATTCATAGTAAAAAATTCCGGGAAGCTACCGTATTATAAAAAACCTTGTCGAGACGTATACTCTATAGTATGCATCAGTACTACTGAACCTTTCAAAGTACATCTTCGAACATTAGAATCTAAGCTTTCTAGTTTGACTTATAACTTTGCTACAAATATTGTGTACACCTTAATAATATGGAACCAGACTCGTATTCTGCGATTTTTCTCGATAACATTTACGTATTCTAAACGAACTAGGAGTTGTGTGCTCATACTGTAGGAGTTCCAGTAGACATGAGAAACACTGTACCGGGCGATTTCAGCATCTCCACCTTGAGCGGAGCGCCAGTTGGGTCGGTAACATCTACGTGAAGGTCGCCGGCTCCAGCATCTTTCCGGTCGACTGGAAATAATGAAATGCAATTCAAAGCGCAATGGAAAACGTTGCCAAACTGTTAGTGTTGTACAAACAACCGGCATATTGATGACGAATAAATGTGAAATTCGTTTATAGTCGTCGCCAACGGAAAGGCGGGAGGGTACTGTATATATCACTTTCCGCTGTGTACGCACACGTATCTCCAAATCCGAAGCTGGCTGTTTACGTGCTCTAGTAGCGCAGTGGTTAGCGCCCCGCTACCAAACTTTTGCTCGTAGGTTCGATTCCGGAGAGCGACAGAAATTTATAAATTTTGCACTCACTATGAACTAACCTCAAACACATATAATCATGAGCGTAGTTACGTTCAAGAAACAATCAAAAATGAACATAACGTTTCTTTCTAGATTGGTGTGGTGTATGGGTTTTACGTTCGTATTAGAAACATTTGCAAACTACAAACTAGAGTAACCGAACGTTGTTACAGCCAGCTGTTCGCTATTGCCCTAACAAAAAGTGATTTTGAAATTCCAAATCCTACCATTGATGGTGGTGGCATGACGTAGAACGATAGCTTCGGAGAGACCACGAACTGCAACCCGCTTTGGATCAACGACCTAAAACCAGCGACTGATATACTACTGACAGGCAGCGGCGTTATTTTATGAAGCAGAAAAAGTGATGGAACAACATAGTTCTTAGTTTGTGTTCACAGACGAAATAAAGTTACAGTATGCTTCCGCTCACTGGCGATAACAACTACAACAAACTTCGATTAAATTGATGATCTTACTTTAAACGAAATTGAGAAATGAATTTTCATTGAAAAACATTGATCTCAGCAATGCAATGAATTTAATCTAAATAGGACAGGTAGTGTTGGTCTAGCACAATTAGTAGAATCTCCCAAAATAGTGGTGTATCCATTTGTGAGTCAATGTTACCTCGCATTTGAAGGGTGATCCGGCAACTGGTACATCTCCAAAGGTGACCTCTATCGTGTGGGTTCCTGCGAGTAAATAAGTGTACTGGGAATTTTGATCATAATATCCATGCTATTTCTCGCGTTTCTATGCCATTGTTCTCCTTTCCTCTCTTTCTCTCTACATATTGCTTTGTTTCTCTCTTCCTCATTTTCCCACTCTTTCTCTGTATCCCTTGTTCTCTCTCTCTTTCTTTTCTCTCGATCGCTCTCTGTCTCCTTCTCTATCTCTCACCGGTATGTTCAGGTGTGAACTCCACCCAGTAGCTGTCATCCTGTTGTTTGTAGCATCGAACGGGTAGAGGACCGCCCTTGGGATCTAGAAAACCGAAACATTTAAAAATGGGCGGGGCTTAATTTAGACAACATAAACGAACACAGAACAAAAGACAACATGCAAACGTGCACAAACAGGGATCTGAAAAGCCTGAAAAGAGAATATTATCGATTAATACGGGATTAAGCGGTGGGAAATTATTGTACGTTAAATTCGAAATTCTCAAAACCATAAAACTTTAAATGTAATTAGTATGTGGTAGTGACTAGCTATGTGTTACCTGACACCATCACATCTAGTTCTCCTCTAGTTGCGTCGTTCAGCGAAACTTCAAAGCGTGCTGTGCGCGCGCGTTGCGCGCGGTGCAACGCGTCTCCGGTCGCGCGAACTGCGCCGGCATCACTGACTATGCACTCGTAGGGACATTCTGGAATAACTTGCATCTAAAATGTTGATAAATTCTGTCGTCACAACTATAATTAGTTGAGTTTACCAACAAAATGGAACTAACTGAACTATCATTTTTTTAACTCTTTGAAAATGTTTCCGTTCGATGAAAAAGTGTTGAAGAAACGATGTTCTGCGTATTCTGTGATTTAGTACTGTTTTATTCATTCATTTATCCACGTTTAAAGAATGCGACGCTCGCTCATCGAAGAAAAGGAGACAACTAGATAGAAATTGTCAAAGCCATACGATTCAAATGTAACTATCGATACTGGGCGGAGTCTTACCTGGTAGAGTCAGGCCATCAATGTTGATATCGACCAGATGTAATCCAGGCGAGTGTGGTGTGAACGAACAGACCAACAGGCCGTGTTTCACTTTCTTCACCGTGCAAGGCACGGATTTCGTACCGCAACTGATGTCGACCGAAGCTGTGTTCGCACCACTGGATGCGTAGTCGACTGAAAACAACACGTGAACGGTTAGATTTTTTTCGCTGTGTTTTGTAGTTTGATCCCGTTGATTTTGAGTTAAAATTCGTGATTTGTGACCGGTTCCGTGATCAAACTACAACAAAGATTTGGAGACCCTATAGAGGACTCATAATTTGAAAATAGAAGTTTCATTTTTTTTACGAACTGATTGTACTAAGCTAATCGAAGTTGATAAACTGATTCATTCAGGAATGACGACTATGTGGTCCAATCGCAACGCTTCAGTCCTTTAAACTGCAATACAGTTTTCAATTGCAGTTCAAAGGACCAATGCGTCGTGATTGGTCCACATACTCGTCCTTCTTTAAAGGGGGGCTGCATTGAATGCCGAATTTGAAAAGGCACAAGAGTCAGAGAAGTGCGCGCAATCAATATTCATTCACTCCAAATCATCCTCTGCGTCCCTGACAGTATGCAAAAAATTAGTGAAATTTTGAAAACAGCTTTGAATTGGACATTCTAGTAAGAAACGATCTATCCATCTATCAAATTGTCTCACTTCGATCTTTCATTTGAAAATTCAGTGCAGCCCCCGCTTTAAGCCTAGCTTTGATTGTCACGATGTTAAAGTAGAATAGTGTACAATACAAACTTTTATGGTTTTCTACCATGTTTCAAACAATGAAACATACCGTTAAACTGTATTTCGGTCCCGACGCGATCGTTGCGCAGTCCAATTACACGAACGGCGCTCGGATCGAGAACGGGTACGGTATAGGGAGAACCGGGAATATGATCCCCGTCTACAAGAATGGCCAACTCGTGATCGCCCTCAACCTGGAAACACATTTGTTCATTTATTTGTTTACATGTAAGTTTGTTAAATACACGAGAACAAACATGACAAATGATAATGTTTGTTTCATAATTTTATGTTTTTAGATTAACAATTATGAAATTCTCAATCCAATTGTATCGTTTTCAAAATGGATATTTTTCTCAAATTAAATTATACAAGGTAGGTCGCCGGCGGCTAAAGCCGCCTCCGCCTCCCTTGTTTTATTCCGGGTGGCTGGAGCTTCCAGGCGTATAGTGTTTCTCTGTTTGTCGAAATTATTTTTAAACTTAATGCGCGGAAGTTCCCTTCAACATGGGGCGCGGGAGTTTCCCTTAACATGGGGCGCGGGAATTTCCCTTAACATAGAGCGCGGGATTTATCCCTAACATAGGGCGCGCGAGTTCCTCTTAACATAGGGCGCGAGAGTTTCCCCCAACATAGAGCGCGGGAGTTCCCATTACATAGGGCGCGGCAGTTTCCCTTAACATATCAACATGGGCGACGGATTTATTCCTACATAGGGAGCGCGGGAGTTCCCCTAACATCGGGTGCAGGATTTATCTCTAACCTAAGTTTTTTTATCTCTACTACCCGTTGCAAAAACCGATGATCCACCCCTCTCCATTCCACTACCTCTTGAAAAAAGCAAAAAGCACGTCAGCTCACGTCTAACAGCTTCCCAGCTAGCTTCATTTGCTTCACTCTTTTTTGACTAAAACTGCACGATTTAGGTTTCAGACATACATACATACCAAGCAGACGAATTATAGAAAGGGATTTCATTGAATGTTCCTCCGTTTAAAGTGGTATACAGAAAACAGTTCATGAGGTTTACCTTGGCGACCCACGTTGCTGCCCAAAGAGTATCCGATATTTTCTTCAGCGTAACAGGATATTTGTTGCGGTCGGGACCTGGAATCTTTCATGTAGAATTTTCACGTCTAAAAGTATTCTTACAAAGTTGAATCCTCTTTATTCTCTTCACACTGAAGAATACAAAAAAAGGTTTCCACTGCAAAACAACTATTTTCACAATTAATGTAAGAATACTGTATACATAAGGAATGGGTGAAACGAACTCTTATGTTAGCTATCGATGTTCAGAGAAAAACAGTGTAGTACGTTTTTCCGATTCTCTTACCTTCCACTTCCACTTTGACCTCTCCCTCTAGACCAGAATCGATAAGTATCTTCTGTTCTATCTGTTCTCCAACCACCTCCCTCTTCATTTCGGAGACTAGTTGTACTCCGTTTAACGGATCCACCACCTGAAATGCAAGTTGTGTACAAACAACGTATATATTATATATTGTTGACGAAATCGAATCTCACAAAAAATTCCTCGATTAGAAAAGGTTAGGTTCTCCATCAGTTTTTCACATACCTTCTGGTAAATTATCGATCCCTGTGGTTTGTCGTTGACAAAAGTTTCAATGGTGTGCGTTCCTATCTGGAAAACGAGAGAAATAAAAAAATCAATGAAAAACAATGCTAACATCAGTTTGATAAGTTAACGGAGTGCGAAATAAGGCGAAGGTCACGCTAATTGGGAGTGCGCCAAATCGGTCAATCAGGGTGGAATGCTTTGAATTTCGAAGAAATTGCGATTTGATAAGACGGAAACTGATAGATTTCTATTAATTTGCTGACATTTTAAAGTCAAATTAGTTACGCTGACCGAATGAGAAAAAAAAATTTCGACAGAAATAGGGTGGAGCTGGAGACCGAAGAGAATGTGAGTACAATTGAGATTGGGTAAAACAAATAGTATCTGACATTGTGGAAACGAACTGTAATATGTGCTCGATCACATTGTTTTAACTCAAACAAATTATCACAATGTAAGTTTCAACGAGATATTCGGATTCGGAGCATGTGTTAATTGTCTCCACAAGATCACTACAGTACCTGTTTGAATCTGCAACTGGCGCGAACTCCCCCATCGGGAAGATCCTCAATCTGAACTGGAACCGATTTCCCGTTTGGAGCGAAAATGTCCACTCGAACTGACTCTTTGTTGCCAGCGTCCACTGAAATTCAGTTGAATAGATCAGAAGAAACAATTATAACCCTGATTTAAAATGCAAATTACACTTAAAAGTCAAGCAGTTTACTTGCAACTTCATGCTTTGAAAAAGTTTCATTGGGAATATAATGCAATTGATACTGAATAGTCGAACAGCTCATCTGTACTGGACTGTGATCCAAACTATCCAATCCATCTCGGGGTAAAACGCCTAGGCAAACACAACTTTCTCCATTACTCCCAAACCAAATAGGGAACCAGGAAGTTTTACTCAGTCTTATTCGACAAATTTGAGCTGTCTCACCGTCAAAACTGTATTTCTTTCCCACAATCGACACGGGAGGAAGGACTAGTTTCGCTTCCCGAACAGTCATTCGGAGCGGTGTTCCCTCCATCCTCACTTCATCTAGTTCGACGGTTACCTCGTGGATGCCTGCAATTCATGATGTTCTCCGGAGTTTTTATTTCAATTTTAAAACAAGTACGTCGAAGTCCTAACTACTCAATTAAGATTGTTGACACATAGTCAGAGTTGAATGCATTCCTGACCCTTTACAGATAGATCAATGATTTGAGGGTGGATGTTCGACCTTGAAAACGGTTCAATCGGAACAAAATTGTCAAAAAGTATTATTGTTCGGTTTAAAAGTTATGGGTAGGTGAAGCAATGTATGCCTCTATGAGAACATCTTTTTTTAGCTGCCGTTGTATTCCAATGCTTTGTTATGTTTTAATTTCGGTCGTTTTCATTCACTCATATACGTTTATTTGGGGTTGTTAAACTGCGAATCTTTGCAACTCTTGTTGTTAACTTGTAATTCGATAAATATTGTTAAACAACTGACCTTTGACCTTTGGAATGAAGGTGGCGTAGAATGTTTCCTGTCCTTTTTCCACGTCCACTGGTAGGCGTTTTCCGTCCGGAGCTAGACAAGGACAACTACACCCCACACCCAACCAAAACAACACAGACACCAACAAACAAACAAACAAACAAAAAGACACCGTAACCCGGGTACACAGAACAACACCACATATATGTCGGGTCACGCAATTTCTCCATGAAAACAT
This sequence comes from Litoditis marina, assembly GCA_964036275.1. Taxonomy (NCBI): domain Eukaryota; kingdom Metazoa; phylum Nematoda; class Chromadorea; order Rhabditida; family Rhabditidae; genus Litoditis; species Litoditis marina. The sequence continues at coordinate 1,567,864 of OZ038434.1, read as the reverse complement.
GTTTTTTCAAGTAGTTCTCTGATAAAAGTTTCAATTGATGAGCTGTTACTATTGCAGAAACACAGAGAGAAAGTGGAATCATGCAGAAACGCGCGTTCTCAACACACATAACTCACCGATAATGATGACGTTGCAGTCAGCTGATTTTCCGATGTTATCGATTGTGAATCCCTTCTTCTGACCAACCTGGAAAGTTTTTTCTACTGTACGTGTTTTTCTGTTTTTAGATTCGCTCTTGAAGTTTGCCAATAAGCCGACTTGAACAGAAAAGCTGAAGTCAAAAAATATCGGAGGTACTTCAATGGCACCAATAAATTCATTACAATAAAATAAAAGGAAAGTGTTCGATTTTATATAAAGTTAGTTTTCGTACTTGTCACACAAAACTAGCGGCAGCGCATTTTAGAGCGAAATTAATGCGTTATCATCGCCAGCTATCTTTTTGATAACAAAACTTCTATTGGTTTAGACTGGACAACCTACTTGTGCTCCGTGCAACTCTCTCGACAGTCCGAACTTCTCAGCGCGATCTTGTCTCTGTACTGGCGCGGCGCCGGTCAGTTGTGAGGAGGAGACTGGCGCCAAGACGCCAACTGGCGCCGCGGCACCGGCTGGTTCCACTGGACACCTCATGGGCGAACCTGAGGTGATAAAACATTCAGAGGGAGTAGAAGTTCGTTATAAGATTAAATCGAAGTGGAACGGCAAATTAAAGCGCAGTAAACTTGCTGAAAAATGAGCTATGCCGGAGTTTTGCAACGTAAGAACGCCATAAAACACTACAAAAAGACAAACCGGGTACACTGATTCCGTTGAATTTCACGCTGACCATGTGTTCTTTGGCTTCTTGTGGTGTGAACGAGACCTGAAAAAGTGTTTTTACAGAAGCATATAAATATTTAAAAATAGGAACGTATTGAAAAGTGAAACTCAAAGTATTGTGAAGAGTATTTAACAAAACCGAAAAGCGATGTAAAAAGTATGTTATGTTGATAGTGTTGTCTATTGATACTAAAATCAGTAAACATATTCATTTTGCTGGTTCATACTTTGAATTTAGCCTGTCCTTCCGCTTGGACGAAGTTGGGAACATTTCTTCCATCAACCGACACAATTATCTCCATGTTACCAGCACCGGCACGAGCGGCATCTGAAAATCAGCCCCTTCTTGAATCTATAACATTTCCGAGACTTTAAACGCACTGAAGGCACTGAACAATATATAAGAAAGCTCTCGTATGGATAAAGAGATTTCCAAAATTAAAAAAAAAGTCTTATAGCGTTCCGGTAACTTTTGTTCATCTTTGTTGGGATTTGAGATCGTATGTTTAACAAATTTTCATCGGAAAAACTATAATATATAACATAACTAACCAATGGTGAATGTGGTTGCTTTTCCGACGAAAGTCTGTTCACAGGGGGTAATTCGGGCCTGTCGCGAATCGTAGGCCTTGGCGGTGAAGGGAGACCCCGCTATGGCCTCACCAGAGACAGAGATGTCAACCTGGAATGATGATCAACCTTAGTTAAGTTGAATAATTCAAACTTATTTTTATACTAATCTCGTACTAAAGTGCACAAAACAGCAGCGTTACCGATTCTAGTATATTCGCAGAGTTACCAAACTAAGTCTGATTAAGAATGTTCTGTTTGGTGAATATTTTCACGTTACAGACAAACACTTCTGTTCGGGCGAAGAACAATGAAAACAATGGCGCATGTCCGACATGTTAACATATATTTTCTTGTAAGTTTTTCTCAATTTTTGAATACTAAAATATCCATGATTTGAAAACAGCATTACAAAAATATTGTGTGAGGCTAGATGAACTCTTCTTTTATTTGTGCTATTTGCCCTACACTTCCGATAACATACCTGATGGTTTCCTACAGTGGCTGGCGTGTAGTTGGCAATGATCATGCTCTCGTCCCGGCTGCTCTTGCGCACCTTCACCGGTAGATCAGCTGACTGAGGATCGCGGACTCGTACCTCGGGGTTCGACTCCAAGGGGGCTACAAAATAGAAAAATATTAGTTCTGAATCTGATTTTTCAAGTTTTAGGTTGTCTGTTAATTTTCAACACCCGTGTTGTTCAACACTAAAGCGCGAAAACGATGTGTTTTCAACATCACAAGTTGCTAAATCCAGACGACATGTCCCGTTTGAGACCAAAAATTGCATATTAACAAGTATGATTATTCGATCTTGAATCGAGAAAGTTTCAACCGAGAAAGTTTCATTTGATTTATTTAGTCGACATCAGCAACCTACCACTAGACTGTATCGTGATCTCCGTCTCTTCATCCACAGCCACTCTCTCAAGTCCTGGTCCAGATGCGTGAGCCTCAGCTGCGGCAATCAGGTGGCACATGAAAGGCGAGCCTGAACAAAGTTCAACTTTGCCCGAAACTTCTCAAAAAGCCAACAATGTTGGTGAAAAACAACTTGTTTGTGTAATATTGTGAAAATTCTAACGCTCCACTATTTTTTGACAAACAACAACCCGTTCTTTACTTGTTTTCTGATACGTCTCGCCTGAAAACAATAATACAACTTTCCAACGTGCAAATTAAGTGAGCAATTTAAATGGTAAAAAGCATGTCGCTCGAGACGTTTGCACGCTTCTTTCTTCTTTTAACAAAAATCGATACAATTATCGGTTTTTTGCAAAGAAAGTTGAAAAAACTAACCAGGTACTGGTTCGTTGTTGAATCGCACGGTTATGGTGTGATCGGCGTTCTCCTTGGGCACAAACGAGATGTCGTACTTGTGTTGCCCCAGGGCATGGGCCATGGAGGGGACACGACCCTCATTCACAGCCACCTCGAGGTTACCAACACCGGCATCGGAGGCGTCAACTGTAGATGTTAGAATGTTTACCAATAACTATTTGGGGGTTTCGTAAACTATATGGTTTTTCGAGAACGCTTGACAGACATGTGAGTATATATTCTATGAAATGTAGGGAATGTATTCTGCCGTCTGTGAAAAAGCCGTCTAGCCAAATACCATCAAATAATTAGAAGTCACATCCACATTACCCGTGGTCAAAATTGAATATTGTAACAATCGAACTAAAGAAATTACCATTAAACAATTAAGGTTTGATAGTATGTATTTTCAGAAACTTACCAGTAAAGTAGACTGGTTTGTCAAGCAGTCCCTTTGGAATGGTGCCCACTTTGATCTTGGTAGGGTCGTAGGCCCTGCAAGTGAAGGGACTTCCCGGGACGGGCACTCCGGCGTAGTGAACATCAATCTCGTGGTCACCTGCAACGTTTTCAATAACTAATTTCAAGGAGAACACTTTATGATTTTGTAAAAAAAATGTATGTGTATGAACGCATCGCGCTTGTTTGATTATGCGTTGAGAAGTTTACAAATGTGATATGCGTTAAAGGCTATAGTCATTTTCTGACAAACAAATAAAACATTTCTTATTGATTGAGACATATTTTGGTGTACTTACCAACTTGTGCGGGCACGAAATCGATCTGCATAACTCCGGGCTCAATTTCGGTGATATCGGTACCGATTTCGTTCTTCTTGTTATCTGAAATTTGACAATTTGATCAATTTTAAATGAAATTTGTTCTGGATTTTCTTCAAATTCTATCACTTTCACACTCTTCTCTCTCACGGGTTCTATGGTAAAAAAGGGTTGTAACTAATTTAAACTTACCTTGACCTGAAAACCTGAAAAGTTATCGTTTATATTGTAAATTGTTTGATACACAGTAATAAAAACATTACGTTTGATTTATACAAAAATGCGACAACTTTGTTAATATTAACGAACGAAAAATAGTTTGGCATAGAATAAAGGCTTCGCAGTAATGAAAAAACAGCTGATTGAGTAGTGAGTGAGACATCCGCTTATTAGTTTACATACCGGTTACAGTGACCAGCAGCTGGTCCCTTCCTGCCACCTCAACAATTATTCCAGACGGCTGACCGACACGAGACAAAGAGGGAATCTTGGTGACAGCAGTTTTCGAGATGTGCTTTCCCTTTCCCTGAAATTCATGTTCTTCTTATAAGAACTAAAGACATTGAGATTTTGTATAAAAAATCTCCATTTGAACAACACGTGACAATAACAATAACAAATTTACCTTCTTCAGACTCTTTGTGGCTAGAAGCTTCTCCTCTTTTTCTCTCTTAGCTCTCTCCTTCTCCTCTTTCTTCTTGTCTTCCTTTTCCTTTTTAAGGTCTTTTTTCGAGAGAGACGGTGAGGCAGCTACAATTTCTTCCGGAACGACCGGATCAGTTATCTGCACTTCGAAGGGAGAATCTGCAACTCACTTAGTTTCAAAACGTTCTCTCTTTTACTGATAGGAAAACAGTATGGTAAATTAACTATGGGTACCGTTTTCTCAGCTACAAAAGTGGGACTTTTAATTAAATTGGACAAGTTATGTTGATATAGAGTGAGTGTGAACAAAATTGACTGCAGAATGTTCCAACACATTCACGTATTGTTTCGAAATACACGTTTACTGATTTACGTATTAAGGCTCACTCTTCAAGACTTCCTTGTTGAAGGTGATGTTTACAGTGTGTAGTCCTTTGGTGGATGGGGTGAAAGTCACCAGAAATCTGGAAAAATACGTTGCACTTCATCTAACGTTTTACTAAAGTTGCTTTCACTTTCAAAGCAACAAATTAAGAAAACTCAGCCACAGCTCTGCTCAAAATAGAATGGAGTAAAACATAAATAACACGTGAGAGTGAAACAAAATATCCAGTGAAAACGCAAATGGAATCCTAATCACTATGTTGCGGTTTTAGCTTTGACCTTCCAAAGTGTCGAGAACTTGAAAAAAATTATCTTTACAGAAATATCCCCTGGAACAGTATTATTAAACTGAACTATGGTATAAATTCACGTGATACACGTTTTGGCTTCCCGACAACATACATTCGTATCTTTTACCAGAGATGGAAAATGAAAAGATAACGAAAATGAAACTGACTTGGCAGAGCCAGTCTCCAGCTGTGCCACATGGGACGGGATGATGACACCATCCGAATCTTTGATGGCCATTTCCAGGTTCCCGAAACCGGCTTTTCCGGCGTCCACTGAAATCATACAAGGTATTTACAGTGAACAATTATTTTGTATCGTATTAATACGTTGTTACAATTTTTATGATATTATCACAATCTTGTAAAAAAATGAATTGTAAAAAAAAAAACATCATCCCTCTATAACGTACCAGGAGGTTTGGTTGCTCTATTTTTACTTGCAAATTGCGAATGTCTGACCTGTGAACTCTACTGTGTCATTGAGGTGTGACTGGGATGGGATCTCCCCGACGACGATATGAGATGCATCATAGACACGAACGGCGAAGGGAGAGAGGGGGTGCTGGGTGTTGTTCACGTAAGCAAACACCTGGAGTTCGAGGTTACAAGAGTGATCTTCACGTTTCACGTAGTTTTTATTTCTTAGTGTACGGTGTACAAATAGCTTTGATGTATGTTCTATCAGGCTATAAATTGCCGAAGAAAGTCAATTACCCTGAATACGGGTCATGAAGAACATTTCTAGATATTAATTAGGAAAGGTGTGACAATTGTGATACTTTCTCTGGCAAATCTTCCATTTAAAATATTATCACAAACCTTGTGAGTGCCGACTTCAGTTGTTTTGAAGGAGATCTCGTACTTGCTGCCGCTCTTCTTGACCTTTGTTTCCACCTCGCGAGGCTCTTCTCCGGGAGATTGAGCACGAATTGGAGCTGAAATGGAAAATTGTAGGTGATGACTCTGAATGAGAAAAAACATTCAGAAACTTTCAAAACCTCAATGAAAAGTTGAGTGGAACTATTCTAGAAACCTTTACTGCTACTATAGAAGATACCACATTTCGATTCTGGATCGAAGAACTTACGAAATAGTTTTACAATTCTTAATACATTCTAATTACTATTCAACTACGTTTGCACAGCAGGCTGTGGCTGGTTCCACTCCCAGAAGAACAATGAGATGAAGTCGTTGGTTTGGTGGTGAAAAACTGACCCATAACCACAATACGGAGCACATCCTCTTTGCCAAGTTTCATGTTGTCCAATTTGACCTGAAGTTACATAGTTAATGTTAATTTAGTTAATTTCCTGACTCCATTATACTGGTTCTGCTAATGAACTGGGATTCGTGGGAGAAAAGGAAAGTTACGACGTTTCAACAATAGATCAACAGTGAACAAGTTGGCATTTTGGTTGTCTATAGTTATTCAAATTCATTTCATTCAGATTTTGCCACTGAAAATGTAGACGATTGAAGATCATACAAACCTCAACATCCTTTCCCTTCTTGACCACCTCGTTCTTGGAGGAGAACTTGCTCTTTCCAAAGTCATAACCCTTTGCCTCCTTGGCTTCCTGAAAAATGAGTTAATAAATCTATGAATTTTGAGAAACAAAAAGTGCTTGCTCATCGCTCATGAAAACGACACGTAGTGATTGATCTTAACCATAGAGCATGTAAAATACATCAGAATTCGAGACCATGTACAGAACAAATAATCAAATACCCAATTCATGATGATTCTTCGTGTTCTTCTTGATTTGTTTTATTTATCTCTGGTAGACTGAACTATTTTTACATACTAATGACAAGACCTGGTCGACGTCAAGTATACAACTTCTCAGAAAACAGTGCGACTCATTATCTCGTTTCAAATAGAGCACGAGAAACCGAAACGTGTTATCTTTATAACTATTGACATTTTCGATAGTCACATATGTAACAATATTCCGTTCTCTACACTCATCGTGTATTCATATGTGCTTACCTTTTTCATTTTGGCACTGAGCTTGGGGGTGGTGGCTGGAGTGACATGGGTGGAGGGAGCCGGAGAATGGGGCAATTCTACAGCCAAGTCAAGAGACTGCATCTCAGCGGACTGAAAAATGTTTAGTATATAGCTGGAAATTGAATCTATGTGTGCTTTTTCCTGGTTTTTATTTTCAGATTACAGACACAAACAAATGGTCAAAAATTCAGATACCTGTTTTTGTATTGCATACTCAAACTATATGATGCTTTTCAAACATTTTTTGTTGGGGAGTGCCACATTCCGGGTATGAAAAGCGTTTGAAGCATGAAACTTCCTATTCTCACAACTTACCGTATCTTTTTTGTCCGGCACATCTTTGGACTCGGCTCTCTCGATGACATTTCTATCCAGCTGTTGTCCAAGAGGCTCTTCGATTTCAATGGAAGCACTGGAGATAGAAGAACTTGAGCACAAGGAAAACATTCTTCTTCTTTTAATAATTTAAATTTCAGAGATTAAAAGAGATTTTTTGTTTCGTTAGTACTTTTTAGAACTTCGCGATCGGTTTCGACTGTTAGGGCTTGACTTTAAGACTTACTCGTGAATTGGTTTTCGGGCAAATCCGTGTTTGGAGAGAATTCTCGAATCTTCTTCTTTCACACGGGCCAACTCGGTGGCACGTCGCTCCTCTTCACTGTCGCTGCTGAAACAAATCCGTGTCAAATAATCTCTGTCGGAAATGTCGGAAACCAACTTTCTACCGATGTTGATATTCCGGAAATCTAGAAACTGTCATAACATTAGCTCCAAGAGAGGCGAAATAATTGCACTACGAGAATGTGTTGTACTTTGCTCACAGTGACGCCATGTTCTGATGTCTACAAGGTTGGCAATGATCGTCTCTCAAGGAATACAACTGTAGTTTGCATGCGAATGGAGCACGTCAATAACAGTGACGTAACTGAAGTTCGATAACTACATTTCTACTCTTTCAGTGGATCATTCCATGCAAATGAAACTCACAGTGTGCTTGCAGGAGGCATGTCATATATCGATTCCTTTTCTTCGGTTCTGTGAAGTGTATAAGAGGGAATATCTTCATCGCTATTCATAACCTGAAATTGTTCTCATAACAGCTGCAACTGTGTTGCAAGAGGTGTGTTATAGGAGTCTCTATTTCCAAAGTAGGTTTGTACGATGTGTTGTCGTATTCTCTGTATGAAGTATTATCCTGCCGATTATCGAAAGAAATTTGTGAGTTATGACGTGCATCGAAATGAAACTGCGACGAAAATTTAGTAACGGAAATGCAATGGCACACTGTATTTTTTCGTGTTTATCTGAGCAACATCTACCTCTGACTGTGTGCGCAGGAAGCCGGGTTCCGTCGCTTTTCCCAGGATTTTGGATGTGTCAGGAATGGACTGGTAGCTGTCTCCTTCCTTGTTCTCTTCAGAGGCGATATGTCCTTCTGGGGTGGTGGGACGGTAAACCTCGGTGTATCTAAAAACATGGCAGATGTTTCAAATGAACTACGTTCAGAAATATTGCTTCTTCGGATAATTAAACCAGATTTTCCTCAAAAAGCCAGTCAAAGAATCAAGAACAACCTCGAAATATGAGATAAGTGTTAGGACTGGAAATCGTACCCTTTAGCTCGTTCAGATTGCGTCCGAGTAGGTTCCGCGGTCGACGTGTAAGTTGTAGTTCGGGTATTTTCCACGTACTGCGGCTCGTACTTCTGCAACATAGTGAACATTTGCATTTCATACAGCGTGTGAAGTTGTGTTAATGAAGATGAGGTGTTTCAGCTTATTGTTCATTTGTGATGGAGTAATGAGTGTTTCTCAACTGTTGTTCTTACAGTTGGCTATGAATTCAAAAATTGTGTACTTGAATTACTGATCAGAAAATCAAGTAATTTCAGCGAAACTTGAAAAAAGTTCAAGACTGGAACGAAAAGTAAGAGTGGCTAAAAATGCGGCACTGATAGGTGACGGGACTGGTTTATTTTGATCAGAACGGTAATCTCATCAGCAAAAGGGGGCACAGAATACCACGGAAAGCAAAGGGGTTATCGTTATTACGATATTGGTCGGAAGAGCTCGGAGAAGTAGACAGAAAATCTCGTGTTTATTCTCAAATTCGATTGGAACACGTTCTACACGTTATCTGATGAGAAATGTGCTATCTATTTGGAATTTCGCGAAGAACAATATTAGATTCATTGTTCTCTCCATTTCTTTTCGGAAGAGATGATAAGGTTTCTCACCTTGTACATATTGCTCGACGGCCGAGTGTCGTAATCTTTGGGCGGGCTCGGAGATCTGTGAAAGGCAAAGTTATAAATATATTTCGCCATGAATGAATATATGTAAATTGAACTCCTTGCGAAAGATGTATCGCAGATTTATAACATTTCGCCGAGTATTAGTAATTCCGTGTTATAATGTTAGCATAGCAAAAATACCATTTGATGTACATATTGTATACCTGAATCTGTCCGCATCCGATGATCTCGCAGGGGAAGGTTCTCTCTGCTTCTCTTCTCTCGGTCTGTCGGTTTCTTTCTCCATCTCTGGCACTTTTTGTACCTCTGGTGTTTTTCTTTCTTCCGTCTTTCTTTCGAATTTTTCATAGACTGTAGCGTAACCAGGAGAACTTGCTCTCTGAAATTTATTGATTTTGAAAGATTTCTTGACGAAGAAAAAATGAAAATGAATTGTATTCCAAAGTGCAGGCGTTTGCTATTCCTCATTTTAGTTTACTTGTTGTAACTGCTTTTTTGTTTTGTATTAACTACTATTTCTAACCATAATTCCCTGGAACCTAACAGTATATATTATACTTAACCAATAAATGATAGATCCATACCTCTGTTCTTTCCAGCGTCGAGGTTACTGTACCAGGGGCTTCTTCTGTGGTCCGTCTCTCGTAGCTGTCCCCAAAGTATTTCGAGGAGACGGGAGCGGGTGGAGGGGAGACGAGTCTCTCTCCGGGCTCACCATATTGGGCCACAGTGTAACCCAGGGTAGTTGCCTAAATAAATAATTTCAATCTAGTAAAATCTAAATTTTCGGCATCAAAATGTTTTCGGAACAATTTTTGTGTATGTGCATCTCAAAATCAATGGGAACCATGTCAAGTTACTGTGAGTGTCTAGTTTCTGTATTCGTTCATGCTCAGTTCACGTGCTCCAGTTTACAACAGTCGAGAATACGTTTTATGTACTAACCCTTTCTTTCTCCGTCTGTACTCTCCGTTTTTCTCGCTCTTCTTCTTCCGCGAGGGGGTCGATTGTCTCGATTTTCCGTACACGTTCCCCTACACTGGGAGAGGGAGTTGCTCTGAACACAAGAAACTGCAGAAGTCTGAGACCAACTTATTTTACAACTACAACTAATTGCTAAGGAACAAAAGCGAGAGTTCAGTGATGGTTCGATACTGGATAAAATGAATCATATCTGATGAATCACAAAAACGTGTCAACTACAACAAATGTTAAAAACGTGAACTGTATTTTCAGGTCGAAACTTACATTGGTTCAGTATGTTTCATTAATCATTGGGAATATACACTACTATAATTCTAGTGAAATGCATAACAATCTGAAACTAGAAAACGTATATTAGTAAAGTACAAAGTACATAATTTCTGATGCATCTTCACGTTTCACGTGATTATTTTGATATTTCTCGTAGAAGCTTACCGGTAAGGTGAGACAACATCGGAAACTCGCGATCTGTTCTCTTCCCTCAAATAAGTGGGAGACGGAGACCTGCACATAAGAAATAATTACAGTTTTGGAACGAATATGAAAGTTAACATTTCGTCAAATTGCATTTCTTCCATATCTGTGCATTAATAAATTTTGGCCCATTCATGCGAAGTAACGCAGTTCGTGGAAGTTATAGAAGCTCTTTGCATATTTCGGGAGGAAAAGGGACACTGGTACGAAGATCAGAGATTAAAATGTTTCCACCCACCTATAGGTGCTGGTTTCGTTCCTGAACGGACTCGTGTAGACCTTCTCGAACTTTGTCGGCGAGGGGCTGCGCGCAGCCGCCTGTCGATCCGCAAACTCACGCGAACTGAAATTAATTCATACACTGTCAAAAATGTGAAGTTCACGTGTTTGAGAAGAACGGTCACCCATCAACGTTCACTCTATGTTCTAACCCATTTGCGTAATAAACCATCAAATCATCAACCCGAAATTAGTTAGAGCAGCCCGAAACGAAGACTAGTAGAGGTGGTCTACTCTACAATCTATTTTGATTCGCCAGTGAATCTGTTCTATTCTGATCAGCGTTTGGACACTATCATGAATGTCACGGAAGGTAGTTCTCAAAAATTAATCAATATTCCCGGACAGAGAGAAAACTGTTTTTTCCTTCTGTTTCCAACACAATCAGTTGCATTTTCGTGTAGACTACAGTAGATAATTTACGATTGATGTTCATCTTCTAAGTTGTGCACGCGTTTTCGAATCGATGTCTTTCTTACAACAAAAAATTCAAACATACCGTACTCCAACCCCCCCAGAAAGAGGAGATGGCGTGCGACGAACGGTGGTGGTCGTAGTGGTTTCGGATATGATCTCGGTACTGTAATCAGAACTTGACAATACTCGATTCTCAGTTTATGGCATTTGTGCATGCCGGAAATGGGGATTCGTGAAAGTACAACTTCAGTTAAAATCTAGCTCAATCAGTCTATCTATCTTCAATCTTAGTCTTTCATCAGTCTTAAGTTCTGGAAAAATTTACAGATACTCGCTCAGGGTTCTAAAACACCTTTTACTTCGACGGTTTAGTTTGAAATCCAGATTGTGAATGAGAAAGATGGTAATACCGTGAGGGGTCGCTGGGAGAAAGGGTCCTCTCCGTATTCCTTCCGTATATTCTGTCGTAGGCTGTTCCGGCAGACCAATCTCTGGTTGGTGAGAGTGAAGCACTGGGCCGGGAGGAAGAAGTGGCATACGAGGGAGCGAATGACTAGAAAGAAGAGAAATTTAACTTTTTTAATACCTCAGCTAGCAGCTTTCTCAAAGCGAATGCAGTTTTTAGTTATTCATCTCTTCTTATTCTTTCTGTGCTTATTTTTTTGGTTAACTGCTAGTAAATAACCTGGTTACCGTGCAGTGCGTAAAAACTGTCAGATTCTGAGACAAAATTGAGAAGTATGACACTTGCTGTTCCACGCTCATGCAAAAAATTAAAATAAGTTTGATGCGAAGTATAGAAAAGAAACGAATGAAAGGAAAGAATTCTACTTTGTATTTTGTTGTTTTGACAATAGAGCGACTAGCTTGCTGTTTTCAAAGCGAATTTTTTTCTGTTTCCTTATATGTAGTAGGGAAGCATGCGCGCTCCAATGTCAACATCTTATTTGCTTTCCCAGCTCATGAAAATGGCGCGAACAAGCCCATGTTTGTATAATTTGAGAGAAAACCTCGAACAGGGTGAGAGGCGAGCAATCAACTGGACTATAAATATTGTATTTGTAAATAATAACTTTTCTTCATGATGTTCAATCTAGCGAGAGCGCGCGAAACATCGGAAATCTCATTTTTAGAGCGCTACCTGTTTGTAGTTTGATCGAAATGCAGTTTAGAGGCGGGACCTCAAAGGTTTTGACGGGGTAAAAACCACAACACAGCTCAACGTAAATAAACTTCTATACGTTCTCCTAATCTCGTATTAACATTACAATGTGTAGGTCGCAGAACTGCCTTCTGTAAACTGATAGTAACAAAGTCTTCAGACTTTCATTCTAGAGTGCTATACCCTCTTGCCCATAGCGGTAAATATAGGTTGAAAAGTGAGCTATTATCAAAGTTACCCCAATCAAAAAAGTTTTCTCACGGTGCCTTTTAGACACAGAAGTGTGGAACTAAATGATTGGTTGGTCGGTTTTTTTGGTAGCAGGTGAAACAGGGTGCCTAATTAGAATCGCAGCGGTAGCAAACAAGATCTAAGCTTAAAAAGTAGATAATCATGTTAGACTGATCAGTATGCCTCTCAGATCGGAATTGAGAAAACGAACTCTGCAGCCACTATAAACTATAATATTTCTAACTTACCAGAATTAAAGGCAGTACTCAAGAGTATCTTAGCTTTCACAATTCAACCTGCGCCTTTTCCAACAGAATATTTGTATACTTTTACATTCTGCTGATGCATACCGTGCCAGATATTCTAGCCTGTGCACTCAGAAATGATCATGAACCTACCGACTTCCAGGGCTGTTCACTGCGTGCGCGTACGTCGCGCAGCAGATGCGGGCTGCGCGGCGCGCTGTCCTCGCTGCGCTGGCGACTGTGTCGCAGCATGCCTGGTGACGTAGGCGACGTGGCCGAACGCGAATCGCGGAACGCATGCGAAATCGACGATGTACCACCTGGAAATGTAACAATAATGATTTATGAACTATTTTCTGTATAAGTCTCCATGTTCCGATGTTTATGAACCTCGGTATGTTATAGTATAATATTGGTGATTTTCTTGAACCAAACACGAGGTGAAATAGATGTTCATTTCAGTATATTATTTTCTGTATTACAATTGTATTAGTTGCGTGGTGCGCAGATACAGTCTGCACCAGTCCGTTTTTTTCATAGTATTAAAGGCACGGTACTTGTTGAACACGTTCTACGAATGATCTGAATTCTATGAAAAAGGATAACGGTTTTAAATAAGCAAGAAATCTTGCATAAAGTTAAGCCACGCCCATATATCGGCGTACGCATCGCAAAAAAGGCCGCCATGTCGGCATGGAAACGAGCAAAACCTCGTTTGCCTGGGAATTCCGTAAACTATTTTTTTCGTAGTACTCTGTTGACTTTCTCATTGTATCGTACAATATTCATAAATCCCCAGAACTCGCAATAAAATATATTGTTCAAGAAGAAGAGTGAAACCAAGAAATGAGATAGACAACCAACTAGTGCGAGAGACAGAGAGAAAGAGATAGCGAGAAAGAAAGAGAGAGAGAGAGGAAGAGAGAGGAAGAGCAGAAAAGAGAGGGTGAGACAGAGGCAGACACATATGAAGAGAGGAAGAGAGTGCGAGAGAAGTCAGAGCAGGGCTTAGGCTAATTCAAATGTGCACCGCGAAACCAGTTGGACAGGGCATTCATGTACGAATAATTTGTCACGTCCAAAATGTACTGTTGGCCAATAAAGGCAGTCAATCATAAGTAATGAAATGACAACGAATTGAAACATAATTGGACAAACAGGACAACTTGGTTGGAAAGTGTCTACAGAGAAAAAAAGAGCGATTATGATGAGTGAAGTTGAAAATAGCGCATGAACGAAAAGTTGACTATTTATTTAAGGCAAATAGGTTATATAACAGGATGTCCGTTTCACTTATTGGTTGCAAATTTTTGAATTCTGATCTATTCAGCATGAAACGTGTTGACACCATTCCTACATTGAACCCCACAATAAGCATTTGAACTTAGCTGATTTGTAATAAAAATAAATAAAAATTTCAAATGCGTACTGTGAAAACGGAGTGATTTTTGAATATATTTTGTAGAAGTTCTCGTGATGAGAATGTGAACAGATGTCATTACACTGTGGAACGCAACTCGAAAAGTTTGAGAATTCCTTCTGAACTCATAATTTTTTCATAAGATGGATGGCAGTAACCGGGTCCTTCGGTTCCTCTTTTTCAGGGTAATTAGAATGAACGGAAATTCCGCTGTGACACATCAATTTATGGGAAGGGAAAAAGAAGACGAATGGGGAATCGGTAAGATATTAGATCGCACATTGATTGATTGGCACAAAATTTATGGATGAGGTTGGAAAAACGGCGTAGATTGTGCGCGAGAAGTATGGAGAGATATAGAAAAGAAAGAGAAAGAGAATGAGGAATGAAGACAGAGACAAATGAAAAGCGAAAGAGATAGAGACAGAGAGAGAGAGAGAAAGGGACAATGAGACACAACAAAAGGGAGGTAAAGGGACAAAAAGAGAGAAATAGAGTAAAATAACTGACCAGCCGAGACTGCGGTAGAGACGGCGGTAGGGGTGAGATTTGCCTGAACAGACTGGCCCACTTGTTTCGGCAGAATTTCCACCTTGATTGGACAGCCTGGAAATGGGACATTCATACAGTTTGGTTGTTTATCCGCAACAACCCTCGAGATTGTTGTGTTGTAACTCCAGTAGTCAAGCATCTCACCTAAAACTTGGATAAATGACATACATTTGATACATGTCTAGCACATGTTTATTACATATTGATGATCCTGCTCCTCACGTGACATGCTATTTGGGTAAACTTCAAACTCCAACTACTATTTATGGTATGTGTTGGTGATGTGCGCTTCTCAAACTTACTGCTCATTAGAATTCATGAATCGGCGTCAATTTCACGCTTGACCTAGTATAAGGTGAGATTCACCGGAAGTTCGAGAGTAAACAGTACTTGATCATAGTTTTAGACCATCTCCAACTAACAAACTTTAATAGTAAAATTTAAACGACTCGCTAATTTCATGTCATTGATCGAAAAAAACTTCTAGAATCCATAGTAGTTTCTGGCAAGTAAAACATATGAAAACTTACCAGTAAGTTGAAACCATAGAAGGTTCATTGTTAACTTTTCTAAATAAGAATACAACTTTTCATTGCCCCGAAATTACCATAACGCGATTCTGGTACCCTATGTAAGGGTATTGACTCGTATTGACTATGGCTGCTACGTAATAGTCCTCATTGTATAGAGGTCTATCGCGCGACAATCCTGTTTTCATGCACTTCAAATACGTATAGAACGCGAGACATTAGCGCGATGGAAGACGAACGGCATGGTCTAATTGGTAGCGATTCCGATCACGAAACCTATAGCCAGAAGTTCGGTTCCGCCACTAACCGTGCACTTGTTCTCCATTGAATGTCACGTCAATCACGTAGGTTCCTGGATGTTGGGGAATGAATGTTACCAGACACCTGGAAGAATTATCCCGTTTTGGTAAGTATCCAGGTTTGGTTTAAACTGGTTATATGGCACAGACTATGCGATCAATATTGGTAAACCGGAGAGAAGTGTTGTAATCGCGGTTTCGAGACCATAAACAGTTTAAACGAAGGCAACATTCGCGCCACAACCAATTGAAATGACAAGTGAGAAACGTGTCGTATCAAGAATGGCGGAAGCATAGAGAAGATTATAAAAAAGTTGATAAAAAAGATTCGTGATTTCAAAAATTAGATGATTAATAAACCATTTGATTTGTATAATATTGTTTAGAGAGGTGCAGAAACATGAACTAAGTATATTTCCTTGTAGCTCAGTGATGGTATGGTCGAAATAACTCGAAATGTTCTCGAAATGGGAAAAATATACTCATGCATACATGCTATGAAACGTATATTTGCAATCATAGAAAATTGAAAACTAAGTACACGCACTGCAATAGTTCATGGAACGTGACATCACTGTAACGTGCGTGACATAGAAAAGAAAATGACTATACCTTCCTGCACCCTGCATCTGCACATTGTTGGGGACTTTTCCCTGGTTGACAGAAATCTCCAATTGTCCCTTGCCTGCCTCAACGGCGTCCACTGCAGGAATAACATAGAGTTGCGAGTAGTACGAAACTTTTTTCACGGTCTTTTCCTCGGTTACTGTATGGGTTTGATGGGGCTCGTGGCCCCCGGGGCGGTGCCTAGACCTCTTTTCCTCGGTTACTGTATGGGTTTGATGGGGCTCGTGGCCCCCGGGGCGGTCCCTAGACCCAGACGGGTGGGTTTCTGGGGGCAGCGGCCCAAAATGGGTCCGTTTGGGCGGTTTCGGTGGCTCGGTCATTGATATGTTGTACACAATCAATAGGCTTATATAATCCGAGTGCCGTGAATGAGGACGCTTACCAACACGGCCAAAAGTGGCAGAGACCGGCAGAGACACGCCCCTTTTTGGGCTAGGACCCATAACCCGGTTTGGTATTGTAATCACAGATAAAAAGGGGACCAGCACCGGGGAACAGGAGAATAGATAACTCAAATTGAGAAACGATGTTTAAAGATGACTCAGTCTATTAAGGTACACGTTATGTCACGTGTGCTGAATGAACGGTAGGTGACTGTACATTACTTATCGTGATATATTTGTATTATGCTTTTTGTAGCAGAACGTGGGAGTAAATTTTGGTGATCAAAATGTTCCGTTGGTGGTCCTTCGGAGAAGGATGAGGATGACAGTAAACATTATCAAATTTTTTGATAACACCTCTCTATAAAAAGGTGAGAAAACATTACTGTAAAGTTTTGGGGGTCATTCCCGTGAACACGCTAACAAAACCCGTTATTATTGGGGTTCAAAAACGATCTCCAAAGTTCTATAGAATCGTATCCACAACACAATGTTTCTATTTCAAAAATGATATGAAAACGTACCGACGAACTGTACTGGTTGACCGACGGCTCCACCTCCGAGCGGTTCGATTTTCACCCTCTGGGACGCGTAGCCGGCCACACTCAGAGGACTGCCATCTACCTTTCGACCTGCTATCCAAACGGTCAACTCGTGCTCTCCAACCTAGAAAAACGGATAATAAACAGTAAAAAGAGAGAATTCTTAGTTGTAGTTGGATTCGTTGTTTGTAGTTTGATCTGTGAAAACGCCCCGGGACTAACTACAAATACATTGAAATGGGTCAGTAGAATTTCATTGAAGTTGGTCTCTTCGTAGAATTCGGATCTGAGTTGTTGGGAGAGAACTTGTGCAATTACTATTTCAAATTTTTAAGAACGAATTTCAGGACAAGGACAATTTCAGCATAAGCAAAAACTGAGGGGTGAAAGTAAAATGTTCCCCAATACTTTCGACCTATTCGTTTATATTCTTTTTTCAAATTCATTAACCGCCAGTGAGCAGTATATTAGCCAAAGCTTTCAAAGTTGAAGCCATACAAAGTCTTATATTTCTCCATTTGACACCAAAAAGTTCGAGCTTTCTCATGTGATAAATGATCAAGAAACGACGGTAAACTCTGTTCCACCATTTGATGCAGTAATCCGTCAAGTATTCAGGAAGTCTTTTTAACGAGCGGTTCATAATTTTGCTTTCAAACTTCCAGAGTTTGTAGTAGTAGAGGTGCAGGAGACACTGTTGTTGTTTATCACTATTTGCTGATACAAAAATAAAAAAAAACCGGAGACAACTCAATTTCTCCACTCCCAAGAAATATTTTAGTTCAAAGGAGAATGTAAAATGAGAAAAAAAGAGGTTAGAAACTGAAATTTGGAAAAATTGGGCCTTTTCGAGAAGGTAAGGTATTTTTGTGAACGCATGAATTTTCATGAGAAAGTAAGATTTTTCGTTTAGAAAATGAGATTTTCGTGAGAAAGTGAGATGTTTCGTGAGAAAGTAAGACTAATTGTAAGAAATTCAGATTTTTTGTAAGAAAGTGAGATTTTTTTGTGAGAAAGTAAGATTGTTGGTAAGCAGAGAAACGGCACCCTAGATGACCATCACAAATTAATTTTTTTACATATTGATCGAATCGTGACCTATTGTCTTCCGTCTCTTTGATACGTTAGCATGACTGGCGGTGGATAGCTTATTGTGCGTCATTTTGTATTATTATTCTTCGGCTATTCAAACCTGTATGCAAAAATGTCAACTAACACATTTTGTCATAGCACGGATGTAAAGAAAAGTTGAACGCACCGATAAAATGTTTGGTTAATCCAATCAACAGTGACCAAATCTTTCTAGTAGTTGATTCGCGTACACTTTATAATCCACAATATTTGACAAAAAATAAATTACAAACCCAGCTGGCTAGAGTTACCAGGAATAAGTCATTCAAAATTGAAAGTAATTAAAGTAAAAGCCATTAATTCAATTTCAGACGAGGTTTGAAAAAAGTTTTTTTTTCCACTCGATTACTTGCCGTAAGCGTGAGCATCCGCTTATGAACTTGTTCTGAGAACTCGAAGTAAAACAGACTCGAATATTCATTGCACACTCTAATTGAGAATAATTAAAACTGGACTTCAGTTCATGCATTCTACAAACCAGTATCGTCGTTTATCTATCTCTCTAGTCAACATTGAATTTGCTTTCAGCTATTCAAAGTTCATCTTACTCTTTTCATAGATTGACCTACCTGCTCGATACGGTACTCGGCCGAGTATTTTCCAGCTCCGCGAGCAAAAATGCGAACGGGATATTCGCGACCATCAGGACCTGAAATATGTTTACCTTTATCTTTTTAAGCTAGTAAAAAACAAAAAATACAAGTTTAGACCAGAGCAAGCAGTGAATCCTGTGAAAAAAATTGCTAAATTTAGTTGAACAAATAGCGTGAGACTATTTTGTGAGAAACGAGAATACTCTTCATTGCAAAGTTCATATTGTAGGTTTAAAGTTGTGGGGTTGATGGCTGATTGCAGAGAAAGTTTGAAACACTGAAGCAAAAAGGTTTCGGTCTTTTGTACGACTATAGTTCGCCTTGATCAAACTACACGTTTGAATTGATCTCTCTCCTGATGGTATACGAATGAAACAAACCAAAGAGTTTAGCCTGAATATCGGGAAGATCTAGTCCATCGCCAGTGACATCGAAGGTGGCTGTTCTATTGACGGGAGCCCGAACCAGACCAGCTCCGGAGAGCTCAGAGTAGTATGACATCACTCTGGAAATGACGAAAAATAACAACTTGGTTCGTTAGTTGACCGATTTCTCTCGCTTGACCTGAATCTTGATAAGTGAACTTAATAATTCTTAACAATGGAAAATATAGCAAGAGAAAACTGATAAATATTAGATGAATTAAAAGAAAACGATGGAACTGAACTGAATGTGAGAGAGAGAGAAAGAGAGAGAGAGAGAGCGCAGAGAATTGAGAAAAGAATAGAGAGAAAGCGAGAGAGACAGAGAGACAAAGAGATGGAGAAATAGAGAGTGAGAGAGAGAAGTAGGATAAGAAGAAGAGATAGTCGTGCTTCCGCGTGACTGCTTACTTGTCCATCTCCTGTCTTCTCTCTGTTTTATCTTCGAAACTAATTTTCCACGGACTTCCGCGAACCTCCTCATTGTTGAACTTCATCTCCACCACATGCGTAATTGACTGAAAGAGGGTGGTATACAGTATACTGCTCGAAAACATACATACGTGAAGCATGTGGTGTACATCAGAATTCAGAAACGGTTTGTATTGCACTAAATAATATGGTGCAATGTTTTCCATATTGATGTCTTCCTAGATTGACCTGCGAAGGTCATAGTAGATCGTAAGTTTACAATTTTCACGTTTTTGTTCAATTTCTTGTACATTTCCGGTTTTCTTCGACTGAATACAATTGAAAAAAGACAGTCTTACTTGTGTGGGTGTGAATATAGCCATGTACTGTCGGGAGCCCAGCTCCTTGACCCTGCAGGGAACCCGGCCGCCGTTGACCATGATCTCCAGATTACCGGATCCGGCGGCGGAGGCGTCGACTGAAAAGTTCACGATAACGAAAATCTTTGAAACGGATAACAACCCTTCGGAAGGGTTGTGCTGCGGGTAGTTTGGTAGAAAACCATAGGCGAAACTTCAATAGAATCGCGACGAAATCACGTTACGTAACAGTTAGATGTAAGCCCAGGATCGTTGTAGAACCCAACGTAATGTCCGAATTGGCTTAAACGCATTCTTTCAAATTTACCACTGTTTTGTGGACAATTTCTCGTTGTCATAAAACAAGCCTAGGTGTGAGGTGCTGGATGCACCTTCCTGCCATCAATGTGAATGGGTGATAGCTTTGGTACGAAAAGATGATGTAAATGAGTTATATTAGGGTACTGTCGAGATATAAATTTTGAGAGAAATATATAGCAACTGCTGAGAACGTTGTTTACTTATATCTTTGCTATTTTTTGGCAGGTATATCATAGGTGATCGGGAGGCCCTAGTCAAACAAATGTCCCATGACGCTTCTCACGGCAAACTGCTTAGTATAAACAAAAAAATACAGAGAAACGGTATTCTAGGTAAGTCCTCCAGTTGGAAAAGCTAATGCAAATTGTACAAAAAATTCAAAACACAAAAAATGCCGTGCTTTTTCGGCTGCAAAAGACCTGAGTAGTGAAAATTAGTAGGGTGAATCGTTGAATGGAGAGGAGAAGAACGACGAATAGTCAAAAACAGATCTGTGGAGGATGCAGATTGATTAGATCGTTATGATTTCACAAAATAATCTCATTGTTTTTGCACAGTGTCTGATTAGAACCGTCAATCGAAAAATAGCAACATTCGAATAACTGCAAACTTTTCCCACCCGGTCTTCTCTATGACATTTGATGACAAAACGGAGTGATGTGAAGTGGTAAAAGTTAAATTCTTGTTCTGCTTTCCAAGCTCTATCTCAGCAGAATTTTCTATTCAATATTACAAGATCTATCGAATCAAAATACAAACTATAGAGTAAACATTGGAGAGCTAATGAGAAGGCTGGTTTTGAGGGCGGAGCTTATGTTTAACTTAAAACAGGTTCATTCTGTACTGTTTCATGTCGTTATTTGAACATGGGTGCATCATGTCATAGGTACGGTGCCTCCAAGGAAAGTAAAAGTCAAGAAAAGATGATCCTAGATGACTTCACCGCGTGATAATCCGCCGTTCGATGCGAATTGTTTGTGATGGGACGCGCGCGCCAACTCTCGTCTATTATTTACTCTTGCCAACACTATGTTTTTCTGCACCTCCCTCCAAATACTACTGGTTTCCCACTGACTATTCCATGTTCTCCACATGTTTGCCTTTTCATGTGAAGTACTTTTCGATGGGACTGAAGTCAATATGGCTATTATATACTTGGCAGCCAGCGAATTTGTCGGATTATTTGCTCACTGTGTCTCTCGGTTTGTGCGTGCTCTCATTATAGTGTGTGCCAAATTCATAAATTTCTTTCTCTCACCGGAATCGAACCTGCGAGAAAATGTTCGTAGCAGGCCGCTAACCACTGCGCTATTTGAGAGCATGACTGGTATGCATTGGAATCGAAGACATGTGAGTACACAGCGGAAAGTGAGATATATAGTACGCTCCCGCCTTTCCGTTGGCGACGACTATATGACTATCTAGTTCCAAAAAGATCAGAGATTGTAGCATCTTCCGTATTCGATCTAATCACTATTAATTGACGTTCATACCTCATTTCACCCATCAATCAGCACTTGCGGATGCAGTTGAACATTCTCAACTTTTTGGTGATAAAAGTAAAGAACCAAATCACAGTTTCAAGGTCTATCTCACAAGTTTTACATCTCCCAAAAATGTAAGGAAACATAATACGTTTCACAGATGATTGGAAAGCACAAGTTTCTAGACTGTAACTTACTCTCGAAACTAAGGTCGTTGTTGAGATCCTTTGCTTGGATCCTGCGTGGCATACTGCGCACCGAGACCAGATCAGGGGCTCCAACATTGCACGAAAACGGGGAATCGTACACACTCTGATCATACAATCGAACGTCCACGAAGTGCTCGCCTATAATTTACTTATTGGAAAAATTAAAAATCTTTGAAGATATAGAACAAGCTCAGAATTACGAAAAACCAAATATGAACTTGTATTGTGTTTATTGTAATTTGTCAATGGATATTTATTCAACCTGAAGACTGTGGATCCAGCGAAACGTCGCCATCAATAGCATGTTTTCACCTCGGACTCGTTCTAAGCCATATAACCAGCAAAATGAACTTGTATATTGCGAAATTATGCGAACAACGCGAGAAAAACTCTGCTCTTCAAATGTTTGCCGTTCTATGAGCCTTACAACTACTGAAAAACTCTCTATGATTCTCTTCAACGGTTCGAGTTGGAACACATCATTAAAGCTGTTTTTCTATAACGAAATGTCTTCCTGAACTGAATATTGAAACAATGTGAAAAATATACTAAAAACCCATGTCTTCAACCGAGGTGTCGTGTAATAAAGAAAAACGAGATCCTTTTTACCTTTAATCCTTAAATAGCGTGGGTTTTAAGGAGATAGAGGTTGGTATCTGAAATGAGGGATTATTCCTGAATACTGCTCAGAAAAGGAACAATCTTACCCGGTTCGGTAGGTGTCCATTGTGCTCTGAAGGAGACGTCGTCAATAGTGAGAATACGAGCAAATTGCGTGCGACCCGAGGGAACTGAACGAAAAACCATGAAAACGGAATAAAAAAGGGAACTTCATGAACCAAACATGCACCAAAATCATATTTCAACACTCATTTTTTGAAAGAATATCACTGTTACGTAAACCTACACACAGTTTAAAAGTTGAGATTATTTGAGGTGGGCTAACCCATTCTTCTAGTGATAGATCCAAATGTGTTGTTGTGCAAACTACGTCGAACTCAAATAACTTCCTCAGAACACGTGTGAACAGATACCACTAAAGACATATTGAACACATTTAACACTTGTAAGAACGAACAAAAGCAACCTGACCCGTAAAAGGCGACGAATCAACTGAGGAACGGACGTGGTACGACGGAAACACAGATCACACGCAGTACACGTGAATCACGGACACGGAAATTTGGCGACATGCCAACAGAAAAGTTTCGGCGATGTGGTGGCTTGTTGAACGTTGGCGATTTTCCCATGATTTCCGGGATTGGTATTTTCAACCGTGAACTTGGTTTATTTTACGGTATAGAGTGCACAAATAAAATAATCTGCAACCGGGACGGGGACACTCGCACACAGACTCTCACACACAGGAACATACAGACATATGACATTGAGAATGCACAAAACATGAAGTTTTCAAAACTTTTCACGTGGACTACACGTAACATGTACACGCTTCTGTTTTAATGGCCTCTACTCGATTATGGAATTGTAGAGTATCTGTATAACGTTTATGTTCGGATAATCCAGAAAGACCGTGTAACACATTTAGAAATAAACACAATACTCAATTCATGTAACAAGTAACTCAAAAAGGTCAGAAGGTAGATCAAACCTGTGACGACGACTGAGATGTCTTTTGCTTCTGCGCCCACGGCGTGTATCATGAAAGAAGCCTCTTTTCCGACAGTGGCTGCCCGCAGATTCTCGCCGAATACGGAAACCGAAGACGCGTCGGCGATGTCCAGGATGAATGGAGATCCTGGAATGTAAATTACTGAATGTTAAACAGAACTTATTTTTGTGGTTAGTTGTACTCCTATATAAGTTATAAATGTGTTCAAGCAACGAGTTTCTATTATCCCCAGCATATTTTGAACATCTCTTCACTGGGCAGAAATTTCGGAGACGCTAAAACGTCATGCTGAAGGCGAATTTTCCGGTCCGTCAAAAATGAATACAGTCAAATGTGCGTGACAATTATGGGCTTGAAACTGAGAACATTTGAGGATTTTGCGGAAGACACATAAATGCGCGTATCCATCATTTTTCTCCACAGGGACCCCCTTGAATGTTTACTAGCCCAACTCACCTTTGACCTCCATCTTGTTGAACAATACGTGTATTTTGTATTGGCCGGCGCCGTCAGGGATAAATGTGACTCGATTCACTCGAGATGAGTCTTTTTCCTCCACTGAACACGGGATTTCACGGCCTTGATGCAAAACCGAGACCTGAACGACGCGTTTTGATTGAAATGAAAAAAAAATCATCTTCTTCTTATTAATATCATTTTGTTATATTATTATTATTATTATTATTATTATTATTATTATTATTATTATTATTATTATTATTATTATTATTATTATTATTATTATTATTATTATTACCATTAAAATGAAATACCAGGCATTGACAAAGAACACGAAATTTCCATCATTAATTAGTATTTTTCGTCATCACGTGAACGGATTTTTTTCTGTTAAAAAAACGTGGAGAAAAGCAGCAAAACGTGCAAAACAATTTTACACAATTAGCGCGTACAAGAGATCAATTGTTGAGTCATAGGGATGCGTGAATTTAAAATGCAGTGCAGATGTAGTACCAAAGAATGAAAACAGATTCAATCGAACACATAAGTTGTGTGAAGAAGAACATAAAACAATTTTCGGTGAATATTTAAAGTGATTTGAATGAAAGTAGCACATGGTTTGCATGATGGAAGACATAAACAATTTTCAAGAATAACAGTCGAAAGAAACGAACAAGATTGAAATGCCATAGAATGCAAAACTTTAAAGACCCCAGTTTTTGCAACTCTTTCAGCAGCAAAGAAACTTTTTTCGAGTGTTGCGAGAGTACAATGTTTACACAGATAAAGAGGATGAAAGTAATGGTATGAAAGTTGAGAATAAAAGCGTATGGAGTCATTTTGACTTTCGGATTGGCAAGTAGTTGGGATGGGAAAACTGTTTTATGAATCAAAAACCTCTAAAAAGGATCTAGACGTAAAATGCATAATAGTGTTCCGTAACAACAAAATACGCATCAAAAGCAAACAACAACAATGTGTTTTATTGGAAAACTGATTGACAAACAACTTTGCGTCTTTTCGTTCACAAGGTCGTGGAATACTGATTTGCACCTAGGAAAAAGTGTTGCGTAGAGATAATTACATCAATAGCCAATAGAGAGTAGCGCAACCACAAAACATTGAGGGCACCGAATTCATTGCCTTGACAAAAAGAACGAGTACCACAAAATGTTTGCTTTATTTGTATAAAAGAACACAATAGTGCGAAGTTGATAGTTTTGCATTTACATTTACAGACTACGTCCCTCGACATTGTCCTTTTTCAGGAAAAGAAAAAAAAACAAACATTATGTTTACTAAAATACTCTACTTCAACAGAAAATAGTGTCCCAAACAACTAAACTTTCAGTTTCAAGACATCCCAACGAAGAAAGAACATGAAAACAGCACGTAATTGGAACTGATGGGTAGCAATTTCACAAATGACGACCACGCCCAAGTTTACGGTTCGAGAGAGAATAGGTTTCAACTTTGAATGTTTCAGACCAAGTAACGCAAGCGATCACAAGTCACATTATGACCACTATTAGAATGGAACCTAGTTCATATCGCATAAAGAACTTGTTGAAAACAGCATCCAAATCAAAAAGACCATTGGTGAAAGTATAGTATTAGTAATGACTACTAAAATACTCGCAAATGAAGTTACTTCACCATACTTCAATTGCGAATATTTCACTGCAAGCAAAACATAGGTATTGATTTATTCAAAGTCGCTGAAGGAATCGGTTGGAAAGGTTGGGAAACATGGAAGATTGGCGCTGTGGAGCAATACAAAAAGAGCATAATGTGGTGATTAGTCTTTTAAACAGGAATATCGACTACAAATGTGAGAACATATAGTGATAAACTGCGGCAGGTTGAACCGTTTGCGAGCGGTGATATCAACGGAAAAGATGGAGAGACGACGATGCCAAAGATGGAAAAGATCGCAGGAACCAGAGAGACGCAGGGAAAGAGACGAGAAGAGAGAGACATTTGTGAGATTCCAGGGTTAGCAGTGATAAACTAGTTATAATTGACGCCGATCAATGAGATGAGACATGTGGAGGACGTTAGAGAAGAAGAGTTGTGGAGAGGAAGGTGGGGGGATAAGTTAAAGACGCAGAATGAGGAGAAAGAGAGGGAGAGAACTCAGCCAGAGATGTAGAGAAATAGAATTCAGATAAACGAAGAGACACATTTTAGGAAACAAAAGACAAAAACTGGAATGAGGCTGAGAGGAATGGAGATCAATTGAGAAGAAGACATTTTTCGAGCATTACCTACAGAATCAAATCGTGCACAATAACAGAGCAAATGCTCCGAAACATCATTGAAGGATAGATATCAAATGAGCATAGCATGTATGTCACAACAGATGAAACAATTAAATAAACAAGAGTCGTAATAAATGAACCAAGAACTTTTCCCTAGGATTGTATATAACTTTTTTTCAGATTTACAGTTTGAGATGATCAAGTCTGAGACTCACCCGGATATGTCCGTTTCCAGCCTCGCTGGAGTTGACGGTAAACTTGAGCTCTTGTCCGACTAAACCCACGTCTAGACCGTAGACATTTACCAAACTTGAGTCGAACACCTGAAATTCCAAAAGCATCAAACTACACACAACAGAAACTTATACCCGGAACACACTGATGAACAGTTTTTGTGGTAAGAGCAGTATGCAAGAATGACGAGTCAGCTTCACTCTAAGTTGAAAACGCGTTTCTGGAACTCTTGAGCGGTCCGATTTCCAGAAACAACCATTTTAATCGATGTTTTCGAGCTCATTACCGGAACTTTTTCCAGGTTTCAACCTGATTATTGGAATTTACCTGACAAGCAAATGGGCTGCCGCGAATATGGTCGCCGTTGAACAGAATTCCAATCTTCCAAAGACCTGCGAACAAAATAAAATAAGGTATTAACACCAAAAAACATGAAATACGATCGATTTAGAAGAAAGTAACATGAAACGTAGCAGTGCGGTGACAAAACAGTTTCACTTCTGTGCACGTTGCATGTTGCAAAATATATCAATTAATGTGTACAGTTTGTTTTCGATTCAGAAAATGACTTGATGATTGCAAAAAACGTTGTTATGAATAAAAACAACGTGAAAGTCGGAAACTTCGAATTTAACCGTTACAAATTTACAATGTAAAAATAAAAACAATATACCTTTGAAAAAACGTATATATTTGCAAGTTAATATATTGACTATATCACAAAAACTGTGACTGATTGTAAAACAAGTGCGACTGGCACTATGGATTCGTGGAGGTAGGGGTGATATGACAAGGCTGTATAATAGGGGATACGGGGGCCAGGCAAGGTCAGGGGAGATCTAGGGGGATAAGAACCCAACCACGGTGTCTTTAAAGGGGACCTACCGCCGTCTAACTTGGTATTTCATTATATTCAATAGATACGACAAAATAAAATTATTTAAATCATCACAGTTATACGGCTACCGGAACTAATCAATGTATATCTTTTCTATGCGTTTCGAAACAGGGTTATTGTACATCTAGTTCACATGTTAGAGTCGCTAAAATTCAAACTCACTCAAACGTTACGTCTTCTCAATCTTCTTCAAAATCAATGGAAGTGACTTTATTGTCTATAAAAGGTGCAACAACACATTGTTTTTCAGTGCGATGTGCTAATTGATTGCTTTCTGTCACTGACCAACTTGATTCGGTGTGAATGTGGCCATGTAGCTATTATGTCGTTTGATGACGTCACAACTTTGAGGTCTTCCAGATGGAGAAACGGCGTCCACGTACACGGAACCGCTTGAAGAATCGCCGTGAGCATTAATCTGGAAAGAAAAAATCGATACATACCATTCGTATAAGTTCTCACTTTTGTGAAAGTGTACTGCCATTTGAAGCATACTTTTCCTGGTTCCGATGCCTCGAGTTTGTAGGAGTTCACATCAAAAATGTGCTTCATCTTTACATTCAGCCTACAGCTAATCTTCACATTCAGCCTACAGCTCCATGGGTAATTGGGATTAAATCGTTTTCCGAGCTTTGTCAACTCAGTTAATCAGTACGAATGTCAGTCAGTTCGTGTAATATGAGAGCAGCTATTCAGAAAAATTGTCAGACTGTCGGTTTTTGTTCGTATTTTTGATTGATTTTGTTCGACCTCCACGAACTGACCAGATGATAGCATCTAAAGCGACAGAAAGTCACCACAAGAAAGAAGTGGAGTAGTATTTCAAAAACAATTCAGAAAGAGAGAATGAGATTCAGAGAAAAAGTTTAATAAGAATAAGAATATTTCCGAAAACCTACAGTCTAACGTAACCTAAGGTGAAATTAAAAGTGGCAGGGTGATATTACCTATGCAAACTCATTCTTACTGTTTCAATAAACCAGGATACTGAAACATGAAGAAAAAAGCAATGAAAATTCGAAACGAGAGATAAAGAACCAAAACTGGGAGAGAAAGACAAAAACAGCCGTAATGAAAGAGAAGTAGCCTATGAAAAATGAAAACTAATCAGATAGAAACAGTCCGAAAACAAGCTCACCACAACTTCGACAGTGGAGCCTACAGAACATGGCTCATTGAGCCCGGAGAAGGAGACGAGTCCGACTTCCGACAGCGGCATCTCGTGATGGGCACTGGCTTCCAGCACAACCGCCGATGGCTGCAATAACTATTTGGAGAGTGAACTCAGTTATGCTCCGTTTAACTCCAGTCAGTAACTCGCTGATAAAACAGTGGTAGCGGTTTAGTAGGTGATTGATTGATGTGATGTAATCATAATCTAAATCTACACACACTTGTTCAGTAGGATAATTCAGTGTCTGATTGTCGTTCTTAGTACTACTGAAAAAGGGGCGTAGTCACTTTTTGTTTGGCAGCAAACAAATACTTTAACTAAAAGATGGACTACCTCTGACTGTTTTTGTACAAACTAAGTTGTGTTCTGGCTGTTTGAAATCATTACCTGATTATCTTGATGTGCTGCTGCTCTACTCTGCCACTCTCCTGGCTGAGGTGGAGGGGGCTGTTGGTCACGGAGAATCTACAAGAAGTATAGGTAGTGACCATTCTTCTTGTAGTTTAGTCTCCGAACACACCATAACGTTCGAATTTCAAACAAAAGGGAACGGGATCAGACTACATACTGCAAACACATCGTGTGCACACCGTGAATGTTTTTTTGAGAAGAGCCATATAACTCGCTATAACTAAACCATGTACTAGGAAATTAAATCAATGGCAATAACCTCAAAAAACAATGAAAAATATTTTTCGAATTCGCGATCTTATCAATCACGCATAAGTTTGTAAAATTGAACAAAAACTGTACGGAGTTTTTCTTCAAACATTACAGTACTTTTCAGCGACTCGATTGAAAAACGAACCTCTTGGTTCGGGAAAAAGTGAAAAACTAACTTGAGCGTTCTGTGCTTCCAACTGCTTGATTATATGCAGTCTTCGTTGGGCGAAAGACTTGTGGGAGATATCTATATCGGATCCGTTGGAGTCCGATCTTTCCACCTTTGAGTTGCCGCTCAAAGTACGATGCGCAGGTGGCTTTGAACTGCCGCCAGAAGTTGGATGCGCGGACCTTATCGGCGAGGGAATGGATCTTGAGGTGGCACGCGAAGCGGCTCGCGACTCGTCGGTGCTGAGTACGCTCAGAGAGATCGGGGACGATGGAAGCTCCGCCCCCTGACAGAAAATTCGCACCTGAAAGTAAAGTTATGAGAACGGAGTGTGAACGAACATGCCTCATTATGGTAGAACATTTACATGAAAAATTTAGTAGGTCGGGCGTTGAGAGACGCGTCACGCGTAGCGAATTCCAGCTGCGTTATGCTGAACTCTCGTTTGAATTCAATGAATACGTGACAAATGATCAGTGCATCTAACTGGATTTGAAATATATGAACTAATACGAGGTTCAAATCAAACAGGTCAGTTGAATGTTTGAATCGCTAAGTTCCTCGAAAGATGACTTGGAATTCCAAAGTTTGTCTCGAAATCAGAAACATGTGTTTCATAAAGGGCGTTGTACAGTAGTTCCGATGGTGGCCGACCGTTTGTAAGCACGGAGACATTTCCGGTGCTTGCGTTTTTCAGTAGAAGACAATTTCGAATATGATTGGAAGTTCAGAAGTGAGGGGGTTTCGAATAGTTCTCTTTTTGGTAAAATCGAGGAAGCTGAGTTTGGAAGAGAATCATCGTCAATGATAGATAAATATGGAAAAGAAGTTCATTTCAATTTAATACAGAAGGATGGATTAGGTGAATGAACAGAGTCGAAAAGCAACATACTGCTGCATTTTTATACTTTCCTCGTAGTCAGTTTTCCTTTTTTTGTGTAGTGCCCAACTTTTTCATATAGTGCATTCTGGTGCTTTTCGGGGAAGTTTCATTTTTGTAAAGAAGTGAAAAACACCACGAGAAATTACACATATCAGAACTTGCTACACGGAATAAAAACACAATGAAAAACAAGTTAAATTCAATGATCCACCAACAAGGTAAACAAAACTTTACCTAGACTAAAACGTGTAGTTTGCAAGTGCACAGCTCCGGTTAAGTAGATTAACTCAGTTTTGTAGAGTACAGAACGCTCAACACAATTAAAATCCATTCGCAAATTTTATGGAAAATGTTTTTAATGGAGGGAAGTTTGAAATTTATAAACTTCAAAAGGTTCATTCTCTATAAAGAAGTGATAGGAATGTTGCAGGTGAATGTGAACGGAAGGTGCTGATAAAACTTGTTGTTGTAAGAAGTTTGCCAGATCACGCGATACAAACAGGTGCGAAACACAATTAATCAACAGATGACTGGGACAGTTTCGCGCAGTCTCTAACGGAAGTTGGCGGAATACAAGCAATTAAGTAAACAATGTAAATAATAAATGGAATAAACTATATTGAGATGAAATGTTTAGTATACAAAGATAGTGATGGATACTTCGATGGGGGGGGGGGTGCCCAAGATTTTGTTGTAGATCTCGATATAAGCGAGAACTTTGCGAAAATCAACGGGATCAAACTACTAACACCACGACTTGTGAAACAGTGAACAATATACTGGTAGTCGGTTACGTCGAACGTGAAAAACCAACAATTGTAGAGAATGTTTCATTCAGAAGTATTAGAAAAACAGTTGCTGGGAAAAGTGATGTTAAATATAAACGTTGTTTGAAAATATTGACGTTGAGATCAATGTGTGGAAAGGAAAAAAACTGTTAGATACAAATAGTTTTCGGGATTTTTGAAGGATATCTGGAGGATAGTAGTAAATGAGGTGATTTGAGATGAGAAACTACAAAACACGAATCGAGTTTTTACCAGAACCTCTGAGTTATCGCCGAAATCTTTTTCTTGAAATTTTATAAAGTGTTTAGGAAAAATAAAAATGATAATTCATAAATCGTTCATCAGAATAAAACCTTGCGAATTAATTGGCGAAAAAAGTGATGAAACAAAAAACTAATTTAACTTATAATTTTAAAAATATCCTGAATGGGGCATACGTGTCTAGATTGCAAACAATAGGATTCAAACTCAAGAAGGACGGAACTACAATAGGCAGCGGATGACTAAGATCTCCTATTGATTTTAACCGGAATATAACCCAGAGTACTCAGGCTGTACCCGAAATGTACCGTTTTCTCTCGACTTTACTATTTTCTCGTCAATGAAACAATTTTCATCAATGAAACTGAGCAGAAAAACTGATGATTCGTTTCACTAAGATAAGTGGATATTTGAAAGTGGTGCGGGAGAACCGGAACATTGGAACTATTTTAATAATGATGAATAGAAGAAGTTACTTTTCAATTCGACATGAATATTCATTAATGTAAGGAAAGTACAATAGTCTAGAAGGTTTGACTGAAACGGAACCGATGCTAAACGGAAACCTTTTTCATAGTGTAGCAAATTAGTAGTGAATCTGACACAATGCGGGTACTTTGCGAAAAAAAGGGTCAAGGATAAAAACCATGGCCTGGTAATCTATTCGATAAACTGCCCGAACAAACAAAACTTGTCAATTAAAAATAAACAAACGAGAAAATTTGACAAAATTGGACGTGTCTTTCCAAATATGTAAGTTTCAGCAACAATTGCAAATTTTCTTGAGCAGAAATTTGAATGAATTTATTCAAACTTGGACCTGGTGGCTAGATGAAATAAATAGTCCGCTAGAAACTGATAAAATTCCTGAATTGTAAAAAAGAATATTGAATCACCGAAACCGTTCGATTGAAGTACTCCGAAACTGTATCAAGGTAGAAAAATGATAGTATAGAAATACTCTGTAATTAGTACAGTGCTTTCTTCTCCTCTCTAACAATAATATGTTTCGAACTTTTGTAATATATCTGACATTTGACAGAATGATACGTTTATTCGAATAAAGTGAAAAGTGGAAGAAAGTCTGATCTACACGTTTACTTTTTTTCTTCTCAACGTTTTTTCAGTAACTGGTATAAGTAATTGCTGTGTTATATGAATTTCACAATCAAAAATTATAAACTTCCACGTATGCAAAACTATGTGCTACCTGAATAGGAGAATTAAAACAGAATTAAACAAAAATAGTTTGTTTAGAATATGTTATGATATGTGTAAACTACGGGAGTGTGCAGGCAGGTTGCCCGTTAGGAGGGGGTGGCAATAAATAAGGCAGTCAAGGTTGCTATCCCCCCGTCCGGTACACAACAAACTGTCGCCACGCAAAGCAATAACACGCAATCGCCGCAGAATTACGCCACACACGGTTTTTGTATCGAAAACGTTGGTTTGAAGAAACTTTCCCGAGAAAGGGGAATACATATTATGAATAATCTTGGATCAGTGTAACCTATGTGCGTTGATTATTGAATAAAACGGTGTCTTTTCACGTCCGTTGGAAATTATCTCAAAACTATCCAACAGGAAACACAGTTTTTGATGACAGCAGAGTCAGGTTTGTTTAACTTTTATATTTTGTTTAGACTAAGAGACACGTGATGTGTATCGAGCGAAGGTAGAGAAAGAAGCTTGCAGTAGAAAAAATGAATACATTGTAAATAAGACATTTTGAGTTAAGCATTTGTAAAAAGTACTTCTAAACTGTTACCTGATGAAACCCTTGTTCGGAGGGGACGAGGGAGAGAACCGCTCCCCCTTGGGTTCGACTTTTTCGGAGACGAATGTGATCGGAGGACAGCACCGATCCGTTTGGTCCCAGTACTGAAATAAGTAAAAAATCAGAAAAGAACTGTATTAATTGTTTGGAAATGAGAAACTTGAGAGCTGATAGTGTCATGGCTTACGAAAAAAAATTTTCTCCCGGAAATCACTCCAGGTTTCAATCGAAATTAGTAATGGCCTTAACGAAAGTCAGATTCAAGAAACAAGAACAGAAAAAAGAGGTATATTGAAATTGTTTAAACCTTCCAACCTTTCACGTCGAGCTCTTCTACGCGAACCTCACTGCCTTCGGCAAACGCCAAATCCAGATTGACCTGCAATTTTTTAGATATGAAATACAGGAGTCCTTCACAAAATAGAGTATGTATTATGATTTAATATGCTGTGTTAGTAGTTATATCTGTAAGTTTTCCGTTGTATTCACAATCTGTAATGTGGCCACCGATCAAACTACAAAGACCTTCCCATTCTCCAATTAGAGGTTCAATGCCTAAGAAGATGATGAGTTTCAGTTTGGAATTAGTTGAGGGGTGGTAACATGGGAAGTGTTCACCTGTTGGTTCGTGAAACATTGGGTAACTGTAGAGGGAGGTTGCGGACCAATGGAACAGAGAGCAGCTACCAGAGCCATAGTACCTGTTAACGCAGATTGATGGGGGAATCCGAATAAGACATTAGAGAGGTACAGACCCCTAACTTATTGCAGTAATTTCTGAACAGCTCACAAACATTCAGTACGAGTGTTGGGTTTTTGTTTCTGTACCTATGCTATCTAATATTTAACCTTCCGATCGAAGTATGAGTAATGCACTACACAATGATTGGAAAATAGTTATGTAGAGTATAACTGAACTATCAAATCAATCTTCAAAAACCATACTGCCACCTATGAAGTAAAAAAAACAGAATACCAGTAGTTCAACGTAAATTGCACGTTGAAGGTAGGAGGCTGTGGTACCTAGATGTTCTCCTTGTGAGTGTGCAATGTCCTCCGCTCCCACCAGTGAACCCACTCCGATGTCGGCAGCGGCGTCAAGGGCTGAACAATCGGTTTCAGATTTTTATGAAGCTCAGAACACGAGAAAACGATGTTGTATTTCTTTTTCACCACTTCCACGGCGAAAAATGTTGTGCGTTATTATTCTTCATTATAATTCAATGTACGAAATATACGAAACGATTACTATTCTTTTTAAACAGCACACCATGTTGGATAAAACAGAACTTCAAAATATGTGTATGCATAACCCACCGATTTGCAGATTATGCACGCAGTCCCGGTATGTTTCGAACTGCATGTTAGGGAACTCCGGAACCTGAAGTTACGAATATTTCTTGATGAAGTCACTTGATACTCAAAGTTTATGCATAGATACGGCTACAACTGACTGCAAGTTCGTTTTATATTTACCCAAATTGGTTTATAACCAACACGTTTTACTATATTTGTTAACCTGATTGTGAAATGTTGTACCAAAAAAAGATGGAAACTAACACTTCCACCGACGGCTTCTATCAGAAGACAGAGAAGATAGCCGTCGCTCCAGGATATATCAAAGTCCAGTATGTCTGCCTCAGGGAGAAGCTGAATAGAAACAAACATTTGCTTCACAAATTGTGTTCTAACAAGATGTCAAAACCGATCAATTGATTATGTATGTATTCGTACTAAAACGGAAGTAAATACCAGTGTTTTAATGCCTCTCACTTAGTTCGTTTGCCACCTCTCTGAACGAGTACGAATGAACGAAAGCAAAGACAAAAAAAGTGGGAAATCACTGACTGCTTTTTCACCATATTCTGCTTTGAAAGCGAGAAGTACGTAGTTTTCAATTGCAGAAACAATGCTGGTTAGGGAACTATTCTTCACTCACGGTCTGTACCCTCTGCAGGGTGGCCCGGTAACCGGGACCGTCTCTGGTGATGAAATAAGACAAGTAGGTGATACAGGACATCTCATCCAAATGAGGAGAACTCATGTGCTCGGCTGATAGAATAGCGGGAATACCCAAATATTGATCGGCCAGTTTCAGAGCTCTCGCACAATTTGACTCTCTAGAAATTGAGATATTGGAAAATTGTTGATAGTCGGGTAAACAGTTGTTTTGATACAAACATTTTCAACTGGAAATAGCCGTTTCGAATCAACCAACCTTGGGAGGAAAATGTTTCTGGAAACGTAGCCGTAGTATAAAAAAACAAAATCAATTGAATTAGAGTGGGAGCTAACCCCTTTCGCGTGTCCAGTCCAATCCACTCGGGACATAGTCCCGGCTGGCAGTACTCCAGGAGAGCACTCAACGCTTTACCGTCGTTCCAGTTGGTTCGGAAGTTGGTCAATTTCAGCGCTGGTAGCACCGACTGAAATGAACCAAAAAATCTCAAATCTAATTATGAGGGTCCTAAACTATGAATTAGAAGAAGCTGTTAGAAGAAATTGGATGAGAACTGCCAGGGAAGAGCGAACGACTTGGAGAGATAACATGTTATGGCAAATTGTACTGGTTCTGATTCCGTAATACATTATTATATTGTATGAAGTATTGTATTCTATGTTGCTGGGTTGAATTTATCTCGAAGATGGTTCAGACTAATATTTATCCTGTGGACTTGACAGTAGAGTCAATGGGACAAAGAGAGTGGATAAAAAAAACAAAAAATAGTTATAAATTTTGAACACGAACTACAGAAAAATCAAAATTTAGCTGAAACCATTCATGTGAAGGAGAAACACTAAAAAAATCGAATATTAGAATTATTACCTGCATCCAAGCCATCATTAACTTCTTGGGTGGTATTTTGGTCTTCCATGCTATCTGATATCTCTGCACGAGACTCCAGACTAGACCAAGGATCAGTTTCGTGTTGCCTTCTACTATATCGTGGCTTCCTGAAAAGTATTTAGCTGAAGTCATTAACAGTTGAATTCAAGTCGTTATGATTGAAATCGTTTTCTGATTGGAATTGAATGAAAATAAGGAATAAAAATGCAACTAGTCTTAACGACGAGGTTCAGCATCTAATGGTTGTGCGTAGCACTTCTTCAAGATCGATAAAGTTGCATCAATAAATAAATAAATACATTGTGCAACTAATTTCGATCAATTGGGTCTATACGTATATAGTCATTTTTTCATTATTGTGTACACCATTTTGTATTCAGATGAGAATGCAACCAACCAATGTTCACGGTTTTTACCCCGTCTTCTCTCAAGGCGTCGAGCGCCATTTGGACGTTCATTAACTTCTGAATCTCCGTTGGGTCGTCCTCGTAGATCTGTAAGTTGTGAATATTACCATCCGAGCGATTTAACGTTTCAACTGTTGGATGTTCCAAAATCGATCGTCATGTCAGAATCCTGAATGTTTGTGATTCTT
Source organism: Litoditis marina (assembly GCA_964036275.1). Taxonomy (NCBI): domain Eukaryota; kingdom Metazoa; phylum Nematoda; class Chromadorea; order Rhabditida; family Rhabditidae; genus Litoditis; species Litoditis marina. Next base: position 1,531,071 of record OZ038434.1, on the reverse strand, counting down.
CAGGATGAATCATTTCTATTTTTTTGTACAGTTATGATCACTGTTTGCTCCTCATCTACCACCATTTGACTTGCTTTGACAATATTGATAAGAGTCCTTATTGGTGTGACTTCACCACACATACGGTCAGTTCGTTAGTGGGAATGTAAAATACCAACTGGATAATGTTATATCCCGTAACGTAAATTAACCAAATAAGTTTGATATGAAATCGTTCAATGGTGCGAATTATTGTAACTGTACCGTGAATTTTGACAAAATGAGCAGCAAATCCATCTAACAAACTGACTATGAATTCTAAATAGTTTCGAAAAAGTAAACACACGTGATCGGAACGCGTACTTTGCTTTCTCAAGCGTTGTACCGACACATTAGAATGGCTAATTGCAAACTGCCAGGGTGTGTTACAGTATTCTACTGTAAATACAGCTTGAAGGGAATGCAAATCGATTTTTTACCGTCTAGACTAAATTATTTCAAACTATTATAGACTATTCGCGATTTTCGTAAAATACAGGGCATTATCAGAGAAACAAAAGTGAACAGTGTGCAAAACGTGTTGTACGTGCTTTCTAATATTTCATAGCGTGTTTACTGTTATTTTCTCGATACCTTGCCGAAATAGCGTCGACCCTGCAGTTGTTCTACCAGACGAATCAGCTGAACCCCGTCGGAAAGGTCTTCGCCAAGATTCAGGATCAGTTCACCTTGGAGCTGAAGTTCAGGATTCATTTAGACTTCTGTTCCGAGAATGAAATAATGTTCAATAATCATGAAAACAATCATAAAGCATTATGCATGTTTTGTGGTGTTTCAAAACTTTTGAGTTTTTTTCTCGAGTATTTGATGTATTTTCGACTCAAAGAATTTATATCAGTCTCTCAAGTTGCCAATGGGGTGTGATTAACGTTTCGTAACTAAGTTTCACAAATATTTAACTCATTCGTCCTTGTTTTATTGATCTGTTGTTCTCTGCCAACATTGATTATTTGCACAATTCAATCGATTATTGGTAGTCAATGCGAGCTGTCATTTGGAGGAAAAGCAAATAGGTCGTCGAACGGAAAATATGAACGGACAACGAATTACGTACGGATAAACATATACGGAAGCCGAGTGGGTCACCGGTAGTCAACGGAAAAGACCGATATTTCATTATGAGGAAATTTGAGATTTTCCTGTCATTTTCTGGATTCATAAGATGCAACAGAGGAAAAAAATAGAAGTTGAAACATATATTTATGTTCATCATAGTTATTTTCCGGAGAAAGTACAATTAGCAGTCATACAGTCATACTGTATCGATTCGTATTTTCGGTGCCATAGTACAAAAGTAGCACGGTGGAAATTGAATATATTTTAAAGAAAAGCGTTATTCTAAAAATATAACTAAGAAATAGTATAAACAAACCTGCTCATTTATCCAGTTTGTAAAGGTCTGCATTTGAATATCCACCCATTTTTGGGAGCTTGTAGACGCCATTTGCATACGGAGAATGGAGACACAACCAATTCAATGATAGTGGGTTTTATAGCATTGAGTAAAATAGAAGGTAACCACCTGTAGCATTCATAAATAATTTAATAAAATGAAATCTATAGAAAGGGTTTTTGAAAGGCGCGTGAAAATACTGAAGTGAGACGGTCAAAAAATGAGCACTCGTGAAGAAAACGGCAAAAAGAACGATGCTATAACTGCTATTCAAATGCATATTACCCTCAAACCTCAAACCCATCAAAATTGACAAATATACAACGAAACCGTGTACAGTTCTGCTCAAGTTTTTGGGAAGAAGGTTCGATTTACGTTTATTATACTTAGTTTTTTACGTGAACCCGTAAACAGCACGAATGAAAACAGTTCCCTTGAGTTTAGCTAATATGACCAATATTTGTAGTATACTATGAACTGCTAAAATCAATAATCGATGATCCGATCGGGAAAACGCTGGATATTTCGCGCTTTATTTGCTTTAAGTCATTAGTATTCATTATTTACGAAAATATAGTGTTACAGAATTGATAGTTCTGGAAATGGAGCTATTTTGAATTAAATAAGAGTAATTAGGTGATATAGGGTGGTCTTGGAGGGAGTGGGCTCGCGGTGAGAGCAAACACGTCAGATATAGGCACACAGAGAGAGAAGGTTGGAGGGAACGGACTACAAACAATGGGGATGGAGAGGGTGCGAGAGAAAGAGAGAGGGAGGGTAGAGAGATATAGATTTAGAAAGAGAGAGAAAGATAAGGGTAGAGGAGCAACAATAGTTTCGAGGATCGTGATCACATATTACAAACGATGACTAATTTAAAAAAAACTTCCTCAAACAGTAGATCAAGGCACTTTTGAGAATGAACTCGTCCAAGATGCCAAACTGTTGAAATCAGCTCCCAGGAATTTTCCGGTTCACATCAACATAATGTAAACATCATGGGCGGTGGGCAGCGTTCGGTCGCTCTGATCAATAGGAAACCCTGTTGAAAAGACCGTGATGAGTTTCCAATTCACAGCCATTTATGTAACCAAACGGAATCGAACACATCACTCTTTTCAGTGGAATGAAAGGTGGAACGTTCACAACCGAGAAACAACACTGAAATTAAGTGATAAAACTCGGATCCAAGTGCCTGAGAGGAAGATGGGGAGGACTAACTGAGGAAGGGATGTAGTGAAGATAGAGATTGAGAGATTGTTGAGAAAGAAAGAAAGGTAGAGAGAGGGAGAGAGAGGGAGAGAGAGAGAGGGAGAGAGGGAGGATAAGACTACAGAATGTCATGGCTAAGGTTCAACTAACCATCGATTTGATGTAATTCCTGTAAAATATATAAAATATCAACCTTCAACGCTTTTCAGACTATTGTCTTTCGGTTCGTTATTGCCAATGGATTGTTCGTTCCCTGTCTGCGTCTCTCTCGTGTCGCCGGTCTCGTTTTTTTACCTTCGCAACCTAATATGAATGTTGACACCTTACAATAACCAAGAAAAAAGTTTTTTAAACAACAGAACAAGGCACACAATTTATGATAACCCGTCAATTGTAATTTAGAATTTAAAAATGAATAATTATGCAGGTAGGTCTGATTCCAATATTCACAATAAACCGATAAAATATAACAATAATCATAAGTTCAATCTTTGAGCTACCAGACTCAAACTCTTGTATCGTGATTTCTCCGTCTCTTCGAACATTTTGCCCAGTTTTTCTTCAATTGCATCCACCGTTGCGATAAGATTTGGATCATAAGACCAAGAAGAGTTCCTATAAGTGGGAAGATGTGAGGTAAAGACGAATTGTTTCTTCAATGGAGTTTATTCAGCAATCCTCATGTAACTTGAGATTTTTTCAAGCTGCCCTCACGACTTTTTGTGCAATCTACTGTATCAAAGTAACATATTTTCCTAGTTGCGTCCTAAGTGCCAATTGTGACTCGAAAAAGCACCAAGACAGGATTCGACATGATGTGGTAAGTTCATTCATCTGAAAATTATTCTCGAGCACTTACTGTGGATGGCACTTTGAGAGATCGATCGAACCAGCCAACGGGTTGAACCAAGAACTTTGAGAACTTTCTTGAATTCTGTAAATAGTTGTTGATCCACATGAAAAACGGAATATGGTCTCACATTTGATGTGCTGAGAACAGATTATCCGTGCATAACTATAACTCATCTCTAACGTCAAATGGCATAACCTTTCGTTCTGTGGTTGTGCAAATGGTAGATCATCTGCAAAGAGTTAAACACATCCGATTCTACATAACTTATTTGAGAATATTGATAATTCAACCCACGTTAGTGGCAGTTGTTCATGTGTGTACGTAGTCAACTGGTTCAGTTTCCATCCGTGAACCATGAAATCCCTTTCTGGATTCCATTTACTATTCGTTAACCAGTTATCACGTGCCCAGCCCTTGCCCTGAGAATTCAAATACAGCTTATGATAAAATTTACGTTGTATTTTCATTTCTATAAATTTTATAACCTTTGAATATCAGGTGAGAAACAATAGGATTGAACTAGAAATACAGCGGATTAGGGTAACACACACGGTCTATGCTTGTTTTTGGAAAGAGTGGATCCTAAAGACGATGATTCGAAACTTCCGAAAAGACTGGGTTGAATAACTTCCAAGTTATATTGGATAAGCCCACCTTTCGCAGAATTCTAATTCTCCCGAACTCTTCTGAAATTCCCATAATTGATCGAATACATGCTTCAAACGCGAAAAGGTCCGCGTAACCGTTGGATATTTTGTAGAGTTGAAGACATTTTGAGTAGTATTTCTGTCGATCAGGAAAAATAACAAAAGCCAAGTAGGCCTGAAATGTTTTTTTTTAAATATTTTGTACCCCATGGAATACTTCCTCGTTTCTTTCTTAGTTGTTATTATGCTGTTCAAAGTGGATGAGGTAGTTTGTGTCTGATGTTTCTGTTTGTGAAAGTCGAATTTTACCAGTCTCACCGTTCTCTTAGCGGTTCAAAAGTGGACCTCTAACTTGAGTTACAATGTTCATGCACACATTTCATTATTGAAACCTGTGTGCTACAAACTAGTTGTAGAATGTAAATACTGATAACTGTATAAGAATTACGAACGTGTATTGCTCCATTGTCTGTTCCGTGAAAACTTTGGGGGAGCCGGTACTCGAAGTCAGCCCAACCTAAAAATTTGATCAATTTTCCGTTTTGAATCATGATGAAGTATAATAGTTTCGCCTTACGTGAACGTGATATAAGCGAATTGTGAAGCAAATAGTGAGAACTATGAAGCAGGCGCTTTACATTGTATTTCCGTTTTCGATATAATGGCCATGTTTTCCGATTCCTCTCAGGGAACAGCCGTAACTAGCCAATATGCAAACTAACAAGGACTAGCTACCTAGTACTAGCTTTTTCTTCAAACCAAACATGCCAGAGGACACACTATTGTTGCTCTTTGATTTGTTAATTTCGTTGACTCCAGCAAAATGACAACTGACAATCGACCAACGAAACATTTAGTACAGGATAATATTAAAAGTTGAACAACAGTCGAACCTCGCAGAAATGTTCTGCTCCACTCTGAGTTTTTCACCAAATACGCCCCGGCCATAACCTCTTGATTGTAGAATCGATCGTAGAAGGTGATGTCGAAGCGATAATCAATAAACTCCTCAATTCTTCTGGAAACTAGCTGTAGTTGATGTAACTTTGGACTTTGGAAAACAGGATACGAGAGTGTAAGAACTTTGAGGTACAGTTTATTACAATCATTTCATTCATTGAAAGTATTCCATGATGAATGCATGAATAAATAACTTTTACTTCTCGTATTCACAGGCATTTGTCAGTATTTGTCTCAATCTGTTGTTGGTACATATTTTGACACTTTGCATTCATAGTACTTTCAAAGCAGAAGAAACAAACTAAAACATTTCATTGAGCATTGCGGAATGAAACTACCTGACGATGACGATGATTGATAAAAGTTTCTATAAACGATTAAAAAAATTACTGATTTGAACTATTGAAATTATTGATTTGTTTTAAGTCATGTGCGATGAAAAACAGCCACGAACCGTTTAGGGTTCACTACCCCAATATCGGCGTCGATGAAAAGTGTGAAGTCGGCCAGATGCAGAAGATGAGCAGTCACGCAGTGACGACGGAAGAACTTCTGAAGGCACATACATTCATCTTCAACTTCTGTTTATCTAGAAGAAGCAGAGAGCATACTAATTGTAATTGTAATTGAAACCAGCTGTGCTCAAAGCGCGAACCGCTCACTAGCCTATTTTGGTGTCCAGGTCTAATCGGCTTTCATGAAAAAAGTAATTGTTATATAGACAGAGAATGAGTGTGATCCATAATGTTGGTCACCACGATGATTATAGAACTTTGATACTCTAGCCATGGCCTCACATCTTTATGCGGACATTGAATTGAATAATCAGTATCCACCACCAGTAGAAAAGAATAGTTTTGGATCTGTGTATAACATCTAACCGAGTCTGAAAATGCAAAAGTTTATGAGACAGGTGAAGAGTGACCTCTGAAGCTGTGAGATCTCAGTTTGAACTGAATCGTAAAAAAATCTACCTTCCAAACAGCTTCGAGAATTTCCTGAACTCGAAGATCGTAGATCTCATCCTCATTACTTAAACAATCATTTGAATTTGACCATTCTATTCTATCAATTTACTATATTCGTGAAACAAAATAAAGAAAAACAGACAATAAACATGCATTTCATATTTGAGTTGTATATGCTGCTATTCATGAAAATCAATCCTACTGACCGAATGCATGTTTGTAATATTCATGTTTTGTGTCTTTGCCAATGACCATGAGAATTTGAATGGAAATCGAGGATGGAATACTCGAATTAGTTGCAGATGTGTTCTCGCTCCCAGCCGTCTGTATGAATTCTACCTGGAAAAGAGCTATCACAAATCGTGAGAAAAACATTTTTCAAAATCTACTTGTGATTGACATTTATCAGTATATTAGGATTCAGATTGGTAACTATGAGTAGAAATTTGCTGGAGAACCGGTTATCGAGTGAATTGGTCCCTGAAGCTTATTCGTTTTGTGCATGCGTGTTCAATAAAACCATGGTTAGCCAAAAGATTAGGCGAACGCTCTATTTTTTTTGTACTCGAAGATCGGTCACAATCGTTTGTAGAAAAAACTCGTTCCCACCTGACGATTGTTAGTTGAATCCACATCTTGTTTGCCTAATGAATTAGATTCCCGTATATAACCCTGAAAACTGCTCAAACTTCGTGAAACTGTGTTTATCCAAATTTCGCTATTTATTCAATTACTTGTATGTATTTACTTATTTACATTCAGGAAATGTGGCTTGCCTAATCGTTCGCTCAACAGAGAAATACAATCATTTACTCGCTCCCTCCACTTTACAAAGTCTTTGGCCAGCATCTTGATAACGTGAATGAAAATTACGGGGTCACGTCGAAAATATACATCAGAACCAACAATGCGTACCGATGTTCACGTTGCTATTATGATGGAGAATATTTTAAGTCATGTTTGTTGAAATCAGAAATTTTGCATGATAATACAATTGGATGACTGATCACCTCCGCTGCAGACTTCCGTGTCATATGTAAACAAGAATATCCTAACATTCCCAGAAAAATCAATAACAAAATGAGTCGACTCGTAAAATTGGCACCCATCTGAAATACTGAGAGGAGGTACGAAAACAACGTAGGTACAGATAAAATAATGAATAATGTAGAATTGAGAAATCAGTATCTTGTTAGCGGAAAATCAACGATTTACTTCCGGAGAGCGATCTATTAGATAATATTTATTTTGCGGTGGAAAAGAACCAAATCACAATACGGTTGGTTAAAGTTCAAATGAAAGCAAATTTTGAATGAACGTTTTCGAAAAGTATAAAATACACTCGGCTCTGGTTCTGACTCATAAAGCATATTGAATCATCATAATGGAGGTCTTCATCATTATTGCGACAACCCTTGTTTCGATGTAACCGAATTGGATGAGAAGGTTATGACTATGTCGTTTGATGTGAAAAGAATACCATACACCGAAACATCAAACTATACTGAGTTTCCAAGAACAGAATGGAACTCAGGAAGCATACTCTATGAATTCACGAATGTATGAAACCGAGTTCAGATTTTCATTAGTTTTCAATGAGCACAACTGAACAATGTACAACTCATTCAATGGAAATCGCTATGATCATATAGAATTCTGCCATGAACAAATTCAACCAAGTTTAGAAATGAAAAAGTTTTCGTTGATAAAATATACTAGTGGTTGATTGGTTTTCTTGAACAAAACTGTATTTCTAGATAGGCGAAGGGAATTCACGGCGGTTAATTTTTTTTCGTTTTTATTGAAACGGTGCATATTGCAAGGCAAACATGATAAGCCGTTGTTCATTTTAAACTCCCCATGTTTGAGTCCAAGTTGATCGAATGTGTTTGACTCAGAGAGATTGCTTTTTTTTAAATAAGAGAAGATGTAGCTTCAACAGCTGCCAACTTTGTTTTTACTTTTCCCTGTACGATAAAAATGTTTAAAAAATATTTTGCTTATTTACGGGCAGAAGCTGAATTGAGTAGGTTCTGGATGATTTGTGATTATATAACTGTTGGAGAACAATATTCCATGTTGCGGTATTCCATGTACAGTTCAATTAGTTTCTTAATGCAAAGCCATTGAAAATCTAAAAAATAATAACACACGTAGTGAACGAGAATAAATCATACTCTACCAACAATTTCAAATGATAGGCGACACCTTATGTCTGCTGTGTTCCTGTTGCTCTTTACTGCTTCTTTTCTTATTGGGAAAAATAGGTCAACAATGAGAACATTAATTTTTTTTCTAGAAAGTATGGAAGTACATAATAGTAAAAGTACAACAACAAATGTCAGACATTCTGAAACAATTACCATGGTTACCAAACGGCCAGCGTTCATAAAGAAACCTGTGGTTTTCCAAAGATAAAAAAAACACAACTGAGAAAAACATGTAGTCGTCGCCAACGGAAAGGCAGGAGGATACTGTATATCTCACTTTCAGCTGTGTACGCACACTTGTCTTTGATTCCGAAGCTTGTCTGTTATGGGCTCTAATAGCGCAGTGGTTAGCACCCTGCTATGATTTTTTTGCTCGCAGGTTCGATTCCGGCGAACGGCAGAAATTTCTGAATTCGGCACTCACTATATGATGATTCTTCAATTCAAAATCGAAATTTTCATTATTTCATATTCTTAAATAGACATCATTCTAGTTGCGAAAGATTCACTAGAATCTAGTAGCATTGTCACGGACCATTTTTGAATGAACAGGTTGAAGAACTTCTCAATGAGAAGCGTGTTAGGCATGGACCTGGTGACATATTCTCACGAGCTTCGTAAAAAAATCAAAACATTGGAAGCACTGCTACCAAATTTCACCGATAAAACTTGTGGTCGACTAAAAATAACTCAGCATTCTGTAGTTTTTGACTACCAAATTTTCAAACGAAAAAAATGTGGAATTGTACTTTCAGTGGAATAGCATAGCTGTATTATGACTAGTATATTGGTGATTGGTAAAGCGGCCTGTTTGCACAGCAGTGCTGCGAACTAATAGCGAATTCATACCGCACTTGGTTGATGAGCCACAAATTAGTTTTGAACATTTTAATGAGTTTACGGGTCTATGGCTGTTGGTAACCGTTTCCATTGGTTGACTCTCTTAATTGGTGGTCACCAACCGCCGCACTATGGTCACCAACCGCCGCACTCGTTTATTGTAGGATTACCAACCGCCGCATTATGGTCACCAACCGCCGCACTAGTTAATTGCGGAGCAGTGTACTGCCACACTTGTAGAATAAATGTGAAACATAAGAGAATTGACAGGACATGTTAACAAACATTTTATATTTTGTTATCAAAGGAAAGGTTTGAAGAGCTACTTTCTTGGTTATTTACAGTTGGCAACAGTAATCTAGTTGAAATGAGTCTTAGAAATTTTAAATCCAGGAGATCTCTCAATTCTCAATAACTCTAGTATCTATAGGGAGCGATGAAAAAGCACGTGTTAGAGAAGCGTAAACACTTACATTATCACGTCTTGTATAATGTTGCAAATCTAGTTTTTGATAGATTTGAGGCGCAAAGGTAGTTTTATAGTTCATTTCACGTGATATGACTGTCGAAATCGAAAACAGTGAGCGGACATAATAATTTGGGTGGTTTCGTGATTGCTCAATTTTTTTTGGCTTCATGACATGACACGAAATTCTTCAGAGGTATCGCATGTTCCCATGTTCACTCACATTCCATACACACAGAGCGGTCGTACGTTTTGCTTGGAGATTGAAAATTATAACAAGTGATGGTATTAAGTTAAGAACAGTTTACACAAGAAAATTTTCACCTCCCCGTTCAGATGTCCTACGTACCCGGGAAATGTGGGAACTATAGAGGAAAATTGTGCGTTTGTGGAAGTTACACTAACTTGAGAAGAGGTAATCGCTCGAGAGTGGAAAGTGCATAGGCGGGGATTCGCATTAGGTCCCAGGGATTTCCAGCAGGCAAATAGGTAGGGCTTATAGGCGCAAAGCACTCAGTGACGGTGGAAACTAAAATACCAATGTGCGTGTACGGCGAAAAAAAGCCGAAATATGTAAGAAGAGAGTTAGAAGAGGTGGAATCGTGGAGTCGAATGAAAGTAAAACTCTATCTGCATACATTCTCGCCTTTTGTCACATTAAACACGGCACACCTATTTCACACTTCATACTCACTGCGATGTCGCCCTATGGCACAAGTTAATTGGACTATGGAAGTTTTGTGTTGCACGGGTGATAGATAATGCTTAGGTATAGAAATAAGAAGATAACAATAAACAAACAAATATGAAACAGTGTGAACAACTTACGGACACCCACTGTACAACCGCCTATGCAACAATAACTTTTGCGAAATGACACTAAATGAAATGTAAATGTATGAAAGATGAAAATGCTTTCTCAAACTAAACATCATGTCATGTTTCAGTGGAATCTGTTACATGTTTCGTCTGTCATTAAGTGTGGCGGTTGGTTACCATCGCTTAGCGAGCTTTTTCGATGACCTTTCTCAACTTGCGAAGTGCGGCGGTTGGTAACCACTCAAAATACTGAGACTGAGATGGCCATCAATTTTCCCACGGCCTCTTTCGACGACCAGGTTACCAACAGCTGAGCTCCCTGAGTTTACGACGTCATAAAGTAATGTTTACGGAATCACATATTCACTGCCAGTTACTATGATTTTGAAATTGTTTTGTGGGATATTGAGGTAACAAACGTAATAAGAAACGTACTCTAACATCTATTCCAGAATGAACTCTCACTGTTGCATTGTATATATAGTCAAATTGCCAAACACACCTTGTTTTCATAATATTGCAAAAAAAACTACAATGGAAAGATAGAACACGAACAACAATAAATACAACTGATTTTGACAAAAAGGAAAACTAGTCTAGGTTGTTTGAGTTGAAGATGGTGTGAGAAGGGCTGATCCACTGAAGCTGGGATTCAATATTCACTTTAGGGCGAACTGTAACACATTTGTCATATGTAAAGCAGTTGGTGAACCTCGTTTTTGTTTCCAATTCAATTCAATTCGAATTTGAGAACCTGGAAGGGGAGAAAAGATAACACCCATTCGGAAGCGCGATCCCGCCCACTTTTTTGACACAGACAACTTTCGATATTTGACACCCACCTCTCATCCTCCACAGCGTTTTGTGCTTCCAATTCCTGAAATGCGTACGATACAACTAATCGAAAAGATTTGGATAACTACGTAAAGGGACACACGAAAATCCGTTTTGTTCATTGTCTTCCTTCAAAATTCGTCAAAATTCGTAGTGTTCATGAAATCTTTTTATGACGACCATTAGTTGTTATTAGAGAGAGAACTGTCCTATTGAGGTTCGAGCGTCAATGTTTATTTGTCACAAGCTGTTACATGTTGGTTTCTAATTTTTTCATTTGCCATTCCATTCCAGTTTGGTAATGGAATTTCAAACTCACATTGACTGTTTCCAGAAACTTTCCGGAGATGGGCAGTTCTTTCAAACTTGTGATCATTCCTTCAATTTCCTCTATGCTTTTTGATGCTTTGTTCTCGTTCATATATTTTTTCAGAATGGCTACCTAAACGAAAAAATCTAGTAACCATCAACATTTGGTGTAAAACAAGTACGTTAGCAAAGTGAAAGAACGGGTGAGTTCACTTCACCCAATCACCTGAGACGTCTAACCAGACAGTTTCCAACATCACGTAATCAACCATAGTCTCGGTGACCACAAACTAGTAGCTTACCAAACGATCACATTTGACCTTAGCGATGTTGTTACCACATGACCCAGGTTTTGGTCATTTACACGATTAGTTCACGTAAGACAAAACTATAGGACAGTCAGATTACACATCATTCACATACACTACATGTAATGGTTAACATAGTTCCGGTCATTCCTATTAAGAGTTGGCAGCGTGCCAATGAATTTTCCAGGCTATTTTTTTACCACTTTGAGACTTTTCAAATAACTGAAAACATGTGTCAGCTTCGTTAACACATCATTCAAGTTCAGTTCCATAAGAACACGTGAATGAAAAAATTTCTAAGAATACGTATGTCTTCTCTAAATTATTTTCATTCGAAAATCTTGGCACGATGCCAAAGGGTCTCAGTGGGAATCAAACAAACTATACAATCTAAATGTATGATACGACCTTATTTGTTCCCAAGTGAGAGACAATTTTCAATCTGAGGGCTGTAGATAACCTGTTCTTCGTATTCTGCCTTGTGGGTTTGTAGTTTGATGAGAAGCTCGTCCGACCCGGATTTCTTCGCCATGTATTTCTTAAAATTGTAAAATATTTCAGATACTTGAATATCAAAGGTTATGTGGAAGCAAACACATAAAAGTACATTATTCGACTAAATGTATACGGCGCATTATCTATTTACCAGGGTGCTTTGTTCAGCACACCAGTTAACCACAGCCGAGTCCGTGTGAACTGTTTTGAAACAAATTTGTTAACCACTTGGTATTTCTCCTGAAATACGTCACAGATCCCCTTTCCAACCGGAAATATGATGAATGATTGGCTAGTTTATAGTTGTTGCTTGAAGAAAGGCGGGTTATACCGTATATGTCATTTTGTGTTGTGTAAGAACATGTATATACGACTTGTAAACAGTGTTGTGGACAGCCCGTTTAGTATAGTAGTTAGCTTCCGAGCCTCCAAACTTTTGGGTCCGGTTCGAGTCTCACATGAGGCGGATATTTTATAAATTCAACACGCACGAAATAAAAACTCGATTGATGATTAATAATTGGTGTTGTCCACAAAATGACCAGTTCCTTTTGGAATTGGCCCGAATAGTCACACAAAATAGAATGGCTAGTTTATAGTTGTTGCTTGAAGAAAGGCGGGTTATACCGTAGATGTCAGAAGTTGTGTAAGAAGTGTAACCCAGTAACACAAACCCAAGTGTACAAACCTCTTCTCGTATCAAGTAGTCGACGTACTGTGCATACGAATCATTATACGCAAGCAGCGAATTATTAACCAGAAAATTGGCGAACTCCGCACAGTAACTGGTTATCATATTTCTTTCTTTCTCGATTTCGGCGAGCTGAAACGAGAACAACAGGCTGGGTGTGAAAACATTTGTTTGATTTGGGTGAAAAATTTCTGTCATTTGTGCTCTGTGAGCTGTGAACACTACTATGCTCAACTTCAGCCGACTTTATATTTAAACTGAGTGAGCAATCGGATTACATACCACAATAAATAGTACTGAATAAAAACAATTAGAAGACCAACTAGTGTGTTGACAAACTACTGGCTGCAGTTTAATCTAGGAACTATGGTCATAAAACGAACATAATCTCGAAGTTCGGCGATGAATGCTTCCGCTTCGAGTCGCTCCTCTTCCTTCGATTGGAAAGCGGATTGTACTGATCGGTCGATTACCTGGAACATTTGATCGCATTCATTGAACTTACAGAGAAAATGGGAGATCATAATTTTAATATGAATAGAATTGTATGATGTTAACAACGAAATAAAAACCGCAATTATGCTGTATCAAATAAAGTTTATATAAGTTAGGTAGGTCTTCAGAACAATACTACATGAAAACATTCTATGGAATATATGAAGTTCAACGTGTGTTTCTGGTCATTTATGTTTTTTACAGAATCGTGCAGTTCAAACTCATGAATTAGGAACACATTGAATTGAGAAAATATCGAAAAGTAATGTACAATGTCACCAATCTGCAATGTATAAAATAAACAAAAAACATCGGACCCGTTGCATAGTTTCCTCCAGTTTGTATCGAATGTGCATGTGCGTTGACCACAAACATCCACATTTCCTGCACATACTATCGGTACCCCTTCCGTTCATGGCTGCACAACTTTGGAGGGCGGTGTTGTTAAGCACTTGCACCTGAATACGTCTGCTAGAAGATCCCGGTACCTTCATCCCATCGCTCTACCTCAATATTTATCGTCTCTTACATCCGGTGGGATGTAGGAGACGAGAAATAGCATATGTTTGAGAAGACGCAGGATGGGGTGAAGGTGCCGGGATCTTCTAGCAGACGTACTCAGAACTCAAGTGGCGTGGAAATCCATCAAACCACGATCGTGAACGCCTACGGTGAATTAACTATTGTTCACGTTTTAAATTTTCATCGCAGCATAGGTTTACATTGAGGACCTGAATTTCAGTAGGATATTTGACATAACTTTCAAATCGTCCGATTCCGTTTCTCAGTCCTACTGCTTAGTGAAAGATCATGTGAGAAAGACGGGAACTATACCTGAACTCCAGTCAGATAGCAGTGATCATGACATGTCTTGTAGACGGCTCTCTCTGTCTGGTTTCGGTTCGGACCAATGGCCTTGTGCTCCACACATTTTTCTCCGGTACAGACAGTTTGAGGATAATCGATCTTGACAGCCTTTATCACTAGCTGAAGTTGAGCGTTATGTACTGTATGTTACATATGTCTCCGTATATTATTTTTCTTTGTTATATCTCTCCGTGTTTTATTCGTACTGTTTCACATGTGTTTTTATTCTCAACTACACTATGTTTTTAATTACACGCTTTACAGGGAAGTATCTTTAAAAAGAAAGACGACATGGTTTGCTATCAACAGAGGCATCCAAAATTATATTGAGACAACTTCAATCGCATATAAACAATTTTTCCCTTGTACAAAACCACACTGTCTCATGACTATCCAGAAAATGTACTTTTGCGCAAATTCATAATCGATGAACGGGAACATTTACCCTGTCAACATTCAGTCGTGCTCGGAGTTCCCGTCTAGCTCGTTTCAGTTCTTCCACCTATAAATCGAAGAAATGCTCAATGTTTTATTACTGAACAGCGTCTCCTTATTATTAAAAGAGACCGGAGAGCAACATGGTTTCTCGTAAAGCTGCTATATCCTACTTTTTTGTTGGACGCGTTGCGTGTCGCGCGACTTTGTCATGTGAATGTCACGTGGACTGATCAAACTAATCTACGAGTTATCTGTGCTCTCTGATCTCAATACAGTGAAAAGCAGCCCGAAACAAAACCTCTGCTCAAGTTGTGTTCCGGTCTCCTTCAATGTGAGTGGGTATTTGAAAAGACCCAAACTGAGTTGTAACTTGATCTTCTATCGAAAAATAACTGTCGAATTTACCTGCAGATGAAGTGTGATCAAACTACAAACACAGCGTCATTCCCCTGTTCTGAATGAAGCTAACCTCATAACATGCCTAGCGTTAACAGCGAGGCAAAATCCTAATTTGCACAGCGCTGAGCGCTGCGCAGATTCGTTTTTGTTCTCAGCTATGCAGACGTTTTGAAATGTTTTTTTTGCCAGTTTCTTCGTAATTTGTGAACGATTTTTCGAGCAATTTGCAATGGGTAATGGAAGGGCACACATCTACAGGATATGTTACTTTAAGTTCAAAGTGATTCAGTTGACGTGAGTTGGGAGTGTAAACGTCTTGCAAAAATGACTCCCGTAACGGGGTGGCGGCTACAAAAATGTCCGTCTTCCATTCTGGGCACAGCTTCATTCTCAATGAAAATCTCTGAACACGGTTTACACTGCTGTGAAGCGAAGTTAAAGTTGGGGATACGTATTTTTCAGTCATAGTTGCAAATTTCATTTTGAGGATGATAGGATGATAAATTAAATGGTCTCATGAAAATTGCTAAATCGACCGGTTTTGAGAAAAATCAAATGAAAAAGGAGAATTTGATTCCTAAACTTCTCAGCTCAGAACTCGGTTGCGTACAGTTCAGTTTTTATTTGCATTCACATGTCTGAACGGCACAGTGGATACAATTTATATTCTAGTGAAAGCGGATTGAGGTTCGACTCCCTCCTCGAACGAAAACATTGGCTAGTATAATTTTCAAATATTTCAATGCTCAATGCTGTGTCAAACAAAAACTATCACTTACCATAGCTATATATTATTTTGGTAAGAGTTTCTCCGTAACTATAGAAAAAGAGTTCAATTAGTATAACAACGAGTATCATAAGAAAGTAAAGATTAGTTTCTGAGATCACATGAATGAAAAATATAAAACAGGTTAATAAACGGATATTTTGAGAGAAAGGCTAGGATAAAAATACACAAAGTATCACAAATATTACCCATTACCGATTATGAAACATCTGAATACATTCATCAAAATCTAGCTAGATTTTTGCATTATTTCAAACGAGCGAGCTTGGCCTTTCTCTTAATATATCCGTTTATTGAGTCTGTTTTATAATATTTTGTTATGTCTTCTCCAAAACTAATATTTCCTTTCATGACACTTGTTTTTTTATACTGGTTATACGATGGTTTAAAACGTGAACGAACCTCTCGGAGCTTCTCCTTCACCTGTCGTTCATTGATTATATGGTTTCTCTGTAGTTCGACAAGTGGTTTCGCGAAACGCAGAATCGTTGAACGACTTTTGTTCACACAGAGTGTCTCCCTGACATTGTGCGGAGAGAGACGGTCTACGTGCTCGAACAGCCTGAATTTCACTACTCTTATGCTTTTCTCCTGGGAAGGAGAAGTACACTGTACACATACACGGCATTTATTCCGAGCAACTCCGAGCGCGGTGGGAATTTGAAAAATATTAAAAATCACATCACAAATTTCCCACATTGAGAAACGAAACATGGTACTTTTGGTTCAGATACAAAAAGAGACATATAATATATTCCAATAATAAACTCATTTTGAATGTTGGCGAAATCCTTGGTCTTTAATAGCAGAACATTCTTCCTCTCGGTCCAAAACTACTCCATAAGAAAGTTTCAGTGTTTTGTTTACGAGCGGACTTTTCTTTACTCTCCTTACACAAAAGATCGGTTTCGAGTAGTTCTTTCTCTGTAGTTATATACTATTTTGATTTGACAAATAATCTGTGATAACTCCTTCAGTAGATTACCACTTTTTCGCAGGCCTTTGTATCTTTTTCCCAATGTACAACCAAAATTACACTATATTTAAGATTGCATCCATCATTTCCCCAATAGCACTATTGAACTACTGACGAGAACTGTACCGTTTTATCTCTTCCTTTGACTTGTTCCAGCTTTCACCTGCCCTTATCAGTTCAGATCCAGGATTGCCATATAAGAATCCATGTTTAACGGCACATAAATAGCGGAAGTTTTCGTTTTCGAAGCAATACTTTCTTGTGCTGAAAGAAGATTGGAAAATTGTATAGTCCACATCATTCCCACTGAAAGTGATCATAAAGACTAATGTTTTGATGCCACAGCGTAATTGAAATTATGGGATAGAAAAGCCGAGTTTCGAGTTCGAATCGAACTAGCCTACACCTATAGCCGTGTACTCACTTATCTGTGGGAATATCTACTCCAGTCTTCTGTTTGAGCTCTCTTAAATGTTGATCCAATACAGTATCCGTGTCGCCCAGATTGTAGTTGGTCGCGCTACTCTTCGTGAAACAGAACACAATATTGTCACTGGCCGACTTGTGAAGATGAGAGAGCAGTTCGTCCACACAGTACCGAAAGCTCAACGTCTGTTTTGAGTCATTACAGCGCATCAGAATACAGATCAGATGGAGCTCACTGAAAATGGATACTATCAGGGTTGCCCGGATAGCCGTGAAAGTGAGTGAAAAGGACTTTTCTTCTTTAATTTTCTTTCCGTGTCTTCATAATGTGCAATGAAGATAATTTTTGAAAAATCAAAAAAAACCTTTTTATCAGTTTTGGGATGAGAGTATAAAACCTCGCGTACAGAACGTGCGAAAAACCACATTATTAGGGAGCAAAACAGAATCCAAAAGAATTCGGGTTACTGAAATGCAGTAATTCTTAATCTCAAACTGCTTTGTGGTTTGATGGTATTTACAAATTTTCTTTCACAGCTGTTATATTGATGAAATTGGCCATGTTTTTAATATGGTTTTGTATTTTTATAGACAAGCGGAAAATGTTGTACGTAGGTGAACTTGGCGGGGTATGTACATGCGCGGGCGCGCCGCAATTTTGAGAACACGGAGCAAGACAGGAAGTTGACACCTATATGAATGAGTTTGGTCTTTCATTGCAAACAATATCGACTAATCAGCTCAAACCTCTGAATTAAATAGGAACGGTTTCCTTTAAACGGGAGTCCGGGGAACTGATCCATAGTTGCCTGCACTGGCTGTCTTTAGTTAGCTAAATAGAGCACATGCTGTAATTTTCGCCATTCCCACTGACATTTTTGAATGACCTTCATACAAACAATGTTCTTGTATTGAAAGTGAACGACCGCCCATACAATCTTGCATTTATTTACTAAAACGCTAAAAACTCAAACGATTTCCAGCCAAGTGGTCAGACAATTTGTAGCGGCCTCGACGAGAGCATGTGCAGGTCGGAGCAACATAGAGTGTCTCAACATGTCGGCAGTCTCATTGATCTGCATGCGCTATCGCTTTTGTTTCTCCCTAATCGCAGAAAATTGGGAAAAATCTGCAGGGGCACAATGTGCTCAGCTGAAGTGTTAGCTAACGTCAGATTACGTTTTTATCGAATATGTTCAACAAGACAATCTCAACCGAAATATAACGATGAGTTGTTGAAAAATCACTTATGTTCGGTTTAAACGATGGAAATAACCTGAAATCTGCAATGAAATTCAGAATTTTCGAGAAATTCTCGTTGTCTTGCATCTCTCCGCGCACATCCCCGATTCCTGGAGTGTCGATTATCCGGACCCCGTTTCCTTCTCCCAGATCAAAAAAGTACGATACTGGATCCTGGAACAGACACAGGTAAAAAAATACCGGCTTAAAGACATGTGAAATTATATTAACCTTTTGGGTGTGATCAATTTCGTAAAACAAGAGGATATGGAGTAAACAAAGGTGCAGATGTGTGATATAACACGTGCTGTTCCATCCATCAAAAGAATAGGGTGGTTAATTTAGAACTGGATTCGAAACAAACTCAAAAAATACTCAAAATTTCGAATTCGAGTTCGAAACTCGAAAATTGGGAAAATATTGACTCGAAACTAACTCGAACCTCGAAAATGACTTGAAACTTGAAACGCGATTATTTTGGAACTTATTTTCGAGTTCGTTTCGAGTTGATTTTGAGTGGGAACATATTCGATATTGTGTTGTTTCTGGGATGCATTGATCTGAAAACACTAAAAGATTGGGATAATTTAATGTAGTTTATTCTCATGATGGCAAAAGTATAGTTCTCTTTAACAACATTTCTCAATATACTTTTTTCAAAAAAAAAATTGCCACTCGCTGCTACTAATTTGCTACTGAAAATGTGAGAACATTTTAAAACTCGTAATTCGACTCGAAATTTCCTAAAGGGCCCATTTCAATGGCCCAATGTTCCGATGTTTCGCGCCAGCAATTGCCAAAACAATATGAAGTTTAGAATAGAAAGAATGTTTTAGAAAGAGGGTGTCTCATGCCTAGGAAGACACGAAATTCCCCCAACTTTATTAATAGTGGTTCAGTGGAATAGAATGTGAGGCAATTGAACTGGGCGAACACAACGCAACAGCAATTTGTGAGACTTGTACTGTGTTGTTTGCATGAAGTATTTTCCTCATAAGTTAGAACATAACAAAGGAAACTTATATTTACTAAGTGTAAATAAATTTACATAACATTAGATTAGGGCAATAGTCAAAGCGGCGATATAAATAGAATTGTGTGTGTTTGTATTTGTAGTGCGAATTGTATGGTGTGGGTTTACGTCGTATAATATATCTCGGAAACCCTCGTTTATATCGTATCTCGCGTGAAAAAGACAATAATACACCGCACACAGCAGTATTTAAGGCCAAGTCCGTGTATAGCGCCCTCTAGAAACGGCGGCACGGTTCATACCGTAATCTCGAGCCATTCCCTACTCCTGCGCATCTTAGGCGCTGGAGCACGTTTAGCGAAGGAGCGTGATAAGCGTAAAACTTGTAAAAAGTAGTCGCGCTCCAATTTGTGAGACTTGTACTGTGTGGTTTGCATGAGGTATTTTCCTTATAAATTAGAACATAACAAAGGAAACATATATTTACTGAGTGTAAATAAATTTAAATAACATTAGGACAATAGCCAAAGCGGCGATTTAAATAGAATTGTGTGTGAACAGTGTGATATAGTTAGAAGAATCTAACTATATCACACTATTCACACACAATTCTATTTATTCTAAAGGTACCATTTCAATGGCTCAATGTTCCGATGTCCAATTTTGAAGTCTCAATGTCCCAATGTCTCGTTTCCATGCGTGGCTTCGACTTTTTTAGAGCAAGTTAGAGACTGTACATTGGTGCGAGACAGTAGTGTGAGAGAGTGTGTAGACATTAGAGAGCGCCAGACACATCGTGTTAGAGACACAGATGACAAATGATAACAAATGCGCAGAGCGCTGACACTGAAGGACGTCGTTTTTCGACGAGAAAACTTTGGAAAGGGACATTAGAATAGGACATTGGGACTATGAAACGATGCATTGAGACATTGGGACATTAAAATGGGACGTTGGGGCATTGAGCGGGGACAGTAGGACATTGGGACCTTTAGAGAATCAGCCCCCAAGAAAAGACATGAGGTGGCTACTGATTTGTTTTTGTTTCTCACCTGTGTAGATGACTTTCCAACACCCAGTTCTTCGTTTTCCGTCGTACCTTGCTCGGACCGCTGAGTAGGCTTAGTCGAAATCGTATGCCTTTTCCCCTAGAACGTCAGTTTTATTCAGTGGTACTCACAAGTCGTATATAAGCTTTGAGATACTCTGCTGAATAATTGACGAAAGGTACACAAATTGAGTTGGTGGGTTTGTAGACTATTATTCACATCACTCTCACGGAGACTCCCACAGTAAACAATCGAATCCAATCATTGTTTTCCAATCTAATCTCAAACGTTATCGAATGCGGAATTGTGTACATTCTCAATAACGTGGCTCTCCAAATTTTAGAGTTAACATGTTGACCCGATAACAAGTTAAAAACCATTATTAAAATTATACTTTTATGACTCTAATTCCCCACGTTTGCTCAGAAAAGTGACGTACGTTATGACACAGAAGCGAGGATTGCGTACGGGGATGGAACACACGAAAAATGAAAACACTATACTCAAAAGATCCCATCAATACTGACTGTAAAACTAAATCGATCGAAAAATACAACTAAGTAGGGTTGCTGCGTCAATAGAATAACAACGCCGTCGCTTTGGTGGTTATGAATTTCATTACGTTCAACTCACCTGGTTATCCTTCAAATGGAACTCATTCGCGATGAGACAAGCTGGATTCTTGGTCGCATCGCCAACCTTGTCGTACTTCAGATAGTTTACCAACGCGTTGATGAAAGTCGATTTACCGACTCCAGTCTCGCCGAGTATGAGAATATTTTTCTTCCCATTCACTCTGAAAACAAACAATAGTCGCGAAGAAATAGAGTACCGTTGTCAAAAATATAGTTCAACATAAGTGTTTCAACACTTCATTTCGCTGCACCCGATCGCGTCCTGATAGGACAGGAGAGAGGATACGCTCTCACTATCCATCTATCTAATATAGCGGTTGAAAAGTCATTTCACAACTTTTATTTTGAAAAATGTATGTTTCAGTTAAATATCGTTCATATTTTATTAAATTCAGAAACCATAAATTCCATCTTCCAGTTCATGTAAGACTTACTTGAACGATAGGTGCACCTTTTTCTGTTTTTTTGGTTTATTGGTAGGCGGGGGTGCTCTGAAACTGTGTTCGTTGTATCATATAAATGAGATAATAATAACAGATTGAGTAAATACAGGGGTCACTTCTCATATGTTGTTTTTGTTGTTGGATCTCAGCCGCCGCAGAAAAATTGAAAGTTACGGCTCAAATTGCGCTTTATGGCAAATATTAGACGAAACTACATAGTTTCATTGATTCGTTTTGACTCTGTCGCCCAAGTTAGCACTAAAATTGTGAAGTTGCAGATGTTTATCAGATGCTTACTACTATGCATACGTGCGAAAATTTTGAATTTGAGAGATAGAAACTGGATATTTCTCTCAATTGGTGGAATCTGTTCAGATGGGTATTGTCAACCAACCCATTTGAATTTCCTTGTCCACCTCTGGTGGGTCCTTGGTATCCTCGAGATACATTACCGCGGTAACCTCTCGCCGCGCCTTGAGGTCCTGTGCAACCTCCTGCTTGGTAGTTGGTAGGGTTGTATCCCATCTGGTTGCTCGGATTGAAACCAAAGTGCGGGCTATGTGCACCTCTGAGCGGGCCGGTCTGATACGGCCCGCCTCTTGGAGGTTTGACCAACCAATTGGGTGGAGGATGTTGAACTGGCCCAACAGGGTTGGTTGTGAAACTGTTGAATTGATTTGGAACATTCGGGTGATGCGAAAATTTCGGGGGATTCTGAGGCGTTTGTATGCCGTAGCCGTTGTACTCGTGACTAGTATCCGTTCGCAACGGCAGTTTCTTGGATTCAGGATTCAAGGCCATCATGGCCTCTCGATTCAAGCCACCGGCCGAAGATGGAATGCTCCCACTTGAGCCGACCGACTCTTTGCTGCCCCACTTCTTGGTTCGTGGCTTCACCGTCGACGCAGTAGGTTTGTGGAAAGGTGAGTTGAAATCATCGTCATCTCTTGAAACGACAAAACTATGTTTATAGAACAATCAAACATTTATATTTTGACAAAACATCCCGGTGAGAATCGGATTGGTGTAAAGTTACGCTGACCACTACAACAAAAAATCCTGCTCCTTTCCAGAAGCACCTTTTTGCGAAATATGTCAAACTACTACACAAATTACATAACCATAGGTTTATATGTCCAGAATGTAATTGATTAGTTATATAGTAGTAGTGAACAATAGTAAAGGTCAATTGTGAGTTTTATGTGGGTTTTCCACAAAATAACACTGACGTAGTGAATTTGTGTTTCACGAACCTTTCTGCTAGAGACAACGAAACAATTTGTGTTTGTTTTTCCTCTATTCATATCATAACGAAGTGATAATTTCAATGAATTTCAATTGTATCGATTATTCTGTAATCATTCTCAATTCAGAAAACTATTAAAAACTTAGACTCACAAAACTCCAAGTTGGGGTTCCAATGTTTCTTGTTTCAGGCGAAATAGTGCGGCGTGAAGCTCGTTCTTGTTCCCTTTGAACGCACTCAGTTTACCAAGTATCCGAGCATTCGGTTCATTTTCTGGAGTACGTTAACAATGAATAGCAAAAAATTAATATTAACTTTTTCTTCTGTCTACAGAATCTCCCGCAGTGACAGCGACCCCAATCGCACGTGTTCGTTGGCCTCTTTTGTCAAAAACAAAACAATTAGTAAAAGGTGGGAGACCAGGATGTGTGTGAGTTCTGTTCGGTTTCACCGATTTCAGCAGAAAGTAAAATATACGATGCAGTCAATATGTGAACAACAACAATAGGATAATACATGTTTACACAACGGTTCACAGAAACGATAACTACAACGAATGTTATTTCAGCGTGAGTATACACTAGTTTCAGTACGCACGCTGTGATCCGTTGTGCAAACAATTGTACTGTCCTATTCTTGTTGTATATTTATTCACAACATTGTATTGTACCTCTTTTTCTTGATTCGGTGAAACCCATCCGAATTCGATCACTTTCGTGTCCCCCCCCCTTTCAATGGTATTCCTCTAACTCGTCGCTGATAACACTTTATTGCTGAATCAAGGGTGGAGGAAACAATATCAAAGCCTGGATGATTTTCAAATTGCCAAGTAACTCATTTTCTGGATATCAAAATCAAACTGTAGAAGATTACAGATGCGCGTAACGAATTGTACCTGTTCTATCGACAGTCAGAATAACATTATTCTTCTTTTGAAAGTTCGCTCTCCAAACTTCATCTTGTTTTGCTAGGAAGATGTTGACATTGCTGGGGCAGCAAATACTGAACAATGTCAGGTATAATCCGAATAATAATAATAATAATAATAATAACAATAATAATAATAATAATACTAATAACAATAATAATAATAATAATAATAATAACAATAACAATAATAATAATAATAATAATAATAATAATAATAATAATAATAATAATAATAATAATACTAATAACAATAATAATAATAATAATAATAATAATACTAATAACAATAATAATAATAATAATAATAATAATAATAATAATAATAATAATAATAATAATAATAATAATAACAATAATAACAATAATAATAATAATAATAATAATAACAATAATAATAATAATAATAATAATAATAATAATAATAATAATAATAATAATAATAATAATAATAATAATAATAATAATAATAATAATAATAATAATAATAATAATAATAATAATAATAATAATAATAATAATAATAATAATAATAATAATAATAATAATAATAATAATAATAATAATAATAATAATAATAATAATAATAATAATAATAATAATAATAATAATAATAATAATAATAATAATAATAATAATAATAATAATAATAATAATAATAATAATAATAATAATAATAATAATAATAATGTTTCACCACCATTCCCACACATGATCACCATACAATTATTCAAAACCTATAACTTCTCTATAGAGCAATCATTACGAATTTGGCCGCAATGAGTAGAAAAATAAGAGCCTGATAAGACGAAGGAGTTTGCACACATAGAAAGCATTGACTCATTGAGAACGCAAAGACATCATCTGTCTTTTTTTCGCTAGTTTATCACATTTCTTCGTACTCCTACAGTAACATTTCACGTTTGTTTCTCGGTTGATGGGTGATTTCAACGCCACTATTGGACCCAGAATGGACGCCTCCGAAGTCTATATCGGTCACCACTCCTGCGACACCCGAAACCCAAGCGGCGAAAGGCTGGTCTCCTTCCTCGACGTAAACCGACTGTTTCATGTCAACTCTCAGTTCTACAGAAGGGATGACCTCCGCTGGACCCATCGTTCTCCAGATGGAAACCACAAGAGAGAGATCGACCACATAATGACCAACTTCAAGGAATCCTTCACGAACCTCGAAACCCTTCGAGAACTTAGGGACGTCAGCGACCACAGACCTATCAGATGAACACTCATGTACATTAGGTCAACAACAAATATACAACAAGATGTTTGTGTGAGAGAAACACTGAAAAATCTATTGTACTCCAAAAGCTACTATCAACGGAATAATAACCTGCAGCTGTAAACTATGGTAAATACTGACTTCACACGAGCTCAATGAGAAAATCACTTCAACTAAGGCAATCGAGGCAGCAACTTCACAGTTCAACCCAACTAGTTGTCCAACGTCTCTTGTTTTCCAAGTTGTGATTATGCTAACGTTAAATACAAAACTTGTTTCCAAGATCCAAGTTGGAGTATGAGCTTGGAATACAAACTGGGGTCACACATCAGAAAACGGGTCAACAGGGAGTTCGGATCAGAAGTTGAAATTGGTCTTCGTTGTTTTGTAGACAGAAGTGGTCCTGCGAGGAGACAGTGAGGATTCTTTCGAATGCGGCGGCGACAACGAATCCAAATCGTCAGTCGTATGGTTCAGACTATTTCTCCTGCTGGGTGCTGGCGACACCTGCGCACTCCGAGAGAAAATGGCGGATCGTTGCTCTTTTTCTACCAGAAACACATTCTTCCGAGGAGCATCCTCACCAATCTTGTCATAGATGAGTCCGTCCACTTTGAGTTCATCCTTGAAGAATTGCTGGTGTTTTTTCGAGTTCAAGTCGTCTCCCCAAACAAAGTTCACCAGTCCATAGTTTTCGGCACGAACCAACGGGCGACGGTCCTGCAAAAGCTCTTCCGAATGGAAGTTTATTCCTAACAAACCGCTGGCCTTCATCATAAACAACAGTCTGATCCCAAGATCCAAGGTTCCGAAACCTCCTCGCAGGACGTTCATCACCAACGCCGTTACTTTGGCCGCCGATTCACGTCTGTTGGACCTTATCCCCGCTCACATCGGCAATCTCTCCTCTGAATACACCGAGTTCACCATAAAACTCCAGGCCATACTTGCCGATCACAGACAACCGGCCGCAACCCATGCGACTACTCGAATCAGCGCCGGAACAAAGGCACTACTCAACCAAAGACGACATATGAAATCGGACCCCACTCGAGACCCCGTCCTCTTCGCAACCCTGTCCAAGAACTGCAGGAAAGGTATCAAGGCTGACCACGAGGCTTACATCACGTCCAAACTCCTCGCAGCTGCTGAACGTTGCCAAAGTCTCGGAACAACCACCCGGAGACTACAACAACACCACCTGCTGATTCCTTGCTTCAAGGAAGCCACCGGTATCAGGCTCACCGCTCGACACCAGATCGAGGCCGAGTTCACCCGTTTCTACACGTCTCTGTACAAATCGTCACATCCAACGGCTTTCTTTCAGCCGAGACCGACTACACCTCGCGATCAGGCCCCCCTCATCCTACCGAGCGAAGTCAGATCTGCCATCCACCCCTCGCCCTCTGAGAAATCGCCCGGTCTCGACAAGATCTCGATAGACCAACTAAAAGGAGCCGGCCACGAACTCCACGTAGCACTAGCTGAACGATTTTCGGCTTATCTCTCCTCCGGATCGATACCCTCCGACTGGAAATCCTTCGCGATGAACATAAGGTACAAAAAGGACGACAAAGAGTTGATTGGGAACTACAGGCCTATCACCAACCTCCCGACTCTCTACAAGATATGCTCAAAGGTCATACTCGAACGCATACGTAGGACCTTGAACTCCAACCAGCCCCCTGAGCAAGCCGGCTTTCGCCCAGGGTCCAACACCTCCGACAACATCCAGACCACGACAAGAGTAATCAAAGCCGCCAGAGAGCACAAGATGCCACTTGTACTCACCTTCGTCGACTACCAAAAAGCTTCCGACACGGTCGAGGTCCCATCCATCCTCGAGGCCCTCGAGTCGCAGGAAGTCCACCCTCAATATCTGAAGATAATCGCGGAATGCCCAACCAACACCTCAACAACAATACGTCTATTCGACCGAAAACTCGTGATTCCCATCGAACGAGGAGCCCGCCAAGGAGACCCTATGTCCCCATCACTGTTTAAGGCCGTCCTAAAACATGCAATGCGACCATTGAACTGGACTAGAAATGATTCAAACACGCGCCCAACCTTAGGACGTGGTATAGACATTAGACACTGAACAGACGATGCCAAGAAGTGGGACTCGAAATGAACCTATCAAAGACCAAGTACATGACAGCCAACATCAAAACCAGACCCAACGACCACATCAAGATCGGGACTACCGCAATTCAAGAAGTCGACCACTATATCTACCTCGGAAGATCTCTGAACATGCAGAACGAGCTGCACCACAAACTTAACCGAAGACGAAGCGCAGGTTGGGCCGCTATCTCAAACATCATGCCGGTCATATCAACATCCACTGACCGCAACCTGAAGACTAACCTTTTCAACACCCACGTGCTTCCTGCCAGCACATACGCTTCCGAAACATGGACGTTGACCGCCGCCTCAGAACGCCACCTCAAAGTCACCCAGGCCGCTCTCGAAATAAAACTGGTTGAGATATCGCTCCGTGAGCAACGAGACCGCCTCCTCCACAACACCGATATCCGCACCTTATCGGGGGCAAAGGCGCAAAGGACGCAGTCACATACGCCGACCAGGCCAAGCACAGATGGGCAGGCCACGTCATGAGACGCACGGACAACCGATGGTGTAGAGCAACAATGGAGTGGTATCCAAGAACTCACCCCGCCCCCGCGGTCGCCCTCCTATTCGTTGGTCAGACTCCTTGGCCCACAGAAACAACAAACACACCATAACATTCAACAGAATTTCCAGAACAGTTTCAAAGAATTTCACGCATTGGTCAACGATCGCCCAAGACAGAGAGACATGGAAGAAGAGTTGGGTCCCGCAGAGAAGCACCCGCCCTCTGAGGAGCGGGACAACTAAGTAACTGAGTAAGTAACTAGTTATACTATAAAATATTTGATTATTTGTGCTGTCTAACTATATGTACAGGAAAATAGGAAAGTGGAAGGGTTATTATAGTAATTTGTAGTCTGAACTAGGTAGAAAAACATACAAGAAACCCACCTCTCAACTAAATGAGACTTGGCCAGATGTTCTCCTACGAGATTACGTGCTTTTGCCTTGGCTTCGACTGATCCAATGAAGCTCACCTTGCTGAACTCACCGTTGATGTCTCCTAAAACTACGTATTCTGTGTGCATGGAGAAATGAGAAAGTTATGGTTTTTATGAATGCTTCATGGACTTGTTCGAATAAATGTATCCAAACACGGGTAAACTTGCAATTTTAAAACAAACTTAAATTGAAAAATTTACCAAAAAGTGTATTAAATGTTCACAGATACATCCAAATATTTTCGCTTTTCCCCATCAACACTTAGCATACCGCGTTCAGTTTTCATAGAGATGAGTCTAAGCGATATAATTGCCATTCTACCCTTTCTGAGCTATACAACTTGTGACAAATAACACGCGACGAAGAGAGGCAGACATGTTACTGTTTGACAAAAACTTCGTTTCAGTTTGATCTCGCTAGAGACAATAGTTTTCGAAGTGAAGACCAAAAATCACAGACATTCCAAAACAGTTTATTACATTTTTCTTCAAAGTATGTCGACCATTTTTTTTAGATATTTGGAGGAACTACTGAGTACGTATGCTAGAAGATCCCGGCACTTTCATCCCATCCTGCGTCTCTTGCTCTGCTTTACTATTTCCCGTCTCTAACATCCCGGCGGGATGTAAGAGCAGAGAGATAGTGTAGGTTTGAGGAGACGCAGGATGGGATGAAAATGCCGTGATCTTCTAGCATACGTACTCTGGAAGGGCAATACGTCTACAAGACATTGAGTTCACGTTCCAAGTAAAGTTTGTTGAGAGGAGTTAGAAGGCCCAACGTCTCGCAGAAAGGGCTTCCGTGCGGGGAAAAGCTATAAAAAAGTGTTGTTGAAAAGCTATAAAAAAGTGTTGTTGAAAAGCTATAAAAAAGTTGAGGTATACGTATTTTTCAGGTGTGTCTGAAATTTGAATATTACGTGTGAGAGGGCCGAAAATGGTCTCGCAAAAAAAGTATTGATAGACCGGTTTCGTGAAAATAAAAATGAAAAAAGAATTTGACGTGTAGTAGGAGGACGTTTTTCAAAGAAGAACACATGACAGGCGGGTACAGCTTGGTTTTCACTCTTATTCACATGTCCGAATGGCGTATTGGATAAAAGCTGTGTTCGTGCACGGCGAACGAAGGTTCGATTCCTGCCTGGAGCACAAAATTTGCTCTCACTCGAACGAGGTTACAACTACGTCAATCGTTCTGAACAACGGCGCCGTTGAAAACTGCAATTCCAGCTTCTTCGAACTCATCCCTCCATCTTTGTTTTGGTCACGCCGGGGGTCTTGGTGCATCAATTGGACACCATTTCAACATCGTTTTCGCCCAACGATAATTTTCCATGCGGCTGACGTGTCTTGCCCACGACCATTTTCTCATGGCAGCACGTTCACGAATGTCTGGTAGTCACACTGCTCTTGGAAGCCTCTCGTTGGTATGACGAAAAGAGTCACACCAATCATTTTTCTCATCATTCTCCGCTGACCAGTTATCAAGGTAGAAAGATTTTTGAGACGGAGTACCCATGTCTCACAGCCACACAGGACTGCTGGTTCTATGCATGCCTGTTAGACCTACGACTTGTGAGAAGTTGATAGTATCGATTGAGAGCACACCAGCTCGCACGAATTCGACGTTGTATTTCAGGCGTATCGTTAAGCTCAAACGAGAGACGTTGTTCAAGATAAATGAACTTTTTACAATAGAGTACAATCAATCCATCGACAGTGATAGGTGTGTCAGTATAATTCGACATCACCAATGTCTTTCCATGATTGACTGTGAGACCCACTCTCTTGCTGGCCTCTGACAGCTCCTGTAATATTTTCTGGAGTTCATAAGGACACTGAGAGAAAACAACAATGTCATCAGCAAAGCGGAGATTAGTGAGTCTTGTGTCACTGATTGAAATAGCGTACTCATCCCAATCAAGAACGCGGAAGACTTTTTCGACAACAGCAGAGAACAACATTGTGGATATGATATCTCCCTGTCGAACTCCTCGCTGAACCAATACTGGTGTTGTGTCGGTACCTATCCTGACATGATCCTGCGCCTTTGCATATACTGCCTTTATTGTATTGATTATGTTCGTGTTAACCCCTTGGTTGGAAAGAGGTGTCCACACTGAGTCGAACTCGACTGAGTCGAATGCTTTGCGATAATCAACAAATGCCATTTACAGAGAAAACCGGTATTTACATGACTTTTGCATGAGCTCACGTACGGCCAACACGTGGTATATCGTTGAGAACTGTTGCTGTTTAGCTTAGTGTTCAAAAATTTAACTTTTCAAAAATGACCGTTACTTCGTAACTATAGAAAAAGAGTTCAATTAGTATAAAAAACGGGTGTAAAGAAGATAAAGATTAGTTTTGGATAGAACGTCTACAAGAAATATGAAATAAGTCCAATGAAAATATTTTGAGAAAAAGGCTAATCTCGCTTTTTCTGAAAACAACAGAGTATAAGCTAGATCATTGTGAGTCGCAGTCAGAAGTTTTCTTTTCGGTAACGAAAAACTCGGTATCCTTGTTTTCTTCAAACCGAGCGAGATTAGACGTTTCCTCGAAATATTTTTATTGGACTTCTTTTATATTTCTTGAACATGTTTTATCCAAAACTAATCTTTACCTTCTTTACACCCGTTTTTTATACTAATCGTATTATAGGATCGCTTCGAGAGCGTCGAACCCACATAGAAAATTGGCGGCCAGTGACCCGCTACTGGCTCAGTTTGCTAGTAAAAAATGATAGTCATTTCGAAGTAATTTTGTAGCAGTTCATCAGGTGGGTACTAAAAATTACCCCCAGTTTCAGAAAGACTACCGATTTCAACGTGGTTGCTACTAAATGAAAAAAGGCAAGTTTCGACAATACAATACCACCACTAAAGGGCTGGTGGCGGTTTGATCGAATTGTTGCTAACCGGTTAGTAGCTGTTTAATAGATGATGAAATTATGTGTACCTGCTTTAGAAACAGACATCCCGGCCCCAGAGGCGTTTTGTATGCTCTGATGAATATCTCCTTTCGGCCCAATAAGTGAACCAGCGACTTTCGTCGGAATGACAAAGTCGTAGTTGTCCTCCATGTTTGAAGTTCAAATCTGAAAAACAGTCGTGTTGTTTGGATATTGTGAGGTATGTTATTTCTCATGAATATTTGTCGAAAATCCGAATGAAAAGGCATAGTAATTGTCGATACTTTCAACTGGATAGAACAGCACTGCGCAGATTTTGTTCTCAGCTATGCAGACGTTTCAAAAAGATTACTGCCAGTTTCTTCGTGATTTGTGGACCAACTTGCAAGAAAGCAGTGAGTAATGCAAGGGACTACATCTACGAAATATGTAGGTTTGAGTTCAGAATGACCCAGTTGGCGTGAGTTGGAAGAGTCAACGTCTCGCAAAAATGACTGGCTGCGGGGTGGCTGCGGGCGGTGGCTACAAATAATGCCCGCCTTCCTTTCTTGGCACAGCTTCTTTCTCAATGAAAATTTTGAAACACAGATTACACTGTTGTTAAGCGAAGAAATTATTACGGTATACGTATTTTCCGATCGTAGTTGCACTTTTCCAATATCTTAATGCTCAATACTGTTTCAAACAAATTAGACGTGCATTATTACTACATAGCTATGAATTATTTTGATAAGAGTTTCTCCGGAACTAAAGAAAAAGAGGTCAGTTAGTATGAATAACGAGTGTCAAGAAAGTAGTGATATAATAGAATAGAATAGAATATGTTAATTTTGGAGTACACATAAACCAAAAATATAGAACAGGTCCAATAAACGGATATTTTGAGAGAAAGGCTACTCTCGCTTGGTTCAAAATTACACAAAGTATCACAAACATTACTCAGTACCGATGATGAAACATCTGATTACGGTACACGAAAATCTAGCTAGATTTTTGCAATCATTCAAACGAGCGAGGTGGGCCTTTCTCTCAAAATATACGTTTGTTGGACCTGTTTCATATTTTTGTTTATGTGTACTCCAAAACTAATATTTACTTTTTTGACACTCATTTTTCATACTTATATGATTGTACGTCTTGGTACAAGAATCCAAGTGCTAATAAACTTATTCATTGAATTAAATTGCAAACTCCGTACATGTCAAAAACTCGAAACGGTGACAAGTTTCGTAAACTTGGCAGAAGGTGGAGTTCGAAGCACTTGCAGTTCAGAACTTATCTTATCGTGCGCAGCGCTCCGCGCTGCGCAGATTAGTTTTTGTTCAAAGGTCTGCAGACATTACAAAACAGATTATTACAATTTTCTTCAAAGTACGTCAACCATTTTCTTAGATTTTTGCATGAATCACTGAAGGGCAACATGTCTACAAGATACTCAGTTCACGTTCCAAGTAGAATTTATTGAGAGGAGTTAGAGGGCCCAACGTCTCGCAAAAATGGCTTTCGTGCGGGGCGGCGGCGGCGGCGACAAAAGTGTCCGCCTCCTCAAATCTCGGCATAGTTTCGCACAAAATTAACTTATTCAAAAAATACTTACATCATTGAAAAGCTCTAAAAAAGTTGAGGTATACGTATTTTCCAGGTATGTCTGAAATTTGAATATTACGTGTGAGAGAGCCGAAAATGGTCTCGCAAAAAATCATGGATAGACCGGTTTCGTGAAAATAAAAATGAAAGAAGAGTTTAACGTGTAGTAGGAAGACGTTTTCCAATGAAGAACTCATGACAGGCGGGTACAGCTTGGTTTTCACTCCAATTCACATGTCTGATTGGCGGATTGGATAAACGCTCTATTCACGCACGGCGAACGAAGGTTCGATTCCTGCCTGGAGTCTAGAGTGGAAAATTTGCTATCACTTGAACGAGGTTACAACTACACCGAACGTTCTGCACTACGGCACGGTTTAAAACTCCAATAGAAAACATAACATTCCTTGTTTAGCTTATTGTTCAAAATATCATTTTTTATCAAAAATGACCGTTACTTCGTAACCATAGAAAAAGAGTTCAATTAGTATAAAAAAACGAGTGTAAAGAAAGTAAAGATTAGTTTTGGATAAATATGTACAAGAAATATAAAAGAAGTCCAATAAAAATATTTTGAGGAAAATGCTAATCTCACTTCTCTTGAAAACAACGGAGTATAAGCTAGATTATTGTGAGTCGCAGTCAGAAGTTTTCTTCCGACAACCAAAAACTAGGTATCCTTTTTTTTGAAATTCTGAACCGAGCGAGATTAGAGTTTTCCTCAAAATATTTTTTTTGGACTTCTTTTATATTTCTTGTACATATTTATCCAAAACTAATCTTTACTTTCTTTACACTCGTTTTTTTAAACTAATTGTGTTAGTTTTCTCTAAATTACATCTACAAGATGGACAGAATTACGGTTGGGAAAAAGAACAGAACTGAGTAGTCATGTAGGTAGAAAGGTTGTGAAATATTGAGAAGAGCTAGATATGCCTCCGCTCCGCTTGTCACCTTATCAGCCCCCATTGACATTTGAAAAAAAGGTTATCAGGGAAAAAGGAAACTGATGTGTGCGTGGATATTCAAAGTGTCGCTTGTGTTTACCCCCAATCTCCTTATTCATCATTTTAGGCAAACAACTACACTTTTTTGAAGTCGGTTTGTATCATAACCAACGTAAATGTACACCTCACAACATCGGTAATATGGAGATAGCGCTGCCTTGATTAATATCATCTGTATCGAGTGAAAAATCTGCTTTCTTAAAATTACCTTTTAATTCATTGTTCTTCCTTCATAGTAGTTACTTGCTTCGACAATCTCACTTACTCCGACAATCTGAACGTCTTGGAAACGTTACGAACATATATTTTTATAAGAAGCCACACTTGTAGATGTATTTCTTGAACTTGATCAACGAAGAATTCCGAGAGGTCGTCTACGACATTGTGAATGTGGAGGAGATCGAAGAAAACGAGCGCGATTCGGCTGTGAAGACGTACCTGAATGAAGAGGCCTGGAACAAATATCTCATCTGGAAACGCGTCAAGGTGAAATACTGTACAGTTACACATACCATACCGTCAACCTATTTTGGTAAAGAATAACATTTCTCGGATGAGGTCTGCTTAGTATATGGAAACCATTCTATTGTGGAGCGAATTTTTCCAAACTAACTTCAAAATAGTATAGATTATCAATGAATCGCGCGCAGCGCTGCGTGTGAGTTGTGTTTGGTTTAACCATTGCGCACCCATTTTTAGGTTTAAAATCATCAAAGTCTTTAAATAAGACATGTTTCGAAATTTAAAAAGAGAGAGAGATAGATCGAAATCTATCAAATACATGTGGTGTGAGAAAATTAGAAAAATCGGTCAAGTTTGGAAAAAGTTGTGTTCTCGTGTCTTTATAAAAACTTCCGTTGTCCCTCGTCCCTCGTCCGCGCACAGGTTTGAAAAAACTACTCTACCAAATTGGCTAAGATTTGGCACACTTGTGTGAACGCCAAAGATAGCTCGGCGCCGAAACTTGTTTTTTTTTACGTTGTATCTGGCGCTTGGTGCGGGCACCAATAGGCGCCAATAGCTAGAAAATATATGTTCCCATAAGTGAAATTGTCCAAATTTTGTGTGTCAGGACTGGATCTGTCTTAGGACTGAATTTGAACTATGTCCCGAATTATTGTGGCAAGGTTGACACTTGGCGCCAAACGCGGGCGCCTATTGGCGCCGAATGAGAAAATAGTTGCGAAGTACTGTTATGACTGGTATTTTGCAGAGAAGTATGAATCATGAATAAAGAAGGCCATATCGGTTTGCTATTCACCATATTAGAAATGGCGCCTATTTTAGGCGCCATTTGGCGCCAACATTGGAAATCGGGGTTTCCGATAAAAAATCGGCGTTTTCAAATTGAAATCCCCATAAATAATGGGTCAGAAGATTTTATCGCGATCAATTTCAAAAAACCGTCGCTCTTCGTCTCTCGTCCGGTGTCCGCATAAGTTTGAAAAAACCACCTAACCGAATGGGCTAAAATTTGGAACACGTGTGTGAACCCCAAAGATAGCTCGGCACCGAAAGTGTGGTAATGTCATGTTGCTTATGGCGCCTGGCGCGGGCGCCAAATGGCGCTAAGCTGCGAAAAATATGGGCTCCCATGAGGGAAATGATCCGAAATTTTGCATAGAAGTTAAAATAGTGAGTTGCCGCTTTTTCCAGAATTGTGGTACCATGGTCAACATTGGGCGCCGAACGATGGCGTATAGTGGCGCCAAATGAGAAAAGACTGTCTTTGAACTATGATGACTCAGACTCATCACAAAGCTCAGATTTCAATGAAAGAAGTGGAGAAAGGCTGTTTTTGTACCAGTTAATTTGAAAAACAAGGACCACGGGAACCAGAAAGTGTGTGAGTTCTGTTCGGTTTCACCGTTTTCAACAAAAAGTGAACTATACAATGTTGTGAATGAGTGTGCAACCAAAACTGAACAATACATTTGTTTGCACAACGGTTCACAACGTTACGTGAATCCACTTTCCACTTTCACGCTAAAATTACATTTTTGTAATTTTTTTTGTGAACAAACGAAATGTTCAATTTTTTTTGCACACTCATTCACAACATCTCTTTGTTCAGTTTTTGCTAAAAACCGTGGAACCGAACAGAACTCACACACTTTCTGGTCCCCCACTTTTTACGAATCACGGTTGAGTTTAAAAGCTGGATTCACAATGAACGCAAATTTTCATCAAAACTAAACTTTTAATATTTCTTCTATCACGCTTCCTATCACTAGTCAAAAACCACCAATTGAAAATAATTTGTTCCAAAAGCAAATTCTGCGTCGAGCAAAATCTATGACGCACGTGAAAAAAATTAAGAACGTGTCATCTGTGGCGTTTGTGCACGTATCACAACACTTTTTTACCGACTTTCTGTGCATTTCATTAAGCAAGCGTACGTTTATGGAGCTAATAGATGTTTTCCATGCAGCTGTATCCATATTGCGTACACAGTGCACTCGCTGTTGTCTCGAGTTTAAAGAGAAATGTACGCACGTCATCGCTGCAGTTGAAAAGCTTGTAATCCGAGTCACGTAATATTGGTCGCCTTGCGCGTTAATCTTCGTTGTGACTAATTTGCTATTTTTTCCGTAGATGGTTCTGCAGTGCCTACCAAAATTACGTTGGAAAAATTAGAGTGCTCAAAACAGGTGATAGAAATTTTTTTCTCCGCAGGGGCTCCTTGAAGATGCGGACGAGTCTTGTTTTCTGAATGAAATATCACCCGGAATTCGGAAACTGGCCGAGCAATATCTCGCAGAAGAGAATCACAGAAAACTCGAAATTCTGATGATGTCCGTGAGCCAAGAAGCGAAGGACATATTCGAAATGTGGAAATACTCACAGGTAAAAACACACCAATCTCAGAAAAATTGGGAAAATTCGACATAGTCGTACGAACTTATTCCATGAATTCCAGTGACACGACTAGACTGGGTGAAGTTTCACTTCCCCTAGAACGCAAACTCAAAACCGCATAGAAAGCAAACTTCATTTATAAAGGTATCACATCATCTTTTCTATGTCTTTCTTTCTTGCCTTTTGTTTCAGTAACTTTCGCATTTCATCACTCAATCTCTCTCATTTTCTCTCTTCTTCCTCCACTCTTTGTATGGTTTTTGGTGCCGCCTGATTCTCATTGAGCTGCCCTAGAAAAATTACAATATTTACAGTTTCGTTACCATAAAAGCTATCCTGACTAAAACACCCAACATCATTGAAACGAACACCTCATCCTGGCGCCATGATACGTGATAGCTCGTTCCGATAAGAAAAAAAACGTGATAACGGTGCCCAAATTGCCAAAAAAGTTATAACGATGCCACATATATTTCCAAACGACATTTACCTGATATCGGCTGATTCTAGTCAGAAGATGATGCAAATATGAATTTGTTAAGGAGAGGGGGGGGGGTGTGCGTGTACAAAATACGACACACTGAATTCACGCCTTCAATCAAAAATATTTGGGCGCGAAAACACCGTAATTCAAATTTTTAACTACGGTATCTAAGAACAATTTGTTTTTGGGATCTTTTCGCTGGTTTTATCAATTTTTGAATGATGTCCATGGATTTCGTAATGATTCTTCAATGGATATACTTAGAAAAATCAATCGTTCTCATACGAATAAGAAACGATGGGATAATTGATGAGCTCACAGTTCACTATGGGGTAACTAGATTGGAAAGTCTCGCACAGCTGTTTCGTCACCAATATACGATTACTTTCAATATATTTTTGGCTGGTTGCATTTAAGAGTGAGTTTGGAGTTCTTGGAGCTGCAAAAAATCAGTGAATAATCGAAACACTGTGTTGAACACCACCATATTGGAAACGAATTAAATCGGTTTGGTCTATTGAAAAATTAGGTATAGCACTTTCTTTTAGCATCTCTCCTCTTCTGTACTGGGAACTACCGAGTCAGTCCTTTCCGCAAATTCATCAAGCGTTCTAAGTAAAAACAGTTTCGTTTACCGAACAATGTTCTGTTGAAATTTTTACCCTCACGTTCATGCTAGTGTTCAGCCGTTGTTGAAAGGTTCTCGTGGAATTGTTGAGTCGAAAATGTTTTGTCTCAACCATATTTGCCTTGATAACGGCGAAGGTTCAAAAAGCTTTTCATTGTTCGGAAGACGGGTATGAACTAGATTTAAGAAGTGGATTCTTGAGTGTTTGCCGTAGTTGACAGAAGATATATCAATTAAACTTTGAGATGTTTGACAGTAGATGAGGTACTACATACTACTTGTTCTCAGCACGTGTATGTGGTTGGAAATTATATGACCTCTTCAATAACTCCCAGTAGCCTCCTAACTACAACCTGGAGCTGAAGGCTATTGTGTGAACAAAAGTATTCATACATTGATGGCGTACGTGTACAAGAATAATAAAAGTCACTATACAGCTTTGTTATAAGTGTACTTGGCAATCAGTAAAACGCTTCGTTCGTTAAACTACACTTTGCGGTATGCCTGGGGTGATTTCGGTTATTAGCCTCAACAAACAATTATATCCATTAGAAAATGGAAGTTCCATCACCAACCCTCTATTTAAATTCTCAGAAAACAAGTGAAAACGGCATATTAATGGAATGTTCTTTGATACCGTAGTTAAAATTTTGAATTACTGTATTCGCTTGCTCCAATTTTTTTGAATGAGGGCGCAAATTCGGTGTGTCGTATTTTGTACACGCACAGGGGGGTTCTCATGGCACACATAATTACAAAAAATTCTTCGGTTATCACTGCAGGCCACACACCAAGCACACTATGAACATTTGGAGACAGATGCATTCGACGCCAGCTTCGAACAGGAAAATGGGTGAGCTTTCGTGAGAATATCACGGAGACATCTCCTTCTCTGTAGGGAGTGACAAGTTTTCATTGTAGAATTTCGACCGAAAAAGAAAAAAATCAAACTGCAAACACAAGGGCAACATACACCGTATGGACTTGCTTCGGAAATATGGTTGTAACCAAATTTATGTTTGTCATTTTTGTGAACAAAATTGTATGACACGCCGAAACAAGTAACAACACTGTTTGGCCCGATATTCTGCAATTAGCAAGATGCAAAAGAGGAAGAGCATGCGGGTCAATGAGAGCGTAAATAACTTTGTCTCTGACCTGCACACTTTCTCGTTCAAATGTGGCTGGCCAATTGGCTGGAAAACGACGAGCTCACCACACCCCGCCCGCTTCCAAAGGGACCGAACTTTGTCTACAACAGTTTGATTGAGCCCAACAACAGTTTTATTCGATTACATACAGACGGAAATTGTCGACTACAATGAGTGGCTCAATTTCGCAGACCAGCCTTGAAGATGAAGAAGAGGTTGATTACGAGATTGAAGAAGAGAAGGGGACGGAAGAACAAATTGATGACAGAAAACCCCGTTTGGCAGAGTTAGTTCAAACAAGATATGAAGTTTTCAGGTAGACCGGAGGTAAGAGTGCCACATTCTTTGAATGTAGATAAATAAAAATAAAATAAATAAGTTGAAACTCCACAACACCACAAGAAATTTTAATTAGATAAGGAAGTGTCTCGTCGCCTATAACGTGAGGAAACGGGTTAATGTATGTGTTTTGAACTAAATCGAGCCACATTACATGTGTAATCTTGTATTTATCGAAAAGTTCTCTGGAACTCGTCAACGCTATAATCATGCTCTCTAGCCGTAATACAAAACGTCTTAGCGTCTCGTTCACATGTTATCCATATCTGTTTTCAAGCCACTTGGCAAATCGCCAAGGCGAGTCGGCGACTGAAACATATATGTATTGATTGATTTATATACATGCAAGCATGTGAGATACATAGACAAACAGGACGTAAATGAAAACCAACTGAATTTGAGCAAAATGAAACAATAATCGAAACCATGATGAACAGAAAGGTGGACATTGAACGAGCATATATATGACTACAGTACAACGATCGACACTTCATGTATGCGTTGTATTCGCAAAATCGATTCTCCACTCGTTTAACTATTTCACATTGGTTCATTGTTGAAAAATATTTTTTCGACTGACTTCAGTACTCCGTGTAATTGATTAAACTAGACAAGTTTTGCCAAAGATTAATGGTTTGTTCAAAAATACTTCAGAGTAGAAAAATACTCATATTTCCTTCTTCTCAAAATTGAACTGTAAATACATAACCCAGCCTAGCATTTCGAAAACTTATCTCTGTTTCAAGTTTGGCTCTCAACTTGAATATCCTGATCGTTGGTGAGACTGGAATGGGAAAATCAACTTTCGTGAACGGCTTGGTCAACTACTTGAAACACGAAACTCTTGACGACGCTATGGTACATGATTCCAGTGTTCTGGTCGAAGCGAAGTTCCACCTTACCGACGATGAGGTGAGAATATCCAGCAGACCGCCTTTTTTAAAATACACCAGTCACCGCCATTATGTCTTGTACTGCTTTTCTAAATCATCTGGTTGTCATCGTTGTATTTTATTGTCTATCATCTTTCCTCGAGTACAGGCAGCAGCTGAACTTGTTTAACTGAGAGGCACAAATGATAAAAGCACAAATGAACACGTACTACTCAGAGCTAACCTTGTTAACTGTATTTCCAACTTTTATTAAAAATCGAGCTTTTACCGGATATTTGGATTGATATTCAGAATACAAAGTACACCATCAAATGTGAGCCAAACATGAAAGAAGACGACGGGAAACCCACTTCAAATGAGTGTTTCGAAGTCGGTCAATCGTGTACTCAGGTAGGTATGGTCAATGACATTATCTGAGCTGTAGTTTGATCTTTTCTCAAATTACGACAGAAACATGACGGGATCAGACTACAAACACAGTGGTACAGAGCTAGATGTACAGTATCAAGCCAATTTTATTCGAACTACCCTACAGTCAAAGACTCCCGTGGGATATATTATTTATTCAAATAGGATTCGTGCCAAGATCCAATCGAATCGAAAAATGTTGTTATAATGAGGAAAACGCAAATGATATAGAGTAACAGAACTGTTTTTGACTTATTGTGAACATATAACAACCCTATGGTAACGAGCTAAAATCAGAAGGTAAGAAGTTCTAGTAGTTAAATAAGATGTTACCTGTTGTTCTACAACGATCCACGTGAAATGAAATTCTACTACAACTGTATTGGTATGAGGAACGGTATAAGGGTGGCCGATTCTTTATCTAACCGGTTTTTTGGTAACCTAACCGGTTTTTGGTAACTTTTTAGGTTACCTCTCAGTAAACCGGTACGTAACCTTCAAGGGAGTTCGGTTTAACGTACAAACTAACGGCAAAAACCACATTTTGCGTCATAAAAAACCGGTTTTCAATTTCAGGTTTCTACTGCGTTAACCTCAAAAAAGGTTACCGAAAAACGGCGAGGATTACAAAAAACCGGTTGGATATAGAGTTAAAGGGGATATGATCAACTCGTTGTTCAGGAACCGAGAATGTACTCTTTGGTTTGCGGGCCGGAGAACGAGAAGAGAATCATTCGAGTGATCGACACCCCCGGAATGGGAGATACGCGAGGAATTGAACAGGACCGGAAAAACATGAACCACATTCTCGCCTATATGGAGAATCTCAAGTGCGTGCAATTTATAAGTCGATACAGAAAATACATACTTGTTTTCAACCATTCGTGTGTATTTGTACAAGCACGCAATGTTCAGGTTCCAACTTACGCGGGGCGTCTTGTACAAGTATAACAAGTGAAACGATAGCACATTTATTCGAACTACATCGACACGCTTTTACTAAAGTGCTTTGTGATCTTTAATCGGTAACGGAGTATATTATATCTTCGTTGTATTTTTTGTTGAAGGTCGCAACTTACCAGTGGCAGGTTTCGAGCCGGAGGATACTTTTATAGATCATGTAAACATGTCACTTCGGGTCATAGATGGTCATTATGTGTCTAATGCCGTATAAATCACAAAGACTTTTAGAGAGCTAAACGCCGTTTAGGTTACTTAGTTATTCTTCGAGTGAAATCTAGAAAAGTGAAAACATTCCGAAATGTTTTTCTTCTTTCCTCAACTAAAATTTTCTTCAAAATCTCTAGTTAAATAACTTATCAACCATGAAAAGCAGAGTTTTCAGAGAGCTGAACGCCATCTGTGTTGTGTTGCGCTCAAACATGACCACCTTGAGCCAGGGGACACGGATGTGCATCGATGAGTTCATCGGCAGACTTCCTCCGTCGGCCGCACGCAACGTTGTCTTCTGTTTCACGAACAGTCGCGAGACGCAGTACTACCTCGGAGATTCATTGCCCACCGTCGAGAAACATCTGGAGAGCGTGGCCGAAAACGACGGAGTAAAAGTTGACTTCAACCAGTGAGTTTTCAATATACGTCAACCAGTATGTTCCGTATACATCTGACACAGTATGTAAACCTAAGGCCGTATGCATGAAACATCCCAACCCGGCCCGGGATGTTTCATGCATACGGCCTCTAGTGTTCCGACTCCACACAGTGGAACCAAACTACCAACACAGAATAATCAAACAACTTGCACAGTTATGTGCTTTCTGCCCGAAGCCAATGAATACTTTTATCAAAAACACACCAGTGAAAAAACCAATGTATTTTGACAGCGATTTTTCATCTTTCAGGGAATCACAGTTCACATTCGATAACGAATCTTTGCGATTCCTGTTCGCCTCCAAGAATCAAATGCCCTATTCAGGGAGGCATAAGAACGAGATGAGCGTGGTTTGGGGCAAATCGGTCAAAGAAATGCGAAGGTAAGACACAATTCATGAAACATCGGATAGAATTGTTCAACGATGGTAATTACAATTCAACATCATATAATTGATTGTAGACTTGTTATCGTGTTTGTTCGTACATTTCGATTGTTTTACACTCACAGGTTTCAAGTGCTTCAATGTTTAACCATATCGCGCGGAGCGCGAAGCGCTCTGCGTGAGTTGTCTTTGGTTTGGCCATTCCGGACTCGGTATTTCATTATAATTAACAAACAGCTTCAAATACAATCTTTTTTGAAAACTAAAAAACAGAGAACGTTAGAGAATCACAAATTAAACATTGTGTGAAAATTTCAGCAAAATCGGTTTATTTTCGCCTGAGGTATGGTTTCGTGTCGTTGTGGAAAAGTTCCGCCGTAATTCGTCCCTCGTCTCTCGTCTCTCGTCTATCCTCCCTCACGGAATTATGTCCGCATCGAAGTGGAAAAACTACCTAACCGATTTTGCTGAAATTTGAAAAGTTTGCGAAACTTAAATTTTCGTTCTGGCGCTCGGACTAGGCGCCAAATGGCGCCAAACCCTGAACACACGACATCGTCAATGTAATAGTCTGAAATTTGGTAAAGACAATGCTTATCACATGGCAAGTAATTTGCTCAGTCTAAAAAT
This sequence comes from Litoditis marina, assembly GCA_964036275.1. Classification (NCBI taxonomy): domain Eukaryota; kingdom Metazoa; phylum Nematoda; class Chromadorea; order Rhabditida; family Rhabditidae; genus Litoditis; species Litoditis marina. The sequence continues at coordinate 1,487,910 of OZ038434.1, read as the reverse complement.
AAAAAAATCCTGTTGGCGCCGGGCGCTGGCGCTAATTGGCGCCAAAGTTAGAAAAATACTAGTGGTCGTCAAAACAGTTTCAAGTTAATAGATATTGAACACTCCAATGTGATATATAGATTTACATTTTCAAAATCAAGTTTTATCTTCTGGCGCTCGGAACAGGCGCCAAATGGCGCCAAAACCAAAACACACAAAATCGTCAATTGAATCGTTTGAAATTTGCTCCATTCAATAATTGACACATGTAGTGTGAGCTGGTAGCTCAGAAACTTAGAAATTTTGTTCCGTTCTGGCACCAGACGCATGTGCCAATTGGCGCCGAAACGTATAACAAGAAGGTTTCAACATGAAGGTTTTTGATGCGGTATTGAAAATAATGATTACATTGCAAGTGAGTTGGTGTCTCAAATATTGTAAATTTGTCGACGGCGCCAGTCCCGTTCGCCTATCGGCGCCAAATGCGATGTACATGTCATTGTCAATCGAAACTTTAGTTTTTTGTTCAGTGGTTGATAGTCACGGGGCCATTAATTTGCGTTATATTGGAGCACCAACAATTTTATGGTCTACATTCGGCTTCTTGCACACACAAAACTGAGATTTCCATATAATGATTTTACAAGATCTACTCTGTGAATAGGCGGAACGGGAAGTTGTAGGAGTATAACTAGCAAAAGGAGAACAATTAGTAAAAAGTGGGCGAGCCAACAAATGTGTGAGTTGTGTTTGGTTTGACCTCTATATCAGCAAAAAGTGAACAATACGAATTGTTGTGGTACTGTAGCAGAAGTATTCTGCAAAAATAGAACAATAGTTCACAACGCACGCATGTCGTCTACGTACACATGAAATACCTTTCGGCAATTTCTGAAATATTATGTGGGCTTTGTGAACTATTGTGCAACATTGGTATTGTTCTATTTTTGCAGAATACTTCTTCTACAGTACCACAACAATTCGTATTGTTCACTTTTTGCTGATATAGAGGTCAAACCAAACACAACTCACACATATGTTGGCTCCCCCACTTTTTACTAATAGGTTTTGTCTTCCAAGTCAATGTCCCGCTAACTTGGTATTTAGGTTCTTGTGTGCGGTCAGTGAGCTACCCGCTCACAGAGTGGACGACACATTGTCCCTGAATAGGACAAAAAATATTTTAAACTGCTTTTCGGACCAGCTGCGTTCAATTGTTGAGACACAAACGGAACAATCGAGAAAACTTGACAAGGTGAGTTTTCACAAACATGGTATACGTATATAGGGTAAAAACTATCCCGCTGCGTTTTTCAACAACTGTGGAGTGTATACTAAGGGTTGTTAATCGAGTTCAAAATTTCGAGTTTTCGAGTTTTCGAGTTTTCGAGTTTTGGGAAATTTCGAGTTTTCGAGTTTTGGGAAATTTCGAGTTTTCGAGTTATCGAGTTTTCGAGTTTTGGGAAATTTCGAGTTTTCGAGTTTTCGAGTTTTTGAGTTTTGGGAAATTTCGAGTTTTCGAGTTTTCGAGTTTTTGAGTTTTGGGAAATTTCGAGTTTTCGAGTTTCGAGTTCGACTCAACTCGAAAATTTTCGAGTTTTTTTCGAGTCGAGTCGAGTTTTGAGTGTTTTTGGACCCAAAATAGACATTTTTCGAGTCCGAAATTTTGATTTTCGAGTTTTCGCGTTCAAAATTTCGAGTTTTCGAGTTTTCGAGTTTTCGAGTTTTGGGAAATTACGAGTTTTCGAGTTATCGAGTTTTCGAGTTTTGGGAAATTTCGAGTTTTCGAGTTTTCGAGTTTTTGAGTTTTGGGAAATTTCGAGTTTTCGAGTTTTCGAGTTTTTGAGTTTTGGGAAATTTCGAGTTTTCGAGTTTCGAGTTCGACTCAACTCGAAAATTTTCGAGTTTTTTTCGAGTCGAGTCGAGTTTTGAGTGTTTTTGGACCCAAAATAGACATTTTTCGAGTCCGAAATTTTGATTTTCGAGTTTTCGCGTTCAAAATTTCGAGTTTTCGAGTTTTCGAGTTTTCGAGTTTTGGGAAATTTCGAGTTTTCGAGTTATCGAGTTTTCGAGTTTTGGGAAATTTCGAGTTTTCGAGTTTTCGAGTTGTCGCGTTTTTGGGAAATTTCGAGTTTTCGAGTTTTCGAGTTTTCGAGTTTTGAGAAATTTCGAGTTTTCGAGTTTCGAGTTCGACTCAACTCGAAAATTTTCGAGTTTTTTCGAGTCGAGTCGAGTTTCGAGTTCGAGTTTAACAACCCTAGTGTATACAGATCAGACAACAATTTGTTGGCACAGTAATGGTTGTGAAGTGAAATGAACTAATGAATGAGGCTGACTGTTTCATTTAGGCCCTATATAGAACCCAAGATGATTGAATTAGTTGAAAACAATACCAACCTCATATATTATGTTTGGGATAGATCCTCTTGAGAATTCATCTCCTTTCCGCCTCAGTTTTCTTTGGTTTTTCTCTCTTTTAAATTTCATCTTCAGAAATCGTACGGTTTATCTTTCTCTTTGTTTTCAGACAAAATCGAAGACGATACCAAAACGCAAGTCAAAAAAGTTGAGAAACGAAGTGAGAACAAATTTTATTATCAGAACAGTTCAAATAGCAGCAGTTTAGTCGACCGGTTTCATGCCTATCCACGTTTACAACATCATAAAAAGTAATTTCGAAGAGAGTATTCTTTAATTCTCATTAATTTAGATAAGAATGTGACTGGTTCTCTTATTGAATAATTATTTTCACCACCGATTTTTCTAGCTGCAAGAATTGAACAAGGAGATAGAGTCGTTGCCTGTTATCTGTGCGGAATTCTCTAATTTTCTGACTCACAACAGCGTAGTCGAAAAACGCGATCCATTCAAAAGAGAGATGGACGAACTGATCCGGAAAGAGGTATTACAGTCAGAAAAACTGATGCAACTTAGGACAGAATAGAATAGAGTCATTCTCAATTAAGCACGGGAATTTTTTCTAACAGCCAAGTTCCAATCTTAGTTGTCTAGATTCATGTTCACAGCTGTCTTTCTCCTAGGTCAAACACTCTGCAATATGCAAATACTTTTACCGAACACCAAACTACGAGCGTTCCGTGAGGAAAACAAGTCACCCGATTTTTTTGTGTACTTCCTTCATTGGTAGTAAATTGGTCGGACGTTTCGTCTGTCTAATCTGAGAACGAATAATCGAACAGTAGTTGATGATACTATCTGAGCCAGACTTACTTGAGTTCCTTCGTAAATATACGTGTAAATAGAGAGTTAGTGGAAAACAACCGCAAATAGAACATGTTTTTCAAGGACACGAAAACAGGGATTGAAGGTGGAACCGGTTCGACTATTCTTCTAGCTCTAAAAAAGTTACGAGCGGACTACTTGGGAAAGGTGAGAACTTTCCGGTACTTTTTATCAACTGAAACTGTTTTCGAGCTAATGACCGGTTGTCAAGTGGCTGTTGACGGTTTGACGCTAATTACAGCTCTCCTCACAAACATTGAGGTGGCCTATAAGTTTTCTTTTGAAGTCCTTCAGAGCCGTTTTTGAGTAGTATGTGAGTTTATTTGCGTTCGATGTTGCCTTTCTGTTTATGGCTTTCAAACCACGAAAAACACATAAATATAATACTTTGTTTTGCAACCCTCCTGAGAACGTCTTGAATCAGGGTCCGAACTGTTTCTGAGCGGGATATCTTTCTCTAATCACATCACTAAGATTTCAACACAGTTTTTTTTTCTGATGCGCTGACAAATTAATATTGTGTTTCAATGCCGACGGCGTACTTACAATTGAACTTACTGCCGGTGAAATAAAGTTTCGTTAACAAATACGGGATATATTAACTATGACAGTAGGCAGTATAATGTGTAGCGAGTTTTCGATTCAAATAACAGAAAAGCATGATCATTCAAGTCAATTATAATAAGTTAAAAAGGGACCGTACCTCTATAATGAGCAATGTAGGTAACTTTTAGAGTAATTTGTTTTGTTTTGAGATGAAAGTTCCTACCTTACGTGAAGAGAGTTCAGAAAACCACAACGGAGCAAAATAGAAGCGAACATGATTTGGATTACTGTAATGTAGCCATCTTTAATCTGTCACTGCTTTGTGGTCTTCATGATATTTACAAGTATTTTATATTAGTAACTTTGGCCATGTTTTCAATATGGTTTTGTTATTTTATGGACATTTTGAAAATTTTGTACGTAGGTGAACTCAGCGGTGTACGTGCGCGTGGTCGCGCCGCATTACTGAGAACAGGGAGCAGGACAGGAAGTTGACTCCTATATGAATGATTTTGGTTTTTTAATGTGAACAGTATCGACTTGAACCTCCAAATTGAAGAGTAACGGTCCCTTTAAGAAGTTAATCTCTGAGAAACTATTTTTTGACTACGCACGATTTCAGCTAGAATCAATCAATAACCAAGTCGACGGAGGTGAGAGACGTGTGAGGACCGAAGAAGAGGTACGTAACTCTCCATCATTAAGACCCATTCATACAATTCTAGTCTGCGACCAATACAAGCCCAGTATGATTATCGATCTTGCATACTGTACGTAGCGCACAATCGCACAAATGATCCATGTATTCGCTGGCTACAAAAAGTATGAAGAGGCTCTCATAACTTTCTCCAATAATGCTCACATTCGTTACCATAGCTTCGTAACAGTTTTGATTGACACATTCTTGACATTGTAGAAGAATTTCAGTCGAGTAGGAATGCATATAAACCGTGGAAGAATGTTGTTGCCGGATTCACCAGAAAAGCTTTCCGGTGAACTAGATTCACCTGTTCAGGCTGCTATCTCATCGATGTACTTAGACGTGAATATTTCACCTCAAATTGACAAAATAGTTTGTTCGCCTAAACTCGGAGCTAGTTATTTATGTCTACGAGATGTATCTTCTTTCAGATTCGTGAAATGATTGAGGAGCTCAGTAATAACAGTATAATAGGAAGCAAACTGGATGAAATAGTGGAACTTCACACCTACAGAATTCCTGACGACGAAGTAGATCGTTTGCAGAACAAAGTGAGTCACTTTCAGTGTCTATTTTTGCTAGTCAAACATCTCAAACGAGTCAAACTCAACCGTGTCAACGAGTTAATGATTTGTATTAAAAAACGATGTAAAGTGAGAAACGATTAGCTTTTGAGATTGAACTGCATGGAATATAGAAAAGGAGGACAATAACTAAGAGGCAAACAAATAAGAGGGAAATAAAAAATCTAATTTGGCAATTTTCATGGGTCAAAAACATATTGGTTTTCTACTGAAAAAGAACTTGCAGCTAACAAACATTAGATGAAACGTCCTAATATGACAATTTCTCACCACTGATTCACAACTGTTAACAGAATAGAGTACACTAGAAGTTTATTGAAAATTCACCTAAAGTTAGCATTCTAATGAGGAAGTGTGCCTTTGTCGTTTCACGTTTCCAAGTTCTGCTGCGTTTAACATGTTTCACGTGACTGTGCGATTGACTGACAGTATAGCTGATTTTTGTTTCAGATACGTTTTTAGTGTAAGCGGAATGTTCTCAAAGATTTAGCACCTATTTTTTGAATTAGTGTGTCAGGATGATCATGAAAATTGCGAGATTAGATTTTTTATTTCCCTCTTGAGTTATTGTCTTTCTTTTCTATATTCCATGCAGTTCAATCTCAGAAGCTAATATTTTCTCAGTTCACATCGTGGGAAAATTGAAGTATCGCCCCCACTTTAGTTGGGTCCCCCCCCCCCCCCCCCCCGTAGCACTTCAACCCTCCACCCAAGCTAAAACCAGGAAATCTAGGAGAGGGGGGGGGGGTCAAAAATCAACTTCGACATTTACTATTTGCCCCCCACCTGGGTCGACGGGGGGTAGAACTTCAATGGTGGATGGTTAAAATTCAACGAGTGGGGGGGGGCAGAACTCCAATACCGGAAATGTTTACTTTTTACCCCCCACCCTCAAACGTTTGTATTGCAGGTGATACATTGAATTATCACCCCCCCCCCCCCGTTGGGGGGGGGTCAAACTACAATTCCCCAAACGCAATACAATTTCAGAAAGGTGGGGGGGGGGTAAAAAGTTATTGTTCCCCACATCGTTTTTTTATACAAATTGTCCTCATTTCCTATATTTCCGAAAGAAATAATGAATCAATAGATAGGAAATAATGAGCATCTAATCAATTATTATTCTTTCAACGTAACAATTAATACTAAAATGATTTGCAGAACATTAAGTGCGTTACCAGTTCGGTTAGTAAGCTTTCTCTCACACACCATAATCAATCCTTGATTTCGGGCAACGCACGTGTGGTGACGTCCATTTCTTTCTTTCACCGTGACGATTTGGCTCAGTCGGTAGAGCAGCACCACAGCCCAGTAGGCCGTGGTTTCAAATCCCTTCACGGACATCATTTTGTTTTTGTTCTATTAACCTTTTTATGGAGTCAGGATCTCTACAGATTAACACAATTTGCTTTTCCAATATATTTTGATCTATTCAAACCAAAAACCGAAACAACAGCTCACTGCGCACACTCCACACATCTAGAAGTAATTGTCAAAGCAGCTAAATGCAATGTTGGTAGGGCCATAAAATGGCTCAATGCTCACCGATTGGGCCAAGATTTCAGATTGACACATAACTCTGATGTTTCCAACTATATTTCGAATTTCAGACGAATCGGTTGAATTCGTCGGTTTTGTGGCCGCTGTCGGGAGCCATTTTCGCGAGACGATTTTTAGAATAACTGTAGATCTAGTCGCACATTAAATATCGAAAAGCTCAATGTTAGAGCTTTTTATCCTCTACCTCTCTCTATGAAAATCTAAAACATTCGTTCATGAGTTTTTGAGAAAATGGCATAAAACCACTTTTGAAAGTCCGCAATGTTGTGATTAAAAACTATTCGGCGCAGCGCTCCGCGCTGCGCGCGATTTCGGAAACCTGTCAGGTTTTGTAATCGGTTCTCGCTTTTTACTTGCTACCTAATTTGCTAATTATTTCGATGTGAATGTCATGTTTTATTATAAAACATTCGTTTTAACATTTTTTTGGTTTTGAAGTAATGTTTCTTATTTCATCAAATTGTTGAACATAAAATACAATACTTGTTATATTGTCACGATAAAACATTTTAGATCAGACTACATGGAGTTACGATGTTCGAGACGGAAGAAGTAGAGTGATTGAAAAGATTTGTTGAATGTTTGAATACTGTTTGCAATAAATTGGTTTCGTATGTCGCATCAAACACATATATCGATAGTGTTTCTTCCGTGATCGTTATTTCAGTTATTCAGCTTTATTTTCAATTGATTAATCGGAATATATGTTCGTTTTTGGTAGTCTATCCATTCGGGACTTCCGAACCGTTTATTGGTTGAATTGTGTTTAGATTGTTCAAATATTTTGTTTCACATTGGGGTAGAGAGGAAAGACAAAACGTACTGCTGAACTCTGTATTTTTGTTCTCAAAGACTTCTTATTAATATATTTATTATAAGAAAACGCTTTCATCATAAAGCATGTAAATGATGTAACAGGGTCCGACTAGTAAACTAAACGAACAACAAACAATCACAGCACTAATGTTTTTCACAGCCACAGGACTATCAAAGAATGATTGTTCAGCATTTTTCGTACAGAACATAGTCTGATTTCGTTTCATTGGGACCGGCCGCGCCCGATAGAAGAAGGCAATCCTCAGGATGTTCAACCTCAGCGGCGAATGCAATGCCCACACACGTCTTCTATAAAAAAAACCTTATTTCATGATTCAAACTAGACAAATGAGACCGTTCTAACTAAATGGAGGATTTTGTGGAAGAGGCGAAACGTTCTGGTAAAACATTCTCATAAATTGTTCTAGTCGCGAAGAAAAACATTAATATTTTGCTAACGTCTATTTGAAACAGAAAGAAAAATTGGTTAGTTCTACAGAAAAATTGGTTAGTGCTACGGAATTTCGGAATATGGCTTTGATGTGAATTTGGCAAGCAACGTAGTGAAAAAGTGAGAGACCAGGAAGTATGTGAGTTCGGTTCGGTTTCACCGATTTCAGCAAAAAGTAAACAATACGATGTTGTGAATGAGTGTGCAACAAAAATAGAACAATACGTTTGTTTGCACAACGGTTCACAAAAACAACAACTAAAACGAATGTTGTTCCAGAGTACAGTGAAGTATTTACTAGGTTTACGGACGTCCGATGTGAACCGTTGTGATAACAAATGTATTGTTCTATTTTTTTGCACACTCATCCACAACCTCGTATTGTTCACTTTTTGCTATAATTGGGGAAACCGAACAGAACTAACCGAAGAAAACACACCTCCTGGTCCCCCACTTTTTACTAATTGTTATCTCTTTGCTAGTTGTACTCTTACAATTATCCATAGGTTAGAGCAGTAAATATGAACCTTGCACTTGGGTGCTTCCATTAAATATGATGACAAAAGAGACTAACGAATATGTGCCACTGATGTTCAATCTGATTTGGCGCAAATTGGAGCCTAGGTTGCCATTTATTATGACCATATAGTAATGACAATCGAACCTCCCGACATATATGCAAGGCTCTCAAACTGTTTTAGTTCAGAACTTGCTTATCATTCTTGGCGCCGCGGGCGTCAAACATTGGCATTTTGGCGAAACTAGCTCAAAACCCGGCGTATGTTTGCTGTTTTGTAAAAAAAAGTTTTGTAAAAAAAAATCTCAGTAAAGTAAATTTGTAAAAAAAATCGATTTTTAGTTTTTGGCGCTCATTGGCGGAAAGGACCAGTTGGCGCCAGAACTGGGCAATATGGGAATAAAATGTGAGAAACGAATTGTATTTTCAATCTGTATTTGTATATCTGACTTCTGTGAAAAATTCTAGTCATTACAGTAACTAACAAGTTTTTGTATTTGGCGCCAATTGGAGCCTGCGTTTGCCGTCAAATGTTAGCCATAGCATGATTCTCTGGTGAATAGCTGAAATCCATTATCAGGACCTCTATGCATAATTTCAAACCAGTTCACTGATGGAAACACATGTTTTTCAGCTTATAGTGCCACAAGGTAGGTCGCCGGCGGCTAAAGCCGCCTCCGCCTCCCTTGTTTTTATTCCGGGCTGGCGAGAGCTTCCTGGCCCTATTTTTTCTGAACATAGACCGCCGAAGCTCTCCTCAACATAGAGCACGAAAGATGTGAAAGATGTCCTCAATAGCAAAACCTCTCTTCAACATAGAGTGCAAGTCTTCTCTCTAACATAGAGCGCGACTTCTCTCTCCAACAAAGAGCGCAAGCACTCTCCCTAACAGAGCGCGAGTCCTCTTTCTAACTTATAGCGCGAGATCTCTCCCTAACATAGAGCGCGGAACTTCTACTTAACATAGAGCGCGGAACTTCTTCCTAACATAGAGCGCGGAACTTCTCCCTAACATAGAGCGCGGAACTTCCCCCTAACATAGAGCGCGGAACTTCTCCTCAACATAGAGCGCGGGATGTCGCAGCATGGAGCGCGAAACTTTTCCCTAACATAGAGCGCGGAACTTCTTCCTAACATAGAGCGCGGGACTTCCCCCTAACATAGAGCGCGGAACTTCTCCCTAACATAGAGCGCGGAACTTCTTCCTAACATAGAGCGCGGAACTTCTTCCTAACATAGAGCGCGGAACTTCTTCCTAACATAGAGTGCGGAACTTCTCCTTAACATAGAGCGCGGGACTTCCCCCTAACATAGAGCGCGGAACTTCTCCCTAACATAGAGCGCGGAACTTCTTCCTAACATAGAGTGCGGAACTTCTCCTTAACATAGAGCGCGGGACTTCTCCTTAACAAAGAGCGCGAAACTTCTCCTTAACATAGAGCACGACAGTTCTCGTTAGGATTCTCTCTTTCTTTCTCTCTCTCTCTTTCTCTCTCTCTCTCTGTTAGGGCTGCGTGTATATTACGTGACTTCAACGCCTTGTTAAACATAAAATGAGTAAATCTATTCCCTAATTCAATTTGCAGCTGCAGCCGATTTGTAGTCACTCGAAAATAGAAATGAAATTCAGCTAGCTCACGTTTTTTCCACGCCATTTGCCTCACTCTTCCCCAGTGGTTTTTCGACTGAAATTGTTACAAACAAACACACACACCAGACTAGCGCTTTATACTAGTGGACAAGGTAGGTCGCCGGCGGCTAAAGCCGCCTCCGCCTCCCTTGTTTTTATTCCGGGCTGGCGAGAGCTTCCTGGCCCTATTTTTTCTGAACATGGACAGCCGAAGCTCTCCTCAACATAGAGCACGAAAAATGTCCTCAATAGCAAAACCTCTCTTCAACATAGATTGCGAGTCTTCTCTCTAACATAGAGCGCGACTCCTCTCTCCAAAAAAGAGCGTGAGCACTCTCCCTAACAGAGCGCGAGTCCTCTATCTAACTTAGAGCGCTAGCACTCTCCCTAACTTAGAGCGCTAGCACTCTCCCTAACATAGAGCGCGAGTCCTCTTTCTAACTTATAGCGCGAGATCTCTCCCTAACATAGAGCGCGGAACTTCTACTTAACATAGAGCGCGGGATGTCTCAGCATAGAGCGCGGAACTTCTTCCTAACATAGAGCGCGAAACTTTTTCCTAACATAGAGCGCGAGACTTCTCCCTAACTTAGAGCGCTGAACTTTTTTTTACATAGAGCGCGGGACTTCTCCTTAACAAAGAGCGCGAAACTTCTCCTTAACATAGAGCGCGACAGTTCTCGTTAGGATTCTCTCTTTCTCTCTCTCTCTCTCTCTCTCTCTCTCTCTCTCTCTCTCTCTCTCTCTCTCTCTCTCTCTCTCTCTCTTTCCCTTTCTCTCTGTTAGGGCTGCGTGTATTCCACGTGACTTTAACGTCATCTGTTCAACTTAAAATGAGTAAATCAATTTCCCATATCGATTTCCAGTTGCAACCGATCTGTATTCTGCTTGAAAATGAAAATGAAATCCATCCAGCTCACGTTTTCTCACGCAGCTTGCCTCACTCTCCTCACCCGCTTTTCGACAAAAAGTACACCAATTGTTACAAACCCACACACACACACACCAAACTAGCCTTTTATACTAGTGGATCTGGCGCCCGCGCCAAGCGCCAGACACCACTTAACAATTCCAAACTCTCGGCGCCAAACTAACTTTGGGGTTCACAAAAGTGTGGCAATTTTCAGTCAATTCGGTCCGTTAGTTTGCTCAATCCTATGCGGACATGGGACGAGGGTACGAGAAGCAACGGAAATTGTCATAACGACACAGACACACAACTTTTTTCAAAATAAACCGATTTGTCTCAAATTTCCACATAACATGTATTTTTTAGATATCTAGCTTTTTTAAATCAAAAAAATTGTGTTATTCGAAAACTTTTGTGGTTTGAAAGCTAAAAATGGGTTCGCAATGGCCAAACCAAACACAACTCACACGTAGCGCTTCGCGCTGCGCACGATACGAGACGAGACAAGCCGCAAGCACAGCGGTTCTGCGCTAGGTTTACACTAGATTGTCGTGATATAGTTGAAGTTTATGATTATTACGATGTTTAGATTAAGTACAGAGGTGAGGTTGAAATGCGAAGAAACATTCAAAACTTTCGAACCTCTAAAAAATATTCTACTCCACTCCGAGTTCCTCACCAAACACGCCCCGGCCATAACGTCTTGATAGTAAACTCGATCGTAAAAAGTTATATCGAAACGATGATCAATGCTCAACTCTCCTGAAAAAAAAACTCTGCTTGTTGTATCCTAGGCAAACACGAAAGGAGAGTGTACTAACTTCGAGGTGAAGTTCGGTAGGATTACCGCATTCATTTATAAATAATCAAATCGCAAAAAATTGGATAACCACACTGTGAAAATTGGATGTGACGAAAATAACTCGGACTTGAAACCAGAATCAACTATGCCAGTGTTCGCAATTGCGATTATGCGCATCGGGTTCTGTTGTCTGTTCGTTTTGATTCTGACACTTTAAAGATTTTATTATGGAAATATGTGCTCAGTGAAAGGTGCCACTCAAAATTGTTTCGACCCTGATTCAAGAAGATTTTGGTGTTGTTCTCAGAGGGTTGGGGCATCATCAGTTCAACCCCTCTGAGCACTTGAAAAACAGGACGAGAAGATATACCACCGTCTTCTGACGAAGAATGAGTCAAAATGGCATTGCTTTCACTTCATCGCACATTCAAGCTCGAGAGCTGTCATACGTGTTTCCACCTTACCAAGAAAACTGGTGAAAGGCAGCTGGGGCGAATTCGCCAGACCAACTCTAGGGAAACACGCTCCACCAAAATCGTCTTGAATCAGGGTCGAAACGATTTTGAGTGGCACCTTTCACTGAGCACATATTTCCATAATAACATCCAAAAAGTCTTAATGACAACAAATATTTTTGTTTTAAATAAATATAACAAAAACTTTTAAGATGGTCTGACAGGAACCGAATCTCGTGCCTTGCGCTCCAAGGTTAATCCCATCGCTCCACTGCAAATACGCCTCAAAAACCAAGTTTCAGAATATCCACAAATGAATAGTGATCAAATGTTTCAGAGAAAAAAAAATTAATAAATGAATTTGTGTAGCACATTTGCACTGGAGCGACGGGATTAACCGTGGAGCGCAAGACACGAGATTCGGTTCCTGTCAGACCACCTTTAAATGACGTAGTATTCGGCTGTTTTGAAAATATAAGGTTTGGGTAAATATTTGTTGTTGCCAAATAAATATTGCCCAACGGAGTTCAAACAACTGCCAAAAATGAATATCATTCTATCAATGAGTGATATAACTGATTGTGACACATGCACGTGTAATAAAAAAGGAACGAGCCGTTTCGGGTTCACTACCCCAATATCGGCGTCGATGAAAAGTGTGAAGTCGGCCAGATGCAGAAGATGAGCAGTCACGCAGTGACGACGGAAGAACTTCTGAACATAATTTTGGAAACGAAAACATTACTTTTTTGAGAAAAAATGGTACATAATAAATAGTAAAAGTAGAACAACGAATGTCAGATATTCTGAAACAATTACCATGGTTACCAAACTGCCAACGTTAATGAAGAAAGCAGTGGTATTCCAAACGGTATAAGACATAATTTAGAAAAAACATTTGTGATGATTCTCCGATTCAATATTAAGATTATTATTACTTCATATTATTAACTAGACGTCATTCTAATACACGAACTATTTCTCGGTATTGCTGAATAAAGTTCTGAGGGAGAAAAGGCATGGACTTAATGACACATTCTCGAGAGCTTCAGAAGAAAAACGAATCAAAGCATCGGAATCATCGACACCGAATTTCACGGCCAGAACTTTAAATAGTTCAGCGTTTTGTAGCTGTTGGTTACCAAACGTTTTAAACGAAAAAAAACGTCGAACTGTAATTTTAGTCGGATGGCGTAGCTGAATTATGACTAGTAGATTGGTAACGCATCCTGTTCGCACATCAGTACTGCGAACTAATAGGAGTATCGCACTCATCTTCAATTAGTTGATGAGCCACGAATCAGTTTTGACACAGTTTTGAATATTCTCATGAGTCAACGACGTCGTCAAGTGATGTTTACAGATTCATACATTCATTGCCAGTTATGGTGAACTATTGGCAGTAATGTGAACTACGGAGGTAACAAGAAAAGTACTCTAAAAACTGTTTCAGAATGAACGCTCACTGGTGAATCTACATATAATGTAATCGCCAAACTTGTTCTTATAAAATGTCTGGTTCTTTGTTGCCAAAAAACAACAATGGAACATGAACAACAATAAATACGACTGATTTTGACAGAAAGGAAATATCCAGTCTAGGTGGTTAGAGTTGAAGAAGATGCGAGAAGGGCTGATCCACCAAAGCTGGGGTTCAATATTCACTTTCGGACGAACTGAAATAAATGATTTGCGAAAAATTGGTAAATCTTGTTAACTTTATTTCCAATCTGAGAGCCAACAAGAGAATAAAAAGTAACATCCATTCGAAAACGCAATCTCCCACTTTTGATTTTAAAAACCCACCTCTCATCCTCCACGACAGCGTTTCGTGCTTCCAATTCCTGGAATTTGGACGACATACCAAATCAGAAAATTTGGATTATTTACGTGAAGGATTATATTTGTTTCTTAAATTCTTATTTTCATCAGAAACAAAAACTGTTCCATCATATTTCGAGCTTCAAATACTATTCGTCACAACAAGGTGTTATATATGGGTTGCACATGACCGCTCTCAAAGTTTTTAACCTCCTTATGAATAGCACAAATATGACTTTTTGATTTTTTGTCAGTATCATATTTGAGACAAACTTCATCTCTAAACTTCCAAATAGTGAAGTTGGCTTTCTTGTGAAACATTATATGAAGCTGTTTGAACAGACGTAAATTTTCACTTGCCACAACTGCGCAATGAGATCTCAACTCACATTGACTGTTTCCAGAAACTTTCCGGAGATGGGCAGTTCTTTCAAACTCGTGATCATTTGTTCAATGTCATCTATGCTTCTTGATGATTTGTTCTCGTTCATATATTTTTTCAAAATAGCTACCTAAACGAAAAAAATCTAGTAACCATCAAAAGTTTGTGTAAAACAAGTACGGTATCAAAGTGAAAGAACTGGTAAGTTCACTTCCCCCACCTGAAACTCATAACCACACAGTTTCAACATCACATATTTAACCATAATTTTGGTGACCACAACCTGGCACACCTTAGTAAACGGTCACATTTGACCTCAACGATGTTGTTACCCCATGATCCAGATTTCGGTCACTTACACGATTCGTTTACGTAATACAGTACAGATTACATATCATTCACCTACACTTCATTCAATAGTTAAAACCATCTAAATATATGATACGACCTTATTTGTTCCCAAGTGAGAGACAATTTCCAATCTGAGGGTTGTAAATAACCTGTTCTTCGTATTCCGCCTTGTGGGTTTGTAGTTTGATGAGAATCTCGTCTGACCCGGATTTTTTCGCCATATATTTCTTGAAATAGTAAAATAATTCATCACTGTTGTGAACCAGTTTTTAGCAGACCTCACAACTGCGATAGTTGAATCTCAACTTTTTTTCGGAGTTACAAGTTTAGTTGAGAACAAACACATGAAAGTACATTATTCGACTAAAAGTATTCGGCGCATTATCTATTTACCAGGGTGCTTTGTTAAGCACACCAGTTAACCACAACCAAGTCCGTGTGAACTGGTTTGAAACAAATTCGTTAACCACCTGTTGTTTCTCCTAAAATACGTCACATACCGGGAATATGAAAAATTCCAACCGGAAATATGAAAAATGATCGGCTAGTTTATAGTTTTTGCTAAGAAAGGCCGGTTATACTGCATATGCCACTTTGTGCTGGGTAACAACACGTATAGTATGCCACCGACTATAAGTCTGTTGCCAACCCTAGTGTACAAACCTCCTCTCGTATCAAGTAGTCGACGTACTGTCCATACGAATCATTGTACGCGAGCAGCGAATTATTGACCAGAAAATTGGCGAATTCCGCACAGTAACTGGTTATCATATTTCTTTCTTTCTCGATTCCGGCGAGCTGAAACAAGAACAACATGCTAGGGGTGAAAAAATTGTACTAGCTCAATTTCAGCCGATTCCAAATTTCAACTGAATCAGCAATCAGATAACATAATACGATGTCAAGTACTGGAAAAAAGCCTATGAAAAGATTAACTTCTGGGTTGACAAATCACTGAGTGCTGTTTCATGGAGAAAAATAGTGGTGAAACGAACATAAGCTCGAAGTTCGGCGATGAATGCTTCCGCCTCGAGTCGCTCCTCCTCCTTTGATTGGAAAGCGGATTGTACTGACCGGTCAATTACCTGAAAGATTTGGTTCATTTCGTGAAACATATCAAGTTGAACTTGTGAATCGATATCTCTAGTCATAATTGTTTTCAAAGTCATGAAATGACTGCACAGTGAAGTGAGAAAATATTGAGAAACAATGCATAATTCAACCAAAACATGTAATGTAGCCAGTGTGTAATGTATAATATAACCAATGTGTAGTGTGTGATGTAAATAAAAACAGCAGACCCGCTGCATAGTCTCCTCCAGTTTGTATCGAATGTGCATGTGCGTTGACCACAGACATCCACAGTTGTTGCACATACTATCGGTGCCCCTTCTGTTCATGGCTGCACAACTTTGGAGGGCGGGGTTGTTGAGCACTTGCACCTGAATACGCATGCTAGAAGATCCCGGCACCTTTATTTCATCCTGCTTCTCTCGCTCTGCTTCACTATTTCTTGTCTTTTACATCGCGGCGGGATGTAAGAGCAGAGAAATAGCGTAGATTTAAGGAGAGCCAGGATGGGATGAAGGGGCCGGGATCTTCTAGCATTAACGTACTCTGAACTCAAGTGGCGTTGAAATATACCCAACCATATTGAAAGCCCATGTGGTTTTCTCAAGAGAATCACACCCTAATAAGCTACTCGTGCACTTCTAATATTGTAGCAATCAATAGAAATAAAATATTGCTAACAAGGTATATCACGAGGTTTTCAATGAATTCATACCATACTCAGACTAATATTTGAATGAATGAGTCACTTATTATCGTCTCAACATCTTTATCATTCACTACACGAGGGGATTGATTCGGCACGAAGATAAAACATAATAATCTTTTTTGTATTCGTAAAAACATATATGCAATATAATTCTCCATGATCGTGAACGCCTACGGTGAACTAACTATTGCCAACGTTTTCAATCTTCATCGCAGTATTCGCAGATCTATATTCACTTTGAGGGCCTTACTTTCTGAGTAAGATATTTGACAAAGTAATCACTTTTCTATCGCCCGGTTCCGTTTCTCAGTTCTGGTGCTCAGTGGAAGATCATGTGAGAAAAACAGGAACTATACCTGAACTCCAGTCAGATAGCAGTGACCATGACATGTCTTGTAGACGGCTCTCTCCGGCTGGTTTCCGTCCGTTCCAATGGCCTTGTGCTCCACACATTTTTCTCCAGTACAGACAGTTTGAGGATAATCAATCTCGACAGCATTTATCACCAGCTGAAGTCGATCAGATTCATGATTTTTGTATGGGAGAGCAGGCGTAAATTGCGTTGTTTTCCAAAAATAGTGTCGTCCTATTCCTGGTACCCGATGATAATTTACATTTAGTGAACGGACTGATTTCGAATACGTCAATACAACTTTCATATGATTGCTCAAATACATAAGGTGTCGTGGTTTAGAAGGAAACATGTAGGTCTCAGAAGAGTGATCCATAGTTTTATCAGGCGGCGTAGCAATCCCCACTATAGTTCATGAGATCATCTCATGAGCTATTGGTACGAGTTTCTCATGAGATTCTATTGATGCTATGCTACAACATTAAGAGTTCACGAATAGCTCATGAGGTAACTCATGAGAAACTCATATGAACTTCTCATGAGGTTGGACGGTTCGCTACGCCGCCAGTGGTTTTCTAAAATGCATCATTGAGTTTCATTATAGAAAACCAATCTGTCTCCTTACGGTTGAGAAAGTAGTACCGCTCATGCGACATTTTCGTATGTTTCCGTTTTATTCATCGATAAATGTAAAACTTTACCCGGTCAACAGTCAATCGTGCTCGGAGTTCCTGTCCAGCTCGTTTCAGGTCTTCAACCTATAAATTGAAGACGCTAAATTTCGTTGTTGTTGAACGGCACCTCTCTATTAAGAGTGAAACTAGGTGGAGAATGATTAAAACTGTAGTATAGTTTGATCCAGAATCACTACTTGTCGAGTTTCTCCTTTAAAGAAAGTGTGGTTAAACACAGCTTCGCAGAGCTACACTTTTCGTACACGCCTATGACAAAAGCCACATAACTTAAATGAGGTCAACGGAGCTAGTTTTTATTCATTCATCAAACATTTGAAATTGGAAGGAGCCATGACCCCAGGATGAGGTTACCCCTAACTGCTTCGGCTCGGATGTGCTTCACAGGCTGGCACGCTATACCATTTGTAGTTTTCTGATTATATCATTTTAGAAATTTTGAATTTTCCAGTCTTAGATTGTTTTTGAAATTTTTCATCTCCGTTTTCCTAATCATGTTGTTTTCTGTTACTTGACAGAAAACGGTTGTAATTGTGTTTTCTGGAACTAGAAAGTTTGAATATTATGCAGCATACCTTTCGAGCAGTTTTTGTAGTCAAACCTCACCTCTTGGAGCTTCTCCTTCACCTGCCTTTCATTGATCAGGTGGTTTCTCTGTAGTTCGACCAGTGGTTTCGAGAAACGCAGAATCGTGGAACGAGTGTTGTTCACACAGAGGGTCTCATGTACTTTGTGCGGAGAGAGACGGTCAACATGGTCGAACAGTCTGAATTCTACTACTATTTGGCTTTTTTTCCAGAGAACGAAACTTCCTTAACAGTATAAAATTTTGCCTCTCGGCCGAAACTACTTCACAATAATGTTTCGGTGTTTTGTTCACGAGCATACGTTTATTCACTCTCATTACAACAAAATACCGGGTTCGAGTAGTTCATTCTCCTTGGGGGCATATACGGGTCTACCGCTGTTCGGACGATAATTGCTTGGTTGTCTCGCTCTGCGCAATCGTCCGAATCGCCTAACCCATCGTCCGAATCGCCTAACCTCGCGCAAGCAGTCGTCCGAATCGCCTAACCTCGCGCAAGCAGTCGTCCGAATCGCCTAACCCTCCGTCCGAATCGCCCAACTCTCCGTCCGAATAGCCTAACCCTCAGTCCAAGTTAAGTAACTACATATAGTAGAGTTACCAAATCATACTTGAAATCGAAAACAATGAAAGGTATAATTTGAATGAAGTTCATTGGCTAGGAGTAAAGTGCAAAGTTTATAGTACAAGGTAAGACAACAACACTACTGCAAACTCAATAACGAATAGCAATCAGAACAATAGTAACAAACTAATTGTTAAATTATATGCACATTACTACTTTTTCTTGTGTGACTTGTGGAATGCTGCGACATGTTGAGGAGGTACTGTCATTTCATTGGCTGTTGGAGAAGCTGTTGCGAACTTGACAGCAAAAGATTCCATCTTGTCCTTGACTGCAGCTCGCCTCGCCAAGCCGAAATTGTTCACTTTTGGAGAGGTTCTCTAAAAACACATATCACAAGTAAGATACATGAATCGAGACACACAGCGAAATATCCACCTAGCTGCCACAAGCAAAGTACAAAAGGCGTGATGGGGAGAGAATTTGAAGCAGGATAAGCCTGATTGAGGTTTGAAATAGAAGGACCCCCTCCCCCAGAGTGTTAAAGAAACAACTAGAAGGATCATCTAAAGAAAGCTAAACTATGTCTGTATTCGTAGCTCCCCCGTTCTGAAGAGTACGGATATGGGAACCGGCGTGAGAGAGGGAGGATCCATGGTTGGAATGATTAGTTTATCTCAATATTGAGTTTTGTCACCTAACTCTCACTAACTGCTCGCTACGATACGGTTACAACATAAATGGAATGCAATGGTTTGGTGTCGCCAGGCCAACAGGTAATTAGTCCCGAAATACAACTACAATTAGCAAATGCAAATGTATGGGGTCAAACAAGACAATTCGAACGAAATATATCAAGCAAAGACAAAAAGTACTAAACAATATACAAACGTTGATATAGTGAGTGCCAAATATATAGATTTTTGTCGCTCGCCGGAATTGAACCCGCGAGCAAAAGATTCGTAGCACTGCGCCAACCACTGCGCTATTAGAGCAGGTAATTGGCAAGCTTTGGAATCGAAGTCTTGTGTGCGTACACAGCGAAAAGTGAGATATACAGTACCCTCCCGCTTTTCCGTTGGCGACGACTATACTGCTGCCGACGAGGGAAAAAAAGCTGCTTGAAAGTGATGGCCGATAAATGGATTAAAAAAATTTCACGTATCTGCTACGTGAAAGTGGTTCGTACTTCCCATAGTTTTTACAGAGTATGTAAGACTTTTGTAGTTGTGCTTGTGATTTGATCCCAACGGTTTACATACAATTCCAGTACCCGCTCCCTATACCAAGTCTTAGTTTTTGGGTTCAGGCTTGGATTGTTGCCACATTAGGCCATTCGGACGGTTTCTCTGTCGTCGGTAGTTAGGCGATTCGGACGATTCATAAGAGACAACCAATTCGGCGATTTTTCATTTTCCCACGGCCTCTCGAGACGACCATCGAAAAATTCGTCCGAACAGGCTATGTCCCGGCATATACAGTCAAAATTTCAAAATGCATATTTTTCGAAAAACTTTTTTTGTTTCGTATCTGCATGAAAAGAGATATTTAAATATTACAACAAATTTTCCATATAATGGTGGTATTATTGAGTTTCTCACCAACGTGATATTTGACGCGCTAATCAAAACGATCTGTTTCTAATAGAAGTGAGCGAGAGAGTTGTTTCAACTTAAACGTATTTGACGGAATACAATTTAAAAAGGTCTTTTCTCGCGAATAGTGAAACTTTTGAAATCTAGAACGTTATAGTTTTTGAGTTAATGAGCTTGTTCTTAAATTTTTCGGTTCTACCATTGTGACACGCCGTGTTAATTGAGCTGTAACTCATGCCAACTTACATATAATCAGTTGTATTTATTCACCTTGCCTGAATACTCTTCTTTTCGAAAATGTTAAACAATTTCTGTCGTTTTCGGTCAGTCGTTCGTGGCAGGTTGTTTTTTGAAACAAAGTCCGCAATTTTTCCCTAATTCTGCTCATGTTCAGTCAGTTTTCAACATTTTCCTGTGAACTAAACGGCAAATAACTTAGAACTCAACTTCAGAAAAAAAAAACTCATTAATCGTAAAAGTCATAATGAAAAATGCACCGAGCAGTTTTGACTCGAATACAGCAGTTTCTATATTATCTGGTAGAGAAAATTACCATGTAAAATTTGCGAAATTTCTGTGAAATTTGACAGAATTATCTACATGACGAGTTCATCAAGATCGTCAAAGCTTGGCTCGTAACCAAATGTAGGTGTGCATAGCTGGCGTTTATTGTGCCATTGGCAATGTGGTCAGCAAATACCAATTATAATTAGTACGACATACGTGGTTTATACAACACAAACAACCCAACTGATTTGTTATATATAAAAATAACTGATGTTTTACAAGACATAAACTATATACATTGGTTGGCCTTACGATTTTTCATTCGACAGGCCGTTGGCACAGTAGATCTCAGAAAATTCGTTGGCAGGTCTTACGAAAACGTGAAACTTATTAGCAGTAAGTTGACACGCGTGATGCTTCATTTACGTTAAATTTTTTAACAGTACAATGACACGCGTTTTTCTCAACAAAGTACGTTGACAGGCCTTACACTTACGTGAACATTTTTTTACAGACCACCACACGTTGGCAGGCCTTACAATTACGTGAATCTCTGTGGTTACACATAATTTTGTTCTGACTAATTATCTGTGATAACTCCTTCAGTAGATTACCACATTCTCACATGTTTTTATATTTTTTCCTAATGTAAAACTAAAAATATACTTTTTTTTAAGAATACAACCATCACGAGTTTTGCCAATAGCACTATTGACGAGAACTGTACCGTTTTATCTGTTCCTTTGACTTGTTCCAGCTTTCACCTGCTCTAATCCGTTCAGATCCAGGCTTGCCATATATGAATCCGCTTTTAACGGCACACAGATAACGGAAGTTTTCGTTTTCGAAGCAATACTTTCTTGTGCTGAAAGAAGATGGGAAAATTGTATAGTCCACATCATTCCCACTGAAACTCAAAAAGTGATCATAAAAAAAGGTGCTGCAGCGTAGCGATCATTAAAATTGGATAGAAAAGTCCAGTTGCAAGCTTGAATCAAATAGCCTATACGTATAGCCGTGTACTCACTCATCTGTGGGTATTTCTACTCCAGTCCTTTGTTTGAGATCCTTCAGATGTTCCTCCAATACAGTATTCGTGTCGCCCAGATTGTAGTTGGTCGCGCTACTCTTCGTGAAACAGAACACAATATTGTCACTGGCCGACTTGTGAAGATGAGAGAGCAGTTCGTCCACACAGTACCGAAAGCCCAACGTCAATCGCGCGTCATTGCAACGCAGCAGAATACAGATCAGATGAAGTTCACTAAAAATGGACACTATCAAGGTAGCCCGGCTAGAATTAAAGGTGATTCAGTTATACCATCATGTTTTTTCCGCAATTCCATCTGAACGTTCATCGGTTGTTTATATATATATATATATATATATATATATATATATTTTACATATAACACTCACTGACACTTTGGCAGCGTGCCAGTGAACTTCTCAAATGAATGTATTTCATAGAAATCATGTTCATTTATGGAAATTTTAATAAGCACCCAGGCTGCTATGCTTGATGTTGCTCAACGTCACATTACTCATTACGTTGTGATCGAATGACTTCAACTAGAAAATTTCACTAAGTTGCAGTTCATAAAATCACGTAGATCATAGATAAAAGGCAGGAATTACCTGAAATCTGCAATGAAATTTAGAATTTTAGAGAAATTCTCGTTGTCTTGCATCTCTCCGCGCACATCTCCGATTCCAGGAGTGTCGATTATCCGGACCCGGTTTTTCCCCAATTTGAATGAGTACGATACTGGATCCTATAACGGGCATACATTACACACACGTTGAATTATGTCTCTGCTTTTCAAACATTCTCTGAGGTGTGCGTGTAAGTATTTTTGTAAACACTACAATAAGAACTAACAGGATATAACTTGGGTAATATAACGTATATTGTTTCACCAAACGATAGGTAAAAATATTGTAGAATAGATGCCTCCTGATTTGTTTCTCACCTGTGTAGATGACTTTCCAATACCCAAATCCTCGTTTTTCGTCATACCTTGCTCGCACCCCTGGGTAGGCTTGGTCGAAATCTTTTGTGTTTGTCCCTGGAATGTTGGTATTGCGTATTTAGAGCCTTCGAGCTATTCTGCTGAGTTACTGACGAGAAGTCCATGGGTTGAGTATAACAGAAAGATACTTTCAAACGAGGTAGAGAGATTGGTTTGAACTACAAAGTGTATGGGCGAGTTTTGATACTATTTCGAATGGATGCTCGCTGGATTTGTACAAGACTAATGTTCACATCACCTGATGAATGTCAACTGATTTAATATTGAACTTCGCCGAGAGTACTCTTGAAAATAGAGTGGAAACAAATGCGAAAATTGTTGACATTTCCAGTAACATCTAGGTGATTCGAACGGCAGTAGAGTATTGTCACTTCACCGTTAAAGTCTTAGCAGAAATGAAACTTGGCTCATTAGCGGGGTATTCAACCAATTGAATAACAAACATGCCGGTTTTGTATAAACTCATGGCGACTTCTTTATTTAACCGCGTTTTTTTGTTAACTGCGCCAATTAACCGTTAACTACAAAAATAATTAACACCTTTGTTAACCACTTGGTAACCGCGATTTTTGCCCAAAAGACGTTAGAAAAAAGGGTTACCAAAGGGTTAACAGAAAATTGGTTAAATGGTTAACTTTGAAAAATGGTTAAATGGTTAACGGTTAAGTGGCAGGGTGAACGAAAGTCGCGGTTCCTTGTTTAATTTGCCCAAACTCATTACGCTACAACTCGCCTTGCTATTTGTCAAATGGAACTCATTCGCGATGAGACAAGCTGGATTCTTGGCTGCATCGCCAACTGTGTCATACTTGAGATAGTTGACCAGAGAGTTTATGAAAGTTGATTTGCCGACTCCGGTCTCGCCCAGAATCAGAATATTCTTGTCCCCATTCACCCTGAAATAATAGCGATCCCGAAGAAAGAAAGTGCCGTGGTCAACGGCATTGCTCAACATATGTGTGTTAACCCATTATTTCGAGGCACATTCGTTCGTTCTGATAGGAGATATTGAAGAATACGCTTTCACATTCCAACTAGAGTGCTTGCAAAATCATTTGACCAGTTTTAACTAAAAACTGTATGCTCCAGTTAAATATTGTTCATGTTTTGTTGTGGTCAATCCATAAATTAGATCCGCCAGTTTATCTGAGACTTACTTGAATGATGGCTGCACTTTCTTCTGCTTTTTTGGTTTATTGGTAGGCGGGGGTGCTCTGAAACTACGTTCGTTCAATCATGAAGGTTAGATAATAACAACAGATCCAGTAAATACTGGGTGGTCATGAATGTGTTGTTGTTAAATGTGAGCAGACGGCAGGAACTGTCAATTAGCACTAATATGAAACAAAATGACACAGACTTTTTGAACCAAGTTTTGACTGTCTCGCTCACAGTTACCACTACATAAATAAGGATTTCACCGTTCGACGTAGCCTACTGAACATGGAAGTTGACTAGATCGAAGCTAAGCTATGAACAAACGAAACATATTGAATAGGTCTGAGGTCATATTTTTCTGGACACTGGAGCCCGTGGCCGTATTCAGCACACACTAGAAGGCTGAAATATTCTTCGGCGGGCAGGTGAAACAGAACACAGTGGGCGGTAAGCAGTCCAGAGGCGCAAGAATTCTTTTTGGCTTCCCGCGACAGTAGTGAATACGGCCACCGGTGCGTGGTGAGTTCACAATTTTCCATGTGTTCCCAAGAGCCTCATTATACGAAATAAAAGACTGTGTTGAAAATATTATCATGTTCAATTATGGAAGATTGACATTGCAGATGGTTATCAGATGCTTACTACACATACGTGTGAAATTCTTGAATTTCTTAACAGTAGATAGTATTCTGTTTTTTTTAATTGGGTCAGGTCTGTTGATATGGACATGGAGAACCAACCCATGTGCTTTTCCGTGTACACCACCGGCCGGTCCTGCGTATCCCCTGACACCACCACGGCCACCGCGGCCACCTGTCACCGCGCCTCGCGTCCCTGTGTATCCCCCTGTTTGGTAGTTGGTAGGGTTGTATCCCATCTGGTTGCTCGAATTGAAACCAAAGTGCGGGCTATGTGCACCTCTGGGTGGGCCGGTCTGGTACGGCCCGCCTCTTGGAGGTCTGCCCAACCAATTGGGTAGAAGATGTTGTCCTGGCCCAACAGGGTTGGCTGTAAAACTGTTGAACTGATTTGGAACATTCGGTTGATGCGATCCGTTGTTTATGTATTTCTGGGGAGAATTTTCTGGGGTGGCGGGGCTGTACTTGTGACCTGTTTCCGTTCTCAACGTCAGTTTTTGTAATCCAGGATTCAAGGCCATCATGGCCTCTCGATTCAGACCACCGGCCGAAGATGGAATGCTCCAACTTGAGCCGACCGACTCTTGGCTGCCCCACTTCTTGGTTCGTGGCTTCGCCGTCGGCGCAGTAGGTTTGTTGAAAGGCGACTCCGATATATCTCCATTTCTTAAATAGCGAACAATTTACAAATATACATGGCATAACAAACAAATGAACATATAAGACGGTTCCAACTAATTTTTTTCCAAAATTCGAAGTAATTCACTGAATTCTGTCAATCTGTGAACGGGAACTTTTTCTTGCGCCTTGCGGTCAAAATGACAAAATTTTAGGTTTCTTGTCAACGCGATGTTGGCATTTGATAATGAGATTCAGATTCTTGTGGCAAATGCTAAGTGAACGGAGTTCGCTTGTCACTTGTCACCCAAAGAGATCATCTTTACCATTTGCCATTTGCACTTATCCATTTTGACACGTGCCAAACCGTTGAGAGGATTCGAACTCTTGGCCATTGGGCCAAAAGCAAGCGCACTACCACTACACTAAGCGAGCATGTGCATTTGAAAAGAATGGACCGCGCTATATATATAACCCTGCCGCAATTGTTCAGATTAAGGTTGACACACATGAGTGTATTAAAAGGGATTAGTTTATTAAAAAAATCAATTTACATAAATATAAAACGTGAATTTAAAAGTTGAACCCACCAAAAAAACATTTCAGCTAGTTAAAAGCCAGTAGCAACTTTTCGCCCTACATCGCAGGTTTAATTGTTTACTGTCTTCCCTTTTCCGCTTTCTTTCTTTTTTCTCTCGTTTGTTCTTTCAAAGTATCGCATCCATAATTCGATAATCTATTCTCATCCCGTTATGAATATGTCCGCCCCGGTGTGTGTACGAACATAAGATTTTCCACCCCTTGTCTCGGTCGTGTGAGGTGACCCCTCCCGATTGATTATTATGCCATCGCCTCGTCCAAAAATGGTACCATCTCGAACCCATTTTTCTACCATTTTGAGTGAAATTAAATCACTCAACTCCAAACTCGACAGTCTGACCAAATCCCTGCCCACCAGTATTCAAGCTGAACTCCACCGTTTCCATGATCGTCGATGTCTCACTATTTATGGCCTACCAGAGGATTCTTCAACAAAGACAAAGGTGAATGCAATTTTCAATTTGGTGTCCGTTTCTCCATCTAATATCTCTATTCTACACCGTTTGGGTAAACCTCGTCAAGATGGTTTACCTCGCCCACTCAAAGTTTCGGTCAAAGATGGTATTCCGTTTCCTCGTCTGATTTATCTTTCTACTGCAATGAAATCCGAAGATTCTATGTCAACTTTTCATGTGCGGAAGTTCGAAACTCCGGAACAGCGAAAGGCCGGATTCCTCGCCAGACAATCGAAACGAGACGCCGCCCGAGCTGAGGTCACTGACCAAACTACAATCCTGCCAAGTCCAGCCGACACCAATCTTCAGACAGAAATGGAGGTAGTTGAAGAAAGTAGAAGTTCTGTCATTATTACTTCTCCCTCTGATACATGTGATTCTCCTCAAGCCATTTCATCTGACCATAATACTTGTCCAACTCCTTCGGAATCCCTTCCAACTGATGATCCAATTTCTATTCCTGCTCCCGGTTCATTCGATAATTTCTACAAACACCATGTTCCACCAACATTGTATCCCAGTCAGCTCGAGAGAATTGCTCGCTATTGTAAAGAAGTACACTCTCATTGTGAACAGTTTCCTAATGCATCTGTTGAGGACTATTATGTTTTCGTTGTTCCGCCTTACTTCAGAACTACCTTCATTATGAAGTACTATGAGTTGTACGAATACAAGATCATCCCTGCCTCTCGTATGAAAAACCTTTATATGTGATATTTGTATTTCTTCTCTCCTTTTCCATCAGCTGCATCAATATTTCTGAATCTCTCCAGATTTAGTATCTCTCCATCCTCGGTATTTTAATTTTCTTATTTACATAAGTTCATGTATAATCGTCATCATAACACGTTACAATTTGTTCTGCCATTTATATATGAGCAATAAATTATTATTATTATTAAGACCGTTTTGCCTGGTCGTGAGCGGTGACCCCTCTCTTGATTGATTATCATGCCCTCGCCTCTTCCAAAAATGGTACCATCTCGAACCCATTTTTCCACCGTTTTGAGTGAAATCAAAACACTCAACTCCAAAATCGACAGTCTGACCCAATCTCTGCCCACCCTTATTCAATCCGAACTACACCATTTCAACGATCGTCGATGTCTTACTATTTATGGTCTACCAGAGGATTCCACAACAAAGAAAAAGGTGAATGCAATTTTCAATTTGGTGTCCATCTCTCCATCTAATGTCTCAATTCTCCACCGTTTGGGAAAACCACGTCAAGATGGTTTATCTCGTCCACTCACAATTTCTATCAAAGATGGTATTCCGTTTCCTCGTCTGATTGATCTATCTACTGCTATGAAATGTGATGCTTCTATGTCAACCTTTCATGTTCGGAAGTTCGAGACCCCGGAACAGCGAAAGGCTGGATTCCCCACCAGACAATCGAAACGAGATGCCGCGCGAGCTGAGGTCACCGACCAAACTACAACTCTGCCAAATCCTGCTGACACCAACCTACAAACTGATATGGAGGTAGTTGAGCAACCTAGAAATGTTCTTCCCCCCTCAGATAACGAATGTTCTTCTACTCCAACTCTCTGTGAACCTGGACCCATTAAAATCAAAATTTCTGAGCCAGTTCCTAAACGTGTGTTTCCGCCACCATCTTCTGTTTCCACGGTTATTACTATTCCTCCTGTTTCCACAATAGCCTCTCTTGATTGGCCCTCTCTCCAAAAAGTTCAAAAGGCCGTTTCTCAGTTGAATTTGATGTGTAGAGATGAAACACGTTTCCGTTATAGTGCTTTCTATCGCTACTATAAAGGTGATCCTCATCTGGCCCCATTTATATCTGATGTGTACTTTGCTCGCTATGGTTTTCGTTTTCACATCAACCCAGTATGGGAACCACTTCCACCTCGTAAATAGACATGTCATGTACCTATGTGTTCATTTCTAAATCAGTTTTCTCTTCAAATTTATGCAGTTCTATGTATTGCTCTCTGTTTTACTAGGCTTAAACATCAATTCATAAATTATCAATTCGTCCTTCACTTGATTGTTATACAGTGTATTGGTAAACTCATTATTATTATTATGTTCGCGCTCAAGAACGTAGCCCGCTTAGTGTAGTGGTAAGCGTCTCGCTTTTGGTGTGGCGGGGTCACGTTCGATTCCCACATGAGGCAAAACCTGGTTGACACGTGTCAACAAAAAAGATCGTTCCAGGCAATTGTCAGTGTTGAGCAGTGATAATATCACTTGCCAACTGTTGAGCAGTGATAGTATCACTTGGCAGACATCAATATCCATGTTGGCGCTTGTCATTTGGGTTGGCTCTAATATTTCCCAGATACAACAGCAACTTTGACAAGATAATGGTTTACGTGTCACACCCACTCCGTTGACAACATTTTGGTAAAAAAACGGAAACTTTGAAAAAAATTAGTTGGACCCGTCTTATATACAGAACACAACATGGCTGTAGTACAAATCAAAATTTCCAGTTCACACTTAGTTGAATATTAACGTAGATTACGAGAAATCGCGTCAAACTCTTTGTTCCTGCGTTGTAAGCTCGTAATCACATGCAGTTCTCGAAAGACTCAAAATATTTCAAAGAGGTGTTGGTGTGCCGAAACTTGACATCTGTGATCAAACTTTCAATCCATTTCAGAACTTTTTGCGAACGGTGTCGAAGTAATTGTAATACACCACATGCATGAGTATGGCTTGATTTACAGAACCTGCTATTGGTATTGTTTTCAATGCTTAGCTGTTACATTTCAGAGAGGTTTCAAGGAAAAATTATGAAAAATAAATTCATAATACACATGAGGAACACTAACCTTCTTGTTATAAGCAAACCTTCTAACGCTCTTTCAACAGATTGCATGTCCTGGTAATCTTTTGATCTTAACAGAAGCTGACGATCCTGTCTCTCTTCAGGCTTGTGATCAACTTAAGAATGAACAATAATAATAAAAATTAACTTTCAAAATGAAGTTGATAGTTTTTTTGGGAGAACTTCGAAAATCTACGAGGAAAGCTGTCCAAAATTGTTCATGAATACTTGAATGATAGATGGAAAAACCGGTAAAAAGGTTCTGGTGCACTGAAACTGGTCTTTTATCACCCAAAGGTTGTGTTTCGAACAAGTGTATATAACTTCGTACCGTTTTTTGGTTTGACCAATGATGCTTTTACCCAATACGGTAGAGCCTTACAGTTCAAACTAACTGCTCAGCATTCGAAACATTCAGTTTTTAATACAAAACTATAACTGGTTCTGAACGTTCGAGTAAACAAAGATAAACTCGGACCATTGTTTGATAGTCTCAATGTGGTTTCGATACTTTCTGTTTCATGAACGAGAGTTTACAAGTACATTTCCGGGTTCTGAGATTAATCATCCTTGTATAAGGGTCTCACGAAATAAAATAGTTGTCCTTTCCGTTTCCATCTTCTGAATCTCTTGTAGAATGCCGATGGCGTTAGATTCGGTGCCAGGCAATCCCACGGGTACAGTGCTGGAAAATGACAAATCACCGGGCTTTTCGCGCTGGTTGTTCAACAGTTCGCTTGGCTCGCACTGTATACAACGCTGTACATGCATTTTGAATTTATACGTACCAGCACGTACATGCAGTTGTCTCTGTCTTCCTGTCCCCAATATGAACAATTCCTGTCACTATTCCGTAATATGTTTCTAAGATTTTTTTGCTCCATGAAACTGAATAATTTGGCAGAAAACGATTGAAAACTCACAACACTCTAAGTTGAGCACTTTGAAATGCCAATTCGCTTAGGCGAGAGAGTGCAGCGAGAAGTTCCGCCTTATTCTCTTTGAACGCACTCAATTTGCCCCATACGAGAGCATTCGGTCCATGTCCTGGAGGACGTATTATTATTGAGAATTTTAGAAAATAACTTTTCCTCCCACACACAGACATATACTCGAAATTTCCTCCTAGGACTTGCTGAACGAATATTAAGGAGAAAAAAAATAATCGAAGCCTGGACGGTTTATGAATTTTCTAATTATATTGAAAATCATACTGTAGAATTTAAGAAATGCTTGGAACGAACTTAACCTTTTTTAAGCACAGTCAGAATAACATCGTTTTCGATCTGAAAGTTTGCTCTCCAAACTTCATTTTGTTTCGATAGGAAGGTGTTGACTTCGGTGGGGCAGGGAATACTAAACAGTGACACGGTTATGGAATCGTACAGGAATCACAAGGAAGACAAAGTCAACACTTTCCATCACGTTTGAAATATGTAAGAGTTACCGGCAGAAATGGCAAAAATGTACAGAAATGCCCTCCACCCTGTTCAAGAATAGGTAGACAAAGAAACGTAGTATAGTGGGTGCCAAATTTATGAATCTCTACCTTTACCTTCCGCTGGAATCGAACCTACCAGTTTACATAACCGACAATCTTTGGAATCGGAAACAAGTATACCTATTCCCTTCACACATGACCGCCAGACAATCATTCATTACTTTAATTTCTCTATGAAAAATTCATTATAAATTTGGGTGCAGTAGCACCTTGAGAACGCAAAGACACTATGTGTGCCCTGGGCGTTCTCCTTTCTTCGTACCCCAACAGTATTATCTCGCGTTCGTTTGTCATTTTAATTTACTACATTCATGGAATGTTCGATTACTTGTGCAGTCACACTGTTCGCTCAAGAGAAGGGGAAATGGAAGTACTATTAGTAAAAAGTGGGGGAACCAACAAATGTGTGAGTTGTGTTTGGTTCGACCTCGATATCAGCAAAAAGTGAACGATACGAATTGCTGTGATACTGTAGCAGAAGTATTCTGCAAAAATAGAACAATACAAATGTTGCACAATGGTTCACAACGCACGCATGATATTTCAGAAATTGCCGAAGGGTAATTCATGTGTACTTTGACGACATGCGTGCGTTGTGAACCATTGTGCAACATTTGTATTGTTCTATTTTTGCAGAATACTTCTGCTACAGTATCACAGCAATTCGTATCGTTCACTTTTTGCTGATATCGAGGTCGAACCAAACACAACTCACACATTTGTTGGTTCCCCCACTTTTTACTAATTGTCCTTTTTTTGCTAGTTGTACTCCTACAACTTCATATGTTGCCTATTCACAGAGTGGATCTTGTGAACTCATTATATTATTATGGAAATCTCAGTTTTGTGTGTGCACGAAGCCGAATGCAGACCATAAAATTGCTGATGTTCTAATATAACGCAGGTTACTGGCTCTGTGACTATCAACAACTGAACAAAAACGCTAAACGTTCCGATTGACATGTACACCGCTTTTAGCGGCGATAAGCGATGGGGATTGGCGCCATTGACAAATCTACAATTAGAGACACCAACTCACTTACAATATAGCCATTATTTCCAATACCACATCAAAAACCTTCGTTGAAACTTTTTTTTCATTCCTGTGTCAATTGACACACGCGTCTGGCGCCAGGACGAAACGAAATTTTCTAGGTTTTTGAGCTACCAGTACACACTACATGTGTCAATTACTGATTGGAGCAATATTCAAACTATTCAATTGTCAGTTTCGTGTGTTTTTGTTTTGGCGCCATTTGGCGTCTGTTCCGAGCCAGACGATAAAATTCGATTTTGAATTTGTGGATCTTTATTTCACATTGGAATATTCAATATCTGTTAACTTGAAACAGTTTGATTGACGATAACTGAAATTTTTCCAACTTTGGCGCCAATTGGCGCCAGCGCACAGTGCCAACAGAACTTTTCTTGATTTTCAGATTGAGCATCTTACTTGCCATGTGATAGTTATTTAGTGTACCGAATTTCAGACAATTCCATTGACGCTGTCGTGAGTTTGGGTTTTGGCGCCATCTGGCGCCTGGTGCGAGCGCCAGAAGAGAAATTTCAGTTTTGGAAAAAGACTTTCACACTTTCCACCAAAATATTCAATTTCTATTAGTGTTCAACATTTTAGTTGATGATAAATAGTGTTTCGCCGTTTTTGGCGCCTATTGGCGCCAGCGCCGGGCGCCAATGATGATGTATCCATCTCATATTTGGCGCGACGGGCTAACTTTTGCATTATAACTCATGTTTCAAATTTCAGCTAAATCGGTTCGATAGTTTTTCAAATAGTGGTTTTTTGCGCCTATTGGCGCCCGCGCCCGGCGCCAATGAGGAGCTATACATCTCATATTTGGCGCGGCGGGCTAAATTTTGCATTAGAACTCATGTTTCAAATTTCAGCTAAATCGGTTCGATAGTATTTCCAATAGTCGTTTTTGGCGCCTATTGGCGCCCGCGCCCGGCGCCAGAGATTACATATACATTTCATACTTGGCGCGACGAGCTAACTTTTGCCATAGAATAGATGTTTCAAATTTCAGTCAAATTGGTTCAGTAGTTTTTCCACTACGATGCGGACAGAATTCCGTGAGGGACGAGGGAGGAGGGAGGAGGGACGAATTACGGCGGAACTTTTCAACAATGACACGAAACCATAACTCAGGCGAAAATAATCCGATTTGGCTGAAATTTTCACACAATGTTCAATTCGTGATTCTCTAACGTTCTCTCTTTTTAGTTTTCAAAAAAAGAATATGTTTGAAGATTTTTGTTAATTAAAAGGAAAAAACGAGTCCGCAATGGCCAAACCAAAGACAACTCACGCAGAGCGCTTCGCGCTCCGCGCGATAATCTTTTGCAGCCTGAAATACGTGGACAAACATGCGAACAAACCCACCTCTCCACATAAATAGACTTGGCAAGATGCTCTCCTACGAGATTACGTGCTTTTATTATAGCTTCGACGGATCCACTGAAGCTTACCTCGCTGTACTCAACACCTCCCTTGTGTCCTAAAATCACGTATTCTGTGTGCATGGAAGGAAAGGTTTTTATCAAAGCTTCATGGACTTGTTCGCATAAATGTATCCAAACAATGAACGCAACAAAAAGTGCCTAGATAACTTATTTCCACACAAGTGGGTTCTGAGTATTTTATTCATTACCTTTACCTTTTATATCACTTGTCCTAAAATTAATTTTATTTTCTTTCCTTTCAATCAACAAAATGTGGTCAAGTGTTTTCACATACATCCCAACATTTCCACTGTAGTGCTCAGCATACAGGGTTCAGGAATGAGTCATAGTCATAGCGATAATATGAAACGATTGCCACCTTAGGCGATTCGAACGGTTTATATTTATGAAATATCCGCATCATGCGAGACTCGAAAAGGCCCAATAGTTTGGGAGGCGCGGATACTTACCACTGTACCAAACGGGCTCACAGCAACGCTCTTCTTGAAGTGTATATATGTATCTTACACAGCACAAAATGGGATATACAGTATACACCGCCATTTTTTGAGCGACAACTATGGTTAGGCGATCCGGACGATTCGTTTGCGAGTACTAGCGAGTTTTGCTAGAAGGAATTAGTAGCCATTTTGTAGTGATTTGATACCAAATTGGTACTAAGTGACAACAACGAAACCGCTACCACACCGCTAATAGACCCCTAACAGCAGTTCTACCAGACGAACGGCTACTAGTCGTTCAGTAGAGGTTCATTAGGTATATTAGGTAATGTATCCCTATGTATACATCATTTCTATGTATAGGGGGTTGACGATGATTTATTATACCTGCTGTTTCAACAGAGACCCTGGCTCCTGAGGTGTTCTGTATGGTCTGATGAATCGCTCCCTTCACCCCCATTATTGCTTTCACGGCTTTCTCCGGAATGACCATGTCATAGTCGACGGTGTCGTCTCCCATCTTTCAAGTTTGAATCTGGATAATATTTGTGATGTATTACCATGGTTGTACTATGGTTATTTGATAAATTAGGTATAAAAGGAAATACGAGTTGTCAATAATTCCAACTGAATTGAGATCTCAACGCGTAAATGTCAAAATCGAATGTTAAAAACCCATAGACGTATCTCAAAAAAAAACTAGAACGGTGACATGTTTCGTGAACTTGGTTGAATTCTCAGATGGTGGAGTATGCAGTTTTTGCAGTGTAGAACCTATCTGATGGTGATCATTTTCTCTAAGTTACATCTACAAAGTTGACTGAATTACAGTTGAAAAAGGACAAAATTAGGTAGTCTTGTGAGAAGAAAGGTTGTGAAATAGTGAGAAGAGCTACGTGTACCATCGCTCGTCTCTGCTTAACTTATCAGCCCCCTTTGACATTCAAAAAGTGGTTATCGTGAAGAAAGAGAGATAACTGATGTACGCGTGGAGGTTCAAAGTGGCG
The DNA here is from genome assembly GCA_964036275.1 of Litoditis marina. Lineage (NCBI taxonomy): Eukaryota > Metazoa > Nematoda > Chromadorea > Rhabditida > Rhabditidae > Litoditis > Litoditis marina. Next base: position 1,453,355 of record OZ038434.1, on the reverse strand, counting down.
TTTGTGTTTACCCCCAATCTCCTTATTCATCATTTTAGGCAAACAACTACACTTTTTTGAAATCGGTGTAAAATATGAATAGCGTGAATGAACACCTCAAACTATCGTGATCTCAAGATGGCATCGGCGTGTATTATTATTATCTGTATGAAGTGGTAAATGTGTTTCCTTTATTATTACCTAACAGTACATTGATGTTCCTCTACAGTTGTCCCTCTTACCTACTTTTAACAATGAAAATATCTTCTCAAACAGTTACAAACATGTATTTTTATAGGACAGAGCACATGTCGATGTATTTCTTAGACTTGATCAACGAAGAATTCCGAGAGGTCGTCCACGACATTGTGAATGTTGAGGAGATAGGGGAAAACGAGCGCGATTCGGCTGTGAAGACGTACCTGAATGAAGAGGCCTGGAACAAATATCTCATTTGGAAACGCGTCAAGGTGAAATACTGCAGTTACACACAGTCAACTGTTTTTGTTAGAACATCGCATTTCGTGGATGAGCTAGTGTGGAGCGATGTCTACAGAAAAGATAGATTATCAATGTATCACGGTTGAGTTCAAGGTTGGATACACAATAAATGCAAATTTTCATCAAAAAACTGAACTTTAGGTATTTTTCAACTCGCGCTTCCTATTATCGTTTAAAAACCAGAGACTAAAAATCATTGGCATTGATATATTCTGGGTAGAGCACTTTCTACGGTGAAATTTACACACTGGAGTTGAACATTTTCTACCCTGCCACTCGTACCCTGTGGGTAGAATACTTTATAAATGAAGATTTGCAGCCTGTGGATAATTCGAGACTATTTCTGACTGATTTTAGTGTCTAGTACAATTTTCCAAAAACGAATCTTGCATCGAGCAAAACCTAAGACGCACGTGAAAAAAGAACGTGTCATCTGTAACCTGTGGTGTTTGTGCACGCATCACGGAAATTTTTCATTGACTTACCGTACATTTCATTCAGCAAGCGTACTTTTATGAAGCTAATAGTCGGTGCACTGCTGAGCTGTTGTCTCGAGTTTCAAAGGCAAATGTACGATTGTCATCGCTGCAGTTAAGCCTGTAATTTAATCCGAGTCACGTAACTTCGTTCGCCTTGCGCGCTAATCTTCGTTGTGACTAATTTGCGGTTTTTCCGTAGGTGACTTTGGTTTGGAGGCCACCAAATTTACCTTGGAATAACTACTGCATTTTCATTTCTTCCAACTGTGGTACTTTAAAGAGCTTGGTTTATGTTCCATTGTTACACTTCTGTCTAATAAATATTATGATCCTTATTAAGACAAATGACGCGAAATGTTTTGTAGGGGTTGCTCGAAGATGCGGACGAGTCTTGTTTCCTGAACGAAATGTCACCCGGAATTCGGAAACTGGCCGAGCAATATCTCGCCGAAGACCGTCACAGAAAACTCGAAGTTCTGATGATGTCCGTGAGCCAGGAAGCGAAAGACATATTCGAAATGTGGAAATACTCACAGGTAAAAACACACCAATCTCAGAAAAATTGGGAAAATTCGTACTACGGACTTATTCCATGAGTTCCGGTAACCACGATACTCGACTGGGTTCCTTTTTTTCAGATTTCCTAGAACGCAAACTAAAACAGCTAGAATGCATACTTCATTTATTCCGATCACATTATCCCTCCTATCTCTCTCTCTTTTTATCTTTTTCTTACTTTCTTTCTTTATTGCTCTTTGTCTCAGTGACTTTCGCATTATATCAGTCTCTCTCTCTCGTTTTCTCTCTTCTTCCTCCTCTCTTTCCATGGTTTTTTGCCCGATCATCATTGAGCTGACCTAACACTAATACAACAATTATAGTTTCGTTATCATTTTGGAAGCAATTCTGACTACAAATTCAAACATCAATAAAACGAACAGCTTTTACTGGCGCCATGACACTTGATAGCTTATTCCGATAAGAGAGAATTGTGAGAAAAAACCGTGATAACGGTGCCAAAATCGCCGAAAAAGTTATAACGATGCCACGTGTACTTCCGATCGACATTTCGGTGATATCAGCCCATTCTAGTCAGAAGATGATTCAAATAAACAGAGTTTGGTAAGGAGGGGGGGGGGGGTTGAAATTTGGCTCACAACCCACGGACTCTGGGAAACTCCATTGTTTTCGAAGTCAAAGTACCTTAAACGTGCAATGACAATGGTAAAGAAATGAAAAACTAGGTCTAGAAAAAGTTTTTGAGTGTGGAATAAAAGTTTTGAGTTCAAAAGGCATTAATATCTAGTTTGAGACGCGATTTGATCCAGCACTAATAAACTATTTTGGATTTGAATAACGTTGATATCGAACTATTAACTGTCCAATTCCGCCCTTTTGAATGAGATTCTCATTTTCACTTCATACCTTCGCATATTTTCTCCTCGTGACACACATAATCAGAAAACTAAAACTTAACTTCGGTTTTAATTGCAGGCAACCCAACAAGCACGCTATGAACATTTGGAGACGGACTCATTCGAAACCAGCTTCGAACAGCAAAATGGGTAAGCTTCTGTTAGCATATCACTGAGACATCTCCTCCTCTGTGGGGAGTGAGGAAATTTTCATTGTAGAATTTTGGCCGATAACAGAATCAAACTGCAAACACAACCTACACTACCTACGTTCATGTTTGTCATTTTAGTATGAAAGAGCAAAAGATAAAAATGTATGACACGACAAAACGAGTAACAACACTGGTTGGCGTTCTGCGATTAACAAACTACAAAAGCGAGAGAACGTGCGGGTCAATGAGACCGCAGATATCCAAGTCTCTCACTACTGCACGCTCTCTTGTTGATACAAAAGTGGCTGGCCGATTGTCTAGAAAGAAAGCGACGACCTCACCACACCTTGCCCGCTTCCATACGGACCATACTCTATCCACGACGGTATGACGAAAGCTATAGCCAGTTTCATTCGATTACGTACAGACGGAAAATGTCGACTGCAATGAGTGGCTCGATTTCGCAGACCAGCCTTGAAGACGAAGATGACGTTGAAAAAGACGTTGAAAACGAGAGGGAAACGGTAGAACGACTTGAAGACATCAAACCTCGTTTAGCAGAGTTAGTTTAGATGTGATATAGAATTTTTTAAAAAGCCGAGAAAAGTTACAAATCCATGTAGACCGTTCAACTTTGAATAAATAATAAATCCTCGTCGTCTAAGTTGAGAAAACGCATTCACGCTAAAGTTTTCATCAAAATCAGGCACAGCACAGCTTTTATTATTCCAATTATTTTCACTCGTAGATTGACTATCTTTTTATAGTTTTTCACATAGTTTTTGACTGACTTCAGTACTCTGTGTCATTGGTTACAACTGACACGTTTTACCAAAGAGAAATTGTTTCTCGAAAAGTATTTCATACCATTTCGAAAGCCTACCCTCTCAAAAACTTACTTCTATTTCTAGTCTGCCTCCCAACCTCAATATTCTGATCGTCGGGGAGACTGGAATGGGAAAATCGACCTTTGTCAACGGATTGGTCAACTACTTGAAAAACGAAACTCTAAACGACGCTATGGGCAAGGAAGCAAGTGTCCTGGTCGAAGCGAAATTTCATCTTACCGATGATGAGGTGAGAATATCCAACATACACCCATTCCAACTTGCACAGTTTATTGAGAACATTTGATTATCAATCTTGTTTCTAACACAGGTAACAGCTAAAAGGGACCGTACCTCTATAATGTGCATTGCATGTAACTGAAAAGCACGAAAGAAAACGCGTACTACGCAGAAAGAAACGTTTCAGCTGTGGTTCAAATTACTCAACAGTCCACCGTTTACCGGATGAATTTGTATCGGTGGTATTATATTTATTTGACAAAAAATGTATTTGTTGTCATGAAGACTCGAGAGGACATCCTGATCATTTTCGGACACCAAAATCGTGTTGAATCAGGGTCGAAACGATTCTGAGTGGCAAATTTCACTAAGAACATTCTATAATAATTGAATCAATATTCAGAATAAAAAGTACACCATCAAATGTGAGCCAAACATGAAAGAAGACGACGGGAAACCCACTTCAAATGAGTGTTTCGAAGACGGTCAATCGTGTACTCAGGTAGGTATAGTCAATGACAATATCTGAACTGTAATTCGATCTTTCTCAAAGTACAACAGAAATATCACGGGATCAGACTATGAAAACACAGTGGTTCACAGATCACAGCTCTATCAAATAGTACTTTTATTCTGAACAAACCCTGTAGGCATAGATTCGATTAGAATTCGTACCTAACATACATCCATTTAAGCCAACCTGGCTACTCTCTGGTAATTGTAAAAAACAATAATTGCATGAATACCAGGACGTTCCCGGTAGATTCATTTCTCTAGAACTGTGTATTCAACAGTTTGGAAAATACAAAACTCACGTGAATCGTTGCACATATAGCAAAAGTTCAATCAGCGGTTTTCAAACTAGGTTAAAGACCGAGTTATTTACCCAGGTTCGCCGAAAACCCAAGTTGTGAATCAAGGATCAGACTTTTTACCGAGAACTTGGTGCACAATTGTGCACCAATCTTTGATTTTACAACTTGATATCAACTAGTGACCAATTTGGTGAGGCGAACCCTGGTAAACAACTCGGTTTTTAACTTCAGAGAATCTACATGAATGTTGTTCTGTCCCGTTTCACGTTATGTAACAAATCACTATTACTGTATCGGTAAGAGAGATATGATCAATTAAATTGTTCAGGAACCGAGAATGTACTCTTTGGTTTGCGGGTCGGAGAATGAGAAGAGGATCATTCGAGTGATCGACACCCCCGGAATGGGAGATACGCGAGGATTTGAACAGGACCGGAAAAACATGAACCACATTCTCGCCTATATGGAGAATCTCAAGTGTGTGCAGTTTATAATTAGCTACAGGAAATACATAACTGTTTTCAACCATTCGTGTGTATTCGTACAAGCCCACAATTCTCACGCCTCAACTTGCGCGGGGCGTCTTATATAAGTATAAAAACGATATTATCATTAATAACGTAAGAAATATATTTTGTTCAAGGTTTTAGTTATAATCTAATTCACTTTCACAGTCACGTGAAACATGTTAAACACATCATGACTCAGAAACAACCAATGACACTGTGCACGATTCCTCATCAGATCGGGGCCGAGTGGTCGACTGGTTGTGTGCGCGCTAGCACTCAAAACACCATGGTTCGATCCCACTCCGCGCGGTATCTTCATGGCGGACCGCATGAGCTGGTAATAACGCTCACCCATGCCTAGTTTCTCATCTACGGACCCCTCCCCTCTACGGATTCATCAGTGATAATTGTCTTGGTTGTTAGTTGAATAAAGTATCACACGGCTGAAATAGTTGCCGTAAAAGATTATTATTATTATCGCTAACATCACGTGACTATGTAATTCACCTCTAGAATAATCGAAATTCAGCAGGTCTCGATTTCTCTGTCTAACTCCATGTGAAAAGAATTTTCAGGGAGCTGAACGCCATTTGTGTTGTGCTGCGCTCGAACATGACCACCTTGAGCCAGGGGACGCGGATGTGCATCGACGAGTTCATTGGTATGTAAAACACGAAAATTGGTAGATGTATTTACTGATTATTGATGTAAAGGTTTGCCACTGAAATTGTCAATCAAGTAGGAAATCTAGAGTTTTCTAGATTGGATTTGAGTTTCGGATTTTCCTAACCCGATATGCCACGGCACAATGTTTTTGATGGATTGATTAGTGGTGGAATATGAGTGAAGTCTCGAAGCTGCGTGTGATAGAAGGAGGCCAGCGCACACACACAAACACCTAGAATAGAAGTAGATGGAATATATATAACATGTGCATGTGATGCCACTACAGGTAGACTTCCGCCGTCGGCCGCACGCAACGTCGTATTCTGTTTCACGAACAGTCGCGAGACGCAGTACTACCTCGGAGACTCACTGCCCTCCGTCAAGAAACACCTGGATTGCGTGGCCGAAAACGACGGAGTAAAAGTTGACTTCAACCAGTGAGTTTTGAATACATGAGAGTGAACATGTCTGTTCAGTCATCCGCTTTGCAATTCTCATGTCTTGGTCAAAAGCATCGGACTATAAACACGGCAACACCAAACAATATGTACGTAGTGGTATTGTATTTTTTGCCCGAAGCCAAGAGCTCATTGGAAAAATCGCGCGCAGCGCGAAGCGCTGTGCGTGATTTGTCTTTGGTTCGGCTAATGCGCGCTTTCATTTGTTTTAGTTCACTCTCAAAAAGGCGCAATTGTGCAAATCGATACTTTTTATGATTCGCTGATTTTTTATGGCACACTTACAAGCTATGTTCAGAATTTGAACGAAACTGATTGAGTTTGAGCCGAGTTATGACGTTATGCGCTTCATGCAGACCGCGAACTTCCGTCGTGTGTGTGTGTTGGTGCGCACTCCTGGGATATTTTTATGTGTGAACCGATTTGACTGAAAATTTGGGAAACGATAGATACCGCACTCAAACTTTGGGGGCGCAAACTTTTTTTCAAAAAAATTTTTTTTCATCAAGTTCTCTCGCCCTCTCTGTCGGGGTAAATCAAATTGCGTTATAACTCAGCTCAGTCCTGACCAATTCAACAAAAATTTGAAGTATGACACCACGACATGAACTGACATCGATTTAGATGTTAGTCTTCTACTGATGACGTCATGGAGGATTCTGGAGCTCGGACTTCATAATTGAAAAGTGCAAAGTTGACGTAAAATATATTTTAAAACGACGGTAACACTCAAAAGTTGATTCTGTAACGAAGAAATATATACATGACGAGAACTGCGATTCTGAAGGACCGAAGGCCACATAAGGTCAAGATTGAAAAGTACAAAGTTGAAGTAAATAATGTTTTCAAACAACGCTATTATTCACAAAATAGTTATGTAACTTCGTATATACATGACATCAACTACGATTTTAAAGGCTATGTGACGTCATGGTTCAAAAGTTGACGTCAATTATATTCTCAGAAGAGCGTAATATTTTTTCCAAGCAACAATGGAACTTCATCTAAAAAGGAAGTCTTGTGATATTCTGAAGGCCAATTGACGTCAATTTCGAAGATCCGTCAAACATATTTCCATCCAAACGATAATACTGCTATGACCAAATTTATGATTTAACCTCAGATGTATCATTTTGAAAGCAACTATGGTAAGCTGAGTTTCCTTTGAGAATGTAGTTGTAGACATGCCTTCGGAATGTCAACAAAAGGTGTAAAATTCATCAAAAAGTGGGGGCCCAACAATGGTGTGATTTGTGCGAGCTACTTAAGGACGGCAGAACTTCTAGGAACATTGCAACGAAAAGGGAAAAACATAGAGAGGGAACATTCTAAAGTGATGATGCAACAAAAAGAGAAAAATATTTCGCTTACTAGTGCACCGTAGATCACAAGTCACTTTTTTTTCGAAATTCAAAAACAATGAGAGAGACTACTGTTGCCCTACACAATTATTCCGCTGTACCTTGTGATCCACGGTGCACTAGTAAGCGAAATATTTTTCTCTTTTTGTTGCATCATCACTTTAGAATGTTCCCTCTCTATATTTTTCCCTTTTCGTTGCAATGTTCCTAGAAGTTCTGCCGTTCTTGAGTAGCTCGCACAAATCACATCATTGTTGGGTTTTTGATGAATATTATTCTTATTCCACTAGTTTGTTGAATGGAATCATCTCGTTTTTTTGGTTTGAGATTTCAACATTTCTAGCAGGAAAAATAATAAAAAGGGCAAACACTACATTTTTGTTCAGGCATTTTCATTCATTCGGGATTTTTTCATCTTCCAGGGAATCACGGTTCACATTCGATAACGAATCATTGCGATTCCTGTTCGCCTCCAAGAATCAAATGCCTTATTCAGGGATGCATAAGAGCGAGATGAGCGTGGTTTGGAGGAACTCGGTCCAAGAAATGCGAAGGTGAAACTGATTGGTAAAAGATCTTTCAGAGTTGTTCAACTGTGGTAATACAAAACAATATCACGAAATTGATTGTAGACATGTTATCTTCGTCATGTTTGTTAGTACATTTCGAGTGTTGTTCACGTTTCACGTGATTCAACATTTAACCGTTTGTCCCAAGAAAACAGTTTCCCACTAACTTGGTTTTTAGGTTCTTGTGTACGGTCAGTCAGCTACCCGCTCACAGAGTGGACGACACATTGTCTTTGAATAGGACGAAGAATATCCTAAACTGCTTCGCGGACGAGCTCCGTTCGATTGTTGACACACAAACGGAAAAATCCAAAAACCTTGTGAAGGTGAGTTATTCAAACAAAAATGGCATAGATATCACAGACTATTTACAGAATGAAACCACATATTATTGGTCTGTAGAGGTCCACAGTGAACCACAGTTCTGTACCGATAGGCTGCAGACGTGTGAAGTGAAATATAGTAACGAATGAGGCTGAATATCTCACTGTGGACCTCTACAGAACCGACGATCGCGTTGATTGATAACATAATCAACAATATTTAATATTTGTGAAGGTTAAATTATTTTGGGTTCATCTTTTTTCGAATCAGTTCTTATTTTCACATTCGCCTTTTAATTTTTAACTTCATAATTCGCACGATTTCATATTTTATCTTTTACTTTGTTTTCAGACTAAATCGAAGAAGTTACCAAAAAGCCAATTCGTGGAGTTGAGAAACGAAGTGAGAATTTTTATCTATCATTCAATTATTAGAATAGTTGACATTTTTGTAGCAATTCTGTCATTTCACTTTTTTAACCGCGTTTTATGTCTAACTACTTGGTTTCATGGCCATTAAAACCATAATGCAATAAATGAATAACAGTTTTTGGTAATTTTGATGAGATTGTGATCGCTTCTCTCAGTCAGAGGTACTCACTGAAGTTTTCTAGCTGCAAGAATTGAAGAAGGAGATAGAATCGTTGCCTGTTATCTGTGCGGAATTCTCTAGTTTTCTGACTCACAACAGCGTAGTCGAAAAACGCGATCCATTCGAAAGAGAGATGAACGAACTGATCCAGAAAGAGGTATTATAGTCCGAAAACTTTATTCAACTTGGATCTGCATTTCTAATAAGATCCTTCATTATCTGCATTTATAATAACCAAATTCCTTTCTCAGTTATCTACCTACATTTGTCTTCACAGCTGTCTTTTCCTAGGTAATGATACTTTTACCAAACAGAAAACTACGTGCGTTTCGTGAAACAAAAGCACGTCATCCAATCATTTGCTTGTATTTCCATCTTTGGTGGTGAAATTGTTAAAGTTTTTCGTATGGATATATGTATAATCTGAAGAGGAAATAATTGAAAATTTGTTGATGATACTATCTGCGTCTGACTTACTGCCTAGACATCCAGAGAACAAATATGTGTGTTTGTTCGTAACAATACACGTAAATATATAATTGATGTAAAGCAACACCACATACAACTTTTTTCAAGAAAACAGGGATTGAAGGTGAAACCGGTTCGACTATACTCCCAGCTCTCAAAAAGTTAAAAGCGGACTACTTGGAAAAGGTGAGCACTTTCCGGTACTTTTTATCAGCTGACACTGTTTCCGAGCGAATGATCGGTTGTGAAGTGGCTGTTGAAGGTTTGACGCTGATTACAGCTCTCCTCACACAAACATTGAGGTGGCCTATAAGTTTTTTTTTCAAGTCCCTCAGCCGTATTCTTCTTAAGTATTCTGTGAGTTCATTCGGGTTCGACCTTTCTGTTTATGCCTTTCTGTTTATGGCTTTCAAACCACGAAAAACCGCACATAAATATAATACTTTGTTTTGCAACCCTCCTGAGAACGTCTTGAATCAGGGTCGGAACTATTTCTGGGCGGTATCTTTTTCTCAAATCACATAATGCACTAAGATTTCAACACAGTTTTTTTCTGATTTGCTGACAAACTAAGATTATGTTTCAATGCCGAAGGCGTACGTACAATTGAACCTTCTGCCGGTAAAATAAAGTTTCGTTAACAAATACGGGAAATATGAACTATGGTAGTAGGCAGTGAAGTGTGTAGCGAGTTTTCAATTCAAATAACGGCAAAGCTTGATCATTCAATTCAATCAAAATAAGTTTCAATAAGTTCATTTCTGAGAGTTTCTGAGATACTATTTTTTGACTACCTATGCTTTCAGCTGAAATCAGTCAATAACCAATTCGATGGAGGTGAGAGACGTGTGAGGACCGAAGGAGAGGTACGTAACTCTCGAGCGTTAGGACCCATTCCTATAATTTTAGTCTGCGAACAATAAGAGTATGATTATCGATCGTGCATACTGTACGTAGCGCACAAATGATCCATGTATTTGCTATTTGCTGCAAACAAAAAGTATGAAGAGGCCCTCAAAACTTTCTCCAATCATTTGTTATTTGTAGCGATCTCCTGGGTTGGTTTCTCTCTGTAGTGCTGCAGTTTTGCTCATTTCCGTTAACATAGTTTCGTAACAGTTTTGACATATTTTCGACATTCTAGAAGAATGTTAGTCGAGTACACCATCGAAGATTTTCTGTTGCCGGATTCACCAGAATGTTTTCCGGTGAACTAGATGTACAGGTTCAGGCTGCTCTCTCATCGATGTACTTGGACGTAAATATTTCACCTCAAATTGACAAAATAGTTTGTTCACCTAAACTCGAAGCTAGTTATTTATGTCTACGGGATGTATCTTCTTTCAGATTCGTGAAATGATTGAGGAGCTCAATAAAAACAGTATAATAGGAAGCAAACTGAATGAAATAGTGGAACTTCACACCTACAGAATTCCTGACGACAAAGTAGATCATTTGCAGAACAAAGTGAGTCACGTTCAGTGTCTATATTTGCTAGTTAAACATGTCAAACGATTCAAACTCAACAGTTTCAACGAGTTAATCATTTCGAAAAACTATCAGGTTTTTGTAATCGTTTCTGGCTTTTTACTTGCTACATCTCTAATTATTCCGATGTGACTGTCACGTTCCATTACAAAACATTGTGATTGTAACATTTTTAGTTTTGAAGTAATGTTTCTCATTTCATCGAATTGTTGAACACAAAACACCATACTTGGTAAATTGTCACGACAAAACATTTTAGATCAGACTACATGGAGTTACGATGTTCGAGACGGAAGAAGAGTGATTGAGAAGCTTTGTTGAATGTTTGAATACTGTTTGCAATAAATTGGTTTCGTATGTCGCATCACATATATCAGATAGTGCTACTTCCGTGATCGTTATTTCGGCTGTTCGGTGTTATTTTATATTGATTAAGCTTAATATATGACCGATTTTGGTAAATGAGTTAGTTTACTCATTCGGGATCCCCAAACTGTTTATTGGTTAAATTGCGTTTAGATTGATCAAGTTGAAATATTTTGTTCGTACTGCTGAACTCCATATATTTCTCTCAAACACGTCTTATTAATAGATTTATTATCAGAAAACGCTTTCATCATAGAGAATTTGAACTATGTAACACGGACCGACTAGTAAACTAAAAGAACAATAACAATCACAGCACTAATGCATTTCACAGCCACAGGAATATCAAAAAATGATTGTTCAGCATTTTTCATACAGAACATAATCTGATTCCGTTTCATTGGGACCGGCCGCGCCCGATAGAAGCAGGCAATCGTCAGGATGTCCAACCTCAGCTGCGAATGCAATGCCCACACACGTCTTCTGAAAGCCCTTTTTTCATGACGTAAATCGAACAAGTTCGACTGTTCCAGCTAAATAACGATTTGTGGAAGAGGCGAAACTTGCCGGTAAAACTTTTCCATGAGACGTTAGAGTCGAGAAAGTAACAATTATTTCTAAAACTAAATTAAAGTATGGTTAGTGGGACATGGCATTTTAAAATGTATTCTTGCAATTTCTAATCAGGCAAGCAACGTAGTGAGTTGCACGAACTATTCTCTCTCTGTGTTTCGAGTTGTACTGGTTTTCCGAATTTATTAGGAGAAAAAAAGTTATACTAGAAGTAAATAGTTAACATTCTGATGAGAAATCGTGCACTTTGTCCTTGCCCGTTTCTGAGTTCTGCTGTGTTTAACATGTTTCACATGACTATGTAATTGACTACTGATTTGCAATCTTTATTTTGGCCTTTATCCATAACCCACCTTGTTGATGAATTCCATTCTGCAGAAAGAAACGCAATTCTGAACAGTACCGGCCGGCATTTTTCTGAGTACTGCCGGATCACTCTCTCCAACTGTCACCGATGTAGCACGATAGCCGGAGGTGCAACCTTGAGAAACCAAAATGAGTTTACTGCCGAGTTTCAGTTGGTATTTTTCAAGGACTATCGTCTTTCTCGGAACTTAATTCTAAAAATTAGTTGTGTTTCAAATACAAAAGAATAGATCACTAATATTGCATCACTGGCTCCAACACGGTTGGTATTGTTGTAGGACTTTGTGGTTGTAGTTTGATTATGTTGCCATTGGTTGAAATTATAGCATGTATCGAGATCAAACTAGAATGCATTAGTAAAAAGTGGTGGAACCAACAAATGTGTGAGTTGTGTTTGGTTTGACCTCTATATCAGCAAAAAGTGAACGATACGAATTGCTGTGATACTGTAGCAGTAGTATTCTGCAAAAATAGAATAATACCAATGTTGCACAGTGGTTCACGAAACCCGCATAACACTTCAGAAATCGCCGAAGAGATCGCCGAATTATTTCATGTGTACTTCAATGACATGCGTGCGTTGTGAACCACTGTGTAACATTGGTATTGTTCTATTTTTGCAGAATAATACTGCTACAGTATCACAGCAATTCGTATCGTTCACTTTTTGCTGATATAGAGATCAAACCAAACACAACTCACACATTTGTTGGTTTCCCCACTTTTTACTAATTGTTCTCTTTTTGCTAGTTGTACTCTTACAACTATCCATGGCACGAGAAGAAGAATAATGGCGCTAATTGGCGCAAGCGACTAACGCCACTGATAAATTTGAAATTGTTGAGTGACTAACGTAGTTGTATTGTGATCATCATCCAAATGACCAAATTCCAATCATTTATGTTGACAATTTCTCGTTCCTGCGTTCTTGCGCAATTTGGCGGCAGGGCTTGGCGCCAACGCGAAATGTTCAGTTTCTGACAGATCAATTCACTTAACTATGTGATCACTATTGACTGTATCAAACTTCAAACGATTCCGTTGACAATGACATGTCTTGGAGTTTTGGCGCCATTTGGCGCCTGGTCCGCGCGCTAGATAAAAAGGTTTAGTTCCGTATGAGAAAATATACTTTTTACACCAAACTGTTCAGGTTCTATCAGTTTGAGACATCATAATTGCCTACAATTAATGTTTGCCGTTTTTGGCGCCTATTGGCGCCCGCGCCCGGCGCTACTTATGAGCTCGACATCTCATAATTGGCGCGACGCGCTTACTTTTGCATTTGAACTTATGTTCTAAATTTCGGCTTTATCGATTTGGTAGTTTTTCCAATAGTCGTTTTTGGCGCCTATTGGCGCCCGCGCCCGGCGCCAATAAGAAGCTTTACATCTCATGTTTGGCGCGAAGAACTAACTTTGGAATTAGAACCCATGTTTCAAATTTCAGCTAAATCGGTGCAGTAGTTTTTCCAATAGTCGTTTTCGGCGCCTATTGGCGCCCGTGCATGGCGCCAATGAGGATCTCATATTTGGCGCGCCGGGCTAACTTTTGACTTAGAACTATTCTTTCGAATTTCAGCCAAATCGGTTCAGTAGTTTTTCCAATACTATGCGGACAGAATTCCGTGAGGGAGGAGGGAGGAGAGAGGAGGGACGAATTACGGCGGAACTTTTCAACAACGACACAAAACCATAACTCAGAAGAAAACAATTCGATTTGGCTGAAATATTCACACAATGTTCAATTTGTGATTCTCTAACCTTTTCTTCTTTTAGTTTTTGAAAAAAGATTATAGTTGAAGCTTTTTGTTAATTAAAAGGAAAAAACGAGTCCGCAATGGCCAAACCAAAGACAACTCACGCAGAGCGCTTCGCGCTCCGCGCGATATTCGCTCACTTCCTCTATGAGACTTACCTTCGGCCTCCTTCTGTAGCAGTTTGGGTATCTCGTGCTTCTCTCCCCCAGAAACCATGACCGATTCACTCTTCATTTCATTCAATGAACGTTTCTTCTGAAAGCTATAACATGAGAAACTCCATCAGTTGCCAATGAACAATGCTCAGTGAGTTTTTTGTGTCACATATTCAAAACAACTATATATTTATTCTTCTCATATCCGCGAATTAGTTACCGACATATCTCCCAGATTGTTAGGGAGATCATCGCGTCGCGTGGTGTAGGGATGGATTTTCACAAAGCAAACCTATCGATCAAAGCTCTTGAATTAAGGCGTGTATCAAATTCAAACTAGAATCAAGCGATTGGCATTCCCGTGCTCACCTTCAGTACAAGATCCTCATAGTCTCCCGGTGAGCCGATAAACCCCTGAGCACTCGGAACCGGCTTGCAGAAACATTGAACGACCGAACCGCCGGCACTACGACGGCGACGCTGTTTCCGGATGGACTGCCACACAGAATCGGCACTCAGGTGACTCGAAGACGATCCCTGGAAAGTTTCATTGTCTTTCATTAGAAAACAGTAAAACAGTTCAATAGGTGAGAAAATTGTTTATCGTAGTTGACTTGTTTTTCGGAGGGTTCTATATGTTTTTGTTACACTTTATTTAGTATTAATCGAAGTAATGGTTTCAGAAAACCGTTCAAATGACTGTAGCACGATTCCTGAAAAATTTATCGTTTTTCATCGAGACAAACACTTGTACTCAACGTTGTAGTTTACCATAACTACATTTCTGAAATATTCTTTTAGCTTGTTTTACACTGTTTGATGATATTTGAAGAATAGTATTACTCCAACACTTACATGTGTGTACAACTTGTCAAGTGGAACTTGCAAATTACTTTTAGGAAACATTTATGTAAGATATTATTGATCGATTGAGAAATTTAGTCGACCAATGAGTTCTTATCTCACCTTGGCCTCATCCTGACTACCATGCCAAGTTACCACAGTGCCCTGATCTGTCTCGGTAACCTTCGCGATTCCCGCTTTGTCACTCTGAAATGGTCCGGTTTAAAATAAGTGAAATTTTTCCATATCTGGTAGGATACAAATTATTAATGCACTGTAGAACACCACCCTTTACTAACATTACCTTCTGTTATAGTTGATTGTGATGATGACTAATAACGTGGCGCGGTGAACTAGCCTATATTTAAACGCATGTCACTGAACACAACGCTAATAGCGGTTTAGTAGCGGAGTGGTATTGATTTTATTGAAATTAAATTTCACATCATTATATAAATCCATACCGTCCCTTTAAAAATGTGGTTGGGTTCGTAACCGACTACGAGTATGCTTGCATTTTTTTATTTTTCTTAGCTTTTTTGTATTGGGAATACAACTTCAGCTAATTACCTCGGGAACCGTCGGTTCGTCGTGATTAATTGAGCACAGTCGAGTGGATGTCGAGAAAATTGCACAATCTCGACCTGGTTCTCCTGAATAAGTAAAATTACTGAATGTTCTGATTCAGTGAACTTAGTTTTGCAACAAACGAAACAATAAAACACTGGCACTTATTGGCCCGCATGCTTCATAGATGGTAACTCACAAATTAAATAAACTGATTGGCTTGCAAGTATAGGTATAGTTAACTCAAAACTGGCCGATTTTGTATGAAAAAGTTCATACGCTCTGTAAGGGTAGGAAACACTGACAGGTAGGCCGCCAATCACTGACCGCTCACCGCTAGCTGTACCAGAAGTGAATTGAATAGTCACGTGAAGTTATCAATATAGTGAGGCATCGTGCACTCTGTGATCACATGTCTCTGAGTTCTGCTGTGTTGAACATGTTTTGCTTGACTATGCATTTGCCGAATAGAATAGTTTGATAAAGACTATCTATTCTACTCGAGCTTACCTTTGATTGTCTCCAACTGAATCACACACTCCTCTGAGGTACGATCACAGTCATTCTCGAGAATTATTGAGTCACCTAAAATTTCACATGTTCATATTCGCACAAGGATACCACTACATTCATTTTTTTAAACCAGTTTCAGTGGAATCTTACAGTAAACTAACCTTTTGTGAACTCCACCAACGCCAGTGAAAGTAGTATATAACACAACATCTGATCTAAAATGACGATATTTAGAAAAACTACCCCAAAACAAAATGTTGGTATCTATCTGGTCGTGGAATATGAGAAATGAAAAGTTGTACACATCAAGAAATTGTAAATAACGTCACATAACTAACAGGGAGTTAAATAAGGTGCAACGCGCTAGAGCCAACATTTTCGACACTTTGAACAAAAGACGGCAAAATATCACAATAATCAAGTATGTATGTGAATAATCCAAACAATGAAATGTCTAGTGATGAAGGTGCAGAAACTGTGTACAATGGTAACCACAGAAACAGACGCTAATCTTCAATTAGTAGTCATGGGACAGGATAATATTAGCCTCTTGAGAATAACACATTATACCTCAAGGTTCAAACTTACAGGTTTCTGCACAGGTACCAAATACTAAAGGAGATCAGAAAAAATAGGAAAGGACATGGAATCACTTATATTATCTCTCACTAATGTTCTGAACCTCGATTTGGATAGCCAAAATAATGTGAAGTGAGGGACAATATTTCCAACCCACCGTAAAACTAGTAAACAATGAGCAGTTGATGAACTTTGCTTACTAAGCTCTGATGTGTGTGTCAGATTATTTTGGATGACAACAATAAGAAATAAACCCTCATGTTCTAAAAAATAAAATGATATGTAATTAGTGAACACTTGAAATCTGCGTTGAAAATTTGTGAGCTGTTGAAAAATTAGTTGCTGCAATGGTTCGATAGATAAAAGAATTGGTCAAGGTAAAGTTTGAGATATTCTTGAAGAGACCGTTTCTCTCTCATTTTGACTTTCAAGTTGGTTTATATTTTCTCTAATCAAAGTACTAACTCTAACTGCACAGTAAGCTACAGCAAGCAACTGATAAAAACAGAATGTTGTTATTCGAGAGTATTTACCATTTTATCTTGGGGCAGATTGAATGGGGTGGAACTGTGTGCGTGAGTTATTGATTGATGTAAACGACCATCATGCGTAGAAGATTAGTTGAGTAATGACCGGTTAATTTGTTCGTTTAGGGCTAATGCACAGATTACAACCTACCGAGGATGGATTTTGACATGGTATTTGGAACTGGTTCAAATTAGTCATGGCTGTGTTCGACCACAAACAAATCCCAGCCAATTGCCCAGCCACTTTTGTAGCGGCCTTGACGAAAGAGCGTGCAGGGCAGAGAGACGCAGACTGCCTCAGCCTATCTGCCGCCTCATTGACCTATATGCTCTCTAGCGTTTGTAGCTGGTCACTAGCAGACCGTTCTGAAAATTTCCTCTGAACATGACAACAACTATAGGCATTATCAACTGTGTGGTAGTTTGAACTCGTTGCACGCCATAGTTAACGAATTCGGACCGGAAGGTAGTTGGACCAAACTACAACAAGAGAAAGACAGATTAAAATAAACCGCATTGGTGTGCAGCAAGCTCTATACACCCGGTCTTGAGATTTGTCAACGACCACCTTTGATAAACATTATCACGAATCTGTTGAGCTTGTTGGACCTCCGCATGAACTTGGTAGTATTGCAGTTCGTTTAGGGAGAGGCAATCGTACGGTGAGTACGACTACGGAAATTGAGACCTTGTTGAGGAGCTTTTTTTGCATCCTGAGTTTGAGCCGTAATGTGCCCCAAACATTTTGCGTGGACATAACATTTCAACCAAATATGTGTACACTCGTATGAACAGTTTCTCACTTGAACTTTCGCAATTTGAATAAACCAGCCGTAAATGATTTATTGAGTGTATGTCAATTATTGTTGAATTGACACTGATATAAGCGATAGGCGAAACTAAGAATTACAACCAGCTATAGTTGGCTTCATTCCCACTGAGACCCATTGGCACCGTGCCAAGATTTTTGAATCGCTAGTTCTCAGACTGGATATCAGTTTTCTAAAGAATTTTTTCATTGACTTGTTCTTATGAAACTGAACAGTCTCTAACAGTGATGTGCAGTTTATTGGAAAGCTTTCGAGTGGTTTAAAATCGCTTGGAATATTTATTGGCTCTCTGCCCAGTCTCAGTGGGAACGACCGGGACTATATTACAAGGGAAAATATCAATATCTATGAGCAAAGTTGGCCGATAAACACGTCAGGATTAGAGACCGAGTCAATTAATATATTAGAATTAGAAGTATCTTTAGGATTTGGCACTGAATTTTCATAATTCGATATGTGAAAACGTATCCTTTTCAAATGGTTCTCGTTTCAAACTTTTGGTGTGCCGTTTTTCAAATAGCTATATTCCTGATGTGTTCTGGATTTATTTCACTTTCAAACCAAAGGCGTGAAAAGGCGTACTCTACATTTGTAATACACTATAGTTTTTTGATTGCGCTATATATATATACTCTTGAAAGTACTGGTTCAAATTCCCGCATCAGCCATATTAGTTTGTAAGACTATGTCGCACGCGGCCGCGAACACAAAATCGATATTCTTCGTATCTGTCGCCTGCGTTCGGTGAGTGTAAAGACTACGATCGTCAGGTAACAGAGCCTGAAAAAACATGGTTAAAGGCACCGTTTCGATCCAATGAATCACATTAAAAAGAGCTAGGGAGAATAAGCAATAGTTTTGAGATACAACGGAATGACCAGGCTCGTTTTGTGAGCTTGCGGTACTTTCCAGACGATTTCCTGTAACTTTCGCCATTCACACACTGATTTTCAGGATATTTGGTACGAATGATGTTCCAACTACTTTTTGAGGAAATTTTCAATGTTAAAATCGGGAACAAAATTTGCATTTGAGAACTACATTTGCGCTCTCAAACTGAGTTGTGAGGCGTAAAAACTCGGCGAGATACTACATGCATCGAAAAAAATCTATGTTACATGTTGTGTCTGAAGAAACATTGATTCGGAATACGTGTCTTTTAACATAAACACGGAAGTTTGATTGGGAAAAATTGATTTCTTTGCGGTTTTGCCTATAAAAAGCATCGAAATTGACGCCAACTGACCGTACTGAATAACTTCTCAATGAATGCTGCCGCTGAATCGAAGTCATTCGAACCTGGAATAGTAAAATATTCACTGGAAGAACTCCAGACGCAACTCTCATTGTAATATGGAAATGTTTTTTTCAAAGTTTCTCATCTTTACAGTGGGCGTAAGCTAACGTTAATTGTCTGTCCTGGAGTCACCATATCATTCTCTTTGTGTACAATAAGGAAGAACATGTATTACATAAATTAAGATGAGAAAAGTAGCTCTATTGATCACATTTACTTTCAGTATTGTCAGACACGATAAACATACCTTCAAAGTTAGGAAAATGTTGGCTGATCAGTGACTTCTGTAATTTTTCTTTGAACAAATCCATTTTGTTGAGAAAAAGTATGAACGAGCTTCTACTAAGATAACTGTTCTTGACGATGCTGTGAAATAGTTCCACGCTGTCTTTTAGTCGGTTCTGGAAATAATAGATTCAGGGAAAGCCACCAGTAGAGAATCTTTGAGGTTAAAAGGCCACACTGGAAATCAATCATTTAGTTTCCGGAAACCTGTTCAACTCACTTTTTATAGACGCAACCCTTAAAATGCTGGTTCTAAGTACACTGAGCTGAGGTTTGCTGAAGCGTTAAATCAGACCGCTTGCAAATGTCTACCTTGTTCGGAAGAAGAGCGATACAGTTTTGATGATCTAATCAATGTTCTCAGAGTGATGTCAAGGTGCATGTAAATGATTCTCTCAGTATTCACAAGTTGACAACTTCCTTTGGAGGAGTCGCTGACACATTTCTTGGACCGTACCATTTTGACTGAGTGGTTGACTACTTCTAACAGCAGACATATTTTTTCGAAACTATCCTTATTCACGTCTTGTAATCGAGAACTGTTCACCACAAAACTTAACTGGTATGTAAAAATGAACTCTAACATGCAAAAACAGCTTCGAAATACATTGCACCGGCATATTCTCATTAGGAATGCTCGAAATATTTTTGTGCCATGAGAAAACTACAAAAACGATGGAGCACGCCGATCAATGCGGCCGCAGACAGGCGGAGACAGTTGCGGCTCTCCAACCTACACACTCTCTCTCCGCGGCTAATTGGCAGGGAATCATCTAAGACGAGATCTGTACCTTTATGCCTTCTGCGACTGACGAAACCTGAACGGGAGCAATAATCATTCCGAGGCCAGGTGTTGATTCACGAAACGATTTCTCCAAAGAAAAATTCACCTGTAATCTGAATTTTTTTCAGAAAAATTATAAAACGTACACTTTTTGGATCAAAAATTACTGAATTTCACTCAGTATCATCATTTATGTCGTTCAAAGTATGTTATCTATTACATTTTAAGTTGTACTTGTTCCGAAGTCTCTCCAAGAAATCGAAGTGATGTTCGATGTTCCCGAAAGAAAAAGTTGTGTGAACGGTGAATAATGAATACGTTCCAAGAACGGAGTTTTAATCAACTTTAAAATTAAGTTGGTGGTGATTTTCTCACCAATATAAAAAACGAAGACTACCTACCAGCCGTATATCCTCTTCCATTTCTTGATCATAACTCGACAAAGAAGACAGAAACATCACGGCACTCACTCCTGAGATACAATATAACTAAACAAATGCAACTTATTGTTGTACTGACAAAACCTCAGTAATCTCTTTTCACTTTTTTATTTTATTTTCCGACATCTCAAAGAAGGACGATTATGTGGACCAATCCCAACACTTCGGTCTTGAAAATTGCAATACATTTTTTAATTGCACTTTAAAGGGACCGTACCTCTTTAATTTGATGATTTGAGTTATCAGTGGACACATGGGGACGAAAAATGGACCAAACAGTCAGAATTAGTGAAAATTCCGCAACTTGGGTCGTTTTTGAGCAAATTTGAGTAAGGCCACAACGCGGAAGCCACAGCACGTACCTATTTTCATGGAGACGTCACGTAACAACTGACATATCACGTAACAACTGACATATTTAAAAGTGTTTTTGTTATCTATGCCTCTCTTTGGTTTGATTGAGATTGAAGTTGGTTGTATTAAAATCGAATTCATCTTTTGACCAAAAGTTTTGCGATACAGTAACCCTTAAGATTGTTTGGCTCATAAAAGGTTTGGTTCTCGACTTATTCTTATTTTTCTTTTTTGTGTATCAGTAAGGGACCATCAGTACAGTATCGAGGCAGTTTCGTGAGACTTCATGTTTTTTAATCGATCCAAATTATAGAGAAACGGTCCCTTTAAAGAATCGATCCGTCGGGATTGGTCCACATAATCGTCCTACTATAAAGCAAGCCTTTGACTGACTGATAGTAGAAAACGCTCGAAAAAAACGAAGCATTCAATACGTTTTCTGAGACGAGAGATGTCAGACGTTGTTGTACCAACTTGAGAACCCTACACCCCCATCCCCCCCCCCTAGATTTTTATAAGAAAGTGTTAAAAACAGTTCAGCAGCAAATGTTAGACTGACAGCGATGGTCAAGAATTAATAAACTACGAAATATCCGTTTACCTTCGAAAAAGTGGATCCATTTTCGTCGCTCCGTGCGCTGTCCACCAACATCAATAAGACTGAAATATTTAAAATGAAGTTGAACTAAACATACTGTGAAACCAATTTCATCATACTATTTAACCGAATAAGAAGTTATAGTATTCTTTCAAACACTAACATCTTCATCGTCGCAATTTGCTGTGTTGACTCTGAAAGCTATAAAGCATCAAAACTCACGTAATACTCGTTTTCTCATTGAAGTTGAATACGAGTTCATGAACCCCTTGGGTGGCCATTCTCATATGGACCATGTCCATACTATTCGGAACATAGTCGACACTGAGAATTCGATTCAATTCGGGGTAGAAACTGAAAAAGTCTATAATAGAAAATTTTGCGTTTTTCACTTCTGTGCTTCGTGCTTTGCACATAATTGCCCAATACCATCTAAAAGTCTTTATGACAACGAATGTTTTCGTTTCGACTAATATAACACTATTAGTCCTTTGATAGTGCCAGCTAAATGCTTATCACGCTTCGAATCATAGTATCCCAACAATTGCAGAACCTAAGCAAACTTTGGCATGTGGTAACTCTAAGAAGTTGTACGTGGTGTGTGGGCTCTATTCAGAGATTGCATTTCAAACAGTCTTTGCCTTGATTAGGTTAATGTGCTCAGTAAGAGATGTACTCAAAACCGTTTCGACCCTGATTCAAGACGGTCTTTACCTCGATTATGAGTTTTCTTGCAGTAGCAACTGAATTTGAGACCCATCTTTTCGAAACGTGACTCGATGTGTAGAAGTTTCACCTCACTAACACAAGTGTCGAAGAGCTTGTTAACTAAACATATACCTTGCTTGTGACAGATGTGAGTAACATCTACTTCCCACAGACAATTTTGTTCTCTTCGGTAATCAAAACGATTCAGTTATTCATAATCAGGTGTTTCTTATTCAAACTTACTAGTGAAAATTATCCGGTAGAGTCGGAAAGTTTCGGTGCTCTCGTAAAAAATCACTAACACAAGGCAGGTTTCTGAAAATGCAGTTTGATGTTTTTTTCGAATAAAAATAGGCAGGAAAAATAGGCAAATAATATTGAAACCAAATATTCATAAAGGTATAGGATTCGTCAAACCGTTGTGGACACCGTACCATCGATTTTGTATGGAGTGGGGTTTGGCGAGGGGCCAGCGAGTCTGCGTATCATTGATCTACACAGTCTATCAACTGCTGGCAAGTAATCAACGACCGCTCGCCCCGCATCGCACAATCAATCAAACTCTCTGCTGTCTTTATGGGGAAAATGGCGACTATAAAAAAGAAATGTAGACTCACGTAAAACTCATCAGTAATTGGAGTTCATCAGACTCATTCATCAAGGAAATTTTATTTCCCTGCAGTCGAAAAACATCTATGAGGGCCTGGAAAACAGACTTGTTTTGATTTACATCCTCTGTGTGTTTAAATAATAAACTACATAGATGCATCAAACGAATCATCGAATGTGCTCAATACTGTCGGCACTGTCAATTGACGAGCATGAAAAACATACTTTGTTTACTGAATGTTCTGGTTACAGGGAGTTGTTACCCGACTTATAAACAGGCTCAATCACAATAATGAAGGTAAGCTCAAGGGAAGTGATACAAGCTAGGAGAAGTGTATAGGAAGTGGTACGTTTCGACTTAACCCCAATGAGCCTTTCTTTAGCATTCACTCTTGTGACAATATAAAAAAAACAAGAAGACAAGTTATTTGTAACCGAAACTCACCAGTTCATCCTGACTCGCCGCTACTCCTACTTTGATTATGGCGTCTGCCAGAGCAGCGCAGGCATCCACTATATTCGAACGAATTTGGAACACGGCATCGATCAGCTCACTCTGGTTGAAACCACCCTTGTGGAGCAACCTACAAATTTTCGTTTTATTTGAATTTGGAAAGTTTCGGAATAATGGTCTAATGAAAGCTAGTTTATAAGAAACATAGAAAACTTTCACACTATTGGATTGATAGTACACACTTTTTTCGAGATTGTGGAGTTTTCAATGAATGACCAAACACCTAGCGGACGATACTTCATCTGAGTGGTCCGGTTCTCAGTCTACCATCTATGAAATAGTATATCAGACAACAATTATTACAACGTTGACTCTCACCCCAGAACTATGAATCTCTATTCATTCTCACCTCATTTGCTTCACTATCGTACTTTTACCGGAGTCCGCACTGCCTGCAAACAAAAAATCTCTAAAAACCACAAACGCACCGTTAGATAACTCTCATCGACCGTGAATTAGGGTGAAAGGTACGGCTTAAAAACTGTTAAATATCTGTACGAGAACATTTTATGTACCTTCTCCGCGTGGAAATGTGTATGTGGAATAATATGTGCACGCCGTGATTTTTACGCCGTTCAAGCCTTGATAAAAAGTATATTCTAAGACGATTACAAGAGTTCTTCCTGCCAGGGCTATCTAACCGTTTACGTAACTTATGTATGTGAAATAAATGCCACTGTTATTACAAGAGTTTTTCCTGCCAGCGCTATCTAAGTGTTTAGAGATTCATGAATGTATTCTAATGTGATTGCACTTACATCAGCGGGTAGAGCTTTTTCTGAACTCATGAACCAAAAAAGACACTTTAAAGTGGCCTGGACATAAGTTCGTGAAGGTATTTCTCAAGTTTCACTTTGATAAATTTCCATCAAGATTGAGAGAAATTATTTGTTCATTGTTTTCCGATCGATTATTGACAGGGTCTGCTCATAAACTGATAGAAAGATATAGGAAGAATTCAACTGAACGAACCGAGCAACAGAATCTTGAACTTCTTTTTCTGTTCGTCCTGCTCCTTTATGAGTTCACTATCGATTTTCTTCGATAAATGCTGTCCTTCTTCTGTCGGTCTACATATTGTGATTCCCATCTGGAGAATGAGTTCTCAAGTAACATGTTTACACTAATGAAGAACGTAAAACAAAATTGAATTAGAAAACTTCTAGAAGAAATGAACCAGGAAAAAACAACATATAAGCAGCCGTTACTATATACTAGAAGTGAATTGAATAGTCAAGGGAAGTTAGTATTCTAATAAGGATGCACCTTGTCACGTTTCTGAATTCTGCTGTCTTTAACATGTTTCACGTGACTTTCCAATCTACAAACTCTATAACAACTTTCTTCCCGCAGCCGAGCAAACACCGAGCTAAGCCTCACTTTGAAGTGGAGAAAATACGTGTTATGAACAAATGAATGTTAGAAATAAAGTTATGACCGTAATACCTAGCGAGTTGACTAGATAAAGAACATCAAATTGCGGTCTTAGAGTTCTTCGAGCTCAGTAACTAATAGTTACATGAAAATTCATACTTCATACGCTTGGGCGGCAGTAGACGACGTCACTGAGACAAAATTCACCAGAGCGTACTCCTGAATAGTCTAGGATCCATCCAGCTGATACCGTATTTCGAAAATATCGTTCATTAACTACACTATCAGATACACTATAGAATTTGCTCTTTCCTAAGCGATCATTTACGGGCTTTTTCCTTTAAAATATGACCAATTATGCAAAGAAACGCATTAGCCGGGTTGCGCAAGCTTGAAGTTTGAGTTTCATCTACATGTCTTCAGTTGATTTGATTATTTGAGAAAAAAACTTGGTTTTAATAATGGTTGAAAAACAGTGTTTAGCAATGGGAACCAAACAACTGAGAACGCAACGTGAAAACTAATGTTCAACTGGGTTTGCAGATTATTGTTTCAGCTACTAGCAAATAAATATAATGACGTACCATTCAGACTAACCACATTACTAATTTTCTTCTCGTCGCGCAAATAACGTAGCAAATCATTTTAACACATTATTGTATAATTAATGAGTTAGTAATGCAAAATTAGATCTTACACTCAAGCCAATAAACGGGTTTTATTTATATTTTCGTACAGAACGAACACCAAGCAAACTAAATATGCTACTATGTAAAATAATGAGACAGCGTCATTGGCGTTATTTTATAGATTTGCGCGCGCTCTGGAATTCTAGAGTATTTGCTCCGTTTCACGAAATAATGTGATCATTATAGAAGAAAGAAAACAACTGGAAACATTCCCAACAAGAATGTACTCCCCTATGGATTTCGTTAGAGATTTGAGGTTTTTGTGGTTGGAGAAAAACAAAAGGTGAACGAATACACACTTGTAGCATTGCATGTTCACCCAATCAGACTGACCCAAATTATTTCAGCTCGATTTTAGCCCGATATATAATCTGTAGACATTTAAGGCAACTCATGACAAGGTGAAGTTGAACTCAGTGAAATCAGGTAAAACTATTTTATTGAGTTTTCTCGCTATAGGTGAATACAATTCTTGTTAACATAAATGCAACTATTGTCAGTGTTCCATAACTTTATGTAATCAACAAAATTAAGGGAAAATAGATGAAAATGAAAAACAATCCGTTGTTGAATACATGTATTTGCTTGTTGACTACAAGATACGCTAGAGAAATTGTATGGAAGGGGCATAATTACCCAGATTCAACCATGCTCCGATGACTTCGATAAATCGAAATGACAACAAAGGTTTCTATCCCAGCTGATTCCTCTTCTCAGAAAATCTCAAAACAAACCAAGCAACAGTTCTTAGAACAAATATACTTCTTTTCATAAACTTATCGATTTCTCAACTATTGTAGTGCGCTCAAAATAAGAAATTGAATTAGTTTACAAGTCGAATTGACATATCTGGGTTGATGAAAAAACTCAATAAAAAAACTCAATTGCGGTGTGTTTTGAAGTATTTTTCCATTTGCAAATAAGGAGCGAACACATAAATGAAATGAGACCTGTAAGTGTTCGATCAATTGCCCGCAGCAACTGTTGGCCGTTATATAATTGTAGCTCTCGATTTTAATTGAGCCTTACCATTAGTTCTGCGGGAAGTACCGAGACCTACTCTCATATGTCATCAATTAACTTTTTTAAGAGCCGATTATCTAGTATTCTAGTTTGGTCACCGTATATGTAACAAGTTCTACACTTGAACTCTACGAAAACGAGATAGGCACAGTTCAATGCTTTCATCGATCGGTTGTGTACGAGAAACCAAAAGAATATGCACACAATGTTTGAACTATAAACATATGGTCAACTAGAATAGCTACAATTTAATGTAGCGTTGTAGTCGTCGTCAACCGAAAGGCAGAAGGGTATTGTATATTTCACTTTTTGCCGTGTTCGCTCCCATAGCTTTCGATTCCAAAGCCAATGAGCCTTCCTTCTCAAATATAGAAATGTTGATTACACTATATTTATGCTTAACGTCTCTGAACGAAGCGTGGAAAACAATATACATATATACAGATGCACACGAAAATTAGTAATTTTCTCCATTATCGTATTGTTCTGCAATTGAAGCTCACTAAGTTGGTCCGACAGACTCGGACTTGAACGAACATTTTGAGGAGGGTGTTGGCACTGTTGTCCAGATCTATTGCCCAAATCACGAGACCTCCCATGTTTCTGAAATAGGTGAGTTCACTTCTAGTTCTAGCCTGCTCTACTGAAACTACATCAAGGCCGCATTTATAGTTTTTCCGTCGACTCTCCAGAAAACGTTCCGCTGCAATCTGAACTTCGCGAAAAATGTAAACAGCTCAAAAAGGTTTTTCATCGTCCTCATTTCAGACACTGTGTTTTCTCACCTTACACTCGCGTGTAATAATTTCAAGCGAATACTTCTAGCGTTCTCAAATCCTAAATAGCGTTTGGTGGCTGCGTCGAAGACGAATGGCGCTTTTGCTCTCCAATGATACCCTTCGTCCACTCTCCAGCCATTGGCAGCTGTAATTTGATGGTTTTGTCCAGGAGAATTGGGAAGAGTAAACGAACACAAAGTTATGACCAAATCAGAAATGTAGTTTGATTGACGCACAAATAAGAGCTCTGGAACTTCAACCCAAATTCTGTCGCATCCAGACAAATTCTGTCTTGACCAAACACATGTGCACATCTAGTTGAATTATGAGGTCTCAGGTCAGTTCTCCTATTTTCTATTCTAGAATGTCCTGTAAATGAGTATGAGATTATGCTGTGTAGCTCTTTCCAATCGTCGCGCGCCGATCCCCAAATGTACCAATGGGCACTTGTCGGGTACCAAAAATCCAAACGTAGCAGAACGTTCGACCCGGATGGTATGACACCAACCTCTGTTAAGACCACCGAAAAAAACAATTTAAAATGACGAATCGGCGTAGTTGGGGTGGTCAAGACCTGAACCGCTAAGAGCAACCACTCTGAATGTCGAACACAAAACTGTTTTTTTACCTATTTCATTGTAGGCGAGAACACTATTGCTGATTTTTCCTCCAACCTTATGGGCTCTTCTCCAGATTCGATTATTGTCGATAATTCCGCCCACATTGTTCCAAACCCTGAACAATTCGTATTCTTGAACATCAGCTGTGAAAACAACGTTTTCAATGGAGAACACTCATTTGGGAGCGGAATTGCATAATGTAGGGTCAACGTAAGAGTGGAATCCACTATAGGCCAATGTCGAAAATGCGAGGCATGCGTTTTTACAAACATATATCCTCCTCTATTCAAAAAGTTCACTCCCGATCAAGTATTGGGAAACCTATCATCAAAAAAATTGAAGCAGGGACTACTTATATCTGTGACAGGTACGATGATTATCAAAACGACATGAATGAGCAAGAGTGGAATGAAAACCAATAAAAGTTTTGCATTAGGTTTTTCGAAGGGGATCTAACCTTCCGTAGAACGGTATTCCCATGTTCAGTTTCAAGGAAGCATTTGTTTTGCATGAGTAGTACTTCATGGTCCAGTCTACATTCTTGTTCCCGTCCGATTTTGGTGAGTTTGGATTGAATAACGGAGATGGAGGTCCGGTTACTGAAGGATCCGAACTGTCCCAACCACCATAGTAGTCGTATGTTTTCATGTTGAAGAAATCAACGTGCTGAAGAACAATTCTATTCAAAAATGTGTCAATCCAACAAGAGAATACGAGAATGAATTAATAAGATGTATTCGTTTATATTGTTGTATTGGTTTAATGGGGGGGGAGGTATATAACTATCATCTCATTGTTCACAATATTATCACGTAGAGCCTCAATTTGAAGATTATCTCAATTCGTATATATTCGATCCTCACTCACCTTCTCGTTCATGAATACATGATATTCAATTCAATTTAGATATCAGAAGATTATGGCTTACCTGTTCGATAGCTGCTAGAGCAAAACCTGTTCGGAGCTTATACTCCTGACGGGGCCCTGCTATCGATAACACGTATGGGCGAGATCGCCGTAACTGCCGCTGCAGCGTTTGCAGTCTTGCTCGCAACTGCCGCAGAAGCGACACATAGTTGACTGTAACTACAGGTTTCATTGAACCAAAAAAGACAGTGAACGACACATTCATTTGTTTGATGTGTAGAAAGCGATCAACCCAGACAAAACGAGTTGTTATGTTGATTATGGTCGAAACCTCGTCCAACTTACATTACTCAAACTTGATATGACTATGACCAGTATTATTAGAGGTATACTTACAGATAAATTACAGTAAACCATTGAAATGCATTCAACCCAGGTGGAGTAGAGGAGTACCTATCCCCACCCTAATGAAAAGTTTCGATCACATGATAATTTGAAGAGCCTCTTGTGAATATCTCATGAATCACCTATCAACTTTCCATGTTCTAGTGTACCATATAATCGCATAAGAAACTGATGAGATTTGGTTCATAAAGTAATCTCAACGTTTACGAGCGCTGCTGCTCTACTGCTACCGCGCCACACCAAATATTTTCTCACGTCGTGCACTTTTGTTTCATCATTGTACCTCTGTCAGTTGGTTTTCCGCGGGTTTTCCCGCCCGTGACGGGATACTCCCAATCAATATCCACCCCGTCAATGTGGTTCACCTAGAAATATATCAGATAATCATTGGTTTGGTCACCTATAATTGACCGTACATGAACCGGTTAGCTTCCAACCTAAACGATTTCAACAGGCATTTATGCATTGCATGGTCGCGCAAACGGTAATAACACAATACAACATAAGGGGCCATGAAGTGTTGTTTTAATATGTTCCCGGGACCCGGTTCTCTCTTCATATCATTACTTATTAATCTTCATTATTACTATCTGTAGCGGAGGTTTTTGTTCATTCTGAATCATTAGTTCATCGAAAAACTAGTATATGTTGATTATGCAGACTATCGTATTCTGTACCTGAATGAATGTAATCACTGAATTGATGAATCGACTCCTCAGGACAGGGTTGGAGGCATACGCGGAAAAATACTGCGAGTTGTCCTTTCCTCCAATAGCTATCATGATTTTAGGTCGCGGAACTGCTCGCGTAGCTCTCTGAAAGTTTGATACTAGCTTAGTGCAAAAATATCATCAAACACTATGAAGGTTCAGATTCAATGACTTGAAGTAATTGAGAATAGAATGTTACCTGCTTAGGCGATAAAGAAACGAAAGGTTCATGTTTGTCAGAGGGAAGAATACAAATTCCTCGGTGGGAGTGCTTGAAACGCAAACAGGGATGAAAAATGGAGGTTATACATGCAGTCTAAAACAACTCACTCTGAAAACTCACATTTCTCAGTCCGTTGAACCGTCGCAATGCTTTCTGGCCGGCAGCAGTCGCTCGAAATCCCACCCGGCCGTTCGGATGCGCATATACATACGCAAAAATGACGTGTGTCAAGGTCCGCAGTTGGAATTGAGTAACCTGAAACAGAAATGAGTTTGGTAAGATTTCTCTACCGAACACAAAATGAAACTTAACGTGAACGAACCGAAGTTACCGATTCCATTGTCGAAACGTTCATTAATATGATTCGATGCTTCAACATGAAGAACAACGTCTATCAGGATTGCTCGTGATATACAACTTTGTGTATATTAGGATTTTTGGTTTGTACTACTGTCGACATATTGACATATTGTCTGTTAAATAAAACAAGAAATTTGAATGGGTTATAAAACAATGAAATGTAGAGTAGTTTCAAGCTGATCCGTATTGAAGCGTAGCATGCACTTACAGTAGGCCATGTTAGATGGTGTTAATAGAGAAAGTTTGATTTAAGATCAACTTTATCCTAAGTGGTGGTTGAAACGAGCTTCAGTGTCGTTGTCTTACCATCTTTTGTTCTTTTCAACTCACTTCCCGTTCTCCCCATCCCGTGTAGTATCCCACAATCCGTGTGCCACATTTAGAAAGAATTGGGGCTACTGAAACGCAGAAACTTTTCCATAGTTATAGTAATTCAACATATGAACGTCATAGTTTCGGTTAGAAACACTTCTGAAGGTATTCACAAAACATCGAGTTTATGAATGGTTCTATACCGTATTGATGGAATAAAATACATTATGAAATAGTCCATAAAAAGGGCTATATGATAAGAAGTAGCTAAACCCACACTATATGAAACACTGTGCTACTGTGAATATGAAAAAAATATATTTTTAACTGCAAGACACGCGAATTAGAAGTGGAGAATTCGAAACCAGTGGAAATATCTCGCGACCGAATAACTCCAACTGCTGAATCAAAGTGTACTGGGTGTTTTGAGAATATTGTTGCACTCTGCGTCAACTTTTTTTCACGCAAATACCATTCAACATGATATAATTAGTAACAAGCTGAAGCCGAAAAATGTCGTCTTAAACCTGCAATAGGATCGTTTCCACACATCACGCATAGTAGTTGTCCAATCTGAATCACAAAATCTTCAAAGGTCAAACTATTAAAAAGAATCAGCTAATAAAAAAACAGAGTAAAAAATGACAGAGTTCTAACAATAGATAGCGATAAGTTGAATCTTCTGTTTGTTGGTTGCATACCAAATAAAGTTAAACAAGACTGCTCGCGAAAAAAAATCTCTTCTTTCTAGATTACTGTCAACTTTATTATAACGTTTCTGAAAATTAGTCCATTTACAATTAACACAAAACTTTATTAACACCATTTACATCGTTTCTCTAATGCAACCTCTCCTCTCTTACAACTCATCACATGGACACGCGTTCAATTATAGAATTCATGCTTCTTCAACGGTTCCGAATTCAATTTTTTTCATTACAACATTAATCATTCACCGAATCTCGGAAAAAGCTGTCAGTTAAGTTCGAATGAACATACCTGAAGATTATTACAATCCAACCCGGGGTTACTGTCAATGAAAAGGTCCTCAGTCATATTATTCGCCGTCCATATAGCCTCACATGTGTCGATGTCGCTCACCTCAACGTATTGATCATACTAGTTCTCTCAGAACTTATAATGTTCAAGTTTCGTTTCATTCTATGATACGTCACGCAACACAATGTAACAAATTGTCATAAATGGATCAGATATATTTGGTTTTAACCTGAGAAAAAATTCACATTGACGTTAGCGCGAGATATGTTCAAGCTTGTCTGCTTGAAGTACGCCAATTTTACGATTCAAGTTACTGTATACTGTAGGTCAATTGCAGAGTCATGTGACAGACGTTAAACAAAGCAGAAGTCAGAAACGTGGAGTGAAAAACTGCACGGTGAATCATTAAAATGCTAAATTAACGTGACTGTCCAATTCACTTCCAGCACACTACAGGCGGCGTAGCAAGCCCCACAAAAGTTCATGAGATCACCTCATGAGCTATTCGCACGAGCTTCTCACGAGATCCTATTGATTGCTATGCTACCACAATAGAAGTTCACGATCAGCGCATGAGGTATCTAATACGAAACTCATATGAAGTTCGCATGAGGGTCGAGGGATTGCTACGCCGCCAGGCTTCACGTTTTCGAGCGAACCTGGTGCTGTTGCCCGCACGTCGGCACTCCTGAGCCTATCTTGACCACAGCAAAAAGAATTAAGAACCACATACAATAACAGTGAAGAGTTAATTCACCTGGAAGTGTTAAATAAAACAGCATATGTGCACTTTAATATTGTACGTTTTTGAATAATAGTATAATATGTTTTGCGTGAATTTGTAATTCACTAGTGATCTGAAAGGAAATATCGGAATTTCAACTATTCTCTCTATAAGTACTTGTCTATGACGGACACAACAATTTCCGTTACCAACGAACAATTTCACTAATCTACTTACATTGTTTTGTTCCCAACTTAGTATTTTCAGTATTGAATGAAATCGAAAACAAAGTATTTGTTCGAGGCATAGTTGAATGACAAACCGCTTGCAGAAAACGTTTTCACCCATGATCATCAAACTATAGTCGTCGCCAACGGAAAGGCGGGAGGGTGCTGTATATCTGAATTTCCGCTGTGTACGCATACATGTCTTTGATTCCAAAACTTCCCGGTTATGTGCTCTAATAGCGCAGTGGTTAGCGCCCTGCTACGAATCTTTTGCTCGCATGTTTGATTCCGGCGAGAGACAGAATTTTATGAATTTGGCACGCACTATAAGGGAATTCTCATGCCTTTCGTTGCAGTTTGATCTCGATGATACCGATTCACAAGTTTTGATCAAAAAACACGAGATCAAACTACCAATACAAGGGGATGGGGCGGAATACCCAGGTATAAGCTGGTTTGTATAAAGCAAGAACTATATGTCTTCGCCTTGGAGAAAATGCAGCTCAACATAACAAATTGTGGAAGCTGTATTCAATAATATCCTGACAATCACCTCTCAGTCTGTGTTTCTTCGAACTCCGATTTTTCTCTGTTGTTACAAATTACCTGGAATGTTAAAGTCAAAGAATCTGAGAAACGCAAGGTAGAGCCAAGATGTCGAGAGTTTCCAGCATAAATGTACTCTGATCTGACCGAAATATAAGGACTATCAACAATTCTCTTAAACAATGATTCCCAAAATGGAAAAACAAACCACTTATTACGAATAAATTCTGTGAACAATGACCAGATCCAGTGATCTACTTGTTTTGTTCCGATTTCAGAATGTTATAATCACGCAAAAAGGATTTGAAACTGGAAAAAAAACTGCAAAACATGTTTGTTATAGTTGTATGAGAAAATAGCAGGGATGATGTCATATTGATTGAAGTTACATCTGAATGTTCTTTAAAATTGTAAAAGGTCAAAAGTGTCATTTGAATGTTTCACCTAAGCTGTGAACAAAAACTGCCAATAAGTTAAAGGGACCTTTCCTCTTTAATTTGGAGGTTCGAGCTGATTAGTCAAGATTGTTCACATTGAAAAACCAAAATCATTCATATAGGTGTCGACTTCCTGTCTTGCTTCGTGTTCTCAAAAATGTGGCGCGACCACGCGCACGTACATACACCGCCGAGTTCACCTACGTACAAAATTTTCAAATTCTGTGAGAAACGATTTCTAAATATCATGAAAACTACAAAGCAGTGATAGGATTGCTGCATTACAGTAACTCAAATCCTGTTGGCTTCTATTTTGCTCCGTAATAATGTGGTACGTACGGTATGAACTTTCATCTCAAAACAGAATAAATGACTTTTTTCATTTTTTAAAAATTACCTAGATTTCACATTATAGAGGTACGGTCCCTTTGATGAATAATCATATATATATTACTTCGAAGAAACATCACGCGTTGAAACCATTTGTGGAGTAATTTGTAACAATAATAAAGAAAGTTCTGAGAAATAATCGGGGTTTCGTCAGTATATGTTCGAGGTGCCGATTGTTGTTCGTTTAACATGGGCACTCCACACCAAATGAAATGAAGAACACCAAATCGCTCAGAAATGTCGCATAGCATGCATGACATAAATGTGTGATACAGATGAGATAAGTTGAGGTAGCAAAATGAAGGAAAAAGATCAACTCTCGACATTGAGACTTTGGTCAGCAACCGTATGCTTGAACACAACCAGTAGCCAATTATGTGGTCAAAATGTGATCCCTTTCTGTTTGCAATACGCAAAAGATCAGACACGATCCTTTCACGTATGTTTAAATGAATAATAACACACAAAAAACAAATGAAAACAAAATAAAACAAAAATAGAACAAACTATGAATAACATTTTTTATAACATAAATTTTATCGTATTTCAGTTATTTACAGCTGCTACAGCGGTAAGTAGGGTGTTCGCATCATCATCTTGGTCAATCGCCCAAATCATTAGACCTCCGATGTCACTGAAACATAATTGTCCATTTTGTGAAAAAAGTGACCGTTTTGCACATTAAACAGAAACATAACTATCATAACTTGAATCGCGGAACAGAAAATGTCCGTACGATTAACTTCATCGTTTTCGGTTGGCTCCATATTTGGTGCAATTAAATGTGCATACTTCCACCAGTCCCAGCACACATTATTCATATGCTTGCATTGATGTTCTGAAACTCTCGCTCCTCGAAGAAGAAGATGTTTTTCGTAGCAATAGAAATTGACCACTTGATCAGCCGTGTCTGATTACTTTGCGTCACGTGAACGTGAGGTTGTAAACTTCTACGAGACTATTTATGGTACCGTTATTTCATGAAACTCCATCTCACTTGGATTTTGCATACGCAACCTTCGCGTTGATACTTCGAACGTTTTCGAAAACGAGCAACTTCTTGTTGGCGGCATCCCAGATGTAAGAGGACTTGGCAACCGAGTTGAAGATAGTCTTTGAGAGATCCCATCCCGAACTTTCTGTAATTGCAAAAAAAATTTGTTACCATTTTGAAAAGGTTGCTAAGCAATATCTGAAAAAAGTCGTTTAGTTGTTTTATGTTTTTCTGCAACCAAATTTTAGCACGTATGTGTCACTATGGGGAAAAAGGAGGAAGTGGAAACAAATGTTTTCCCAGCCATTATTCGTTGTCAACGGAAAACCGTAAATGGATTTTGGGAAGTCTCACTCGAACGAACTGGAACACTCGGCTGAGGACTTTCGAATCTTTCCTTTTTTTCGTATAAAACTATTGAACTCACTTGTGATTTAGTTAATAGTTTATTATATTGTGATCAAAAACTATTCTGGAGAGCGCTTCGCAGGATAACTGACTAATATTTCGCCAGGGGACAGATCCTCCGACGTAGACTCCATCCACTTTTATCGATTTTCTGAACATTGGATCGGAACCAATAGCTCCACCCACGTTCTTCCAGAAACTAGAAATTTTCCGTAAAAACCTACACCAAATACATATTTCGCCTACAACTCAGCCAGTGTCTGGTTAACCGTTAACTCGACATCGTTTTAGACGTTCAATGAAATAACCTCCCTTATTCCTGAAGGAAGATATCTTGTTAATTTCTTCCCTACCTCACTGAGGAACCTCCAGGTGAGCACATTTGATTTACTTTCTGTAATCTGTTATTTTCAACTGTAACTATATTAAGCTAGAGATTTCATTCTTGTTAACTGTAGCCTCACCTTCCATAAAATGGTACTCCTATGTTGAGTTTACTGGCACTGATTCCTTTGGAGATGAAGTATTTTATGGCATAATCAATATTTTCGTTCTGGCTTTCACCAGGCGGCGCGGCATTGTAGAGCGGAGATGCAGGTCCCGTGACTCCGTTCCACAGCCCGTAGTAGTCATACGTCATCACGTTAATGAAGTCCAAGTACTAGAACTTTGGCATCAGTTTCAATTTTATTAGTTTCAAATGAATAAATTCGCATGAAATTCATTAGTTGTAGATCAGCAGAAAGTAGTAGGTCAGTAGCAGAATAGATGAAATATATCTCGTCTATGTTGGTTTTGCCTACAAATTTAGGCTGAACTTCATTAAGATTCCGAGATTGTCTATATTTTCGTTCAACGCTTGAAGGAGCTGAGCTCATTGTTTAAGGTTACAGGGGTAGATTTGTACAGATAGATAACACGTTCAGCATTTCTTATTCCATTTGCGGTGAAAATCTCTAATTGTGTTAATTGCTTTGCGACCGGTGAACACCCAACAAACTTTCTAAATTGTTGACCTACAGTTTTAATGGCGGGTAGATCGTAGGCTTGATGAAGAATCCAAGAATCGGCCGCAGCCGCAATAGTCAACAAGTAGGGCTTCTGTCTACCCTGTTCCGCTTGCAAAGATTTCAGCCCTGTGCGTAACTCGCGAAGAAGGAAAACGAAGTTTGCTGAATAGGAGTTATAACGAGTGCAGAATATTGAAAGTGTTAAAATTTTCACAATACAAAGTAGCAAAATACTCCACTGCCAAACAGAATAAATGCTAAAAATTCTGTTGTACACTCGGACTTGTACAAGAAGTTCAATAGTTCTCGAATTTTGTATTTTGAACACCAAACATTTACCGAGTCCTTCTGAATATATCATTGGTATTGTCCAACAAAACTTAAGTTGAAATTACTTTTGAGACACATGGCATACCTTTGTCCGCAGGATTTCCTTGAGAATCTCCTTCCGCCACCGGATACTCCCAATCAATATCCACGCCATCAATATCGTTTCGCTGAATATATAAAAACATTGCGAGTGAACATATTATCGATTTGATAATTGGGATGCTACGGCGAGTTTTTTGCTCTACGCATCAAAAGATACACAATTAAACCGGGAGTACCATCATGCTTGAACTGACCCTATGCGGAACCCGCGGGCGTTACTTATGTCTTTCGTCAGTTCATTATCTAGATGATTCAGTATAAGAATAAGACTGAGAGTATTTATTGAACATATGATTCAAAATACAGAAAAAAGTATTTATACAACAAAACAACCAATATTGACCGGAAAAAATCGTGCATTCATTGAAGTGAAGAACCTGCCCATGTAAATGAACCAACCTGTACGAAGTTCACGACAGAGTTCACAAAAGTTCTTCTCGATGCCGGTTTTTGAGTAACTGCTGAGAAGAACTGCGAATTCGACCAGCCACCAATCGCCACCAAAATATTCAGTGACGGATTCACTTGAGCCGCTTTCTGTAATTGGACTTATGCTTGCGATTTGAATGAGAACAAAACCATTGATACTTCGCTAGTAACTCTCTCACAATACGGATTTGCAATTTCGTCTTGACAGATTGATCGAGAAAATAATTCAGAGTTCTGTGATATTCCCACCGTTTTGAGTTTGTTAAGACGATTCTGCGACTGCATGTTCTCCAAATCGACAGCTCCATCTGAAGACATCTCGGCAAAGGCAAAAATGACCGTGGTCATTTTGAGAAGCTGAGCATTAGTTATCTGAAACACTTGACTGGTCCCAATGCTCTTCAAAATCAAGGTGATCGAGGGTCTTCAACAATTGCAGCGCCGTCGCTATAACCACATTTATGCATCACGAGAATGACTGACAGAAAAGTCACTCACGGCAGTTCCAAATCTAGACCTAAAAATAAATTTGCCTCGAACTCAGGTTGAATAAAATTACTTTTTCTAGCTTTTTTACGTTTCAAGTAATGTGTATACTGTGATTCAATGTAAACAGATTTCAGTGGGTTCATACCTCTCTAGTAGCCCATTCTGGATAGTAGCCAACAACACGTTTTCCACTGCCACCACCAGCGGGAGTACCTCCAACACAAACTTTTTGTCCGATCTGAATGAAATTTCTTTGGCTAGAAGTGAATGATTCAGTTTACCACTGTTTTGGAATATCAACCTCAATTCGATTGAAAAATAGACGAGAAAATTGCGCTCTCCTTTTATTGGTTCATACCCAAAACAAGTGAATACGTGAAAACGCAGTTATATGTAATATAACCATAACTTTTTCCTCGCGTCGAACACATTAGGAAAAACTCTTCTAGTATAAAAAGTTATTACAGTTGCTATGAGTATTCTAATATTCTTAATGTGCTGAAATATTAGAAACATTTTTTTCCAAATACGCGTTACAGAATAATAAAGTTTTCATGCTTGGTTTTGATGATTCGGTGAATAACACATGTTCACCTGTAAATTCATGCAGACTATCCCGGGATTTAATGCGTAAAATTTGGTATCTGTGAGGCCATTGGCATTCCATAACTGGTAGCAGGTATCTCCGCCAACTATCTGCAAGTATGAACGCAAGTCAGACACCAAATTACATTTTCGGGCATTGAAAGGCGAAGGCGAACTGTGCGAACTATCCTGTTATAGGGGTAGACCATTTCAAATGAGAGAAATACACATCGCGTGAATTTTGGGCAGAAAACGATTTTTACGGGAATCGAACCCGTGGCAAGTTGGACGGTAAAACTTCGGCACTGCCACTGCGCTAATGGGCCAATAGTTTTTCACCTAATTTCTGTACAGAAAATAAAATGTATGGAAAACTTTTTGTGTTTTATCAGCATTCTTTAATTTTCTGTACGTGACTCGTTCGCGTGTGCATTACGTACATCGCTTTCATGAGAAAACAGAGAAATATGAAGGTGGAAATGTTATATGTCTGTAGTTGAGTTTACGAGCTCAATATGATGGAACTGCTAACTCTGAACTCAAAATTAGAGAGTAATGGTATCTTCAAACACAGCAGAACTCAGTAACGTGCCATGACAATCTTCACGATACCTGATTAGAATACTAACTGAATCTGACCATTCAATTTACTTCTATTTATGTAATGTCGATGCATTCCCAGAAACGTGGAAGGCACGACCATTATTGTTTTTTTTTTGCGTTCGTTTCTGGTCATATTTTCAAGTTCAAATAGGAATCAACTTGATTCTCTTTTTGAAAAATTTTGACCTAGAGTGTGATATTTCCGTTTTTCCGCATTGGCCTGGCTTTTTTCTTAGTGTTAGAAGTGTCTGTACTAGTGAAGTTGAAAACAAAACGTATTACTTTTCGTGTGCATTTTGCCGTGGAACCATGACAGATCTTGGGGGACTTAGCCATGGAAAATCTGCTACAAGTCTTGCGGCCACGAACTTCAGACTTAGTACCATTTTCAGAAAATTAAACTTCTTCATCTTTCAACCAAATATAAATAAAATGTATGCATTTAGATTTGATTCTCTCACTTATTGTTCCATTTCCCACTCAAAAATCAATTTTATCTCCCAGGCTCTGTCTGAGAACTCTGTACACACACCAAAGTAATATCCGCCTCACCGTTTGATACTCAGTGCAAGCCCCGCACAGATTCACAAAGAGAAGCGGGATGATGGTAAGCAGAGTACAGAGCATTTTTCGAATTCAGACCGGTCCTTTTAGTATGTTCGTTAAATACGACAATCTTTGCACGTGTTTACCTATTGATAGACTGTGGCTGTGGAGTATCCGATTACTTTGGAATTTACACAATTTTGATCAGATTACCATGTAGAGGCAACCACAATAACATTGTTGATTCCGGAAGTTAGGTAATGTGATGGATGAGTACATCAGAAGCCAAAAAGAATGTGTGCGTTGCAAACGTGGTGAGTTCTCAAGTTAGATGGTACGAGGAGATAATTCTGTGTTCAATTGAAATGGAAATGGAAACCTATAGAGATGAGGTTCAATTGAAAGGAATTGAAGAATATGCTTGAGTTGATGGAGCAGGATTCGGTAAATGCTTATATATAATTTGTGAAAGTTAGTCCTTGTTTAAGTTGAGCGATTTCTGTTTTGGACGATATAAAGTTCACTGGGTGCGATGAGAAAGCGTCGGACGTTTTTCCAGGGATAGACGCGAAATGCGAAAAAGACACAACGATTGAATAAGCCATGGAAACATGCTCGCGAAAGTGGTCGATAACATAAAATTCACTCAGAGAAAAGTATTGAGCACCAAACAAAAAAGTTCTTCATAAATGTTATGCTATTGGTTTCAGGATATCCTGGTTATCCATTCAGGTGTACAACGCGAACTGCGCAAACAACAACAGTTTATTGTGAGTACGTACGCTGGAACATCTTGACCTTTTCATCCCAACCTGCGTCTCCTCCAATGTACGTTAATTTTCTGTCCTCACATCCGCCGGG
Source organism: Litoditis marina (assembly GCA_964036275.1). Taxonomy (NCBI): domain Eukaryota; kingdom Metazoa; phylum Nematoda; class Chromadorea; order Rhabditida; family Rhabditidae; genus Litoditis; species Litoditis marina. The sequence continues at coordinate 1,412,804 of OZ038434.1, read as the reverse complement.
ATCGGGGTCTCGCGAAATCGAACGCAAAACAAGGAGACGCAGGATGGGATGAAGGGACCGGGATGTTCCAGCATACGTACTGCGATAGAAAATACAACTGAACCACTATTAGGAAACATTTCGGGAACATTTTTGAGCTCGCGGATGCCGTGTTTCCGCAAAATACGAGTCTAGCGAATCGGGGCGCTCAAATGAGAAATACACTATAGGATGAAGAGGACGGAATATGCCGGCAGATCTACAGTAAGTTTGCATTCAACAGAACTGTTTCTCTCTTTTTTAACCTTTGTTTGTTTTCCGTAACAGCTTTGATTGTGTGGACAGTATATTTCCGTTTCAAACAGTTTCATGAAGCTGTGCCCCGAATCTAAACCATCATCACTAATTCTCATTGGTTTTCTATGAACATATTTGGAGCGTGTGAAAAAAATTATTTCTGGCATGACCGCGTGGTGGGAACACTTAGGGGCAAGTTTGAGATAATTGGTGACGTTTCGGACTGCGAACAGTGCATGATAATGAATCATGAACTTCATTTTTTTTAAATGTTTGCGTTGTTTTTGGGACATTTACGAACAGACCATGTTCACCAACAATTAGGCTTTCACATTCATTGAATCATTCGGAAAAAAATCTTTCTGTGCGGTAGTTTTGTATTTATTTAAGTTTTTTCTGGTTGCTCTACGACTGAATTTTTCGAGTACCGAGCCAAGAACAAAATGACAAAACCTGTTCGAAAACCAATATGAGTCCGAGAATCCTGGGCAAAAAAGAACTTTCCCTGAAATAAACTGACTTGTATTTTCACCGGAATCTCGGAAAAAAACTGGCAGATTTACAGATTTCCAAAAGACATGGGATTACCCGGAATTTAAATTTGTGTATCCCAATGATGACAAAACACAAGGCTAGTTCCCGGTAAAACTACAAGTCTTATCGTTTCAGAGTGTTAGAGTCAATGATTCCACGAACTCGAAAACTGTGTTATGTTTACGTTACGTGCTGAATGCATATACGCGTTTCATAAACTAATAATCTCTACTAATCACTCCGAATAGGTATTTAAACTTGTTGTCTTTTCTGCTTTTGAGCGTTATGGCGCAAACTACTCCGCACTACCGAGAAAAGAGTTTTCCCTAGTAGCCCGCCATTCTGACGTTTTAACCAATGTTTTTGACCAATTTACAAATAATCAAAAAAAAGATCGCGTCGGAATGGCGATATGTTTTACAATATTAGGTGTGGAATAGTCTTTCCCAAAATGACTACACACCACAGTAGATCTGGCTTTCAACTGAACACTAAGAGACTCTAGTTTCGAAACACATCATTGTTAAATTCCTTCTGCTTGTTTTGGATTGCAATTCAACAGAATATTATATTTTCCGCTGCTGCTTCATTATCATTATGTGCACGTGTTAAAGGTCTGTTGAAGCTCCGTGTTGTGCAAAATTTGTCATTGAGCTTTTTCCCTGCAAAATTCCAGATATACACGAAGTTCATTCATCATGGGTGAGAAGCAAGGAATTAATCAGGTCAAAACTGCTCCATAAAGTGTCGCGTGGGAAGTTTTTTCTTGATACCTTGAGGTAGTGGGAAATATTAGATATTACTTTTACATTACGTGAACTGGATAGTTATTCCTGAGTTGTTCAGCGGGAAAATTTTACATTCACAACAGAAAATGGTGGGGGGTAAAAGGTAAATGTATGGTAAGGTGGGGGGCTAAAGTTGAATTTCGACAGTGTACAATCACCCCACCCCCACTAACGTAAATGGGGGGGGGGAGTGAAAGTAACATGCCTGGCAATCTTTAACAATCGCCCCCCATCCTTGTGATTTTTAGTTGAAACGGAGCCATGTTACTTTTACCCTCCATGGTGGGGGGTGAAAGTAACACAGGACTTATTTCGGCTAAAACGAAAAAAGTGGGGGGGGGGGCGAAAGTAAAATAGTCCCTGTTCAGCTTCAAGCTCTTGATAGTTTACGTAGAAACGTCATTCTGGTGTATTTGTAGAAACAACGTAAAATATTTTTTGCCAACCACACATCAGCATAGTCTTTTTGCTAAATGAATTACTTTATTCCGTATTTTGTATTAACCCCTATTAAAGCCTGTGTATTGTTAATTACAGAAGTAGATAATTTGATCACAGATTCATAATTAAGTTACCTACTTAACGAACTATTAAGATTAACCCAAGCATAACCTCACCTCCATACACTCAAATTTAAAGATTAGATGTGTTTAGGTTGTTCTTTCTCGTCTAATATAGCTCTTTTTTTGTTCATTAAATTATAACAGTATTTCAGAACCCATACACATATTCCGTCAGTGAAGGAAAATGGGCAGGTATGTTGATTGAAAATGCCTATTCATTTTCTTCATCAACTATTAGTCAATTACACAGTCACGTGAAACATGTTAAACAAAGCAGAACTTAGAAAAGTGCGATGGTATAGTGCACGACGCCTCATTTAGAATACTAAGTTTACATAATTTTTATATTATTATATTTTGCAAGCTCACAAAATGTTATCTGGTAAATCGGAATTGGTCAGGTGTCCCTTAGTGCGCAGTCGTAATCTTCGTCATAGAAATAGATTAGTTCGTCAACCTGTATATTATCATAATGAAAATTGGTTTTAACAATGGAACTGTCTGACCCGCAACTCGCACGAATACATGTCATTAGGTCAGTTACGCAACTTCTTAAAAACGGTGGATGTATATGTTCTCGGAGATGTTCCTAGATTCCTCATGTAACTTTGTTTGTTTTGTTTTTCCTCTCAGTTTTTTATATATTGTACAATTTTATTCAATTGAATTCATCATTGTTATTAGTTTGTATTTTAACGCTCCCTTGTGAGATGGTGATGTCTTTGTCGACATCCCTAGGGCTCCGTATTCGGCATAGAAACTCAGTTCATCTTATGATATCTGTCACTTGAACATGTGTTTTCTTTCTATGCTCGAGTGAATCATTATTATTTACGTGACTAATCCGTTTACTTCTAGTATATAGACCAAACTAGAAAAGTCAACCCAATCTCAATAGGAAAGGTAGTGGGCAATGACTACATGAGCTACAAAGGTGATTGGCCATTTGAAATTCAAGATGAGACAAAAGTTTAGGTTCAGGCAATCACAACAGATAGTGGCGGTAGCATAGGTGAAACTGAACACATTCATTTTATCGGAGACGATGAGAAGATCCACCCATATTATCCGATCTGTTCTAGTTTCACGTGACGATTTATGTTTTACACTAGTATTCAGAATTCCGTAACACATACCGACACATCACAATTCGAAACCTTAAATTCAAAAGTGCACGATTGATCATGTTGCCTCCGACGTGACTATTCATTGAGTTTTCGGTTTGATCCCGTTGCTTTTTGGTCAAATTCGGATTCGTGAAATACCGCGTGTTGAGAGATCAAGCTACAACGATAAATAGGTCACACCCTATACGCATTAATTTACTCACCGGAAGTATGAAGTATACGATATAGATCAATATTATGGTTACTTTTATTATTGTTCTCAGGTACTGGGTGGGAGTGATCATCCTTCTTTTGACTCTGATCGGAATAGCTGCCAACTGTGTGCTGACAGCTGCCATCTACTCCGGGTGGAAGGCGCTGAACTCACAGTTCAACACTCGTCCCATCATTTCCCTAACTTTCGCCTCATTTCTCTTTCTTTTTACCAACCTGGCCGTCTCTATTCCCCACTCTCTATCACATCCCAACTACTCTAACGATGTCCTTATCGCCTTGTCGTCGAACAACACCGTATCTTACTTCTGCTATCAGTTTGGACTACTGTACATCGCCGTGGAGCGTTTTTTTGTCTTCTACGCCCCGAAGATCAACTCCAACTCGAAGTTGTCTGTGAGTTTCCTAATACGTCACGATTATGCTAGTTTATGTTCAAATTTGGAAGAGCATGTGGTTCAGCACTTGACTTCCCACTTTGGTAGACTGATACTCATTAGTAGAATAGAGAAAAACAAAGAAAAGAACTTCGTTTTTTAAACATTTTTTGATGTTACTGTTGTTTCTATTTGTAGATAATTCCTCTCCTACTGATTTGGCTGCTCTCAATACTGATGACCGTGGTACCCACGTACTATGGTTGTCACAAGACGTGGAACGATGAGATTCTCAGTTTTACATTTGAGTGCAGCAACGATTGGAACACTTTTTACATGACCACAGGTAGGCCGAACAAAAATTAGCAGAGTCAAAGGAGTTCGAACTATGTGCGAGACGCGTTATTCACACTCAAGTGGAATGAAGCGGAAGACTATACATATAAATAAGAAGAAAAAAACTATAAAAAAGCCTCGTCGATTTGAAAACCTGTTACGTGGATCTTACTACACCTGGCTGAGTTAATGCGGGGTTCAAATGCAAGAAGGTTCATCTTGGTGATCTACAAAGCAATCACACAATCCATACAAAAGAACAATTATTAGAACTATTATTTCACGATCGACAACTATGATATGAATGCAACACTGTTTAATTTGGAATAGAATACTTTTTTGGATGGTATTATGAAATTGAGTGCTCAGTGAAAGGTCGTACTTCAAATCGTTCTGACCCTGGTTCAAGACGAATTTGGAGTTGTTCTCAGAGGGTTGGGTCAAAATTTTTGCAATAAACAACGACGATTAGTGTTGTTTGTATGATAAAAGTTCAGAAATCAGTGTGGTCAATGAATTATTTTCTGTGCCGCTAGGTTTCACTTTGTTTATTTCTAGGTCAAATATGTATCGGGACTATTCTTGTGATCTACATAGCAATCATTGCTCGGGTTCTCAAACTGCGCCAATGTACTGACGGAAACACTTCTAACTTCAAGAAAAACGCGTCACTGGTTAGTTTAGTTTAGGATAATATCTTTAGGCACCGTAAACATGGGATATAAATAGTGAGATTGTTCATTCTTTTCATCACGTGACTACAAACTTGGGAACTTTCTGTGATTAAGCATAGAATAAGGGAATAACATCTTGTGACTTCGGTGGTGATCGGATAGTTCAGCAGAAAACTCACCTTCTCGGGAGACCTTGAATTCTTAGTACGCAGGTAGTGGTAATCTAGAGCCCTGTCAATGTTCTCTGTCGTGAGCGGAAAGACGCGTTTGTAATATCTTTCAAATTTCTCATATATATTGATTTTTATTATGTTGAGTCCCATCTAATTTATTTACATCTACTACATAAATGAAAAGTATAATTTCACAACTAGTGCGCTTTCGTTCAGGTTGTGCAGTTCTTCTCCGTGTTTCTAATATCTTGGCTGAGTCTGACTTTGTTCATGGTCCTCTCAATGGTCGTCACAGGGTAAGAATCAGGTGTATTTCTTGAAACTGAAGATCAAGAATTATTGAATGTGAAATTCGCACAAAATTGAGGATGAGTTTTTTTCGTTGAGAAACGTTCTCGAGGTACTCAATCATTCAAATTCGATTGCCAGTGATTATAGGAATATATGAACGATTCACGTGAAATGTAGAATAGAATATGTACTTACTGTAGAAATTTTGTTGGTGTGTGCTTCAATTAACATCATGTAGTTGAATCGTAATAGATCCGGAGTGCGGTGGAATAAAAACTTTTTTCGAACTTCAATTAACAATTTGTACACTATGATTACATTTTCAGTGCTTCGGTGTGGATAAGTATGATAAATTCGGCCATTTCTACTATTTCTGTGTCGTCTAACGCGATCATCATGCTCAAGTACAACTCCTCAGTGAGTTGCGATTTTACTTTACAATTATTTTCAGAAGACATACGTTAGAACAAATTACTACTTGCTGCTGTATTCAACTGAGCTTGAATGATTAAAAAACCTCGATTAAAGTTTTTAAACTGAAAGAATAAGAAAGTAAAAGAAAATAACTAGATAGCGACAAATTAGTTCTGCTAAATGTTTTCCTATTTTGGTATACACTTACTTTATTGAAAATGTACTCTAGTTTCTGGCTATTGTGAGGTAAACCGGTGTATTGAGTAAACTTTCATAACGTCCAATTGCATTTTAGATCCGCTCCGCGCTCCTTGGAAGTCTCAACCCCACAAGCAACGCAGTTACCATACTTAACACGACCAACGCACGAAGACTCACAACCACATTCTGATATCATATAATTCTAGTCATTCCCACTGATACCTCGGCAACTTGTCAACATAATCTCCCAACGGCTTTTCACCAGTCACAGCTTTCCGAAACACTAAAATTTTCCCGAACGTCTGTTAACCTTTGTTACAGTATGTAAGTAAATTGTTCTTTTATAGCACCTGTGTTTTATATATGAAATATATTCATTCAAATTTTTATGGGCACGCTGCCAAAGTCTCAGTGGAAATGGCGAGAGAGGAATGCGCCAAAAAAAGCGCTGTTGGGCCACTCGTGTCATAGATTTTCCTACTTCGTGATTACAACTATTTCACAGCCTATATAGTTCGAAGAAATGTGCACCAATTGATGGTAAAAGTTGTGAAGTTCCGTCATTGAAGTGTATTTGGTTTAAAATACGGGTTGTTGAGTTTCTTCGAGTTAATCCAAGAAAAAATGTCAGAGATCATTGTGAAGGCGTAATTAAAATCTCACGGACTCTAGTAGCCGATGAGTGGACAAGAATGATACTTGTGAAAAGAATTCAGAAACCATGTGAATAGCACAAAGTTTATGATATTTGCACGTTATTCAGTTCATATTTCAACTTGCTAATCCCAAAAAATAACACCAACTTATACGTGATTCGTTCCAGTCACATATGTAATTTTGTCGAACAGTTATTATTGATTCTTTAAACCAGTATTTTTATTTTGGTTCTCAACCTCATTCTAAGTTTTATTCATTCTAAGTTTCATTAGCGCGCTTCCAAATCCCAAATGCTGATGATGAGGAAGGACTACACAGTGTTAGCGGCGGCAACTGTCATGGTCTGTACGTGGTTGAAGTGACCAATAACAATTTTGTATTTGAATACTTCAAATCAGCTCATGTCTACGTTGAATGGTGATACTAGGTTGCCTTACCGGACAGTAAGGAGCATGGTTGTTAAGTCACGTAATTGCCAACAATTACTTGTACTCTGTATGTTTGTTGAATGTTAGGCAGCACCATCTACGGAGCATGAACCGTGATTTTTCAGTTCCTTTTCGCGTTTTTACTATGAGAGGCCGTATGCACGAAAGAGCCCGGGACGTGTCGGGATGCTATCTCGACTTTTCCCGGCCAATTTAGGTCGGGATAGCATCCCAACCCGGCCCGGATTGTTTCATGCATACGGCCTCAGATAATCAAACTATGGTGCTTATAATCAAAGATTTGTGCCTAGACTGTGGGGGACAACTTTTTTTGCATGAGTAATATCTGTATCCCATGAACGCGGAAGATAGGTATTTCGGAGATCCCACTACTTCACCACAAGTTGTTATTCGCTTTGATAGTGTTGTACTGTTACAGTAATAGTTCAGAAATTCAAGTGTCTTCTGATTGAAAATTTCCGGTTAACCTCAATAATTACTCAACGATTCTCACATATTTCTGTAAACTGCATATTTTCAATAGTAAACAATCAACACGACATGGTTATGATGGGAGTCGACGTAGAAATGAGCAAAACCTCACTAGTTTGTACTATATAAGACGGTTCCAACTAGAAAAAAGTTCAAAATTCAAAGTAATTCACGTAATTCTGTCAATCTAGGAACGGGAACTTTTTCTTGCGCTATGCGGTCGAAATGACACAATTTTAGGTTTCTTGTCAACGCGATGTTGGCATGACAATGTGATTCAGATTCTTTTGGCAAATGCTAAGTGAACGGAGTTCTCTTGTCACTTGTCACCCAAAGGGATCGTCTTTACCATTGGCCAACTGCACTGATTCATTTTGACACGTGCCAAACCGTTGAGAGGATTCGAACCCTTGGCCGTTGGGCCAAAAGCAAGAGCACTACCACTACACTAAGGGAGCACCTGGATTGGAAAAGAAAGGATCGCGCTATATATAACCCCGCCGCAATTGTTCAGATTAACGTTGTCACACATGAGTGGATTAGTTTATTATAAAATCAAATTTCATAAATATAAAACGTGAATTTGAAAGTTGAACACACCAAAAATTTCAGCTAGTTAGAAGCCAGTAGCAACTTTTCGCCCAACATCGCAGATTTAGGTGTTTACAATATTCCCTTTACCGCTTCTCGTTTTTCTTTCAAAGATTCGTACCCATAATTCGATAATCTATTCTCATCCCGTTATGAATATGCCCGCCCCGGTGTGTGTACGAACTGTTCGCGCTCTAGATCGTAGCCCGCTTAGTGTAGTGGTAAGCTCTCTATTTTGGTGTGGCGGGGTCAGGTTCGATCTCCGCATGAGGCAAAACCTTGTTGACGCGTGTCAAGAAAGAGGATAGTTCCTGGCAATTGTCTGTGTTGAGCAGTGATAATATCACTTGCCAAGTGTTGAGCAGTGATAGTATCATTTGGCAGACTTCAATATCTATGTTGGCGCTTGTCATTTGGAATGACTCTAATATCTCCCAGATACATCAGCAACTTTGACAAGATAATGGTTTACTTGTCACACCCACTCCGTTGACAAAATTTTGATAAAAAAAAAACGGAAATTTTGAAAAAATTTAGTTGGACCCGTCTTAATGAATGGGGTTGTTTTGAAACTGAGAAGCCCGTGAACGCTAAATCATTAGAACCAATACCTCAAGTTCGTGATAAGAATAAATCATCGCCCCTACGATTGTAATTGAGCAAGAGAGAACTATACTAATAGTAAATGGCACAGTCACGTGAAACATGTTAAAGACATCAGAACCCCGGAACGTGCAATAACAAAGTGCGGAAGCCTTATTAGAATGATAACTGACTACTCAAATTTCTAGTATACTCCACTGAATAAGTTGAGAGTCCTCCATCTTCCATTAGCTCGATTCATCTTTCTCCGTTTATTCACAATCTGTGCCATGTGCGCGATCGAAATACATTTTTACCACACAAGCTTCGCGAGACTGATCTTTCTGATTTACCCACATGAATTCAGTCAAGCGAGTGCTTTCAGAGAATAGATTATTGAGCCTGAGAAATTCATGAATATAGTTCGGTCTACGTTGTAGTCTTTGAAACCACGTGAAGTTTTTTCGTTCAGAGTTCATGAGAACGCTAGGATGCACTTGAATACACATTCGAATCACTCATTCAGCCGCCTTCTGAGTTTTTTTTTCAAGTTTTATTCGTCACATCACAATGTTACACAGTGGTGGTCCTTGACCGATCTCCAAATCTGCTTATCTCTGCATTCCACTCCACTGAATAAGTTGAGAGTACTCCATCTTCCTCAAAACGCTATTCTAACTTAGGTGACTATCGCGCGCAGCGCGAAGCGCTGTGCGAGATTTGTCTTTGGTCCGGCTAATGCGCGCTTTCATTTTTTTTAGTTCACTCTCAAAAAGGTCCAATTGTGCAAATCAGAACTTTTTATGATTTGCTGATTTTCTATGGCACATTTACAAGCTATGTTCGAAATTTGAACGAAATTGATTGAGTTTGAGCCGAGTTATGACGTTATGCGCTTCATGCAGACCGCCAACTTCCGTCGTGTGTGTGTGTGTGTGTGTGTGTGTGTGTGTGTGTGTGTGTGTGTGTGTGTGTGTGTGTGTGTGTGTGTGTGTGTGTGTGTGTGTGTGTGTGTGTGTGTGTGTGTGTGTGTGTGTGTGTGTATGTGTGTGTGTGTGTGTGTGTGTGTGTTGGTGCGCAGTCCTGGGATATTTTTATGTGTGAACCGATTTGACTGAAAATTTGGGACACGATAGATACCCCACTCAAACTTTGGGGGCGCAAACTTTTTTTTCGAAGAAAAAAACTTTTTCATTAAGTTATAGGTCTTTGAAAATGTCTCTGCGTCTCTTCATTTCGTGCACTCTCTCGCCCTCTCTGACGGGGTAAATCAAATTGCGTTATAACTCAGCTCAGTCCTAACCAATTCAAGTAAAATTTGAAGTATGATACCACGACATGAACTGACATCGATTTAGATGTAAGTCTTCTACTGATGACGCCATCGAGGATTCTGGAGCTCGGATGACGTCATTTTTGAAAAGTGCAAAGTTGACGTCACATATATTTTCAAATGATGGTAATATCTTAGAAAGGGTCAATTAACGGTGAAACTCAATCTAAGAGTGACGTATTCTGGGATTCTGGAGCCCAGATGACGTCATTTTTGAAAAATGCAAAGTTGACGTCACATATATTTTCAAATGCTGAAAATGTCTTAGAAAGGGTCAATTAACGGTGAAACTCAATCTAAGAGTGACGTATTCTGGGATTCTGGAGCCCAGATGACGTCGTTTTTGAAAAGTGCAAAGTTGACGTCACATATATTTTCAAATGCTGAAAATGTCTTAGTAAGGGTCAATTAACGGTGAAACTCAATCTAAGAGTGACGTATTCTGGGATTCTGGAGACCAGTTTACGTCACTTTTGAAAAGTGCAAAGTTGACGTCACATATATTTTCAAATGCTGAAAATATCTTAAAAATGGTATATTAACGATAAAACTTTATCTAAATGTGACTTATTCTGGAATTCAGAAGGCCAGATGACGTCAACTTTTGAAAAAAATGGCGTGAAATTTGTTTTCGAATGCTGGAAGTTTCTTAAAAATGATCAATTCACGATGAAACTTCATTCAAACATGACGTATTCTGGGATTCTGAAGGGCAGATGAAGTAAGTTTCTAGAACTGCAATGTTGACGTCATATTTTTTCCGTATGATGGTAATACTTGACAAGTGGTTCATTAACAAAACAATTTTATCTGCACTGTACAGATCAAACAACATACCTACGGCATGTATACAAAAAGAGAAAAATTCATGAAAAAGTGGGGGCCCAACGAATGTAAGATTTGTCTTCTGCTGTGCGCCCCTTAGACAACTACTCTCAAATGGAACAGCTACTGCTACAAAAACCGAAAAATACTAATATACTCAAGTATAACTGTTCATTACAAACATACAAAAGTCGTAAAATATTTTCTCAAACCTGTAAACTAGAATCTACAAATCACAGATGTTAACTCAACGTACTCAATTATAGAGTTCCTGGTTTTGTGCACAATGGTTGGCATTTTTTGTCATTACTTCAATTCTAGGTGCTATAACGTTTGTCATATTATTCAAAAGTTGTTCTCTCTTTCGCAGCTGTGACTTGTAGATTCTAGTTTACACGTTTGAGAAAATATTTTACGACTTTTGTATGTTTGTAATGAACAGTTATACTTGAGTATATTAGTATTTTTCGGTTTTTGTAGCAGTAGCTGTTCCATTTGAGAGTAGTTGTCTAAGGGGCGCACAGCAGAAGACAAATCTTACATTCGTTGGGCCCCCACTTTTTCATGAATTTGTACTTCATTTTGAGTGCTTAGGGGGGGGGGGAATGTACAATCGCCCCCCACCCAACAATGACCCCCCTCGTAGTACTATTACCCCCCACCTAATTGAAATACTAGAAAAATGGCGCGAAGGTGGGGGGGGGGGGGGGGGGGGGGGGTAATTGGTAGATGGGGGGGGGGGGGACATTGTACATCTTCGACAATGAAAAATCACCCCCCACATTACAAAATGGGGGGTGATAGTACATACCCGGAACTGATGAACAATCACCCCCCACTCAACCCAAGCCTGCAGTAAATAAGCATGGTGTATAATCGCCCCCCAGAGGTGGGGGGCGATTGTAGTACGGGCCCTTTTCAACCCATTTTCGACCAGGGTGGGGGGCAAATGTAAACTACTCCCCTTAGAAGGACTTTTACATGGTAAGGCAAACACAAACGGAAATACTCGGCAGTGTCATCCGGATGCTTTTGAGACGTTTATAAAATCCTTCTGTGAATGTTAGCTGGATAGATTTCACTACATCTCAAACTTGGTCACCAGAAAATGAAAACACGACCATTTTTCAGACAGTGATATGCACTTTGTTGACATGCTTTCGTTAATGAAGCGTATGAACCAAAGATGGCGTTGATTAGCATCATCAAAATCCTTGACTAATGGTCAATTATCGGTCGCGTTTGCACAACTTGTCACTCTTCTTTGCACGTTCAAATGCTCAGAGACCAAATTGTTTTTAAGAAAGTTTAACCATTTAAACTTTCTCTTTTTGCCTACTCTGTACCGCATATAAATTTGTTTTAATTTAGGTTGCATTATTTGTTACCTAAGGATACCACAATTAAGTCGTTAGTACAAGATCGTCTCAGGAGATGTGTGCTTTTACTACGATCATATGTTCTGTTCCCGTCGAATCCTATACGTTAAAGAATCCGTCCCGCTCTAATTTTCACTTATGAGTTAACGATCTGACCTTGTGGCCAATGAAAAACCGTTATGCAAATTTTACAAGTTTTCAGTCAGAAAGTTTTTCCATGGTCTATGGAAAGACATTAAAAACGTTTTTTGAGCTTTTTAAATTTTTCGTGAAACTCAGATTAAAGCGGAACGGATTCTTTAACTATTGTCAAGAAGTGCATGGAAAAAACAAATTGCAGGAGCAGTTTTTCGAATACAACAAAAACCTCAACCTTCAGAATCTCAATTCAATCTCACGATGCCCAGCATGGATGCGTATGTTTCATTTAACGTCTAACAACCTCACAATCGAATAACTAGTAATTAGCAATGCTATTGACAAACACAAACGTTCGAACTCGTGTTAACCCAAAACACAGCAGTGTAGGCTGTAATGCGAAAATCACAAATTTCAACACGTTTCTTCTTATGTGTCTATCCAACTTTCAGGTACATATCAGGTGGAATCGGACTGGCAGTGACCCTGATTGGTACCGTTTCCAACATCATTCTGGCCGTGGTACTCGAGACAAACTGGAAGTCCCTCAGCTCCTCGTTCAACAATCGTCCCCTAGTCTCTCTGATATGTGCCTCTCTCCTCTTTATGTTCACAAATCTCGCTGTATCCACCACCTATACTCTGTTCGATGTCACCTACTCTTCCAAAGCACTAATCATCCTATCGTCCAATAATACCGTATCTTGGTTCTGCTACCACTTTGGATTACTGTATGTGGCGATCGAACGGTTCATGGTATTCTATTCGACCGATGCCAAAGCAAAGAAAATGCAAAGAAGATCGGTAAGTGAAAAGGCTGGCAACAACGAGTATTATCCACCAGTCGGCGTGAATTTGTCAAAAGAATTATCCTCACCAAACTGTGCTGAGTCTCAAGCAACATGTACTAGGCGCTAAATATCATGCAGATTACTTTTTTCTACTTTTTGAATTTGGTCATTTTCACCTATTAATCACAAGTAATCGTTACCAATTTCAAGAACTTCTACTTGGTACTTACGTGGGTGGTTGCTATCATTATAACAGTGGTTCCGTCTCATTTTGGTTGCTACAAGTTGTGGAGTAAAGAAGACATTTCGTTTGTCTTCCAGTGTACCTCAGCGTGGGGGAACTTCTACATGGTTGTAGGTATGTAAGAGCTTTCTGTCCTTCAAACCTGCTCAATGTTTGCAGATGTTTGTTTTTGCGTGACAATAATAATCATAATGCTTTTATAGAAAACAATAACAAACACGTTGTTTCTATCTATAAATTGTTAAACTAGGAGTTTAACTGTGGGTGCAGAAGGTAGAGATATGAATGAATTGAACTAGACACATTTCAGGTCAATGTTGTCTCGCAATCATATTTTTCATCTATGTTGCCATTTTGATACGCATTCGAAATCTTCGAAGCATGACGAGCAACCCACGCGGTTTGAATAAAAAAACGTCTCTTGTAAGTTCAATAAAAGTGCGACACAAGGTACGGAGTACGTGGGAATAACCTGACTCACTGCGTTCAAACGAAAACGTTTGGTTCTGGTGCAGAGTGCACTTTGTCATGACTATCATAACCTTTCCAAAAATAAATCAGTGAAGTGTGAGAAAAGGAGATAGAACATATCTTAGTTCCGACACAAAATTTCTGGTGACATCTGATCTTATATTTTCAGGCACTTCAATATTTTCTGATTTTTCTGATTTCTTGGGTCAGTCTCACATCTTTCATGTTGTTACCGCAATTTATCAAAGGGTGAGTTGGAATTCATAATTCTCATACAACTACTATTTAAGGGTGGGACAACTGTGACACAAGTTCGCAACTGAAGCTAATTCCCGCTTGTTTCAAAAAACTTAACGAGTCTCGATAAATATACTGTAAAAGTAATAAAATTTGCGTTTTCCCGTTTTCCAAAAGTTTCCAGATTTTTGATCACAAAAACTGGCTGAGTGTTGAATTTCGTCATATTGAGCAAATACACGGATAGAATTTTTCAGTTTCAAAAATGTAGTTTGGCTGAACACGCTGAACTCTGCCGTAAGTACTCTGGCACTGTCCTCCAACGCACTGATTTTGCTGATCTACAATTCGTCGGTCAGTGATTTTTATATTTTTTTCACTTTTTCTTCCGTCATTATATACTTTACTTGATACACTAGCTCTAATGAGAATTAACTTAAAAACTAGCAACCACACTTCATCTCGACTCCTTCAGTTCTGAACGCTTAGAAAATGGCAGGAAAATGAAGACAGATTTTTCGATCACGTGCATCTAACGTGAGAAGCAGAATTATCCTTCAATGCTGACTACTCTTTTCAGATTCGAGGTGCCTTGTTGAGAGGTTTCTCCGTGACAACTACACCCTCGACCGCGGCAAGGATAACCAGTATCAGAGGGGGCACGCGTTGACAAGATGCAGAGATACAAGTATGGGTTTTAAATTCCCCAGTCTCTTTGTGTTTTGATACTCTTTCTTCCAATCACATGGTTCGATAATTGTTCTTATTCTCATTCCTATTCCGCTGTGTTTGCAGTATGATCCCATTTCTTTTTGTGTCGAAATCCGTTCCGAGATCAAACTACAATGATGATTTGGTCCCTCACTCTACTAACCCTTATCCATCCGAAACCACGACATTGTACCGAAAGTTGAACTATTCTCTGCAAAAACGCCAACGTGTTTGTTTCTGTGTATTTACATCATATCTGCATTAGGGTTGTTAAAAATAAAACTCGAACTCGAAAAACTCCAAAAAACTCGAAAATTCGAGTTTTTTCGAAAAACTCTGTTTTCAGAACTCGAAAAACTCGAAACTCGAAAAACTCTGAATTTCTAAAAACTCGAAAACTCGAAACTCGAAAAAAATAAAACTCGAACTCGAAAAACTCGAAAAAACTCGAAAATTCGGACAACTCGAACTCGAAAACTCGAAAATTCGGGAAACTCGACTCGTAAAACTCGTAAAAATTCGAGTTTCGAGTTCAACTAGAACTCGAAAAACTCGAAATTTCGAGTTTCGAAACACGAAAAACTCGAAAATCTCAGAACTCGAAAAACTCGAAACTCGAAAAACTCGAAATTTCTCTAAATTCGAAATACTCGAAACTCGAAAAACTCGAAAAACTCGAAACTCGAAAAACTCGGAATTTCTAAAAACTCGAAAAACTCGAAACTCGAAAAACTCGAAATTCGGAAAACTCGAAATACTCGAAACTCGAAAAACTTGAAATTTCGAAAACTCGAAAAACAATTTTCAACTCGATTAACAACCGTAGTCTGCATGTATAAAGAATAATAAATAGTTGAAAAATATTCAAATTACCAAAGTTTGACGTTCCAAGAGTTTTTTCCTCTGACAGAAATGACCGTATGAAAGTATCAATGTGCTTGATTTCTGAACTTGTATACATCTCATTTTCAATTCGAAACTCGTCTATTTGTTTGGGTATGAATAATTAATTGGTGACACCTTGAGAAACCTGAGAACATTCCATTTTTTGAATGATGAGTGAGATGTTCTTTTACAGTATTATCAGTCTCTGTATTATTTTCGAACTGATAAACGGTAAGAAACTAGTTTTTGAGAGTATTGTCGCTCATTGAGTCATAAGTGTGAAATATGTAAAACAAACCATAGGAACTCGTGATGAAAATGTGTAGAGGGAAAGCTGTTTCACAACCCAATCCAACTAGCAGCAATGAATCTCAGCACAGTCGTGCAGATAGTACACATCACTGAACAAAATCAAAACTCATGTCCTACTATATTTCTTTATTATGTTCAAAACTGTAACGAATAAGTAGAAATCGACTATTTGATCAAATCTCCGTATATACTTCGTTACGTCGGTACGAATACGGATCAATTATAAGTTTTTAGCTGATTTTCTGGAAGACCAGGATCGTTTGTTGGAGTTTTTGTTTCAATCCTACAGTCCACAGGCAGCGCTCATCAATACAGTAGGTTAGCGACACAGGTCACTTTTTGGTTCGTTTAAAGCAGGACAATTATGTGAACCAATCCTGTGTCAACGGCCCTTTAAACTGCAATTGAAAAATCTATTGCAGTTTATAGGACTGAAGCGTTGGGGTTGGACCACATAATCGTCCTTCTTAAATTTGTGATTTTTTTCCGAATCAAAGTGCGGAACCACCGTTTCAGGAGGCAACGCAAACACATCCGACTTTACAATTGGATCATCAGTGAAACTACACCTCAATGTTACTCTCGTTTCATTCCAACTCTATCAGGTGGTACGTAGTAGGACTATTTGTTATGTTTTCTCCCTGCGAACAATGAAGTGTGCTTACTTCAAAATTTGAGAGGCAGAAGAGTATATTAAGATATTTTAAGTTTTCATTGTTTCTCGATTAAGTGTTATTTGTTCGTATATTCGTAGACATATTTTCAAATAACTTCTATTAATTTGCAGCTAGACTCACAGCAAGCTGTGTCACTTCTAATCAGCTTCAAAGAGGTTTGTCAAATACAAAATAGTTCCATTTTTTGTTTACCCATGTTAATTTCCCAGTCTGCTCATTTTTTGGTTTCTCTACATGAGCTAGACGAATATATCATTTTTCATAAATGAATTGATTCGTGTTTTCGGTATGGATGGACCCTCGCTTATCTTGGAACTCGGCTAGTTTTGGAGGAATAGAGTCCATTCTGGTTCCCCGATCTCGCGTCTGGATTCCAGAAGTAACTCCTCACCCAGTGTGAGTTCATAATACCGTTTGGTGTGTCGCACTCTGCATGATCCTGTCCCCGTTAACATTTTTGTGATCTGCATTTATCAGTGGTGAATGAATTGTTTCCAGGCAAAACATCAACCGTCTTCACGAAGTGGAAGAGCAAATTGTCACGGTTGGTTTTTGTGGGGATGTGGACATGGGGATTGTGTCTCCCATTCCGGTCCGGTTACACTTCATTTCTGTACCCTTCTGTCAAAGTACTTGCATAAACGCCATTTTCGAGTCTTACCATCCACGTGCTACGTGAGAAAATATTTAGTGTGTGCGTAATTAGTTGCACTTGTCAAGCTAAACTTATATAATGGTAATAGATGCAGAGAAGGAAAAAATAAAGCTCAATGTTCGCGTAACTTTTGATGGTTCATTAGAAAAAAACTAGAAAGATAATTGAGAATAATGATAAATCTGTGATTGAAATCCATTCGCTTTTTTCATTCTATTCCCAAACAGATTTACGCTGATGGCCGAGTTTCCTATTTCCGAATGATGAATGTGGTGATTTACTGTTTGTTGGAGGCAGGTTCATTGTCTAGTGAAATAGTAATATTTGATACGATTGTTTTGAGCTTTTCCTAACGTTGATTAATTTTTTCTTGCAAACTCAACGTTAAATCGTGTCTTTCGATATATAGGGGTGCAAAATCACAAAACATGGTTCCATTTTTCCTATCATATTCTAATAGGTTGTGATTGCGTTTCATATTTGTTATGTTTTTTCGACCACGAGCAAGCATTTCGACAATCATCGACCCAACAATTTACAGATGCGTTTCTAATGTAAATACTAAAAACTGTTGCTGCTAGAAGTACTCCAACCGAATGATAATAGTAAGTATTTTAGTGTGTATCGTAATTCCAGGTCAAGGATTTTCCATTCGATAAACAGAAATGTCCCATCTATTTTCTGACCATGGCCATTCCTAGTGAATATGTGGAGATAGAGGGATTTCTAAGTCACCAAATACTCTCGAAACTGCCCAACTATTTCACGGTGAGCACCAATCGATTTTATCGTTCCTGATTAGTTTACTAAAACGTTTACATTAAACGTGAAATTAACTAAAATGGGGGGGGGCAGCAAATATAGGACAAAAAGGGTATAAGTTCGAAATTAATCAATAATTTTTTTGATTATTTAGAAGACAGTAAGAAGTTCGATTTATTTGACATCTGACACTCGATATTCCAGGGCAACGTCGAATGGCATATGCTATCAATATCCGTACTGGACAGCAAAACTCTCGATGGGAATACTGTGGTTCGTTCAGCATAGTTAACAAAAAGTAATCATTCAAAAATAGAACAAACTTTGAGTTGGAAAAATGAAACGAGACTGGGGTAAGTTGTCGTAATACTATTATTAAACTTAGTGTAGTTGTTCATCAGTTTTTAGTATCCTTGCTTAGGATAATAATAATTTTCCAGGCAGCGTTTGAATTTGAAACTAAACGTCGATCTTTGTTCTACATCTACATGATCATGATACCGGCCTACATTATAAATGGAATATCTCTTATTGGACTGTACCGGAGAGAATCAGACCAAGGAGATAGGGTGAAAGAGATGGTTTCAGGTGTTAACCCCAACTCTATAGTGTCAGCATCCTACGTTATACACAAAATTGCCGCCAAAGATGTACAAACCTATACCTCCGTTTTCTCAGCCATGCTTGAAAGCACTTAAAACTAATTAGGATGAAGAAACGCATGATTTTGAAGAACTATTACTAACATTTCGATCCTCGAATTTTTATAATGAGAAAATAGAGCCTGAGAACACATCGAACCGTTTCAGTTGAGTGTTGGGCTTACTAATATCATGACAATGAGCTTCATTCTCAACATTCTCTCGACGGCGATCCCGAAAGCTGAAACATTACCTCTCTTAGGTGAGTGTTATTGATAGTTTTCATTTTAACTTCAACTGGAACGAGAAATGGCTTTGGAGAAAGAACAACCATATTTTTCTTCTGCTGCAATTCCATATTAGTGTCTGCGTCATATTCTTCGTCCAGTTTACCTATACGGCAAACTTTTTTCCAGAATAGTTTTTAGTTATTTTTGTTTCCAAAATACATGTGAATGTTTCAGCTGTCTATCTGATGTTTTGCCTGGGAATCATAATTGGAAGTCTTTTCATAGTGCTCACGATACCAGATTTCAAGTTGTATCCGACAACGAATGCGAAGAAAACACCCACAAACAGATTTTGGAGGTTAATAATCAATGCTGTGTAGATGAGTGCGGAAGGGCTGATCAACACGAAGTTCTCCAATCTTTTTGTTGGTTGGCTGCTAGTATGGCTTAAAAACCGATTTTTTTTCCGGGTTCTGAGATATAAAAAACTCTAATTTAGTTATATCGTGTGCTGATACAATTTCTACAATTGGTAGTTGATCAGCAGATAAACGTGAACCTTCCGGTCAAGATCGATAGCGACGTGTACGTTTTGTTCTGGAACTGCATCGAGTTCAAAAACAAAAATGGAATATTACCAAAATATAAAGAGAAAAAGAGAGGGTGAACGAACTGTGAAAAACTATACTTATGAACTTTGTAGATTCTTGTTAGCGATTTCTATACACGATTCTGCTGCGATTCAACGATCGAAGTTAATGTTTTCAGCGGACAAAATGCTCCCAACAATCAAAAAATGACAACAAAATATTTCCATTTGCAGATTTTTGCCCTCTGTTTTTCTTTTCGACATCATTTTGGTCTGCATGGAGCTACTGAACGTCGCTGTCTTCATACTGGTGGCAACGAGCTGACTACACTGGATATTCTGGAGACTCCAAATTATATACTTAGGATAATTTTTATTTCGAAATAAAGTGTATTTGTTAAATCAGTGGTGCGGCGATTGCACAACACTTGGACGATCTGTAAAACAAGAACTATCATGAATGAAGTTTGCTAGAGCATAGGATTCTAGTATGGTGCCAAAATTTCAAGCTGTTGTAAAAAAAATCGTACAGAGTTGAGTCAGATCGCAATAGCGGTTTTTCAAAGTCTAGTAATCACCTTAGCATCGTTCTATGCTAGCTGCAGGTAATGCAAAAAATTGAGACAGGTTGCATAAAACTGCTATTGAAACCTCGATGCATAAGAACCACCCACGTTGGACAATGTATTGTTGAACGCTGAACAGTGGAACATATTTTTACGGGTAGATACTGACGGAAAATGATGGAGAACATTTGAGCTCTGTGAAAATTATAAAAGATGACGAACAACAACATTGAAAAATTAATTCACGACTCAGTTGAGCCTGAGTCCCTCACCACTTTGTTGTTTTAATGATGTTTACAAATATTTTTTCACCTTTATAATTGTCTTAACTTTGTCGATGTCTTGAATGGGTTTTTGTAACTTTATCGAAAAAATAAAAGAAACTCTATTTCTTTCTCTATTGCAATAACAATTAGAATTGAACCCCCCAACTAACAATGAAGCAAGAAAAAAGTGTTCCGGTTCCACAACAAATATGATACCGCATAGATCTTATTATCGTTCAAATCGATTGAAGTTTTTATTCCTTCTATACTACTTCTAGAAAACAAAAATCACTACGAAATGGTAGATTCACAATGTTTTCCATTTTCCATGAAAATAACTTTAGTTCCATGAAAATAACTTAAAAAAAACACCGCTTCCAGATCATCAAGTTCAAAAATACAAAACATTTGCCTGAGGCGGGATTCGAACCCGCGAAGGATTTCTCCGTGCGATCATAAGTCGCATGCCGTTGACCACTTGGCTACCCAGGCCTGTCACTGAATCTTCAAACCAGCCTGGTATGGTAGCGCGTGCATTGAGGTCAATACTGATAGTAAATGAGTTTTGTTACTTAAATTGATATTCATTCAAAGTAAACCACTTTATTGTATTTATTTCATTGTATTCCGGTCGAAAAATCCCCAACGATTAAATAGAATATAAATAGAATTTTATTCGCAATTCAACACGTGACTTTCCACATAATATGTGGTACTCCAAAAGAATTTATGGGGAGAAAAGTTATTAAAGCAAAGTTTGTAATATTTCTTGGTCAACAAGCATGACATAATCAACTTCAACACACTATGAAATCTGAAAAACAATGTTGAATAGGAAATCGAGAATTATCACGGGGGGGAGAGCTCCGAAGAGCAGAACTACAAGAGAATATGGGCGGATCAGCATACAATGCTGAACAATCAGATAACACATAACATTGAAGAGAGAAAAGGAATGTGAAAAAGCACAGACTTAATATTAGAGGTTGTGCACTGTAAGTTCACAACAGTTATACTAATGTGCCCAGTAAACATGTTACATTCTGAACGTCCTATTGACACAATGAATAATTTGTTCGAATACACCTTCTTATTGTTATCTTTTTAGATCTTGAGTATGATGTCTCGGTGTCTTCATTGAACTGTTTCACGACTTTTATTCTGGAGGTAATTAGTGCATTTCTCCTACCTTTTTATTCTCGTGCCTTTCTACTCTCCGAAACTTGTTTTCTAGATCATTGGCAAATAATCTCAGTGAACATGTACAATATTTACATTCGTTTATGTTCATTACCAAGATAATTCGGGGTCTCCATGTTGTTGATATTGAAGGTGGTAACTCTACTTCTCATCCCCGTAGCGGATGCCTGAAATTACCAAGAAACCTGGTAAAAAAAACACAGAAAGTTAAGTGGACGTAAGAACGCGGAAATTCGTTTTAGCGAAATCTTTGTATTTTCCCTTTTCAGCAAGGTCCGCTGCTCAGGCCTTCTGGCGTGACACTAACGATTGTGGTCATTGTGTATGCATTCTTTTTGCAACATTTAATGCATAGTATTTTGGAATTTTTCATAATATTTCTGCTCAGTTCACATATTTCTGATCATGACAAAAGATTAATTGAACTCAGCTATCTTTTTCTTCAAAAATACTGTTTTCTAAATGTGGAACTCACACAGCGAAAACGAAAACCACCGTGATGCTTTTCATCACAGTTTTGCATTGATATTGTTTTTCTCCAGCTGTAAACTACTTCAGCTATATACTTCTTTTCGATTTTTGCAAAACAATTTGAGCTGAGAACCTGCGAAAATCGGAAAACTTGCTCTCTGTCGTTTTTTATTTCTCGAAGTTTACAATGATTCTTTACCGAAGTTAGCTTTCACTGATTCTCAATCCTGTGAAAATCGGAAAACTTGCTCTCTGTCGTTCTTTATTTCTCGAAGTTTACAATGATTCTTTACCGAAGTTAGCTCTCACTGATTCTCAATATTTTGCATCGAAAATAGGGGATAACTCCCGTCTCATTTCTCTGGCCATTCGATCAACGTTTGAACAAAGTTGTTTGGAACCATTTTGACTTATCGAGTACATGCAAATCGGGTATTTCCCACCACTCCAGTCAGGCCCCCAACTTACCCCAACGTGAAAAACGCTATCATCTATCAATAAACAACAACAAAAAAGGGGAACGCATAACTTTCACATATTCTTTTTTCAAAAGATCTACCTGACTTTGTGTCTCTACCTGTTTTTCTCGTAGTTGTATAATTTGATTTACATTAGTTATAGCCCTAAACTGCTACAATTCGCTTTTGATAATCAGAGTACACCCAAATTGTTGTTTCCCGAGGTCTACGCAACTTTCCCAATGGTAACTATAGATGAGGGGTCAAACACCAAAAAGTCGTTATACGAAGGAACCATGGGTTTATTCCTCATTCGACACAGAAACCTTTTCTCTCTCCTGAGCACTTCTAAATATATGAAATGAACTCTTACTGATTTTTACTGACACTGATTTCCATCATTTATACTTTGATTAATTTTCTTCCCTAAATAACCAAACGTTGTCACTCCTCTTTTCCTCTCCGCTCCTCTCTTCTCTTCTCTCTCTCTCTCTCTCTCTCTCTCTCTCTCTCTCTCTCACTTGTTCCCTCTCTCTCTCTCTTTCTTTCTTTCTCTTTCTCGTTCTCTCTCTCCTACTCATGTTTGACACCGGTACGACTAGAAATTCTTTTCTTACGTTTTCATAATGTCTTTCTAATGTGTTTTATTCAGCTGTGACCTGTGACTGTGAAGTTGAACCGTAAAGCTCTGCACTCATTTTGGTTCTCTTTCTGATTGCGCATATTTCACATTATAAAACACATTACAAAGCTTTATAAAATACTCTGACTCACTAGCTTTTCTTCAATTTTTCTATTCTTTACTGTTTGCAGCCGCAACTCTGCCCCGTGTTGTCCCGACCTGGCCGTACCGCCGTACTTCTCGCTCCCGAGTAGCCGCCATTTGGCCAGACCCACATGCCAAATGACAATCGCACATACACCCACATGGTTGGTTTACGGTTTTGTATAGTTTTTGTCTTTGTAGACCTACGGTCAAGCGTTCCCACTTGAAAAATGGGTCCTATTTGAAGTAAATTTCTTGGATTTCCTATTCAAACACACTTCTTTTCACCAGTTAACGAAGTTTTTCGAAACTACCATTTTGGTTTTTATCCCAATTTCATTTCTATAGGATTGATCAGTATACTTGGAACGGAGTACTAATGGGTTGTATTCTCCCTTATCAGCAAGGTTGCTGCTCAGGCCTTCTGGCGTGACACTAACGATTGTGGTCATTGTGTATGCATTCTTTTTGCAACATTTAATGCATGCAACAATTTCGGAATTTCTCATAATATTTCTGCTCAGTTCACATATTTCTGATCATGACAAAAGATTAATTGAACTCAGCTATCTTTTTCTTCAAAAATACTGTTTTCTAAATGTGGAACTCACTTCTTTTCGATTTTTACAGAACAATTTGAGCTGAGAACCTGGGAAAATCAGAAAACTTGCTCTCTGTCGTTCTTTATTTCTCGAAGTTCACAATGATTCTTTACCGAAGTTAGTTTTCACTGATTCTCAATATTTTGCATCGAAAATAGGCGATATCTCCCGTCTCATTTTTGTGGCTATTCGATCAACGTTTGAACAAAGTGGTTTGGAACCCTTTTGACTTATCACATATTCTTTTTCCAAAAGATCTACCTGACTTTGTGTCTCTACCTGTTTTTCTCGTAGTGGTATGATTTGATTTACATTAATTATAGCCCTTAACTTCTACAATTCGCTTTTGATAATCAGAGTACACCCAAATTGTTGTTTCCCGAGGTCTACGCAACTTTCCCAATGGTAACTATAGATGAGGGGTCAAACAAACCACAAATTGCGCGCCAAAAAGTCGTTATACGAAGGAACTATGGGTTTATTCCTCATTCGACACAGAAACCTCTTCTGTCTCCTGAGCACTTCTAAATAAATGAAATGAACTCTTACTGATTTTTACTGACTCTGATTTTTATCATTTATATTTTGATTAATTTTCTTCCCTAAATAACCAAACATTATCACTCCTCTTTTCCTCTCCGCTCCTCTCTCTCTCTCTCTCTCTCTCTCTCTCTCTCTCTCTCTCTCTCTCTCTCTCTCTCTCTCCCTTTCTTTCTCTTTCTCGTTCTCTTTCTCCTACTCATGTTTGACACCGATACGACTAGAAATTCTTTTCTTACGTTTTCATAATGTCTTTCTAATGTGATTTATTCAGCTGTGACCTGTGACTGTGAAGTTGAACCGTAAAGCTCTGCACTCATTTTGGTTCTCTTTCTGATTGCGCATATTTCACATTCTAAAACACATTACAAAGCTTTATGAAATACTCTGACTCACTAGCTTTTCTTCAATTTTTCTATTCTTTACTGTTTGCAGCCGCAACTCTGCCCCGTGTTGTCCCGACCTGGCCGTACCGCCGTACTTCTCGCTCCCGAGTAGCCGCCATTTGGCCAGACCCGTCCCTCGCACATACACCCACATGGTTGGTTTACGGTTTTGTATAGTTTTTGTCTTTGTAGACCTACGGTCATGCGTTCCCACTTTAAAAATGGGTCCTATTTGAAGTAAATTTCTTGGATTTCCTATTCAAACACACTTCTTTTCACCAGTTAACGAAGTTTTTCGAAACTACCATTTTGGTTTTTATCCCAATTTCATTTCTATAGGATTGATCAGTATACTTGGAACGGAGTACTAATGGGTTGTATTCTCCCTTATCAGCAAGGTTGCTGCTCAGGCCTTCTGGCGTGACACTAACGATTGTGGTCATTGTGTATGCATTCTTTTTGCAACATTTAATGCATAGTATTTTGGAATTTTTCATAATATTTCTGCTCAGTTCACATATTTCTGATCATGACAAAAGATTAATTGAACTCAGCTATCTTTTTCTTCAAAAATACCGTTTTCTAAATGTGGAACTCACACAGCGAAAACGAAAACCACCGTGATGCTTTTCATCACAGTTTTGCATTGATCTTGTTTTTCTCCAGCTGTAAACTACTTCAGCTATATACTTCTTTTCGATTTTTGCAAAACAATTTGAGCTGAGAACCTGCGAAAATCGGAAAACTTGCTCTCTGTCGTTTTTTATTTCTCGAAGTTTACAATGATTCTTTACCGAAGTTAGCTTTCACTGATTCTCAATCCTGTGAAAATCGGAAAACTTGCTCTCTGTCGTTCTTTATTTCTCGAAGCTTACAATGATTCTTTACCGAAGTTAGCTCTCACTGATTCTCAATATTTTGCATCGAAAATAGGGGATAACTCCCGTCTCATTTCTCTGGCCATTCGATCAACGTTTGAACAAAGTTGTTTGGAACCATTTTGACTTATCGAGTACATGCAAATCGGGTATTTCCCACCACTCCAGTCAGGCCCCCAACTTACCCCAACGTGAAAAACGCTATCATCTATCAATAAACAACAACAAAAAAGGGGAACGCATAACTTTCACATATTCTTTTTTCAAAAGATCTACCTGACTTTGTCTCTCTACCTGTTTTTCTCGTAGTTGTATAATTTGATTTACATTAGTTATAGCCCTAAACAGCTACAATTCGCTTTTGATAATCAGAGTACACCCAAATTGTTGTTTCCCGAGGTCTACGCAACTTTCCCAATGGTAACTATAGATGAGGGGTCAAACAAACAACAAATTGCGCGCCAAAAAGTCGTTATACGAAGGAACTATGGGTTTATTCCTCATTCGACACAGAAACCTTTTCTCTCTCCTGAGCACTTGTAAATATATGAAATGAACTCTTACTGATTTTTACTGACTCTGATTTCCATCATTTATACTTTGATTAATTTTCTTCCCTAAATAACCAAACGTTATCACTCCTCTTTTCCTCTCCGCTCCTCTCTTCTCTCTCTCTCTCTCTCTCTCTCTCTCTCTCTCTCTCTCTCTCTCTCTCACTCGTTCCCTCTCTCTCTCTCTTTCTTTCTTTCTCTTTCTCGTTCTCTCTCCTACTCATGTTTGACACCGGTACGACTAGAAATTCTTTTTTTTCTAATATTCCACATTTGAAGCACCGGGGAAACACGTTTTCATAATGTCTTTCTAATGTGTTTTATTCAGCTGTGACCTGTGACTGTGAAGTTGAACCGTAAAGCTCTGCACTCATTTTGGTTCTCTTTCTGATTGCGCATATTTCACATTATAAAACACATTACAAAGCTTTATAAAATACTCTGACTCACTAGCTTTTCTTCAATTTTTCTATTCTTTACTGTTTGCAGCCGCAACTCTGCCCCGTGTTGTCCCGACCTGGCCGTACCGCCGTACTTCTCGCTCCCGAGTAGCCGCCATTTGGCCAGACCCGTCCCTCGCACATACACCCACATGGTTGGTTTACGGTTTTGTATAGTTTTTGTCTTTGTAGACCTACGGTCATGCGTTCCCACTTGAAAAATGGGTCCTATTTGAAGTAAATTTCTTGGATTTCCTATTCAAACACACTTCTTTTCACCAGTTAACGAAGTTTTTCGAAACTACCATTTTGGTTTTTATCCCAATTTCATTTCTATAGGATTGATCAGTATACTTGGAACGGAGTACTAATGGGTTGTATTCTCCCTTATCAGCAAGGTTTGCTGCTCAGGCCTTCTGGCGTGACACTAACGATTGTGGTCATTGTGTATGCATTCTTTTTGCAACATTTAATGCATGCAACAATTTCGGAATTTTTCATAATATTTCTGCTCAGTTCACATATTTCTGATCATGACAAAAGATTAATTGAACTCAGCTATCTTTTTCTTCAAAAATACCGTTTTCTAAATGTGGAACTCACACAGCGAAAACGAAAACCACCGTGATGCTTTTCATCACAGTTTTGCATTGATATGGTTTTTCTCCAGCTGTAAACTACTTCAGCTATATACTTTTCGATTTTTGCAAAACAATTTGAGCTGAGAACCTGCGAAAATCGGAAAACTTGCTCTCTGTCGTTTTTTATTTCTCGAAGTTTACAATGATTCTTTACCGAAGTTAGCTTTCACTGATTCTCAATCCTGTGAAAATCGGAAAACTTGCTCTCTGTCGTTCTTTATTTTTCGAAGTTTACAATGATTCTTTACCGAAGTTAGCTCTCACTGATTCTCAATATTTTGCATCGAAAATAGGGGATAACTCCCGTCTCATTTCTCTGGCCATTCGATCAACGTTTGAACAAAGTTGTTTGGAACCCTTTTGACTTATCGAGTACATGCAAATCGGGTATTTCCCACCACTCCAGTCAGGCCCCCAACTTACCCCAACGTGAAAACGCTATCATCTATCAATAAACAACAACAAAAAAGGGGAACGCATAACTTTCACATATTCTTTTTTCAAAAGATCTACCTGACTTTGTCTCTCTACCTGTCTTTCTCGTAGTTGTATGATTTGATTTACATTAATTATAGCCCTAAACTGCTACAATTCGCTTTTGATAATCAGAGTACACCCGAATTGTTGTTTCCCGAGGTCTACGCAACTTTCCCAATGGTAACTATAGATGGGTCAAACAAACAACAAATTGCGCGCCAAAAAGTCGTTATACGAAGGAACTATGGGTTTATTCCCCATTCGACACAGAAACCTTTTCTCTCTCCTGAGCACTTGTAAATATATGAAATGAACTCTTACTGATTTTTACTGACTCTGATTTCCATCATTTATACTTTGATTAATTTTCTTCCCTAAATAACCAAACGTTGTCACTCCTCTTTTCCTCTCCGCTCCTCTCTTCTCTCTCTCTCTCTCTCTCTCTCTCTCTCTCTCTCTCTCTCTCTCTCTCTCTCTCTCTCTCTCTCTCTCTCTCTCACTCGTTCCCTCTCTCTCTCTCTCTTTCTTTCTTTCTCTTTCTCGTTCTCTCTCCTACTCATGTTTGACACCGGTACGACTAGAAATTCTTTTTTTTCTAATATTCCACATTTGAAGCACCGGGGAAACACGTTTTCATAATGTCTTTCTAATGTGATTTATTCAGCTGTGACCTGTGACTGTGAAGTTGAATCGTAAAGCCTCCTACAGTACACATGCTAACTTTACCATGGCTCTTTATGGATCCAAATTCTATTTCCCTTTGATTTTGATTCCCCTAACTGATAATTTGGGATTAGTGTGAGCATATACTATCAATTTTGCAAATGAATATAGTCCACATCTTTTCTACTAAGCCTCCTACAGTACACATGCTAACTTTACCATGGCTCTTTATGGATCCAAATTCTATTTCCCTTTGATTTTGATTCCCCTAACTGATAATTTGGGATTAGTGTGAGCATATACGATCAATTTTGCAAATTAATATAGTCCACATCTTTTCTACTAAGCCTCCTACAGTACACATGCTAACTTTACCATGGCTCTTAATGGATCCGAATTCTATTTCCCTCTGATTTTGATTCCCCTAACTGATAATTTGGGATTAGTGTGAGCATATACAATCAATTTTGCAAATGAATATAGTCTACATATGTTCTACTAAGCCTCCTACAATACACATGCTAACTTTACCATATCTCTTTATGGATCCAAATTCTATTTCCTCTTGATTTTGATTCCCCTAACTGATAAGGGGATTAGTGTGAGCATATAGGATCAATTTTGCAAATGAATATAGTCCACATCTTTTCTACTAAGCCTCCTACAGTACACATGCTAACTTTACTATGACTCTTTATGGATCCAAATTCTATTTCCCTTTGATTTTGATTCCCCTAACTGATAATTTGGGATTAGTGTGAGCATATACGATCAATTTTGCAAATTAATATAGTCCACATCTTTTCTACTAAGCCTCCTACAGTACACATGCTAACTTTACCATGGCTCTTTATGGATCCAAATTCTATTTCCTCTTGATTTTGATTCCCCTAACTGATAAGGGGATTAGTGTGAGCATATAGGATCAATTTTGCAAATGAATATAGTCCACATCTTTTCTACTAAGCCTCCTACAGTACACATGCTAACTTTACCATGGCTCTTTACGGATCCAAATTCTATTTCCCCTTGATTTTGATTTCCCTAACTGATAAGAGGATTAGTGTGAGCATGTACGATCAATTTTGCAAATGAATATAGTCCACATCTTTTCTACTAAGCCTCCTACAGTACACATGCTAACTTTACCATGACTCTTTATGGATCCAAATTCTATTTCCCTTTGATTTTGATTCCCCTAACTGATAATTTGGGATTAGTGTGAGCATATACGATCAATTTTGCAAATTAATATAGTCCACATCTTTTCTACTAAGCCTCCTACAGTACACATGCTAACCTTACCATGGCTCTTTATGGATCCAAATTCTATTTCCCTTTGATTTTGATTCCCCTAACTGATAATTTGGGATTAGTGTGAGCATATACGATCAATTTTGCAAATGAATATAGTCCACATATTTTCTACTAAGCCTCCTACAGTACACATGCTAACTTTACCATGGCTCTTTACGGATCCAAATTCTATTTCCCCTTGATTTGATTTTGATTCCCCTAATTGATAATTTGGGGCTAGTGTGAGCATATACGATCAATTTTGCAAATGAATATAGTCCACATCTTTTCTACTAAGCCTCCTACAGTACACATGCTAACTTTACCATGACTCTTTATGGATCCAAATTCTATTTCCCTTTGATTTTGATTCCCCTAACTGATAATTTGGGATTAGTGTGAGCATATACGATCAATTTTGCAAATTAATATAGTCCACATCTTTTCTACTAAACCTCCTACAGTACACATGCTAACTTTACCATGGCTCTTAATGGACCCAAATTCTATTTCCCTTTGATTTTGATTCCCCTAACTGATAATTTGGGATTAGTGTGAGCATATACGATCAATTTTGCAAATTAATATAGTCCACATCTTTTCTACTAAGCCTCCTACAGTACACATGCTAACTTTACCATGGCTCTTTATGGATCCAAATTCTATTTCCCTTTGATTTTGATTCCCCTAACTGATAAGAGGATTAGTGTGAGCATATACGATCAATTTTGCAAATGAATATAGTCCACATCTTTTCTACTAAGCCTCCTACAGTACACATGCTAACTTTACCATGGCTCTTTATGGATCCAAATTCTATTTCCCTTTCATTTTGATTCCCCTAACTGATAATTTGGGATTAGTGTGAGCATATACGATCAATTTTGCAAATGAATATAGTCCACATCTTTTCTACTAAGCCTCCTACAGTACACATGCTAACTTTACCATGGCTCTTTACGGATCCAAATTCTATTTCCCCTTGATTTTGATTCCCCTAACTGATAAGAGGATTAGTGTGAGCATATACGATCAATTTTGCAAATGAATATAGTCCACATCTTTTCTACTAATCCTCCTACAGTACACATGCTAACTTTACCATGGCTCTTAATGGATCCAAATTCTATTTCCCTTTGATTTTGATTCCCCGTACTGATAATTTGGGATTAGTGTGAGCATATACGATCAATTTTGCAAATGAATATAGTCCACATTTTTTCTACTAAGCCTCCTACAGTACACATGCTAACTTTACCATGGCTCTTTATGGATCCAAATTCTATTTCCCTTTGATTTTGATCCCCCTAACTGATAATTTGGGATTAGTGTGAGCATATACGATCAGTTTTGCAAATGAATATAGTCCACATCTTTTCTACTAAGCCTCCTACAGTACACATGCTAACTTTACCATATCTCTTTAGATCCAAATTCTATTTCCCTTTGATTTTGATTCCCCTAACTGATAATTTGGGGCTAGTGTGAGCATATACGATCAATTTTGCAAATGAATATAGTCCACATCTTTTCTACTAAGCCTCCTACAGTACACATGCTAACTTTACCATGGCTCTTTATGAATCCAAATTCTATTTCCCGTTGATTTTGATTTCCCAAACTGATAATTTGGGGGTAGTATGAGTATATACGATCAAATTTGCAAATGAATATAGTCCACATCTTTTCTACTTAGCCTCCTACAGTACACATGCTAACTTTACCATGGCACTTTACGAATCCAAATTCTATTTCCCTTTGATTTTGATTTCCCTAACTGATAATTTTGGGGTAGTATGAGTATATACGATCAATTTTGCAAATGAATATAGTCCACATCCTTTCTACTAAGCTTCCTACAGTACACATGCTAACTTTACCATGGCTCTTTACGGATCCATATTCTAATTCCCTTTGATTTTGATTCCCCAAACTGATAATTTCGGAGTAGTACGTTCAATTTTGCAAATGAATATTCATATATTGCAAGAGCAAGATTCATGTATTAGAGAAAAGTTTACACGACAATTAAAGTTTACAGAAAAAGTGATATGAGCGAAAAGTCGAATGTAATTTTTTCTGCTTCATTGTCTTTTCTTGATGGCTTCATATTTTTAATTTCAGGTGGCTGTTCGCTCGTAATATGTGTCGTCGCCAGCTGGAGGATATTTTCGATGCCCCCACTTCTCTGCACCCTCTCTCCATCACTTTCAAGTCTATCGCTCTGCGCACATTTCCACAGTGTCAACGACTCGAGGTAATTGGGTTTTATTTTACTTATCTCAATTTTCACTAACTTAGCTTATTTTCAGCGGAGGGGCTGCGAGCCTGCGAGTGAAAATTTTTAAACATTTTGATGAAATATAATATTAAACAAGTGTTTGGGTGGAGGATATACTTTTAGTACCGCAAGGGAACAGTCGCCGACACTAGAACGCCGAATCTGGGGTAATAGCCGCAGGTCCACAGGTTACTTCAAGCTTCCCGCTGTGATGCAAGTCACGAGCTAGACGCGGGTTAAGCAACGAGTGTTTGGGTGGAGGATATACTCTTAGTACCGCAAGGGAACAGTCGCCGACACTAGAACGCCGGATCTGGGGTAATAGCCGCAGGTCCAGAGTTTACTTCAAGCTTCCCGCTGTGATGCAAGTCACGAGCTAGACGCGGGTTAAGCAACGAGTGTTTGGGTGGAGGATATACTCTTAGTACCGCAAGGGAACAGTCGCCGACACTAGAACGCCGGATCTGGGGTAATAGCCGCAGGTCCAGAGTTTACTTCAAGCTTCCCGCTGTGATGCAAGTCACGAGCTAGATGCGGGTTAAGCAACGAGTGTTTGGGTGGAGGATATACTCTTAGTACCGCAAGGGAACAGTCGCCGACACTAGAACGCCGGATATGGGGTAATAGCCGCAGGTCCAGAGTTCACTTCAAGCTTCCCGCTGTGATGCAAGTCACGAGCTAGACGCGGGTTAAGCAACGAGTGTTTGGGTGGAGGATATACTCTTAGTACCGCAAGGGAACAGTCGCCGACACTAGAACGCCGAATCTGGGGTAATAGCCGCAGGTCCACAGTTTACTTCAAGCTTCCCGCTGTGATGCAAGTCACGAGCTAGACGCGGGTTAAGCAACGAGTGTTTGGGTGGAGGATATACTCTTAGTACCGCAAGGGAACAGTCGCCGACACTAGAACGCCGGATCTGGGGTAATAGCCGCAGGTCCAGAGTTTACTTCAAGCTTCCCGCTGTGATGCAAGTCACGAGCTAGACGCGGGTTAAGCAACGAGTGTTTGGGTGGAGGATATACTCTTAGTACCGCAAGGGAACAGTCGCCGACACTAGAACGCCGGATCTGGGGTAATAGCCGCAGGTCCAGAGTTTACTTCAAGCTTCCCGCTGTGATGCAAGTCACGAGCTAGACGCGGGTTAAGCAACGAGTGTTTGGGTGGAGGATATACTCTTAGTACCGCAAGGGAACAGTCGCCGACACTAGAACGCCGGATCTGGGGTAATAGCCGCAGGTCCAGAGTTTACTTCAAGCTTCCCGCTGTGATGCAAGTCACGAGCTAGACGCGGGTTAAGCAACGAGTGTTTGGGTGGAGGATATACTCTTAGTACCGCAAGGGAACAGTCGCCGACACTAGAACGCCGGATCTGGGGTAATAGCCGCAGGTCCAGAGTTCACTTCAAGCTTCCCGCTGTGATGCAAGTCACGAGCTAGACAAGGGTTAAGCAACGAGTGTTTGGGTGGAGGATATACTCTTAGTACCGCAAGGGAACAGTCGCCGACACTAGAACGCCGGATCTGGGGTAATAGCCGCAGGTCCAGAGTTTACTTCAAGCTTCCCGCTGTGATGCAAGTCACGAGCTAGACGCGGGTTAAGCAACGAGTGTTTGGGTGGAGGATATACTCTTAGTACCGCAAGGGAACAGTCGCCGACACTAGAACGCCGGATCTGGGGTAATAGCCGCAGGTCCAGAGTTCACTTCAAGCTTCCCGCTGTGATGCAAGTCACGAGCTAGACGCGGGTTAAGCAACGAGTGTTTGGGTGGAGGATATACTCTTAGTATCG
The DNA here is from genome assembly GCA_964036275.1 of Litoditis marina. Lineage (NCBI taxonomy): Eukaryota > Metazoa > Nematoda > Chromadorea > Rhabditida > Rhabditidae > Litoditis > Litoditis marina. The sequence continues at coordinate 1,378,936 of OZ038434.1, read as the reverse complement.
CAAGGGAACAGTCGCCGACACTAGAACGCCGAATCTGGGGTAATAGCCGCAGGTCCACAGTTTACTTCAAGCTTCCCGCTGTGATGCAAGTCACGAGCTAGACGCGGGTTAAGCAACGAGTGTTTGGTTGGAGGATATACTCTTAGTACCGCAAGGGAACAGTCGCCGACACTAGAACGCCGGATCTGGGGTAAGAGCCGCAGGTCCAGAGTTTACTTCAAGCTTCCCGCTGTGATGCAAGTCACGAGCTAGACGCGGGTTAAGCAACGAGTGTTTGGGTGGAGGATATACTCTTAGTACCGCAAGGGAACAGTCGCCGACACTAGAACGCCGGATCTGGGGTAATAGCCGCAGGTCCAGAGTGTAATTCAAGCTTCCCGCTGTGATGCAAGTCACGAGCTAGACGCGGGTTAAGCAACGAGTGTTTGGGTGGAGGATATACTCTTAGTACCGCAAGGGAACAGTCGCCGACACTAGAACGCCGGATCTGGGGTAATAGCCGCAGGTCCAGAGTTTACTTCAAGCTTCCCGCTGTGATGCAAGTCACGAGCTAGACGCGGGTTAAGCAACGAGTGTTTGGTTGGAGGATATACTCTTAGTACCGCAAGGGAACAGTCGCCGACACTAGAACGCCGGATCTGGGGTAATAGCCGCAGGTCCAGAGTTCACTTCAAGCTTCCCGCTGTGATGCAAGTCACGAGCTAGACGCGGGTTAAGCAACGAGTGTTTGGGTCGAGGATATACTCTTAGTACCGCAAGGGAACAGTCGCCGACACTAGAACGCCGAATCTGGGGTAATAGCCGCAGGTCCACAGTTTACTTCAAGCTTCCCGCTGTGATGCAAGTCACGAGCTAGACGCGGGTTAAGCAACGAGTGTTTGGGTGGAGGATATACTCTTAGTACCGCAAGGGAACAGTCGCCGACACTAGAACGCCGGATCTGGGGTAATAGCCGCAGGTCCAGAGTTTACTTCAAGCTTCCCGCTGTGATGCAAGTCACGAGCTAGACGCGGGTTAAGCAACGAGTGTTTGGGTGGAGGATATACTCTTAGTACCGCAAGGGAACAGTCGCCGACACTAGAACGCCGGATCTGGGGTAATAGCCGCAGGTCCAGAGTTTACTTCAAGCTTCCCGCTGTGATGCAAGTCACGAGCTAGACGCGGATTAAGCAACGAGTGTTTGGGTGGAGGATATACTCTTAGTACCGCAAGGGAACAGTCGCCGACACTAGAACGCCGGATCTGGGGTAATAGCCGCAGGTCCAGAGTTTACTTCAAGCTTCCCGCTGTGATGCAAGTCACGAGCTAGACGCGGGTTAAGCAACGAGTGTTTGGGTGGAGGATATACTCTTAGTACCGCAAGGGAACAGTCGCCGACACTAGAACGCCGAATCTGGGGTAATAGCCGCAGGTCCACAGTTTACTTCAAGCTTCCCGCTGTGATGCAAGTCACGAGCTAGACGCGGGTTAAGCAACGAGTGTTTGGGTGGAGGATATACTCTTAGTACCGCAAGGGAACAGTCGCCGACACTAGAACGCCGGATCTGGGGTAATAGCCGCAGGTCCAGAGTTCACTTCAAGCTTCCCGCTGTGATGCAAGTCACGAGCTAGACGCGGGTTAAGCAACGAGTGTTTGGGTGGAGGATATACTCTTAGTACCGCAAGGGAACAGTCGCCGACACTAGAACGCCGGATCTGGGGTAATAGCCGCAGGTCCAGAGTTTACTTCAAGCTTCCCGCTGTGATGCAAGTCACGAGCTAGACGCGGGTTAAGCAACGAGTGTTTGGGTGGAGGATATACTCTTAGTACCGCAAGGGAACAGTCGCCGACACTAGAACGCCGGATCTGGGGTAATAGCCGCAGGTCCAGAGTTCACTTCAAGCTTCCCGCTGTGATGCAAGTCACGAGCTAGACGCGGGTTAAGCAAAGAGTGTTTGGGTGGAGGATATACTCTTAGTACCGCAAGGGAACAGTCGCCGACACTAGAACGCCGGATCTGGGGTATCCAGAGTTTACTTCAAGCTTCCCGCTGTGATGCAAGTCACGAGCTAGACGCGGGTTAAGCAACGAGTGTTTGGGTGGAGGATATACTCTTAGTACCGCAAGGGAACAGTCGCCGACACTAGAACGCCGGATCTGGGGTAATAGCCGCAGGTCCAGAGTTTACTTCAAGCTTCCCGCTGTGATGCAAGTCACGAGCTAGACGCGGGTTAAGCAACGAGTGTTTGGGTGGAGGATATACTCTTAGTACCGCAAGGGAACAGTCGTCGACACTAGAACGCCGGATCTGGGGTAATAGCCGCAGGTCCAGAGTTTACTTCAAGCTTCCCGCTGTGATGCAAGTCACGAGCTAGACGCGGGTTAAGCAACGAGTGTTTGGGTGGAGGATATACTCTTAGTACCGCGAGGGAACAGTCGCCGACACTAGAACGCCGGATCTGGGGTAATAGCCGCAGGTCCAGAGTTTACTTCAAGCTTCCCGCTGTGATGCAAGTCACGAGCTAGACGCGGGTTAAGCAACGAGTGTTTGGGTGGAGGATATACTCTTAGTACCGCGAGGGAACAGTCGCCGACACTAGAACGCCGGATCTGGGGTAATAGCCGCAGGTCCAGAGTTTACTTCAAGCTTCCCGCTGTGATGCAAGTCACGAGCTAGACGCGGGTTAAGCAACGAGTGTTTGGGTGGAGGATATACTCTTAGTACCGCGAGGGAACAGTCGCCGACACTAGAACGCCGGATCTGGGGTAATAGCCGCAGGTCCAGAGTTTACTTCAAGCTTCCCGCTGTGATGCAAGTCACGAGCTAGAAGCGGGTTAAGCAACAAGTGTTTGGGTGGAGGATACACTCTTAGTACCGCAAGGGAACAGTCGCCGACACTAGAACGCCGGATCTGGGGTAATAGCCGCAGGTCCAGAGTTCACTTCAAGTTCCCCGCTGTGATGCAAGTCACGAGCTAGACGCGGGTTAGGCAACGAGTGTTTGGGTAGAGGATATACTCTTAGTACCGCAAGGGAACAGTCGCCGACACTAGAACGCCGGATCTGGGGTAATAGCCGCAGGTCCAGAGTTTACTTCAAGCTTCCCGCTGTGATGCAAGTCACGAGCTAGACGCGGGTTAAGCAACGAGTGTTTGGGTGGAGGATATACTCTTAGTACCGCAAGGGAACAGTCGCCGACACTAGAACGCCGGATCTGGGGTAATAGCCGCAGGTCCACAGTTTACTTCAAGCTTCCCGCTGTGATGCAAGTCACGAGCTAGACGCGGGTTAAGCAACGAGTGTTTAGGTGGAGGATATACTCTTAGTACCGCAAGGGAACAGTCGCCGACACTAGAACGCCGGATCTGGGGTAATAGCCGCAGGTCCAGAGTTCACTTCAAGCTCCCCGCTGTGATGCAAGTCACGAGCTAGACGCGGGTTAGGCAACGAGTGTTTGGGTGGAGGATATACTCTTAGTACCGCAAGGGAACAGTCGCCGACACTAGAACGCCGGATCTGGGGTAATAGCCGCAGGTCCACAGTTTACTTCAAGCTTCCCGCTGTGATGCAAGTCACGAGCTAGACGCGGGTTAAGCAACAAGTGTTTGGGTGGAGGATACACTCTTAGTACCGCAAGGGAACAGTCGCCGACACTAGAACGCCGGATCTGGGGTAATAGCCGCAGGTCCACAGTTTACTTCAAGCTTCCCGCTGTGATGCAAGTCACGAGCTAGACGCGGGTTAAGCAACGAGTGTTTAGGTGGAGGATATACTCTTAGTACCGCAAGGGAACAGTCGCCGACACTAGAACGCCGGATCTGGGGTAATAGCCGCAGGTCCAGAGTGTAATTCAAGCTTCCCGCTGTGATGCAAGTCACGAGCTAGACGCGGGTTAAGCAACGAGTGTTTGGGTGGAGGATATACTCTTAGTACCGCAAGGGAACAGTCGCCGACACTAGAACGCCGGATCTGGGGTAATAGCCGCAGGTCCAGAGTTTACTTCAAGCTTCCCGCTGTGATGCAAGTCACGAGCTAGACGCGGGTTAAGCAACGAGTGTTTGGGTGGAGGATATACTCTTAGTACCGCAAGGGAACAGTCGCCGACACTAGAACGCCGGATCTGGGGTAATAGCCGCAGGTCCAGAGTTCACTTCAAGCTCCCCGCTGTGATGCAAGTCACGAGCTAGACGCGGGTTAAGCAACAAGTGTTTGGGTGGAGGATACACTCTTAGTACCGCAAGGGAACAGTCGCCGACACTAGAACGCCGGATCTGGGGTAATAGCCGCAGGTCCACAGTTTACTTCAAGCTTCCCGCTGTGATGCAAGTCACGAGCTAGACGCGGGTTAAGCAACGAGTGTTTGGGTGGAGGATATACTCTTAGTACCGCAAGGGAACAGTCGCCGACACTAGAACGCCGGATCTGGGGTAATAGCCGCAGGTCCAGAGTTCACTTCAAGCTCCCCGCTGTGATGCAAGTCACGAGCTAGACGCGGGTTAAGCAACAAGTGTTTGGGTGGAGGATACACTCTTAGTACCGCAAGGGAACAGTCGCCGACACTAGAACGCCGGATCTGGGGTAATAGCCGCAGGTCCACAGTTTACTTCAAGCTTCCCGCTGTGATGCAAGTCACGAGCTAGACGCGGGTTAAGCAACGAGTGTTTGGGTGGAGGATATACTCTTAGTACCGCAAGGGAACAGTCGCCGACACTAGAACGCCGGATCTGGGGTAATAGCCGCAGGTCCAGAGTTCACTTCAAGCTTCCCGCTGTGATGCAAGTCACGAGCTAGACGCGGGTTAAGCAACGAGTGTTTGGGTCGAGGATATACTCTTAGTACCGCAAGGGAACAGTCGCCGACACTAGAACGCCGAATCTGGGGTAATAGCCGCAGGTCCACAGTTTACTTCAAGCTTCCCGCTGTGATGCAAGTCACGAGCTAGACGCGGGTTAAGCAACGAGTGTTTGGGTGGAGGATATACTCTTAGTACCGCAAGGGAACAGTCGCCGACACTAGAACGCCGGATCTGGGGTAATAGCCGCAGGTCCAGAGTTTACTTCAAGCTTCCCGCTGTGATGCAAGTCACGAGCTAGACGCGGGTTAAGCAACGAGTGTTTGGGTGGAGGATATACTCTTAGTACCGCAAGGGAACAGTCGCCGACACTAGAACGCCGGATCTGGGGTAATAGCCGCAGGTCCAGAGTTTACTTCAAGCTTCCCGCTGTGATGCAAGTCACGAGCTAGACGCGGATTAAGCAACGAGTGTTTGGGTGGAGGATATACTCTTAGTACCGCAAGGGAACAGTCGCCGACACTAGAACGCCGGATCTGGGGTAATAGCCGCAGGTCCAGAGTTTACTTCAAGCTTCCCGCTGTGATGCAAGTCACGAGCTAGACGCGGGTTAAGCAACGAGTGTTTGGGTGGAGGATATACTCTTAGTACCGCAAGGGAACAGTCGCCGACACTAGAACGCCGAATCTGGGGTAATAGCCGCAGGTCCACAGTTTACTTCAAGCTTCCCGCTGTGATGCAAGTCACGAGCTAGACGCGGGTTAAGCAACGAGTGTTTGGGTGGAGGATATACTCTTAGTACCGCAAGGGAACAGTCGCCGACACTAGAACGCCGGATCTGGGGTAATAGCCGCAGGTCCAGAGTTCACTTCAAGCTTCCCGCTGTGATGCAAGTCACGAGCTAGACGCGGGTTAAGCAACGAGTGTTTGGGTGGAGGATATACTCTTAGTACCGCAAGGGAACAGTCGCCGACACTAGAACGCCGGATCTGGGGTAATAGCCGCAGGTCCAGAGTTTACTTCAAGCTTCCCGCTGTGATGCAAGTCACGAGCTAGACGCGGGTTAAGCAACGAGTGTTTGGGTGGAGGATATACTCTTAGTACCGCAAGGGAACAGTCGCCGACACTAGAACGCCGGATCTGGGGTAATAGCCGCAGGTCCAGAGTTCACTTCAAGCTTCCCGCTGTGATGCAAGTCACGAGCTAGACGCGGGTTAAGCAAAGAGTGTTTGGGTGGAGGATATACTCTTAGTACCGCAAGGGAACAGTCGCCGACACTAGAACGCCGGATCTGGGGTATCCAGAGTTTACTTCAAGCTTCCCGCTGTGATGCAAGTCACGAGCTAGACGCGGGTTAAGCAACGAGTGTTTGGGTGGAGGATATACTCTTAGTACCGCAAGGGAACAGTCGCCGACACTAGAACGCCGGATCTGGGGTAATAGCCGCAGGTCCAGAGTTTACTTCAAGCTTCCCGCTGTGATGCAAGTCACGAGCTAGACGCGGGTTAAGCAACGAGTGTTTGGGTGGAGGATATACTCTTAGTACCGCAAGGGAACAGTCGTCGACACTAGAACGCCGGATCTGGGGTAATAGCCGCAGGTCCAGAGTTTACTTCAAGCTTCCCGCTGTGATGCAAGTCACGAGCTAGACGCGGGTTAAGCAACGAGTGTTTGGGTGGAGGATATACTCTTAGTACCGCGAGGGAACAGTCGCCGACACTAGAACGCCGGATCTGGGGTAATAGCCGCAGGTCCAGAGTTTACTTCAAGCTTCCCGCTGTGATGCAAGTCACGAGCTAGAAGCGGGTTAAGCAACAAGTGTTTGGGTGGAGGATACACTCTTAGTACCGCAAGGGAACAGTCGCCGACACTAGAACGCCGGATCTGGGGTAATAGCCGCAGGTCCAGAGTTCACTTCAAGTTCCCCGCTGTGATGCAAGTCACGAGCTAGACGCGGGTTAGGCAACGAGTGTTTGGGTAGAGGATATACTCTTAGTACCGCAAGGGAACAGTCGCCGACACTAGAACGCCGGATCTGGGGTAATAGCCGCAGGTCCAGAGTTTACTTCAAGCTTCCCGCTGTGATGCAAGTCACGAGCTAGACGCGGGTTAAGCAACGAGTGTTTGGGTGGAGGATATACTCTTAGTACCGCAAGGGAACAGTCGCCGACACTAGAACGCCGGATCTGGGGTAATAGCCGCAGGTCCACAGTTTACTTCAAGCTTCCCGCTGTGATGCAAGTCACGAGCTAGACGCGGGTTAAGCAACGAGTGTTTAGGTGGAGGATATACTCTTAGTACCGCAAGGGAACAGTCGCCGACACTAGAACGCCGGATCTGGGGTAATAGCCGCAGGTCCAGAGTTCACTTCAAGCTCCCCGCTGTGATGCAAGTCACGAGCTAGACGCGGGTTAGGCAACGAGTGTTTGGGTGGAGGATATACTCTTAGTACCGCAAGGGAACAGTCGCCGACACTAGAACGCCGGATCTGGGGTAATAGCCGCAGGTCCACAGTTTACTTCAAGCTTCCCGCTGTGATGCAAGTCACGAGCTAGACGCGGGTTAAGCAACAAGTGTTTGGGTGGAGGATACACTCTTAGTACCGCAAGGGAACAGTCGCCGACACTAGAACGCCGGATCTGGGGTAATAGCCGCAGGTCCACAGTTTACTTCAAGCTTCCCGCTGTGATGCAAGTCACGAGCTAGACGCGGGTTAAGCAACGAGTGTTTAGGTGGAGGATATACTCTTAGTACCGCAAGGGAACAGTCGCCGACACTAGAACGCCGGATCTGGGGTAATAGCCGCAGGTCCAGAGTTCACTTCAAGCTCCCCGCTGTGATGCAAGTCACGAGCTAGACGCGGGTTAAGCAACAAGTGTTTGGGTGGAGGATACACTCTTAGTACCGCAAGGGAACAGTCGCCGACACTAGAACGCCGGATCTGGGGTAATAGCCGCAGGTCCACAGTTTACTTCAAGCTTCCCGCTGTGATGCAAGTCACGAGCTAGACGCGGGTTAAGCAACGAGTGTTTGGGTGGAGGATATACTCTTAGTACCGCAAGGGAACAGTCGCCGACACTAGAACGCCGGATCTGGGGTAATAGCCGCAGGTCCAGAGTTCACTTCAAGCTCCCCGCTGTGATGCAAGTCACGAGCTAGACGCGGGTTAAGCAACAAGTGTTTGGGTGGAGGATACACTCTTAGTACCGCAAGGGAACAGTCGCCGACACTAGAACGCCGGATCTGGGGTAATAGCCGCAGGTCCACAGTTTACTTCAAGCTTCCCGCTGTGATGCAAGTCACGAGCTAGACGCGGGTTAAGCAACGAGTGTTTGGGTGGAGGATATACTCTTAGTACCGCAAGGGAACAGTCGCCGACACTATAACGCCGGATCTGGGGTAATAGCCGCAGGTCCAGAGTTCACTTCAAGCTCCCCGCTGTGATGCAAGTCACGAGCTAGACGCGGGTTAAGCAACAAGTGTTTGGGTGGAGGATACACTCTTAGTACCGCAAGGGAACAGTCGCCGACACTAGAACGCCGGATCTGGGGTAATAGCCGCAGGTCCACAGTTTACTTCAAGCTTCCCGCTGTGATGCAAGTCACGAGCTAGACGCGGGTTAAGCAACGAGTGTTTAGGTGGAGGATATACTCTTAGTACCGCAAGGGAACAGTCGCCGACACTAGAACGCCGGATCTGGGGTAATAGCCGCAGGTCCAGAGTTTACTTCAAGCTTCCCGCTGTGATGCAAGTCACGAGCTAGACGCGGGTTAAGCAACGAGTGTTTGGGTGGAGGATATACTCTTAGTACCGCAAGGGAACAGTCGCCGACACTAGAACGCCGAATCTGGGGTAATAGCCGCAGGTCCACAGTTTACTTCAAGCTTCCCGCTGTGATGCAAGTCACGAGCTAGACGCGGGTTAAGCAACGAGTGTTTGGGTGGAGGATATACTCTTAGTACCGCAATGGAACAGTCGCCGACACTAGAACGCCGGATCTGGGGTAATAGCCGCAGGTCCAGAGTTTACTTCAAGTTTCCCGCTGTGATGCAAGTCACGAGCTAGACGCGGGTTAAGCAACGAGTGTTTGGGTGGAGGATATACTCTTAGTACCGCAAGGGAACAGTCGCCGACACTAGAACGCCGGATCTGGGGTAATAGCCGCAGGTCCAGAGTTTACTTCAAGTTTCCCGCTGTGATGCAAGTCACAAGCTAGACGCGGGTTAAGCAACGAGTGTTTGGGTGGAGGATATACTCTTAGTACCGCAAGGGAACAGTCGCCGACACTAGAACGCCGGATCTGGGGTAATAGCCGCAGGTCCAGAGTTTACTTCAAGTTTCCCGCTGTGATGCAAGTCACGAGCTAGACGCGGGTTAAGCAACGAGTGTTTGGGTGGAGGATATACTCTTAGTACCGCAAGGGAACAGTCGCCGACACTAGAACGCCGGATCTGGGGTAATAGCCGCAGGTCCAGAGTTTACTTCAAGTTTCCCGCTGTGATGCAAGTCACGAGCTAGACGCGGGTTAAGCAACGAGTGTTTGGGTGGAGGATATACTCTTAGTACCGCAAGGGAACAGTCGCCGACACTAGAACGCCGGATCTGGGGTAATAGCCGCAGGTCCAGAGTTTACTTCAAGTTTCCCGCTGTGATGCAAGTCACGAGCTAGACGCGGGTTAAGCAACGAGTGTTTGGGTGGAGGATATACTCTTAGTACCGCAAGGGAACAGTCGCCGACACTAGAACGCCGGATCTGGGGTAATAGCCGCAGGTCCAGAGTTTACTTCAAGTTTCCCGCTGTGATGCAAGTCACAAGCTAGACGCGGGTTAAGCAACGAGTGTTTGGGTGGAGGATATACTCTTAGTACCGCAAGGGAACAGTCGCCGACACTAGAACGCCGGATCTGGGGTAATAGCCGCAGGTCCAGAGTTTACTTCAAGTTTCCCGCTGTGATGCAAGTCACGAGCTAGACGCGGGTTAAGCAACGAGTGTTTGGGTGGAGGATATACTCTTAGTACCGCAAGGGAACAGTCGCCGACACTAGAACGCCGGATCTGGGGTAATAGCCGCAGGTCCAGAGTTTACTTCAAGTTTCCCGCTGTGATGCAAGTCACAAGCTAGACGCGGGTTAAGCAACGAGTGTTTGGGTGGAGGATATACTCTTAGTACCGCAAGGGAACAGTCGCCGACACTAGAACGCCGGATCTGGGGTAATAGCCGCAGGTCCAGAGTTTACTTCAAGCTTCCCGCTGTGATGCAAGTCACGAGCTAGACGCGGGTTAAGCAACGAGTGTTTGGGTGGAGGATATACTCTTAGTACCGCAAGGGAACAGTCGCCGACACTAGAACGCCGGATCTGGGGTAATAGCCGCAGGTCCAGAGTTTACTTCAAGCTTCCCGCTGTGATGCAAGTCACGAGCTAGACGCGGGTTAAGCAACGAGTGTTTGGGTGTAGGATATACTCTTAGTACCGCAAGAGAACAGTCGCCGACACTAGAACGCCGAATCTGGGGTAATAGCCGCAGGTCCACAGTTTACTTCAAGCTTCCCGCTGTGATGCAAGTCACGAGCTAGACGCGGGTTAAGCAACGAGTGTTTGGGTGGAGGATATACTCTTAGTACCGCAAGGGAACAGTCGCCGACACTAGAACGCCGGATCTGGGGTAATAGCCGCAGGTCCAGAGTTTACTTCAAGCTTCCCGCTGTGATGCAAGTCACGAGCTAGACGCGGGTTAAGCAACAAGTGTTTGGGTGGAGGATACACTCTTAGTACCGCAAGGGAACAGTCGCCGACACTAGAACGCCGGATCTGGGGTAATAGCCGCAGGTCCAGAGTTCACTTCAAGCTCCCCGCTGTGATGCAAGTCACGAGCTAGACGCGGGTTAGGCAACGAGTGTTTGGGTGGAGGATATACTCTTAGTACCGCAAGGGAACAGTCGCCGACACTAGAACGCTGGATCTGGGGTAATAGCCGCAGGTCCAGAGTTTACTTCAAGCTTCCCGCTGTGATGCAAGTCACGAGCTAGACGCGGGTTAAGCAACGAGTGTTTGGGTGGAGGATATACTCTTAGTACCGCAAGGGAACAGTCGCCGACACTAGAACGCCGGATCTGGGGTAATAGCCGCAGGTCCACAGTTTACTTCAAGCTTCCCGCTGTGATGCAAGTCACGAGCTAGACGCGGGTTAAGCAACGAGTGTTTAGGTGGAGGATATACTCTTAGTACCGCAAGGGAACAGTCGCCGACACTAGAACGCCGGATCTGGGGTAATAGCCGCAGGTCCACAGTTTACTTCAAGCTTCCCGCTGTGATGCAAGTCACGAGCTAGACGCAGGTTAAGCAACGAGTGTTTGGGTGGAGGATATACTCTTAGTACCGCAAGGGAACAGTCGCCGACACTAGAACGCCGGATCTGGGGTAATAGCCGCAGGTCCAGAGTTTACTTCAAGTTTCCCGCTGTGATGCAAGTCACAAGCTAGACGCGGGTTAAGCAACGAGTGTTTGGGTGGAGGATATACTCTTAGTACCGCAAGGGAACAGTCGCCGACACTAGAACGCCGGATCTGGGGTAATAGCCGCAGGTCCAGAGTTTACTTCAAGCTTCCCGCTGTGATGCAAGTCACGAGCTAGACGCGGGTTAAGCAACGAGTGTTTGGTTGGAGGATATACTCTTAGTACCGCGAGGGAACAGTCGCCGACACTAGAACGCCGGATCTGGGGTAATAGCCGCAGGTCCAGAGTTCACTTCAAGCTTCCCGCTGTGATGCAAGTCACGAGCTAGACGCGGGTTAGGCAACGAGTGTTTGGGTGGAGGATATACTCTTAGTACCGCAAGGGAACAGTCGCCGACACTAGAACGCCGGATCTGGGGTAATAGCCGCAGGTCCACAGTTTACTTCAAGCTTCCCGCTGTGATGCAAGTCACGAGCTAGACGCGGGTTAAGCAACGAGTGTTTGGGTGGACGATATACTCTTAGTACCGCAAGGGAACAGTCGCCGACACTAGAACGCCGGATCTGGGGTAATAGCCGCAGGTCCAGAGTTTACTTCAAGTTTCCCGCTGTGATGCAAGTCACAAGCTAGACGCGGGTTAAGCAACGAGTGTTTGGGTGGAGGATATACTCTTAGTACCGCAAGGGAACAGTCGCCGACACTAGAACGCCGGATCTGGGGTAATAGCCGCAGGTCCAGAGTTTACTTCAAGCTTCCCGCTGTGATGCAAGTCACGAGCTAGACGCGGGTTAAGCAACGAGTGTTTGGGTGGAGGATATACTCTTAGTACCGCAAGGGAACAGTCGCCGACACTAGAACGCCGGATCTGGGGTAATAGCCGCAGGTCCAGAGTTTAATTCAAGCTTCCCGCTGTGATGCAAGTCACGAGCTAGACGCGGGTTAAGCAACGAGTGTTTGGGTGTAGGATATACTCTTAGTACCGCAAGAGAACAGTCGCCGACACTAGAACGCCGAATCTGGGGTAATAGCCGCAGGTCCACAGTTTACTTCAAGCTTCCCGCTGTGATGCAAGTCACGAGCTAGACGCGGGTTAAGCAACGAGTGTTTGCGTGGAGGATATACTCTTAGTACCGCAAGGGAACAGTCGCCGACACTAGAACGCCGGATCTGGGGTAATAGCCGCAGGTCCAGAGTTTACTTCAAGCTTCCCGCTGTAATGCAAGTCACGAGCTAGACGCGGGTTAAGCAACGAGTGTTTGGGTGGAGGATATACTCTTAGTACCGCAAGGGAACAGTCGCCGACACTAGAACGCCGGATCTGGGGTAATAGCCGCAGGTCCAGAGTTTACTTCAAGCTTCCCGCTGTGATGCAAGTCACGAGCTAGACGCGGGTTAAGCAACGAGTGTTTGGGTGGAGGATATACTCTTAGTACCACAAGGGAACAGTCGCCGACACTAGAACGCCGGATCTGGGGTAATAGCCGCAGGTCCAGAGTTTACTTCAAGCTTCCCGCTGTGATGCAAGTCACAAGCTAGACGCGGGTTAAGCAACGAGTGTTTGGGTGGAGGATATACTCTTAGTACCGCAAGGGAACAGTCGCCGACACTAGAACGCCGGATCTGGGGTAATAGCCGCAGGTCCAGAGTTTACTTCAAGCTTCTCGCTGTGATGCAAGTCACGAGCTAGACGCGGGTTAAGCAACGAGTGTTTGGGTGAAGGATATACTCTTAGTACCGCAAGGGAACAGTCGCCGACACTAGAACGCCGGATCTGGGGTAATAGCCGCAGGTTCAGAGTTTACTTCAAGCTTCCCGCTGTGATGCAAGTCACGAGCTAGACGCGGGTTAAGCAACGAGGGTTTGGGTGGAGGATATACTCTTAGTACCGCAAGGGAACAGTCGCCGACACTAGAACGCCGGATCTGGGGTAATAGCCGCAGGTCCAGAGTTTACTTCAAGCTTCCCGCTGTGATGCAAGTCACGAGCTAGACGCGGGTTAAGCAACGAGTGTTTGGGTGGAGGATATACTCTTAGTACCACAAGGGAACAGTCGCCGACACTAGAACGCCGGATCTGGGGTAATAGCCGCAGGTCCAGAGTTTACTTCAAGCTTCCCGCTGTGATGCAAGTCACGAGCTAGACGCGGGTTGAGCAACGAGGGTTTGGGTGGAGGATATACTCTTAGTACCGCAAGGGAACAGTCGCCGACACTAGAACGCCGGATCTGGGGTAATAGCCGCAGGTCCAGAGTTTACTTCAAGCTTCCCGATGTGATGCAAGTCACAAGCTATGATGGTTTAAGGAGCGCAACGAAGAACTTAGTATTGCGCACTCAGCGCATTCAAAAAATGGCCGGAGTAACTAATGATTGCAAATAAACTGTAAAGATTCTATTGCGAATTAAATCCGAGATTGTTGAAGAAGATCTCACTGTTTTTCGGTTATATCACGATAGCAATAAACTGTCTTCAAAATAGTATTTCTTTTCCTAAAGTGATATGTTTTGGCCAAAATGGAGAGTATGTTTTGTAACAGATGTATGTTTTGTAACAATATCAAATAGTACCTCTCTACTTGACTGTTGGTTTTTAGTGGATGTAAAGCTAAACAGCGGCTCTGATAAGTTCCAAACGCACTACACCGGCAGATCTCAAATGCGATCTCATAAGTTCTAGTCATAATTTGAGTGAGATGAAAGTTTATGTAAACATTCTATTATTCAAATTATGACATTATACTTTGTTATCAAGCATGGTTAGATCGAAACTCCCTTTTAATCGTGCTCCAACTAACTAGCTATCGAGTCGCGCTACTTGGCGAGTCGCCGGCGACCGTTTCCAAACTTCTTCTCAAAATCACTATTGAAAACGCACAAATCGCATCTTTCACTTTCGCACATGTCTATACCTCACACCAAACTGGAATAAAAATCTTGGTGTTACTAAAGGTTTCCAAGTTCGGCGACTCGCCGGCGATATGAGGAACACATCGAAAATGGGTGGCGACTCGCCGGCGACAAGCTCTGTTTTTTTTCCACGGTTCATATGAGCTATACAGGGAAAAGTCGTCTCTCGGTATCATTTTGTCATAGCCGTTCAGACTACCCAAAAAATGCACTCAAACTTCTTTTGGGTGTTCTCGATGAAAAACTATTTTCTGGCTTCGGCGACTTGCCGGCGACCCCAGGGACAATGCTAAATGTTTGGCGACTCGGCGGCGACAACTTGGGAGCTTTGATTCAAGTGACGACCCGCCGGCGACTTCGATGTGTCGCCGGCGACTCGCCGGCGGTATCCTGGCGACCCCTCCGTCCCGCCGGCGAGTCGCCGCCAAATTCCAGAGAAGTTGTTTCAATTTTCTTCCTGATTCGGAATAACCTTCCGGTACAATAAGAGCAGTGATTTGTATATCTGTCTCACTCTCTCCATGTCTTCACTAAACTGACCTGGCGGAAGTTTTGTCCTGTGTAGCAGCAACTGGGCAATCAAAACGACTACGCTTATCGTAACCAACAATAGGGCCAACATTTGTGAAACAGCTGAAAATTGATACTATCTCGTACAAAAAAATGGATGTTAAGTTCATCTTTACATCAACAAGAAGTGGGTGCTGAATAATGGAGTAATTTGTGACAGCTACAAAATAAATTGGAACTTTTAGGAACAGTGCAACGAGAAAAAGGCAATAACAGAACAAACTGGACTCGTATCCATCAAAAGTGTTTCATCCCCGCAACCTCTCTCGTTGCGTGTGCAGGGCGCCGGCTGGGCAATTTGCCAGATCAGGGCACAATCAATAATCTTTCATACAGCCAAATAAAAGTTTAACCCACGCACACAATTATTCCTTTGTTATTATATATTATTCCCTTTTTGAGAGTTTCTATGAGAGATTATATTCTTCTTTAACCACGAACATCACATTTGCTCAAGTTTCATTAGGAAATTCGAAAAAATTTTGCACAAAATGAAACGTTCGGGATAGCCGTATATGGGCCATTCCCCCAGCGCGCTTCAACAAGCTCAAATGGCCGAGTGGTCTAAGGCCGCATTCATACTTTTTGCGTCGACGTTTAACGCCGACGTAGAACAATGCTTCTCTTACGTATTGATTCAGGTCAGCGTTAACGCCAACTGAATCGATACGTATGTTTCATTCACTATTAACGCCGGCGTTTAACGTCGACGTGAAAAGTATGAATGCGGCCTAAGGCGCTGGTTTCGGCCAGGTGGCTGTCTATCTCCGTAGGTTCGATCCCCTAAGCTGCTGTTCATTTGAAAACACAGAATCATGGCCCATAAAGTTTGAATAGTTGCCAAGTCATAAGCTCCGCCCCCGAATCCATACAGTAAATGGAGTCCAGTTCGGAACTAAATGGACTATAAAGCCTTTTGATTGCGAATTCGAATAAAAATACAGAGCCACACACGGAAAATACAGAACAAGTTCTTACTCGAAACACAAACAAAGATTTGGATTATCACTCCAGGTCTGATGCCGTATGCAAGACACTTCTCGGGCCGGCTCGGGATGCTATCCCGGGCTTCATGGGGCTATTCCCGACCTTATTCGAGGCCGGGAGAACATCCCCACCCGACCCGGGATCTTCCATGCCTATATGGCCTATGCACGTTTGTATGAAGCATACTATATGAACGATTTTTTATCAGTTCATGGAGCTGGTTTATCTAATCAGTCTGTTTGAATCTGTGTGATTGTGTTCCTTTTGAGAGTGAATACACTATTATGTTAATGTTTGTTATCATCACAGTATCACATTCCATGACATAAAGCACAATAGATAGAGTCATAACGGACACCTCACGAATGAGAAAAGCACATGGTTCGACAACCCATCAGTCGCTGTGAAGATATGAAAAATGTTCATATCAGAGGCTTTCACGAGTTTTGTGCCAAGACGTATCGGATACATCGAACGGTTGTGGAATTGTGGAAACAGTAATATATTTCCATTTCGTAATTTGGCGTATCTTGCACAGTCGCACTCTGTCATCTGCTGGAAACAAAGAGTACCACGTATCGTTTCTGTGCGTTATCAAGTAGGCTTCTCGAATTCACTCTCACAATAGCGTCTAACTGATGTGTAACTTTGACCTTTCTAAATGGTGACACTCGTGAACTGCTTGGACGAAAAGAAAGAGCTCCACTCACAAAAAAAGATGATACTAATTTACTCGAAACGTTTCTAATATGTGAGGTTGGGGAAAAAATGAGCAAACTTTCATTTTGGCTACAATGTCATTGACTGGGAGACTGGGAGACGCTGTCCAGTATTACCAACATACATGCATATTCACAGGCGATTCGTCGTCAGCTGGTTCTGCTGTGGTTTCTGGCATGTCACTGGATCAATGTCTCAGAACATACGAATGTCCACCATGAGAAATCATCAGCTGTACCAGTACTGCACGAGAAGATGTTTCGACGATAATGTGATATGTATGATGATCACCGCCTAGAAACGATGCGAAATGAAACAATAAATATGTGATATGTAAATGTCATTCTGGGTCCTAGAAATTTCATTACCTGTTGTACTTTTCTGAAAACGTAGGGTACAGTCGCTCACGACGATGAAGATTCTGGAAAATGGTAGAAAAAAAGTGGGGAACTATACAATAAGCGACTTGAAAAGTATTATAGACGTGTTCATTATACAACCAGAAAGAGTACGAAAACTCATACTTGTTTTTGAAGTACATATTCGTTAACATTTTCTCAATTGTCATTTTGTACTCTACAATATAAATGTATGTTCACATTCTATTCTTTCTTGAACCTAACTGCATGGGATGATGTTTTAAAATAACGTGTTAGTAGATAGAAATCTTCATGGGATCGATTTGGGTAAACAGGTAGTTATTCGATTCTGCTGTGATTGTAGTTTGATTTTACTCGTTCTTAATTTTCATGGAGAAAAAATAGAAAGAAACATCACTCTACAAATCATCAGGTTAGAAAATGCAAAATATTTGCCTGAGGCGGGATTCGAACCCACGAAGGAATTCTCCGTGCGATCATAAGTCGCATGCCGTTGACCACTTGGCTACCCAGGCCTGTCACTGAATCTTCAAACCAGCCTGGTATGGTAGCGCTCACTTATCACTTTGCAAATCATCGAGTTGGAAAATGCAAAACATTTGCCTGAGGCGGGATTCGAACCCACGAAGGAATTCTCCGTGCGATCATAAGTCGCATGCCGTTGACCACTTGGCTACCCAGGCCTGTCACTGAATCTTCAAACCAGCCTGGTATGGTAGCGCTCACTTATCACTTTGCAAATCATCGAGTTGGAAAATGCAAAACATTTGCCTGAGGCGGGATTCGAACCCACGAAGGAATTCTCCGTGCGATCATAAGTCGCATGCCGTTGACCACTTGGCTACCCAGGCCTGTTTCTGAATCTTCAAGCCAGCCTGGTATGGTAGCGCGCATTCAGGTCAACCACAAGCAATTATATATGAGCTTTTGTTCTTTAACGTCAAATACTGGACGGTTATTTTAATTGTCGACACAACTTTCGGGTGAAAAATTTCGGTCACAGGTTTTGGACATCTGTAATTTGTAGCTGATTATATTCCATCATTAATACGCATTTTTCATTAGCATTACTGGTTGATCCAGTTTAAGAATGATTTGAAGTGTGCTCTCTTTCGGATCATAACTCGAAAAATGTTATTTAATTGCAGTTAGTATTCAACCATTATTTCTCATGGTCATTTTGTTGGTTTGTGAGTTTTCCGTCGATAACCACGCGGTGCAATTATCTATTTACAAGGGGAGATCGCCTGTATAGACGATTTTCGGGTTGATCGTCTCAAGGGGTCGTGGGAAAGTGAAAAGGTCCTAAACTGGTTGTCTCCTATCAGTGCTAGATGGTTATTTTAATTGTCAACAAAAATAGCAATCATAAGATTCATGAGATTACCTCTTGAGGTATTTCAAAATCTGTGAAGAGAATCAGCAGGCCTCCTTTCTACCTTCTAATCAAGATGTGTCATCGGGCGCAGCGCGGAGCGCTGCGCAGATTAGTTTTTGTTCAAAGGTCTGCAGACAATACAAAACAGTTTATTACAATTTTCTTCAAAGTACGTCGACCATTTTCCTAGATATTTGCATGAATTACTGAAGGGCAACACGTCTACAAGAAATTAAGTTCACGTTCAAAGAAAAAATTTGGTGAGAGGAGTTAGAGGACCCAACGTCTCGCAGAAATGGCTTCCGTGCGGGGCGGCGGCTGCAGCGACAAAAGTGTCCGCCTCCTCAAATCTGGGCATAGTTTTGCTCAAAATCAACTTATTCCGAAATTTCTTACACTGTTAAAAAGCCATAAAAAAGTTGAGGTATACGTTTTTTTCAGGTATGTCGTAAATTTGAATAATACGTGTGAGACGACCGAAAATGGTCTCGCGAAAATTATGGATAGACCGGTTTTGTGAAAATAAAAATGAAAGAAGAGTTAAACGTGTAGTAGGAATCATTTTTCCAATGGAGATCTCATGACAGGCGGGTACAGTTTGGTTTTCGTTCCTATTCACATGTCTGAATGGCGGATCGGATAAAAGCTCTATTTACGCACGGCGAACGGAGGTTCGATTCCTGCCTGGAGCACAAAATTTGCTATCACTTCAACGAGGTTACAACTACACAAACGTTCTGAACTACGACGCGGTTTAAAACTCCAATAGAAAAACATAAAACTCCTTGTTTAAATTGTTGTTCAAAAATATCATTTTTATCAAAAATGACCGTTACTTCGTAACCATAGAAAAAGAGTTCAATTAGTATAAAAACGAGTGTAAAGAAAGTAAAGATTAGTTTTGGATAAACATGTACAAGAAATACAAAAGAAGTCCAATAAAAGTATTTTGAGGAAAATGCTAATCTCGCTTCTCTTGAAAACAACGGAGTATATAAGCTAGATTATTGTGAGTCGCAGTCAGGAGTTTTCTTCCGGTAGCAAAAAACTCGGTATCCTTTTTTTGAATTTTTAAACCGAGCGAGATTAGACTTTTCCTCGAAATATTTTTATTGGACTTCTTTTATATTTCTTGTACATGTTTATCCAAAACTAATCTTTACTTTCTTTACACTCGTTTTTTATACTAATACTATGATACTAACGGCGAACCCGCCGAAACGTCAGCACTAAATAAATAACATCATATCACCTCGTGTTCGGTCTAACAAGAAAACCAACAATACATTACACAAATGCCGAGGTTCAAAGACGATAGGACATGGAGACTATGATATGTTTGACAGAACTTTCAGAGAACATATATATTCTCTCATGTTCGTCAGCGAAGAGTTCACACGAGTCTGAGGTGACTTCATTCAGTTCCTCATTTGCATCAGATCTGAGGGTTTCTCTGCGGTTTCATCCTATTAGTTCATTGATTAATTTTCATTCACAGAAAGAAAAAGAGATTTTTTCTCCGTTCGTGAATTTGTTAACAACGTTTGAGTATCATGTAGCATAACATTGAAACTCCCAGAAGAAAATCGTGAGGTGTAGTGCATAAACATACTAGTGCTATCATATACAGACAAACTAAGTCGAAATGTGAGTTTCATATTTATATTCTCGTGACGTTTCGTTCGTTTTCGTACGCAATGGTGGTGGCGTGTACATTGCGTACACGGCAATTTCGAGAAAATAAACGACATACATGTTTGAATGTTAGATATTTGTCAACACTATTTAGTCGTGTTGGGTATACATTTTTAAGTAGCTCCGTAACTGAAAAAAAATTCTCCCTCAGGATAGAATGGATCTGAGGCTGACCTTGTTCAACGTGATTACCACGGGTGAACCAGATGAACAATTCTACAACTGTGACTCGAAAACCGAAGAAGAATGGTCCGCAACCGGAGTGAGAAACTCCCATGTTGGAATGTACTTCATGGTCAGCGGAACTGTTTGAGAGGTGCGTGACGAAAGCGTTCTGATCAGACTTGGTTTGTTGGAGCTGGTTTGTAAACCCGCATCGAAGGTTGAGGTGGGACAAAACAAAATGGGTATGTCGAAGATAGATCTAGGACCAGTCCATCCATGATATTATCACCCAGAAATGTCAACTGGAATCCCTTTAAAAAAGCACGATAATGTGGACCAATCCCGTGACAACGGTCCTTTAAACTGAAATTGAAAAATGTATTGCGGTTTAAAGGACTTAAGCGTTGCGATTGAACCAAATTTTCATCCTTCTTCAATAGATCTATTTTTTCACTTCGGCACTTGTGATTTTCTTGATCACTGTTGCGAACTCGGTTAATTTGGTTATCAGTCACTTGATGGTTAATTGGCCGATTCTGATACGGTGCCTGATCTCCTGTATTATGCAGACAGCGGACTTGGTCTATAAGGAAATGCAAGCGTTTATTTATAAGCCGAGTGAGATCCGAAGTAACTACACAGCAAGATGTGCTCTCGTATCCTACAGGTACTTTGTTGTTGATCATATTTAATAAAATTCTTGTCAACAAACTATATTTGGCAAAGGCGATAACATTTATAGGTTCTTTAGGGTCCATACCAGAGTGATCTTACCTGTGAGAGTCTACGAAAACTAGTACAAGTAGCAACATGCGAGCTTCTTCCAATAATCTTATGATTGACTAAGTATACAAGTTTTGAGGGTTTTCGTGAAGCGTATTCACGAGAAACTTCATGAGCTCACCACGCGCTTGTTATCTGGGGGAGGGGAGGGGGCGTACCAATCCCTCCAACCTCTTGTGAAATTTATATGAGTTTCTCTTAAAATTAGCTACTCGTGAGCTCCCAAGGTTGTAGCGTAGCAATCAATGGACTCTTAACAGAAGCTCATGAGATATTGCTCATGTGGTATCTCATGAGTCTCTTGAGGGATTGCTACGCCGCCTAGAGATAACTGTTTCTCACTAACCGGAATTTCGGTGAGCGGTGGTTCACCCTTGCGACATCTAGAAAACAAACACTTGAGAGAGAGAAAACCGATGTTCTCGGAAAAAAAACCCCAATCGGAAAAGGCACTGGCAAGTGTGATAAATCCAACAAAAAAATGGAACAATCGTGTCTGTGATATGCTACCAAGCAGTTCCGCAGGGAATGGTTTCAGGAGACCTAATGATCAGCAGAAACAATTCATCGAGTGCAATTCCTGAATAAAGCTTGTCATTTTAAAAACAAATAAACATTAATAGATGACTTCATTATTGAGCCCTTACCAAATTCAAATCTATGTTTTGTTTCAGATTGCCATATTCTTCGCAATCGTGAACGGATTGATGACTTATGGCATGAGAGTTAATAATCAAAAATAATTACACTCATGAAAGGAGTTATAGAGCCACATGAACGTTGTGAGACTTTCGTTTGAGTTAGATAAAAGTAAAAATCTTGTTTCGCGAAGAATCCCAAAACTCCTCACTTGGAAGTAAGAACTAATCGCAAACAATCTTTCTGAAATCCGAACAACTCAAAGAGAGTTTCTGCCAATTTCTTGCAAAACGAATCTGAAAGAGCGACAGTATGGAGGTCAATGCGGATAACAGAAAATCGCGATAGTATACATCTCTTTGACCTGAACACTCTCTAGCTCTGTGAAAACGCTGGCAGCTTAAAATACCGGAGAAGATGCAGGCTTAAATACTGGTGTCGAATTAGCCTGCATCTCCTTATGAATTTCAAACAGTACAGGCGACATCTGGCTGACCCCGGTGTTTTAAGTTACAAAATTGGCGAGTCCGGTATTTTAAGTTGCAGCGGGTTTTCAGAGCTTAGACAATTCCCTGCCTATCAAGCCACTTTTGGAGCGCCTTCTGTGAGAGAGCGTGTGCAGGTCAAAGAGACGCAGAGCGACACAGATTGACCACATGCTCTCTTGCATCTATAGTTTGCTGATCGCAGAAAACTTCCGCTAAGCTTTCTGAGTGATCAAAGCAGCCACCAAGGTGTTTGCCAAGTGGAAATTGTGAAAATAATGATTTTGGCACGTCAGCTCACCGTCGTTTCATGGCATATAATTTCTTAAGCCGAATGGGTTTTGACTACGTTGTTAATGGTTCGCACTCAAATTGCGTGTTTTTCCTGAATGAAAACTTGTATATAATGTAAGATTGGTTGATTGATTTAAATGCTAACATGTTATATACAAAGAGTTAAGTCTAAGTAATGACGGTAAAACGAAAACTTTCGAACCAGAATAGACAACCGACTGTTTGTGAGAAGAGAGAAAAGAGCATATCCGTCCGGATGTGAAACAAAGCCGGTGTGTTACTTCAAATAAGAAAATTCAATGAAATTTAGGGAATGACCAGTTCTTCGTTGTAGTTTGATCGCAAAATATCAGTCCGGATCAAAACTTTTCACCAACAAAAAGCAGCGGCATCAAATTCAAAACACAGCGTGTTAGGAAAAGATACAGGTCGAGCAATATCTCACGAGAAGAAACTCTAATGAATGCTATACTTATACTACAACTATATAAACTCGCGAGTTGTTCATAGGGTTAGGTCAATTTCCCCAACACCAACGTTAGAAACTCACCAGTTTTATTTTCATCTTTCTTGTTTCAGATACATACTATCGTCCTAGAGGCTGACATGAAAATTCGCAGGTACTTCTGGTGAACTACCAAACTTCATAATTCCTTGTCTATTAACTTCTCCACGAGAGCTTACCATGGAGTGATTACAAAGTAACATAGTGATATAGTAACATAGTATACATATTTGTTATTTAATTTCAATTTTTGTCCGCGTTTTTTTAGAAATGACGTTAATAGTGTATCTCAATGATTATTCCCCATCACTAGTGACACTCACAACAATCTTAGTTGTATATCAGTGAATTAGAATTTCAAATTGTATTTTTGCCGCTCCACCTGAAATGATCGTCAGTCTGCACAGTCCCGTAATTTGAGTTTGAGTTTATTCATTTTTGTTTCCAGGTTTTATAGTAATTCAACATTCTATCACCGGTACAACTTGATGGAACTCACTGGGCCCGGTTGGGTTGAAGAAGGTGGGTTGAAGGAACATTCTCTCTTCTACGTTGACGTGTGGATATTGTGTTCCCACCCGGTGGACCGAAAACAATGTGACTGGTCACTCTACCTTGCTCTCTTTTCTCAATAAACCACGTACAACGCAGGCTCCCCCAAGGAGGGCGGTCTCTGAGGAAAAATGAACTGCCGTGAGAAATTTTATATTTCCCGCAATTATTTCGTATCTCCATACTGAATCGTGAAAATCAGATTGGAATCATGAGATGTTCATTAGCTACTGAATCAATAATACGAATAGTCAATACGTTGTGGACAGCGTGTTAATTTGGTGCGGTTGGAGATTGTTGTCGTGCGGCCATCTCATCTGTGTTTTTTGACCTACACACTTCCTCATATTTTGGCAGATAATAAACTGCCGCTCGATTTGCATCGCTCAATCGATTCGGCGTCAAGCTTTACTTGTAGGAAAGCGGAGACCATACGGGTGGTTAATACGATTTTTCAGCTCCACTCGGCTATGTTGTTAGTACAGCCCTGTATCCACAAATCGAAGACCGTTGCCCGAATCTCGTGAAAATGTACATTTATCAACGTGAGTCGAACACCAACCCAAAGTTCAGCAATTTCGGTTGCCACGAGTTCATTCGGTTCTTGCCTGGTTTGAGTGGAACCTTCTAAATCAGGTTCCGTTGCTTATCTGTTTTTCTTGAATAGTAGTCAATTTATTAACCTGTTCGTGTAGACATTCCAATGGCTGAATAGTACCGAGGATGTTGAATTGGAAAAGTGACGAAAAGTACAGAAAAAGAAAGATAGATCCTGGATATGTGCAGTACTCTTAACTAAATACCTGAAAATAGTCATATATATATTCTCATTCAATGTTCACCTTACTGTTCACCATGGTTCGATTCGTGTATTCATATTGCTCAAATTCAGTTGGTTTTTATTTATTTTTCGTTCTCTCTTTGTATCTCACATGCTTGCATGTAAATAAATAAATCAATCAATCAAATAATAATCTCGATTCCCAAGACTTTCAGACGCAATAGGGTCGTTTAACAACTACATTCTCCCAAGCGACGAGAGTGCACCGCCTCAATATGACATAGTGGGGACATTCTATTGCGCCCGATAGTAGGTCCTACAGTTTTTTTTCCATCAGTGTGTATTTTGTTCGAGAAAAGAGAAAGTACATCAGAATCCTCAACTTGTTCTCAATATACTTTTAACAGAAAGCATTTAAACCTTTCCGGCAGATTTAAAACATGTGATATTTATTGGAAAATTATTCATACGATTCCTTCACCTCTGCTAGAAATTTCTACTTCGGAAACTTCGGGTTTGTATAGCGGTAATCAAACACTCCAACTGTCATCATCCAGCAATACGTGCAAACTTCTCAACGTGTACGATACGGCGTGTTATCACATAAAAGGATAAAAGCCTTTAATGTTTGCCTGCTGACTTTCTGAGTTTGTTTTGGAATATTTATGTTCTGGTGATATTAATTAGTTGTTCCATTTTCAGTGCAGGATACTGTGGTGCCGCATATCCCATATATCGTGGCTTGCTGAGATAGGATATAACTGTGAGTGAGAATCTTCTCTCTCAAAAGTTTGAACGATTCACACATTTTGGCTAATACCCTGATATATGTTAATATATTATATGAAGTAGAGTAAAAATGAATTGTGAAATAAATTGAACAAAACATTAACTTTCATTGCAGCTTACGATCATTTTTACACGCATTCGGAAGAGGAAGCCAATATCGTAAAGAACAGAGATGCTTACTCGAACCTCCAACAGCTGGATTGTTATACATGGCAGTAGAGAATTTATGAACAATAAAGAAACAAATCAAATTGTGGGGAATCGGAAATTAAATAAATGTTAATACAGAGTCATTTGAAATTATTCTTTCTATTTTGTAATCGATAATCATTGGTGCAGACTCTTCTCGAAGGAATGAAGCAATAGTTCGCCATTTCGTCTGTCGGTACCTGCTTGTGATCCTGATGCGTTCAAAACATTATCCCAAAATATAATAATTGTCAAATTTCTGGTTGCTCTGAAGTGCAAGCCGAGTCATGCACTCAAAAATACCTTTTTCCTAGTCGACGTGAACGAGTTCCAAAACACTGCTTGTAACCACCTCACTTTTGAAAAAGCTCTTGAACACTACGCGAAGCTTTGACCTGAATTAGCAGGTTCATATCCGAAACGTTCCATCTTGCGAAAATCATTACCTTGATTGTTCATTGCTACTGTAACCCAAATACAAGCAGGAAAAGCAAATATCATCCCGAGTTCTCATTTTTTCCAGTCTCTTTAAAACAGGAAAATTGAATCCAGCGTCAGTTTACGAGTTTTAAAAGTTGACGGGTTCACGAAGTCACTAGAGTGGGTTTCCTGGACGAACGTGTTGGAACGATTCTCCAATGACGGCCGTTTATTCGAAGAAGGTTCGGTATTCCGTAGCGGGTCAGTCTAAGTTTTTTTCTCCAAATGTAGTTTTTTCTTCCCAAAATTTTCAAAAAGTTCAGTGTTGAGCCTAATCAAACTGGCTGGGTTGAAAGTACATTGCCATGCTTGACCCTAGAAACTCGACCTAGTAACTGACATCATTACTTACCCGTAAGCTTTAGCTAACGAATTCAACACATTATACTTTCCTTCGTTCCATATCTTGCTAACTCACCTCATATGAGCTGAACATCTTCGTTTCACTTACTACTTCTTAGACGAGATGTTTTATGAAACTGACGAGAAAATACGTGACACGACGAGGTAGTTCTCGTGAGGAGCTCATCAGCATATAACCATGCTAAAATGAACATTATTGTTAACATCTGCACAAACAAATAAATATCGTAACGAGTAAAAAGGTGACGCGTTGATTTTGAGATACAATGATCATACCAAATAATTTATTGTTCTGCTTGAGAGTGACGAACTCCTGTTAATTAGTGCAGAAGGGTACGAAATTCTATTTACCCAACATCATATGCGCTAAACAGAAATTTGAGAACTCTTATTCCTCTTCGATGAAAATTTGGAATATTGTCGAGTCAGTCGCATAACTCAATGTGTTGAAGCAAGAAATAATTATTTGCCCCAGCTGAATTTAAGTGCAATCAGACATTTCTGAGTTTCGATCAAACTACAACTAAGTCCGGATCACTTCCCACAATTTACTCATTTTCTAATAAAGTCGCTAGTTCTTCCGGTCCAGATTTCTTTTATGCAATTTAGAGGGAACTATACGCCAACATAGACTTGATCAGCTCTCTGTTCTATTGACTTTGATCTACCATAAGCCACGTTCAACATTCTCTTGAGAATCTGATCGAATTCTCTCTGCATTCGTACAGTATACTTTATACTTGTACTAAGGAGCACATCACTCGACTTTGAAAAACTTTTATAAAAGTTGATATGTCTGGCGGTGATATTGGGAAAATACATTACAGAAATATGGTTTTCCGGAAGTACACAGCTGAATTATGTCTCTAACTGACCACCTGCATCCCTAACTATTTTGCTGGAAGAGTTAACATGTATGTGCTATATTCGTGAAAACGATTCTGTAGACAAACACGTTGGCGTTCACTGTTTTCGTTTAAGAAGTTCATTGTTTCCAGTGAAGAAGAGGATAGCGGTCTAAAATGTCAGGCCATCACAAAATCATAGAAGTTGAATCCCCGGCAGAATGCCAGAAAAGGTAACTTTGTACATTTTGTCCTCTAGGTAGTGAATCTATTAGCACATGTTTGTCAAATGAAACATTGCTCATTTGGTTATTGTTGGTAGAAAATACATTAAAACGTTATCTACTGAGTTTTCTTGGTTTCTGAATGATTTTTCTTGGTTTCGAAATTTGTAGTACAGTCATTCTCTAACCAAGTGCAATTGATGATAAGGAAGAAATTTGAAGTAAAACTAACATTTTTTTCGAAAACCTGCATTTTCTGTTCGAAAAGTTATTTGCTCTGCGCGCGATATCATCGAGTTTTGTGAAATGTTCTCATTTTGCAGAAAACAAGCCGGTTTGGATGTGGAGGCGAGCAGTTTGGAGGATTCGGCTCTATGCGGAATCAACAACAAGGTAATAATGCACAATGAGCTGAAATGGTAATTCCTCGGGAACCTCGTGAACAGAATTTCATCAACTTCTCATCAGATTCTATTAATCTATTGATTGGCATTTTACAATATTAGGTTCTCAGGTGGTTCAGGAGATGTTCATAAGGTTCTCATAAGACGATCATATTATTAGATTCTTACGAAATCGTAAGGATTGCAACGCCACCAGGACAGCTGGGAATATTTCCCAGTCCATAAGAGACTTCTACTAACAACACATCATGTTGTAAGAGTTACAGCAAAAACACTCATAGAACATTTGTGCGTAGTCAAGATGTGTCCTTAGAAATAGTCTTTTATGGACTGTAGGATGTTTTCAGCAGTCCTTCTATTTATTGCTAGTTACGGTTACATATACGCCGACTTCTGCAGATGATGGTTATCGTTTCTATCTGTTGCCTGGTTTTGTACATCATTATCGTCATAGTTGGAATCGCCACGTCGGATGGTTATGCAGGCTACTTCGGAGGCATGATAGCCCTGTCGGTCAGTCAGTTCTAAGTCTCTCGGTTCAAGAAACTGTCTCAAACTGTAAGCAACACTCGGCTTGTGAAACCGCTACAAAACTAAAAACGATGCTCACATCGTCGCAGAAAATGTGGCTATTAGCAGAGCAGTTTTTACTTGGGATACTATAATATTCTGGAAAATCGAAGAACTCTAATTGGAAAAAAAATGAGGGGGAATCAAACACGAATGAATATCCGTAAGGTCGACGGAATGGCTCTCAACCTTGGCTGAATGTCGCCTGTAAGTACGAACATCGAAATTTTCTAAATCCCTGTTGCTTAAATCGATTCAGTGCTTAATGTTCCTGACCTTAGCATAACAGACATGTGGATGTGTATGGGATAACGACTATTGTAGCATATTGTTTCAGGTGTTCTGCATCGTTTTCTCGCTATTGGGCATGTTGATGGACACGAACCAGGGAGTAATGTTCATGGGCGCAGCCATATGTTGGGTGAGTTCTAGAAATAAACAATAATCTACAACACAATTAAAGATTATAGGACTTTTCAAGAACTTTTTGTGTCCGAAGTGAAACTTTAGCCTAAGTTAGTTAGCGCCGCGATCCTTCCAACAATGGTTATTGATTGAACCTCGGAGAACAGTGAGAGAACCCGAACTCCATCGGAATATGATAGCAGTAGACTAGCAGATTATAGTTATGGTTCTGCAGGGAAAACTGAGTAAACGAATTCTATCTCTATTGCTTTAACTTTAGTTTGCTCCAGCTAATATGCACGTGCACATGGCGTTTGTTCTAATCCGTAATAACACTGACAATCCACTCGTCCGAGATCACGTCAAAATCATTCATCTTCTGAACTAATGCACTTAAAGAAGGACGATTATGTGGACCAATCTCGTGTCAACGGTCCTTTAAACTGCAATTCAAAAATGTATTGCAGTTTAAGGGACTGAACCGTTACGATTGGACCACATAACCGTCCTACTTTAAAAAAAACCGGCGCTGTCAACCCTCTCACTGTTATTAATTTTCAGTTGATCATGTTCATTTACTGCCTCGTCGATGCTATTCATTTCCTGATCATAACCTGTGAGTGTTCAGATCATCTTGATAAGCACTACGAAAACTACTCGAAACGTGATTTGGAAACCCGAACCTTCAGTAAATGAGAATACTATATAATTGCCTAACAAGGGGCTACTGGGGAAAATTTTACTTTTGCCCCCAGCTCCCCACCGTACAATCGCACCCCCCCCCCCCCCCCCCCGTGATACCCCCCCCCCCCACCGCACTAGTTTCAACAGAAAATGATGAGGGGTAAAAGGTAAATGTCAACATTAAATGACTTAGATGAACATTGAGTTAAATGTCGACATTGTACAATCACCCCCACAGGACTTATTTTGGCTAAAACGAAAAAAGTGGGGGGCAAAAGTAAACTAGTCCCGGCTACTGTACTACGGTCCTTCTTATTAAATTTGAACTTATTGATCTCTCTGATCTGTGACCGATGCTCCAAACATCCTTTGCAGGATGATTATGAAATCTCGAAGAATTCATGACTCGACTGGGCACGTATGCTAGACGATCCCGGCCACTTCATCCCATCCTGCGTCTTTCGCTCGTCTCACTATTGCTCTTCTCTTACATCCCGGCGGGATGTAAGAGCAGATAAGTAGCGTATGTTTCAGGAGACGCAGGATGGCATCAATCGGCCGGGATCTTAGAGCATACGTACTCTGGTTGTTTTTTTGCAGAACTCAATTACTAACTGAGAAAAGAAACGTATTTACCTGAAATCGTTTGCGACACGAGTATCATAGCGAATTGTCATCCTTCTAGGGTAATTTACATTCCCAAACAGCGAAATGATCTTTTCCGGTTCCTTTAAAACTTTTCGGTTCCGTTTACCAATCTGTTTCAGTCAAATACGACGGAATTTTCATCCTGTATTTCATCTTCTTCCTGCTGGCCTCCTTCCTTGATGCGGTGTTTGCCTTCGTCACTTTCAAACTCGGACGAGCATACGGCTGCTTGTAGAACAATCGATAGCCTTCATGAATTGGTCTCTTTTTATGTGTGTTCAAGTTATACAAAAAATAGAAAACATTTTTTTTTAAATAGTGAACTTGAAAACCCGTAAACGAGTTACTATGCCATTCGTTCATCGCCAAATGCGTTTAATAGTGATCACTGATCAACCTCGGCATGTACACGATTAGTATACAAACAATA
This sequence comes from Litoditis marina, assembly GCA_964036275.1. Classification (NCBI taxonomy): domain Eukaryota; kingdom Metazoa; phylum Nematoda; class Chromadorea; order Rhabditida; family Rhabditidae; genus Litoditis; species Litoditis marina. The sequence continues at coordinate 1,348,839 of OZ038434.1, read as the reverse complement.
ATGAAAAAAGTAAAGATTAGTTTTGATGAATACGCGTACAAGAAATACAGAATAACTCCGAAAATGGTTATTTTGAGGGAAAGGTTAATTTCGGTCTTCTTGAGTTAAATTGTTGTAACTTGCAGCTAGAAGTCTCATTTAATGTAGCAAAACATTCAGTGTTCTTCTTAACAAATGGGTTCACCAGGTATCCCGATTAAGGTCGCCTGATAGGGTTAACGAAATACCGGGTTCCAAGGAGTTGGCCTGCTTTGAGGTTGTGAATTATGTTATCGATTTGTTGACATATTGCTCTTCCTTATCTGTCTCTCTCAATGAATGTCTTGATTCATTCACAGCTGGAACGATTGTTTATTCAGTAATCAATCCTGACTTCTTGCTATTTCTCGATTCAAGTTGTCTATAGTTCATGCAAGCAACAGAATGAAAATCGACTGAACTTAACTATGATATTTTGAGTTTTTGACCCGTGAAATTCTTCATACTCGCTGTAAATCCTTTTTAGGCATTGTTTCGTTTCTATGAAATTCACAATTCCATATCAGCAAACTACAACTATTTACAGCTGACTAACACATTCCATCGCTCTGTTGTGAATGAATTGAGAATGTGGTGTTCGTTGTTTCTGCTGTGTGCAATTCTGTTAGTATGTAATGGAAGGGTGATCAACACTCGATTCGGCAGTGTCAAAGGGGCAGAGTTCACTGCTATAAACGGTAGACTGGTTCACGCCTTCAAGGTTAGAGGTTGTTTTTGGAACAACACATCGTTCTTTGTTGTATCTCGACACACGTAATTGTTTACAAATTATGTCAAAAAAGATCAAACTACAGGCATAGTGTAATAAGGTTACGTATAGGTTTGCTTCAAAAGTATCTGACCCAATGAAGTCCTCTTACACAATGAACTGTAACTTCTGGGAGGTTTTCAGTAATTTGATACTTCTTGGAAACATATTGCTTTGGTGTGTGAATATGCTGAGCAAATCTTATACATTTTTCAAACACAGCACTCTAACTGAGACGACCTACGGAAAAGACATGTACGACCCTTTCATATTCACGTGTCATTTTGAGCACACATAACCTTGTGTCACCTTGTGAAGACCTGAACTTACCATAATAGAAAACAATTCATACTTAATCATAAAGATTCTATAGATGTAAAAAAAATCATTAAAAAAAGGAAAAGAAGAAATGTGTGTTGTTTCTCTTAACGATTAGGATTTTTCCTGGTCAAGTTAGTGTTTTAATTTCTGAATGATCATGTTTCTATTGCAGCATGTTCCATTTGCTGCGGCTCCAACCGGGCAGCTACGATACACATTTTCCCAACCAGCCAAATCATGGTCGGGAGTAAGAGATGCTACAGGTTGTTTATAGATCAGATTAGTTTGCGGGTTTCTCAGTTCAACAATTGGTACTACATGCTTGCACCCGACTCTTTGTTAATAATTCACCCTCCAAATTTATGTTACTGGGTCATGTTTGAGTCATTTGAAGTAATGAGTCACCACTTTTTCACATTACGGTTCCTGAAACGAATGTTTTCCTTGAGGTGAGGCCCGTAGAAGTGTATTTTTCGGTGAACTTCATTATACTGTTCGTGAATTCCACAGTCAAGTGAAACATGTTGAACACAGCAGAACTCATGAAGAAAAACACTAGAAAAAGAAAATTAACTTCACAAGACTATTCAATTTACTTCTAGTGTATTGGTAGGGAAACATTCCAGTACTTGTTGGTTCCAGAGTATGGTCCAGCATGTCCATCAAACTCGACGGAATCGAGTAGTCCGCAAAAATGGGTGGATGAGGACTGTCTTCATGTCAATGTTTTCGTCTCTGAAAAGTGTTTGGTGAGCAGCTCTCACCTCTCATATATTCGCATTTGGAACAAGTTCACTTTTCCAATTCTTAATCAAGCATTGAATATTTTGCAACTCCATCGGCGCCTGATTTTGTGCAAAAAAAATCAATATACGATGTAGTTTTTATTCTTCCAGAAAGCTAGTTGTCCTGTTGTGTTCTATATTCACGGAGGCGGGTTGAACTATGATTCTGCGGTGATGTTTGACGACATCTCATTGGTTAACAATTTTGCCGCAAACGGTTAGACACAACGAAAATTATTCAGCGAAAGGTCCTGACTGTTACAAAACACATCTCACTTTTCGCTAACTGTTGTGCGTGGTTTCCGAATGTTTGCTAGCCGTAAATGTCTTTGGGAATGGACCAGCTAGAACAGAGCGAGAGAGCATGTAGATCATTTAGACGCAGATACTATACATTTCTTTTGTTCGACATGCTCGTAATGGAAGAACAGGTCTGATGCTAAATTGGTTGGGGGAGAGAAACCTATATTTCACATCCTAATGTATGTAAAGACTAGAATGTGGAACCCGAGAAAGTCTTGAAAAGTCTTGACTTCAGATGTCGTTTTGGTAATCACCGCCTTCCGTCTTGGATTCGCTTCTCAGTTATTGTTCTCGGAGGAAATAACACCGGGGAACCTGGCATTGCATGGTTCGTTTTTGCACAAATTTGGATATTGAATTTGAAGAACTGGATTTCGATGTGTTCAACATATTTTTTGTACATTTGACTGGAAACATTGATATGTCTAAAACCATACCACTAAAAAAACACGACTAATTTCGGTTTTGTGAACTACTGATATGAAGTAATTCAACGAAAAGAGTTCAGGATGATAAGACAGTAGTTGGCTGCCTGGATACATCATATTCAAGGTTCAAATAGTATAAGTTTCAGATATACTCGACTCTCTGGAATGGGTTCAGTCGAATATCGATTGTTTTGGAGGAAACCCAGATGACGTCACTTTGTTCGGCCATTCCTATGGAGCAGCTATTGTACTCATGTTCACGCTTTCTAGGAATATCGATCCGCAGCAAAGGTGAAGCGAAATTAAAGGTGGTCTGACAGGAACCGAATCTGATGCCTTGGCGCTCCATGGTTAATTCCGTGGCTCCAATGCAAATGCGAAAAAAAAACAAAAAACAAAAACTAATTTGTTGGTATAGTCTGTTTAGTTCTCAACTGGACTCGTATCCATCAAAAGTGTTGCATCCCTGGCACCCCTCGCGTTGCGTGTGCAGGGCGCCGACTGGGCATTTTGCCAGATCAGGGCCACAATCAATAATCTTTCCAACAGCCAAATGAAAGTTTAACCTACGTATACAATTATTCCTTAGTTATGGTATCTTTTCGAGATTGTATGAGAGATAATATTCTTTGCTAATCCCAAATGTCAAGTTCACTTAAAATTTCAATTAAGAAATTCGATAAAATTTTGCACACACTGAAATTTGCGAGATCGCCGTATATGGGCCGTTCCCCCTCCGCGCTTCTAATGAGTCCAAATGGCCGAGTGGTCTAAGGCGCTGGTCCCGGCCAGGTGGCTGTCCATACTCGTAGGTTCGATCCCCTAAGCTGCTGTTATTTTGAAAACACAGAATAAATATCCAGAATGTTTGAATAGTTGCCAAGTCATAAGCTCCGCCCCTATTTTCATACAGTAAACGGAGTCCAGTTCCGAACTAAATAGACTATATTTTGTGGATCATTTGATCACAATTTATTACCAGAGATTCAAAAACTTCGTTCTTGGGCGCATTCGCGTTGAAGCGAATGAATTAACCGTGGAGCGCAAGGCACGAGATCTTGTTCCTGCCAGTCCATCTTTAATAGTTTTGTCATAGTTAAATCAATGTACTCAGTTTGAGGTATATCCCAATCGTCTTGAATCACGGTCAAAACGATTTGAGTACACCTCTTACATCCAAAAAGTCCTAGTAACACAAATAAATTTTGTTCAAATAAAGTAACCTGATATATTCATTTGATAATACACGTTCCAGAATAATGCTGTGTTCAGTTTTCACGTGTTTCACGTGAAGAGACATGAGACCAATTGTATAGTCATATTCTCGTTTCTTTTTTCATTTATCAGTTCTAGGCTGTTCCACAAATCTGTCGCAATGTCTCCCCAAATATCTTTCGCAGACGAGCTCGCGTTGTGTGAAATGTCAAGGCAGTTCGCTAATAGAGCTGGGGTAGGTCATCTACAAAATTCAGTTTCGAGCTTACGTACTAATGCGACAAAAATGTTAGTGGATTTTCGGAGCACGTTAGCGTTCAAACTATTTCTTCAATGATTCATGCAAAACTTTTGACGAGAAACAGCGTAAAATTTGAGACGCAGAATGTTCTACTCCTAGTAGTGATTTGACCTCTGTTTTTAAAAATGATAAATAGGGTAAAGGTGAATTCGTGTTCCGTAAATAGGTGCTTTGGTGTAAAACACACAAAACATTGTTTAACTAACCTTTTCCCTCCACTATTCCAATACTTCAGTGTATGCCGGCGAATGTTTCCGCTAGAATCTCTGATCACTATCAGAAGGAGGTGGTACAATGTCTTCGCTCAAAAACTGGAGACGAACTATTGAAGTTAGTCATTCATAACAAAAAACGAAGAAAACTCAAGCAACAACCTCAAGTAACATAAAGGATAATCTACCGAAGAAGTGACTTGAAGGGGCTTCGGGGAAAGAAACCTGCAAACTAACATTTATTTCATCTATCTTGAAACATACGCCGAGTTCGGTATAAAACACGCACTCTTCAGAATATGCGAGAATCCGTTTGTTTCGAATTGTGAGGTTTGTTCTCTAAAGCTGGACTTATCACTATATTAGGCCCTATTCCGCTTGGTTTGTAGTTTGATCTCGTTCTATTTCGGTCCAAATTAAAGCAGTTTTTGTGTATTGAAATCAAACTTCAACGCAGATTCGGTCACTTTCTATAAGTAAAAAAATGGACCTCAGCTCATCTTAAATGGTTAATTTCTTTTCAGATTAACATTGTCGAATATGTTTCAGAGCTCAACGTTTATTGGAAGAAGAGGGATTTGTTCCGCAAAAAGCCACATTTACTCCACCTCTTTTCAAGGAACGAAATCTCGATCAACTATTCCGGGACCCACCGGTACAGTTCTGTTGTCACAACTATCTTTCAACTCGTGATCTTCTTATGAATCATGACTGCTTTTAAACAATGTTTGGGGTAGCACTGGCTATGTTTCTGTCCAACATGTTTCTGTTTTATGCAGTTATCCTCATTAGATTACAAGTGGTAACATTGACGATTTCGTAGTGTATACGGTTCTTATCAGTGTGAAGTTTTCCATTTTCTCGTTCAAGGAGCAGAGCTATGTAGATGCTTTTTCGAATACATCTCTTCCACGTCGATTTTAGCTTGGTTGAAAGAATTCGGAAGATAATGAAATTTACAAATCACGTGAAACATATTAAACACAGCAGAACTCAGAAACGTGCAATAGCAGAATGCACAATCTCTCGTTAGAATGCTAGCTTAACGTGCCTTCAATTGATTTCTACTATATTTTGTTTCAGAAAAGACCTCTACTGACTGGTACAACTTCGAAAGAGCTGGATATGGCTAAGCGTACGAGTAGCGTCACCACAGCTGATCTGTTTGGGTACATTAATCCGATTGCCGTTGGATTGAAGTACGAGTTAGACGAACGGGAAGAAGTCATAGGTGTGTTTCTACAGAAGTATTGAAAATTGGATTTGGAGGTAGAGGGGAAACATAAAACTTTCATTTCTCTTTCTTTCCACTGTTCTTTGTTTGAGAAGTACTACCCATGCACCCTTTCAAATATACGGAAAATCTATAGAATATATTCAGAATCTTCTACTTTCAGCCTTCAATCATACATTCCAAACGCAACAGTTTTTCATGACTACCTATAGTGCGGTGAAAGCAATGTCGCGGACTGGGGCAAAGGTCGGATATTTTAATGATCTTTGTGCAATTTGTATTGTTCTGTACTCCAAGTGAACACTTAAATGGTACTGGAATGTAGCACTTCCTTGTGTTCTATCCGAGAATAAAAATATGTCATAAATTCGAATAGAAGCAAATTATTTTCGTCGTCATAACTTCCTATCATTAATATGTTTCGGGATATTGTTGACTCGGTGGGTCACGTATCGAGGAGTTTTAACACTTTTTACAGTCTTACCTATACCAGTACAACTACCCCCACCACCCATATCATACTGATGATTTGTTCTACCTCATGGGGGTGCATAGATTTGAAATGGATGAAAACGAGAAACATTTGAGTGAAATATACCGCAACTACTTTGTTAATTTCATCAAAACAGGCTCACCTGATCGAGGTGAGTAATGCGTTCAGTACGAGTACAATTTGATTAATCTCTACAAACCAAAAAAGCTGTGTACGGTGATTTGTCTACAGTAGTAAGAAACAACTTTTTTTGCTGTTCATAGCACCTTTATCCCACTCAATTCTACCTTAAAAGAAGCTTATCGACCAGTGAGCCATTCTAAAATGTTTTCAGCATGGAAACCGCTTGATGATGGTTCTGATAACTATTACGATATCGATTACAATGTCACAACCGATAAAACTCCTCACAATAATCTCTATTATCAAAGGTGAGTTATATTCAATAGAAATGTTACCTACAATGCCTGTACTGGTTGGAAAAATGGGAGAACCAATTGATGTGCTTCTGTGAGGAAACATGAAGAGATTACAACAGCCTTTGATCTGGCATCGTAGAAAAGTCGCCTGAAAAGGTCACTTTTAAGCTGAATGATCTGGTTACCAAATTCATATTCGGGTTACCTGCACTATGCTCAAACACAGCAAGTTGGCAACTATGTGACCAAAAAGGGATCAGGTCCCCAATCAGGTTGACCTGGCCATTTGCATGACTTTGCTACTTTGCCTGTTCTTTTCCCCGCAAAAACGTCACGCGGACTGTGACAAAGTTACGTGACTTTTTTCAGCGACATAATTTCCTATTGGTCCCAGCGCATGCAACGTTTCGATCAAACGTTAACAGTCAAGAAAGCTGTACATCCACTAGAGGTAAGTTCTATGATAATTGAGGAAAAAGTCGAATTGGACTTTAGCAATTATACAAAAAGATGCACCTTGTTGAGTTTTACTTCAAACCTGCCCGAAATGTTCGCCTAAGGATATTTAAATGAATCCTTGAACTCGGTTCTACAAGGTTTTTCGTGATTTGCAGAACAAACTACATCATTTACTTAACGTGTACCCTACTTTCAGCGCGTTTCTGTACAGCGTAGGTCGTCTTTTTTGGAAACTCAGAAGCGGACTACACCACACTCCATCTATCTGACAAACTGTCTGATGGCCTTGTTTTTGATCTCAGTTGGATTCATATTCGGACGATACTTTGGAAGTGACCGGAAGTGTTCCGAAAGAACGATGGATGAAAAATCTCCACTTGTTGCGTCGGTGTTCGCATAAATGTTTTCGCCAAATGTCAGATTCGATAACTACCATCAAAACTCAAGAACTGTCCAAACGATTGATTGGAATTTTTCTTGTCGACTATTTTCTGAAATTTTGGAGAAAGGTCGCTCACTTCACACTCGTTTTTTATACAAATTATCCTCATTTTCTATTTTTCTGTAGGTAAATAAATAATAAATAGATTGGAAATAAGAACATTACATACGGACAATGAATTATTATTACATTGGAATCAAGTCCTTGCCTAAGAACGTTCTTGTAAACTTAACATTTAACACTATGTTGTTGTGGGATATACATCAACTGCGTTCCAAATTCGGTTTGTGAGCTTTGTCTCGGAAATCAAAATGAATTGGTTGCGAGCAGCGCACGTGTGGCGCTGTCTATAGGTTCTCAAGGCGAGCCTATCTGATCGAGTGGTAAATGGAGCGCAATACTACCTGGAAGGTGGAGGGTTCGAATCTCTTCACTGACAATTTTTTTGTTTCATTCTCGGTCGAATAGCATTTCAATGAGGCCAGAGGCCGTATGCATGAATCATCCCGAGCCGGGTTGGGATGCTAACCCGAGCTCGATTAGGCTATTTCCCGACCAATTTAGGTCGGGATAGCATCCCAACCCGGCTCGGAATGTTTCATGCATGCGGCCTCAGAATCTACACAAATCAACACGAATGGTTCTACAATGTCTACATAATCTACATCTTCATTGTTGATGTTGCTCAGAATGTCTATGTAAAAAGTTTCGAAGTTATTTTCTTTGTTGAAAAGATTATAGTTACGTGTCAATTGTTCCTTTCTTCAAACTGTTGACTCATGCGTTGTTTTACTGTCTGTTCGGTTTCACCGGTATATATGTTGGTTGGTGAGTCGCTGATTTCATTCTGCTTGTTATACTCCTAAACATATCATAAATTTATATCTTTTGTTACAATACGTCATTTCTTTTACATAACATTTATGATGTGCCGGACATCACGGAATAGTTTCGATCCCTTGTTTCCCCCCCCTCCACAAGATGTTCCCAGTTGGCACGAGCTGACCGAATCAATAATTGTAGTTTGATGCTTCAATCAGTTTTTTTTTGTGAAAGGAACACCTCGACGCCCCCCACCGACCTAGGCTGAAACAAGAAAGGAGGAGGCTACTTTACCCGCCGGTGCCACTTCGACTAAATCGTGCACTTTCGGTAGAAAAAGCCTGAACCGAGCAAAACAAGCGGGGTGGGGATGTGAGATGTGAGAGACACGCGCTTTTGGATTTTATTTTGGATTGGCCGTGAAATGGAGAGAGCAGTTCATCGTTTGTTTTGGACTGGCTGATAGAAAATATAAAGGGCTAAACGTGTTAGGGGGTTTGAACGCGGCGGTGGTAGAAGAGGCGGTTTTGGTTACTGGCGGTTTAGCTGGCGGCTGGGGTGTATTGTTCAAGGTATCATTCATTTCTTTCTGGGTTCTCCATTCGTTCTTTCTCTCATAATTTATTTATGTTTTTCATTGATGACTTTCTCCCACTTCATCCCCTTCTCATTATCGCGGAAAAACTCTCCCACCTTGTAGTAGAGAGGAATCTAGCGCTCAATGTGGAGGAGAGCTTTCGTTCCCTATCTTGCAGGCAGATTACCGCTCAAAGATTGCTTCTGAGTAAATTATCTCGATGTATCCTTGAAAAAAGAGATACGCGAGGAAGTTAGTGGTATAGATCCACAAAGTGTTTGAGCTGTAGTGAGTCTTTGAAGCTGATGCTCAGAAAAGAGCCCTCGCGTCCTATAGTATGACAGTGAGCTTTCGTGTCCTACGGTAGGGAGGAACTATGCAGAGAAAAGCTCTCGCGAAAGTCGCTCGCGCTTCATGTAATTTTGGCAACTCAATTGTGAAATCCCTTGTTTACAGCTGGCATAACTTTGCTTCACTTCATTGTCGATGAGTATATGGTGTTCGTTGATTCTGCTGTGTTCCATTCTGTTGGTATGTGATGGAAGGGTGATCAATACGCAATTCGGGAGTCTGAAAGGAGCCGAGTTCACTGCTAGAAACGGTAGACTGGTTCACGCCTTCAAGGTATAGTCAGAACAAAATAAGAACCTCTGTGAGAAGATTGACCTCCCCCCCCCCACTCATGAGTTAGTATTGCTTCAAGGCGGTCGTAGTTTGCACCCCCCCCCCCCCGAGGCTGATATTTCAACATATCACCTGCATTCCAAATTTGGATGATGGGAGATAGAAAGTAAACATTTCCGGTATTGAAGTGTGACCACCCCGCCCCCCGCCCCCACCATTGAAGAATTACCCCCGCCGACCCAAGGGGACGGGCTCAAACTTCACAAATTTTTTACAGCATATTCCATTCGCTGCGGCTCCGACCGGACAGCTACGATACACATTTTCCCAACCAGCCAAATCATGGTCGGGAGTAAGAGACGCTACAGGTCAAACTTTGTCATAGTTCATGGCACAACATTCATTTAACAATAGGGATACCATGTAGTGAGTGCCAAACTGATAAAATATCCGTCTCCTGTGAGACTCGAACTCTATTTAAAACACTTCGCACAAGTTTCATGAATTTTTCTGTTGTGGTAATGAGTATTTCCACCACACACTCGTACAATCTTCTCAGTTTACAGGGCTAGAAACAACTTTTTCTATGTGGTTAATCAGCTACAATTTTTTTCGGTAACTTCCAGTATAGTTATGGAAATACCCAAGTTTCGTTCATGTTCGATAGTTTTAGAGTATGGACCGGCCTGTCCCTCAAACTTGACGATAGCGAAAAGTAGGCCGAAATGGGTGGATGAAGACTGTCTACACGTCAACATATTTGTCTCAGACGAATGTTTGGTGAGCATTGAAATATCAATAAATCAACACATAGCGTGGCATTGTAGCAAAGTCTTGAAAATAGTGGTCTCAACCTATTCGAGACCCTGCTCACATTTTCACCAGTAGAAACCTTCCCAAGTACAGTCGTGAACAACGGTGAGGCGAGATGATACTGTATATCTCAATTTCCGCTCTGTACGCGTAGCTTTGGCAGCCCCTATATAAGAATAGTGGAGGTGACCATAACTGGAGTCAGGCAACCAGATAGTTCAGCTCAAAGATAGTATTTACATGAAACTTTGTTTTATATTTGATTACATTGGGGTCACGTGCAAATCACATAGGTTTAAGTTCGACTATCTTATTGCCAACTTCTCTGAGCGCCTCGCGAATGTTTCTAGTGTGAACACTTTGAAAACATTCATAATTCAATCAACATTCAATGTTCTGATGTCCAATCAGTTTTTGACAAAACAGCTGTCAGCAATATGATGGATAATACGACAAACTGTCAAGCGAAATTATTTTTTTTTCAGAAAACTAGTTGTCCTGTTGTGTTTTATATTCACGGAGGCGGAATGAACTTTGATTCGGCGGTGATGTTTGACGACATCTCATTGGTTAACAATTTCGCCGCGAAAGGTTAGAAGTTTTGGATCTGTTTGCGGCATGGCGTAAAGATGTGCCTTTGTTATCATCTTTTCTACTCCTTCTACTACAGATTGCTGAGAAACACTTTTTCAAAAAACATCTGTTTAATATGAAATGAACATTCAAGCCTTTCATCAAGTACTAAGTTCGCGGATAGATTAGACAACAAGTGCATGTGCTATCATCTCCCGCCACCATGGATTGCATCATGCGTTGCGCACTATTCTAAAGCACTTGTTTCCCGTTGAGATGTGAAGGCAGGAAAGTAGTGTATAGTTGAGAAAACGCAAGTAGTAATGTAATTGTTCCGATACTCGTGTCTACGGCTTCAGATGTCGTTCTGGTCATCACCGCCTACCGTCTTGGATTCGCTTCTCAATTGATGTTCTCGGAGAAAATTACACCAGGGAACCTGGCTTTACATGGTTCGTGCACATTCATTCATTGAATTTGAGTTACGGAAAATGTGATTAGTACATTCATTTTTCTAGTTCTGATGTGTTCAACATATTTCTCTGTGATTAATAAAATTATCTGCCAGAAACCATAGTTTTTCAAGAAAAGCATAAATTTCGTTATTTGAACTACGGACCGGTAGACTAATAAAGTGTGATAAAGTAAACCTAAAGAGGAAGATTCAAGCTGATATCTTACTAGTGAACATGTTTTATGAATATACCGCAAACAAGAGAGTTCTTTACGATATCACCACCAATTGTATCCAACTAGAATGAGTTTCAGATATACTGGACTCTCTGAAATGGGTTCAGTCGAATATCGATTGTTTTGGAGGAAACCCAGATGACGTCACTTTGTTTGGTCATTCCTATGGAGCAACAATTGTACTCTTGTTCACACTTTCCGGGAGTATCGATCCCCAGCAATGGTAAAACTACATCCGTCACTGTAGTAATCTCTCGAAAATAACTCGTGAGCATTATCTCACAAACTTCTCATTAGATTATATTGTTTTCTATGCTACAACATGAGGATCCCAGTAGATTATGGGTGTTCATGAGATTCTCATGAAAAACTCATATGAACTTCTCATTGGGTTGGATGGGTTGCCACGCCGCTAGTAGTTTAATGCACTTCATAACTGGACGTTCTTGAATTACGCTGTTTCCAAATGTTTCACAGTCGACACTTTCAGGTTGTTTCAAGGTGAAACGACATCAGTAGTTTAGGCCTAAATTGTGTTACTGCACGTTCCTGAATTATGATGTGTCCAAATGTTCCACGTGAAGACACATGTGACTATCAGTATAGTTATGTCTTTATTTCCTATTTCAGTTAACAGTTACAGGTTGTTTCATAAAGCCGTGACAATGTCTCCAGCAATATCTTTCGCAGACGAACTCTTGTTGTGTGAAATGACCAGGCGATTCGCCAACAAAATTGGGGTAGGAGGGCACCCTTCAAAAGCCCGCTAGGATGTTTTGAGTCCTACAGGTCGTATGCATGAAACATCTCGCGCCGGGTTGGGATGCTATCCCGAGCTTGATTTGGCTAGTTCCCAGCCAATTCAGGTCAGGATTACATCCCAATCCGGTCCGGGATGTGTCATGCCTACGGCCTCAGGACTGGGTCGACGGAAAATGTTTTCATCGCAAGTTATTGTAAAATGAATATTTCAAGCACGTCATCGTCTAAACGATTCCATAAATTATTCGTTAGAGAAATTTGGCAAGAAGCACAGTAAAACTGGGGACACAGAATGTTCCCTTCTAGTAGTATTTAGATTTTTCACGTAGATTGTCACCAATAATGAAAAATGGTCAACTCAAAAATGGTCAAAAATGGTTTGAGAAATTCTGTTATTTCTATGTATACTTTCTCCCTCCAATGTTTTCCAATATTGCAGTGTATGCCAGCAAATGTTCCTCCTGCGCGACTCTCTGATCACTATCAGAAGGAGGTGGTACAATGTCTTCGCTCGAAAACTGGAGACGAACTATTGAAGTCAGTTAATTACTTTCCCAGAGTGTGAAAAAGGATCACCTCGAAACCGTATGAAATACTAAAACATCTACTGAAAAACTGGATTAACGGTGACTCAATAGGAAACCTAATCCAGCTAACAAGTGCTCCGTCTAGCTAGCGGCGTACACAGAACAGCAGACAAGGCGACTCAGTCAATAGTTTGACGCGTATTATGTCATCATCTTTGCTAAATTTCTCCAATACAGAAAAAAAGTTCTCCAAATTAGGTCAATACGGTATAGGTTGTCCTATTTCGCTGAGATTGTAGTTTGATCCCGTTATGTCTCGGTCCAAATAAGTGCGTTTCGGTGTTTAACGAAATCAAACTACAACGCAAACCTGACCACTCTCTACAATATGAGCATTCCCTCTCTGCCTTCAAGTGTTTCTCTCTCTTTACCATAAAAACGTTATCTAGTATGTGACATTCAGAACTCAACGTTTATTGGAGGAAGAGGGATTTACCCCGATAAAAGTCACATTTACTCCGCCGATTTTCAAGGAACGAAACCCCGAAGAACTGTTCCGGAACCCACCGGTATAGTTTCATTATCACAATTACAGGCTATGAAACTTCCTAATTTATAAAATCATGAGTTTGAAAAATAAAACATTTCGTGTCACTCTTATACAAGTTTATGTTTCTGTCGTTTTTCAGAATAGACTTTGATGAATGGAAAGAATAGCGAATTGGTAGTGTTGTTTCTTGCTGTGCAGTTTTCATGTTTCTCGCTCACAAAGTAAGCACTGTGTAGCTACCTCTTTTCACTCAATTTGATTATAGCGAACTGTTGTCAATTCAGAAGGTAATGAAAAACAAACAAATCTTACTTTTCTCTAGAAAAGACCTCTTCTAACTGGTACAACATCAAAAGAACTGGATAAGTACAAGAGTAGCCTTGTCACAGCTGATCTGATTGGTTTCATTAATCCAATTGCCGTTGGATTGAAGTACGAGTTAGACGAACGGGAACAAGTTATAGGTAGGTACTGCAAAAATTATGAAACAGGTTTCAATAACACTTTTGCAGAAGAAACGTTCGCTCTTTTTCGAAATCACGCATTTAATGCTTGTATTTGAAAGTACTACCCACTCAGTCCTGAAAGTTCGTATAATGGATTTGGAGATGAATGTTTTTAGTTGATAAACAACTAGAAGTATGTCGTGAACCTCTCACTTCCAGCATTCAATCACACATTCGGAACGCAACAATTTTTCATGGCTACTTATGAGGCAGTAAAGGCAATATCGAAAACTGGGGCAAAGGTTAGTCATTTGGTGGCCGTATTCACAAATAGCCGGGTAACCTATTTGAGCCAATTTTCAATGCAGATTTATAGGACGTTGGTCTATTTATTCGGATAGTTTATTACGTTTTAGTCACGTTAGGCAGAACATTTTAACGCATGGGCGAAAGCTATGAAAATTTGAATAAACCATTGAGAAAATTTCTATGGAAAACTTGCCTAAATAGCTTACCCGTCTATTTGAGCTCAGTGAATACCGCCACAGGACAATCGTCAATTGCTGAACTGTTGGCTCAAAAAATTTTAAATTGCTGGACGTCAATAACGTTGAGTATATAACTTCATAGTCATCTTAGACTCAGAACTCAGTTGATGGCGACAGATACACGCGATCGGATAATGGAAAACCTTGTTTCCGAAATGATTGAAATCTAGTTGCAGAATGAGATGTTGATACTTCGTTTTTAGGCCTACCTATACCAGTACAACCATCCGCGCCACCCATATCATGTTGACGATTTGTTTCACCTCATGGGGAAGCATAGATTCGAAATGGATGAAAACGAGAAACATTTGAACAAATTATACCCGAACTACTTTGTTAATTTCATCAAAACGGGCTCACCTGATCGAGGTAAGATACGCGTCTCGGTACGAGTACAATTTGATCAATCTCCACAAACCAGAAAAGCTGTGTGCGGTGACTAAGGTGCTAAGTTACCGTAATTCTCATTAAAAGAAGTTCAAATACTTATTCAAAATTATATTTTAAGCATGGAGACCGTTTGAGGCTGGTCCTGATAACTACTTTGATATCGATTACAATGTCAGAACCGGTAAAATCCCGCACAATGATCTCAATTATGAAAGGTGAGGTCTATTCAAAGAAAACATCAACCTACATCCAAAAATGAGAGAGACATGAAACATTGTATCAGTTTAACCCTAATGTTTTGAGTCAAAATAAGGTAGTGATAGAATCATCGCTCATTTTCAGAGACATAGTTTCCTATTGGTCCCGGCGCATGCGACGTTTCGATCAAAAGTTGACCCACGAGAACGCTGTACAGAAACGAGAGGTATAATGTTGGAACAACCCTATTTCATGAGAAATTGGGTAACAACCCAGCAGCTATATTAAAAGGTGCACCTTTCTGACTTTAATTTTGAAACGATCCGAAAGTTTTGGCCTAGGATATCTATTTGAATCGGTATTCTCTCTTATTTGCGAAAAGTACTGCGGTTCTACGTTTTCCATCATTAGCAGTACAAACTAGAATCTTCTCTAATTTTGAAATTCCTAATTTCAGCACGTACCTGTCCAGCGTAGGTCGTCTTCATTCGAGGAGCACACTGTATCAATATTCTTCAACCTGACAAACTGTCTGATGGCCCTGGTTTTGGTCTCAATTGGATTCATATTTGGACGATACGCTGGTAGCCACCGGAAATGTTCAACGAAGACGATGGATGAAAAATCTTCACGTGTCACGTCTATATTCAAATAAATATTTCCGTCAAATAAATATAAATATATTTTTGGAGTCGAAAACTACTCACGGAACCAACCCAAAGACTTTCAGAGAGGATGAAGCGCTGTTTATTTTTACAAAACTCATTTTATCTGGAAACTTGGAGAAAGCTACAGTGCAACGGAGATTATCATGCTGTATATGTCGTTCCGCTAGTAGTTTCACCGATTAATTTTCAATAGAGCACATTTTCCGAGTAAGTATAGTTTGCAGGATGCTATTTCTCATTGAAATTTCACACCGAAAGCTGTACTCACGGAAGAGTAATGGTCGTTCGAATGAAGCTTAGAACCAACGAAGGACAACTGGTTAAAACATTCAAATTGATTTCTCTTGTTTGTCGATGATACATTCCCTGTGTAGTTTTCTGTGGATGCGATCCGGGATCACTGGTTGTAGATATTTCCGACAGTCCGTTAATATCTCACAACTTATGTTTTGAATATTTTTTTGACTAATTTTATGTAATGTGGGTTTTAACCACTCCTACACTCTAGCAACCAAACACACTTCACGGTACCATGAGAGACACTCAGATAACGGAGTAGGTACCTATTTTGACCACATCGTGCGCAGCGGAAAGCGCTGCGCAGATTAGTTTTTGTTCAGAGGTATGCAGACATTCCAACACAATCAACTGTAATTTTCTTCATAGTTTCCCGACCATTTTCCTAGATATTAGCATGAGTTACTAAAAAAACACACGTCTACAACGCACTGAGTTCACGTTCCGTCATGATAGTTGAGGGGAGTTA
Organism: Litoditis marina; assembly: GCA_964036275.1. Lineage (NCBI taxonomy): Eukaryota > Metazoa > Nematoda > Chromadorea > Rhabditida > Rhabditidae > Litoditis > Litoditis marina. Next base: position 1,332,486 of record OZ038434.1, on the reverse strand, counting down.
GAGGGTCAAACGTCTCGCAAAAATCGCTTCCGTGCGGAGAAGCGGTGGCGACAAAAGTGTGCCGTACGTGTTTACTTGATGAACGCGGCAATTCTAAAATAGGCCATTTTGATCACTGGTACCTTAGCTGGTGGCTGGGTTTTATTGAAAAAGGTAAATTCCATTTTTCCTGGGTTTCTCATTTGTTCTTTCTCTCACATTTTCATCTATGTTTTTATGGCTTTCTCACTCTTCATCCCCTTTTCATTCTGGCGGGAAAAAATCTCGCACACAATGTTAAAGATGGCCTCTCGCGCCCTATGAAGGGAACCTCTCCAAAACTATGTGAAGATAAATTTTGCGCTCTAAGTGGAAAAACTCTTAAGCCTCATGTATAAGTAAAACTCTCGCACCCTATATATGTTATCTGTTATGTTAGCAATTCAATTCTGAAATGTGACATATATAATTTACAGCCAACTGCCACATTACTTCGGTTCATTGTCGATGAGTATATGGTGTTCGTTGATTCTTCTGTGTTCCATTCTGTTGGTATGTGATGGAAGGGTGATCAATACGCGATTCGGGAATCTGAAAGGAGCCGAGTTCACTGCTAGAAACGGTAGACTGGTCCACGCCTTCAAGGTATAGTCAGAACAAAATAAGAACCTCAGGGATGTTGCAATGAGTTTAGGTATCTCAAAAACATACTGGATTGTTATTTGGCGATGAAAAACAATATTCTCCTTGCCCGTTTCTCAAACACCGCACTCTGAATAAAAACACGTACGGAGAGGATGAACAAAACCAACTAGCTATTGATAATAACATATCATTCAATCACGATGAAACACTGGAAATGACACTAAAAAACGGAATGTACTATGCTCAACTGTAATGTAATGAACATACCGTATTTCAATTTAGTGTGCACAATTTACAGCATGTTCCATTTGCTGCGGCCCCAACAGGACAGTTAAGATACACATTTTCCCAACCAGCCAAGTCGTGGTCAGGACTGAGAGACGCTACAGGTCAAACTTTCTTATAGTTCATGGCACAACATTCATTCAACAATAGGGTATACTACCTAACTATTTCTAACACTTCGCCGAAGTTTTATCAATTTTACTGTTTCTGGGTCTTGTTTGTTGCCAATTCAGGTAATGAGTGTTTCTATCACTCACTTACTCGTACAACCTTCTCAGTTTACGGCGCCTGAAACAACTATTTTCCATGTGGTGAGCACGGTACAATTTTCTCCGGTAAATTCTAGTATTATTAAAGAGAAAAAAAAACAAGTTTCATTTTTTTCGATAGTTTCAGAGTATGGTCCAGCCTGTCCCTCGAACTCGACGGTATCGAAGATTACGCCAAAATGGATGGACGAGGACTGTCTACACGTCAACATATTTGTCTCAGACAAGTGTTTGGTGAGCACTGAAATACATGGGGGTCACGTGAAAATTACATAGTTCGATTATCATATTGTCATCTTCTCTGGGCCTCTCTCAAATGTTTCTACTGTGAGCACTTTGGCAAGATCCGTAATTCAAACGTTCTGAAGTCCAATCAGTTTCTGCCATAACAGCTGTAGAACGATGAATTATTATATGATGGATAATACGATGAACTGTCAAGCGAAATTATCATTTCTTTTTTTCAGAAGACTAGTTGTCCTGTTATGTTTTATATTCACGGAGGTGCGATAAACTTTGATTCTGCTGTAATGTTTGACGAAATCCCTTTGGTCAACAATTTTGCCGCGAAAGGTGAGACAAAAGATTTTTCGATATTTGCCGATGGGAGATGAGAATGACGATCCCCAGTAGCCTAGAGTATTGAGTATGTTTATGTTCCATTCATTGAAGGCTCCCTACAACCCTACAGTATAACGTTCAAAGTTTCGGGTATGTTTGTGACATGATAAAGAATAATTTGTGGCTCCGGTTGCTTGTTCTATACTCCTCCTACTACCATTTGCTGAGAAAAAGGTTGCGCACCAATGTAGAGAACTTGTATTCCGTCGGAATGTGTAAGCAGGTGAGTAGTGTATTATTTAGACGACGTAGGTAGGAACGTAAATGTTTTGACACTCGTGTCTACGGCTTCAGATGTCGTTTTGGTCGTCACCGCCTATCGTCTTGGATTCGCTTCTCAATTGATGTTCTCGGAGGAAATCACACCAGGGAACCTGGCTTTACATGGTTCGTGCACATTCTTAGATAAAATTTGAGTAACGGAAAATTTGAGTAGTACATTCTTTTTTCTATATCTGGTGTGTTCAACAAGTTGTTCTGTGACTACGTTCCCGAATAGAAGTATAACAAAATTATCTGCCCGAACCATGGTTTTTCAAGAAAAAGCACAACGTTCGTTATGTGAACTACGGACCGGTAGAGTGATAAAGTGTGATGGACTTAACCTAAAGAGGAATATTCGAGCTGATATCATACTAGTGTATGTGTTTACTGGATATATGTTTTCTGAATAAATGTTTCCTGGTTATATCAAGTATCAAGATAAATGTTTTTAATATCCCCACCAATTGTATCCAACTAGAAGGAGTTTCAGATATGCTCGACTCTCTGGAATGGGTTCAGTCAAATATCGATTGTTTTGGGGGAAACCCAGATGATGTCACTTTGTTTGGTCATTCCTATGGAGCAACGATTGTACTCTTGTTCACACTTTCCGGGAGTATCGACCCCCAGCAAAGGTGAAACGACATCAGTAGTTTTGGTCTAAATTGTGTTACTGCACGTTCCTGAATTATGATGTGTCCAAATGTTCCACGTGAAGACACATGTGACAATCAGTATAGTTATGTCTTTATTTGCTATTTCACTTAACAGTTACAGGTTGTTTCATAAAGCTGTGGCAATGTCTCCAATAATATCTTTCGCAGACGAGCTCTCTTTGTGTGAAATGACAAGGCGATTCGCCAACAGAATTGGGGTAGGTCCTCCATCCTCCAAAAGTCCGCTAAGATTTCTAGTGCGAGTGACACCGAACTCTTTTTTGTAAACTTTCTCCCTCCAATATTTCCCAATTTTTCAGTGTATGCCGGCGAATGATCCTTCTGCCAGAATCTCTGATCACTATCAGAGGGAGGTAGTACAATGTCTTCGCTCAAAAACTGGAGACGAACTATTGAAGTCAGTTATATATTATGTAATATAAAAAACACTACAAGTTCCATACTTTCACAACGTATAAATCTCCAATGGTCTCCAATGGTTTAAACCCATATCCAATGGTTTCTCTCTCTTTACCATAAAAACGTTATCTAGTATGTGACATTCAGAACTCAACGTTTATTGGAGGAAGAGGGATTTACCCCGATAAAAGTCACATTTACTCCGCCGATTTTCAAGGAACGAAACCCCGAAGAACTGTTCCGGAACCCACCGGTATAGTTTCATTATCACAATTACAGGCTATGAAACTTCCTAATCAATAAAATCGTGAATTTCAAAAAATAATACATTCAAACTTAAATACAAGTTTATATGTTTCTTCTGTTTTCCGAAATGTATTTTGGTGGATGGAAGGAAAAGTTTACTTTTGCCTTGCATGAAAGTTTTTGTTTTTGCTGCGTCTCGCTCACAAACCAAGCACAGTAGCTGTTTCACTGATTATAGCAAACTGGTGCTGATTTAGAAGATAACTGAAACCAAACAAATCTGACTTTTCTCCAGAAAAGACCTCTTCTAACTGGTACAACATCAAAAGAACTGGATAAGTACAAGAGTAGCCTTGTCACAGCTGATCTTATTGGTTTCATTAATCCGATTGCCGTTGGATTGAAGTACGAGTTAGACGAACGGGAACGAGTTATAGGTAGATGCAAAAAAATATAAAATCGATTTTATATAACCTTTTGCCCATTTTCGAAATCAAGTATCAAATCCTTGTACTTAAAAATATTCTTTGAATGGATAGTATCTAATTGTTTTTCTTTCTTCTTTCCTGATTTTCTCTTCTGAAATACCCAGTGGAATGTAGCCTAATGAACTTCCCCATCCAGAACTGAAAACACAGTTCGTATATGGGTTCGGAGATAATTGTTTGTAGTTGATAAACAATTAAAAGTATGTCGGAAACCTCTCACTTCCAGCATTCAATCACACATTCGAAACGCAACAGTTTTTCATGGCTACTTATGAAGCGGTGAAAGCAATATCAAAAACGGGGGCAAAGGTTAGTCATTCAGGACAATTTTATATTGTTGAGCTGTTGGGAAAAATGTGTGAAGTTGCACGCCAATAAAGAGAAGTTATAACTTCATAGACCTCTTAGAATCAGAACTCAGTTGACTGCGACCGATGAAAACCTTGTTTCCGAAATAATTGAAATCTAGTCGCAGAATGAGATGGTGATCCTTCGTTTTCAGGCCTTTCTATACCAGTACAACCATCCGCGCCACCCATATCATGTTGACGATTTGTTTTACCTCATGGGGAAGCATAGATTCGAAATGGATGAAAACGAGAAACATTTGAACGAATTATACCCGAACTACTTTGTTAATTTCATCAAAACGGGCTCACCTGATCGAGGTAAGATATGCGTTCAGTACGAGTACAATTTGATCTTTTCATCTCTACAAACCAGAAAAAGCGTGTACGGTGATTTGACTATGGCATTAGAGAACTGTTTTTTTGCCCACCTTTATCACATTCAATTCTACGTTACCAAAACGTGGGGAGGGGGTATACCCCAACATTTTGATTCCCATGAAGGGAATCCTGAGAAAGAATAATAGAAGAGGTAACAAACAAGTTTATTAACTTGTAACTTGGATAAAAACCAACAAAGAAATACAATACCTCGTGTAACAGTAGAAAGATGACTAAAAACTAAAGCTGGCCTATCGGTCGCGTCCGACGTCTCTCCCCGATTGATGGGCGGGATGCCGATCTCTAAGAATATGAGTCATCGAAACGTCATAGAAAATAATCGCTTTAGTGACAGAACTTGATTTAGACGAGTTCAGCTCAAATTTAAACATTTACTGAGAAAGATTATAAAACTGCAACTAGAGTTTTATCTAAGTTGAATTACTAAGTTACCGTAACTCTCATTAAAAAAAGACTTATTCAAAATTATATTTTTAGCATGGAGACCGTTTGAGGCTGGTCCTGATAACTACTTTGATATCGATTACAATGTCAGAACCGGTAAAATCCCGCACAATGATCTCAATTATGAAAGGTGAGGTCTATTCAAAGAAAACATCAACCTACATCGAGAAATCAGGGAGACATGAAACATTGGATCAGTTTAACTCTGATGTTTTGAGTCAAAATAAGGTAGTGATAGAATCATCGCTCATTTTCAGAGACATAATTTCCTATTGGTCCCGGCGCATGCGACGTTTCGATCAACAGTTGACACACGAGAATGTACAGAAACAAGAGGTATGATGTTCGAACAACCCTATTTCACGAAAAATTGGGTGACAACTCAGCAGCTATATGAAAATGTGCACTTTTGTTGACTTCAGTTTCGAAACGATCTTGAAGTTGTGCCTGAGGCTATCTATTTGAATCGGTATTCTCTCGTATTTTCAAAAAGTACCGGTTCTACGTTTTCCATAATGAGCAGTACAAACTAGAATCTTGTCTAGTTTTGAAATTCATAATTCCAGAACGTACCTGTCCAGCGTAGAAGGTCTTCATTTGAGAAGCACACTGTATCAAACTTCATCAATCTTAAAAACTGTCTGATGGCCTTGTTTTTAGTCTCAATTGGATTCATTTTCGGACGATACGGTGGTAGCGACCGGAAATGTTCATAAAAGACGATGGATTGATAATTTCCACGTGTTATGTCTGTGTTCAAATAAATGTTTCCGCGTCAATTTTTGTAGTCTAAACTACTCACGAAACCCAGAATTTGGTTCATGTTCGGAATTGTTAATGTTCATTTTGAACAGCACATTTTTTGAATAATTTGGAGAGATCTACACTCGAATAAGGATTATCGTACTGTACATTTCGTTTCACTCGTAGCTTCACAGATTAATTCTTGCTAGAGCACATTTTTCCAGTAAGTACAGTTTGCAGAATGCTATTTCTCAATGAGATTCCGGAGGATATCGATTTAACTCCATAATCTCTCACATTTTCAAAAAGTACTCTGGGTCTACGGTTTCCATCATTAGCAGTACAGACAAGAATATTCTCTGAATATATACCCAAAATTCAACGGAACCTGTGCCCTAACTCAACTTAGAGAGATTATTGATGGTTTTCACGCATGTTTCTGATTACTATTACTTGACAAATTTGTTTCCTTCAGTTTCGGGGAGATATTATTCCTGTGTTAACCAAGAACCTAACATCAGACATCTCTTAGAGCGAGGTTTGACTTCTATCTTATCTATTCCTCTGTTTTTGTTTGACGATAACCCGATAGTACAATGCGAGTCCCAAATCAATATGTCGCTCAAGTAGATTTTTCTTGAAAGTTTTTCATTTTTCCATCATTAGTAGCTAATTTCATCAAACTTTTCGGTTCACACGTTTTCATGCTAAGAATATTATTTTATTTCGTCTTTCAACAATTGAACAATTTTAATCTAATCACATTTTTACGTCAACTTTTTCATGTTTTACTTCATCGGTTAATTCACACATTTAACACAAATATTGTTTCAGGTGGTAATGTATGTATATGTAGCACCATTATTACTGCTCTTTTTGCGTTCCGCCGATAGTGTCATAATAGAAACGACAAACGGTCTTTTAAACGGGGCCAAGTTCCGGACCAACAAAGGACAACTCGTCCATGCGTTCAAAGTGGGTTATCGTCGCCTTAAACTTACTGTAGATGATATTTTTACTGTGTGGCTTCTGAACAGTTGTTGTTGCTGATGAAATTCGTCCAACATAAGATGATGATGGTTAATGGAGCCAAGGCCACAAACCTTTCGTTTTCTGTTAACGGTGTAAGATTCATCGTATCTCTTTCTGCGCAGGTAAGGGTTTTTGGATTAGCTTTATGATAGGATTGCTCTGAGTGAAGTTTTTGTCCATTCCTTTTTAGCACGTTCCATTTGCCGCGGCTCCAGTCGGGGCTCTGCGCTATTCCCTACCTCAAGCAGCGGATTCTTGGAAGGGAGTTCGGAACGCCAAAGGTAAACATCCTGTAAGTTTCGCAGGGCACACCGCAATTTGAAAATTTGAATTTTGTGTAGCGATCTGCCCAAACCTTAACTAAACTCACACGAACTATTTTGTGAGACTCACAATTTCACGGAAACCTTACAAACAAGCGTACAACCAAGCATCAGTGAGGAATCTCACATTTATTACATGGTCTTGAGATTCAAATGCTTTCTAGAATGAACTAGTGGGTTAGGATACCTGAAATTACACTTGTTCGCTGCTAGTTCATGCATTACTCGTACCTTGTGGTTGAGTGTAACTTCACGTGATACGTTTCTCAAGAAGTTTTATTTATGTTCTAAAGTTAGACAGAGCAGATCATTCCAGCCTACGGACCGGCGTGTCCTTCCAACTCAACACAGTCTTCAAGTCCCCAGAAGTGGGTTGACGAGGACTGCTTACATGTCAACATATTCGTTTCAGATAGATGTTTGGTGAGTGTATGAACGATATCTGCATGTTTCGTCATAGATGAACGCAAGTTTGGGTTTTGACCTGGCAATAGCGGACAGGAAAAACATGCCACACTTTCACATGTTGTAGATGTGGTAACATTGACAGTACCCAACCGACGGTTCCCGTGATCTGAGAATAGCTTCAAAAATATTCAGCCGGAATCAGGTCACGCGGTTGGACGTCTTGATTACCGAAAATTCCGTTTCATGAATAATTCCTAACTCAATCTTGAGTTCTTATCGAGTGAAACGTTGTATACAAAATAGTGTTAAGAAATCTTGTCTTAAACTGGTGCAGCTGAAACAGAATCTGAGTTGTATTCTGACTATAGTTCTTTGGTTACGACTGTAAACAGTAAACATAGCAAAGTAGATGTACATCTACCGATTTGCCTGCACTTTTTTTCGGCTCCATGATTAAAAATACACAGAAATCTCGACAAGTTTTTTTTTAGAAATCGCAGTGTCCGGTGGTCTTCTACATTCATGGTGGTGGTCTCAATTATGACTCAGCAGTTATGTTTGATGACGAGTCGCTGGTCAACAATTTCGGCGCAAAAGGTACTGAACGGCTTTTATTGGAAGTATTTCAGCCGTGTAGGAACTTGATCTACATGCAACAAAGAAATATAATGAAAACCCGGGCGATCAAGTTACAGACACAGCAGATAATAGTGTACTGTCTCTTCTATTGTTTGATCTCACGTAACTTTTATAGAGCTCACATATTAAGTTCAGTGACAATCACTTTTGTTATGCGAGAGATGTTAACCTACTTTTGAGTTAATTTGTTTTCTCGGGACTGGAACCAAACTGTGTTTTTCAGATGTCGTGCTCGTCATCACTGCATTCCGTCTGGGATTCTCAGGCCATTTGACCTTCTCAGACGAAAAAATTACGCCCACGAATTTGGCGTTGTATGGTGGGTACATTATAGGGTGCGAACAACTCGACGTAGCTCATCGGTTCAAACATCACAGATTACTATAGTTACTCAATAGTCCACTGATCAAACTACAACCACTAGGAATGACACAAACACGAAAATTTCGAGCAGCATATTGATAATATGGTATAGTTTGGTAATATAAAATATGGTATAGATGTCATATACACATTTTCTTCTGCCTGTAAGTGACTCTCTCGATGTTTCAGATTTGATCCAATGCCTCAAATGGGTTCAATCCAATGTTCACTCGTTTGGCGGAGATTCTCAGGACGTTACTCTTCTCGGCCACTCGGACGGGGCCTCACTTGTGTTGCTGTTCACATTCTCCAAAAACATCGACCCTCATAGGAAGTCAGTTTTCATTACAAATAAACAACAACAGTTACAAGTAAGAAAATTATGTCAACATTATGTATGCCAACCTAGAGTGCTCATAGCACAGTCAACAAAAACAGTTGGATCAAAGGAAAAGAAAAAATACTTGTAGTCATGATTTTGTTATCATTTTGGCATCTTCGCTTTACGGAGATTTTTAACCGGCCTATACCTACAAAGTTCAGAATGATAAATGATACGATAATGACGGAGCCAAAAAGTGGAAACATAGTTTCATTTCGATTCCAGACTCTTCCACAAATCAATTGCAATGTCCCCCTTTGTTCATTTCGGAGATGAACTTTCGTTGGCTGAAATGACACGAAAATTTGCGCATCGCGCCGGGGTACGTTCGAATTCAATATTTATTATTTCGAAAACTCGATATCGAGGTTGCGCTCTCACAATTCATGAACACATTTTGCTCACGACCATTTGAAGCAAGGATCGCCAAAAGATTACACAAGTCATGAACGAATGAATACATCGTTCTTTTGAGGACAACAAAAACCTCACACGACAGCAGAAAACTAAAAGTAAACTTTGTATAACATTGAATCGTAATTTCCTCAAACTGTACGCTTCCCTTCCACATGCACGAGAGCTTTGCATACCATCTAGAGAATCACACATGTTGATTTATTTTAGATTATTCAACATTCTAATATAAGTTTTAGAAGGGAATGATCTGTTCTGTTAACTTTTCTATTTTGTTTCTTTCTACACTCAATTGGAGAAGCAGTTTGAATGTTTCAGTGTATGCCTTATAACGTCACTCTGCGCATGTCAGATAACTATAAAAGAGAGGTATTGGAATGTCTTAGAACAAAAACTGGAGATCACTTACTCAGGTATGTTTCAAGCTCAACGGTGATATTTACTTGGCGTGCACGTTGTGTTAACGTGTGACATACAAGAGAAAACAGAATATGTATCTAATTATTCCCCAACATTCAAATGTTGTGGCACTATCTCATCAGAAAAAGACAGAACGTATCACATTTTTCAAATAAAGGAGGGTTTGTTTTTTCGAATATCAAAATTTTATTCAAAAAAGTTGTTGTGTGGTTTACACACTAGTCTGTTTTCATGCCCATTCGCCACGTGTTAACCAGTTAGCTCATTAGCATGTTAATCAGTTAGCGCGCACGTGTAAAGTAACGTGTCGCGCTTCGTGTCTATTGTTGGCATTGTATCGTCTGGCTCCTAATAAACTGGTCTCCTCTCTCTCGTCTCCTCGTTGGTACAGGTATAACCTTGGTGTTGATATCTTTGTATGTATTAGTGTTTATCTTTTGGCTAAGGATACAACATAATTGGCGATCAGGATAGCAAAAGAGCTCTTGTGTGGAGTGATTGTAGTGAAGACTAGCCTGTGTGAAGGTAGTCAGTGACCATTGTTTTTGGTCTGTGAGAGAATTTTGGTGCTTGTTTCACCGAATTTGGAGGAAGTTTGATTCTGTGACTATTGATCGTATCGAATACTGTATTGAGTGAATCAGAATGTCGGAACAGATGTTTGAGACTCTTGTCCAACTTCTGCAAGGCCAGCAACAGCAAATGAAGCAGCAAGAAGAGCGACTTATGTTGCAGCAAGAGCAAATGGATTTGCAGCGAGATCAGTTGAGACTACTGCCAAATGGTATAGCCAATGCTCAGAATAGTGATGGTGGAACTAATGTTTCCCCGGTGACGAATGTGACGCGATTGATGACTGATTTGAATGCGAGGATTACCACCTTTGTATTCCACCCTGAAAGTGATCTTACATTCTCACGTTGGTATGATCGATATGGTGAGGTGTTCACTGTGGACGGTGCCCTCTTGGATGACAAATCGAAAGTGAGATTGTTAGTTGGGAAGTTGTCAAATGAGGTATTCGATCGGTACAAAAGTCACATTTTGCCGAAGACTACTGCTGACTTAAAGTTTGAGGAAACTCTCGAGATTTTGAAAGAGATGTTTGATGTGAAAACATCAGTATTCACGGAGAGATACAATTGTCTGAAGTTCGAGAAAAGTGAATCGGAAGATTACATGGAGTACACTGGCCGAGTGAATGAGCAGTGTGAGCGAGCAAAACTCCAGGAACTGGACAAAGATGGATTGAAGGCATTGTTTTGGATATCTGGTTTGAAATCCAACCGTGATAGTGACTTGAAGACAAGACTGCTTATGTTTTTGGACAGGCAGTACGCCGACAAGAAACCCGTGACGTTGAGAGACTTGTATAAGGAGTGTGACAGCTGGTTGAACATCAAGCGAGAGGCGAAGATGGTTCAGAGTGATTCCCATCGAGTGTATGCGATAGAGTCACAGCTCCAAGGTCAAGAGCAAATTCAGCACAGTGATAGATTGTGCTGGAATTGTGAAAAGAATGGTCATTTATCGAGACACTGTAAGGCCAAGAAGTGGATGGACGTGTGGCAAGTGCAAGAGAAGTGGTCACAAGCAAGAGTTTTGTGAAAAAGTGATCAAATATGCAAATATTTCGTCTGGAAGAGCTCGCGTGAACAACTCTATTGTTGTAGAGTCTTCAGCGAAAAATGTGAAGGTGAACACAGTGAGACGTTCCCTACCGGTTGAAATCAAGAATGTGAAAGTGGATTTTCAACTTGATACTGGTTCGGATGTGACATTGCTGAATGTGCATGATTGGAAAAAGCTCGGTGAACCGAAGCTTGAGAAATCCAGAGTTCGAGTTGCGAATGCCAATGGAAAGACTATGAGAGTGCTTGGCAGACTGAACTGTGATTTCAAGATGAAAGGTGAATACGGTACTGGTTGTGCCTATGTTTCTCATGCAAGTAGTTTGGTTGGCCTTGATTGGTTGACGCAGAACGAGAACATGAAGTATTACCTCGAGATGAGGACTGATCAAAGTGAAGTGAAAGATCGTTCAAGTTTATGCAACAACAGCTTGTTGAAAGCTGCAGTGAGTGAGACGAAGAGTATTGTTGCAAAAGTTGAGGCCAAGGAAGAGCTCAACACGTAAGAAAAGTCATCGATCAGTGAAAGCGAAAAGTCATATTCGCTGAGAAAATGAAACGATAGAGTCTTTGTGGACATTGTTGGTCCCGTGAAAGGTCTATCATATTTGGTTCTTGAAGATTCAGAGACTAAATGGATTGATGTGGCAGAGATACGAGACTGCACATCAAAAACAACAGCTTCTACAGTGAGTAAAATGTTCAAGTTGTTTGGGAAGAAGCCAGAGACTATTGTGACTAGTCTATCATCGCAATTTATGACTGAACATTTCCGTAGTGAATGTGTTCAGAATGGAGTGAAACAGGAACAACGGTCGTTCCTCCCGGAGAATGAAGGATCTTATAGATTCGCTCATGTTTTGAAGCAAAAGGTGAAGGAGAGGAGAGTGATGCCTACGGATGATGAACTGGCGAAAATACGTGATTGCTATGAATATCAGCATAGTCGTGAGCAAGTTGACATTGATTTTGTCAACACGAACATCTCAAGTTGGGAGAGTGGTTCTGACTCTGTGAATCATTGAGTGAACTCAGTACATCGTTTATCCGCTACCTTATGTCGTTCCGAGAAATCTGGTACCTGTACTCTACGTGGTTCCGTCTGTGGTCAATTTGCTGAAGCTGTCTACAGCTACGTTCCGTTGCTGAAGCTGTCTACAGTTATATCTTGTTGCTGAAGCTGTCTACAGCCGATTCTGTGTTTTATTCAGTTATTTGTCTCCCGTAGTTTAGTTCTTAAAAAGGGAGGTGTTGTGTGGTTTACACACTAGTCTGTTTTCATGCCCATTCGCCACGTGTTAACCAGTTAGCTCATTAGCATGTTAATCAGTTAGCGCGCACGTGTAAAGTAACGTGTCGCGCTTCGTGTCTATTGTTGGCATTGTATCGTCTGGCTCCTAATAAACTGGTCTCCTCTCTCTCTCGTCTCCTCGTTGGTACAGGTATAACCTTGGTGTTGATATCTTTGTATGTATTAGTGTTTATCTTTTGGCTAAGGATACAACAAAAGTAATAAATTGAAATTATGAGAAGAGGCCGAGTTCGGTCACCCTGTATCCATCGCAGAGAAATTTCCCGAGTAAGGTAACATCATTTAGCAACGGTTTCTTGAAATTTTCTTGTTTTCAGAGTACAACGCCAACTAGAAGAGGAAGAAGGACTGGTGCCCGCCTCGGTTGTTCTGGCCCCGCCCCTTTTCACTGAGAAGGATGTCAGGGAGCTGCTAAGAAGCCCCACGGTATGTAAACAGCTAGTAACTCGTTTACTTCTTGGATAAAAAGCGAGTGGTCTCATGCTGAATCCTCACATTTTCTATCAGTTAACGTGACTTGAGATTACTAATCTGGTCATTACAGCTGATTCAGAAAATGAAACTTCAGTAAGCGGTTACTTGAAACTACTTGTGGTTACTTGTGTTCTCTTGAAATTTCAGAAAATTTGCGTGTGAGAACAACTCTGTCCTAGTTCAAAAGTTCACCTCGCTTCACCGACAACCACATCAACACGAGACCGATGTGGTTGTGTTGACCGTCTCATTTACCATTCACCTCATCGTTTGGGTTGAAAACATGAAAACGCGACGACGATCTGAAGAATCTTTGCATAAAAACCGATCTTGACTGATTGTAAACTAAGACCATATTTTCAGCCGCGGCCCCTTCTGACTGGAGTAATTTCCAAGGAAATGGACGGATATTGGCTGGATGAGCCAGTCACGCATGCCGATTTGCAGGGATACCGTAACCCAATCGCCGTTGGAAACAAATATATTTCAGATCATAAACTTGGAAAAATCGGTATGCCTAGGTAGTATTGTATGATTTTCACAATTTTTGTGAGCATATTTAGAGCTGAAAACAAGCTTCACATAGACTACTTATATCTTTATAGAATTCGTTAAGGGAAGTAGTAAGTAGATCATTTACGGAAATAGATTAGATAAGATTAATAATGATTTTTGTCATGAATCATTAATTGTTTATATCTTTGATTACAGAGTTCAACCACTCCACTGAGACGCAAGCAACGTTTCTTTGCGCCCTTAACTACGCAGAACAAATATCTAAAACAGGGCAAAAGGTAATATTTGGTGATCGAAGTCTAGAAGTACCAACTCACTCACCAATAAGAACGATTTCCAAGTTTAAGTTTCATTTATTAATTGTAATACTTGTGGTAAATAGCATAACCATGGTTGAAAAAACCGGTGCTGGTGTCCAAATTGTAACAAAACATGCTCAAAATAGTTGAATTGTTTTTCAGATTGTAGTTAGAATTCTGTCTCACAGATCAAACCATATTTGGAATTCAATCAACCTACCTACTAGGGTTGTTTGTTAATCGAGTTCAAAATTTCGAGTTTTCGAGTTTTCGAGTTTTGGGAAATTTCGAGTTTTCGAGTTTTCGAGTTTTCGAGTTTGGCGAAAAATCGAGTTTTCGAGTTTTCGAGTTTTCGAGTTTTGGAAAATTTCGAGTTTTCGAGTTTTGGGAGATTTCGAGTTGTCGAGTTTGGGGGAATTCCGAGTTTTCAAGTTTCGAGTTCGACTCGACTCCGAAATTTTCGAGTTTTTTTCGAGTCGAGTCGAGTTTTGAGTGTTTTTGGACCCAAAAAGTCCAATTTTCGAGTTCGAAATTTCGATTTTCGAGTTTTCGAGTTTCGAGTTCGACTCGACTCGAAAATTTTCGTTTTTCCGAGTCGAGTCGAGTTTCGAGTTTAACTTTAACAAACTTTAACAAACTCCCTACCATATTTTTCTGATTCCAGAGTTATCTCTACGAGTACGCCAATCCAACGCACCCGTACCATTCCAACGACTTATACTACTTGATGGGAACACACCCATTTGAAAAGACTGAGAACGAGCAACATCTTGAAGATCTCTATTTGAACTACTTCATCAGTTTTATCAAGACAGGCAAACCGGCTAAAGGTAAATTTGCAGTCACAAAATGTGATTACAAAATAACTTGACACTCTAACAATGTGAAATTCACCTCTTCCGCTTGTTTTTCGTATGGTTTATGTCTCCACGCTTCTAGTGTTTTTATGGGAACTCCCTAAAGTATTGTATCAAGTGGGTCGAAAATTTTACATAACAGCCTAAAAACCTAACATTCTATTTCAATCGAGAAAATCGAGGATCGAGTTTCATCCAACTGTACACTTGCATGCTTTAATTGGCACAGGGTGTGCTCCACAATTCTCAAAATCTAACTCATTCTCGCAAATTTCAGATTGGAGGCCGTTCAAATCCGGCCTAAACAACTACTTCAACATTGATTACGATACAACGACTGGATTACGTCCTCATAATTTATTACACTTTCACAGGTAGATAAATGATTCTAGAAACAAACATGATCTATAAAAGTGTAGAAAACTTTGCAAAGTTGGAAAAGAAGAAATACGAACCAGAGTCGCTACTCGGATGAGCCTGAACCACTGGAAAGTATTCAAACAAAATCATTATCATTCTTCACGCTTGCTATCTCAAATGTCACCCTTTTGTATATCTGAAGCATGGTGTAGAAGACGTGATTTTTCAGTGATATTGTATCCTACTGGAGAGAGAATCTCAGGGAATATGACGAAGCATTGTCCAGGAACCAGTCAATAACTGCGGTTCCAAAGGTACTGTTCATCATACCCGAAGTCACACTTCAGGGTGGACGCGATGTTTCAAATGTACTTTGATCTTCGATCTGAACACAAAGCTGTACTTCCGATTAACATCTGAACCCTCATCATCAAAATTGGAATAGTTTTTTATCTGGTCAATTTTGGAAACGTAACAGTTAAACAAGAAGTTATATGAAAGCTTGTTCGTTTTGATTTTTTTGTCCACAAAGTGTACTAAGAAACTTCAGGAACTCGCGGTGACTATAGAAAACGAGTCTGTGGAGGTAGTCATTGCTGTTTGGAAGAAACTGCTGATGTCGGGGACTTTGATATTGATTGGATTCCTGCTGGGAAGATTCTTTCCTATTTCTCGAACCCCAACCGTCCTCTTGGGTACACCGAACGAGAAAACACCGTTGTGCGAGCAGATTTTCTAAACTATATAGATTTGAACGAACTGTATTCATCAAAATAAAATAAATATAAAATAAATCATAAAATAATTAAATAAAAACTTTTCAATTCAATCGTCACAATACACGAGAATTTTCTCAGTATATGGTGTATATATTTCGCCGGTGTTTGTAGTTTCTTTCCGTTGTTTTTGGCCAGATGGTCTTGCACGCCGATTGAGTTCAAGCTACATCTAAAGTTTGGTCACTATCAGTACCTTCATTCCACTTTGGGCAGTGAAAATGGTGTAGAAACGTCTATAGTGAGTACCGAATTTATATATTTCGGTCTCTCACCGTAATCGAACCTTCGAGCAATAGATTCGTAGCAGGCCGCTAATCCCTACGCAGAATACATAACGAGCCTGTTTTGGAATGGAAGACTGGGGGCGTACACAGCTGGAAGTGAGATATACAGTACCCGCTCCCGCCTTTCCGTTGGCGACGACTCTATCGACGGGGGCATCTTGTGCGGTGGCGTCAACTTGACTGGGTTCGCCAAAAGAAGGCTGAGCAGGTTTCAACTGAAATTTCACCAATTCGAAAGAACACCACATAACAGGGGATGTTACGAAATATCAAACGTCTTCTTTTTTGATTAAGTATTCTCCGTTAAACTTTGTGTTTGGGAACGAAAATACAGTTTGGCAATTTTAAAACTTCCCGATCACTAATAAGAGTGAAAAGACTGAAAAGTTGTGTACAATCAAATGTATCAATCAGAAAAATATAATTTAATCTTAATATAATAAAATATATTCATTAGAAAGTTTAATGCTGCCAAAGACCCTGTTATAAAAGCGATTACTATACCCAACCACGATGAATCATACCTCCTGCGTCATTACTGCTGGTTTTGCGTCAAATGGAAGAACTTTATTCGTTTTATAGCTGATAACTTCATTTTATGAGTTGCAGCAGAAAGTATAATTGCTGTTTTATATCATCAAATATTGGGTGATTCAGTTTAAAAAAAACTTTTCGGAAACATTTTTCAGATAGTGAGGGGTGAGGGGGCTGTGAAATAAGTGGGCGTGGCCTAAAATGGTTCCACAGCACCTTTTCCACAAAGTATGTCATAGTCGATTCACATTGTTTCACTATGTACCAGCTCATTCATCTTGATAATGAGAAAAACTTTGAGTAATAACCGTTTTATCTGATTTGTAAAGTCGAGGACATAGCGGAGATATAGCGGAGAGTTGGGTAATACAACACTGGGTACCAGCTAAGTCCCACCACGAATGGTGTCTCGTGAATGTAACATTCCACTCACACAACGCACGCATGTCATACCTATCACATGATACATTGGTAAAAGTCTTCTTACGGCAAAAAATGAATGCCATCAAAGCATTTAAAAGAGACCAGCGACAGCTAACCAGTGCACTCGGCGGCAAAGGAGATGGACGAATTAACTTGTGGGATACAAGTGGCGCCAAACAGGTGATAGTTAGCTTTCCTCTTTCTCTCTCTCTCTCTCTTTCTCTCTCTCGCCCTCTCTCTCTACTGCTTCATCTCTGTCTGTCTTTCTCTGTCTTTTTTCTATCTCGCTCTTCATTTATGTTGCCTCTACCTCACAGTTTCTCCTTCTTTCTCAGTTTCGTTGTTTCTCTGCACTACTTTTGTCTTTTTATGTCTTGTTCCATATAACAGTCATTGAATCAGTTTTGTTCAGTTATAACTACTGGAAAATTGCGTTTATAACACTTTTCACCGGCATTTCCATGTTCTTTGTGTTGGTGGTCATCACATACCGGAGGTGAGTTTTTAGATAATAGTACTCATCTAGTATTGATATTTCATATTACTTGTATATTTATATATTCATCATATATTCATGAATTGGCTATCATACTGGAATAATGATAGCCAACATTATTGACGTTATTCAATAAACTCATAAGGCCAACAATTATCGATGCTCTTCAACTTTGGAATAGTACATAGATAACTATAATATCATCTGGTTTTAATGTTTTGATAATGCTAACAAAAATTAACATTCTTGAACATTGGAATAGTTTTAGATAATGGTATTCATCCAGTAATAATTTTTCATATTTCCAACCATATTATGGTTCTTGGAATAGTTTTGACCACAAATAGATATAGTCAGTACAACGCAACAGCTCAAGTATCTAAATTCTCTGACTTTTCATCATAAGCTGCAATTTGTCAAAACTGTCAACTACTCAGAACGATTGGCCAGCTACAAAAGCGAGAGAGCGAGCGGGTCAATGAGGGTGCGGGCAGCCTAGGGCAGTCAACGTCTCTCTGACCTGCACACTCTCTCGTCAAGGCCGCTGCAAAAGGGACTGGCCAAATGGCTGGCAATTCACTGAGTTTGTCAATTCAGGGAGGAAGCCAGAAAGAAGAAGCTGGTACAGGCACTTGACAATGGACTGAATGAAGGGTTGACCTGCTTACGAAAAGGTTTTTTACAACATTTAAAAAACCTGATAACCTATTGTGTGTCAGAAACAGGCGTAATCATGTTCAGAAAGACGGGATAACTGCAGTTCACAGAAGAAAAAGCCATTCTGAACTAAATACTGTTCACAAATAGTTTTTTTATTCAGAAATAAACTCCTCAAAAGTCGACAAAGCAGAAATTTGGCTCCTTTTTACCCCAAGAAGCTGTAACTGTTCGCAGTTATAGAAGTTGTACTGCACTCTTTGAAGTAATTTGGGTAAACGATGAAGATCAAACTTACTGATGAAAAATGATTTTGGGCAGTATATAGCCAGTTTCGACAAAACAGGCAAAATGAACCACCTAAAATTGTGAATATCTACGGGGAGTATTGTACAAATTGCCTCCCACCCTCGTCGAAAATTGGTTGAGAAGGGCGCTTAGTATGAATGCTCTCCACCTTTGGGGGCTATTGTACATTTTCCCTCCTTACGTGTGTTCTAGTAAACGTATTGCAGCTGCTGAAGAAGAAATTCCGAATTTTAAGCTGCCTCCCGTAGCTGATGTTGATAAACCAAGCGATAGAGGTGAAGTGATGTGTTTGTTTCTTCTAATGAATAAACTAATTCCCAAATAGAGGTAGTTTTTTGGAAACACCAATTTTAATGAGTTTGCATTGCTGAAATGTAGTTGATCTCAACATGAGTTGTGCTGATGCATTTGACGTATTTTCTCGAATCTTTTAGTCGAATCAATCATTCATTTAAGCGAATATCCTTGAGCAAGTTCGTCGGTTCAGACAAATGATGGAATCCATGGGAATGCGAGGAGAAACGTTGTGCCGTTATTACAAACAGGTGAACTACCCAAAAAACTGATTTCACATCTCCCGACGTCTCCATTGATACAAAATTCAGTTGCAGATCATGCGCGCTAGTGTTCCCCAAATGAATTGTGAGATGACCTCAAGAGGTAGCTCGTGAGAGAAGCTGGTGAACTATCCGACAAATCGTATTCATAACCGTATGAGAACACAAACAAGAGCTCACGAACCATCTCGCGAGTTCCCGCAAGATAGTTCATCATTCATGGGAACTTCACTCGGTACAGAACTATATGCGTCGTGGTTTCAGCGTGAGCTCAATGGAATGCATTCAGACTACATACTGTTCAGAGTACGTTTGCTAGAAGGTCTTGACACCTTCATCCTATCCTGCGTCTCCTCAAACCTGTGCTATTTCTCTGCTCTTACATCCCGCCGGGGTGTAAGATACGAGAAATAGTGAGGCAGAGCGAGAGACGCAGGATGAGAATAAGGTGCCGGGACCTTCTATCATACGTACTCAGGTTCATCTCTAGTTATATTCCAGTTCAACGTTGAATGTTGTCTTTCTGTTCTTGTGGGCTTTGGATCTTATTCACACTCTAGTTTTCAGACCTTCTTGAACGGTGTGTGTTTAAATGCTTACAAGCAACATCCGGGTCTCAAAGAGGTATATCGATTTCTAAAGTTCCACGCAACAACCAGGAGGCTCACATTCTTTCATTTTTCTTTTCCTGCTATATTTTGGTGCTAGTGTGCTAGTGCTATATTTTTTTTCTGTTCGAAATTATGACATGTTGAATAAGGGGCCTATGCAAGATTTAAAGAAAACTTGCTAATAAAAGCTATAGATGAGTACCGTTTTGTAAGAACGGTGCTGCAAGAATTTGATGAACTATTTCACGTTTGTAGACAAAAACTGGCAACAATTATGGATCTAACGGGAAAAGGAAAAGTTGTCTTGCAGGAACTAGTCGCGGAATACGAGAGTCTCGGTGGGGTTTGGGAAGAGCCAGAAGAGCGTACCAACGAGGAAGGTAAGTAGAGAAAGTGACTAAATATTTGGTAAACATTATAATACGAGCTTCATCTTCATTGTAATGTGTGAAGATGTTGTTGGTGTCGATGGTCGGTGGGAGTCGAACCAAAATGGTCTTCTAGGACGACAACGGCTATCCTCCAAGAGACTATCGAATATGAAACTCTTATTTTTTGTTCACGTTCGCGTAGTAACTGATGAGCCAATCAAAAATAACTAGGTTTGGTTGGAGATGCGTACACAGCAGAAAAATGCGGGAATAGCAAATTACGAACACGGCAAAACAGAACAACACAGCTTTTTATTGAGCGACATTTATTGATATGAGGCATTTCAAAGACATATAGGTTCATCCGGAACCACTTTCAACAACAGAGCTGAAGAACATACATTTAAAGTTTCTTAATGATTTCGAATACAAATACTTCTCTGTTTTGCCACCGACCATAAACATTTTCAGCTCTTAGGGACATGTTCGTCAAGCCACTTCAACAACTACAGAAATCATTGGAGGAAAATATTCCATAATGAAGTTAATGCTTTCCCGAAACAGCTATGGAGGCTGTATTCAGGGATTCCAGTAGGTATCGAATAAACTCCACTGCAGCGTTTTAATATCATCCTGTAACTCAGTACATACTTCGTTATATTTTGTCAGCAATGAATTTTTTGTTCTCCCTTTCTCGTTCTCATTCATGTTTTTTTTGATCGACAATGTGGAGGCATGCGCGAAACCTGCCCGCAACAATTATATTCAATTTACAATTGAAGTGTTCATAATTTTTTCATGAGCAAGATAAGTACCAAGAAATACACTTGTATGGTTGATAATCATTTTTCCAGTGTCTCGCGCGTCAATAGAATGACCACTCCTTATCTATCACTGTTATCAAGTTATCAACATTAACCTCAGCTAAACAGTGAAAACAACATGAATCGATTTGTCTCTCGCTGCCGAGTGCGGTCTCAAATATTTCTATGTTATATGTTCGTTCTTTCTCTTTTTGAGGATTTGCCCTCAATATGTTTGTTAATTTGGAGTTGCCAAGATTGTCAATGACCAATTTGTCAGATTCTAATTAAGTTTCAATACAACTGTTTTGATTGGAGATAAGTATGATCAAATAAGAAACCCAACATTGTACAATATGCCGAGGTTTATCAACAGCGGAACATGGAAACTGGTGGTGGTATAGTTCACATCGTTCCTACTTCTGCAGTACACATTCTAACTTTCCGATGACCGAATACTATTTTCAACCGTGTTCGCAATATTTTAAAACTTTGTGATAAGAGAAAACATTCGATAGCCCTTACGGAAGCTTAAACCCATTGAATGTTTGTAATTCCTAATGTAGGAGTCTCAGTGGAAAGTGAATTTTTGTATGAAACATGGTGAACTGCGTGACTCATCATAATGATGGTTCTCGTTTTTCCAGGCTTGATGCTGTTGTTAACCATAATTCTGCTACTTTATTATACTGCAACTGGCGAGTCCAAAGTTATTTTCACTAAAAATGGTTATCTCAAGGGAGCAGAGGTATTGTCAAAAGAAGGTCAACTCATTCACAAGTTCAAGGTAATACACAGTAATTAATAATTTTTTTCGCAGTAGCATCTTTTTCAATCGTGTTTCATACAACTTTCATATAATTTATGATTCACCGAGATATAACAAAAACGAGAAAAGCATATTATAATACAGAGAAGATGGGTAGATACTGTACGACTAAATCACGTGTTTTTAGTTCGATCCCATTAATTTCTGGTTAAAATGCGAGAATTGCGGATGTGTGCCGAAATCGGATATACCTTGAATATTCTTACTCTCATATATGAAATAAACTTGTTCTCAGCATGTTCCGATTTCGGCACCACCTATTGGCGAGTTTCGTTTCGCCTATTTACAGCCGAAACTGCCTTGGAAAGGAGTTCGGGATGCTACCGGTTAGTAATACTATAGAATACTCTACAAACGGTATTTTACTTCCTCGCATGACAAATTCAACAAGACTTGAGACAAATCTAGCCGTGTTGTAGAACTTTACTTTTTTTTGCAATAGAGATTGGTAAAACTATGATGTCCAAAACCTCAAAGATATTGGTAAAGCATGTTTCTCGCCTTAACAACTAGGCATCACAATCAATAGAGAGAGAGAGAGAGAGAGAGAGAGAGAGAGAGAGAGAGAGAGAGAGAGAGAGAGAGAGAAGAGAGAGAGAGAGAGAGAGAGAGAGAGAGAGAGAGAGAGGACAGAGAGAGAAAGGGAGAAAAAACATCAACTTACGAATATTCATTGAAGAATACGGTCCTTCCTGTTTGTCGAATTCTACGACCACAAAAAGTCCGCAAAAGTGGGTAGATGAAGACTGTCTACATGCAAATATTTTCGTCTCGGATAATTGTCTGGTACGTTTTCGAGCTCTCATCGGGTTTTGTTTCAATAACTTCGGTCTGAAATCAACTCTACGATCAATATGATTTTTTTCATAATGTTTTCTCTTGTATTCTTTTTATGTCGGCTACTGTACTGCACATCATAACTGAGAAGTAAACGACCTCTAGAATTTCGTCTGTGCGCTCTGAAATGAAAACACTATGAAAACAGTACAAACTCTATGAGAAAAGGATAAACGTACGCAAAACGTTTTCATTGGCAAGGTTGTGGCCAAATTTTACCACGGAATGTGTCGAAAAAAAAACAGTTTTTGAAAACCTTTACAATACCATGTGTGAACAGAATTCAGAGTGTCCAGTGGTCACTTTCATTCATGGGGGACAGTTCAACTTTGACTCGGCTGTCATGTTTCAAGACAAAGTGATGGTCGAGAGTTTTGCCGCCAAAGGTTCGCTACGAAAAACATTATAATACGAACAAACTTGTCAAAATTGTTTTTTTCCAAAAATATGAAAACTAACCTCTGTAAAGTAAGTCGTACACTATCAATGCAATTTTGAAAGCATGAAAATCGGTGTTTGTTTCAATATCGAAATCATCTGGGTTCTTTCTCTTGATGTGTTCTTCTTTCTCTTGATGTGTTTCGGACTGGGAAACTATAGTTATTCTGCAAGTGAAAAGTAAAACCGCGCCATGAATGAAACAAATCTTCAATTTTGTGAAAAATGACATCTTTGTTGACTTCTTACTAATCATCTTACTATGCAGTTTTTCTTCCAATGTGATTCAGATGTGGTACTCGTGATTCTTCCCTTTCGATTGGGATTCACATCCCATTTGAGCTTCGCGGATGACTCCGTTGTACCAAGAAACTTGGCTTTTCATGGTAAGTTTGAAGTCAGTGGTTTCGCTTTCCAGTGTTTTTTAGTCCTGTGAGCCTTTTCCATGCCATGGTAACGCAGTCGTTCTTGTGAAAAACATAACATGTTATGGTTCGAAAGACAGGCATCAGTATGTAACGTATAACTATTGATTGAAGGTTGAGGCTCAAAGCTACGACACTATGGTAGGTATTTCATGTCTTGCGGTTGGCTGTCAATTTTGCAATTCGAAACAAACCAGCTCAAATCCAAGTAATTTATTAGATTTTCTTCATGTCCTACTTTCTCTGAGGCGGCAGCACAGGAACAAACCATTATATATTATCATAATAATTTGGTTCAACGGGAAAACCAAAAATAACTTCAGATATAATACATGGACTAGAATGGGTACAAGAGAATATCGCCAGTTTTGGTGGGAACGCCAGTCACGTGACTCTATTCGGCCACTCTTCGGGCGGGAGTGCGGTGCTTACTTTGATGTTCTCCAAGTTGGTGGATCCTCAGAAAAGGTAACTCTCTATACCGATGAAGTTTTGAAACGAAACGTTTATACTTATTATAGGTTCGTTCTCAAAAACATCTTATGCGGTATACGTTGCTCCATCCGGCTGTGTTTGTAATTTTATCCCGTTGCCTTCCGGTTGAACTTCATAAATAAGGGCGCGTTTCGAGAGCATAGTACAACGAATAATTGGTTACTGCCTTAACTGTTTTTTGGATATGAACAAATTTTTGTGAATAATTTCGCCATTTGCCTAATTTCACAGTCAGAGCAGCAGTAGGTACATGGATCATCGTCGCGAGACCAAATTTACTGTCTGACTGCAAGTTCTAACGTGTTTCTTCATAGTATAGTGTCGTGATCTAATAAGGGCTCACAAGGATTTTTTTTCGTATAGCACTGCTTGCTTATCGGGTCCTCTTCTGGAAGCTTGATTGAGTAACCTGGAATTGCAGGTTATTTCATCGTGGAATAGCGATGTCGCCATTGATGCAATTCTCAGATGATCTCAGCCTTCGACAAATGACCCTCGACTTCGCATTTCGATTGGGGGTAAGTAGATTTAGACTAGGTTGGTTGGATCCCTCGAAAAACTTTGCTCCGTCCCTGAATACGGTACTCTTTACGTTGGTTTGAAAGTTTAAATAGAACTGTGTTCCGACCGTCCAAGATCGGAAGGCTGAGGCGCGGACGTTCAAACTTTATAATTGCTTCAGCTCTCAGCTGCCTTATTGACCTCGAGTTGCCATATCACGTATCTGTTTTGCACTATCGTGTCTCCTATCGATCTGGGAGAGTGAATCTAGAACAATGTGCCTAAATGAATACGTTCAGCTGTCTTTATCACAACTGCAGCGCAGGCTTTTGCGACAAATTACAAGTTGCCAACTAAGTGATTGCACTTTTTTGTTTTTTTTATGTGTAACATATTTCAAGTGACTTCGCTTCCCACAATACGTTTTACAGTGTTCCACATTCCGCCAGGACTACGGAATATCCAATAACGTAGTACGCGAGATTGTAGACTGCCTACGGAGAAAACCTGGCTCCGAACTCTTGAAGTGAGTTGAGTCTGTTGTAAAAAGAGCAGCTCTTCACTCTACTTCAAATATTACTTTCAATGAATGGATACAGATTTATTCTTGTGCAAGCGAACTCGAAACCAACTAGAATTTAACTCTATAAAAAACGAAAACTCTGTGTATAAGTCAATAACAATTCTGAAATAAAACTAAATGGCATGAAGGTTGGTTCCATCTCTTGCCTCTTACCATCCTTTCAGAATACAGCGCGAGATGGAGGAAGAAGGCGTACGCCCAGTTGGACTCCTGACCATACCTCCCGTACTACCCCTAACTGACCTCATACATAATCCACCGGTTGGTAGAAACTTCTGTTTGGTTCGGCGGCAACACAGTATCGGTGAACTTGCGACAAAAGGCCATAATTGCTGATGTATACTCATTTTCACGTGACTTATTCGTTTCTCTTGATAGAGAACGATATCGATAACAGGTTTTTTGAATGAACGACCAACGAACAAGTTTCAGTTTGACATAACATAGGAAAAAATTGTTTGTTTCGTAAAATTGACCACCTGTCTTTGAATATTTCAATTGAAGAGTCGCGATTTTCTCTGAGGAGCCACTTCGCGCGACATGGATCACAACTCAGGAAATTTTTCGAGTCAACTCGCAGATCTACTCGGTTTTCGACATCCAGTAGCCATTGGGAGAAAATACGTGAACGACAGACAGGGTGGAAACCGAGGTATAGTCTGTATTAAGCACCAGAGGCCGTATGCATGAAACATCCGGGTTGGGATGTTTCAGGCATACGGCCTCAGAGAGAGTTCTTGCTTCTGGTTAGAATATACGCGGACAAAAGCTGAATCCATCATAACAGCAACACACAGACTCTCATCGTTCTCACTTGAAATTGTACTATCGTGTACAGAAAGATAGTTGCACTTCAGCTTCGATATTTTCACACTATATTTATAATTTTTTTCAGTCACCAATCATTCTACGGAGACAGAAACCATTTATTTACAACTACAAAAATACGCACACGCCATGCAGAAGACAGGAGCGAAGGTGCGCGGAAGTATAGAGAAGAAAATAAAACGTCTTATCAAATAATATCAGTGGAGATTCTGCATTCGCCTAGAAAACATTCATTAGGAACGAACGAAAAGCAAACCTACACGTCTCAAACACGTAAAATTTACGCTTGGAGTTGTTTTGAGAAAATTTATACCAGATGTTAGTTGGCGGCACATCAATTGGCATCAATCAATAACACACGAATCGAACCCAAATCGTCAATTCAAACTAGAAAAAAGTTTGAAACCAAACAGATGAATCGTTCGTTTCGAAAAGCGTCCCGATTTTTGGACGGCATACTGTAGGTTATCAATTGGTGGAAGTGTATATATGATTTTAGACCTACCTCTACGAATATTCAAACGACCGTCATGCCGACCACTCAGAGTATCTCTCATACTTTATGGGAGTTCACGGCTTCGAACACGATGATAATGAACAACATCTGGCAAAAATTATTCCCGATCTCTTTATCAACTTTGTCAAAACGGGAGCACCGAATGAAGGTTGGCAGGCAAATACACTGGGTGCCAAATTCATAAATTTCCGTCTTTCGTCGGAATCGAACCTGCGAACAAAAGGTTCGCAGCAGGGCGCTACCCGCTGCGCCATTATAGTGCATAACCAGCAAGCTTTGGAATCAAAATCATATTTGCGTACAGAGCTGAAAGTGAGATATACAGTACCCACCCCCCCCCCCCCGTTGGCGACGACTATACATGCTTTCCATCTACATTTTGCAACGAAACAAACGCTCATTCTATCCTTATCTGTATAAGCGAACGTTGGTTGTAGCAAATCGATCAATAAAGTGTAGCATGGCCCTAAATTAAACCACAACTACTACAGAACTGCTCACAATCGATGTGGCTCTCCATTGCTCAGATTCATTTTCAGGCTAGTTGGCTCGTGTTGGGAAGCTGCTGTGTATAATATGGGGTTCACCCTCTGAAAACTAGAGTTCAAGTTGTATTTTGCCCAATTCCGCTGTGTTTATAGTTTTACCTCATTGCGTTCCGATCGAGAATCGTGAATTATGGCGTTCATCGAGATCAAACAACAACGGGGATTTGATCACTTTCTAAAATATAATCTCCTTGGGTATTCGTTCAGAATGGCTACCACTGAAAGAAGACAAAGACAACTACTACAATATCAACGTCGACGTGAAGTCAGGAGTGTGGCCACAGAACATGGAATACTTTGAGAGGTTGGGACACAAAACAAAACAAATATTTTGAGAAAAATATCACGAACGTGTGGAATATTTGTCATAGGAACCAAACAGAGCGCTCTAAATAACTCGGAAATTGTGGAAAACAAACATGGCGTACTAAACAACTTGGAAAAGTTTTTCTCGAGAAATGCGATTGAGGTGATGAAGAAGTTGGTCTTCCAGAGAGGTTATATTTTATTGGATGAAGAATCTAACAGAGTTCGATCAAATGCTTTCGGAAGATGAGAAGCATCCAAGAAGATTGAAGGTATGTTCGACTTCCGAATCAAAGTACGGCTGAAGTTTGGAGTAGTATCAGGCAGTTTCACACGTTTTCTCTCACGTTCAGAAAAAAAACCGTTTCGAAATAAGTTCCGTATGTTCCTTTTTCAACTTCGCTTCCTTTCTCTCTCTTTATCTCCCCCCCCCCCCCCCCCCCCCCTTTCGCGCGTTTTCTCCTCTCTCAAGTTCCTCCAGTTTTGTCTGACCGTATACTTGTTTCAGGCGAGTATCTCTATCAGGGGTGAAGACACTGTCCTCCCAGTACATCTACAAAGACATCATGATACGATAGTTGTTGTACTCCTCGTTCTCACTGCTCTCATAATCTACTTCTTCGTGACTCGAAGAAAACGCTCTGTTGTGATATCCGGTACTCACGAGGAAAAAATACCGCTCAGCCAGCTAATAATATGAAAAATCCCTGCCACATTTTTTGTTTAGTGTAATGAAAGAGCATAAAAATTGTACCTGTTTCATTTTTTATAATCAGTTGCCTTTGTTCCAACGATTTCAACTATGCTTCTTTGTGATCAACGAGATGAAATTCAACTATTATAACCCAAGAAATGAAAAAACAGTGTAATAAGTAGCAGATTGTAGTAAATACGTTTCGTGTCCGTGTTTCTATGACGTTATCGGGGTTGTTGACCGATCGAACAGGTTGGCTGAAATTTTTGGTACATGTATAATAACGCTCAAAAAACACATTTTTCTCGAGTGTTCTTCGTTAAAACTGTAACCTAATATGTTGACAATTCACATTTCGCAGTTTCATCAATGGTTATGGGAACCTATTCCGAAATTGAATCGGTCTGTTTGTCTGCTGTGTCACCTACAATCCAATTTTCTTATATTTCACTTTCAGGACTATACGTTACGATAGTGTTACAAGATAATGGAACATTTGTTTGGAAATATATCTTGTCCAGTTTGGTGCGGGATTAGATTTACTGCCCGTCTGTTGGGTCTGTGTAATGAGTGCTTACATAAGGGTCCTGCGTTCATCCAACACCTACAAATGTTACTTTACAACCTGACCTGTTGTGATGATTGCCCAAGAAACGGCTTCAGATTCACTGGAGAACCAAGGGTGAATTCTATATATAACCGGGTTTTTAGGTAACCTAACCCTTTTTTGGTAACCTATTTTTGAGGTTACCTCAGTAGGTAACCGGTTGGTAACCTAAAATGAAAAACCGGTTACCTATTTTTCTAACGCAAAATGTGATTTTTACCGTTAGTTTGAACGGTAACCGGATTTTAGTTTCAGGTTACTTTCAGGTTACCTACCAAGGTAACCTCAAAAATAGGTTACCAAAAAAGGGTTAGGTTACCTAAAAACCCGGTTAGTTGTAGAATTGGCCAGAACCAAGTCTTCCTTTTTGCGGATTTTTTTTTGTGTAGACGATGAATGGTTGGATTGCGGAAATGATACAACAGCTAGGTTTTCTCTACTCCTTTTTTCAGAAACATATCCGTTTTCTGAGTAACTTTTTTGTCAGGTTACCCAAATAATTATGGGGTAACGTAAAAGAAGAGAGAAGAACACTCGTAGAACTACTCGTAGAAATGACCGTGTATTTTGCATGATGAGTATAATATCATATAGAGTTAAGGATAATACCCTACTATTAATACCGAGTCTCTCGCCTTAGTTTTAATTTTTCGATGCCCCCCTATAGTTTTAGTTATAGTTTTAGCAAATCATAGCCAAGCACGAGAGCGTAGACAGCTAGAGACAATACAATACGCGGCAAAGGGTAATGTTTGAAAATCAGCGGCGGGCGCGCGCGATTTATATTTAAAAAAAGCTAATCTATTATTATCGAACATACTCTTAATTTTGTACTTTTTTGTGGCTTCCACTCCAAAGTTTACATGTAAGGAGTACAAAACACACCAATATCTAGAATTTATTGATATTTTAGACCATTTTCAAAGTAAGACAATATTACACTAGGTCCGCCGCGAAAGACTTTTTAGCTTACTAACTTTATGAGCTAGACCTTCTTGAAAAGATAAACTGAGTTCGATAAAAATGAAAAAATTGTAATTATGCATTGTTCTCAGTTTTTCTTGTGTCTTCATTTAGCGGAATTTTCTCTGCAACCACTCTACTCAAGTTTTCAGTCCGCGTTCTAGGTGGATCGTTGATCATCATCAGGTCAACCAGGGTGCGAGATGCTCTTAGTGAACTGGTTGAACGGCAATGGAGTGTCAGTGAGTATTTATTTCTGTTCATATTATATATATTAATACTTTATTCCGTGGAAAAGCGAGAGGTAACAAAAAAGAAAACAGCAAAAATGAAAACACAACAAGGAGAAACAGAACAGAACATAATTGAATCTATATCGTTACAACAACATCAACAAAAGAATATATTAAATTATGGTCCAGGTGCCAAAATATAATATTAACACTGGCTCGGGCGCCCATCTCTTCACCAGGCCTGGAAATAGACATACGCTCATAATCGGAACATACAGAGAACCAGAGGAGTTCAGCTCAAGATTTGGTGTAAAGGGGGGATGACACGCAAACTCGTTGTAAAGGGGGGATGACACGCAAACTCGTTGTAAAGGGGGGATGACACGCAAACATACAAACATCAGGGTGTGAGTGCACGTCCTACGCAAATTCTAGGGCATCTAACGGATCACAAAATCTTGACAGCAGATATACTCAATCCAGTTTGGTTATCCAATCGAAAACGGATCCTTTTTGTATACTAGTCACACCTTACTGGTTTATGACCGTAGACACGTTTGGGACGATTCAGTAGACAACGTTTATTCTTCATTTCTGAGATCATGAGCAAGACTCTGTAGGCACTTTTTCATATGATATCAAAACACATGGTAGGTTCACCCTCTACCCTCTACCTCAATCTCATATTTTTAGCTCAATGCCGCACCCGCCGCAAGTACGAACACTGAGAGACGTCGTTCTCTTCATCTACGTGAGTTGACTGTTCTGATTCTGCTACTCATCACAGTGCTAAATACAACTATTTGGGTGTCATTTTTAAGTCTAGCACACAGGATTTATGAACAGAACACGGATACTTCCCGAACAGAACACGGATACTTCGGTCAATAGCTGAGCTGAAAATCTCCTCGTTGCTCGCCATTTACGAACAGAAACACAGTGGTGTGAATGTGATTCAGATGATCAGAAAATATTGAGCACAGAACAACAAATGTTTTCTCGATCGATAATTCAATTTGCCTCCTGGCGTTTCCGCGAAGTTCACCTCAAAATCTGCTGTTTCCAGAGAACATCCAGGAACAAGTTTCTAGCGGTCAGTCAGACAGCGAGAATGACGGTGTTCAGGTGAGAGCGATGCTATTCACTATACTTTCCATACGTGGAAAGATGGTTGGTGTCGATTACAGAGTTTAACATCAACACTGAGTTTTATTAGTACAACAAAATTAACTTTAATTTTTTTTATAAATAGTGTGGATTTTAGCAGTCTAGAACTTTCCATCTTCGGCGGAAAAAAATACAGTTTTATGAAAATAGAAAAATACAGACTTATGAAGTATCAGTAAAATGTACCCGGTCGAATTACCTCAGTTAAGATCAGTTCCTTGGCTCTTTCTTTGAATCTACATCCTCAATTTGGAGTGACAAGTGAAGGTGTGAAAGTAGAAGTTGTTAAGTCAATTATAATAATTTAGGCGTCAGCCCCAATCCCATCCTCCTCTTCTTCGTCAAACAAGAAGAAGGCTCACTCCAGGAGAAGCTCTTCTCCACGCTTGGCTCTAGAGGATTCGGTATGTTAAATATCACTGTAAGAGACACTGGAATCTCTGTACTCTAAACATGTATCACCAACAAAACCTTAACGAGCGCTTCTAACTTGCATCACACGACTCGGTAGCGTCGGCTAAGCATTCTTAGCTATCTCGCACGTTTTCGGATATTTGAAGTAGAATAATTAACAGCCCTAGTTCGTACTCTCGCTTTTAGACAATGGGAATTTCGTTGAAGTTGAAAATATGAACAAGAAATTGAAAACGAGGTTGTTCAAGAAATTCAACGAAATTTTGCAGACTGACGACGAATGCGCATCTGTGATTATCATCGGCTCCAAGAAGAAAGATCATTCTCCGGTCGACAGGCGCAGTGGCACGTTTGGAACGGTGGATGTCAATGTGGTTGGTGGATCTACATTTATTATGTTTTCGGCAAATGTTAAATCTGGGCCGACATAGCTATTGGCGAGGGAAATATCTGGTTACGCTGAGATTTAAAACCTCACGGCTTACTGTGTCTACTACAATCGTTACGAAAAGGTGTTTCATGATTTCCCTACGGCAATCCTTAACTTGGCATACTCAGATAATACTCCGATACTCGGATATCGCTTCGCCACAGATACTGGGTGATCGAATTTGACATATGGGAAGCCTGGAAGCAATCTTGAATTTGTTTTTGTAGCTGCTTGAGCTTGATTCGACAGCTGAGTATAAGAGTAGTTTCGCGGGCAAAGGTACTTGGGCGGTGGGCCTGACATGACCTGTTTCGTTTTGAACCACGCGCAGTCTTTTCATATACTACTTCGAGAAAGGCTAGGATGCTCATCCGTACTCCGTACACCGTAGATCGAACGTGGTAAATTGGCTGTGCCAGTGTTCAACAACCAACAACGAACGCTTGATCCTCATCGGGAACTATTTTGTCTTCCGGACTGTTCGGTTGGTATTCAACTCTGTCGTGAAGGAAGTCCTCGGTTTTGAAGAAAGTTCTCGGGAGCACAGAATTCGAATGGAGTTGCGTTGGAGTAGTTTTAGTTGTTTATGGTTGTGATTTCTTCGAATTAATCTTCAGACCAACATTTTCACGGGCATTAGAAACTTCGTCGTAATTGTTTTGGAGCTGGCTCGGTTTTTGGCGACAAGCAAACCGTCATCGGCAAACATATTCTGTGAACAAGTTGTTGACCATTGATTCTAATTCCTGTCCTCGACCAGCCCACCTAGTGAAAAGCCATGTCTAACACCATGATAAACAATTGGGGTGATGTAACGTCTTCTCATCGGTCTTTTCATCAAATTGCGTCTCCTTTTCATCAGCTGAGTATTCGATAATGTCGTTTTTGGCCTTTGGCTCGATCAACAAAGCGATGTAGGGGCGGCATTTTGGATTCTCTGGATTATTCGAGCATACTACGTGTACATTGTCGGTGGTTCTCTAATGTCTCTGGAACTCCTTCTGTTCTTTGAAAATGTTCCCCTTCATGAGTGGCTCCAACCGGTTCCGGATACTTCGGGATTCGGGACAGCATTTTGTACATAGGGAAAACTGTTGGGCTTCAGGTATAATAATCATTGGAATGTTGACTGCATGAGCCCACTGTCCCAATAGGAACGATCGAAACCATAGCGTTTCGCTTGTTAACTGAGCGGTCGAATATTAACCGATACTCTGCCACGAGGATGTTTTCGAGAATAAAACCAACTAAGACCTTTATGAAAAAAGTAACTAATAAACAGTTTTCGCCAGCTTCATTCTTGTTAGCTCTACCTTTCCTTTCTCACAAAATGAACATGAGTCACCAAAAATGGGTATACGTCATCCAAATCTGAAAAAAAGAGTCGGTCAACGTCAAAAAATACGGGGTATTTTACGTATGGTTGAAAAAGGAATATAAGATGGACACAAAAAATCTTTTTCTTCTGTATTCAATTGGTTTGTGGTAAGCCATTTTCCGCAAATGCTCAGTAACTGTCATTTTTTAGCATGAAGATAATTCTGGCAAGACTACGAACGCGAAAGTTCGTCGCACTTCTGGTACAAAAGTGAGTTTATAGTTTGACTATTGTTTTTGATTTTTTTCATTCTCAGTATGACACTACTGTTTTGGGTTATAAGTATAAATTCAAGATTTCAGTTACAACGCGCAGTCATTTTTCATCACACGTAGTTCTCCTATGTGAAATATTTGCAGGCGGCCGCTATTGCGAGACGCTCCACAGACGGTTCTTCGGCGAAAAATTACACGATCACCAAGCTCGGAGAAACTGAATCGGAGAAACCCGTGAAGGTACATGCAGTTGCATTTGTCTAGATAGCACGTTTCCGGACAACTCGTCCCCAGCTCAAAAATAGCTAAAATAGGCTTAAAACTCACAAGTTGAAGTATTGACTAGGTTGTATTTTATACTAAAGACTGTAAACAACCTCAGAGCTAGAGAACAGTTGAAATAACATAGATAGATTAAACTAAGGTATTGTTATCACAATTTTCATGAATTCATCGTTTTCTCTTATATGCGTGACGACTAAATCAATTTTTGGAATGTCTCCATAGTTCATTTCTATATCTATCCAATAATAAGCAGGAAACTTGACCAATTGAAATTTCACTTTGAAACCTAGTTTTTAGCTAGGTTTGGGATAAAACACTAGGGACGAGCTGTCGCAAACGCGACGCGCGGGGACGAGTTGACGCGGAATCAGATAGCATACACTGGAAAGGGTCTCGTATTTGTCTTGAAGTATTGCGACCCTCCAACTTTGGCGAGCCGCAACCCCTCCTAAATCCAAAACTGCGATTTTCGCTTGTTCACCACTAATTTTGTAAAGAATTTAATCAGTTTTTACCTCGCGACCCCTGCTTTT
Organism: Litoditis marina; assembly: GCA_964036275.1. NCBI lineage: Eukaryota > Metazoa > Nematoda > Chromadorea > Rhabditida > Rhabditidae > Litoditis > Litoditis marina. The sequence goes on along the minus strand of OZ038434.1, from coordinate 1,298,196 downwards.
CACATAAATTCGTTTGTGATCCTCCATCTCATGAGAGGCCTATAATTTGATTTAAAAAAAAGTGTTTTCAGCCGAAGAAAAAACGAGCGCAAGCCGTGAAACCTCCGAAGATCACCCGCACAGTTTTGAAAGAGATGAGGATTAGAGATGGACTGATCACCCCGAAACAGGTAATTTCAGAAGAACATAATGGTTGTCTTCACAAGACACGTGTTGTGCATTCGTTTCAAGATGGAGGTCGTAATTTTCACCACCATCACCGAAGTATGAAAGCGCATCGGAAACATATCTAGGTACCTATGCTCCTACGCAGAAGTACTAAAGTGTGACAAGGCAGACTTATTTTATCTCGGAGTACACGTACCAAGTATCATATTTATTAATTGTCATTCTTTAATAGTTTGCTAGAAAAAATGATAAGCATACACCGCCAAGGCCTCTCATAAAGGGGGAGTCGCAAACAAATTTTTGTGAAAAGTAGGGGTCGCGAGAATTTTGAAGGATTAGGAGGCCCTTGGCGGTGTATGATGATAAGAGTAAGATTTCATCCAACTAAAATTGACACCCTCATCTCTGATTCTTGGATTGGTCATGGTCAGTTATCACATTCAGTTGTAAGTTGTAACTTGTAACGCAGATAATTAGTGTAAATCTTCAAATACTTACTCAATAAATAAAGTATAACTTATTGTAATAGTTTCAATATTGACATTCATTTCAATATTGAGTTCTTGGAAATGAACCAAGTTCATTTTCTTAGCTTTTATGCTCACTTCGCAGAAAAGTTTTGCAAACCTTAATTTTCAAGCCGATTCCGAGTGAGTGCGAAGAGGGCGTTTCGCTGTGTGAGACAGTCAAAGAGAATGTGGATACAAATCCTATCTTCAATCTGCGAAAGTTTCGAAAAGTAAGTTTTTGAGATTTTGACTAATAGTCATGCTACTAATAGTTGATTAATAGTCATGTTTGAGATTTTGACTAACAATAGGACTCACTAATGCGGTCTTTGCCGTTTTCAGTGCTCTCAAACGCTCACACATTCAAAGCGTGGTTCTCCTAGCTTGTTGATTGTTGGAATCATTTATTTCACACGTATGGTGTAGTGAATGTGAATTGTGAAAACTGTCGAAAAATCGACACCATACCCCAAATTGCCGGAATAATCAGAAGAAAAAAAGTGCTCTTCCGCCAAAAACGGGCAGGTTTGTCTACTATTGATGCAAAATCATCAATTTTCACGTGTGTGAATCTAAGAACGGACCACTTCCTGTCGAATAGTGGGACCTTACTGGGGGTTTGATCGACACAGCTCTGTTATGTCTCGTCAGCAAGCCATCAGTGTCTAGACAGCCTGAGATTTTCAGTCGATATATGTATTCCACGTTCGTGGCCAAGCATAAATGCGATTCCCCGTTCATTGGACTGGACCGTGCGATCCTCCCCAACTTTCTATTCGATCTGGACTGACCTTTGACCTAGACCTTTTCCAAAATGTTCTTTGAATAATTACCTAGAGGGGGTCTGACTTGTCGCATTTTCTGTGTCCAACTCGTCGAACCCTCAACCCCACACTATCTCTTCAAACAGAGGATTTATTGTTGTAATTACAGGCTAGATAAGAAATGAGTTTAATTTGTATCATAGTGTTCTCTTTTCTAGTCGTCTGATTCCAAGAATACGCCTCTTGGAAGCCACAACGCGAAGAAGCAGTTGCGAGCGTTAAGGAAACGTCAGCACGTGGACGACGACAAGGATATCATTTTCGTGAAGATGGTCAATAACTCTCCACCTAACCAGGTTGGATCGTTTAGACTTTTCTCTATACATGTTATATGAATAGCTGGTTTCAAAGCTGTGTCGATACAGGAAAACATTCATGACACATCACTCAAGGTTATTTTTTATTTATGGAGAAATCGAACTAGTTGCGAAATTCTTATTCTCTTATACTTATACTCCTTTTTATAGCTCATGATTGCGTAATCTGAGACGTAGTGATCTCTTTTTCAGACAAGCTGCAAGCGTGCTCCGGTCGTGCAATCTGATGTGAATGACGACATCGACGATAATGTCATCACTTCTCCTACACAGGATATTGTCGAATCAACTGAAGAGAAAGAAAACATGGTTGAAAAAGTCAAGGCGGAGAAGACTGGTGGCAGTGCTATAAAGGTATTCGAATTTGTTTGGTTTTGATTTTTTTTACACAACACTCGAACAATCTTGAAATGTTTGTACATAACAAAAGGAGGTGACGTTTTAGTTTAGTTCTGACGTCTCGTTTGATTCTTCGGAGCTCTGCGATCTATTCGTTCACCGTTCACACATGTACGGTAGTGTAATGGACGCAATAGCTTTGATGTATGTTTTTGTAACGTTTAGCTCCGGTGTACATCTCAATTTCTCATTGCAACACTCCGGTATGCCGTTACTAGTGCCTAATACCCTATTGATTTTAACCTGGATTATTTTCAGAAAAGCGCACGCATTCGTAATATGTCATCTGGTACGTCAACTAAGCAAGCTGACCTGACCGCTGCGGCGACACCTGACACAGCCGAAATTGCCGAGGTAACCATCTGACTATTCCTAACTTTTACCGCCCTTTTTGGCACTTTGAACTTTAATGATACATTGCAGAATGCAGAAAATATGGGTAAATGCTAGGTTGATTCACGTTTTTCCCTGTTTCGATCGACTCATGGCCACTTTTCGGGGTAATGTCAGTTTTTTTTCACTGTCAAGAGTAATTCCAAGAAATTAAAATAATTTCATATTTTTTGATTGCATAGGCCCACTTATTGGTCTACTTTTTTTTATCCCAATCAAGGATTGGTTAACGTAGGCGTTCACCTATGTACACCCATCTGCTTGCAGGTGGCGGTTGAAGTAAACCATGTGGACTCGTCTTCGACTGCATTTGAGGAACTGTCGGTGAGAGACGCAGAGGAGCAGTCACCAGAGAAAGAAGAAGATGTCCCTCCGTCGGAGCATATTGAACAGATTGAGAACTCGGCCAGAGCGCTTCCGGTTACTGTCAAGGTACTGGTTTTAGAAAAACCGCTGTTTCGGGAAAAGCAGAAGGGTGATAGATAAATTATAATCGTTAGCGACAGCTACTTAGGCCGTCGGGTGCTACTATTGGTGTATGATATTACAAAATCACCCAATTTTGAATTCTAATATCACGCTTAAAAGGGGCTGTCCGTAGAGACTGGTTAAAGGCATGTGTGAGCTTTGTTGCCAGCGCATTTGGTCTACCACATAGATACCGGGCGAGCGGAGATTGATCCTGGGTCATGTGGAACGATAGACCTGATCACACCGTAGTTTGTTGGAAACAATCTGAAACTGAACTTGTTCTTTGCTAACTTTTTCTTGCTAAAAGCGTCAGATTTGAGGTAAGCTTTGGGTAATAATATATTTCTCCCCAATCCCACTGAGACTTTGGCAGCGTGCCATTGCTATTTCGGATGAATATATTTCTTAGAAATGAAGATTTTACGAGATGAACTTTCCCCCACGTACTGTACCATAGGCGGGCTACCGATATGTAAAACTTCTAATGTTTTGAAAAACATTAACATGGTGAAAAGCAGCCTCGAAATTTTGTTGGCACATTGCCGAGGTCATCAGTGGGAATGATTGCAACTATAATAATAATTTATCAGTATTAGGGTTGTTAATCAATTCCAAAAATCAAGTCAATTCCAATTCCAATTCTTTTTCGTTTCACAAAAACCACTCAATTCCAATCCCAATTCTTTTCCCATTCTCGAAAACCACTCAATTCCAATTCCAATTCTTTTGCAATTCTCAAAACCACTCAATTCCAATTCCAATTCTTTTAGATTTTCAAAAACTGCTCAATTCCAATTCCAATTCTTATCAATTCCTCGAAATCTCAGATTTTCAATTCCAATTCCATCGGAATTGATTGGAATTGATTAGAATTGACTGTGTTTCTAACTTCATGTCAGTTTTTTTCTTCGAAAAACGAAGATAAACAATGCTCACTTTGAATCCACTGAACAAGAGACAAAAGGAACAATGGTAATTTAGTAATGAACAAGGAAAGGCAGCATGGAATTGTAAATGAATTCTGAATAAATTCTGGGAGAAAATCAAGTCAATTCCAATTCCAATTCCAGTTGTTTTGATACACAAAAGAATTGGAATTGCAATTCCAGAAATTTTTTGACATACAAAAGAATTGGAATTGCAATTCCAACTATTTTCGACACACAAAAGAATTGGAATTGCAATTCCAATTCTTTTCGACAGACCAAAAGAATTGGAATTGCAATTCTTTTGAGTGATTATCTCAATTCTATCAATTCCAATTCCAATTCCAATTCCAATTCTAACAACCCTAATCAGTATAGTGATAGACACATGGAATCACCAGAGAAAGAAGAAGAATCACGAACTTAAACCATTTGAACTGACATTTGAGAAATAAAAGAAAAACTTATGCATATAGAAATTTGCAGATAACATTTGTTGTTGATGTATTAGTCAATAAGACTCAGTGAGAATATCTAGTTGCAAACCCAGGATGGATTGATGTTGAAACGAAAGCCATAGCGACCAAAGTACACATCAGATACAATTGGAGCGAAGGGTACAATCGATAGCAACCATTTGTTGTTGATGTATTAGTCAATAAGACTCAGTGAGAATATCTAGTTGCAAACCCAGGATGGATTGATGTTGAAACGAAAGCCATAGCGACCAAAGTACACATCAGATACAATTGGAGCGATATTAGGGTACAATCGATAGAAAGTAAGCATATCATTGATAACACGATTATTTTTTTAATTTCACCGAGAATCTGTAACATTACCCCAAAAAGTGCATGCTACAGTCAAAATTGGGCAATAGTGAGCATCAGTCAACATCAAAATAAGGGGGCATTTTACGTATGATGGAGGGTCAACAATTGGGGGCGTCTTAGACAAAGAAGAGGAATCTTCAGGAATTTGTGAAACTTCAACAGGGACAGTACTTTGGATAGCAGGTTCATCATCAAAATGAAGTTCAGTTGTAGGAGTATATATATAATTTGGAGAACGAAATGCGGTCACAAGATTGGAAACGACATTCCTAGTTTGTTCAACTAACTCCATTTGTATTGGCAGAACAGGATCGGCGGACTGGGTGGAAGTTGTAGTTTGGTCAGTGACCTCAGCTCGGGCGGCATCTCTTTTTGATTGTCTGGCGAGGAATCCGGCCTTTCGCTGTCCCGGGGTCTCGAACTTCCGAACATGAAAAGTTGACATAGAAGCATCAGACTTCATAGCAGTAGAGAGATCAATAAGACGAGGAAACTGAATACCATCTTTAATAGATACTTTGAGTGGACGGGGTAAACCATCTTGTCGCGGTTTCCCCAAGCGGTGAAGAATAGAGATATTAGAAGGAGAGATGGATACCAAATTGAAAACAGCATTTCACCTTTTTCTTTGTTGAAGAGTCCTCTGGTAGGCCATAAATAGTGAGACATCGGCGCTCATTGAAACGGTGACATACTTAAAATACCCCCTTATTCTGATATTGGCTGATGCTCACTTTAGCCCATTTCCGATTGTGCCATGATCACTTTTTGGGGTAATGTTACAGATTATCGGTGAAATTTTAAAAAATTCGTGCTTTTCAATAACATATCCTTAATTTTCGGGGATTCTCATGCTCACTTTTTTTCGACCTGATGTGAAGGTATTTTACGTATGAACGGTGAAGTGCAGGTTGAATAATGGTGGGCAGGGATTTGGTCAGACTGTCGAGTTTGGAGTTGAGTGATTTAATTTCACTCAAAATGGTAGAAAAATGGGTTCGAGGTGGTACCATTTTTGGACGAGGCGATGGCATAATAATCAATCGAGAGGGGTCACCTCACGCGACCGACACAAATGGTGGAATGACACAAATGGTGGAATTAATGTAGAATAATGAGATATTATCGATATGTGAGTGCTGCTTTTACATTTACAGATAAACGCGGTAACTGTTTTTGTATTTTCAAATTCGTAGAAAGTATTTCATACTCACTTCTGATCAGAGAAAAAATCACCGTTCATTGATTCATTGACAGGAAATCGCGTACAAGGAGGATATTGGAGCGGTAGAGTATATGGAGGAAGAGTACACTGTGGATCGCGTCATTCAGGCCACCAAGGACAAGAAGGTACGAATATGGAATCTCACACTCTCGTATGAGCTGTTCAAAAAGTCATGGAATTGGAAAAGGGTTCTTTTCTCGCTAAAATCATGGAGATTCGACTATTTTTATGCAAAATTTGACGCATTTTTTCAATCGAAAAAAGGCTTTTTTGAAGAATAGTGACACCTAACTGGAGCGGGACTGACGTCCTCACGTTCACAAGTAACAAACTATTCCAAATTTTCTGGAAAATGCCCCGAGCCTCGAGGGATCCAATAACTGAATTTTGTTTCCTGGAGGTATTTTTAACTTGTCAATCCCTCCCACCGAGGCGATACTCTGGTTTTAGACACATATCACCTGAACCTTTTGTTCAGCTCTTGTTTTCAGGGAAGAACGGTGTTCTTGGTCAAGTGGAATGGGTACAACTACACGCAGTGCACCATTCAAACTCGCGAAGACCTCGACAACTCGCCGGAAGTGGTATGTTTCCAAGATTGGTTTGTTCTTCCTATGACCCCTTTTTGGAACCTAAACGCTATCTTATTTTTGGCTGACAGCTAGGTTAATCAGAAACATACGTATTGCGGTCAGCCACAAAGATTCAAAAAAAGCGGACATTTTTTTTGGTCAAAAGTCAAAAATATCCCGCGTATTTGTATGAAAAAATGGGTGTGTTTTAATAGAAAAAATCACACCTCTCTCGTACGTTCCTTTGAAAATTGTGTTGAATGTCGGTTTTACCAGTTTTAGAGTGCCAGTTTTAATTTTAGTTTTAGCCAGTTTTAGAGTCAAAAACAGGTTATCCGAATTTCAGTATAAACAGTTCATAGAGAAGGAGAAAGGATTATTGGCGATCACCAAGAATCTTCAGGACAGTAATTATGTTATGTGAGTGTTCAATTTATGTTTTCCGGGATACCGGTACACTCACTTTGATAAATATATATATATATATATATATATATATATATATATATATATATATATATATATATATATATATATATATAGATTTTGCAAGTTGTGTTCGCTTTTTTATTTAGTGAACATGCCTCTTCGTAAGTAGAGTTCTTACTACGCAGATTTGAGAGTATACTCCATGAAAATATTGAGTCTATATGTGCGGACTGTGCCACCAATCTGGCTGCAATAACTGTCAATAACTAGGATTCACATCTCTGCATTTTACAATAGAAGTTGCTTTTAATTCTCACCACTCGAGATTTTTCACTCTCTCATTGTGGTCATGCACCAGTATGGAACGACTATTCGATAAAAAATAGTCTGTTTTCAGATTGAGTTACGAGAAAATTGAAGATTTTGCATAAAAACGTGGACAAATCTCTGGAAAGTAGCCCTTTTTCTCTTTTTTTGCGCTCCCGACAACTACTGGTTTATAATTGTGGTGTTTTAAAGGTATGGAAAGGACGTGGCCAAGTTGTTCCAAAGGAAGAAATGCCCGCCAAGCGTGGGTACACGCTTCTCCGAACATGAATATCAGGTATTTTAGTTTAAGATAAAAATTGTATTACTAAAATGAATATCTTCGCTCTAGAAAGCCCATATCACTTTTTGTTGTTAGTAGATCGACCCAGTTACAATTTTTCAGAAAGTATCTTGGACAGGCTAATTTAGTTCAGCATTTAGAGGTTAAGTGTCTGAATTGATTATTTAACCGAGTCTCACATTTTGATGAAAATCGAATTTCACTCGTTAAAATTCTCTAGTTTCGAGTTTGAGTTTTACAACCCCTTTAAACAGCTACCCATGTTTTGTTGTATTGTAATAAAATTTAATCTGGTTCTTAAATCAGTACTTGTTTAGCGATATGAGTGCAGAACTTGTTTCACGCATGCAGGCTGTATATGCAGCGCGAAAAATAGTTTCTTTATAGTGTAGTTTTTAAAAACACACCAACGTTCAGAAAATTCTGAGCTCTGGAGTTATCCCGAAAAGCCATGGATATTGGAGAGTGAAGTACCTGGAGCTTGAGTGGTTGAAGGTGAGTGTTTTTACTTTTTTCTCGTCGTGAAATCTGTCACAAAATTAGGCGCGCATCTTTTTGAGAACGGTTTGTTTTTGGTTGAGCATACGTAAAATACCCCCCCCCCCCCACTTTCGATACTGACTGATGCTCACTTTTGCCATATTTCGATCAACTCATAGACACTTTTAGGTCCACATACGTCTGAAAAACTATAAGTGGTGACACAAATACAGCATTTTTAGTTACACATACTCACTTTTTGGTCTTGCTCATGCTCACTTTTTTCGACCTGATGTGAAGTTATTTTACGCATGTGGTTGAGGTAACTTTTCTCTTGCGGTGAAATGGAGTCATTAACGTAGGACTGAAATGGTTTCTCTTTTCTACGGGAAGTTAGATTATCAAATCTTACGTGATAGGTGATAGTTCTGATGTTGGAAGCTTTTCACGGGATGTGCTTAAGTAATATTCCTGTTTCTGATTATTCGCGGAGCACGAGCATTTCTTAAAATGGTTACATTGATTTTGCCATGTTAGGATCAACTCTATTTGTCAAATTAACAGCATCAGTCACCTTTAAGCATTGTGTCTCGTGCAGTTTTTACATTTTCGCATGCATTTAATATATATCGATCGCAGGTGCTGCAGTCCAGCTCGGCTAGTCACGCTCCTCTTTACCTGGAGGGTTGGCATGTCAGTGCGATAACCAACTTGCCGAAATTGAAGGTGGGTAGTTGGTTTTGAAAGGAATGCTACTCGATATTGCAAGGAGATAACCCATTGTTGTAGTAGCGTGAGATGCAGTAATATACTTTATTCCATCAATCTAGTTCATATTTTCCAGCTTCTCGGTTTTCGTTTTCCAACGTTTCACACAAACTGTGCGTCGTCACTGTGATATGTGATTTTAAAAATCAGAAAACAAAAAAAGCATGCAAAAATGTCTCAGAAGTTAAACATTATGAAAAGTGACACACGTTTTAACTAGATAGGTAGTTTAGGACATGAAACGATCAAACTAGTGTTTCGAAAATTCACCGAGGAACGACCGTAATCGCCTCATTTCAGTTCGTCACTGAAAGCGTTTGGACGAAAAACGCGAAGGAGATTGTGAAAGAGAATGCGCAGAAGTGTCAGGGCGGCTGCTGCGAGTGCTCAGGGCTGTGCGACGACTGTGCTCTCATGGTGAGTACGGTCAATTCGGTAGGCGGCCAGCTCATCTGCGTATTTTGATCTACTCTCGGCTGCTGGCAAGTAATCAACAACCGATCGCCCCGCATCTCAGACAATTCCCAGCCAATTGGCCAGCCACCTTATGTAGCGGCCTCAACGAAAGAGTGCGCAGGTCAGAAATACGCAGGTGTCGGCCTCATTTATCTGCACGCTGTCTCGTTTTTGTAGCTGGCCAATCGCCAAAAATTGGCGCCAGTCGTTCGAGTTGGGCCTGCACAATTGCTCGTCTGCTGGCAAGTAATCAACGACCGCTCGCCCTGCGTCGCTCAATCAATTGACCGCTTTGCAGTCTTTCTTGGGTAAATGAAGACTATAGCTTATTCATATTGTCATTCTTGTTGGGATTTAACATTTTCTTTGAAAGAATAGAGCAGAGTTGGTACGAATAAAGTAGTATTTTGAAGCTAGGTTAGTTTTATTTCAGTCAAAGTCTAAAATTACAAGGACCAAATTACGCCAATCGCGTGAGGGAATAGAGTAATTGTGAAACGGGGCCTCCATGTTGTGAATAATCTAGCATGTCACCTCTGTTTTTAGATGTGTTTCCATCACTAAATGTGTGGTTGTCTGACGTGGTTGTTGCACAAATGTAAGGCGACTTTGTTGGATTGCTTTAATACCATTTCTTCTTATTCAAATCGCTATTTTTAGCACCTCAACTTCAATTTTTGGTCGCATGCGCATCTATTGGTGACACCCTCACATCCACCCAGTTTGGTAGCCCAAATAAAACCACTCGTTTCCAAGTGATTTCTGTGCACAACAAAAGTCACCTCACGTTTGTATTGCAACACACTAAAGCTGTCCAAATAGTCAAAAAGTTGAAAATGGGATCCATTTTGAATTTTGACCAACATCCCGAGAGTTTTCTTTTTTGCATGATAAATCAAAAATTTGTGCGTATCTTGAATGGAACAAAGGGCCCCTTTCCGTAGAATAGTCGTGCCTTACTGGTATGTTCATAGTTGCGTGTTTCAGCCGCGTTCGATCCGCTGTACAATTGAGCATGGACTGCTGAAAATGCCGGACCCACTGCCCTTCGCTGGGACCAGTTTCTACGTCTTCGAGTGTACTCCCAGGCAGTGTCGCTGCAAGAAGGGCTGCGGGAACAGCATTGTTGAGGCCAGTTCAACTGTTCTTTGTGCACACTATTCGGCTGTTGATTGGTTACAGTAATTTCTTGCTGAAAATCACAACCTCCTTTTATCTTAACGCAATCGTCGTGGAGAAACTCGTTTGGATAAAGCAACCAAACACAAATAGTTTATCATTGCCAGAACACTACTCTGTCGTTCCTAGTTTGTCTCCCACTGGTCGAAACTGCTTTTTTGCAGGGTGGTCGAAAGGTTCCTTTGGTGATCTTCTATGAACCGCGCATCAAAGGCTGGGGCGTACGGGCCATTTCCACTATTCTCAAAGGAAGTTTCGTCTCCGAATACGTAGGCGAGGTAGGTCATACTTTCTATAGAACCTGTTTTCGGTGCGAAATCATAAAGTTTCACATATTTAGGATGAAAAATTGGTTCCTTTTTGTAGAATAGAGTTACTGTTGCTCAATGTTATTCATCACCTCAGCCGAATGGAAGCTACCGAAGTCTGACAAACTCCGATCCTATTTCTATTTTGTTTTATTCCTCTATTCAATTTATACAAAATGTGCACCAGAACTAATTTTAAAGAGAGAGAGAAAGATCTGTATCTGTTGATAATTCTTCCACTCAGATTCAAACGGCTGATGAAGCTGCTGACCGTGACGCAAGTTACCAGTTCGAAATGGAGGACTCACGTGTTCTCAGCGATGCAGTCCATTACGGGTACGTTCTAATGGTTGGTAGTAGTCATATTCATACACCAGTAAAGTTGTCCGAATAGTCAGAAAAGTTCGAAAAACGGACTACTTTTCAGCCGAAAACATGAAAATCTACCTTTGATGAAAAATCCCAAATTTACACGTGTTTACATCTAAAAACGGATTACTTTTGTAGCTTAGTCAGACCTTACTGCTGTATGGTCATATTCCAGTGGTTGTCCGAAAAATCGAAAAAAGAAACTGACTACTTTCTCGCCAAACCCCAGAAAATTTGTACTTTGATGCGAAATCATAAATTTTAAAGGGTTCGAACGAAAAAAAGGACTACTTTTTTGTCAAATAGTCGAACCTTGCTGATGTACGGTATCAGTCCCACGTGCAATATCTTTTTTTTTCTGTAATAATACGTTTTGAGGCCTCTACTATCGCTGTAAATTTCCATTTAGTACCATTAGAAGTCTAGGTAATAAATTTCTTCTTGGCTGAAATGTCCCAGTGGTATCCACAAATGTACCGCAAGCACCATTTTCCTGTAAGACTGTTGCGGGAGGGAAATTGACAGCGCGGGCCAATTCTTAATATGGGCGAGTACGGCCAGTTAGTAGTCAATAACTATTCACTTTTAGATAATAACTCATCACTGTTTTATCTCCTGCATGTTACACATATTGTCTTAATATATTTAAATATATTCTTTACTCACATTCTCTACTTAATTGAGTCCCCCCAAACGGGAGATACGCTCTTGGGACGCAATTAGGCTGAGCTCGCAAACCGGAGCGAGACAGCCACAAAAGTGGGTCAAATATGGGATCGTCCCAGGCGCCGCTCTCGCTCAGCTCGGAATTATGCAGTAATTCGTCCCAGGTGCACATTTCGCTCAGAAAACCAAGATGTTTGCACATTTTCTTCCCTAATACGGAGTGCGAGTGTGTATTCGTTAAGACATCTACAACACAAACAAACTGGGTTCATCATTTTCTTTTTTCATCAAATGATTACTTAGTTTAATTATTTAACAAAAAAGTTGACTTCACTTTCGATTTAAGGCTTAGGCTTAGGCAAACCACCGTTCCGAGGCTTTATCCGGCTCTCCGTGGTAAGGTTTCACACAGACAAATAAAAAAAACAGCAGTTTGTGTTGTGGCCGTAAGGCCGTGTTTGGTTAAGGATTTTAGAGGTTTTACTCTTTCTTAGTGAGGCTATTTTCATTCCGTACATTTCTTAAACGTTAATTCACGTCTACACTTTTACCCTTGCTTTTACTATCGTTTCTTGGTTGTTTTTGAATTAGGCTTCATTTTGGACCAGTGGCGTACTTCTAGGTTGACCGATTTATTGTCACTTGGTATACGTGACATATATTGTCTCATTCCGTTCAATTCTTGTTAATGACTTTAATGGATAATAATATATATACTCATCTTACTTTCTATAGTTCCAAATTCACAAATTAGTTAGGACAAGCAATTGCTGCGTGGGCATGCATGAACATTAGTTTGTTCGGGTACAACCTCTCCTGTTGCTATATTGCGGCTGGGACGAATTAAAGAGAGGGTGCAGCATGTCGCACGCAATTATAAAGAGTGTGGGGACAATAAAATATTTTGGCGCGGCTGCTCGGACGCAATTAGTGAGACTGTGTGGCAACTCGCACGCAATTAAAAAATCCAGAATTCGTCCCACGAGCTGTAGTTCCCCCCCCCCAAACTACTGTCTCGCTCTCGCAATATGATTCAATTGAATTAATAATTGAATAAAAGTGTGGTTTAGCAACGAATCGCGTTTCTTCTCGCACTCATGCGCTCCCAATATGATCTCGGTGAAGGTGATGTCAGAGGGAAAAGGTCGTCTGTACCACAAGATCTGTCTCTTCGCTACGCGAGACATTGTCCCAGGTTAGTTGCTGTTTGGTCTTTCTGCCAATTTCTTCAGTAACCGGTTTTTTAGTTTTATATAACTTAATCTTTTTAATCCGTTTTTCGGCTACCCAAGTATTTAGGTGACCAGGAAGTAACCTTGAACTAAAATTGGTTTACCACTGTCAAGTTCAAGTTAAGTTGAAGGGTAACCGGGAAAAGGATTACCAAAAACCCGCTAGGTATAGAATAATAGGATTCACCTGGTCTTACTCCTCACTCGCTAGGTCCGAGTCGCTTACATCATTCGACTTCAGGGATTTGGTGTGTTTTTTATTCTAGTTCTATGTAAGAAAGTAAGTAATGTATACCCGCCGTTTCTTATTTCCTTCTTATCAATAGAGTAAAACGATTTACCTAGTGATTTGTTTGCGTGATACTTGGGCAGCCCTCGGTTGTTTTCGCTCAAGTAAATAAATAAATAATCACGTATTGGGCTCTAGAGGATAATTCTTGTTTCGCTAGCTAACTGTTCTTTGTGCCAACTGGGCTGTTAATCTCAGGCGAGGAGTTGACGTTCGACTATCACCCGGAGGGACAGCGGCCTCACTCGGGATGGTCCGCTTGCCGGTCAGTTGATCTCATACGACTTTGTCCAGGTGTTCTAGCTGGGTAAAGCTGGTTTGGTGCGGTTTTATTCATAGGATCACTCGCTCGGAGTAGATGGATATTTTCTCAAATTACATAGGTTGATATATTGCATTCTGCACACGGTACCTTCATTCAATGCTATATTCATTCAAACACTTCAGATGCGGTGCCAGTAACTGTCGCAAATGGCTGTAAGCTTACGGAAGGGCTACGGGTCTCCAGGTATGTGCTTCTGGTGTGCATTCTCAGTTTGATCTCTTGTGTTCGTTGTAGTTAGGTATACTTTATTCCTTGACATTTTTGTATTTCTAAAAATCGTCAACTAGTACTGGTGAAAAATGACTATGTTTTCGGATCATATTCTGATGTTTGTAGTGTATGATTCTGAACTGTCGCCCACCTCGTTTTGTTTGTTGTGCTTTTTCCTGGATAGAGGGCACCTATCCATGGTTAAGTTGTAGAGTTGGAGGGAAATAGTTTTGACACAGACCGCAATTTTACCGAATGACCGCTATTCACATTGAGCCCTCGTTGCTTAAAAGCGCCAGTTCGAATATCTTTGGGATTTATGTAAGTTAGAACTATTTCCGCCCATCCCGATATCTAGGATAATGTGCCCACATTTTGGATCTCTGTCCATATTTGATTTGTTTGTGGTGTTTAGTAGCGGAAGGTAGCTGGTTCATTGAACAGTCTTTCTCTTTGATTTGCTCCTTCTTGCCTTAACTTGTATACGCGGTATCAATATACCCGTAATTGGTTCGATTGATCGCTCGGCCTCCTAATAACCTGGCACTTTTTCAATCGTAGTTATTGTTGTGCAAGATTGCTCGTATGTTCCCATAATTCGTCTAAACGGTAGATTGGTGTCTCACACGAGATGGTTTGTTATACGTCTCTGCATTTGAAAATTGCCTACAGTGTCGTTCTGCAATAAATTGTTGTTCGGATGTTCTTTAAACTAATTAGACAGTTGTGTTTTGAAGAATACAAAAATGATGGAGATAAATACAAACAAAAATTGGCGGTTTGGTTTGTTTTTGTTAATTTTCACGGAGCTTTTCAGTTTAGAGAAGAATTTTTCAATGTCTGAGAAATTAAATTTTATTGAGCAGAAAATGATAAATAAGTGATCATATCCATTTTGGATGGAGATCCTTCATTTGTTTCAGAGTAGCTTCTGAAAATAGATTGTTATGGGTTTTCGAGAAATAAGAATACGGTCAGTAAACTACGGTTGATAATCCTACACCAGTTAAAAATTGCGAGTTTTGGGAATTTCCGGGATCTGGAGAAAATTGAGTTTTCGAGTCTACTGTAGGATGGTCAGTAGGAATGATGTGGACTATAGCCAGACTCACATTGGGTGCTTCCTCGTACGGGTTACCGGGAGACGCTATCTTGGGAGCCGCAGGGGGAGGTGCGGGGTATCCGGCCTTGCCTAGAATATCACACATCTTCTGCGATTGTCGAAATTCATGAATAACAGCGCGTTGTAGGGTCGAACTACAAAGATGGTTTTGATAACTTCCTAATGTGACCTTCTGAAACTAGAGAATGGCCAATTATTTATGAAACCGGGTTTTTGGTTCCTTTTTACCGGTTACCTACTGACTTGACCAGAGGAGAGTTTACCAGAAACCGATTAGGTTACCGGCTAGATGAAGAATCCACCCTTTAAACTTCATTGTCAGCTTACCTGTTTCTCCCTGACCGGCACCGGTAGAGCCTGTGTTACCGGAAGCGGCACTGCCGCCAGTACCAGATGCTCCGGACGACTGAAAGGTACGTTTGGTTGGCAAATTGGTTGGATTTCTGAGTGATTCTGCTTTAGGCGAAACGAACCCTCTTTTTTCTTTCTATCACTATTCTTTTACATTGTAACTATTTTTATTAAAGTAGAGGTTTCACTCTTATTAGATTAGGATCAATAGGATTGCCGAAAAATAGAAGGAATTTCCATTTTGTACAGTAGTAGGAAACTAATAAACAGTCGATCAGGCTGATGTAAAATTTGGAGATTTTAGACACTCAGAAGAAGAACACGTTATGCTCAATCTCTCAATCATCATAGAAATAATCGTCTGGTCTTATGAGCTGTTCAGAATTTGACTTACCGCGGTTTCAGAACCAGTATCCTGACTTCCGACCGCGCCCGGAACAGCGCCCGATGCCGCAGACGGTGCTTCACCAGACTCTTCCGACCCATATGCGGGCGATACTGTTTCTCCCGGAGTTGATTCCTCACTTTCACCGGACGGCAATTCTTCGGGGCCAGGCGCTCCGTTGGCACCAGTTCCAGGTGCTTCATTGTCGCCAGCTCCTGGTGCTTCCTGAATTCCAGCTCCGGTTGCTCCGTTGGTTTCAGCTCTGGATGCCTCATCAGTACCATATTCCGGTCCTTCGTTGGTACCTGCTCCTGGAGCTTCGCTCATACCAACTCCTGGAACCTCCTGGGTGCCAGCTTCATGTGCTTCGTTCATATCGGCTCCCGGTGCCTCGTTGGTACTAGCTCCTGGGGCTTCATTGGTACCTGCTGGTGCTTCGTTGGTACCAGCTGCTGGAGTTTCGTTGGAGGTAGCTCCTGGTGCTGCATTTGCTACATTTGAACCAACTCCTGGTCCTTCGTAGGCGTCCCCTCCGGTTCCTTCATTGGTACCGGCTCCTGGTGCTTCCTGAGTTCCAGCTCCGGGAGCTTCGTTGGTACCTGCTGGTGCGTCATTGCTTTCAGCTCCGGGTCCTTCGTTTGAACCAGCCCCTGGTCCTTCATTGGCATTGGAACCAGCTGATGAGCCTTCATTCGTACCAGCTGTTGGTCCTTCATTGGCGCCAGCTCCGGGTGCTTCCATGGTTTCAGCCCCTGGTCCTTCATTGGTATCGGAACCAGCCGCGTGTCCTTCATTAGTACCAGCTCCTGGTGCCTCATCGGTTCCATATTCTGGTGCGTCGTTTGTACCAGCGGCGGGTGTTTCATTGAAGCTAGCTTCTTGTTCTTCATTGGAACCAGCTCCTGGTCCTTCAGTACCTACTTCTGGTCCTGCATTGGTATTAGAACCAGCTCCTGGTCCCTCATTGGTACTAACCCCTGGTCCTTCAGTACCTACTCCTGGTCCTTCATTGCTGCCAGATGCCGGCCCTTCGTAGGCATCTGGGGTACCTTCGCCCGAGATCTGAAATTCAGTATGAGATTCCGGTGTGGACAGTGGTTTATAATTTAACTCCCCACAACGATGGACGCATAAACTGCCTTTAATCCAAACAACCTTATTGAGGGTATTCACGCAACGTACCTTAGCTCCAGACGCGGGGATTTCAGATGATGGCATTGCAATCTTCACGTTTCCAAGCTGAAAAATAAAAAAAATGAGATCGAACAGCAGTGATTTAAAAAAAAATACTAAGATTGACAAGAAAAAATTATTCCAAAAGAAAGGTATTCGATAGTTCAATATATTGTATCTTTTCTGTTCGGTTATTTCTCTTATACTGATGTGCGAATGATGAAATTCGAAAGAGCTTGATTAGGTGTTTGGAATCTGCGCTTATCTCTGTTTTTAATGCTCTATTACTGCTCAATAAATGGCTGGCAGAAACTGTTTTGTCCCTTGATCGGCTTTGTTTGTAGATTACTCCTGTTTTACCAGTCTTGGATAGAAATGTTGATGCAGATAAAACTACAGCTCAATCATGTTCACTTCTCATAGGAACAGTGCTGCTGAAGGAAAAGTTACACCGTACAACTTTTGATATACAACATGTTTCACCTATTCTTCAATGACCAACCTTGCGATCAGGACAAGGACAGTACTCAGCATCAGCTCCAGACTCTCCAGACTGTCCAGGCAGACCGGGAAATCCTTTCGGACCAGGCTCTCCGGGAGGTCCCTGAAACAGATTGGTTGGATGTTGTAGCTCGTGTATATAGTAGGAGTAAGCGAACATTCTATGACAATTTAAACGATAATTTGTTACAACTACAGAACAACCGACTTAGTGTGCTGGTTAAATCCCGCCATGTTGAGGAATTCATTAAAACTGTGTTGTGTACATCAAACTACAACTGAACTAAAGTTCGCTCTTCCGAATGCAAGTCTATGTTAGTTACCTTATCTCACGGTGTCTGTAGTTTGCTCCCGCCATTTGTATCGAGATCAAACTACAACTCGGACCTCGTCATTACCTATATAGGCATACAACATTCCGTTTACTCACAGGTGGTCCCTGTACTCCGTGATCTCCGGGGGCTGCGTCATCTCCTCTCTCCCCTGGAAGTCCCTCGTCTCCGGTAAGACCAGGAGGTCCGGCGGGTCCCTTGGGACCGGGTGGTCCCATTCCACCACCAACAGCGTCCTCACCGGGAGGTCCTGGAATTTCTCGAGTTTCTTTGTTTTGAAAACTTCCACTTTACTAGTTTTCTCGAAAACATTGCGCAGTTTATCTGTTGTTCAGCAATAATTTGTTGTTTCCACAGCGCTCTTAGCTTGCTGTACACTTTTTTGTGAATGCAATAGATTAAACTTTGTATTTTACATACAACATAAATAAAATCTAAATTATCAAACCAAAATAATTCCGGGAAACGAACAAGACTTACCCTGTTCTCCGGTGGGTCCCATCTCTCCGGGGTGTCCGTAGTCTCCTTCCGGTCCCTCGTCTCCGGCAGCTCCCGGTCGACCCGGTTGACCGGCGTCTCCTTTGTCTCCCTGCACAAAGAAAGTCGATAAAAACAGAAAGGAATGTAATGTACTTAAAGGGGGACAGAAAGTAAAGCTAGTTTAGGTACCCCGGGGTACCTAAATATAACGTTGCGCGCGCCAGAACAGGCAAACACGTGTCAACCGTATGCGAATTAGTTTCGTTAGTTTAAGTTAAAAGTTATACTTATCGGTTTCTTTTGATAAGCTCTTTCATATTAACTTTCATTTCTGTCCCTCTTTAATACTGAGAGGTGGCTTCACGTACATAACCTTTTTAGTAAGCCGAGAATTACAACCTCTCCTGACCGTAAATCAGGTCAGTTAGAGACTCGTGAGAATTGTTTCGAATAAAAACATCCCGGAGTTTTTAGCGTTTTTCAAATCATTGACAAAGTTATGAGGAAGGCTTTCTCAGTGATAGTTCTATCCCTCTCGGTTTTTGATCCCCGTCGCATATATATGTCAACATTCTTGAATTAAAACGCGCAGCGAGATAAATTTACAACGAATACTTTATCACTCCCTATGTTGAAAGGCAAAGATACCTTAGGTCCCCTGGGTCCTCTGGCCCCCTTGTAGCCGGGCAAACCGGGTGGTCCGGGGGGACAGGGCGCGCACGGGTTGGCCCCGCCGAAACTGTCTTCCTGAGAGGCCAGTCCGTCTTTTCCGGCCTGACCGTCCATGCCGTCCATACCTGAAACGAATGAATGATACAGTGTCTGATCTTGGAAGTATCAGTTGTATTTTATACATTTTGTTTTTGGCAAAGATAATGTATTTCATATAGATAATCATAACGAAACAAGTAGTTGTAACCGTTCTTATGGAAAGTACTGAGTGATCTTGGGGTTGACCATTTCTCAGAGCAAACATAGGCTCTCCGAAAGTTTCCTCGTTTACGTGTTGTAATAAGGGTGAAGAACCGCAAACAGACCTTAGCAGTCTTTTGAAAAACGCCCAAATGATGTGATAGCCTGGAAAGTCATTGACACGCTTTCAAATTCTCAGTGGGAATTGCCAATACTATGGGTCTATGGCTGTTGGTAACCGTTTCCCTTGGTTGTCTTTCTTAATTGGTGGTCACCAACCGCCACC
Organism: Litoditis marina; assembly: GCA_964036275.1. Taxonomy (NCBI): domain Eukaryota; kingdom Metazoa; phylum Nematoda; class Chromadorea; order Rhabditida; family Rhabditidae; genus Litoditis; species Litoditis marina. The sequence goes on along the minus strand of OZ038434.1, from coordinate 1,278,695 downwards.
AGCTGAGCTCCCCAATATTATACCTTACCAACAGCTGAGCTACCCAATATTATACCTGGCATTCCGTCCATTCCGGGGGGTCCCTTTGGTCCGGCTGGACAGCCGGTCTGAGGCTGAGACACCGGTTGTTCCACGTCCGGTGTACTCTCACCGCTCACTGTCTGGCCGGAATTGCCTTCCTGATCTAGAAATGAAGAACAGTTAGAAAAGTTTACATTAATTTTATGCGTGCTGATACTCTTCAGAGAACAGAATTCGGTAAAAAACTGGAGTTTATACTTATATTGTGTGTACCAAAATCATTGAATATAGTTTGGCAGGCAATGAGACTGCCTTTCATTTAGGACTACATGATACTCGAATCATAATAAAAACAACGCGTGATGCGTGGAACGCGAACTATAGGGCAGACACTATCATTTCTCTTTTCTTTCGTAAAATTTTGTAGTTTGATCGCGCTACGATTTAGATCGCATATCGAGCCAAGTGATGTGTTCCATAACCAAACTTCAGCGAAGGTTTGTCAACACTTTCGTTCACCCCAACTAGGAACTGACATGTTTGTCTGGCTCTCCTGATGGCCACCTTCTCGCCCTCCAGATCCTTCCACATGATATTCGACATCTCATCGTACTCGACCCGTGCGACATTCAACTGATTCTCCATTTGACTGATCAGCATGGCCAGGACTGGCACCGATATGGCCTACAAAAAAAGAGTTTCTAAAAAACACTTCGGGGGGGGTGAAATGCCATATTTTTCGACTGATTGAAAAAATTCATTTTTGTTCATGTTTGTTAATTTCAGCTATTAGTGAAATTAGGGGAAAGTCACGTGTGAACTGAAAAAAGTTTGGTGAGATCTGTAAAGGCAATTAGTGGTTGTTAAAAGATAGTTCAAACTTCGAAACGTTCATAAATTTGAAATCAGTCGATTTTACCAGTTTTCAGTTCAGCTACAATAATCACAGTTAGTTGGCTACGTTTTTCACTTGTTGAGTGATTTGGATCTGAAGCGCTGTGTTTGTAGTTTGATCCGGTCACATGATTTGAAAACGCGGCCGTGAATGCAGATCAAAGTACAACTCAGTTACTATCATTCCCCAACTTACAATAGCAATGAATGCGGCTCCGGAGAGGAAGACCGCAACGGTGGCGGAACGGTTGAGAGAACTCGAACTCTTCTCGTCCATCTGAACAGAATTATTATTACTATCATCATATGAAAATAATTAGACAATCAGGGAAGAGAGAGAGAGGGGGGGAGAGAGAGAGAAAGAGAGATAGAGAGAGAAAGAGAGAGAGAGAGAGGGAGAGAGAGAGAGAGAGAGAGGGAGAGAGAGAGAGAGAGCACAGTTTGAACTTCACTGCTGTTGAAAGCGTAGTTTATTCCCATTCGACTCAAGAATTAACTAAATGAGCTGTTTTAAGGTGTTTTTTCGGTACTTCCGTAACTTGCTCCTAGTATAATTTGTACTTGTTTGGTTATAGATGATTGTTAGAACAACTAGGAAGTTAAGCCGAGTGAAAACTTTCAGAATGTCCCGACAATTGAATTTACAATCAGAAATCTTATTGAACCTAATGTGTTAATTCACAATATGCAGTCGTGGGTGACGATTAAGCTAAAACGCATTAAAGAAGGACGATTATGTGGTCCAATCGCAACGCTTCAGTCCTTTAAACCGCAATATATTTTTCAATTGCAGTTTAAAGGACCGATGTAACGGGATTGGTCCACATAATCGTCCTTCTTTAAGCTACAACTTATAACTTAGGTTAGAACATCACCATGAAGTTCAAAGTGTCGCAATGGATAGTTTACATAAATAAACTGTGATTGTGCAAATTTGGAGTAAATCCGTTCAAACAGTTTTCAATAGGAGACAGCCGCACATGTGTTCAAGCTTAATCGTCACCCACTCTATGCAGTCGTGGCTAGGTAAAAGTTTTTATCACAAGTCTAATTAGAATGTATGGATGAGAAAAGGCAGATGACTAAGAAAGCATTGACGCTTCCGTTTTATACAAAACTTCCTTATCTATTTTCCGTTTCATACTAGTTTTCATTCGCGATACAATCTAACTAGAATGACTGACACACATCCGATTGTTGCTACGTTCGATTACATGACCAAACAATACATTCATTAGCATATAATTTATTCCTGACCAACTTTTGGATACAACTATCCAGAATCTAAAACACAAATAACATGAAAAATAATGGCAATTAAACTGTAGTGTGGCGATGATAACCATGATTTGAGAGGGGAAATAAATGCTCTGCATTTAGGATTGTGCAGCTAAACTTTTCTTCCGTAATTCAACTTGTCCACTACAGACTAGTTCTGAAAATAGGAGAAATTGCTAGCTGCAATAAACTGAAAACATCAAACAGGATAGCATTTTACAGTTTAACCGATAGTTATATTTCACTCCGCTTGACATGTATGAAGAAGAGTTGAGTATCAAAACAATTTTTAACTGAAAACTACCGTAATCAGTATTAGACTGATTCAAAAACATAGATCAAAACACGCCACGACTAGTATCCACATAAGAGGCAACAATAGAGAGAAATCATAACAATATTAGCGAGAACACAATAAAACTAGATCCTATAATCAAATGACGACCTTAATTTCCTGATCTGACTTTAAGAACAACATCCTACGAACCAAACAAAATGGAGGTAGTAAATTGTCATGTCTACTTATTATGGTGCACAGTAGTCCACAAAAGAACGATGAAACTAAGAGAAAGAAATCAAAATATTCCGATGACTTGGTGAAAGCTGAGAGGTTATCGGAATTATTGTACCATCATGTCACCACCATGCATCATGACCTGGCCTTCGTCAATATCGGCCGTTGCGTGTTCAGGTAACAGAATTTCCGGATCAGTCACCTGGAAATTACGGAACTGAGAAAACACTCCCAGTGTGATCTGTTGTGTAGAATAAATCCAGTGGTAGACTCATTCAACACAGCTTAGCATGCACTTGTGTCCTATTGTTATTTATCCTTATTCTGTACCGGTATTTCAACCTCTCGTAGTACTTTTCAATACTTTATATACCCTGTAATGTCACATTTGGTCACAACTGAAGATACTAGAAATATTACCTGCAGATTTCGTTCTATTGTGAATCTACCCCATGTAAATATATATGATAGAAATCACAATGTAGGAAAACAACGATGATCGATGACCCCTAGTCCCCTAGACAAGTTCAACCAACCTCGATCTCCGCATGTTCCATCATGAGATGAACCCGTTTATGGTAGCTTTCATGCTGCTCCAACGATTTTCGATCGGCAAAGGCTTTCAGGCAAACCTGAATGGAGAAAATAGAGGACTTGCCAAAAAACTGACAATGCGGATAATAGTTTTTTTTGTTTTCCTGTATAGGATATTGTTGTGTTATTGTACGCTTCAATTATCCAAACTACATTTATAGCCTGACAGTAGTACCGGTATTGGAAATAGACTCCGTTTCTGCCAGAACATAAGGAAGTTTTGACTTTTTTTATGATCACGAACTTAGAGAATATGGCGGATTTTGTTTCAAAACCGGGTTCTTCTACGGATAATAGACACATCTCAAGCGTCATTGATGCGTAACAACATTACTAAAGCCCACTTTAGCGGGTTGCGGATAATGGACAAATTTTTGAAGCCAATTCTTTTAAAACAAAACTCACCTCGCAAAAAAGTGGTCTGTCGAGGCGAGCCATCGGATGCTCTAGTTCAATATGTTCATAGCATTCCGATCGAGACATGAACATCGACTTACATAATGGACAATCAAACCTGCAAGGGAAAAACAGTAAACAGCTAGAATGCTCAGCAATATAAAGTTCCAGGACGAGGGCACATACGCTTCGATAAGTTTTACCTGATTTAAAGGGTAATTTTTTTTTACTGATTTTCAAATAAAAATACTATCAAACGTAAACGATAATCTTGAATTTCCAATTTGAGGTAGTGAACAGTGTAGTTGAAAGTTGAAAGACATCTCACAAAAACGAAACTCGATCCATAAACATTTCCGTTATTCATATTTCTGAATGTTTCCCCATCTACCACGTAGAGTATTGCTATTGGTATGTGAAGAACGACAACCCGGTTATTTGAGTTGAGATTTGAGACGAGCACAATCTCCAAAACAGCGTCACAAAACTTTTGAGAATGCACATAGCACACAAAACACTCACCTCTCGAAGGCGATACTTTTCGCGTTCTCCACAATATCCGCGAAGGAGAGGGTATGACCAGGGACATCTTTGAATATTTCCTCCAACTTTCGAAGCTTGAAAAATTATCTTAAATAAAAGTAGTATTACGAAAAAGACTACACTCTAATTCAATAACTGCGTAAACTATGTAATAATAATGAGTGAAAAGATCCTTGCCATGAAACCATAATAAATCCAGATTTCTTTCACGTCACGCTGGAGCTCTTACAGATTTACTCGTTAAAAGTAGCCGATCTTTCCGGACACAACGACAGTGAAAATTAATGACCAGGTTCCCGTTTTTTCTATTTCCCGAAATATGAAATGTAAACGGAAGCTGAACAAACCACTGACCTTGTCTAGTACCGACGCGCTCGGTAAAATTTCACCTCTACGAATTTTATCCACCCAAACACGCGAATCTGTACCGAGGCCCAGTTTCCTAGAACAAAATTCCATTAACTACCAAAGTGAAGCTTCGACGAAGACTGTAGATGGAATTCACAACTAGTTTGCGACAACATGACATATACAAGAAGAAAGAAACTTTACTATAACCACATGAAAACTTGTTATAATACGCTATTGAAGTGCACCTATATTTCTCGCAGATTTACAAAAAAATACATTTTTGAAAATACTTTGGCCGTCAGAGTCTAAATTCGACCAGCGCACATGATAGAAAGCGATCAGCTGACGTTCTGGCTGGGTCATTTCAGATACCCCAAATAATCTTACTCAGTTTTAACCGAGAACAAACCAATGTTTTCTAGTTGAATAGACCGAATGTTTATAAATATTACGTTGGGCAAAGTTAGCTGATGTTAACTGAGCACCCCGTTTTATAAAAAAAAACGGTATCGGTACTTGTACTTGTACTTGACGTTAACCTACCTTTTCCGCGGCCTTGTGGGGGGTTGGAAAAATGGTTCTCCCGATCCACGCACAATGATTGCGTCATCCGGAATATCAGCAGGCGGACGACGGTTACTGAAAAAACCCAATAATGTGGAGTAGTTATTTGGGTTAAGTGAATGCCAATATACTATGTTTATATTTCGAATTAGAGATGCAGACCGTAAACAAACCAAAAAGAGTAAAACTACAGAAAAAATTATGAGAATTCACTCATAAGAACAGGGCAAACTTAAATTATTAAATGGAGCTCAGCTCATTGAGATAGAAAATCAGGTTTAACTACGAATTCGAGCTGAATGAGAAGAAAAAAAAACTTCTGGTATAATAGTTCAATCATTATCCAAGTAAGGTCGTATTAGACTCGAAGCTGAAGTATTTTCTGCCCGTGCTGCTTCAATTGTATCAAGTTCAAAGTGTCAAGTCCTGAACTGAACAAAACGACTACTTACCTGGCAAACGGCCGCCATGCTTCTTCCAACTCTTCTTTGGTGCTCACATGCGTCTTCAAATGCTTCTTCAAATTTCCTTTTAACCTGAAAACTATTTGAGTATTACTACACCCAATTATCATCGCATGGTATGCTACTGCAACCCCTACTTATTAATCACTGTGTAATAGAGTGGTTAAGGAATTGAATTGAATTGGAATTGGAATTGAAAACCAATTCCGAAGAATTGAATTGAATTAGTTTTTGGGTGAAACCAATTCCTAAGAATTGAATTGAATTGGTTTTATTGAGAGAAAATCGGAATTGAATTGAATTGGTTTTTGACAGCCAGAAAAAAAATGGAATTGAATTGAATTAGTTTTTCTTGAGAATTGGTGAAAAGAATTGGAATTGGTCCGGAATTGATCCAGAATTGAAATTTCAAACGTGTAGAAAATGACAGTTTCTTGTCTTGTTCTATCTTGTTCAAATGTAAGAACTGTTTTACGAGGTTTTTTGCAGAAATAATGCTCTAAGAATCGGAATTGGAATTGATTTTTTGAGAATTGGTCGGAATTGGAATTGAATTGGTTTTTGAAAACATTGAAAGAATTGGAATTGAAATTTTCGCTATTTTGAAGAATTGATTGGAATTGGAATTGAATTGAATTGGTTTTTTGAAATGATGAAAGAATTGGAATTGAAATTTTGGAATTTTCCGAGAATTGGTTGGAATTGGAATTGAATTGATTTTTGGAATTGATTAACCACTCTACTGTGTAACCAACTTTAATATAAAACATCATGAAGTCATACACTGGGAAAGTTGTAAAGCCATCCGAATGATGAGAAAATTTGAAAAACTGACCCAATTTTGATTAAAAATGATGTTTCAAGTAGTTGGGTGAAGAAACTGGTTGCTGGTTCCTTTTTGTATGATAGTCATACCTTACTGGTGTGTGCTTGGAGGTATTATGTATGTTAACATCTTATTGAAAACATAATTTCATTCTGAATTAGCATTTGAAAAACTGACTATATCACAGAGAAGTAAACAAAAAGTATAGACTATAGACGATACCTGCATGTTTTCCCACAATACGGACACGCGTGAGGAGTGAATCCCGTGTGTACGGATCGATGTTCGAACAAATTCGATTTGAACCGAAAGGACTTTCCACAGATGTCACATTGAAACGGCTTCTGGTCGGTATGAATCACCGAATGCTGTTGTAAGCCTAACAAAATTATAGGTGATATAATATACCCGAGCCTACTACACATATATTTTCTTGTTTCTTATAATGAGCTAAATTAAGAAAATAGCTCACAGCCAGTGGCAGGCCTTGTTTACGACAAATTACTGTGGTTTCGGTTTAGTCGGTCGGGTGGTTTAGCATTTTGCAGGTACAAAATTGACACAAAATCGTAGAATGTGGGATTTTCCCGATGAAATTGACTTAAATTCGGGTTGTTCAAACAACGTTTTAGAAGAACTGACGTTTTAAAGGTGCATTGGACATACCACAAAGTGGTAGCATGTTTGGTTCAAACCTGAACTAACCTTTAAAAGATACGAAGATTTTGTTACAGATGTTGCATTGATGAACAGCGCGGGTAGTGGCCATTCCATCAGCTAACTCATCTTCTTCTGGATACTGTAAAGATACTAATAGAACATAGATAGAAGTCAGTTATTAGTGTGAAATCAGTTAGTCATTTTCCCACAAAGCATGTCAGCACTGTGGCAGGTAAGAAACGGAAAAAAGTTAGGCCCCAAGTAAAGGAAATTCTGAACAAGTAGCGGTCTTAATTCTGGAACTAAAAACATATTATAAATCACTTCGATAAGAAAGTTTTGTTTTTGTAAGTAAACGTCTGTTTCAGTTTGGTCAAAGCCACCCTTTCTCACTTTCTCTAACGAATCGAAGATTTTACACATACAATAGAAACTGTGAAGGCACCCAGGTTTAAGCTAGTTTTTCAGCGCGAACCTGATTACTTATAAGGCGAGATGAAAAACCCCTAATTTTCGGTATATTCCCGAAACACAGTACATGAACGAGCGACTGCGGAAAACCCGAAAAAACGATACAAAATGAACTTACACCATATTCTGCTTGTTCCATAGTTTCATCCATCAATCGAAGATCTTCCTGCTCTTCCAGAGGATGAGGCTGGTGATGTTGGTAGACATCATGTCCATGATCCATCGTCTACCGTCTAAGGCCCGAAGTGATACTCCGTAACTTTGGCGTCAATGACGGGAACCGACTAAAACGCGAAAACAGTCGAAAACCGCGCCGACTGTCGGAAATCCTGAATCAGGACCGACTTGTCGCGACGGCGGCAAAATTTATTCAAATTTTTGCATGTTTTATATGATAAGGCTGAAGAAAGTTTGTGCATTTCGGAAAAAGGAGATAATTTCTACTACTATTTTGAATGTAATCTTCAACTATAACGCGATAAACATGATAATAGGTTATTTTTCTCAGTTTTCGACCTTTTTTATGAAAATTTGCTTTTCAATGGTAAATTTCTCAAAATTGGATAAATTCAATAATACCCACATATTTTCACATTCTACATGATGATATTCAACAATTTCTTCTAATTGTCTATCCTACTTCATTTATTGTCAATTTAAAGTAGTAAATGAGTGATTTTCTATTTCTGTCGCGACAAGTCGGACCACTCCGACTGTCGGTGCACCGTCATTGACCGGTAGGTTTGCTGAGTAGATCGCACTGAACTCACCAGTTTCAGCTGCGCTCCACACAAAACTGAAATGAACAACAAATTAAATTCCACAAACATGGTACAACAAATAAAACTACTATTATGAAATGACCTTGACAAACTATTGAGAAACTACAGTATAACTACAGTATGCAGGTGTGGATGGGTGGATGATGTACCTAAGTTGGCTAGATTCACCACATATCCGTTTCTAATCGGACAAGAGACATAACATCACAATTTGACTTGCGAGTGAGAATTGAAGTTACTCTGATTTATCGGAACAAAACGTTATCAATTTAAACACGACCTGGTACAAAACCAAAGGGGTTCCTCCAATCTCATGCACGTGTTGTTGTTAATTTCATAATTAAATATCTGGGTAAAAATGTTTCGTTGCGGAATTGGGTACGATATCTTTCGAAAAAAGAAAATTGGCGCGCGGATAACGAACTGAGGTATGGTACTATACAGTAATGAATATCGACCGCTTCGCAACCGCTCCTCATACCGTACGCGTGTCTCCTTAGGCGTGTTATAGGCAGCGCTGGCTCCATTTCAAAATCCTGGCAAAATGCCACTCGTTTTCAAACAGCTGACTTGATAAATTTCGCAATTTGATTATTCGTGCGTCGTGTTATGCTGCTTTTTAACCTATTTTCTAGATTGTTTTCTCAGTTTCCTATGTTATTTGTAAAATTTGTGAACCAGCGTTTCATCAAAAGAGCAGAAAAACTCGGGTAATTGTACCCGTTGTAATAATCCAATTTTATTCGTTTTGCCATTTGCAAATGTTCAAGTTTATTATTGCTTACTTCATTTTATGCAATCTGTCCACTATACGCTCTTATATTTAGCAGTGGGTTGTTGTTTCATGAAGAACGCTAATGCCTGTCCAGTATCCTATCCTCCCTCTCTTCTCTGACAACACAACTTAAAAACTTATAGAAGCTCATTTGTTAAGGTTAATAATTATATATATTGTAAATGCACACCTCGTATTTTCATAGATTTTTTCCTTCAGAGAAATGGTCAGAACTAAGGTCACTGCCCGTAAATCAATGCCAGTTCAAGGCAAAAGCATGAAGAGACTGGAGACAAAAAGAAATCAAGTATATAAGAAGAACGCAGCTCTGGCGAAGATATCTCCTCTGAAAAGCAGACATGCAAGTAAGTTATTTCGATATTTATTTCTCAGTTAGTGACCTTTTAGTGTGAGCTCTTGGAGGTGATCATTAAATGACTTATGACTTTTCATTTTGTTTAAATTTGCCATGATCACTTGTCTACCTGACAGAATTACAAACTTGTAACACCATGACCGGTGAGAATATATTCATCGTGCCCACGCGTGAAATTAATACTGTATTGGATTTGCTCCAGGATTGTACACTATTTCGGAATACCGAGCCCGATAGGATAAAACATACAACAAACATGCAGTCGATATACAATGAATATTACGGACGAACATTTTTCAGATTGTATTACAAAAAACATGAATCCTTTTCACACACCGGTAAAGTATAACCATGTAACTATTTTACAAAAAGCAACCCCTTTTCCATTTAAATACGTAAAACTGACTTATATTGCAAGCTTCGAAAACAAGCTTATTTCCCTAATGTAAAGCAAAAAAGAGCCAGTTATCTGAATTGTTCCGGGTATTCGGGCAACTTTACTTGAGTTTTGAGTATGACCTTGTCTCCATGTATCATGTATGAGTACTTGTTTTCAGAAAAGGGTGTCGCTGCTCTTCGTGAAATCCGTCGTTTGCAGAAGACAACCGCCAATCTAATCCCTCGCCTTCCGTTTCAAAAACTAGTTCGTCAAATCGCGAATAAACTCACTGTAAGTACAACTTCAATAGTGATTCATATCATTCGTAATTCGTATTTTCAAGCTTGCAGAAACGTGGTGGAGCTTTGTTATCGACGAACTATAACTATTTCTCAATTAAAAAGTCACCCACTCACTGTCATATGCCCCGCCCCACCCCTTTCAATCCAAGACGGTAAAAATAGTGAATTATGAACCAAAATGCGAGTAGAATCTCCTTTCTTTAATTTAATATGGGCGAATTCGAAATAGGAACCTTATTTTTTTGCCGCTAACGCGACATTTGTTTATTTGATCTTGCTTTTTGGCTCGATTGACCGAGCAGTTCACGTTATATTTTTGGCAATCCTATTCGTAATTTTCAGTATGTTTGTTTTCAGGGAGCAAAGCATGAACTCAGATGGCAATCAATGGCAATAGGAGCTTTGCAGGTACGATATTTTTATTAATCAGCTTCATTATTAGCCTTTTGCCTTTGCGGTTGTTTTATGCTAGGTGCTAGGCCCCATTTGTTTTTACGAAATTTTCTTATCATTAAGCAAACCTATGATCTTGCACCTATGAATAGCCAAAAAGAAAGAAAAAAAGGGCTTCTTTTTCGCCGAAGACTAGATACAACTGCAGTTTGAAGGACTGAAGCGTTGCGATTGGTCCACATTATCTTTCTTCTCGTGGAAAAAAACATGCATCAGAATATGGCTATGACGACAACTTTACTGATGTATGTAATGTAGGCAGAACATTTATATGAGCAAACACGCATGAAAAGTTCATTATTATTGAATTGAAAATGCGCTTCAGTTTGAGTTTTAATTCGGTCACACGACAGGACATTAATGTTATTTAGACTAGGCAGAGTTTATTTTCATTCTCCTCCAGGAAGCCGCCGAAGTGTATTTGACGTGTCTCTTCGAAGACACAAATCTGGCTGCAATCCACGCGAAGCGCGTGACCATCATGCCGAAGGATATGCAACTGGTGCGCCGTCTCCGTGGAGAGCCGGGATGTGAGGCCCATCGTTAAGAGAAGAAGAAAACCATCTCCCTGTATCTTGTGGGTTTTCATCTGGTGATATGTACGGCTATGTGAAGTTGCAAGATTTGTGGTGTTGACTTATTTTTCTATTCTTCCAGCCAATCTAACGATTCAAAACTTGCAGCTTTAGAACCTTCTACACGTTAATAATATTCACGATGTACAAACTTCATTCCTCGCACCTGTTATTCAGGTTGATTCGTAAAAATGCAATAGCAAATAGCATTTCTCAGATTTTATGTTAACCTTTCCTTATGATCAAGTAGGACTATAGCGAACAGTGCACCATTTTGCTCTCCTAGTTTTCCGAACGATCTCCTTATATTTTCATTTAACTCTCGTTTGAGGACCATAATAAGAATTACATAGTTTTCTATATTGTATTCCCTCGTTATTGTTATTACGTGTTTTTGTAATTCACCCTTTCTGCATTTTGTGTCGTATAGCGATTTTTACAATATTCTATGTTTAATATTTTTTTCCCGGATTTCAGACATCCCTTTTCTCTCCTTCTCGGATTTTCAGAATTTTACATGTTTCTCTCTTGTTCCGGTAATACTGGGAAAATTTTTGTATTTTCCTATTACAAATAAAGTGATTTATTAATATTTATTCCATTCTGTTATACAGTAATCTCCAAACAAAGAAAAGAGAGAAGATTGTAGTTTGGTCTTCTCAGGTGAAGTCAGAGATTTATGCTGGAATTGGATATAATTGTTGCAGAGGACGATTATGTTGACCAATCTCGTGTCAACGGTCCTTTAAACTGCAATTGAAAAATGTATTGCAGTTTAAAGGACTGAACCGTTGCGATTGGACCACATAATCGTCCTTCTTTAAATCGACGTTTTACCCGATTCTCTTAATTTTTCAACCGAATTTCAACCGAATTATTATTGATTAGGTCAAGATAAATGAGCCAATCAATAGAAATAGCTAACCTATTCAGAACAAGTTATGAGGTTAGTTTTCGTGAGACTCAATAGTTTTTTTCTCCTCGTGTAATTACTTATTATTACTATGTTTTATGTTATCACACATACCTTCTGGTGTCGTTCGGTGGCTCTCCCAAACATTTTATTTTTACGCTCAGACGGCTTAGGTAATTAAACCTCATTTACACGTTGTGGCGACTTTGGTAATTAAACCATCCAAATTTCATTCCTGAAACGAAATGGTTGATTGCTAGGTTTTGAACACTGAACCAGTATTTTGTAACAGGGGAACTGCTACAAACCATGCTTAACTGAAGTGGTATTTCTTCTCAGACTCGAAGACTCGCATATTCTCGAAAGTCGGTTTACCACGCTTCAAACTAAGCCAACTAAATCACGAATCGGAAAACCTCAGAGAAATCTTGAAACCGAGTGTGGTGGTTTTTTAAACTTATTTTCAGTCCTCGAGGTCCAAATCAATTATTTGTTCGCTGATTTGAACAAGATGGAACACCAAGAATTTTTTTGATGGAAAGAGTAAGTTTTCAACCAAACAGTAGTAACTTATGTATAAGAAATACAACGTACCTTATAGAGATTCCAGCGCTGGAATTCAAAATAAAACCAACTCATAAAAAATTTCTCTTCCAAAATCGGACCTAATTTATGTATGTCGCGAATAAGAATTACGATCTGAAACTTTTTCCGTTAGGCTAAATGATGACACAATGGAAATCATCATCTAGAATCTCATAAAAATTTCTGTAAGACACAGTAGAAAAAAGGTAAATATGCAGGAAACTATTTGTGAGAACTGTTAGTATAATTTTTTTGTAAATTCAAGTATTATCGTACCCTTTGTTGCGTTTCTTGTCGACTTGCGTTGGATAATTAAACCATTAAAACATCTTTTCTGAAATGGAATATTTCAGAATTTGAATACACAAGTTTTATGTTGTAACAGTCGCACTGATCTGAATTGAAAAAATATTTTCATTACACATATTTTTAGTATGTTATTACACATACCTTCTGGTGTCGTTCAGGATCTCACCCAAATATTTCATTTTTACGTGCAGCTTCTTTGTGGTAATTAAACCTCATTTACACGGTCCTTTGCTTAGGTAATCAAACCATCTATATTTTATTTCTGAAACAAAACAGTTAATTGCTAGCTTTCGAACCCTTTCGAATTCGAATGTCACAAATGCAGCGGAAGTGCTATTTTTTCTCAGCCTCGGATTTATCGAAGGATTTAAGATTGTCGAAAGTCTGTTTAGCAAGCTTCAAACTAAGCTAACTAAATCACTAATGGAAAAACATAAGAGAAACCTTGAATTTGAGTGGTGGTTTTTCGAACGTATTTTTCCCTTCTCGAAATCTAAAACAGCAATCATTTTTTTTCGATGATTTGCAAAAGATTGAACACCCAGACATTTTTGTTTGCTTTATGAAAATCTACAACATACCAATATAGATGTTCCACCGTCTGAAGTCAATGTCGAATTCATGACCAAAATCCATTTTAAAACGGACATAGTTTATGTATGTCGAATAGGAATTACGATCTGAAACGGTTAGATGTGTTAATGAAAGCAAACACTGTTTCCCCCCTCGAATCCTCAAATAAATATTTGAAAAAATTTGTTACGTTAGGTAAAAATACGCCACACTGGAAATCGAAATAATTCTCCGGGGTTCGCTTCTCCAAAGCAAGCCTCTATAGTGGATGCCGTTTTATTCCGCGGTGTGATTGTAGTTTGATCCCGTTGATTTTTGGTCGAAAATTGTCACTAATGGCGGTTATTAAGATCAAAGTACAACGGAAGTTTGGTCACTATGGTACCTGATAACCATTTTAATTCAGTGTTTGGTGAATCAACTCAAACCATGTCCTCCAAAATCATTTTTGCGGTTTCAGCTCAGTTTCCAATTCGAGTGAAACCATTTGTGTACAATATTTATTCAACTATAAGTGTTCTCCTACCTTGTGCTGCGTTCGGGCACGGCTCAGACATGATACATAATTGTTCTGGCTATCTTAGGTAATTAAACCATTATACATCTTTTCTGAAAAGAAATTACAAACATTTGAATACCGAAGTGATATTTTCGTGTAATCTAGGATCGAAAACATATTTCGTTCAAACAATATCCTTCATAGTGTAGTTCTATGTGAATAGCAGATTTTTTTTTACAAAAACAAAGAGAATAAGTTTCTTTAAAGTGCTGTAGACGGTATATTCCTTACGGATCACAGCATTACAACTGTTCAGTTCACATGTAACGCCTTCTTTACCGTGACTTCTATATTTTTCCATCCTGCGGGGGATCTTGTGAGTAATTAAACCATATAATCCACTTCTGAAACACCACACAAATTGGACGTGAAAAACATACACTTGGATGTCGGTGGAATTTACAGCCTAAAAAAGTTATTGCAACATTTATCTCGTTCCTGTCTGTTTGAAATTTTGCGAACTACCATCATTTTTAGGGTCTATGGCTGTTGGTAACCGTTTCCATTGGTTGTCTCTCTTAATTGGTGGTCACCAACCGCCGCACTATGGTCGCCAACCGCCGCACTCGTTCATTGTAGGATTACCAACCGCCGCACTATGGTCACCAACCGCCGCACTAGTTAATTACGAAGCAGTTTACTGCCACACTTGTAGAACAAATGTAAAACATAAGAAAATTTACACGACATGTTAACAAATATTTTCTATTTTGTTACCAAAGGAAAGGTTCGAAGCGCTACTTTCTTGGTTATTTACAGTTGGCAACAGCAATCTAGTTGAAATGAGTCTTAGAAATTCCAAATCCAGGAAATCCTCGCAATTCTCAATAACTCTAGAATCTATGAGGAGCTATGAAAACATCACGTGGTAGAGTGGAATTGTAAACACTTACATTATCTGGTCTTGTATAATGTTGCAAATCTAGTTTTTGATACGTTTGAGGCGCAAAGGTAGTTTTATAGTTTATTTCACATGATATGACTGTCAAAATCGAAAACAGTGAACGGACATAATAATTTGGGTGATTTTGTGATTGCTCAATTTCCTTTGGCTTTATGACACGAAATTCTTCAGAGGTAACGCATGTTTCCATGTTTACTTACATTCTATACACACAGAGCGGTCGTACGTTTTGCTTGGAGATGGAAAATTATAACAAGTGATGGTGGTAAGTTAAGAACAGTTTACACAAGAAAATTTTTACCTCCCTGTTCAGATGTCCTACGTACCCGGGGAATGTGGGAACTATAGAAGAAAATTGTGCGTTTGTGGAAGTTACACTAACTTGAAAAGGGGTAATCGCTCGAGAGTGGAAAGTGCATTGGTGTGGATTTGAATTAGGTCCAAGGGATTCCCAGCAGGCGAATAGGTAGGGCTTATAGGCGCAAAGCACTCAGTGACGGTGGAAATTGAGATACCTGTGCTGCGGCCAATAGCAAAGGGGACGAGGGGTAAAGGGGACGAGGCTCGACAAAATAATTATAGGTTAAATCACAATTATCAGTGTTGGAGATTACAATCACCATTAGTACCAAATAAACGGTTTAAGTCAGCAATGTGAGCCGCAGAACCGATAAATATCTCGTTTTACCAGATCTATTTGTCAAACCCTCGTCCCATTTACCCCTCGTCCCTCGGTCGTCCCCTTTACCACTCGTCCCCTTTGCTATTTCCCCTGTGCTGCGTGTACGGCGAAGAAAAGCCGAAATATGTAAGAAGAGAGTTAGAAGGGGTGGAATTGTGGAGTCGAGTGAAACTTGAACTCTATCTGCACATATTCTTGCCTAATTTGACAAATTAAGCACGACACACCTATCTCACACTTGATACTCACTGCGATGTCGCCCTATGGCACAAGTTAATTGGACTATGGAAGTTTTGTATTGCACAGGTGATAGATAATGCTTAGGTACAGAAATAAGAAGAGATTACTGAGAAGAAGATACCAATAAACAAACAAATATGAGACAGTGTGAACAATTTACGGACACCCACTGTACAACCGCCTATGCAACAACAACTTTTGCGGAATGATACTAAATGAAATGTACATGTGTGAAAGATGAAAATGCTCTATCATACTAAACATCATGTCATGTTTCAGTGAAATCTGGTACATGTTTCGTCTGTCATTAAGTGTGGCGGTTGGTTAACATCGCCTAGCCAGCTTTTTTCGATGACCTTTCTCAACTTGCGAAGTGCGGCGGTTGGTAACCACTCAAAATACTGAGCCTGAGATGACCATTTATTTTCCCACGGCCTTTTTCGACGACCAGGTTACCAACAGCTGAGCTCCCTCATTTTTATGGGTGATGAGGTAAACAATCAACGAAATGTTCAAATTAACTATAAAGTTGTAGCTAATACTATAGTTGAAAAGCACGAGTAATTAACGAACCTTCTAAATAACTTCATTTTCCATCTGCTAAAGTCGATGTTTATCCGTAATAATACTGGACATCAATTAAAACATTTGAGTATTGACATAATATATGTACGTCAGCCAGAGATAAAACCTGGAATAGCGGAAGTAAGTGTGAAAATTAAGTTACATCTTTAAAAAACGGTGAAATTAGGTTTTGTAATAGAAATAACATGAAGGAACGTTAGCGAAGGTAGCGTCCCCATTTTATGATGGGTCATATATAAATCTATGATCTACGACTTTGTAATAGTCATTATTTAGAGAAATATTATTTTTTTGAAATATAATCGGTTAAATGAACAAAAATAGTTGTAAAACAGGAGTGGCGTATTGATCAGAAACGATTGATAGGATAGCGGAGCCCCGAAACACCACGCCCATTCAAACATAGAGAGACCAGAGAAATAGAGACAGAGAGTGAGATAGAGAGATAGATAGATAGAGAGCGAGAGAGATATAGACAGAGGGTGAGAGAGAGGGATAGAGAGAGAGGGATAGAGAGAGAGGGATAGAGAGAGAGGGATAGAGAGAGATAGAGATCCCGGTGATGTTGACCAGAGCTACAGAGAAAAATAAAAAGTTTGTGTAATTTTAGGCGTTATGTGAAAATCTAAAAAAGTACATGCTTTAAAACCTCCACTATCATACTTACAGCGGGCTTTTACAGGAAATTGTTTGTTTAGCAGTAGAAAGTAGATTATACTTGACTGCCAGTTGTGGAGCAAATATATCAAGTTCATGAATGGAAACTTGAAAATAAAAACAAGAATAAAAACAAAAACGAGAAAAATAAAGATTCCATCGGTTTGCTAGCTGTTTTCCCGTTAGTGGGCGGAATTCCATAACTCGTACTTTCAGTGCACGCGAAACACTTTTTGCAGAATCGCCCACACTGTTTATTTGTAAATTTTTCGTGCTCCGGGCGGTCCACAGCTGATTCGAGATGATGAGTAAGTTGTTTCGCAATTTGGACCAATTTAAATCAAACTGAAAGATTTTGAACAAACTTCATAACAAAAACTGTAGTGTTTGAAAACGAGTGTTTGTTGAATGGTTGTTGAATCACATTTTGAAAATGGTTAGCATCAAAAATTTAGCACGCTCAGTTTCTAATAGAGATTGCAAAAAAATTGCTTAATGCTTTTTAGACTCAACGGAAAGAATAATGAAGAAAATTCATGATCTTTCGTGGAGAAAAAAGAAGACCAGCTTGAGCAAGTCATCCACCTCGCCACATCCAGCCGTTTCGCCCAAGTCTACGTCATCCAAGTGAGCATCTTGTCTTTTTGTTGGTTTAAAGACAATTGAAGTGTTTTATTGAATTAAGCTAGTATAGATGAGAAGCCGAAACATACTCTGAGAAGGTGTTCTTTAGCAGTGTTCATCAGAGCGCGGGAGGAGTTAAAATAAATTTCACCCTGCGGATCCTCCTTACCAGCACAATTTTTTTTGTGCTCTTTTTTTTTGCAGTTTTCTAGGCATTTTTACTTCGTTACCTTTCAAAAGGATTGGCTGTCAGAGATAATGATGAAAGACTCGAAAGAGATTCACCTATGTCCTTAGTCCTATCTTAGGGGCAGGTAATGCAATGAGCTTCTGCATCGCTCGTCGGAACGATTTGAGACGACGTTGTAAGTAGCAGAACCCTTAAAACCAGTACGTCGCTTATCTCAATTCGTTTGCATTTTCGGTCCATGTTCAATGTGAATCTTTGCAACTGTTTTTCCCTTTTCAGAAGAAAGAAGAACTCAAAAACGATGAGGGAGAAAGACAAAAAAGAAAGCGTAGATGGGAAAGGAAAGCAGGCAGTCGAGGAGGGGTTGGTGGTGTTTTTCTGTTTTATCAACCCGGAGTGAACCATGGGATAACTAGGGTAGTATTTTTTTTGAATAACTTTAAATTAGTTCTCAATCAAAACATTTTACAGACTCGGATCAGAAATGGCAAACAAAGATGCGAAATCGAAAAAGAAGAAAAAAGAGAACTCGAAGAAAAGTTTGGTGAGCGCAGTTTTGTCTGCAAAAAGATTCTTGAATAGCCAACCGAATCTTACCTCACCGACTGCAAGTTTATGTCACATCTCTGAGTTCTATCATCACTTCTAACTTTCCGTTACTTGTATTTATTTTCTACAACCACTTTAATAGTTATAATAGTGATGGTAAGTGGATAATGCCCCCTTTGTGATAGTTCCGACGTTGTACAATCAACCCCCCCCCCCCCCCCCCCCCCGCAACGTAAGGGGGGGGGGGGGAGGGAGTAGTGAAAGTAACATACCTGGCAATATTTAACAATCGCCCTCACCCTCCTGATTCTTAGTTGAAACGGAGCCATGTTACTTTCACACCCATGGTGGGGGGGGGGGGGCGTGAAAGTTACACAAGACTTATTCTGGCTGAAACGAAAAAAGTGGGGGTGAAAGTAAAATAGTAATCGTTGTTATCTCCTCCGTGCTCACTTTGATAATGTATTTTCGATTGGGCAGAACTAGAAAAGTCAATATTTCCAGAAAAAGGCGAAGAAGCACGATGATTGCAAAGAAAAGGAGGTTGAAGAGAAGGAGGCAGAAGAGACCCCAGGCGGTCAGAGGGATGTGAGAAATCGTTCCAACTTTTATTGTTTGAACTTGAAATAACACTAAAACTAGAACTTGACATTCAAAGTTTCAAGTTCAACTCACATCTCAAGTGCTGGACCATGATCGATGAGATTTCCTCGAAACACGACAGCTATTTTCTCTATTACTGAAAGCAATTCCAACCCGATTATCAACCGTACTGTGGCAAAAAATGTCATGAACATTTTATTGATAAAAATCATATGGTGTCTTCTGATCAATTGGAAGGCGTGGCGTTTTCCAGCTATTGAAAAACCTGCCGGGTTACCGTATAGGATTAGCTTATGGTAGGGCAGGTAGCTGTGTTTATAGCCTGGGTACACTTCCTCTTGAGGAAAATCGACAGTTATTCTGTATTCGCAGATCGAACAATTCAGATTAGATTATGTTCCGAGATGATGTTTGAGTACTTCAGCACCTGCAGCCGAGTTTCACCAAGTTCGAAATGATTAGTCAGGCCCGACCAGCACTGTTCGTCGAGAAGGAAACCAAACTGAAGTGGAAGGAGGGGGTGGGTTGACACAATGATTACATCTGCATGATATATTTATAATAATAATTTTCAAATAATTGTGGTATTTATTTTCTATCGTGACTTCATATTCCCAACGGCAGAGACCCATTTTACCCGTGTTTTATTTACGTTCAGACACATTCCCTGTAGCAGATAAAACAACATTTAGTGTTCAACAATGCTTTGCAACCACCCCGAATACCGTTAGGAACAACTTTTCACACTCTACTTTCACTATATATTTCTTATTACACGTTGATGTAGTTTGTGGTCGTGATTCAGAATTACTGCGTTAATTATATGAACAATTATGAAGTAAGAAATATATAAAACTGCAATAAGAATATATAAATATGATAGTGTTAATATAAATTACTAACTAAATGTGAATCGTTCAGTGTGATGTTGCGAACACGTCGAAAGTGGAGGTGGTTGGCACGGCTCCCGAGTCTGCTGTCAGCGACATCAAAGTCAATTCTCCCAAAGATAAGGTATAGGAGTTGTCAGGCTACTGTACGAACAATTCTGTAAGGAGCTTGGCGAACGGCCAGCTTGCTGCGTATCATTGATCTACCCACTCTCTCATCTGTGACAAATAATCGATAATCGTTCTCCCTTCGTCTTGGAACGATAGACGCCAATTTTCTGCGATTAGCAAACTACAAACGCGAGAGAGCATGGGGGTCACGGAGGGCACAGACATCTGTGTCTTTATGACTCGCAAAATCTCATCATGGGCGCTACGAAAGTGACTTGCTAATTGGCACGTAATTGTCCGTATACTCTTCTATCTATTTTTTCTATTTCTCTGATGCCATATTGTTTGAAAGTAGATACATCAATAGAGGAACAAATGTGATGTACTATTTCAAGCTCCAGCTCGAATTCTAAATGTGATTTCGGACCCAAATAATGCACAGAAAAACTATTTCCCGCAATTTTTCCTCGTTTTCAGGCTGAACACCCAGCTGCGGACCAAAACTGTGGCTCGCCCAACCCTATCATTGCCCCCAGCACAGTTCATAAGAAGAATAAGGAAGGTTATTGATTTGTCGTAATCAAAACATGCGATTCTCCGAGCATGTCCTGTATTTTGCTGAATCGCGTTTACTCGAAACCTGAGAAATACTGCATTTTTTAGTCGAAACGCCAAAAAATCGACTTGTTATCCCACCATGCTGCATTTACTGTAATTACACTGTAACACAAGCAGGCATGTTCTGAGTAGTATTTTGTTGTGATCCTGAGTGAATGTGGGAGACTGCATGTCGTTTAGGTTATAACCTCAGTACTGCTATAGAGTTATCAGAACAAAATTGAATGGGAAAACTAGAGAGTTTTCCACCTCAAACCGACAAACCTACTTCTCAGACAGAACCTGGGGTAGTTAGAGGGGGACATAAGGGGGCGTAGCTTAACGGCTCAGGCCTGGCTCGCAAAATCATTGCCGCGCGCCACTTTTGAAGTTTTCAATGTGGCAAAACTGCACTTTAGAGTGGATGAAATTGAAATTTGAGTTAAAAAATGAGAACTAGTGAGAAAATTAGATATAAATGCATATATTATCTCATCATTTGCTGGAAGATAAAGAAGTATCGTTTTTAGAATCTGGGACTTAGGGGAGTACTTAGTCTGGAGTTCGTTACCGCAAGACTTGGCACCTGATTTTCCACGGCTAAGTCCCACGAGATTTGTCATAGTTACACTTGCGTTTACCTTTATCGAATACTCGATTGTAATGCATTCTTTCTAGGTTCTCCAAATGTCGGCATAATGGTACCGGCCCACACAGAGAAAGAAAAGAAGAAGAGCGGCTAGAAAGGTGAACAATGACCCCTCTGAAATTAGGGCACAACTTGAAATATTACAGCTAATTTGTATAGTTTTATAGTTTCATCAAGCTAGCGGGGCAGTGCAGTTAGACAAAGTTCAACCTATGGAACCTTATACCGAAAGTATAAAGTTTTTACGAACGCACCAGGTTTTTCTATATTAGTAAGTTATAGTTTTTTCCAATCCTACTGAGACTTCTACAGTAGGATTCCGAAACGTCCAAGCCGTTTTTCTCACTTACTTTTGATCGGAGAAGTTGGAGATTCTCGTACCTCATTCTCCTTTTCAGAAAAAAATATACGAGACCAATTTTCATGAACTACATTTTCAGCTTCACAACAGCCTTCGGAAAGTTTGTTAGGTTACTGTAGGAGTCTCAGTAGGAATGGTGTGAACTATATCAGTAGTGACAATATGTGCTCGCGTATCGTATGCTCTTCGATCGTTGTACACGGTGAAATGAGAATGTTAGAAAACTGAGAATTGATGTTTGCTTGTCAGATATTTTTAGTTTCAGCGCAAGCTTGAGAAGTCGTTCATGTACATAAATCATTCAACAACAATTCTACAACATCACCTCTTGATAGAATATCGTCACTAACATAGTTTCTGTAAGTTTCACAATGCAATCTTTTTTGTAACACTAGAGCACTACCAAGTTGTAATTGAAAAGAGCCTATATATTGTGTTTTCTATTATTAATAATTACACATTCTTGAATAAGTAAACATCTTAGTCAAAATTGTAAAGCAAGACCAGAACTGTTGATCTACTTCGTAAATCCTGCTTCGTTCAACGTTTATCAAAACTTCATTGAACATTGAAAAATCATATCAAATGACCCTAGTACAACTTCATTCAATATATTTACAGAATCTCGCCATCGCTGTCCCCTTCTTCTGATATAAATGTGATAATCATTGCATAAATAAACGATTGAACGAACGGAATGAAAAAAATATGACACAACAAAAAGACAATAACAGAGAGGTTGCTTATTCAGATAAATATTACAATGTCTAAAATCGTTGCATAATCTCAGTATTAAACATTCGTGTGTCGTGGAGGCGGATATCCCGAGGTAAACAAGTTTTGCTCATTTTCAGACAAGTTCTGTTTTGTCAACAAGCTTACACGAATTTTTGTAAACGGAATCTATTTAAAAATAAATTTATTACAATGTGTTCCGGTAGGAATTATTTTCTCGTCACAGGCTTTACAATGTCGTCTGATGAAAAGAAATGTAAGTCGCGGCGAATTATACAAATCATCATTACATTCACAGTAGAGTTGACTAATTTATCGCATTTTGTTACATTTTGTTACAGTAAGATTGAACTATAACTGTAAGGTGGTGAATCACAATAGATCAGACGTTGCTCGAGACAAATTACAAAAATTCGTCCTCAACAAAAACACGTTTTGGATTTATCACTTTGGGAACATAGCAACTGAATCGTTTGCACCTTTGGACATCAGCATAGAATGTATTTCGCTGCAATATTCTAATTTTGCCCGCGAATTTCGCTGTTTTATTATTGCAGCGGAACCCAGTTTGGAGAGGAGTCGGAAAGAGTTGAAAGAAGTATCTGAGAGAAAGTAGGCTCACTGTTTCTATCTGTATATAGGATTTGTCAAACTATTGTGGACAACGTACCATCGATTTTGTAAGGGGCGGGGTTTGGGGAGACGCCAGCCAGTCTGTGTATCATTGATCTACACACTCTTTCAACTGCTCGCAAGTAATCAATGACCGCTCGCCCCGCATCGCTCAATCAATTGAACCCTCTGCTGTCTTTATGTGGAAAATGGCGACTGTAGAGTTACTGCTTTCTACAGCCAAACTCAACGGTGAAATCGTACAACAGTCGAGCAATTAAAGGACCCGATTTAAATACTTTATATGCAGCACGGGCTGCTCTGCTCGAATTGACTACAAGAAAATGAGTCAGAGATTGTGTGGTAATGAAAGCTATCATTTTCTAAGAATATAATAGTAAATTTCAATAAAAGCAGAGATTACAATAAATTAATTGAATTCAAAATTCAAAATGTTACGGTAAAGAGAAGTGGTTTTCTGCTCAGATGGGTCTTTTCTCTTTTTTTTTGCTGTTGTTTCACACCTCCGAAGCGGGACCCACAGTGTAAGTGACGTATATAGGCGTGTAAAATTTATAAGTTATTGTATCTCGCCGGAATCGAACCTGTGAGCAAAAGATTCGTAGGCCAGGCGGTTTGACAAACTTCGGAATCGGACACAAGTGTCTGTACACAGCGAAAATTGAGATATACAGTACCCTCCCGCATTTCCGGTGGCGACGATATAACTGTTTTTCATGTATTCACAACACATTCTTTTCTAATGATCAAACTCGTAGACTGCCAACTGAACAAACGCTAGAAACGATTGACGATGACTGCTCTGGTAAACGGGTGCTGAAGAAAACTCCGAAGGTAAGTTGAGGTTTTTATAGGTTTGACAGCTTTTTTTATCTATATTGCGATGACGTAATCGGAGTAACAATTTCGCGTAGATGCGAAAACGAACAAAGAACGAGCTTGGCTAGAATCTCATAGTAACTTCCCCAGCAAAACTTCTACTACTCAAATTAAGTTGCACAGAGAGTTTTCGAGGTAAGAAAACCTCGACATTTCCTTCCAGAAATCTCTAAACGGACCAATTGAAAATGTTTCGAACGATGCTATCACTCAAACCAAACCAAGCATCACTCCGACCAAACCAAACGGACCAATTGATAAAGTTTCGAACGATGCTACCGCTCAAACCAAACGATCACCCACGGTTGGTTATAGAGTTTCTCGTATAGCTCTCAGGATATTCAAAAAGTACTACGTATAAACCACTGGGGAACTTGTAGATGCTGATTCTGAGCACTATTCGAGATACTGAACGCTAGTTTTACATTACAACACAAACAATTTTTTTACAGAATCAGCGAAACCGCACTGCGGAACTGCCAACTGAGCTAAATGTGGGTTAATTGAATATAGTCACTTTCATTTCTACGTACAACGTATAATTTAACAGTTATTCAGTGTCCAACTTTATAAGATATGACCATACTGAAAAATTGTTAAACGCACAGAAATATATCCTTTTCTTATCTACAGGCATTCGTTGACTATGAACTTTGTGATACTACTCTTACCAATCAACAAACTTTACAGAATGTTTTGAAACAGTTCTAGCAGTCACGAGCTTTCTCGAATAGGGAAATATTAATTGAGCAAAACAGTTATGGAACAAGTTACTAATCATTGCTTCTTCAATCATTTTCAGAGAAAAGCAGCCAGACAGGAAGAACGAACTGAAGAAGAAAAATCCGAGAAGGTCAAAAAGAAGAAAACGACGTCAGTGGTGAGATGCACAGAAAGTTCATAAAGTTCCATTATATTCAGCCTAGTTTGCTTGTAACCAAACCGCTCATCATGCACATGAGCATGAGCCGCTCTAAAATAGCCATTTCGGTAGAAATTACTGTTTAATAGGATCCGAAAACCGTTTCAAGTTCCAATTACCAGACAATTAATCACTTCACCGCAACTCATTTGCGCGGTTGAACAGTTTAGCTGACGCGACAAACTCGGCTTCCAACTAATCTGAAAATGAAACGAATTCGCGAAGGAAAAGTGTTTCATAATTACTACTGCCCCACAAAAACGGTTCAATCACCGTTCAATCTATAACACATCTAGTGGCATCAATCACTATGAGCGCGTCACACGGTGACTATTGTGAGTGCCAAATTTATAAGTTTCTGTCTCTCCCCGGAATCAAACCTGCGAGCAAAAGATTCGTAGCAGGGCACTAACCACTGCGCTATTAGAGCACAGAACAGGCCGGCTTTGGAATCGAAGAGATGTGTGCGTACACATCGGAAAGTGAGATATACAGTACACTCCCGCCTTACCGTTGGCAACGCTTTTAATCATTTCAATTTTTACCCTTTTCATCATTTCAATTTTTCTTCTCATTTCTCCAATTGAAGTGCCACATCCAACAATGTGGAAAGAAACGTGCTGCATCGTGAATAAATATGGTCTATTCTTTTATTTTCACCAGTGAAACTTTTGAGAAGTCATGTGATTAGTTCCAGACGAAAGTCGAGAAGAAGAAAATGACGAAAAGAAAAGAAGCCAAGGCGCCGTGCGAACCGTTAAACTCACCGCGTTCCGTCGTGCGGTCACTGATATCGAAATCGAGAGTGAAAATGCGGAGTATTTCTAGAAGAGTGGTACTATTTATCTTTAATTGACACAAAATTTAACTAAGAGAATGAATTGAATTAGTTGGCAGTTACTTACACTAACAATAATGCAACGTAGACGCTGTTTCTGACAAAGACAGTTATAGTTTTTCATAAGCGAAACTAAAGTAGGAATTTCGATTGATTAGATAAAGATAGTTTCTGAATTCGGAAAAATAGTACGTGTAATGAAAACAACATCTTATAGAGAAAGAAAAGAGAGAGGGTGCAGGAAGAATCAAAGATCCCTGATCCCAAGACTCCTGATGTTTCGGTGAGAATTTCCAGCTGTAAACTGTGAAGACTACAATGAAAATCAAACAACTAGACACTATATTAGAGTGGCAAGCTATAGCTCACATAAGCCCTCTCGCGTACCAGGCACCGTAGCGAAGTCTCGTGAAAAGGTCACCTTTCAGCTGAACTATCATCTGGTGACCACCTCGCCTAGGTTTGGGTCACATGCACTATTCTTATACATAGAAAGTTAGTAACTATTTAGCCAGAATGTGACCAAGTCCTCGATCAGGACGAGCTCACGATTTGCATGACTTGGCTGAGGTATACCTCATATGGCTGATGCAGATCTGTGTACGACCTGTTTTTTTCAGAAAAACAAAGCAGAAAAAATTCAAGAGGAGGCTAAGACTGCTGTCCCTGAGCCAGATGTGGTATGTAATTCATAGTTTTCGAAGCAGTATTCAATCACACGATTGCCGGCGATTCAAATTCACGAGTCGACTTGATTGTGACAAATCGGCCACCAAATAGCCTCTCTCAGGCTGGTTTTCCGACTTCGTGTACGATTTCTACAATAAACTCTAACTCAAAATTTTTTGAAGGGAATTCTGAGTTCAGTGAAAAGTATTAAGAAAAAGAGTAGTGAGTGGGAAGTCTTCATGACAACCAGGATTTTTGTTTCAAATGAACATAACAACTTTAATTTAAGATACTTTAGGTCAAACCAATCGCCGAGCCGCAACGGAGTCGACAAACTGTTTTTGAGCCGATCGACAGGACAATTCGACCGGCACTAGTGGTGGAGAAAGAACACAAAATGAAGTGGAAAGAAGACGTAAGTTCATAGTAGTTGCAGAAGTTGACTTTATCTGAGTCGCAGCTTGATCTACACAAACAATGTAGGTTCATTTATTAATTAATCACTCTACATTCGAAGAATGTGGCACTCGTTTATCAGAGAAAGAAAAGAAAAATAGAGAAATAATTGAAGCCATATATAAGAAGAAATACAGAAGAAATGACTAGATGAATACATACGAGAATATCAAACTAAAAACACAGCACAGCTCGCTAACATGTACCAACATGATAGGCAGTAGGGGCGCAAAAACACATGACAGTTGTTTTTGTACTTTTTGTACTGTAAGAAATGAATCTCTCAAGAACCTGTTTACAGTGCAGCCACGATGATTCTTCTGAAGGTTAACAATTGTGAAGTCAAAACTACAATTTCCGAAATTTACTGACGTGTGCTGTGTATTGTCTTCATGATCATGTGACTGAATAAACGATTCATCAAAAAGTGGGGGACCAACAGTTGTGTAATTTGTACGAGCTACTCAAGGACGGATGAACTTCTAGGGACAATGCAACAAAAAGGGAAAAATATAGAGAGGGTTGATATGAAGTGGTGATGCCACAAAAAGGGAAAAATATTTTGCTAACTAGCTCACGGTAGATCACAAGTCACAGCTTTTCTGTTCAGATATGTTACGACATTTAAAAACATTGAGCAAGATTACTGTTGTCGAGACAATTATTTAGCTGTGTCTTGTCATCTACCGTGAGCTAGTTAGCAAAATATTTTTCCCTTTTTGTGGCATCACCACTTCATATCAACCCTCTCTATATTTTTCCCTTTTTGTTGCATTGTCCCTAGAAGTTCATCCGTCCTTGAGTAGCTCGTACAAATTACACAACTGTTGGTCCCCCACTTTTTGATGAATTTTACACTTTTGTAGACATTCCGGAGGCATGTCTAAATTTTTAATTGAAATATAAAGGAACTAACTATATTTGCTTTGATTAAGTTAATGTGCTCAGTAAGAGATGTACTCAAAACCGTTTCGACCCTGATTCAAGACGGTTTTGGGTTTTCTCAGAGGGTTGGGTCATCATCAGTTGAACCCCTCTGAGAAAGACGGTCAGTAAGTCTTTTCGTCCTGTTTTCATTTTCTCAGAGGGGTTCAACTGATGATGACCCAACCCTCTGAGAAAACCCAAAACCGTCTTAAATCAGGGTCGAAACGGTTTTGAGTACATCTCTTACTGAGCACATTAACTTAATCATACCACCATCCAAAAGTCCTAGTGACACAATTATATTTTGTTCAAATAAAATAACCTAATATATTTGCTTTGTTGGTTTTCTTGTTAGACCGAACAATACATTACAAAAATGTCGAGGTTTAGAGACGATACGACATGGAGAATATATTTGCTTCAAATGAAAAACATATGTTAGCGGTACTATAAATTGTATAGAAAAATGTTTGACGCCAACTTTGCACATTGTACTTATGAGATCTTCGGGCCATCACAAAACACTTCATGTTTAATATATGAAGCTTCTTCGTTGATAACGCACTTGCCAACTATTATCATAGTTTGGAGAAATATTTGACGTCAACTTTGTACTTTTCCAGTATGACGTCATCTGGCCTTCAGAAACCCAGATAACGAAATGTTTACATGAATTTCTCTCGTTACTTGTCCACTTGCCCACTATTATTATCATTTGAAGAATAAATTTAAATTGACGTCAACTTTGTAGTTTTCCAATTTGACGTCATCTGGCCTTCAGAATCCCAGAATACGACACGGTTAGATGGAGTTTCATCGTTGACAACCCTCTTTCCAACTATTATCATCATTTGGAGAAATATTTGACGTCAACTTTGCACTTTTCAAAGATGACGTCATCTGGCCTCCAGAATCCCAGATAACGAAATGATTAGAAAAATTTCTATTGTTACTAATCCACTTGCCCACTATTATTATCATTTGAAGAAAAAAATTGACGTCAACTTTGTACTTTTCTAATTTGACGTCATCTGGCCTTCAGAATCCCAGAATACGACATGTTTAGATGAAGTTCCATCGTTGATTACCCACTTCCCAACTATTATCATCATTTGGATAAATATTTGACTTCAACTTTGCACTTTTCAAAGATGACGTCATCTGGCCTCCAGAATCCTGAATGACGTCATCTGGCCTCCAGAATCCTGAATGACGTCATGAATAGATTCCTTCATATTTAAACTAAAGTTAAGATGGTATTCTGTTTGAATTTTATCAAAATCGGGCAGTGATACCTTAGGTTACAAGACAGTTTGTGAGTCTGATTAACCGACCTGACAGAGAAAGCGAGAGAGTGCACTGAATGGAGAGACGCAGAGACATTTATTTCAAAAGGTCCTAACTTGGTGAACAATTATTTTTTTCATAAAATTTTTTGCAGTCATTCAGTTTTTGTAAGAGTTCTATCACCACTCCAAATTTCAGCCAAATCTGTCAAGTTGCGACAGAGATAGCACCACAGCACGCCATGACGGAAGGAAGGAAGGACACACGACGGAAGTTGGCGCTCTGGATGAAGCGAAAACGTCATAACTCGGCTCAAACTTAACCGATTTCGTTAAAATTTGATACACAACTTGCAAATATGCTGTAGAAAAGTCCCAATTCATTAAAAGTTTTGTTTTATAAATTTGAGCCTTTTTATGAGAAAACTAAAAAAATGAAGGCGCGCATTAGCCGGACCAAAGACAAATCACGCACAGCGCTTCGCGCTGCGCGCGATTCCTTGCCAGTTGTAGTTTGATTCCTCAAGCGCTAACAAAGTTTTATGTGTGTGATTCGACCCGAGTCGAAAATGATGTGTAATTTAGTTCCAACGAATAAGTTAGGTAAATATTTGATGATAAGATATAGTGTTTGAAGATAAGATCGACAAAGTGTTTGCTATAGTCAATAAGGTGCACTCACAAGTTGTGAATTTGTTATTTTTTCGTTTCTTTGTTTGAAAACTACTACGAGCTGCCAGTTGAGTTCTGTTGTCGTTAACCCCAAAATCATGTTGAGAAACTTGTTGCCCGTTTGGGGAAACAATATAGTTCACACCATTCCTACTGAGACTCCTACAGCTCTGAAGTTGAAAACCGAGTTGTTTACCAAGGTTCGCCGAAAACCCAAGTTGTGCATCAAGGTTTGGACAGTTTACCAAGAACTTGGTGCACAATTGTGCACCAATCTTTGATTTCACAACTCGATATCAACTAGTGACCAATTTGGTGGGCGAACCTTGGTAAACAACTGGGTTTTGAACTTCAGAGAGTAACCTTACAAATTTTCCGGAGGCTGTTGTAAAGTTGAAAATGTAGTTAATGGAAAATTCTCTCGAATATTCACTCTATCTGAGAAGGGGAATGAGGTACGAAAATTCTAAACTTCTCCGTCCGATAAAAAGTAAGTGAGCAAAACGGCTTGGAAGTTTCGAAATCCTACTGTAGGACTCTCAGTAGGAATGGAAAAGACTATACTAACCTAACTTAGTCACTTAGACGCACTAAGGAACTTTGGTTTGCTCTCCGTTCACAAGGACTATCTCATACTGTAAAACTTTGTAACCCGATCACTCTAAACCTGACAATACTTGAAAGTTAGGCGAAATTCAACCCGGGAATGCCCCACAAGGGATTTTCCCGTTGTTTACAGAGTAAACTGGAACGAAACCTGATTGTTGACCTGAAATACAGCTTTAATTGACCGAAGACCTCAATCAAATAGATTGAGGGGCATTGAGATGCTCTCGCACGATGGCAGAGGTGAGATATTCTAGAAGCGGGGTTCAGTTTCTACCCTCGCCTTTCATAGTCTTCATTGCGGTTTTCAATACAACTAAGGTGTACAAGGCCTATATTTACTGAGTTTCCGATACTTTTACATTGTTTCAGTGTTTCCAACCTTGCTGAATAACCTTTCTGCACTCGATTTCTTCTAGCTGAAGAGCCTCTTTTTTGAAAGAGGGAAAGCTTCTCGAAAATGTGCCATTGCAAAAATCAGATTAGTCATCATGCTGTAATGTGTTATGAGTGTGTAGCACAAATTCAACATTAAGTTATCTTTAGATCCAGCAGACTCAGATGGCTCCATGGACAAGAAGACTGAAGTGAAGGTCTTGAAGGTGAACAATGAGCTCTTTCGTTTCATAACAAGATCGACGTATCATTATCTGAGATTCATCAAACAGGAAACAGTTTGCTGTGACCCTGACGGATCGTACTGCCATAACCTCAACTTCGTTCACTCTAACACCGTTTCTTCGCGCTCCGATTTTACTCAAACGAAATACGTGAGGCAAGAAATTTGTGATAACTCCATGTGATACCATGTATCGAATAGATGAACGTATTAAAAAGTATAGAACAGATTTAAGTCCTGTTTTCAAGGCGTTTGTTGGTTTCAGAAGCCGCAAAACCGATCTGGCGAAGGGTCGGGCAAAGCCAGTACGCCGAAAACGAAGAAATCAGCCAAGGTAGACGGCCATCTACTTCTTTATGGGAACTCGGTATAGAGAGTGACCAAACCATCGTTGTAGTTTGATCTAGATTGATCTAGATACGTGCATGATTCACGAATTTGTACAGAAAACAACCAGATACAAAGACAGAGTTATAATGCAACTTACACCGTAGGTCTGTAAAAGACAATCATACACCTCACTTTTGTCTCATAAAGGCGCCACTACAGCCTTGTGGTTGTAAGACCAACTCGGTTCCATTTCGCAAGTTTTCGAGATTTTAGTTTGAGTACAATCCTAATGAGGAACCTATTCCGTGTTTCATCCACATTTGTCCATCTTGCAGCCAACATTTTAAAAATGACATGCTGTAAACGTAAAAACAACATTTCTGTTAGTTTCGAATTCGAACATCTAGGAACGGCACATTGAAACTAAACAAATTATGCAAACATTTATGTTATCTATACTTTTCTTTCCAATCCTTTTTGTTTTAGACTCCAACGCGTTATCACCAGTCTCTTGAATTCTCGGTAGAGAGAACTGTGAAGGTTTGTACAACTAGAAAACAGAATTCCAATTGGTTGTTTTTCGAGTCGATTTGCCGAGTAAACAAGTTTCCGAATCCATGTTTCCTCCACTACAACAGTAGACATCAATGCTCTAGTCTGTGGTCGCGAACTAACCGGAGATTCTAGGCTGTTTTCTGACATGTTGGCCTTTCAAATGAAATTTTGGGATATCTCTCTCTTGGATTACAATTCGTTACGATCTGATATATATTTCATAATAGGATTGCATACGTTTTCAATGACAACAGTTCCTGAGTTATGAACAGAACAGAATACAATAAATACATTCAGATAAGCCACTTTCCCCAAAGTACTCTTCTATGTTCTCCGAGCTCTGCCGTAGGACCCGCTCATTGTTCACCAGTATCTCGGAATTTCATGAATTTGAATTCAATTACTTTGTAATTTCATGTCAAGAAGGCCTCGAAACGTGAGGAGAAAACCCAAGATGGAAAATCAGGAAAGAGCAAGAAGAAAAGGAAGAGTTCAGTGGTAAGATTCTACAGCATTTTGCCACCAGGAAATCGGAAAGCTTTCACGTTTCAGGACATACATATCTAAGGATGTGGATGACTAGACTGGTCAGGGTACACGTAGAAGATCTCGCTTTGAATTGAGCTCTGAAGAAGTCAAGAAAACCAGGAAGGAATAATAAAAATAAAAACAATAAGAATAGTTCCAGTAATTGCCTGGTGTTGTTGAATACTTCTCCAGTTGCTCGATTTCCTCGTGATTCGCTTTGAAGTGTTCTCGTACACCTAAGTTGTTTCGTATCACTGAGCACAAAATAAATAGTATATCACACAAAATAACTATAGTAGTTACACGGTTAATGGTCCGCTATCAACAGATTAAGTGTTTGCGTTTTACAGACCAGAAAGGAGAAGAAAAAGCCGGAGCCATCTCGACAGATGAACGTTGTTAGTGAACAGGGAACACCCCCTCCGGCGACTATTATGCAAAAACTATTCTCAAAGAAGAAGAAAAACAGTGGTTCAAAGAAGCCTGGGGTTCGTTCATCACGATGACTGTAGTCATTATACACTTGTACTTCTACAGTACACACAACCTGTACTCCAGTACCGTTCCAACCAAAAATGCCAATTTATACTAGAGTTTCACTACGACTTAGGAAGTACGTTGTCGGAATTTGATTCTCACATCATTCGAGAATCATGTTATAGTGAATAAATGCATCAGAAAACCGAATCAATGGTGACAGGCCTGTATCTTGAACTCATCTCAAGAACGGCAAGCTGACCCCTAACCTAACCAAAGTTTGCAAGTTTTCTTTTCTGCTCAAGGTTAAGCTGTTGTACTTCTTCTTTGCAGTATTTACACCAATCTATGTATTTTTTGCTACATCGAATTCATACTGGGGTGAAACGTGTACATGCAACTCAACAGATTGGCCAACCTTCATTGTTCCATTTTTTCAGAAACACCAGTTGAGTAAAGTACCCGAACAGTCCAGATTGCTAACACCAGATTCTTTGATATTGGTATGTGGTAATGTTGTGGACAAATAATGCATCACTGAATCACTGTTTATATTTTGAGTTTGAAATGGTTGGAAAAATGTTCATCTTTATGGATGAAATGAAAACTAATAAAAGTTTCGGAGTTTAAAGGAACTACCCTCTTCAGTTTTTGTTGTAATCAGAAACTCATTCAGAAAAAAAGAAACAAAAAATGTCAAAAGTTGAGTGTAGAAAGTTGGATTAGAAAGTTTTGTGTCGTTTATTTACTACATTAATACTCTAATATTCCAAGTATGACAGGGCACGGAGAAGCCGCGAGACGACGAACTGAAGAGCACACTTTTCGAACCAATTGAGAGATCTCGCAGACCCGCGGTGGTTCTCGAGAAACAAGACAACCTGAAGTGGAAAGATGGAGTTAGTTCTTGTTCACACGTATATACATATCATGCATATTGATTATTGAGCCGTGAGTCCGGAGTACGCATGCTAGAAGATCTCGGCACCTTCATCCCATCCTGCCTCTCTCGCTCTGCCTCACTATTTCTTGTCTCTTACATCCCGGCGGGATGTAAGATCAGAGAAACAGCGTTTGTTTGAGGAGACGCAGGATGGGGTGAAGGTGCCAGGATCTTCTAGTATACGTACTCAGAGAGGAGTGCAACTAAAACATTTTGAGTCATGAGTTGCAAGATTTTGAGCTCTGTGAACGAGTTCACTCCACTATGCCAAGTTCCCCTAGAAATTTGATTTTGTCTGAATAACATATTGATGTTGATCGGAACAATTGTTTTCATAGTATTAAAAAACTAATATATTTTCAGTGCCACATGGAAAAAACGAACGACGAATGAAACAAATACTAACAGCCTCTCCATAAAGTACAGCTTTTAATACAAATCAAGTTGGTTTAACTGTTTAATCAATATTGAATGAATGAATACATTTTCATGCAATCAAGGCGTCTGACACAACAATACTATTCTACCCAACTATGTACAGTAAACCTTTTATGCCATCTTGTGTTATCACACGTGTTTGTTCGTCTAAATCTTAAATCGTGCAGTTCTCTCTAGTTTTATGTGAACTGTTTTGATTCAAGCTATTAACGATAGTTTCTCAACATAATTATTCTTTTGGGTATGGCTTGGAACATGGTCTGTACGGCATGAATAACTTTCAAATTTGAAAAAGATCTTACGTGTCTAAAACGCTAACTATCCGTCTTCAACATCTAACGTCTGGAGTTCACAAGCGTGTGAATGTCTCTTGATCAAATTAAACCGTTTCAGGGTTGCCGCAGTATTCAACACATTCTCTCCGTGATCCTATTTTCACATTGACAAAATAACTGAATAAACCATTCTTCGCCGCACCATAAACCTGTACTTTGTGTTTATAAGCTTTACTGTAAACGAATAAACACAACTGTTGTAACAAGCTCAAATAAAACTCATCAGATCCGAAACATAAAACTTGATTGGATTAACACCGTATTTCACCAGAACTTAAGTAATTCGATTTCAACACCAGATGGAGAGATGGAGGGAAGAGCAAGGAACTGAAACACTTGGAAAACATTCTCCTCTCGGATTGCGTGCAATGGTGCAAATTCACGAGAAACTCGAAGATATTCTCATGAAGACCTCAGAGCATAGCTTTAATCTCAGCTTGACTAGAGAACAAAGAAAAATATAAAAATCTTGCATGATATTGGAGGAATTATGCCGCCAGCATTCATGTACATCCAGTTTGAGAAGGTTTTCTAATCCTCTCAACTGAGGTATGTCAACAGTCGTGTAAGGTCAGAGGGTACTTTTCAGCGAGAAATGTGTTCGTCGTCTTCTGGTTGTTCAGAGTTCTTCGGTTGTTAGAACGTTGTGGAATGTGGAGCGAACAAGGTTTTTGTCGAAACGTGTGGTGGCAAAAGTTAACACGATCCGCTTTTGTCTAACTAGCGCCTTTCTCTTCAACCCGGAGCCGGTGTCATGTTTTCCCGAGAAAAAAAGGTAAGATTTCAGTCAACTGATGTTTTTTATATCGGGTGACACATACACGTCTTACAAACAAATATAAAACTTTTTTAAAGTCAGTGTTTTTGTTGATATAGATCGAAGTTTGTTTATGTTAGAACATATCAGACTTGTAGTTATTCCACTCATTTATTCCAACATGAAGTCAGATCAACATCGTAATTTCGATGTTGTTCAAGGAATATTATCCTCATTCTATTTTCCAATCACTCCAGGTTGTAGCAAAAAAAAATAAAAAGAGCAATGTCCTGAGAGAGCTGGTCAGACACCTTTATCACCAGAAGCAAGATATGGAATGATGTCCCCTACGGGGTGACTTTTTATTCGAATTCAAATTTGCGCAGAACGAATATTTTGTTTTCTTATTAGCGTACCTATATGTTCTTTTTCCCAAAATCTCCCGTTATGTGCACTATTTCGCCATAATCACTACAGATAGCTCTTGTTCACCTAGTTCAACCTATCTGTTAAAACTGAACCCTCTTCACGAGGGTACGCAGTGTATCCGAACTTCAACCTGTTGATGCACTCATGTGGGGCCAGTTAGGATGAACCTGTTCAGGTAGGTAGTCAGGAATGGCCTGTTCCTTGTCATTAGAATCATGTCAAACCTCAGGGTGAGAACAAGGGGTAATCTCTGCATAGTAAACCAGTTGGTGTAGTTGTCGTTGGAAGTTTCATGTTCGTGTTTACTCCAGTGAACGCGGTTCAGGTGGAAACTGCTTGTGAATCATGAAAACATGAGTCTGAGGTTAGAAGTCAGTTTCTTTCATGGAAATTGAGTGTTGTTAACTGTTGTTAGAAACTGTCAACGTGTGGTTACCAGAGGCGTAAGGACCCTATTTGTAGGAGCCCTCCTCATTCTACCTCAAGGGAGTGCTGGTGTCATGTCGTATCCGGACAATAAAGGTATTTTAGTTTATCTTCGATCGATTATAGGGTTCTGATCTTGGTTTTAGTTCATTCTCAATGCACGCCATAGATTCCAAATTTCCACTGAATTGCAACGTGATGAAACTACATACATTTATGGATAGAGCAGTATACACCATATAGGACTGCTTTGGAAGAGCGAACGATTTAGAAGAACAACAATAATATACATAATAAGGTCATGTACTCACTCAGAAATATCCAGAATTGCAGAGAATTACAAGAAAGAGGAGAAAGAGAAAAATCCTGAAAAATCCACTCCCTCGCCACAGCCTGATGCAAGATACGGGATGGCTTCGTCACCAGAGTGAGATTGAAATAGTTCCGACTATTTCAATGAAATAGTCATTACAGGTGGTAGAACGTGAAAATGGTCTGTGAATCAGTTTAAGATACACTAGTATTAACCCCTCGCCTCCATCTTACTTGACTAGTGGTCTGTCAGCCTGATGATGATAGCCCCTGCGAGGTTCCAAGTATAAAGTACAATTGGTGTCGTGTAACTGCTCTAGAGCAAATTAAGGCACTTCCCAGCAAATCTCTTAGATGAAAAGCAGTCATCATGCATGAATACAGTAGAATTTCACAATGTTGAAGTATATTATTAGCATTGTATATTTTCATTTCGCGTGAAATCAGAGAAGATTTCACCCCGTTACAGTTTTGTGCTCTTTCGTCCCGTTGAAGCTTTGGACCAGCTGATTCCTACCATGAAGAAACCAACAGAAACTACTCGAATGGTGAACTTTCTCGCCACTTCTTCAGTTAACCAGGCCCACCTCTCCCAAATTTGAAGAACAGGGGTAACTAGTAACTTCAACGTTGACTCTGAACCGCTAGTGAGATGTAAGTAAGTTGAAAGTACATAAATGGAAATGAAAAACAGTTGTATAAGGGAAGCTGCATTGTTGCATGAGCTCTTTCTGGTAGCTCATCTATTACTATATTGTTAACAGTCGGATATGCGGCGACCACCGTATTATTGAAATGGTGAACAAACTGATGTCCAAAATTAGAACTTTTCTCTCTTTCAGAACACTCAGCAATCGCAATCACCCACGGAGTCCTCACCAACAACCGAGGCTAGAACACCCGTGAGACTAATCCATAAAATCTGATCCAGAACTCGTATAACATTACCATATCAGCTTAACTCCATTGAAACTTGCTTCGTTCACAATTGTAATAAATAATAGGAATTTGTTACACTTATGTTGTGGATAAAGAGGTATTTGAATTGGTCAAACAAGATCTTGAACTAAACTGTTTTAGAAACTTACTGCATGTGTACAGCAGAACAAAAACCTTGTTTCTTGATATTCAAAAGAGAGTAATAAGAAAGGACATGTTTGGATTTGTATTTGTATTCATTATTGTTTTAAGAAATATCGATACCGGTCCCCTGAACTTTCATCGCCACAAGGAGACCCTTTGAAAACGAAGAAAAAGAGTAAAAAGGTCAGTTTGTAAAGATGACAAGAAATGGTGAAGGAGAAAAGTAGATGTAATTAACCTGATCGTCAGTCAACTTTTTTGTTCAATGATCATTCTTCGTGAAAGGCGAATATGGAATATGCTATCAGTCATGTCAAAGAATGGGCACCTTAGCTAAATGTGAAATAATAGTCTCCATGGCTCAGACAAGTCCTCGCCAATTAGTGAGCCACTAGCTCTCTCGATGAGAGAGTGTAGGTCATAGAGACGCAGATGTTTGCAGTATTGATCCCATGCTTTCGCGCTTTTGTAGTTTGATAATCACCGAAAATTGGCGCCAATCGCTCTGAGGAAGCGAACTACAGTATATTTATAACTTGATCTATTAACTAAGTGTTCAGTCGAAGAAAACGAAGAAAAAGAAGAGTTTAAAGGACAAAACTGAACGGAAGAAAACATCGAAAGATAAAAGCTCCCTGGTGAGAACTTGGTTCCAATTCAAACAGAAATGTTCAACGAATTATATGTTTCCTATATTTTTTTTCTTATTTTGACGATACGATGATCTGAGTAGTGGTTCGTGGGATGAATGAAAAAAAATGGAAAGATAACTAAAAATTCCGGTAGTTGACAGCTTGGTTCATTCTTCTGTCCTATATTTAATCCAGACCAAATTTTCAGAGAGTAACCGGAGACCTGGAAGTCACTCAGGACGAGGGCTCCGGCAGGGAGACGAAAAAGAAGGCAGAAAAGGTCACCTATAGTCCTGAGTTATGAGTCAATTATGGTATTAAGTATCTGACTAGTTATGGTAACTTGGTGTTCTTCAGCGAAACGGTATGTTCTATATGTAACCTGTGGCGTTTTTTGGTAGGCCTTTTTTCAGGGTCTCAGTAGGTAACCGGTTGGTAACCTTAAATGGAAAACCGGTTACCTTTCTTCTAACACAACATGTGGTTTTTACCGTTTGTTTGTCGGTAACCAAATTGTTTAGGACACCTGTGAGGCAACCTGAAAATAGGTGACCAAAAAGCGGAGTTACATATATAATTGGCCCAGCAATATTCCAACTGTCAGAACGCAACATGTTTTCTATCTAAAATATGCTTGTTTCTAATTTGATGCTCACAGAACTTTGAAATGACTCGTTTTTATCAATCAATTGTTTTCAATTGTTTTTATAAACCTATTGTAAGGGGTAATGTTTCATTTTCAGAAAAGAGGAGGACGAAAAAATGGAGAACGGACTAGAGACGAAGAAGAAAAAACTTGTAGGGAAGAAAAAACACTCATGCAAAGATTGTTCGGAATATCTAAGAAGAACAGTCACTCAAAATCCTCTAAATCCAAGGTATGGGGAGAATCATACTCTCGTGAACTCTTGATTATCTCTCTGTTTAACAGCCTCTCTTCCTCTCTCTCTCTCTCTCTCTCTCGCTTTCTTTCTCTCTCTCTCTCTCTCCCTCTCTCTCTCATAGTTAAGATTTGACAGGGAGTACATGTTTGCATACGATACAATGAGTTTGCCATAGTTATAGCATTCATCTCTTCGTGACTTTTCGCTTTAGTGAAACGGAAGAAAAACATAAAAGACAACTAAAAAAAGAGACCACACATTTTTTCTTCTAGAAGTCGGCTGACCAATCCATGGCACAAAGTACCGCTCTAACCGATACTACGTTCGACGAGGAAGCAGTGGAAGTTGTTAGTTTATTCGGTCTTCATTTCAAAAAGATAACTTTCGTACAGAAGTTCAAATCTTTTTTCAGGGGTAGGGTTTCAACCATGGAACCCAACTTCCGATCCTATTTCGTTCTTCTCCTCTAGCGCATAGCACTCGTATAACAGTATTCCAATCCTTAAGTTCTTCTGTTGTAGAAGTGATGTAGAACACGAATGTTTGATGCCAACTATTTGACAAAATCCGCGTGAAACCCACAGAAAATCATTATTGAGAATTTAAAACGATGAAGTGCATAATTGTCAGTAAATTTCACGTTTACTGTTCTACACATGGTTAGTGTACTGTACGTCGAGTACACAAATACGTACCTGGTACAGGTTTCATTCTCATCAAAGCAATCCTATACTATGCATGTTCTCTCATACCATTGTGTTGTTTGATATCGTTGCTTTTCGAATTTCTTAACTTGAATTGTATTGAGATCAAGCTACAATGACGATTCTGCCACATATTGCAGGAAGAGAAGAGTCCGTGTGCCACCGTATTCGAGGATATCAATTGTCCGCCTAGTCCGGCTGTCATAGTGGAACGGAACAGGAAACTCAGATGGAAGGACGGGGTGAGTCCTTCAATCAATCGATAATGATGGAACACAAAACTCAAAAATATTATCGGGGTCTTTGGAGATTAGCAAGCTACAAAACCGATCTTCTATGTTTCTCTGATCTGTGCCCTCTTATCCGGAAACTCAGGTAAAAGGACGGGGTAGGTTGTTCAATAGATTGTAACCATACTAAAATTTTATATGGGATTTCCCAGCTTTCCAGAGTAATTTTGGATTTCGTAGGTGTGTAGTCAATAGAATGCCCAGGTCAGACAGACGCAGACCGCAGCCGTATTGACCTGCATGCTGTCTCGCTTTTGTGGCTTGCTAATCGCTGAATATGAGCGCGAATGTTTGTGAGTTGCACCGAGAATGGTAGACTACAACGCTATAGTTGACGCCAGCGAAATTGCGGGAGAGTACTGTATATCTCATTTCACACAGGTCTTCGATTCCAAATCATGACCGTTGTGGCGTTGTTTACTCTAATAGCACAGTGATTAGCGGCATGTTGCCAATCGTTTGCTCACAGGTTCGATTCCGGTGAGAAATGGAAATTGATAAATTTAGCACCCACTGCAAATTTCGTTCTGAGTTCCCTTTTCTAGGTTTCATGTACATATTCACTGTCCTGCACTTGTTTAATCTTTTCCTCAGTGGTTTTTTAAAGTAGTTCAAGCATCATTGTCATTTCAGTGCGAGACTGACAAATCAAATGAAAAGTAGAAGAAAGTCTACGGCCAACATAAAAATCATTCATGTGAGACGTTTTCACTGTGAAGCCTGGTTGCCTAGTTTTCTGTAAGATTGTTTTTCGAATACTTCATGCAATTGTGGAAATCAAAAAGTTGAAAAACATCTCTGTTTTACCAACTGTTTCGCATTGTCGTACGTAACTCGGGAACTTTCAGGTGTCATTTATGTTATCCGTTCTAATGAGAAAACGGAACAATGTGCATTAATAAAAGTTATATACTTCTAATTGGCTTTTCAATCTATATCGAGACAAAGTTATGAAGAGTGAATATAAATGAGAAACGGTTTCTTTGAGATTTCTTTTTCTTTTTCCAGGCTGGCTCGACGTATGGGGCAATCATCTCATCTAGTATTCAATGTCATAATGCCCATATAGCAGAATAAACTATTCTTTGCGCATTGATACACATATGTATTGTGTATAGTATTAATTTACATTATATTTCTCCATCTTCTCTCTCTTCATCTCAATCTTTCTTTTTCTATTATATTTTGGATGTCAGCTCTATTTTTCCAAGTTTTTATTTGAGTATATCGCCTCAAGCAGTTCTTCCCGGATACTGACAAAATTTCAAAACAGTTCTATAATTTATTTCTGTATCACAATCTGTCTGGTAGCTCTCACTGGTACGGAATCGGCACTGGGGTCTCTGAAAAAGATATATTGTAGAGAACCATCGTCGCGATTCTCTACGAAAATGTAAACTAGTGAACTCAAACTGTTCCACTGCGAAAGTCGCAATCGTTTTGCCGAACAAAACATTAAGCGGTGGGTTGAAAGTTTAGTTTTCTAGTTTCGGAAACATAGTGTCGACATGTTTCGCCAATCGACAACACAATTACTTTAAAAACACCATTTTCGAGAGAACCGCACCTCCGATAAAGTATGCGACCTCTTGGTTGATGAGAGCACGTGCATTGTCCAGACCGGCGGGCTCACCCGGGTACTTCATGTACATGTCGGAACAGTGAGCGGCCTCTGCAAAAGTAGAAAAACTAGAAACTACTTTTTCAGTTCACGAAACAGGTTTTAAACTGCTTTAGCAACCTGTCACTATAATAATTCATCCATAACTGCAAACTTTGAGAAAAACTATGCTGTATTTGAAGATCGAACTACAAATCAAATTAGGACATATTTTCTAGAAGTCGTTGCTCCGAATAAGGTGGTTTTTTGCATTATCTAGGTAGTGTGAAACGAAGCAGAACATCAAACTGTTCTTGAGTTTGATGAGGAATCTGTAGGTCAAACCGTATGTATGTACTGTGACTGACTGGGAATGAGAATGGAGGTCATGTGGTTGGCTGTGTCGTTTTTGTAGACTCCCAGGGCGTGCCACGGGTCATAACTGCCGTTGGGGAGCACCACGTTCGTTGCCTGTAGAACAACATAAAAATTTCACATTCACGAAAACTGAATCCATAAAAATTTCACATTCACGAAAACTGAAGCCCGCTTGTACTGCAATTTTCCATTCTTCTGGATTCTGAAATGTTTCACGCGTTTCAACTTTTTGCGAACATGTAAAAGAGTGCTTATTTCTTAATGTTTCACAAATTTCACATGCACATTCATTTGCTCATTTTCAGTAAATAATATTCGGAAACTGGCAAAGTCAGTCAACGTTTGCATAACGATGATTCGAGAAAAATTGTTATTGTTCACAAGAACGGTTGTTATTAAATCTCATTAAGAAGAGGAAAAGAAGCATGTTTTCAACCCACCTTGTACCCGTCAATACCGCCGTACTCTCTCAGCAGTGCGTGATTTCTCTGTGAAACGTATTTGATGTCGACACTTGGGTCGAACATTTGCGTACACATATCCACGTAGTAACTGCGAATAGATGTTTGTTAAATCCATATTTTGTAATACCCATAAAAATGTTGCACGTCAAACGTCAACAGAAAAGTGTAAAAATAAAAGCTGATAAAATTGAAAGTATGAGAGTTGAACCTTCTTTGTATATGACGTAACCATATCTGAGCAGTTCCATCAATGACAGCGCACTTTCTCCAAAACTTTTAAGAAACGCTATGAGATCAAACTAAAACTACATTATTTCTGTGGTGAAAAAATTTGAAATGAAACTTTGCGATGATAAACGAAGTGAGGTGCAGATGTTCTTACTTGA
The DNA here is from genome assembly GCA_964036275.1 of Litoditis marina. Lineage (NCBI taxonomy): Eukaryota > Metazoa > Nematoda > Chromadorea > Rhabditida > Rhabditidae > Litoditis > Litoditis marina. The sequence goes on along the minus strand of OZ038434.1, from coordinate 1,235,703 downwards.
GCGACACGGTCTGCTGGAATATATTCCTGCCCTGATCGGTGGTCTGTAGAACTCCCAACTGGTTGCAGCACAGCCACATCCAACCGCGAGCACCGGCTGAAAAACACTTATTTTTTTTCCGTAAACACAATTCTAACCAATATCTATTACTGTATTTATAATATTGATCACTCTAAAACAATAATGTGTATGATTCGTGTATTGATCCAGTGATTCAATTTGAGGCCAATTCCACAACTAACCCGGTTACTAGCTAACCTAACCTGAATTCATGAAAAAGTGGGGGCCCAACGACTGTGAGATTTGTCTTCTGCTGTGCGCCGCTTAGACAGCTACTCTCAAATGGAGCAGCTACTGCTACAAAAACCGGAAAATACTTATATACTCAAGTATAACTGTTCATTACGAACATACAAAAGTCGTAAAATATTTTTTCAAACCTGTAAACTAGAATCTACAAGTCACAGCTGTAAAGGAGAGAACAACTGTTGAATAATATGCCAAGTGTTATAGCACCTAGAGTAACAAGTAAGGACCAAAACTGCAAATCATTGTGTACAAAACCAGAATCTCTATAGTTGACTACGTTGAGTTAACATCTGTGATTTGTATATTATAGTTTACAGGTTTGAAAAAATATTTTACGACTTTTGTATGTTCGTAATGAACAGTTATACTTGAGTATATAAGTATTTTCCGGTTTTTGTAGCAGTAGCTGCTCCATTTGAGAGTAGCTGTCTAAGCGGCGCACAGCAGAAGACAAATCTCACAGTCGTTGGGCCCCCACTTTTTCATGAATTTTTCTCTTTTTGTACACATGCCGTAGGTATGTGGTTTGATCTGTACGGTGCAGATAAAATTGTTTTCTTAATGAATGACTTGTCAAGTATTACCATCATTCGAAAAAATATGACGTCAACATTGCAGTTCTGGAAACTTACTTTATCTGCCCTTTAGATTCCCAGAATACGTCATGTTTGAATGAAGTTTCATCGTGAATTGACCATTTTTAAGAAACTTTCAGCATTCGAAAACATATTTCACGTCAATTTTTTCAAAAGTTGACGTCATCTGGTCTTCTGAATTCCAGAATAAGTCATATTTAGATAAAGTTTCATCGTTAATATACCATTTTTGAGATATTTTCAGCATTTGAAATAATATGTGACGTCAACTTTGCACTTTTCAAACATGACGTCATCTGGTCTCCAGAATCCCAGAATACGTCACTCTTAGATTGAGTTTCACCGTTAATTGACCCTTCCTAAGATATAAACATCATTTGAAAATATATGTGACATCAACTTTGCACTTTTCGATTATGACGTCATCCGAGCTCCAGAATCCTCGATGACGTCATCAGTAGAAGACTTACATCTGAATCAATGTCAGTTCATGTCGTGGTATCATACTCCAAATTTTACTTGAATTGGTTAGGACTGAGCTGAGTTATAACGCAATTTGATTTACCGCGACAGAGAGGGCGAGAGAGTGCACGAAATGAAGAGACGCAGAGACATTTTCAAAGACCTATAACTTAATGAAAAATTATTTTTTTCGAAAAAAAGTTTGCGCCCCCAAGGTTTGAGTGGGATATCTATCGTGTCCCAAATTTTCAGTCAAATCGGTTCACACATAAAAATTTCCCAGGAGTGCGCACCAACACAGACAGACAGACAGACAGATACACGGCGGAAGTTGGCGGTCTGCATGAAGCGCATAACGTCATAACTCGGCTCAAACTTAATCAATTTCGTTCACATTTTGAATATAGCTTGTAAATGTGCCATAGAAAATCAGCAAATCACAAAAAGTTTTGATTTGCACAATTGGACCTTTTTGAGAGTGAACTAAAAAAATGAAAGCGCGCATTAGCCGGACCAAAGACAAATCTCGCACAGCGCTTCGCGCTGCGCGCGATTTCGTTAACTGTTTTTTGGTTAGCTTTATAGTAACCGGATAAGTAACCGCACTGGATTCATCAAGTTAACCAAAAAACGGTTACTAAAACTAGGTTGCTCAAATCACTAACTTAGATTAACAAATTATTTAACTCGAAGATCGGGTGCTAACCAGATAACCACTTTAACCCTGATAACATGATAGCTAACCATTCCTTAGGCTAAGCCTAAGCCTCACGCTAACCATATAACCAAGATAACCAGATTGGTTACCTGGTTAGTGTTAGATCTTCCGTATAGGTAACCTATTAGCTAACCTGGTTGAAAAACTCGCGGCGGTTGAAATGAGACAATGAATTTTAGGATACACATTACGGTACTGTTATCGTGATCTGCGGATGGAATATGCGCACAGCTTGTTTGTACTGGATTAGTGACGTATACGCAGCAGACGCAATCAGTTCCGCGATGTAGTCCTATTTTGGTTACCAACCTCTTTTAAGGTTACTAACCACCTTCATGGTTAGTCGGTTAGTATTGTTAGTAACCAATTTTCCGGTCAGTCGGTTAGTAACGAATGTTGAGGTTAGTAACCACTCGCACGGTTAGCTAACCAAAAAAGTTATAATTTGGTTAATTTATAAAGGGCCCCGGTTAGTCATCCAAGGTGGATAGCTAACCGCACGATCAGGTTAGTTAGTAACCCGGTTAGTTGTAGTATTCACCTCAATTTGAAGAGTGTGATATGGAAATATAGAGTGTACTAAAGTGGCTTCGTGTAAATGAGGTAGAATGTAAAAACTCCTATTGGCCGATGTATGGGAAAAACGTCGCTAATGAGGAAAATATCAAGCCCAGCTCAAAATATAGGTTCAGTTCGAATGTGACTCTTCACCATAGCAGCGAGATGTGGCACTTCAATTGGGTGAAAGGAGAGAAGGTGGAGAGAGGGTGTGGTTATGCTCGACTCTCACCGTTGTCCAGGTACTGGTGTTCGTCATCATAGGTGACATTGCTGAGAACAGTCATCATGTCCGAATACGAGTTGGGCAGAGTGGTAGAGGAATCATCATTCCACTGCTTGTACTGAAAACTCATCATTTGTGGTTTTTTTTCTTTTTTAATCTCTCGTCATTCACCTTCATATTTTCAATAACACAATCACACAACACCATGTGATACGGAAAAACGAAGGAAGTTTGTATTGTATTGTAATATAATGTATACGTTAAAACAAGGCCGTTTCAGAATTCAGAATGGTCCCGACACTGTTATTCCAATCCGCATCTCCCTCATAATCAGACTTTGAGTTGTAATATTTCGCTATGGGGTGGAGATACTACGTTGATCCATATCGATTGTTCAGTATATGTTTTTCTTCATGGAAGACGGGATTTTCCCAACAGTCTCTGTTCCGAGATGGTTCGAAACTAACCCAATTGATGACGTTGTTGACTCTGGTGACGACATCTGTGGTGTTGTCTGTCATGATTCCACACATGTTCCGAACTCCGAATCCACTTCGAGTAGAGTTGCTCTGAAATTGAGACACAATGTTCTGAATTTCAAGTTCTCAAATTTTCAACCGAATCATATTCAAATCGATTAAAGAAAGGTGAAGCCGGAGAAAGTTTCCAGAATATTGTTGTCTTCGTATCACTTCCCAAAAGCTCCACATTAAGTTCTATTCAGCTCTGAGTGTTATAACTTTACTTTTAATCTCGGGCCGAACGTCGTTGGGAGACTGTGACCTACTGTTTCTTGCAGTTCTAGAGTTATACTAATGAATTGTAATATATCTAGCAAACAAAATTTGACTTTGATTTTCAAATTGGGGTTAAATATAATAAGTTTTCCGACTCACCCTTCCGTCATAAGTATATTGGGTGATGGTCTGGTAAAATCCGTAGATGTTGGCGAAGAAATTGTCAATGTCCAACTGAACTGTGTTGTTATCGAAGGGTGGCACCAAACTGGAAATAATATTTTCCAAGTACATCTCAACTTTTTATGTGGTTCTACATACTACATTCTTTACACTTCCACTACTTTATCACAAAGAGAACTATGATCAGAGAACAACAACACGTTATGCACGAAGAATGAGTGTTAGCCAACAACACGTCGGCTACCACAAATATTCGAAAACATTCGGAAACCTTTTCTGTTTTGAACTATTCTGAATCGAAAGGCATCTCCAATATTAGTTAAAATAAGATAAACATTAGAAATCCGGAACTTACTATATTGCACAAATGCTGATGTTCTCAACGTTTTACTCAACTCTTTCTTTCGATCTCAGTTTCTTTTCAACGGACTCACCTGAAAACGTTGTTCAGGGTGTTTCTTCCCGCGATGGTTAGACTGAGTTGTTGCATCTTATAGAAGGCGTCTCCCACAGCCTTCGCGCACATAGGGTCGGTGTCGTAGAAGACGTTGTTCACTACTTGGGCGTATTCTGAAACAGTGTTATGATGGTTTGAAGCGTTTGAATTTGTATTTTCAGCAAGCCTGTAAACTCAAGAAAAAGATCAAGTATCATCACTAAATGTGTTTGGTTACAATTCTCCGTGTACGGTCTAATCTCTATTTCGCTTCCTCTCTCTCTCTCTCTCTCTCTTTCTCTCTCTCTGTTCCTCTCTCTCTCTCTCTCTTTACCAAACGAATACCTGATTGAGTTCGATCTCACTCTATGTGTTTGGTAACAATTCCCCGTGTACGGTCTATCTCTCTTTCCACCGCGCGCGCGCTCTCTCTCCCATTTTTCTCCTTCTATCTCTCTCTTTCTCTATCTATACCGAGCAGTCCACTGATTGAGCACGTTCTCAACCTATTACGCCTATTACCAACTCACGGAAGGCATCGAGAGTCCAGAGCATGGGTGCACTGCTAGCCACAGCCCCGACGGTATCCTGTGGGTACTTCATACGGAACAGAGCGGATAATGCTCCTGTGAGTAGAGTTGAAGAGAAATTATAATAACGAGAATTAAGTTTGCTAGGGCCTTTTTTTCTTTTTCCCTTTTTTCGATGTGAATATTTCATCGTGGTATTCACTTTGAATCACACAGGTTTTGAACAAGTTCAAACTGGAAAAGGGGAGGTTCGGACGCCGTAGAAAAGCGTCACAAATAGAATACCTTTAAGGCTTGACTATCCGGTCAGAGCCCGACCCAGGTTGGGCTCGGCTACACCATGTTCAAACAGAAACAGTTGGAAAATACGTAGCCGAACGTTTATTGGGTTTTCGATTAGGTTGTTCACAGATAACATCAATTTGTTATGATATCAGGTATTTGGCGCACCTTACATTTGGCGAATTTTAACACCATATAACCGCGGTGTTCACTCATACTATTCATACAATAGGTTCAGGTCAAATGAAAGTACATCTTACCAGGATAAGATCCTCCGAAAGTCACCCATCTGGGGTTGACAAAGTTGTATTGTTTGTTCATCTGCTGAATGAAGTTGTGGATGTCGGCGAGGGCTTGGTCGATGCCGCAAGTCGTCAGATTGGCGAAAGCCATGTTGCTGGAAATGGGTCAGATGTGTAGGGTCAGCTATTTTCAATGCAAGTCCATATGGTCTATGTTACCTCATCTTGCAGTGAATGTAAGTTAATCATGTGCTTTTCCGTAGTTATAAAGTGTACCGAGGTCAATTGTAGAGTGTACTTGTACGTTATAGAGTGTATAGAGATCAAACTACAACAAAGATTTGGTCTGTTCCTATACTACGAATTTTACCGCTTCTGATTAGAATTCAAAAGTTATATTTCTAACACGATTGTAAGTGAAACCAACGCATAAGGCCTGCTGTATCCGAAGCATCTGTGCTCCAATTGAAATATGTCTGCCCCATAGCTCTTGGCCAGCTCCTGATACGTTCTGCGGGGATCCGACACCCAGTCATCGGTGGCGATCGATTCACCTAAATAAATCGATATCATTAGCAAATGGGTATCTACCATCAACTACCAATTCACGTTTTACGTGATGTCTGTCCGACCATTTATCATTAAAACTGTGGAGGTTCATCATAAAACATTTGAAAAACGCCATGAATCAATTGTGGCGTAGTTAGATTTTTTTAATTTACTCACCTTGAATGAGAAGAAAAACGATGCTCTTGTTCTGCGTGAATGTAGGGTTGTACCAGTATCTCTGCAATAACAGAGTAGTTATAAAATATTATCTTTGGCTTTTTGAATTCCAATTGTAAACATAAAATCAGTCTGATCTAAGAGAGTTTTGGTGTAATATCGAAACACTCCTTGTATAGAATTTCGCGAAATCGATTTATTTCGATTGTAACGAAAGGATCACTTCAGGAAAAACACTCCAAAGTTTAATGATGAATTTACTTTAGGAAGAGAAACTAGGATAGCTAAACCTAACTTTTCCAAGTGTTCCGTATTTAGTAATAGCTGAACCTAACTTTTTCAAGTGTCATGAATATTGATAAATAACTAACCTGTTGATAGGTGGCGGTGTTGTTGGGGTCAAAGTTGTCAATTTTCTGTGTGATATTCGCCCGGACCAAACCCGGTGGTGTGGCCACATCAGATTCTACATTTTCGTGGAACTTCTGACTGGAAGCGAACAAAGAAGTCAATTTTTTTTCAAAGTTACATTATCAATTTTTTGATATGAAAATTTGTAGGGGGTTCTGACTGGAATACCAGCCACTATATAGAAAAATAAATATTGAAGGTGTCCAATTTTGTATATTTGTTGAAGTAACAAATGTCTCCAGGCAATCAACGATTGTTTATAGGGTTGCTTCAGAGACCGTATTCACAGTACAAAACCACCTCACGCGGGAGAACAGAAATGGTGTGCTGGTATATAAAAGCTCCAACAGGCCATAAGTTCCCTGTATACGGCTACAGCAACTACTAAAGGAAATATTCCATTTCTCCATTCTGTTTTGTGATTGTAGTTTGATTTCAATCGATATTTTATTCTTTCTACTGCTCACTTAAGAAATCCTCCGTAAGGTCTCCCGAATATAGTGGAGGGCAGGGCTGGATGGCGAGCAGCCAACACACTGCACAGAACAACTGACAGGTACAGTAACCCGCGCATGAGAACCTACAATGGAGGGGGTGTTTTGACGGCTTCCAAGTGTGAAGAATGATACAAAAAATAGTTTGAAGTCATGGTAAAGAAAATTAGAATCTTTCAGATACAGAACAAAGAGATTTTTCTATAGTTTTATAGAACAAGATACATAATTTAAAATTGAGATTAGAGTGATTCAAATACCTATTCAAGGCTGAAAACCATAAACAACAAATAGAATAGTGAACTATGGGAATATTTGGAAGTTGACTAGTACTTCTATGGTAGGAAAAGAAGAAGATTATAATTTGTGTCGTGTAATTCCCCAAAAGAGTAGATAAGCACATAGTCACCATGTAGAATTAGCTGATAAGGTAGCTAGACAAGCAAATGAACATGCAATCAAGTACAAATCGACAGAAGTAGTTCGAAATATGGTTTTTTGAGAATTCTAACACATCTTCAAGTTTTGATTGAAAGGGGAATTAGTTAGAACCTGACAGAGAGGAGCACAGTCAATCAAGATTTTCTCCGCCTACCCGATAATCTTGAAAATATTTATGTAAATTCAAAACCAAATGAAATAACAGAAATAACGACGTGGTCTAATGAAAGAAGCAAAGAACCTAATTGATAGTTGAGTACGAATCACATTCTCTAGCTTTTTGGCCGATTGTGATTACGTGTGCTCTATAAGTTATGTGGCGTAAATCAGAGATTTGAGTACCACATAACGAAATGAACCTATTACACTCTTTTCACGCCTGATTATACAACAAATAATTTTCCTACTGCAATTTTGCTTGAGCATGTACCCATGTACGAACTCTCTAAAACAAAATGAAAGTTATTGATGTATAAAAGTTGTATTAAAAATTGTTTTCTATTACTCATCATTTTGTGAAAACGGTTAAATGCACTGACATTTCGAAGTGTTTCTCAAAACAATTTTTGAATAGGTTGTCATTAATTTCAAACTATTTATAGGAAACAAAAAAGTTATAATAGTTTTATTGCCGTAGAGAACTTTGTTGATAGTTATGACAATTTATAATTCCTTGATTGGTTAGCCGATTCTTTTGTATTTTCGTCCGGAATTTTTCCGAGCGGACATTTTCTGACCGACTGCTGCCGCCGTCTTGATGAACCGGCACTTCGTCTCCTTTACTGTTTCCTCGTTGCGCCTCTCCCTTCGCAAGTATTTCGGGTAGTGAACTGTAATGTTTGTAGTGTGTAGTCTATTCTCAAGTGAACATGGATAGAGTTTCGTATTTCATAGATTTTGATCCAGCTAGAGCTCAAACAAGGTGTATGTAATCCTGGCAAGGTTAAATTTTCTGGGACGTTACAAGAAAAGAGCAATTTGGAAAAACAGAGCACTTCGTGTTCACGTCAAGTTCTACCTCCGATAATTCTGATTTCTATTACCTCCGTTACAACATTAAACAATTTTTCAAAACAAGGATTGATCTAAATAGTTTGGTTCCACGTTGTCTATCGAATTCATATATAAAATTCAACAAAATTCACTTACTCGGACCGTTGAACAAATCACTTTCAAACTGACGTTTCTGAAAATATACCTCATATTGATAACAAATATTGTGATCTTATCACAAGTCTGATGTGACTCGCAATAAACTGGAAATAAAAAAACGACAATACTTTGAACAAACTAGCTTGAATGGTAGAATTTTCAAAATATTCGAAATTAACTATGTGGTTTTCGGTCGGTCATAATGGTTTACGGAGCAATTCCTGTACATTGAAAATGAAGAAAGAAGCCAGTTTCACCTGAATCAGTATTTTGATCGTAGACTGATCTTCTACTTGGCTAACTATATCCTTTCTGTTCCGTGCTGGATTACGCGTACAATTGGCCAATGAAATGAGAAAACATGTCCAGTGAAGAAAGAGAATACACAGCACAAATAACTCATTCATAAATGATCTGAAACTGCAGAAAAAAATAAAAAGTTCCTGGTTCTCATTCGTCCCACACTATAATAGAATCGCTAAAGCGGACTACCGTGAAAACTATCAAAATCATCTGAAAAAGAGTATAGGATTTGTCAAACCGTTGTGAACACCGTGACCGTACCATCGATTTTGTACGAGGCGGGGTTTGGCGAGATGCCAGCCAGTCTGCGTATCATTGATCTACACACTCTATCAACTACTGGCAAGTAATCAACGACCGCTCGCCCCGCATCGCTCAATAAATTGAACCCTCTGCTGTCTTTATGGGAAACTTACCTACGCTTCCGTGTGAAGTGAAACATCAAAAATAATTATTTCTTTTCGATTATGACATTTCACGGTAATCGCGAATACTTGTTCCGAACGTACAGGAACGTGACCAAAATAGTAAATGACAAATCTTACCGGAGAGAGCTGAGACAAAACCACCACTTGTGAATGGGAAATGTTGTGAATTGAATTGTCACGTCGTGTACAGTCACTCTTCAAACCCCACGTTTTCCGAAGTACCAGTCTAACGAGTACCCTGTGTTTCGTACTGTTTCGTTCGAAAAACAAACAGTTCTCAACATGTTGTTCTCTTGTCTAGACTTGTAGTTCTTGCCATTCCCCACTGAGACTTTGGCAATGTGCCAACAAAAATTGAAATAAATATATTTCATAGAAAACACAGGTTTTTCAAGAGAGTTTTTACCCGGACATTGTAACCATAATTGAAAGCCGCTCGGAAAAAGTGTTAGTGTATTGGGAAAATCTGCTTGTAAACTTTGTTGGCACTTTGCCGAGGTCGCAGTGGGAATGACTGAAACTATACACAACACTTTCAAAACAAAACTCTCCAGAAGCCTTGAACTCAACGCAACGAACACTAGAAGGAACAAACAATTTGTGACATCGAACAAATATTCATTCTTCAACAACATAATTACATCGTACATTGTGCTCTACTTATACATCTGTCATTATGAAATCACGAAAATATATTTTTCATGTGTCTAGCGGAACCCGTTAACAAATATTTCGTACAAAGTTCATTGCAATCAAATAACGAACTGTGATTTTATTCACAGTTGAAATCGACTAAACAACTTATAAACAGTAAAAACTTCAACTTTATCTAAACAATATAGTTAGATAGAACAAGGAAAACTATCAAAATGAAGCCATTTCTAAGGAAAAGCTATATTTTCATGGTATTTGCCGCCTAAAAATGTCACTAACTCAGAATCAACTGTACACTGAGTGTAAGCCCAGAAGTAATCGAACATAACCAAATTCACTCATTTTTACTATATTACAGTTTTCTTATGCTGCATGATAACAAGTGAACTTCAATAGGAGATAATCTTGATAATTATGAAAACTTCCAAACGTTCCTGATCACAGGTCGGGAGAAATGAGTGGTTCGACACTGGTAGCCGAGCTGATGACACTGACGTCCCTCAGGGGGAAGTTATATGGGTCTTGTGGTTTTTCCTTCAATAATAATAAGAATAAATTAGACTATAGATGAATCAAATGACTTTCACCAAAATGTAAACAAGGTTTCTATGAATATTACGGGGCTCTAGAGATGATTTCGACAATTAAAATCACCCCCTCACACGGAAGCGTTATTTGATAAAGTATGCAGGAATGACAATTCAAATAATATTTAGTATTGTACTACAGAAACAAGTAGGGAGAATGAGAAAAAGAATTTCCCCGCAGTTTTTGAGACATATAGTCATGAGGTTACCTTCTCTTTCTGTTGGAGTACGGCATCGAAGGATTCTCCTCTGTGGCTCTTCAATAGCTCCACTATACCATCCAGCCAGTAGGTGAGCAGGGTTCCTACTCCCTGCAAAGTATCATGAAGTTCAAATAAGAACATTCAGTTGGGGTTTAGCTTTTGAACAGAGAACCAAACACTTTTGATGTATTCTAAAACTTCATATCTGAGCAATTTTTTTCGGCCTAGATCATAAGTTCATAAAAATGACCTACCGGTACTTTCGTACTCCCGCGTGGAGTGCATTTGAATTCGGGAAACCGGGATGCGAGTATTTGATGACTTTTCAGAGTCATCTGAATCTTATCCGGAATCCCTCCGCTCTCCATCTTCGAAGCTATCGTCACCTGATTCAATTTCAATGAACAACAAAACCCAAATGCTAATGCCTTTTTTGTAAAATCCAAACAATATCATGTATTAATGTGTGTTATTGATGTGAGACATATAAAAGGGGAAAATATAGATATTCAATAGAGAAAGCATTCAAATTGGTGTAATTTGATTCAAAACGTTTGTTTTTGTCAAACTCGCTAATTTCCGCTGTGTCTGACTGATAGAACCAAAACTCAAACCCAGTTATTTCGTAAAATATCACACTTTTAGACCCGAAACCGACCGATTGTCCAAAAACTGAGTATCTGGGTGCCCTTATTCCGACCACTCCCGTGAACACAGCCCCGGTATTGAACCCCCATCTACAGTGTAGGTAGCTGCCCGGTCGATGCGGTATCTCGAACGTTTTCAGGTACTGAAAGCAGAGTTATTAGAATTTCTCAAATGGTAGTGTCGAGAGTTTACCGCTCATAATAGGAAAATAAGGTTTCAATATTGGAAAAATTTGGAAACTGGAAGATTTTCGATTCTCTGTTGTCTAACTCGATTTTTAAAGTTACTTTCAACGACCAAAATACATGTACGACGAAAACTCAGCAACTAGCCGGCAAGCACTAAACAAGATTTTGTCGTCTATCCAAAAATGCTTGAAGTTCCCGTCTACCTCTCTTTGCAGCAGGGCGATAGTCGCTATATTTCGGACGTGCTCCAACTTGTTGGGTTGCGGGATGCCCGAAGCCACACAATAAGCATCGCCAATTGTCTCCATCTGAAAATATTCAAAAATTCGATAACATGACACAGTGTGGTAGTTTTATTCCGGTGTATGTTGGTAAAATGTGCAAATCATGATGTGTGCCGAGCTCAAACTACACATCACAAACATTTTCAACCAGCTGATGCCATAACGATCGGGTTGTTCTCATTTACATTATGATCGAACATTGTGAATTGACAGCCATGTGGCCAGAACAACTATATTACCAATTTTGTGATTTTGCCACGGTTCTCCACATTCAATGTCAATAACACAAGTTCCGAACACCACTCGCCTTGTATCCGTCGTGCTCGCTGATAATTTTATCGAAGTTGTCGAACATTCCACTCAACAGGGCCACCACCTGGAACACACTCGACAAGTTATTTACTGTGAGATATAGTTACTCTATGAGGGTTTTATCAATTTTCAATGAAAAAAATTAAAAGTCTAACTCAGTTTCTTTTCTTATTCTATGTTCATCACCTGTAACAAACCAAACCTAGTTATTGTCTCATTGTTGCACTTATGTCTAATAAGTATCTTCATCATAATAAAACGCTTCTAAACATGTAAAGCGGAAATATGCACGGGGGATGGATGCACAAGGAGCATACCATTAATTAGTATAAAAAACGAGTGTAAAGAAAGTAAAGATTAGTTTTGGATAAATATGTACAAGAAATATAAAAGAAGTCCAATAAAAATATTTTGAGGAAATCTCTAATCTCGCTCGGTTTAGAATTTCAAAAAAAGGATACCTAGTTTTTGGTTGTCGGAAGAAAACTTCTGACTGCGACTCACAATAATCTAGCTTATACTCCGTTGTTTTCAAGAGAAGCGAGATTAGCATTTTCCTCAAAATATTTTTATTGGACTTCTTTTATATTTCTTGTACATATTTATCCAAAACTAATCTTTACTTTCTTTACACTCGTTTTTTTATACTAATTGAACTCTTTTTCTATAGTTACGAAGTAACGGTCATTTTTGATAAAAAATAATATTTTTGAACAATTAGCTAAACAAGGAATGTTATGTTTTTCTATTGGAGTTTTAAACCGTGCCGTAGTGCAGAACGTTTGGTGTAGTTGTAACCTCGTTCAAGTGATAGCAAATTTTCCACTCTAGACTCCAGGCAGGAATCGAACCTTCGTTCGCCGTGCGTCAATAGAGCGTTTATCCAATCCGCTAATCAGACATGTGAATAGGAGTGAAAACCAATCTGTTCCCGCCTTTCATGAGTTCTTCATTGGAAAACGTCTTCCTACTACACGTTAAACTCTTCTTTCATTTTTATTTTCACGAAACCGGTCTATCCATGATTTTTTGCGAGACCATTTTCGGCTCTCTCACACGTAATATTCAAATTTCAAACATACCTGGAAAATACGTATACCTCAATTTTTTTTAGAGCTTTTCAAAAATGTAAGTATTTTTTGAATAAGTTAATTTTGTGCGAAACTATGCCGAGATTTGAGGAGGCGGACACTTTTGTCGCCGGCGCCGCCGCCGCCGCCCCGCACGGAAGCCATTTTTGCGAGACGTTGGGCCCTCTAACTCCTCTCAATAAATTCTAGTTGGAACGTGAACTTAGTATCTTGTAGACGTGTTGCCCTTCAGTGATTCATGCAAAAATCTAAGAAAATGGTCGACGTACTTTGAAGAAAATTGTAATAATCTGTTTTGTAATGTCTGCAGACCTTTGAACAAAAACTAATCTGCGCAGCGCTCCGCGCTGCGCACGATACAATCATACAAATGTATTTCCTGGTTTTTTCGCTGTCTTATTCAAAACGATACATTTATTTTGAATCAATGGTTCAATGAATCCTCTGTTCCATTATATTCTATTCTATTCTATTGTGTACCTCCATCGGTTGGGATTCTGAGCAGAGCGATGTGAATCCGACGATATCAGAGTACATGACAGTCACCGATTTGTAGTTCTTCGCCTCCACACGACGACCCATTTTCAAATCTTCCGCTATTGATCTGAACAAAATAGTTTATCATCAAAATGTATCAATTGTATAACTGTTCTTAAAGCAAGCGCAATCTCATAAGTAACATTTGCCCCACTTTTTTTGTGTTTGTTGTTTAGTTTGTCTGTTTTTAATTGTAAATCGTGATCCATGCACAGGTCAAACTACAACACAGATAGGGTGTTTCTCGTTATTTTTGATTGTCTCAAAATTTGATTGTTTCATGCGTTTCATTCGTTTTCTATACGCTTTTAAAACTTACTAATTCTGAAACGCCCCTCACAAAACACCACTTCATAAGCAATATACGATGGTTATGACTATTTTCCACATGCACGATTCCGTGGTTCAGAGGGTTAAAAACTTGAATCAAAAAGAAAGGGCTAGTGTGCTTTCATTCAGTCAATTTACTTCGGCAACAGCTCAGACAGCAGCTCATCTGCCTTTTTCTGAACTTCTTCCAGCTGTCCAGTTCTTTCTTTGACCAAATCCTCCAGGCCGGAAGTATATAATTCCATGTTCTTGATCATTTGATCTACCAGGGAACCGGACCTGAATTTTAGGCATTTAATGTCTTTCTTGGCATAATGATTGACGGTTCGCTCATTCTACTCATCTCCGAAAATTCTACTAAAATGCTTAATATGTTTTTGTAAACGATATTTATTAATTAAGGCAACACAAACTTTCTCTTCCAGTGTTTGATTACAGAAAAAAAAGTAATCGAAAAGACAAGAAAAACTATTTACATTTTTAGGGTTGCGTCTGTAATTTTCCTGGCGAGAGTTGCATCTGGGCGCTGGTCGATCTGGAATAGGGAAATTGTCAACAAATATTGATGAATTTCAACACTGAATACTTCACTTCTGTGCTGATCTGCGTCTGCTCAATCGACACACTCTCTTATTTGCTGAGTTTTCCCATCAGAAACAGAAACTTCTGTTTCCCCGTTTTTGGTCGAACCTATTTGGAGGAGTATCAGTGTGTTTAATGGAATTTCCTTGTAGCCTATGTGCACTACGAGAACAGAGTTTGGAAGAAAGAATTGAGCTCCAATGAAGCCGTTGAGAAGCTGCTACAAAACAGTCTGCCCGATTGGCTGGGAGCTGTCTGAGTCGCACTCCTAGTAGTTTAGTCGGTCGATGTTTTTGTTGGTATATGGAGGATTACATGACTTCAACACCATTTGAACGAATCTAGCCGCAGTTATACCTGTCCGGTCCAGCACTTGTGCATGAGTCCAATGAGATCCGGGTGTTCCTCTGAGGTATCGGTGGGGGTAATTGGATAGAGTGGAATCATTGCCTCCGCCTGCTCACTAATAATCAGATTGTCGTCCTCCCCCGCTAAAACAAACGAATCGATTGAGTTTGTACTTCAATTTGTACTTCCATATTTTTATTGATAACTCTGGTCCAATCTTCTAGTAGTTGAATCAGCTGAGAGAGTCAGTTCAACTATACGAGGGAGAAAGTTTTGGAAATTGGAGATGTTGAGACATATTAATAGATTGATTCGTCAACCTAGAACTTACCGTGATGAAAATTGGTACTTTACTCGTGTTGAAAGGTATTGGAATATGTTTACTCGTAACGAAAATAACGCTCTGTCTCTCGGTAAACTACGATCACAACTTAGAAATCTCGATGTCAACATGTTTAACGAGGTTCCTCGATTTATAAACTAGATCTCCTGTTGTAATTTTTCATTTGTTGTGTAATTTTATACTGTTTTCCTCTCCTATCATGTTCTTCTTCATACAAACCCTGTGAATCAATGAGTTATACCCATGTTTTATCCACGTTTTATCCAAACGCTCCCTTTTAAGTTGATTGCGTCTTAAACCCGCAACCCCTAGGGATTCGTATTCGTCATAGGTATATCCATGAATGTTGATGTATTTCTACTTTGCTTTTGTTCATGTCCGGTACCGTATGCGAATGAACTTTATATTATTATTATTATTATTATTATTACAAGCACCAAACTAAGGAGGTACCTCAGTTTCTTGCTCTCAGGTCTCCGGAGTTTCAAATCTACAATATCGTGAGACATACCATTTTCCATGTGATAAATATCGTCGATGTCAATGTATTTTCTTCGGAATACGAGTTCGTACAAAACGACTCCAAATGCGTACATATCGGCCGCCTCGAAAACAATTAGGTTAAGAGATGATTGGAAACTTGAAAAGTAAGGTCAGTTGATGTTTATACTCTCTTCTGAACATACTCCATGCGAGAGCTTCAGGTAGCTCGTCTCTCATACTAGAAGTGTTCGTACTAAATAATGGCTTATAAAGTCAGTAACACAACCTCCAACCTAATTCCCCCAATCCGTTTACTTTGACCCTAACGTGCGGCTAGCTTGTTGTAACCCTAACCCCAACTCAACCCTAACCCTAACGTAGGTTTTTTACCTGTCCCTGTTGCGGTGAAATAGCCGATGTCTCCTCTCTATTCGTGTACATCATACTCTTCAGCCATCTACGAGTTTCCGGCGAATAGTAGTGCAGTTCTGGGAAGAAAAAACATAGTTTTATGAAATTACCCTTGCATAATACTTCGAAAGTGTTCTGTTTTCAGTAAGAAAATTAACTTGGCGCACTTCTTCCTTCTCACTGGGGTGGGGTACCCACAGCTGATTTGAAGTTTGGTTCGCATACACAGCACGGTGGTCCAGTCCCTTTCAAGTAGCACCGGCATCAAACTACAGGCTAATTTTTAATTCTGTGCAAAGGAAAAGACGAACGAAAATCTCGAGAGAGGCACTTTCCATATACTATGAGTAGATTGAATAGTCACGTAAATTTGGCATTCTAATGAGGCATCGTGCACTTTACCATTGGACGTTTCTGAGTTCTGCTGTGTTCAACATGTTTCACACGAGTGTTCAATTATCTGATAGTATACTCACCGTTGTTCGGTATGAGTGGTTTTCCGTCCATGGTCGCAATGATGCTGTTGTTCTTCCATCGGTACAACATACGACTCATGCCCGCTCCAGACAACTTTAGAATCCAGTGAGAATCTGGGAAAAGGTTCATGACTTCCAAGATGAAAGATCCTCAAGCTAGTTTTCTATCGGAAAGTATCATGACATCGTGTTTTAACGGAACTGAAGTATACCGACTATCTCATATGCCAACCTCTCCTCAGATATACGCTGTTTATTTGTTCCAACATTTATGAGATGAGATCGGAATATGGAATATGCCAACACACACATAGGTGAAAATGTGTAGAGGAAAAACTTGATTATTCGATTGAGACATAGCATTTATACTGAAACTGACCGATGAAACACTGTCCGGGAGTCAGGGATCCGTGGTAACCGATGGAAGAGGAGTGGAGGTAGTCGAGCGCCTATATATCGAAATAGATGCAGTTCCTTTACAATACAGTACATTACAAGTTTTACTAATTTGTCATATAACTGGGTGTTGTGAGGAGGTGTTGTTATAGTTCGTTTATTTCGCACTGAGACTCATTGGCCTCGTGCCAAGTTTTTCTGATGACTATTTCTTAGAGCAAACAAGTATTCTAAACACTTTTTTTCATTTATGGATTCTTAGGAAACTGAAGAAGCACTAACATAGATTTAGTGTTAGTTGAATCAATTCACAATGGCGAAAATTGTCCTTGAATATTCATTGTCATGCTGCCAAGTCTCAGTGGGAATGACCGGGACTATAGCTTAAAACCTCATATTCTGTCGTATTTCAGTTGTTTTCATGGTTCTGTGAACTTTTTGTTCATATTTTCATAACCATTGTTTTATGTCAATAACCAACCTGCGAAGTACAGAAATGATTAGAGAACAAGTTTTACAATATGAGAAAATGTTGTGTGAAAACATTATCAGAAATATATTTTTTTGATCTCCTAGCCTAGAAAACGAAACCGTTTTCCGCCCACCTTCAACAGGTCTCTGACAAAGGCTCCTCTGAAGTTCTTGTCGAATGCCACGCCAGACTCTTCTTTTGTTGCAAAAATTATCTCGGCCAACGATCCTCTGTAAATTTATCAGTTACTCAATCAGCCTATTCTGTTTGTAAAAGGGATTCGCTTCATACTTTACTTACAATACGAAAAATCTGTCGTTTGATACATGTAAGCTACGTTTCGTAATTGATTTAAACATTGGTATAAGAGAAATCAAGAAAGTAGCATATAAAGCGTTGTGAACTTTTTTGCCAGGATACGGAGAGAGAAACAAAACACAATAAATTAACAATGATTGTCATGTCTACCTGAAGCAGTGCGTCCAAAGTACCATCAGATCACTGGATCGATCGAAAAGTATTCCCATGAAGGGATTCAGATTGTCGTGTGAAAGTGTTTTCAACTGAAATTCAAGAAAGTCACATTGTAGAAACATGTCTGAAGTGCCCAGTTGTAATATGAAACAGTTTTCTGGTGTACCTATACTGAAATATTCAAGCACGTTGTACTGTCCCTGCAACTCTCGTTTCGCACACTTTTATCCAATCAGGGAAAACAAAAAATAACAAAAAAAAACAGAATCAAAGAAACCATATAATATTTGAGGAGACGAAGACGAGAACTTAAAGAAATCGTTCCGCTTTAATCTGAGTTACACGAAATATTTTTTGTAAAATTTGCATAACATCAAGCAATAAAAAAGAGGACATGAACATTTTCACTGTGACGCAACTTGACTTGGTTCATTTACTTCCAGATTTATTTTAATTTTTTAGTCTCTAATTGAGTTGTCGTATATGATAGAAAGTTTAAAAAAAAATTTGTACTCCAATAGGCTATTTTGAGCATACCCTGTACGCAACCCCCCTATCGGTGCCATTACGTAAGTCGCTTTTTCGAGAAAACGAAGCAAGATAGAGATATAAAAGTATACATTTTTGATAATGGTTTCTCATTTGCCAAAAGGTCAGATTGTTAACTCATAAGTCAAAATTAGAGAGGGACGGATTCTTAAAGAACGGGAGTGTTCCTGAAATGGTCACCAGAGTTTGAATAAATGCTGAAATGACCAAATACCTACCTGAAACAGTGTGTTTTGATCTGTCTTATCGAAAACGAGTCTCTCCTTCAGTTGGTATTTCTCCACAATCACGTATGCTTGGTCGAGGGTCGCCAATTGACGTCCGTGCATGAATTCACGGATTTTCGCCTGCAACTCATTTGAACCATAAATTTATCTGCTTATACAAAATGACAGTTTCCAGTTAATTGCAACGATGAAAAACGTCTTGTGTTGCATTCTTTGTTCGAATACGAACATTGATGAACCATTTAAACTTTGAAACTTACAACGTGAGTATGATAATTATTCTTACCGTATCTTCCATGTGTTGTTGTAAGCTCAGTATGGACATTTGCTGACTCTGTAAATATTATAAAATTATGCTTTCTGGAGTTGAAATGTGTTTTCTTACTTTATTCTAGATTTTTTGTATCATCTACTTTACTTATGAATTTCAAATGTGAACAAATAACTTTTCGACTAAAAACTTCCGTTCTACTGGACATTTTCAGAAGCAGCTCACTTTTTATTATTCTTTCAAATCACGACACGTGCTCTACAACAGGATTCCGGTCAATTTTATCGTATATTATAGATTCTAACTTTGGGGTTTGTTACATTCTGCCATGCTTGGAGTTCCTTCTTTCCAAAGCATGTCTACGATGCACATCGCTCTATGTCGCTGTGTTTGAAATTGGATCTCGTTTTTTCGATCGGAATTGGAAAATACTGACGAGTAATCGGAATCGAACTACCACAAATCATTGTTCGGTCTAACACTCACCCCTTTAACATTTGCATCCAACTCAAGAATCTTGAGAGAAGTAATGGCCACTGACCAAGGCATGGTCGCCACCTCACCTGACTTCCTGAACAAGTTTCAAGTTTTATTGGAGCTCTGTTCAACTGTTTCCATTATTTAACTTCGTTCAATCATTAATGTACTTCGAAATTTCACTGATCACAATTTTCCTATTCAGACATTCCAAAAATATTGGAACAGAACTGTGATCCCATTTTGGAAAAACAAGAGAGCAAGTTATCGAAAACATCTGTCATGAGGTGCTAATCCATTCACCGACTCTCGAGTTCGAAATACTTGTGGGTTTCGCTCAGAAACTCACATTCTTCTGATTCCAACGAAAACGCCAACCGAAACAAAAACGGCAGACATTACGGCAGCTATTACGATCACTGTTCTGGAAAGAAAATATGACAAAACTGAAAACACAAGGTATTTCGCACACTTCCAACTCAATTTTCGTATTTGTTGTGAACTATCTCTGATCTTCTCCATAATCCTATCGTCTTTGAAGTTTGTCGATATGTATTATGGGTTTCCAGGTCAACACTCTCACTCGGTTATCTCGTTATTCCTTCAACCACTCCGGTGGATAAGGCTCTGTAGACGGCAAACCCGCCGAAACGTCAGCACAAAATAAATCATCATATCACCTTGTGTTCGGTCCAACAACAAAACCAACAATATTTCTGATCTAGCCGTACTATGTTGGGAGAAACTCAGTTCCAGGCGACCGATACCAAAGTTTTAAATCTCAAATACAGCTCATTGATTTCAGTTTATGATCGAGTTAAGTGTCAGAAAGTTGACCATTTCACGACGTCTCATGATATATCTTTTCTGAAAGTTTGAATGAGTCTTTTGGTATTTTTTGTTTTATTCCGGTACCCACCCCGTCTGATCACATAATTCTCCCTTGAATCCGCAGGTTGGCTGGCCAGCATTCAGACCCAACTTTGGAGGATTGAACTTCTGCAAGAACATAGGTTTAAGGAAATTATGTGCTCAGTGAAAGGTGCGGCTAAAAATCGTTTCCACCCCGATTCAAGGCGATTTAGATGTTGTGTTCAGAGGATTGTGCCATCATCAGTTGCGTTGTCGAACTCTCGTGGACAGCGTACGCTCAATTTGGTAAGGGGCGTTGCATGCACTATTGCAAAACTTTATGTGGCTCACGTGTTATACGTGGCTCCTTTTATGACTAGAAAAGTATAATTTTTTCACGGGCGATTGAAAGTTGTCAAAAACCTGTCTTCCCCTACCCGTGCAAGACCCGATCAAATGTTCTACTTTTTTCCTGTTTTTTTTCTGGCTCTTTCAAATGAGAAAGCTGACTGAAATCAATTTTCTTTTCATTTTATATAGCATGTGAAGAACTCAGTCGTTTCAAAGTTTTTCTATCGTTAACGATTTTAGAAATGGAGGGAACTATTTCTTCTCGAGGAAATGTCTGTTGGACTGTTCAATCTACCAGACATGGTCCTTCCGTACTGCAACTGGCTATGCCGGTGTCCTGGGCGGGCGGAATGAAAATTCGCTCCGCAATCGACTTGATCGATCCGTTTTCAATGAGGTTCACGGAGAACGGAGTTATTCGGATATGACGAGGATTGAAGGAAATCTTCCCGAAAGGACCCTCTGAAAACTGGGAGCTGAGTTTCAAGAAACATGCCCTAACCAATAAAATCAGTCCACTTTTCACTTTGGACTTCACTTTTAATGATTGAAAACGATAACTGTGTAAGGAATCTGGGTACATGCCGAATCTGGGTATAGAACCTAGGTATAACCTATAAAGGTATAACCACAGCGCAATGTATTGGAACTGACGACCAGTAGAACACCAAGTCAAATTACATTATTTTATAATTATAAATTCATTATATTCCAATTGAAAGTGAGTATTAAAGAACCTGAAACCTTTTTGAGTATGTTGAATTAGCATTGAGCTCGAACCTTCAATGTTTTTGAGATTGGGCAAGAGCTCGGATGCCGTAAAGTTTGTCGCAGATCCCGAGTTCATCAACAGATGATTGTAGACAAAGAGAGATTCTTCTAGATGGGCATATACTTGTAGATCGTCCTGAAATGAGGTATCATTGGTAGGAATGGTAAATATAGAGAGAAACAACAAATTTATCAGTAAATCTTGCAACAACATATTAGTACCAGCCCACTTTGAATTAAAGTTGAGCGCATTTCATTTACATAATGAAAATCAGTACCTCAGCTAAATTCATCTCGTCTAGAAATGTTTTCGCTTTGGCTGCGTCCATTCCGGTGTTGTACAGCTGAAAATGAATATTTTTTTTGTTTCATTAGAATTCTCTTTTCCTTTTCACGAAATCTGCTCAAAATTATAAAACAGATAATTTTGGGACGATTTTCGAGGGTTTTTTTTTCTGAAGAAAAAGTGCGAGAGGGCAAAAATGTAGAGGAGACTGGAGAATGGAGAAAAGTATGGACAATACGTTCCCTACTTGAAGATAAAAGCTGAGAACTCACCACGACTCCTCGATTGAATGCTTCCTCGAGCTCAGAATCCTTTTCCCATGGCACCTCTATTCCACTTACCTGAAAATTTTATTTAGATTATAAATTACATATATATTTTACATATTCTGAATAACACAAAACATCAACCTAACTAATTTGAAACCTCATAATCTACCGTCTAGACCTATGTGTAGTCTGATGAAATTAGTCAATGAAATTAGCCGATGTAACCAATCGCGAAGCTGGGAGCCATAGATCAATACTCAGATATAGATAATATAACTACTAGGGTAGTCAGAGAACTGCAATGAATCATTGGCACAAAGCCGAGTTTCACTACGTTCGCTATACGTACTGAGTTAGTTATTCATAGCTGATCGCAAATACGAAATTTATTCTTTCAATTCACGTTCAGAGACTACTCTGGTACTTTAAACTCTTACCCTGTACTGAGTTAGCGTGAATAATGTTGAATATTCGTCTGATGTGAAATTCAGGCTTCGCATGGCCAGTTGTAGATTGGAGTAGTCCTTCAGTTTGTAGCCACAGAACGGTACCACCACTGAAAGTCATGGAAATTATTAAGGAGACCATTTTAATCTAATCTGAAATGCACGAAATTTTTCGAATTTGAAAAAACTATCCGGTTATGTTCAATAGTCGTCCAACGACCGTACAACTTCAAAATTAGAGAAAAATGCATTATGTCATCGAATACGAAAGTGGTTTTGATGCTTGCATTGAAAACCCTACAGTGTCCATTTCAGAGAGAACCTATTCAAAGTTTCACTGGTTTGCTGTTCAATCTATTTTTTAATATACGTTTCTCGTTTTTCGCATTTATCAGCATCTTACTTGTTTGTAATCAATTAAACTGATCAATAAATAAATCACAAATTGAATCGATATTAGTGTAAATAGTGAGCTCTGGACATAGATGGGTCCCATTGATTCCAGTGCCTCTACATAGTTACCAGTGAACACTTGATGAACGAAAAGCAGCTCTATACTGTGTATTTTTCTCAATCCCGCTGTCTCTGTAGTTTTATCTCGTTGATTATAATCGATATAACTACGACGAGTTACGGGATCAAACTACAACTCTGCAATGATGTTGCCTTACTAACCTCTGGACGAAGATCCCATTGGTGCCAGTGCCTCTTCGTAGTCGGCCACGGTGAAGTTCTTCCATGCTTCCACCCAGACAACTATGTTGATACCGTAGTCCGCCAGATAAGTACTGATGTTACCAATACTGAAATATCCCCGGACTAGTTTTCATTTTTTCGCTAAGAAGGGGGTAACTATTCCTACTTTTTTCGCTAAGAAAGCTAACTATTCCTACCCAGCCTCGGAACGGAATATTTTATCGCCGTTTATAATTCATGGAATAGCAGTCTTTGAGAACAGCTTTGAAACGAATGTGAGTTGATGTTATTTGTCATAATGGATCTTCATTTATAGTGCGCACATTTCCCAACTGAACTCGTTGGCAGCGATTGGTTATCCCAAGCATATTTCAGAAGTAAATATGAAGTTTGAGGAAAGAGAAACAACGCTGGTCGTGTTCTACTTTCATGTCTCTTTTTCATCTTCTGGTTCTATAAATTCCTGTAAATCGATAACACTGACCGTTCCATGACTGATTCGGGTTCTTGTCCGTCATAGCAGTCGATGCAGCGGACGAAGGTTATCTGGAAGTAACGTTCTCGAGCAAGAATTCTTAAGTACTAGTGATAACTACGGTCACGAGAAAAGGGCGCCAATATCAGGTCATTGTGAATTTCCGCATCGCATTTTGATTATAATTCTTGAAGTGGTCGTTTACCACCTTGCTTCACGAAAATGAACTGATAAGTACGAAAAATACAGATCGTGACTCATACATCATAGTTGTAATCTGTTAACACCTGACAGCTACTCGGCTTTTACCGACCACGTGACATTTTTATTTCTTTGCAATACTATTTCCAATGAATACCTGTTTCCATTCGGCTCCATTCAAGAAGGCTAGAATGTTTTCCGCATAGTTGACAGAGGATTGAGTAGTCATCTGAATGAGCTTATTGACATTGATTTCCACTTGTTTTCTCTGTTTCGAGTTTTCAACTGCGATCGGAGACTTCTAATACTTTGAACAGAAGTCATGTCTCTGAGTTCACGTAAAATGCAGTTTCGACTAAGAAAAAATTTATCACGACGGTCAGATTAGTCTATTTGGCTAATGCATTTCTCTAGTTTACGATAAGTGACTACTTTTTTTTTCTCCAATAAATGCCCTTCATAATTTATACAGCATTTTTTTGTTTATACTAGCTGGCAGTTATTTCGGTAAATATGCGAAAAGCTATTTACCGTGTACTATTGATGTACTGCAGTCTAGACTGATGAGCCACATAACCTTTAGAAAGCGCGAGAGACCATACGTAAGAAGAGATGCAGAGATTTTACAGTGACATGTGAAGTGCACGTGAGAACGAGTTGGACTATACCTGTATGATACTGTTCTCCACATAATCACTTGGATGGTCGGACCAGAAGTTGAACTGTAGAATATCCCACTCTTTCGTTAATCTAGACGCTATTTCCAGGTCTGAAAAAATATTAGTTGTATGAGTGTTTAGTTGATTCCGAAAAAAAAGAAATATTTTACATCTCTCCAGTTGTGGAAGCAAGCTCAAACCCTCGACATACCATAAACAATTGTTGGGTAAATACACGTACTTTTCTCGTTAATTTTACTAGTGAACAACATATTTCTCAGAAGATGCTAACCATCGAAACAAGTTGGTCCGAAAACCGCCTTGATATTCTTGTTGAAGTAGAAGTCCATGAGAAGGGCCTCGCTCTGCTGGTCCAAGTTTCCAGAACCGCAGGTGTCCGTCGCGTCATAGAACAAGCTGCAAGAGATATACTGAGAGATTTATAAGATATTCACGTGGAACGTGAAAGTGTCAAGTTTGGAATTTTTGACGTGTACGCTTACTGTGCTCAACTTGGCGATGTCATTTGAGTTGAGTAAAATCACGTCTATTGTTACAGTACTAATACGTTAAATAGGTAAACAAAACACACATTGAGAAACGGTGAGCTTCAAACGGATTTTCGAACAGTGTGTTTCACAAATGTAGTTTTTGCGGGGGCTTCAGTTATTCAGATTGTGTTCTTCTTCTTCATTTCCCGGGAGACTTTAATTAGAGTCTATGGAGACTACGCATGTGATACGCAGTTATAGTCTTCTTCATTCCTACTGAGACTTCTACAGTAGGATTTCCAAACTTCCAAGGCGTTTTCCTCACATGCTTTTGATCGGAGAAGTTGAGCATTGTCATACCTCATTTTCCCACTCAGGTAGAGTGAATATACGAGAGCATTTTCCATGAACTACATTCTTCACAACAGCCTTAGGAAAGTTCGTAAGGTTACTGTACGAGTCTCAGTAGGAATGGTGTGAACTATATTAGGGAAGAGATGGAATGAGAACGGAAATTTGTCAACAAAATTTTGGACCGAATTTCACGAAAGTTTTGTTGTTGTATTGCCTCTAATCAACACATTCGATTTGTATACGCCATTAATATTGTCTGTCAAATATCAGGTTGATGAATAAATCACTATCATTATAGGCAAAAACATATTGAGAGCAGAACCCCCTTAACCAACATCCAACTACAGAATCGAGAGGTACTAAAGGTATGCAGGCGTACGCAGTGAATGTGAGTACTCGGTGAACTCTATCCACGAGAATGAACCCAATAACCATTGTAGTTCGACCTGGATAGACGTCATGATTCACAACATTTCACCGAGAAGCAGTGGAACCAAACTACAAACACAGTAGGGTGGAACCCTACACAGTACATCGTCTATACACGGGTTTGATAATACCCTGAACAACACTATAATGCTTCACTATGTTATGTACTCATTTCGGTCTTGTGTCTGTTTTAATATCAGTTTACACCTATGATGGAAGTTCCGGGCTAGTGCCTATTGCTAATAGAAGCTGCTAATTAAATGCTGAACCTATCATTAAGTTCATCAGCTGACAATTCATCATGAGAATGGAAATTCTACCTTTACACACATATATTTTGATTTCAATAGTGTTTTAAATATCATGAAGCATCACAACATAACCAAGCCCACAAAAAGAGGAAAAGATGAAAACTACTGTGGCTTGCCTCCTATCATCAACTACCCTTTGCATGTGAGGTACACATACAGACTACAGAATCGAGGAGTACTTAACGTATGCAAGCGTAAACTGTAAATGTGAGTAGTCGATGAACTCTCTCGACGAGAATGAACCATCGTTGTAGTTTGATCTTGATGAACCTGATTTTTCCAATTGTTTTTAACGAATTCCCAAAACTATAAACACCACGGGGTAGAAAACCAACACGCGAACTGTATTATAATCACCATTTTAGTACGAGCACACCCAGGATGGATGTGAATCGAGAGAGGGATTGAGAACAAATCGGAATCATGAACACCTAGCACGCATTTTCTAAATCTATCATAACTGACAAAATCTCGCGTATCCTCATGAAATTCTCATGAGAGACTTCCTTGGCACATGCTACCAAACAGTTATCGAGCAGAAGAGTTATCAAAGCTAGGCTACACGCTTTGCCGCACTCCAACAATAGAGTTGTACAATTATCAAATTTCAATTTAATGTTAAATTTCGGAATCGGGCAATGTCAATCACTTACTTGAAATTGAATTGTTCATCGCCCATCTGGTTCTTTACCAGATCGTTTTGGGCTGTTTCAAATACTGTCCGGGCCTTGCTCAGCCTCCCATCCACTAACAGCGCCACAGGAATATCATGTTTGACCGACAGGCAAAGGTCAAATCGTAATAAGAATAACAAGAATATTGTAGAAAAGTTCAAATTCAAGTTCTTTAGCAGGTCAAATGACGGGAGCAGAAACCTGCCCCAAATCCACCGTAACCCGACCGACGAAATGACTGTAGGATACTGTAGAATACTGTAGATACTGCAGGAGAATATTTGGAACCAGGTCAACGTAGTAAATACGAGTTGGACGAGCAAGTAGTTTTCTTCTTGAATCGATGCTGATAACAAGTTAACCTAAGTGGCGTCTCTAATGAATGCCTTCAACCTACCGTACCCCCCGCTGTCTCTGCGTCTCCTGCACTCGTACACTCTATCGTCTGCTGTGTAGGCACCCTCCTCGTGCCACACACTATTTCTCGACTACTTCCGGTTGTCAAGGAAACCGACTCATCCCTTGATTTTAAAATACAATCACGGCATTCAGATGTCCATTAGCGGTGACATTTGCAGCAATAGTTCGATGTTAAGAAGATTTGATAAGAATAAGATATACATTATTACAATTGACAAGAATATTTCTCGTTCAAGCGGGGGCGGAAGAAACACTGATTTCAAGTTCATTCCAATCATTAACTCGGTGTTTTTGCTGAATGTGTGCACATTTTATACAGATTCAACTACAAGTTTTTCAAAGGGTGCTGTTTACAGCTGCCAAAATTGAAACGCGGGAATGAACTGCTTCAAAAGAATACAGGTTGAACGAAATTTTATACCGAAAATCAGTAGAGTTTAGGAACAACGGACAAAATGAAACCTACAAAACACTTATTTTAAAAGTACAAAAAAGGAAGTTTCACATTAAAAACTATATTAACTGGAAGAGAAAGGTATGTTACTACTACCATTAGTAAAGCTACTACGATTCACTCAAACTCTAAGTACATCTCCCGCATCAAACTCAGTTCCTCTAACGGAATGTCTCCGTTTGATTCTTCTTCTACTTTTTCATTCGAACTTCTTTTGGGACCAGTTGCTCTCACATTCTCGATTGGACTATGTCGACATGTCATGATCTAGAAATATAGGAGGGTTCATATAAGAGTTGTAGTTTGGACTCAATAAACGCCTTCATTCACGAATTTCGGTCAACAATCCACGGGATCAAACATAAAACAGAGCGGGAGAGTGCAACCTACACCGTGACAGCTTGCTAGTGGAACGAACAACCCCCTATAATGTTCAGACCTGAAAAGGGTAGATACTTCAAAAGTTGAATGGTTACGTTTAAAAACGAGCAGTGACACATTGTACTAATGAACTTTTTGATAGCGTGAGGTTTTAGAACGCCGTCCACGCCTTCCCAGTTTCAAAGTGTGTGTGATTTCTCTTGATTCTCTACAAAAAAAATACTACTCATCAAAATCACGTTAAAATCACGCTTTCAACATAAAAGATATGCCTTAATACATTATTAACAAAATAGTACTAGCCACGCGCGACTGGGAAACGCTGGCCAGTAATCCCAACAGGAATTCATTTTCACAGTCAATTCGTCGTCAGATGGTTCTACTGTTGTTTCTGGCATGTCACTGGATCTATGTCTCAGAACATACGAATGTCCACCATGAGAAATCAACTGTACCACTACTGCACAAGAAGACGTTTTGACGATAATGTGATATGTATGATGATCACCGCCTCGAAACGACGCGAAGTGAAACAATAAATATAATATGAAATATGAGTACTCCACTACTTTTGATAAACTGACCGCAACATGTTTTGTGGAACATTCGAACTCGACAAACTCAAAGAACTCGGTGTACCATATTCTCATCTGGAAAAGTGTTTCCCTTCTACAAAAACGACAAAATCGAGTGCATTCATTTATCTAGAATATACACGTCACGTTTTCCACCATGTGGAGTTCACATATGTAATTATGATCCGTGAAAGAGTTGCCGAATATCGTTTATTCGTTTATTTAGAAACACGGAAACCGCGTTTTGACTACTTTGAGTGATAATAATGAAAACAAATGTTATTGCGTTGTCGGAGAGGAATTATGGACGTACTTTCTCCAATTGTTCCTCCTTGTTTCCATGATTTCCCAAAACAACGTTGATTAGAAGTACGCCTGAGAAACAACATGAGGTCGAGATAGCTATTTACACCAGACAGATCCTACAGATAACGAGTTGTTTTTGATGCGTAGCAAAAATAATACTTTGGTCGGAAAAAAGACGTTTCAGCTTCGCAGCTGAGTGGGTGACGATTAGGCTCAAATGCATTAAGCTACAACCTGTAACTCAAGTTTAAACATCAACAGAGAGTTCATAGTATCACAATGGATAGTTTACATCAATAAACTAGGTTTGTACAAATTTGGAGAGAAACCACTCATACAGTTCTCAATAGGAGACATCCGCTCAAAGTGTTCGAGCTTAATCGTCACCCACTCCGCAGCTGGACATTTTTATGCCTTGACGAAAAACAGTGTACTAAACTGACCGCACTCTATCTGAGAGATTGTACCAAGTTAGCGGCCTGTGGTACTTGAAAACCAAGAACTTCAAATTTCATACCAAGACAAAAGTTAATCTTTCTGCTCACCATCATCCGGTATAATATTTGCGAGTGTTCCAATTACATTGGAATCGAAATAATCTGCCGAGGGAGAAGTGAATTCCGCTTTTCTATCCGAGCTATGGTCACTAATCAGCACAATGTCGAACTGACCTTGGAATGACAGAAGAGTTTTCATTAAATTCAAAATGAATCGATATATTTCTCATAGGTTTGAACTATAACCATATTGTAGGTTCGTATCAACTTTTCACCCACGACAACATCAGTGATGAGAACATCAAACTGCAAACCAGAGAAATATGACGCAGCTTATCGAACATATAAATGTGCGTGTCAGTCGACAATCAATCTTGCTTTGGCACATTTGGCTGCCCGACTTTGGGTGAACTTCATCCCAAACCGATTCTTCCCGAACCAGGTGGTTTGTTTCAAAACCGAACCAAATTCTGGCTGACAATGGTGGGACCGAACCAGATAAACTAATTAATGCTAAAATTGGTCGACTACGTAAGTTTATTAGGGGTTGGTTTCATTTCTTGTTGGTTTGAGTACGCAAGTGGTTTGGTTTCTCACCAAACCAACTGGTTCGGGAAGCAGTGATTCGATTTTGGTCCGGGAATAGTCGGTTCGGGAAGAAATTTGTCCCGACTTTGTTCTTCTTCCTCTTTCGATATAATTCTAATAATAGCAATCGTGTTATGGACGTTATGGCGGTTGCGGAAATTCTGGCTAGAACGGTACACGTCGCCTTTTTCTGCTGTGTTTGTAGTTTTATACTGTGCTCTATCGTATACTGCATGAAGGGTCACTCACGATTCGTTCCGCGTATAAATTCCACTCCTGATTTTGACATGATTTCGTAACCCGACTCTTTCCGAAACCCGAACCATTCTCGAGCGGTTGTTACGAGCTTTGCCAGAGGCTCCACTATTGAAACATTGAACTGAAATAGTCTGCTCATATCAAGAATCGAGAGTTGTTTTCGGCTGTTCGAACGAGCGTTTAACCGAAATCGAGTAGATATTAGCAATAGTTATAGCTATAAAAGTATTGCACCTTCTTGTAAATAAATCATAGCTACTCACGGTGGGATAGTATTTCTGAAAATACTTGCTGGCCACCAGCCAGTTGTAACCAATGAGAAGGACTTTCTTCGTTTCGTTTGTGTCCTGTACGACCGCTCCACTCGAGAACAACGCATCTGGAAAAGTTCGATTCTGTTTTTTTTCTTCAATAAACTGGGCGAATACTGAAGGCATCAATACGCTGCACATTGTTGCTAGCCGTGTTATTCTCTCAATCTGCACCACTATACCGTTGGTCAATTGCACCGTGACGTAGAACATGTTAAACACAGCAAAACTCAGACACGTGCAATGACGGAGTACACGATTCCTTATTAGAATGCTAGGCATGCCTATTCAATAACGTTTCGTGATTATTCTATTTACTTCTAGTATGTACAGTAAATTATTGGAATACGTGTAACGTCGAGAATAAACATTTTTGACAATTTACAGATAAAGTACCGAATCTCCGTTGATGCTACCTTATACTGGGAGTAAATTGAATAGTCACGTAATGTTAGCATTTTAATTACGGATCGTGCATTTTGTCATTGCAAGTTTCTGAGTTCTGCTGTGTTGAACATGTTTCACATGACTGTGGAATTCACTAACAGTATACTGCGTACTCAATTCGGACAGTTTGCTAAGAATTTATGACGCATTTGAAAGCCCGAAATGAGGTGGAAAAATAATTTTGAAAATATAAAAGGAAATTAAATGAGAAACAGAGTAGAGTAACAAAGTAGGAAACGAACACAGCACAACAACGAGCCCAGTAACGATGTATATATAAATGGTAGTTGTCACTATGATACCATCAGAAGCTGGAGAAACAGGCAGAGAGCAAGCTCAGAGAGGTTGAAAAAACATTTACCTTCCATTGATTTGAAATAATGGTCTTCCGGTAGTGATTGATTATCTACTTGCCACAAGAATGTGTCTATGGTCTGCCCCTGTGCTAGAAACACAAGCTGGTGAATGTTTTGACCTTTTTTAAATAACAAACATATAAATATAAGAAACGTGGTAAATATTCAAATTACCAGAGCGTGTAATCACAGGTTAGAGCAGGCCGTACACAAAACGATTATTTTTTTCGTAATTTTACTACGTTCACATGAGAGGTGATCATAACTGAGTTGTAGTTTGATCTGCTGTTAATCAGCCGGATCTTATAGGGTGTCAACAATAGCCCTCTACAGTGAGGTTAAAAATCTTTCAAGCACATTTTGCATACCTTGTAGGTATTGTATGTAGTTCAAACCAAGTCTGTTTTTTGGTTAGCTTACTGCCCTTGAGTATTCCAAAGATTACTGTAGAAAGTTATCGATTGGTGAAACGGAGTATGCTACGAGAACAGCAGATCAAGGCGGAGTCGACTGTGAGCAATTCCCCTACTCACCGAGAGGCGTTCTCCATAGTTCTTCCTGAGTGTTGTTGTTCTTCAAACAGCGATAAACTACAGGTCTGAAATGGTAAAACGACTTGCTGACTCGGCGATCTATGAACAATGCCGTGGTTATGACTATCCAGGTGAACTAAACATCAAATCATACTCATGAAAAACTTTATCAGAAAAAAATTGAAGCCGAGTTTTGTTTATATAATTATATCATGATTAGAGGACTAGTGATCACGGATTATCCCTAAAAATTTACTGCAGTTTTCTGTCTCGGCTCTTCCTCAAGGGCAAATCATGGCATTTGGCAAATCAGAAACACTCTGTCGAGAAAACTTTCGCTACAAACAAACCTGTCATTTTTCATTGAAACTTGATCGTAGACCGCATAACATCGATCGGGTTGCTCTTCGTCACAGAATTCTTCCAGAATTAGTACTTCTGGAGAATGATTCATCGATAAAGATGTGATTCAGACACATGCTTTGGTGGATTTCCTATGGTCTCGCTCAGCTACTGAATTAAGGTGATGCAAGGCTGACAGATGTTCCGCCAAAACATTACATACACATGTACTGTATTCTAACATCTTCATTTTGTTGACGAGCGTCTTTTTTCAATGACGATTTCAACAGTTTCCAAACTTGCCGTTCGATTTGGAGATCAGTTGGGATGTGACATCCGATTTCTTTTCGGTTGGGCATTGCTGCACAAACACATCTTGAGCCGTTGGCGGTACACATTCATTGAACTGAAAGTTATAGATATTGATTAGTATACGGAGTTTACATCAGCGTCAAGAACAGATGACTACAGATTCTGAGGTTTTCGTTTTAGTAGTTTCATATATGAAAATAGAAGACAAACATCTACATGTGTGAATGTTGCTCCATAGGAAAGAACAATGCAATCAGATGAGTTACACAATGCCTAATGTTAAATGCAAACAAATTCGATCAATTTTGAGAAATTATGAAATCGCTTTTTTAAATAATTTTTAGAAAGTTGGGTCCTTCTGCCAATCATTTAATGTTTACGTTAACTTCTTTCACAGTATACCGTTACAATCAATAGTATGGTATTCTATGCTCTGCCATGTTCTGTTTTCCTTTGTTTCACCTGCTTGAATGATACTTTCAAAATCTGAAAGGAAATGCCAAACTCACCGATTGGGTCGAGCTCTGCTCCAAACTCAACACAATCAAAGCAACTAATAGTTTTAGGTGGGACATCTTTTGAGCTGGAAACTGTAGAGCAAAAAGTACAGGTTAACGACTGAACGAATTCATGTCCAATTTAAGCAGCACGTCGGTTTCACTAATTCTGCTATTGTATTGTAGCGAGAAGAAAAATAGTAATTCGTATTTATTGATTAATTAGTAATGTTTCACAGAAATTTAAAATATGAAATTGTCTGACATTGTTCAGCTGAACACTCTGAATCTATTAAACCAATGACACTCCTGGAAAAATATTCATATTTGTTGTTTCTAAAAACAACCAAGATCAATGAATGTGAAGGTTGTAACAGATTCAACCCTGTATATTGTGTTAACTGCCTGAATATTTTCCATTTTCGATCTAGATTCTAATTTTCTCTCTGAATTGAATTCATTTTCCATCGTATTGGAGATATCCTGCTGAGCTGCATTGTGAGAGGCAACACTTCTCGAATAACTGGATCGAGTGTGAACAGATATATGTTGAAGTTTATAATCTGATAAGAGAGTAAACCAAAACTCTGGAAAGTAGCTTAAGACGCAGCAGGTTCAAACTACAAACTCAAATTGAGCTAATATGTTGATGGTGAGGACTAATAGAGATGAATTCCATAAAAAAGTTCCCGTCATAGGGTTCGCTCTTTCCGAATCAGGTTTACATGGTAGACGTTCTCCCGACCTGTTGTGTCTGTAGGTTGGCCCTCCTTGCTTCATCGGGCGAAACTCGCGAATTACGCTCTGAACCATGATCAAACTACAACGAAAAGTTAGGTTGAGCACGAGAATGACACGGTGAATGTAGCAATGACTCGGAGAGAATGATGAGCTTGATGCTTCCTGCTACAATGTGGAAATTTATTTGAATACAACATATATACAGTATAAACACTTATTTGCACACAACCAAACTATATTTGGGCGCAATTCGCTCTCTGGCCCCAGTAGCAAAGAACCATGAAAATATCACCTTCGAGCTGAACTATTTGGTCCACATCAGCTTGCCATTTTTATCCATCTTCTTCTACACTTTCTTTCATCAATTCCGAATCAACTGCTTAAATTAATTTTTTTTGAAAGGTTCACTGATTTCACCGCTTGAATGAGACCTTCGGAACCTTCTCGAGTTGGAATGATATACCAAACTACCATCATCAAGTATGTAGTTGTAGATGTTTTTGAACTGTCTTCGTCTTTTTACCTGAACACAGAGAGTTTTTTCATCTTTTTCAGAATTTTGTACTCCAAAAATAGCAGTCCATTTTACAATTATGGTTGCAAATTCGTCCATTAATTGAATGGTAATCAAAGCATTTCGTCAAAACATTCTGAAAATTAGTTTTTCGACATTTGTTGACATCGTTTAGAAGAATACCGTGTATTCACAACTATTCAGTTATTTTGGTTGCAGATTGTTTTCAAGTATTTCACACTTCAGTTGATTGTGTTTATCTCATTTCTATCTCCGGAAACTAAGAACTGCTTAATTTCCTAACTAGTTACAAGTTTTTAAAATGTTTTCATTTTTTGTTCGCCTACAGAAAGTACATGTAAAAGTATGAAAACATAAAATTGTCGAAAATGTACTCTTTAAACACCACGCCTAGATGTAAACAGACTCTCATAAAAACATGTGTACTTGCTCTAAGGGGTCAACCGGTCAACACCCTTTCCTTAAAGAATCCGTACCGCTTTAATTTTGACTTTTGAGTTAACAAACTGACCCTATGGCAAATGAAAAACCATTATCAAAAATATATACTTTTTTATCCCTATCTTGCTTCGTTTTCTCAGAAAAGCGGCTTACGTAATGACACCGATAGGGGGGTTGCGTACGGGGTATGCTCAAAATAGCCTATAGAAGTGCGAAAACGATTTCAAAACACTCAATCACATACGAATACACAATTAAGGACTAAAAAGTGAAAATAAATCTGGATGTAAATAAACCAAGTCAAGTTGCGTCACAGTGAAAATGTTCATGTCCCCTTCTTTATTGCTTGATGTTATGCAAATTTTACAAATTTTTAATCGGAAATTTTTTCGTGGTCTATGGGAAGACATTAAAAATCTTTTTTGAGCTTTTTAAATTTTTCGTGAAACTCAGATTATAGCGGAACGGATTCTTTAACCTAAAACGCTAAAAATAGGAACTTAGTCGACACACAACAGTTAGATCACTCTGGTCATTCTCTTCTCGGAAAACATTCCGTTTCAACGAAACCGTTTACTAATCTAATTAACCAATCATCGTGTTGTGTACCGTTTCTTGTTCCAGTCAACCCAGTTCAAGGCGAACGCGACGAGGTTTGACTTTTGATCTTTTCTTCCAACTAATCAATACCTATCCTCACAGTGAGTATCACTTTGTGTGACCTAGTAGAACACTATTCACGCCTGTACGGGTCAGATCTTTCCCTAGCCAGACTACAGGGTGTGTGTTGCTCTATCCTACTGTGTCTGTGGTGAAATCCCGCTTTTCGGTAGAAATTCCTAAATTATGGCGTGTATCGACATCAAACTACAACGGAGACTCGGCCACTTCCTATAGTTCATCCCAGGTGCAACTCGCCTGTTTTATAAATATCTCTGTGTCTACTGGTATGTTCTCACTATTGAATGTGACCGAATCTGAGTTGCAGTTTGATTAGCGCACACAGCAGAGTACAACTGAACAACCGAGAGATCAAATTACAAACACAGCAGATCTGTCGAACACTCCCCATTTTATGCTGTCTTAACCTGAAGGGCCCTTATACTGTTAGTCAATCGCACAGCCACGTGAAACATGTTAAAACAGCAGAAACTCAGATACGTGCAATGACGAAGTGCACGATTCCTCATTAGAATGCCAACTTGACGTTACTATTCAATTTACTTTTAGTATACACGTGTTGTCAATATGATCCACACTGCACTGCGGTTCTATTTTAGCAAACAGCTTCTTTGCCTGAAAGTGTCAAGAATTATCATTATATGAGTACTCTTTATTGTAAGCCAGTGATCATCATTTTCATTCGAAACTTAGTTCCGTATTTTCATGTTATACAACAAGTAGCATTGTAATTGCTACATCTATAAATCTACCCGCGGAAAGCTGCCTTTTGTTCCAAACAAAGAACAGTCTAGTGTACTGAGCATATAACTTTTGGTCATTTAAAAAATAAATAGTGGTAAGTCTGGTTTTTCAAAACTAAAATATTACACTTTATATTATCGAAATAACACTCCGTTCCATGACAGAAAAAGAAGGTCACAGGTATGTTTTTTGAAATGGCCAGCTAATATATTCACAAGCTTCACCTTCAGCTAACCGCGTTCCATCGGAGACCAAGTTCTATACCAAAAATGGTCGTTCATGGACTGGGGACTCGAACCCATGAGTGTAGTTTTTTTGTGAATTACTACACTGAAGCTCTCAGTATGACATTTATCTTTACACTTGCCTTAAATCATTTGTCCTTAAATGTTATTTTTTCGAGTAAATACGATGGATTACTTGTTTTGATAGAGTCACGAAACACTTTTCAGAGTGTTTTAGCTCCACCACTGGTTCGGATATTTAGAATTGTACTAAACCTTTCTCTTTTCGTTCTCTCCTTTTCTATGTTTCTCTGTTTCTCTCTCGCTCTCTGTCTATTCCTTCTCTTCGCTTTAAGTTTTGTCATAACTCATTATCCATGTGTCAGCTCTTTCGCTCTCTATTTCTCCCTTTCTCTCTCTCAGACTGTCTTCATCTGTGTGTCTCTCTTTTCCTCTCTCTCCTTCTCTCTTTCTCTAAGCACTCTCTTCTTCTCTCGCATCGGTTTGTCTCCTCCACAAACCCGTATTGCCCATCATATGATTGTTCCCCACAATGTGGTCACTGATTATCTCCACATCTGTGTTCTTTTTTCTTCTGTGTTATTGATTTCGTTCGTTCATTACTATGATTGCTCCCCCTATTTCGTTTAATGATGTGTTTATTTCTAATGTACCTCTCTAATACTAGAAAATTCCACTCCATTTTGAAGTTCTGGGTGAATTTTGAGAAAAACGGAAAAATATCTATGAATGTAATTAATAAATACAATCGTTCATTTTCCCTATATGTTTTCCTTTCCCTCCGTGTTCGATCCTTATTGTGTTAACATTTTCCATCATGTATCTACGCTTACCTATTGAGTTTTATTAGTACAATGAAACCCTTCAAATAAATTCGAATGAGATGGAATTTTATGAACTAGCACTTTACTGGCCCCGAACCTATTGAATTCATTTTTCCAATAAATTCATTTGTTAAAACGCATTAGTGGGAGTCTTTTTCTAGGGTTCAACGGAGTTCGAATGACTGTCCCCGGACGATAATCAACCACATCAGTACTAATTATAAATTAGCGGCTTTCGTGTAAACGATTTATATTATTGTTTGTCACAACCACGCGGAATGAGCTATTGTGTCTCTCTCTCTTTCTCTCTCTCTCTCTCTTTCTCTCTCCTTCTGTCTCTCTTTGTCTCTCTCTCTTTCTCTCTCTCTCTCTCTTTCTCTCTCCTTCTGTCTCTCTTTGTCTCTCTCTCTCCCCCCCTCTCTCTCTCTCTCTCTCTCTCTCTCCTTCTGTCTCTCTTTTTTTCTCTCTCTCTCTTTCTCTTACTCCTCCATCCTTTTGACGATTGTTACTCTCCTCCAACCTATTCCTCTATGTCTCTTGATTATATTTCACTGGTAGCGGAAAACAGTTTTCTGGGGGGCCTGGCGCGGTAGCCATCCCTCAAAATTCTCATTAGATACATCATGAGCAATATCTGACGAATTTCTCATGAGATCGGACGGTTTGCTGCGCCGCCTGCTTCGAGAAAATCGAACTCTATAGTATTGTTCATTATACACTACTGTGAGAGCTACCAACCTAATTGTCCGTTTTCGTCCGATACAAGGTTCCAGCGGAATGTGTTCCTCTTGAAGTCGTACTCGAAACCGCACACCAGAACGAGAGTTACAATTCACTAAAACAGTCTTCTCTCCATTCTCCTTTCAACTAAACGACCCCATTTGTAGAATGTAGGGAATGACTAAATCTTTGTTTTAGTTTCATTTCGATACCGTCATAACTTGAGAATTTCGGCCGAAACACAACGTGATCAAACTACAAACCCAATGCACCAGGGCAACATACACTATAGTGGGTGCCAAATTTATAAACTTCTGTCTCTCGCCGCAATCGAACCTGCGAGCAAAAGATTTGTAGCAGGTCGCGAACCCACTCCGCTATTCCGGCATTTGTTGGAATCGAGGACATGCGTGATTACACAGCGGAAAGTGAGATATACAGTACCCTCCAGGCTTTTCGTTGGCGCCGACTATGTATAGGCTTGATTTGCGAAGGGCGGTCTTTATATTTGCACTACTTTCCCTCAATCTTCGATCTACATTGCCTATTCTTTGAACGACTGCTCCATCGAAAACCAAGTGTCTCACGGGTATTTTCCAATTACCATAATCCCTTCATCAAATTATCTGCACTTGCGCTAGTCACCCGGAAGCTTGGGCTTGCAAATTTCTCCCACTCAATCTCACTCTCTCTCTTTTTCTCCCTCTCCATCCCTCCTATCTATGTCCCCTCTTTCGCCCCCTCCACTCTCTCTCTCTCCCTCTCCCTTCCTTTCTGCCTCTCTCTCTCTCTCTCTCTCTCTCTCTCTCTCTCTCTCTCTCTCTCTCTCTCTCTCTCTCTCTCTCTCTCTCTCTCTCCCTCCCCTCTCTCTCTCTCCCTCCCCTCTCTCTCTCTCTCATCCCAATTAGTTTCAAGATACGTTCCATCTCTGATTGATGCCATAATATTCGAGACCAGTTCGTAAACAAAGGAAAGCGAACACCGACCACTCACATTTGCCAAAAGGATATTTCGAGAGACAATCTATATGATATTTACTTCTCTTTCATGTGGTCGCCTCACAACTTATGAAGAATAGTATACGGTATACCTTACTTTCTTCTGTGCTTTGGGATATCTAGATAATGCGCGATAACTTGACACAGTGCCAACTGTGTCAATCCTTGATCTATGTTTCATTCACCCTTTTTGTGTTTTCACTGTAGGTTACTTCTGTCACTATACCACGAACAGTTTGATTATTTCTCCAACAACTCCTGCATTCTACGGTGAAAATTACAATGAGTAAGAGTTAAACTGCTTTTTTGGATATTGGGGTATTTCATACGCAAAAATAGGCGTTTTCCGAAAATCATAATGTGAAAAGTATGAGAATAGTTTTGGAGGTGGAGTGGTCGCTGACAGTAGCAGGACCTCAAAAAATTTGCAGTATGGCAGACATCTCTTATTTTCCGTTTCCTTTACTTTCTTTCCTCCTTCCTCCGCACTATTCATGTTTGCTTCTTGCACGTCATGTGCGTATGGCGGATGATACGATAAACATAATACTGATTATCTCGCTCGCGAGAACCTCTTCATATTAGACTCTGCATACGCGGACATTGGGATATTTTTAAATTCTTATTGGTATTATCTTCTCTGGTAAGCTAGTTATCGCCTATTTGTAGTCGAAATTCTTTGAATATCGTTCCAAATACATCGCGCTCGGACTTTCGGAACACATTTTTCCGTATTCAAGTTTTTAAATCACACGACTCACTAAATATTCTATTCTATTAAACTCTACGAGTTTCATGATGCTGTTTGGTTGATTGAACCAATAAATCATAAATGGTATCTGGTTACAAATAATTTATTTCAGAAAAGTTCGGAGTTTTACGGTTTTCATCGTTGACTGCTCTTTAAAATTTTTGAAAAAGTTGATTTGTACAAATGTATCCTAAATAATTCTAGATTACATTATGCAGAATATCAATTCAGTTGAAGACAAAGCTCTAGACAACGCATAACTTCAACGAACGCTCGCTCATTGCGTAGTCGGAACAGTTTGATGTCTTTGTTGGTGAAATGAAGAATATAGACTTTTGTGCCCATATCTATCCCGCCTCAAGCCACCCTTTTTGAACACTTCACGAATATCCTTTTCTATTTGCCATATTATTATGCCATCCGAATATATAATGTTGTTCACCGTTCCCAGAATTTATTCTAATGTTGTAGGATGCCAGTAAAAATGTTTTTGCTTCTGCTAATGGGGGGGGGGGGTTTGTGTGGGTTTGAGAACTCGGTGAAGCGGAATTGTCTCTTTTTTCACGGAAACATCATATGAAAAGTAGGCCCGAAAGAGATACACTACTGGTACCCTGGTATGCTCGTTATATCCACATCAACAGTGCAAATAGAGGGAGAGAAAAGAGCGAGAGAGATAGGGGTAGAGAGAGAGGGTGTTACACAGAGAGAGAGATAGAGAGAGAGAGAGCAGCAGGGATTCAAACCATGAAACATTCATTATTACTCTGTTACTTTCTCCTCGGTAGATCAAATATTGTGCTCTTACAAACCGCTATGAAATGATAGAAATCATATGGCTTCAATTATTTCTATCTAGTTTCTAGTCCTTCCTCTTTCTTCTGATAGGCGAGCGAGTGCTACATTGTCTGTTCGGTCTGTAGTTTGATCTCGTTGCAATTACATTGGAAAATATATTACGTTCGACTGATCAAACTACAAACTACAATAAAAATTCGTTCACTCTCTATATAGTTGTCGCCTACGAAAATGCGAGAGAGTACTGTATATCTCACTTTCCGCTGTGTACGCACACATGTCTTCGATTGCAGAGCTTGCTGCTTATGTACTCTAGTAGTGCAGTGGTTAGCACCCTGCTACAAATCGTTTGCTCGCAGGTTCGATTTCGGCGAGAGACAGAAATTTATAAATTTGGCACCCACTATGTTTTGAACCTTATTCTCTGCCATACATTCAATACGCAGCTATTAAAGAGGAAAGTGTGCTTTACGTAGTAGAAGACTTTTGTAGTAGCATACCCTCGCAGTTACACTGGATATAAATTGTAGTATATCCATTGAGCTTCTGACCTTTATATCCCCAGTTTGCTTTCTACTGATGTAGCTCAAATGGTCGTGTGGGTAGCAGCAGTTTTAGCAAGAATCTTTGTAACTTCCTAACATGCCTTATATGTAGTTTGATTTTTGTACGCGCGTTATTTCTCGATTTGCGAAATAGGTCACTTTTCATTCACTTCTAATCAGAATTGAATTGATTTTTCACGTGAAAAATGCAACACTCAGAACAGCAAGTATGATTCCCACGTGTCACGTGACACTGTTATTTACTAGCACAGTATGTGGTGTTTGACCATCGTATCATACTCCTAGTCATCCCTTTCCACTACTTTCAGTTTTTGTTTGATTTATCGAAGTAATTGCCTCGCTCAATACTGTTCTTTGAGTCTTTCACAGTTCAGAACTTGTTAATATAAGAAGTATCACATTTTGTTCGACTTTGATAGTCAGTTCGGATTTTTAGCTTTTTCAAATTTTCTGGACGACTATCAAAACTTCATATTAACGCTCGCTGTTTCATTCTGAACTCTCCAGTGATCCTATAGACTTCCGTGTGACTTTATTTTCGTCTACGAGTCTAGTTCTCATTATTTTTGCGCAATTTGCACATGAATTGATTGATAATATAACTGCATTGTTTACGCTTCTGCGTCATGAACTTCCTTTCTGAGTAAATACAAGGAAAACTTCAACTAGAGTAAATACTCATTCAGTTCTACGAGAATTAGTTCGGCCAGCTAAATGAAATTACTGTAGATTATTTAGTTACTTCCTCCATAATCATAGTTGAACTTGAACTTCATGTAGTTGTGGTAATTCTGATGAGGAATAAACTACACACAAAAATTGAGAACAAATTGAGAGACTCATTTTGCCCTGAACTCAAAAAAATAGAATTTGCTGAAGACCTCTCGGTCATCAGACCTCTTTATAAAAACAAGGATTATAATTTTAGAGTACGTTCACGGACTGAGATGAGCCTACATTTTCGCACGACTTCTCCTTTTAGTTTCCAAGTAGTCTTGTTAAACAACTTTTCTATTTTTTCTACGATTGCATCTTCTTTTTTATACATAGAGACGGGAAGGTGCTTCTCTTCCAGTTATAGTCAGTCATATTGCTGGTTCTGATCAAACAGACTCAAATTTGTTCATTTATATCTATTGTCACGAAATTCACTTATATCTTCAGTTGTTTTCAGTGTCATGATCAACTGTTCACGGTGCGAGTTGTGTGCTGCCGCCTCGGAGATTTTCGCTTCGGGATCCTTTGTCCATTACTCACTTCTCTTCCGTCTCGTCGTCGAGCCTCTCTGCATCCTGGGAATCTCTCTCCTCACAGTTGCCATTTTTCACTCGAAAGCCCTCCACTTCAACGCGAGACTGTTGCTGTTGTGTATGACCGTTTCGATGACAATAGCGAATATTGGTGAGTTTTCCATCCAAATGAAACTCTTAT
This sequence comes from Litoditis marina, assembly GCA_964036275.1. Lineage (NCBI taxonomy): Eukaryota > Metazoa > Nematoda > Chromadorea > Rhabditida > Rhabditidae > Litoditis > Litoditis marina. The sequence continues at coordinate 1,193,109 of OZ038434.1, read as the reverse complement.
GTGATTTTTTTCTAGTTTTAGCTGGTCAATTACAGAAACTTAGTGCTTCACTTTCTTAAAGCAGGTCTTTAGTTTCTTAGCAGAGTTTTCGACAACTTGCAGGTGTATGTGAAAGATAGTTATTGACTGAAATTGTCGTTCAGGTGTGTTTTTGGATACGGTCTATACGTTGTTCGTATCTTTCGTTCTTCCCACAGACAACAGATGCGAATATCAAGTATTCCATCCGGAATACTTTCTACGTCAGTTCTCACTTTTTCTACACGTTTATATGTTTCTTCCGACATACCTGTTATTTCTTTATCTCTCAACATGCATGTTGAAGCTTGGCAAGGACTCGTGACACTCTGAATCTTCACGAGACTGTCAAAGTTTCCCAAGTTGCCCACCTATTCTGTTCAATTCTCGTGGTTTTTAGAAAGTCTTTTTCAAATGGTTCAGCTATTTGGATGGTTTGAGAAACACTGTTTTATACTCAGCTCAACTTGTAGAACCGTGTTACAGTTATGTATACTTCTGAAATTGATTGATCTCCAGGTCTGCAGTCGATCTCAGCGGCAGGGGGTCTGGGCCTGGCCACTTCTACCATTTTTCTGGCCATGGAGCGCGTTTTGGCCGCTGTCAAATATGAATCCTACGAGAAAAAGGGGCACAAATGGGTGGCGATTCTTCTGTGTACAATACAGGTAATGGGAACAGTTGAAGGACAAGTATGTGGTCTAAACCCAACTCTTCAGTCCTTCAAACTACAATACATTTTTCAAAGTCAGTTTAAAGGACCGATACGTCGGGATTGGTTCACATAACCGTACTGCTTCAAAGGAGGGCTGAATTGAATGCCGAATTCGACTAACGGCGTTAGTCAAAAAAGGACGATAGTCAGAAGTTCAATTCAGCCGGCTTTTAAATCTATCGTCTCTATATGAAACTGGTTTGCATTACGTGTTACAAAGTTGAAAATAATCAAATAATTGTGCTACAAAGACAATTTCAGAGTTATGAATCATAAACGCAAAAAAGGCTCAATACCCTTATATTATTTGCGGGAAAATGCCAACTAAATTCAATAGAGAAAAAAAAAACAAATCTAGTCCACATTTCATATTTGGGCTTGATATGTATTATTTTCCGAGTGTTTCACCTAAGGTGGATCTGACTAACATGAGATGCAGCGTAGTTTTAACTAAATTTTTCAAAACAATTTTATAGATACTAATCTTAGTTCACTTATTAATTTAAATGAAAACTTTATTTTAATTAACCAATTTCTGTTTGTTTAATGAAATGTTTCAGACAATCGTCTGTGTGGTTACGATAGTAGCTGTGAAGGAACAGCAAACGCTACCTTTCTCCGATATAGAGCTGGTCAGTTAGGGAACAACATATAAAACATGTGTCTATGTATATAAATAAAATGTATACTTATATAAGTTGTAGGTCTATTTACAAATATACAAACGCTCCATCTTACCATTGTGGACGTGATATACTAGCCTCTTCAACTACTTTGATGAAAAATTCTGCTGTAGGTGGTAAAGTAACTAACACTGAGGTTTATATATACTTTGGAGTATAATTTCACTTCCGGTATTAAACTACTTAATTCACTGTCAATTATCCCTTTCAGTCAAATACCGAAAATGCGATGTTGTACGGAACCGTCTTGTGGTGCGCGAATCTGTTGTCTTTGCTGACTTTCTCTATTCTGTGGATAATAAACCAAAAACGAACGGTTAGTTGGGACAGTTAATAAGCAGATGAATAAACATGTCAATGTATTTAGTTATTCACAATTCAAACCGACGTGTAGACTTTCATCAGAACGTGGTTGCTCGTAGAATCGGCAACACTTTGGAAGCTAGTATATTAGAGTTAAATTGAATAGTCATGTAAAGATTCTAATGAGGAATTGTGCATTTCGTCATTGCACGTTTTCTGAGCTGTTCGACAACTGTTTTTTTTTTCGAAACAGAGTATGAGAGAATCGAATAAAAATCATCTGGCAATCCCATACTCGTCATTATGAGTACGAAAGTCGGAAGTTGGATGACTTAATGATTAATGGTTCGTGTTTGGTTCAAGAAAATTACCAATAATATAATGATTAATGACTCAAGTTATAAACGTCAAACACCCTTTATATTTTGGTATTTTGTTCTTTGACCTCGCTTCCTATCTATCCCAGTTTCCATATTCCAGAGAACATTGCTGGATTCGCAACTGCGTGTGCTGTCCACTCGATACCAATTGAGGGAGAACATTCTGACAACCCGACTGATGGTGCCAGTCATGCTCATTGTCGCACTCATGACTACCTCTTCAGTCATTGTCAGTTTTCTCTTTTCTGTCTGTCTGTCTCTCTCTCTCTCTCTCGCACCTTCTCTCACTCTCACTCATGTCTTTCTCTTTCTGTCTCTCTCCTTCCGTCTCCGTGTCCCTCTCTCTTTCTCTCCGTTTGTTTTTATCGTAATAAGTTCGAAATTCTACTCTTCTTGTTCAATGAATATCATATTGTATTGTAATCCATCCTATTCTAATATAAACATTATTTTTCATAAATGCTTGTCCATCGCGAGAAATTGATCCAGATTCATGAATTCTTCAGTTGATGCTGAGCAGTTTTCCGATAATTCATACGAGTTGAACAGATTTGAAAAAAAGTTCCAAGTTTCTACTGTAACTATACACGTGCATGTGAACTAGAGTATATTCCGTCAAATATGTATTTCCAGGTAGATGTGATATCACTACCGACGGTTGGACCTGACACTGCCATTACACCACTACTTCTACGCGAAATAGTCGATTATGCCCCGTTCAGTCAATATCAGGTATAGAAATTACCATATTGTTTGAACTCGATACATTGTTGCTTGAACACTGTTTTGAACAATAATAGACGACACTCCGAAAAGCAACTTGATAAAAGTACAAACACGGCAAGATAGAGCAACCTACACCGTATTGGCTTGCTTCGCCAAAGAGCCCTAGACGAACTCTCCTTGTTTTCCAACTTTGTTATCCGAATGTCCATCAATTCTTTTGTAGTTTCCGTAGTACTGCTGACCATTGAAATCATCATAAGAATGGACTACAGCTTCTCATCTCGTTGATCAATTTGTATTTGTTTTCAGATATCTCTGATGCCTATTTCCACCATATTGATGCTCATTCTTCTACCGATGTTTTCAACTCATATCAAACGGTATGTATCCTATTATATGAGACGATTCGAAATAGGGGTATTAGTTCAATCTGAAAACACAGCAGAACCTTCACACAACTCTTAGTGCATCCGCATCAACCTACAAACACAACAGAACAAAACAAGTTCAAACTTGTCCCAAAATAAATTTTATTATCCACGCCGTAGTGCATGTCTGTCCACATTTATTAAAAAAAACTTCCATCCTGTTTTCAAATATATTCAAGTTATAACAACTGGCTATCGAAAAATAATTTGTGAAGACGATATTTTCGATAATAAGCACGCGCTGTTAAACTGCGTACTGTAGTAGTCGGTGTAGGAATGAATTATATGTCTTCAAAACAATGTGATCACGTATTGGCCAAAAAATTCAATGTTTCTCGGAAGTGGCAAGTAAAACTGTTGCGTAATGTACTAGGAGGTTACGAATAGCAATACAGTTTCATGACGTTGATGTTCTTGCAAATGAACCAGTTACTGTCCAGAATACATATCGATCTATCTGCAGGTCTCTCTACCGTATATCTCATCTGGACCGATTTCTGAATACTTCATCCACGACGGACGTGGTGACCGCAGAACAAGCTAGAGATGTCTACTTCCAGAAACTTCAGGGACAATGGCAAACGAATCCACAAGTCAATCACAAGTAGAATACTACTGGTACAGAGTCGCGTGAAAAACGGCGGTGTTCAAGCAGGTGTAGTGGCGAAGTTTACACACTTCCTGATAACTTGTCACGGTTGACGTGCTTATTCCATTCTCTACTGGTAGTGGCGTGTATACTAGAAGTAAATTAAATATTCACGTGAATTTAGCAGTCTATTGAGGAAGCATGCACTTTGTTTTTGCACGTTACTGAATTCTGCTGTGTTTACCATGTTTCACGTGCCTCTAAAACTGACTAATAGTATATATACCATGTGATTCGAATGGTGCTCATTCTAACCCATCTTTCAAATGACTCAGGATTTCCCAAACCGGAGAACCTCACGTCAATCGATGTTTTACTTGTTCGCGCCGAACAGGCTCAAGTTTTACGTTGAACTTTTCGTCTTTAACCACTCTCACAAATAGCCAGTGTAAGATGTAGTAATCTGTATCATAGATTACAAAACTTGCACATTTTTGAAAATTGTTGATCGACCCTCGCCTATTGGAAAAAGCTTCTTGTTCTCGCCTCTTCGAATATGTTACTCGAAAACTCTCAAAACAACGTGTAGAAATGATGTATTTTAATGTATATAGCTAATAAAGATTCGCCTCTTGTCTTTGTTCTCCACAAGTATGATGAATTATTCGTGAAGCTGTTTCTTTACAAGATAGATTGGGATTGGATAAACGTCTTGTTCATGTTATATGCAGTCACGGATTCAAAGTCACGACAGGGGTCAATAGAAACTTTCTGTCTTTGAAAATGAAGTATCGTATTATGTTCAAGTCACAATTCATAGCAATCATTAAATAATCAAATCGAGTCAATACAGTTACAGTTGCAGAAGTGTCTGTTTGAACCGTTTTCAAATTGAACTTCTCGTGGAGAGGCATGGTTTCAAACTAAAATTGCCGCAAAGTTTGCATTGAGTGTGTAACCAATGATATATTCTGGTTTATTAACTAGAAGTAAACTGAATATTCACATGAACTTAGAATTCTAATGAGGCATTGTGCCCTTTGTCATTGCATGTTTTTGAATTCTGCTGTGTTTAACAGGTTTCACGTCAAGGTGCAATAAACTAACAGTATACCTGTTTTGTGTTAGACCCGTTATGAGAGTGCAGATGACGTGTGAGGTAACGTGTGCACATTCTTCCCTGTTTGTTGCATTGTCTCTACCATCCGGCTGAAAACCGTTGCTCAACCGTCCTATACAAGCTTACAGGTATTCTATTTCTTCCATCAATATTAGGGTTGTTAATCGAGTTGAAAATTTCGAGTTTTTCGAGTTTCGAGTTTTTCGAGTTTTCAAAAATTCGAGTTTCGAGTTTTTCGAGTTTCCGATATTTCGAGTTTTTCGAGTTTCGAGTTTTTCGAGTTTCAGAAAATTCGAGTTTTTCGAGTTTCGAGTTTTTCGAGTTTTCGAAATTTCGAGTTTTTCGAGTTTCGAGTTTTTCGAGTTTCGAGTTGAACTCGAAACTCGAAATTTCGAGTTTATTTCGAGTTTTTCGAGTTCGAGTTTATTTTTTAACAACCCTAATCAATATAATAAACTCAACTAGAATAAGTCTGAACACGAGACGGTTTACACATTAGAAAGCGATCTTGTTGCTCAATGTTGATCTCGATTTGAAACCGGGTTTATTCGGAAATTCAATGGGATTTAATCATAAAGATAACCAAAAATTGTCTACAGTGTCATTTTTGGGGTCTGTAACGAGACTTTGGTTTCATTTGAGACAACCATTAGTTCTCTATACAAGCAACATGTTGCCTTTTGGTTGCATGCAACCAGGTTGCACTTGTGATTGGCCTAAACATTATCTATTTCGATATGATTGAGCTTTACGGGCTTTACCTCTCTAAATGTATTCACATTACAGTCTTCGATACAACAGAGAGTTAGAGAGTATAATTATATAAATTCAGTGTTGATATATGTTGGTGTTAGTTTTCTCCCATGGTCTAAGATTTAGATTTTTGTATCATATCATATTGTAGGACTCGCAGTGAGATGTAGGAATGAAATATAGTATAGTTAGACAGAAAATACATCATGACTATAGCCTATAGCTCTGTAAGCTCCCAGAAACAACAGTCCTATGGGCGATTTGATTTTCTAGGTGGAAAAATGTTCATGCTCACAGTGCGTAAACACAAATTCCAACTGATACAAGTGATTTAGATGAGTAAGTTTATATTACTAGTGACCCCTAGCAGAGTGGTTAATTGTTCGCAATAGTTCAGGAATGTTGAGCCGGGCCGGTTACGTACAGGCAGAAACTGCCACATTGAGATCGGAGAATGCTCGACTGAAGGCTGATTTGGCTGCTTCGCGGGAGGAAAACAGCGAACTCAAGAAACAGGTTGGTCACGGTCTGTGGACCACATATTCGTTGTAGTTTGAACTCGGAAAAATTCACAAATTACGCAATCCTACCGGAGATTAATGGGATCAAACTACAAACACTGGTAGGGCACCGTATAGGCGTTGTGCAAAGAATGAAACCTATACTGATGGAGTGAGTCGTAAGTAAAACGAAGTCTACTTTTTTCGATTGAATGGTAAGCGGTAGCGGCGACTGATGCTCCAGAAACAGTATGAAACAACGACGTAAGAAACCTAAATTATCGCATTAAAATGAAATATTGTCAGAAACTCATTACAGTCATGATCCCGTCACCTAAGCATTTGGAGTAATTACTAGTTCCACATGCAAGTTCACAACCTTCGTCGGTAACAAATTTTTAATTTGGATTTTTTCGCAGTAGGATAGATTAGATTGAGAGAAGAGAACAATGACGATTGAATGTTTCGAATGTAGAACTACGCCCTTTTGGATGAAAGCCTATATGATATGGGATGTCTTCATCGGGGGCGGGACGATCCCCCGCTTAGGCAAACTGTCAACACTCCTTCTGCTGCGTTTTTTCTAGATCAGACTACAAATCAACAATATATAATATATCCATCTTTTCAAGTGTGTGATGGTGATTCATTGGTCTTTTTCAGCTCCAGTCCGCTCAGACAGATGAAGTGAGAGTTGGAAATGGAGAGAAAGACATCGTTTTGGATGAGCTAGCCACGGACAGTCAGAATGAGAAAAAGGTTCGTTTATCATGTGTGCTTGCCAACCACTGGTCTATGTAGGATCGTCAAAGTCGAAAACTCTATTTTTTACCGAACTCGAAATTTTAATGTCCGAAAACACTCAAAACTCGTCGCGACTCAAGAAAATGTAAAACATTTTAGGAAAACTCGAATTATACGAGATCGCCCAACCTCGAAAACTCGAAATGCCTTGATCTCGAGAACTTGTCATTTTGAACTCGATTAGCATCCAGCAGAGTCGCACTGTGTTCGCCGTCAAACAAGGGCAGAATGAAATTATGAATAGTTTTCTAAAATTATAAATAGTTTTTTTTCAAGCCATTTTCGACCAGGGTGGGGGGAAAATGTATAGGATTTGTCAAACCGTTGTGGACACCGTACCATCGATTTTGTGAGGGGCGGGGTTTGGCGAGGGGCCAGCCAGTCTGCGTATCATTGACCTACACACTCTCTCCACCGCTGGCAAATAGTCAACGACCGCTCGCCCCGCATCGCTCAATCAATCGAATCCTCTGCTGTCTTTATGGGGAAAATGGCGACTATAAACTACTCCCGTTTTCTAAAACGCCATGTTTGTAGTTTGTTCTCGTTGCTTCTTGGTTGGAATTGTTAAATGGCGTATGCCGGGGCCGAACCAATGGGTTTGTTTTGTGCATTTCTCTGTATCTCAATAATAGGTGCAGACAGCGTCGCAAGAATTGGCTGTGGATTCATCTGCACTGCCATTCCAAATCACCCGCTTGCCGCTTGAGTTTCTGGAATCCGTAGCGTGCAGGTATTATTTATTTATTTATCTACATTCAAAGAATGTGGCATTCGCTCATCAGAGAAAGAAAAAATCAAAAAAAAAAACTGATGCCATAAAATTTTAATAGGTTTACAGTTCACTTTTTGTACGATGTTGTTGAGGCATGTTTCGATGTGTGAAATACCTAGAAGAAGCGAGAAGCACGAACGGTGGGGCTTTCGTGAATTTATCTGGCGGCGGGGTAGCAATCCTTCCAGCCTTAGTAGTTAATAGGACCTCTTTTCTGGGAAACTCATGAACATCTAATGAAGTATTATGATAACCAATAATTCTTTTGAGAATTCGAAGAGGATTTGTGAGTGAAGTAGTATAGTATCGATTAGATTAATCGAATCTATTTTGAACACGTAACTTTCTACATTGGAGGTAACATGTGGCACTCCAGGCGGCGTAGCAATCCCCACAAAATCTCATGAGCTACCTCATGAGCTATTCGCATGAGCTTCTCATGAGATTTTATTGATTACTATGCTAGAACATTGAGAGTTCACGTGTAGCTCATGAGGCATCTCATGAGAAACTCATATGAACTTCTCATGAGATTGGAAGGATTGCTACGCCGCCAGACGTGGTAGCAATCTTCGAATTCAAATTTGTTTGGAGCTCGAAGAATGGACTAGGCTATATTTTTTTCAAAAGTATATTTTCAGTTGGACTATCAGTCTTTCAATGCTCTGAAGAAGTGCTCTACGAAGATGTTATTTCTCTGTGAGAAGTTGGACGGACGCGGGTTCCGCCCAAATTTGCCGGTCGCCTTCAGTTGTTATTGGGATCTTCACAGTGTTCTCGAGGACTCTTGCAAGGTGAGCTCCACTTCGTCTCACAATAACACAAAATACGAAACTGCGCGAGCACGTTTATTAGGTGCAATGACTACACGACAGTTCTAAACACAACAAATTAAACCAGTTTTATCGTAGTGCTAAGCAGCCATGTTATAGTGCGTGGTAAAATCTATAAATTATCAAGCCTCGTGTGAACCGGGCCCAAAAGTGTGGGAGGCGCGGAGCAAACCATTATACCAACCGGTTGCAGCTTAACGCTGTTCACGAATCGAATATATTTGTGCTTGAAGAAGGATGATTATGTGAACCAGTCCTGACGCATTGGTCCTTTAAACTGTAATTGGAGAATTTATTGTAGTTTAAAGGACGGAAGCGTTGCGATTGGTCCACATAATCGTCCTTCTTTGAACAGGCGCGACAACTTATCAAGTTGTTTCCAGTTCTACTGGCCCTATTGCCGTAATGGAGAATGGGTGGTGAAAACGACTGCCTTGAATGAAATGGGCAACTTTGGTCCGTGCACGCTGATAGTTGACACGTTAAAAGTTGTAAGACGTTATTCTGTACATTTTCTTTAACATTCTGTTCAACCCCACTTTTCTGAATTGGTTGTCTAAGTTTTGACTTTGGGGACTCCCTACTCTTTTTAAATCCCAAAATTTTACGTTTTTTTCGGTTTTTGCTCGAATGGGGCTTCGAAGGTGAGATGCGATTGTAGTATGGGTCCTTCTCAGCCATGGTGGGAGGGTGGGGGGCAATTGTAGGCTACGTCCTGATTTTATCTTTCACTTCGGAATTCTGTGTTTCAGCAGAATATTCGTGATATCGACTGGCCGGCCAACCTGGTGATCAGAAAGTTATCACTTGAGATGATGTATAATGTGGAACTGGTTGTCCACTTCCTGGAGGTAACTTCTATCCGTAACCGTCACTTGATGTATTTTGTGGGCATTGGTGATTGTCCGAACGAAAATGTGTGCGCTTGTACAAAATCAGTTCGAGTGTTTCAAATATACAATAGCACAAATGACTCGTTTCAAGAAACCTCAATCTATAAGAGTCGGAAGTACATGTATCTTACATCAATGGATTGTTTTTCAAGTGTAGTTGCATACACTGTGCAGCCTGGGAAACCCGTAACACCTCTGACCTGCTGCATCAACTAGAGTGCAGCTTTCAGAAAATATGAGTCACCAAATGCGAGCCCAGCTGGGCGCATTTGACCTCGATGAAAATATCTTCGGGAAGCTGTATTTGTTGAGAACCCGATCGTTGTAGAACGAATTGATTTTAGAAACGGTTTCATTTTAGGCAGTCAATATTGTTTATCTTTTATTTCGAGATGATAACTTCTCTTTTACAGGCTCATCAAGTTCGAGAACTCGAGGTCGAACGCAAAACGAACTGGGACGTTTGGCACCGTTTCATTAGGCACCGGGCTGTCGTACAGGTGATTTGCCGGCCAATTCTATATGTGCGTCTCAGATAACATTTTGCATTTAGGTACCAGATCATCAACTCCAAATGGACCAGGCATTATTTATCAATTACGAAAAAGTCAATTTAGGTTTTTGAATAATAGTTGATCCCCCCTCCCCTCAAACTGAGCACTGAACATCTGGTTTTCCAGATTTCTTCGCTGACAGTTAAATATGACATTGCGGCCGATGCTACCACTGCCTTGGAGGATCTGCTCGCCCTTGCTCACACCATTCTGCTGCCACGTATTGACAAGGGGGCAATCCGGGCTCTGCTGAAAGTAGGTTATTCAAATGTAAATTTTGAGAATTGAATGGAAATACTTTGTTTTGAAGTAGGACGATTATGTGGACCAATCCCGAGACATCGGCCCTTTCGACTGTAATTAAACAATGTATTGCAGTTTGAAGGACTGCAGCGTGGAGATTGGTCCACATAATCGTCCTTCTTTGAGGGGGAATTTTTCATTTACATACTCATTAAATTTAAGAATAGAATAGAAGATATAAATTGCTATTTACCACGTGACTTTCCACATTGGCAGAGACCACAACTATAAGCGATTGGAGAACAATAGTATAAGGAAGAAAATGGTACTTCTGTGACGCGCTCATTGCTGTTTCCATTCCTACTGAACTAATCACAGATGATTATAAAACCCACGAGCTTTTCTGGTTGAGGAAATGTGTTCTCATCAAAGTTGAAGTTCGCGTTTGAATCTGTACGATCGGAGTCTCCCTAAGAAATAAGGCTATGCAACCACCAACTAGCTTGTCTAGCAATCATTATCTAGCTAGCAATCATTATCTAGCTAGCTATCTAGCTTGTCTAGCAATCATTATCTAGCTAGCAGTATCTAGTGTTTTTGTAGTTTGATCCGAGCACATTTTGGTGGTAATTTTTGTTGACCTCCATGCTCTCTCGTTTGCTGATCGCAGAAAAATAGCGCCAATCGTTCTGAGTTATAGGCATGGAATTCTGAACTGAGGAGCAGAGCCTCCGTGGGATTCTGGAAAGTTACCGGTTTTGCTGCCGATTTCGAAAGTATCGTCAATCAAGTGAAAGACGAGCTGATGTTCGACTCGGGACCTCGCAAGTCCATCATCGGCCGCAATAGATTCGTATTCGCGATTCTTCGTGATAACAATCGTCTTAAAGCAAAGTTTTCGCTACATAGTGGTGGACGTCTATCATTCTCAGCGGAGTTATACCCTTTACACTAAATTGTACACATACTACTGATTTGTTCTAATTTCTTATAGTTATGTCAAATGTTTCCCTCTTTCTACTCTTGATTTTGTTCGACTTTCTTCTATTCTTCACTCCCCTCTTTGAGTTTAATAATCTAAAACGTGAGGTAATGATGTATTTCAATGTAAATGAAAGTTTAGTTTGCCGATTTCGTCTTAGTTTTCCACAAAGCAAAACGATATTATTGCACAACAAACCGTTCTATGGTAGGTTCGTAGTTGTTTGTACAGTCACGAAACAATTCGACTATATTTGAAATTATGTGTATTATGTTGGAGTCACAACTGAGAGCAAAAACAGACATAGATTTATTGAATTACATCTGTCCGGAATAAATTAACATTTTCCATTACCAAATAATAGAACAAGTATGATTAGAAATGATACAACGTTTCATGCACCGCTGTTACCAGAACAAAAGACGAGATTGGATAGAAAAGAATGGGGAGGGGGATATCTAGTAGTCGGTCATATCAATCTCGAACGTGGAATGGGGCTCTTTCTCGGGAGCAGCTGGGTCAGTTGTGGTACCACCGGCGACAACCTAAAGTAACATTATTCTAATCAGATCAATACCCGAATACAGACTGATAATACCGTTTCAGAAATATTCCTACCATGAAGATGAAAACAACTACTCGATCGTTCCTACTTAATAACTTTGAAGAAATGAGATCACAAAATGAAGCGATGACGCACTTTTCTTCAAATGTTTCTGTGTGACTACCACACCAAGGAAAAGTCCCCATTTGTTCCCGGACAAAATACGAGAGGGCGCGTTACACACTAATCACCCATCATGAATGGTGGCCATTTGTTATGGCTATTGTTGACGAAAGAGAATTACAGACATACCAGGCAAGAGGAAGGGAAATGAGAAAAGAAGGCAGAGATAGAGGTAATCAGAGAGAGAGAGAGGTAATCAGAGAGAGAGAGAGAGGTAATCAGAGAGAGAGAGAGAGAGGTAATCAGAGAGAGAGAGAGAGAGAGAGAGAGAGAGATTCAGCTCCAATGATTGCTTTTTATTCTTCGTTTAAGTTTTTTTGTTTTTCTCTGGAGATCGGAGAAAAAAAAAGAAAATTCAAGAGAAAGGAAAAGTCTCTAAACCGATTGCCTACCTGAGCAACCAGATCCTCAGCCTCAGTTGGTTTTCTGTCTCGCACCAGAACGATACCGCCTTGGTTGATGGACTTGACCGGCTTGTACCTCAAATACATCCATCTTACAACAATACATTCACCATTTTCAATGACCCCCCACTCCCCCCCCCTCAGGTGAGCAACTGAATCTACTTCCCGACATCGTCGCCAATTTGATCAAAGTCGAATGGAAATTAGGCGATAATAGGCAGAAGTCACAATGCACCATGCGTCACGTCCCTCACAAGTAATTGGTGGGTCGCCGCTCGCAACAATGGTTGCACTCGAAACATTTGAAACAACTCCACCTTGAAATGTTGTGTTCACTTGAATGGAACCCAAAAAAGTGAATAGAAAATACAAATCTTAAACTGAAAATGTTGTATCGAAAACCGTCAATAATGATGTATCAAAAATGACCAACATTTTTTATTTAATTTCATGAAGACATTTTTGGCTAAAGTAAGGATTATTTATTCCGAGTATGTCCAGTGTATGCTAACCTGGCATTCTCCGATAGAGCCAATGTCTTCAGCTGGAGTCGAACTACACGACACGGATTCTCAATCAAATGGGTCAACGGCTCGGCCTCCGCCTTCCTGCAATACAACAATATATTACAGATGCATTGTGTACATTACAGAGATCGATGCGACCCAAATCTGCCTGAGCCACCGGGTTTTCTTCACATTTATTACCCACCCACAGTGTCAATCACACTACTTGTCAAAAATTTTACCTACCATGAAGCAACGAAAATACTCTGGAGACACCTGTTTATTGGTACCACGTACCACCACGGCTCATACCTGATTTTTCGTGGAGCAGCCTGACCTACACCGTGTGTGCAATACACACTAATATATAAAACATGCAACTGTTACAAGTTACATAACTATGATTGTTACAAGTTACATAACACGTAACTAAACCCCACCCCCCCCCCCCTCCTGGCCGCATGTATTACATGGGTTGCATGCCAACAGGTGTCCCTCTCTGAGTCTATGATTAAGTACATGGATAGCGTCCCTTCATATCTGCCCCGCATGTGTGAAATATTACCGTCCCACACCACCACCAATCCAACATAAAAAGAGGCCCGCCGCTAGATCTGACTCATCCGGACAAATTGCTAACTAATCCCAGATATCAATGCGGAGCAGTGAACAAATTATCAGCAATAGCATTGATTATACCTAAATCACTCTAGCAGCATTAATACAAAAACAATAGCGCAACTAATGAAGCCGTTTTGCATACGGGTTTTCCCACGTCCTATGATTGTTGCAGAGCTCTCAATCGAAAACAATGGAACGAACTTGTTCTACTAAGGCAGCAAAGATCGACCACTTGACCAACAATCCCATCGTCTGCTTCAAATTCTCTCTTGTGTCTCTCACTCTATTCTCTATAGGGCCGCTTTAGAAAAGCTAGAGGAAAGGCAGGCTAAAGGCATGTCGCTCTAATCGGGTATCTGGACCGATTGTAGTTGATTCTGACGCAGACCGAACTGCAACTTTGCTTCCCCTTTATTCTATTTCCATTCTACCTATTTTTCTCACTCCAGCCTCTCATGCTTCCCTATCGGTCGGTTCTCACAGATCTATCTCTTGCAGAGATTGGACGAGAGTTCATTTGAAGCAAGTCATAAACCACTAGGAGCACCGAATTAAGCACCCGCATCCGAGACACAATGAAGAATGTGAGGCGCAATAATGCATCCAATTCTGGCAAAAAGCGTCACCCAAATCACGAGAGCAACTAAGAAATGGAACTCTTTTCGGAAGGGAAAACCCCGGTTGGCGCGCGATTGCAACCAAGAAAGGCCGAGACGAACCCCGATTTAGAAACATGACGATGAGGTCCGCTGCATCGAATACCACACACCACGCCAAAAAACAAGGCCAACTTTCACAACAAAACAGAAACGCAGAGCAATTTCACCTTATTTATGCGAATTGGTATAGTACACCTCTGAAACGCCCCGCCTACTTTCGACGTAGCGTAACAGTTTGTATGGCCTACATTAAACATTTCCTTCCATGTATCGTCCAAATAGCAAGATCAAAACTTCGTTCATGCGAGAATTCATATATTCAGGTAGGCGTCATGATTATCTTAGAGGGAGGAGGCGCGAGGGCGTTATTGGCCTGGGTGGCCACACCATGCCAGAATGATCTGCGACCTGGCGAATTATACATGAGCAATGGCCGGCCAGATTGGGTAACAGCTCCGCACCAAAATAGCCTGGGAATGCGATACATGAATAGGTTGGCTCCACTCTCCCACGCCACAATCTATTCTAATCCACCCACTGACTAAGAATAGAGACAATCCTGTTTGCTTCCACAAATCATAATCCAAAACCATGCTGCAAGTTCCCTTGCGAATTGCTAAATCTGTTGTAACCCCCCCCCCCCGTCTCTCTCAACTCTATCCTAGTAATCAATAGCTTATCACGTATGAAGGTGAAGAACTAGAACATAGAACTCCGGGAACGTGCTGAATGCTTATGCTGAAGCACACAAATGCTGATATTTTTCTTCATTTATAGAGTATACCCATATACCCACTTTTCCTCTTCCTTCTTCTTTTCCTCTTCGGTATGGTCTACTTCCATTTTCTCCTCCTTGACCGCTGGCTCCTTTTCCTTGCTAATTCCGGCACGCGACTTCTTCTTATTTGTGATCGACAGAACTGCCGTCTCGACCTGGAAAGACAGATTTTCACTAAAAACGCGAACACTACTTCCGTCCTGAGCAAGGAAACAAAATAGATTTTAGCAGAAAAAAGGGGGAAGGAAAATGTTTCCCGACCTTTTCATGTTCCTCCTTTTTCTTCGACTCCAGTGCGGGGGGATAGGCGAACAGCGAGGCCTTCGCGTTGCACTTGAACTCCATTTTCGGCATCTAAATGAATGTATCATCATAACGTCTTGATACTCTTTGACGAGTAGCACATTTCGAAATGAACGACTCAACGTCTGAGTATCGTCTCTGGTCGAATTCATTTGCAATTTCGTTCATATTTCGCGATTCGCGTGCATAGTATAGACAGAACGATACACGAATTCCCAGTAATATACACCTCAGTGCTACCTTAAATTCGGTTTAAAAATCTGTCAAATCTTCACCTACCTAATAAGCAATCACAAATGTTTGAGAATGAAACACCTATGTAAAGGGTAGTGCAAGAAGAGATCCGTCAAGTTTAGAGGAGGTACAAATTCTTCACTTTAATTCTTATTTCTCTTAACTTATCCTTCACCTAATTAATTGGAGCTTTCATTGTTATTAGAGAAAACTAACAGCCAAATTCTTGTTGAGGGCGATGAGGCAGGTTGGCTTGGTGACGAGCGAGATGAAGTTGACCATCGAGTGCCAGTACCAGTACTGCTGGAAGGCCATCATTCCCACCACTCCACCCATATCCGGGTGACCCGTTCTGTTGTGCAGCGAAATGGTCAGATTGCGACCACCCGCGTCCAGAATACCCTGCAACCAAACCGTCAGCTGGCTAGACTCATTTCTATGCAAAACTCCGAGAAAACATACAACTGACAACTAACATGGTATGAAGTTTTCAACATTTCGAGAAAAATACATCGTTCCATCTAACATTTAAGGTAAGGACCCTAAACTGATTATGTGTTTTGTCGTTTTGTGTTGTCAATCGAAACCTTCAAAAAAGATACCTGTGCAACAATTGCTCCAAACTTGGCCATAGAGTCCTCTCCTTTTTCTGTCACCATCTTGGTCAGCTGTTTTCGGAACTCGGGAACCTGAGGACAATTCAACTTCAGTTGGAGCAATAAAACACAATTGGAATAATCACCGACCTATTTTTTATTTTTTATACCTAAGTGTGCTTTGTATAGTTCTGTTTCATACCTAAGTGTGCTTTGTATAGTTCTGGCCAAAATCATATTAAAATGGTCCCGGTGACAACATAGTTTCGAAGGGGATCAACTTGTCTCATCGAGCAGTTAATATGAAAGCCCGAGTGACACCCAAAACCAATGAACGTAACCAAGACAGAGTGACAAGTCTTCACTAACGTTATTTCTAGCCTACCAAACAGCAATTAGTATATACGTATTTTCACGTCAGTTCATGAACCAAAACCATTTTCATGCATTTGTTCACATTTCTTTCTCCTACCTCTCGACAACAAAAAATACCCAAACCACAGCGTTCCGCGCTAATGAGAAGAATTCATTGTCAAACAGCAGCTATCTCTACTCACCATATCTAATGACTCTGGGGGGACACGCAAAAAAACATGGAACAAAGCTGTTTACACATGCGAGAAAGAACGCATAATAATTAGATCCAAAAACGACGTAGGCAAACTTTATTTTGCCCATCTCGAACAAAGAATGTTATGTTTGATCCAAAAAATCAGCAAACAATCGAAAGAATAGCAGCTCCATGGTTTTTGAAGAAATCGGCAACAAAATCATGTATTAAACATAATGATTTTGTTTCAAGCAGTATTTGACCACATTCACTGCGAAAACACTCTCAGATTAGAACTGTCGGGTAAACCATACGCGAATTCCATGCGGCGATAGTTATTGATCGCAATTAGAAATAGCAAAAGTTGTTTTTTTCAGGTATCAGGTTTGATCCACTAATCACTCGAACTGAGTCTTCTATTCCCGGAGTGAAGCAAAAATAACAAGTCTTAATCTTTGAACAATGCCCTCCTCATTTGCCAACATTTCACTAATTAATCTGGCCTTCATTGAGGTATCATTCAATGCTTTTATGGCCTTCCAAATTGCAGATAATCACATACATTCATGAGACACATTTCATTTTTCTAATCTTTCACAATTGAAATTAATTCAGTGATGACTCCAAACCAAAGAATATTAATGATAAAATCTGAAAATCCTAAAAGGAATACAACTTTGTTGATATGATAAGGTTTATAATCTAAAACCCTTTTTGCCATTTTTTATCAGAATCCGTTTCCAGTGTTGAAGATGGCGGAAAGATGTTCCCCGAATATAACTCTTTCGTTCGTTATTGTATATTTCATTGAACATCTACGCGTGAATTAGATAGATATCAAATTCCGTGTTTTCATTCTCTCCCCTAAAGTAATTAGGACTGACAACTCATAAACAAAAAATATTTTGCTTATCTCTACTCGAGCCTATGAGCATGAGCTGACATGAATTAATTTAATTTGAAGGCTTTTCCCGTGTTGTTGACTAGTAACTGTGTGAAATACTCGGAAGGAAACATCAAAACAAATCCTGTAGGTATCGAAATGAATTCAGTTCACAAAGCCAGTAAAACCCCCCGTTTACATGTCACTTGAGAACAGGCTAGCTGCTGAACCTCTCCTCGAAAGATTCATGTAAATCCTACCCCATAATGTGGGAAACACATATATGATGCCAAGAAGAGCGTTTAGGCGATAAAACATGCAAGAAAATGCTTATCACAATTTGTTCTAAACGTGAAACATCCAACTTGCAAATTATATATCCTATAATCCCTGTCCACAATATTCAACCCAATTCCGCATGCAATTCTGCAGCAAATGAGCGGAAAACGTGTCAAAAACACGTGTTTTTCCACGTATACCGCTGTACTTGACGCGACATTGTTTGTCTGGCCACTCGAGTAATCTATGACGGGAAGACCAAACATAATTCCATCGGATGGCAAGATGAAATTGTACAATTTCTGAACGTCGATTATTATTCAAATGTACAAGACGATATTTCCGTATATACTTTCTCTGAGTTTCTGATGCAAAAGTTTCTAAAGTTGGTTGGCCATAGTACGCGAATAACCCACCTTCGAGCATGTAGCATCCGTTTGTTGGACATAGATGAAGGAGAGTGCGATGACTGCTCCCTGTCTCACAAAGTTCTCTTTGGCCGAAACCAAGGGCTCAATCAGGGCAATGGCCTCCTGCAAAACAGAACAAGTTACATCAACATCAACCAATGAATTTGGCAACAATCATCAATTTGCAATCAGCCGTGTTCCAACAAAGTGAAAGGTACAAAATACATGGGACTGGTCCATTCATAGAGCCTATACTGCAACTAAAATTTCAATTGATTCTAACTTAACCCAAGAAATACCACATATATCGGTATTGAAAACTTCAAAGTCGAGTAACTCTGTAATAAGCTCTATGCTCTACACACTAAAAGTTGTCCACAATTTTCAAGCTCTGAAAAAACGGCCTCATCTACTCGCCTAACCGTCGAACTTCCGTCCAATAGATTCGTTTATCTGCCTTGTGCCGGAAAAGATCATCCGGACCACAGTTCACGCGCCGAAATTTTATTCAAAACGCGTCAATACGCACTCGAGTCAAAGGCTGCGCCGAACAAAAACTCGAGATAGCCCCTTCACCGCGAGGGATGGTGTTCAAACAGCGAGAAGCCGAGAAGCTAGATGAATGACAACTCCGTTGGCTAGCCCCCCTTCACATTATTGGCAACATGTTTCCGCACATCGATAGGAGGTGTAAAAAACTTGGTCACCTCACGGACAAGTATCATGTTTCTATTCGAGTTATTTACATTGCATTCCTCTATTATGAACATCGGTGTACAATGGAGCAAACGAGCAGATGAGCACACTTTTACCGCCGTTTCTCACGTCCAGCTTCCAGCGAAATACCGACAAGGAAAATTTTCTCTTTTAATTTACTCTTCTACATTGAACTTTCTCATTAGCCCGCACCCGCAGTTAATACACTCTTAATATTCCCATAAATTTAGAAGAAAAAACTGTCATAAATTCTCTGATCTTCTTAATATCGAATCTTCACTAAGCCACTAAGCCTGTACTATTCAGAACAGGGAGATAATGACTAGATTATCAACTAAACCAGCGTGAAGAGCAATCGGAGGATCAGCGCGATTTTCTCCTTTTTCTGCCTGACACTGGCCGCATACACTTACAACTTTTCAAATGCAAAAGAATGCAGATTTATTTGATTTCCTTTTCAAGGAATGGTGGCTAGCCCAATTGTCCAATGTTTGTGCTTTCTCTTTATACGCAACACCCTAACTTCCGCTGTCCAAATTGCGAGATAATTGAGGTCAAAATTTATAACCAATTTGGCCTGCATACTTCGGGGGCAACAAAAGACACCAAACCAAACTACAAATATCTCAAACGACCCCATTAACCAAACCTTCTAATTTCGATGAACAGCCCACTTCACACATAACTTTGTACGATAAACTAGCTTATTGAAAACCTCGCGTTTCGTGTTCAGTTTCAGTATGTGAAAATACTCAAGAATTTCCGCGCTTTTCTTTAGGATAAACAACAGATCCCAAAAGTTCAAACAAAAGGGAACATAGAGGAGAAACATAAATTATTCCAGAGTTCGAAGCCTAAATCGGAACTCAGCTCCTGATTTCCGAGAAATGACAACGGAAAGAAAGGTAGTAGCAAAGGGCAACCAGACTTTTAGGAAATTGTCAAAATAGGAAACGTTTCTGTCTAGCAACTAACTTCATAAAGACTTACTAGGGTCCACTAGGGTTGAGGTTGCTAATAAAATCCAAAATCAGAGATCAAAGCTTCCGTTATAGATAACTTTGGAGTTCGATACAAGTTTTTCGAATAAGAAATCTCGATTGCGGACTTTGCAGAAACTCTATCTTAAGAACCTCTTTTCCATTACACTACCTTTCACTACATACTGCATCTAAACCCGAGATCCATTCGGATTAAACGGTCAAGAAACATTTTTCGGGGAAATTGTGGCTAACAGGCTATAAACAGACAGTCTGCCAGAGCAAGAACACGTGTGTCAATTACCTTGTATCCAGAGCCGGCACAGGCTATTCCCAATGCCATGGCAGCTCCATAACGCACGTGACTGTTGAAGTGTTCCACCAGCATACCAACATACGAGAGACATATCTCCGGATCACTGTAACAGAATAATCAGTATAGTATTAAATTATCAACCATGAACAAGGCCTCAGGGAACCAGCTTTATCGACGAAAAGAACATAAACTTCCCAACTAAGGCACTTACATAACGTTTCTCGCAGTGTAAGATAAAAGTTGTAACTTGTTATGCGGTATGACTGAAGATTTATTTGTTAATTCTAATGTGCACATAGCAACAGAGTAAGTACTGCCTCCGACAACAAAGCACAAACGGAGACAGGTTAAAACTCTCGATATTCAGAATGAGTATACGTAAAATTACAATATGCATAATTACTAGTTTTGCCCAGTATTGGTGATAAAACAGCAACTATAAGCTGTGTTAACAACCTCAAATAACTGCTGAGATGCTAAGAGCTGAAGTGTTCAGGAGGCAGAAGTATATGTTATGTCATGACAGAAATGACCGTGTAATGATAAATACACCCCCCCCCCCCTCTTATTTCACAGTTCACGAGGGCGGGCCTTATCCTGAAGGGGGCGTGGCCAGCAGTTGGCTAGGCTTCGGCCTCGGATAGCTGGCTCTCCCTCTCTATCTAACTAGTGCCTAACCATCTACATTGTATAAGTGTAAGCCCATGTTCCACTTATGATATGTCACAATGGGAATTCTCTTCTGTACGTGTACATATGGCCACTACTAGGCATACGTTTAATGTACTTGCTTTATTGCTATTACCAGTTCTATGCCTTGTTGGTCTTATCGGTGAGCACTTTTTTATAGAAATCTACATTATAACATACGGAATACAGTGGCACATTTATATTTAATTAGGATAGACATTTGCACAGATCATGGAAAAAATATCCATATATTCACCCCGTTGACAACAAGTTATATGGTGGAGAACGGAGTTCCATGTTATGATCTTTGACAAAAGGGCTGATTACAATATATTCTCCCATTTGCAGGTAATGCCCTTGTGTGTATTGCTATTAGTACAGACAGACGACTGCATAATGTGACCAACTATTTCTTATTCTCCCTGGCATTAGCAGACCTACTAGTCTGTTGTATTGTGATGCCACTCAGTATTGTTGTTGAAGTGCGACATGGTGAGTTGCGCTTGAGCTGTTATTAGTAGCATGATGACACCTACTATTTTTTGTATATAAGCACTGTTTGTTTGAAGGGATGACTAAGCCATTTGTAATGTTATTGAATAATTTAATTCACGTAAACAAGTTGAAGTTTTTTCTCTATCAAATACATTATCGAAAAATGCCAATTCTACCTGGATGGATGAGCAAACATTCTACCAACCGTCTGGCGCTGTTAGTTACGAAATTCGCACGCTTGTCAAACAATAGAAAAGAGATGATTGTGCTCTATGTGTGGGCTGATTAAAAACGTCTATTTCTCAGTGATACATCACTCTGCAAAACTTGGACTCCCGTCTCCTGTCAAAATGACCGACCACTGACGAGCTCAATATGCTACTCATAGTGTAACAACCGAATCAAACAAAAGCGTCCTTTGACGTAGTTGCATCAAGCAAAACACAAATCTTACAGGTGTCTGGACGTGGAACGTATCGATGTGCCTTTTGTATATTTACGCAGATGTATTCCTCTGCAGTGCTAGTATTGTTCACATGTCCGTTATTTCTCTAGACCGATTTCTCGGCATTTCTCAGCCCTTGAGAACAAGAAATAAGTCGAGAACAATGATTCTGACCAAGATTGCTATAGTTTGGTTTATCACACTCATCGTCTCATGCCCAATTGCAGTACTAGCCATTATTGACGACACAAATATTCTGCGAAACAACTCCTGCACAATATTCAGGTAAGTCCTGGGCAGCCACTACAGCTGCATTTCCACCCAGCTCTGAATTCGATTTACGCGCTTGATAATTCCAGCAGCATGAATGAAACATCTACATTCTATTCACTAAAAATAGGAAATCGTTTCGAGAATCTTTGAAAAATTCACCCGTTGAAGCTTTCGCGTTTTTCTAATACGATTGATTTTTGATCCCACAGAAAAGTAGACGAGCAGGGTGATCTTGTTGCGAACTACTGCGTTTGCAGATAAGAGTCCATATTACAACTCAAATTTAGTGTCCTACAATACAAGTTATATTTTTCAGTCAACACTACATCATTTATGGATCCACGCTCACTTTCCTTATTCCTTTTTGTATTATGGCCGTCACTTATGTACGCACGACCAATCTGCTGAATAAGCAGGCGTCCATCCTCAGTCAACGAGCAAACGACAAAATGAACGGAAACGGCCTTCGCCGAACGATGCCGCACAGGAAACTAGGTTATGTTAGGACCAACTCTGCCACGGCAAATGGATTCACCAATGGGGGCATGCACAAGACGAGTGGCAACAGGTCAGCTATCGAGGGACGAAGAGAGCCAGTGACTTTAGAATGGGTTTTCCAATAGTTCTCTAACAAAATATTCGACAAAATCAGTGGCATTTCTTATCAATCTTACAGTGTCGTTTGTTCCAATAACTATGCAATAATAACATGGATTGAACTTTCCCCGTTTCAGCATCCGAGCCAAGGCGAGCTTTGTGAGCCACTCCAAAAGTTATCAATCTCCTACAGATGTGGATGTGACCAAACTAATTGCCAATAATAACAACAGCAGTATTAGATCGAATGGTCACAAATCACTGACAAAGACGTCCACCATAAATAAGTGGAAATCTCGCACATCCAATTATCTCACTAGTATTGCCCAGAAAGTCAGTCGACGGAACTCAATACAGGTAACAATTTTATATTTCATCTAGCACCATGCAAAGAGCCTAATTGTTTTAAACTTGAAAACCGGCGAAATGCACTTCCGATAATTATCATTACGGGTCTCTACTTTCCATTTTCGCTTTCTTTAAAATCGATATTAGGCAATTCGCTAGGAGAAGGAATCGCGAAATATATGGACGACTTTGAACATAATTGACCTTAACAGAGCACGTAATTGCAGGCGGCAAGTCAAGAACTGGCGAACGAGCACAAAGCGACCAGAGTTCTGGCGGTGGTATTCATTTGTTTCTTCATCTGTTGGACACCTTTCTTTGTCGCCAATTTCATAATGGGCTTTTGTGGGGAGGCATGTTCCCTGCCACCCTGGCTGGGCTCTCTATTCCTCTGGCTTGGCTATATATCGAGCACCATCAATCCCATTATCTACACTGTATTCAACAAACGATTCCGACAGGCGTTTGTGCGCATTCTTAGATGTCAGTGTTTCCACAATATCAGAGATACAAACACCATGTATTCGAGAAACTACACAACAATGGTGCCCGACACTTACACGTGGTTAGTTCTTATACCCCACCTTTCAATATGCTTGTTGAACCTTAAATAGTTTTTTTTTGGCTGGGTTGATTACTTTTGAAGAAGTTTAGTTATTAGTGCTGCAACTATGAAGGATCCATTCGTGTGATATCTGATACCACGAACAGGCGGCGGGTTGCCGCAATCATCATCTCTCTAACAAACACATTCCCTGAACCGCAAGGTTTTCACAACTGGGAAAGCACTTTACAATTAGAAGGTGACTAGTTTCACGTAAAATAAGGCAACGATAGTTTTTCATTTGACCCTGAAAATGCAATGTGACCGGGCAGATTCATTGGTTATGTTAAGTGACCTATGTGAGCGAAGACCTCACTCTCTCCATCACCCTAATAGATAACAACGTCCAGGATATATATACTCGCTCAGACATTTTTCCATCATGGAAACCTATATCCTAAATATTAATAGAAATGTGATCTAATCGATGAGGAGATAGAGAACGTATAATATCTAAACAATAAGTCAACATTTTCCAGGTCCAACCACGAGAGGGTCATTTCAATGACCGGCAAAGAAGACAACAATATTCAAAACAGAACTGCCAATGGTAGTATCAAATGGCAGCGACAGAGTAGCGGAGAAAGTGAACAAAGCGAGCGGAACGTGAGTCAACTGACCAATCGCACTTTCAAAACGTCTTTATTATTGCCCTTTAGAAAAAATCGTTGGCGAAAATTATCATGAAATTCTTTCATATTTTACCTATCCATTTGTACGTTGGGCTAATTGAAAGCTAATCATCACTCACAAGTAAAGAATAACCCATATTTTCTACAAAAGGGATTCTACGTAAAACTTTGTGTATCAAAATTGGGCAATTTTCCCGGTAATGTTGGAAAGGGAGCCCTTTTTGCGAACTTTACTGATTGGTATATGTTCTCCCCTCTCCAGGAAACGCTGTCCCATTCCCGTCCCACAAGTGTGACTCCGCTTCGCGATTCCAGTCGAGCGACCACCGAGGAGACCAGCGACGACGAGCCAATGATGAGCGAGCAGCGACCGCTCATCACTCAGCGGGTATTCACCTCCCCCTCCAGTCAGATGAAGAAGTCGTTGACGGGCCTCCTCTCGCCCTCTACCTCCTCTCCCTTCACTAAGTCCATATCGTGTGTCGACTGTCAGCGGTGTAGTGCCATGGTGGAGAGCTGTTCCGACACCGACACCATGACCTCATCTATCAATAGTTGTCCCCGGCATTTCACTCTCTTCTCCTCCGCCTTCGGGGGAAAACAAGTTAAGGAAACGTTTCTGTGATACCAAAAGATTAATTTAAAGCAGATTACTACAATTATATATTTTGTCTGACATGTTTGATACTCCAATACGTGTACTGCCTTCTGTCACGGTTTCCATACATGTACATTATCACTATACAGCCATATCTATTCGAAAAATGATGTATTTTGCAAATTGAACCCTTACATGAAATTATTAATTACTCATTCTCCCGTGTGAATATGACAACCCAAACAACATAACTCGAAGTTATTCCAAATATGCTACGGCTGTACACAAACATAGTTCTCTCGCTTCACTAAATCATTACTACCTGATGAATTACTTGGATACTCGTTACAAATTCTTAACTATAATCACTAGTTACTGGTTGAAAAGTTGAAATCTACGACTATGTTCTGATTATTCACCCTCCCCCATATTGAATAAGGCAGATTTGCATTAAATAAATGACACTCTTCATACACCTAGCTTGAATTGAAATTAATATAATAGAGCATATATGTGAAGGATAAATCACAGTGTTAACAACTACCTGTAATCATAATATAATTGCCGATATGATGATACGTTCTGCTATGATCATTTAACGAGTCCGCTATTATGACAGCCATGGGTTTCACATTACATGACTTACTCGTGGTACAGAACATTTTCCAACTAGTAATCAGTCACCATATCTTACCCAATTTTCCAATTATCAGAACCCATTAGAGATCACTACATTTGAAGAATTAACACCACTCACCACAGCCATTCATACTTACAGAGACAGAAAGTAAAGAAGAGGGACGAAACAACGAATAACCAGTTGGCATTGACGTTCTATTGGTGGTGCGGTTGTTATGATTAAGTTTTGCTTTATGCGAAGTTGTCAGGATGTCACGGCTGTATGTTATACATACGCTATAGAGTATATGGTCCCGTAGCAATACTCTCTAATTACTGCATGTTTTGCCATTCAGCTGGCAGGTTGCTCTGCGAGGCGGCCGCTGGCAACTGTGTTTACGTGTCACAAGAGGAAAGAGGCAAGCAGTCCACGCATAATCGAGCATGCATAAGGAAAGGAAAAGGCCGCGCTCTTCGCCAAAATCTCTCCATCTTCTATTATGCCGCCGCATAGGGTACATTATACTCCAATGAACTATGGTCTGGCCAACAAGAGAACGCACACAAATCGAGATACGATGAACAATTTCTGAACTCGGGTTCTACAATACTACAAACCAATTCAAATATTTATTACACAGCGTGTAATAACGGAAATAAAGTTTGAAACGCGAAAGGTTACTTGGCTTACTCGGTGTGAAAAGAAGTTTTACTAGCTATACAAAGTTCGAAAAACTATTACTCCGTATCCAATTATCAGAACCCATCAGAGATCGCTACAATTACAGCCGTTACCACACCTGAAATGCTGAAAAAGACATGTTCTTCTCTCAAACCGTTCAACTTACTTGCTAAGAAGGAATCCAATCGACATGACAGCAAACCGCTTCACATCGTTGTTCGGGTCGGTGGCCACCTGAAATAAGTAAGACTGCACATCCGCTGAAACAAGTTCAATTCCACATGAAACATAATCCTTACGTCCTCGACAAATTCGCGGAGGCATACACCGCCAAGGTCCCTCATAAAGGGGGGAGTCGCGAACAAATCCTTGTAATAAGTAGGGTCGCGAGCTGTTAACAGTGTTAACTAACGATTTTCATACAAAATCACCTATAATCGTACGGAACGATTTTCATACAAAATCAGCTATAATCGTACGGAAATTAGTTGAATGTCGCCGTTTTGGGGGGTCGCGACACGAGAAAACACGGAGGGGTCGCGAGAATTTTGAAGGATTAAGAGGCCCTTGGCGGTGTATGCGCGGAGGCCTGCTCATGTTTTTACCGGACGTGCAAGTCCATAATAAACCTCCCGTTGTATACTGTATATCGTAATACCCATGTATCGTTAACCATCTTTGATTGAAAACGCAGATGCTCAAATAAAGTCAGACCAGCTGAAAAATTTACATGTTGTCAACAACACACTATACGTGGTACGAAGTGAATACACCACTTCGTGTGTGCTGTGTACCCTTTACGGTTGTTAATCAAACTTTCGAGTTTCAACGACATGAAAATAACAGAAAATTTTGAAGCCAAAGCCATTCATTGAAGTGCTGTACGTGTTATGACCCTCGAAAGTTTCGAGCTTTGGGAAAAATCGATTTTAATTCGACTTTACAACCCCACGTGCTCGTGTATATTATACCTTCTCGAGCAGTCGTGTGGCGACATTGGCCTTTCCCGTTCCCACATAGGCCATGGCCAACATACAGATGCCGGTCGATCGCAGCACGGCGTTGCTCTTGTTCTCCAGAAGAGTCGTCGCCATCTGCTCACATTCCTCCTGACGGCCTATAACGGAACACGGATTAACATAGTTTCTGAAGTAGGAAAGATGATTGCTCAATCTACTTCTTTGGTTATCGTCTCGAACCATGAAAAAACATATAAAAATGTGCGTCTTAGGCCGAGTCGCCGAGTAATGTATAACTTCTAATGATTTTGCGGTGGGGGGGGGAGGCACAATATTTCGGCCTTCAATCATTGGTCGTTGTCGAAACGGGAGATCGCCTGTATGGACGATTTGCGGGATGGTCGTCTCGAGGGGTCGTGGGAAAATGAAAAGGTCATGAAAATGGTTGTCTCTCATGAGTCGTCCATACCACCTCATTTTCCAAAAATGATAAACTACCAGCAGTTACATTCCTTTCAACAACAGTGGTTAACATTTTTATAAGTTTTGTTTTTTTTTATTTATAAATTTATCTCATTTTTTCTGTATTCTGTTCATGTCCTCCTTGGGGCACCCAACCACGGCATTACAATTATCTTTTAACCTATCGCAGTGAGTAGTTAGTGAGAGGTAGATGACAGAACGGAAAAGTTGAGTAAACTAGTTAGAAACAGTGTAGTGGCTAAGGTGCCACCCACCAGTCAAAGGATCACACGTTCTATTCCCACCCCACGATAAATTGGTAGATAAATTGTATCTACAAATGCTGAAGCCTCCCCTGGTGCTCCTTGGCTGGATGGGAACGGTAGGATAAATTCAGTCTGCCTTGAAGAGTTTCCCTCTGAGACTGTCCCATGCAAGTTCGGTGTGGAAATTTGAAGAACAGGGGTAACTTTTATTTTATTTTTTTTTGAGAGCTGAGGTACACGGAAATTGTTTTTCTCCCAGCCCCCTTTAAGGTATTGCCTTTACTACTTATAGTTGGGTGCAGTGTGTTCTGAAATTCTCTCAATCTCAAATTCCCACAATTCCCAACTGACTTTGTTGGTAGGCCAAACAATTATTATTTCGAGAACTATTCTGTTATTTTGACTGCTTGACAATGATCCTTGCTCTAAAATACACTAACACTGCCACACAGTATAAGTTAACAAGTCTTTTGCACATATGTGTGCGCACTTACAGTATGAAATTGAATTTTGAACGACTTTCAAAATTGAGTCCCAAAATCATAAGTTAGCAAATTGTTCCAGTATAGATGAAAGATGTTTCGGAAAGTATTCAACGTGAGTTAAAGCGTATTTGACGCGTAACCCAGTTAGTTTAAGCAAAGTAAGGTGGATTATAGTAGGCCTGTATGGACGGAGGGTACAGCTGTATGGACGGGTGACCTAGAAGAGACAACCAAGGGGTTATCGTCCATACAACGGTACACCCTGTCGAAACCAGCTCATGAAGACGACATTCAAAATTCAAATAACAACAAATTGAACTGTTCCACTGCGTCCTCACCGTAGGCCAGATAAGAGATTCCGGTGCGGAGACCGCGTTGAATCTTGTCGTGCTGAGTGTCACACACATACTGTACCATCTCCTGATAGGCAGTCTGGTGCAGACTGCCAACCTGAAACATGACCAGACTTTCAAAAAGGCTCTTTCGCAATTCAACTGCAGCAACTACGCCCTTCTGCATTTGTTCCCGGCGTGCTAAAACAGCTGGCTCTAATGCTTAATAAATGTTTTCAGTGTTGATAGTGAATTTTTACTTAGCCCAAACCAAGCTAAAATTGGCAATTTTATGAGAGGAATTAAATTACCATCACAAGTCCCATGGCTAGTCCTGCCGCCTCTCCAGTCACAGCATCATCCAAATAGAGAGCCTCGCGCAGTTGAGCGTACACCTGTAAAAACATTCATCGCGTACAACTATAAGAAACCACATACACATAATATATCGAAGACAATACAGTGCAGCAATAAATCCATCTATATTCTACATTAGAAGAATAACATTAAAAATCTGTAACCGAATTACAGACAGACCCCTCAAGTTACATTGAAACTTGCGCATTTTTATTCAACACTATTCTATTTCCTTATATTCTTCAATCTCATACGAATGGAGTGTCACATCTACCAATGTGAAAAGTCAGGTGTTATTTGTTCAATTGCAAATAAATGATTCTCCTCTTTTCTATCCTACAGAAGAAAATATTGAGGAAAGGGGTTACCTCCTGATCGTGAGTGCCCATGGCGGCCAGTCCCAGTCCGAGACATGCCCCGTGTCTGACGGGCGAGGCCTGGGCAGCCGTCAGCTGATCGCGGAGATACTTGATCACGGTCGGGTTTCCATGGTTGGCATGAATTAGACCTGAAACGATAATAATATCGAATACCTTCATTTTATAAAGTTTTGTTCGACCGGCACGACAAACTGCGAGACTGGTCGAGAATTAGGCATGAAAGGGGACTATATTACCCCCTGGAAACAACATGCGCCTTTTGCAGTTGATTATCACTTCCACATACACTATCTGCTCAGACCTCAGATTTTACACTATTAAATTGTTTATATATTTTCCCTTTGCTGAGCGCTCTGACCAGGAAGTTCTCTCACTCAAATGTAAAAGGGGAACAGAACCAACACAGCGTCATTCCTTATAAAGATATTACCTCACTGATTCGCGGAACGCGGTGTTCCCATTAAAATAATGAGCACCTGAGTCATAGTTGTTATTTTGCTCAAAACATTCCTTAATGATCCTACTTCAAACGCATTACATAAAACAACTAGTTATTTTATTGGCGCGGAAAGTAACGACTTCCATGAGGCCGTGATAACCACACAACGTAGTTCACTTTACGACTTAATATAGAAATCAACAATCGGTTAACCACTGCTTGACATGCAACAGTTGCAGAAGCAGAACTAGAATTAACATACTCCAGTAAAGTTGACCGAATAGCTGGAAAAATCAGAAAATGGGATCTCTCTAGGAAACATTTGCTTGTTTTTGATCCAAGACCATGTATTTCCCCCGATTCAAATCAAGAAACATGTTAAGTTTTGGCCTAGCAAACAAAGAATCCATATTTTGTGTGTCTGCGTTCATGAAACTCCCCAACTACTCAAAAAAACCTGGTATGCCTTTCTAGCAAGGCAACAATGGGGTAATTGGGACAGGTATATTAAAGAACAACGGCTACGCTACGAACCGAGAGCATAGAGAGATCCTCCCTCCTTGAATCCGTACTGATCAGTCTCAGTCTTGGGAAGATAGGGATCGAGCAGCTTCATGGCGGCCGATTCGTGACCCTGCAACATGATTCGAATGAAAAAAGAAGAAATAGAATTGCCCAAGGGCCTCTTCATACTTTTTTGTCTGCGGCAAATACATAGAGCAAAGTATGATCATTGACTGCGTGGGATTGGGGTACATACAGTGTACACGATCGATAACCATACTTTGCTTGATGCATCAATCGCAGACTGAAAAGTATGAAGGGGCCCTAAACACATCTCTCACCCTGGCATCAACAAATACATTTACATTACAGCAAATAACTGTTAAAGATGGCCTGGCAGGAACACAATCTCGCTCCTTGCGCTCCACGGGTAATTCGTTTGCTCCAACGCGAACACGCCTCAAGAACGAAGTTTTCGAATCTCCGCTAATGAATTGTAATTAACTGGTGTACAAAATATCAATTGGTTAATTTTTGTAGCGCATTTGCATTGATCCCCCCCGCCGCGTTGCGGTCGGACAATTCCCCCCTCTGCGCGGACAACTCCCCCCCCCCTAATTTTCGTCTAAAAATTTGGCTGCTCATCGAACGAAGTATGTATAAGGACATTTTTGACACCAAAACATCAACTTTGTAGCCCTAATCGAGGTCAAAAACGCCAGCTTATTCAGTGGACATCAATTTATTTCTGTTTCATGGTATTTTCCGGGTATAGTTAGTGAATATACTAGGTCAGCGAATGCAATTCATCTCATAGAGCTTTCATAAACTAATTATGATTGCATGAGATAAGTTTACTTCAAAAAATTACCATAACTAGTCTAAAATAGGTTGAGGGGGGAGTTGTCCGAGAGAGGGGGGAATTGTTCGACCGCGACGCGGGGGGGATTTGTCGCGTTATCGCATTGGAGCGATGGGATTACCCGTGGAGCGCAAGGCACGAGATTTGGTTCCTGCCAGACCACCTTTAACTCGTCCAACGAGAGCATACCTTGTGAATGAGTCCTAGTGATGATACCGCGTTGAACTTGTTCCAGTTGGTAGCCTTACTTATCCAGTCCAAATTGTCTCTAAAAGTACAAACAAATAGATAAAAATCTAACTTTTCCACAGGCGATTTATACTTTATTTGCCCGTTGTAACTTGCAACCAGACACTATTAGAAGTAGTTACCGGAATTGAATAAATAAAATAAGCAATATGTCAATACACTGTGTTGAAATATCCTATTCTTGCAAATCCTATTGAAAAAAAAACAGAAAATACGCCAACAGTGCAATTCGTGACAGAGTTTGTTTGAATGTGTGAGCATCCTTTCTTTGGACATTTTAGAGATATGAACAAACGAAGAAAAAAACGTTCAAAGTTCCTAGCGTTCTTACATGCTTACATCAGTTTATGTCTCACCTGAGGAAATCATCGCAAGTTGTTCCCAGGTGCATTATTCCATTTGACATCAACGTGGCATTATGGGCAGTGGCGGTTCGCACACAATCCTTCATCTCCTGGAAAAAGAAGACACGATAGATTCGAAGAAATAGTAATTCTGGGTCCGGGCATCGGGGTTAAGCAACAATCGAATTATCATTAGCAACCAAGCCAACTTAGCCAGCTAATTTGACAAAATTCGCTAAGTTCTGACGTGAAGTTATGAATAGTGACGTACAGCCTTGCATGGAAACTACTTCATTCTTGAACATTAGTCAGATATGTATGACATCGATGAAAAAGGATCAAAACACTAATACTAACCTTCAGAACCAGCATATCCGTATGGTTGTTCTTGATGAGGAACTGCATATGATGTTTGATCGTCTCTTCTCCATTCAAGATGTTGCGGAGGCGGGCATGGGGAGTTGTCTAGAAATTACAACTTGGGAAGAAGAAAGAAAGCCACTTGGTGCCTGTATCAAATAGAAGACACGCTCTCAAACACATGAAGAAGAGACTGAACCGAAAATCAAGTGAACAATATCACCCTTCTACAAAACCGTGCTTGATACACATACAAGATACTCGGTGAATTCTATATGTAACCGGGTTTTTAGGTAACCTAACCCTTTTTTGGTAACCTATTTTTGAGGTTACCTCAGTAGGTAACCGGTAGATAACCTAAAATGAAAAACCGGTTACCTGTTTTTCTAAGGCAAAATGTGGTTTTTACCGTTAGTTTGAACGGTAACCGAATTTTAGTTTCAGGTTACTTTCAGGTTACCTACCAAGGTGACTTCAAAAATAGGTTACCAAAAAAGGGTTAGGTTACCTAAACACCCGGTTAGTTGTAGAATTGGCCAAGATACTCCTACGAACAGTAAATCGCAAACAACTTGGCACGCTCAATTATATGAACGTAATTAGTTGAAGTTTTCACAGAAAAAAGGTGACATTTGGAGAAAATTCATGGCACACGAGTGATTATATATATTACCCAATTGCAACCCAATTTGACAACTTCCACTTACTTTTCAGGAAAAGA
Organism: Litoditis marina; assembly: GCA_964036275.1. NCBI lineage: Eukaryota > Metazoa > Nematoda > Chromadorea > Rhabditida > Rhabditidae > Litoditis > Litoditis marina. Next base: position 1,160,145 of record OZ038434.1, on the reverse strand, counting down.
ACTACATGTGAAGGTGATTAGACCTTCTATCCGCATACTTGATAAATCTTAAATCATTAACTGCCATTCTTAGATCTTAACCCCCTAAGATGTGAATACCGAACGGTGAGTGGTTGTTCATGCACAGCAACAGCACACGAGTACCAACTCACAGCCTCCCACACGGACAGCAGTCCTTTTACCTTCTTCGCCTCATCGGAAGCTGGTGTGGCGGAGGGAGCAGCCGGGTTGGACGGAGACGACGGGCGACTGCAAACATGAGACATCTGTATCATGCAAAATCCACTAGATTTGACCGAATGGACAGAAAAATTAGACAAACAGCTTTTTTATTTATAGAATAGCTTACTGGTGTGCGATCAGGATTTACTTTGAGATATACATCTATAACTCTTGTGTAGATAACTGGCGATAAATTTAAGAGACAGAAAATCATATAATTGGCTAGTTGGACAAGCTGAAAAAAATACATCTCTTTTCTGGCATATTTCTATTTTTGATAGACCGAAAAAACACAAACAAAAACTACCAAAATGCGGGAACCAAAATACATGGTTACCTTGCTGGTTTTTCACTGCCTCCCTTCAGAGCTGCAAGAATCTTGAGGATGAACTGCTGAGACGCATTCTCGTAGAGATCAAAAGCAATCTGGTATGTCATGAGTTCGCCGTCCTGAAATCAGATCAGAACATGCACTTTGTAATCACAAATTGAGCCAACAAATCATCGGATTCATAAAATCAGAAAAATATCAATACCAATCATATCCTGAAAACAGTCACATTTGTGAATATCTGTACTAATATCGCTGACATTGGAAATCCTGTCTGATATTCTTTAAAGTAGATTAATGAACTATAGCATGGACCAAACGAGTGTGCAAAATAATCTAGACATACCGTTGTGTTGAGAAGACGACTGAGGAGATCTGCCACGTCAGAAGGCTTCTCCAGGCGGATCAAACACTGAAAGTTCATGACAACAATATAAAGAACAAGAATAACTGCAAGTCCACAAGCAAAGGGTTGACGAATGAAACTACTGCGATTATTCTAATAGTTAATATTCACTAATCACCATTTGTGCATTTGTTAATGGTGAATGGTGTTTCACTCAGTCATCCAGTAACCAACATGTCCTTTCATCTCACATCAAGAAATCTTATTTGTTAACAACTTAAGGATCCGTACAAACCTGAACTAATGCAACAAAGTCTGGCTGTTGCTGAGATCCGAAGATTCCAAGTAGGGTGTCGAGAACTTCATTGCGGAAAGACGCCTCAAGGTGGCCATTCAACGCTTTTTGCACAGTTTCCGTAAGAAGATCTGTAACTTAAACTTTCGAACACCACAATTGAAACGAACAGAGAAGCCATAGTATTGAAAGCTGTAACCTGCAAATTAACCCTATACCCTTCCAAGAGCAAGAAGTAAAAGTATGGTACGAAAACGGAATATAACCTCGGAACAATAGTCACAAAGTTATTCACAAAAAAAAGGTTCGTTTTTCGTTATTCAATGATAAATGAAGAACTTGTTCTCATAAAATATTGGCTAGTAACTTACTGGACACATCACTGCTCGACTCGATAGCCTTCTTGATCATATCCACACGACAAGTCTCCAAGGCAAGTCCAATCACATAGCGGAACTCCTTCTAAACACAACAAGATGAATTTCCGAAGAAAATGTTCGAAATAACAAAAAAATCTGTTGCTTTTATCATTAACGAAATTGAATTTAATATGAAAAACGCATTTAAGTTCCATTTTCTTTTGACTAGCGTCTAGCGAACTGCGAGAAAACGAGCAGCTTACCTTCTCCAGATTTCTCTCGAAGAGTCTGTTGATGAGAGCATCTAGTCTTGCGTCAATCTTCTTTCCACTCTTCTTGGAACACTTGTAGGTGTCCAGAGCTACCTCGATCATCTTATTCACATACTGCAAAAGTATGCATGGACTATGGATTGGCCACGATCAGTGAGCCATGTCTCATAGATATGGAATAGGTCTTTTTTCACAACGAAGGCAGAGAACATTTCTGTTTGGAGTGCATATTTTCTGATTGAATCCTGAGCGTAGAATACGGTGTTGAAAAGTTTGGCAGAGGTATTGGTGAGAGGTACTCACTCCTTAGTTAAAGTTTTACTAGCAAACTTTTTTGTATGCGAGAATTTCGGTACCTGGAAGTTTCAAAAGTCACACCTTCTTCCTATATACCAGGTGTTTGTGACGATTCAACCATCCAAACATCAATGACGTGCGTCACATGGGACTAACTTAGTTAGTGAATTCATAATCTCTACAAGTTTCCGACTGACCTCTTCATCTTTGTTTCCCACAGCCTGCGAGGCGGGTCGTGGAGTCAGCTTGAATTGGGTATCAGCAGACAGAGCAAACTGCAGGGCCATGTCATACTGTTCAAGGCAGAATGCAACCTGAATTACGAGGTGTGGCCATACATATATAGTACTACAGGCGCAAACGCCGGAAAACGGAGCCGCTTGTGAACTATATCTCGATATTTCTATTTGTGGAGAGAGATAATGTATATAAAACGCATGGGTGAACAAAAAGTTGACCAACCCTACCGCCGGTACGACCCCTCCCCCTTAAAAAATAGAAATTCGCCGAAAATTACGAAATTATTTCTCAAAATTGGGGGAATTTCACGAAAATCGGCCAAATTCACCATTATTTCCAAAAATTTCCGCCCTGTTGGGAATTTTACGTGCAACATGTGGTCATCCCTGATTAAAACGGCTTACGACGTTTTCAGACTATTTAGAATTTAGAACCAAGGCGATGGCAAAATTAACACGTTGAGAAATACGCAAGAGTGGAACTTGCTGTAAAATACGCAAAAGTGGAACTTGCTGTAAGACAGAAGATTTTCAAATATACCTTTGATGCCAGAAGAGCAGCCTTCAGACGAGCAGCAAATGTAGCATCTTCATATAACTTTTCGATGGCGGGAAGACTGTCCGCAATCTGAATTATCTATACAATAACGAGAACAGAGTGAGTGTAACTGTGACTATGAAAAAAACAAAGCGCTTACGAGAACGCCTAATTTAAAAACCATAGTGGCACTAGCAAAAACGAAATGAATATTTATTACCTCGAACCAGGTGTTTGTAAGGACATCCCACTCATCGAAAGCATCAATAATGAGCTCCTTCTCCTTGGTCAGCGAGCGAGGAGATTCGAGGGCTTTCAGGAAAGCGCCTACAAATTGAACGTAGAATTTCGAGAACAACATCTCATACATGTGGAAACCGCCCACGCCACACCGCCAAGAGACAACGTCGAACAGGATTGCAGTACCAAAATTGCATACAGCATGAATAATTTGATGAGGAGAAATGCAAAACAAAGAAATAACTTACTGGCATCAACCGGGCCTCCTTTACGTGCCTTCCAAGCGTTCAAAATCAACTGCATCTGAAAAACATACTATTCCGAGAAACCAGATCATTGAACGTATTGACACAAACTGATCACCTTGCTCAATTGTGACTTAGGAGGAACAATGAATGGAGTAGGAGACAACGGAATGGGTGGATCGGATGTGTTCAGGAAAAAGCATAGGTAAAACAATTCCATGCCAGTACTTTATTCAGAATCATAGGTAAAATGCCAGTGCAACTAAAATGAAAGTACGTGACTTCAAAAACGAGCTAGATACCCCTACAAATGTGACTATTTTTCATTTATCGCGCATAACTTCCAGCCTTTGCTTCCAGAAACAGAGCAAAATGAGCATAGGTCAGCGCTACTTTTCAAATTTGATGGGGTGTTACACCCTGTGAGATAGAAAAATACACCTGTTTTGCTAGCTGAGCACTCCTATCTAAACTGTAGGCTTTGAAAAACTTACGAGATTCATGCGAAATGAGAAACAAAACAATAACATAGTACTACTTGAGACTATTATTTTGATCTGAACGTTCAGAAAAAATGAAATTGGATGATAACATTGAAATTAAGATTTAAGCTTAAGCGCCTTTTGCTTTTTTATTTTTTCAAATCCAAAATGATGACTCACACAGACAAATTCGCTGCACCGTAACTGCTGCCGCGGTGGGGCCATTAATTTAATTATTGATGCGTGCATTTCACGAAATAAAGGTCATATGAATACTATATTCCACGGAAAGTTTTGGTTTGGAGTATGGAATTCAAACAATGTGAACTTCAAACAAAATTAGTGTCAGGAAAAAACTAGTTACCCTATAGTCACACTTTTGACCTGCTAGGTGTTTAACGTACGAACTATGGCTTAATAGGCAACTTAAGAAGTTTGAAACAGATGACAAATTTCAGGTTACCAAAGTAGGTTCAACCAAAATAGAAAACGGTATATCTATTTATCTAAGGATGAATTTGGCTTCCACTTTTTGGTTTGAACGTTAACCGGAATGGGGGTTCAGTTTATTTTCCGGTTAGCTGTCAGATGTGGCCGCTTCTACATCTAACTCCTGGAGTGAGTACCTAGATGACTAAAATAATCTTATGAAACTTTTCCGTGTTACGAATTTATGCTTATAGGGTAATTTTCCCCCAACTATCCAAACTAGTAACTAGGCGTAAACGACTACAATAGACCAAAGTGCCACATCCACTCTAAAAAAATGTTCTATTCTATTCTGGATAAGCTGTTTCTGAGAAGAAGTTTCCATATTACGGTTAGTGAGGTCTTTCCCTCACCCTCCTTCAATTGAAACATCCCCCTCCCCTATTGGGGGGGGAGCTACGCTCTCTCGCGGCTAACCTATCCAATTTCCCCCTCCTCGCTCGATTGTTTGATCTTCTTGTCAAAAAGAGAACAACTGTACGGGACATACGCTCACGTTCCACTAAAATAGAGACTCGAGTGCGCTTTTTTCGTTAACTAGGCAAAAACTGCTTATTTATAGGTAAAAGAAGACCAGAGAGAAATCTGTCCCTTTTTCAATATATTATGAAAGCTGAACCTGAAATGACTGTGAAATGACGACTCATAAACAGTGAGAAAGAAACACACGTGTATAAACTCTGTTCTAGTCTATTTCAAGTTTGAACACAAATGTTTTATGCTGCTTCGTATAATTTTCGACACTCTCGCATAATATGAGTGAAATACTAACGAAAATTTGTTTTGCGCTCTATACTTTTCTGAGAATATCTCAACCACCTACACGATTAGTAAAAAAAATATTTTTTATTTCAACACAAGTATTGTCTCCAACAAGCATTTGTATGATCTTTTCCCGGAAATTCTTCTAGCGAACAGATATGAGATATACAACACTCTCTCTCGCTGTCTTAGTTTGGTCAACTAAGACAACCATGATTGGTTGACCAAACTACAAGCGAGAAATTGAGATACATGAAGCTCTCGTCATGATACATCAACAGCAGGTTCTTCTATTTGATACAAACCTGATCCCATCTTCCGAACGTACATCTTCTCTCTATTTACCCTCCAACACGATGATTTGTGCCGATGTAGCACTCGAGAATGGCCAGGCTCCGGTCATTTGTTGGACACACATACAACGGAAACTTGCCACGGCACTCGAGATGTCATTCACTGATTCACTATGTCTTGATGTGTTACTTCAATAGGACACTAGGTTCAGTTTTCGTTCTCACTGATGATTGTCCAACAAATAACTGACAAACTTTATTATTTAGTATCGTCAATCTATTTGCAGTGACCTCCTTAAAACACTACCAGTAGAATAACCACATCAGGCTTTTTTCTAACTGCTGTGAAATTGATCGTTCCTTGCTATTCAAGTTGCTTCACCTTCACACGATTTCGTGGCTTTTATGGAAACAACAGCCAAAACGTTCATTCTGAAACCGTCTATTGTGTTTCAACTTTGAAAGGTGCGTTGTGGTCCTCATTCCCGATTTTGCTGTTTTTTGTAGATAACTCCAAGAGTACAACCTACTATTCGTCTTCCTCCAGCTTTGTTCGCGCGCTGCGCAGATTATTTGAATGACGCGAAATCCTAAAAACAATTTGTTGCATTTTCTCAATTATTCCAGCGTTCAAACCATACGGGCTTCTCAATTCCAAAACAACTTTTATTTGTACATCCCCGTTTACATCTGATCTTGGTGGTACTTCTCCCATTACTCGCTGTTTCTGGGAATCTTCATATAATCCCTCCCCAAACCTAATAATAACCCGCCGACACCATGGGGGTTCCAGTAGTTAACTATGCCAATCAGATATTCCCCGATGCATATTACATTATTATTACATTATGAGCAGTGTTATTCCAACACATGTACCAAATAATAGGCTAGTAGTCGTATATACACTCCTATTAATTATTCAGATTAGTAGGCATTGCATGTTCAGCTCTAAAAAACTGTCAAGACTACTTTCCAGTGTCTAGTATCCCCATCCATTGAATTGTGAAAACTAAGGTAAATATTGGAATAAAGCTTGTTACAAAGCAATCTTCTCAGCTAGTCACATATCTTAAAGAATCCGTACCGCTTTAATTTTGACTTTTGAGTTAACAAACTGACCCTATGGCAAATGAAAAACCATTATCAAAAATATATACTTTTTTATCCCTATCTTGCTTCGTTTTCTCAGAAAAGCGGCTTACGTAATGACACCGATAGGGGGGTTGCGTACGGGGTATGCTCAAAATAGCCTATAGAAGTGCGAAAACGATTTCAAAACACTCAATCACATACGAATACACAATTAAGGACTAAAAAGTGAAAATAAATCTGGATGTAAATAAACCAAGTCAAGTTGCGTCACAGTGAAAATGTTCATGTCCCCTTCTTTATTGCTTGATGTTATGCAAATTTTACAAATTTTTAATCGGAAATTTTTTCGTGGTCTATGGGAAGACATTAAAAATCTTTTTTGAGCTTTTTAAATTTTTCGTGAAACTCAGATTATAGCGGAACGGATTCTTTAAGTAGAAGAAAGTCTCGAGATGTAATTGGTGCCTTCTAGAGGAAGTGACCAAACCATCGCTGTAGTTTGATCTAGGTACATGTTATTGTTTTCCTATTTCGACCACAACCGGATCAAACTACGTACACATTGGAGGACCACTCTTCGTGACAACATACACCGTATAAACTTGCATTGAAAATAACGAAAACTAAACCTTGTGAGTGAAGTTCACAAACGTTTCTATTTCATGCCATTAGTGAACTTTTTTCTATTCAGCACACTCTCGTGATTGTTGGATGAGAAAACATTCCGGTTTTATGTAAATCTGTAAGCTACGAAAATCCTGTAATTGTGCAGCCCTTTTTCGACAATTGCTGTATCCTTGTCGAGAATAATAATAACGATGCTTCCATCAAAGCAAGCATATACGGTGTTGTTCACCGTACCTCGCTGTGTTTGTAGGTTGATTCCGCATTTCTTTGTCAAGCTGTAACGAGATCAAACTACAAAGGTTTGCCCACTCCCCACAGTCATTCCATTCTGTGTGTTTCCTTGGTTCTCAGCCAGCCACTAACCAGATGAGCACTTGCTATTAGGTAATGAATGGGTGTTGACCGAACAATGCTCCAATCTCAAGCCGCACCCCATTTGAGATGTTCGCGCGGCTGTCGCTATGTTTAGACATCTTCCTGCAAAACATCACGCAGGCAGCTCTCTCTGGAAAAGCCGCCCGCTCTAAATATAGGGCAAGGCCGACCGATTCGGAATGAGTTGGATCCGAAATATCTGATTCTGAATATTTTCACTTGTATTTGTTATCTTATATCAATACATTCTTTGCGGTTCTTCGTGTTTATACAGTGTATGTCTCTATCTTCCTGTGTTTGTAGTTTGATCTCACTGCTTCACGGTCCACATTCGTAAATGTACGGAAATCAAATTACAACAAAGATGGGGTCACTATATACGGTCTATTTCGCCCCGACGTCTGTGTTTGTAGTTTGATCCCAGTATTTTAGGTATGTATGGAGGTAGGTATGTATCAGTTTTCCATCATGGTCTAGTTCCTACTGGTTGGTAGACGGAGTCTCTCTTCGTTGCCCTGTTTCCAAGATCCCCACACTACGTGTCCATTCAGGTATCCGGGTTGATGGACGTGAAGGAAAACCCGGGCCACGCGCGACTGGGAATCGCTGGTCCGTATTCCCAGCAGGAATGCATGTTTCACAAGCAGTTCTCTCCCCCCTCCCTCCAAGAAGTTTCTCGCATGTCACTGGATCAATGCCATAAGAGCATTCGATAGTCCACCATGAAGTCTTCTATGAAGGAAAGGGACCAATACCTCAGAAGAAGCTGCTACTACAAAGATCTGTGATATGTATGATGATCACCGCCTCGAAACGAAGCGAAGTGAATGAATAAATATGTAAAAATATGTAAATATGTAAATGGAGGTCAAACTGAAGCGAAACTTCCCATAATTATTCATCCTTGCATAAGTGGGACTTTTTCTAGCGAACGCTCACGGTAGTTGTTGACCTTTTTTTCGTTTGTGTGCGGTTGAACATAGAAGACGTGCAGTTATTTCGTTTCCATCGGAGGTCTTTTGGTTAAACTTCACTCCTCTTCATGTTATTTCTGCCCATTTATCACAGAAAAAATAGCAAAAAGTTGAGAACATTTTCCGTTGCCACAGGCTAATTGTAACAATTAATCTTTTATCTGGCCTCTAAATTAATGAGCACTTCGACATATCTGCCGCCCTCTCAAAAGAATGATTGAGAGATTCTGATCACATCACTAAAGAAGACTGATCGTCTGAGCTATCAAGTTGTATACATCGAATCACTTGAACAATACTATAGGGAGTGAGAGTGACCTCTGTTGTTCGATCTTCGCACACGCCGTAACTCTATGAGAAACGACAGAAAAGCAACGGGATCCAACTAGTAACACAGCGGGATAGAGTAACATGAACCGTATATCAAACGAATGAACAAAACCACTATCGAACTGCAAACGGTATTATAAAAAGTTGTTTACTGCTGTACATTAAGAATAAACATGCACGTTTTTGTATCACATTATATTCTCATGTTTCTTTATTCTTACTGTAAAATATGAAATTATCTACCTTACTTCAAACGGAAATGGAAACTACAGAATACAGCACAGGATACAGGAATAAGCAGGACTCCGAAGTTTTACCATTAGTCTATACCGAACGATGGTACGTGTATCTACACACCCTTTGTTCCCCAATTAAGATAAACAATATACTTTTGAACATGTTTAGTTGACGAGAATAATAAGACTGGCGCGGTAGCAATCCCTCGTTAACCTCACGGCGTAGCAAACCGTTCAACCCAATGATAAGTTCATATGAGTTTCTCATGAGAATCTCATGAACACCTCACGAGCTAGTCGTGAATTTATAATGTTGTAGCATAGCAATCAATAGAATTTCATGGGAAGGTCGTGAGATATCTAATGAAGTTTTTGAGGGATTGCTAATTGGTACCGCGCCTTATGATATTGCATCATAAGCAAAATTTCATCTACTTCGCATGCGTCTCTGTTGATTGCTATTTTTCATAATAGGAACGTTGCAGACAGTTGAGGGAGTGCTCATGAAGTGCTCTTGAGAAAGATCATATAAACTTCTCATGAGGTTGGAAGGATTGCTATGTCGCCTGAGAACGTAGGATATAACATCACGACACCTTCATGTTATCCTGCGTCTCTAGCTTTGTCACACTCTTGCGACATTCATTATCGCGCAAATAAGATGAGAGAAATAGCGTGTATTTGAGGAGACGCAGGTTCGAATGATAAGTTCGGAATGTGCATTAAGATCGCCTCTGGTCTCGCTCGGGTAATCTTTCTGTCACTAAACGTTTCCCCTATATGGTTCGCTCTCTGCAGAGCATGCCTATGAAGCAACCGGTGTCTGTTGGCGTGTTCCGCTGTTTTTGTAGTCCAATCCCGCTGGTTTCGGCTTGAAACTCGAGATTAAGGTTTTTGAGATCAACTACAACGATAACAACACCGCTCAGGATTCAAGCCGAGAATGAGTTGAGGTCTTTTAGTTCAGTTTTTTTGGATTGAAATTCGTCAGTGATGGCGTTCAAACGGCAACTATCGAGTTCAAACTACAAATCAGCTATGTTCATCCTCTATATTTGCCACTGCACGACCTGCCAGCGCCGCGGTCCTTCTCTGGGCGTGTCGTGGCAGCCTGTCGCGAGGGGGGTGCGCCGGTCACTCTGCGCCAAAACACTAGCCCCCACCCTGCCCCCAGCCGATTGTCTTCACCATTTGTTTGTATTACTCTATTTGTCTAATCCGATCTTATTTCACCCACATCTTGGAGACAACGCTTTTTCTAACTTCGCCCGGTTCCAATAACTACTAGAGGGTTTGCTCTTCTTAAATTAGTTCGATACGGTGAACAGCTAAGTTAGTAGTTTGAACTCCTTGCTTTTTGGTAGAAGTTTGTAATGTACGGAGTTTACCATAATAATACTAAAACGAAGATTCTGTCACTCACTATAACACTCTTCTCGGTGGGAAAATATAACAAAGTTACAATAAACTTACCATTACCTTCTTTCGAAACGGTTAGAACTTCTTTGGATAACATTAGGAATGAGTATATTTCAGTGTCACAAATGCTATTCACTTTTCATTTGACATATTTGTATATAACGAATGGTTTTGACTCGTTTTTTGAATGATAGCGTTCGCAAAATTGTGAAATCATCCAGGACTACCGTTTCGAAATGATAGCGCCGGCTCTAACAACAACCAAAGAGTTACTGTAGTTTTCACCCTTCCATCGAACTGGCAATTCTGCAACAATTTCCATCAAACGACACAGCAGATAATATAATTATTTTATCAATTACATGTTGTTCTCAATGAGGGAGTTCAACCATCCATGTTTTGTATCTTTCAAAACCTTCGTCAAAGAGATATATCCATTATCCTACCTTCTCTTATTTGAAGATCTTTGTTTATAGGTTCAAAAAAAAAGAATTTTTTTCAAACATTCAGCTTTCCCATACTTTTCAGTATCCTGTTGTTCTTGTTTCACCAGTTGTTTATCCAATGCAGTTAATTGTATTCATTGCGCAACCTTACAGGTTTCCCACTACAAGATTTGACCGAAAAAACCCCGCCGGATGTGCTAGAATGACGTTGCGGGTTACTGTATTCCTATTATTCTTCTGTGTTTACTATTCGGTCGGATGTTTATTAGAAAATGGAATGAGTTCCATTTATCTATCCGCTTTTGAGGATTTAGAGCCTGGTGAGTCTTTTTAATGCTTTTTCTCTCTGTTTAATACCGTTTTTATAATTTCATGTTTTATTGCACAATTTTAACGAAAGTACAGATTTATCTTTTCCCACAACTTGTTTTGTGTAATTTTTGTGTGGTGTGATGTAGCATAGTGTAGTAATATCTAAACAGTAAAGATTTTGGCATTTCCAATTCGTTTTGAACTCATAAATGACCTATTCTCTCTCTTTTTACTCCCCTTGCTCTCACTTCTCTCTCCCTCTCCCTCCCTCTCTCTCTTTCTTTCTCTCTCTTTCTCTCTCTTTCTCTCTCTCGCTTTCCCTCATTACCATCTCAAGCCGGTCTTATTCCCTCCCTAATTGGCTAAACTCCCTCAGCTTATCTCTCGAAACCTGTCCAAGTCCACCCAATTTTACGCCCCATATCTCGAACAAAATTACTTTGTGGTCATGTTTAAAAATGCTCCAATGTTCGCCGAAAATGAGAGAAAGCTCTGGAGAAAACGTTCACATGTTGTTGCGAACAATTAATGAATTCTATGTTTCATAGCGACGAGAGAAGAAAGCTGAAGCACAGTTCGAACATTCTTTCCATACATTGTGCCAGATACCTAAAGTTAACTACCAGATAGGAAAACACTTTTTTCAAGCATACAGAAAAATGCTATGTTATCGTGTATAAAAGGAAGCATGCATTTCTTTCTTTTGCCCTTTTTCTCTGTCATTCTCTTTTCTCTTCATTCCTTTCTCCACTGAACTGTTATCTCTGCCCATCTCTTTCTCTTCCTGTTTCCCTCTTATGTCATAACAACAAACAAACCTAAAAACAACCGTTCGGCTTCAAAGAAGACCCGTTTAGACGTCTTTTCCATGTCAGCACACCCGCAGAATAGCTTCGACATCGCAAGTTGAAATGTCGCCTAATCGAGGGAGAAATTACGCAGAGTAGTCGGCGGATACTAAAATTGTGCTTTTAGTTTTCAAATTACTAGATTCTTCTCTCCTCCAACTTTCCCATTCTCTCTTGCTCTCTTTATTTTTCTCCCTACTTCTCTTTCCCATTTTTGCTCTCTCTCTCTCCCTATCCCCAGTTCTCTTTACACTACTTGTGCTCACTTCCTCCGAATCCTCTCTGTTTTTCTCTTTTCCTCTCTCTCACCCTATCTCCGATCTTCTATATGTCTCTCTGGCTCAGTTCTCTTCCTTGTTTTTCTCTTCTTCTCTCCCTCCCTCCGGAATCTCTCCCTCCTTCCTGGCTCACTTCCTCCTCCTCTCTCTCTCCCCCCTTCTCTCTCTCTCCCCTGTCCTTCGTCTCCCATCGTAGCCCATCAAAAAGTCACTCGCCTCGGTAAACAGAGCCAATTGATATCATCAATGCAAAACCAACACAAAACACTCTTTCGCACTTCTTAATTTGGTCCTACGACCTTTCAAATTACACAATTCAGTACACCTTAAACTCGGAAAATGGAGGGATTCATAAATAGACAAACAGAATATTAAAACATATTGCATTGTGTGTTTTAACAGCCTATTTCCTGACAAAATAATGCATAACTTTAATTAATAAAATCCTGTCGTACAACATTTGATTTCAATTGAGTTGTGGAATTTCTTCTCAAACAACGCGAGGAGGATTCTATTATTAGTTTCATCTGAAACTTGTCAATGTTCGGCCTGCTCTATGGGGAGTGACGAGATATCAGTTGAAGTTTGATCTCGATGCGCTGTTTTGAGAATTTCGAAAGGAAACGGGATCAAACTATAAACAAATATAGGGCAGCACACTCCATGATTTCAATCGGTTTCACAGTTGTAAGAAGGTTGGCGCTGCCTTCAACTACTTCTGTCAAACTGTAATTGTTTTTCAGGAAGCACTATAGGGAACCTTCCAATACAGGGTTCTGTGTCGGGAGAGAAGCCTGAAATTTCGCTGAAAATAGTCAAAGGAGCCGATTTGGTGGAAATTGGTACCGGTACGAAGGAACTTAAACTGAACTCGGAGTTGGACAGAGATGAGGTACTGTAGTAATGCGTTCGAATTACGCAACTATCTTTTACTTAAAGTTTTCAATATGATTGTGCTACTGAAGCACTTTCACTGCTGCGCTCTTTTCTCCTCCTCTTTCCTCCCCCTGTCTCTCTCTCTCTCTCTCTCTCTCTCTCTTTCTCTCTCTCTCTTTCTCTCTCTCTCTTTCTCTCTCTATACCTCTCTACCCCTCTCATTCGTTCTCTTAATCACCATGACTTGACTAACTCGTCTACGTACAGTCTGATGGGTGTGACGGTATATTGCGTACCTCGAGTGCTTTATTGACCGCCGACCCCCTCAAGTGCTTGTCTTGTAAAACAAAGAGAGACTGCTCGTACGCTGCTATGGTCAGTATTCACTCATACAACCACGTTTGGGGAGATATTACAGTAATGAGTATTCTCATATTTCTCTCCACCTGGTGCACATTTAGGGAAAAATCATGGCAGAGTTGTAGTCTGAATTCTAGTTTCGAGCAAAAAACAACGGAATCAAGCTAAAACACACCCGGATAGAACAGATTACACCGCATTGGCCTGTTTTGAAAGAAGCCCATCCTATAATTTTTGTTCTACAGACGCTAGGGGAATACGGTTATCCAATCTGCTGGGTTTGTAGTTGGGCTTCTTTCGGATTCGGGCAAACTCAAACATCTCACTGTACTTATGGGTCAAACTATGGTTATCTATTGATATTGCATCCCCCGGTCTCACTGAAGCTTCGCGGGTAGTCCCAAACTATGTACAATTCGACTAGTGAAAGAGGAGAGGTGAATTGATTGATCGTTATCTTTACCTTCAGGGTACCAGTAAGTTCGAGGCGGTGGTCGAGTGCAAGTCATCTAACGCCGACAGCGACTTCAGTCAGGTACGACATCTGAGGCCATACTTACGTAAATTCCGACCGATCTCTTTATTCTAACCGGCGTCTCCTGAAAAAAAGATGACATTTCCATATTTGATTCACTCTCTGAGTAAGACGAATGTAAGGAAGATTAAATACCTCGAAAAGAACCAGAAAAAGAAACATAGAGGAATGTAATTGACGTATTTCTGGTATAATTTGAAACAATGATTAGTAAATGCTACCTGTTAATATCAGTTTGTTGTTGGACCATGAGGTTTAACTCTTAAAAACCACGTGATTCACATTTTCGAATTCTCTCTTTTCCCGCTCCTTTCCTCAGAACGGCGCGAAACATGCGTGCTAATGCGTGATCGAATTTGTTTGCGAGCGCGATTAGCAGTATTATCACACTTTCCCGCTAGAGAGGCAATATTCTGGTCAAGTATTCATCAAAGTGGAAGTACACGAGAAGTTCATGAGACGGCCACGTAGATCGTGAATAAAAACCAACAAAACGGTATAATCTCATCCAAATTCATGAGAATATCCCGTTATCTTCTCCTGAGAATCTTACATAAGTCTCATGAGCCTCGTACGTCCTCAAAACTCTAAGCTGTTAAAGAAGAACGATTATGTGGTCGAATCGCAACGGTTCAAAACTGCAATACATTTTTCAATCGCCGTTTAAAGGACCGTTGACACGAGATTGGTCGACATAATCGTCCTTCTCAAGGAAAAAACTGTAGAACAATTAATAGGCTCACGAAAGTTGGTGAGATATTGTTTTCGAGCTCGCTCGATGTAACCAGCAATCGTTGTACTGTCCCTGCTACTGACTGAATCGAAAAAAATTAATATAAATTGTGCACTTTATCTCTCTCTCTCTCTCCCAAAATGCGTCCACATTTCACGCTGATATCAACTTTGGGAAACACAGTAAAATTTACCCGTTGTAACTGCTATTGAGTGAAAATACAAACTTTTTGAAACAAGAAAACCAAATAACATGATTTTCAGCTAAACATTTCGGTTTTCGTTACGGTCAAAGATGTGAACGACAACGCACCAGAATTCGACTCGAAAGAATATAATATAACCATCAAAGAAGAACTTCCAGTTGGTGGGTACAGGAAGAAACCAAATCGTAGTTTGATCTGAATACACGTCAGAACTGACGAATCCCACGAGAAGTGAACTACAAACTCCCAGAAAGGGAAAGATACATCGTTTGGAAACAGCTTCCTTTTTATATATCTATCGGTCTGATCTTCGATTGATTCATTCAATCGAACATTTCGAACATTTCGAATACTGCGGAACTATTTTCTCAAGAATAGTTCAAAACCACAATTTACACTATCGCAACCCATCAACCGGGGAAGAAGAGAATTTGAATTTAGAAGTTTCTCAAGATTGATCGGGATGCTATGTTGTTTCTAAAATAGCACCACATTTCAGGTACAATCGTGTTCACTGACTTCGAAGCTACAGACCCGGATCAGCCTGGTCCGAACAGCTTCGTGCAGTACTCCATCGTGCCCGGACCATTTTCTGACCTTCTTGAGATTCAGGATCCTTTCAAACCAGTGGTCACTGTAAAGGTATCGTCAGAGAGAATAACAGAATACGTATTCGAATACATTCATGAACTTTCTATTCAGGAGTATCATTCACATAAACGGTGTTTTTTCCCTTTCCAGCTCTAGAACAGAACATTCTGTAGTCGTGCAACTTGCTCACAGCTGTTGCTACCGTTCTACTTCCATCCGTCCAACCGTTGTCATGTATGAGTATAAATTACGTATTATGAACGATTGATAATGTTTGAATTTTTAAATGTTTTTTCTTTAGCTTAACTGAATCTGGTTCGCGCAATAGAGCACAAAGATCATGAATATATTCCAGAACCGTATCGATTTCGAGAAGCTGAAGTCGTTCGAAGTGGTGTTGGAGGCGAGGGACCAGGGGGAACCAAGTCTGTCCAGTACAGCCCCACTCCGGGTCAAAGTACAAAATACAAATGACATCAATCCATACTTCACTCATCACTACTACACTGCCAACAAGATAAAGGTTCGGTTGAGATTATTCGTTTATATCTTCAATAGTTCTGGTTTATCATAATATAAAAAGTTTCTGAATGAAAATGTTTTTTGAAGGTCACTATGGGTTAACTTGCTTGAGTTTCCAAACGAATCGAACTCCAGATTTCGCAGTTTCTCGGAGAACCGTACAATAATTAGTATAAAAAACGAGTGTAAAGAAAGTAAAGATTAGTTTTGGATAAATATGTACAAGAAATATAAAAGAAGTCCAATAAAAATATTTTGAGGAAAACTCTAATCTCGCTCGGTTTAGAATTTCAAAAAAAGGATACCGAGTTTTTGGTTGTCGGAAGAAAACTTCTGACTGCGACTCACAATAATCTAGCTTATACTCCGTTGTTTTCAAGAGAAGCGAGATTAGCATTTTCCTCAAAATATTTTTATTGGACTTCTTTTATATTTCTTGTACATATTTATCCAAAACTAATCTTTACTTTCTTTACACTCGTTTTTTATACTAATTGAACTCTTTTTCTATGGTTACGAAGTAACGGTCATTTTTGATAAAAAATAATATTTTTGAACAATAAGCTAAACAAGGAAAGTTATGTTTTTCTATTGGAGTTTTAAACCGTGCCGTAGTGCAGAACGTTTGGTGTAGTTGTAACCTCGTTCAAGTGATAGCAAATTCTCCACTCTAGACTCCAGGCAGGAATCGAACCTTCGTTCGCCGTGCGTGAATAGAGCGTTTATCCAATCCTCCAATGAGACATGTGAATAGGAGTGAAAACCAAGCTGTACCCGCCTGTCATGAGTTCGTCATTGGAAAACGTCTTCCACTACACGTTAAACTGTTCTTTCATTTTTATTTTCACGAAACCGGTCTATCCATGATTTTTTGCGAGACCATTTTTGGCTCTCTCACACGTAATATTCAAATTTCAGACATACCTGAAAAATACGTATACCTCAACTTTTTTAGAGCTTTTCAAAAATGTAAGTATTTTTTGAATAAGTTAATTTTGTGCGAAACTATGCCGAGATTTGAGGAGGCGGACACTTTTGTCGCCGGCGCCGCAGCCGCCGCCGCCGCCCCGCACGGAAGCCATTTTTGCGAGACGTTGGGCCCTCTAACTCCTCTTAATAAATTCTACTTGGAACGTGAACTTAGTATCTTGTAGACGTGTTGCCCTTCAGTGATTCATGCAAAAATCTAAGAAAATGGTCGACGTACTTTGAAGAAAATTGTAATAATCTGTTTTGTATTGTCTGCAGACCTCTGAACAAAAACTAATCTGCGCAGCGCTCCGCGCTGCGCACGATAGAGAACTGGTTGACACATCAAATAAGCATTTTATACTCATTTAATTCCTTTTCAAAAAGTTTTATTATTTATATTTTCAGAATGGCCAATTGTTACTCGAGCCGGAACCTATCAAGGCCGTGGATGGGGATGATCTGAATGCCACCATCATGTATTCACTTGAAGGAGGTTCGTCTTCGAAAACTAGAACTGTTTCGAATTCAACAGCTGTTCTTTTTCGATTTGGTTCATTGTATCTGTTCCAACAAACAACCTAAAAACGGTGACAACATATAATTATTATCACGGGAAAATATCGGAAACGCGGCCAACACGATACTCAGGCATTCTAAACGGGCAGACGTGGATCACAAACGCATGGAATACCTCACAAGCCAAACTATTACTATCTTGTCGGTCAGAAAAGGTTCCATGCTCTTCGTCAGAAGTGAATCATCCCAAGACATAGATCACGTGTACATTCCTTTCTCACGTTTCTCTTCACGTGTCTCTCAAACTTTGAGCACCTATTTCCACCTACCTGTCGATATTCCTCTTCTTCCTGCCCGGTTTGCATAATTGATTCCCCTCTAGTCATAATATTTGTTTATTCGGCCTGCCTTTGTGCGGGTTCCGGCCTCCACTTCACGAATTCTTTCAACTCGGGCGAGCATCTTCATAACCGAAAAAAATCCGGAACAGGAACGAAATTCGATAGTTCGTTCCCGAGAAAACTTCTTTTCCAATAAAAAGTCTCCGACCAACGAGGGCTTTGCGTTGGTGGAACTAACAGTAATAAATCAAAGGTCCTGTTGGGATCCGAGCATTTTTGAATGAATATGTTGAAAAAGTTCAACGAACTATCTAGCATGCTTCCGAATCTACTTCACCTAGTGATATTTTCCTGATTTGGAGGTGACTCACAAAACTGAATGAAATGAGAGGTATAGTTCCGGTCATTCCTACTGAGACTTGGCAGCGTGCCAATGAATAATCCAGGCTATTATTCACTGCTTCGGAGTTATTAAAATAATAACGAATCTCTGTTGATGGTTGCTCAGTTTTATAAGAATACTTAAATCGATAAAATTCCTTAGAATACTACTATCTGCCCTGCGAAATAGTCATTCGAAAATCATGGCACGATGCCAATGGGTCTCACTGGGAATGAAACGAACTGTAACTACTCAAAACGGCAGTTGGAGCAAAATATCAACGAGTGACCGTTTTCGCAGTACTTATTTTCCAGAGTTGAGTTCCGAGTTTTCCATCGACAAGGATGGTTCGATTCGAGTCCGAAGCAACCCTCCGCCCAAGAAAGCCACTTTCTTCGTACATGTGAGTAAAGCATATGAATGCATTCATTCATAGTTTGGGCGGCTAGCAAGGAATACATACAATGCCATCCGAATCGAATGTCATAGATTTCTCAGAATACCCGGCTGGACTCTGCCAGCATGCTAAAGAAACTACAGATTAAATTGTTAAAAATAGCTGTAAATTATACGATCCAACTGTTTTCAAAGGTTATAATGACAAAAACCATAAAACGTTCTTCGGCCCTGCCAAGGTTCACTTTGTTTGAATTCTGAGTTCACTCATTTTATCGCTTCATCATTACAAGCAAAGTTATTTTCCATAACTTTATAATGTGGCACTTCTGATCCGAGTTAATTATATTTCTGTCCACGCAACCGTAAAAACAGCTGAATTCTCCCACACTCCCTGGGTGGCCTTGCCATAGCTGGCGCCAGCCCAATAACCATCAAAACCGCACTTTTTTCTGTGTCTACTCCCCGTTTCGGTAATTGTTAATTTTACGAGATTGCGGTCAGATAAAAGCATTAGAGGAAAGGAAGGAATAGGTAACGAGTCGCAATTCGACAATTAGGACCAGCGCCAATCAGGCAGTCAGTTTATTTGTGAAACGAACGCTCAAGGGACTACAACCAGCGATTATTTCCAACAGCAACCTCACCTAGTTCAAACAAGTACCACATCTAAAAATTTGAAGTTGGCTATTTTGATAGAAGTCGCTCCAGTCCCTGAATGTGAACACGACAGAAGTCTTGTAATGGAGCGTGCCGGAAGTTCGGATTCGTCGAGCGAATCGACGACCGAAACGTAATCATGTTTTTACACACATTTCTGAAAGCTCGCGTACCAGTGTTGTCATTGAATTAACTTGGAAAAGAATACAATCCCATCGAGAACTGAAAAACACCTTTTCACATATGCAGGCCTACGAGAAAGAGAACCGTGACCGAAACGCGACTGCCATCATTCGTGTGCACATGGAGTCAGGAGTGGAGTTCGAACATCGAACCTATTCGACGAAGGTACATTCTTAATTTTGAACATCCCAGTCTAGACAGCTTTGAAGTTACAACCTTTTTGTTGAACCGATAGCAGTAACTAGTGTACACCTTTTCTCTACGTTCCATTGTCTGTAGGTAGCTTGAAGCTCATGGGGTCAACCTACAAATATATAAGTCTCTCCCAGCTTTCACTAGAGATAGAGAAGTACCGTAGTAGAATCTCTAAGAGACACACAGCGTAACTTTCAACGGTTTTGTTTTTATTTCTCCTACTTTACAGATTCACCAGTCCACACCGGCTGGTACGGTGGTTCTGACCTCAAAAGCGAGCGGAAGAAAAGTGAGTTACTTCGATTTTTCGATAATTTCGGTCCAAATTAACACTAATGGAAAAGTGAGGAAAAAGCATAGAAGTCAAAAAATATATGTATGTTTGCCTGAGTGGTTTTGATAAATATCGTAATATGACATTTTGTACGTTGGGCAAGGAAATCTGGTGAACGTTACCGTGTCTTGTCTCTAATAATATTTATAATAAATATTTATATTCTAGGTCTACAGTGAAAATATTCATCAACATAACCACGACCAAATTTTTAACTGAATCTAATCATTTCAGCCAAGAGACAAAGTCATTTACACTCTGATTGGAGAAGCGAATGGCTTGGAGATCAACAGTGAAACGGGGGAATTGTTCGTCAATGGCAGTCTCGAGGAAGGACTGTGGCAGTACAATATATCTGCTATTTCCGGAGGAGAGGTTGGTACTGATAACCTATAAGCTATAAGGAGTGACGAAATCTAAGATGTCGTTTGATCTTGATACACGACCTACTTTGCGTGTTTCGATCGAAAATAAACGGAATCAAACTACAAACACAGCTCGAAAGGGCAACGTGAACCGTATATAGTCGTTGCCAACGGTAAGACTAGAGGCTACTGTGTATCTCACTTTTTCCGCTGTGTACGGATGTATAAGTTCCATTCCAAAGCTTGCCGCTTGCCAGTTTTGTTCTTATATAGCGCAGTGGTTAGCGCCCTGCTACGAATATTTTGCTCGCAGGTTCGATTCCGGTGAAAGACAGAAGTAATGAATTTAGCACCCATTATAGAATTACTTTAGCAAGAGCTAGCCAATGATCTATACAATTGTAAATGTAAGTAATTGTATCAATAGCAAGACCAAGTGTCATATTTCAACTGACAAAGTGAGCCAACCAACCAGTTGTAGTTTTGTTTTAACGAACTAAAATTATCTAATCTTCCTTGAAAAGCGTTCACATAAAACTAAAGCTGGGTGCCGGTAGAAAATGAATTAGAATTAGATTCTGCCTCTCCCCCCTTCCTAGCGCGGGTCCTATATCTTATCAAGACCCTGAACTCTTCCTGCTTGTAACTGTTCATGATTGTATCGAGTAACACTTCTTGGTTTATATATGTTCAATCTAGATAGGCATTTACATACCACTTATGATTAGAGGATGGCTATTACCTAACATGTCCCTAAGACCTAATGAGAGAGAGATGATAGCGACCGCTCTCATAGTTGTTACATCACTACACTCTAAGACGTGATGAGAGAGCGAGGTGGTAGCAACCGTTCTCGTGGTCGTCACATCTCTCCACTGCCGTTGGCTCTAGGTCACACTCTGGCTGGTTAGAGACTCTCTTCAATCTCTGTGCTATCTTGCTCACGGGGTCGTGACTGTAACCGGGCGGCTAATATAATGTGTGACTATCTTATTTGAGGGAACAATACTTATATGAAGTACTTATACAAAATGTTGAAAAGGGAAGTTTCCATTGATATAAGTAAGTATTTATGTTTTCGTCCATGTGGAGAGCGTCAAAACTCTAATAGCTGTAATGGATTTGCTTTTGAATTACCTAAATTCAGTAATGTAACAGTAGAAAGCTCGTTTTTCATCAGGGTAGCCAAATGGTACCCAAAACTTCCTACTCGTCTTACTAGTTTGCCTTCAGCAAAACTTTTTGGTAAACACCTAAAAAATGTGAACATTTCTGAGCTGCTTGAAATTCCATTACCTTTTGATTAGTGTATCAGGTCTGTTGTAACTTACGTATTCATATGTATTCCAGTTATTTTGGCCGGCAATGTGCTCAATACCAACGTTACAGTATCAATGTGGGAGGGATTCAAGTGTTTCGCATTCTTTCGCAACAACCATTTCGCACGGGACTTTCGAATCATTTTGCATTTATTTTGTATTCACACTTTTGAACTCACTTACGATTTCAATAAACTATTCTATTCTATTCTATTCTATAAGTATTGGGACGTCGAAGCGGACATGATAATCTGAGAATTCACAAGTTTCAATCCAGCGTGATATGAAAACGGCGCTTTTTTATTTGTATTTTTAATAAATGCTCATTTTGATTTTCAGACTACGACAGTCCCGTTGACGGTCGTCGTGGACGGCGCTCCAGAATGTGGCGGGAGACTGGAATTCGAGGAGTCCGAGTATCATCTGGAGATAGGAGAACTGCCAGTCCTCGGATCGATCAAACTACGCGGAGACGCGAAGGCAAACTACAAACTAATGAACATGAACAAGTTCGTTTCACGCCGTTTGAGCATTTTAATGGTTTCTAGCGTGTAAACCCCAAAACATTGACGTTAGGAGAGCCCCAACCAGTAATGTACAGATTACCAGTTGAGCTATTCGCCGGTTTTTTTCTATTTCCAACACTTCTGAGTATATGATCGAACTGCTGGTTTGTGCACATGAGAAATAAAACATATAGAAGACCTCCGTCCTCAGAAAACAACACATATTGTTTTAAATGAACGGACATGTTCATTTTCTTCACAAGTATTATTATGAGCATCCCTTCCAGATTCTTTTTGGTGGATGAGAACGGACTGGTCCGTCTGCGCCCCAACTCGCGCCCCTCCTGTTCTAGCTGCGAACTGGTCGTCGTGGCATCAGATGATGACGGGTCTGTCAGTGTCGCCAAGGTAGATTTCTTATTCAAAATTTTATTATTCTCCGCAAATATCCATTATATTAACATTCAGTTCCTTGAGGGCCCAAATTATTGCAAAGATATAACTTGACAACACTTTGGAACATCTAATCTATCAATTACTCTAGCTGGTTTGATTTCTTAACCAAATCACCTAATATCAGTGATTAGTATGCGAATGTATGAGGTTCCATATTCCCAGTTCAAGTGGAAAATAGCTACCAAGGTAGTTGGAAAACGAGAAAGATCATGTTCGAATGGAAACACAGACCGTCAGACATGCATGAACCATGTGCAGCTAAACTAATGACGAAGGATTCTATAATCCATGCTGTTATTTCTAGATCATCGTCAAGAACTCTGACTACAACATGTCGACGTCGTCTGTTCTCACCATTCTGATTCTTCTTCTTCTCACACTTATCTTCTCCATTTTGTTAGTGGTCGTCTGTCGAAAAATGCATTACGCGTGAGTTCTATCTCTGTCCACTCTTCGTTATTTGTTAGGGAAACATATAATGCTCACCCTTTCTGAATGGACTTTGGAAGTGTGGCAAAACAATTTTTTTAGCAGTTTTCAACATAGTGGACATACTATAGACTGTGCACACTAAAAGAGTAGAGCGGTGTTAGGTTTTCCATGAAAAATTTACATCCAAAATTTCATTGTCATTCTCTGCCTAACCAAGTTTCATTTTACACCGCAAAAATATGAAATATAGTCTGATATAAGTAATTTTCCAATAATATAAAACGTAATACCAACAGGAGCAGTTGAATTTGAATTTTCTAGAACCGTCCAGTGTTTTCCGTGAAGAAAGGTGTTTAAATGCTTGTTAACCCACGTTTGAATGTTCAATGTTTCTTTACGGTACATCTCACTTAGTAGACAAATATCAATATTCGATTTTGTTTTTAATGTTACACGTATAACACTGTCCCCCGTTCCTTGTCCTTGTTATTTCTGTTTTTAGATGGAGAAGTCACAAAAGAGCGAATATTTGTTGGATGAACAACACCAACGACACCGGAGTCACCATCAGTGGAACACTGCCAACACCAAGGTGATCGGGGCGCCAATTGGCGCTGGGTGGCGCCAACTGGCGTCAGCAGCATGCATTACATCACTTTTTTTCACGTTATGGCGTAACCGCAAACACTACTTGAAGTTGCGATAACAAACCTTCAAATGTTCTAATCATTGTTTTCGTGAATATTGCCTTTACTTGAAGTGTGTGGCTTGAAAAGCGCGAATTATTTCTTGTATTCAACAAACTAATACGTGTGGGTGGTTTTGGGTCATTCTATGTGTCTGGGAGTCTGGGATTTAATATTATCCGAAGCAAGAATTTTTTTATATTCCGGCAACCGTAACCAGACTATTCATCAACATCAGAATAACAGTGAATGAACAACTTCGTGAAACTATTAGTGAATGATAGGTTACCCTAAAACACCAGTAAAGTGTGGCTATTAGACGAAAATGAACCCTTTTTTCATTTATATACGCAAAACTGCTTAAAAGGTATTTTTTGGGCTATTTGGTCAACGTTATTGGTGTAGGCCTCTACATCTTTCTAATATTTCCTGTTTTTCAGTAGATACGTGGTGAACAGCGAAAAGGAGCGAGCATTCGAGGGCACCAAGTCACCAGCTCCAAAAAGAGCCCAGGGCGCACACCTGGTACCAGTTACGGTGACCAATCAGGACGGAGCACCTACCGTATACTTCTAGCCAATCAGCGTTGAGCAACTACTGGTAGCCAACTAGCAGAGAACAGATACTGTGGAGCTCGTTGAACGTTTTCCCTTACCACTTGAAAACTTGTATTTGTTTTAATATTCTTATAAGACCAAAGTTTGATACCTCCACCTTCATTATAATGTCTTGGAGAAATATTGGGTATGAGAGTGGAACTTTTCTGGTCATGTTTTGAAAGAAACCAATTTACAGAATCCTGCTTTCACATGAACCATTTGGTTGATCAAGCAAACTAATCTTCCCCCAACCTTCTTCTCGTTTATGTGATATTTCATTCTATTTCGGTGCCACCCTATTTATGCTCATTTTTCAAGTTATTCACATCCCAGTGCTTTTTATATAGTGAAACAGTCCACCTAATCAAACTTAATAATTTTTCCAACAGTAAGTCAGTTCACTCTATTGGTATGTACCGTCAACCCATATCAATTCTATTTGTTTTGTCTGAGCCTTGTAGATAAACAAACATATTAAGAAATATTGAACTACAACGAAGTCACCTACTGTAATCGATTTGACAAGCTATAGTTGTTCTATCATTGCTACATAATGTCACATCATAGATCTCATATCAGTCTAAAATCATTTCTTATTGAATATGTTTATACTTCTCAATCATAGGAATATGAATAAATCATTTTATATAAATCTACATTTTCATCACAGGAAATTGAAATGTACATACGTATGCAAATACAGTGAGTATAAAATTGGCATCAAATATCTTCGAAATTGGATAAACATAAATACTCTTCAAGGCTAATAGAACTTTTAAAAAATCGTGGAAAAAACAGCAAAAAAACAAGTTAATAGAGAGAAAAATACGTAAGTAGAATCGAGCACATAAGTTGATATGAAACTCTTAAATTGAGAAAAGACACAATATGTACACCGCGTAGGTAAAAGGCACAGATCTCTCTAGCAGGGGCTACCCTTTCAACTAACTAAGTTAGGGCACACGAAATGACACAATGAGCCCAAAGTGAAAAATTATACAGACCTATAAACCTTTAAAAGCATTATGCAACATCAATCATTATTAAGCTAATTGCGAAGAGGAGCTCTCAAAGAGCATATTCATTACATAAAACCTGATTACAAAGCAGTGTATAATTGAGGTGATAACGAATCGATATACTACTTTTATATGTTCCAAACTGCATCCCCGTGCTCATCTTCCCTTTTTTCACCCCTGAAATATGGAATTCCATTTGTGATCTGCATTCGCATACCATATGCATCGCTTGTAATCGCGCCATAAACTAACAAAGATTCAAATCTTAATAAGCTATAGGATATACGGTTTCCTCATTCTAAAGCAAGCCGAAACGGTATATACTGGCCTATTCCGCCGTGTGTGTAGTTTGATCCGTAAAAATAAAGACCACACTATAATGAAGATTTTGTCACTTAAACATACATAAATTGTTAAAATATCGGAGTTTCCCTCATTCGTTCTAGCATAAAACATTTAGATATAAGAGGCACAGTTCAGATGACAAATTCAATCAGTCACACTGAAAAGAGAAGCACAAATTTCTTCTCAACTGACCGGAAGCTAATTTTGTAGTTTGCCGCCGAACCATTTCCATTTGAATCGCCCGCATTCTGAGTACTGTAGCTGGAAGACAAGTTGGAGAGAAGCGAAGAATCGAACATGGACGGATCGAAAGGTCCGGAAGAGGTCCTGAAAATAAGACATTTGAAGGTGAATATTGATTAGATTGGTGGTGGAAACGAACAACAAAAATCATACACCGCCACTGCCTCATACGAGAGATGGGACAGTTTAGTTTCGAATATATTCCTGGAAGAGGAGTAGGGATCGTAAAATTAGTGCCTAATACTGAATCAACTGTTAGTTAGATAAGGAAAATCGTCATTTTGGAGGGGTAGCGGGGTAGCGGCTCAATAAACAAGAAGAATATATCATGACCGTAAATAAGTCTTTGCGGTGTGCGGAAAATAGTGCATGAGAAAAAAAACTTTGACTAAACTGGACTCTGGACATTTGGGGAGGAAAAACAGTTACATCCAAGATAGTAATCAATATACATATTCTGTTAGTGAAACAGGTTACCTGAGATGGGATGATGATTGGAGTAATGAACCAGAAGAGGAGCGAGAATGGTCACTCACGGGAACCCCGATTAAACTGGAAACAATATATATATATATATATATATATATATATATATATATATACATCTATATATATTCATGTACTGCATATATTCTTGTTCGACAAATTTTACAGGGCGTGGCGGTAGCGAAATTGTTTTTTGTTTGTTTTTTAAATTAATTTGGTTGAGACCGCCACAAATTAAAATTTATTAGAATATAAATACTAACGTATCACTATTGCGAGTAAACAAAAACACCAGCGAATTGGCATCATCTGATAATTGAAATCTTGAAATCACACTGTTTCTAACTAGACATAAACTGGAAACTAACCCCCCGGTGGGTCCGACCCTTCCTTTCCTTTTTCTCTCCTGTATCTTCTGTCGTATTTCCTCCATGACATTGAGACTGTGCGAGGGATCACTACTCTCTCCCTCTCGCGAGTAGAACAGCTCATTTCTGCAGAGAAACAATGACCTCAAACTCTATTCTAACTTTAAGTACCCTATACTAGCTGTGAATGAGAAAAAATACAAAAAATAGAGAGTTAATAATTTCACACTCTAAATAACCAGATGGGTTTACGTCACGTTTCATTTGAGTATGTTAGAAAACTTTACGTGACCAACTAGACACTAGTCATTGACGAAACAAAGCTTGACGGAAATACCAACTACGCATACGTACTATCATACCCACTTGAAATTATCTGGACAGCCATAAAAACCAATAAATGGGCTTCTTTTTGGACAATTTTTGAATAATTGCCTATTTTTATGCAAACACATGACGTCATCTCCCATATTTTTATCGAAAAGCGGACTCCATTTATGAGGCCAGTCAGACCTTACTGTTGAGTGCGAACTAATATGCGAAATAATATTACAAGTAATACAATTGTGAAGTGAATTCATCAATAAACGTTTCCCACCTGTTTCCCCCCGCATTGTCCCCGAGCACATTCGCCAGTCGCTCCTTTTCTTCCAACAGCTCTGAGATGCGACGATCCTGAAGCAAATATGAATGAAAAAGAATAAAGAATGAAGAAAACATTGTCCAGCCTAAACTTTCGCCCAAAATTAGTAGATCTGATTTGGTAAATCAAAACACATATTTCAACAAATGACGTTTTCTCAATGATCAGCGCCTCGTAGCGGAACGACCTCTATGAATAAGTGTGTAAATATAGAAAATGTGTAAACCTATAATGTCAACATTTTTAGACACCTTATCGTTTTTCTCCTCTTCCAGTCGCCTTATTTTCGATTCGAGATTCTCGCTCAGAGCCCCCAGGGCACCCTTCTTTCGTTCGCATTCCTCATGATGTTTCCTGAAATAGAAACAAGAGTAATAGCTACAGTGTAACGAGAAATAACTCCTCGATCAACTTCAACACTTACCCAACTCCAAGCAATCGGTATTAATTATATTCTGATTGAGATCAATTCATTTATGGGACAACACACCAATACGTAAAACTCGGATACAGCTCGACTCGAGAATCTAACCTTACATCATCCAGGTTCGTTTTGGAAAGAGCAAACCATGTAAAGCCGAGACACGAACTACAAAAAATATCAAAACGCATCCCCCCATGCATACCTTTGTAGTTCGACGACAGTTCTCTCCAACTGCGTGATTCTCTCATCTCTATTGTGTATCGTCTTCTTCATACGCAACAGAGCCTCATCGCCATTATCGATCGACAAACGAGCGCCGTTTGACCTCTTCAAACTACCGGTCAGAGAAGCATCCTGAATGATCGAAGTGAAGAGAGTGACCAAACCATTGTTTTTCAAAAAAGATCTCGATGAGAGCCCTAATTCAGAATTTAGACCATAAATCAAACATTCAGACTACAAACACAGTTGTATAGAGCAACAAACACAGCATCGATCTGCTTTGGAAAGAGCGAATCCTCTAAGCACGTAATTTACTCCCTTATCCTGAAGCTAACTGATGCGTCTTTTGTCGGATTCCGATAATATTTCATGTTTGAATGAATACTGATATCTGAATATAACAACAATTCACTAACCTTGTTCAACTGCATCTTCAGTTGCGTGCTTTCCATTTCCCAATGAGCCCTTTCGGTGGCATGGGCTTCGTCGCGAGCCTTCAAATCGAGCATTATATGGGGATGATGGAGATCTCTCTTTCTCTCTCTCTCTCCCTTTCTCTCTCATTGATAATATCCCCGATTCCCCTTATAAATGGCGGTCACGCATACTCCTTTTGACTATTTTCTGAAGCGCATGTTCTACTTATCAACCGAAACTCTCCGAAACCACTTCAAATCAGAGAATATAATTATTTCGCGAGTATCTGCTGAACATTTGTAAAGGTGCGCACACTCATTCAGATCTTATTGATGCATTTATGCTATCCCTCTCAATTTTGATGGTTATTCCAGTTGAACAATGTGTGTGCTACGGTGAGCTCTCAGTGCTGTTCCCATTATACACGAAGTCAACTGATCAGATGAGCCGGTAAAGCAGTGAACATTTTCATATCGTAAAAAATAAAAGAACGAACTGTACCTGTTTATCCAACAGAGTGTCGTGCAATTGTCGCTGGAGCATATTTGCTCGTTCGGCCGCTATCGACAACTCTTCACATGTCTGCAATAGAAAAAGTGAAGAATGATAATAAAACATAGTTAAGACATATTAGTGTTATATTTATTTGAAACAAAAATATTTGTTGTCATTATTTATGGAAACATGTGCTCAGTGAAAGGTGCCATGTTTCCATAATAGTTAAGACAGTTTCTGAACAACTGGGATAGAATTGAATATAATTGAATACAACAGCTAGAAAGGTTGATAAGCCGTACGTACATCCCGGGTTCGATCACATCAATGGATGTGTGCGCCAAGCCACAACAAAGCTTCGTATCCCCCAAACAACTTCAGAAGATTACATCAGTGAAAGTTCAAGAAGAAATACAGCCGACACCCCTCCTGGGCTGCCCCTCTCAACTTCATCAAAAATAACAGATAAAACATTAAACATCGGTGAATTTCTAGACCTAACCGGGTTTTTTGGTAACCTCTCGGAAGGTAACCTGGAACAAAAAACAGTTACCCTTCAATTTGACCTAACATTTTTTCCGGTAAGGTTACGTCAAGATTCCCTACTCAGGTGACCTGAAAAAGTGGTTACCAACCATAGGTCACCCCACGATTCGGTAACTTGCAGAATGGGACAAAGGTCTTACCCGCTCCCTCTTGGCAAGTCTGTCCTGTGCATTTCCGAGTGCCTTCTCCAGCATGGCAATATGGTTGCGTTGTTCTTCCAAGGTGGCTGATTGCGCATTTATTTCCATCTTCTGGCGATCAGAACACAACTTCAACTCCTTATCTGCAATGGAGATTTGTGAATAAGTACCACTAGATCATCAGGAGTATGACACATGACGCAGTTTACTAGCTACTAGCTAGCCGCTTCTAACTGATGTCGCTACTCGAGTTAGCAACGATATGTTGCCAAATTTGGCATCAAATGCTTTATTTGGCCGCAGGAACTAGAAACACTTCATTAGCAGCAAAATGCTGCCAGCTGCCAAATTCGGCAACACGTAGTCCTATCGATAATCATGGTTTTGATGTTGCCTTTGAATCAGAACGTATGAACCCTGCTGATGGCATTACACGACATTTAACTAAACGTTAACAGTCGATTTCGTCGATTCCAAGCCTCTAGAAATGAAGTGTAACTCACTCTGTGGAATGAGTTCGTTGATGAGACTGTTGAGATGGTTGACCTTCTCCATGGCTTGGACCGTTTGTATTTGAGAGGGAAGACTGAGCTGCAGCTGCTCCATTTTATTCTGCAGCATCTCTTTCTCGCCAATCACACTGCAAGAAGGATAAACGTGTCATCAAATTTTGTAATAGTGGAAGAAGAACATTCCTTTCAGGATAGATTAACTATACTAACTCGCGAATCGCAACGGTTAAATTTTTCTCGCCAGAAATTACTTCAATTTGATTGTGTTACATCTACATGTTCTGAAGATCTGACAATTTCTCAAATTTTGCAGAAATCGTGTAATTTAAAATTCGTTCAGTGGTAGAAGTATGCAGTAGCTCAGGTATAGAACCAACCGTTTGAGGTGCATATCCATCTGAATAAGAGCATTATTTTCTATGCTTTCTTGCCTCTCCTTTTCCCGCAAAAGAACGTCATAATCTCGTTCAATACGTTCGTACGCACTTTCTATCTGTAAAAGATATAACTGAGAAACAGAGAAATATGAAAAGTAGGAGATAAATTAAAAGTGCACTCTATCTCTCATAGTCACAACTGGTAAGTTAGTATACGAAACTAGTACCAACACATCTAAACATGATTCAACATGATGTTTGTATCTAGAACAAGAACGTTCCCCACTATGTACTTCTAAACAAAGTGATCCAAATGCATTAATATCGATAGTCTATTTCCGTGAGTGTTTGGGATCACGAAGAAAATTGAATAAATGAATGAATTTCACGCAAAAGCAGCTCTCAGCAACCTCAGAATTGATTTCTTCGCGATTCAACATGTGACTGACACTCCAATTTGAGAAATATAGAGAAAAATAGCTTACATCATATTTTGGCGACTATATTGGAAGACATAAATAACGAACCTGCTGTAGTCTGACCAACTTCTTCTTCAGAGTGTCTGATTCCCGTTTCAGATGCACATTTTCCTCTCGCAACGACAGGACCAACTTTTGATTGTTCGGCACCTAGAAATAGCACATATCATCGAAAACTCTTCGAAAATAGTTTTTTCCCTTTTTGCGAAATTCAATACAATTTGCCCATTTCATTGATTGGTAATTTAAGTTATGGTATTCAATTGAAAAAGGGCTCCCTTTCGTGGAAAAGTAACCCATACTGTGGCCGTATTCACCAATGCCGCGGGAAGCTTCCCGTGCCTCTTACGCGCACTATTATTGTGCTCTACCATTCCCGCGGGAAGGTATTTCAGCTTGCCGAGGATTGGTGAATAAGCCGACTGGTGTATGTACACGCACCCTCTGATGATTGAGTCCGTTCGAATTGGTTGCCTCGTGTTGCTGTTCCCCGGAACCGGAGGATCGTCGCTCGAATCTATTCGGATGCTGACCCACACCCCCTCCATACTGGGACACCGACACAGAGCTGAAGAGAATACAGAATAAGAATGGAGTTATGATTTGAAAGAATATATGAAGAAAATAGAACAAAAGTGGCATGTTTCGCCTCTCACTTGAACATAGACACTCCTTTCATTGAGGATCCTCAGTGAGGGAACGTATGTATGGAACAGAAAACACAAACACACATCAGTAAGACAGTAAGGCATGAAAATCATACAGGATAGAGAGGTCATTTTTCCATCAAAAATTCCAGAAAACTCATAATTTTGCCTCAAAAACAGGACAGTCATCCTAAATTAGGCAAAAACTATCCCCTTTCTTAACTATTTTGGTACACGTCGTAGAAGAGAATATCTAAACTCCAGTCTAGATTTTTTCAATGAGCAATATAGTAAAACTGACTAATCTGGTGGCCGATCGGTGATTGCAATGAGACATGGTTGGGAATGGCTCATGGGATGAGAAGATGGAGAGCTCCCGGTTGGACGGGAACTGCTAGCACTGAAACATCATACATCATGTAAATTCGCCAACATAATACTTTTTCTCATTATTTTTAAGGTAGGAGGTGATACTGCCTATAAAGCCCTGACTGGGAACCTTTTTGATCACCGTGTGTTCGGAACAGGATAGTATGTTAACAAAAAACCATTTCGTGAAAAACTTGACTAAAGTCCGATAACAACGTAGAATATTGAGATGTAGCGCGTAAAATGTTTGAGCATATACAACGGTGTGATGGAAAACGTGAACATTATCAACAATACTTAGTTAGTAGAGGATCTCGGAGGTTAGAGTTAGCAGAGGTCAACCCAGCGAAAATTTTCGAAAAGCAAAAGAATGGCAAAATAAACAACGTTTCAGTTTAAGGCTTTTTCTAAAATTCTTCCATGTCATATAATTGCAGCTCCACATCTACCCGCAATGTTGAAAGTCCTGTGTTAAATCACAAATGATTAATACATCTATTATAGTTTATGAATACTATTCCGACTAGTTACCAGGAACAAGTCCTTGTCGACTTGTCCTTGGTGTATTTATTAATCATTGAACTTACAGCTTTTCCATCATCTGTAGATTGTTCCTTGAT
The DNA here is from genome assembly GCA_964036275.1 of Litoditis marina. Taxonomy (NCBI): domain Eukaryota; kingdom Metazoa; phylum Nematoda; class Chromadorea; order Rhabditida; family Rhabditidae; genus Litoditis; species Litoditis marina. Next base: position 1,127,282 of record OZ038434.1, on the reverse strand, counting down.
GATGTTTTGTGCTGAAGGGGCGGGTTTCGTTGTTGTTGTAACTTCACCTGAATTCGATATATTTGCAATACATTTTCAACGACACAATAGAATTTGAAGAGACCCAGTGACTAATTGTTCGGTCAATAATTTTCCAGTACAAGAATGTCAATCGTTGTTTTGCTGTCAACTAAAATACTCAAGACGACCACCTTTCTTCATGCTAGAAGTTAACTAAAGTACTCTCGAGATCGAGAGCCAATGCGAAACTGAAAATTGCTATCGGAACATGAACCCTCCAACCTCCTCTCCTATACCGATCTCGTCCTGAACGTGCCATACACGTCTTTATGAAATGTAAAACACAGACTGACATTCATTCGAATTCCGGTTCTAAACAATATGAACATAACATTGAACCTGAAGAAAACTTGACTGAATTATACCTGGCTCTGATACTTCTCCAGCATTTGTTGTAGCTTCCGATCATTTTCTTCCCCTGTAATGAATAATTCATAATTCGGCAACTCGACAAATATTTATACCCAATAACCTAAAACACCACACACAAATATAATTTAGGGAGGACAAGAGGACATAAAACTTGTTTGTTTTTGATATATGTCAAGAAATGCAGAATTGAAATATCACTCCACCAGAAAAACAAGAAGAATAGTCACAACCCAGCAAACTTGTCCAAATAGTCACGAAATGGTGAATAAGGCCACTGGTTCAACTCGAACACAAATATCCGAAATAACATGAAATATAACTAACCCCTTGCTACTTTTGGTATCTCCTGTGGTTTCGAATTGGCCGCAGTTGAATTGGAACCGGAAGAAGTAGTCTGTTGTTGTTGATGCTCCTTCAACAAATTCTGGAGCATCGACTCCCCTAAACATGAAATAGCTAGTTAAATAGAATGGAAATTAAATATAAAATGGGTTTTCCTTGTTAGTTTTGATGTGTTAATACTTTTATAGTCTTCTTTAAAACCATGTGGTTCAATTGAAAAATTGACATATACAACATACAGCGTTGTCTTTCAAGTTTTTAGTTTAGTGAATTAAGGCTAAGATTTCCTAGCTTTAAAACCCTCCCTACCTACCCTTATATGTAAGATACAGTAAGTTTGGACATGAAACATGAGCTTGAACCTTACTCCGCTATCGCGGACAATGAAGGTGTGGAGGGTTCGTCATAATTGTTGTCACCAAAATACGTAGGCTAAGAAAAACGATTAAACTAATAGGGCTCAGGTTCATCGTTCATGAGATGAGTGCAAAGTGAATTATATACAAATCACTCTTGAATATAACACACATTTTCGACTATTTCATAGAACACCGTCGTACCTAAGTGCATTGGAGAAACTGCATTTATTCGTCTGCTGCCATCCAATTCCACCGATTTTCCTCGAACTTCCCTTGTTTCCGATGGCTCCATTCCATACGCGTTGAAGCTATAAATGAGAACCACTTGATAAAGGCACCATTTGAAAACAGTAATCGTTCTAGACTAGGAAACTAACATCAATAGTAACGATACTGGGAAACGAACAAACAACTTAATTTTTAGGTCACTAATCCACTTTGAATTGGAGAAGTTTGGAAAGCTATTTAATAACACCTTAGCGGTGACGGGGAGGGGGGTTCGGTAAAGAAATTGTTCCTTCCTTTAAAATGCGTATCCTAAATGTAATTATTTATCTAGGAGAATAGAAGAAAAAACACCAAAATAAAATTAATAAAAGACAGCCGCCGGGCTCGAATCGTCTTTGCTTGACCGCAACGCGAGCAGCAGCGAAACGGTTGACTAGATTAGAGCGCGGAAAGTATTTATAGCCGGCGCCTAACTGATATCTACCAACAAAACACGAATAGATATCGTATACCAAATTGAAATTTGAGCAATGAGGCGAATTTATAAGATCACACAAAATACCACTTTTATCAAAGACTGTTTCCATACTGGCTTCCTGCTCATGACTCTTCTCCCTACCATCGTTGGTCAATCAACTAGGCAGATACATCGCCAGCATCAGAAACCATTCGATCATCGCTCTATAAATCGATAAATTGTCCTCGTCAATCAATACATCCGGTGGCGCTCCTGACAGTCCTGGGCGATAACTTTTCGGAATCAATTACTTATTCAAATAGAAAATCAATAACTGGTTTGGATCAATCGATACATCCGGTGGGGGACTTCGATAGATCATCGAGACCGTTCGCAGCTCGACTGTGAGAAACTGCCGGCTGGTTTGTTGCTTTCATGGAGGCAGTCGTAGATGCACCAGTCTCAAGTTGGATATACCAAATTGAAATTTGAGCAATGAGGCGAATTTATAAGATCACACAAAATACCACTTTTATCAAAGACTGTTTCCATACTGGCTTCCTGCTCATGACTCTTCTCCCTACCATCGTTGGTCAATCAACTAGGCAGATACATCGCCAGCATCAGAAACCATTCGATCATCGCTCTATAAATCGATAAATTGTCCTCGTCAATCAATACATCCGGTGGCGCTCCTGACAGTCCTGGGCGATAACTTTTCGGAATCAATTACTTATTCAAATAGAAAATCAATAACTGGTTTGGATCAATCGATACATCCGGTGGGGGACTTCGATAGATCATCGAGACCGTTCGCAGCTCGACTGTGAGAAACTGCCGGCTGGTTTGTTGCTTTCATGGAGGCAGTCGTAGATGCACCAGTCTCAAGTTGGAATCCAGAGCTCGGCTCCTAAGAGAAATCCAAAAACTTTATGTTCAACAATCACCTTATAATCCGAATCTTTCCGAACTTTGTTTAAACCTTGCAATGAGACGTGAAAAGTCAAACTTATTCGCTGAAACCGCTTCGGAGCTCCTCCCCTCTCAGTGAAAACCATTGTATACCATTTATAGCCGAGCACAATCCCAGCCGATATTTGAACATAATACGCGTGAATTCTGGAATAGATATTTCTGAAGCCTCCCCTTCTGTATAGTACAACGTTTGTTGTAGTTTGATCTCCTAACACTAGCTTGGTTTAATATACGAGAACGCCCCTCTGTTCAAACTACAAACACAGAAGATCACAACCAAATGCTTGTGCATGATCATTTTCTGATAATTTATAGTGTTTCGGTTGCATCATCAACTAAAAAGTGCTCTGAATTGGAAATCGGAGGAAATACTAGCCCATTTCAAGCGACACACGCGTCAGTCCTTTTAACTGCAATTGAAAAATATATTGAAGGACTGACGCGCCGAGATTGGAGCACATAATCGTCATTCTTTAAGTCTGTGTCATTCTCATCCAACGAAGCAACGAGTAACAGAAATCGTACAAAATGCGGTCGATTGCAGCCTCTGAACAAGTTTATTTACCTCAATTCAGAAGATCACAGCTTGACTCAACTCTCTTAAAAACTCACAATTCCCAAGCAAGATTGGACCAGAAAAGAAAGTTAGGCGATATTAGTTTCAGACCATCATAGAGTGCGTGCCAAATTTATAAAATACTCGAACCGGGTTCAAAATAATGGGAGGCGCGCGGACGCAGCCATTACACCAACTGTGCCCATAGCTGCGCTATGTACAAATCATATATATGTTTTTACACAGCACAAAGTCAAGTATACAGTATACCCCCACCTTTCTTTAAGCGACAAGCCGAACTTTCGACGAACTAACATAGTGCACGAAGTAAAACCCCGAACACAGCACAACAATGAACATTGCCTACTTTCTATCATCCTACTTACCTACTTTCTTGAAAGACAACTTCACCCTTTGAGCCGAGTGTACTGGATTCACTGATATTTGGGGAAAATTGTACAATTGCCCCCCCCCCTCACCTTAAGTCCCCCCCCCCCCCCGTAGTACTATCACCCCCCTCCCAATACGATTTCCTGTATAGAGAGGGGGGGGATGATTGTAAATGGGGGGTGATTGTAAATGGGGGGTAATTGTACAATGTCGACGTTTAACAATCACCCCCCACAATACAAAATAGGGGGTAATAGTACAACCCCGGACCTGTTTAACAATCGCCCCCCACTCAATCCAAACCTGCAGTAAAGAAGGACGTTGTACAATCACCCCCCCCCCCCCCCCCCCCCCCCCCCTAGGGGTGGGGGGCGATTGTACTACGAGTCGAATTCCAACCTATTTCGGCTCAAGGGGGGGGGGGGGGCGATTGTACAATAAACCCGATATTTGTCCTGACACTGATAATGTACTCTATGAATACTTCCTCTCTCGGTAGTGTGAGTCTGCCTCGTTACGGGACGTGGAGTTGTCTGCGTTATTCAAACTGTTTTTTTCTAAACGTGATTTTCCATAATAATGATTACGACAAAAAAGAATTAAGATTTCGAAAACCCCTAATGAACCGGAAAAACAATACTGTCGAGATTAGCGGGAAAAACTGAAACGTGGTAGTTTTTTGCACGATTAGTGCACGATCGCAAATAAATCTATTCTGTTCTATTCTGTTCATTCTAGTTGTTTGTTTTATAGTTTACAGTTTCGTTTTTCACACACATACACGTATAGCGCCTGAAAACGTGCTCTGTATTCAAATCATGGAGACCAAATGATGAATCACGGCATGTTTCAAAATCAAACTACAAGATTGTTCTGGTAGCTCAACCACTGTTCTGTAAATCAGGTTTAACAAAGTAGGCGTATGTTGCCCTGGCCGTGTTTGTAGTTTGATCCCGTTACAATGCGGTCGAAATCCATGAACAGCGGTCGGTTTCCAGACCAAACTACAAGATTGTTTTGGTAACATATACACTGTTTTGGCGACTGCCTCGACGGTCTTGTTGCCTTGATCATTTCCAATTCATGAACACAAGACGTATCATATATTTGAAATTTATTAACTCTAAGGGGACATTTGAACAATGAAATACATGTTGCCTGCCTATTCGCCTCCTTTGGTGAAAGATTTGACGAAATAGAGTAGGTGACCTAAAATTGTTACAACTCCACATGGTAAAGTACTAACAAATCAACCAAGAATAGAACCCGGCACAGAGATCGAACACAAAATATAACAATAGTGTACTAGGTGGGTGGTAGGTGTGAAATGCAGCAGAGGTCGGGCATGGGCGGAGCTTAAATTCGGGGAGCAGTTCTGAATGGTTTTCCGCAACAGTGAGCTCTACCAAAACGGTACCAACACCAACCCATGCTTGTAGAAAAGGAGGAGTATAGAAACAACACAAAGTGACGAGTCGTGTAACTGAACCAATGCATTGTTTCTACTATTCACATTAGAAGGGGACAGGATGAATAAAACAGGAGTGAGATGATAAAACGGGACTGTGAGGTAGAAATCTACGAGGTTTTCCAATAATCACCGGACGGGTTCCAGGAAGCGGGTTTTTACTACACGGGGGGAAATTCACGGGGGCTCTACACCGAAAAACACAAGACACATACAACATAATGGTTACTGACACCAAAAACAAACAAAAAAGACTGTATATACCGTAAACTAGCGAAACCGGTGCTGATAGACCAATAGTAGTAGTACACTCAATCAACTAAATAATACTAGCACAAAGAGCTGCTCGAGGCAGAATCACAATAATAGGACTATGTATGAAGTAGAGCTCGAGGTTTGAACGGTTGCCGAAGCAGTGAGGTCGCAAATCAAGCAGTACACTTTACGTGGGTCGAGAGCTAGATGGGTGATGAGGTATGGTTACACAGAGGGGGTAAGATAGATAGAAAGGAAGAAGAAAAGCAAAAAAACAAGAATACGAAAGAAAAAAGGAGGCTTACCCTAATACGACGCGTAAACTAGAAAACACAATATATGGAAATACATTCTAAACGCATACAATATAATAGTAGACAACCAGTATAACGCACATTCGAATTATAGATCAAAACAAGGTCAGAACTGCGTCAACCTGGTTTCTGTACCATGAAAATGGGACCGAAAAACTGCACATGTGCAAACAGGAACACCGTACCATCTAAGTAGTGGTGACAATGAAGACACATACAGACATAGGATGATGGGCATAGTAGGGGCGGGGCGCGGGGCCTAGTTTGGACAGGCTATTCCACATGAAAATAGAGGTGGCGGGGCCTAGTTTGGACTGGCTATTCGACCTTGAAGATTTCGCGCGGCAGTGCCTCGGTGTCGGTGGGATTGACGGTGCCGATGAAGAGCATGCCGGCGTTCTGGCTGATCTCCTTCAGCATGGACAACGCGTGCGGCAGACGCTCGAACAACTTGTGCGCATCGTCCCCGTACAACGACTCCAGATATCTGAAGAAACACGAGAGTTGTTAGAAATGGACTAATACTGTCAAATAGCATGCATTGATAGAATGTATACACGTCATTCTAGTGATAATCCGACACATTGTGTACTAAACACTTGAAACTCACATGTAGATGAGGTTGGGATTTATTTCTTGTTGTCTTAAAACCCATCGTTTTACAGCAAAAATCAAGTCTTCACAAATCAAGCCCCCCCCCCCCTCCAGCGCATATTACCTTATCCCACTGTGTTTGTAGATTGATTTTTTTGCTTTTCGGTCAAAACTCTTAACTTATCACATGTTTCGAGATCAAACTACAACCCCTATATTGAAGCACCGTACCAGCGCCGCCCGGCTAACTGACTGACCTGTTCAGCAGATTGCAGAAGTTATCATGATTCTTGGCAATCTGACGACGATCCTCGGGATTAGTGATGACGTCACGTTGGGAGAAGAGGACAATCAGCATGATGAGCGAGATGGCCAACTCGTTGGAACGGAGATCCGCATGGAACACCTCGAAGAATCTGGAAACCATATTACTCATGTATATTAATATAAAACTATAAAATGATATATCATATATGTTTTAAGTTTAAAAATTATAAAAAATTGATCAGATAGAAAAATAGAAAACAGACGAATACTCACTGCATGAAGCGACTCTTCTGCTCCGAGCGCACGCTTTGATTCAGGGTGTCAAACATGTTCAGCGATACCTGAATAGTGTGATCATTGACACGGATACTTTCTGATGAAACGACCTCTATCAATCTGTTTAGCATGAAATAGTTCATTATGGAGTTTGTTAATACCAGAGTAGGCCTATGCGGTGTATGTTGCCCCATTCCGCTGTGTTTGTAGTTTGATCACTCGGCCTTTGATCGAAATTCGTAAATTATGCGTATATACTGTCTCGATATCAAACCACAACAAACATGTTCTCCCTCCTTCTACTCACCTCTGCATTGCCGGCCAAGGCGGGAGACTTCCAGGCTCCCTTGCTTGGGTCGAAACGAGCCACTCCGCGAACAGTCAACATCTCCACCATACCACCTACAAATGATAAATAGATATATAATTCTATTTTTATAGCTATAGCAAATAACAACACTGTCGCTTGGCTTTTAAATCCTCCACTGATTTGTCGCGCGATACGCAGCGAAAAAGTGTTGAAGTCACAACTAATTGCAGTGGGGTTCAGGCGTTCAGGGTCCTAAGACTAAAACTCCGAAAATACGGCTCAATATTAGTTTGATGCCAACAATTACTGTAGGCGAAGCGTAGCAATCAATTTCAAAACTTCTCCCCAAAATACAAAAGTATGGAGCCATGTAGTCATCAACCTAGGTCCCGCACCGTATAATGAACAGTACCGTCTGTGCTACTAGCTGGCTATCTGTCAGCATGACGCTGAAACTACGCCACAACCATTTGTCAGCCTGCTGTTCGAATGATGCACATACATCAACCAGTCTGTTCACTCGATAAGTTATAATCAGACCAACCCTACTTCGTAAAAACTATTTCCTCTATTGTACCCCATTTACCTTTGAGAAGAGCGAACTTCCCATCCTGACTCAAATCATTGAAAGCTGGGAGTTTCTTGGCCATTTTGACGAGACGACGCATGGTAATGTCCATGATATTCATGATATCAGCTGGAGACTTGTCATCCTGAAAATGAAATACATGCTTCAATTTACAACGAAACTTTCAGAAGAATACTTTTGACAACGCAGCACTATCAAAATCAGCCCTTTCTCTTACAGTGCTTGAGAGCAGAAACACTTTCTAGTGTTCACCTTTATCGATCAACTTTCATGAGAACATGTAGGCAACGTGTCAAACGCTTCAACTAGCCTAGATATCCAGAATGATCGTTTTCGCTTCTCACAAACACGCCCTGATTGCGACGAGAGTATACCGTTGCCATAGGTATTTGTAACATCTTATGCCCCCATCTTATGAACAATATTCACTTTCCTCATACCTATATGCGCAATAAATCTTCATCATTAATAATAATTATTATTATTAATACCTTGAGTGCGGAGTCCTTCTGCCTTCCGTGTTCGACCACGTCATTCATGCCGCGGAATGCCTCGGTGACCAGGTCGAGGGCTCGCAGTTCAGTCGCATTCAACTGGTAGTTCAGGCGAGAGTCACAGCGATTCTGCTGCTGTTGTTGTTGCTGCTGCTAAACACACAACAGTTTAGATTGATGCAATTTATGATAGAACCCCTAATTTATTCACCTAAACCATTAGAAACTTTTCTTTATACCTTTTAAAGTGCATTTTACTCATTGAATTATTCAACTTATCATATCTTTCCTATAACGTCTAGCTTTTTATTATTATTGACATGCATACAGTATACAGACACACACATAACATACACCGGCTGTCTACTACTGATTATTGATGAAAGTTGAAAATGGAAAATTATTACGGCTGTCACATGTACTGTCCGCTTTCACCAATATAGAACCCCCCCCCCTAGTTGAATACCGTACCTCTGCTGTGCTACGTTGCTCCTGTCCAGCGCCCTGTGGAGGACTATCAATCGAATCAATCTTCAGCGCGTCCTAAAAAGTGGAACGTCCCATCTCGAATGTAGTTGGAATACCGTTGTCTAATGAACGAAAGAAAATCCAATATCTCTATAAACTGGTTCTGTGTTATAGAGAAACACTTCATTAACGAACAAGTGATGTGGAGTAAAGCCCGAATTCTATAAAGTTTGATGCTAATTATAGTTATACAATGCTGAACCACTCTACGGACTTGCCACGTTCCTCGTTCAAAAGGCGAAAGACCCGTGCTTATGCATGTTACACCCACTTTTCCCGAATTGTGCGATTATTGTTCGGACATTGCTGCAAATATTAACCCCTCTTTCACACAATAGTTCCTATCATCCCCAGCTCTCTAACAGACAAGATACCTCAATAGTCTTATCAAAGTATAGGTTCATCTTTTCCATCTTCTCCGCGTATCCGGGCGGATACTGTTGTTGTTGTTGTTTTGGCATCTCGCCAGCTGCCGAACTGCCGATATCCATGTACGAGCCCATGCCTGAAACCACAACACAAATTACTAGGGTTTATCAATTCGCTCATTCCCACTCTATACATTGGACCATTCCGATATGAAAGTATCTACGAACATCTTCAAACACCTTGTATTAGATGGAAACTCGTTCAACTACTCAGCAAAAGTGGTACACAGCTTAATAAGCGACGCCCAATTACGAACCAATTCGTTTCGAACAATTCGAACCCTCCAATTCGGGGCCAATCAGTACAGATACCCGGCTTATAAAGTTTGCCCAATATACTGTGATTCTGCACCATCTTGCGATTGAAGAGACGTGATTAATAAACTGAGACGTACCGGCCATTTGCTGTCGCATGGCGGCCATGTTGCCCTGAAGTAGTCCCGCGGGGAAGGGTCGCGGCTGAGGAGTCGCCAGGTCCGTAGGGGAATAAGCTGATCTACAAAAATAAATCAATAGTAAAACCGTCACGTCCAACTTTTAACACTGGTCATTGTCCCGATAAACATAATCCTGTCTGTGGAAGGAGGAGTTTGTAATGGTTCGGCTGCCATTGATGAATAAACGGGTGTTTTGGTATTGAGAAATTAGAAAATATTTAAATTCACAACCACAGTGAGTTGTTCATCTAAATCCGTGGGTCACTGTACCTTTTTAGTGGAGGCTCCTCCTCAGTAGCTTTGTTGCCAGCCATTTGTACCAGATTATGATACTCATCCATCGAGAGAACCACCTGGAAAATGCATAATAGAGCGTACCACTATCACCTATGTTTTGTTCTTATCATTTGATTACTATAACTATTATTATGAATTCCTTTATTACTATTACACAACTCAGATATCGACAAGTTGAACTTCATGTGTTTGCAAGGCGGCAAGCGTGAAGATTAACCCAGCCCGAGTTCTGAATAAGAGCAGAACCACTCCCCACAAACTTTGCTATCAAGCTATCATTGAATTCCCCAACAGAATCACAGAATCTAAGCTCAGTGCTAGTTAACAGTTCATCAGAACAAGTAAAAATGCCCACCTTATTGCTACGAGAATCCAATATAGGAGAGACATTCTTAGTCAAGAGACGTTGCTGCATCATTATATTCGACTCGTACTGAAAATACGTGGTAAGCTGGTGACTCGAGAAACTAGATAGGGAGAATGGAAGAAGCACTGGTGAAACCATGAAGAGAAACATAGAAAGAGAGGGAATGGAGAGAGAGAGAGAGAGAGAGAGAGAGAGAGAGAGAGAGAGAGAGTGGGGGAAAGAGAGACAGCGTGAGAGAGAGTAAGAGAGAAAAATAGGGTGGGAGAGAGAAAGATAGGGATGGAGAGAAAAGGTATGCTTACCGCATCGGGGCTCCGTTGTCCGCCTGGCATGATGCCAATGGGTCTGGATGGCGGAGAATCAGATGATCCAATCGAACCAGCCGGTGAGACCAGAGGGTACTGCAAACAAATAGAGATGGAAAACATTTATTAAAGAGAGTTTTGTACCGTTTATATTTTATGTGTATTATATCCACCTGAATAGATAAAATTGAAATCTAGTTGTCTTCGTACACTATTCATATAGCTAGCTGGTACTGGCAGACAATAGAATTGTTCTATTGTGCAAACTTTTCAAAAAATGGAGACATGTATAAGTATGTCAACATAATGTAAATACAATTTGAGTATCGTGTAACCTACCCCCTGGGTGGGACTGACTAGCGGGGTGCTGACCACTGTACCGCGTCCATTCAAGGCTCCCAACTGAAACTGAAGAGAGTTGCACAACTGGTATGACGTCTGACAATCGATAATATAGTTGGTTTCAATCCCACTGAGACCTATTGGCATCGTGCCAAGATTTTCGGATGTCCATTTCTTATAGAAAAAATGAGTATTCTGCCGGCATTTTCTGTTTACGTGTTCTCATGAAACTGAACAACCGCTGACAAAAATTTGCAGTTGTTTGAAAAACTAGAAAGTGCTGAAAAACTGCCTGGAATATTCATTGGCACGCCGCCAAGTCTCAGTGGGAATGACCGGAACTATAGCACCAATCAGTGAACAAATTACTGAACATTATTTCTATCAGTGCTGAGCTCTAAAGTGGTACTAAATCTGTCAGTTCGGACCAAATTAGGCCACGCCTTCTTTCAAGCAAACAAAATTTTTAAATTAGGCCACGCCTTCTTTCAAGCGAGCAAAAAAATTTTTAGCCAAAGTTCCTGTTTAGACTTCACCTAGTTAAAATCCTTGTTACCCTTGAACAAACGACAGCTATATGGATACACATATTTTGTCGTTCCACGAAATTTAAGAAGAGGGCCAAGAATCAACCGAAATTAATTGGCGGTGTATGGCTGGTACTAACTGCCATCTTCCGGGCTGTTTCCCTGCTTACCTGTGCCTCCATTGGGTTGATAGAAAGAGGTCCGGACATGGCTTTGATCATCTGACTTCTACCCATATCCTGATGCTGCTGAAAATTACGTCACTTGATCAACAATTCACTTAATGTGACCACACCAGAGTTGTACGAATTCGGTCTATTCAGACCTAATTAGGCCACGCCCCCATTCGAGTTGCCTACCTGTTTCTGACGTTGTTGCGTCTGCATGTTGTTGAGTCGGGAATTCTTTCGCCTGCGCAGTTGCTCTTCGTTTAGAATCCACTCCTTCTTCATTCCGACCTGGAAAATCGATAAAAATCGTAATTGACAGCTTCGAAGCTCATAACTCTACAATTATTGATCAATTTGATGTGCAGATCAAACATAAAACCAGTGAAACTGACCGAGAAACACTTCCGCAAACGACATTTCTGACAGAATCGACGACTGACGGCATTAATCTCACAGTCTTCCGAATAGGGACACTTGAACTCCTGCAACGCCGAATCCTATAGAACAAGAAATGGGACGAGAAGTAGAGAGAGAGAGAGAGAGAGAGAGAGAGAGAGAGAGAGAGAGAGAGAGAGAGAGAGAGAGAGAGAGAGAGAGAGAGAGAGAGAGAGACGGGGGAGTGAAAGAATGAGAGTTGAGACAGAGAGAAAAAAGAGAGATAATAAGAGAGAAAAACAATGAGAGTGACGAATGGTCAAACCTTCGGTCGAAGGGCGTTGCGGCGGAAGAAAGCCTTGCACGATTCGCACGTGATCACATTGAAGTTGTAGCCGGTCGCGTGATCCCCGCACACGCGACACGTTTTCTGACGTCGGCGCGCCTCCTGTAAATAGGACACTGATTCGAACTACTCAAAACAGATTTGCTTTATAAGGTATTTGCTGTTGGGGTTGGGAAGCCCCGCCGGAGGCGAGCAACTCCAAAATTATGGAGATACTTTTGCCAATTTCGATGAACGTTTCCCAACTGGAATAATTTCAAAAGATTTCCCGTGAAATTATCGATTGATAGTCTGAATCCGAGATCGCGCCCCATAGCCAACTTACCGCGTCGGCAGCCGTGTCGCCTGAGCCATCGGGAGACGTGCAATTACCGAGACCCTCCTCCATTTTGGCTACTGCAAGAAAGTCATATAAATAACGAATCGTGAAGAATATTGCATACTTTTACCTTCTAAATAACAATTATTATAGTTTTCCCAAATTAGCCACCCCTAGTTTTTTTTCTCCAGGACTTACAGATTCGATTACATATTCCCCCGTTTCTCTAATTACCGCATATTTTGACATTTTTCACCAGTAATTGCTAATCGCTAAACGAAAGACTCCTCTGATTACATAAATATCACGACGCTTCTCTGACACCCTCGTAAACATTCAGAACAACCGCTCAACAACTTCTTGTTGGTGAAGCAGTGACTAAAGTACATTTCCATCGCTCACTACTAATGATCTTTTCGTATTGTCAGAAAATAAGGAAGTTATTGGCATTGAAAACAGATCTTCAGTAGAAGTACATTTCCACTACTGATAATCTATCCTCGATTTCGGTAAATAAAGAAGTTGGCATCAAATGTACCTCCTCCGTTGATTAGCTGTCCTGAGAGGGAGGGGGGCGAGTGGATGACTGGATCATCCGGGGTGCTCATCTGAGGCTGAAACAAGGGAAATGGTCAAAACACTAGTACAACAAATGCACCATTCCCTTAACTTTTCAGGGCCAAACCATCTTACCGGTTTTTAATAACTCATTTTCAAGTTACCTGAGTAGGTAATCTGAAAGTAACCCAATACCGAAATTCCGCTAGCGATAAAACCGTCGATTTCAAGTATTTCTACACGAACGTACACAACAACGAAGCTGATTGAAGCGAACACCGGCTACTTTTTCATCCTACCCAACCAGTCGATAAGATCTACTGTTTGACAATTTGAGCAATATCATCTCGAAGTATGTTATCCAATAAATCAATGAACACATTGTCACCTGCCTTTCGCCCAGCGCTGTACATTATTATTCTTATACTAACCAGCACTGTTATTACCACCAACCCATTTCGAGAACAAACTGAAGACTTTCCATTCAGCCAGCCTGCTGTCACTTTTTGTGCCCCTTTTCGCTATTTCCATTATGATTCATTTCCATTGAACTTTGATTGGATTTTTCATTTCTAGAATGTAAATGTTTTGTTGTCAGCCCCCGTCGAAGAAAAAACACGTGACGCTTTCTTTCGAACGAAGAAACAGGAAATAGCAGATTCCAACTTTTGGAAAAGAAAAAAATTACGGCCTGTAAGTTCGAGTCGAGTTTCAGCAACAATTAAGTTCCCTTCCTTATGACCATCTATAAAAGCTGCAAAGCACTTTGTGGCAATTCATGTACACCAACCCTTTGCAATTCTGCAGAACACCATCCATGAATTGTCATAAAGTGTGTGCATATTTCATCCAATAACTATATATGGCAACATATATTGCCCATGGAACCAATCACATTTCTACAAAGTGCAACATCCAAAAACAAACCGCGCGTTCGATCGCACCTGATTATAGGTGGAAAAAGCGTGCGGCAGTGGCAACAAAACCTATGATAGTTAATGACCATCCGAGATGCCAGTCTCGCCGAGTTACAACAAGAACAGAACAATCGGTAGATAAAAGGGTTCAAACAAATTAACAAATTCGCCTGTTCATTTCCTAGTGTATCTCAATGTTCACGTTCAGGAATAATTTGAGTCATTTCTAAATCTGTGTAAAATTGTTGGTTTTCTCATCTTCATGATTTCTGTGTTAGATACATAACACCCAAACGGTATCATACATTTCCTTAATATAGAATACACTATGCGTACTCAGACTATATATGGTTGATGGGAGTGGCGAGATGTTCTTGAACTACAACTCATTCTAGGAATTCCCGCTACATTACTCTGTCATTTCATTAGAAAGTGAATAACATATAGTGCATATCTGAGGAAAGGCGCACTGCAAAAACAATCTAGGGGGCGACGACGTTCCGAAAACGACATTACCAGTACTACATAACATGTTCATTACAAGAGTTCTTTATGAGGTAAGACTATTCTTTAGCGACACATCTTTTTGACACCTAAAAACGGACCATGAATAGTAAATAGATACCAAGTTCATTCCATGAGTTCTTTGGGCTATTCTATAGAAACACATGGTTTCCTGATGCTCAAAACGTACCAATCTGTCGAGTAAAGTCTAGTTGACAAAGCTGTAGCCCTCAACCATCTCTATTCTACACCCCGATTAACAGTAACCCAGTAACTCACCGATCGTTGACCAAACATATTGGCCGGAAAATTTCCACCAAAAGGCCATGGAAGAGGGGCAGTTGGTGAATGAATTGTCATTCCACCAAAAGAGAACGGAAATGGAGGCGAGGGAAAGTTGGACGGCAGACCGCAGGCTACTCGCATTGTTGAAGCAACCAACACACGACGTCAACACAGAAGAACTTCGCGACACCGAAGTAGTTGTGAAGGCAGTCACGGGATTTTTCACGAAAATCGCCGTTAGGTTTCGCTACTTGTCAATCCGAGGCAACAAAGACGACGACAGTAATGTTGCCGCTGTTCGCTGTGAAATGAACAGAAACCGTTGTTCCGAAAGGGGCGGGGCGCGGTCGAGAAGAGGGGCGGAGCATGGGATTCACGTGTACTCACGACAGATAAAGCAATCAGAGGCAACCACGACAAATAACAAGAAACACAGGATTGCACGGAAGAAAGGACAAAGGTGTTCCAGTTCCAACCACTCGTTGAAGTAATGCACGTCAAGTCTCACTGAAGTCAAGTAGTAGAATCCCCTACAAGATATTAATCACTACTGCCCGTAGTAAACATTGTGTGCCGGTTCAGACCAACCCCGGAATTTGACGTGAAGGAGACCCTCACAGATTAGAGACATCAATTCATCGCAACGTTTTTGTAGGGGAACAGTGAGAACACTTCGATATACTGAAGAAATGTTTCATTTCATCCCAACAAGCCACCAACTTGGTTCCAGTGATCAAACTGTCCCAACACCACCCACCGAATGTTACACAATGACGAAGTATTCCGATTCCCCCAGCGATTCAGCTAATAAGGACACTTGAACATGTAATTGATCTATTCGCAACTCTTCACTTATAACCTTGTTCCCGAAAAAAGTCAAACCAATTAGATTAGAGTAATGTATCAGCAATACATGTGTGCACACAATTTCGAGAACTGTTAGTAATCATGATCCAAATCAGTTTTGATCTTGTGGTGTGTCCAAAACAATATTCTAATCTCAGATTAATGTGCCTCCGTCACGCACACGAAAGGTGTTCATCCGAGATAAGCAGATCTGTTACAAGTGGTTATCCTGTGTGATCTTCTTTTCGACAGTATTCCACTTATCTATGAGCAGAACGCAAAACATCTTACAGATAGCCAATCTACTAATGCAACTTGCAAGTGGAAAATATAACAGCGGTTTGTGGTTGGCTTGCCAATCAAACTTCAAGACTGTTTCTCAACATGTTCGAATCTTTGAGAAGGATATAAATTTCTGCAGAAGATTTGTCACCCTACTTGTTACAACAGTTGAACAGTGCAAAACTTAAAACATGTTTTCTGTGAAAAACAGTCACCCAAAATTTTTACTGTTAATTGCACTCCCAATTCACGGCAAAATCAAACAATTCGACTTACCTTGGCATAAAACTTATTCAGTACACTCCAGTTGAGGTAGTTTTGAGATGTGAGCAGATTGTTTATGTCCACCATACTATTTATGGAGACAAGAAGAGAGGGATATTAGATGGACTCGGGCAGAGGCCACTAGAGCATGGAAGATACCTTTAAAGGACGCAGTTTACTGTTCGGTCTCATCACAAAATAGTAGAGAAACAGTACAAAGAAGAGAGAGGGAGAAGGAGAAAGAAAGAGAACGGAGAGAGAGGAAGAGAGAGAGAGAGAGAGAGAGAGAGAGAGAGAGAGAGAGAGAGAGAGAGAGAGAGAGAGAGAGAGAGAGATTGGGGTAAAGACTTCGTTGTGATTAGGTCAGCTAAACTATCTGAACTTGATTCAGTTGACACACCTGACAACAACTTGCGTGATAAAATCTTGTAAACATTTATATGTGTGGAACGTCAAGCCCCAAAATCAAATTTGTAAAATACTCGGTGATAAAACACTCTAAATGATCACATCCCGTGTTGAGTCAAACTATGCATTTACTGCTTCTTACGCGAATCTCGTGTTTTGTTCTCAGAGCCGTAAACGATAACAAACGATAGGGTGTCATAGTAACGACATTTGCTGTCATCAGATACCGTATAACTTCAGAATACGAATACTTCACAACTACGACTACCACCACTAACGGTAAACAAGCTCAGGCTCACACACTACTAGGAAACTCACTCTAAGATGTTGTAGTGGATTGATCACTATGCGGTGTTGTTATTGGGGAACTATCAAAACAACAATTAATGGAACTCCTAGAATTAATAAAAGAAGATTGGTTCCAAGTTCCACTAATTCTTTTCCATCAAATAGTTAGAACTACCGTAATCCACAGAGATAGAAAATGATAATTATGCACAGAAACAGAATGCCAAGTTTGAGACAACTATGCACACACAATACATAACAATAGGTTGGCGGTTTGGTCAGCAATCTGGCAGAATACCAAGTAGGAAGTA
This sequence comes from Litoditis marina, assembly GCA_964036275.1. Taxonomy (NCBI): domain Eukaryota; kingdom Metazoa; phylum Nematoda; class Chromadorea; order Rhabditida; family Rhabditidae; genus Litoditis; species Litoditis marina. The sequence goes on along the minus strand of OZ038434.1, from coordinate 1,109,872 downwards.
GGAAGTAGCTCACAGCCTAGGGAGGTTATCGAAATTAAACCACACTGGTCTTGGTTAGGCTTAGAGAACAGGTCGATTTCTACAAATGACCCGAATATACATCTAGAAACAGGGAATAACTTGAAGTTATGTAAAATAACAAACCTGGACTCACTCAAATCAGAAGAAGAGCCAAATTACTGATTTCGAGGAGGTTAGTCATACGGTGGATGAGAACTGCCAACTGCTCTGTGAACTGTGATTTATCGAACATTCCTTTTACATAACAAAATTTGGATTAAGTGAATCCGTCCGTGTACGAATTATCATGATTATAGAATTATAGTGAATGAACATGGTATGGATATGAAATTTAGTGAGTAACAACATAATACGTTCGCCTACGTCGTGCATAAGTGTGTTGTGCTTGGCACTTACTTGAATATCAATCCGTTCAAAATTCGAGGATAATACACAAATTACACTAAAAAGCAGATTTGCGAGGATGAACATAGCACAAAAGCATCTGCAGGTAAACAACTAGCGCCCTAGGAGTAGAGATCACCCAGGGATAAAAAATTTTAAAAAAAAACGCTTCTAAGTTGTCATTGCCATGCTACATGCCACAATCTTACTGCCACAGTGATATATTAAACTTCAAAATTGGCTAGATGTGGAGAGCATAATGTGATAAAACTCAGTGTGTTTCGTGTAGAGCAAGAAAGATAGGTGGAAACATGTTGCGAAGTTGCGACGTGGAGTTTTTGCCGCATATAGCGCAACAAGTGGTGTTCGCATGCGAAATTGGACACAAAAAGAGCCTTGGAACGGCCTTGCGCGGGTCATTTTTCCACTGAAAAACCTTGAAAACAGCGTAATCGGGACGGGGAACGAACGCCGTATAGTTAACGTGTCCTATTAAAACGAGAGAGAGCGCGACCGAATCGAATCGAACCACCCTCTAAGTAGGGCTCGACGGGATCAAGGGTCACATATGGTTTAAAGTGTGAAGGGCAAAAACACGCGAAGGTGGGATTTCTTGTATGGGGTAAGGTTGAGGTTGAGGAGTTGAGGTTAAGGGTTAACTAGAATTGCCAAGCTTATCATAGAAAATGAACACAGAATTCTATACTTCTTCAACTATCCTAACAACAATGATTGTGCTAACAACACATGTAAATCAGATAATCTTCTTAAATACAACAGGAGAGGATCACTATGAAAAAATGACTAATGTTCTGTTGATGAAATTAAAAATATCCAATAAATAGGATGATCACGTGTTTTTTGCTCTATTCCCCAAACGTCGAACACCATTTTGACACAACATCCTCTCCGTGGTTAATTGAGGTGGAAAACAAGAGCATTTTGAGGTTATGACTTCAAGATTTCAAGATTTATTAGATTACTTCAAATCGTTGCGAAATGGTGTTCCTTGACTGCCCTCCAGACTTCACGTCACGTAAATCACATGCACATGTTGTGGAGAGAATGGTTACTGCGTTACTGGTTATCTTTGAGCTAGCCAGAACCATCTTAAACCGTATGTATAATATTCTATCCCATAAATTTCTTTCAAAGTATAATCCTAGTTAACTGTTTTATGACGAGAGTTCAGGTTCTAGACTAGACGTGGAGTGTTTATTTCAATATCCTCGAGTACAATCACTTTTTATTCATGATTTAATTTATTAATCGTCTGGAAAACGCCAGAGAAATATGAAAAAACTCATTAGCTCGTTATGCGTATTGAAACAAGGTTCCAGCTACAAATAAAATAGGACCTCTCTTGCAATCAATAAAAAAATCACCTTTTTTCACCATTTTGAGTACGATACTTATTACTATGACGATGTAATTTCATCAATTTCATGCATAAGGTCAGAAGGTGACACTCTACTGAAAACAACTACTAACAAAAGGAGTCAATGCAAGAAATTGAGGTCAAGGTCAGTTTGCGAAAAGACAAACTAAGAAGGTAATAGAATATTCAATTATGGTCTACATTTCTCCAAGTTAACATGATTTCACCCACTTAATTACAAAATAATATCGAATGTAGGACATTATGAGTAGTTTTCCTTTTGGTGGTACCCTCTATCGAACATAATCAAAAATTATGCTCGAAGGGATACAGTGCAGGTTAGCCTAAAAATGGGTTGGAATACTTAACATGGAGGTTAGCTTAGAAACCTTCAAAGAAAATTGAGATTCAGCTTTAAGAACCTACATGAATGATCCCTTATACTATGCCAACTTAGATCAGCTGTCAACATTATATATTACTATTAGCGAACTTGGCGGAGAAAAATGAGAAAAAAAATGAAACGGATCACAGATCAACAACCATTAGTATTCGGTGTGTACGGGCATGAAGTAAAAACAAACGAGAGTAAGAGGATTAGAGAGTTGAAGAAATCCAAGTCGAAAACAAAATAAAATACGAAAACACTTAATAATATCCACCCGACACAAAAAGGCTTACTACAGAATAACAATTAAAACTACGCCGTTGTCATACGACGAACTACTTATACTCTGAATACTGCGTAAAGTGGAACAGAGCGGTGAAAAGTATATGAAAACCGATAGAAATTGAGTTTTCAACAAATACGGAACTTTTCTCATTGCACATAATTTCCTGCACTGGTGTCAAACATCGAGAAGTTCACAATATTCGCGAAAAAGATCAACAAACGGGAGGACGTGAATTTCCCAGAAACCTACAGTAACCAAACAAACAATTTCAGGAGTCATAAGCTGCTTCGGTACGAAACTCGTGCCCCATTAGCTGATTTACTCTAATGAATGAATGAATGAATATGTCTTAAGACACTATAAACAGTCTTTAAGCCACCTTGATTCTCGTTATCTTTAGCCAACAACAGCTTAACCACATGCTTGAGCTATTATCTGATCGGATATCGCTAGATCTTTAATGCTCTCTTGCCTGATGAAGCTGAACCCACCCAAGCTGGCTATTCTTCATTGAACAAGGGCCGTCAGGTGTAAGGGATATTGGTTTATAGAATACGCTCTCCCCGAAGCAGGTCTATACGGCGTTAGCTACTCTATCCCGTCCTGTTTTTAGTTTGGTCGTGTTGTTTTTAGGTCGAAACTCGAAAACTATACGTGTAGCGAGATCAGACTACAACTGAGATTTGGTCACTTACTACTTACTATGCATTTGCCTTCGATTGCGCATGGCTCTACTGCTCAAGCTGGTGGTAAACCTATTGACAAACGGCAGAGGTACATGATGTGCTTACTTACAGCTGCCTGACTGACCACAACAAGTTCAAGCAAACAAATAAACAGACAGACAATGGACAATTCACGAATTCGATACACATTCAGTATGGTATACCGTATACACTTCGAAACCCCTCTGCCCAGTAGAACACTTCCATAATTAGTGACAGCTTTGGTTTAGTCAAGTTCACAGTACTATTTGCCTAGTGAATGGCCACTGTTCTATTCCTACGTCATGTTCTACTACGGATTCGTACATGTTGTTGCTGTTAGTGACTACTTGTTTACCCTGTTCACACATGCTGAATAATAATGTAATCAAGAGAACTCGGTGAAGACTGAAAAACAACTATACTACTACTTACGGCATGAGGGGGTCTTATTGATATGTGGATTCACGGAATACAAACCAATGAAACTTGTGAAATTGTGAAAACTACTATTACTGGACAAGAGAATAGTCCCAAAACAACTCAGGAACTTAGCAATTCCACGCTTCAGTATTTCATTGTTCGTTTTCTGACAAGTTTTACACGTTATTACGATAGCGGGCAAAATCAGTTTCACGAATTTGGAGAGGGACGAATAACGTCTAGTAATAACTGTGCGAAAAATGTACCTGGATGCAATTAACGATGCGCTAGATTCTCAAACTTCACGTACCGTAATCACGTACGCAGCTGCATTCTCGATGAATAGCCATAGCTGTATTAGGTCGAGCATTGGTCGAGGACCAATAGAGAAAAGTGCGCACAATCAGGCGCAATGCCGCACGGTTATTAGCTCATGTGTGAGAAAACGTATAATTCAACTATGGCAGCAAATGGTTAACTAGGCGGACGCCTTTGTTTTGCAGAGGCGAACCTATAATTTTAAACTTTTTCATGAACTTCTCTACTTCTCTCTTGTCCAGCACTCAAGAATACCAAGTTAACGATCGGAAAACATTTCAAAATCTCATTAATATTGTCTCTCTCCGAGTATCTGGTTGTTTTGTGATTTATTCTACAGTACTCTCTATGAATTCCCATCTGAATGGGAAAACATTCCAAATTGCTATCTCAGTGATGAGAGAATATCTTATTAGAATTTCTTCATCTGAAAGATAAACAGACTAATAATATATGATACATGGGAAGGAGGGAAAAGAGAGATAGATATATGGAGAAGGAGGGGAGAGAGAGAGAAAGAGAGAGAGAGAGAGAGAGAGAGAGAGAGAGAGAGGGAGGGAGGGAGGGAGAGAGAAAGTCGAGAGAAAAGAGGGAGAGAGACAGAGAAATATAGATGACTTGTACTCGTACAACTACAACTCTACCCCTCCATGCCCGAAAGATACTACAAAACTGTTGCGGAGCGTGTAGTATCCTCTTTCTTTAAATCTCACTACTAGTGTTTCTCTAACTTGACACAGCAACTAATCTAGTTATTCTTCAACCATAATTATTTAAGGATTTTCATACAAAGATAGTTTATACAACACTCTAATTCACTAACTTTTCTCTAATCGTTATCCACAATCTTTCTCTACCTGTAAATCTCACTACTAGTGTTTCTTTAACTTAACTCAACAACTAATCTAGCTGTTCTTTAACCATAATTATTTTTTCACACAAAGATAGTTTATACAATACTCTAACTAACTAATTTTTCTTAAATCTCTATCCACAATCTTTCTCCCTATTTGCTATGTTATGTTGTTATTGCCCCCCAGGTTCATTCTGGCCACACTTGATTGGTTTATACGCGAGGCCACGCCCACTACGGGACGAGATTACGGTGTATTCAGGCAGGGATGTTGTTCTCGCGGACTATATAGATGGAGGGGGATAACAAAACTAATGCGGAAAATGGGCTCGAGAGGGGGAAAACAACTATACAATTAAGAACTATGGGGATATCGCAAGGGAGAGAGGGAGAGAGAGAGGGGGGAGTGGGAAAGAGAAAGGATGGGTTATCATGAACTGATACAAAAATGTGTGTATGTTTGCAAATCTATTTCTCGCGGGTGCTCATGTACGCAAATACTTGGAGCCGAAGTCAAAACAACATTTTCTAATCTCCCAAATCATGTTACATAGATCTTTCGCAGATTGCTTGTTGGCAGCGAGCTTTCTATTTGTTAGGTGAAGTGGTGAAGTAGAATGATGACAGACATTGAACTCTCACTAAAAACTTGGGGAAATTCTTCAGATTAGTCCTAATATTCTCAAGAGTTCTGTCAGGAATGAAACTACAAGTTACTATCAGGTAATGCGCTAGTGGGCGTGAGAAACGTTGAAAAATGAATGGAAAAAGAAAGCGTGACTAGCTACGGAGAACAAAAAAATGTGATAAGAAGAATTCGTTATACAGCAGAGCTGATTGTAACAGAAACACTACTTGGAACAAGATATAAAATAACAACAATCCATCTAGGACATCTAGGAATGAGAAGTATCGATTGAAGTTCGGCATAACAACATAATGCCGAGAAGGGCTTTCCAGACTACATGGCTCATAGGCTGGTGTTTGATACTACTAATACTACACGTAAATGAAGAGCTCACGTAAAAAGTGATGTATGGATCAGTCAACTGGGGTTGAATGATTGGAATGAAAGGTTCGACCAATTTGGACCAAACAGAAAGCCCGAAAAAATAGACAATGAAACAATGCAGGAGGGACAGAGGCGTTACGGTAATGAGTCAGAGGATTGACGCGCGGCTGGGGCCAAAAGTCGCGAGGAGCGGCGCGGTGCGGACACCAAGTCGTCTAGGTGCTGGCTACGCGCGCGCCAGGGACGCATGCACACACAGTCGAAAACAACATCGGCATGATGAGGGAGCCTGCAGAGCCGGCAGGGCACAGAATGTGAAAAACAAGTTGGAGACAGAGGAGAGAGTGCGGGAATCGAGAGACGCAACCGATTGGCCACGTGTGTCGGCGCGGCGTAGGCAGCAGCGGCTCATGAAGCAACGACGACACGACGTATATGGGGGGGGGGGGGGGGGGGGCACGTTAGGGGGGGGGGATTGTTTTGGTGATCAGATTAGACTAATCGGGTAGGGCCTGGAATTCGGGCTAAGACTATATACCCTGAGCACAGATGAACGAGGCCCACGTGTATCCCAACGTCATTTTGTGTAAACAATTAATTCTGAGAAGGTGACGACGTAAATCCAGCTGGAGCGTGGAAACCGCCAAAACTTAGCTGGAACTAATCCCCCACGTAGTTCTATGATTCAGATGTCGATCGTGGTTCGTAAAGCAAAATGACGTTCACAATAGAGTTAGAGTCACCTAGATGCCAAGAAATTAGGGAAACGTAATGGGATGTTTGAATAGTCAAGTAGAAATGAAGAATGAGAAGTTTAGGTACCATCCATACATGACATGCGGTCAGATCACCAGTGCGTAACAATGTAGTGTACCGAACTTGGAGTCGCCTAGGCGCCTAGTGCACAACTCATGTTCCTCGTTATTATTACTATTATTACCACTAGTATCCAGTTTTCTTCACGTCGAAAATTCATAACTTTATAGTATAGTAGTAACGCCAAAGCATAACCTCCTTAACCGTTTACCTCTATGTCAAGTAAGAATCCCTTATCACTTTGTGTACTGTACTCCAATGAGGTTGTGACTAAGGCGCCAACTATGTCATTCTGTTTTTTATCTAGTTGGCTGACGTATGCTAATGTATAGTGTGAAAAGTGGAAAACAGCTGAGGTGGCATTATTTTTTGTCGTGTCGCCATCGATTTGTAGTGGTAAAAATGAGCAAAACATCGCCCTGGGGGAGGGAGGGAGGTTGAATGGAGAGTATAGGAAAAGAACTCGAAAGTAGAGGGAAATATAGATTATGTTGGATAGGGGGGTAAATCTAGCCATATTTTGTTCCTGTTTGTAAAGATAGAACGTCAAGCTCAACTTCAAGCTACAACCGACTTGAGGGGGGACCAGAATGGAATACTTCAACTTGAGAGAATTTCGCGATGATCAAGTGTACTACAGCGTTTTTCGATGAACCAAATGTACACATTCGATAACGATTTATGCTTTCAACCTTCATTTCCAGTTGTTTATAGGGTTTGCTGTTCCCGAAGCAAGCCTTTACCGTGTATGTTGCCCTACCCCGGTACGTTTGTAGGGTGATTCTGTACCGATATCACACTACAACGAGGATTCGGTCACCGCTAACTCAATCCCATCTGCATCCGGGGAAAGATTAGAAAAGTCGTACGAAATAAGTACACATTTTGATAGAAACATCCCCACTCCCACTCAAGTTGTATTGCTTATCAACGCCTTATACTACTGCTATCGTTAAAAGCAAACAAAAAACTGTCTATGAGATTATTCACCATTGTTTTGTAGCGGCATATGGTGTAGTATTGAAGAAAGTAAACAGTAGAGAAGAAATACTTTTACAACTTTTCACAAGCACTCTGAGAAGGTGCTAGACAGACAATTACTAGTGAACATCACAGTTCACAAATGCACGAGATACCCCAAAGAACAGACTGTATAAATGAAATGAAACACGTTTTACCACGTTAGATTTTTGTTGGAACAGTTTTCATAGTGACATCAAGATGACATCACACGATTCCAACACAGTGCGCAGTTATAAAATTGTAGAATGGGAGAGAGAAAGAGTGTGCCTACGGAGAGAGCGCAGAAAGGAAAAGATAGATACGATACACTCCAAATAGTCCCTCACATTTCGTGTTACCGCTAACCCCATCACCACTTCAGCATTGCAGTTTAACACAACTTTTACAGAGTTAAAAAAGTTCAATTTTCAACGTAATGACTGAGAAAAATAATATTTTCTACCAGTAGCCAGTTCTATGATAAAGTTGAATTTGGGTTCAAATGGAACTCAGCTATAGTTTAGTGGGGGGACTGATGACTTGACTGTCTAAGTATGCGGTAGTTCAACTGTTCGATGATGTCATACTAGCAAATCTGCTAGGATGTGACCCAATTAGAGTGTAGTCATCATACACAACTTCTAATTTGCACCAAAACGGATCGGAACTTTTTTGGTTCTTTGCGCCCTAGCTAAACCATTCGGTTACTTACCCCCTAGTCAAAAACATTCGGTTACTTGCCTTCTAGTCAAAGTCAGTAACCCCGTCCCTCCCCTCAATTTCGCTCTCTAGACACTAACAGACGAGTATTGCCAGAAAATATTTACACATTCTGGAGGCAAACATACACATAAAGGGGGAGAGATAGAGAGATAGAGAACGAGAGTAAGAACATGGAAGACCACAAAACAACAGACCACCCAAGTGGGAAACGACACAAAAATAGTCATGTTGTGGGAAGTGATCACTGCTCGTCATTGGCATTCACACGCGTGAGGCGACTTTGTTGTCCACAGAAATTTATTGAAAATCAAGTGTTTCAACTGGGTAACCAGATACAAAACTGGTAAAAATGTATATTTTGGGGAAACTAATGATTTAATGGAGCTTCCAACAAGTCGCCCCACGTTTCGGGGTTCATTAGGATGAGTACAGTAATCACGTGTAATAGGGGCGTGGCCTAATTAGACAGAAGTGCAAGTTGACCAATCGGAAGCCGACCAAAAGACCAGTTTATAGTCGGGTCAGATAGATGCACCTATCACTATCTATGAGAGAGAAATAGAAATAAAAACAGGTAATAAGGTAGGTTGCATTATTCCAGATAAAGTTATGAAATCGCGGCAAACTGTTCAGAGAAGGACATGGAATAGTAACGTTTTTAGTTTTTGGAAGTTGAAAAACTGATTTATTTGAAATGAATAGCTGCAAAAATTCAACTTTACGTATCTTTTGCATCAAAACGAAAGATCTTGGAAGGAAATTCAAATTGGCGACAGGAAAAAACAGGTTCCTCGGGAATGGGAACACTGCGAGTATGAACAGGGGAAGGACACGCGCACAGGATACACTCTCTTCGGGATCGAACTGCACTTAGTCCTTTAAAGGAGGACAGAATGGAAAGCTAGTTCAGGTACCCCACGGTACTTAAACATGCCAAAACAGACTGAAACATATGATCCGTATGCAAAGTAGGTTTGTAAGTTTGAAATAGTAACTTTACTTTCTGCCTCCGTAACCATGATTTTTTGAAGAAAAAAAAGAGATTGTATATCGAATAAACAACGTTATTTTTGGTGTGAACAAAATAATTATCATCTGTTTTGTGTGTTCCAAGTAGAATGCTAGGAAACAGTAGTATACATTCTACTCTAACATCTTGTGCAATGAAAAGACCACGCAACAAAACAAGGTTTGCTTGACAACAACTCTAAAAAACATTACCGATTCTATAGATCACCCCGTTTTCTGATTATCAGAAAACCAGCTAATCCCAAACCTCCCATGCCAATGCAAACCTCCCCAAGAACAATAATCATTGCCACATCTCCCATATTTCATCCAATTGTGAGAGTGATGAAACTTCAAACTACAAACTATAGTTGTCTTCACAAGAACCATCGCACCCATGCCAGACTCATACAAATCAATATAGCATTGTCTAGGTAACAATGAATTTATTCCATTTCCGATATATTCCGCCTACCGCTGTGCGCCAATCGCGCGCACACAGGATCAGCCTACTGTAACCCCGATTTGCCGCTGTGTCGTCGCGGCGAGAGAAAATACAACTCACGAAAACGGTGCTGTACACGTCGTGATATAGCATGGCAGTAGATCATCTAATAAAGTAATTGCAGCCAGCGAATAGGTATCGATTGATCATTAGCAGACGGTAGGGGGTTGATATAAAGTATAGACTGGCTGGTATATGGTAAGGATGGGTGGGTGATAGAGAGAGAAAACAGTTGTGGGTTGAGGGGCAGAGAGTCAGACTGGCTAGACACTGTTGGAAGTACGGGAGAGAACGAGGGCTAGGGACGCAGACAAAAACACTACAAGTAGGAAGAGCAGTGTGAGACATACACAATACACTTAGCAGTGCGGTAGGTGGTAGGAAACAAGTTGGCACAACGCACTTCCATAGTTGACAGATGGAAGCTGCCAGCTGGTGAAGCATGGCCTCAACTAACGGCTTCAAGTGGACATTCATACAGTGAACATGCGCTTACGTACATGATGACCATGGCTAAGTTGTAGTTTGCTCTAGCGACACTCGATTATTCAGTTCCCACTCAAAGCAACGAGATCAAGCCACAAACACAGCGAAATAGGACAATACACCATATGGCCTCAAGCCATGAAAAAACCAACTCCATATAAAATAGCGAACTCGACATATTGAGCATCAAAAAAGTATGAGTCTTGTGTAGCCAAATCAGAGCCAAAAGACACAGTACATCAGAACCGTTGTGGTCAAACTTTAACGGTTCCAAAACAAGAAATCTGGTTTTTTCTCTCAAATAAAAAGATGTTTGTCAAAAGATGAACACTATTTGCAGAAGAAAACGTTGCAAAGTACCAGAAACATTGCTTAGCTCCGAGCACTTGAAAATGACCGCATGCACAAAAAGACTGTTTGATCGAATTGCTCACACAACACCACCCCCTGTTTCGGGCCATAGACTCTTTTTTGCATCTGCAGCAAAAAGCGACAAAAAGTGGTCTGACTAAACAAACTGTCACAGTTTGTATGCAGGGAGTGACCGAAATACTTTTGTAGTTTGATCTGAATCGACCGATTTGATCTGAATTGAAGAAACGGGATCAAACTACAAAGATGGTAAGAAGTGACAGCCGCTGCTTTGTAAAAAGCAAGCTATATAGATTGCAAACAGAAATGAACTGTATAGAAATATACAAAGTTAGCAGATAATTACAAGGAACACGTGTATCTTTTAGTTACATTTCGAGCCCAATCTTAGCTGACTGTACACAAATGGTTTTCAGAGTAATCTTGAAAAAAATGCAGTATGATTCAAAGCATCAACAGAAGAAACTCTAAGAAAATATGTAAACTGAACCGAAATGGCACTGGATACTTGCATATTGTGCCTAAGGGGCTATGGGTTTCCACCAAAAACTGTCCCCTTATCTTAACCTTTTCTCGCCTTATCGGAATACAATCAACGTTCAGGTAGGGGGAGAGGCGAACGGCAACAATAAAGGAAAACTGAACCAGGAACCAACAAAGACTAGAATAAATAGAGATGTATTGCGAAATAGAAGGCATTATTACATGCAAAAGGAAACAGAAAAATACGTTCTGGTTAACTTTCCATATCGAAATTAGGTATATGGCGAGGACAGAGATAGAGATAGAGAAAGAAAGATGTCAAGAGAGAGATAGAGAAAAAGAAACCGAGAGAGAAAAACAGAAAGAGACCCGGTGTGAGGAACATAGATATTTCTGATTGGCGCCCTATGTGAGTTTACAGCCCGAACGGCGCAAGGCAGCAAAAAATACACAATCGGCGAGGGAGCGGAGGCGAAAAAACTAACTGAACTCTGACCCGAACACCATCGAAAACTGGCCAGCTGGATGTGCTTGATGAGGGGGATATAGAGGGAAAGAGAGAGAGGGAGAGCAAGAGAGGAAAAAAGAGAGAGAGATAGGGCGGGGGAGAGATGAGGAGAAAGCTGCGAGTTCTGATCTACCTTCTCTGAAACCATGTCACGATGACTATGGCGCAAGGTTCTTTCCATTATCATATTTTCTTCTGTTGTTCCTCTTTCATTACAACTGCAGTGCATGTTCCACTAATTATCGATCGATAAAAGGGGTGGGAAACTGTGACTTTATTCCCTCCCCCCCCCCCCCCCCCCCCTTCTATGTGGAATGACAGCAGAAAACAGGAAAAGCGCCGAATACTTTGCTCGTAAAGTGCGCGCGAGGTGCGCGCGCCAACCGGAAATTTAGCCGATTTTCGATCTTTGTGATCATGAGGGAATGCTACTTTTGGCTGTTTTAGCCAACAACTCTCAGAGAGGAAACTGAAGAAGTGTGCCATAATTCTCGCTTCTTGATTTACAGTCTGATCTACGCACTTCACTTTTGACCTAACGAAAAAAACTACGCCTACTTGCTCACATTCCATATAGTTGTTTGTGTAATTTTGCCAAAGAGGGAAATAAACATTATTGAGAACGATTTTCTTCTATTCCGCAGCTAGCAGTACACTGAAGTCAAAAAAAGGGAGGTTTATCGCGAAGTAATCGGGAAAGTTCGTCATACTCGAACCAAATCAATATGCATTGAATTTAATCGAGAAAGTATTAACTAAAATATAGTAAATTAAAATGAATCAGTTGGCTGAAAACTATATCTTTCTCTTGATCTGTACTACTTACTGTTTTTCACGTGTTATTCGAGATATCTCGGCGGATTGCCGTTATTATTTCCATGTTGACAGCAGCGTGGCTCGATGTGTGGTTCATTCTGGGCACCTCGTCGTCAACAACCACATGTGATAAACAAATTCAGGGCGAACCGCTCGAAAAATTACCAGAAAATGCCGTGAGGGGCGACTTTTGCGAGTACAACCGCATTCAATGATTGTCTGCGCCCAGTGATAGGACAAGTATACTGTAGATCTCACCTACCGCTGTGTACCACATCGGCGTTTCACGCAAGTGCTCGCAATTGTGCTGCGTTTACTTTTGTTCAACTAAACCAGTTACTTCCACAAACACTAAAACACTTAAACACAAATTCTTCTTTCAAAGTTCACCATTCGAGGTGTTAATCACTTCATCGTTAAAACTTCTATATAGGAGCTCCTAAATGAACTATTGTAAGAAACATTTGGTTCGTGTTCAGGTCCAATCGTCCATTTCTGACGTTTTCTGTTTCTTCATATCTTTGCTTCTAATCGGGTAAAAGATACGAACTTATCGCCGCGTCAGCATTTTCGGTACATACCGTTCGATTATATTCACTCGACCAGGGTGATCATAAAACATCACCCAATTATTTACAACAAACACGTAGATAGAAATTTTTGAATCTATTAGCCAACTAATTTACACAAAATCATGGTAGGTAACCTCCAAAACGCCTGTGCTACATGTCATTTTCATTGAATGGCGCCAATGGGCGCCCCAGCCGCGCCAGTTGGCGCCCAGTTCCAAGGAGTATCCCGGGGTTCCCACGTTTTTCAGTCGTTTCCCACGCCTTCGTGCGCGCCGAGTGCACAAAAAGGTTGCACTTTGTGTCCCAAATGGCAAAAAGTGAACGGCGCCAAGGTTCCGGGTACAAAATATTGACGAAAGGGGTAGATACTACCCGGAAAACACTCAGACATTCTTTTGTTTTCACCTGAAATCTGAGTTTCCCACTATAATCTCTATATTTATCCCTATTCTCAACTTTCCAGTTAACCAACAAATCAATAGGAGCCAGCGAGCTGGTCGGAAACAGAACGGGTGTTCGATTGCGAAAAAAAGAACAGCCAGCGTGAGTCGCAACAAAACAGGACAGCCGGTCTGCGTCTCTGCCGTTCCCACACTCTCTCGCACTAGCTACCCGTCTACGTTTCTGCCGTTCCTGCCGTTCCTGCGCTCTCTCGCAATAGCTGCCGGTCTGCGTATCTGCCGTTCCCACACTCTCTCGTACCAGCCGACTTCTCCATCAAGAGAGAGGGAGAAAAAAAGAGGATTGCGGCACTTAACCTCTAGTTATTATATGCAAAACCCAGGTTATAACAACAATCGAATGACATAATGTACCGTAGTCCAGACAGATGTATATATTCAACTATGTGGAAGCATTCACTTTTATCAGTTTAATCAATGAATAACGATCCGGTTTTTTTCAGTTTAATCAATAAGTAACGATCCAGTTTTTTTTAGTTTAATCAATAAATAACGATCATGTAATGTTGAAGGTGGGCGAAATAGAAAGAGCCATGCGTAAACCACTCGCTAACAGCTGATAGCAAATTACAAACAAATGTGAAAAACATTACGTGATAGACGTGTAGGTCGAGGTGCCCTACCGCAAATAAAACAAAAAAAGTTATCAAATTTAGTACATGTTAGAAGTGTATTATGCCCCTCCCCCTAAATAATGAATCTTTCTGATTCTTGAGTATCAGAAAACTTTTTGCATCTACACCTCAGTTCTTAAATTAGTGATTTTTTTGAAAATCAATAAACCAACGATAATCGGCAAGGTCGTTCTCAGTATTTTAATAGGGTTCGTGAAGTGAATAATCAATCAACATACATCTATATGTACATGAACAAACAGCAAACACCTACCATGAGTGCCTTCAATATCATTTGCAGCGACATTGTGCCCAGAGCCTGCGGATAGTGTACCGGTAGCCGGCAGGTGGCAGCTGCGGTCAGTTAGCAAGTACCGCGAGTGAACCGCGGCCCAGCTGCCGGTTATATATGCGTTGTTTCGCGGCGCGGCCTTGAGATGGAACGCTCGCATAGTGAAAGGAGGGCATAGCTGCGGACGAACTAAAAAGTTGGAACACAGCAGAAAAAAGAAGGGGGAACTTTAGAGAGAAGATTCATTCAATATTAATGTAGCAAAATGCATCATATATGTTACCACGACTGGTAGACTTTCAGATCTCTTTTCGAGGTTTCGTGAAAGTTACAATACTGCAGCACTGTGACAGAAAGTTTGATCCGGAAGCTTGGAAATCTACCAGTTGGCTGTAAACGCTGCACAACTACTTGAGAACTATTCTAACAGTCATTTCAGCTGATAATTGTTATTATCTTCACTTTTTCTGAGAAAAATGTGTGAATTTGAATACTTTTATCACCAAATCGCACCAGGAGAATCAAAAACCTAGCAGAAACATCAAGGTGGAGTGAATGTGCAACCTGATACACTGAGAAGATGATGGAGAGCAAGCCAGAGTGTGAAGACATGTGTCCGAAAACAACCAGAACACAATACTGGATTCGCCAACTGGAATTCATAATGGGAGTCTTTCACCCATTCTACCCATTCTACCCAATCTGCCCATTCTACCCAATCTGCCCATTCTTGACACATTGATACTCCATCCCCATTCAGGTTTTTATTGACACCGCAATGTTAACTTCACCCCTCAATCTGATTACACCAATTACCATGATCATTGTTACTTTCATACCAATCTAGACCCATACCAGCTGGCTGGAAACTCCATAGTTACCCCATGGAAGCATCCAGGCTTCGGTACCACGTGTAAGTGGCGTAGGAATGAAGAACACTATAGGCCGGGCCCAGGCACAGAGAACATCGCTCAGTCTCACTCAAACACTCATGACATCGCTTTGTTTAATAATCGTAAATTGTAAATTATACGCTTCAACGATGAAAAATCGTTCAGATGTCCCAGTAGCCGATATTCCGCTGAAATTTAAATGTATTGAGTGTCGCGTACCTCCTGCGCGGCACGACCGTCCGCGACAGAAAGGGGCGGAGTCTGGTGCGCGTCCCCGGCATTCACTTGGTTCTCCTTCTCCTTTCGAGCTTTCCGTTCATTAGCCTATAAATGGAGTGTAATAACTTAACTCATCATGTCTAATTATGCTTAATATATAATGAAGTTTCTTTATATTTTAGAAAAATTTATTTTTACGAAATCTTTGATCTGTGTTTGGGCCAATTCGGTATACTTTCCTTTTTGACTTTTGTACTTCCTTTGTATGCTCTTCTCAGGAATCATAGGTCAAATATATTCTGCACAGTATATAACAAGAACCCGTAGAAATTTGTTTTTTAGTCAAATTTTTCACGATTTCGGGGAAATATGAGTCGTTTTTCAGAATTTCCTGAACATTTGATCTACCTTCTCCTTGCTGATCTGGTTCTTCATAATATTCTGGTCGGGATTCATCTGATGATTATAGGGAAGGGCCACCGTGGGCGACATTCCATTCAGGTTGCTGGCCACACCGAAGTTGGTGCCGATCGGGATCGGGTGCACCAGGTTCTGGAAATAAAGAATATTGATAATAATTTAATATATAAATGAAACGAAGTATTCACATATAGGGAGTGACTACATTCAAGTGTTGTAGTTTGATCTGCAGCAAATACAAGGTGCACCAGGTTCTGAACAAGAACAAAATGAACGAGTGAGAAGAAAACTAAGATGACGTGATACAAACTAGGAGAATACAAGATAGAAAGCATCAGAGAGTACGATTCGTTCGCGTTGGGATCATGAAAACTCAAGTTAAAAAAACCTAGAGTTACAGGAAGTTGTAGGTTCATTATGATTTCTGAGCTCTGCCAATCGGGATCAAACTACATTCGCACAGCAGAACAAACTATTTTTCGGTCATGATTTATTTCGGGTAAAAGGTCAGAACCAGCTCACGGACGCGAACCTACGGCCATTTTCTCTGTGAGGTAGTTCCCTAACCATTATACCACCCACACTCCGCTCGAAGCACAGCTACGAACCCGAAAACAACGCAAGTTCGCATGAAAAACGCGGGCGCGTTGGGCGCAAGCAAACAAAGCTCCCCTCCCTTCTATTTATTGAACACTAAAAATGCGGAACACATGTGAAAAACCATCCTGGTTCTCTAATATGATCTGGTATTATCGATTGATGAAACCACTTCGAAACATCAAAGTTCCAACTGAGTCAAAACTACAGGACTTAATTCCATTCAACAATCAATACGTATGCATTTTATGCATTCTACATCCAATCATCCAAAGTACACCTCAAGTGGGTTCAGGACCCATGGGAAATATGAAACAGCTATTCTCAGACTAATTCTAATAATGATTGTAATTTAATATATAAGAAGGGAATTTTTTTTAGTAGAGTTAGGTTCAAAGTGAAGGCTAACCATATAATATTGTAAATGTAAATGAGCGTTAGTCAGACGGGCGCGGTAGCAATCACTCGTAAACCTCATGAGATCATCTCATGAACAAAATCGCATCGACTTCTCATGAGATACTATCGATTGCTATGCTGCTAAGTTCGCCGGTAGTTCATGAGATGCTCATGAGGTTCTCATGAGAGAATCAAGAAAAGATGACAAAAGCCAGACAAAAAGTTGGCGTGCTAATTTACAGAAAGCGTGTATTCTAAAGTGGACAAACTTTATTTCGAAAGAAGTGTGAAGTGGGCCGCAGTTCACTGGATCAAGTGGCCGTACTGTTGGGAGGAAAGAGAAACCTCCAATGGACACCAACAATATAATAGACAAAAAAGATGAATCGAGAAATATTCACAAGAACTTGCAGAGAAAAAGGTAGATCAGCAGAGAAGTAAGCGAAAAAAGGCTGAGAGAGAAAGAGATAGATAGATGGAGAGATAGATAGTAAGAAAGAGAGAGAGAGAGAGAGAGAGAGAGAGAGAGAGAGAGAGAGAGAGAGAGAGAGAGAGAGAGAGAGAGAGAGAGAGAGAGAGAGAGCAAAATCTGAATCAAGGGAGTATAATACTAAACATCGTTATTATAATTACGTATGTGTTCATTTTAATTTTAAAAAGGAACATATCCCATCGGGCAACTTGCATGTGATCAAGTGCATGTAATCATGTATCAAGTGTTAGATTTCATATCAGGATACGCAACACTAGATTTTTTCAAGGGAAACAAAAAAGCAGACTGCAACTTATAACATGATCGTCCAAATCCATTCAGAAAGAAAGCACTCGTCAGTTATGTTTTATCAAAAGTTTCGAGAGAGAAAAAGAGAGAAAGTGAAAAAGAGAGAGGGAGAGGAGAGAGTACCATAACAGAGAGACGCAGGTGCAGTAACAGTCTATAGTGTAACAAAAAGCAAGAAACAGGCGTTCGTCAGCAGCGCGTCAACTCAATTAAGCATAATGAGATTGCCCGATCAAACTACACACACCGAACTGATCTCCAATCCGATATTAGCTTGTCACTAAGGCTCTTTTCATGTCTCACGGAAGCGATTTGGCCAAACATCCCTAGATCATTCATTATTCATACATCGGTCACCTGTAGTTATCTTCCATAGTAATCTGAACTATAGGGAACGGCCAAATATCGGTTGTAGTTTGCTCTCGCTACGCGCTGAATGTTACGAATTCAGACCGAAAAGTGACGGGATCAAGCTACAAACACAGCGAGATAGTGCAACATACACCGAATAGGTTTCCCCTTGGAAAGAACGAACCCTTAACCTAGCTAGACCTTCGTTTTGCCGACAACACACGTGTCAAATAGCTGGGGATAAAAACCGTGCGGCGAACGGTGTTCTCCGTGCGTAACCGTGCACCCGTTGCGAGGTGGGCGGGGCCTGGAAGGCTGGGGGAGTGCCTGGCAGTGCCTGGCGTTCGGCCGTTCATCGTTCTGCAGGAGTAACTGAACTATGGCCTGAGGGCATTAAAATGGACACAACAAACCAGGTGGACGAACACCGCCTTTAACGCGTAAACAATATAGTTTCAGGGGATCTACGGAAAAATCAAGAACAATTTTTTTGAGAAATCAGAATCGGGGGTTTCGTGCGTCACCATACTACGCAAGAACTTTCGTCAAACCCTGTGAGCCTTTACCGTAGTAAGTCTTAAAACCCTGTCGTTTTGGGACGTGCTAAGAAAATATAAAGATTCCATAATACAGTGATTCCATAATCTAGAAACCAGCTCTCTTCGGAAAACAATCATTAGTAAAGTTGCTGACAATTCGTGAGTTGTAGTTTGGACGAATTTGACCGAAGAGCAATGGGTGGAACTGTAATCTGAGCGGGATAGGGCAACATACGTCGTAAAGGCTTTCTCCGAAAACAATCATCACTAAGTAAGTGTACACTGTCCAAAACCACGTAGAAAAGTGACGTATATATGAGCAAAGTACGAAACTTCAGCGGAACCCCACTAACTTATTCAGGAAACTGCGTTCGGCCTGATCTTTGTGTTGGTGAACACAATATAGTTATCTCTCCCCCCCCCCCCCAATCTCTCTCTCTCTCTCTCTCTCTCTCTCTCTCTCCCCCATAACTTCCGAGAATATCCTATGAGCAATAAGCCTACGTTATTATACCCCCGAAAAACAGCGTTCCCATTCTGTGAATGTGGGTATTATTCCTAGATTAGACATCAGGAAGTTGCCAAGAAATCAAAAACGGAACACTTTTTTGCCTCGTTTCACTGCTCTCGCCCATTGATTTTTTGTGGTGTTCAGTGGCGATAAAAAGAAAGGTAAATAATGCGATAGAGAGGGGGAGATGATGTAAAAAGCTCTGGGCTTATGAAATTACTAGAATTAACTGTTAATCAGAGAAGTAGGCATACATTGTTAGTAAGGTTAATAACTGCATCGAAACGATCAAATTGAGTTGAGTGTTCTTTGTGAAAACGGCCTACTGTACTACCGGAAATAGTATACAAGTGTACTCTCGGTTTCCAACAATTGGACTTTTTGAAAACGTCGTGGGAGGTTTTGATTGCGCTTCCGGTACGATCTTAGAACAACTCAAACAAATTTTGAGAAGTGAGAAAAAATAAAAGGATCTCCATGGAAGGTTTTTTTACGGTTTTAGTTCATGAAAAATTTGCATCATGTGGGACGATTTTAAACGCTGAAGAAACCAAAATGGCTTTGTTTACAGCTAAAATATGGAGCTACAGTATCATTTTCTGGTAAGATAAATTTGGAGCTTACCCAGGGATTGGAAAAATCATAATAATCATAGTAGTCGACCATAGAATAGTCCATATTGGTTGAAAATGACCAAGAATAAGTTGGGAGAGAATAGAAATGAGCTTGGCAACGTGGACACGTAACAATGGAACGTGTTCCCGGATATGTTAATCGGGCACAGACTTCAAACAACCGGAAACACGTGAGACGGAGTAATCACGTTAACGGCTGTCGTTAACGGTTCATGTTAACGATTAACGTTAACTTTGATGGCTAACGCATTAACAGTGGTCATGTTAGGATGTGTGAGGACGTTAACATGTCTAACATGGTTAACAGAACAGATTGAAAACAGGAATACCATGAAATGACTATTCGGAATAGTTTTGAGAATTATTAGGTTACGAGAAAACTTTGAATGAAAAAAATAAGAACAGAAATATAGAATGTTCAATTCAGGGTATAATTTGAAGGGTAGGCTTCATGGAAAGGTATGTATTGTAAGATTTCCGTTAGTGGTAAAAGAAATATAGAGTAGGAGTTAAGTTTGATAAAATTTTACCATGTTAATCTTGAACTTATTTTATCGATTGAACAATACTAAATATAAAGTAAGAGGTAAACTGTGTGAGAAGTGTCTAGACGTTGAAATGTGCTGAAACCGCAGAAATTCGAAATGAAACATGTGTTGTGTTGAATTGGGGGGAAATGTATTATGTAGGCAATCAATTTCGATCGGAGGTAGACAAAGAGAGAGAGAGAGAAAGAGAGAGAGAGAGAGGGAGAGAGAGAGAGAGAAGGGAAGAAAGGAAGAGAGAGAGAGGGACAGGGAAGGAAAGAAAAGAAGAGAGAGAGAGAGAGGGACAGAGAAGGAAAGAAGAAAGAGATAGAGAGAGAGGGAGAGAGAGAATAAAAGATAGAGAGAGGAAAGAAAGATTTGAAACAGGTACCACCGATAGTTAGTATGTGAAAGAGAAAAAGTTTGAGATAACTAGGGAAATATAATCTTTGACATCAATCATTGATTTGCTTACTTTACCAATAGTCGAAAAAATTCTGGGGTAAAAGTGAACTTGTACCTGCCAGTAGTTGTCCACAAAAGGTTGCTGTCCTACACACAACTGGTTGAAGTAGTGGCTTAGGAAGGGGTTCATATCCATGTTTTGGGCTGCTCGATCCGGGCCGGTTGCCGGCGAGTTGCCGGCAGGGTCCTGGCTAGGTTCTGATCCGCTAGACATCGTCCAGTCACTAGCTTGTCGCAATAACAATGACGATATGCTCGATAAGTGTGAGACATAGACGTGGCAGGGTCCTGACATGTCGCCACGATGTTAACAGTCACGTTTACACACGCGTTTACACGGATATTGTGAACACGCTCGGTATGTATTGTTTTATTCTTATATATTTCTAGTGATGTAGATATTTAGTTGTAGTTGTAGAGAATAGCTGGTGTAATCCTTCTTACTATCTTTGCTGTACTCGAAGAAATACGACTAGCGAAGGGGTGATAATAGGGGAAAGTTTGAAAGGTGTCAATTACGAAGAAACCACGTGACTTTGTGAACTGTTGATAAGACGAAGAAAGAAGAAATATTATATCACTATTTTATTTAGTATTATTACTACTATTATTAATGATATCAATATTATTATTTTTACTATTATTATTAATATTAATATTATTATTATTATTAATATTTATTATTATTATTGTTAATATTAATATTTATTGTTATTATTATTATTATTATTATTATTATTATTTTTTATTATTATTATTATTATTTTTATTATTATTATTATTATTTTTATTATTATTATTTTTATTATTATTATTATTATTATTATTATTATTATTATTATTATTATTATTATTATTATTATTATTATTATTATTATTATTATTATTATTATTATTATTATTATTATTATTATTATTATTATTATTATTATTATTATTATTATTATTATTATTATTATTATTATTATTATTATTAATCATTCCTACGTTTGATACAATCGTCACGGCACTTGTACAGAAGAGGAGAGATAATAGTATAATTCAGTGCTAAGTAAACTACTACAGAACTACAGTAAGCAGTTTCAATTTTGCATATGTCTTTATTTCCAAAAAAAATCTTCGGAAAATGTTGCTGGCCTACAGAAAATAGTCTCGAGATTTTCTGTGAAATTTAACATGCTGAACAGTTGATCATCAGTTCCGAATAATCTTGTAGGTTGTAGGTCATAGAAGTCCGTGCCAAAGTGAAGAGTACTATACATGCCGTTTCCAACGTTGTCTCTGGGTATATCCATTGCTTGAGTTGGTTTGTGAAACGGTTGATGATAAAGTTGTGCATCTGCCAGTGAATGAGTCCCAAGTCACCTAATTCCTATATGAAATCTTGACTGAACTTTGCTGTATGAGAACCAAACTACAAACGTCGCTTGTTTTCCCGTCAGCCCGAAACTCCCTCTGCGTGTCTGACCTAGGGAAAAATTTAACTAAATTACAAAAATAGAGCTTTTACGGTTAGAATCTCAAAAGGATATTGGTGTAGACCGAGTTGTCTCAATTTTTCCTACCATTTGAGCATTCAATTCGGCCCCTTTTAACCTCGTCAACCTGAGCAGTTACCAGGTGTGACCCTCAAAATGCATTTACCACCAGACCGTTTGAGAAAACCCCAGTACTTCTCTATTTACCCGTTTCTATCTTCTGGTTTCAACTTCATTCCAGAACTTCAAGTTCAAATTCAGTCTTGAGAAAGTTCACACCCATAACTGTACAAAATAATCCAAGAGAAACTTCACAAGTTTATCACTATAGACGGATAGCACATACATTGTCGTCATTCTCAATGAAACAAAATTTTGAAGAAAATCTCATTCTCACAAATTGACAGAATTCTCTGCACTCACAAACGGTTGAGAATACGATTCTTGTGACCACATTTTCAAAAGATAAGAAAAGCTTCTCCTGGACATTTGATAGGGCCACTACGAATCGAGAACTACAATGTAGCGCCTCTAGTGTTTCGAAGATCAAATAATCATTGGAACAGTAAAACAAATTGATAGTAATAAAAGTTACCGATACTGTTCGAGACCACCATGTGATATAATGGGTCCCAAATTTATAAATTCTCTCGCCGGAATCGAACCTGCGAGCAAAATACTCGTAGCAAAGCGCTAACCACTGCACTATTGGTGCCTATAACCGGCAAGCTTTGGAACCGAAGACATGTGTGCGTACACAGCGGAAAGTGAGATATACAGTACCCTCCCGCCTTTCCGTTGGCGACGACTATAGATGTCGAGTAAATGAATATATTGGGAAAATGAAAAATACAAATCAAAATAGTAAGAAAGTAGCGGTTCTGAACAAATGTTATCCACCGAGTAAAGCTAGTTGAATTATCATACCAGATGTTGACACTAGAACTTACAATACAGAACAAACTGTGTTTTCTCTAGAAAAAGGCATAAACTGTACAAGTTGAACGGATCTGCTGTGTTTGTAGTTTGATTCCCATGTGTTTCAGAGGTTATCCACAAATAATTCTATGTGTGCAGATCAAACTATAACTTTGGTCACACACTGTAACCTGGCCTTGGGCAACACCAAGGTGAAGTGTGTTCCATACATTTATAACCCTCTACAGTAATACGCTCAAACTTCCTGATCAAAATTCGGCATTTAGAGATTTCAAATGAGTTCCGATTTTCGACATTGTGTTTTCTACCTACACTACTACAAACTCTGAAAGTTCCATACTAACATTTTCATGTTTTCCAAGTGAAATAATTTGTTAAATGTGTGGTAGAGTACTGTAGAAGGTCATCGATTTGTGAAACAGACTATACCAATCTAGCCAAAAGTCATATGATCTTGCTTGGAACACTTTACGAAAACTAATGGGAAAGAAAAGGGAAGAGTAAGAAATACTGTATTGAGGAATGACATGATAGTAGAACCGGAGAAATTTGGAAAGTGTGGATAAAAAATGATGGAAAATATCTCTTTTAGTTTACAATATAAAAAATATAGCTACCTCCTTCAGGATACGTACGTATGACCAAAAACTCTGGCTTAGCACATTATTCAGTGCAATCCGTAAGAAGTTCATACCCAGAAAAAGTAAGATATACAGTTCATCAATCTACATCTCTCTCTCTATCACATTCTTTGTATTAACTTTTATTTTGTTGAAAACTTGTTATTTCTATTTTCTAAAACTTACCACACACTACATGCAATTGGGCTCTCTTCTATAATTAGTTCCTGCTCAAGACGTAATAATCCAATCAGGGTATAAAAGACGTGATTAGTAGTACTTTTTTCTGGATCGCTCACTTAGCCACGATTATCATAAAAAGAAGGCAACTATTGATGTTTGGGCACGTTTACCGACTAAATAAATTCACCGGGTTAGAGAAACAGATGGAACTTTTCGGAAAAGTCAACTCAAGAACACGCATGAACTAGAAACATCATTCGCAGTTTTCCAAAACTACTTTGGTAGGTACAATACAGATTTTGAGTAGTTTGAAGAATGTATTTGCCGATTTTCAAGAAACTTTGCAAGGTGTTTTGAACTTTACTTCACAAGACTAACGTTTGTGGTAGCAAGAGGTGATTCAATCCACTGACGAATAAAAATATACGATTCAAATAGAAAATATATATAATAGCGCTCACCCTCTATGCAGCTAGAGAGAGCAAACTAGATACTATGGAAACTGCCAACATGCTATTAAAAGGTTGATTAGAACACTCAACTTGGAACGGGGGCTCATACTGAGTAAAAGTAAAGTAGTAATGATAATGGGCTATGCGTCAGAAAGTATAAAATAACTGTAAGCAATAACATGGTTCAGAAAGAAATATAAATGGTTGAAAAAAAAATGAAGTTCACACTAGTGACTAGTGACTAGTAACTCTCAGAGACTCACGAATCACATATGAAACGTTATGGAATCAATCGATTGGACGTTTTTCTGACTGTACAAAGCTGAACATTTCTAGTGTAATCAGACCAAAACTATGTGGAATTAATTTTTTTTTGTTGGATTTTTTGTTTTTCTAGGCATGAAAATTAGTGAACTATTATTTCGTCAAAGGTTACATTTTTTTCTTATTTCGAGATGTTTAATAGTTTGAGATCGGTGAAGGAATAATAGAAAAGTCTTTATGGGGAATATACTCAAAAAAGTTATCAAAAAGCATAGTCAAAAAACAGTAGGATTACAGCAATAATAACAATCATTTAAACTAAAAAGACCAGACGTACTGTAATAGTGTATTGTTTAGGAAAACAAATAATGCATCTATTTCTATCATATAGAAAACAAACATACTATAATAAGAACATAATATATATAGCGAATAGATAGGTAGAAACTTTGAATGAAAATGAGAAAAACTTCACGAAAACACTTTTTTAAACGTAAAAAGAGCCGATTTTAGCTTTGGGTGGGTGTGTTGCGAACGCTAGTTTTTCCCCAGCGGAGAATGAAAAAAAGACCCTCGCAAAAGTGCAAAATCAATACGAATGCACTTGCTATAGCCAGCCCCCCGACACGCCAGCCGGTTTCACTATCTCTCTCTCTCTCCCTCTCGCTCTCTCGCTCCCTCTCTATAACTCTTTCTCTCTCTCCCTCTCGCTCTCTCGCTCCCTCTCTATAACTCTTTCTCTCTCTCCCTCTCTAATACTCTCTCAGTATCCCTCCACGCCCTTTTTGCTATATGTCTCCCTTTCTTTCTCTCTCTGTACCAATTTTTATAAATCTGTATCTTGCTACACTATACACAATACAGCTGTATAGAAACTAGTAATAAAACAACTTAAAGGGTCTGGAGCTGCAAAAGAATTTAAATTTGAAAACGGGTGATTCAGAACAAGCGGTGAATATGTTGAGGTAAGAGAGAGAGAGAGAGAGAGAGAGAGAGAGAGAGAGAGAGAGAGAGAGAGAGAGAGAGAGAGAGAGAGAGAGAGAGAGAGAGAGAGAGAGAGAGAGAGTGGGATGTGGAATATTTCGACGAGCGGAAGCAGTGTGAAGATGTGAGAGAGTGTGGGGAAGTGAGAGAAGGCAGTGGAGCGATAGAGTGTGGCGAGGTGAGAGAGTGAGACGGAGAGAGTAGTAGTTCTTTGTTGCAAGAGGGAACTCATTAATTAACATGCGGAACACCCAGTAATAGCATGTGAAAACGACAATTTAATGGATTAGCATTGAATGTCGAAACAAAAAGGTATCCTGAAAAATAAAAATGAAAAATGTTCAAATATGGAAGATGGAAAAAGGAAGCAGTGTAGTCTGATTCACCTGGCGGATCAAACTCTACAGATCAATCGTTAGGCAGGTCAGAGAGGTCAAATTTAAGGTGCATTGTGGTCTATCGCTGTTTCACTAATGGAAGACATGACCTCACTTTTTTACGAGTTTGTAGTCGATATAAATTCGTAAAGAATTTATTGTTTAGTAGAGTAGAGAGTCTAGAGAGAATTCGTGCAGCATGGCGTTCTGAAAGTCTAGACCAGGTACGGCAAGATTAGGATTATCAATATAAGTCTTATCCCATTGATTCCCACGTTTTTTATTCGATAACCTTAGAAAAAGTGCCAGATTGTGCACCGGTGGTCCAGATATTAGTGAACAAAATAAATAATCAAGAGATAGAAAGTGAAAAATGAATATTGAACTTTCTATAAATGCCACGGAAAAGAGTGCTTGGACAAATAAGATCGAAATCAAAAGTAATCAGAACATACCAGTTACGGACCAATTCTTGAGTCTGTTCAAACCTGGCATTTTGCAGAAAGCAGAATAGAAGAACCAGTAGTATTTCGGATAGAATAGCCACGTTTCTCTTCTTTTTGTGGAAAAGAAAACATCAAACACTATACAAGAATTAGTAGAAATATTGTATATATTCATTTATGTAACAATTTCGTTCTCGTTAACATAGCTCCAGTTAAACTATTTCGGTTTATTTTATAGCGTAAAAATGTCAGCGTGCGTAGTTGTGGGGTATAATAGTATGGAAGAGGCTAGTAGTGGTCATTTCGGTCATTTGTTATCAACTAAGAAGTTCAAATGAAGATAAGAGAAAAAGAGAGAACAAGTATAGGGTACAATTTGTATTTTCGGTAAGTACAACAGTCATGTTATAGAAAAAAGTCAAACCTTGTTCACTATTGACTTTCACATATAAAATGATAAATCATATTTTTTCTAATTCATGAATTCCATGCCACCACTTGCAATATGGAATGTATGCGTTGAATCGCAAATACATCTATTACAACCCATAGTTGAAATCATTCCTACATCGAATCTACATGATACTGGTGTTCTCACTTGTTATTTCTACTTGTTTTCTAAGAAGTTTGAAGAATTCATATTTTTTTAGTATGCAGAAAGTACAGGAACATTACTAGAACACAATAGGTTTCAGCTTGTTTACTGTGGTCTACTTGGGAATTTTCAATTTTATGACTAAAATTAAAATTCAAAAATCAAAGATTGCATAATTCTGTGAATAGCGTGGTGGATTGGAAAAAAATGAGTGTGAAACTGGGTCACTAGAAACTTTTCGGCGCACTTGGTTCGAACTCGAATCGAACTGTACACATAAATATATAAGTATATAATATGAAATGTGTATAAGATATTAGAGTGATAGTAAAACTTTATATACAAGTTTGTTAGCATGACGAAAGCGGTTCAATTCTTTTGAAAATTGATGAATGCATGGTAAAGTAGAGTAAATGAAGTAGAACACAAAAAGAGGACCTGTTCATTCTTTGTGGGTGGGCGCTGGCTATAGGGAATGACCAAATATTCGTCGTAGTTTGATCTCAGTACTACCCAAAGTTTACGAATTTCCACCCAGAAGTAACGGTATCAAACTATAGTTTTGGTCATTCCTACTGAGACTTGGCGGTTGTTTAGTTTCATAAAAACATGTAAATAAAAAATGTCTTCAGAATACTTGTGTTTGCTGTATGAAGTAATGTTGCGAAAATCTTGGCACGATGCCAATGGGTCTCAGTGGAAATGAAACAAAGTTTATCAAGACAGCGGGATAAGACGAAGTACACCGCATAGGTGCAATGGAACCAGCCAACTCTATGGGTTTGGCCACCCATTTCTTCACATTAAACGCAGCGTGAGACCCTTGTTGCAAAACACCGAAACCACTAACTAAAACAACAATGTTTGTAGGACGCCTGGTACTTTTTTTAAAAGTGTGACCGATCCACCGAAGTGAAAGAATCAACCCAGGAAAAAATGAATTTTCTTATTTTATAGGGTAATTAACAAATAGGGAAGGAAAAATAAAATTGTACTCTTCTTCTGTATAAATTTTCTATAATATCTGATAAAAGTAGTACATAGTCGATCATGTAGTATATTTATCCGAGACAATTTCATGTTAATTTCCTGGCTTCTACTCTACCAGTGAAATTTCTTAACTTCATTGATTCCGTTGGTCTCTCCCGTACCCCTCCACTTCAACCAAAGTTCTACGCTTTCGACCTCCAGGCTATCTGTCCAAGAATCAAAAGATGTCCTAATTGTACTACATGGTCACGCCAAACGTTCGTGAAGGTTGTGAAACTGATTTTCATCCAAATATGTTGGATTTGCAATCGCACTCGGTATTTCTTCCATTGCTAACAATTTCGCCATCAAAAACACCGGTTCCATAACTCTTGAAGGTTCGCCAAGATTCAGATTTGTTGACCTGCATTTGAGGCTGTAAATGCGTAAATTTCGTGTTTATGTCGTAAATGGACTGTACAGGACAGTTTAGGGAGAAAATGAGTCTGCTATTTCAGGTTGCAGGAGTTGTCATTGTCACAACAAGGTTACCGTAATGAAGTCAAACATAGACAGTACAAATCTGTGATTGCTGCAGGGTATGACCAAGGCAGAGTTGTAGTTTGAACTCGATGCGCACAATAATTCATTTGACCATTAAGCGACTGGGTCCAGATACAAACACAGCGATATAGGGCAATACACCGTATCTAATTGATTTGGAAACAGCGATCCCTGTGAACGGTTTATGGTTGATAGACCTTCAAAGTGTACAAGATGTTGAGACGCCGGCTATGAAACAATATATTCCCACAGACATTGCTGTGATCTATACAAATTATAGACAATGGGAGAAGAGAAAGGGAAAATAGAAAAAAGAGCGAGTTGGAAGACCAAATGGGAACAGCCGCGCGGAGGGTAATATTCCGTCATTGTCATGTTGTGGGCAGATACCGACTCATGAAACGATGAAAGTTAAACATATTACTACTAGTATAAAACAGACACTTCAACTCTAAAATTTAGAGTACATTGGTGTGTTGGTAATTGCAACAATTAACAAGATAAAAGTACGATAAAATTGAACAAAAAAGTCATACACTTTGCTGACGATGGCGATTACATTTTATGTGAAAGTTTGAACAGAATTGTCAGTCATCTACTATGAAATCTTTAGTTTTAATCTGAGAGACAACATTGTTGAGAGCAGGTTTTCTGGAGATATTCCGGTTTTTCTCGAGAAAACTGCCAGACGAGAGAGAGTGGGCGAAACCTTGAAACCATGTCAGAAAGTGCATTGCGACCAGTGATAGCCGGGTGGTCTTCATCACTAAAATACCACCACTATGAACGAACACAAACCATATTGGAATAAACTAAAACGCTGCAAAATTTATAAAATACACGCCTCGTGTGAGACTCGAACCGGACCCAAAAGTTTGGGAGGTGCCGACGCTAACCACTACAACTATACCAACTGAGCTTACATCAACGTTGTTGGCGAATCGCGTCATTGTGTTCGTACACAGCGCGAAGTGCGATATACAGTATACCCCGAGCTTTCTTCAAGCGACAACTGTATAGTATTTTTCACTCCTACTGAGACTCCTACAGTAGCATTACGTAATTCTTGGTTGAGTGAATATTTTCGAAAAGATTAACCATTTTCGCATACAAAGAGTGTTCGACAACATTTTTGAGAAAGTTGAAGTTTGCACTATTAAACAGTCATTCGAAAGTTCAAATGTGTACTGTAGGAGTCTTAGTAGGAATGATGTGAACTAAATTCTCGGTGGTACATGGTATATTCCACACCATTCCTGATGAGACTACTACAGTATACACTCGAACTTTTCAATGACTGTTTTTCTAATTCAAAGCTCAACTTTTCTGAAAACATTTTGAAATAATCTTCTTGATGAAGAATCAGATCGAATCCTAGAACTGTTAACTTCCCGATAACATTTACGCAAGTTATGGCGCACTGAAAGTGTTGTATTCCCACTGTAAGAGTCTCAGTAGGAATGAAACAGACTATAACGGAGGCTTAGCAGGTATATTGCATAGCGTAGTCCCAGTAACGACTATGCACATGAGATTGTTCATCGTATAAAGTGGGAATTGGAGTTTTTGAAAACACGTAAGAACCCTAGAGGAGGGTTAACTGATTTGAGTAACTCTTATGCTGACAATATTTTAGGCCATGTCCTAAAAACTTGAGGTAAATAAGGCAAAACGTATGTATAACTGATTACTCACCAACCCGTTGACAAAATACTATAAATGCAACTTCGTTCGCTTCGAAACTCCGTCCCGGAACAAAAAACAAAACAACGACTAGACGTCTTTATTTATTAGGGGAACATCACAGAATATTGAATAGATAGGGTAAAGAGGAAGGAAAGACTACCACAACTCAAGCTACGATTGAAACCCAGCCAATGACCCACCGTTACTACCCACTCGGAATATAGAACTAATTCAAAATAAGCGACTAACCAAGACGAGCCTTTGAAACAAAACTCATCTAGATGTGAGATAGTGAGAAGGGTAATTGTTTACTCATAATTTATCTGATTCAGCGAAACCGTATAGTATATTACACCCTTCTCACCAAACATAATGACCATGCAAAACAATACAAAAATACTATCACACACCTATGAAACCTACAAACGAAAAGCACGAAACGATCGAAGAAACTAAGCATGAAAGCTACTCCGAGTAAAATTAGACTAAAAAACAGAATGACAGAAAGAAACAAGAAGAGAATATCACTATTAAACCAAGCACTCTCGAAGCTCTTTCGAATCGCTACTATATTTGGGATTCTGTATTGTATATGAAGAGTAATATTATTAAGGTTATCAAACAAGTAGAAGTATGTGATGATGAACTATGCAAACCACCGCAGAAATTATATCTATGTAATGTATCGTAATGTATATCTCTATTAGGTTTGATCTTCACAATTTACATTGTAAATGTATTTCTCATCTACAGATCTTTCAATTCCTGCGGTGAATGATTGTTGATAAGAGTCTACCAACTAAGTACGATGCGAAAAAGGCACTAAATCGAACATAAATAGAAGCACAAAATATCTAAGATATGATATTAGAGCTACCAGGCTTACTTGAGGACACTATCCATATACCAGATATGCAGAACAGCAGCAAACTTCCCTAGAGACACCTAATCAACATGATGAATGAGATAAATTAATTAGAAACAAAAATGCTACCAAACCACCGCAAGATTTAATATACAAAGAAAACAAATTAAAAACATGACTGAAACTGGCCATATGACGTTTCGGTACAATATGACTACGTTGAGATGGATATAATACTGTAGGGACGACTCGATGACGATGAATCAACGTTGAAGAGGCAGAAAACACTGGAATACGCTAAACTTTTCCAATGAACTGGTATTTCTCTCCCCCCCCCCACACTAAATAGCCGGAAAAGCAATCTAAAGTAAAATAATTTCCGCCTTTAGTAACCTGAATGTCGGTCTCATCATTCCGGACGATTATTTAACACTTGTCTATTCAAAAAATCGTAAATGTGACATTTTTCTCACACAAAGTACACCAAGTGCAACTTAAGACGATTTGTACTTTCAAATTTGAACTTTGTTTCAGAACAGAGAAAAATAATGCTACATTTCCTATATCTAAAAGACTAAAAGTGCCCACCTCTTCCCTATCTCCTCTTGATGTTGAGCATTTTCATAGTCTTTGCCATGAGAGCGCCCTTCTTGACCACTTTCTTCTCAGACGTTTTCTTGGCTCCAACCGAGGAACTTCGGTTGATAACCGCACTCGGAATAGCGGCCAGCGACGATTTGGAGCCTGAGAAAGATCAAAGATTGAAGATAAAAAGGAAGAGGAAGAGAGTAATGAGTGGAGTGTACTCTTCATGTCATTTCTCTCCCAATTCTCTAATCCCATATATACTTAAACTTCCTCTGCTACCAATGTGAAAAGAAAGGTACGTTTTCAATGAGGAATAAATATTTTATTCTGAAGATGAAGAAAAGGGGAATGATTAGTCTCCCTAATATAATGTTTTTACTATTTCTGAAAGGGCAACTAGAGCCTGTCTACTTCCAAATATTAGTCAATCTCGACTCACCACTTTCGAATATCTGCTTCCTTGCCTTCGATACTTCAATGGCGTGCGGCAACATTTTCGATACGTGGCCCGTTCCATTTTTCATCTGACGGATTCTCACGTCTCGCGGGGCCTTTGCGTCAGCCATGATCGCCTACAAACAGAAATATACGCTATACACAACAAAGTGATAAAAAATAGACAATAATAATAATTGCCGAAACTGCTGCAAATAAATACATGTTCTAACATCCAATCAATAAACAAAACGGAAGACATGTTTTTATGCAATACCATTTGTACAGAAGACCTGTTCATACAACAACGTACACCCTGTTTCACATATCACACTTCCTCTAATTTTTGATTGGCAGTTCACATTCACACGCTCTGAGCATCACTTGAAGACTCATCATTAATCTAATCGATCAATTAGGAACACAACTGTGTTCATACCTAATCATGGAAAAATTGAAGTATCGCCCCCCACTTTAGTTGGGTCCCCGTAGCACTTCAACCCCCCACTCAACCTGAAACCTGAAAATCTAGGAGAGGGGGGGGGGGGTCAAAATTCAACTTCGACATTTACTATTTACCCACCTGCGTCGGTGGGGGGTAGAACTTCAATGGTCGGGGGTCAAACTTCAACGAGTGGGGGGCTGAACTTCAATACCGGAAATGTTTACTTTTTATCCCCCATCCTCAAACTTTTGTATTGCAGGTACAAATTCAGAAAGGTGGGGTGTAAAAAGTCAATGTTCCCCTAATCATAATCAAACTCGTAAACTTATAGTTTGTACATTTCCCAACTGGACTTGGGCAGCTTGTCAATGAAATTTCAAGGCAGTTTTTGAACATGTTGAAATACTTCAAAAGAATAGAAATGTATGTGAATGGTTCTTCCCCTTAGTTATAGCTCGTATTCAGCAAAACTTTCTGTAAAATATATGCTTTCTCTAAATAACAGTCTTGCAAAGTTTTTGGCACGCTGCCAACGAGTCCAGTTGGGAAATGTCAGCACTATATATGGATCTCACGAGCCTGATCCTGATGAAATCAATCAATCAATCAATCAATACCTTTCGTTGTCCCTTGTCCTCGACCGCTTTGTGCGAGTTTCCGATTTTTCGACTCAGCAGCTTCAGACGATCATCCTTCTCGCGTTCGAGTCTGCAATGAAACATGATTATTGGATAATTCAATTTATCGATCCACGTCACGATAATCGAGAAACATTTCTGTGTGAAAACTGTAGAATACACCTATTGAAGGGATCGCTCTTGTTCTAATTCATCAAAAACATCAATAACGTATTGAAACGAAGTAAGGATTAACACGCTTAGGGAATATTTCGTGTTGCAGTATTACATCCAATAAATAATCGTCTGTCACAGTTAACTGACCATTTATACTTCGTCAAGCTAAATGTCGTGGATGATAACGACATTGGTTAGTCGTGTAGTGTAAGTGTCACTACACTACAGGGGACTCCCCGCCACTTTCTCATTCTCACATGTCATTGACGAGTGATCAGTCGCCGCACACAAAAGATGCGTATCGATTGACGTCGACTGAGAGTCAATATGACCGAATACATAAATGACTGAGAAGTGGGGGTCCACCTGAAGAAGGCCTCTTTCCACGATTCATCGTCACTAGATTCTTTGCCGGGAAACTGTTTCGTCACGATACGCTCCCATATGACATCACTGTCTTCCTCCAGATACTGGAAATTAAATAAATTATCAAAACTAATAGGAACGTCTGTAACCTTGAAATCAAAAACTAATAATAACCTGTAAATATGAGTTTTTCCTCGTTTATGAGAAATGAGTTGGCAATATGAGTATGGTTCAGCGCCATTTTGGTATTTAAACTATGAAATACATAAAATATACAAAATATTGCTCAAAGTCCATCGGTAATTTTATGCTCGTTTTGAAACTGATATACCGCAGTTTCGAAAGTAACCAGACTTCCTTCAACAAAGATCCGTGACATGTACGATGAACACTGCCTCGTAACGAAGCTAGGACAATGGATGATTATCAATATAAAATCGGACATTCAGAAAAAAGAACCAACCGGATTTCTCATCTCGATGTAGCACAGCTGTTGAGCGGTGCACTTCTCCAAAACGGGCCGCAGAATATCGAAAGGAATATCTCCAGTATCCTCAATCGCTGCAACAGAATCGTAATTACCCAATAAGTAAGAAGAAACACCGAAACGAAGTAGATACGACATTTGAAGGCAACAATCACATCGAACTCCACTTTTTTAGTTATTAAACGCAACACATCACCACAGTTTCTAGTTCCATCGATTTTCACTATGCCTAATAATTGTGTAAAATTTGTTGGTTAAAGTTATCCATACCCTTTTACAAGAACATTTGGAGAAATTACTGATGCGTGATAATGTAATAAATGGATGTGAACATACACCAGTGAAGTTGTGCGATTAGCCACAACAATCCCAAAGCGAACTACTTTTCGCCACTATTGGGAGAAATTGCCTATATCAAGAGTTCACTGTCTTTTTTGTAGAGTACTCACATGTTACTGATATACGGTTGTGTACCGTGTTAGCATACCGTTGCGCAGCCCCAGCGAGAAAATAGTGAAAAAGGACTAACAGCTAATGTTGTTCGAGATGACCCGCATACAGCAGTTGTAGAGGGTGGGAACCTCCGTCAAAACAGCAGTCTTTCGTCTTCCAGCGAACACCTTCAAGAAGAGATTCATTAATTTTATTTGTCTATCTATAATCAAAGAAGAAAACTAAGGTGGTATCATATAACTATAATCCATGTCTAGAGAAAAATTTGTTCAAGAATTGAGCAGAAAAATAACAAAAAGGATGGAGCGTTGTAGTTTTATTATATTGCCTCTGGTCGATTGTCACGTATATACTATGTAAAACTATATTCTACTTTTTATTCTTATTCTTCCTGTGAAAGCAATGAACATTCTATGAATTATTCTAAAAATAATAGGGTCTGGAACAAAGAAATGAATAACAAGAAACGCACCTTGATTCGATCGTTACGTGGTCGGAACATTTTCTCCGGGTTGAATTCTTCTTCCTCAGGTGCTGCATAAAATAAGATTACATGAGAACATATAACAATCATATACATGATATATTCATAATTCGTTCGTTCTTTTGAGTTTTGAGAAAAGTGTATTAAGCTTCACAACGATGATAAATCTCGGCCAACCTGGAAACAACGAAATCATCACACTACCTATTTTCCC
Source organism: Litoditis marina (assembly GCA_964036275.1). NCBI lineage: Eukaryota > Metazoa > Nematoda > Chromadorea > Rhabditida > Rhabditidae > Litoditis > Litoditis marina. The sequence continues at coordinate 1,074,422 of OZ038434.1, read as the reverse complement.
ACAATACCCATTCCTAATCAGAAAAACCGAATGGTTGTTGGTAATAGTTCACGGTGGGTATAGGTATAGAAGAAAGGAGAATGCTAGTAGTATTTGCAACACCTACCGGGAGCGGGTGCCGCTTTAGCAACATGATTGAGAACTGGCAAGGGACGATAGTTGAGATCAATCTAAACAGTAACAAACATTGGAAAATCACAATTTGACCATAACTATAGATACCCAGTTTTCCTGATGGGAACGTTAGGGTTTCCCTCAAAACAGCCAAATAGATTCCGAAATGGGAGATAAATGAAATGACTCGTTTTTCGTATGTGTCTGAATGTGACGCACATAGTACATTTACCATTTGTAGATCTATGTGTTTCTATTATCAATTACGTGCAGCGTGCTCAATGAAATATGCAACTCAAAATCAAATCATGCGCACTGTGTTTACAATTGGATACAATTGGTTAGCCCCGCACTACTGACCTCGGGCTTCGTTTTGTTCCAATCCATGGTCGGTTTCGGTTTACGCGGTTTCGCCGTCACATTATTGGCAGTCGACAGCATTTGCTCGAACATGGTCGGTTCTTGCTGAAAACAAAACATACAGACCAGACACGGTAAGTTCCCATACTCTAGGAAAGTTATGCAACTAGCTAAAAAAAATAAAATTTCGTCAATACGTTAATAATCAATGAGTAGTGAGAACCAAAAGTTCTCCACATAAAGTGAACTATTACAACTTCGTTAATAATATAACTAATGTTGCATATTGTTCACTGATGATTTCGAAATGAATAAACAACACAACATTACTTGTTTTGAACATGGAGATAAAAGTTGTGTAGTTTGTTGGTAATCTAGTATGAGGTATCGTCAACAATATCACAAAGTAATGCAAAGCAAATGGCTTAAACAGAAACACGAACCTTGACCACTTTGACTTTCGGTTTATATTCGACTTCTTCCTTGACTCGGATTTCCTGTTTGATTGTCTTTTTCGGTTGAGGGGTCGGCGAATCGGATTTCTGTCTTTTGCGATGTTCTCGAGACGAAGAAGGAGCACTGCTGCTGGAAAAAGCGTAATGAAAACGAGATAAAAATAAGTCATACCTTATACCTCTATGGTCTTGTTTGTTTTTATTTCACTCTTTTCTGGCAGCACTTTACTAATTCATTCATCGAAATTGAGTAGATAATTCCAACAGTTCGGGAAGAATATATTTGTTCTCGGTTCAGGAGGAGCGATAAATTCGGTATAAAATTCAGCGAAAGGCAAAAAACCCCACTGTAAATCGTGGATATAACAATCTTTCTTATTTAGCAAAGAGCCCCCGTTTCACAGAAACGTACCTGGCTCCGTAATCTGCCTCATCGTATGTCGGTTCCGGTTTCGGGTGAATTCCGTTTTTCTTCGCAATTTCCTTCCATTTTGTCACTATCCGCAGGGCCTCGTCGCCATATATTTCATGACTTTGGAGTCTGGAAATAAACATATTAAAAATTTTACCACCTTGTCCGAACCCTGAATAGCCAAAAGCACTCAAAAACGGATACCTCTTCTGCGCTTCTGCCCGCCAATAAGGTTTTTTTTTGGAAAACTATGCAAGTTTACTTTATTTAATACAAGAAAGTCAATGAATAAGTGAATTACTTCAACGCGACCGTTGAAGCCAATTTACCGATTAGTTATTCACGACGTTCGTCTTCATCGTTTCGGTAACTATCAAACTATAGACAAGCCGTGACCGAAAGTTACATGTATGTTTCACCTGTTGACTGCTTTTCCGACTTTCGTTTCCTGCAACAAGTCGAGCGACATTTCGATACGGTCCAAACGGGACAGGGCATGACCGATCTGAAAGTTCAAATGGTTGCGAACATATTTTTATACACACAATTGCTGCTTCGCAACTACATGTAGGGTGAATCCACCGTTTACTGTGTTTTCAGATTCCTGGCTTCAAAAATCAACTACATCTCGCGATAGGCCAAAACTTGGCGAATTCTTTATTTAACCGCGTTTTTTGTTAACCGCGCCAGTTAACCGTTAACCAAAAAATGGTTAACACTTTTGTTACCCACTTGGTAACCGCGAATTTCGCCCAAAAGACGTTAGAAAAAAGGGTTACCAAAAAAAATGGTTAAATGGTTAACTGTAAAAATTGGGGCAAATTCTACAACTAACCGGGTTTTAAGGTAACCTAACCCTTTTTTGGTAACCTCTTTTTCAGGTTACCTTTTGGTAGGTAACCTGGAAGTAACCTGAAACTAGAATCCGGTTCGTTTTAACTAACGGTAAAAACCACATTTTGCGTTAGAAAAACAGGTAACCGGTTTTTCATTTTAGGTACCTGAAAAATAGGTTACCAAAAAGGGTTAGGTTACCTAAAAACCCGGTTAGATATAGAATTCACAAAAAACGGCTTTTACCTTCGAAGCGGAAAACGATTCTCCAATTTGAAAGATTTGTTAACTAGTGGAGAAATAGAGGTATGGTAGAGTCGTTAGGAATATCATATAGGTTTGATCTCAACATCTTGAAACTTATATTCATAATCAGTTCAAGAACATTATGGTATAATTGAACTAATCTCTCCCTTCTCCCTTGAAATCTCAATCTTGTTGATGGTTGATCTACCTAAATCAAAAAAAATGCTTACGTTTTCCAACAAGCACCATACCTTATCCTCATTCTTCAGCTGTTCCACGTACTTCTTCACCTTTTCCGCAACATCGGTACTGGACATTATCGTTTAATAAAGATGGTAGTCGAACAGAGCTGCCCCGTCGCTCGGTTTAAAACCTGTAAGATATCAAACTGAACAGTAAGCAATCCGTAGACTGAATTAGTTCATAACATAACGAATATTAGAGTGAGTTACAAGGTAACAAATAAATCACAAATTAAAGAATCAACCAGAAGGATTAGGTTTCGTTTAAGAGATATAGTGTAATTAGAGAAAAGAGATAACCAGAGAACTCATAGTAACTTTGCGATGGATTGGAAATGCTAATCCCGCTACTCGACTTATTCACTCGGCGTGTAACCCTTGCAACTGAAGCTCCGCCTACTTTTGTGAGCTGCGTTCGGCAGAGAAAGCGCGAGCCTCTTCTATTTGAAAGCTATGATATGAAAAAGGAAATAGAACATCATAATAACATAATGGTTTTCTGTAACTAAGAAGTATGATGTGCCTACTGATCTGAAGCTTCTCTCCCCCGCTCTCTCTCTTTCTCTCTCGCTCTCTCTCTATCTATCTCTCTCTCTCTCTCTCTCTCTCTCTCTCTCTCTCTCTCTCTCTCTCTCTCTCTCTCTCTCTTCTTCCGCTCTCTCTCTCTCGCTTTCTCTCTCTATCTTTCTCTCTCTATCTTTCTCTCTCTCTTTCTCTCTCTCTCCATTTCTTTCTCTCTTTCTCTATCTCTATCGGTTCCTGCTCCTCTTTCCCAATTTCTCTCTCTCTTTCTCTCTCTCTCTCTCTCTCTCTCTCTCTCTCTCTCTCTCTCTCTCTCTCTCTCTCTCTCTCTCTCTCTCTCTTGCTTTCGGTCTGTTGTCGTCTCTGACTCGCTGCTCTCTATCTATCTCTCTCTCCCCCTCCTCTCACTCCCTCCCCCCCCCCCCCCTTCTACGTCTACCTTTCCCTTTTACCTCTCTCTTTCCCGAATTCTTCTCCTTGAACTGAGAAACCGGCCCCCCTCCGAGTACTATTTAATTAGTCAGAATATGGGTCAACCCTGCCCAATTACTGTCACTATTCCAAATCGAAGATCTTCCACTTTCCTTTAGTTCTCATTTCTTCACATTTCTTCTCCCACAAAATATCCCACAATTTCTAATTTAACTCTTCCCCAAAGTACTGGTTAACATTTAACAGGGATATATAATCGACAAAAATATAGTTCCGGGTCGGTCTTCTAGATACGGCGTCTTCCCATCGCTCGATGCTGTTCTCCTCAGACAATTCTCAGCTATTTGGCCAGCCACTTTTGTAGCGGCCTCGAAGAGAGAGAGAGTGTACAGGTCAAAGAAACGCCGACTGTGTCAGCCTGTCTGCGGCCTCATTGACCCCCATGCTCTTTCGCTTTTGTAGCTAGTCAATCGCAGAAAATTGGTGCCCACATTTCTTAGGGCTCACATATGATAAATTCGAAGAGAAATTACTCGCACTAATGCACATTCCAGATCAAGTTCCAATATATTTGCAAAGTGGAGAAATACGTCAAACAGAGAATGAGACTATGATAATAATATTATTTCTCCTATTATTCGATATCACCACTACGCGAACGATTCAAAACAGATATTGTGAGTAGGTGTCCAAGTAAACCTATTCGAGTATGGTATACCCAACTTTTGATGGTGGTAATTGATCTGAAAAGCCGATTTTTTGTCCGATTTGATTATGGCAAAGTGTTCGTTGATTGCAAAAGGTTGCTAGGTATAGACTGATTTTATATTCACGAAGAACCAAAACAAACCGTTCGCAGTTACAAACACAAATACTAAAGCAATTCGGAGAAAAAAAAACAGGGAAAAGGCAGAAAAATTCAAAGATAACTTCTGGAAATTTCTTGGAAAAGAGATGTCGCGGAAATTTCCGGGTAAACACTGATCCAGGAAAATACCCGCTCCAGTGGTTTAGGGAACTTTGAACCCATTGTTCACTTGTGAGACTGGCGGTCATTACCTGCAGACATTTTGCCAGTCACCATAATTTGTTTACAGTGTTGAATGAAGAAGCGCTTCGTGAACTAGAGGACTGGGAGTTGAAGTTACTGAAAGATTTTGTTCGCGGAAAGGTTTGTTTACGTGATATTTTCACAAAATCTTGAACAGATATCTCAGGGATTGAAGAGAGAACCGAAAAATAGACGTTCATGCCAAATAAGCTCCCGTGGCTTGCTCATCGCGGAAGACTAAGGCTTACATGTTTCTGAGATTGTAATAATGTGTTTTGGCAGGGTCACGGCAGTGTGTCCCGTCTTCCCATAGATCTTCTGCTAACGGAGAAGGAACCATCTCTTGACGAGGAACCGCCACTTCTCGATATAAATGACCCAAGTGTGGTTCCCCTCGGAGGAGTGGTAAGACTCACGGCCAATAGTTTACAATTCTCGATTTCATCGTGTTTATGAGAGCTTCACGTGAGCATACTTCAGAGAGTTCGCATGAGACTGCTGCGATTGAGCGGCTCTGATTAGCTCGGAGGCTGCTTTGTTTTGTAGAAAACAGCAGGAAATAGGGTATAGATATAGATGATACGCAACAAAACTACATTCGTGATCTAGTTACCTTTAGTAGAATAACGCGGCAAATTTCTTCCCGAACCCACTCTTTCCGAACCAAACCGAACCGATTCTTCCCGAACCAGTTGGTTCGGTAAGGAACCGAACTGTTTGCGTACTCAAACCGACATGAAACCGAACCGAACCGAACCAAACCCTAATGAACGTTACGCAGTCGACCAATTTCAGCATCAATTACATGGATTGGTTCGGTTCCAACTTTGTTTGCCTGAATTTGGTTCGGTTCTAGAACGAACCAACTGGTTCGGGAATAGGGTTGTTAAAAAATAAACTCGAAACTCGAAAAACTCGAAAATTTCAGAACTCGAAAAACTCGAAACTCGAAAAACTCGAAATTTCGAAAACTCGAAAAACTCGAAAAACTCGAAATATCGGAAACTCGAAAAACTCGAAACTCGAAAAACTCGAATTTTCGAAAACTCGAAAAACTCGAATTTTTGAAAACTCGAAAAACTCGAAATTTTCAACGCGATTAACAACCCTATTCGGGAAGAATCGGTTCGGTTTTGGTTCGGGAAGAGTCGGTTCGGGAAGGAACTCACCACCTAGACATTCGGCACCTAGACATTTCTGCGTCGAGCTCTAGAGATATAAGAACACGAAAATTAAAGACTGGAGCTTTGTTTCAGTATTTCGACAAAGCGCCGCAACCGAAAGGACCGACGTCGTTCATTGTACCGACTTCCATTATTGCCCCCGCCTCTTATATACCCACATTCGACACCAAACGAGGACCGAAGATTCAGTACAAAACAACGGTGGGGACATCTATTAAGGTTTCACTCGTATTTCAAAGAGCTGGAACAAACATATCAATACGGTACACTTTGCTCTATCCCGCTGTGATTGTACTTTGATCCTATTGATTTTGGTCGGAAATGGTGAAGTAATGACGTGCATAGAGTTTAAACTAGAACTCAGCTACGTTCATTTCCAAGAGAACGGAGGAAATCGTTGGAAATTAGAAACAAAAGTGCTCCAAAAATGTTCCCCTGGCGTCATAGTCAGACGCAGTTCACAATTATAAAGCCTGACCCACTTCGTGGAAATATGGAAAGATATTTTTGACTATCTCCGGAGCCTCAATCACGAGGTACCAAGAATGATGAGGTAGTCTGGCTTACATTTCCACCCGCATCTACTTTTTGTTTGGGATGGTTTGTTTCGTTCTAGAAAACATGTTTTAAAGATAAGGACACCACACACCATATAGGCAAACGCCTTCATGGACCACTATTATTCTGCTCATTATTCCAGAAATATTCACTGGATGGATCTAGTTCTGGAGGTTCTAATTTGGTAAGACCCAGAACATCATCGAAAAGACAACATTACGAAGAAACAAAGTCGAAAAAGAAGACAAATGCCCAACGGGCTAGCAAGGTACACAACAGTATGTTATTCTACACAAAATATAACACTTTCTCGGAAATTCGATTTATTTTCATTATTTTCAGCAAAAGTTGGAATACGAAATAAAATGAAGGGAAAATTCAGGCCAGTAAACGTAATAATAACGTTAAAAACCCTGTACCGAAACAAGATCAAAGTATTCCAAGCAGTTTTGTTTTGAACGTGTTATTCTCGAGCGTATAGTCTTCATCAGTCATATGTGAACTCCGAGTGGTATAGTAGTATCTCTTATTTCGTAGACGACGTAGTTCTCTACAACTTCTCCATCCTTTCAAGGGCTCAGTTGATTCCTAATATTCAAGGGTATTTTGTTCGTTGATTTGAAGAAATAAACATCATTACTGTAACTATAATAAGCTCGAATAGTAGTTTCAGACTGTCGAGGACCAGCCATCGAGCAGTTCTTTCAAAGAATTGGCCGGATTATTTCAGGTATAGGTTAACTCTTACAAAACCAACGAATTTAATGTGTTGCCTTTCCCCCTGCTGTGTTTGTAATTCTATCCCACTGTTTTTCGATCATAGATCGGAAATTATGGCACGTATGAGATCAAACTACAACAAGGAACTCCGGTCACAGTCTAAAGGTCATCCAGAACGTTGAATATACCAATACGAACTTTGATTAACTCGTGGAACTACATAGAACTATATTATGGTTCGATCAAGGAAGATTATGTCGATACTGTGTATCTCGATCCAAACATCTGTATTTGTAGTTTGATCCTGTCGCATCTTATTCGTAATTTGAAAACTGTGCCATGCATGCAGATCAAAGTACAGATCAGATATTGTCCTCACCTATATAGATGTATTCACATGAAGTCAAAAGAACGCGGGAAAAACTTTTATGTTCAGAAAATATCATTAAGTTTTCAATAAAAACTGTTTCAGAGTTTTATCGATCGCAGGAAGTCCTATTCAAGCCACTCGAAAAAACCATTCGAACCACCACCAAAGGAACACAACGCACAATCCACGGTAGACAGTTTAGTTGGATAATTCAATGAAAATCGAGTGAAAATTGCAACACAATTCCGGATTTCAACACAAAACTTTCTTCGACCAAGACATTTTTAGGCAGGATGGATGAAATTTTTGACAATGATGTTTTTTTTTGAGAGATTCTGTCGATTTTTTCCACATTTTAATTCAAATTGCTCTGAACAATTGTAAAACTTAATCGTGAACTTTCAGTCTGCCATCGGCCAATGGGAACCTATGGAACCGTCCGAAAACACACTGGAAAGTGAAGAAATCGAAGTAACTTCTGGTGAGAAATTATGGAAATATCAACATCAACTGTGAACCCCTTTATTTTCCTACACTATTATGCTTAATTATTCAGAACTGGATTAAGCCCTCTATAAATTAACAACCAAACAATCACAGCTCAGTTGGGTTGATTGATCTGCACGAACACGTAATTTTAGGTGTTTCTCCTGAATAGTAGTAATCGTCTTGTCAAATTCTAGACAATGTTGTTTCTGTCGTACGATCAAAGGATAACGAAACTATAACGAATAAGATACACGATGTCAACTTCAGTTTTTATAACAATGATAATCGATCCAGCTTTGTGGATGGTGAGAAACATTCGCTTCATTTCAGAGCCGAGCAAAGAGGATTGGGAGCACAAAATGAGAGAGTTGAGCGAGCAACTCAGCTCGATTCTGATGCAAATCAAACATGCAAAAGATAAAAGACCAGTCAGAAATCAAGTGGTCACAAAACCGCCGAAACCTCCTCCAAAGCTCACGATTCTCAGAAATGTGAGTGAAATGACAACTGGAGAAATAATCAATCCGCGTCCGACGCAGTTGAGAATCAACAATAGAGAGACAAACTAGTTTAAAACGATGTCAACACAATATTCAGGAAGTTTTCAAGGTTTCGTACTTGTTGCAAGCTTACAAGCCGACTTACCGTACAGCGAGGGAATTTCAATTCACAACTCAATTTCAGTCATACGCGTTGTAGTTTGATCTGAACATACATCATAATTCCTCAAGCTCAAACGAAAAACAAGGTGACCAAACTACAAACACACCATGGTGGGGCAACATACACCGTAAGGCTACTTTGCAAAGAGCGAACTCCCTCCGCACAATTCAGCCTTCAGCCTCGTTAACTGAATGCATCCTACCACCGCGTACAGCGTCGAGCTCTCCTCTTTTTATAGCCATCTCTTTCTCTTTTTTGCTCGTCCCGTTGAAAATAGTGTGTAGAATAGATAAATAGATGTCATCTACAGGGTTCGGCGGAGCAGTCGCAGGACGGTGGCTACATCTTCATAGCCACGCTGACCCTGATTCAGGACGAGGGAAGGATTATTCTGGTAGACACCGGGCTCGGAACGGACATCAACGGACGCACATTACTACTGAGCAGTCAGTTCATCCATAATCTCTTTCATTTCTACTTATACTCTTACAGTATTAATACGGCACTTTCAGTGTCTATGACTACGTGAAAGTTGTGTTTACGCAAGAGGTGGAACGTACTTCCTTGTTTTCCCTAGGCATTCCCGGAAGAACAATAATTTTACAAGTTTGAACTGAATAATAGATTGTACGGGCCTATACGGTTCTTACTTCACAACGCAGACTTATACGGTGTATGTTGTCGTATTCCGTTGTGTTTGTAGTTTGAACCCGTTTCAGTCGAAACTTGACAACTGTGGCGTGTATCAAACTACAACAAACATTTATTACATTCCTATACAACGATTCTCGATTCAGAACTGGACGATGTTGGCTTGGCTCCTCCGAATATAGATATAGTGGTCACCACCCACGGACACCCCGACCACTCGGGAGGTACTCATGACTTCCCGGATGCAACCCATTATCAGGTATCGACTAATTTGCATCTGCTTGAGAAACGCATCTTGCCAAGTACATAGATTCGATTTTGACTCATTTTAGTTGTACATGACGTGAGAAAAATTATAAAAAAAACTCATGAGAAACCTACACGAAAAGTGTACAATACGTCAGAAAATAACCCCGTGTATTAATTTAATAAGTAGCGTAGCGTTCATTTAGAAAAATGCTACGAATTTTAACATAAGAAAATAAGAATGTGGGTATCCGGACTAATTTGTAACTGTACCATGCATATATTTTGAACCAGGCCAAAAAAAAAATGATGGGGATCAAACTACAAACACGTCAGAATGGCATAAAAATGACATTTTGCTCTACACCTAGCGACTCTCGTAATATTCTTTCAGGGCTGGTACCAGCATCAGGCCACGCATTTCAATTTATCAGGACTCTTCGAGGTATAGTCTTTGCACACAAGCTTACATTCGACTCTCATGACTGTATGTTTACCTTTCATTTTATTTCCTGAAAGTACATGTTTTGTGATTTTAGTCGGACCGCCATCAGTTGACGTCAAATGTGCATCTGATTCGTTGTGCCGGCCATTCTTCTGAAGACATCGCCGTCGTCGTAAAGGGGGAACAGTCCATGGGCACTGTGGTCGTCGCAGGTATAGTCGACATCAATACTACTGACACTCTTACCGTACTCATTCGGAATTCTTCAAATCTGTCGGAAATCTTTCTAAAAACTCTTCGTAACAGAGAATGAGTCGCAAATTTTACATTCATACTGTAGGAGTTATAGTAGGAATGAAATTTTTTTCTCATGCAACTGATTGAAATAGCTACAGGGACAATAACCAGAAATGTATGCGCCATGTTCTGAAAGTATAACACTTCTTCTTACTTTTTGATTACATCGTTATTCTACTGTATTTAACCGGAGTCCTAGCTAGTATTTTATTTTTCGCTCGAGACCACAAACATCTTTACTTCACCGCCCTATTTAGGTGACACTTTCCTACGGAAGGAAGACATAGATTATCCTATGATGTGGCAACCATTGAGTGCAAATGAGGTATGATCTTTTGGTTACAAATAAACATCATGAGGTAAACAAGATAAAGAAATAATACTCCGTTTCTCTTCGAAGACAGACCACGACTGGTAACTATTTGAGATAATCGCGGCTAATTCCATTGTAAAACATGCGATCACCGTTTGATCAAACTCAAATTTTGTCAATACCATGTTGTAAACAAAAGTCAAGTGGGTTTCTACGTAAAATTTAAACGCAGCTTTTAACATTCTCCAAGGCACTAGAATACCTCACCATGAATGATCAGTTGACCGAAATTGATAGAAAGGGTTGGCTCTTTCCGAAGTACGCTGATACGGTGTGCCCCATCCTGCCGTAGTTGTAGATTGATTCCGTTACTTTTCGGTTGAAACTAGTAGACTAAGACGGGGTGAAGATTGAATTTCAATCAAGATTTGGTCACTCGCTACACCGCCTGAATCCTTCCCACTTTCAGGATCAACAATCAGAAGTCCGTCGTCGACTCATCTGCAGCGGAGCTAACTGGATTGTTCCCGGACACGGACCTCCTTTTGCTGTCGACTCAAATATTAGAAAAAAGTTCCGTTGTTGAAGAGAAATAAACCATGTCTACTTCTACTAGCTAAATTTATAGACGCAAACATGTGAGCGCAAAAAATCATAGAACTATTTCATCCTTTTGTTCGGGCATTCGATTCCACTCCGAGGTATTTCGGTGCCTATCGATGTTACAGTGAGATATGTCGTGAACTAGTATTTCTTTTCTGTTATATTTTGTGAACTCGAATTTTTCGTAACTGTTACTTTTATTGGCTCAGCTGCGTAAGCTCAAATCGGAAGTTCTGCCATGGTTATCCAGTAGATTGTTACTGAAACTCCGTGAAATTGCCCCTGCCAGAAGGACCAAAAACCAAAAAGGTCAAAGTTCTACTAATCCATTCAGGGAGAGAGAGAGGGGGAGAGCAAGAGAGAGAGAACGTGAGTAGTGTGTGGGAGGAAGTGAGAGAGGGATGAGGGGGCAAGAGGACGAAAAAGGAAAGTCAGCTATGAATGTGTGATAGTTGTTGACCTCTAGTACGGCTAGACATCCGAAATGTATGAAAGAGACAATGGCGGCTATCTCACTTGTTTTTTTTCTCGAAAGAAATTCCACGAAACGGATATCGCGTCTTCGTTTTCTCTCTACCTTTCCTGTTTTTTGTCGAGAAACAGCTCCCGACACGAGCTTACGCGAATTGGAAAAGTCACCGCAGGCAAGTTTTTTCACCCCAAGTGCAACCACCGAAAGTCCTATAAAGGCTGGCCACAACCGATTGAAGCTAATTTACAGCATTCTCCGAGCATTGCCCCCTAACTCAAACAAACTATGCACTTATAAAACAACCTTATATCATACTGAATGTGTTTAATTCCATTTGTTACTGCGATTACGATAGCAACTTGTTTGGTTCGCCCTGATGTGTTCGCTTATCTCTCTATTCGCATAACAAACAACTTGGCCTGTCCGGATCTCCCTGAGAACAGTCATGTATGTCTGCATAATACGATATAGGAGTGGCCTTTGAAAGGGGGTCGCCAAATTAGGAACATCAAACCAATACTCACAATCGACTGCACATATGTTATCGTAACTTCCTTATTCATCCTGCTGACACTTGAAATCCAATTAACATCTTTTAAAATCAACCGATAAACAATATTCAAATTAAAGTAATTTCGCGCATCTGTGAAAGATATTTTGTTCATTTTTCTTTCAATGTAACTAACAATAGCATTTAACGTAGCAAATCATTGGATTGAATGTCAGATGGTTAAATGAAACTTAATCCATCCTAGAGTTTCAAATATATAGTATTTGCACCCTACTGACTACTGAGACTCCTACAGTATGATGACAAAACTTTGAGTTGACCTAGAATCACGTAAATGTTATCGGAAAGGTTCATTTTGTTATAGCATTCGAAGCTGACTTCTAATAAAGAAGAGTGTTCCAAGCATATGGCGACAAAAGTTGAGGTTCGCACTAATAAAATAGTCACTGAAAATTTTGAATGTGTACTGTAGGAGTCTGAGTAGGAGAGATGTCTACTATATCTCGATCACTTGTTTTTCCTTCCGTGACCGAGTAGTAGCCAGCCGGGTTGGTCGGCGGCTTACCATCTTATCGATCACACCGATCTCACTTTCCTACGCACATTCACTAACCGCCAAATCACATCAAATACGCGTCACAATTCGAGTCACACACTTATCCAACTGCCTTCCAGGCCAGGCCGTCCAGAGATTTGACTATCAATTACCGATATAAAATCTTAATTTGTGGTTGCCACTACTTGTTTCCTCATTGCGAAAATAGGGAAATATTTGCGAGCATCTAATAGCACTGTTTTGTAGCGGTGAGGGGGTGGGGGTGATCTCAAGCTTAGGTACGTTGCATTTAATGATTGATGCAAGAAGAACGTAGTTATAATCAATATAATCTATTCTTCACCTAATCACGTTCAGCCAAGTGTGAGTTGCTTTCTACAATCTGGCTGATTTGTGCGATAACGTTGATGGTTAGAGCCGGAATTCACCTACTACTTGTTTTCCATTACTCTCGGATGTCTGCTATCGCGGCCGAATGTCTTAATGTGATCAACCAGCGTCCAGTTCCCGCCCCACATCCCGGATACCATTCTGACATTCTCACAGTTTCTACCACGCTAGTTACCCATCGACCGTGAGCAACATTTCTTTCCCGACTGGACCTCGCTGGGGTCTAACCGTACCCCGCGTTTAACTGTATTTGCCGTGAGCGCGCTTCGTGCACTAGCACTTGGCAAGTTCCCGCGAGGGTGTATTTTCATATATGTAACTCAGCTGTACCTCGAGAGAGATGTACCAACTACCGAGACAATCTAATTTGTTCTTTAACTAATCCTCCACGTAGAATATCTGCCAAGCGCGAGCAAGTTGAACGTGTTTCGTAGAAGACTGTCCAGTATTGCATGATCACACTTTAGTTACCTTTCACACATTTACAACCACCCGAAAGTATTCAGTGTATTCCACAAGCAAAATTTATACTGTAACAGATTTTCGGATAACACCCCGCCATTATGAACTATTTGTTAGATAGGGTAAAAATACTTACCCATACATAACCATACCACTATGGAACTGGTGTATATCTCAATGCGATGAACTGCTCTCTAAAAGAAACAGTTCCCAATTAGCGGTTTATTCCTGTCCTGGTATCTGACTAGGGATACTCGTTATGGATTTGACTAGCCTGACGGATCGCGTAACCCGTTGACCAAGACGAGATAATCGAGACAAGAGCTGCTGCAAAAACGTGTTCCCCCAAAGCGCCGGCTATCTCGTCTCACCTTTTATTCATTAGCCACAATGGGCTATCATCTAATATCTGGACCGACACTGTCTTTAGATTAAACTGCTGATCCAATTCAAGTCATTTTCCTTCCTACCTTCTCACAATCTTCCATCTACTCAATGTTCTAGACCCGCCCAGTTGTCATTCCTTCAACCATGAGAACAACTCAACTTTGGACTTGTTAGCCTGACACTAGTGATCAAATCATTATTCCAGATCGAATAATGATCGAGAACTTGGAAGAGCCAAGTTGTGTACTGATCACTGGCGGCTGTGGCTTTATTGGATCCAATTTCATTAACTACACTTTTGAATCCTGGAAAAACACAAAGTGAGTTCGAAAACCTCCGTTATTAATAAACCTCGCAAGTCATCAGGTGATGAGAAATCTTAATAGCTTCGATGAAAAGCAGTAAGATGCGTCGAAGCAAAAATTCTTTCAGAAATCTAGGATATTTCAGAATCGTAAACTATGACAAACTTGCATTCGGCGCATCCCCGTCGCACATCATCGACAAAATTAGGAACTCAGACAGATACGAATTTGTGGAGGCAAGGCTAGAAGACCAAGAAACTCTGGACAAATGTCTACGTGAACATAACGTGAGTTGTTCTCGGTAAACATCCTTTTCTGGGCTCTAAACCTTCTAAGATATACAACGATCAACATTCACCCCAAACACAAATGGCGATTGTACAGTATATACGAACAGTAGTAGATTATTCAAACGCTAACAAGTATGTAGTACCCCGGAAAGAAATACTCTAATTTAGGTAGATATGGTCATCCACTTCGCTGCTATCACCCATGTGGACGAATCCTACTCGGATCGTGTCGGAACTATTCAGGATAATATTTTATCTACAACCACCCTCTTGGAGAGCCTAGCCAATAGAAACTACAAAGGAGTGAAACGATTAGTGCACATCAGTACAGGTGGGCGTCTCACGTTTCTCTGCGTTTTTATCCCAAGTTTTGATTCAGTTCCTTTGGACGACCGGCGTTTAGCTGAAAACGTGTGATAATTCCGATTCAGATGAGGTATATGGAGACTCCTTCGCTGACAACTCTCCGAAAACTGAGACATCCCTGCCTAATCCAACCAACCCAT
The DNA here is from genome assembly GCA_964036275.1 of Litoditis marina. Classification (NCBI taxonomy): domain Eukaryota; kingdom Metazoa; phylum Nematoda; class Chromadorea; order Rhabditida; family Rhabditidae; genus Litoditis; species Litoditis marina. The sequence continues at coordinate 1,059,336 of OZ038434.1, read as the reverse complement.
ATGCTGCCAGCAAAGCGGCTTGTGAAATGATCATTCGCTCATATTGGGTTAGTTTAACTTTGTTTTCGCAGGTTTTACACAGAATGGTATGAGATAACTTGGAAAATAGAAAGTATGAAAACATTCAATTACAGCATTCCTACAAACTCCCATATGTGATGGTGCGGATGAACAACGTCTATGGTCCCCGACAAGCTGGCTCAAAACTCATCCCAAAGTTCACAAAGCTGGCTCTGGAGGGAAAACCCTATCCGCTCATGGGCGACGGCCTGCACACAAGGTAAACTGTCACCATTCTTTGAACTACTCTCGTAATCAGAAAATTACTCAAGTGCCGCCACTTCAGAAGTTGGATGTACGTAGCGGACTGCTCCGAGGCAATTCGACGTGTAGCGCAGGAAGGAAAGTTAGGACAAGTCTACAACATTGGCACGGATTTCGAGATGACCAACATCGACCTCACGCGGAAGATACACTCAATCGTCAACAAACTACAACAGAGGTTAGTGACAAGTAACTCTTCCGAAAAGAGACCGGGGAATAATGTGAACCAGGCGGGTTCGAGGTGAACCTGATCTCATTTCAGAGACGACACGCCACCCACGTTCTTGCCTATCCCGGACCGACCATACCACGACCGACGGTATTACATAGACTTCTCCAAGATCAAGGAGGTGAGTACAAGGGGATGGAAAATGACACGAACAGATTCCCGCTTGAATGAACTGAACGTTCAGTTGAATATCACTTACAATATCTCAGAATGGAGAATGACGAGGTTCCTTCCACGTATTATACTACGCACCGATGCCTCTCGCAGTGAAAAAGCAGTGTGATGTGGATTAGTATCGTTCTGTGAACAACCACGATTAAAGTGATTAGGAGCGTAATACAGTCAATAGCTTGCTTATAACAATAACTTGTTTATTATGGGGAATATGTTATAATTGTAATGGGGATTCAAGGCGATGGGGTGGCAATGCACGACACCATTCGACGAGGGTCTGATGCAGACCATCGAGTACTACGTGAAGCAACATCGGAACGACAAGAGCAGGGCTACTCCCCGTGTCCAAGGATAAGATTCTCGACTGGTTGCTTCAAATATACCGATAACATATACCTAACCCACATATCATACATTCACACCATCAACAACATTCCGAATGAAAACCGACTTATTTTACTTGAAAATGTCAGTAGATAGTGCAATAACGGATTTCCAAGAAGGTACGAATGTTGAGACGGGTGAATATGTGATATGAACAAGCTGTCCTATTATTTATTATCTGGGTATTGTAAGGAATCTGCACAGGTAGAACACATATTAGCCAATTCTGTAATTCTTTCGTTTACTGATTTTTTGAAATATGTAGTTTTGCTTTCAGTGATCTTTTAAATGAGAATATATAGAACCAGTGTGCATGTTTCATTGTCAAATTGTGGTATTTCAAATGTTTGTCTGTTGTAAATTTCGTTTCTTATATGAATACTTTATTTACAACTGAAATAAGAGATTGTGATTTGATAATATTAGCAAATGGGTGGTGAAGATTCACCAATGAACTGAACAATGTACCATACGTTAGCTCAGAATATCCCATTACAAACACTGGCACCGGGCAGCAATGACAAACTGAATCCCTGGGGCAGTCAGAAGAAAACAGGAGATGGTTAATTGATTCCCTGAGACACAACAATAGTTTTATCAATGGAGGAATGTTGAGATAAAATATATTATAACCGGGAATGATGAGCTAGCGAACAAATGACCAAGATAGCGAGATATATTTGAAATATAAGTAGAGACCTGTGGAAGAGTGAGATCAGAACATACGCGATATTTCCCTTTCCATCCTATTCTGTTGATTAGAAGACACTCAAACCGTACAATCGATCCACGATCTCTCGATCCTTAAAACCAACTGTAAATCTGAGATTTAAATTAAAACAAACAAATTCTTTCTTGAGTGTCGATATGCAAATAAGGCTTACTATAAAACATCACGAATGAGATCAAAACAGCAGAGGCAGCCTCTAGTACTGAGAGTTTGATTCCTCTGCAACTTCCTTGATATATCTCATATAAACCCATTTTTCCACCTGATTTGCTCTGAAAACTTCTGGGAACAGGAAAGATCTTTCAACTTTATTCGTAATTCCAACAGTAGTACAGACAGACTAACCGGTGCAGCCACGTCTTTCCACTCTTTTTTCAAATGGACAATTCTGTCTTTTCCACAGTTGCCGTTTAAAACTATGTCTTTCCGTACAACCAGTCCCTGATGACGAAGGATGGTCAAACAACGGAGAATCTGCAATCATCTGGCTGATATTACTAGTGTCACAAACTTGGGCGCCACCGAACTTATGATTAGAAACACACCACATCGGGAATCCCGCCTAAATATCATGAATTTTCGGAATTTGACCCCGATTGCCCGCGGGGAGCAAATTCAAGAACACAATGAAGTTCTCGAACATACACCGCCAAGGACCAAGGGAGTTTCCGTGAGATTATATAGCGGATTTTGAATGAAATTTGTTAGTTAACAGCTCGCGACCCCTACTTTTTACAAGGATTTGTTCGCGCCTCCCCCTTTATGAGGGGCCTTGGCGGTGTATGCTCTCGGATCTTTCGGGCTTGGTTTCGAAAAAACACAATATAATCACGGATGCCACAAACCATAAACTTGCACTCAGTTCATCAACCAAGCATCGGTATACTTGAACTAAGCGCAAAATTCACAAGAATCAAACTACAAACACAACGTGAGCCAAAAACCGTTGATGCCTGTATTTCCCCGAGCTTTTATAATACCTGAGAGGCATCGAGTGTTTTCAACCACTGTGGACCGCCCTTAGTGACAACGTCGTCGGGGATTATCTCAGCTGATTTCCACTTTGTGAAAATGAATCGCGTCAGGCAGAGATGCAGCTGGAAGAAGCGCTATTGACACACAAAAATGCACCCTATTTAAAATTATTTTGAGTTGATTTCATTGTAGTAATAAAACATGATAGTCAATAGAAGTCAGCCAACGACAGTTGAGCTACCTTCAATAGGAAAACGGCTGCAAAATACCGAAGCGCGGTTGGTCCGAACAACAAAAGATCAATATGTCAGTGAGGAGCGGGAAAGGCACGTGAGACAGGACTAATTCTCGCGTTCTGTCCTATTACTGTAAAATAACAGAACTATCGAGATCATGCAAAGATACCTACAAGCTAAAATTCTTTTTACGAAAATGGACGCAGCCCAACTGAGCTTTCCACCCTCACAGCCACAAATATCTTCAAAAGAATACTGATCATCCATGTAGACTGTACTTGTTGACATTCCACACAGTCTTGACAACAGAGAAAACAGACGAACCTCGTCATCGGTGATAGGTCTATCCTCCGTCGGATACATCAATTGTCCATTCTTGGCTACAGTAGGAAACAGATGGAATAGAGGCACCAGGTTGGTGGTAGAACCAGTCTACAAGTGAATGATGAAAGGACGTACAGAAATTGCTAACTATTATGAACGAAATTATTCACACTAAGACTGAAGGTCCGACGGAGTGTTTCATGAAGAACGGATAAGCGTAGATAGTTTCTCCGTATTTTTTGATAAAACAGAAATATGGAAAACACCTTCGGTTTAGTAGGCGGCGTAGTTGTTAGTTTTTCTTCCTTCCTACCAATTGGTATTAGTGGAGCACTTTTCTCCCGTGTTGCGGAGACAACTTGGTTACGGTTGGTGGAAGGATCATGTGAAGTCTGAAATGCGTCAAGAATTATAATTATACTTCGTCATGTAATAGTGCTTAAGCGTATAAGACATTAATGGTACATTAACATAAGCCTTATCATAGTATAGGTTTTTATCAATCTCTCACTATCCCTCTCTCTCCCCCCAACAAACCTTGATCTTCTTTGCAGCCGGCTGTGTGGCTTTTCCAGATGCGGTGGCGGCTGGTTCGGGACTATAGTTCGACTTGCGAGGTTTCGATTTGCGTTTCTGCCGTGTCTCCACCAATGAATCGGAGCAACTATCTACGTCCGTCTGTAATGCGAGTAGTTTAAGGAGAGGAGGCACACTTTCCACTATTATTTCACTGACTATTCACTATAATTTCCGGAAAAAGGAAAATCCGCCGAATTTCAAGATCTATTTCTATATGGAATCGACCAATAAAGAGAGTCATGATCAATAGAAAAGGGAATGAGAAATGAAGGTGGCGAGGGCTTGACAAAATAATGAAAGGTAAACGCATAATTAGAACTACTAACATGACTACAGTCCCTAGTAGTATCATGAAAACGTTTTTGGCTAGCAAAGGATGCCGCAGCACCAAGTGACTTTTCACCAGCTCCATTCGTCCCTTTACTATTCCCCGAGAGGCATAACTCACAATGTGATTCTCGTCTTTCTCCGAAAGCGTGCGGGCAGGGGAAAGGGAGGACATCTGATCACGACTCATTTCGCCCTGAAACACACCTCTGTCAATAGTAGCCAACATACTAGTTGAACAGCTTGTTAAATACAATAAACTGGGATGCATTTATATACTATAGTATACTTTCAGTGGCGCATTTGTGTTTTGGTAAGTGAGAATGGTGGAAAATATTGATGGCACAGTGAACCTCCTAATTGAAAACATTCTTCAATTTTAGTGGATACGTTCCCTTAAAATAATATTCCACCACGACATATACGCGAAGTGAAAATATACATAGGAAAAATACTGTTCTGTACCTGACAGCTGTATCGCGAAGCACAACAAAAATAAGATCAACATATTTATTGAGGTAAAATAAGGTCTGAAAAACTCTAATCTACTCCTAAACTTTCAACTCGGCAAAAAAACCGTGGAATTATCACCATGCATGTTATTATAAATTACACAAAGGATACACTGTAATGAGCCATTTTGATTATGACGGGTCAGTGACATCAATCAGTAACACGACCAATATATAACTCTAATGACAAATGCACAAGACAACTTACCGCAACTACAGAAACGAACATCGAAATGATGAGGTATTAGAATGGTATTAGAAGTTAACAAAACATCTTTACTAAATTTGGTTAGAAGTAGTAATCAGCGGTACATAGGACTCAAATCTACTCTCCTTGAGAATTTAACCGGAAACCTAATTGATGAATAAAGCATATTTCATATATCGAGCAAGAATTGAGCCTAAGAAAGAGTCAACGGTACATGGAATGATAGATTAGAGATTTGGTTACAAACATGCGAGCAATTTCTCTGATGTTTAAAACCTCCTTGTTTTCGAAGTTCAATTGAACTTGATGTCAAGGTATTTATCAAGGTATATATCAACGAGTCTTTTGTTGCTTTTCCAATAGTTAAAATCATAATAATATGGTCAACTTTGGAAAACTACCAAGACTTCGCAGAGATGAGATAACAAAAAAGATGAGCATTACAGAGATGATACGACCAATGACACTTATCACAACACATAACAACAGGAGGGTCAAAAGCGATATGATGGAGCAAGAGCAGACTAGTTTTCATGATGAACAAAATTCAACCTTAAAAATAGAGCTATAACACGATGGTACAGAGTGAAGATTAAGCAATCAGTGGGGAAATATGGCACACGTTCATTTTTCGTCTAAGAACGCGAAGAATATCTAATTAGTTGTGATTAGAGCGGTATTTTCATCTAAATAGTCAGTGCACGTTGTCTAATGGGTCTTCTTCTTGTGCCCGTTTCCATTCTTCTTTGCCTTTGCATCTTTCTCCTTCGCCTCCCTAGAGGGAGAATGATTCGCATTGTTGCTGATCAAACTATTGTTGTTGTTGGAAATCTGGCAGAAACGCGGCATCCGAAGACGAAGTGGCATCTCAAACTCATTCGGAACCTAGAAAGATACTACACATACGGATACTGCAGGAAAGAACTACTGGAACTCTTTCAGCTTAGTGACAGTCGCCCATCAATATACGGTACCACATCTATGCACAATAGTGCTCGTCACCAATAAGCTAAAATAGCCTTGTAAGCTATTTAAGCAAATTTGCAATACCGAATTTCAGGCTACTTGCTTCGATATTTTATTGCGCTTCTAGTCAAATTGTGGTGACGCATCTCAAACGTATGAACATAACAAATGGGAAGCTTGTTCCTGCATCAACTTTCAATAAGATTTCTAGGAACAGTGGAGGTCAGGACGAGACTACAGGTTCAGATATTACTGACAACTGTATTAACGTAACTAGACATAAAGTGAAACATGACTCCGATTCTCAGAATTCAGTATATATATATATATATTCGAGTTAATTTTAATGTATTAAATCAATCAAATAAGGAAAAATGTGTGAGTTTCGTACCTGTCCAATGCTGCCAGCCTCAAAGAACCAGCCTAGTGGGAACCAGAGTCGAATTCTATTGTCAGTAGCCGTGAGATTGGCATGATTATAGGCATGTGCATGGTAGTAGAGGAACATGCGAGATGAGATGTAGAACGCTGGAACACATCCAAAATCAATAAACATTGGGAAATGTTTACTACCAAAAAGATGGTAACGAATTGAATTTCAAAATACAGAAAACTTTGCACTTGCATAATCTTCAATCATAAAATATAAATCTTAAATAATATAATACAACGTCTTTGAAACTCAACCTGATCCAACAACTATTTCCTTCCATGCAGAAAAATTGAAAATAATTACTTTACCACCACTTTATTTATTTGTATCGTGTAAATAACAAACAACAACTAACCAATGAATACGTCAATAGAGTAGTGTTCGTGACCGGCCAAAATGAAGAAAATACTGAACAAGTTCATGACCCAAGTACTTGTGTGCAATGAAGTCCAACTGGGTGGAGTATCTATAAAAGAACATATATGCTGAAGCTGGACTTTAACGAAAGTGAAAACACCAGTTGGAAATCCATCGTTAGTTCGTGCACTAACTTCCTCCAACAAAGCCCTTTTCAAAAAGAACAAAACGCGGTAAAAAGCGTAACGATATGCAGTGATTGGAAATTATGAAAAGTGAGAAGATATTAAAACTAAAATAATTATTTTAGATAAATCGATAAACGTTAACCAAACAGAACTGATGCATGACGGTAAATTGAGTTGAAATCATAAATACACCCACATTCAGTAATGAAATGATTGAGAAGGGTGATGGCGGTAGTATGTCCACTGAACATGTAGTCTCCACAACTACGCACCCCCTAAAATTAGATATAGGTTTACATTTAAAAAAACAAGCATATACGATGTATGTTGTCCTATTTCGCTATGTTTGTAGTTTGATACCGCTGCTTTCGAAATTTGATCGAAATTTTACGGCGTCAACCAATCAAGAGAAGTTGAAAATAATCTTATAAACCAATCCAACTGAACCATCGCAACAAACCTGAATCGACATTCCAAGTTTTGACCATATGTGAAAAGCTTGCGCAAACTTTTCAGACAAACTTCCGTAACTCTGAAAGCACCTGAGTAAAATCGTGAAATATGCACATATACATATGCTGAAGACTTGAATAGTCGAATATTTCATATACCGTCTTTAGAAACTATGTGACGTGAGACCAATCAAGAAACAATATATTTAATGACACTCCTATGTAAATGTAAAAAAAAGTACTTGTTCTGGTCGGCCAATTCTACAACTAACCGGGTTTTTAGGTAACCTAACCCTTTTTTGGTAACCTCTTTTTCAGGTTACCTTTTAGGTAACCTGGAAGTAACCTGGAACTAAAATCCGCTTAGGGGAGTAGTTTACATTTGCCCCCCACCTTGGTCGAAATGGGTTGAAAAGGGCCCGTACTACAATCGCCCCCCACCTTTGGGGGGCGATTATACAACATGCTTATTTACTGCAGGCTTGGGTTTAGTGGGGGGTGATTGTTCATCAGTTCCGGGTATGTACTATCACCCCCCATTTGGAATTGTGGGGGGTGATTGTTCATTGTCGAAGATGTACAATGCCCCCCCACTCATTTACCAATTACCCCCCACCTTCGCGCGATTTTTATAGGATTTCAATTAGGTGGGGGGTAATAGTACCACGAGGGGGGTGATTGTTGGGTGGGGGGCGATTGTACATTTTCCCCCCGCTTAGTTTGTAACGATAAAAATCAAGTTTTGCGTTAGAAAAACAGGTAACCGGTTTTTCATTTTAGGTTACCAACCGGTTACCTACTGAGGTAACCTGAAAAATAGGTTACCAAAAAGGGTTAGGTTACCTAAAAACCCGGTTAGATATAGAATTCACCGTGGTCTGCTGGACCTGTCCCACTTCAAATAACAATCTCTAGTAGGATTAATACATACACCAGCTGAGACTTTTCACAATGACACACACCTTTGCACTGCACTCCAAATGAACTCCGGGCACAGACAAGGATGTTATCAGCATGGTGACACAGCGAAGTAGAAATACGCTTCCCAATAGAGAAAACATACGACGCATTATTATCACTCTGAAAGGGTTGAATACTAGCCCAATTGAAACTCATCAGGGTCGTAACCGGCAAAACAAAAGTATTGTCAGATTGCCCCCATGTATTTGTGTTCACCCTCGTTTCAGTTATGTAAAGAACAAGCAGTGATCATCTTATGTTACAAACAAAAGAAGAATGTAGCATCCCACTGCTAAATACACTAAACACCTACTACTGTGTCGCAGCAGATGATACTGTTTGGTAGAATGAGCGGACGCCCAAACTCGTGTTACTACCTCTAAATACCAACAGATTATCCGAAAAACACTAGTTATTGAAAAAAAGGGCTCCTTTAATTGAAATCCCGAAACTTGGAATTCCACATAATTAGTTCAAAGGCAAATTACTTTCGTCTAAAATAGTCACGCCTTACGACGTTACTGGTGTGCGACTGACTCCTACGTCGCTCTGTACAAAACTATGTTAGGCGACCTCATTTGGAACGGTCATCTTCTCTCACTCACTCACATTCACATTCATGACAAGCAATGTTACTCTTTTGCTGTGCAGCTATCTTCTTCAAATTAACATACCTATGTTTGTGGAAAAGAAGGATAGTGAACCAGATACAACACAGCGCAACTCCAATCAATTCGCACATTTCAAATGCCCACGGAATGAGGGGGAGATTGTCGAGCACTATATCAGGCAGAGGGGGATACGTTTTCATGTCTGAAAGGTAGTGGTGTAATGGAAGATATTACAAACTCTGAACGAAACGTGAAACCGATAAAATTCGCATTTCCTTACTAGCTATATGATGTTTACTAAGCACGAGGCCCGATGCATTGATTCTTTAAAAATTACATAGGTCGACCAGAGTAATAACGCGTTTACCAAACTCTTCGTGTTGAAAAGGGTAAAAGTAATACGGCCAACATACGAATATCAGCTGTGAGACAAATGAAAGCCCACTTACCAGGAACGCGATCATGCACGAGAACCATGACAAACGCGGTGATGAGAAGTGCCATGAGACAATAGAGAAAGGCAATCAATAACTTGATGAGACTCTTCTCCGGAGTGTCTGGACTCTCCACTGTACGTATCAACTGCAACAGGCGTTATTCAAATGAGAAATTATGATTAGGAATATGAACAGAACAAGAATAGAAAATAGGAAAGAATAAAACTAACCTCATCTCTTGAGATAAGTCGAACCGATTGGATCTCACCAGCATTCGAGAAGGTATCCACAATTTCATCCTCCCTGCAATCATTCATAATCAGTAGTAGCGTGTCGGCAGTAAAACCAACAGTGAACAGTGTAGCACAATTAATGTGTGACTTTTCCACCACAAATAACCCATATGAAAGGGGGTTCCCCATAATCCTTGTAAGAAGGGAGGATTTTTTTGTTGGTTCTATTAAAGTTAAAATAGGACGATTAAGTGGACCAATCCCGTGTCAACGGTCCTTTAAACTGCAATTGAAAAATGTATTGCAGTTTAAAGGACTGAAGCGTTGCGATTGGACCACATAATCGTCCTTCTGCAATACTACAATCTATCGACAATCTCAACTTGAGATTCTCAAGTGAGCCAAGCAATTAGTAAATGAGAGAGAACTTACGTGACAATGGCGTTCTGTTTGGTGGTGACAAATACGTCTTCTCCGGAAATGGACAACTTTTTCCGCCGATTATACTCGACTAAAAGTAACTTGTCATCCACGCAATCAGAGGTCTTCCGGGAAGAAATGCTGGTCTGTAGGAAATATAACTTTTGTCACGAAAACACGTTCACTTCATGACTTCATCATTCCCTTTCAAAATATCAAAAACTCTTCCACCAAGAACACAGTTTAACGTTTTCCGAAGATAATATTTCTTAAATGAATACAGTAATCAAATATTGACACGTGAACGGTGAGTTCAGGCGAGCGGTTAAATGTCCGTACTGCCTACTCCACCAACTAACAATCAACAAAGCCGCAAAAACAACTAAGAAGAAAGCCATGTATTCGATTATGTGGCATAGAAATTTGCAAAATGTAATTTCGATCACAGAAAACGAGCCAACCTTGCGCAAATACTCCAGTTTGCGTCCCAATCTCTTCAAGTCTCCGAGACATTTCATCTGAAGAGGTGGCTCTCGTAGATCGGCCTCTTGAAGCAGCAGAAGTGTCGAACCGTCAATCTGAACAAAAGTCGACAATCGACTAATTCTGTTATTATCTATCTATCTCTCGATATTTACATTTTATAAAAATAATATTAAATAGAAGGCATGAGGCTTCTTTGCCGAATTACACATTGACGAACATCTTGTTCCGAATTGGCCGACTGGTGCACAGAGAAGTCTCGGGCTATATTCGCTTGAAATCGAACACTTGCACGTACAAAACGTCTATATGTTGATGTTATTACATCCCAGTGTATTCTTGGCAAAATCAAAACTTCATATGTGATGTGACAGCTGAAATTTCAATCTTCACTTTTGCTCTAGCTAAACAACTGACTCATCGTTACCTTGTGTTCGTCAGCGAATACACCCGCGTAATGTGAGAATCCGGCAGAAACGAACCATTGTCGAACGTCTTCACAAGTCCACTCCTCAACCTGAAAACCGAATGTCCCTCCCGATAGGTCAAAACATGAGAAACACGGCAAAAAGCCAGAGAGTGAATTTCATACTGTCAAAATTTTAGCCTCCCGCTGACTTTTCGATCGAGAATATGCGCAGCAACGTAGAATAGAATAAACACAACGCTAGTCAACTAAATAACTGTGAAATATACGGAATACGCAGTGACCGGGATGGATGTACTTTTGCTGTGAGTGGGCGATAAACCCTCAAAACAACATCTACTAAAATAAAGTGAATGAAAACTTACCGGGGACGGCATCACATCATCTGCGAGCACCGCCTCAACCACAGGGGAACGACCAGCTTTTCTCACCATAACATTCACCTAATAACTAGACCGAATTATGAACAGAGAACTCGAAAATGAAAGAAAAACAATAGTACACGCACTCATCTCACACTTTTCATACGATGACCTTTGATATTCCAATTGAAGAGATATTGAATGCTAATAACCTTTCAGAAGGGGCCAAACTCAACCGCATATTCAACTTTTTATGAACAAATCAACCAAACATTGACTAAAGAACAAGTATAAAATGGGCTAAACATATAAGAAACAAGGCAACATCATAAACAACGAGATATATCCAAATGGCGCGTAAAACAAATATTCCCGTTTTGACACAATATGATACCCTAGCGAACCAACTTGGTACTAAACAAAACAACACAAACTGCTTGAGATTATTCAAGAGGGCATATGAAAATTCATAGAGTCATCGAGTCTGGAGTAGAGGAACGATTCGAGATAAATTTTTCAATTGAAGAATCACTTTTCTGCAGATAACTACTATCCTTTACTCTTCGGTTTGAACTTTTATCTGAACTTCCAGTTACTGAACGTCAACAATAACAAAAAACTAGCGTTTCAACTAAATATGAACTCAACCGACCATGACACTAGGAACTACTCTTTAAAATGGAAACCCGTTGTCATCGGAAGAAAACACGTAAATGTTTTCCATATTTGAAATCAATTTTTGTTGTTTGATTTGAATATTGCTTGAGAAACCCTGAGACCTGAAAGCAAACATAACATGGGTAAAACGTATTGGCGAGAATCTGGGGGAAAGTGTAGAAGATATAATTAGGCTGACGGAAGCCCGAAACAGACAAAACCCGCCACACACGTTGTCTACCTATCTCCTGAAACGGTCCCCGCGAATTCTGAGCACCAACTCCATGTCACGCGGCATGATGGTGACACGTCTGGCGTGGATTGCAGCCAGATTAGTATCCTCGAAAAGACACGTCAAATACACCTCAGCAGCTTCCTGTAATCATTGCTCCTATACGAATGCAAACAATGAACCAATCCCCTCAGTTTCTTATCATGAGTTTGTAAGACATAAACCTAAATCATAGGAGTACACGTTATTTATTCGTAGATCATTTGAACCTGCACGGCAAATCTTATGCTTACTTATGCCTTTGCGTGGTGATAAACGGAAAACGGCTAGTAGCGCATCGATGTTGCTTTTTCTTAGGTCTCGATCGAGATGACAGCATTATTACAAACCAAAACATTCACTTACTTGAAGAGCAGAAATCGCCAAAGATTGCCAGCGATATTCGGTGGAACCAATCTGAAAACATTGATATGTTTATAACAAAAAAATATAACGAAAAAGGGGTTGTCGATTTTTCGCACAGTATTCCACTTAAACATTAACCAAGTTACGGATTCCCGGAATGGAAAGATGAGAGAATAAGTTGATCCAACAGTATGCAAAATGTATACTTTACCTTGCCGAGTCTTCACCAAAGTTCAAGTTTCTACGCTACCCAATTATTATTTTTTGAGTCACTTACAGAACGTTAAATATTGCCGTGGTACAGGGTCAAAGGCGAGCAAAACGATAAGCGTCCAAACTAGTTTATCAAGCTTTTTGTTATCCGCAACTACTCATTTTTGCGACAAAAATCTGAATTTTCCAAGAGTTGGTTAAAAAAACAGCCGACTTTGAATGTTCTGATTGTTTAGCTAAGTTTATAGTATGTGAGTGGATCGCTATTGACTTTCTTCTGTTGGGATTGAAGCAAAGTGCCTCACATTTAGATCATTGCAAATCTGTCGAACGAGGCGTTGAAAGGGCAATCTGGGAATGATGGTCATCACAGACTTCTGAAGCCGACGAATCTCACGAAGAGCTCCCTCACCACGGACTGAAATACGCACTAAGTTCACACCAAAGATTATTTCTTTCTTCGGTATGAATATATATTTCATTCACCACACATCGCCTTTGAAATCTAGAGACCAAATCTTGACTTGGGTGTAAAATTACATAAAATATTTCTATTAACGTATGGAATAACCAGAGATCGGCCATTTGTAGTCATGTTATCATAAGTTTGATCTTTCATTTTCTGAAACCAAATCCAAAGAAACAGCGCGGAACAAAGTCAATGCTCCCGTCACGTTTGCCGGTTGAGTATGACCTACCCGTTGGGGCGCGTTTGATGACACCGCCCGCATCAGCAGCTTTCTTCCTAGCTGAAACATCCGCTCTCTTTGTCTGCAATTGCTTCAGACTCTGCGGCTGATTGATAGATTTTCGAGCTGTTTGCTTCATCTTCGGAAGTTGCTTCTGACGAGCCATATTCACCTAGAAAAAATAATATAACGGAAGTTTGAGATTTGCTGTACGAATACCTAGATAATACCAGGTACCTGCATATTAATGTAAATCAACACATGAGCGAGACAATTCATTGGTCTAGGTTGAGAAGAAGTTTTTATGTGAAATGCACATAGATGAGAACTATTAACAACTTATGTGAAAAAACCAAACCGAAATATTCGAAATTTTGGTCACTTGCCATGGATTACGCGACAAAAAAAATCTTCATATAGATGCTTACTTATAAGGTAAGTCAGAATGTTATCAGATTCACAGCATGTTCGATTATTAACGAAAACAGCCAGGTTTCAGAGTAGAAAAATAGATGGTGGAAGGGAAAATTTTGGTTTACGGACAAATCCCCCCCGCCGCGTTGCGGTCGGACAATTCCCCCCTCTGCGCGGACAACTCCCCCCTCTAATTTTTCTCTAAAAATCTGGCTGTTTATCGAACATGCTTCGAATTTGATTACATTCCGACTCCTCCTGTTAGTAAGCATGTATATGAAGATTTTCAACGCCAAAACTTCACATTTATCTTTAAATTGAGGTTAAAAACTTACGTTGTTCAGTGGATTTCGGGTAATGACTGTTTTATGTCATTTTCGGCTATTAATAATGACTACATTAGTTACGCGAATGCTTGTCATCTTATAGAGCTTTTATGAACTATATCTTCTTGAATAAGATAAGTTTACTTCAAAAAATAACCATAAATAGTCTAAAATAGGTTGAGGGGGGAGTTGTCCGAGAGAGGGGGGAATTGTCCGACCGCAACGCGGAAGGGATTTCACGGCATGTACAAACGCAGAAAAACGGGCGCTGCGCTCATTAGAAATTTCGCTCACGTCTGCCCGAGCGCCCAGCTACCTGGCAAAGTTCCAGCGCAGTTGGAAGCGCAGGGATGTGCTTTTGTAGCGAAAGCAAAGCGGTCGCGGCGCGGCAGCCTCTCTAATCAAAATCTCGAACACTCGCTGTATTTTTGTTATTTATTATGCAATTAACTTCATTTTCTAGAATAATTGTATCCTAATCATTCCTGGACCTTCATTCAAGCTTTGTATTAGCTATTGTAGTATAAAATGAGATTTCAGCGATAAATTTCACAATTGAAAAGAAGAAAAGTTGAAAATAGAGAAAAATGTCCGTTTCAATATACATTTCGCATAATAACAAGATAGTGTACTCTTAAAATCAACTATAGAAACGAGCTAGTTCTCTCCTTATTGTTATCTAACGTTTTTTTATATATAATATTCCGAATTTCGTTCGTTTTCTTCGAATGAATGAATGAATATTTCATCATTGTTTATATATATATTTCGGATCTTCCCACTCCTCCATTGCGATGTGAATCAAATTATCTTTTTCAGATCCTCGTCAAATGTTCGTTGATATCCTCACCAGCGTCTATCTGAATTCCCCAGCCCGAATGCTGGAAAAAGAGAAAACCTAGGATATGTACAGAGGTAGTTATATTGGTACCATTGTTTTCTTAGTTCTTACGTAGGTAAACACTTGCCTAATTGCTCGTTATTATTGAAAACTATAAGGCTATTGTGAAATTGAGTATCCGGTTTACGCCAATTAGCAACATGTTACGGTTTTCTCTCTAATAAATTGAAGAAAATCTGTGTTTGTGCGTTGTGGTCTATATTTACTATAACATTTTACTTTCGCTAATATAAATAGGCTCAATCGAAATCGTTTGCAAAAAGAGTTCGGTGATACACGTTACATTTTTTATTCGAAAAAATATATCAAACTACAATTCCAGTATCGGAAGCGTTGGAGGAGAAGGACTAACCCAAAATGAAGGGATTCGATCATCAGTCTCACTGCCAGTGACCCGAAGAAGAAATTATCTCTTGTTAAAAATTTGGTTTTATTGATGTTTTTGTATGTGATAAAAAAAGTTTGGTTGCTTTAATAAGTTTCAGTCGTTTGCCAAGAACTATGCGACAAAATATTATGAAAGTTTGCATTATAACTCTATTTTTATTCGTGTTTTGAATGATTCTGGAGCCTTTCGTCGAATTGACTTGAATTTCGAGCCGCAACGCACCAGAGACGCGTTGCGGTCGTGCAGCCGCCCGGCGGTTTTCAATGCACCTTTGAACATGCCGTGATTTGTCGCGTAATCGAAAATTTTATTGGCGAAATTTTTGGTCACTTGACCCAATGCTAACCAGTTTAACAGTGGAGCGCACTTGAGATCACAGAAAACCAGAAAACTGTATGGACCGAATTGGCGCGCTACATACACACTACAAAGTTCTCCAAACCGAAAAACCTCCAGTACTGAAATAGAAAACAACACCAACTGAGCCGAATAAATCAAGCATAATAAACGATGAAATATTCATTGCATAATGATACAGTCATAATTTGCAATTTGTAACCGTATCGCAGCACATAAAAATCTATGGTTTTTCACATTGAAATTGGACCCAAAAACATAGGAATCAGCTACGGAAGACCAAAAGAAACTACAACTGAAAAACTAAAACCTAATAACAACAGAAATTAGGCCATGTTCTTGTATTCCGAATCAATGAGCTTCGCAATGGTATTCAATTGAATGTTCGATGTTCCTTCATAGATTGTTCCTGAAAGTTGTCAATACTGCTTGAATTAAGAGAATCAATCAATTTTCATAGGAAAATGACACTGTTAACAGTTGATTGACCGGGAAGCAGTGAAATTTGAATAACCGGAGAAGGCTTCAAAGACTTTACTTTACACAAAATAAAGAGAGAAAATATGACCCTATATTTTCTATGTACAAGCGATAAACCATACCTAGTCGAGACACAGTTCTGAGCTCGCATGATTTTTGTTCGTTTAGATGATTCTACTAAAAAGTATTCATACTTTGAACTACTGCGTAATAACATGATCGTGAATACATTTACCACCCACCTATTTTGGCGTCTCTGTAGTACTTCTCAACGGGGAACTCCTTCGTGAAACCAACTCCGCCCAACCATTCAACACATTTTGATGTCGTTGTGGTTGCGACCTTAAACATATTTCAATAAGTTTATAAAAGAGAAATGAGGACAACGCTCAATTGGGAACACTCGTGATGAACATAAACTGTTCATCCGATTCACGAGTGCAGCCTTCGAGCTACAAAATATAGAATTTTACCTGAGAGGAGAATAGTTTGGCCATTGCCGCCTGCTTGACAAAGTTGATTCCATTATCCTGCAAAAACAAAATGAAAAATAACCATTCGTCTACCCTTTGACCTTTTCACTTGACGAAACTTCGCAATTCTATTTAATCAGTTAAATTCCATACTTGTCGATCCTGTTCAAGAATCTGACTCTTTTTGATTCAATAACTACTCGACTGAATGAAAAAATTGTATTTCACCGAGAGACTAGAGGCGTAATCAATTAACAATCCGACAGACAAAACAGAAAGTATACCTTCATTCTAGCAGCATTGTAGACCAGCAATCGAGTGGCTTCAATCTCCATACCAGCCTGCGCGATTTGATGTTGCATTCCCTGTAATGAATAAAACAAGTGAAAAGGCAACATCGATACCAAAACATACTGATTTCCCGGCCAATGGAAAAGACAACACAGGAAAACGGCATAATTATTCCTATTGATCTATTTCAGCTTTGAACAAGAATGATAATTAAATTACGCCCTTCTTTAAGGAGTACCACAACGAACGAAGAGAAGAATGATTATGCCCGATCGAAACGACGATCACCTGGAAATCCATCAATCTGGATCCGAACTGCTTCCTCTCCTGCAGATAGGGAATGGTATTATCGAAGCAACCCTGCGCCAATCCCAACATTTGTGCTCCAATGCCAATTCGCCCAGCATTCAAACACTCGATCGCGTATTTGTAGCCTGAACAACCCGGACGAAATTTCCTGATGTTTTGACAACGCTACTCAATACATAATCGATAGAAATTAACTAAAGCGCAAATATTTCTAATTCCTAAATGTACGTGATAAAAACCAAAAACGGATACTAAATCAATAGTCCATTCATCTGAGAAGTTGAGGAACTACCAGAGCACGACTTTTTTTAGAAACTTTATGAAAACGCGCGCATGGATGCAAATCACTGTGTTTGCATGTACGGAATACAATCGTTGTCAAAAAGAAATACCGATAAAATCAATACGCACCTTTGCCATACTCTCCCAGGATCGCGCTCTTTGGCACTCGAACACTGTCAAAGTCAACGGGGCAGGTGGAAGACGCACGAATTCCCAGTTTATCTTCCTGTAACACTGTTCATAAAGAACAAACAAACAATTAGCATATATAGTCACTTTTCAAAACTTTGTAGTTCATATATAATTTGCCTACAAATACTAATATAGTCGTTTAATTTGCAGCTTCCTCTGCTGGAAGTGGCAAGAATTATGAACATACATCATCTGACCTCCATGGTGTTAAATATTCGGATCACGCTATCGTGGAAAACATGTCTTTTGCAGATGATAGTCGGGTCCATAATATATCAAAACCAGAGAAGTGAGACGATAAATGATTATAAATGTGCCACATGCCTTCTTTCCCACAGAGACTCCCTCCTGATTTCGATCGACCAAGAAACAAGTGATTCCCTTGTAGCCCTTTTCGGGTTCCGCGTTGGCGAACACCTGCAAACAAATCAAAATGAGCATGTTCAATTAGTTCTTGTACTCGTACCGTATTTTGTAATATTGACAGACCAATCAGAACCTAAACAGCTGAGAAATTTATTTTAATGTTGCATCAAAAATAGAAAATTTTTATCGTTTTCGGCTAAAAAGAAGACAGTTTTTCGATTTTTTTGTGGCTTATAAGACAACTTTACTGGATTATTTTACCAAGAAGAAGCTAGCGTGTCCGGCATTCGTGATCCACATCTTGGAGCCGGTGATGAGGAAATCATCTCCATCCCGCTTCGCCTTTGTTTTCAATGCAAATGCATCCGAACCAGAGCCAGACTCGGACAGACAGAACGCTCCCACCTATAAACAGACATTGTCACTCAATTGAAGTGTCACATAGGATAGATCAGATGGAGAAAGTAGAGAGGGAAATCAACCTTATTTGCACTTCGATTGTGTCATTGCGTCATTTTCCTTAGAAAATGTACAAACTTATCATAAATGAGAGTGACCGAATCATGATTACAGTTTGATCTAAATAAAACACGCAGTTTTTCACGATTATGGATCAAATACAAACACAGCGGGATGGAGAAACACACACGTCGTATAGGCCTACTTTTAAAATAGCGAACCCTATACTAGCCACCTGACTTCAGTCTACCCAGGAACTTATTCATCTAGTTCGATCATGTCAGGTTGCGTCATTTTCTTGAGAAAATTAAAAACTTATCATAGATATGTAATTTCGCGGAACCGTTCACTAATTTGTATTTACTCGGGTACGTTAGGGAATATACGTATGGCTGTCGAGGTGTGGTAGTAGGTAGTAGCCGGCTGTGAACGAAATCGAAGAAGGCGGTTCAAATTCGTTAGAGATACAAGACTAGCCATTTTGGAAAACAGTGAAAGATTATTTTCCTGTTCTCGGGCAAAGAACAAAGTATCAATCTGGCCACATAATCTTCCACTTTGAATGCTCTTCATTGTTCGTATTTGAAATCAAACTTTGTTTCGTGACATCACTTCGAATAGCGAGGTTTAGGCCAATAACACAAGCAACCGGGTTGTATGCAACCAGGACGCAACCTGGTTGCATGTGTAAAGACAGTTCGGTTGCTTTCCAAACGCAATCAAACTGCTTTAAAACAGAAAAATGTCCAAGAATTGAGTGTGACCTGGTTGCATTTTGGTTGCATGTATAAACCGCCGGTTCATTGTGCAAACCCATTACCCACACCAAATAAGGTGATCTGAGATCCTAAAACGAATTCTACGATAAAAACATACAGAACCAAATGGGAGAATGTTCCACTTTTTCACGTACCCATTCCGAACAGGCTTTGGTGAGATATTTCTGTTTCTGTTCCTCAGTTCCCAGTTGAAGAATGAGCGGAATTACCAGCGTGTTTTGCACATCGACAAACACAGACACAGATGGATCCACCTAAACTCAAGTTATACTGTCGAGCAAATTTTTATGAATGCAGTCGAATCAGATTGAACAGCTTGAATATGTGCAAAGATCACAGCATTTCAAATAGTCAACCGAACACATTTTGGAAGATTTTCCGGGTTTCTACCACCACAGTATACATATCCGAAGTGATGACGTTGAAACAGTAAAAAGATCAACCGAACAAGTAACAACTAGCTCACCTTAGCGAGTTCCTCGATGACCAGGACAGAATCAAAAAATAGAGATTCCGGTCCCCCGTACGTTTCCGGGACTTCGATTCCCATGAACTGTAACAGAACACAACTTATAACATTCGTGAATGTTCGATACCTCTACAACAAACATCAACAATATGTAAACTAAACACCTGCCATACAGATACAGAGCTATATATTCTCTTTTTCGTCATCACTGGAGAGTGAATGTAAAAAGAAAGACACTGACACAGCTGAACTAACCCCGTTCTCGAAGGTTCCTGTGATGACACTTTGGTGCATTTGACTCTTCTCGTCCATTTCACGAACCAATGGCTTCACAACATTGTTTGAGAATCGCTTCACTGTAAAATTACTCCTTTTCACCAAATTAGAGACTTTAAAGAGAATATTCTGCCACATTTACATGTCTTGCAATGGTCAGGGCTTGTATTTTTCGTTGAAAATGACTAACCAGTATCCTTGAGTGCGAGTTCATGTTCGCTGAGGAGTGTGACCGGGGGAGGGGCCCGTCCCTCCACATCGTGACGCGTCTTGTCCGAACCGCCGGACAACATGCTGCGCACCGAAGTCGACACCGCTGAGCGGGGAACCAGACGGGAGGAAATCATTACACAACTGCAACATATTTGGTTCGGTTTCGTGTTGGTTTCTGGTTGGTTCGGTAAGAAATTGACAAATACCAACTAACGGAAACTTGATAGTGACAAATGAACGAATGTGTATAGACAAATGAAGGACAAAAGCAACCAATGCTAATCGCGAAGATTAGAGATACATGGAGAATGTAATGTCGTTCAATGCACCATCACGCGACTACTGTTTATCACGCCATATGATAAGCCTCTATAAAAGAGGACACCATTTTATGTTATTAGCTCTTATCTTAATAAATATATGTTAACAAGTGTTTTTGTATGTGGACGTAACAAACTAACAATATCCATATAACAAATATGGAACGTGGAGGTCCTCGGCATCGTAACTCAACAACCGTCGCACCACAAACACAATCAGGAATGCGTGGAAGAATTTGCTCCTACCAATTGAAGTGCAACACCTATGCACCACTGTCCCACCACCAATCTTTAAAACATTGGGGAGTCAATAAAACATCCGAAGCAATCAAACGAAGATTCTCATGGACATCTTTAGACAAGGACGTTCAGGAATTTGTCAAAACATGTATTTTATGTCAGAAACGCAAAACAAATCCACACGAGAACACATATGAACCTTTGGGCGCCCTACCCAAAGCAAATACGCCTTTCGGTCGCTTACATATTGATGTGTTAGGACCCCTACCTCTCTGTGAAGACGGCAGCCGATACATATTATCAATGCAGGACGCATTCACGAAATGGGTCATAGCAGCTCCAATTAAAACACAGTCAGCAGACGAAATATCAGTGACCATACTTGAAAAAGTTTTTCTTCAGCACGGACCACCCGAATCAATCATAACAGACAACGGGACATCGTTCAAGTCCAGCACATTCACAAAATTGTGCAAACAAATGGGAACTAATCACATAACAATAGCCCCATACCACAAAAACGCCAATGGTCAAGTCGAACGCGTACATCGAACATTGGAGGAAGGTCTTAGCGCATATGTCAACGAAACGCAAAGTAACTGGACGAGCTACCTTCCGTTTCTGGTATTCGCCCTAAACACCCTACCAAGTGCGGCCACTAAGCTCAGCCCGTATTTTATCCTATTCGGAAGAGAGCCGAGAATACCTGAAGATGCGCTTTGGAAAACCCCTCTACCCGGATTTATCAACGAAGAAGATTTCATTACAATGTTTCAAATTCATATGCATGAAGTTTGGGACTACGTCAATAACAAGCTCGATCAAAATGCAATAACGCACCAACACAAATTTGCGCATACCCATCGAACAAAACAACGCGCAATATACGTGGGAGATAAAGTATTGGTAAAAAGAGCCCCTCCCAAAAACAAGCTATCGCCATATCTTCATGGGCCTTACGAGGTCAAAGACGTGGACGGACGACATATAACAATAATGGACGAAAACAACAAATTGTGCACAGTCCACAAAGACAACGCACGATTGCTACACACTTACTCCCCTCCTGAAATGGCAAGTACATCAAACTCCAATAACACTACAGTTCGCGAAAATGGAAACAATGAAACGCATGAAACAACTACTGAAACTATCAACGATCGACCCCGTCGTAAAACACAGCCGCCACTGCGATATAGATTGTAACCTATCATAAATAGTTG
This sequence comes from Litoditis marina, assembly GCA_964036275.1. Classification (NCBI taxonomy): domain Eukaryota; kingdom Metazoa; phylum Nematoda; class Chromadorea; order Rhabditida; family Rhabditidae; genus Litoditis; species Litoditis marina. The sequence continues at coordinate 1,037,051 of OZ038434.1, read as the reverse complement.
CAAACAGTAGCCCACGTATTAATTGCACATAGCCTAGTATGATTAGATAAAGTAGATAGTATGCCATTAGAGGAGAGTTAGAGAACAAGCCTCACTATATAAGGCCAGCATAACTGCCCCCACTACCCTACAAGCCCAGTCACTGCCCAACTAACACTCGCCAACCAACACTATGTCGTTCCGCCTAATTGGATCAAGGAAGCGTTCCTCGTCTGTTCCCATCGGGTCTCCACCCCGTCGACAACAACTTCAACAAGAACGCCTACTGCAACAAATAAATGAACGACTCAACGCATTCACCGAAAGAATCAACGAAATGTTCAAACAACAGAACACATTATTTCTACAACACCTTCAGAACACCAACACTACAATCAACACGCCAGCAAGGGTTGACAACCCACCTTTCCCCGTGATCCGAACACCTTCGCACAGCGGGAAATCCACTCCTGAACCGGACGATGGAACACCAACGGTCAAAGTGGTAGAACACATCAACTGTGCCGGACAACAAGAAGTTCATCGACTCGAAGAAGAACTGGAAGAAGTCCAACAACGAATCAAGGAACTCCAAAGTGGAACTCGAAGAAACCACGTTGAACACCAATCGGGTCATCCGGGCGACAAAACGTGCGCCTTCTGCGACCACAAAACACATTTCTCTGACAGCTGCCCCACGTACCAAACCCGCCGAGAACGCTCAAAGCGCCTTCGCAAAAACGCGTGCGAACGTTGCCTGAACAACCACTTGCCAGCCAAGTGTTCGAAACACATAACTTGCAGGTATTGCAAGAGTACCAATGACCACAGTCCAGCACTCTGTGACCTTCCCGAAAGGAAAGAACGCCAGCTCGACCGCCTTCTCTCCCAAGAGAAATCCCTTCGAATAACACTCAAGAAGCAACACATGAAGGTCGGGGACGACCTTTAACTGGACGGCGAGGACGTTCAATGCACCATCACGCGACTACTGTTTATCACGCCATATGATAAGCCTCTATAAAAGAGGACACCATTTTATGTTATTAGCTCTTATCTTAATAAATATATGTTAACAAGTGTTTTTGTATGTGGACGTAACAAACTAACAATATCCATATAACAAATATGGAACGATGTTTTCAACAGGAACGGAATACTCTCTCCACCATAGTTTGGTCATGTGATGCTATAACCAGCCAGATGACAATTGCAAATCAAAAAATCACGTACAATACTAACAACTTTAAGAAAATGATTTCCCTCGTATATTTCTTTACATCTATGTTGTCCTATATTCGTTAGCCCTACAACATACATTTGCTAACTATGCATACACTCAACACAAAAATAAACTTTCAATAATTCAAACTTTAATTGAAAGATAGGTCTTCAGCGTACGTTTCGTTTATTGACTACTTGTGTGGTGGGCGTGTCAGTCATATTCACTTCAGAGAACGATCAAAGAAAGGCGGGAGATCATAGTACGCACAAGCAACTTAGACTCTTTTTTGAAACTTTGTATATTCATGATAAAGTGGAGATGAACTTTACTCGATAGTATGGCTCTTGCCAGATAAAGGTCGGATACCAAATAAGCACGATATTTCCCCTTAAAGAAGGACAATTATGTGGACCAATCCCGTGTCAACGGTCCTTTAAACTGCAATTGAAAAATGTATTGCAGTACAAAGGACTGAAGCGTTGCGATTGGACCACATAATCGTCCTTCTTTGACAGGCTCGATTTTTCGAGACGTGCCGCTATTTTTGTTCAACCACGCCGCGGTGCAACGTCAACCAAACTACACTCGAAAGTAGTACACTCTGGAAAATCCACAAATACAGTTGAAGACAAACAGTTTCACACATTTTATTCACTAAAAATGCACATGTACTTGAATTTTATTTACGCAATGATGAGATGACAGACGACTATTGCAAACGTATCAATTTGACAATAGGAGAGCAAATCCGAGAAAAACTTGAATAAACCGTCACGAAAAAGCATACAATGTGATGATATATATACCTGACAACTACCACTTATCATAATATTTGGATATCAATTGAACCAATAATGGAGCAAATAGGTAGCCCTTATTAGTCAGATTCTGTCAAGAAAGAAAGTAGCTACCTAGTTGCCCTCAACACACAAGTAACAAACCCCCTTCTTCCCGTAGACCCTCCAAATAAGTAGTAAACAAACATAGATAGTCATCACCTACGGAAAGAAGACGGTTGAAATAGAGAAAATAACGAAAAAGAAACAAAACCGACAGTAGCAGAAAACACGTCCGTAATTAAGAGAGAAATTAGAGAGGCGCCTCTTTTCCTTTTGAACTGGTAATGTGCACACGATGTCCCCCAACAAAGAAAGGCAATCAACCCATTTTAGAAGGGGCAGAAAGATCACAAACAGACAGGTAAGCTGGTAAGGTGTGCAATACGCGGGATGACTTTCAAGATAACCTGTTGTTAGATGCGGCACGGAAAGACCCCATCCCAACTAGAAACTCTACCCAATAACCCAGATTCACACGAGAATACACGATGAAGACTAGCAAATAGGCAGTTGACTGACTACACGTGAAATAGCGTGGGAATTCAGCTGGAAACTATGACGGATTCAGGGTAACACGTGGGATCAGGCGGTCTCGTTCTATTGAGATGAAGGACTCGAGGTGAGAAAGAGACACGAGTTGCACCCGAACTCTTTGTTTGTTAATAAGGAGGGTCAACATAACACATAGACATATTTGAGGAACAAACTTGCAAGACGCCGTAACACTGACTGAAGATCCGCTTTTTGGCAAATTTGAATAAGAAACGAGAGAGAACTGGTATATTAAGGCTGGAAACAGTCATTGGAAGTGTGATAGCGGGGAATAATCGAATAAACAAACTAACAAACAAACAAACAACGAAATAGGCGGTAGACACGCGATATAATATGCGAGCTGACACAGACACACAAGTGAGACGGAGGTTAGTTAGTGGCCATGTATTACGGTGGATTAGACTGCGAACCCATAGGATGAGACGAAACAGAATAGAGAGAAAGGCGAGAGTGGGAGGCGTGGAGGGGCTAGACACCACCATGCCCCCTCATACCGCAGGAGGGACCGGCGCCGTCGGGCACGCTATGCGCACCACGACTGCGCACACCCGCAACAATACTTCTACCATACCTGCTACACTTTACGAATTAAAGGAGAAGAAGAGAAAGAAAAGCAATACACTAGAATATATAATCCATATGAATCTCTACACATCACAATCGGTATAAGCCATCATATATGTATTACTAGAGCACATTGGAAAGGAATCAATCAGATTGAACATGGACGCGTATTAGCATATGGGGATGAGATTTGAGAGAAGGCTAACGTGTTATCCCGTGAAAGGAGGAGCGTAGAGTGGAAGAGAGAGAGCGTGAGACACGTGAATAGAATCCTTCCTGATGACGCGGCTAGAGACAATAAAGACCACTGAGAGACGAGAGGGCGACAGAGAAACAGAAAACAGCACCAGGGTGGCTACCACAGCACTGAAAAGAGCAGGTAAATGACAGATCATGTAGAGATACGCGGGCGGACAGGCCAAAAACTCTTACTCTCGCATTGTTATATTACTAGAATGAAGAAGACGCCATTCAAGATTCAAAGTTCAAAGTGATTGAAATGAAACTAGAACATTTTGGATTAATTGAAGTTGTTCGTTTACGTTTGGGGGTACGTTTCGCCTCTTCCCAAATTTTCCTGTTTACTTTCTTGAGGTGAATACTTCACTCATAGAAAATGAATACTTTGCCGCATAGCCCTACCAAAGCAATGATTCCAAAGAATATGTGCACAACTACGTACCTAATTGACCGGCTACTTGTTGTGTTGCACGAGCAAGGGGACGAGCGGTGTCTACTCGAGGAATGAGTAGTGGTACGAGTCGGCGGGACCACGCGCCCCTCCCGCACCCCCCTCAGGGCCCCCCGCCATGGTGGCTATACCGGCCTCCGACAGCGCCTGGTTAATCTTCTTCGACAGATCCGACACCTCGATCTTAGAGGTGGCCACCTCGATGATCAGACGGTTGTATTCAACCTGCACATGTACAAATTGTATCAATTTACATCAATCACCGTGATTTGCGAGGAAAGTCGCGAAAGTGGCTCAGACCAGTAAGTTCAGGTGAATATGTGCCAAAAAGGTTTTCCGATAACAATAATCTCCATGTGCACAAATTCGCATCAAAAACGGCAAAATCGTATTGCCAGAGCCAGAATATATAACCCGTCTCTACAACTATGTGAAACATTGCTCTCTCTCTCTCGTCGACGTAACATAGACTAAGACTATAGTTTCAAAAAAATAACCAACCTTCTGAACTTCGTTCATGTGTTGGGCACTGTTTCCATCGAGTTCGCCCTCCGGTCGAGCACTCTCCACCTGTAATAAAAACTGATTAGGAACCGAACTAACGATGAATTACATAAGCTACAACTATGAACATTTCTTTTCTTAATTTCATATTTTTTTAGTGACGATACACACTAGTATCATTTGGAGGTATCCAAATCAGCATCATGTACAGTACGGTGGATCTCCCTCTCCCTTTCAAAAGATCCTATCGATCTTCGGCTGAATCAGATTGCTGAATTATGTTTTATTGACAACAAGAGATAGAAAAGAGAACGAACCAATTGTTTGAGCTCTCCTTCTACACTTTCTAACTGCGGTATCTTGGACAGCATAGAAGTGATATTCTGGAGAACTTGGGGAGGAAGGGAGGCGAGTGTCAATATGGACATATCCAAGTAACCCTGAAACATTCAGTGTACTATAATAAGTTACTCAGCCACATTCTTTGCGAAACTCTGACGCGATCATTTCGGGCTATTGCGTTTACTACTCTAACTTACACTCTAACAAACTCCAATATGAGCAAACTGAAACTCAGATAATAAACATTAAATAATGTATATTAATGAATGAAAAATAAGAAATTAGCGAAATACAAGCAATACCTTATCGACGGCATATCTCAATTGGTCTGCTATTTGCTGGAAGTTGGCATTGTCGGGGGCGCCTGCAAATCACGGTGTTACAAATGGTACATTTTCAACCCCAATTTTCGTACAGTACCGTTACGCGCTCTTTTGAACGCGACGCGTGTCTGACCGTAACAAAATATTTTGGCGCGAAATTAAAAATTCAAAAAAACTGGCAAATCCTGAGGAAAATTCAAATTTTTCGCGCGCAAAGACGTGCTTCAGGAACTTCAGGTAAATAAAGCGAAATTTCTCCTGCCACGAACATGGGAACCCTGAATACGCAAATTCAAATTAGCGCCAGCCTCGCGCAACTGTGTTCGTTATTAGCAATGTAGCTGATATGCCTTGTTTGAAACACCGTGAAATAAGCTAGTGAAAAACAAAAAAACATGAAAATTAGAAAGGTTAATAATCATTAACATTACACATTGGAAAATATGATCTTACTCTGTTCTGGAACAAAATATAATCCTCCAATAAAAAAATATAACGCATTGTATTTTCAAATTTACATTTTGTTCTGGAACCGAATAAGAATGCTACTTGCCCATTTTTTAAATGGCCAAGTCCTCTCTACAGGACAGACTCTCTCATATGCTGGCAAACAATCAAGAACCGCTCGCCCCGCTCAGAAAATTCCCAGCCAATTGACCAGCCACTTTTTTACTGGCTGAACGAGAGATGAGAGGAGAAGACATGTAGAACGTATTCTACAGAGTGTATTACTTAAGAAATATGGAAACTAAAGAGTTTATGTCTGATTTCGCCCTTAAGCTCAATATCAGACAGAAGCTCGCCAATTTCAGGTTAGTAGGGCTGTAGTTATCAATTTTGATTATTATATGAATCTATCGATTCTTCAGTTGAGCCTAACCTACCGGTTCTACCACTAATAAAATATGAAAAAACAACCTATTCAACTTAGTTATCAAAGCTAAAAAACAACTAACTCATGAGTAATAAAACCTTAAACTAGCCAGATAAACTAGAAACAGAAAGATCTAGCAAATAAGATAGAGTAGTGTTACTTATATAAAACAAACAAAACTGTTTTTAGTTTAGTTTCCAAATTGATCCAAAAAAAATTTTTGATAATGATTTCAAAATATTTTTTCTTGAAATTGACTTTATTTTATTTTAAAGTTCATTCTCTAACAGGAACAGAGAAACTTAGTGTGAAGGAGTAAGAAGTGGTGCGAAATTTGAGAGGATCACATTTACTACTGATGAAAATTTAAAGAAAATGAGGATAGAAAGAGAGAGAGAGAGAGAGAAATGAGGTACCTTATTTTCCTTCCTTGACCTGTCGTGTCGTGGGAATATAGCTGGGGGTAATATAGACAGTAGCTGCCTGCGCAGGCATGTAGGAATGTGTAGTGAAATGAACGTTATCCCCTATTTATACTTTTTCTCAGGTCAAAACTGAGTGGTGTGATTGTTTTGATCTATGTGCGTATTTACCGTAGTCTGCCTCAATTCCTCTATGAATCTTTTTATTTTGTCCAAATTATTGAAGCTGTACTTTATCATTAGGGTTTTATTTTTCAGAATATTCAGCAAAATTATTTTGTTCATATATTGATCATCATGCCCATTAGTTTTGTATACCTGGTAGAGTTCCTTGCATCTTTTCTCGAAATCATCTTTCTTGCTGCAGCAACGTGAAAATCTGGTTAACTCACCTGCTATAGTGTTCGCTGCTATGCTGCTATGTATGTTTGAGTGCTTATGGGGATATTTTAATATTTTGAAATCGTAATCATCTGTTTTGTTGTATAACGCTGTGTTTATAATTCTATTTGACACTTTGAGCTCTAAATCTAGAAATGTGCACTTGCTATTAGTTTCATTAGTTTTTTCCAAAGATAAGGAGTTATCGTACATGTTTTCACAATCTCGTAAAAAGTTATTCACATCATCACTGATTAATAAAATGTCATCCATATATCTACAGGCAACATATCTATTTTTGTTAAATTTGTTTTTGTTTAGTAGTATGTGTCTAGTTTCCATTGCAAGAAGGGTTAAATCTGCAATTAGTGGTGAGGCGTTGTTTCCTTGTGGAATTCCTTTCTTTTGCTGATAAATTTTGTTTCCGTAGGTCGCAAAGCTGTTTTGTAGTATGTAGTCTAGTAAAAATTGGATATCCTGTATTGTGTAGTTGAGTTTATTCACTTGGATGTTAGAGCTGTAATTATATCGGCCTTTTTGATTTCTGATCAGATAACCATTGGAAGTGCCGGAGTTTTTGAAGCATATTTGTAGAATATAACTTATTGAATTAAATACGACCGAATGTGGTAGATTGGTGAACAAACTTGTGAAGTCGGCCGTAAACAGTTCCGCTTTATGTGCTCTTTGATCTTTAAGTATATTCAGTAGTTCATAACTTCCAGAGATAGACCAGTATAAACGGATTCCACTTCTACTTTCTATTGTTTTACAGTACCTCATATAATGTTTCTTGACAAAACTTAGTATATCTCTTAGTTCAAGTGACAGCTCTTTGACGCTACTTGTTCTGGCACCTGTGATAAAACGAAATTTAATGGGGGTTTTATGCATTTTGGGAATGCCGTATATGAGAGGTATATCCTTGAACGTATCGTTAATTGGTTTTCTGAGTATGTTAGAGGTAGTTTGTTGGTGTTTTCTGCTAATTTCCGTGCTATTTTCTCTGCTGTATATTTGGTATGTTCCTGTCTGATTAATAGTGGTATTTGTGGTCCAATCGTATCCCATCTCGGTGTTCATGAATTGTAGATACTGTTTCTTACATGAGAAAGCATAGTTGCAGTTAGCCTTGTCTATCGGTGTGATTATGAAGTAAGTTCTTAGTTTTTTGATATCTTGATTCACTTGTTGTAAATTATAGTTCATTTTGTTAGAACCATATGGTTTGTAGTTTAAGTCAGCGATTGATTTAATGATTGTATCATATATTTTTTGCCTGTTTTCTTGAGTTAGTTTATGATATTTGCTCAATTTATCTGTATGGGACTTGACTCTCTCGATTAGTGTATGTTTAAAGTCATTAAAATTGTAAGTCCCAGGTATTCTAAACTTGGTGCCCTTTTCTAATATCGATTTCAAATCTGACTGTTGCATTATGTCTGCGCTGCCGTTTATAATATGTCCAAAGTGCGGGTTAACATATTGCGCAAAGTTATTTTGTTTACAAATACATTCCGAGCTCATTATTTCGGTTATTGTAGTATGATTCAATTGTTTTAGAAAAATATTGTAGTTGAAAACTTTACTGCAAAATGGTTTGTCGTATTCATACTGTATGAGGGTTCTTAGGTATGGAATGCTACTAGTACTTGAGATTATGTTTCTAAGATTGTTGTTATTGAAAACTTTTCTGAGATTAATTCTTTCTATGCTAATATCTGAGAATGGTATGGAAATATGATGCGTGTTTTCTTTGGAGTGTACAGGTCAGAGAGACCCAGATGTCTGCGGCCTCATTGACACTGACACTCTCTCGCTTTTGTAGCTGGCCAATCGAAGAAAATCGGCGCTAATCGTTCTGAGCTCTGCTCAATCAATTCAGCTTTCAACTTACGTGGCCGTATCCACCAATAATTTTCCCTCTCCCGGGAACGTATGCTCCCGGAAGAGCAAATTTGGTTGACATTCTCCTCCCGGGAGCCTAAAAACGCTAAAGGGAAAGGTGAAAAATATTCGGTGGATATCACCACTGGTGTCTTTATTGAGGAAATGATTACTATAACTTGAGATGCATACCTTGTGTGGGTGCTGCCTGCATGGGCTGCATCATGGTGGGTGGTCCCCCTCCGGCTGAGGGTGGTCCTCCTCCCGCGGGTGGCTGTCCCCAGGCAGGGGAGTCCGGCACAAAGGGGGCCGGTTGCTGACCGGGAAGGTACCAGGGAGCATCCGAGGGAGGAACCGGGGTCATGTCACCCCACTTCGAACCGCCTTGAGAGTCTTCTGCAATTAGTACAATCTAATTTCGTGTAAGGCTAAACACGTTAGATTTCAACTGAAACTAAAAGTGTATCTAAATTAGGTATTCGGTTCGGCTTCAACTTCATATCTAAATAAGGTAATAAGGTGATTACAAAGTTTGTGACTGTCGCGTTCTAATTCGTCGAATATATAGATCAAGTAATGAAGCGGAGACAACTATGAAGTTGGAACAGGACACAAAACGTACCGGGCTTGATGGGATTGTTGGGATCGTTCTCGGGTAATTCTCCCCATCCCGTGACCACGATTGGCCGTTTTGATGGTAGACTGAACGGCAATCGAGTGGTTCCGTCTTCATTCTGCAACAATATGGAGGTACTACACGAATCACAGATGCTTAGTGACAATACCACAGTGATCGTAGTGAATTAAATCACTAAATTGAAGAGGGGAGAGGGTTATAGCATTTAGCCATTTAGTTTTTTTTGCCCCATTGCCTGTTCTAACCAAGACTACTTTGATCATCATATCAACGACACTACTTTCAGATTAAAATAACAAAATGCAAAACTTACTCGTTTCTGGGGAACGGGGCATTTGCTGAGGGCCACCTCAATATCCTCATCTTCTCCTTCGGACACCATCCACAATCGAACGGGACGCTCATCTGAAAAGAAAAATAAGAGAATCAACGAGAGAAAACAAGGTATAACAATTATATCTATATTGTGCCACAAAATCGACAAAGTGAACGGTAAACAAGCAATTTGGATGAGAGCGTTGCTTGAACTACGAGATAAAAAATGACATAAGGGGATGACGTAGTTATTTATTTCGTTTATTTGAAGTATGAAATTTCCAATGCGTTGTTTCGAATCAGATAACCTTTGTTGCGTAGGGCGGATTACACAAGCAACCAGGTTGATATAAACCAAAATTCAACCAGGTGTTTTTGTAAAAAAAAACTTGATTTCCAAGGCAACCAAAAAACAACCGGATTGCTTTTGAGTAGCAACCAACCTCTCTTTACAAAATCAACCTGGTCGATAATGTAATCGACAAGCTCTAGTACTTCACAAAACATGCTTTTGTAAAGAAAGGTTGGTTGGTTCTAAAAAGCAATTCAGTTGCATTTCGGTTGCTTTCTGAAAACAACTGAATTTTCTTTACAGAAGCAACAGGGTTGCTTTTTGGTTGATATCAACCTGGTTGCTTGTATTTGGCCGCGTAGCAAGCGTGTTTGACTAGTATAAGCATAATATATATACTCACTGCACTTCTCCGGGTCGCCCCAGAGAGATACCCCCGTGTCTCGTTGCCACTTCTTGAGATCTCCATTAGGATCGTGCCACATCAGGTCATCAGCACCGCCGATCGCGAACTGACCGGGGGGAGGCTGCGGCTTAGAAGGCATTCCGAATGGGGCAGGCATCTGGAATTATACTAGTATATATTCAATATAACAGTCCGATAGATTCTAAACTGAACACAAAATTGAGATCTCATGAAAAGCAGTGTTCGTTTCTACTTTTCCGTTTTGTTTTCTCATACTTTTTCATTTCTCAAACTTTTGTTGAGTTAAAATTTAGGAAAAAAAAACGGATAGAGTGGAGTGCTCAACAGCTAGCTGACATTCAATGTGACTTGGTTCCATAGGAAGCGGTATATTCTTGTTATAACACAAGATCTGGTAAAGAAGCTCACGCAAATCTAGCCTCTCATCTACGAATACGGTGTGTGAAGTTGATGAAGTAGAAATAATAGTCTAGTAATCGTGAAATATGGCATCATCCTATTGCACTTTTCCATCATCTTATTCTTCTCCATCTCCCCAATTAGAGTGCCACAGTGTGGATAGTCACGTGTTGAATGGCGAATAAATTATTCTATTCTATACGCCATACCTGTTGTCCGTACATGCCGGCGTTTCTCATTCCATTTGGTGCTCCTCCCGCTCCTCCAGCTATAGATGGTTCCTGTTTCCACATACTCCCCCCGCCCATTCCGGTACCGGGAGCCACCTGTCGCATATTCATCTGACCGCCCATCGGGGGACCACCCATACCACCCTGCAATTCCGACATCTGTAAAATACAAGTGGTTGCCCTCCATCAAAAACACGGACAGTGTTTCATCTGAGCTTTGGGCGAATACCATATAGTATATGGAAACTTAATAGATTTATTCACGATTTCGCGATACCTGCAGGAACCGACCGTGCTTTAAATAAATACCTGCTTTTTCAATTAAAACACGTTAACTTTCATGAATTTGCCTCAAGACGTGGTCAAAGTTTCCGAGGTGCAGTTTCCTGTTTAAACGACATTTATGGGAAGGATGTCGGCATCGTTTTAAAAGCCCAAAGAATTAGTCCTCGTGGAGGGGAGATATTTGAAAACGTTGTACAACTAGTGGCAGCAAACTGACCGGCATATCGATAGGTGGCGGCACACTCATGTCTACTCCACTGGGGGGATATCCACCTCCTCTACCGCCCATTCGCGGGGGACCACCCCCTCGATTCCACATTCCGCGGTCCGAGGGACCTCCACCCTGGGGACGAGCCATAGGGGCATACACACCTGCATGTGGGTTCCAACCTAGAACACAACAAATCAACTCATCTGTCAGCAATAAAACTTTGGTTGCTTTTACTTCGGTTGGTTGCAGGTTGTTTTTTTCAAAAACAATTTTGTATTGATATTGACTAAATGTTCAAGCTACTCGGAATGCGAATCGATGACCGTGAAACAACCAAGTTAAACACTTCGAGGCTGTGTTTCACAATGCCTGCTTCATCATTTTTGAACCATCTGATTGCACAGACTCACGCATCTAGACTCTGTTTTGTGACTAACCCGGTTGAACTTCACTCTTTTCCACTGTGAATGCTTCATAAGTGTAGTTTTTTTTTACCTTTGGTACACGTTTATGCGGTAATATTAATAATTATAATGCTTACTTGGTGGAGCTACTCGCATGGCCATTGGCATTCCACCCATCTGGGGACCTCCTCCGTGTCGGTTGTTCGGAGGACCAACACGATATCCGCCACCCATCTGGCCACCTGGGGGACCATTCCAACCACCCTATAAACATTAATATTATATTATTTACAACCACCCTGTCAAGAGACAGTATACTGTCGGCTAGGAAAGCGGAAGCCAGTCAGAAACCCTACATGAAAAAATCACTAAACAAGAAAACTATAATACAGACATGCAAATGAGAAAGGAATGTGATAATTGGGTTGGAAAACCATAAACCAACCACGATGTGATGTTCAAATCAGGACCTATATCTATCAAACTGTGAAGACCTGGCGGCATAGATGAGTGAGAAACATTGTAGTAACAGAATGGGCTAACCTGTTGTTGTTTGTAGTATGGGTCATCATATTTCATGGAATCTCCCCACATGGGCTGTTGTGATTGGCTGGGACCACCCATCCAGTCTCCACCGGACGGATCCCCCATCATACCATTCATACCGCCTACAAATTGGAATATGTTCAAAAAGGTGCGATTGCTTCATTAAAAACACACATTTAAAGTTCAACGATCTCCTGTACAATTGAAAAAAACATATTTCAGTAAAGTTATCCGATCGGACGTAAAAAATTCATAAAAAAAAACTCCATTTTCACATATGTCGCGAAAATGATTCATATAATCAAATCGGGAACCTGGTTACTTTTGTAAACAAGTCCCAACTTACTGGTGTGTGCTTAAAGGATCTGAAAGACTAACGTGGATGTCCATGCATCGGTTGAAACTGTTGTGGTTGTTGATCGCCCGAGTGCGGGTCACTCCATATCTTGGCGGCCTCCCCGAAATCGCCGGGACCCCCTGCCCCTCCGCCCATCGGACCACCCCAACCGGCCTGGCCCCCACCTCCGGGACCCCCCGCAAGACCCAGCGCCTCGTTCACGTTTTGGGCTGCAAAGGACACGTTAACTAAACTATATACAAGACCCGGTCATTTGGGAAAACTGTGAAACTGCCATTTTTTCTGTTATAGAACGGAGTGAAATGTTGTCAATACAAAGCGTTTCATTTTCTTTATTGGAAAACTATACCTTGTTCTAGAACAAAAAAGGAATGCTACGTTCACATTTTTTTAAGATTACAAAGTGACGAATAATTCACAAGTGTCGGAATCGTGACAACCGTGAAAATGGTTTTGAAGCATTGCAAAAGATTGTGTTTACAATGTCTGGTTCGATACATCATTAAGAAATTAATATTTCTATGTGTCCCGTGGATTGGGAAAAACGAAAAGTGATAATTTTCTGACGATTACCGTAGAAAATCGCCTTTTGCTAAAAAAAAAGTTGTCAATATAACATAACAAACCTAGATTGTTCGGATCGGGCCATGGATTCCTCATTTGTTGCGGACTCATGTGACCTCCCCAGCCAGCTTGGCTAGAACCACCCGCACCACCAGGCATGCCTCCCACACCCCACGGCTGTAATACACATCATGAATTATCAACTTTCAGCTTAACATTTAATAATATTATTCTAATAGGTAGGAAGAATTATTATTATCACTATTGCGTCTTTTCTGAGGGAGATATTTCACTGAAAATGATTTTTCACGTTGGGTGGCGCATAAGATCCAGATAAGTATGAAGCTGAGTTTTTGTGATATATGCTTGGTGATTTTGTTTTAGTTTCATGCATGTACCTTTTCTATGCAGCACGCCTCGGTGGGCATTGCATAAATAAGATGAACTTCATCAATTTGCATCAAAATGTTCAGATTACCGAGCTTAATCAGAAAAAAAAACCGTTTTCACTGTTAGAGGCGGCTGGCTATTCCCTAAGGCACGAACAAAAAAATACCCTCTAGACAGAGAGTTTGGATTAATCTCATTAATGGCACTTATTTGTATACAATGAATGTGATTCAATTTCTATCGATAGGTTGCACATGGGAGATCGATATATAGTTGAATGAACGAACAAAGAGTGTCCCGCTTGGCGAGAAAGAGAGAGAACACCACGCGCGCAACAGCCCAAATCACTGCGCGACCCGAAACCAACGGGAAGGGAGAACTGGTTTGTGGGAAACATTAATTACTCGGCAGCAAAACACCAGTGAGTAGAAAGTAAATACGGGCATCTGACCCACAGAAAAAGAATGTGATTTAACATCCATGGTGTTAATCGCGATCAATATTCATTCTGAACTAGGCAAACTCAATTGGAATGAATTAGTGAATTGGAATATTAATTGAGGACCAAAAAGTATCTAAGTGAATGAGTATGTGTACCTGGGGTCCGGGCTGTTCGTGTTGCCGCCATGGTGTCTCGTCTATTTTGATATTGGCCAGACTTCTTTCCAGATCCATCACGGATTATCACGTACTCTCACGCACGTTGTGACTGTGATCTTGGAAAAGAAGAACAAGCCACCACTGATCCGATCGATCGATCAAACGACCTGCAAATTTATTGAAATCAAACAATAATAGAACACCGGGTATACGGGTACGACCAGACAAATGACTTTCAGAGTTCATACTTTTGTAGTACGCCAGCTGGGAACAACTAATTTCCATTGTAAACCAATCTGGTTATACTGACTCCTGAATACAACTACAAAAGAACAAAAGTATGAACCCAGCGTCATAAATGAGGTCCACAACAAAATAATATGATGATGAACAAGAGAAACATGAATACTAATGGAATTTTGGACCAAAAAAGAGGTACAAAGTAAAGTGTCAAAAGGGAACCATAATATAGCACATTATATGAGAGAAACAGCAAACGAAGATCGAGACAGAAAGCGACAAATTGATGAGTAAACCATGTGAGTATTTCCTATCCAGAATCAGAAAAAGACAAATTCAACAGTGAATCAGCGATATGTTATAAGGTACAAAATACTGAAATTATTGAAACATAAGGAAAACTACTTATTGGAAACATAAGTCTTTTTTTAATGAAATTGAGATTTTTCTGACTCGTATGTCAAACTCTGAGAATCTACCAAACTCGAAGTGAGAAAACAATCGCAGAGGAGTATGCAATACAATAACATAAAGTCTGTCTGTAGGCAGGGGAAGCCAGAGAGACATATCTAATACTAATATTGTTCGGAAACAAAACAAATGAGGTCCGATGAAATTTTAAAAAAATGTGGTTGTGGAGAGAGCTAGTTATTAGAAGAATATCAATCAATTACAGTTGATTTCATAGAAAGAACAACCAACCCAAAACACATAATGAGAACTCATTTCAGCCAATGATTCATTACACTTTTCTAGTCAAATTTTCATCGCAAAATGAGCTCATTGAGTACAAGTTACAATTTCTGATATTTAGCATAATTCGAATATTGATATTGTGATGCGTAGTAATCTAGTAATCCCCTTTACCACTAAGACAACCATATGCCTAAAAAACAGCAAAAGAGCAAAGACAGGATGAAGCAACGCTAGCTGTCTTTTCCATATCAAACACGTCCCCCTCTATCCCTCTACTGATAACATCAATTGCAGTCTAGATCAAGCTCAATCAAGTATAATTGATGAAAGAGTGGTTGGGCTCGATATACGAATTTAAATGTAATCTAAATTATGAAAATTAAGATAGAGATAATAATTATTGTCTAGATTGAGATAAAATGTGACCTAGGCTAGATTTTTGATACCAGTTATGAAAAAAACTTGAGTAACGAATTTTGAAAACACTTTGACTTAGATGTGGAGAATAATGAAGAACAAATACATGTAGTTGATAAATAATTAATATATGCAAAAAAATACTAAACTGAACTAATAACATAACTCGAGGCAAAACTTATAGTACGAAATACGAACGAAATCAAAGTATTAACAATAAAAATTGAAGATCACAGCTCCTTGAAAGAGAGAATTATTGAGATATATTTGTTTAACAACTTTTTTCATTGAACGCATCCAGAAAAGCAGAAGAACATTGATTCGAGAATAATTAGATCTGGGATCGAGAATTAGAATACCATCTACGAGAATAAATCAATTATAATACAGTTAGGCTTCAATGAAAGAAGTTAGACAAGAGTTCAACCATAGCGACGGTGCTCCTATAGAAAATAGTTCGATCTAGTATGTATTAAAAATTAAAACGACGCGATTCAAACACACATCAAAATGTGTATAATGATACTGGTTTTCTATCTCAATATTAGGAACCGAGAAACCCCGAGCACAGAAATAGAATTGGTGGAGACGATAAAAATGAACAGGAGCTTATTGCGCAATATATTGTTTTGCTAGTTTACTACCCCTCTGTGGAAATGGAAAATAATTTCAGTACACTGCGAATTTCTGATAGAAGATAGAAGGATTTTTTCAAATCTATGAAAATTTATATGAAGATATTTCACGAATCACCACCATACTGTAAATTCCCATAGAACAAGAAATGGGAGGTGAAGATTCGGCTTTTCATTTTCAATGATTCAATATAGACTAAGAACAAGGAAAACTGAAATGTTTTTAATGCTTCCTCAATTTCCACCTACTTTTAAAATATATGACTCAATCAAAAAAGGCTATAAGTCATTTCAAGAAACACATTCCAAACTAAACTTTTGAAAATATAGCTGTTTATTGGTAAAAACTGGCTACTTAGTATGATGTGCTGACAATAACCTGGTAAACGTGGTTGTATCGATGCCAGAGGTCGGTAGTTGGCGTGGTTTCTATCGTTCGCTGGGCTCCCATCCCGTCCTCTCCGTCTCTACCCTCCAATCAATATGTGTGACGAGATGCCGAGTCAGAGAGACGAGAGCAACTATTCACTCATACTATCTCGCTCACTAGATGGGTGCCCTCTACGAATAGCACACAATACACCGGAGAGAAAGAGCGAGAGGGGAATAGAGAGGAAGAGAGAGAGCGAGAGGGAAATAGAGAGGGACAGAAAGAGCGAGAGGGAAATAGAGAGAGGGAGAGAGAGTGAGTTAGAGATTCCCACCTAGCAAGCAATGATGCTCCACGAATTCAGAAAATGGGGGGACCAGAAGGTGAACATTGTCGCGTAGGAAGAGGAAGTGCTACCCCTCCCACCCTCCCTCCACTCTCTGAACTTCACTAATGCGTATTTAGTGGTTTACATGGAATGAGCCAAATGGTTAGCTTCTACCATGATTGCTTATGTCGTTGCTGAACATATGTGGGATAGTCGTGGTTTGGGGTCTAAAGAGTGAATGATCCCTCCCGCTGAAAATTACGAAAAGTTATAGGTCCCTCTCCAATTCAGTGGCACAAAAATGGTTAATTTGTTAAATAGTTATAGGTCTCCTCTCGTCCAGTCTGTTAAATAATTAAGGGTCCCCCGGTCAGTGGACCGTGGCATCCCACCTGTGTTGCTGAAGCGATGAGAGAGACTGAATGTCGCCCAGCTAATGTCATTCGTTGTTCGTTCTTTGAAGATGCATGCGTACCCGTAAGTCATGACAGGTCCCAGTATCTAATAACACATGCCCCGCTACAATTAGTTTACGGTACGGCCGCAGCACTCAATCAAAAACTGCCCTATTTACCGCGAGTATGATCGAAATTAGATTGATAAATGTATTCAAAGGATGAAACTCGAATATAAGAATAAGAAAGTGACTCCTGAATAGTTCATTGACAGATGCTATGTGCATGAATCACTCTTAACAAGAAATAATAATGAAAGATAAATATGTGAAATCCGTCTGAGAATACATGAATATAGAAGAATTATGATATGTGCGTGGTTAGCGATTAAGGGGTGGCCGCCCTCTCTTACCCTGAAAAATATTTATTGTTGTACATCAATAACGAGAGTATTCTAAATCACGGAAATATTTTTGATGGTATGAGTGTGTTTGAGTGGAGCCCAATCGACCTTGTATCACCCTACTAAAAATTTTGATCTCGCAATCTTCGTCACCGTAACTCTACTTATCGAAAACGCAAAATTTGAACTCAGAACCAATTTAAACTCAAAATCTAACTCGGCACACAAACTAGTAAGGTGACCATGGCATGAAAACGAGCCCGTTTTCCCATTCAAATACGCGGAACTTCTTGATTTTCGATGAGAAATGGGCGATTTCTCCAGGTATTCGCGAAAAAAAACAGTCCGAACTTTTGCGACTATTTCAACAACATTATTGGTGTGTGACCATACTCCCCAAATCAAACGTAGGATAAATTTGTTAGATGATCTATAGAATCACACGTTGTTATTACAATCCGAATTCATCAAAAAGTGGGGAACCAACATGTGTGTGATTTGTACGAGCTGCTCAAGAACGGCACAACTTCTAGGGACACTGCAACAAAAAGGGAAAAATATAGAGAGTGATTATTTTAAAGTGATGATGCCACAAAAAGTGAAAAGTATTTTGCTAACTAGTTCGCGGTAGATGTTAAGTCACGGCTGATTAATTGTGTCGACAACAGTAATCTCGCTCATTGTTTTCAAATTTCGTATCTGAATCCAAAAGCTGTGACTTGTGATCTACCGTGAACTAGTTAGCAAAATACTTTTCACTTTTGTGGCATCATCACTTTAAAATAATCACTCTCTATATTTTTCCCTTTTTGTTGCAGTGTCCCTAGAAGTTGTGCCGTTCTTGATTAGCTCGTACAAATCACAATTGTTGGTTCCCCACTTTTTGATGAATTTTACACTTTTTGTAGACATTCCGGAGGCATGTCTAACTTTGCAATTGAAACCCAAAAGAACTAACTACATTTGCTCTTAAAATTTAAACATGCGCAACTAAAAATTGGAAGGAAGCATGTTTGACGTTTTGCATATTTCAATAATGACATCAGTCGACCAGCATAATCCCAGAACACATCATGTTTAGATGAAGTTTCATCGTTAATAACCCACTGGCCAACTATTATTATCATTTGGAGAAATATTTGACGTCTACTTCGCACTTTTGAAATTTGACGTCATCTGGCCTTCAGAATTCCAGAGTACGTCATTTTAGGATGAATTTTTACCGTTAACAACTAACTAGCCAACTATTTTTATCATTTGAACAAATATTTAACGTCAACTTTGCACTTTCGAAATTTGACGTCATCTGGCCTTCAGAATCCCAGAGTACGTCATTTTATGATGAAGTTTTACCGTTAACAACTAACTAGCCAACTATTTTTATCATTTGAACAAATATTTAACGTCAACTTCGCACTTTTGAAATTTGACGTCATCTGTTCTCCAGAATCCTATATGACGTCACGAATAGAAAACTCATGGTCAAATAGAAGTTACGATGACATCATATTTCAATTTTAATCCGAATCGGTCAACGTTACCCTAAGTTATGAGACAGTTCGATCCACCGGCCTGTCAGATAGGGTGAGAGAGCATGCTAAATGGAGAGACGCAGACACTTTTTTGGAAAAGTTTATGGAAATTGGAAAAGTTCGCAATTTTTTTGCTCCGCCAGGGTTTCGGCAGGTATTACATCCTTCCTACAATTTTTAACAGGATCGATCGAGTAGAAACCCTTAAACTGGGTTTTTTTCTTGTCACAACCCACCCACCCACACACGACGGAACTTGGCGCTCTTGATGAAGCGCATGAGGTCATAACTTGGCTCATTCTTGTTCGATTTCGTTCAAATTTCGAACACAGCTTTCAATTACGCCGTTGAAGGTTCACAAACAATAAAAAGTTTTTGTTTTGCATATTTTAGCCTTTTTAGGGGGAAATTAAAAAATTGAAAGCGCGCATTAGCCTTACCAAAGACAAATCACGCACAGCGCTTCGCGCGATTTTTGAACCAGTTTAATTCCAACAAAAGTCGTATTTTACTGGTGAAAACCTAATCTCCCACCCTGTTTTGTAGTTTGATCATCCGAGTGAAACACCCCCATTTTCAACCGACTTCTGTGTACAATAAAGTCGCTTCACGTAAGCGAGCGAAGGAACAAACCAACCAACTCACCCTTCTGCCAGTTCCTCGATTGGCAGGGGTCTGGATTGGATTCTTGCGCGGACGACCGCGACCACGACGCTCCGGGATCTTGAAAACAATCAACTCATATCGCCCCATATTCTCATTGGTTAAGGTAGCCAGTAGTTATTGTTGGAACCCATGACATTAAAAAAAGCAATATTGTTCTTTATGTTCAAAGGCATAGTTTTCTTGAGATTTCAACTGAAATGTCGCAACTTTGCATGGTTATACAAAACTATCAGACGCGATTCAGTTATATTTTTCTGCTCTTTTGAGTTGATCTGATTTTGGAGAACCCATTTTCCAAAACTATACCGAACGTTTTGAGCAACCATATTTTTGGGAGATGTTTTCCATCTCTACGACTCACGCGTTCTTGTCGGAATATAACTATAGCTCAGTGATACGCTTACTTGTTCTCCTTAAAACTTATTCTACTATTCTACACATTTCGCTGAATATTTCACGATTGTAAAAGACTGATTCAAGTGTTTGCCGAATGAACTAACTCCGAACTGTCCTCCACTATAGGTGGATCCTTCAGATGGAATTATTCCCTCATCAAAGGAATCGTCTGTGTCACGAGCTCTGGGAGTACGGGGGATTCCACTTGTTGGTGGAACAGCATCTGCAACATGAAATTCCCGAAGCAAGCACTTTTGTAACAAGCTATATTTGAAATTCAGACAAAATACTAAATCAGGTCGATTTCAATTTTACTTCACAGAAGGCAGGCTTCATACTAGTAACATTGTCCTAATTAGCAGAAACCAAAAACGGGATTCCTTTTTTGATACCAAAACACACATTTTGACGTATTTCAAGGTAAGACCTACCTTCTCCGAGAAGAATAATCTCTCCTCTCTCCTCATTTATAAAACGTATCCAACTGTCAAATACATGATAAATTGACCGACGCCTAATATCAAAGTTAACTGAACTGAACCTACTCCCTTTTGTAACAATATAGATCAAGTAGCAACTATTATAGTACCTAAGAACCAGCGATCATTCTCCTTGTTGGGGGGAAACAGTTCAAAATCTCGAGAGAAACTGGAATTGATGTCAGTCATAGAATCGTCCCTCTGGCGACCAGGAGTAATGGGAAGCGGCGGTGGAACACGACTTCTCTTGTGAGCTGCAAATCGACATTGCAGATATCAAATAAAATAGAACGTAGCAAAATTAGTCTATCTGTTCTATAATCTTTGCATTTTGTAATTCCAGATGAAGTAAATGGCGAATAATGCGAACGTTATGTGTAATTTTTGTAATTTTAAATTTTAGCAAGACCAACGACCAACAACGACCAAGTAGGATATATAGAAAATACTCACTTCTGTCATACTTGGCCTGAGCTTTATCGAGATCTCGTATTTGCGTCTTTGAAAGCCATATATGTTTGATATCTGGCCATCGCTCAGTCAACTCTTTCTCAGCGATTGCGATCCATTTAGAATGCAGCGCTTGTGCACGGTCAAAGTACCTTGAAAATAATCGAATACATATTGTAGCAATTATGTGGTAAATTTCGCCAGTAGAAATTGACATTAGATTCTTCATAATACTGATACACCAATTGAGACTTCCTTCTGGTCCTCTAATGTGAACAAAAAAAAGCAGAAAGTGAAAATGAGCTGGTGATGTTTAGTTGAACATTTTAACATTTTCCACTTTATCATGGATAGATTGGATGAGCAGTTGCATTTTCTTCTCGCCTAAATTGTTTCATTAATTACGATATTTTTAAACATTTTCAGAATGATTCGGCGAATCACATACATTTCAGATCGGATTATTGAGACCTCTCATCTCACATTTAACCACTCTGGTGAAACTTGCGAGGCTAAAATAGGCTAAATCTAGAGAAAAATAGGTATTCAATAAAATACTAGCTTATTTTAGCCTAGAAATCTCGGAAACACCTAGAAATACCTATAATTGCCTAGATTAGCCAAGTCGTTGAACAAGCTGATTTCGCTAGGCTAAAAATAGCCAATTTTAGCTAAAATTATGTAATTGTCCTGGCGCGCCGTTTTTGCTACCGTAATTTCGAGGCTCACAATTTAAATTTTTTTATCATTTTCATTTTTACCTAATTTTTTTGTTTTCTCTCACGTTTACGCGTTATTTTTGTTGTTCTTTGTTTTAAATTCAATAATCAGCATTCTTCATTGAAACACGCACTACATAGTCGAAATTATAGTTGTTTAGTCATTGAATGCCAGTTTTTCAGTTGTTTTTGCTATTTTCGAATTAGAAAAACATCTTCCGCCTCGACCAAGTTGAATTATGAGATAAGCAGTTCAATATATTCCATTTCAGTACTTCTGTTATTAGAAAAATAATACTTCTTACAGTTAATCTGAACGTGTCATTCTGGAGCTTCGTTTCGCTGCAGGGACGAACGCGAACAGCTCAATGATGATTACAAGGTGAGTAGCTTGAACAGCAGTCTTAGCCATCTATTGTTGTTATTAAAATCTGATTATTTCATCTAATCCAGAATTTGTACCGAACCTGAATTAATGTATGTTTTTGTCTTAGTATCTAGTTTACCTCAGTGAGTTTTGAAAGCAGTTTTGGCTTTAGATTGTTGAATTTAAGCTTCCCAGTTGTTTTCATGGACTAACTTGGCAAAACAATTATTAAACGGCTTTTTCCCTTATTTCCTATTTTTGACCTATTATCATCAAAAAGCTTACACGTTTAGTTAACTACTTCTTATTAATGTGTGAATGAGCGCATTTAACCATTTCAGTTCAGTCAAATTTGAGTGGTATATGTTGTCTCTCCCGGTATCTACATTTATTTGTTCCAGGGCTCCTATGATAAGTCAGTTCTACCAGATGGTTTGAAAATAGATGCGCCCCCCACAAAATGATACTTCATCCTTACAAGACCTAGCCGGTATGTTTATTCAAAAGCAGAAATTAATTTGGTAGCATGTGAATCTACGCGTTTTCTAGGCACAAAACATAAATGAATACTTCTATGGGTACGTGGGTATCTGTTAGTTATTGACAGTTTGAGGTGTATACTCATTTATTTATTTTTAGCTTCTGAAGTACAAGCATCCGTCTACAGCCCATATTCGTCGCCCAACTACCGATCGTAGCCACCACAGCCATTCCTCCATGAAAGATCGACAGAAGAATATTATTGTGTTATTTATACCAGTGTGTTTTGCTACGAATGAATATATGTAATCAGTTTTTTGTTCTTAGTGTGGATTCTCCTGTTTTAGAAGCGTGAAGGATTAAAATAAAATTGTTTCCATGAAAGCGAATGAAGTTCTCGTGATTTTGTGTGATAGTTCGAGTTCATAGCCAGTTTGAAGGTTGCACAGCAGAAAATCGACCCGGTTTTTCCGGAGCGGAAGTAAGCTTGCTACAGGGCTAAAATTGGTATCGACTAGGCTAAAATAGGTATTTACTAGGGAAAAATAGGTATTTATAGGCTAAAATAGGTATTCATCAGTCTAAAATAGGTAACGGCTAGCCTATTCTAGGTAAAAGTTAGCCTATTCTAGGTAACAGCTGGCCTATTCTAGGAAACAGCTAGCCTATTCAAGGAAACGACTAGCCTAAAAAGGTTAAAAAATAGCTATTTGTGCACTTTGTGCTGTGTTTTTCTATTATTCTCTATATAAGTGTATTTTGTGACTGACCTGGAGGAACGAAATACGCGGCATACTTTTTGTCCAGCACCAGTGTCGTGAAGTCGCATCAGCGTCATTGGAACCTCTTCTAAGATACGAAGTCCTTCATCGCGCTGAAAGCTACGGGCCGCAACTTAAAGGTTGAACCGTAAGACATATCACTCCAGATGAGGAATTCAGTTGTACGCTACTGAAACTAATTTAGACCAATCAATTAACAATGTACTTAGCAGTTCCGTACCAAATGTTTGAATTTTCCCTCATGAATAATTATTTATAATAATAAATATAGTGTGACATAATCACAATTGCAGACATACACACATTTATATATGGTCAACGTTACCTCGTCCATCCAGGCATCTCATCCTCACGAAAGCATATAATTCTAGATATATCAAACTCATAATTTAACGGTTTGCTGTTATATTTCTTTCTTCGGTATTTCATAAAATGACATGTTTGTTGCTCTAATTTTGTTTTTACTACCAAGTCTGTTATATGATGAGATATTTACACACGCGATATCGTCTTTGCGCAAGAATTTTTTCAGAACTAACCTCAACCTTGGACTTGATCATGCTCAATCCTGCTTGAATACGTTGTCTGACTTCACCGTCACTTGGAATGGGAGGCGGCATGAAGAAGTAACCAGTCTAACGGCAGAACCGTAATTATTTTCAAAAATTTAACTGAAAATCGCGAAACGTTGAGATTTTTATTTTCCTGACACAGCAGAGCTGGCACCCACCGTAACCCGTCAAATAGAACGTTTTGAGACCAACACCCCAGTAGTCCTTGAATGACGTCTTTCATAAATTTTTGAATGAAAATTTTCAATTTATTTATGAAACGTTTAATTAAACGTCTAGACGTCTTCTAATTTCACTTAGTTATTTCCGACGTGTTCTGTATAAATTTGATATTCCTTTTTTCCAGCTTCCGCAGCCAGCGATGGGTGATAACCTAGTGTTTGCCGGTTAGTTTTGCTTACATCGGGCGGGGGTCTTGTTAAATATATGAATACTATAGAGATTTATGTGTGCCACAGGTGGAAATGTCGGTCGTAGTTCGTTAACCAGAAGTGTCATAATTAGTTTGGATATTTCTATTTTCAGTTCGTGGAAACACGGGATTATGTCTGAAACGAGGACTCGGGAGTGATGCAACGGTCCTGTTTGAAGACAAAGAGTGAGTTCTCAGTTTTCCATTCTCAAACAAAGCGTTTCGCATATAAGGTTGAAAACGCGTAATCGAGCTGTTCTTATATTTTGAGCATTCTAGGTGCTCTCCAGTGCATTTTGAACACTAAACGTTCACAGAAATTCAATGTTCCGGAACTTTCATTCTCGCTTTCAAAAAAATGACCATGGTGCTTCCGTTGAGCAGTGGCTTTCAGGTCGCTCTATTCAAATTAATTTAAGGAATCCAAAGCAGACTCCCTGCGAGGTCTTCGCCTACAGCAACAACGGGCAGCTGTTTGCATATTGTGATACACTGAAGTAGGTTTCCTGCAATTCTACTTTTGAGTTCGTCTCACTTGCACTACACGTAAAATGGCTGACACTTTTCGATTCAGGTCTTCTCCGTACGCACTTTCCGAAATATTATCGAAGTTGGTTTGTTGGTTATTTTATATTAGTTGCTTAAAAACTGTTTCGTTTAGGACCCGTGTGATTGAGGTTGCCACGGGAAAAGAAGTGATGTCGACAAATCTGAAACGCACTAAGGCTTTTGCCTTTTCACCCAAGGACACTCACATGATCACGTTCGAACAGTATGCAATCTATGGAAAAAGGGTTAGTCAATTAACTTTATAGAGAGTTGTATCTGATCGCGTTGATCTGGTAAGTTTTGGCGAAACGATCGGTTGTCTCATGATTGAACTCTTCAAAAATCACAAAATAGTCCAACTATTCTTTAGGATATAATTAGTTTTTTAGAGGTTTCTGTCTATTTAACTGATGTTGCTATGCACGAACATAGGTGGGGCGACTTTGTTGTGCACAGAGATTTTTTGAAAATCAGGTGATTCAGCTGAGAGAAAAACAGGAAAATGGTTCGAAACGTGGTTAAAAGTTGGCGTTATCGGGCCAATTTTGACTAGTCTTGAAATTCAAGATTTCAAGATTTATTCATTCACGTCATATTGTTGCAATATGGTGTTCCTTTATCGCTTTCCAAAGATTTTTATCTCTGCACATTCTCAATATCTCTTCGCCTCGGACATTGGGCGGACGGACACGACCTCTTCTCATTGAACGGTTGTAATTTTGCGCGGCAAGGACCAACTCATCTCTCCATCGGACCACGGGACGCCCACTGCTGCGGTTTTCATCAAATGGGCGCCATTCTGTCACAATCAACGACCATCGATCTCGATTCATCTGGGAGATTCTGGAACAAAAAGAGAATTTGAGTTTTGTGGCTTCAAGGACGACGTCCTTTAACCAAAATTCACTTTAACAAAAGGACGACTTAGAAATTCAGGTTGTTCAAATTCGAGCATCCTATGAAAAACGGGTAATAAAGGTCGGTAACCAACAATCTCTTCTCGCGTATGTGCACGAAGTGTATGTTGCTGTTATCGTGTTATTGTGTTAATATTTCAGATATCCGCCGACCAGAAGCCTGAACCGAACTTCCGTATTTGGAATCTGGCCGAAGGAAAACATGTTACAACACTCATTGCACAGAAAGAGGTTTTTTGTGAAGGAATTGAAATCTAATATCCTAACGAAGTTCATACTTCTTGCATATACCAATAAAGTGTGACTATACAATAAATGGAGCATTCTCGATTCTAGATTCGTAAAAAAAATAGGCCAGTTTTTGTCGATACGGTAATAATTCTCTAATAAAACTTTACTGGAGTATGAGTAGATGAGCCCATACTTTGTACTATTTTATTTGCGTTTTCATCAGCTAGGTTAAAAAACAGAAGTTTTGTTCTGAATATAGTTGTGTATTCAGTCGATCTGGCGTCCTCAGTGGAGCGAAGATGAAAGTGTTGCAGTACGGCTCGTAGGAAGTGAACTCCTTTT
Organism: Litoditis marina; assembly: GCA_964036275.1. NCBI lineage: Eukaryota > Metazoa > Nematoda > Chromadorea > Rhabditida > Rhabditidae > Litoditis > Litoditis marina. The sequence continues at coordinate 1,010,429 of OZ038434.1, read as the reverse complement.
CCACAAGAATAACAATTTCGGTAGGTTCTCACACAATTTCCCGTTAAAATTGGATTCGAATTGGATTACTGCACAACCTTAGATTAACATAGCTTCCTGTATTTTATAAATTCGCATATATTTTTGTGTATACTTGTGCATTTGTGCTTGTATTTCCTATAGTTCTGGCCTTCCATCGTGCCTTTTCAGAGAAGTACAGCAGCAAGCTAGTCGTGCCTGGAATAAGCAGCTTCGCCCTAAGTTCTGGAACAGGAAACGCCCCTCTCTATATTGGTTGCTACGTGGCTTCCAGTGGCGTAAGTGGGCGTCATTTGCTGTTGAATATTATTCGAAGCTATTTTTGATACAATATAACAAAACTTCGGTCTTCAGTGCTTTGTATACTTTGGTGAAATTCTCTTTACAGCATATGTGAGATATCACGGTTAGCTGACCGGGGAATCCTAAACCTTTTCTACAGTTGGGCTGGGGATACCGATAATCATCCCAAAACTGCGGAGCTAATATACAACGTATCTAGGGAATTTATAACATTTTTTTTTCAATGAGGTATGTTTAACTCTACGAACCCCCACCAAACTAAAACTACCACACCCATTCTTTACAGTGGAATATCCTGCACACTTCTGGCAATACTGAAATCTATTACCTATAAAACAAGGTCTTATTGACAGATTTGAGACTGTCAAGTCTTCACTCCTTTCTCTACATGTCGTTGCATAGCACCCACTCACGTCCTACGTCCACGATTTTCTCAATAGAACTTTCAGTGTGGAAAAAGTTTCGATCTAATCAGTTCATCTAGACGTTTTTCAGTCGAATCCTGCCAGAGTTCAAGTAAGAAGAGTGAATGATGACTTCACACTTGTAGCCAACAAAACATTCTTCAAGTCTGATAAGGCGGAACTGAAATGGAACCCGAGAGGTGAGATGCGTGCACTGGTCTTTAGGCTATCATTGAGCAATACTGTGAAATTCGAGTCACGTGCCACGTTAGTTTGAAAATACCAACAACAGGAAATGACTTTCTGTGAATATATCGAGTCTCGAAGATGAAGTTGCTATTTGATAGGTCGAACTCGACGTTGTTTGTAATTTGCGATGCCTTCATGATTTCTTCATCTGGTTAGGGTTGGTTGAAAGACATAGTAGAAACGAAGTTAAAGTTATCGGATTGAGTTTTTGCTTCTCGTGATTAGTTAACTGTGGTCGTGGTCGCACTACAGAGCGATTTGTTAGAGTAATTTTAATCGCGCGGAGCGCGAAGCGCTCTGCGTGAGTTGTCTTTAGTTTGGCCATTGCGGACTCGTTTTTTCCTTATAATCAACAAAAAGCTTCAAATATAATCGTTTTTTTGAAAACTAAAAAGAGAGAACGTTAGAGAATCACGAGTTGAACATTGTGTGAAAATTTCAGCCAAATCGGATTATTTTCGCCTGAGTTATGGTTTCGTGTCGTTGTTGAAAAGTTCCGCCGTAATTCGTCCCTCGTCCCTCCTCCCTCACGGAATTCTGTCCGCATCGTAGTGGAAAAACTAATAATAATAATAATAATAATAATAAGGTTTATCAGTATATAGTTGGACAATCATATTTAGGTACGAAAACTGAACCGGTTGAACTGATATTTGAGAAAAGGAGAAAAACTTGGGAACATATGATATTGCATGATAAATGATGTTAAAACAGACATTAGACTAGTTACCATGATGGATTGATGTTGTAACGGAAACCATGGCGATCAAAGTAGACATCAGACACAATTGGGGCAAGATGAGGATACAATCGATAACAACCACGGAAAGCACTGTAACGCTCACTCATGGAGACTCTACTGCATTGCATGTCATACAACATAGTTACATAGTTCTGAACATTTTGCAAAGAAACATCATCGAGTGCATGGAAAGACAGAGGTTGGAGATCTGGAGACGAATCACAAATAACAGAGAGAACCTCGGGAGGACTTGGTAACATCATAATAGTAACTGGTTCTTGAATTGCTGGATCATCAATACTGGTTTCTGGCAACAAAGTTGGCTCGATAGGAGGAGAGAGACATTCGGAAACCATATTGCAAACAAAATCTCTGGACTGTTCAACTAACTCCATTTCAGTTTGAGTTTGAAGGTTGTCATCGGCAGGCTCTGGTTGGATTGTAGTTTGGTCGGTGACCTCTGCTCGGGCGGCGTCTCGTTTCGATTGTCTGGCGAGGAATCCGGCCTTCCGCTGTTCCCGGGGTCTCGAACTTTCGTACATGAAAAGTTGACATAGAAGCCTCACATTTCATAGCAGTAGATAGATCGATTAGACGAGGAAAGGGAATACCATCTTTGATAGATACTTTGAGTGGACGAGGTAAACCATCTTGACGAGGTTTACCCAAACGGTGAAGAATAGAAACGTTTGAAGACGAGATGGAGACCAAATTAAATATTGAATTCACCTTTTTCTTTGTAGTGGAGTCCTCTGGTAGTCCATAAATAGTGAGAGATCGGCGATCGTTGAAATGGTGCAGTTCAGATTGAATAATGGCGGGTAGATTTTGAGTCAGAAGGTCGATTTTGGAGTTGAGTTATTTTATTTCACTCAAAATGGTGGAAAAATGGGTTCGAGATGGTACCATTTTTGGACGAGGCGACATAATAATCAATCGAGAGAGGGGTCACCGCTCACGACCAGGCAAAGGGGTGTTATGCTGAACCAATTTGGCTGAAATTTGAAACATCTGTTCTATGGCAAAAGTTAGCTCGTCGCGTCAAGTATGAAATGTATATACAATCTCTGGCGCCGGGCGCGGGCGCCAATAGGCGCCAAAAACCACTATTGGAAAAACTACCGAACCGATTTAGCTGAAATTCGAAACATGAGTTCTAATGCAGAATTTAGCCCGTTGCGCCAAATATGACATGTATAGCCCCTCATTGGCGCCGGGCGCCAATAGGCGCCAAAAACCACTATTGGAAAAACTACCGAACCGGTTTAGCTGAAATTTGAAACATGAGTTCTGATGCAAAATTTAGCCCGTCGCGCCGAATATGAGGTGTATAGCTCCTCATTGGCGCCGGGCGCCAATAGGCGCCAAAACCACTATTGGAAAAACTACCGAACCGATTTAGCTGAAATTTGAAACATGAGTTATAATGCAAGAGTTAGCCCGTCGCGCCAAATATGAGATGTATAGCTCCTCTTTGGCGCCGGGCGCGGGCGCCAATAGGCGCCAAAAACCACTTTTGGAAAAACTACCGAACCGATTTAGCTGAAATTTGAAACATGAGTTATAATGCGAAAGTTAGCCCGTCGCGCCGAATATGAGATGAATACATCATCATTGGCGCCCGGCGCTGGCGCCAAAAACGGCAAAACACTATTTATCGTCAACTAAAATGTTGAACACTAATAGAAATTGAATAATTTGGTGAAAAGTGTGAAAGTCTTTTTCCAAAACTGAAATTTTTCTTCTGGCGCTCGAACCAGGCGCCAAAACCCAAACTCACGACAGCGTCAATGGAATCGTCTGAAATTCGGTACACTAAATAACTATCACATAGCAAGTAAGATGCTCAATCTGAAAATCAAAAAAGTTCTGTTGGCATTGTGCGCTGGCGCCAATTGGCGCCAAAGTTGGAAAAATATCAGTTATCGTCAATCAAACTGTTTCAAGTTAACAGATATTGAATATTCCAATGTGAAATATAGATCCACATATTCAAAATCGAATTTCATCTTCTGGCTCGGAACAGACGCCAAATGGCGCCAAAACAAAAACACACGAAACTGACAATTGAATAGTTTGAATATTGCTCCATTCAGTAATTGACACATGTAGTGTGTACTGGTAGCTCAAAAACCTAGAAAATTTCGTTTCGTTCTGGCGCCAGACGCGTGTGCCCATTGGCGCTGAAACGAAAAACAAGAAAGTTTAAACATGAAGGTTTTTGATGTGGTATCGGAAATAATGGCTATATTGTAAGTGAATTGGTGTCTCTAATTGTAGATTTGTCAATGGCGCCAATCCCGTTCGCTTATCGCCGCTAAAAGCGGTGTACATGTCAATCGGAACGTTTAGCGTGTTTGTTTAGTTGTTGATAGTCATAGAGCCAGTAACTTGCGTTATATTACAACACCAGCAATTTTGTGGTCTGCATTCGGCTTCGTGCACACACAAAACTAAGATTTCCATAATAATATATTGAGTTCACAAGATCCACTCTGTGAATAGGCAACATAAGAAGTTGTAGGAGTACAACTAGCAAAAAGAGAACAATTAGTAAAAAGTGGGGGAACCAACAAATGTGTGAGCTGTGTTTGGTTTGACCTCTATATCAGCAAAAAGTGAACGATACGAATTGCTGTGATACTGTAGCAGAAGTATTCTGCAGAAATAGAACAATACCAATGTTGCACAGTGGTTCACAACGCACGCATGTCATTGAAGTACACATGAAATACCCTTCGGCAATTTCCGAAATGTTATGCGGGTTTCGTGAACCACTGTGCAACATTGGTATTGGTCTATTTATGCAGATCATCTCTGCTGCAGTATCACAGCAATTCGTATCGTTCACTTTTTGCTGATATAGAGGTCAAACCAAACACAGCTCACACATTTGTTGGTTCCCCCACTTTTTACTAATTGTGTTTCAGGAACCGCACTTTTGATCCAGACCAGTGTAGATGTGGATACATCCAATCAGTCCTACTACGGCGAGCAAAGTGTGAGTTTTATGATTTTATAGCGGTAGTAGATCATGATGGTTTTCCATGAAGTCGGGAGTGGGGGAAGACGCATCCTTTGTTTTCTATATTCTTGTTCCCAGCAGGGTATAGTATCAGCTTTTCAGCATGTGGGTGCCGACTCATGGGGTGTGAGCAATAAATTATGTCTGACTAAAATACTTAAATGGAAATTACGTCTAATTCTGCGCTATTCGGCCCTGGAGAACTGACGACTCGTCTCGTATCGGTTACATGAGGTGTTTTATAGTTAAACCGGCGCACTCCTGTTTCAAGGCGAATGAAGCATAGGTCGGCGTGTTGGCGATGTTTTTTTCTAATAGTTTCTTTTTTTCAGGTGTTCATGGTAAATGTTCAATCGGATGAATCATTCAAAGTTCCTTTGGGTAAGAATGGTCCAGTCTACTCTGCCGAATGGAATCCAAATGGAAAGGAGTTCGCCATTTGCTATGGGTTCATGCCGGCCAAGGTATTCTATCATACACCGCCAAGAGCCTCATATTCACTTTAGATTCTCGCGACCCCTCCTGTTTTTCTTGTTTCGAGACCCCCAAAACATGCGACATCTATCTATTTTCGGAAAAATTGTCGATGGTTTTATAGAAGTTTTGTGAGCTAACGGCTCGCGACCCATACTTTTCACCTAAATTTGGTCGCGACTCCCCCCTTCGTGAGAGGCTTTGGCGGTGTATGTAATTCTATTATCGATTTACACCAGTTTTTCAATTGTGTTATCACGCTCTACGAGCAAGTTACTTATTAAGCTCAAGCATGGATGATAAGCTCCGTTGCTGTTGCAGTATGATGGCTTTGTTGACTATTAGAATCTCAAGACTATTGGGGTAGAGGCGAAAGCACTTTCTGATATTTTATTGTCCTATTTGTATAACGTTATCTTTATCTGAGCTTTTTGTTTCTCTTTCCATTTTTCATCTAGCTTGTGTAATCCCTGAGTTGTCTACAAGTGTATATGGTTCAGCTGACTGTCTACAATACGCGTGGAGAGCCTATTTTCGACGCAGCGGAGGGACCGAGGAATGAAGTGTACTACAATGCATTCGGAAATATTCTTCTTGCATGTGGTTTTGGAAATTTGGCCAAGGGAAAGATGGAGTTCTGGGACGTGGAGAAGAAGAAGGAAATCATCTCGGTATGCATATTCATTGGTGTTCTATTTTTTGTATAGAGATAAGATATCAGTTGAATATGAAAGGAATGCTAATTCAGGTTTCAGGTACCTCGATGTAGATAAACATAACTACATAACGTAGCGCGTGACACATCGTACAAAGATATTATATGCGTATGCGATTCAGGTATCAGGTGCATTAGTTGAGAGTTAGATATCAGTTTGTTCTAGGCAGCTCAATAATATGAACTTACCTGTTGGCCCTTTCTAATGGAAGGTCAGGAAGTTTTCAATGGCTTGGAAATGGAAGGGATAATATTCATATTTTGGTGAACATTGTACATTGGTCAATAGGTCTATTACACGTCCCTGTTTCACGATGAGGGAGTCATTCATGGTTTCCAAATATTTCGTCATTGAGTTCTAGTTCCAACTAACGTCTCACAAATGATTCTTAGGAAAGAAAATGAGTAACGATAGCGAGCTACGAGCTTCGTGGTTGGCAGAGCGATTAAAAACATGCTTAAGAATCACTAAAATGTCTTTTACATTTTAGATAGATGTTCCTAATACAACTCAATTCCAATGGGCTCCCGATGGTCAGCATTTCATGACAGCCACCACCACCCCGAGACTACGAATCGATAACTGTTATAGGTAAGCTAGTAGGGGAAACGTTTATCATCTTTTTGTCTTATTTTGCTGAACATATGAATCGTGTGTACTTGTGTATTGTGCTCAGAGGTTCATGTTATTCGACCAGTCAAGTTACTCGATAACATAAGGAAAATCTCCAACTATATAACTGGTTGCAATACAATATTTGTCGGTATGACTGGGTGTTGTTGGCGTCAGAAGATAGCGAGAAGTGCGAAATGACTCCTATTGCTTATTGGTTCTGAGAATTTCCTCTCGTTTTCATTCGATGTTTTGTCATTTGCATTTCATGTTTATGATGTTCTGCTGTGAACTGAAGGTAATCTGTTTTTCAGGCTTTGGCATTTTTCGGGTAAAATGATCCATGAGGTTCTGTACGAGTCGCCAAGAGAGGAGCTGTGGCAGGTCGGTTAACTATTAAAATGGTGTCTCATTCCATGGTCCATGGTGCTGGTGCATCAATTATTCTGTTGAATGTCAGCTGGATATGACTGTTCTTTTGAACTGCATTCGTTGACTGTTTGCTCATATTTCAGGTCATGTTCCGTCCCATGACGGGCTACAACAAGTTTGAGGTTAAGGAGCTGACGAAAGTAGAGAAAATGCAGGCTGGACTTCTCATCAAAAAGAAGGTCGGCTTTATATCTCTTTTATCGAATCTCGATTTTTCCAGAACTTTTGGAAGCCATCTGTTCAGCACGCAACTGTTCGTACGCTTACCTGCTATTTAGGGGGAACTCCGGAAACTACCGTTGTGATTGTCACAGGTAGCGGGACCTTATCTTGGTCCGACAACTATTAATATTTTAAATGTCGTTCTTGCCTTATTCTCCTCGTATTTTATTGGTTCTTGTTGCAGGACAGTGACCATCCCCTGAACAACCTGCCCGCCGGTGCAGTCCGACAGGCCAGTGCTTACGTGCCACCCCATCTCAGAGGGAAGTCCGGCGCAGCTGGAGGTTACTTTCACCCTTATACACTAAAGTCTTCCGGGTTGCCACAAATATTCAATAACGGGCAATATTTCTGCAAAATTAGGGAGAATTTTACTCTTTTCGATGAAGAATCCAGCAATCAAGAGACTTCGAATCGCAGAACGGGCTCCCTTTCGTGAAGTAGTCGCACCTTGCCGATGTGTGTTCCCTCTCCATTATTGTTCTGTGGAGATTTTCTATGAACACTAGTTATGGGATTTGTATAAAATATTGCGGATGTATCTGTAGGTTATGGGTTCAGTATGCAAATTGCTCTACGTTCACAAACATCGCTCTTGTGGTTTTCGCCGAGCACATCTGACATCTCCTAGTTTCTACTATTCATTTTAATGGTATAAAATGGAAGATATTCAGTTTGTATTTACAGCTCCCGGTTCGAAACCAGCGCCGGCCGGCAAAGGTGCTCTGAATGGAAAGGCGGCTGCCCCCGTCAAACCACAGATGAATGAACTGGAACGACGGGTGTTCAATCTGAAGAAGAAGATTGATGACATCACCAAGTTGAAAGTGAGTAGTCGCCCACCAAGTGACTTTTGTTGCAAATACCTTACCCCAGTGTATAACTTGAGGTATTCTAGATAAGAACCACGTATTATACCTATGTTGGCACTTGGCAGTTTAGAGGGAGTATTCAGTCCACAAGATATCTGAATTCTAAAAACATTTGTTGTTAACCGGTTGCAGAATCAGATTATTGCATGTTTTTCTGTGTTATACGTGAGGGTGAACCAGTTGTAGCGGTTTTTCGATACTACCCCCTCTTCCTTATTGTAGTCATGTACTTTTCCTCTATTCCAGGCCAAGGCTGCTGCTGGAGAAACGTTGCAGAAGAATCAATTGGAAAAGATCAACAATGAAAAGCAGTTGTTGGATGAGCTGGCCACTCTCAAGATATAATAGAAAGTAATAGGTAAATTGTGATATTCTCATCCCCTCGGTTCTTTTGTGTCTCCCGGTGATTACAGCCGATATCTCTCACAGTTCTAGTTTAATTAAGCATTTTTCTCATCAATCTGCTCTATTTGATGAATTATAAATATAGTGCGTTGAGTTGACGATTCCTGTTGCTTGTTTCAATCCGGTTACCAACTATCTGTCATGTTAATTGTTAATGGTTAGACCACTGCTTCTCTGTTATGGTCTGACTGCATTCATTACGTTTTCGCAGAAATAAATTTTCCGCGGTTGCTGTTGTGCCTCTCATGCATTATTATCACCATTGGAACAAGTCCTTATTTGTTCATCGAAGTTCCATGATATTTTCTCATAATATCAAAGCCATATAAGAGGGCGGCAGTTATGCTTTCTTCAAACAAAGTTCTCGGTATCATTTATTGGAACAGAATGAATGGATGAAAAACGCTGATAAATCTTCTGTCTAGTAAACTGTTCAGTTATGAAATGCATCGGTCAAAAAACAGTCAGGCGTTTTCTGACATCTCCTTCACCTAAAAGATAACGAGTGGTGTGATCGAATAAGGGATAGAAAGTTAATTTTAGGTTTCGAATAGTTTGATTGGCCGACTCTAGGGGTATACAAAAATTTCAAACCTGTGCGAAGATATTAGCATGATTGAAATGATGCGAAAGTTTTCTATTCATACTGTAGGAATCTCAATAGGAATGAAAAAGACCACGATGTAGACCATACCGGGGAATTGGCCTTGACGGTCCATGAGGAGTGGACAGAAACGGCATCCGCTTGATTGTGAAGATCGTGGAATAATGTAAGCAGACGCTGCATGAATACAAGGTTTATAAGAAGCGACCAAATTCTCGTTCTAGTTTGATCTCACCAGGGGCCATGGTTTACGAATTCCTAGCGAAAAGCAAGCAAGTCAAACTTTGTCAAACTACAAATACAGCGGGGCAGGTTAACATACACTGCATAGGCTCTAGCTTTCGAAATATACTTGTGATAGATACTAGAATCAAGTGATTACTAGCGAAACGTACCACATTTGTAACCTGCAATAATTTCTAAATTGTTAAGTTTTTTGATATCTCGAGATTTTCCTATTATTACCTCATACCTCCAAGCTAATCATCACTCAAATGAAATTGTGGCATATGGTGTTCTCAACTATAGCTGTGTACCATTCCTCACAAAGTATATGGAAAACCTATATGATAGAACAATGAGAAATGAAAATCGATACCTCTTCTGCTCCAGAAAGTTTGTCGAGTATGGCAGAAAACTGGCATGGTGAAAGGTTCTGAAATAAGTGTTGTTATAATGGGTTTTGTCTGATGCGTCTCTAGTCCTGTTGTCATAATGCAAAAGTTCTACTGTGTTCAAATAGACTAGACTAAAAAACCGAATCATCGTTTTAGTTTTATCTCGAAGGTTAAACTACAAACACGTCGGAATAGGGCGACCTACACCGTGTGCGTTTGCTCCGGGAAGAACGAGCCCTAGGCATCCCTCATAAAAAGCCATTGATAAGAAGACATAGAAAAGTTACTGACTTGATCCAAATGGAAACATACGTAGAGAAAAACAAATGGCGAGGTTCAGATTAGTTATTCAGAAGATTTTAAGCATATTGAGATTACCCATGCTCGTAAACGCTCTTTCCAAAGCAAGCCTATACAGTGTATGTTGCCCGGCCCACAGTGTTTGTAGTTTGATCCCGTAACGTATTTTGAGATCAAACTACAAAGATGATTCGGTCTATGAATCATGAGTGCTCGAACCTGTTCAAACGTGTAAAGCAATGACTGCGTGTGACCGCTCATGACGACAGCATTTGCCAGATGGGTACCTCCATATTCCAGATTACCTATAATTCACAAATCATATTTTTTCAACAATATCCACTAGTATAAAAGGCTAGTTTGGTCTGTGTGTGGGTTTGTAACAATTTCAGTCGAAAATCGAGTGAGGCAAGGTAGTTTGAGAGACGTGAGAGAGACGTGCTTTTGGATGGATTTTTATTTCTAAAACGGTTGCTGCTGAGTTTTTGAATTGAATTGAAAGTATTGAGAGGGTAGAAGAGTTTTTTTTAACAAATTTTACGAATCAGGCACTGCTTGAATAATTTGAATTTGATTTCTACTTATATTATAAAATTGTTCGAACGCAATGACAAAGTTGAAGTTTGCGATAGAAACAGTCATTTTAAGACCAAATGGGTACTGTACGGGTCTCTGTAAGGATGATAATGACTATAAAATGAAGACAGTGCCTGTGCTTTTTTACAAATAAAAAAAAACTATCCGTGTCGTTTGTTATAACGTTTTGTCAGAAAATTATCAGTGAACTGATTATATTTCAGGACAGTTCAAGGATAAGATCAAGATCGTTCTCAACAATAATAATAGTATTGTTTGTGTACTGTTGTGAATGAATGATTCCTGTTATATGTATGTGACGTTGTGATTATGCTTTTGATTTTGCGATTATGAGAAGGGTCGACATGGAATGGACATGTAATGGACATGGAATAATGGAATACGGAGAGATATAGATTATCAAGAATTCAATAAGATAAAATCTGTAAAATGGTCTGTATAATAAAATGCAAAACGCGGACTGACCAGCATGTGACAATATTGTGTCAGCGTAATAACAATTATAACTCGGAAATGTGACTCGGAAATGGAGCTCAGGAAATGTGAAAGATTAAACGTGACAACGATGTTAGAAGCATGGATAACAGGAACAGTGACTTTTGTAAAACATGTACAACAATTTTGTATATAAAAGGGTCGCTGAAGAGATGAAACCATCATACATCCAATGAATAAAAATCATATACTTGCTATTCTGACACTTCTCTCTAACGTGAACACCACCGATGTACCGGAACCGCCACCGCCACCAGAACCGCCGGAGCTCCATGCAGGCCGTCATACCAGATCAACAAGGTATTTCTATCTATCATTCACCTGTAGTCGAACATGAACATTTTATCAAAATTGAACTATGCTCAACATGACCAACAGAACAATAGTCGCACTATTCCAAGAAGGTTACACGACCCTATAACATAATTGTCAAAAGACCACTTTCTGACAATATATCCTGAACTACATCCTTAACTAATTAGAGTAGTCCGAACCGAAATCTCTGCCCAAGTTGGTCAAAGTCAAGCAAGTCAGTGTGAAATGTCAATTACAGAAACCCAACTATTGGTCGGAATAACTCCCCTCCAACCCGCTCACGAAGTGTAATATCCGATTCTGGACGAGAAAGTTGTGAAACTGTGGAAACCCCGAGAGAAAGAAAAACGCGGCTCCAAAGGGAGAAGAGACAAAAACAAAGGTAGTTGATATCTTTGGCTTCACGTTTTTCCTCAGAGGATTTTAGTTGACAGACACAACCTTAAAATGATGACGCGCTGCTACTGCTTGGTATTCACTACTACAATTTTAGGGAGAATGTGGACAAACATGCAGAGCAAACGGCAGAAAATATCCAGCAGACAGATCAGCCGTGCACAAGTCAAGCTACGTTCCAATCACCGTCATCAGTGGAATCAGGTCAACTCTCTACAACACAAACAATAGCCACCAATCAGCAAAGGTTAGACTCACTATATATAGAGAACAAACTCCAACAACTGTGAAAGAACTCCAAATCAAACAAACTGTCTCGATCAGAAAGTTGCAAACATGAAAGTGAGATGAATGGAGAGAACGGAAAATAGAAAAGAACGAGACGGGAGAGGGCAAGGCAATGAGAAAAGAAAATTCTATCATTTCAATTACAGCAAACCAGACGATCGGCGAACAATATCTCTCAGATCCCGATCCCGTAGTAGAATTTCTGGCAATGAAACTGATGGGTCCGAGGTTATGGAAACTGCAAGAGAAAGAGCAACACGGCTCCAGAGAGACCGGAGAAGAAGGTTGGAACACATTCTCTCATATTCATGTTTAAAAACTCTGGAGTGTCTGACAACTCAAACATCTAAGAATTAGATAACTTTTTGGGTTCCCAATCACTTACTACAATAACATTGTATGATCAGCTCAAACTACAATTTTCATATCATTTCGTCTTTCTATATTTCTCATCCGTCAATGCCCAAAAAATCTGCTATGTATGACAGTTCAAACTACAACTTTCACTCATTTCATCATTCTACATTTCTCATCCGTCCATGCCCAGAAAATCTGCTGTGTAGGACAGTTCAAACTACAATTTTCACTTTATTACATCTTTCAACAATATTTCTTATCCGTCCATGGTCAAAAAAAATCTGCTATTTATGACAGTTCAAACTACAAATTTCACTTCATTTCATCTTTTCTATCTTGCATCAGTCCATGCTCAAAAAATCTGCTTTGTATGACAGTTCAAACTACAACTTTCACTTCATTTCATCTTTCAATATTTCTCATCCGTCCACGGTCAAAAAATCTGCTATGTATGACAGTTCAAACTACAATCATCCATTTAAGTCATCTTTTGTATGTACCCCATCACTTTACGTCCGAACAATCTGCAACTTAATGTATCAGAGAAACTGATGAAGACCTTGGGCGAATCAAAAATACTGCTCCTATTGAGTGTTGATGTCATGATACAGTGCGAACCGTGTCTTACCTGTCAATTTACCTACAGGAGTTGGGAATGGGAAGATTTGGAAAAATGAGTTTCAGAAATTATATTCAATTATGCTCAGTTTTTGATTCAGAGAAAGCAATGACAAAAGAGCCCAGCGGTTGGCTGGAGAAGCATTACGATCCGCTACAGCACGTGAACAGTGAGTTATAAATAGTTATAATTATTAGAATTTCACTTATGTGTGAAACTGTACACACTGATGTTCCTAAAGCTGAACATGCAGATGCGATGTGTATGACTGTTGAAACCGTATTTTGGAATTGAAGAACTTTCCCCAAGTAGACCACAACACATCTCCAAATTATTGGTTCAGGGAAACCGCTGCTCAACGAACCCAGCGGTTGGCCGGAGAAGCACAGCGATCAGCTACAGCACGTGAACAGTAAGTTACAGGCATCATCAATAAAACGTCTCTACCCAAGTTCAAAACTGAGCATGACGATGATGTTTCGAGATGTGAACATGCCAATTCGCTGTGTATAGCTGATAGTTCACATTGTATTTTGGAACTGAAGCACTCCCCCTATGTGAACCACAACAGATTTTGAAGTTATTGATTCAGGGAAACCGCTGCTCAACGAACCCAGCGGTTGGCCGGAAAAGCACAACGATCAGCTACAGCACGTGAAAAGTAAGTTACAGGCATCATCAATAATACGTCTCTACCCAAGTTTGAAACTGAACGATCCATCACATCGCGTCGAGAGTAAGATATAGTCTCAGTCATTCCCAAACGAGCTGCTCCTATTTGAAATTGGACATCATGGAAGTCTTAACATTTTGACACTTGCATCCCCTGCTTTCAGGGTTGAAAATAACAGTAGTTAGTTGACCGGAAAGTATGAAAACTGACACAAAACTAAATATTTAGGGAGACAATTGAGGAGCGAGACCAACGATTAGCTTCGAATGCAGAAAGGACAGCCGCGGCCCGCCAAAAGTAGGTTATGTTTGCAAGATAACTCAACATATATCAATATTTTTCTTAGCTTTGATGAAAACAAACTTTTTCAGTCACCCCGAAGCAGAAGTTGCCAGACGAGTGCGCGAAAGAATACGGTATCAAGCTCGAGCTGTTGCTTCACTAGATGTGCCTGTTGGCTTCCTTTCGGGTTTCGTGCCACAAAATTACCTGGGTCTAATGACAGTAATCTGTACCGCGTGTGGAGCTCGATATTTCTCAGGTACAGTCATTTTCATCACACTTATTCATTTCAGATTACAAGGAACTACCATCAGAAAATTCGAAGAATTATTATTACGATCACGATCATAAAAAACAATTTCCAAAAGTTACGAAATGAACAATAGTACTTTGTTCGTCGTAGGACGAGATCAATTTTTCGACAACCTTTGCGATAATGTTTTAAAGGTGCTTTCACTGTTTTCATTATGTAACCTGTCTAATTCGTTTTTTTTTAAATTTGTTTCAACTAAATAGTATGTTTTCAGGCGAGGCCAATCAGCAAGACGGCAAATTTAACATTTGTTGCAATTTCGGCAATGTTAAACTGGATCATTTCGAAAACTTCCCGGATGAGCTGAAAACTCTTTTCGTTGGCCCAACACCGTCATGCTCCAATTTCCGCAATAATATGCGCAGCTTCAATAGTGCTTTGGCTATGGCTTCTATGGGAGCACAGCTCACTGTTCCCGCGGGTCAAGGTCCATACTGCTTTAAGGTCCATGGACAGGTGTATCACTACGTCGGTCCCATGCAACCTAACACAGGAGTGAGTCCTCAGTATGGTCAGCTGTACATTATGGATACCCAAGACGCCGCCGATGAACGAATGGGAAAACCCGTGAATTCTAAGTGCGACCCGGCCACTATGCAGTTTCTCAGCGAGTTGATAGCTCGAATTAACCCCTATGCCCGTTCTTTCAAGATGATGAGTCGCGTAGCAATGGAGGAAGAACAACGAGCGATTGCACTGAATTTGCCCCGACCCAACCTCCGATTGATGTTCCATGTTGATAAGTCTTTGGATCAACGGAGATACAATGTTCCTGCTGCGAATGAGGTGATTGAACAACTTCAGATGTTTTGAGCTTCAGATCACTTTAAAGAATAGAGAGTTTCTCTCAGTGTCATATCAGTTAGTATAGTCAGTGTATAGGCATTTTTCAAGTTTGTTAGGCACCGCTGCTTCTTCAGCAACAGAAACATTTGAACGCATTGACACATTTCGATTTAGGTTGCTGCCGTGTTCGTCGGTGACGACAACGATGTGCCTCCCAACAGAAGTCTGGCTGTACACCTAACTGGCGGAGGATTGCAGAGTATTCGTGATATCGATAAGATATGCGACCCTCTGACTTATCCCCTTTTCTTTCCTACTGGGTCCTTCGGGTGGCATCCTGACTTGACGAAAACTCCCAGCTTGACCCGCCGTCGTACCCGCGTGACTCAGAGGGAGTACTATAGCTATCTTTTATCAATTCGTGACGTTTTCAATCCATTGCTACGAGGTTGCAAGCTTCTCCAACAGTTTGTCGTGGATAGCTGGGTTAAAATCGAGCAGAACAGACTTCATTACGCTCGCATGCACCAAGCTGAACTCCGCGCGGATGCCTACCAGTCTCTGCAAGACCATGTCAACTCAGCAACTGACACTACCGTACCTGGAGCTCGAATCGTGCTTCCCAGTTCTTTCACTGGATCTCCACGCAACATGGCACAATCTTACCAGGACTCGATGGCCATCGTCACCAAATACGGCAAACCAGATTACTTCATTACTCTTACGTGCAACCCAAAGTGGAGGGAGATCGTGGAGAATCTTTTGTCTGGCCAGACTGCTGCTGATCGTCCCGATCTAGTGGCAAGAGTGTTCCAAATGAAGTTAGATGCCCTGTTCGATGATCTACTGAAAAAACATGCGTTGGGTGAAGTCGTGGCCTACATAAGTGTTATCGAATGGCAGAAACGTGGTTTGCCGCATTGCCACATGCTGTTGACCATGAAAGCCGGATACAAGCCACTTACTGTTGAACAAGGTGATTGGATTATTTTTTAAAAAGTACCGTAACTCATGCTGGCAGAAACATTCATCATCATCTAATCTCATGTTCTCAATCTCATGTTCTCAATCTCATTTCAAGTTTTTAAAACCGTTGAAACGTTCAAATTCCAGTTGATAAGGTAATTCGAGCCTTCCTCCCGGATCCTACGACTGAGCCAGAGCTGTACGAAATTGTGTCGTCTTCTATGATTCACAAGAATTGCGGAGTTCACAACCCTCACGCCCCCTGTATGAGAGATGGAGAGTGTACTAAACAATATCCCAAACAGAATCAAGAAGTTACAAAGATGGATGTCGAATCGTTTCCGCTGTACCTCAGACCAGCAAATGGAAGAACTGTCACAATTGGAGCAAATGTGAGTCACTTATTCCTTCACTTAATGGAATGAAAAATCAAAATATAGAATCACGTGTGTGGAATACGAAAAAGAGCTGATTATTGTAAGAGTTGCAAGCTAAGTTTCATTAGATGGTCTCAGGAGTATTTTTTATTTCTCAATGTGTTAAAACATCATCAGCTTCATATACGCGACGTCGAACAACATTCGTTGAAATACATATTGCCTCATTCGTAATCTTTTAGGTGTACGACAATCGGCATGTTGTGCCTCATAACGCTTATTTGTGTCTCAAGTACAACGCCCACATCAACGTCGAGGTCTGCAGCATGCTGCATGCCGTCAAGTATTTGTACAAATATGTCTACAAAGGACTCGACCGAGCATCCTTGCGGCTCAAGCAAGCAGCGCAAACGGCCAACAACCAGCCGGTAGATGAGATACAGGCTCATCTAGACACGAGATACATCTGTGCACCTGAAGCCATGCACCGTATCTTCGAGTACGACACGCAGAAAAAGTCTCACGTCATATATCGCCTTCAGGTGATTTTTTCGTTTTTTCAGAACCTCGATTCAGAAGACAATAGTTTGAAAATAGCAAAAAATAAGGAGATTGAGTTATTTTTTTGTGATTTACAGGTGCACTTGCCAGATCAACAGTGTGTGGTATTCACGCCCGACAATTTGCCCACAGCCTTGAATAAAGCCGCATCGAAGCTGACCACACTCACAGCATGGTTGGTCGTATAATTTTGAGACAATCTCAGTTGACAAAGAGATGATGAATTTAGCTTTGGTTGGATAACAAAAGAAGCAGCTTTCGATTTGCAGGTTCAAAATTAATCGAGACTTCGATGCAACTAGCGCCGTTCAAGGAGTTTTCAATCCACGCGAGTGCCTATACATCAACTTCCCTGAGTACTTCACGTTCGTAAAGGTGAACTTTTTTCATCAAAGTTTGCATGTTATTGGTTGACACTGTTTTTTGAATGCTCGCTTTTGTACTGTTCGTTACATAAATATATCTTTCAGGCAAGTGGAATCTGGAAGCGGCGTGAGAGAGGGACCCGACAAATTGGTAGAATGTACATGGTCACACCGAAAGACAGAGAAAGATATTGCTTGCGTCTTCTACTACTTCATCGACCCGGCATGACGTCCTACGAAGACTTGCGGACGTACCGTGGCTGTTTGTACCCAACCTTCTCTGCCACTGCCAAGGAAATGGGCTTTCTTCGAGATGAGCACCACTTTGATCGTACAATGACTGAAGCTGTAGTTTTCCGAATGCCCACTGAGCTGAGATCTTTGTTTGGTGCCCTTCTTGCGTTCTCAGACGTCTGCGACGCGCCGACATTGTGGGAGAAATACCGTGACGACCTATCCGAAGACTACAGACATCAAGGTTAGTTGTTAATTTTGAATTGTTGAACAAAATCAAATACATACTATGGGTCAGCCATTATCTCTTCACACAATGCATTTTTGAATTAATCTATATTTAATCAGTTTGTATAACTCATCTTTACAATATTTCTCATCCTAAATTAACAATCATACTAACGCGAACAAATTCCAGGTAAAAGCAGTGATGAAGCCTACGTTCATGCCTACTTCGACGTTCTCGATAGTGTTTCGAGCATGGGAATAGACTTGAGAGCTCATGTACCTGCGCCTGCTGCAAATCGTCCCATCTCACCAAGTGCTCATATCAGCTTGATCGATCACTCCAACCTTGGTACCGACATGTATGCAAAATTGACCCGACAACAACGAGAAGCCTGTGACAGCATACTTCAATCTTCTCAAAGTAGTACGTCATCGTGCTTTTTTGTAGATGGGCCCGGCGGAAGTGGAAAAACGTATTTGTACAATTGCATGTATCACATATTTATGGGAAGAGGAAAGACAGTGGCGTGTGTTGCCTGGACCGGTATTGCCGCAAATCTGCTACCCGAGGGGCGAACAATACATTCACTCTTCAAGCTATCAGTTCCTCAAGACAATCGTATAAGTACAGTCAAGAATCAATCCAAAGAGGCGCGTATTTTACGAGTAACTGACGTATTCGTGATAGATGAATGCTCCATGGTTCCGAAGTGGTCACTGGAGGCGATCGATCAGGTTCTCCGGGACGTTATGGACAATGAAGTTCCATTTGGTGGCAAGATTATTGTTCTTGGAGGCGATTTTCGACAGGTAAAATTTGCATAGTTTAAGACGTCTAAACACGAGAAAGAGCGGAAATAACTCTGTAAAACAAACATGTCTTAAATATAATCTTATAGTCGCCAACGTAAAGGCGGAAGGGTACTGTGTATCTCACTCTCCGCTGTGTGAGCACACATGTCTTCGATTGCCAAGCTTGCCCAATATGTGCTCTAATAGAAGAGTGATTCTGCTACCAATCTTTGGCTCGCAGGTTCGATTCCAGCGTGAGGTAGAAATTTATCAATTTGGCCCTTACTATACATGCTTGCAGGTTCTACCAGTGGTGGAGCGCGGAAAAGGATCTGATGCCGTGGATGCTTGCCTGAAGCAGTCCTCACTCTTTTCGTTGTTCCGGAAGTTCAGCTTGACTGAGAATATGAGAAGTTTGCCAGGTTCGGGTGATTGGTCATCATTACTCTTGACGATTGGGAACGGAACCATCGAAGAGAGCTTCGAAGGAAATATTGTGCTTCCATCATCTCTCATATCGGATGGTGATCTTCTGCGCGAAACATTTGACAACAAGTTCAACGATCCAGAGGTGTTCGCTGAGCGCGCAATCCTTGCTCCCAAGAACATTGACGTGAACCAAATGAACGAAAACATTCTGAAAAAGCTTCAAGGAGTAGAAAAAACGTTTCACAGTATTGACGAGGTTGATTCCGAAGACCCCGACGATTCCATCAATTTTCCGGTGGAGTTTCTCCACAAACAGAATCCAGCCGGAAGCCCTCCCCATCTTCTAACTTTGAAGGTAACTTTTTTTCGGGTTTCAAAGAATCGCGAATTTGAAACTCAGTTGATCGTAATTTTGCATTAATTTTAACAAAACTCACCAGTCTTCATGCAAACTACCTTTTTCCAACTTATTCAGGATCATTTTCTGCTTCTTATAGGTTGGCGCGGTTGTTATGTTGCTCCGTAATCTGGATGTGTCAAAAGGCTTATGCAATGGTAGTCGATTCATCGTGGTTGCATTCACTTCGCGCATTTTACAATGCAAATTTATTTGTGGTGCTCGAAAGGGATCCATGGTGTTTATTCCACGCATTGACAACTACACAGAAAAAGGTTAGAAAACTTTTTTCCCTATTATCCACATATAGATTGCAGTTTGGTATACAAACATTGTTTCGACACTCAAAACTATAGACTCCATTTTGTAAGATGTTTCATTTCTTCGGTATCATAAAGTATTTTCAGGGTTACCATTCCGATTGCGCCGGCGACAGTTTCCTGTTCGCCTCTCATTTGCCATGACAATAAACAAGGCGCAGGGACAGTCACTAACGCACGTGGGATTGTATTTGCCAGAACCAGTGTTCGGTCATGGTCAGCTCTACGTCGCTATGTCAAGAGCCAGGAGTCAGGAAGGAGTCAAAATTCTCTCGCTCACCAACACTGTCAAGAATGTAGTGGAGAGATCTGTTCTATAATTGAATTTCATGACCGATAAAGTTATAAAAGTTAACGTAGGATGGTGCAATGCTTAGAGAAAGAATCAGAAAAAAAACTACAACCTTCTCATACAAAAACATGTTAAATTCAAACCGGGTTGTGAAAATGTGATACACCTATGCATAACGTGTACAAACGCGATACGGTTCTACTTAAACCAGATTTTCCCTAGATTGGCCATCATGTTGAACTGTTCACGAGATGATGAATGAAATGACGCAAAAAAAAATTTCCATTTATGAATGTTTAGTCTTTCTGACCTTCCTAGACACACGTCAAGGGAGGAGGAGGCGGCTTTAGCCCTATGTTAAGGAGAGTGCCCGTGCCTTATGTTGGAGAGATATCTTGCGCTCTATGTTAGGGAGAGCTACCGCGGCGAATTTAGTGAACGTGAAACTAAAACACTCTGGAAGCTCTCGCCAGCCTGGAATAAAAACAAGGGAGGAGGAGGCGGCTTTAGCCGCCGGCGCCCTCCCTTGTCTACTCCTATAATTGCGTTGTTTGGTCTGTCTGTCTGGACGAAGCAAATCGTCCTTTCAGTCGAGAAACGGAGAAAAATTGTGCACTTTGTAGTTGAGTTTTTGGTGGAAATGCGTGAAAAAGTACGTGATTTTCTGCTTTCATTTTAGATTTTCATGAAACCGGCTGCTGCTAGAATTGAACTACCGCGCTATATGTTAAGTAGGGTTGTTAAAAAATTAACTCGAACTCGAAGAACTCGAAAATTTTCAGAACTCGAAAAACTAGAAACTCGAAAAACGAAAAACTCGAAATATCGGAAACTCGAAAAACTCGAAACTCGAAAAACTCGAAATTTTCAACTCGATTAACAACCCTAATGTTAAGGAAACTAACATTGTGATGAGAACACGCTCTATGTTAAGGAGAACTCCCGCGCTCTATGTTAAGGATAGCTCCCGTGCTCTATGTTATGGAGAACTCCCACGCTCTACGTTAAGAAGATCTCTCGCGTTGTATGCTAAGGAGAACTTTCACTGTCAATGTTAAGGAAAACTACCGCGCTCCATGTTAAGGAATACTACCGCGCTCTATGTTAAGGAGAACTACCGCGCTATATGTTAAGGAATACTAACGCGCTCTGTGTTAAGGAGAATTCCCGCGCTCTATGTTAAGGGGAACTAACTCAGTTTAGGTTAAGAAATACTACCACGATATGTTAAGGAGAACTCTCGATTTCTATATTAAAGAGGACTCCCGATATTATATGCTAAGGAAAACATTTGCTCTCTATTCTATGGATAACTACTGCGCTCTATGTTAAGAAAAACTACCTCGCTTTAGGTTAAGGAGTGCTACCACGATATATGTTAAGGAGAACTCCCGCGTTATATGTTAAGGAGAACTACCTCGCTTTGGGTTAAGGAATACTTCCACGATATATGTTAAGGAGAACTCCCGCGTTATATGTTAAGGAGAACTACCTCGCTTTGGGTTAAGGAATACTACCACGATATATGTTAAGGAGAACTCCCGCGTTATATGTTAAGGAGAACTACCTCGCTTTGGGTTAAGGAATACTTCCACGATATATGTTAAGGAGAACTCCCGCGTTATATGTTAAGGAGAACTACCTCGCTTTGGGTTAAGGAATACTTCCACGATATATGTTAATTAGAACTCTCGCGCTCTATATTAAAGAGGACTCCCGAGCTCGAAGACTTTTCAAATCAAAGACAAAATAAAAATTAAAAAACTTCTCGATGCAGCCACCGACCTAGACTCATCAAGGGAGGGACCCGGGCGTAGCCCGGGGTACCTTCCTTGTAATGATATATTACTGAAAGGCCAAATGTTAGACTTTCTGTATTCTCTACAGTTCGATATTTGAGATTGGTTTTGACGTTCACAATTCAAGTAGTTTGGAATGAGAATGAGACCGTGATCTGAAATCTTCGTTTCTTCAGTTTCACTTGACCCCCCCCCCCCTGAGTTTCCCTGAGAAGACCTCTAATGAATTCACAACAGAATGGAGCTTCTTATAGATTAGAGAAATAGTTTTTTTGCTGTCCTCTTTCGCTCACCTTGTAACATGTAATTCTCGCACTTTTCCAGTTCGCGGTAGAAAATGGCTTCCATGGTGGCCACATCAACATCTTCTGGGAATGGGGCGGCGACCTCGCGGCAACGAATCCTTTCCGCCAACGCCCTCTCGCGACGACCTGGGAACAGAAAGTGATAGAAAAGGGAAGGAGGAGACCATCTAACAAACTATATTTACCTTTACATTTCAAGATCACTAGTACTGATATTCATTTTATTCTATTTTCTTTCTATACCAACTACAAACTCAGCAAGAAGAAAACAATAATATTTCCCAGTGCGACTTTCTAATTTTATTCATTTGACCTATAGTTGACCGTTTAATCGAGAGGTGAACTAAGCCGACAAACACATCATCATTTTTATAACACACCTAAAAGACGGGGAATCAAACTACAAACACAGCAGATAAAAACAAATGATCCAAAATAAATGAACTCTTCAATATACACCTCGAGAGCAGATGGGCCAATAGACAAGTTATAATTGGATCGGGCGATACCTTTATTCGACTGTTCAAATTCGCAAAAGCAACGAATTATGATAACCAATTCCACTAACTAGCCTGTGTAAATTCTCCGCAACCGCGACGTGTTCAGACAAAGCCTGAGAACATTGCCTTCAGAATGGAAAAAGTACCTTGTCGAATATAGTTTTTGTATTCCGGATTTGATTTTCTTTTTTGCTCAAGGTACCAACAGAAGCCGAATAGGGCTATTCCGGCACATCCGACCATTGTTAACAAACTCGATCTGCGGGGTTAGATAAATAGAAAGTATGTGGAAACGAAGAGAGGGAAAACAGATCATAGTTCGGAATGAAGAAAATAGTGAAGCTCACATTTCAGTGTTTAAAGAGGCATCTATAGTTCCGGTCATTCCTACTGAGACTTGGCAGCGTGCCAATGAAAAATTCTTCAGAATACTTACGTTTGTTCTAAGAAATTCTAAAAATCTTGGCTCAATGCCAATGTGTCTCAGTAGGAATGAGACGAACTATATTATGAAGATCATGTGAGTTTTCTCCTCACAAAACTATCACCGAGATTTGTATTTGGCTACGGAGAAGGGTATTTGAGGTTTGAGGTGAGTGTGAAAAACGTCTATAAAATATGATTTACATCTAATGTTGATTTAGTTTTTCAACATCTATCGTTATCAAGAAAACATCATAGTCGATGAACATACCTTCTATATCCGAAAGGAAAAGTCTGTCCAATCGTAGTCATCTATAAACATATTTTAATGAAGAAAAGATAAAATAACAAGTTCAATAACTATAAAATTTAGTAGAAACCAACCAGTTTTAATGGGTAGAAAAGAGAAACGAAAAGGTAACTTTTCATCTAACACGTTTCTCTCTCCGTAAAAACGTGCAACACGCGCACGCCACATCAAACGGACTCCCTGGGCACTTTCATTTCGGCACTTTCAAGTCGAAAAATTACGACCTACATTGAAGTTCTTAATATGTTGTGTGTACTGGGCGATTGTATTTGGAATAGAGGTAGGTAGATTACGAGTTACAATAGAAAACATCGTGATCATAAAATGGAGGTTTGAAAGAAAATGTTCTTCGGAAGAAACCCGTCTTATCCACAAAGTTTTTTAAATATTCTATATAGGTTTCGTGCTTTCATCAGCTGGTGTTTACTGTATGTTTCTCTATCCTGCTGTGGTTGTAGTTTATATCCGTGACTTTTCGGTTGTAGGCCGTGAATTATGTATGGCCCGTATCTGTATCACGATCAAACTACAACAGAGATTGGTCACCTCCTTGATTGTACTCGACTTTTTGTCTGTGTGATTTGTGGAGGTTGAACCAGTCAAGTACAAGTATGTTTTCTCCTTCGATTGTTGGTATTTCCCTTACTTTTTGAGTGAACTGCCGAGGAATTGGCCTCTCTTCACATGATTGGCCCCGCTTAGACTGCGAATTCAGCATAAATAAAGGAGAACGGCCATCGCTTGTCTACACCATATATGCAATGAGCAACAATTTGTCCCCATTGAGACCGTTCGCAGAGACATGTAAATGTTTGTATAGTTTGTTCCACGCACTTATAACCCTCTACAGTAATATGCTCGAACTTCCAACTTAAGTGTTGTATTTTGGCGTTTTTAGGTTCTCTCGAATTTGCGGTAATGTTTTTTGCACCTTCACTACTACAAACTCTAAAAGTTTGGAACCAAAATAATGAGTTATTCATTAGAAAAAGCCTCCGGAATGTCTGACGGTTTTCTGTAGGAGGACATCGATTGGTGAAACAGACTATATAGGGTTCGATCTTTCTAACACACGCCTATACAGTGTCCGCTGTGTGTGTGTAGTTTGATGTCGTTGCTTTTTGGTCAAAATTCGCAATACCAGGGCAGAGGGCACGAATAAAACTACAACCATAGTCAAATGCTTAGTGAAAACTTGTGACGCATCACAAAGTTCGTAAACTCTCACTGGTGACACCAGTGACAGTAACTGGTAAAGTTCCGATCAGTAAATGTTTCCCAAGCTCTACGTGACGTTTTCATACTCTTCTAGTAGATGAGTGAGTGTATTCCAATTTTAAACTTTCTCTATTCATTCCTTCTACCTCGAAGAATTTGGCAACGTTCGGTGTTGTTTCGAATTCGATATATCAGAATTTCACTTTATTGCATGCTTCCTATGTAAAATTGCGTTTGCGTGTCAACAATTTGGTTTCGAAATAAATTAGGTTTGCTGTGTTGATAATTTATAACAATTATATCATAATTTGTCATCATTTCCTCTAGTTGAAGACAGGCCGACCTTCATTTGTTGCAATGCAGAATTTTTTAAAGTAGTTGGCGTGCTTTTCATTTTTTTTCTGCCATGTTCGATTAGTTATTTGAAATTTACAATGAGTATGTCGTGAAACAGATCACTATCTAGGAGTAAGTTTTAGGTCAATAGTTTGTGGAACTCCACCTCTCTTGTAGTGTTCTGGTCTGGTCACCGGTATGGTTGCGATCACCTGACCATCCCTGCAACTGTGTCAAATTTTGCACTTTGTAGTGTGATGAACGCTACATACAACCCTTCTCGATTCGCTGTGCTATGAAATTTCGCAAAAAAAACCACTTTAGTTTCTATTTCCATTTGTTACAAACAATATATAATTACTTCAGATGGTATCTGGTTCAGTGCCAATAGTCGGACTATGGGTTCGCGTGGCAGGATGTCAGGATGTGGCCGAGATGAGAGAGAATATATATGTCAACAGGTAAAGACAACTTCTACACTTCATATAAAACAAATAAACAAGGTAAAACTAATGGGTATTATCATACATTGCAAGAAAGGCCTACAAACAAGGTGTTAAACTTTGTTGTGTGTTTGGTTTCATTCCGCTCCGTCTACCGCATCTGGTACGTTTGCTGTACAGGTCGAGCAAACCACAAGACGAATGTCCCTTTTGTGCTATTCATCATGAGCAGTTATACCGAGCGAAAATGGTGATGATTAATTCTGCTTAAATTTTGGGTTTGTTCAGTGAACATTTCTTCAACTGCCATGTTTGGTTCAATGGTGTACCTCTGAACTATTTCCAAAAAATGAACGTTTCACGGTTTTCAACCATCGTTGATTTTCTATTCCATCCAGTAAAAAGCTGCGGGATCGAGAGTAATCCTTTGATAACAATTGAAACACAGCTAACTTGAGCAGTAGAGCATGCCAAATGTGTTAGTTTTATAATACCATAACGTTCTACATAACTATAAACTATAATAGTTTTGCACAGTTTCTCTCAAATGAACTAACGTTCTAGATTTCGAGAAGTCCTAAAAAATAGACAATCTTGCGACAGCACGACATCCAGTTTCTACTTCTCGTTTGTGCAGTCACACTCGAAATGTAATGTTTTGACAAATACAAAAAAATCGTAGGTAGATGTGTGGTTTCTCTTCAAGAACGAACCACTTCAGTTGTTCTGATTAAGAGACCATATTCGACCGATTCCATCGGACCGCCCGTATCTGACACAGCTGAAAAAAGATCATCCCAGTCTGAAAGCCGCTCTGGTTGAGGGAATAGATGAGTTCGATGACAGCTATTTCGGGGTAAGTCTGCAATAAAAAACTCCCAGCAAAATTCACTAAAAAACTAAAAACTTACCTTTACTCAGTACAGGCGCTGTATTTTACGTGTTCGTAACCGGACTTTCGTGAATACACCCACAAAAGTTTATAAAAGTGGTTGACAATGAGAAGCAACAATATTATTGTAAACTACTATTATCGAGTTTTTATGTGTTTCCTCAGGTGGGAGAATCGGAGGCTATCTTCATGGATCCCCAACAGAGAATGTTGATGCAGGGAGTCGTACACGCTCTGGAGGATGCTGGTAAGTTCGGGGGGGGGGGGGGTGTGTGCTCCACGGAAGTGACCAAAACTTTGTTATAGTTTGAATTGACAGAAAGTGTACGTCATAATTTACGATTTACGATCAGAAAGAAACGGATGTCAAACTACAAACACAGCAGAAAAGGGCCATACGCACCAAATAAACTTGCCTTATAAGAATCCACACCTATATATTCCATTATATATATACCTAGATTTATGTTATATTGTTATATATTACCTATATATACCTAGATTTATGTTGTGCTATAAAACAAAAGTGCTTCCCATTCTTGAATATGCATCAGAGGTTTTTGCCCCACTAAACAAAGGTGATATTATGCATCTTGAAGTGGTTCAGCGAAGATTTACTAAGAGGTTGTTGCCGGGATTTCCGTACAAAAACCGTCTAGAAAAACTCAAACTCTCTACATTGTGGAAACGCCGATTATTCAAGGATTTATGATACTGCTCACAAATACATTTATGGCCACTATTGGACTTCCAATATTGTTACTCTTGCTCCTCCCACTAGTGTTCGCCATATGCTAAGAGGGAATGGTTTGAAACTATCGGATTGTCCCCCAGCTCTTGTCAACCTGAAGTTCATCTCGTCACGCATTGCCCCTGTTTGGAATAGATTACCTGCAGTAATAGCTCTGCTTCACTGTCCCAGTGAATTTAAATGTCGTTTGGAAAAATGGTTTGTATCAGAAAATGTGTTTCTTGGATCACTTGACCCCACGAACATATCTTAAACAATAATTGATGGTTTATTCCTTAATGGTTCTGACAACCTTTTGTAAAGTAAAGAACCTGTTTATCCCTCTTGCCTTGTTTTGATAGTAGTGTGTAATTGTATTTTAAACGTAAATTATCTACTTTAGACTTGCAACCTGAATGTAACAGACAGCCTCTTGGAGGATAGCCGTTGTCTTCCTAGAAGACTCTTTTCCTCCAACTCCCAGCGCCCTTTTGACGCCAACAACACCTTCACAGAACACATAGTGATACGGGATAAAAATAAAGCTTGTATTGTATTGTATCGTATATATGCCCTTTTCTATGGTGGGTGCTTCAACTTACTTAATAACTCTTCGCCCCAGGTCTGCCGCTTGAGGTGGTCTCCCGCTACCATTCGGCCGTCTTCACTGGGGCATGGTGCTACGACTACCGCGACCTCCTTCCTGCCGACCAGTACTGGGCTAGTGGCAACGCCGCCAGTGTTATGTGTGGACGGTTGGTACAAATGAGAAAACCGTTCTAATAAGAAATTCCTCTGCTATAGTTCACACCATTCCTACTGAGACTCCTACAGTAACCTTACAAACTTTCCGAAGGCTTGTGTGAAGCTGAAAAAGTAGTTCATGGAAAATTCTCTCGTATCTTTACTCTATCTGAAAAGGAGAATGCGGTGCGGAAATCCTCAACCTCTCCGATGAAAAGTTAGTGAGCCAAACGGCTTGGAAGTTCCGAAATCCTACTGTAGGAGGCTCAGTAGGTATGGAAAAGACTATAGTATAGTTATTTCTTCCGTAGTCACGGCTAGTTTTTGACTTTGAGCACATTTAGCTCCTGTACAACCGAACAGGACTGCGAATTTTAAATTAAACTCTTTTTAGAGCAAATATTCAAACAGCTGGAAGTTGGCCATAAGTGTACCACTTCAAGTTGTTAAAATAGCACCCGAACATACAGAAAACCGTTGTGTATGTAGTTTGTTCCCCTTACTCGAGTCGTAACTCGAACTATGTAGAAAAGACACCTTTCTCATAGCCAGAAAACAGTCTGAGTTCTGAACTCGAATCATTACCGGAGGCAATAACCGCAGTTTTGTGACTCGTTTCCAGCATTTCGTACTTCTTCAACTCCCGCGGTGCGAGTGTGAGTGTGGATACGGCGTGTTCTTCCTCCCTGGTGGCCCTTCACTTGGCGCGTCAGTCCATTTTGACCGGCGAGAGCCAAATCGCCATTGTCTGCGGGGCTAATCATGTGGGAGAACGGTGGGTTCAGGGAAAATCGAAACCTAAAAAAGTGTTAAAGTGCCCTTCTTTTTCTGTTCGAAAACAAAGTGTAAATTTCCAATACAGAAAAGTAAAAGATTTGTGTTGTGAGATTTACGCTCTGTTCTAGGACAGAAACAAAGAAAAAAAAAACGTTTTTGTTTGTCCACATTCCGAAAACCTTTCCGAATATTTCAAGAAAATCAACGAAAGCTGTAGTTTCTTCTTGATTTTATCTATCACTTTCCTTCAACTTCAAACAGCGAACACTTGAAACCATTAATACTGCACTGAAAAGCATTTTCATCACAACATAATGAAAGAAACCAGCGTCGAAATATCACAGACTACAACCTGTGTTGGTGAATTCTTCATCCAACCGAGTTTTTTGATAGCCTAATCGGTAACGTTTTCAGATTGGTTGGTAAGCTGGACTGAAAACCGGTTGAGTATCCGAAAAAAAAAAACGCTGAGATGAAGGATTACCCACCTGTTTTCAGGTCCTACAACTCGCTGTATCAGTCTCACATGGTTTCTCCCGATGGCAGGCTGGCCGCATTCGACAGCTCATCCAATGGGTTCGTACGTGGAGAGGGATTTACGGTAAGCAGACGGCGACGTAGTGAACTCCCCAAAACCTGCGAGATATCAGACAAACTATCTTGCGAGATAGATCGCGAGATTTTTCTCCATCATATGGTTTTCTCGTGAACTTTACTCAAGAGGTACCTTATGCGATTATCTCGTGCGATATAGGAGATTATCCGCGTGGCAGCTCATAGGGTTCGCTCAAGCTTAAGCACGGTCGGATACCGTACATTTAGCTCGGAACCGTTTTAGTTGTAATTTTATCCCGTTCTTTTTTCGGCTGATAGTCGTAAATTGTGGTGTGCTTCGAGATCGAACTACAACTAAGATTTGGTAACTCTATAATAGGATGCGTTTTGGATGCACTTTGCTACGGTGCCCTGCGGTTTGAACTACAAATTTTTCTTTGGCCCACCTCTCTGACATAACGTACTGTGTTCGACTCTTTTCGAGTTGGAATTCGAGAACTTGGTATACATCTTATTGTTTGTACATCAATATTTTTGCGCTCATCGTGTAGCGTGTACATTTAACGCTGCGACCTCACTGATAAATGATGAAGAGTTCGTGAAGAATAGTTATAACTTCTTACTTAACCCGATCTGATACTAATCACGGTCTGCGCTCTTCTAAAAGCAAGCATATACGGTGTATGTTGCCCCAGTCCGCTGAGTGTATAGTTTGACCTGGAGTGCATCGAGTTCAAACTACAGATGTGCTATGGTCTTAATTTAGTTTTGCTTTGTAACCATTGATTGCCTTTTATGAATAGTACCACTCCACAGGTGGCCATTCTATGCTCTGAATCGTTTGCTGAACAGCACAATCTGCGCATCCGTTGCAACGTGATAGGCTCCGCCTACAATAATGATGGCAGGACGTCGTCTCTGACTGCACCCAACCCCGTTGCACAGCATGAGGTACGATACAAGTACAACACCTCTTGTACAAAATGTACTGGCTTATTGTTCAGGGCAATATCCCGCTTGCTCAACATTCGACTGGTTGAATGAAAAGATCAATTGAAAATTTATAGGGCAATATAAATTCGTACATTCTCTTCTGATCACAGGTGCAAATGACAGCTCTAAGTGGCATCGAGGCATCGACAGTCCAGGTCGTGACCTGTCATGGAACGGGCACCAAACTAGGAGATGAGGTTGAGTTGGATGCGATCAACAACTCATACAAGGTCAGTTCGAAAATGCTCGCTAAGTTCACCACACTGACTGGAAGCGAATGGAATAGTGTGTGAAACGTGAAGAAACTTGAGCGAATGCACTGAATTACCAAACTGTTTTCGAATTGGTTTCGAAGTTGTTGGTTGGGGTGATCATTTGTCTCATTGCACGTTCGACATTGTCTTTTGTTTGACATGACTACACAACGAACAGATTGACCAGTCTTCAATTATTCAGTCCTGTATTGCACTAGTAATACAGTAGTATAACACGTCGCAGACGCCGTCTGATCTGAATATAGCGCACGGGCTCATGTGTCATATCTTATCGTAGTTTGTACTGTTTTTCATTCGTTTATCATTGGTTTCTCACGGCTTGTCCAGTTGAAACGATAACTTTAATGTCGAAATCAACGAGAAATGGTGCGTTCAAACCGAGTTACTATACTACGTTTCACCGATCGATGTCCTTCTACAGTAATCCGTCAAATATTCAGAATGCTTTTTTCCAATGATTAGTTCATTACTTTGGTTTCAAACTTTCAGAGTTCGTAGTAATAAACGTGCAGAAGACACTACCAAAATATGGAGAAAACCAAAAACGCCAATATACCAAACTTTGGCCTGGAACTTTGAGCTGATTACTGTAGAGGGTTAACAGTAGGTGGAACAAACTATAAAGCATCTGCTGAGTGATTATTCCGAAAGCTAAGTTTCCTAATCGATGAAGTTGAGGCTGACGTTCGTGTGGTTGGCCCCAAGTCATCACTCGGCCATGGCGAGGGTTGCGCCGGACTAATCGGAGTATTTCAATCGATACTCATGATGGAGACACGAATCATACCCCACCAGCTACACGTATCTCTACCAATCGAACTAATGAAGGTGACGATCGTTTGAGGAGTTTTCGAAGTACATGCACATGCATCAACAACAACACCTTCACATGACAGTATTTCATGACAGAGTCGATAATTAAACACTGACAAAATTATACAGGTTAATTGGAAGATTCCTTTACTTACGTTCATAACACGTATAATCACACATTTTTTGATAATGATAATACGTCGTTGTGACAAACCATGAACATTCATTAAAGAAGGACGATTATGTGGACCAATCCCTTGTCAACGGTCCTCCAAACCGCAATTGAAAAATGTATTGCGGTTTAAAGGACTGAAGCGTTGCGATTTGACCACATAATCGTCCTTCTTTGATATCAAGTTTTTCAGAATAAGTCACTGGCGTTTGTCTGTGAGGAGGAGCGAATGAG
This sequence comes from Litoditis marina, assembly GCA_964036275.1. Taxonomy (NCBI): domain Eukaryota; kingdom Metazoa; phylum Nematoda; class Chromadorea; order Rhabditida; family Rhabditidae; genus Litoditis; species Litoditis marina. Next base: position 978,833 of record OZ038434.1, on the reverse strand, counting down.
TCGAATAGCCGTCAGTTCATATGGATTCGGCGGAACGAACTCTTGTGCCATAGTGGATAGAAACGACGGAGAGAAGGAGAGGGTGGTCGAAGACAACGATGTTCTCCTAAAGGTATTTTTGTCGGCCAAGTTTTGATGCAACTTGTTTTTGGTAATTTAACCAATTTTGGGTAACAACCATTTCACAGGATACCAAAATATGTAACCTGGAAAAAAAACGGAAATCGAATTCATTCTTATTCAAATGAAAATCGTCCTTAAATACCTCTATAATGAGCATTATAGGAGGTAATTTTTGTAACGTATAGTGAAGGTACTTGGCCCATAGTTGTATTTGTTAACCAAGAATGACGATGACATAGGTTTATTCGAATTATCAAGAAATAACAATAGGAAACAACGAAGATGGGGGAACGGGCGATCAAGATCGCTGCCAGGCTCCTCTCTGCCGGTCCCATCGCACGATCGCGGGGCGTGCTCTATAACCAAAACATTAGTCATATAATGATTGATTTCTGGGCTGGATCGTAGTTGTGATGGCAACGAATGAATGAGTTGTTCAGATGTAACGGTGAAGAGGGAAGGAATTTAGTATTGAATGTTACTGACTCATAAAACCAAGTGATCGGTTTGCAGCGATCACTTACAGTATATTCATTTTCAAAACTATCCGTATTCAGAGTTATCCCGTAAGAATGAACTTGCTCTCACGAGAGAAGCTATTTTCCGCTGTCACACGAGAAAAAGACACAAGTCTGGCAAAATAGTGTGCCAAACGAGAGACGCAGGATAATATCATAGTGCCAGCATATGAATATTCCCGCATAAGTTATCAATACGGTTTGACCAAATACTTTAAGGTTCTACGGATGGGTCAAACGAATTAAATTCAGGTCTTTCATGAATTTCTTTTTACACAGGTACTTTGTCTATCGGCCAAATCTGAACAAGTTCTGGATAAACATTTGATGAACTACGCTGAGTTTCTGGAGCAGTCAAAAGAATCTTTGGAGGACATTATTCACACAACGAATCGAAGAAGAACAGCATACGAGTATCGGGCAGCCGTGGTTAGTATTTCAACTGACCGATTTTACATGTAATCGGGTTTTGGTAACGTAACCTTCTATGATAACCAATTTTTAGGTTATTTCAGTAGGTAACTTGGAAGCAAAAACTTAGTTAGATATACTCAACTTCCCGAATATACCAGAAGACGATAGAAAATTTGAGGAAAACATGAAGAAACACCAACAAATTCAAACTTTATTATTTCACATTCTGGATTCCTGATGTGGTTCTTGCGTTTCATCTCACCATGCTTTCAAAGTGATTCAACTTGTAGGTTAACGTATTTTCTCAATCTTACCATAACGCATACTACAAGAATGTATGGAAGGGACACATTAAATGTCTTGACGAAAATTTCAAAACGTATTTTTTTCTACAATTATTGATGAACACCGTAATCACGTAAAAGTGTTTAGACGCAAAGCGTAAAATCGTGAACATAAAAGCAAGTGAAAAATAAATAAAAACAAACATTACTTTCTAGGTTGGCCGAAACCGAAGCGAATTGGTCCAAAATATTCGCGATGGTAAACTGGTGAAACATGTGGAATTGGGCAACTTCTCATTGATTATTTCAAGTGGAACGTACAATCTGAGTGCATTCAGACGTCTCGACCGATGCTCAGAAGTCTTTCACGAGCGACTCCAGACTTACAGGTGGACCCTGAAATAGAAACAATATGGAAAAATTACCATTTGGAGAATAATGTTTTTTTAATTACATACATAAAATGTAATGAATAATGTTTTTTTAATTACATTACATACGGCATTACGATGACTAACAAAACGATATCCAAGTCTCGTATTCACGAGACTCCGGAAGCTTCTCGCTGCTGCTGTGCCCTACTTTCCGAAGCAAATTATAATTGGGCTTCAGTAAGACTGCAAACATTTTAGTCGTTGATTATAACGGGGCTATATAAAAATAGAAAGAGAGTTGTCAAAAACCTAACTAGTAAGTATGTATCTAAAATAAGTAAGTAAGTAAGTATATAAGTAGTAAGTATATAAGTAGTAAGTATATAAGTAGTAAGTATATTCACTGCATCCGATCTTACGATATTTCTGCTCTGAACTCTGTTCGAGCTAAAGAGTGGCAATACGCTTCAATACTTGTATACCCAACACATTCAGTTACCCTTTTTCAGCGACGAGGCCACTTCTTGCGGGATATCGGATGCAAGAAGTGTCATATTTTTTCCCTATCGCACTTCTTTCTCTCCATTGGTGGAGAAAGTAGCCGAGCTGCTTGTGGTGGTCACCTATGTCGACCTACTCAGTCACTACAACGCCTTACCCCAAGTGGTATCCGGTCGCGGACTGTCCTACATATACGCTCTTGCGGCCGCATCCGTGATAAGCATTAGCGATGCAATCACCCTCATAAAATGTATACTCGCAAGTGGAAATCTTCCAGAGACTATCTCGGCCATGACGCTGTCAGCACCGCGATGTGCTATTAGAAAGGGTAAATCAGCCAGCAAGAGAATAGGTCAAGAACAGATTCTGAAGATGATTCAGACCGCCAACGAGGATCGTGGGAGCCTCATGATGTTTGACATCAATGAAAAACAGGCGAGCATATCATTGCTATAACCGTTATAAGCAGAATGCTAACTGTATTGCTAGTAACAATTCATGAAAATTAGTACTGGAAGAGTTATGTCGAATCGAGACTGGGTTCACGAAGTTTCAGGTTATAATTGACACCCACAAATGTTTTGAACCTCCTTTACAACCTAGAAAATATTGCTGATATCGAAATGAAACAAAAAGATCATTATAAGTTTTCAGTAGATAATAGAAACAGTTTTCAGGTAGCTTTCAAAGCAGAGAACCCCGTTCGACAATTAGAAAATCTCCTGGGTTCCTTGTTTGTGGCTGGGTATGACATCCAAATCAGCCACGTTGGACAGATAGTACCCGTTCCCCATTATCCGTTTGAAAGGCGAAAGTTCTGGGCGAACTTTTCAAACACCCCATCAGAGAAGACAGACAACAATAAAATTGTGAGTGCTTCTTGAACAATTTTGTGAATACTGTCGGGTTTCAAAGCAGACCCACTCGAATCAGTGTTCAGTTTGATTATTATTGAAAAAAAAAACTGCTTCCGCCGTGAGGAGATTTTTTATTGTGGTTCCGAGACTGGCTTAATTTGGAAGTAAACATTGGAGTCAATCCGAAATGCTCCATACACATAATGTTTGTTGTTTCAGGTTGAGTCTGTCGACGTATTCGATATGGTTTCTGTTACGAGGAGTGTTCGGGAGGTGGTCACGAGATTTATTCATGAGTTGGAAGACGACACACAGGATCTGGTTGAGAACGGAGAACTGGACTCCCTTTCAACCATCGAAATGGTAAACTTCCTCAAGAAACCAGTTGACGTCTGTATTGAAAAATTCTGATAGTGTTCTTCCTGACTGATCTTTGCGCAAACGTAAATTAGAACATTTTATCCGTTGCGACGTTAAGTGGCTTGCAGGCATCAATATTCTCCGAATTGAGAAGGTGGCCGAACAATTAGTTGAAGTTGAGAAACGCACTTTGTATTTACAGATCGAAGCAATTGGATCTACATTGGGAATCCAGATGCCTTTCGATATACTGGACAACAGTTCCACAGTAGAGTCGATAGCCGAGTTTGTGGGAGCGAGACTGCAAGAATCCACAAAATATACGAATGGAAAAGGGAGAGGCACCAAAAACGTAGTTACATCTGATGAGGACTGCAGAATGGGAATCGTGGCCACTGACTTCCGGTTCCCGGGAGTGAACTCCTCCGAGGAGTTTTGGGATGCCCTCTTGACTGGCAAGCACATGACAGGTTCGATGACGGATGCGAGAAAGCACCAAATTGGCACCCGGAAAGATTACCAGGTGGGGCTTCTGGCGGATGACATATCGCTGTTCGACAACAGTTTCTTCGCCATTCCGAAGGACGAAGCCATCTTCATGGACCCACAACATCGTCTGCTCCTACATTGCGCATACAATGCGATGGAGAAGGCTGGCTTCCCTGACATCAGTGATGCCAATCTTTATGTGGCAGTCAGTGCAAGCTCAGAGTATAGACATCTTTTGGAGAACAATGTGGACGATCTGGATCTGGACGATAAACTGTGGATGGGCACCAATCACAGCATGGTGGCTGGACGTTTGGCCCAACTCATGGGCATCAGGGTGAGTTGGAATTGGGATAATCCAGATGAGATGGTTAAGGTGTTGACGATTTTAATCACATGCGTGATAAAAATGTCATTTAAAATGAAATCGAAACGGAGTTACACTAAACCGAATTCGCTGAGAAACGGAATCGCAGGATTGGAAGCGGATCAATAATGGTTGAGTTCTTAACTGAATGGCTCAAGCGAACTAGCGTACAGCTCATTAAGCGTTGTATTGTTTATAATGCATCACTCAAGCTCTACGGTAGGGTTTTAACCCACTATTGATGTTTATCCTCCATGCACAACACGACCCTGATTCACCAAGTTGTTTAGTCGGCGGCTCGGTGCGAAACGTACACTGGAAAAAATGACATCCCATTATCCTATGTAGTGCATAATTTTTACGTGAGATCTGAATTTAGGGCCGGGCATTGATCGTAGACACGACGTGTTCTTCTGTTGCATCTGCGTTGGAGATGTGTATCTCTGCCATGAAACAAGATGGGAAGAATTGGGGAGTAGTGGCTGCTACTCAACTGATTCAATCTCCCCGATGGATGGATTCACTCAGAACACTACTTCCCGATGATTTCACAAAGGTATGCCAGTTTCATGTTCACCGATGTACCCTATGAAATGTTAAAATATCAATGAAAGATTTCAGAGAGAAAAAAAAACTGTGAACCTATAATCTATACACCAAATATTATAAATTGCTTTTCCAGGGAATTCTCGTAATTGCTACACACTCTTCTCACAGTGTAAAAAAATTAACGTAGACGATACATTTATAACTATCGACGTCAGCATTTCAGTCTTTCTCGGTGGATTCTTCTGGATTCATCCGTTCAGATGGAGTTGGTGTATTGATAATCAAGCGACTCAGTGCTGTGGAGTTGCCAATCATGATGATTCATGATGCAAAAACTAGGCATAGCGGTGCTGTTGTAATTCCAGTTGTAGCCACGGTCTCCGAACTCTTATCAGAGTGTGGACAGGTGTGTGTTTCAAGACTCTCTTACGTTTTTATAATTGGAACGAAAGTAATTCTTCAAATAATTTGAAGAACATGGAATATGCAATCAACGCCAAGTGATTGAGTGCTTGTTCAGTTCGAGATAAATATATTCAGATCGACTACATCGAGGGCCACGGTACGGCCACAACTGTTGGGGATAGCGTAGAGGCTATTGCATACCAGTCACTAACAAATGACGTAGTTATGGCATCTGTGAAGGCACAATTCGGTCACAGCGAGGTTGCATCTGGTATCTTACAAATTTGTAAGGTAAATCAAATCCCTTTTCCAATCATTGAATTCATTAATTGAATGAATAAGAACAACACCAGGTTTATTTGACTTTCTCTCACGCAAAAGAAACCCAGACAAATGATTAACTCTCGTTCATTCAAGAGTTCATTCAAGAGCATATTTCCACAGGTTCACAAAACTTCAACAAATTAAGCAAAAGAAAACAGTGAGAAAATATACTAGTTTGGAATATTAGTAGAGATCTTTCAATCGATTATTACATTGGATATATATTAACGTTACAGGTGGCATCTGTGATGCGTTGCTCCCAGATTCCGGCCATTTCCCATAATTACTTGGCCAATGATCATATTAGGTCGAATCCACACTTGAGAATGCCATTCATCGCCGAGGAGGCAAATATGTCATCCGCAGCTATAGTATCATTTGGAATCACTGGAACAAAAACTGCGGTTATGGCAAGTAAATACGAAGCAGACAGAAACGAGAAAAACAACGGATATTATCTGCTTCCATTGTCGGCCAAAACAAAAGACGCACTGAAAAGGACCACAAATGAACTAATCGACATGCTGCTGAACTCGTCGGAAAATATTAGAGATATTGCTCTCACGCTGCAAAAACAGAAAAGCAATTACAAGGTTGGTAGTGCTCTTCACCACCATTTAATACGTGAACTAGAAATATTTTGCTGATTGCTTGAGCTTCGAAAGGCTAAAATTACTTTTATCTTTTAGTGGAGGCTGGCAGTCGTGGCGAACAGACACCGAGATGCAGTGAGAAAACTCCGAAAAGCATTAGATGATGAACAATTGACTGACATGAACTGGTGCATTCCTTCGGAGGCCCTCCGCGTCAACTTTAAATCCTTCCAAGATGCCTCTGATGAATTCAAAGAAAATTATCAGAGTTTCTGTACAAGACTGCGTTTCCCACCTTATTCGGATTTGCAGTCAACGAAACATCAGTTAGCTGTCAGCTTTGCCGTTCTGAAATTTTTGATGCTGACCGGGCAGGCGCCGTCAAACATAGCTGCGTCAGGCGGAGATGTGTTGGTCGTTCTCGCCGCGACGGAGGCCGCAGCCGCATATTACATCAACGATCTGATCAATGCCTTCCTTGCCCGAGACATTCGACAAATGAAGCGGATCGCAAGAGATATCAGTCTGGATCTCCCGATTCGGCTGTTTGACACCAATGGTAATGAGATTCGTACAACAAGAAACGCCGTCGATGCCACTTCCCTGTATACATTTGAGCCGGATGCTGAATTTCCAAGTGAAGTGCTGTATCTTGGTGAGAACAAGACAAATGTGTTTTCAATAACATCGTACTCCGACTACCTATCCGGTATTGCAAAAAATTACATGATGGGGACAGATCCGGACTGGAACGCATTTGGAACGGCTTCGAAACTCGTCACTCTCCCCGAGTATCCATTTGACAAAAAATCCTTCTGGTTGCCTATGGGACAAAGAAAAAACACTGTCATGGAGAATGTTGAAGAGAAAGACATGCTCATAATCGATCTCAAATCTGACGAATGGTCCCACATGAACCATCATATCATAAACAGTGAAATAATTGTGCCGGGCGCGACCTCGTTGCGAGTTATCGGAAAGTTGTCTGGTCAGAAAGCGATATGCATTTCATCGATTGACTTCCTCACGCCTATACGTCCTATTGGAACAACAATCACGTTCAGAGAAATACGTCAGAACACCACGATTACACTAACGGCAGATGGTGTTGAAGCAGTCGTCTACAATGTGGTTCCTTTGTTCACCGAACCAAACGTTCATCCATTCAACATTCCGAAGAAAACGCACACATCTACGGAAATTTACCAACGTTTCACATTGAGTGCTCTCACATACAAAAATGATTTCCAGATGATTTCATCACTATCTACAACGTTCGGTAGAGGAGTCGTATTCTTCAAGTCCATTGATTGCATTGATATTCTGATTGATGGTGCTCTACAAGCCATTGCCATGGGTTACATGCTGGAAGTTCCAAGCGACCATGATCCATATCTCCCATTCAACATAGCACGGATTAATATTCACACAACCGATGTGAAGAATGTCGATCTCGTTGGATATTATAATTACTCGAACAATGGTCCATTTATCACTGGCTCCATTTCTGTATACGACAGCGAGAAATTGGTTCTCAATATATGTGAAGTTTGCTTCAAGCGAAAAGAACTTGACGGTCGCAGTTCTTCGATTGACACGAACCATAACAACACAAACTCAAAAATCGTCAATGTACCGTCAATAACGATGAAAGAGAAAGCAAGAACTATCATCATGGAATGGTTCGCTGAAGTGTACGGTTGGGAGGAAGTGGACGAAAATTCCGGATTTTTTGATTTAGGACTCAGCTCTCTGCAGGCGGTGAAACTGAGAAACCACATCAAGAAACACTATGAGGATGTTACAACCACGGCAATATTCGATTACCCCAATATTGCTGATTTGGCCAACTATCTGGGCTCACTCGAAGAAGCTGCATCCATGATTGAACATGATGCACATGATAGCAAGAAAAAAGAAGAAGAAAGCGAGGTATGTTGATGTTTTGCTTTTTTTACCATTAACGAACTCCGGAAACATCAAAAACATCGCGTGAAATTAACAAGGAACGACTCAAATTGCAAAAAAAGATCTAGTTCTGCATTATTCACTTCTTGGAAATGTTCGACTCGCAAAAGACAATACATGGTTTCAGATGTTTTAATCCAAGTGTGTTTAATCCGAGGAACGACTGTTTCAGGATGAGGTTCTGCCCTCTAGACTTGCACTCAATCCGGTCGGAGTAATGGCGGCTTCATGTCGCCTTCCTGGTGGTGTTAACGACATTTCTGACTTCTGGGACTTGCTTAAAACAGGTCGAAATCCAAACTCACGAACCCCGGCCGGCCGCGTTCCCACGAGAGATGTTCTCATCAAAGGAGTGAAATATGGTAATTCTGTTGAAGGAGGAAACTTCATCACCCAGGACGTGGCTCATTTCGACTCTGCCTTTTTCAAAATATCGAAGAGCGAAGCAGAAATGATGGATCCACAACAACGTCTATTGCTCGAATGTGTTCATGAATGCATTGAGAATGCATGTATATCGGACATGTCTGATGTTGGCGTCTTCGTTGGATTGATGGAGAAAGAGTATACCGACCTAATGGAAAACAACACGGCCATTTTGTCCATGTTGGGTTCAATGGTAGCTGTAATAGCTGGACGTGTCAACTACGTGTTCGGGAGTTACGGTCCATCTGTAACTATCGACACGGCATGCAGTTCGTCTCTGGTCGCAGTGGATATGGCTGTAAATGCACTGATGGATGGAAGATGTCAAAAGGCAATTGTGGCCGGAGTAAATCTCATAATCAACGAAAAAGGCCAAGGTACACAAGAATTCTGGTAACATGTATCCCTTTCGCACTTCATATTTTCTTCGGTCGAAAATGTTTGGGGAATACAAGATTTCTACATTAGCGCACAATGGTTCTACATTGGCAAAATAACGTGAAAAAATGTATATAGTGTAAATCTTGGAACGTCGTAGTGGAGACAAAGAAAAACAAATCCCTACCTTTCTAAAAAAAACCGAAAATGGCCCACTTGTTTGTTCTAATTGGTATTGTATAGTTCGTTCCAACCATCGACAGTAGTCAGCCACGCGTGAGCGCAAACTACATCGCCGGCGACTGATCTGGCAGCTTTCCAGTCTCAAATTCAAAAGTGGTTATTTTGAGATTTTTGCACATATTTTGTGCTCAAAAGCTCACTACATAATCGACGAATGAAGAATAACAACTTTTCGGGCGATAAAATTAGCTTTGAAAAACGGTCAAAAAAGATGGATGGATATCACGCGCCACCTATCATAGCCGAGTTCAATACCCAGCTTGTGCAACAACTTTGATTGGAATGGTCGCTGTTGGAAACTTTCCAACACACTTGACTCCCCCCACTGACATTAACTGTAACTGGCTTCTATCGATGGTTGAAACGAATTATAGTTGGACTAGATGGCATCTTTGTCGAATTTAAAAAGCTGCCGTCAATGACAGATTACACTGTGACTGAGAAATGTCTAAAAATAATAATTCAGGGTTGCGAACGAACGGCAAGATGTTATCGCAACATGGTATGTCTTTGTCTTTTGATGCGCGAGCCAGTGGATACGGTCGTTCGGATGGTTGTGCTGTCGTATTTTTGGAGAAGGTTCGATTTCAAATTCAAAACTGTTGCTACGGAATAACTGATGCGCTTTATCGTACATATCACAAAGCGAAGTTCCAGGTCAAACCCACGTTCAACTACCTTGGGATCTTAGGTGGCGTGAATGTGAATCATGGTGGTCGAAGTGTGTCGCTGACAGCACCGAATGGCATGGCACACAAAATGCTTATACTTGGATTGTTGAAACAATATAGGAAGAAAGACGTGCAGTACTGGGAAGCTCATGGAACCGGAACACCACTCGGCGACCCTATTGAGGTAAGTGAGAACTACAAGCACACATACCCTACAGTTGTCATAATCTAACAAACGTCAAGATCAAACATCTCAAGATCAAACAAGAAGGAGATGTGATAACACCACATTTATGTGTATGCTGTGATGACACCATATTGATGTGTACTTAAAACGCAGCATCGTGAAACATAAATTTATATAAATCTAATATGAATTTGTAGTCTGTAATTGATCTTTTAACTGTTTTAATTAATATTTTAAATTATGCCAGGAATATGGCATAGTTTAATACTGTGCTATTACAGATAAACACACTGTCGCAGGTGTTTAACGACATGATTATTGGTACAGCCAAGGCAAGCCTCGGACATGGAGAAGCTTCTGCTGGCGCGAGTAGTCTCATCAAGCTTGTTCTTATGTTACAAGCTAACTACATTCCCAACCTTATTCACTTTCACTTACTCAACCAGGACATCACCGCATCGAATTTGTTGCTACCTGTGATCGGTATGGAAATGTCACTGGAAGTGGGAGGGGTATCGTCATTCGGAGTCAGTGGAACCAACGCTGCCGTCATTGCGTACAAGGTAAAACCGGAGTATTTATAATAGATAGAAAGGCCTTACTCATAACAATCACCACAAAGAACAACTCTCCATACGTTCGTACGTCAAAGTCAGAAGGTTATCAGCATAGATGAGATTTTCTGAAATTCCATTAAAAAGCCTCTTTCCGTTCTTTGAGCCAACCTTTTGTACTTTTAGGAGCAACAACTCGTCTCTCATGTGGAAAATATTCGGAACCTGTACATTGCACCTCTTTCGGCGAAAAACAGCAAATCCTTGTTTTTATTGGAAAAGGCTATTCTACCTATATTCGAACAGTCTCACAACACCCAAGAGGACATTTGTGCGTCTCTTGTTATACGAAAACACTTGGAGCATCGCCTGGCAGTAATTGTGAATCGCTGGGGAAATATTGTTTATCGGAAACAAGGCCAGCAAAAGAGAGGAACTGCCAAGCCCAAGTTCGTGCTGGAGATTTGCGAGGGAGCGTTCGATTTTGATGTTCTGCAGCTAGAGTTTATATCGGAAAACTACGATTCACTGTCAGCTTTCCATCTTCACGCAGACGATAAACTAAAATTTGCCTCTATCAAGTTCCTTCTCAAAGCTTCAACCGAGTTAAAGGTACATTTTTTCTGCAGCTTTCAAACATATTGGATCATGATATTTTGAGATTGACTATGATACAAAACCATCTATGTGGGTCAACTAATAGATGCTTTAACAAATCGAACTCTCTTCAAGAATAGAACAGAACCAGTGGATCCGAAAATTCACGGACAACTTTTGAGAGACGATGGTGTAAACGCATAAAAACGGGAGGAGACGAACATTCGATACGGTGCAATGTACCGCCACAATACCACCTAGAACATTCATAGTCATCGTAGTAATTAGTAGATTACTTTTCAAAATGGCCAATTACGTTGAGCTATTTGCTGCTGTTTGATGCTTAGTTGTTGTCGTAGTGTTGATTAGACGATGACAGTGAGTAAACGCAAGAGCGCAAAGCCTGCCCAACTGAGAATAAATCGACAAAATTGGTGTTCTCATAATTCAAAAAAATACTTCCCGTAATTAGGCGCTTTTCTTTCTGGTCTCTGCGTGTTTTACACGGACTCTTAAGCCTGTCTAACAAGTAGAGAAGTAAGTACAAGTAGAGAAGTAAGTAATAAATTTAAACAAAGTAGAATATTCAAGTTCATTTCTAGGCAACAAGCAAATCTGTCTCAGATTTCTTTTTGACATAAACGTCACATTCTGCTGCTCTTTCAGCTGATATAACAGCTGATAGCTGATGTCAGACGTCAGGTTTGGGTAATAGAGCGTATTATGTTCGGGGCGTAACAGTACAGGTGACACTCACCCGCCGCTAACCTGTAGAGGAGTGGAGACACTAAGTAATTACCAGGAATATCGGAGATTCGGAAAATTACTAACTTGAGTTCTAGTCATGTGAACTTATTAACCGATTGCAGGTGTACTGTAAGAATCCCCGATTGCTGGTGTTGACCCTGATGGCACAAGGCGTACTACCCACATCACATGCAATAGTGGAAATGTTGACCACGATAACAACGAACAACATGATTGCGAAACTCGATGAACTGGGAATAACGACAGAATCCAGTGACACGATGAAACACACCATCGATTATTTCAACTCTAAGAAGAGCGAAGAGGAATTATCAATCATCGGAATCGGAAGTCATGTGCATAATCACGAGACACTTCTGATGCAACTAGTTGACCTTTATAGTAAATGTTACGAAATAGACTGGTCAATTATTTACAATGCACCAACGAAGTACATTCCTCTACCAAACTACAAGTTCAATCGTCAAGTGAATTGGTTCAGAGAGAGAAAAAATGTGTTCGAACATTATCTTCTGGGGACCGAAAGTGACAAAACAGAGATGTCGATCAGCTACGAAAACCAGTTATCGGTACTGAGGCATCCTCACCTATTCAAAGGTCCGATCGATCTCGGCACTGCAACTGAGGTGGTGGACTCATCTCTCAGACATTATCTTCATACAAGTTTCACTATCAAAAACATGAAGCTGCACAATGTTCGACTGCAGAATAGCTCATGGCTAAGAACATACATTGAGAAGAGAGAAGACGGAGTGACGGTGTCCGGATCTATAAACGGAATACCTCTCTTCTCGTGCACGGCTAAAATCATGCACTCAAAACAAGCTAAGCCCATTCAGCGTCTTGAACAAACAACCAGAATGTTTCTCCGCGATGTACCCTCCGCAATAATAACGTCTTCCGAATGTGGAACGTGCTACGAAATCGACGCACGTCACGAGCCATCCGCGTACAGAGTAGCTTTTGCTACGCTTTCCAATGTTGTGGAACAATCTATCTCCATAGACGATCTGAGTTTATCTTCCTTAGCACCGCTCTCAAAACAGTTCACCATACTTCGGTCACAAAACCAAACCAATATCGAGTTTGATATTTGCACGGATGATTCAATTGCAGTAAGGGTAGCTCTTATCTCTCAGGGAACTCGAAAATATTCCTTCATAACACAGCCGATCACCACTCCGATCCCTAAGAAGCACAGTATGGAAGTACTTTCACTGCTGGAAAAAGTCAAGCATACCGTTCGAACTGCATATGAAGATGTACTTCAAACACACGAAACCGTGGATCACTCTCAGTTGGACACTGAGTTCAAGGATCTAGGAGCTGACTCGTTGATTCTTCTAAACTTCAGCAGCAGACTGACATCTAAATATTTTCCTGGCATTGATATAACAACGGATGGTATTGCGGAGTACCCAACCATTGCCAGATTATCTCATATGATTGTTCAGCAATTGGATAAACCCAAAATATCAGTAGTAGGGGATGTCGTTTCAATCCCCGAAACTATTTCTCATATTGGACCGGAAGTCATAGAATCACATCAACCAACTTCGCTTGTCGAAACGAAGGCTTCTGTAAACGAGACGACAAACGAGGACATCATATCGTCTAGTACACGGGAGAAAATAGGAAGAAAGATCATGTGTGCATTGAAGGACACAATGAGTGAAGAATTAGAGGAGGATGCTTTGAACAGCGAAGTAGGTTTCATGGAGCTGGGTATGGATTCACTTTCTATGGTTGATTTCGTCAATCGCCTAAACGACAAATACCTACCAGGACTGGAGCTTACCACTACGGACATATTTGATAATCCAACAAGAGACAAGCTAACAGTGTTTGTCCAACAAAAACTAGAATATAGCACCTCAATTAAAAATCATGTAGGTGAACTGGCAATTTCTAGCAAGAATAAGTACGGAGTACAGAACTTTAGGAGCTCCGCACGGGAAAATGGACTACTCACCACGAGGAGTGATGGTGACAATGTTATTTTGAACGGAACAAAAGTTCAGGAGATGGATGTGACGGTCACAACGACTGCTATCAATGATGATGATAGAGAAAAGGAGATAACTGAGAAAATAATTATGGCGCTCAATGATACAATGAGTGAGGAACTAAATCAAGATGATGTGAGAAGAGACGAAGGATTCATGGAACTAGGAATGGATTCTTTGACCCTGCTCGACTTTGTCAATCGCCTGAACCAAAAATACTTCCCTGAGATGGTGCTCAATACCACTGATATCTTCGATAATCCGACAATTTCCACACTTTCCAAGCATATTAGAGAAAATGGTGGTTCGTCAACTGCACCTGACAAGGCAGAAATTCCAATGAGAAAGACAGGAACACCAGCAGTTAAGATGAACGGCCGATCAGAGAGTCCCATCGTGAATGGACAGTTGCATGCCATAGAATTTGATGAACGCACTCGAGAAAAAACGACCGCGTCAAACACACATTCGAGTAGAAGCTCGTATCTGTGTCAAGATGCCTTTGTTATAGTGAATGATCAACTCGACGAGAAATGGGACTATTACATCACTGTTGAAAATAGTGGACTCAAGATTGAAGACCGAACAGGGAAAGTCTTCGGAGTAGCGGTGAAACCGGAGATGGTACAAAAACAACTTAACACCGTCATAACTTCCGATTCGATGTTATTATTCGATCTACAAGACGACGTGGTGTCGGCCGAAAGCCTGTTCGAACGTCTGCTCGTTTTGACAAAGGCTCTAATTTCCAACAAAACCAGGGTGCAATTTTCGGTTTCCAATAGTACAACACTTTTGAATGTGCTCACTGCGAGCTTCTTGAAAAGCGCCACAGCTGAAATGTATCCTCTATTCAAATATAACTGGAACATGCAGCTTCAACGCATGGTTTTTGATACTGCAACAACTACTGCAAATCTAAAAGGATATTGGATGATTACTGGTGGACTCTCTGGCATCGGCCTGAGCATAGCAACTTGGCTCGTCAACGACTGTGGAGTGGCTGGAATAATTCTCACCGGCAGACGTTCACCCAGCAGAGAAGTGGAGTCACAATTGCACATTTTAAGACAAAAAACGTCCGTCAACGTAATAACATCCGATATTTCGAACTATGAGACCATGTCGGACGCCATCAGGAGACTGCAGTTCAAGATAGATGGAGTGATCCACAACGCAGGTGTTCTGCACGACGGATTACTACAACGTCAGTCGAAAACCACGTTCAAAAAAGTATTCACACCGAAGGGAGACGGTTACGAAACAATCGACAGGATTCTTGACGAACTCGGTCATCGACCGACTTCATTCATTAGCATGTCTTCGTTCACATCAGTTTGTGGGAACACTGGTCAATTGAACTATGGTTTTGCCAACGCATACTTGGACTATAAGATGTTGGAACGAAGAAGGCTGGGAAAGGCTGGAACAACTATCCAATGGGGCAACTGGCTTGAAACAGGCATGGCGTCAAACCAACATATTCATAAAATTCTCAGTGATCTGGGGTTCTCAGGATTCACCAACACTGAAGCTTTCGACTACTTGAAATTTGCCATCATCAAGCAGCCAGCGCAGATTCTAGCGGCAAAACTCGACTGGAACAAAATTCTCGAGAACAGACCAGATATCAGAAAAGACATAATTAGAGACGGGATTTTCGATGAGCAAAAAATCAACCACATCTCCATAACTTTGGATGACTCGGTGCAACATGGAACAGATAGTGAAAGTGATGAAGAAGAACCGACACAGAAGATTGCTGAACAAATTCGGCAAATCATTTCCAACTTATTGCGTGTACCCAAACAGAAAGTGAGGACAAACAAGAACTTCATGGATATCGGATTCTCTTCACACATACTTAGTGTGTTCCTAAAGGAACTGAACGACACCTTTAAATTGGATGCTAGTCTGACACTTCTCTACGAGAACTCTGACTTAGACCAATTAACAGAGTATATTATGAGATATGGTGCTACGAAAGAAACCCACAACATGCCTGAAATGGCCCAAAACTTATCTAGTGGGTTCTGCACCCGGTTTGCTATGAACATTTTTTATGACGACTTGGACAGTTTCATCTCTCGAATAGCACAAACGTTAAAGCGTCTGCGTGGAGAACCAGCCGTTGTTGGGTCAGTTAAGGAAGGAAAGTACATACAACACGTGACAGGATCTTCCTTATCCGAAATTTCAGAAAAGCTGGAAAACATGGAATTCAAAGAAGTGAATACGCCTTCCAAGCTTAAATCAGCTGTTCTTCTTACTGGACAAGGCGCTCAGTATCCTATGATGGCGAAGCAGCTGAGCGCCATGTTTCCAATTTTCAAATACACATTTGAGTCATGTATTCGGGAAGCAGATGTACATTTGAAAGGAGCAACAAGGCTACAAGATATAATTGATGACATCGCATACTACAAAGAACTCCAATTGACGAGTAATATGCAACCAATCATGTTCTCATATTGTTACGCAGCAGCCACACTATGGAAACATGTTGGCTTCGAGCCTGACTACTACTTGGGTCATAGTGTGGGAGAACTGGCCGCCGGAGTTCTTGCTGGTATTCTAACTGTGCACGACGGAATACGTTTAGTTGTCAGCCGAGGACTGGCAATGGAAAGAATAGCAGGACGTGGTGCCCTTTTGGCTTTGGATAGAAGGGTGGCGGACGATGTGCTGAGAAATTACAAGGTTTCCATAGCCACAGTAAATAGTCCAAAGCAGCTGGTCGTAGCAGGAACGAAGAAAGAATTGGACAAAGTGTTGAATTTCGTCAAATCGCAGCAGACGCAATGTACTTTTGTAAACACAAAGTACCCGTTCCACTCCTCTCTCATCTCAGAGGATGATTTATCAGATTTCAAGAAAATCCTGCAAACTATTACATTTTCTGAAGCGAAAATTCCAGTAGTCAGTAATGTTACTGGTAGGTGTGTGAGGACATTTGATAGTGACTATCTTATAAAACAGACGGTATCCGCGGTCCGATTCGTGGACTGCGTGGAGACTCTGGTTACTGAAGGAGTGAACACATGGCTGGAATGCGGACCAAATGGCACGCTTGGATCGTTCGTGAAACGAATTATATCACCTTCCATGTTGAAACATCATTCAGTTCTGCAAACTGCAAAAGATAAAGAGAATGATGCGGATTGTGTTATAACAGCTTCCATAGAGCTAGAAAAACGAGGAGTTCGCATTGACTGGTCCACCCTCTATGGAACTGAAGCAGGAGACGAAAGCCAGTATGTTTTGTCAACTGAAAAAGACTACAGAAGGAAAAAATCAACTGTCGACATCGAGGAGAAAATGGTGTTGAAAGACCACCAAATTAACAATGATACAATTGTTCCTGGTATGTATCAAGTTTACAAGTTATTGAATTGGGCTAACCAAGAATCCGATGCTACCGACTACTTCACGCTAGCCAACATAAAATTTTCCTCGCCGTTCAACTTGGAGAATGAATGTAATTTCGAATTACATCGAGACCATCAGAATAGGTTGGAACTGCAAGTGGCATTCACAACAACGTGCTCTGCGAACTTGCGACATAATCGTGCTGCTTTCAAATCCATGTTTGATATTAATCAATATCGCGAAAACTGTACAATAGACTGCGATGTTCCACAATTCTACGACACTATGAGAAATAATAGTCTGGAATACGGAGAAAAGTTTCAAGTGTTGACAAATTACAAAAGAGACGGCAAGAAATCCATATGTCAAGGCGTTATTAAGGTGAGAAGCATTACATTTATAATTATCCGTTACAGCAAAGTTTTATTTTTTACAAAAGGGAAAGTTTTATGAATAGATGATTGTTTAAATTTATGAATAATATGTTATATTTGCAGTCTCCCTATATGTGGACTATAATGGACGGAGCTCTTCATGCGGTCTGTCTAAATGTTCTACATAGACGTCCCGATGTGTATTTCATTCCGGCGGCAATATCCGAACTGTTTCTGAAACCAGGTGTTACTGTACAGAAAGGTCAATATGTGACCATCATGACAGAAATTGTCTCAGAAAACGAAAAATTCTTACATGTCAACTCGTGCGTCATAATCGATGGAGAAGTGGTGTTTGAAGGCAGGAATGAGATCAGTGTGATTCTCAAGAGAAATGAAACGTCCATATTCACTCCCTCATTGATTGTGCCTGAGGAACAAGAAGATTCTGAACAGAAAGAAATGAAAAGTGAAGCCGTAGATGATGACGAAGAATCTCAAAAACGAACCAATATACACACTGAGAAATCTGGGATTCTTGTGGTGAGTCATAGCAGTCAATTTTGTTTCACATCTACTGATAACACGAACCTATGGGCTAATCTGAAAACCGGGGTGGTAGCACACCATTATATTCGGAGAGAGAACCCAGCTAATAGAGTGTCCATGATGGACATCAACATCAAAGACTGGGACCCGATATTTTTTGGAGTAAGCCCAACACAAGCGTCTTTTATTGATGTACAGCAGCGGTTGATTATGAAGTCTGTTCACTCGTGTCTGCAAAAAGCTGCATTAACTAGTTTGCCAACACGAACAGGAGTTTTCATAGGTGTTTCCGGTCTTGACTTCAAACACAGGGTTTATGCCGAAATGACAGAAAATATAAGCGGACACCTTGCGGCAGGTACGAATGGCAGCTGTATCGCTGGCAGAGTAGCACATTGGTTGCGTCTCGAAGGACCAGTTGCAGTCTTCGATACGGCCTGCTCGTCTTCGTTTGTAGCGTTGACCGCCGCCTGTGATGCGATCATGAATGATCGGTGTGATGCAGCCATTGTCGGTGGATCAAACATTATTCTGCATGATACGATAACCGAAGTGTTATCCAAAGGAGGAATGCTGAGCGCAGAACAAAACTGCCGAGTATTCGACGCTGGTGCAGATGGATATCATCGTGGCGAAGGAGTAGTCACTCTTTTGCTTGGAAGGGAGTCGCTTCATATCGGAGGGATCGCAGAAATATCTTCATGGGCTATTGGGCACAATGGTCTGTCAAGTGCACTTCAGGTCCCTAATGGAAATGCACAGCGAAGGGTTTTGAGACAAGTTGCGTGTATCCATAAAAACATTGAATGTCATGGCACCGCCACTTCTCTGGGAGATCCTGTGGAATGTCAATCCATTGAACAAATGTGTGAGATGGGCACAACAATTTCCAGCATCAAATCCTATCTTGGTCATACGGAAGCTGTGTCTGGTCTTGCGTCACTTACTGCATCTATTATGCAAATGGAAAATGACTATAGGCTACCTCAGATGCATTTCAACTGTCCAAACCCTAAATTACAACTCAACCACTCGAAAATCAATACGATCGGAGAGGAGAGCACTGTTCCAGCCATCAACATCAACAATTTTGGATTCAGTGGAACTAATGTCTCAATCGTGTGCAAAAAAGTGAACTGCGTGCCGGCCGATGATTACTCTGTATGTTACAATATTGTTGTTATCTCGGCACGGAATGCAACTTCACTGGCAGCCATGAAATCGGATATAATTGAATATATTGAACACACCGATACACCACTTTCACGATTATGTGTTAATCTTCAGAAGGGGAGAAAACACTACAAGCATCGTTCTGCGATTATATTAGATTACAGACGGATAATCGTATGGGATATGCAAACACCTAGCGTTTCTGCGTGTGACTCCAGAGTCCCATCCATAGATCCAGATGTACTAAAATTCCAGTATGGAAGCGGTCTTCACAAATTCACGGATGGTAGATTATGTGGGGAACTATTTGGCCGCTTCACTCAGAAAATAATTGGAAGAACCATCTCTCTCACTTCACCTTTGAATTTTCACATGTCCGTTGCTAAAGCATATTGTGAGGGTGTTTCCGTAGACTGGAATACGTATAACCCCATAGTCCCTACGCCAATATGTCACGTGCCAGTTTATCGTTATGACTCAAAAACGTTCTGGCCTTTTTCGGATGAATTTGCATGCAAGTTCAGCACGGATCATGAAAAGAGGGACATCTACTTTCGGAAAGAACTGAAAATTTGCCACGAGGAAACATGCAACATCAACAAACGTTTATATTACGGAATTCAGCACCGCTGTTGTTTGAGCAACATACCACTTATATCATTCCAAGAAGTGAAGACGCTGACTGATTGTAGGGTCCTATATCAGCCACTCAAATCTTCAGAAAATGAAGCACTGAAGTTGATTCACTTGTGGACAAACATACCCCTGGCGAAAGGTGTAGTTCTCGTCGTTGCTTGTGAGGATAACTCTACCTCGTTCACTGAATGGTCAGCACTTTTGAGATCGCTAGCTGCAGAAAAAGCTTTAGATTACTTGTTTGTATCCTATCAGAGAATAGAGCAACTGCAACAAGAGCTTTCGCAAGGCTCCGTGAATGATGTTGTGTTCTATAGAAATGATCAGAGATACTGTGAGAGACTCGTTAGCATGACACTCTCAGGGGCTCCTTCATCACTTAGGAACATCAACCACTTGATAATCAGTGGTGGCAACAAAGGAATTGGGGATCAGATCTGCAAACGTCTCCAACCACGAAAAACTACCATACTTTCAAGAGAAAATGGATTTGACCTTTCCGATTCAGACGAGAGCGTAGGTGACATCAGTCCGGGCGACGTAGTTATCCATTGTGCAGGGAACACGAACAATTGTTTACATCAGAATATGGATGCACATAAACTAGAATCAGTGACCGGTGTTAAAGTCAATGGAATTCAAAAGTTACTCCCGTTGTGCAAGATTGGTGGACGGACGATCGGAATATCATCAGTGGCTGCAATTCTAGGGTCAGCTGGTCAGACCAACTATGCTTTTGCCAATGGACTCATGAGTTCCCTATTAGAACTAGCCAGAACACCCTCACAAGTGATACATTATGGTCCGTGGAAAGATGTTGGCATGTTAGTTGGCGATGAACTGGCCTCTATACGAAAACAAATAGCAAGCAATGGTTGGCAGTTTTTGACAAACCAGGAAGCGTTAGATGTTTTTTCAAGAACTGATTTGGATGTTATTGTTTTCACCGGAGACTTCACAAGAATCGTTGAAAAACAACCACATCTTCGAAAGTTTCTTGGTTTTCTTCTGCACCGGAACGATAAGCTAAACAGTGAACAACTCTCCGAGAATAGGATGAGTTTATCACACTCCCGAGAATCTGTTGAGGATATAATATCGGAAGTGTCAGGTATCACAGATCTTGAAGACTGTATTCACGTTCCTTTGATGAATTTGGGCATAGACTCCCTCATGATTGAAGAAATACGACAGCGTGTAGAAACAAGCCACGGCATTGAACTGCGATCGGCAGAAATTTTTGACAACAGCACAGCTCATGCTCTTAAACTGCTAGTTTCTCGAAAACATAAAAATTCCGAACAGAGAGAAGTGAGCGATGAAGATAAATCAAGTTTTACCCCACCATCCAATCATTCGCACTCAGAAATAGCGATAGTTGGTATGAGTGGAGCATTTTCGGGATCCGAAAACATCGAAGAGTTCTGGAAGAACCTTTTTCTCAAACGAGATACAATATCCAGAGGAGACTCAAAGAAAGGATTTATATCTGCTGCAGGAATTATCTCGAACATCGACCATTTTGATCACAAGTTTTGGAGAATAACTAAGGAAGATGCATCCAGTTTGGATCCTCAAATACGATGTTTCCTCCAGCATGCCTACAAGGCTCTCGAGACTTCTGGTTATATAAAGAAACGCCGTGAATTGAAGATTGCCGTATACGCTGGCGCGGAGCCGAACGAGTATGGGTCACCTCAACAAGAAGCTCACGGCTCACTAGCAAGAATGTTCCGGATGAATATGAAGGATTTCGTAGCAACTTTCACTTCCCACTGTTTAGATTTACGCGGACCAGCAATAGGAATCTACTCAGCATGCTCTACTTCTCTCGTTGCAATTTCACAAGCTTCGCATGCATTAAGATCTGGTGAGATTGATATGGCAATCGCTGGGGCAGTATCACTCATTCTCCCAGGTGAAACTGAGTATGATCAAGAAAACGGGATGATTCTTTCTAGAACTGGCCAGTGCAGACCGTTCGATGAAAATGCTGACGGAATCGTGCGTGGTTCCGGCGTTGGCTGTGTGGTGCTGAAAAGATTAGACAAAGCTATATCCGATGGAGATTCAATTCTGGCCGTTGTTAAGAGTATAGGCCTCAGCAACGATGGATCTCAAAAGGCAAGCTTCATGGCACCAAATTCCCACGGGCAGACAAGTTGTATTAGAAGCGCACTGGACGCACTTGATCCAGAAGAAGTGAGAAGCATCCGTGTTGTCGAATGCCATGGAACCGGAACATTAGTCGGAGACGAAATTGAAATTCAAGCGTTGAAAAACTGCTACTTCTCTTCGGAACTCATGTTGCGATCGGTAAAAGCCAACATTGGGCACTGCTTCGCCGCTGCCGGAATGGCAAGTCTTTTCAAAGCTATCAAAATGTTGCAAACTCGGCAGATACCACCACAAATCAACTTTTCGCGATCCAAGAAGGAACTCGATATTCCATTTGCCATTACTGCAAACGAGACAATACAGCTGCCCGACCAAAGTTTGATAGCTGTCAGTTCATTTGGAATCGGTGGAACAAACGCTCATTTGATTTTGAGTGAAGGACTGCAGCAGAGACAAAAACATCACTCAGCTCCAAAACATGTAATTATACCGATTTCTGCGGCAACAGCGGGATCCCTGCTCGAGATATGCTCTAAAATTGCACAATATTTGGAGACCTGTTCTGAGAAACAGTTACACCACCTAGCATCTACACTACAAAGAAGAAGAGAATTCATGAGATACCGGTTGGCCATAGTGACGACATCAGTCAATGACGCTATAAAACAACTCCGGGGCAATTTGAAGCCGTACCAGAGCAGTCTGTTGAAGAACGAAAATATATGTTATTTCTTCGCTCCACAAGGTGTGGAGTACAATGGGATGGAACAAAGTCTAATGGAAGAGGACTCTCGATTCGCTCGTACAGTGAGAACACTCTGTGATACCGCTACAACTGAGTTCGGTTTTGAGTTCTTGGATGTGATGTATGGAGATAACACAGAGGCCGTACACCGTCCTGAAATTGCGCAGGTAGCAATCTTCATAGTTTCAAAAGCGTGTGTGGCACAGCTAGAAGAATGGGGTGTTACCAGTGATAACCTTATCGGCCAGAGCATGGGAGAATATACCGCAATGTCGTACGCAGAGATGTTTGGTGACGAGGAAATCATTAAAATTCTCAGAAAAAGAGGTGAACTTTGTGGTAAAACTCCTGCAGCAAAAATGCTGACCGTTCGAGGAGAAGCTCCATTTATCCCGGACACTGTTGAGGTTTCAGCTATTCTGTCCCGCGAAATGAGATGTGTAGTTGGATCTCCTGACGAAATCGATGAACTAAAACGCGTATATGATAACTCTGATGTTGAGTACAAAGAATTGGCTACTGAACATGGATTTCACAGCTCAATGTTGAACTCTATTCTAACACAGTTCGTGGAATTTGTCGATGTGTTTGAAAGCAAGTGTCCTATCAAGTCAATCGTATCTAGTGTTGACGCAAGAATATTGAAGAAGTTTTCCACGAAGTACGCGGTAAAGCATATGCGAGAAGCGGTCAACCTGAAAAAGGGGTTCGACAGAATCCACGAAAATGAAACCGTTAAAGTAATGGTTCAGATTGGCCCAGCCGGCGTTATGGAAACACTACTCAAAGAACGCGGAGGTAATATCTCTTCCGTGAACACCATAATGTCATCGCGAAGTGCAAAGCGAGCACCTCTCAAATCTCAGCTTCACCACGCCATCGCGGATCTTTGGACAAAAGGCGTCGATGTAGATTTCTCGAAAATAGCAAAGTTCGAAAGCAATGACGCTCAAGTCCCAACCTATAAATTCGATCCGATAGCTTGCTGGGAACCAAACGACTTCCCAAAAGAAGGGAAAAAATTCCGCACAACGACATGGAGACCACTCATTGCTCCAACCACAAAAGCTATTCTCAGGAAAGTGGCAATCATTGTGGATCAAATTGCAGAAAACGTCAAGGAGCTCCTTAACCATCTAGAAACGAATCACCAACAGTATCTACTGTATAAAACGGATGAGATCGGCCAGATTTCGAACGAAGCGATAGATACGATTGTATATATACCTGGCATCAATCTTCTAGAGCCCTTTTTCGTAACTCATACCGTTTGCTCGGATGTTTTAGCAAATATCGATGCACGATTGTTAGTCATAAGCCATACCAACGAACCATCGCACTCTCTGTGTTTAGGACCTATCAGAGAACACAATAATACCGCTACACACTTGTGCAGTTTTATTGACAACTCTGAAAATGTGCCGCTCGCTCAAATCATTGTAAGGGATCTCATTCCTGAATTCGCCATGGTTACTAAGACTAGGATGTTCAGACTGGACTATTCAGATTCAGTTTTGCAGCACAGTCCAACGATTGAAAATGTAGTGGTAGTCATTGGCGGGAACGGCGGAATCGGAAAAGCGTATGTAGAAGTCTTATTGGAAATGGACCAGGTCACCGATATTGTCATTGCTAGCAGAGGTTCCGAAAACAGTGATGCTGAAAGAAACACTGGACTCTTCTACAGAAAACTGGATGTTAATTCATATCATTCGGTAGAGCATTGCTTCAGCGGACTCTTCAGCCTATTTTCCAAGATCAACACCATTGTTTACGCTGCTGGCATTCCACCCAGTTTGTCCATGAGGAAAAATAGAAGAGAAATGACGGCGGTATTGAATTCTAAAGTGATTGGAATAAACAACATATTGAAGTTTTTAACTTTGCATAGTAAACAGATCAAGAACTTAGTACTGGTGTCATCCCTCAGCAGCGTGTTGGCAATTCATGGTGCGCAAGATTATGCTTCAGCAAATATATTTTTGGATTCAGTCGCAATGAAGTCTCACGCTTCGGCTGAGAACATCGTGTCGATACAGTGGCCCGCTTGGAAAGATACCGGCATGTTCAAAGCTTACAAGTCGGGCCCGATGAAGTCAGTGATGAATCGAGGAAGCATTACAGTTAGCCAAGGGAAGGTTGCAATACTAGAATCTCTCGGTATGAATGGATGTATTTCCTACTCAGATACCAATCCGGTGCGGTTACGAGAACTACTTACGAAAGAGCAGACATCCGCTCCCAGCATCCAGACCGAACACAAAAGCGAATGTCGTCAACTTGATCGTAGAGAAAAGGTCAAATCTATTTGGCAAGACGTCCTGGAGGTAAACGTGGAAGACACTTCTGATTTCTTCGATCTGGGCGGAAACTCGTTAAACGCACTTCAGGTGGTTTGGGGCGTCAACCAACTTCTGGCGACTAATATCACAGTAAATACTTTATTCGATAACTCAACATTTTCGAAGTTCTACGAACTCATCGATCACCTAGAAAACCAAATTGTAGAAAAGATCGAGATCGATGTTGTAAACGACACACCGTCAACATACTCTCAAGAAAACATGTACATCTTGCGTCAACTTGAAGATGGATCAGCTTACAATATAATCTTCCTTGTCAAGTTCAAGGCAATGGACAATACATTCGATCAACAGACGATGAGCTATGCTGTACAGAGTATGATTGCGCGGCAGCACAGTCTGCGAACTACTTTTTCAAACACTGAAGGAAACGTCAATCAAGCAGTTCGCTCACTAACAGAATCTTATCAAAGTTTGAACGTACAAGCCTTATCGATAGAGAAGTTCAAAGAAATACTTGCTAGAGAAAAACATGTAACATTCAAGTTCTGTGATATTCCGTTCAGAGTGACTTTTCTCGTACTGGATTCCGTGTTTCACATTTTATTCAACCAACACCATATAATCACAGATGGATGGTCAATGACTGTTCTTGCAAAAGAACTGACCAAAATCTACGGCCTCTATATGTCAGAGCAGAGCAGTTCAATTCTACCGATGAGCACCACCCCATCTCACTTCGCTGTGCATCAAAAAAGAACATTAGAATATAGTCAGCATCTGAATACACTCAAGAATCGCCTTAAAAACACACCAAGTTCATTCATTCCACCCTCACGGAACAATGTATCCCGCCGGACAAAAGCGACTGATTCCTACATATGTTATGTCCCGTCTTCACTGGCCGAGAGAGTGGCACAATTAGCCAAATCGTATCACACTACAGAGTTTGTCGTGTATTTGACTGCGTATCTCATGGCAATTCGACGTTGGAAAGGCGAGAGCGAGAATGACAACATCTTAATTGGTTGTCCGGTATCGGGAAGAAATGCTGAAAACAAGGACTTGATTGGATATTTTCTTAACAACATGGTGATATCAGCTGCGATTCAGACCAATCAACAGCTAGAAGGTGTAATTCATCTTGTA
Organism: Litoditis marina; assembly: GCA_964036275.1. Classification (NCBI taxonomy): domain Eukaryota; kingdom Metazoa; phylum Nematoda; class Chromadorea; order Rhabditida; family Rhabditidae; genus Litoditis; species Litoditis marina. The sequence goes on along the minus strand of OZ038434.1, from coordinate 952,461 downwards.
GAAACCGCCGTCTCTGAGGCAAGAAAAAGCGAGGATGTCCCGTTTCATAAACTGGTGGCTGAAATGAAGTTGGATCGGGATAGGAGTAAGCATTCGTTGTTTCAACTGTATTTCAATTACCGCGATACTCTGGATTTCCCAAGGTTACAAATCCCACATGTCACTACTGAAGTGCAACAAATTTCCATGAACAGCATTTTCGACTTGTCCGTTACACTCGATGAGACTCCAGAAGGTACGAGAATTTTACTGGAATACAACTCAAATATGTACTACAAAGAGACCATAGAGAGCTTCTGTTCTACGATTCTCTGTAATTTAGACGCTAATCAGAGAAAATCATCAGTTATACTGAGAGGGGGACAAAGGGACTTTCCAAGACAAACTCTGTCTGCGGCTATGTCAAAGCAAAACATCAAAAAATGTGGAAGGCCTGAGTCTGGCACCAACAATTCAACAATCACAGTACAGATTTATCAGCGCAGCTGGGAGATCGCCACCTCTCTGACCAACTTGATAGCGGTAAACGAGGGCAGAGTGTCCAGAGCAGATGATATTGTTCCAGTGAGTCTATCGTCCAACGATGCAGTGAAAGGCATTTTGGGAATAACTTTAGCAGGATGTGCATACGCGCCTATTGATTCATCATGGCCTCAACAACGTCAACAGATGATTCTCTCTCGATTAGATATCAGTATAGTAGTCAATGAAGAATTCATCAATAGCCATGTTAGAACTAAACAAACCAGGAAGTTTTTGAAGAACACGCCATACGATTCTTTGTATGTTATACATACAAGTGGCTCGACAGGAGTTCCTAAAGGTGTGTTGGTTTCACACCGCAATGTTTGCTCGTTCCTAACAGGTGCTACAAGACAGACGTTGGTTAATAATAACAGCAGAGTGTACCATTCCGTCAATGTCGTCTTTGACGTGAGCGTTCTGAATATATTTGGAGCGTTGATCAATGACGCTACGTTGTGTCGCCACAAATCATGGCTGAATGCTTGCCAAGAAATATGTGAAAGTGCTTGTGATTTTACATTTGTTACTTCGGCCATGTTCAATTCGTGGAGCTCAGCTCAAATTAGTTTACTCGGAAACCTCGACAGACTTTTCGTCGGTGGAGAACCGATCCAAGATAGGAACCTTCACCACGCGCTGTCTATGGGAGTGGACATAACTCAGATATACGGACCCACAGAAGGGACGGTTTGGTCCCTCACCAACAGATGCAAGTTAGAGCTGGGTAGTGGAAGGATAATCGGTACCCCAATGAATAACGAAGACTGCTTCATTCAGTCTGATGTCCATCAAGGAGAACTTGCGCTAAGTGGTACGAAAGTGGCACGTGGTTATCTACATGAAATGAACAACAATAAATTCCAATTAAACGAAGCAGGCCTATTTTATCTTACCGGAGACTTGGTCCATACTTCTAACAACAAATTCATCTACGACAGTCGAGTGGACAATCAAATTAAAATAAGGGGCAACAGAGTTGAACCAGCCGAGATCGAGCAGAAACTTCTTCAACTCGAAAGTGTACAAAGCGTCTACGTACAGAAATGCGATGATATCCTTGTGGCTTTTATTATCGGCAAACCCATCACTGCTTCCCACATTGTGTCCATTTTGTCTCAGTCGTTGCCAGCTTATTCTGTCCCATCTCAATACATTTTTGTATCTCACATCCCCAGAACCAGCAATGGTAAAGTTGACAAGAATTGTTTATTGCAGGAACATCTGAAAAACATGCGGCGTGTTCCCGAAAGATCGAAATCTGAGAGTACTCCAATGACCAGCTCCTTCGAATCAAAAATCATGGAAGTTTTCAAGGAGATCTTGAACATTGAAGAGGTTCAGCCCACAGATAACTTTTTCAATCTGGGAGGACATTCTCTTCTCCTTGTTCAGCTCCAGCAGGAAATAATGGCAGCTTATGGAGTAGAACTGGACATACCGGAGATTTTCAACCAACCAGTGGTCACAGATATAGCTGCAATGGTTGTTTCGAAATTCAAGGAAAATCTCGGAAAGACGGACACCACCATAATCACCAAGTTGCGCCAAGCGCCGTCGCCCAAGTTCAATGTTTACATGACACACGCAATTGGTGGAAGTATTTTCCCATACTACACGTTCCTACAAATATTCCCGAAGGAAGTGAGTGTTTATGCCATTGAATACCAACTGGACTACCCTGCAACGAACGTCAAGGATTTGGCTGCCTTCTACGCAAAAGCGGTGAGTCATGTTTCCCTTCCCACGAAAAACATCCCAAATTCTGTTACAAGTTGAACACCTTTTTGTCATTCAGTAGTTGAAAAGTTTGCGACAAACTTTTAAGGAATATATCAGGCAAACCTCTGAGTTATATTATTGATATAAACTTTTACAGGTAGCTGCTCACACCGGCAACATTCAGCCTTTCTTAGTTGGTCACTCAATGGGTGGAACTATTAGCAGGGAAATGATACCTGATTTGAAACTGTGGGGTTGTGAGGTAAACATCTATCTGTTGACATAGTTTTCGAATATATTAATTCTTTTATCTATTGTTTGGCTGAATTGCCCAACATTGGTTATATTGCCATTGTTTGAGAGCATTTTCTATATATATATATATATATATATATATATATATATATAACGGTGCTAAAGATGTATAGTTGTTCTGAACTGACTGATCTCCAGATTCCGTTTGTGGTGATGTTTGACTCATGGACATTGCGACCCAATCAGTTACCAATTGATAGAATTCGCGACTTCGTCACGGTTTGTGAAATTAATTCAAAACTAAATAGTTGCAGTCAACAATTTTGCAAGGCCATGTGTTTTCATTCTTTCGTGCAACCTTCTATTCAGTATAACCATTAAAGATTGAGCAGAATAGAGTTATTGTATACAGGAGAAATAACATTAGAAGAGAAAAACAGAAAGAAAAAAAAACCGCTAAAGTGAAGACGACAGACCTAGCTCAACCGAGCTGGCCTATGGCAGCCAAAGTCCAATCTGCGATACAGCTTTGCGTGCGCGCACGCGTGAAACAAATCACACGCTTTTTTATCAATGAGGGCAGTACTTTCATTGGACTCTGTAACCTAAAAATCAACATCACAGCCGTGGCTGGAACCGATTTGCTAGCTAGCAAACTGACATTGCTGCTCGAGTCTGGCAGCAAAAAGTATGAACCCTGGCTAAGCTGGATATTGCATCCCTGTGAAATTTCGCATTGAGTGTTTTGTTCAATCATCGACCAAATTTGCACAGAGGAAGATGTTTCGACTACTCAATGACATATTGCAGAAAGTGTTCTGTTCGCTGCCGGATGCATCAACTCGTGTGGAGAAGGCTCTCAAATTAGCAGAAATGCTGAGAACGCATGAAATGACCTCCTCTGACACAAAGGTATCAACTGAAATAGGGTTCGCTCTTTCTGAAGCAAGCATCAAGGATGTATGTTACGCTTTCTTGCTGTGTCTCAGTTTGCTCCCGTTGTGTATTAATCGAAAATCGTGAATTAAGCGGAGTGTACCAAGATCAAAGTACAACGAGGATTTGGTCACTTTCTATACATGCTTCAACTACAAAATGAATGAATACATATCAAAATGACAACGCGCAGTGTTGACGCACGCATTATTTACATGCATTAGTAAACTACCGTACGTGAATTTACTCTTGGTTCAATCAGGTAACCAATGAAATAGGTGCAGAATGAGTACTTTGAGATTACAGCAAAACAGCGAACACAGTGACTCATTTCTTCGCTGTCATTCAGTTTTCTCGTACAACATACGACCACATTCGACAATAAATAATGTCTTAGAAAACTTTGATAGACTTGGAGGTACACATTAAGCTGCACAAAACGTGTTTTTTTTTTCTTCTCGACGGGTCGGTGTTTTCCAGTGAACTTTGTAATTCAAAATAGGTTACTTACACATAGCGAGAGACCTACTGCACTTCCACGCTTCAAACTTCAGACTGCCTAATAAAAGTATCCCACTTGAAGTCAATTATTTTTCATTAATCATTTCAGTTGTACTTATTCAAGTCGAAGAAATTAGGAGAAGCAGCGTTCCGGAATGCCGTTAGGTGAGAACTGCATTAACATATTAAAGAATGAAACTATCCCGGCGGCTAAGGTATCCATCTGGAACTAAAATTATGAATAATTATAAAGAGTTTTGTATTAAGTGTTTGTTAAAAATCTCTCATGCGCATTGAATCCACTCGTGTTCAAAAACCACTATACAGTAATTACACTTATATCTTGAACTAAAAAAAGATTAAAAAAGAATCAGAAAAACTCACAAAATGTTATTAAACAATCAAACCTGAATATCAAACAACTGTACACTAGGTTTTTGTTTTGTTAATTTGACAATAAACTATAGCTGAACATGAATATATAAAACATAGTTAGCGAACCAGTACTGAGGATAGATTTCCCGCCAAAAAAGTGCAACGTGTTTGTCTAGCTGTATATCTGTCTGCACCCTCTCATCATTTATGCATTAGATTCTAATTCCCTACTACAAAAAAGTTCAAACATATTGTCGAAACAGTTAAGATTTGGATTAGAAAACAGTTATTGGGAAGTTCAGCTGTAAACTGTAGGATTCTAAGTAGGAATGATTTGAACTATACTACATTGAGATGGTAATCACATAGTTTCTGTTACTAGTCGTGGCCGGATAAAAAGCACAACTCTGGGTTTTGAGTATTCTGCCGTAAATTACAGGTAGACTGACAACGTCTACGCAAAAATAGTTAGGGCTCCCCGTGTATATATTTAGAGAACAGCGAGCTAGAACGCTGTAATTCCGATATTAGGAAATGCAAGAATTCTTTTCGAAAAACTGTTACATTGTGAAAATCATCTTTGCAAGTGTGTGGAGCTTGCACTTATTTTTTCCACTATTAACTCGGCTTTTGTGTTTGACTCGAAAAGTTTCGAGTTTTTTTCCAGTCGAGTTTCGAGTTCGAACCACCCTAAACCGGGACTCAATCCTAATACGTGTAAAAGCGATGTGACTGAGGTCTGTCATGTGCGCAACAACTGTATACATCTAAATTCATGCTATATGCTAGGTCCAACTGTAAACAGTAAACTCATGTTTCCCTCCCTTCTTTCTACATTTTGTTCCATGAACCAATCGATAAAGTACTATCAGGCCGGATTTGAATGAGATTCTAGCGCGAACTAGTGTGGCGAATGGTCTGGATCGAGTGAGCACTGTGCCTGTCACAACATGGCTGGTCAGTTTAAATATAAAAGTGGAAGAAGAAAAACTCAGGGAACGTATATACTAGAAGTACATTGAATAGTCACGTAAAGGTAATGAGAAATCGAACACATTCACATTTCTGATTTCTGCACATGTTTCACGTGACTGTGCAATCAGACTAACAGTATCGGGTTCGCTCGTTCGGAAGCAGGCCTATGTCTTTACGGTGTACATTTCCCTGTCCCTCTGGAAATTTGTAGTTTGATCCAGTTTCTTCCCGGTCAAAATTTGTGAGTTATAGTGTGTATAGACTACAACTGTTTGTGGTCATCCCATATGCCATTCCGATGTGTCGCAACTAAAAAAGCGTCAAAAGATGCAGGGGCTAATGCATTTGAATTGTAATCGGAACAGCAAAAACTGTAGGGAAAACGTGGTAATCATCTTGGTGAGGCAAGAACATTAGGTAGTTGATAGTTACAGTTTGCTTGCCATTAACCTTCCATATCAGAAAAGTTCCGAAAATAAGTTATTTCCAGATTGGGGGCGATCACGAATCATGCCTAAAGATTGAAAATCTGAAAGAGATGAAGGAAGAAATTCTCGGTCTTTTCAAGGACTACATGTAGTTCCATTTCAAATTGGCATTAAATGCTCTGTGTTTATATTTTAATTTATATGTCTATTTCTCCGATTGCTGTTCAACCGATCGGTCTGAGACCTTTACATTTTCTTATTTCATAACCCGTTGTAGTTTTTGGAAACCTTGACCTACGAATAAACACTTAGCACGCGTCTATCCATATTTTCCGCGTTTCACCTGATAAAAATCTAAAGTGGACACAGTGGTGAACACCGGATGTAACTGTGAAATTCTTATCACATTCACATATATATTTTCAATTGTAAAGTACAAAAGATAAAAACAAGCTAGACCACCACAGAACTGCAATAGGTATGCATGATGCGAACCAGAAAAACCAGAGAGAACAGAAAAAGAGATGTAGAGAACAGTGGTAAACAATATGATTGAGGGTATAGAGATAACTTTGGACTTTTAACATCGCTGTGAAAAAGGAAATAAACTAATATAACGAAAATTATTCAGTCAGTTTGCTATCACTTTCCATTATTTTCGTAGAAGTAGGTATATCATCCTCCTACTGTTTTCCATTGTTGTTCACAGGGAGAACCTGAGCAGCTCGTTTGTCCAAGTATGCCTGTAAATTGGAAGGGCGATAAAATAGAAATAGCTTTCCGCCATTTCTTCATTCCTCTCTTTTCTCTTTCTCTCTGTATCTCTCTACTTCTATTTGTTTGTTTACTCTAGTCGTTCACTTCGTATTTTTCGGTAAGTAGGGTTTCATTTTAGGTTGCTTGTTGCAGTGCTTCGTTCATCGGTCATGGATTTTGTTGTACTGCTTAAAGTGCTGTAACTCCTACAAATGTGCCTTGCAACCCCATAAGTTGCTTTCCAATTGCTTTCCAGTCTTGCTAGACCCTTTTGACCAGCTGCCGTAACCCCGCCCCCAACTTGTGAAACCAGCTTTCAAAACCGAGAATTTAGTTTAACAACTTGGGTTTTAACTACAGAGAACGAACCTTGAGACTCGGTCTACCGTTGAATCTTTGGTGGAATGCCTTGAGAAGTGGGAAATTGTCGAGTACGTGGCTGTCAAGAATCAGTGCGATGTCCAATTCCTCGAACAACATATAATCTGCATAGGATACCTGAAAAGAAAATTACAACTGATGCACCGTTTCTGACCAAAATTTACAAACTTGATAAAATTGTATCCTTATCAACGTTTTCAATGAAAGATCAGCTGCATCCGGACTCAGGCAATGGATTGATCACTGATATTTCGAAACAGCGTACTCTACAATATTCGATTTTGATAATCCATCTTTGATCTTGCTGAACTTCCAACTCTGGTTGAATTTCATCATTTCCAACGCATCACGTTTGTATAATTGTATGCAAATGAACAAATAAAATAGACCAACCTTTTCGCCAGCGACAAACTTCTGTCCTCCGTTATACGTCTTGAACAGGTTTTCTAGAGCTGCCAACTCCTTGGGATAGACCTCTTTGATGAAAGGCGTCTTGCCGGCATCCTAGAAAGAAATATCATTCTAAACAGAGAAGATATTGTACAATTACCTGTGTTGTAATGTAATTCCCACAGTTAAAAATCTTGGTTAAGTTACGGTTGGTAATCGATTTCGATATTTCGAGTTTTTCATAGTCAGGATTTTTTAGTTTTTCAAGTTTCGAGTTCGATTTGTGGCCCAACATTTGTTTTTGGGTGGTCGAAGGACTTTACGTTCAAAATTTTCGTATTTTCGAGTTCTCCAAAAACAGACTCTCGAGTGAAGATTTCGGTTGTAACGCCTTAAAGGAGACCGGAGAGCAACTTGGTTTCTCGTAAAGCTGCTGTATCCTACTTTTGATTGGACGCGTTGCGTCTCGCGCGGCATTGTCATGTGAATGTCACGTGGACTGATCATACTAATATACGAGTTATTTGTGCTCTCTGATCTAAACACAGTTAAAAACAGCCCGGAACAAAACCTCTGCTCAAGTTGTGTTCCGGTCTCCTTTAATTCAGGTGCCATTTTGACATTCATCAGACCACAACCCAAGTTACAACATATGTCAGGTGTGTGGTAGAAGTTTTCAGAGCGCAAACGAGTTCCCCCTGAGTTGTTCTCACAGATTGTACAGAAACGTGGTTATTTCCTCCAACTCACATAGTTATTGTACACCATGGCGGTATACTTGAGATGGAGGTCCTTGACTCCCTCGCTGAACATGTCAATGAACGTTGTCTCAGATTCAGTGGCACCGTTCAGCTCTGCAACGTTATTCTCTTTTTTTTTTTCAAAAATAATTAAAGAAGCCAATAACGTCACAGTACGTTATACCGATATATAGAAGACGGTGGGAGAACAAAGTGTTACTATCAAAATTGAAATGTTCGTGAAAGGACGTTCACGTGCTAAACCAACTAAGTTCTTAGCGGTTGATAGATATATACCAAACTTATCCATCGACGCAAGAAAGGTGTTTGACCACAACAAAATATGCATCATACTTTTCGGCGAGGATTGAAGTGCTCTGTTATAGGGTTAACTATTTCTAAGCAATACGTTGTATGTTACTCTATCACGTTGTGTTTGTAGTTTTATCCTATTGTTTTTACTGTCGAGACTTGTTCATTGTGGTGTGCATGGAGATCAAAGTACAACGAAGAGTTGGTACTGCCTTAGTATTGTTGGTTCAAAAGGGTATCATGTGACTAACTATGTTTCCTTGCCAGATGTCTCATAATCGCTCCCGATTGGACGATTTGTTCATCCCCGTCCCGCAGACATGGAACCTGTCCGAATTGCTGCAACAAATGCTATATAAGACTGGCAACTAGAAAAAAATGTAAAAGTGCCATTATTTTATTTATATTCTGGAACAAAGTGTAATTTTCGAATACGGGAAATATAACGTTTTGTATTGTTTAACCTTCGTTCGAAAACAGAAAAATAATTACACTTTCACCAATTTCTTGGCCAGCTTTTATAAGTATAATGCATGCTCAACTGGATAAAAAGACCGACTGATACTGAGACTAACTCAGTTCGGTTTCGCCCCATGAAAAATACAGCTCCGTAATATTGATGTGGATTTTGTGTAGAATTTTTTTCGACTTGGCAGTTATTTTATTCAAGCTGCTGTGAATGATGGTGGCTCATCTGAGTCCCTTCCCTATACCACTCCGGCGCCTCCATCACAACCTGCGTCTCTTGTTTTGTGCACTATTTCGCGACACCCGGCGGGATGTGAGAGCAGAGAAGCAGGAAATAGCGTATATTGAAGGAGACACAGGCTCGCATTAAAAAGACTAGAATGTACCAAAATGAACTCAGCTAACTAAAATTATCTACAATACTCTGGGAAACTATTGCTGACCATGTCATTCTTGAACTTGGGCCAGTCAGCCTTGGAGAACTGATTGTCAATGTACTGGATGCCATTGTCGGACAGCATGAGACGAATTGGCTCGGCCAGACCTGAAAGGGGGATATCAGAGGGGGGTGGAGAAGGGAGAGAGAGGGGGAGGGTGGGGTGGGGAGAGGGTAGAGAGAAGGAGGGAGAGAGAGGGAGAATGGAAAATAAGGAAAAGGAATGAGGGAAACGTTTGACATGTGTTCAACTATTTTGACTATTAACTTACCGCGAATATTGAAGTAGGACAGTTGATAGGCCATCGCTTACTCTAATGGGAACTCTGAAACACGTGAATTGTTGGTTGTTTCCAAGTTGTGGACATATGATTGTGCAACACGACAGTAAGGAATATAATTAACATGGAAAGTACTCAATGAACATTTTCATGTTTTCTTGGGTGCAAAATAGGTGCACATGAACTGAACCGTGCAAAGAGTGGTGGACATACATTACATAGATAAAAATGGCTCTCGTCGATGATGAAGTTGTTGAGGAAATCATTGAGAACTATCTCTAGAACTGGAAGATATCTTACATTTCTGAAATCGAATATCTTTCTTTATCAGTATAAAATGTCAGTATTCCATCAGAATGTTCAATTGCGAATCTCAGTGTATACGGATGGGTATAATGAAGTGAAGCAATCACTTCTAAATGGAAACCAATTATCGGCAACAAGAAAGTATACTAAATTAGAGTAGATAATATTGAGTCAGTTGCAACTTGCAATTTAGCGACAAGTTACCTAGTTATCCAATGTTAGCCGGTTTTCGCTGCTAATAATACGGATTTGACAAGAGATATGCCAGAAGTGTAAGCTGCTGCAGGCATTTCCATTATTAATTATGCAAATCATTTGAAATAACAGTTATACCTGTAATTTCTATTTCTACTTGCTCCCCCTTGCTCAGAGGATGCTTAGAGAACCTTTCGGGGCTCTTAGGTGAGAGGTGAAAAGGTGTGGGGAGCAATTAGATAATGCTCAATACAGATAAGGTGGCATCTTTGCCAGTCTACCGGATTTTGACGTTGCTCTCGAAAACCAGATTATTTTGCTTTTACGAACGGCGCCACCAAGTACGATGTTTTTTTTTGACATTCCGACCAAAAGAGATAGGATGAAACTACAAACACAGCGAGATTGGACAACATAAACCCTACAGGTGAAAGAAAAGTTGGGTTCATTACGCACCTGGTGCGAACTGAGTATGATCGCTTGAAATGTCCTTAAATGGGAGGCATTTGATCAAATTACAGTTTCCCTGGCAACATTCGCTTCGTTCTATCATTTATTCATTGGAGAGACGAATTAACTCGAAACAAAAGTATAGCTCACAAAGGTAGTGAAATGGGGCATAATTATAGTATACTGTATTTGTATTGGCTGATGGATGACTAAGAATTATGGAGTAGCGTCGAACGAGTAATCAGGTGATCCACAAGTGGCAAGAGTAGAAAAGAACTAAGACTAGTATGTTTTACTGAAAAGAGTTCAACAAAACGAATTTCTGCTGAAATGTGTGTGGGAAGACTCTTGATGTAGTTGAAAACAAGGCCACTTTGGATTTTAAATTACTCCTAGACAACTGGTATAGATTCGCCATCTTCTCGCGTTCGCAATCTACTCACATAGTTTAGTATTTTTGAATTTGCTTGCTTTTTGCTACTATATTGTATGTTGTTTGATACTTGACATTTGTAAATAACGTAATTAAACTAATAAGGTTGCCCATTGCCCCTCGGGCTTGTGTAACGGCAACATTTCTGCAATCTCATTACCGCCGGTGAATACCAAAAGAAAATTAAATGACTAAAGTACTCGAACACTATTACCGGAGTTTGTACAACAATTAACAGCAAACGTACAAACAAATGCACATCAAAACATAGTTGGTATTTGTTCAAAATATGGATACCTGGATACCCTATGTGAGTTGTAGTTTGCTCTCTAAACCACAGAGAGCGATCAAAATAAGAGAGGGGGGGGGGGGGATAAGAAAACCAGACAGATATAAATAAAAAACAGAAACTTTGCTTTTACAGGGTAGTCTGTGGTTAATGGGACCACTTATCGAATGACAACAGCTATCAAAGAGAAGATGACAAATAAATGGTGACCAAGTGAACTGAGAGAACAAAGAGAGAGAGATGAGGGCAAGAGAGAGAGATAGAGAGAGAGAGAGAGAGAGAGAGAGAGAGAGAGAGAAAGAGAAGTAGAGAAGGGATATATATATATATATATATATAAAATTTCTCCAACCGTCTAACGGTTTTCATGTTTTTCACAGAACCATTTTCTTCAACGAATGCTAATTTGTTCTCAACAAAGCATGGTCAGAAGCCTGGTGCCCACCGTTATTTGTTCAATATTTGCTTTCGGGTAATTGCAGAACTGTTATTAATTTTCAAATGATAATGAAGTGAAGAACATTTTGGATTATCAAATAGTGCCAGCTTTTTAGCACGGGTAGGGTCGCATAATGGGTCCAACTTTCAGCCAGAAGCCAAAAATCAATAATTTCTCATGAAACAACATGTAGATATTCCTGTTTGCCCACCCATTGAACTGAGAGAATCCATATCAAAACATTTTCTAACAATATATATCATAAAATCAAACACTTTATACGAAAAACGATTTGTAATGGTTCAAAAAAGAAAAGAAAAAATGTGAGACTGCGATAAATAACACAAGGTTCATTAAATCGATAAAAATCTCAAACGAAACTGTTGCAAAAACAAGATGGTAGCATCACTGATCGCATGAATTGTCGACAACAATGCACTGATCAATATGCCGCAAAACAATGTCGGTCAACAAACCAAATCAAACAAATAACATAAAAGTCCCATACAGATTTACTTCATGTTCTTCACAAGAATATAGGCGTTGTCGGGTTCGATTCTCTTGTAGTATTTCTCCGCTATTCCCACCTGCTCAAACCCGTACTTCTTATAGAATGCGAGGGCAGTGTCGTTGTTTATCTGAAAACGGGGTCGGGGATTGATACTTTCGACTTTCGACCAACATTTCATTCACTTCAGCTACACTTTGCGTCTGACTTACCAGAATATGTGTTCACTACGAGAAGGTATTTCAACAAATTTTTAAATAGAAAATAGTTAAAGTTTTTGGATTTTTGCGCTTTCAATATGTAGATAAAGAACATTAACCATATGGATTTGATTTCGATGTAGTGAACGCTACTGCAAACAAAGGGCGACTTTGTTGGTTGCTTCATTGAATCATCCGTTTTTCATTGAAATCGGGATTTCGAACAACCCTATTGTATCAATAGTCGCATTTACTAGTGAAAACCTCACTTAAACCTGACTTTCAATTAGATTTTGTGAACAGCGAAGTCACACCACGTATGCACTACTCCCTACTTCAACGTATCTACAAAGAAGTGAGTAGGAACAATCGACAATTCATGAAAATCTCCGCAACACAAACAAGTCTGGTTACGTGGTTACTCAGGCAGCGCGCGGTCAATTAGCCAGTCTTTGTTTTGCAAAGTAGCAAAGAAGCCACTAAAAAGGTGTGCAAGCTGCGTACCATAAAAATCGTGACCCTCCCCAAACAAATACTTATCCGAAGAAAACTGTTTTTTTTTGTTTTTGTGTTCTTGCTAGTAACTGGGAACTGACTTCCTGGCAAGAGATCTGTCGTAAAACATCTGATGCCGTAGATAAAAACTACTGTACTTTGTTGTAGTACAGCAAAACACTCAGTTTTCCGATAAAACCGAACGTATTGGAATTTGTAATATGTAATGCCTGAACCAAACTTTGAAAAAAAAGTATACATAATTTCATTTAAATTGAGCAAATCTGACTTTTGCGTTACGCTAACTGTGGCTCCTCCTTTTTTCGAAATTCCGGTCATTTTTGGCTAATATCAGCACTTTCCAGTGAACATTAAAAATAAATATCTATAGAGGTCTCCTCCTTTCTTCGAAATTCCGGTCATTTTTGGCTAATATCAGCACTTTCGAGTAACAACAAAAATAAATATCTATAGAGGTTTAGTATATATCGCGCATGTTTATAATGAGATATTATGAAACACGACGTAAACAGAAAAAAAAAAACTAGTCCAACCTGTACGTGAAGGAAGACGTTGTGAATGGAAGAGTCGGCCTTGCTGAGATCGAACACGTGTTGCAACAAAAGGTCGCCCACTCCCAGTCTAGAACGAACCGAAATTCATCAAATGAAAGATGGAATTTTCTGCATAGCATGACAGAAATAAGTTGGATGTTCAAAGAATATTAATGACATGATTAGAGACAGAGTCCCGATGTCTCTTCTCCGATACTGAATCGAACTTCCCCGTTTTTGAACTCACTTGAAGCTAGCTAGGTAAAGCGTAATTTCTTTCGATACTAGTTGAATTCAGAAAATAGAAACGACAGTCTCACAACAAATCTAGTGATGAGAACTTCTACAGCAAACTTACTGTCTATAAGGGGCGAGTGTTCCCAGGGTCATGATGTACAGTGACTTCTGTCCTTCATACATGTCCACTCGACAACAGACGGCACCAACAACCACATCGTTGAAATAGGCCAACATCGCCAAACTTCCTGCCGTGACTACCTAGAAGCAACAATCTCCGAAATAGAGTTGTCTGGTTGAGAGTATAATCATGGCCCTACCTAAGAAACATCAATCTAGGGAAAGGATCAGACTCTGGCACCGAGCTGACAGCTAGATACTAGACCAATCCGCTAGTCCTACTATTACATTTATCGCTACACACACCAGAATAACGTGATACTACGAATGAGATTGTAGATGAAGAAACTCTGGAGTATCGAGGAAAGGAAAGCCTCCAAAGATTCATATCTCAGATGTTGTGCGTCTTGCCAACGTAGAATTTTTCGATAAACTATAAACAGCTTTTGTTGACAAGCCGTAAATACTCAACTAACACGCGGTCATTCCGCGGACTTTGCTAGCTGTTTCCGGCGCTCCGCGGGTATTACGAGAAACTGCCGCAACCTACTTTTTGCAAAAAAATAGCTTGGAGTTCCGCGAATCACCCGATCGAAGGTCTATGTACATAGCTTGATTTATTACACTCACCTCGGTATAGAACTTGTCGTTGTAAGTGACCGGAAAGACAGCCTGGTTCAATCGTTTCAACTGCTGTAAAAATGTTTTTATGAAAACAACACCGATGAAACAGCTGAACCAACGTACAATTCACTGTTGGTTTATGAAAACAGAGCGTTTGTAGGACATTTGAACCACTGACAGTCTCTACGCGAAGTATGAATGATTCCCAAAACACCACATTTTATCAATAGGGCTATTCGGAAAACTGAAGTTTAAACCCGCGCACTTCAATTCCGGTGTGGGCGATAGGGTAGAGCTTCAATGAGCCCCCATTCGCATCGGCGCCCGACCGGGATCGAGTACTCCCCGAAATGGTAAATAACTTTCCTCCTATCTTAAGTGAATCAACTTAATATTTTTAACATAGAATCGAGAGAAATTCGAGACTGCGTGTGGGAGCCGGGATGCCCACAGAGCACTCACCACAGTGTTATCGACTGCAGCTTTTGCAAAGAACGAACTCGCGGTCGCGTCTTCGATTTTACACGCTCCGCGTATGACTCGCGTGAAAATAGGCCCGATACGCAGCGAATTTGTGATCCGACCAATCCAAATTGCAGTGGGATACAGTGTCCCACCACGAAAACTTCACGGACGAAGCTCAATACAAGTTCAATCGCGCAAATAACTGTAGACGAGAACGCTGTGTCACAATCAGTGGAAAAAAATTGAGGGAGAGAAGCATAAAAGGAGACTAACCAGCACATTGTGATGAGTGATATCTCCGAGTTGCATATCGCAACGACCAGCTACTTTCTTCTTTTCTCCAGTTCCATTCAGGTTCAAATCGCTCAAACTTGCCGCGACATCAACTGCAGGAGCCATCTGAACACAAAAACATTTAAAGAAAACGTGCTGAATACCACAGCAAGAAAGTATGCAGAACTGAAATTGAAAGGGAACTATAGTACTGAGCTGAGAGAGCTTGGTTCGATTACGTGCTAAATTGAATAGGCAACAGATTCGGTTCTTTTGCGAACCACTTGGTTCGGGAAGGATAGCTATCCTATATAGGTTCACATGTGATTCGGTATGAGTCGGTTCGTATTCGGGAATAAAAAAAATAACGAGCGGCATGGATGGATGTGGTGCGTACAATTGTCCTGAGTAGATGATTGTACATATTTGCATACAGAGCATTTGTGCTTGAAATGCGACCAAAGAAACTCTTTTATTTCAGGAAAAAGTAGATAGAGTTTAAAAATTTCCAAAAATTACGGCCGTTTATAATATTCGCAATGTAGCGTTAAAGTGTGTTTTACACATTTTCGCTGTGGCGCATCGCTTTTCGCGTGCACAAGTTCGATCGATCGGCGGCTTGTAGTTTGATGTTTACTGCCCTTTTTACTTTTTATTTTATGTAGTTGTTGCCTACTATTATCACAAAAATGATGTATATCTATCGTATTTATGCCAAAGACACACAATTAATTAGAGTTGAACTAGTTAGTAATTGGTAAAATATAGCGAATAAATGCCAGCTTTGTCACTCATTCTGTCTACCCTCAGTATGTGTAGTACATCATACCCATATATCGACTACAGAGAAAATTATCGATATTTTCATCAGTTATCTTGGTTTACATGGTAACAAGAAGTCAGTTTTTTTTTTTTCAGATTTATTATAATTCGGCTCTGCTACGCGTTAACTGTTAAACATTTATCGTTTGAACTACCGCCTACCACCACATTGCATGCTTTTTTATGTGTGTGCAGTTTATCTTCCTTTCTTCCACAATCTACATGTGAATGTGCTTCTACCAGATTGAATTTTTTCAGACTGATTCCATGTTGAGCAATGAAAATGGAGGCTCGGGAAACTCAGTTAGAGGAGCTGAATGTCATCGAATCCATTTACCCTGACCTATTGTTCTACGATGGAGAAAATAGGATAAAACTGATGTTCGAGCAGGATATTCGATTAACGATTGATCTACCAGAGAACTACCCCAAAAGGTATCGTCATATTCTACCAGAGTCTGACGTCCATTTGAATTGTAGCTTCGTTTGTGTAACTTTCCTTTGTCTTTTCTACTACATAGAGACACGGAGAAACAGTTTTCCTTCTGACTTCAGAGTGCGATTCAATTTCAGTTAAGATGAGTTTAGCGGACGAATATAAAAATATTGCAAATAAGGTTTCAGTGGGCAAAAGGTAATACAATCAATTATTCTTGAAATTGTTTAAAAATTAATCAAAAGGAGAGTCTTAAGACGGAGCTCCTCTTTCAATCTCTCGCTTTCACTTGTTTTGTGTCTCAGGTGCTTTTGGTGTTAAATAAGTATTTACCATACTTCATTTCATACTTCGAATCACACAGTAGACGGTATAATAAGTATTCTTGATCTTATTCTCAAATGTTTCAGTGAGCCGCCCATCTTCGAGTTGAGTGGTCCTTGTTTGAGTGGGAACGAAAGATTGGAGTTGTTCAATGCGTTGAACGAATGTTATATCGAGAATATGGGAATGCCGGTGCTGTTCTCGTGGATTGCACTCATTAATGATTTCGTTCAGGTCAGTTACTATACATCACACATCATGTGTGGTCTATGTGAATGTGAACAGTTTCGCGTGCACATGAGGTTATATTTGTTCAGTCCACCATTGGTTACGTTAGGCTATTATGGCCACTTCAAAAAATCGCTTCTGAAGAAAAAACAAGATATTCAATGAACAATCCAACAAACTCGTCCTACGCTTGGTTCACACTCTGTTTTTCAGAAATTGGCTACTAGTGTTTCCACAGCGGTCTCCACCTCAGATTGCGAATGTGACGATAGTTCATCGGGAATAATAGAGAACGTGGCCAATGTTTCACTATCTAGTGGGTTTATGTTCATTTTTGAAATAAGTATTAGAGTCATAAAAATGGAATAATTCATTCGCGAATATCGAAGAAAAGTTGCCCATTTTTATGAAAGATCTCCGCTCATTCAAATCAAACAACTTGTTGCTTTGCTCTCTGTAGAATAGTCACACCTTAAAGCTTGAAGATACTCTGTGAGCGATGTGATTTGACATTTCTACTACTTTCAGACACGGATTCTTTGTCAGGCAACGAGGAACAAGAAACATTAGAAATATTTCACGGCGAAGTTTTCTCGGACAGAAAAAGCCATTTTCAAGCCCACCTCTGCCATGTATTTTGCAAGAAACAGGTAAACTCTAAGAATATTCACCTTTAAACTGTTGTATATTGTATATGACTGTTTACTTCTTGCATTCTCGCATTTACTATCTCTATGAAGAAGTAACCAAGCGGAGCAGGTGGATTTTTATCGCTCTGCTACCTTTGCGCTCCTGAAAAATGATATAAATCAACCGTGAAGTGACTTTGTTGGATGCTCACCTTCATCATCTATTTTCCGGAAATGCCTGAATTTGAGCGACCTTTTGAATGGCAATGGGTTTTCCGTGTATCCCTCAGTAAACCACCTAATTTAAAAAAAACTATATGTCTGTGCACAACAATGTCGCCCTACCTACCTATGATATAAATTATGTACATACACACTTCATCACTCCAGAATAGCGCGATCACATTCATTAGAACCTTAATTTCAAGTGCTTTCAGTTTTCAGAGTATTTACAGTCAGTAAAACTTTTTCTCGTAGTTTCAGGTAGAGCAAGTGATGCGACAGTTGTTATCGAATAATAAGATAAGTCGGGCGACCCACAACATATTTGCCTGGCGAATCAGAGAAACGAGGAATGGGAAGGAATTCCGGTTTGTTTCTCTTGCATCTTGACATTCTCTTCCTTTTGATTTGGAAAACCGATTAAATGTGCCCTCATCCCAGGGCAGAGCAGTTGCTTCTTGAACATTGAGTTGCAATTATAAGGAATCGCGTCTGGCACGAGCGGTTCAAACATTTCAAGGTTTTCTATTAAACACTTGAGTTTTAGAAACAATGTATCAAATAGGGTTAGCTCGAACTTTATGGGCACCGTAGTCACGAGTTCCATTGTTCACAAGCACAAGTGTCACGTTCCATCACGTTCCAAAATTGAACATAAATCAAATCTAATGATTTTGTTTTAAAAATTTTGTAGTTTGATGAGAATATTGATGTTGCAGAATGCACGACTGTGAAGACGATGGGGAAACGGGCGCTAGTTCGAAAATGTTGGATCTTCTCGACAAAATGGGGGCTGAAAATGTTATCGTGAGTTCAGCTCTCATTCATAATATCAAGGTATCTCAGAACATTAGCTAAGTGAAGTAGTGAAGGTTTTGTTGTTAAAGTCGAACTCGAAACTCTGTTCGAAATTTTGAACTCGATCAAAATCCCTACTGTCCGTCGAGAGAAAATTCTGCCTTTCACCGTCTTGGCTTCGGCCGCTTTGACTAATCTGCATTTTTATAGACACTACTTTTACAAAGGACTAATCGAATACTTGCATACCTTTCTTCACCTTTCTTTACACCACTCATCTGTGTGTGATATTGCCTTGAACATATATATTCCATAGCATTTCAGGTGGTGGTTACCAGATGGTACGGCGGAATTCATCTAGGACCAGATCGCTTCCGTCATATTAATAATCTGAGCAGGGAGATTTTGGCTCAAAACGGCTTCGACAAACGGAATAATAACAAATAGTCATCTGGTATAATTTGATGCAGGGGTTTTGTTACATGTTTGTGTTCAATTTTATTTTTTGCTCGTATTATCTTATTTATCTGAGTAAGTTTTATTTTAATTTCAGAGGTAGTTTTTTGTGCTCCTACATTTCAATTTTTGTATATTCTAAAGTTTTAGCTGATACGCGTGGTTTTTCCGCACTTTTTCTACACACTTTCAATTTTGTCTGTGATATTTCTATGATCTATGTTCAATTTAGTATTTGATTAGAAATTTATCGTGCACAGGAATGCAGTCGTTTCTATTGTTTTTTTAGCAGCTCAGTCATGGGCAGTATAACAACAAAGTAGCATGCAGAATTTTGTTGTTATTGTTATAATAGCTTATGAAGCTTGTTGCCAAGTGAATTTGGAATCTCGCCTCAAAACTTCTAGAAACCTAGTTTCATTTATAAATTGAGTATTGGTTCCAAGGGTTTTTTATAAGAAGAGCAGATAGAGTTGATAATGTTCTGCTCCTGTTTTTTTTTAGTTGTACCACTCGTTTAGTCGAAGATGCAAATTTCTACTGTGTGTTATCATGACAAGTATATATGGTACTAGTCACGATAGGAATTCTCCGATACGTAAGAAACAGTTAGCAAATAGGATGCATTTTTTCAGTTGACATTTTATTCATATGAACACCTTAATATCAAATAACAACAAATCATACACAAAAATGTGATAAAGCGTAACATTATCTTCCATAATTTATGTCGAAAGTGTTGTTGAACATTGAACATCTCAAACAGGATAATATCGTAAGCGGAAGGGTAATATTTTAAAATTATCGTAGGTTTTAAAAAAATACTCATATACAAGAAAGAACCACGGGCTATTCACCGAATTCCATCAGTTGCAATTGTTACTCGTACAGACATATCAGTGGAAGAAAGTTTCATTTTCAATCAGTCACTTCAGAAGATTTCTTCCCCCTTTCTGTTGCGGTTGGTTATACTCTGCGCCCTCCCACCACGAGAGAGTGTATTTCAGTGCCAGCCTTCACCCGACAGTCGCAACACGAACCCGTGGTGATCACCGTAGGAACCCATCTGCCACCAACTCTCTTCAACACATCTATGTTCCGGTATTGCTGCTTGCACTCGCCCCATCCTGAACCAAATCATATAGTCTTTATCATCTCTATGTGCACTCGCAAGAAGAATGATATAGCATATAGGGAGGGACCAAGTCTAGTAGTTTGATGTCGATAAACGCCATAGTTTACGAGTTCCCAACGAGAAACAACGGAATCAAACCACCAACACAGAACACCTACTTTGGAACGAGCGAGCCCTATTATATATATATGGGTTGATTTAGCCTACCCGAGAGACAGAAGTCGTTCTCTCTGCAGTTGAGTTCATTGACAAGTCGGGGAAAGTAGTCTACCGGTAGTTCTCGCCACATCCAACACGAACCTGCCAATTAATAAGGTCAACTGAACCATTGGCAAGTCGACTGAAAGTGGAAAAAGATTTTCAAATGTCTTCATTGATTCATTAACCTGCATTGAACCAATAACCTGCATTAAATTTCTAAGTTGACATGTAGCATAACATTTTCTCCTTCATTCTGGTAGCGGTTCGTAAAACATAATACTTTTGAGAAAAAATGGATCATGGTCCGTATGTGCCGAAGCGCAATATTTTTGCCGATGTTTTTAGCATCCGTTCCACTTTCAACCGACTTTCAATTATTTTTCATGCCTGCCGCAAATAGTTTAGGGGGGGCGAATCAAAACACTACAAACTGCCGTAGTAAGGACAGATCACGCGGCCGAGCAAACATTACAGTTGTGCCTTTGGCGAATTGCATTGAGCCACAACTGTAACTACATTGATAGTCATTTGCACAGTGAACAGTCACGTGAAACATGTTAAACACAGCAGAACTCAGAAACGTGCAATGTCAAAGTGCACGACGCCTCATTAGAATGCTAACTTTACGTGACTGTTTTCTACTTCTAGTATAAGCGAGTGGGTGAACGTTTCTGATTATTTTGTTTCATTTAAGGAAGTATAGGAGAGAACCACACAAAGACAGCATTTCGTTCTCGACTTCTCCTCGGTTCGTGCAACCAATTGTGTATCTGGTTCCTATTATTTCTTCGTTCGTCTGCCTTTTTTCCCGAGTTCCTGAAATAAAAAGAAGAAGTATAGAACAGAATAGAATATTTTGAACCAAACAGTGAAGTTATTTGGTGATGGAGCGTGTGGTTGATGGGAAAATGCCTTAACTCTCAAACAGTTGAATCATTCCGAAAACATAGTGGGACCTTTTTAAATAAAATCAACTGGAGTAGGATGCCGATGAGCACTTTTTGAGCTACAAGCAGTCTACCGTCAAGATTCAAGATTTGCTTAGTTGCTTCATGTAGTTTCGAGATGGTTGCCGTAGCCGTAGTGGAACTTTTCGCGTCTACGTAGGCATACCTAGGTAGCTCGGGAGTATAGTAGCTATAATAGCGTTTATGTGATATTTTCGCACAAGTTCGATTTTCTCCTACCGAGTATTATATGGGTTTGATCCGAGCTTCCAGTCCCACTACCACCGCCACTACTACCGACGCTGTGGGATCCTGAGAACAATTGACCCAGAAAGTTCCCAACTGATCCAAGAGAGCCGAGAGAACTTCCTAGAAAGAAGTAATTGCAAAAGACGATCAGGGAGTGGAAGAGAAAAATGTCTTTCGAAGAGAGCGCTTCTTAGAAAGTTCGTTCTGCTTTTTACGTTCTATTGATCGTCTCTGCATTACTATGCGCTTACTTCTCAGTGAGTACGGTCGCAGTGAAAATCTAAAAACTAGGTTTCACTTGGTAACTGAGCGGAAACAGTTTTCTCTCCAGAAAACCGATTATTCTGGATGCTCTCCGAAATAACAGAAAAATCATCTCACCCAAGCCCGCACCAGTCGATGAACCCTGAAAATGAATACATGAGAACGGGAAGATATGAGAATGTACTGCTAGTAATATTACAAAGATTAATCGTATCTTTGTAATTTATCGCTTATTTATCGCAATTTAAGTGATTTCACTTAATTTCAGGTGGTTATTACGGGTAGTAATTTAGACACCTACCAGTGTCAATCCGTTGTTCCATTGCGATTGCTGTTGGGTTTGTTGATTCCATTGTTGCGTCTACCGGAAAATACCATAATCATTTCTTATTCCATCGAACACTTTAATGTTAATTTTTTGTTTAAACAGAATAAATTCATGTCGCAAGGAGTTTCTACATTATTTCTCACTGAGCACATGACTCATACTTCGGTGGTATTTTTTTCAGCGCGTGAGTTTGATCGCATTTTTATCACAAGCCAGTATGAAGCCATACGCATTATTATCTCGTGAACAGTACCTGGGTCTTCGGAGGTCTCTTCGAAGTTGCGCTATTTCCACGCGCCTATATTGGGTTAGGACACGTCCTGCGAAAGTTAGGACAAACCCAGGATAAGATAAGATCGCCGGGTTGGTTGTGCCCACTACCTCAGTACTATGCTCAGCCTACAGTACTAGGGTTGTTAATCGAGTTCAAAATTTCGAGTTTTCGAGTTTTGGAAAATTTCGAGTTTTCGAGTTTGGCGAAAAATCGAGTTTTCGAGTTTTTGTGTTTTGGAAAATTTCGAGTTTTCGAGTTTTCGGAAATTTCGAGTTTTCGAGTTTCGAGTTCGACTTGACTCGAAAATTTTCGTTTTTTCGAGTCGAGTCTAGTTTCTAGTTCAACTTTAACAACCCAACATACTACTCATATCCATATAACCTCCTACGTCAGAAATGTCAATGTGATTCTGAATGCGGAT
Source organism: Litoditis marina (assembly GCA_964036275.1). NCBI lineage: Eukaryota > Metazoa > Nematoda > Chromadorea > Rhabditida > Rhabditidae > Litoditis > Litoditis marina. The sequence continues at coordinate 929,661 of OZ038434.1, read as the reverse complement.
GACAGAATCACCTTTATACTATGATAGAGACTTTATAGTATGATAGAGAGCCACTCTAAAGCTAACCTGTGTAGGCTGCTGCTGCCATTGCTGTACTGGTGGACGTTGAAATGGTTGGGGTTGGAATGGGCGTGGCCTAGTTTGGATGGGACGTGCCCTTGGCGGGAAGGGGCGAAATAGAGATGGGCGGGGCCTGGGACCTGGCCGAAACGATCCCGGTCGAGGGGAGAGAGACGGCGGAAATGGGGACAATTGGGGAGAGGGTCGAGAATTGTCGACGATGCTGGGCAGACCTGAACAGACTGAAGGTTACTGTTACTGGTCTGAACAAACTAAAAGTTACGGTAGTGGCCCCAAGCAGAGAAATGGGTACTGTAAATGATCTGAACAGAGTATTACTAGTGGTCATGCGCTCGACAAACTTCCTCTAAGAAAAGCCACCTTCCGAAAAACAACGTTAATCGAAGAAAGGTAGAATAGTGAACTACACTACTCACACGACTCAGTGAAAATGAGTTGAGAGCAATATCACTCTCCAGGAAATGACGTTTAGGTATTATCAACTGCAAACACCCAAACACCCACGTGCTGTATAAGTGGCCGATAGCAGTGAGCAATATCAAGATTATACATTATACTTAAATAGTATACTGAATAGTGGAACGGATTTTGTACTGCCTACTTACCAATATTATTATTATTGTTGTTATTATTTTCCTGTTGTCTTTCCGGTGGCAGTACAATATTCTGTGTTCTGTCGCGCTGGTTCGCGCCGAATGCAGTCGGCTGAAAATACAGAACATTGTTGTCAAAACAATCAATACTTCCCCAAATTGAGATTGTAATGGACATCCTTTTACGTACAGAACATGATATTCGATCAAATATAGTAACAGGCGAAACAAGCAGCTGCAATATGAACAATCATATTTCTGGTAGAAATATTCTCAGTTGCATAAAACGTGTCCGACCAAGAAAAGCGAGTCGTTGTTATAGGCAACAAGCAGATACGGTATATGCTGCTCTAACCCGCTGTGTTTGTAGTTTGATCCCATTGCTTTTATGGCGTGTATCGAGTTCAAATTACATCTCATGGTGCCATACTAAATGCAGTGATCTAACTAATACTGTATTGCTTCCGAAAGGTGTATGAGCGGAATTTCACGAAAACGTGTAGAAAATGTGCCGATAACCCTGTCTGCCTGCGCACTGTTCTCGTTCTGTAGCTCGTATTGCAGTCCGGCTGCTATGGTGGATTGGATATAGCTGGGCACTAACGTGGGAGGAGGCGGCAACTGGAAGAAGTTAACAAGTTAGGCCACTCTGAGAAATGACTGACTCGGCCCCCGCCGACTGAGTCGAAATTGAGACGGCAACGACTTGGGCCTGGATCTCTGAGGGGCGTAAAAATAGGACGGCCCACTTTTTAGGACGTAAAGTCCACTTTTTGGGGCGAATGTCCACTTTTCGTTACGGATTACGTAATTTCAGGGCAAAAGACGTATTTGTAGGGCAAAGGTCGTATTTTTAGGACGGAAAGACCACTTTTGAAAAAATTACCCGGAATCACAAAAAATTTCAAAATTGATGGATTTGGCTGAAACTGAGGACTTATGGGGTATCGATCATTGCGATCTCGAATATGGATACTGAAATTAATTTCACGCACACGACACGACAAATATATCAACATTGGAAATTGGGAATGAAAATTTGGGAACAGGGGTAGTTGATGACGCTTATTTCGAATATGAACATGCTGTTAAAGGTGGTGGGGGGCTAAAGTATCATGGTGGCCAAAACAACTATTTTCAAACCAAACTTTCGGGGATGGGGTAATCAATTATGGGGATTACGAATATCGATACGGGGTTGAAGGTGGTGGGGGGCTAAAGTATAAATCTTTCAAATTCATTTGTATTGGGTCAAACTTGCAGAGAAGGGGTAGTTGACGATAGGAATCGCGAATATCGACATGACGTTAAAGGTGACCGAAACCGATTTTTTTTCTGAAATTCAAGTTTTCACTGCTTCTTCCCTTTCTTCGTCTTCTTCTCTTTCATAAAAAAACTGCGCAGCGCAGTAACGTTGGCGCGCCGGTGTCCGGCAACCACCAACGCGAGGCCCCAGCTGCCCAGAAGATTTACCAGTGTGTCAAACTTGCAGAGAAGGGGTAGTTGACGATAGGAATCGCGAATATCGACATGACGTTAAAGGTGACCGAAACCGATTTTTTTTCTGAAATTCAAGTTTTCACTGCTTCTTCCCTTTCTTCGTCTTCTTCTCTTTCATAAAAAAAACTGCGCAGCGCAGTAACGTTGGCGCGCCGGTGTCCGGCAACCACCAACGCGAGGCCCCAGCTGCCCAGAAGATTTACCAGTGTGCATTGTCGCGTACTCAAAAGCAGTGAAAACTTGAATTTCAGAAAAAAAATTCGGTTTCGGTCACCTTTAACGTCATGTCGATATTCGCGATCCCTATCGTCAACTACCCCTTCTCTGCAAGTTTGACCCAATACAAATGAATTTGAAAGATTTATACTTTAGCCCCCCACCACCTTCAACCCCGTATCGATATTCGTTATCCCCATGATTGATTACCTCATCCCCGAAAGTTTGGTTTGAAAATACTTGTTTTGGCCACCATGATACTTTAGCCCCCCACCACCTTTAACAGCATGTTCATATTCGAAATAAGCGTCATCAACTACCCCTGTTCCCAAATTTTCATTCCCAATTTCCAATGTTGATATATTTGTCGTGTCGTGTGCGTGAAATTAATTTCAGTATCCATATTTGAGATCGCAATGATCGATACCCCATAAGTCCTCAGTTTCAGCCAAATCCATCAATTTTGAAATTTTTGGTAATTCCGAGTAATTTTTTCAAAGGTGGTCTTTCCGCCCTAAAAATACGACCTTCGCCCTACAAATACGTCTTTTGCCCTAAAATTACGTAATCCGTAACGAAAAGTGGACTTTCGCCCCAAAAAGTGGACTTTACGTCCTAAAAAGTGGGCCGTCCTATTTTTACGCCCTTCAGAGATCCAGGACCAATGTCGCTGCCGTGACAAGTTTTACTCAAGCAAATAGCATATGTTTGAGGAGACGCAGGCTGATAAACAACAGTTGAAACTGAGAACGTTTTACCTACAGCAGAGGCAAACTTCTTATGCAGGCGTTTCAGGTTGACGTGAACAACGCATGTCTAGCTCAGTGACTTATTTTGCGTTTATGACGGCGTACATTGATAGTTGTTTTCTTCCCGAAAAACGCTATTAACTCTTCGCGAATTTCCGGTTCTCGATCAATGCTGATTTCTGAAGGATAACTGTTATTGGGAAGTCATGAGATTTTTACGTTGCTTTCGCGCTCAAAATAGGTATTGACTGGTTGTTACTCACTATCGAGGGCCGGGCGAATTTGAACTTCGGGCAGGCGGCTGGTTGCAATTCAGATCTGGCGAGAAGACGGATACTCGGACTGAAAGGGGAACATCAAGTACGGCCAGGCCACCTTCTTTTAGTTCAATGTCACAATTCATTATGTTCAATCTTAACATACAAAGCTTTTCATTTGTTCATTTCTGACTTATCCCTCTTGCCAAGATCAAGACAAAAATGTGGACTGAATTTCTGAGACCTCAGAACGTAACATCCTGGCACCTTTATCCCATTGTGTGTCTCTCTTTTCGAAGTGTTTTGCGACATTCTCATCCGAGCGAAAGTGGCACAGAGAAACAGCGTATATTTGAGGAGACACAGGTTGGAATGGAAAGTCCGACATGTTGATGAATACCGCCTCTGATATATCACCAAGTGGCTGAATAGACGGGATTCGTTGCAGTTTCACGCGCCACTCTTGAACAGTGTTCAGACTTCAGTATTGTTGTTAATAATATGTCACGTAAAACGTAGACAACGCAAGCGAGAATAAACACAAGGGCAGATAGGCAATCAACCATGTTATTTTGTTTCCGAGGGAACTAAAACTCGAACTTTTGGCGGTAGTGCTCAGTAGCATTAGCCGCAATGTCGGGCGATTGACCAGCAACAACAGCGAGAGAGTTCCGAGGTCAATGGGTCGCAGACAAAAAAACAGACTGCGTCTCTCTGACCTGCACTCTCTCGTTGAATCTTTATACAAAGTGAAGGCCAATTGGTCAGCCACTTTTGTAGCAGCCTCGACGAGAGAGTGCGCAGGTCGGAGAGACGCAGATGTCTCCGGCCTCACTGATCTTCATGCTCGCTCGCTTTTGTAGCTGGCCAATCGCAGACAAGCATGCTAATGTTTATAAGTGAATACCTGAATTTCTTCGGGACGAGGCCAATATCTTGTAGTCGATAGAAAAGAATACCAAAACACTGTAGACATTGAGAAGAGGAACAGCGGAATGTGGCCGAGCTCTACATCGGAACAGTGATGAACATTGAAACTTTTTCACACCATTATATGTGGTGAAATGATAACTTGAACCACAAACCACAAATTTGAATAGGTCCTAGAAATCTCCACAACAAACGAAAGTGTTAAAACTGCAGAGTGGGCGAGTGAAAACTGCTCATTTCTAGCATTCGAAACCTACTAGCAACACTGTTGCACAAAGTAGTTGTTGAACTTTTACGTAGTGTTTCAAACGAAGGCCGAAAGTACAAGTTTTGAATTGGTCTTCACGAACCCTAGTTTTGATGATTAGTTTGATGGTCAAAGTTCTTGTAATCGCAAAAATAAACTACTTACGACGACGTCTGCTTGGTATTGTTGATTGGATAGATCGATGAATGCAAGTATCGCCTCCTCAACATTTGAAGCCAAATATCGGGAATCATATGAGATACATTGTCTACTGGCAGTGTGTATAACACATGGACACTGCAAGAAAAACAGGCAGTTTCGGGAATTCCTGCCCATTTCTATATTGTAGTTTGATCTGCATACAGCATAAAATGGAACTACAAATAACCATACCAACAGGTATTGTTTTGGCGTTCTTGGTTCGATCCATAAGTAAGGCTGTAGCATACGAGAATTGCGGAATGCTTCTATTTAGTTTATTATATACACAGTTAATAATTGTGATGCAGATTCATTATTTAACTTTTCGAGAGCGTGTTTTACATTCGTAACATTTTTATTCTGGGTCGCACGAACCTGTGATATTCTGTTTCCGTACGTTTTTTGTTGAACCAGGTCGTGGAATTCGTTTAATTGATATTGATTATGTGCTTGAGCAACAGCCAAAAGGATAGACCAAACTACAAACTTCGTCATTCACATTACAACTTGAAATACTCTGAAAAGAGGAGTAGTGATCAATATTTTCTCGAATCAGGGTTGAAGTTGTTGTCTAGTGAAAAGCAAGCAATGTAAATATAGAACAAGAGATTGGAGAAAAACAAGAGTAATGGGTTCATACTTGCAGCTTTAAAGAAAGTGAAAAATCTCTGTTGTAGTTTGATCTGGACAGGCGTCATATTTTACCAATTTCGACCGAAATTCAACGAAATTAAACTACAAACACAGCGAGATATGGCAACATACATCGTTACAGACTTGCTTTCAAGAGCGCGAACCTTATACTAAACACAGAGACACTTATCAAGCAATTTCCGAATGGCAGTGATTGAGATAATACAAGGAAAAGTATCCGTTGCAGAATTGTCAAGAACTGGTTATGGAAATATGTTTCTCTTTCGCCTGCGATGACTCATGGAAGATCATTCAATCAACTTCTACTTGTAATGTTGCCCAAATCATTTGACACGGAACAAATATGACGTAGAAGAAATGAACGAGAAAGCAAAGAAGAAACGCATCACTGAGTTCTAGTGCTGCTTGATAATTCCGTTAGAATCTACGCGAGAAGCCGTTTTCTAATGACGAATTCGGAGTGTGAAATTTCATGTGAAAGCGACGGAAAACTAGCAGACATTACTGCCACAAACTCCTGTGAGTTCTAGCACTTCCTTGTTCAAACCGCACACGAAGCAAGAAGTTTGAGAGAAAACCATTTGATACTATATGTCGAGTACATGAATGTATCAAATAAATACATTGAAAATTTGAGGTTGAGAGGTTTTGGAGGTTCCTGCGAAGAAATGCAAAGTATTGGAACGGCAATCACATTGAGAAAGTCTGGGAGACGGGGCTATCAGAGAGAGACTGGTTGTTGGTTAGACTCATACTATCAAGGAAACACCGAAAAAGGAAATTGGACAGGAAAAAGCAAATGGTACTTGCAGTACAATTCCTCCCGGAATGTATTCTAAACTGCAACCAACGATTGATCGAATTTAAAGGAAGGGCATAGTGTGTTTCATTCTTACTGGGACTCCTACAGTAACAGAGGTTTCAGTCAATTTTGAATACGAGGTATCTATAAGAAAATGTATCAATCTCAGAGTTCGATTTAGAATATATTGATCAAAATAAACGAGTCGGCGCAAATAACAGAATCACTTTTCTCAAAGACTCTGCGGTGTAAGTGGCCCTACCGCTGTGTTTGTAGTTTGATCCCATTTATTTTTCCTCAAAATTCGCAAGTTAGAGCGTGTTCGCAAAGGAATTTAGTTCACAAAAAAACGTGAAAATGGACCTGCACGTGTACCTGAAGGTGATAAAAATCAACTGTAGATCTATTTTGATAGAATAAATTTCTCTCCTCTCTCTTTCTCTTTCTCTCCCTCTCTCTCTCTCTCTCTCTCTCTCTCTCTCTCTCTCTCTCTTTCGAAGATATCGGTATCAATCAAATAAACAGTTTTGTGTAACAAATCGCGTTGCTATTGGATCAAGGTCGACATCTAATTGTTATAAAAGACAGATTCACGTGGAAAAAATCAGTACGTGTTGCTCGCAACCTTTCCTACTCCGAAACATGGCTTTTCTGGTTAAAGAAGGACGATTATGTGGTCCAATCATAACGCTTCAGTCCTTTAAACTGCAATACATTTTTCAATTGCAGATCAGAGGACCGTTGACACGGGATTGGTTCACATATAATCGTTCTGCTTTAAACAAGCGAAATTCGAATGAACAACTACATCTGAAGTTATTTAAAGACTGAGTTTTCGTATTTGATAGTATAAATTTTGAACGTCCAGGTAGCTTTTTCACTCGAAAAATCATCTGTAGTGTTACCCTGGAAAATTTTCAGAACTAGCTGCAGTCAATACTTGAATGGGACAGAGTCAAAATGTTGCAGTACTAGCACAGATGGGTGAATACACAATAAACGAACGACCGCAAAAAAAACTAGTTCTTGATCATAAATTATAGGGAGTACTAAATCTTGGTTAGTTTTATCTCGATACACGCGATAATGTGTGAGTTTTACCAAAAAACATGGAAGATAAAACTACAAACACGGCGCGATAGTATAGGCCTGATCTGAAGAGAGCAACTCCTATACAGTGTTATTAACGTACAAGTATGTGAATATTAAAGAGTGTTTTAGAAATGAAACTCGTCTCGATTGAAGAAGCAGGAAGGGGTGTCTCCCGAGAAGAGTGTCATGAACAAAATAGAGTAATTGGTCATACTGGTCGCACGGGCGCTCTATTGACTTCTCTAGCCAGTTCAAGTGGTCATTTCACACATTATTAGGTCACATCAAACTACCCGGGAGAATAAAGGCCTGGGAAAAATAGCAACACATAACGAGAGCGAAGTATTAGCATACACGAATCATGGTCCGCCCATGATTTGTGTACCGTCCACTTTCGGTTGGTTCGTCCATGAACCGGCCATTGCAGTGCCTGAGGTCTTGGGATGAATTCTTTATAAGACATACTTTTGCAGTTGCAGCTAGATGCAGCGTAAAAAAGTATCAACGTGGCCTAACGTAAAATTTGGTCTTAACCGTCAGTTTTAACGGTGACGGAATTTCGATTCATAGTTGATTTCGGGACAAAAGGTTACTAAAACCGGTGAGCTCACCAAAAACGCGGTTAGATATAGAATTGTTTTGGGCTGGGACGTAGTTGTCTGGAACTCTTACACAGATGCGGAGTGTTGAAGATGATCATCTCGGTCTCATGAAGGATGATGAACTGGCAATCTGATGGAATTGACGTCAACTTCTGTGCTTAAGTAAAAATTATATGTAATTGTTGGTGTGGCTAGACAGTTCAACTCTTATGTAATATTTGGGAAAGGTTGGTTAGAAATGTGGTTTGTTCGAGAGCATAGAAAAGCTTACAACTTTGTGGGCACATCGAAAGTAGACAGGACGCAAACTATATCACGCGTCACGAGCTGTTTGGATATTCTCCCCATCCCCGAAACAAGTTTGAGCACGACAAGTTTGTATTAGCAGCTAAAGTTAATATTATCGCGCGCAGCGCGAAGCGCTGTGCGTGATTTGTCTTTGGTCCGGCTAATGCGCGCCTTCATTTTTTTAGTTTTCTCATAAAAGGGCTCAAATTTGCAAAACAAAACTTTTAATGAATTGGGACTTTTCTACAGCATATTTGCAAGTTGTGCATCAAATTTTAACGAAATCGGTTAAGTTTGAGCCGAGTTATGACGTTTTCGCTTCATCCAGAGCGCCAACTTCCGTCGTGTGTCCTTCCTTCCTTCCGTCATGGCGTGCTGTGGTGCTATCTCTGTCGCAACTTAACAGATTTGGCTGAAATTTGGAGTGGTGATAGAACTCTTACAAAAACTGAATGACTGCAAAAAATTTTATGAAAAAAATAATTGTTCACCAAGTTAGGACCTTTTGAAATAAATGTCTCTGCGTCTCTCCATTCAGTGCACTCTCTCGCTTTCTCTGTCAGGTCGGTTAATCAGACTCACAAACTGTCTTGTAACCTAAGGTATCACTTCCCGATTTTGATAAAATTCAAACAGAATACCATCGTAACTTTAGTTTAAATATGAAGGAATCTATTCATGACGTCATTCAGGATTCTGGAGGCCAGATGACGTCATCTTTGAAAAGTGCAAAGTTGAAGTCAAATATTTATCCAAATGATGATAATAGTTGGGAAGTGGGTAATCAACGATGAAACTTCATCTAAACATGTCGTATTCTGGGATTCTGAAGGCCAGATGACGTCAAATTAGAAAAGTACAAAGTTGACGTCAATTTATTCTTCAAATGATAATAATAGTGGGCAAGTGGATTAGTAACAATAGAAATTTTTCTAATCATTTCGTTATCTGGGATTCTGGAGGCCAGATGACGTCATCTTTGAAAAGTGCAAAGTTGACGTCAAATATTTCTCCAAACGATGATAATAGTTGGAAAGAGGGTTGTCAACGATGAAACTCCATCTAACCGTGTCGTATTCTGGGATTCTGAAGGCCAGATGACGTCTAATTGAAAAACTACAAAATTGACGTCAATTTAAATTTATTCTTCAAATGATAATAATAGTGGGCAAGTGGATAAGTAACGAGAGAAATTCATGTAAACATTTCGTTATCTGGGTTTCTGAAGGCCAGATGACGTCATACTGGAAAAAAAACAAAGTTGACGTCAAATATTTCTCCAAACTATGATAATAGTTGGCAAGTGCGTTATCAACGAAGAAGCTTCATATATTAAACATGAAGTGTTTTGTGATGGCCCGAAGATCTCATAAGTACAATGTGCAAAGTTGGCGTCAAACATTTTTCTATACAATTTATAGTACCGCTAACATATGTTTTTCATTTGAAGCAAATATATTCTTCATGTCCTATCGTCTTTAAACCTCGACATTTTTGGAATGTATTGTTCGGTCTAACAAGAAAACCAACAAAGCAAATATAGTTAGTTCCTTTATATTTCAATTAAAAATTTAGACATGCCTCCGGAATGTCTACAAAAAGTGTAAAATTCATCAAAAAGTGGGGGACCAACAGTTGTGTAATTTGTACGAGCTACTCAAGGACGGATGAACTTCTAGGGACACTGCAACAAAAAGGGAAAAATATAGAGAGGGTTGTTATGAAGTGGTGATGCCACAAAAAGGGAAAAATATTTTGCTAACTAGCTCACGGTAGATGACAAGACACAGCTAAATAATTATCTCGACAACAGTAATCTTGCTCAATGTTTTTAAATGTCGTAACATATCTGAACAGAAAAGCTGTGACTTGTGATCTACCGTGAGCTAGTTAGCAAAATATTTTTCCCTTTTTGTGGCATCACCACTTCATAACAACCCTCTCTATATTTTTCCCTTTTTGTTGCAGTGTCCCTAGAAGTTCATCCGTCCTTGAGTAGCTCGTACAAATTACACAACTGTTGGTCCCCCACTTTTTGATGAATTTGTCAATGACTTTGGATGGTATAACAATCGTGTGACAATCAGTGAGAACAAAACAAGTCTACTCCAGTGTTCTCACAGAATATACAGCCAAAAAGCAACTGGTCACTCTTATCTTTGAAACATACTGTTATAGTTTGTTTCACCCACTTATAACCCTTTACAGTAATATGCTGAAACTTCCAAGTCAAAGTTTGCTATTTTGGCGTTTTTGCATTTTCTCCAAATTTTGGTAGTCTCTTCTGCACCTACAAACTCTGAAAGCTAAGAACAAAATAATAACTCGTTCGTTAGAAAAACCTTTCTGACGGATAACTGTAGAAGGACATCGATTGGTGGAACAGCTAGTATAGTTGTCAAGTTACTCAGGCGACTGCATGTCCCAGGTACATAAACGGGACGTCCCATGTCCCGGTACTGTCCCGGGACCTCAGCAGTCGCATGTCCCAGGTACATGAACGGGACGTCCCATGTCCGGGTACTGTCCCGGGACGGTACCAAGAATTACGGTAGAAATGGGGCAGATTTGCGTAAATGATGACAAAAATTCTCCTCGATCGTGACTTTTTTACGCAAATATGCTCCATTTCTACCGTTATTCTCGGTACCGTCCCGGCACAGTACCGGGACATGGGACGTCCCGTTCATGTACCTGGGACATGCGACTGCTGAGTAATTTGGGTTGCGGTATTCTTCGGCTTACGCGCTCTAACGCTAATTTTACGCCGCCGGCGGCAAATTCAAATAATCAGTTAGAATTTAGGATTACGCGACAAATCCCCCCCGCGTCGCGGTCGGACAATTCCCCCCTCTCTCGGACAACTCCCCCTCAACCTATTTTACACTAGTTATGATCATTTTTCGAAGTTAACTCATCTTATTCAAGAAGATATAGTTTATAATAGCTCTATAAGATGATTAGCATTCGTGGACATAGTGTAGTGATTATTATTAGCCGACAAATGACATAAAACAGTAGTTAACCAAAGTCCACGGAATACCGTAAGTTTTTAACCTCAATTCAAAGATAAAAGTGAAGTTTTCGCGTTGTAAATCTTCATATACATGCTTACTTACAGGGACCTACTAATTACCGCACCTACCGCACCGGGGTAAATACCGGCAAACAGGATTGGTCACCGGCTAGGATTGGTCACCAGCTAGGAGTGGTCACCGGCTGCGGGCGTGATTTTTAAAAATTCGTTTCTTCGCTCAGAATTGCGTTTATATATTGTTTTTCTTTATTAATAACATTATGATATATATTCTACATCATTTTCATACACTTCTTCATAATTTTACATGTTTCCTTGTTATCAGATCGATTGAACCGTTTTTTTCGATTTCAGGATCCTATTCAAAATTATTCTCTTATGCTCAGATGCATTTCTACATTGTTTTGTATTCTCATTTCGAACAGTTATTTTAGTTTCAGAAACCGTATCACGTTTTCGAGTTGTTTTTATAAAGTGAACATTCTAAATCGTCGATCTGGAATACTACCCAGCCACCGACTAAATTGAATTTTTCGAAGTTCTGGATTTAGTTTGTTCGAATCATGGTAAACTCGTTCCTACTCACTGAAAACATGTTCACAGTTACTATTTAACAATATAGGGAAGTATTCAAGCATATTCCCCAAAAAATGTTTGATTGAATACATTTTTCATATTTTTGAAATTGAACTTGGGCTTTCGAATTCTACAGATGGACATAGTACGTGCATCCTCATTATTATTATGTTGTTTCAATCATCTCAAAATACAGCTTGAATGTCTCTTGAGCTATGAAATATCAAGTTCCTGTTTACGTGGAACTCTTTTCTACTAAGCAAAATGTTTGCTCTATGCAGTGACGAGCTCTTATCTTCTCCGTAACCCTTCTTCATTTTCATTCATGACCAATGGGTTTAGCTATCTAAAGTCTATATGTCCACTGTTTTTTCTCATATGTGCGATAAATTGACTCTTGAAACTATGCAGAATGATTCCAGTATGAAGTCCTCCGAGGTTCGCGAAGGAAGCTGTGGCTCGAGCGAGGATATAGTAGACTGTTTCTTAAGCTAGGGATAGAACAATTTAAGGTCAGTTTTCAATAAGCTTATATATCATAGTTCCCTGGCATATACTGTGTTGAAAGGAATATGCTAGTGTTTCCTCTCACGTTCATCTTCGCTCTGCGTTGAGCTGCAGCAGCCCAGGTATACTGGTAGTCAATTGCACAGTCGCATCAAACATGTTAAACACAGCAGAATTCAGAAACGTGTAATAACAGAGTGCACGATCAACATCAGAGTACTAACTTTACGTGGCTATTCAATTAACTTCTAGTATAGGATCAGTTTTGCGTCAGTTCGCTGGGGATTTATTGGGAAACTAACGAAGGCTAACTAAATGTAAAGCAAAATAGTATAGGTATATTGAGAGGAGTTCAATGCCATAATCGTCTCTTGTTCATCTACGCTCTGAGTTGAGCTGCAGCAACCTCAGTGGACCAGTTTTTGTGTCAGTATGATGGGATCACTTCAAAAACTACCGATGGCTAGTTAGACTCATATTAATATTCAAAATAGAGGGTGATTTGAGGAGTTTTTTCACAATCCTCTCACGATAATCTCTGGGAAAGGTTGAGCTGCAGCAGCACTTCTTAAACCTAACTCAGTTTTTCTCGGCTCCAGCTTGCTGAACAGTTATTCAACTTAACTGACATAAACTTGAGCGTAAATACTATCAGTGTGTTCCTCATCATATTTATGCATCAACGTATTTGTTTTCAGGTGGATGGTCCGGAGGTATTCGGCACAATAAATGAAAGAACTAAACCATTGTTGTTATCATTCCTACTGAGACTCTTACAATACACGTTCGCATTTTAAATAGCTGTTTTATAAAGCAAACTTCATTCAACTTATTCAAATATAGTGCTCAATACCTTCTCTAATAGGTCCTAATAATCGAATAAAGGAACTGATCATCCTTCTGGTACGTTCTTAACACGAACTTTTGTAATCATACCGTAGGAGTCGCAGTAGGAATGAAATAGTTTAACAGAGCTGCACTTCTCATATAATTACACATTACACATCAATGTATAGCTAGCAGTTCTCTTAAAATTTTAAACTATCGTACTACAAGCAAGTAACCAACCTAAGCACGGTCTTACTTTTCTGAAATGTTCCTCTTTCAGTTACTCAAGTAAATTCACATAATTTACTGTCATAAATGAACAAATACGTTTAATGGTTTATGTTAGCACACTGTTTTATATATTCTGAATAAACAAATGATTGTATGTGTAAAACTTTTCAAAATTTCAACAATGATGAAACGGCTGACGACTCGAAGAGAGATCCAGACAGCCTGAAAGAGATATGCTCAGTTCATACAACGAACTCGCGAGACTGTTCAGAGTTTTGTAATTTTTTATAAACCGTTGGAGTTGATATAAGCCTGAGATAATTCAGTTCATTCCCCCCCCCCGCAGGAACTATTTTAACACATTGGCATATCTGATGTATGATCAGCACTAGAGAGTTCAGCTCGTCGATCCGAATCTCTTCTCTTTGCGCTTCAAGACAACTACTTCAACAAGAGAAGGTTCTTATTTGAAACATTCAGGTCTCCTGTTATAAGCCAAAAAGTTCAGCTTGTTGGAAACGAAATAAAGTATATGTTCAAGGAATGATAAGAACTACGCGTCAGTAAACTTATACTTCACATTTGTGCATGATTACCATCTACTCCTGTTGCATGATCTCAAGTGGAATTTGGACCCGCGCTACGTAACGTGGGTTAATCGAACTTGGACGCTCAATCCCGGAGAAGACTTTTTTCCGGACGTTCGCTCCGCAATACCGGAGATGAACTTGATTGTAAATCAGAAATTTGCCATAATCTATTTTTCGCGTACTTCTGAAACAATCTCTCACCTCATACCTTTTCTATACTGATGACCCTGGGTAGGCGCAATCTTCTAGGCATCGAGTGATGTTCCGGGCACTCCATGAAACTGTAAAGCTTGGTTTCTTTGAAGTAATGACGCTTGACGCAATACAAACACTGGTCATTCGAACTAAAAGAATTACTTTGCTAGTCTTACATGTTTCTATAAGTTCTATCATACTTTAGCAAGGTGATAAAGTTATCCTACCTGGGCACTTGCCACTTGGGCTCCTGTCGTTCAACTTAGTGAAAAGATGAACGTGAGAGGAATATGTCACTGAATCTCTCTTAATGTCTAGTATATTGGTTCACGTTCAGCTATCTGTCGTAAGTATCTAAAGGAATCCCCATCAACTAACACAAGCAAGGTGATAAAGTTATCCTACCTGGGCACTTGCCACTTGGGCTCCTGTCGTTCAACTTAGTGAAAAGATGAACGTGAGATGTCACCGTACCCCACTGTATTATATACTATATTGGTTCACATTCAGCTATCTATCGCTAGATTCCAAATTAATAACCATCAACCTGACACAAACGAAGTGAAAATGTGATCTTACTTGGGCTCCTGTCGTTCAATTTGTGAAAAGATAAACGTGAGAGGAAACACTAGCATATTCCTTTCAACAGAGTATATGCCAGAGAACTATGATATAAGTTTATTGAAAACTGACCTTAAATTGTTCTATCCCTAGCTTAAGAAACAGTCTACTATATCCTCGCTCGAGCCACAGCTTCCTTCGCGAACCTCGGAGGACTTCATACTGGAATCATTCTGCATAGTTTCAAGAGTCAATTTATCGCACATATGAGAAAAAACAGTGGACATATAGACTTTAGATAGCTAAACCCATTGGTCATGAATGAAAATGAAGAAGGGTTACGGAGAAGATAAGAGCTCGTCACTGCATAGAGCAAACACTTTGCTTAGTAGAAAAGAGTTCCACGTAAACAGGAACTTGATATTTCATAGCTCAAGAGACATTCAAGCTGTATTTTGAGATGATTGAAACAACATAATAATAATAATGAGGATGCACGTACTATGTCCATCTGTAGAATTCGAAAGCCCAAGTTCAATTTCAAAAATATGAAAAATGTATTCAATCAGACATTTTTTGGGGAATATGCTTGAATACTTCCCTATATTGTTGAATAGTCTCTGTGAACATGTTTTCAGTGAGTAGGAACGAGTTTACCATGATTCGAACAAACTCAATCCAGAACTTCGAGAATTTCAATTTAGTCGGTGGCTGGGTAGTATTCCAGATCATACGCCAGCTGACTTTTCTCAGAAAAAGGTTATCTTTGAATATCGGGTATCCAGTGTGAGAAATATCATGATAGTCAGATCTTTTGAGGTCGGCAAATGTGTCATTACTTAGTGAACATTGATTTATGTTTAATAATCAGGTCTTCGAGATGGCAGAACCGGAAAAGTCGGCTGAAGTATGTTCCAGATCGACGATTTAGAATGTTCGATTCATAAAAACAACTCGAAAACGTGATACGGTTTCTGAAACTAAAAAAACTGTTCGAAATGAGAATACAAAACAATGTAGAAATGCATCTGAGCATAAGAGAATAATTTTGAATAGGATCCTGAAATCGAAAAAACGGTTCAATCGATCTGATAACAAGGAAACTTATGTAAAATTATGAAGAAGTGTATGAAATTGATGTAGAATATATATCATAATGTTATTAATAAAGAAAAACAATATATAAACGCAATTCTGAGCGAAGAAACGAATTTTTAAAAATCCCGCCCGCAGCCGGTGACCACTCCTAGCTGGTGACCAATCCTAGCCGGTGACCAATCCTGTTTGCCGTAAATACCGCACCGCGATTTGAAAATACCGCACCGTACCGCACCAGCGCGAATTTGCGTCTTTTTCAAAAATTCCAAAATGTTCAGTTTCGCAAGCAAAATAGCTTCTTAAAGCAGAAATCCTTATCTTTCATCACTTGAAAACAGAAATAGTGATCTCGAGAAAACTTTCTGTAAAACTTTCTCCCTAGAAGACCATATGTTTTATGTATACGCTTATCTCTTTCCGTATTGCAGTTTCGTTTACTGTTGGGTAACTTCATACTTTCATGTCACTTCTCACTTTTGTAAGTTATCGAATGTATAGAAGAAGCTGCTCATCATTTCAGAAGAAAAGTACTGATGAGTACCCATGATGCGTTTGCTCCACTACCTAAACCAATGTCATGAGCCTCAGATATACCGTAAAACAATTGAACGCCGGCCTCACCTGTCTCAATTTTTCACAGCCGTTTTTGTAGCGCTTCCATCCAGTACAAATAAATGTGAACACTATGAGACAGGATGTATACGTGACCTCGCGTTTTGTAACTGAACGGTGATTCAAAACGGGCGAATTCTTAATTTAACCCGGTAATTCGTTAACCCAATCAGTTAACCTTAACCGGGTTACCTGGTTAACCCTTTTGTTAACCACTTGGTAACCCCAAATTTCCCCCAAAAGACATTGTGAAAGAGGGTTAACAAGGGGTTAACAAAAGGGTTAACCAGGTAACCCGGTTACGGTTAACTGATTGGGTTAACGAATTACCCGGTTGCTTGTGGAATTGGCCTTCAAAACGTAGATATATGCTTTCTTCTATCTGTGTTCATGAGAACTGGATCTCTGCATCGACAGACGATTTGCTCCAAACGAAGTCCTAGCTGCTACGACAACAGTTTTGAGAGATCCGAACTGGCTAACTCTGTAATGATCCACTACTCTTCTGTTGGTCCGACATATTATACCGGGCTTGCTTTTTGTTGTTTCAAAAAAACCCAAATTACCGTTATTCTCGATGAGCCTTTCTGGATCTGGAGGGGGGAGAATTCTTTATTTAATCTGAAATTTCGTTAACCCTATGCAGTTACCCATTAACCCGGTTACTTGGTTAACCCTTTTGTTAACCACTTGTTAACCCCAAATTTCCCCCAAAAGACATTGTAAAAGAGGGTTACAAAGGGGTGAACAAAAGGGCTAACCAAGTTACCCGGTTAAGGTTAACTGATAGGGTTAACGAAATACCGGGTTCCTTGTGGATGGAATTGGCCTTTCTGGATACAGTCGGAAAATATCTTTTATCTTAGATGCAGGCTTCGATGAATATAGTGACCAACTTGCAGTTGAGTATAGAAAACATTACGCTTTAATTACTCATACCAGGGTAAGATATTTTGATCCCTTGGAGGATACCACAATAGAGTTAGAGATTTGTTCTCGTTTGTTCATTGGCAATGATTGTCAATTTTAAACAGAAATCCACTAAATATTTCAGGGTTGAATAGCAGAATGAACTGAAAGAATCTCTAGACAAATAAACTGTCCGGACATCCGAGAATGAAAACTGTTCGGACGTCCGAAAACTCGGGACATCGCGATTCAGAATATTTTCACTATTTCTGCAGAAAACGGAAAAAATTCATTGTGATCGGTCATTAAACATCATTTTCAGATTTTCTGTATCTACACTGTAAAGATAAAACCGGCGTTCTACTACAGTAGCGACACCGTACTACTGCCGTTTTACTGGTAGTGTTACTGCAGTATCACCAGTCTTAAAACGGTAGTAGTACGGTGTCGCTACTGCAGTAAAGCGCCAGTAAAGTTGTAGTTCAACTGCAGTAAAACAGCAGTAAAATTATTTCGAATTATCGAAAATAAAACACTTGAAAATTATTTTTTTTATAAAACAAAATTTAATTATCTTTTCATGGCACCTCTAGTATCTATTTCTCACGTACTTAATACTAAGTTCGCTTCAGAGGTGAAAAGTACCTCAAACTTGGGTAATTAAACCGAAAACAGCCAGAAGCCGGCAGAGCACTCTCGCAGACATCCGTATCTAGTATAGGTATCACGTGTGGTATTAGATATCTAGTTCATTTCTGAGGTTACTTGAGATACATCACCGATTTACTGGTAGTAATCGTGATTCAACGTTACCACAAGTTTACTACTGAATCGCGGGACGTTTACGACCATATCACCACAGTTTAACTGTTACTACCGTTCTACCAGTGTCTTAATTGTGGGCTAGAAGTTCCTATGTAAAGTGATGAAAAGGATGGGATTTCTGCTTTAGAAACTATTTTGATTGCAAAAATAAAGATTTTGGATTTTTTGAAAAAAATACGCAAATTTGCGCTGGTGCGGTACGGTGCGGTATTTTCAAATCGCGGTGCGGTATTTCCTCGGTGCGGTAGGTGCGGTAATTAGTAGGTCCCTTACTTACAGGGTAAGTCAGCATGTAATTAAATTCAAAGCATGTTCGATTAACAGCCAGGTTTTAGAGAAAAATTAGAGGGGGGAGTTGTCCGCGCAGAGGGGGGAATTGTCCGACCGCAACGCGGCGGGGGGGATTTGTCCGTAAACCAGAATGATTTAGTCCTTTCCTGCTCGTACTCATGATCATCTCAGCTCATATTAATTTCATGAATTTTCATCATATTTGTATCAATATATCAGGTTTTCCTTACCCTTGTTTTATCTGAAATATTCGATAAGAAGATAATACGGTATTTAATACAGTAACTTTTCAGCAACTTGGTAGCTAATCAAGCAAAGCTATTGACTCGGAGATGCTTGAATGTTGTGTGTGTGTATAAATTCATTTGGTTAGTTTTTATCTTGTTCTTTTCATTCGGTTACTATGCCATTCCGGGGACAACATGAAATGTGTGTGTGCCGGTGAATTCTATATCTAACCGGGTTTTCAGGTAACCTAACCTTTTTTTGGTAACCTATTTTTCAGGTTACCTCAGTAGGTAACCGGTTGGTAACCTAAAATGAAAAACCGGTTACATGTTTTTCTAACGCAAAATGTGCTTTTAACGTTAGTTTGAGCGGTAACCGGATTGTTGTTTCAGGTTACTTCCAGGTTACCTACCAAGGTAACCTGAAAAAGAGGTTACCAAAAAAGGGTTAGGTTACCTAAAAACCCGGTTAGTTGTAGAATTGGCCGTGTGTGCCCCGAAATCTGAAGTAGAAAGGGGGGTTGTGTTTTTGTCTGAATGCATGGCTCGGCTACTTTGATTGTAGTTCGTTGAATAATGCACTATGCACATAGAGTCGTTTTGTGTGATGTAAGTTTCAAGGATCTAGGTAGGTGTACACCGGTGTAATCTTTGATTTTATTTCCAGATCGCGGTTTGCACAAGCCGATGATTGGACAATGTGGTCGTTCATTGTGTGAAAACTGTCTCGTTTTGGGAATGGATTGTCCGTTTTGTATGCGAATATCTGCTTTTGATGGTGCAATAGTGAACTATCAATTGATTGGTCAGTTCATTTATTTTAGATGCGTTTTCGTATATTTTGAAACTGCATCATTTACTTTTTCTTCATTATTATTTTCTAGGATATATATATATATATATATATATATATATATATATATATATATATATATATATATATATATATATATATATATATATATATATATATATATATATATAACCTTTCTTGTTATTCAATTGAATATTATCGTATCTGATAGTTGTCTTGTTAAAGTTTGTGCTCTTATATGAAAAAATAACTTATCTTGGCGCACGATGGGAAAATTTGTCTGTCTTTTAAACATGATTTGAATACAGTGTTTCATTCAAACTATTGAAGAAATTGTGTGTGTTGCAGGACACGCAGATTGGGATAAGAAAAGCAGTGGTGTTTATATTCAAATCCTTTTTCAAAAAATATGCCATTCCGAATTACAATGTTTTTGCTTAACGTTTTAACGAGAAAGTATCAAGTAGCATGGTTCCGGACTTTTGAAAAACAGTTGTAGAGTCTCTTACTCTATTTCAAAACTTTAGTTTGAATTATTAACTTTTTTCAATTTCAGATGTGTTGGATTCTGTTGAAAAGATGAAAACCAATTACACAAATCAACTAACAGAGAAGTAATTTCTTATCTCTGTACACTATGAAGACAGTCATTACCGTTTAGATAACCCACTCTCTCATTTTGCATTTGTAAGAGTTCTCGATTCTGCCTCTTTCACTCTACCATTTCATTCAACCAGCAACCAAGAACCAAGGACCAAGCAGGAACCAGGAAACTTGTTTTTTGAAATAACAACTCGTAACTCGTAACTGTAAAACTGTGATCTAGGCCATGATTCCTTCTTTCAGTACAGCTTTTTTGCGTGATTGAGTATGCCATGAGTCGATTGAGGTGCGCTACTCAGCACTTTGATAGTCTTATTTTTTATATTTTTACAGCTCAGCGAGAACAGCAAGAAGGAAAAGACCGCCCTACAAGAAATAATTGCTGCTCAGAAAAAGAGAGAAGAGGTTTGTTCTATTCCGCTCTCATAATGTTTGAACTACAATTTACAACTCCCCAGTTACAGTGATCTGTGATCATGTTTTTTAATGAAAACTAGAGTCAGGCCCAATACTGTAATCATCGTTATATTATATACACGTATAAGATATGAAAATGGCTGGTGGTGGTTTCCTAAATCTGTGTCCAAGAGTCCAAGCACCTATATGGGTTGGTAATAAACGGATTTGATTGAAAACGACAACATACGTCTGGTCAGAAGAAGTGTACAAGATTCAAGATTTATTAGTTCACTTCATATCATTTCGAGATGGTGTTCCTTGACTGCCCTCCAGATGGCTTTATCTCTGCATACTCGGAAAATTTCTTCGCCACGGATATTGGGTGGCCGTACTCGGCCTATTCTCACAGTTCGGTTGTAACTGTGAACTGCTTCGACAAGTTCATCACGCCATCGGACCAAAGGACGACCTCGCACCCGTTTTCGATTGAACGGGCGCCATTCAGAAACCACGAGAGACCAACGTTCGCGGGACATATGGGCCAGTCTGTAAGCAAAATTGAATTTAAGACTGGCAGCAGTTTCAGCTACATCCTTTAATCGAGTAATTCCGCGGATTACGGTACTCGAAAGGCGATCTTGGAGATGGATGTTGAGCATGGCTCGTTCCATTTTGCGTTGCACGACACGAAGT
Source organism: Litoditis marina (assembly GCA_964036275.1). Classification (NCBI taxonomy): domain Eukaryota; kingdom Metazoa; phylum Nematoda; class Chromadorea; order Rhabditida; family Rhabditidae; genus Litoditis; species Litoditis marina. Next base: position 908,453 of record OZ038434.1, on the reverse strand, counting down.
TGGTTCATTGAAGATTTTGAAACGGCCCAGGACTCACAACCATAGAGAAGGCGCGGCAAGATGACTGAGTTGAATAGTTTCCGTTTCATTCTCATCGGAAACGATTTCGCTTTCAGGATACTTCGGTATGCGTTAAAGCCAGTCCATGCAGAGGAAATCCTTCTTCTCATTTCTTTTGACCAATCACCATCGATGGATATAGTGACACCAAGATATTTGACGTCGGACCTTGGATAAAGTTCAGAGCCGCGAAACTTCAGAGGAGTAGTGTCGTTTTGGTTGTTCAGGTACTCGGACTTTTTCGGATTTATCTTTAGTCCGACTTCACTGCATGCATCAGAGAATTCGGCCATCATTCTTCTGAGTGTTTTCTTGTTTGGAGCAAACAACAAGCAATCGTCAGCAAACATGGTGTGAGTGAGACGTTGACCATTCACTCGCAGTCCTGTAGATGACCAATCAACTTTTCGGAGAGCCAGATCCAGGACCAATGTGAAGAGACGAGGAGAAATCACATCCCCTTGACGAACTCCTCTTCTGATATCGACCTCTATCTTTGATCCATTGACCTCGATTGTACTAACGGCAGACGTGTAGATGTTCTGAAGAACCTTGACCAGTTGAGGATGAGCACCGATATCTTCAAGTGACGTCCAGATGGAAGAGTGTTCGACACTGTCAAAGGCTTTGGCCAAATCGACTGCACACAGAAACAGAGGAAGTCGGTATTCTCGAGATTTTTCTATCACTTGACGAACGATATGAATGTTGTCGGCGGTACCGTACTGTTTTCGGAAACCCATTTGTTCTTCGGACAGTTGCTCTTCCATGAGCGGCTCCAGTCTGTTCAAGATGCAACGAGAAAGCATCTTGTACATTGTGTTCAAAAGGGTGATAGGTCTGTAATTGGATATGTCCGCCACATCTCCCTTTTTGAAAATAAGGATCGTCTTGGACATCATCATCTCAGCGGGGAGAGCTCCATTCGACAGGATCTCGTTGAAGAGTTTGGTTATGTCTCCTGCTATGACTGTACTTGACCATCTCATTGCTTCTGGAGGAATGTTGTCGATGCCTGGAGACGTCCCTGTAGACGTTTGACGAATCGCCTGAAGTAATTCACTTTCGAGGAAAAGGGGAACTGGTTCAGCAGCATTCACATCTGGGACATCTGTTGATTTTGTGGTGGAGTACAGCTTGTCGTAAAACTTCTTGACAATTCCAGCGATGGCTACGGAGTCGTTTTTCAGGTTGCCATTTTCGTCTCTCAAATGCACAAGTTTGTTTCGGCTGCCTTTTCCATCGTTCATAACCGTTCTGAGACTGGTTCCTTGGTCTAGTGCGTGTTTGAGACGAGCTTCTTGTCTCCGACGGATATCTTCTTTGCGACTGAATCTGGCTGCTTTACTGGCTAGGGTGTATTGAATATGGCCCACTGGAGTCTTGTCGGACTGCAAAGAACGTCTGCGGCACATCAGGTCCAATGTTCTTCGAGATATGAATGGCTCTGACGCTACGAGAGACGAGGCAACTTGGTAGGATGTTCGTAGACGACGACTGATATGTTCATAAAGACCATCTGAGTTGAGTGAGTCCAAATCTGTACCATCGACCATAGATATCCCATAATCGAACAGGGCCCGGTTCACAAAACGGATCTTCTTCGGCTGAGTTTGCTTTCTTTTTGTTTTTCCCAAACGCACAGTGGCACGGATGAATCGATGGTCAGTATCGTATGCGAATTGGTTCACCACGTCCACGTTCATCACAGAAATTGTTGGTCGAGACAGAAAGTAGTCGATTTGGTTAAACGTTAATCCATTTGGCGAACGCCACGTCCAGATCCGGCAGTTTCGCTTTTCAAAAAACGAATTCCATGATCGGTAGTTATTGGATTCAAGCCAATCAAGAAGAGTTTGTCCTCGGTTGTTTCTTATGTTCGGACCGTATCTTCCTATTGCGTTTTCTTGATCCTCCCGTTTGCCCAATTTTGCATTCATATCTCCCGCAACAAATGGGATGATGTTCCGGGCACAATTAGTTATAACACTATTGAGATCACACAGAAAAGCATCATATTCAACATCTGAGGCGGCTGTTGTTGGAGCATAACATGATATAAAACGTAAAATATGGGTAGAACAATCGACATCGAGGTAAGATAAACGAGAGTTGACCGGGTAGTATCCTATGACTTTTGCTGTGAGGCTGCGGTGAACGAGAAAGCCTGTACCGTAGATACTATTATTCGAGTAACAGTATAGAACTTCACCGGTTGGCTGTGTTTCCACCACAGTATCCTTTCTCTTGACTTCTTGTAGTGCGAGTATGTCCCATCGAATCTTCTCCAGTTCACTGAGCATGAGTTGCATTTTGGCCACTTGTCCCAGTCCGCGACAGTTGAGTGAGCAGAGACTGAGGTAGTCTGGTAGGGGATTTAAAGCCATGGTTCCCAAATCCAGCTTGGCTCGTGAGACTCAAATCAATTCGTCGGGAGGGGAATGCGAACAGACCGCACGCCACGACAAAAGAAATGAGAAAGAGTGTACAGTTAGATATATACCATCTTTTCCATTGTACTAATGATTAGATGATAGATTCGTCCATAGCTAGCCATAGATTTGAACAGAGAGATAAGTCAGTAGTCCTACTTCTACATCGTTCACCGAAGGATTGGACTGATTACTGTTAGTCAATAATTTTCGATTTGCATTTCGTTGATTCCTTGATTTTCACTGATTAGCACTTGTTTCAGTCTCGCTGGACGTGTAGGAGATGTTCTAATTGTGTGGATCAGTTGCAGACTCGTATCTGTACCAGTTGTTGTGTTCGAAACGGGACCATCTTCATTGGCGATGACTCCTCGGTTCATCTCTTCAATATTATGGCCGTAAGTACAATCATACTACATAAAAGTTGGCAAAATACTTTTTGAAAATAAAAAAAAGCGCAAACGTGAGAAAATTTAACTATTTTTTGCAAACTCGTGGAGTTTCACATATTTATCTCGAAAAACGGGTTTCTTTTGAAATGGTCACACATTGCCGGTGTGTGAGTACATCGTTTGACACCATCATGCACCGGCTTTTCATTGTCAGGTAGTTCCGAACGATTCCAGTAGGGGTCGCGATCGTGACATTTTACAGCCGGTGACAGACTCTCGGCGGTTTGATTATTGTACGTTCATGCAGCGTTGATATTGCCTGTTATAGGTTATAGGGCCAATTCCACAAGGAACCCGGTAATTTGTTAACTCTATCAATTAACCTTAACCGGGTTACTTGGTCAACCCTTTTGTTAACTCATTCACCTCTTTTACAATGTCTTTTGGGAGGAATTCGGGGTTACCAAGCGGTTAACAAAAGGGTTAACCAGGTAACCCGATTAAGGTTAGCTGATAGGGTTAACGAAATACCGGGTTAAATAAAGAGTTCGCCCTGTTTAGATTGAATCCGAGTTGCTGTGTGGATCGTGTTTTCTAGAGGGACCGCATGTTGGACATCGCAGCCAGTTGTACCTGCCACTCAAGGTATCTCATCCTTTTCCAGTTTCACAACTGTGCAATTATGAGGATGGGGTGGGGTGAAGCAAGAATGGAACGTGCGGTGAACATATCACCAATCTACTCAACTGAAGTGGTTCGACAAAATGTTGTTTGTGACTCATTATGACTGTGGTCTGTTTTATCTTGATTATCGCCACGTGGGCTTTTACGTAAAAAAAAACACGGTTTATTTTAGTGGCAGTGAAAAAGTCAGTAACTGTGTCCAACTTGCCTATGCTCGTTTTTCCAATTACAATAATTTGTATTGTTTCAGCTCACTCACCATGCTCGCATTGATTTCGGGGCTTTTCTGACAGAGTTGGATTCTTTTCAAACAACGTTTCTCGACAAGCCGTTCGACCAAATGAAAACAGCGATCAAAACTTTATTTGCGGTGAGGCTGATAATTTTCAAGTGCTATTTCTTCGATTTCACACCAAGTGATATTCTTATTATGGGAAACCTGTGGATTGTAATTAATAGGCAGAAGTATAATGCAATCATATTTTACGGGATCCATTTCAGTCTTGTATTACTTAGAGACCTGGATAATCACTCAGAATGACATCATAACACTTTTATTGTATTTTATCAATATCATATAACTCTTTCCGCGATTTTCTATTCTGTTATATCTATCAGTAAAATAGTAATATCGATTTTTCGGTGAAAAGGAAAACTACACTGATGTCTGCTCAACCCTTTATTTGCAGCCGATGAAGCGATTCGAGTTAGAATCAGTTCATCTTTCCACTGTGCTCGACTACAACAGCTTGTTGGAGAGTTGTGGGCAGAAACAGGACGCTGTACGACTGCTTCTCCTCGATTTCTCCACTAAGATGGCTGAATACATTACACAGATCAAAGTGGGTGGTTTCTTACAGCATTTCTATACTTGCATATATTTTTCATACGAGCATGTGACGTACCAAAGAAGGAAAATATTAGGATAAGAGATGCATATATATGTGTCAGTTAATAAACTTTCCACTGTTTAGAAAGGAAGAAATGTATGGACATTTGAAATTTTCGTTGTATCATACACAGGCATATTAATTTTGAGTCCCGAATTAAGTAGATAATTCAAACTACTACTTAGTTAGTTTCCTTTATTCTCAAACGCAACTATGGTGGTTTGAGCTAAACTAGGCTTCTATCGTTTATAACTTTTTACAAGGTTTGAACAATGAAAATGTGCGTAAAAAAACTTAGTGTACGTTTTAGGACGTGAGTGAAAGTTGGAACAAGTCCGCACGCTCACTAGACTCGGAGAGAGTACCGGAACGGAGAGAGGACAGAGAAGAAGAGGAAAGTCGGCTGGACGAGGAGCAGGAGAATGGGGAGAGAGAGCACGAAGATGGAGAGGGGGAGGGAGAACGAGAAAATGAAAAGGAAAAGAAGGACGAAAGGGAAGAAGAAGAAAAGGAGGGACAAAGCGAGGAGGAATTGGACAGCCAACCAGAGGAAGAAGGTTTGTCGTTTGTACATTCGGTAGACTTAGCCAGAACGCTTTCCCGCGACTGTATTACAAAATTCGAAATTAAACGAGATATCAGACTTTTTAGTGAACAAAACATGGTTATCGATTTACGTCCATGTTTAATACTATGCCATCTAAATCTACACGTGTAAAACGCCTGCGTGAAAAGTATGACCCAGGCCTTTTGAACTTAGTTGTAGTTTGATCTAGGTTTTTCAATTGTCGTAATAATTTGACCTTCCCGTTTTTTTTTAATTTTCAATGGTCTAATAGCTGCCATAATCTTTGAAGTGTGTTTCAGAGATTGTTCTAAGGTCAGAGTTTTATTGATAGTTTTAAATGTTTCATGTGAATTTTGTTTTAGTTCCCTCGTTTTTGTGGAACATTTGTAGAATGGTTGTATAATTGGGTTTAGACTCATAAAATTTGTTTTCACAGTTTACTGAATATCGTACAAAATATATTTTCGCTCTTTTCCTTCAAAATTATTGTGCACTGAAGGATTTTTAATTTTATACGAAAAACAGAACTACGTGGAAATGATTCATTCGATTTCTGTCCAACTCTATTAATAATAATAGTATAATATTTCGATGTTCCATCTTCTCGGATCTCTTGAGATGGTCATTTCGAGCCATTTCCAGCAGAACGACACATTGAGCTCTGAGATATTCCTATCTGATTGAGACATTGAGCTGACTAGAAGACAAACGAAGCAGTCACGGAAAAGTGAGCATAAAACTACTGAAATGGTTGGAAATCGGGTGCGAATCAGACCTGAAGGGATGACACCGTTGTTTATGAATAAAGTACCGTGTAGTATCCACGTGGAAATGGTACATTTTAATAGTTTACGGCGTTTTCAAACTAGTTTCTAGAATAGTTTTTCAATAGGGTGGTTACAGACTAGTGTTTGTTTTCTCCGAAGCGCGAAAGTTCATTAACTCAAGATTTTGAACTCGATGAAAAACACCTTGTAAAACCATTTAACAGTTATTTTCCTAGTAATCAGAAAAGTGCATGCCGCTTACAACGGAAAATATCCTGATGTGGGTGTTCTTTCTGTGAGAACAGTCGTGAATTCGTTTTGATATGAACCGTTTTGGTACACTTTTCTCTTATAATCAAAAATAGCTGGCCTATGTCTCAGTGAATTGAATAACCGGAGGTTCGCTATAGAGAAGAGCTGTTCAAAAGTTAGCTAATGACGGAGACAGTAGATACATACTTCCGCATAGCTAGTTCAATCGGGCTGGTGCTGCTCATTGTTATGAAACTGGTTGGCAACCTGACAACTATTAATCTTAATCTTCCAATACATCTACCGTAACAGACCTGTTTTTCTCCGCCGTATTTTGGTCTTTCGTCTTCCGTTCTCAGAATATCGTAGTCAGCTAAACTGAGACCGGACATCGCACCTCCGCTTGTTAACCTGAAATCAAAGGACATAGACTATATCTAAGTAGTGCAGAGAAACACAGTTATTTTGAACAAATCAAGAATCCTCAATCGGCGAAACTTAATTTTTTTTTCAGTGTTTCCTGTTGAATGGGTGAGTAGTTTTGAAAATCCAGGTTGACCGATACTTAGCTAGGCTCAAAATGGATACATATAAGGGGAGTTACACATCTGATGAAAAAAAACTAAGATGTTTATATAACATGTGAAAAAGCGAGCACCCACGGTCTTTCTGTTTCAGTCTACCTCCTTTTCTTCGATTCTGGTACGTTTAAGGTGCAGTTCGAATTTTTTGTTTTGTTTCGAGATCAAATTACAAGTTTGACCTCTAAAAAACCAAGTCTCACCCTTTACTGTTTCCATCCAAACTGGCCGAGGGACCCTTCGCAGTCATTGGCTGAAATTGAATATATTTAAACAGTTGTGAATAGCCTACTGTCAATTTGGTAGAGGTGGGGTATAGCTATGCTCATCTGTTTATCTTTGATCTACACAGCAGCTCGTCTGCGTAACTTTGATCTACACACTCTCTCATCTGCTGGCAAATGATCACCGACCACTCCACCCTGCTCAATCGAATCAGCCGTTTTCTGTCTTTGTATAGGAAATAAAGACTATACGCCTAGACGACGTGCTGACACTTTTCTACGACTTATAGTTCATTTCAAGGGCGATTTTCTTCCAGAACCGATTTTCATTTCCCGAACCAATATCGAACCGATTCTTCGCGAACCAAGGAGTTTGTTCCACGACCAAACCATATTGGGACTAGCATGTGGAAAAAGTGGAATATAATGAGACATTGACCAACCTCAGTCTTCTTTCTGTTCGAGTTGTTGGGAGATATAGATAGTAGCAGGGTTGGTCTGGAATGGGGCTCGCGACGACTTCTGTTCTTGTTGACGCGTTTCTTTCTCGAGGAGCCTTTCCGGCTTCTCTCTTTTCTCGAATCCTTCTCTTTCATCTTCTCCTCTCTATTCCAGAAGGGAATGAAAAACAGACCACATGCGTTCAGTAGAAGAGCGACCACCGCTAGCGTCTAAATTCAATTAGTAATATTACACAAACAGTTGAAGATTGAAATTGCACGAGAGTGTAATTATGGGTATCGCACATGTTGCGTTTTTGAAACCAGTCTGTCTTAGATTAATCCGACTACTGTAGTTTGTAGTTTGATCTCACGACAGTTCATTGTTATTCGAAAACTCAAATGCGTAAGCAGACTGAACTACAACAAAGATATTATGGTCCTCACAAAACCAACCGTGCAAGCTATATGATAATTGAAAGGAACATCCTTTTCTGTTGTGGTCAAAGAAAATGAAGTAACCAGATAGACGGTGTGAGATAGTATCGTTACCATATAGAATACCAGCAACTGAAAAGGCACATAAATAATGTCAGGTTCTTTCTGTCCTCATCAGTATTTACAAATTCTTATCGAAGCATTACTGTATAATTGTATATTGTAGGCTGCATCACAATGTAGGGTACTTGATTTTTTTCTGAGATGTATGCGAAACTGTCCCTCGTGTATAATTCTGAAATCACAGTTGCTTCATTTAGAGGTCGTTTGGGGTTTAGGAGTCGAATACGGGTTTTAGATGAGAACAACCTATCACTCAGCCACTCACAATCTTGTGTCCTGATCTGAATTTCTTCACTAGGAGAAGGAGGTTACTGGTCATGAGAAGCAGGATCAAAATAGACAAATTAGAAGAATATAAAATCACCTGGAACAAACATATATTCAGAAATATCTCATTATTGGCCACGCAATCACTTAAGTGTTTGGAAAGGTAATAACTGAAGTTTAGAGTTCACTCTCTCCAAAACGTGCCTTTACGATGTCTGCTGCCCTACTTCATGGCATCTGTAGTTTGGTCGGTCAACGTGTACAATATATTGCAGCAAAATGCAACCTCAGCATCATTCGAAACATAATAATAGATCGAGTTTCCTAGTGCCGTAAAAATTCAATGAATCATGTAGGCTGGAACGCACATCGCCAATCAAAAAAATTCAGGTTTTCAGGAAATGCTGATAAATACCTGCCAACTTGTTAGAAGTTCTCGAAGTGCAATTCGAACAGAGAGACTAGAAATGTCCAGTAGCTGAAATTTATTCATTTGTTACATTTCAATGAGCCAAAAGGTGATGCGGATAAACTTGACCTCTCTCCCATTCAGCTAAGCGGAAACGGGAGAGGGGAAATAGCGCATGTTTGGACAGACGCAGGTCTGGAGCGGTCTACTAAATTATTCCTGCACCCCGTATTTGGATTGGCTAATATCTTTGAACACACAAACGTAGGGCGACATTGTTGGATATCATTGCTTTACCCATTTGTCGCGATTTTTAACCACCCCAAGGTTAACAATTGTCAACCTTTCTGCTCGAAACCAAACCCCCGGCCAGTTTTCCAGTTTAGTTTCTAGATGAAACACCTCATATTCAATCAATTTCTGTGGCCAACAAAGTCGCTTTATGTATGAACTCACACAAGTAATGGAATACAGAAGAGCTAGCAGTAGACAACTGTGCATAGCAAAGACAGAAATTCCATCCCAATTACAGGATAAATTGTGTTTATCTCTTGGCCACCCGTGTTCAATGTCAACAAGTATCTCTAACAGTACACAACCTTGTTCCACACGCAAACATCTCACAGTTAAACTCGCACTGTAAATGTACTCACGTTTCTGAACACAAGAAATGAGGGAGATTAGAATACGAGCTGTTTTTGCGTCTTCACAGAGTTTGTGTTCTGATTTTAGCAAAATTGTGTGTTTTGAACTATTTGGTGCAACCTATGCAGAATTTTTCGCACAGACCATGTTGGAGAAATATATCATGCTTATTTTAGCTGAAAATCAACAGCTATTTCTCACATGTATTCTTCTCTAAATATATCTCACATGGTTAGTTCAGCGTAGCACTTGTATCACTTTGCTACTTTTCTCTAGAGCCTGACCAAATCTTAAACGTAGTTTGATCAATTAAGCAACGGGATTAAATTACAAACACAGCAGGTCAGTATATCCTACACGGTATAGGTTTGCTTTCAAGATAGCGAACGATATAACTATAACGTGCATCGAATACATATTTGGTACCACACAGGGTTGTTAAAATCACAGCTTCCACATTTCAACAACACCTTGGTTGATTCGTTCTTCTTCCAATATTATATAATTAAAGCAGGTGTTACAACATAACACAGCGAATTGAGCAATTTGATTCTTCTTTCGATTGATCTGCTCTAATATTTATTGTCCTGTCGAAATGCTCCATTGACAAACTGATTATTGACTTGCTGACCCGCGGATCTGGAATTTTTATTAAATCATTCCTCATCGTACCTATATTAGTTCAACTTGTATTTACAATTTACTCACCATATTATTGGGATACACTCTTCTATTTTGAAGTTCCCCACTACCATTATTTTGATGTGACTTTGGAAGAGATAAAACATTTGTAATACCAGAGCATGACTAACTCAGTAAACTTTTTATTTAGTTCCTTCTGCATTTTTCCACATTCAATGACTGTGGCAGTCAAATTGTATAACTTTCTTTGTCTTATTCCTCTTCTTTTCTAGTGAGATTATAACTTTTGGACTGGGGCCAGTCTTCTCAATATGATAGGAGTATGAAACCAAGTCGTGCTTCTACTTCTATCAGAGCATTTAAGTAACTGGGACGTAATTTATTTTGACCCACCTTCCTAGAGTATTGTCGTATCCGATTAATAAACCTTGGGGTGTATGCCTCCAATCCTAGAAAATCAGGATTGATACAAAATTAACGTCTATTGAATGACTAGAATTTCGCTATACTTGAGAAGGAACAGGGTATAGTCATCTTTTCGCAATGGACTTTGACAACGCGCTAATGCAATTTCGGGGGAGTATCTTCCGTATCACTTTGTTCCAAGTGAAGTGCTCTATTGAGATGAAAATCAGCTATTCTGAAACAAGTTTTAAAACCGCATCGAAAGTTGTTTGGCACATTGACAACGGAACGAACTGTTATAGGCTCTAAGGCAAGTAGGTACGGTCATTCTCAACCTTTTTGTTGCTGGATTTTGGGGCGGTTTAGGCACATTTGAAAATTATGCTGTGTCGGCAGGTTAAAACGTGTATAAGCCGAACTAGCTCTAATATACATCAAACACACATATAACAAAGTATGTTATGGCATTCCATGCGTCGTAGTTTTTACTTTTCACGAGAAACAAAATAAGTTGATTGATCTGTATTTTTATTGGTTGAATGAACATTCAAAACAGAACACACCCCCTCTCTTTCCATGCCGGCAAGAAAAATAGCAAGAAGAAAGCGATGAAAAACACGAACTGGCAAATTTTTTTTAGAAGTAATCTCATGAGACGCCTCACAGAAACCTTATATCATAATTAGGAAAACATCATGAACGATCTTCTATCTATCTTTCATGTTATTGGGACATGGTTCACGTGAGACACGGCGAATTGTGAGAAAATTACGGCCAATTGCTTTTCTGTTTTCGGGTAACCTAACCGGTTTACGGTAACCCTTTTGAAAGTAACCGATAACGAAGATTCGAATACCGCAAACACTAACGGCAAAAAATAAATTTCGATTGCAATCCAATCTAACGGTTTTTCGATTGGGGTACCCAACGGCTACTCACTGGGGTTATAGGTACCAAAATACCCGGTTAGATATATATAATTTATGGAATCTGGCATTTTCTACCAAGGTCACATGAAGCAGACATGGAGAAATGGAGGAACACAAACAAGCATAGACGAAGTGCAGAACGAGCAATGAAGAGTAGAGATGAGATTTCCCACACATTGAAGAAAGCTCATCCTCAGCCAATTTGCAAAACATTGAAACAAATTAAAAATACATTCTAAAAAAGCTGCTGAATAAGTGTAATAATGTTATATCACTCTGAATAAAGAAGGTCGAAGTTTTTAATACAGAAAAACATGCCATGCATATAATAAAAATACAACCGAAAGTTCAGTGAAACATGCTCTAAGATGGGAAATATAGGGAACTGGATAAACCACCGTAAACCAAACACCCGTAAGGTGTGACTGTTCTACGAAAAGGAGTTAGTTTCTCTCTTGAACGATGTAAGAATAAAAGCTCTTCTTTTTGAAATTCGGGGCTGCTTGGACAAATTTATTGGCGCGTTAGCAATCCCTAAAAAAACGTCATGAGATACCTCATTAGCAATTATACAAGAACTTCTCATGAGATTCTATTGACTGCAAGGCTTCAACATTGGAAGTTTACGAGTGTTCAGCTCATGAGGTTGGAAGGATTGCTAAGCGGCCTGGTCCCCTAAACCCTCCAACTGGGTGAATGGTTGGCATTATGTGTTGGTTTGGTGTCGATACTGACAGTATATCCCTTGTCCCGCGGCCCATCCGCTACTTGCAGAATCTCGTTCATTCCATGAAGACCCACGAACAGTTTGTACAGCCAGGCACCGATTATCGATCCAATTAAAGGACCGACCAGCGGGATCCAGAAGTAGTAGTTGTAGGCACTGCAATAAACAAGCAAATTCAACTACATACACATGGCGACAGGGCGATTTCGAAGAAGTTCATCGGTACCGTTGGACGACACTAAATCTGCTCACGATCAGGCGGCGTAGCAATCCCCACAAAAGTTCATGAGATCACATCATGAGGTATTCGCACGAGCTTCTCATCAGATTCTATTGATTGCTATGCTACAACATTGATAGTTCACGAGTAGCTCATGGACGGTTTGCTACGCCGCCAGGCGCCGTAGCGAAATCGTGCAAGTGGTGCACTCAACCTGTTCTCTTTTGTTTTCTTGTTCTTCTCCCATAACCTACCTAAATGTGGCCCATCCATAGCCAGCACATAGACAGAACAGTCGGGGACCAAGATCTCTGGCCGGGTTTATGGCGAATCCACCATTGGCTCCATACGTCATGGCCACCTACAAAGGGACCTTTTCGGGAGACATCGCGGAATATATACTTCTGCCCCCCCCCCCATTTTGTCAGGATTATCTAATAGTCTATTACTTGTAGCTCCATTACTCTTCTTTGTAGAATCCTGATTCCATACATGTAGTAATACAAAGACAATGCAGAAGTCACATCATCGCAAAGCGACCATAGTTCCCTTGTTTGCTGATACGTTCGAATTTTCTCTCACTTTCCAGATGATTGTACCATTATATCACACAAGAACATCCAATACTACTGGGTGATACAAAGGCCAAGTTTTAGTTTGATTTGCGGTACATCAGAATCAGAATGCTGCAGTTATGTTTAAAGCATACCAGTCTTGGCTACAAATACATTAGAACCATTCCAACTAACGGTGCTGTGGCAGCGTTTTTGAAGCCACCCTTACACTATGAGACGAGGAAAAAGAGAACATGATGAATTTGTTGGAAACCCCCCTTTCCACCCACCATAGTCATAATTCCCCCGGCCAGAGGGGGCACGAATCCGGAGGGAATCTTGTGACGTTTATCCGTTATCAGACACACCAGACCAGATAGAATCGCCGTTCCTATTATCTGGAACTTATAGAATTGAATGGATTTATTGACAACCGGTGTATCTCTCTCTCCCTTTCTCTCTCTTTCTTCCTCTTCTTTCTCTCTCTCTCTCTCTCTCTCTCTCTCTCTCTCTCTCTCTCTCTCTCTCTCTCTCTCTCTCTCTCTCTCTCGTTATTACTCTCCCTTCCTGTCTGTCTTTTCTTTCTCCCCTCCCTCTCTCTTTCTCTCCATACCTATCTCTCTTCCTCTCCATAAACATTCTTATATTTCTTTTCAGAAATAACGATAACAGAGAGGCCTCGAGGAGAGACTCTAAGAGCCTCATCGAAAATTGTACCTGATCGAGTAGACTACCCCAGGTGCTCATGTGATCGGACGGATACGTGGCGAATAGTCCGGCGGTACCGGTCGAGCCGGTAACCGCCCGGTTACCGGAATCAAGGGTATACAAATCGTCTGGAATTTGTTATTATCACATCATATTATTCATTTTTCAACGTCTTACTACTTACAGTGGCCGAAAAAAATTTGCGCTCCAATATCTTCAGTTCATCGTTCGATTTTTTCTGTTCAGGCACTATCATAGTTTCATGTTGATTCGAAGTTTCTCATCAGAACTCGGCACATTCTGACGATGTGACTAGTCTCACCGTGGTGTCCGAAATAGGTGACAGCGGCCCCAAGATACGCTCCTATTACCTGAGCCACCACGTAGAGCGGGACCTGACAAGGGATCGAGAGTTTTAGAGAGCAGAAGATCTAGCCATTCGAGAAAGACTGCGAGTGTCCTTTTTCTCTGTTCTAGGAGAACATGTGAATTTGACAATACAAAGCGGCAAATGTTTCGTATTGAAAAACTACATTTTGGCCGAGGAACGAAAAAGAACGGCACTTTTAGTATTTTTTAGGTTCATAGGTTTTATATTCTACAGTCAGAAAAGTCACCATGATTTGTTATATCGTATTCAGTTATGGCCATACAGAAGTGTGTTTTGATGTATGACATTCTTCTGCTGTCTTTCAAGGTTTTTCAATTGCGAACAAGAGGAAAATGGTGTACATGCAAACCGTGAAAACAGTAAAATGCAGGATTCGTGGCTCTTCCCGATTTTTATTTGTCTGGATGATATGAAAAACTTTAACACTATGAGCAATTTGAAACAGTTTTGCAATAACAATGAATCTGTTCTCACCTTCCAGCAAGATATATTTCCAAGGAAACATTGGGCCAATGATATCGCTGGATTCAGGTGTGCACCTAAAGCAGATAAGTGGTAGAATGGATAACTGTATGGTTCGGTACAATCAGTTACCCTTTTCGTAAGGAGTAAACACCGAAGTTCTTCTAAGAAAGGCAGACATCCTTTGGTTCTGTCTTGCAATCTAAGCCTCCCCCACCGCGTCATTTATAGTCGTTGACAACGGAAAGGCGGGAGGGTACTGTACATCTCACTTTCCGCTGTGTACCCTGTGTACACATGTCTTCGATTCCATATCTTGCCCATTATGTGCTCTAATAGCGCAGTGGTTAGCGCCCAGCTACGAATCCTTTGCTCAAAGGTTCGATTCCGGCAAACGACAGAAACTTATAAATTTGGCACTCACTATAAGTCATATGACATAATTCTCTTTTTTTCTTTTTCTAAATCAGATTCTAATCAAAATTCCTCGTTTCTTTAACCATTCCAGTTAGTTGCACGAATCAATGTACTACGACTAATGTAATAATAAAATGCCATTATTTTTTCTGTTCTAGAAAGATTGATGAGAACGAATTCTGCCTATTCTTCTCACAGTGTACGGAGACTGGAGACTCCGGAACAACGTCTCCAGGGATTCCTCGCTCGGAAGGCCAGAAGAGAAGCTGCTCCCGAAGTCACCCAATCTACACCCGAACCACAACAAGCTGCTCCCGAACTACGTCTTCCTTTGAGGCCTGATCCTGCTCTCGTGCTTCCTGGTACCACAAAAAGTCTGGGTTTCCTTGCTTCTTCACCTATACCTCAAGGTTCTACAGTTCAAGATGTCCAAAACATGATATCCGCTGAACTTCTAAATCAAAATTGTACTTCTTGTTTCTGTTCTCAAATTAGGCATAAGAATTATCATAAAGAACGCCTTGTATTTCTGCGTTCCTACCTTGTTCCCAAATAAGTAAGTACTTGTGTTCATTTCTTCAATGTTTGATTACTGGTATTGTCGTTTCTATCGATCGTCTGGTTTGTCTGACCCAAGCATCGTCTTGACTTTCTTTGCACTTTGTAGTCTGATCAACGCTCCCTTGTAAGTAGGTTGTACATTTAACATACAATCCTTTGGGATACGTTTAACCATAGATTTCTTAATAACTCAAATAGTTAACTCTTACTACTTTTTGTTATTGGATCTATGCGTAATAAACTTTATATATATATAAAAAAAGAAAAAGCATTGATTGGACTTATTCACACTTTGTTCTATAAATGAAAAAGGATGGCACTTTTACAATTTGTTGAAACGGCCAAATCTCATATGCTGTACTGACCGGAAACGGACGCCGCCAGATAGACGGCGAACATGAATCCGATGCCCCAGGCGATGTGGGCGGAGGTCGTGTTTCCCCCCACCGCCACAGTCGCCTGCACGTTCGCAGAAGTACCGATCAACTGTAATGAACATAGGCTCATGTCTAGTCAATTTATGCTGTTAAGAATGCGTTAAATGTGCAAATTTACCACTACAAATGTTGTCTCCACCCCGACAGTGTATGTTTTCAGTCCGTTCAGAGTGGCCAAAAAATAAACTATTCATCCATCAAGTGGTTATAAATTGGATAATAATGTACCTTTAGTCATCCACAAGGTGCTCGGATACTTTGCTTAATTAGGTTGATTTCTTTCTTGAGATGGTTGGATTGTGGAACATTTGTTGAGTGTGCCTGAGTTCTATCATATATGTTCTAGCTGTGTTCTTGGTATCGAATCACTGTGTGATTTCTGATCATTATACTGTTTACTGAACAGTATTATTCAGTTTTCTCACCAAAAGAAAGAATGTTCCTATACATTCTGCGAGTAGTTCTCTGACTAGCTTTTTGTCTTCAATCCTGAAGATGTCGCCCAGCTTCTCTCGCATCTCAGCCATATCTGAAATATCTCTCGGTCCGAGGGTTCGTTCGTCGCCCTGCAAAATACTCTGAAACGATCGCGGTATACATAGGTGAAAAGTTACCGGCCTAAAAGGTTAAATTTAAGCCCGTGATTTCATCTGAATAGAAACACCAAGATCGTACACATTGAATTATTAGTTGATAATTTGTTTCTACTAAATGAGACATTTTCATTCTGGAACACGAGATGACAGAACTGAACATATTTGCACAACTTCTCTCTGAGAAGATTGAATCCAAGACTCAAAACTAGAAAAAAATACTTGCGAAACAATTGTTATCTTTGAGCCGCAGAAAAGATGAGATAATTTTGGATTGGATTCTGATGTCTAGAACATAGAGAGAATGATAAAAATGAGGATTAGATAGAGAATGAACTATTACATTCTGTTCATGCGCAATACTATCACTTGTTTGTGACATATTTGTGTGTAAGTGTACAATTGTTGAAGAAAGGAAATCATGTTCGACAGTACCTTGTCCAATACGTTTTACAAGTATTTATCTATCTTGTACTGGAACGAGAAAGTGTGATAGAAGAGAGTGAGAGAGGGGGGGGGGGGGGGAGAGAGGGGCATGGGGAAGGGGAGAAGGAAGTAGGGTGGTTATCGGCATAAGAGATGGAAATAGACATAGAACCGTTTTTTATTAGAAAGACATGGTGATTGATGATAAGAGGGGTGGAAAACGACCTTCTAAGGTTGAGAGAGAGAGAGAGATAGAGAGAGAGAGGGATGGAGAGAGAGAATGAAATAGAGAGAGAGAAATACAGACAGACAGAAACAGGGAGAGAGAAAGAGAGACAGAGCGAGTTCAAGGGAGGAAAAAAGGAGAGAAAGGAGATTGAGAGCGAGAAAGAGAGACACGGAGATAGATGGAGTGATATCGAGAGAGAAGAAAGAGAGATAAAGAGAAGGAGAGAGAAAAAGAGAGAGAAGAGAGAGAGAGAAAAAGAGAGGTTGAGAATATATAGAGAGAGAGAGGTGTAAAAATAGAATGGGTGAAACTAATGCGCCAGCCAGATGTTAACGAAGCCAATCCAACGATTCTTTTTTATTTGGTCGTGAAAGACGATTAATATGTGAAAGAGTGTATGCATATAACAATTCGTTGGCATCAAATCAATGAATTTCAACGGAGCTCCGCTCGATCCACTATTTCCCCCTAAAAAGCAATTAAGCACGAACGAACACCAAATTGTGTCCCATGCCGTACTCTGACTATTGTTCAGGCTCTCGCATGAAAGAGATCGCACGAAACTATAGTGTTCCCTCTTTCCAAAAAAGCCAATACGGTGTGTATTGCCAGCTATCCCGCTGTGTTTGTAGTTCGGTCTCGTGGAATATCCTTGACAATTTGTCTATCGAGGCGGGAGATAAAACTTTAAGAGAGACATATTGTATACTTGTACAGTTAGTTCTTTCATGTCGTTGTTTTTGCTATTTTAAATGGTCAGTTATACTGTTACTCAATCTCACAGTCACGTGAAACATGTTAAACGCAGCAGAACTCAGAAACGTAAAATGACAAAGTGCACAATTCCTCATTAGAATGCTAACTTGACGTGACTATTCATTTTACTCCCAGTATAGATAGTAGTTGTGTTCTAGCAAAGTTCCGTACTTGTAGACAGAAAATAAACACTCAATTTCACAAAGTGGAGACCGATTAATAAAGTACCTGAACTATTTATTCATCCATCAACACTGTATCTAAAAGTGGTGAGATGGTAGGACCAGGAATTTATATTCTAAACAGTACATATCCCGTTGTCCTTCTGAGACACCCTTTCCCAATGTACTAAACATCCTCACAGAGAACTTTGAGGTGGGAACAACACTATTTGGTACTCGAAACTCTATTTAGTTGCTATTGTCTCACAAAACACGTATAACTTCGTTATATTCTTCCTTCAGCTATATTTCTGTTTCAGTTTTCCGTACACTGTGGAACGGTGGGGGTTCTGGTTCTGGAAATCGAGTGAATTCGTTCCACTTTTTTCCACCTCAATTACTTCACATTAATTATTACATCAACAATAGTGGCTGGAACAATTTTTGAAACCCGCAGCGAACGCATGACCAATAAACACATCTATTCAAACGAGTTACAAGTTACTGCGACATAGAGTCGGGAATACGCGGTTCATACTGTTTCTATTGCGTTGTATCGACTGCAGTTTTTCTAGTGTTTTTCGCCGGTTTTAAACTTCTCTATAAATTTGAGTCCGGCACAATCGAGTTTCGAGTTTCAAAATAATGTTCATTTTTATATTTATTTTTTGTTTCGATGCTCAAAATTTGGTTTTCGTGGAGATTCCAGTTTTCAGTCCAAGTGCTACAACCTTTTTTTATATTTGCAATAAGACCAATAAACAATTCGTAAACCACGTGTTTTACGTGCAAAGATTTGTTGTTCGGTAAAAATCTTTATAGAGCCGGAGCTGTGTTACACTGTTATTTTTATTAGGTTTTCTGCGAATAAACCGTCGAGACCACTTTCTTTTAGATAACAAAATATTTTATAGCTCTAAAGGTGTCTGATTGGAATGCGATAAGACGGATAATAAAGATATTTTCACACTTTCATTGGACTCGCGGAAAGGTTACATGATTTCTCCTCGAAATACTTCTGAATTTGCACTCGAAACTCGACTCGACTCTACTAAACTCGAGAAAACTCGAAATTTTCCAAAACTTGATAACTTGAAAACTCGAAATTATAAACTGATTTAAACAACCCTACAGCGCTTATACAAATCACAGAAAGAAAATAGAGTGGAAACACAGAGTTCGAAGCAGTTTGAGCCAATTGTGTACTTTCGAACTCCCCACATCATGCATCTTTACCCATGAGTAAAAAAATGGTACCCCATCTTTGTCATACACAGTTTTCTTTACACCATTAGTGGAAATAGTGCCAACGAAGTCGAAAAATCTAAAAGGGTCGAAAACGAAGTATCATCTAGCTGTGGTAACGATTCCTCAAAAATCTCTTTCAATGTATGTGCACCTTAATATCCCACGAACTTCTCATGAGACTCTATTGATTGCTATGTTGCAGCGAGTTCACGAGCAGCTCATGAGGTTTTCATGAGATTATCACGACATCATGAGGCTGGATGGATTACTTCGCCGCCAGGTGGTGTAATTTACTTTCTCACCTGCACCCGAGAGAAACGTGCTCCAGTCCAAAAGAATGCAACGTTGCCATCTCTGATCATCTTTAGGTAGAAAATGTAAACTAAAATCTCTGAGCATGTGGAGCGCGAGATACGCAGACAGTTAGGGATAGAAAACTGCTCAGACAACTTCCAACCGACTAGTTTCACCCTTCTCGACGAAAGAGCGTGTTCTTCGGAGAGAACAGGGTACGTACGCTAGAAGATCCCGGCACCTTCATCCCACCCTGCGCCTCCTCAAACGTACGCTTTTTCGCTGCTCTCACATCCCGCCGGGATGTAAGAGACGAGAAACAGTGAGGCAGAGCGAGAGACGCAGGATAGGATGGAGGTGCCGGGTTCTTCTAGCATACGTACTCCGGACTGTCCGCGTCTCCTTGACATGAATGCTCTTTCGCATTTGATAGCGGACCAATCCCAGACGAGTCATCTGCATCCTTACAACTTGACGCGTCAACAAAACAATGTCCTAGTGACCCTTGGAGAGCAATATAAAGCAACAGTCTTATTTTTCGAAGCAGTCAAAATATTCATTTTATTGATAATAACGTGACGGTCTTGATTCGAGATTTGGCTTTTATTTTAAATTGAAATAATATCTAAGATCATTCTGTTGAATGTTCTTCTTCGTAGACACTCATAGCATGAAACTAAAATTTTCATTCCACTTTTTACGGCTTGAAACTGTTACGAAAAGACTCAGATTCCTGAATCTGATTGAGTTTAAAATCTGATTTTTAACCAATGTTTCACAAGGGTTTATTTATGTTTGACAAAAAGTTGTAACACAGTGGTATCGTTCTTTGTACTCAAACCCAACAGAGTTATTTCGAATTAACTTAAGACTTTGGTCGAAACATTATATTGTTAGTGAATACGGACGTTAGAAACATTCGTAATGTTTCATATTTCCCGTTATATTAAGTGTCTACACTGAGAGCTTTCAACACAGTTGACGCACAATTATGAAGTAACAGCTATGTGAAAGTGGGTTCACGTCATTCATAATAAACGAAAATTAGGGAGGACTTCGAGATTTGAGATAATTCTGCTTTTATTCTAGTATGTGGGTCACTAAAGGCTGAATCATCAGAATTGGCCAAACTCACATTAGAGACTTAGGAGAGTCAGGTCGGGACACATCTGCACCAAAACGGGAAAGAACGCGAGAGTAAGAGAAAGAGCTAGGAAGATAAGGGAAGAGAGAAGGGAGAGGAGTGGGAAGAGAGGAAAGATGGACAGACAGAGAGGTATAGTATAGTTCGCACATTTCCTAACTGGACTTGGGCAGCTTGCCAATGAAATTTCAAGGCAGTTTTTGAACATATTGAAATGCTTCAAAACAATAGAAATTAAGGTGAAGGGTTCTTCCCCTTAGTTACAATTCGTATTCAACGAAACTTTCTGTAAAATATTTGTCTTCTCTAAATAACAGTCTTCCAAAGTTTTTGGCGCGCTGCCAACGAGTCCAGTTGGGAAATGTGAGCACTATAAAAGGAATAGAGAGGAAACCATTTGTATGCTCCACAACTGAGTACGTAGAAAGAACATTGTCGGTTTTCAATCGCCGGTGCTTTCAGGGCAATTCAATGTGAAGTGAATGGAGTACCATTCCTGTCTGGAACCCGATTTGAAAGATTAAAACACGAATTAGAAAAGAAACTAAACTTTAATTAGAAAAGAAATAACGATGGTTTATAGAATACGCATGCAAGAATATCCTGGCACCTTGATCCCTATCTGCTGTATTTGCACCCTATTGCGTGAAACTCATACTTTAGTGAGATGTAAGAGCAAGAAAAAGGGCAGGTTTGAGGAGACCGTTAAGATTAGATAGATGGGATATAACAATTTTTAAGTGTTCGAGAACTCGTTTCATTGTTTGACAATGAGAAGCCACGTTTAGCTTATTAAGAATAACTAAATTGCCATTAAACGCACGGATAACTCCCACAATAGACTCTATTTGGAAGAGTGAAATGTTAACTGTGAAAGTATGACTGTACTGGTTTCAAACCAAAGCGAAACTGATAGGATTGTATGAATAATGTGCGAGTTTCTAGTCTTTAGTTGTTTGTAATTCGCTCGAGACCAAGATTTGAATAATTCGAGCTACTCGTTTCGGCTACGTTTTGTCACACCTCAACACGAGACAAGCGCAAAACGGGAGGCAACATTGAAATCAAAGCAACGCTTTCCAATACAACATATTCCAACCTTAGAAGTCGAGCTATCCTTTTCACCTCAGGCTTCAGGCTCAAACGTGGCATGTATTCAGCGCTGAAAAACTGTTTCAGAACCATTTCCCTACCCATTGAATGCTACGCAGTCATCTGTTTCCTTACCACAGACAATTCACCGTAAGGCCAAAAAATACGATCCTTGAATACCATTATGAAGTACAGTGGAAAGTCATTTTACAGTCCTGTAGGAAGTGCTAGTTGTCTTCAACCCTTTCAAGGGGGAAACATATTACATAAAAACCCTATCATGAAGCACATTTCACTATGAATAATAACGTTGAAAAAATCAGCTTCCTCTCAAAAATTTTGTATACTTTCAGGACCAATTAGCTGAATGCTATTTTGGTTTTCACTATTTTGGAATATTTTGGTTTTCACTTTTTAACCAGTTTTTTCTACAACCGAAAGTAAGTGGCAACCTCGAAAAGAACTATGGTTGGTACAATTATCGAATGTTCTGTTTTCGATCCGTCCGATCTATTTTGCATTCCTTAGTTCTGGTGTACCTCTTTTATCACCCAAACCGTCACTGCGGGTGTTTGCAAAACTGTCTCAGCCACTATTTTAACGATGGACAAAAACAATGTGTTAACTTTTATAATTTCAAAAAAACTAAAGATCACAACTTGAGAATCCTATTAGTAAAAATGCACATTCAACAGCAGCCATTAAAACATGTTACAAATCTCAAATAAGGACAAAATGACAAAACACGCATGAGTAAAATACAACTATATTACCCGATAAAACTAAGTGAATATTTGAGAATGAGTTTTGCATGTAACAGGAGGCAGTAAATTACCATTAATATAAACAGAGAAAAATGAAAAAGAAAAGTAGAGAAACGAGAGGATTCCATCATATCTTGATATCTCTGTCCATCGCATATTTCAGGGCCACATCACGTTCGGCGGTGGAGAAATATTGCGAAGTAGCTGAAAATAATGCTCTCTTGTCAAAATACCGAAAGAGTTTATTTTGGTTTTCGAATGATAAATACCTTACTGTGATAAACAAATAGCTAAAATTATCCTAAACTTATCAATCTCATGAATGGTAAAATCTGGCCATAATCCGGATTTGAGATCAAACTACAATTGCATAGCAGATATCGACAACTTGATATTTAGCTGCTGTTCGCAAACCGACCATGTAAGATAATTCATAGGTTTCGCTTTTACCAAAACAAGAACATGCGGTGTATCTCACTGTGTTTGTAGTTTGATCCTCTTCTTGGTGTGAATTATGGGGTGTATTGAGAGCAAACTACTAGAATCTGGGACCTCCCTGTACTTCGACGAAAATCACAATCTGATTCGAAAATGTATATCATCCCTTGGTGAACTATGTGCATACCTAGGAACAGTTTTCCATGTGCCGGTAACATGAGATCAGCCATTCTCAGCAGAATAGTCTCGAACGGAGTTCCTTCCTTCAATTGCTTCAACAGAACACACATTTCTCTCTGAAGACCATGCTCCTTCATCTGAAATACACAAACAACAGTCAATACTACAAATATTATTACAATAAACCGAATGAATTCATTCCCTCACAAATCACTGGCTGTTTTCGGATATTTATTGACACTAGTGGTAGACAGCTGGTCGTTGCAGTTGAAGTAGTGTACTACTCTAGGTTCTTCTTCAGTTAGTTTATCGTGCAATATGCTTTTCTCTTAGAACCCGCTATGAAAAATTTCAGCTTGTGTTTTTCTTTTCAATAAAATATTTCTGATTAGGCCATTCAACTACTCCTTCACTTGGCAATATCTAATGAATATGCTAAAGAGATAACAAAGATCCAAATCTTGGTTCACGTTTCCATTTGTCACAACCCCTTTTCTAGTTGCAACGGTTTTGAGAGTAGGCAACTTGACCCACCATTGCCTTCAGTTGGAGACCGGGCATTTTGAGGGCGGCCGCATAGCCGCTCGGCAGATCCTTCTTGATCTCCTTCAGTACACGAACTCCGTCCTGGAAACATCGGAATCAGATGGTGATAGGTGTCGATTTAAACATGACATCGCGTACGATTTAGTTGGCGGAAGAGCTCTCAATAGTGTAGAAACACCGAGAAAACAATGATTGAATCTTATATCACCTCTCAAACAATGCTTGAATGTCAAGTCACGTCCGAAACAATCAATATGCATCTCACCTGTTCCTGAGTAATGTCTGATACCGTAGTTGACCGAGTGGGCGGAGCCTGCTGTGACGTAGCTCCAGATGATGACGTCATCGGCTGCTGGGAACCAAATGTGCCGATGGCCGAGTTGCGCTGCAAATATAAGAGTTAACCTGACACTTTTATGTCCAGTATGTGCCACTTGTAGCTGCGAGCATGATACTACTTTCCCTCTGATTCAGCTTCTGAAGGATTTACGTTGCATTTTGTCGACACAACAACAACATCTATATTTTTTAAGATGGGTTGGTGACGACAACTCATCGTATTTGCTCGTTAACGGCGGGTTGACGCGTCTTTCCTGAAGTGGAAAGGGGGCGGGGTCTAGGTGATCGATAGGCGGGGCTTGGCTTCTTTCTCTTTCAACTCTTTTCTTCCAAAATCTGCAGCAGTCGGAGGAGAAACGGAATATGCTCAACACTGCTTCATGAGAAGAGGAGACAAGACCAGGTTTGCAAACTTTCACGTTTTTCTACTCAAAATAGCTGAAGAACTACCGCTTAAGACCACTTCTCAATGGATTTTCTTCCTAAGATTACGACCACTGTTTGAAAATGAACACTTGTTTTGTGCCTCGATGCACCTGCTCCGTTGTTCCGCATCAGATGTGGTTGGTTATGAATATAATTGGAAAAAGGAGGCGTTATGTTGAAGGGGGAACGGGGTCTATTAACGGAACTCAATCATGCATTTTCATTCAATACGCGCCCCATTCACATTATATGCGATACCCATCAACCCTTTTATATTCAGAGAAGCCATTATGCGAGAAAAACCATCATGTTCCAATAATAACTAGAATAATGATCCATATAGGCACAGTGGTTTTTATTGCCATGATGAAATCTACTATTTTTACTGACCGCCTGCATAAGTATAAAAATGAACATTGTTATTTCAATGTGATCATTTAACTTCAAATCAGGTACACTGAAATTTGAAAAAAAAATTCATTTCATCGCTGGTTTTCAAGGCTTTTGCTCAAATACGAATTCATTCAACTTAAAATGGCAGGTAATTGCAACTGACCAACGATGTTGCAGAACCCCTTCGTGAATAGCCTGACCTTTGACCCGAAACATGTGGACTTCGGCCTTCAACTTCGTGTTGGCTCTACTCATCTTCGCCTTCAATCTACTCGTATTGGTGGCCATCTCCTCTGATCACAGACTACATACCACAACTCATCTACTCGGATCCAACCTGTGGCTGTGCAACTGTATTTCGGCCGTCGTCACCATTTTCTTCAGTCTCTCTCCCAACCTGCCCCAACCAAACTCCCCTCCTCCCCCTCTAACTCCTTGTGCAACTACCGACGACAGCTATCAACTGGTATGTTCCGCATCATCAAAACTGAACAGAATAGGGCAGTTCGTTGTTACTATGTACTTTCAGTATTGCTCACTTTGAAGTCTTTCAATTCTTTCTGCTTTCAATGGCGATAATTTCGAATTGAATATCTGGGTAGACCTATTCTTGCAATTTCTGGAACATAATAGATTATAATGGAAAGATTTCCTAACACCACTAGAAACCTATTCTGAATAATTATATTATGTGACCTTTGATTTGAATAAAGTAGGAAACCGGAAACTAGTTAGATTATGACCAAGTTGCCTAGTATCTTCCAAACATATATGATGCAAGTAAAAAAGGCCAATTCCACAAGGAACCGGGTATTTCGTTAGCCCTACCAGGTAACGCGTTAACAGTTAACTGGTAGGGTTAACGAAATGCCGGGTTAAATGAAGAATACGCCGTGAAAAAAAACGCTAAACAGGAGTATTAGTAGAGATTAATGCCCTTTGTGTATTCCCCTCGGAAAATTATCATCTATCCACAACATGCGTACGACACGTGTTTATTCTAGCATGGAATCCTCCCTCCATTCCTTTTACTCAAATTACACACAAGACTAACTCTAACACATGAGTGACGAAACATTATCCTGAACTCAGAAAGCACGAAGACAGCCCTTATCTACTGGAAATAATCAAAAACCGACAGCTTTTCTTCTGAATGTTTCGAAATTCAAATAAATAATATAAAACAAAAACTATATCAAACTAATGTGAATGTCCCAAATATTCTTTTAAGTTGGCAACAATTGTGGCCCGACGCGTTCCCATAACTGCTTCCTCGAAAAACGCACTCAATTATTCATAACTGCGAAACGAAAGGAGAAGCTGTCACTAAGGGGACTGGAAACTGGACACAAGCCAACCAACCAGTACTGGCCATGACACTTCAGAGGGGGGGGGGGGGGGCATACACAAAAACCCATTGGTTGTCCATGTATGAAATGAACGAGCTGTTCCAATAATCGCGCGCAGCGCAGATTAGTTTTTGTTCACGGAAATGCGAGATTTCAAAAACGATTAAGTACATTTTCTCAAAAAAAGGCTGGACCATTTTTTTCGGTTTTGATGGAGAGAGGTAGAGGAGAAAAAGTTGTATAACATATTAAAAACGTTTTCAATTTGTCTGAAATATTGTAAAGTTATTGGAAATAGCGGTTCGCAAAAATAACTTCCGGCGGCGACGGCTATTCCGTATCTTTTCCAAGAGATGGCTCGATGAATTTTCTTCAAATTTTCAGAGTTCACTCTGCTGGTGGATATGTTGTCACGGACAGAGTTTCATGTTGATATCTCTATATACAAAGTTTTTTCTCATTAGGGGTTTAAGGAAATGTTTCGTTCTGAAAACTGCATATTGTGATGTTCATTACGTCTTAAAAGATGTAATATCTGCGGTATTTATGTTAAAATGTAACAAAAGTGGTAATGGGCATAAAAGCAAAACTTCTGCATTAGGCGGGATTCGAACCCTCGGTGCCTCATTAGAACAGCGCCTTAGACCACTCGGCCATGCAAGCACAATGGACTAGCGACCTCAATGCGAGACGTGTCGCCTGTCTACTGGAAAGTGTGATTTAAGTTTTCGGGCGAACATTTGAATTCGCTCACGAATACCAAATCAACGTAAAACTTACCACTTATCTATCCGTATCGAACTGTTGATAATGTTCAACAGGTATTGACTTCAATATCGTTACCATATTAATTTCCCTTGGAAATATAGAAAAAGAGATCAATTAGTATAAAAAACGAATGTAAAAAGAGAGTAGATTAGTTTTTGAGATGAAGCTGCATGGAAAATAGAAAAGGAGTTCAATAACTCGAGAGGGAAATGAAAAATCTAATCTCGCAATTTTCATGATCAATCTCACACACAATTTCAGAAAATAAGTGCCCAACCTTTGAGAACATTCCTGCTTACACTAAAAACGTATCTGAAATAAAAATCAGCTGTGCTGTCAGTCAATCGCACAGTCACCTGAAACATGATAAACACAGCAGAACTCGAAAACGTGAAATTACAAAGAACAAAGTGCACATTGAAATGACAAATTCAATTTACTTCTAGTATACTTTGTTCTGTTAACAGTTTCGAATCAGTGGTGAGCAACTGTCATACTCGGAAGTTTCATCTAATGTGTGTTTGCTGCAATATTTTCAGTAGAACACCAAAATGTTTTTGACCCATGAAAATTGCGAGATTAGATTTTTCATTTCCCTCTCGAGTTATTGAACTCCTTTTCTATTTTCCATGCAGCTTCATCTCAAAAACTAATCTACTCTCTCTTTACATTCGTTTTTTATACTAATACATTACACTTTTATTATACCCAGCTATCTAAGAGTAGATCATATGGTAAAGCAGGCTAATATAAGCTGAAAACTGAAATGTATCCTAACAAGGAGATAGAAATGTTCGTGTAATTTGTGCGCATTCCTTTTTGAAACCGCCACACAACAATGCTTGAGATCGTAATTCCACGCAAATATCATGAAATGCTACGCCATAAATCTGACATCTACTGTTTCCTGTACATTCGCTGCTACTAAAACGGTTACCGCCAAGATAAAACGAAGCCGCCACAGGTGAAGGAGAAACGCACAACAAAAAAACACCACCAACTAATAGAGACGAAATCACCTCAACCTACGAATGAACGCTAGTTCGAGACGAACATTTTACAACTTCCCTGAAACGGAATGCCTGCATTAATCTCACAATTGTGGTAAGATACAACAGCCATTCAGGGTGGATCTCACGCGCAATGAATGTCGTTCAAAACTGCCAGTTTCAGCAGAGCTCGGCGGAGAGTGAGCCTCGACCGCGATACTTCGCTGGCCTGGAGTACTTCAGTGCCCATTCGGCAGCCGTACTGCTCAACTCTACAGTCAGTCTGCTCACACTGCTAACCATCGGAGTGGTCCACGCGCTTTCCAGAAACAACTATCACCTATCCAGGTATGTATTCCACTTATTATCATGAATACACTTGTACCATGTGAATTTTGAACCAGAGGGGGGGGGGGCGAGGGTGAAAGGGGGCGGGGGTATGGCAAAGGGGACGAGGGCTGAGGCAAAGGGGACGAGGGATAAGGCAAAAAAACACTCTTAGGTATCGTAGAAAGGGGAAAAGATGAATCAATAATGAAGATACAGAACAAGGAAAGTATTATGGAGTAATCGAAAACTGAATTTGACTAGATTTCGCTCTAATTATCAGTCCATCCCTCGTCCCCTTTGCCTCAGCCCTCGTCCCCTTTGCCATATCCCCCGTCCCCTTTCACCCTCGTCCCCTTTCCTATTCACCCATTTTACTTTCTGTACACTGTACTTTCTCTTCTGTAAAGGACTACCCGTTTTTTGACATATACTCGATGACCAATTACGTGTGTGGCTGACTAAGAGAGCCATATGTTACTCATTATTCGCCCATTGCGGATATCCCTCAACTGCCACCTATCGTGGGAAAACTGGCGTCAATCAGCCATGCGCACTCTGTGTTCCCATGATTAACGGGACCCGGGCTGCTGGAAAAACAATTCATTCGTAGAACCCGTTGTGGGTTGGAGTGAATTACAATCATTTCGGTCGAAGTATCAAATATGAGCGGAAACTATTGAGAATGTGTCGTCGACTGGATACTTTCCCTACCAGTATACACTGTTCTCCGTGTTTTTCATTTCCCACAAAGATGATTGGTCTCATTTCAGATCTCAATCGTCGCGTCTACTGGCCTCCACATGGCTTCTAGTAGTGGTGCTGCTTCTCGCAGACTTCTTTCTCATTCGACTCAGCCGTTCTTTCCTGCTGGCGGTTCCTTTTCACTTGGCCCTCCTCTCCGTTTTTCTATTCCTCAATCTCGTCATTCATCCACTCAATCTGATTATGCTCAGCAAGTGCAGACACAATCAACAGGTGGGCACATCGCCAAAATATTACACTATACGCAAATTGTTCAACACCGGTTATTAACAGAATCCGAAAAAAACTTACTAACTAAATCGTAGGTCATAATCTTCCTTGAGTATGGTCCTTGTCATTTTTACATGGAGTTCTACAGTATATGAACACTATTAATTGCTTTCCAACTATAACTACTGGGTTACCTCTCTTCCATGAGAGTAGAGTTCCACTTACGAAATTTCAAAAGTTTTCCGAAAGCCTTTATCTGAAAAACAGACTCGATATTTCCATTTTGATTTGTTTTGTTGAGTGCGAATAGGCTGTCTTCCTGGACCCTGGTACATCTCCAAATGCTAAATAATCTTCGCACTGAGCTCTCTCGGTTGATTTCCTCCTAGCAAAGTCCTTCACAGCACGGCCAATTTATCCACTTTTCTCCACTTTGTGCGCCCATTTCCACGCGTTCTTAACCTGGCTAATTATCGGGTGAAGCAGTTCGGACTGCAGCAAAACACTGGCTTACGAGAGACAAAATGCGGCAAGTGATATTGAAAAACACTTCAGTCAAAGACGAGGCTTGACATGGGGTGAGCCCAAACTCTTGTCCACAACACGGCCTACTCGAAACAGCTATTCAAACGTCCTTCAATGCACAAAATCAAATAAATAGCATCGTTTCTAATGCGAAATATGCTATTTTCTACTCAGGCGAAAAATGAACATGACGGCATGAAAATTTCCATCCGATCAGCCATTTTCGTTGCGGGGATAATTTGAAGCGTATGTGAAGGGAGGCAAATAAATTTTTAATCTGCATTTGAGATAAGAATATCAATTAATCATTGAAAGTATGCAACTTTTATAACTTTTTCATCACAGTAAGTAGAGAATGGAGAATGATTGTGGAAGAGAAAGTAGAAGCCACCGAGATAAAAAGGCACTATCTGCCTCAGAAAAGTCAACTGCAGAATGCACGAGTTCTACATAACAAAAAAATTCCTCATCAGCGCTTCTCGTCTGATTTCGAAGAAGCTGATATGTTCCTAATTCTTTTCTCTCAAGACATTTACTAGCAACTTAATCTGGAAACTAGTCTATGGAGTATGCGATAATCACTCAGATTGTGTAGGCGTTCGCCAACTAATTCCCTTCACACATTTTATAGACTAGTCCGTTAGAGCGGAAACGCCAACGGAACACCATTTATAAGCAGTTTCCTATGAGCATGAAATTGAAGTAGGGAAGACCAGCATTCCCCTGAGCACG
This sequence comes from Litoditis marina, assembly GCA_964036275.1. NCBI lineage: Eukaryota > Metazoa > Nematoda > Chromadorea > Rhabditida > Rhabditidae > Litoditis > Litoditis marina. The sequence goes on along the minus strand of OZ038434.1, from coordinate 878,134 downwards.
GATATTCCGTTTTAACTTCCCATTATATACCTTCATGTGCATTAGCACCTCCAACAATAGTTGCTGTCCATTTCGTTCCATTCATCATCTTTGATGAATGTACATCATGAATCGAGTATTTATGCGGAGACAAAGTTCTCCGGCGACAAAAAGCGTCTTTATTGCATGTCGATTAGGGCGGAAGAGGGACAATTTACGAGTTGCTCTCTTTCGCTCGACGGAACTGCTTTCATAGTAGACAGGAGAGGGGAAGGAGGGGTAGAGGGAAAGTTAGCACAAGCTGTCTATTAAGAGAAGCAACAAATGGAATGAACCTTCGCAATCAATCTTGGATCTCGTTTCAGATTATTGAATTGCCTTCAACCTGCAATATGAGATTCTATATCGCGCTGAAAACTGCCGATTATGAGCCAACCAATCGAGAGAAGCGTGTTAAAAGCTCAAAGTGTTACAACATTTTTGTTTTCAGTCTCCGGAACGGTTGAAACTACTGGACGAATCAGCCACAGCTTCACTATGGCTGTTGCTCAATACTCTCTCTTTCATAATTATTGCAATGATGATTGTATGGGAAACGAAAGGTGGAAGGGTAAGTATCTACAACATTATTTAACAGGCGCTTCTTTCGGCGAGGCTGGTACGTATCGGTACTCCATTTGTATCATAACCAATCTCAATCTGTATACTGTACAAGGCTACTATCCACTGGGGATGAACACCTTCCTTTCTCGTAATCCTGCCGATAAGTGGCTTTCTCGTAATCCTGCCGATGGGTGGCACTAATAATCCCATTCAACACACTATCTCCCCCCTCATACCACCTTCTACTACTGTCATTTGCACGATCCACAGAAAAAAACTATCCAAAAGGATATAATACCAGACCATTTGAAAAAATGTAAAAGTAGCACTTTTTCCGTTTAAGAACAAAGTGTAAATTTGATAATAAGTTAAATTTGGCCTGTAGGGAGGGTGACTTATTGGAAATTATATTTTGTAACAGGAAAAGAACGTATGTATCCTCATTCTTATATGCTTGTCCACTCATCATAGAGAAGGCGGAATCACATTCACCGCATTTCATTAGCAATTCTACGCCCAGCAACCACGCAATAACTGACTCACACCCACACTAACCAACGAATCCAGTTAAATCTGACGAATAGCAATTAGTGAATCAACAGTCAATCGTCTCTTCTCTTCACAATTCTGCGTAAACCACGAGAAGTATTAAAAAAAGTCTCCGTATCCGCCCAGAAAATTTGACATTGTTTGGTGCAAAATCCTGCTCTATGGAATAACAGGTAGTTAAATTAGAACAGGGTTCGTCTACGGAGAATAGCCGCACTTCACTGGAATGCACTCCAAACAGAAGTTATTTCAGGAGAGTATCGAGTCCATAATGAGCATTGAGATGGCCGCCTATTCCGTTCACTGTGTTGCCAACCCCCTGATAGCAGTGATAAGAGACAGACGGTTGGAACAATCTCTGGCCAGGATACTCATGAGGAGCAAGAGGTAGGCCGTTTGAGGAGAGACACAAGTCACATCTCACACTACTTGAAAGATGAACGAACGTAAATTAAGCAAATAAAGGGTACGCAAAGCCACACCAGGATACGATTCTAAACTAAATTCAACGCAAAATTGTAGAAACTTCTCTTACTCGTAGAAAATGCTTTAAAATGAGAAAGGACGGAGGAATCAAATGAGGAAATCAGCTCAACTTTGACACTCAATAAGTACGCATATTGAGCGTCTTGAATACATAAAAAGTATCTGAACGTCAGAAAAGGGGATTAGAGAAGAGTCCATTTAATCTTTTAGATTAAAACAACAAATTCATACGAGAATCCAATCGAGAAGACCTCAATTCTTGATCGAGTAACTATTATTTATATATGTTCTTGCAGGATAACAACGGACGAAGATCTAGTGGTCGCTTTGATGAGAGATCCACCCCCTCCATATTCCATCTAATCCATGAGAACAAGGACATACAATCATATTTCGCGGTTGACCGAACTTTACTCTCATCAACAACTTCATGAATCTCAAAATGTACAGGGTGAACTTCTTGACAAATTTGGCAAGACAGTTCAAAGCGTATAGCCTAGTATGGAATGTCCAAGTTTTCGTATTTCTCTAGTTTTTATATTATACAAGTATTGTAACATAGACACGAGTATGTACCTAGTCATATTGATATCTTACAGAATTCTATGTCATTGTGTCCATTGTTTGATTTTGATCAAAGTTCAAATAGATTCGAGTCAATAGTTGTAATGATCTCTACAGGTAATTAAAAATTTCGACACTTCGTATTCAACTGAATTTTAGCACAACAATTGAAGATTGGAGAAAAATTGAAAACGAACCCCGAGTTTAATCTTCTTTCTGACCGGTTGACTGGAGGCTGTGGCTGCGGAATTGGTTCCGACGGCGACAGAACCAAACGCAGCTGGTAATAACACCTTCTCTACAGCCATCGAAGACGATCCCCGGTCATCATCCTCAAATATAATCAATTTTGTTCTATGAACTGCTCAGCCTTGAAATCGAATTTTACTACATGTTCCACCTTTGTGCGACGTGTGACAATATTTCCTAAAACATATGAGAAATATTTTAGCGAAATGATAGAAATATTAGGCATACCTGCAGTTCTCCCAGACTTTTCACTGAAGAGTCTGCCTTGTCTGAAATGTTGGGTGGACCGTCAGCTACAATAATATTGTCGCCATAGTTGAACTCCGGTCTGAAACAAGAGGGTGAGAAATAGAACGACGCTGCTAACTCTCTCTCTCTTCCTCTCTCTCTCTCTCTCTCTCTCTCTCTCTCTCTCTCTCTCTCTCTCTCTCTCTCTCTCTCTCTCTACCTATCACCCACTCTTGTTCTATAACCAATTTTCTGGCTCGTTTCCTCATAGTCTTGCCGACATCGGAATAAGATCTCTCCAATAATCCCTGTCGAGACTTCTGAAAAGTGTAATATTTCTTAACATAAGAATCTGAAACGAATTCACACAAAAAGAGATATATGTCAAATACGTAACAATTAATTATGTCGCCCAGAACCCTATCGCCAGCGGTTTGACCAACAACTTTAATAATAGATTACTTTGGATTACGTTTTCATTTCATGAATTGTTTCGTTTTGCAATTGCCATTCACTCGAGACTCATTTGAAGCAATGGTTGAGGTGTTCACAGAAATAGATGCAAAATCTTCTTCAGATGAATTCGAATAATTGAACGATTCTCGATTACTATACCTGTACTTGAACTCCTCGTTCGCGGAAAAACGTGTTGACAACCGTATCGAACTCCTCGTATTTCTCAAAAACTCTCATTGAAGGACGCATCCAAGCGGGGAAATGACCAAAGTTGGCCGAGGAGAATCTACAAAGACACACGGTAACATCGGCCTCTATAGACATTTCAAACCATCATTGAGAATACAACTCTTCGAAACCCCTTGACACCGTGGTTGAAACAATCAGTATAGGGTGCGACTAAATCTTCGTTGTATTTGATCTCGATATACACCATCATTGACGAATTAAATCGGAAACCAAAGGGATCAAACTACAAACACAATGAGTCAAAGTAGCATACACCGCCTGCTTTGGGATGGGTAAACCTAGTGTCTCGAAGGGTACTAGAGCTGCGATTACCAGCGAGATGACTACAGCTAGGTGTCTGTACAGACATGCAAAACTGCCGTTATATAGTTATAATAATCGTCTACTGGTTTATGAAATAGTGAACGAAGAGTAGGTCAACCGACGTATACATGACCCAGGCTGGTTACAAACGTTCTGGAATGAGTCAGACGGAATAACGCAACATGCTGTCACATGCTACCCTGGAACTTCCGATCAATCGGATTCAGTTTCTTACACTGTCTTTTGAGAAATATAGATCATACCTGGAGTCGAGCAGGGCGACGATTCCGAAATCATTGACATGTCGCAGAACCCTTCCGATGGCCTGATTCACAGCTCGATATCCTTCCGTTTGGTACCATTGGTCGGAACTTTGCGCCTAGATTTACGTTATCATGGACCGTCTGCCAACAATAACTTATAACTAACATCGCTCAAACGAAAACGAGAACTGGATTCTACCCAAGGATAAGGAGTTAAAGCTAACATCGTTAAAAACTATCAATAGGTGATACATCGTACAATAGTCGCCATCTGGTATTCTAAAACCAGCTGTTCATTGGGGATACCTTGGGATTATTCGCCCTCTTCTCATCCATGTAAATTCGTTTCAGTCGAATTCTCGGGTCGGCCACGGGCGGATACGGTATTCCGACAATCAACACGGCACGCGAATCCGCGTCCGCGAAATCGATTCCCTCGCTCACCTGGAAATATGATCTACTAAAATGACTGACCTATTTCCATCTGTGCGATCAACAGTCATTCAAGGAAAACAACAAACACTAGTACGACTGAAACAAACATATATTTCACCTCGTGTTTGGTTCACGAAAATCATCAATATTATACTAGTACGATTCTTCTTTGTCATCCTACAACGGAATGATGTGTATCGAGTTGAGGTCATGAGAAGGAATTAGTTTTTACTGCGATCACTTTGTTTCTACTTGCACACGCTTTTTCGGTAGTTTGTGACCGTTTTTGTATCTCAAAAAGCCAAAGATAAAGGACCTACCTTTCCGCGACAGACCGCAAAGAACATGGCGCCCTTGTCGCCTCGTACGGCTGTCGTGAACTCCAATCGAACCGCACTCAACTCATTCTGAACAAACATACGATGAAACTACGAAAACAATAGGATAGGTCCCCACTGACTAACTACTCATCTCAGAGAGTTGGGATAATAGTGTGAAGCTCAGATGAAACACAGCCGGAAACAGTAAGTAAATGACCAAGTGCCATCTATCTCATTTTACATGTTAGCTTTATCCGGGTCCCATTTTCTCCTCAATTCTCCCTCATTTTGCAGAAGTTACACCGAAACTTCGATCATCCGTGTAATCTTTGTTACTACTGTGAACAACAGTAACCTTTCTAGTGGGTTCCACAACTAGCGTCTTCAAGTCGGCCAACTGGTCCCAAATCGGTCTTTTGTTGGTGGCCGAGCGAGATTTCAAAGAAGCCAGCATCTGATTCATCAGGGCATATGAAGAGAAAAAGACGAGAATTCCTGCAATGAATGTATGTACATTCAACATCAGAGAAAGACAAGAATTTAATGCGAACAATGTGAAGCCTGCAAAATGAAGCATAATAATGAGAAAGATGACATAGAAACAGTTTGAGAAAAAACAGGAACAAGATGGCTGGTACCAAATGAAGAGTAGGCAAGCTATTTTTTCGAAGTTGCAATGTGCTGAAAACCATGCCAAGTCATTTGAGAAGAAAAATGGGTAGATGAGAAACGCACCCTGAGGCACCGCCCTCGCCAGTTTAAGCATGGAATCTCCCACCGCCAGATGGTAGCTCTCATTCGATCTGAAACAAAGACTATACACATAAATTCCACTATGTGACATGCTGCTTATTAGGGAAAGATTGTTATACTTCAATTATATATGAATTATGCGGTGTAGGTAGTATGATTCCCACGTCACCAACATTTAAGTAGTGCGAAAACTTGGTATAGTTAGCGAATATTGGCAAATGAAATATTTGTGTAGTCTGTAGTCGCATGAGCAGCAGACTCTAAGTATCTCTCGTGTTTAGGCTGATCTTTCGAAGCTTCACTTTATAACTGACACCAAGAACTGCACTTCACAAATAAACCTGATCAACTTCTTCCAGTCAAATATCTCGACATGGTTCGATTCAGACATGTTGCTGCAAAATATACTCGAAAACTGAGAACCACATCCCACCACCACAAATGTGGTTAACCCGTACCTGTTGGCAAAGTTTCCGTTGAGTGGTTCTCCCTGTGTCTGATGCGCTCTGATTGGTCCTCTTTTGATGAGACCAGCTACCACCTGACTAGTACCAGCCGCATGACCATTCTCAAGAGTACAGCCAAAATCACTGGAAAACAACCAAAACATACCGTTTTGGAGAGAAACAGTATTGAAGAGCATACTGCAATATCTAGGTTTCATTATATCTAGGTTTCACACTCTTCTGGTAGAATATGCTTTCCAAATGGAAGGAAACCCAACTTCAAAAGTCTTTCATTGTGTTGTTAAACTGGGTAGAACGGTGATATGATTAAGTTAACGGTAACGGTAGTGTAGAACGGTTGAACAACATTTCAACTGAGTGATTAAAAAAGGGTTCAACAGTTAACAGTGATAAACTGACAGGCCGATGTTCGTCATGAAGTTGGGCAAAGGAGAGAGGGTTCCACTGGTGACAATTATGGAACGGACGCCGCGTTGTTTCAATTGCTTCATGGCTAGACTCGCGGTGAAACACCAGTACTTGAGGGTTATCTTGAGAGAAGACTGTTAGATGAACGCAGGAAATAAAGACATTGATAGAGAGAGAGAGAGAGAGAAAGAGAGAGAGAGAGAGAGAGAGAAAGAGAGAGAGAGAGAGAGAGAGAGAGAGAGAGAGAGAGAGAGAGAGAGAGAGAGAGAGAGAGAGGAGCGAAAGTTGAAGAGATGGAAACAAGCCGATACAACCCGGAAAAACATCAATTAGTTTTTTTCACAAATACTTCTCTCCCTGAATGTGATTCTTTAGAATGGATTCACCTTTTTCTGCTCGTCATCTCCCTCCTTCTCCTTTACCATGTACAATTTGAAGTCCTTGGCTAACTGGGCAGGTTTCAGACGATCAATCATCTAAATCGGAGGCCCCATGTTGAGAATTCACACAATGCAATTGGATGCAATTCATCGATGTTTAATGCAAGAATAGCAACTTTACTTAAAATAACTTGTTTGTTTCCAAATCCTTACAGACTATGATCCATGCAGAAATGATCATGGCCGACCGCAAGAGCTGGTAATAACGCTCACCCATGCCTAGTTTCTCATCTACGAACCCCCCCCTACGGATACTTGTATATGATCACTGTCTCGGTTGAAATTGTATGAATAAAGTAACAGACGGCTGAAACAGTTGCCGTAAAACTATTATTATTATTATCACGACGCCCACCTTGATGGTGGGATCAGCCGATGCGGCGACCGCTTCTTCCGAATGACCAGAATAGACGACGGCCAGAAATGAGCCCAACTTCTGAAGATAGCCACCACGTTCCGCGAAGGCTGGACCCATTGTCTCGGCTATAACATCACAATACATAACACAGAAAATGTAAGAATAATAACAAATAATACTTCACGCAATTATTTCAGCCGAGTGTCAACTATGGATTTTTTCGTTAAATGACCCGAGTCCACAAATCGAAAAAAATAGATAATCCTGTCTGACTAGGAATTCATCAAGAGCAGGCCTGCTGGTTTGGCTGACTATAAATCTATTTTCTTTAGTATTTCTACCTAATTGCAATTCAGTTTCGGAAAAGAGGAGAACACCGGTTTTCTAATGGATTCCAAACTGATTTCTCAACAAATGTTTGAATTGTTAATTAGAACCTGATTAATGGTTAACTGACCCTTAAATGCAACAAATTTCATGTTCATAGACAAAAGCAAAGTTGAATTGATGATACACGCCCTACCGTATTCATGTAGAAAATCTGACGCTTTTCGCAACATTTCTCCCATTTCAAAGGCCTTATCTGATGTGAACTGAGCTTTCGAAAGGAGAGATAAAAGATATTCTCCTGCGAATACCTAGAAAAGCTATATTCAATAAAAAAGAAAGACGGGCCGTAAAAAACGGAAAAGGGGACATTGTTAACAAATTATCCCTGAAGAAGTTGCACAGGCCGTAAAGATTCCAAATGAACCAGCTCTTTCGATAAATAATACCTTTCCCGGAAACTCATGAAATGTGCGGGCTGATTTCGTATCCGCGTAGGCCTCGTCAATGTGTTTCTCGAATTCGAACAACATATCTGAAAAAAGTGATATCACATCACTTCGACAACCACGCATATAACACATAGGTACAATGAGATCACCTTAATTCGGACCAACGTTTCTGAAATTCTATTCGTTCATTCCAGAATGAACGAGAACATCAGTAATGAACTATCCTACAAAAATAAGCCCAACTTTCACCATCGTGAAAATTCATAATTTCACATCAAAAATGGGCCAGTTTTTCCAGGCTGTGTGTTATTCGTAACGAGAGTGTGTTATTCACTTTTCTGGGTGTTTGGTCATTCTAACTGGGGTACGACGAGAAAGAACCTACTGAGTACAATGGCAGCAGTTCCAATCTCGAATGGAGGTTCCGATTGTTTCCCAGCTGATTTGTCCTCCAGACCACTGCCAAATGCCAATCCAGCATTGTCCTACAACAGAACGCATAGCATTTCTTTCTCTTAGAGAGAAACGAGGAAGGGGGGGGGAAGAGACAGACCAATAGACAGAGAAAGGGGGGGGGGGGAACAATCATCATGAAATTCGCTTACAAATCTCAAAATCTCAATAAACGGGTATACCCTTCTGTCCTTTACAAGTGACCCAATATTTCCTACCATTTCGGTTCGAATGGATTCCAGTTTCTCCTGGAGCACTTCGATTGCCTTCTGCAGTTCCCGAATACACATGGCCACATCGGTGGTCGATAGCTCCACCGAGACACACTCCTCGCAGATCGACTCCTGAATACAACCATATAATTAGATATAACTAGATATAAACGATATAATTCAACGATAACGACAACAATACATCATATACAGTCCCTGCAGAACAAACATCCACTGTTAGAATACAGTACACAATCCACGCAATAATCTGAAGTCTGGACTGGATGTACGACCCTTTTTGCAAGCAGAATAGCCAAATAACAGAAACCCGCGGTCTGGTATATCAGAATTCAACCAGACTGCTGCCAGACGTTGGACAAATGTCCACTGCCGTCATGTCATCCCAATTTGCCCAAATTTGCGTTTGCTTTCTTACATGGTTTGTTTCTATTATGATTTTTAACCTACATTTTCGGAAATTCTCTCTTCTGATGGCTTATTAGCGACTGGTTTGAGTATGGAACAACCAACCAAATTGTGTGCCTCGTCGAATATGACAATACTTCCTTTGAGATCAATACGATGTATCTGCCTCAATTGGGGACTTATCAGGTAGTTATACGGAAGGAGAATCAACTCGGCCGATTCAGTCATTTGACGACTACGGAAATACGGACAATGACTGGAAGGTTAAAGTTAAGATGACTGAGGAAAATAAACAATACATTGTTACATTGTTCTGTTCAATTCAATTTCAACACAATGTTCCATAAAACCTACACAAAAAACAGATTACGATTAATGAAAGTGTAGCGAACTGCAAAATCACTCACATGGCTCACTTTTTTAGAAGTTAGATAGAGGAGCACATATGAGAAAGTAAGAGTGTGTAACATAGAAAAGAAAAAGGAGATTCCCACTGCCACTAACCTGTGTTGTTTTGCAATTGTGACCAAATCTTCAATGTCGAGTATATCACTCGAGGCACCATATATCTTTTGTAGTTTATCCGAAGAGCACACTGTTAAATGATCCAATGCATCCAAAGGTATCGTTTAAAACACAGTTAAATGAAACTAAAAGCAAATGAAAGCGGAAACAAAAAAAAAACACTTACGGTCCCATTTGTTGTAGTAGTGGCAGCTGTGTTTTGACACCAAGCTTCGACACATTACAGCCTGAACAGTAACTAGATAAGGATAAGCATATTCGACTTTTTGCAACTGTGAACCTAAAAAATGACTCGGTTCATCACCGGAATGAAAATATGCTGATATACAAATGACAATATTGTTAGTTTTGTTGTTAAACCGAAGACTATAGGAAAAAGACACTATTGAACTAACTCCTGTCGATATACCAACCTTAGTAGTGTTATCCTTCTCCTTGCTAACTTTATCATGGATACACAACTGTTCACGAGAAGCTAGAAAGGAAGTGGGCATTCTGAAAAGGAAGCCGATTGATCGAACCGCGTAAAATTCATAATTTTGCTACAATAAACGGCAAATCTTCCCGATAAAGGCGAAAAAGAAGCCCGTTCGAGAATTTTTCTGGTTATTTGGATAACTTTACTGGAGTATGAACAAATGGATAAAATTTGAAAACAAATAATTTTCAATGGGTTGCCTCACATTTTGTACATGGTCTTGTTGAGTTCCCTGGCCACTTGTGCCAGCTGACTGTGCGTCCGGGAGCAGTAGTAGACTCGCGGTATCAGGGGGTTCCGAATAGGAGCCGAACTAGATTTATCTGAACAGAAAACAACCACAACCTAATGCTATACACGATCAAATTTAAAAACATATCCAGCTTCATTAACTAGTGAACTGGGTAAAAATAACGTAAGTGCCTGTGCAATCTAAGCTGAAAATCTAACCATTTTCCATGGTCATAACCTGTTGGAAGGTGGGTGCCAGTATCATCTTCTGTTTTTGAATCCAAGCCAAGGTGGAGCACAACAGCGAGAGGGTTTTTCCTGTTCCTGTCGGCGACTCCAGAGCTGCGTCGCATTTCTACAACTGGCAAATCTTATGCAACGCACACACGTAACTACAACTAACACCATCCAACATAGTCCACATCATTCCTACTAAGAGTCCTACAGTGCACATTCGACTTTAAACTACTTTCAAACAGTTACATAGTTAGTTGGACTTCCCTGACAGAACAGAGAAAAAAATTTCACTGAAATTTCGGAGAGAAAGTAGGGGGAGAATCGGGGTAGAGCAGGGATAATTCAGGGTGATTTCCCGGTAATTTCCCAGCACTTATCTTGAAATTTTTAGCCGGGAAATATCGGAGGTATTTCAGGGATATGTACGGGATATTATAGGGTAATCTTTAGCAGGGATATGGCGGGGAAGAAACAGAGATATAGCGTGCGGCGCACCAGAGTAGCTGGCTCGATCAGCTGTTCTGCACACATTGGAGCCAACCCGTACTAGATACGGCGCACCGCCAGACGTGGCTGGGCGCCGTTTCTTGTTCCACTCTGAGTTTGGAATCATATATTGTAAGATTTATAATGGAAGAGTACTTAATTATTAACTGTAAGGTTAATATGAAGTTAAACCCTACAAAATGTTTTTGATATTATCTTTTAGATAATGAAAAAACTTTTTTTTCTAAAATATTCGTTTATATTCTGTTCTGAAGCAACCCGTAATTTCTCTCTTTCCTCTCTGAGATTTCTCTGATTTCACCCAGAAATTCCTCTGTTTTATCCCTGTTTTAGCAGGGGCCAGACCGCGGTTTGGCCCCTGCTAAAACAGGGGTGGTTTCGGGGTGAAACAGAGAAATGTCAGGGGCGAACAGAATCCAGTGTATTTTAACAGGAAATCAGCTCGATAACATTCACGTGCTAAAAACGGATTTCCATTTTCGAGATCATACTGTAAAAGACTCAGTTCTCAGTAGGACTCAAAAATATTACAACTTTGATATTATTGATATTATCAAAATCACCCTAATCCTAAACAACAAACAACAATTGGACAGGCTTACTGTTTGAGTAAGAACGTTTCAGATTCTATCCCCATCTCTCTGGCTGGATACTTCTTATTCCAATTTGTGAAAAATAACCCATTCCTACAGGGAAATAGCAAACTTCAACATGATACATGAAAATAAACTCACCATATCTAGTGCTTGGATGACTTTTGCCATGTACGTCAACTGGCAATCGTACGGTTCGAACGGGAACTCCACATCCACATTCTCGATAGATTTGACCACCATTCGCCGTTTCGTTCTAAAAGAAGTGAACGTTTAAACAGTTGTGTACCTCTTATACCATACACCCACTTAAGTTTCATTTCAAATGTTCAACTATTCACATCTGAATATGATTCCCTATTTATAGAGTGCTCGTACTTAAAACTTGAAAGATATTCTAGACAACGTTGAAGTTATTGGAGAGTTGAAATGTATACGGTAGAAGTCTCAGTCAAAATGATGTGGACTATATACTGCCAGCTGCTTAAAGGCAGATGAGCTCACGTAACGCTACGCCATACAATTAAGGGCTGATTTGAATTTGAACTAAATCTCGAATAAGAAAAATGCAGATAGAGCAAATTGAAGAGGCAGTAATGAATAGACCCTGCTATGTAATTTTCGGTGAATTCTATATGTAACCGGATTTTTTGATAACCTAACCGGTTTATGGTAACCTATTTTTCGGGTTACCTCAGTAGGTAACCGGTGGGTAACCGAAAGTTAAAAAACCGGTTACCTGTTTTTCTAACGTAAAATGTGGTTTTTACCGTTAGTTTGTTTGGTAACCGGATTTAAGCTGAAAAAGGGTTACCAAAAACCGGTTAGGTTACCTGAAAACCCGGTTACATATAGAATTGGCCGTAATTTTCTCAACCAAATCAGGGCGGCGACAGAAGGCAAAGTAATCAAATGGCGAACCGAGAATATTTTCAACATAACAGGATATTTGCAAACATTTTATGTAAAACTAACAGCAACAACAATAAACTCTCACAAATTCTACAACACATATCAACAAATTATTAATAGACACCTAGGCAACCAGTCTAACGAGAGCAAATAACGTGTCGTCAATACTTCAATTGATGTTGGTTATCTACTACGAAACATTCAATAATTCAATATCATTTCCATGCGACGAGTGCAATGTTTCGGGGAGAAATGCTCGGATCGAACAAGGGAATAGACAGGACGGAATAGCCATTCTCCTGGATGACCAACTGACGATCTCTGATTATCAATGATTCCACCACGGGAGCCAGCAGGAGACGTAGACAATAGATGGAGAACACCCTCTGCCACTCATCACACAACTCAGATATCTTCTGCTGCGCCACCGAACTGGTCAGTATCTGGAATCAAACAATGCTTAGGCTAGTTTGATTCCTATCCATACTCAATGTTGGGGTACATCTCAGCCTTGAGGAAGCGAGAACTCACCAAAGATGGCTAGCAATTATGTAGAACAACTACGGCAAGGCCTTATCCTTTTTTGTTAGAATTATAATTAATACCACTGGTATTCTCGTAGTAGTTATTAGTTATAGTTAGGAGAGAGTCGTGAGTGTTTCACATTGAAATGGCACCTGATTTGAACTTAGTTAGAAAGTGGGTTTGTTACACACAATTGAAAAGAAGGAGAACAGTTAGAAAGTGGGTTCGTCGTTGAAGTACTCACCAATTGTTTGACCTTGTGCCACAGCGGTTGTCTATCTTCCAGCGCTTTCTCCGCATACTCTTCGAAGGCCAATTCGTGAGCTCTTTTGACTGGTCGAAGAGACAAATGGCGCAACCCCAATCGGTCCTCTCCCCCAGTCCCCGTCTCCACAACCAACCACTCGAGAAGGGCCCGGTAGCAGTGGATCTTGTAGTGCGACTCATCTTTGTCCTGAAATCATGAACATTTGAAACCAAATGAATATAATAAAACCTCGAAAGAACCGCTTGGGATTACACGTTCCCATAATGCACGCATGTGTCTGCATGTGCACGCAGTTACGAAATGAGCCGCCTCAAATACATTTATTGTCCTGATGATAATGTTTGCAATCAGTAGATATCATTGCAAGATAGAGAGAAGACCAATGACCGACTACCATAAGTATAGAGCAAAACGAGCCAATCAACTACAATGAAGGAAATAATAAACAAAACATACCGGGTTTTTCAAAGCGTCGACAAACTGTTCCAGCGCATGACAGCCCAATTCACGGGCGGCATACGAAAGGGAAGAACTGGCCAGCTGCCGGCTCAGAGGGAAACCTGAGCAGGGCGAGGCGGCAGGGGGAGAAGACTGAAAAACAAGGGACATGCATGAGACGAGAACAATACAAGATAGTTAGGTCCTAGTCATACAACAGTAAGGTCCGACTAGTCGACCAAAAGTAACCCGTTTTTAGAGTAAATCGCGTGGAAATGGAGGATTTTGCATCGAAAACAGACAAAACAGACAAATTTTCTCGTTTTCGGTGAAAAGGTAGTCCGTTCTCTATCCAAGGGTAGAAATGAACCCCAGAGAGCGAGAGAGAGAAAGAGAGAGATTAATGAAAACATATACTATGTTAGGGCTTATGTTAATTTACTATTTATATAAAAAAACGCTTAACTTCAAATAGGTGAGCGTGAGAATCTTGAATACTATTATTTAATAAAGTTATATTGCAAAACAATTGTAGTTCGTTTCGGCTCCGACTTTCTACAAAACTACACTGGCTAGCGGTCGAGCTTCATCAGAAGAACCCGCTAGCCAATAATTTGGATTATATATTAAATTACTTATTTCTACAAGTAATCAAAAAAAGTAAACATTGTTAAAATTATCAACTAAATATCAGATTCTATAAATTCAAAGTGAAAACTGCGGTCGAAGAGAGAAAGAGAGAGAGAGAGAGAGAGAGAGAGAGAGAGAGAGAGAGAGAGAGAGAGGGGAGAGAGGAGAGAGAGATGGATATTTGATTTAAAATGTGAAAGATCAGCACCTCTTGGTAAGATTGTCGACATAGTTTGTCCTGTCCTCCGTTCAACTTATGATAGCAGCAGCCGAACAGAACAAGGGTGGTGACGTCAGAATAGTTGAGGAACGAACGGAGAATGGTGGCCGACAGATCACCACACGGGTGCAGACCCATTATCAGCGAACGGCCGTCTGAAAGGGAAGAACAACTAGTAATCACACATTCGAGAACTCATACAATATAGCTTGATTATTGCATAAACCGGTATGTTCAAGCACAACAAACACCAACACATTTTCAGGATCTATACTTATTATCACTCCCCCACTGAGACTATATGCCATAAGCCATACACTTACTGTCCGATTGTCGTAGATATGAAGTATCTTCGTCCGGATCGATGAATCGCAATTCCCTGCTCGGAGCCTCGAATTCCTCCCCAACAGAACGGGAAAAGCGCGAATCCATTTTATTTGCCAAGCCGACTAGCTAAAATAACTTCCAAACTCATGTGGGGCTCTCGAATCTCGAAAAAGTTTTTCAAAAATCGTGTTCACATGAGATATGAACTTCGATACACGAAATCCCACTCCTCGGAAAAAAGAGCATGTAGCAAACATATACACCACTTACTTTTGCATCTCCCTCCACTGTTCTGATGCTGATCTCTGGGAACTTCACCGCTAGAATGCGTGAAAGATGACCAAGGCCGGCGCCAATGTCCAGAATTGAATCGAAGCTGATATCTGTTCATAACAACACATTTTTAACATAACAATACAAATACTGACCGCATCATGAAGTAGCACGTCAATATTAAAGGGGTTGTTAATGTCAAATTTGAAACTCGACTCGAACACAATTTTTTCCCATTTCTATTGACCAATCACCGGTACCTAAATTGGGGGGGGGGGGGGGGATATTTTTCCCAGCTCCAGCTACATTCACAACGAAAAAATAATCAAGTACTCTGTCACGTCGCTTTGTTCCGAGAACGTCACCATTATAAATATCATAAATAGTGATATAGTATTGATTGATTGAACCCACGATTCGCAAGAAAAATAACGCGCTATAGGATAAAAGGTTTCCCACAAAAATTTCAAGCCTTTCAACTTTCAATGAAGCTTGTTAACGCAAGTGTATTATGCTCAAGATCGAGACGCCCTATAACCCAAAAAAACTGGTACCTGCAGTACTTCTGAGAACTTCGACCAGACCAATGATTCTATCTACTTCGTGTTGTTTCTTTTTCTTCATTCGAACTCGTAACACGTTGTCTGAGGTAATTGAAGAAAACGAAGATTTTATCTGCAAACTGATTGTGATTTTGAAGATATAACACAATGCCGTTGGGAAAGAATATCTAGATTATTTCACAGGACGAAAAGGAACACATCACATATTCCTCATTTTAATAGTTTCTGTCTGTGACATGAATATATTGAGTCTAATTTTTAAAAAAATTCACAAATAAAAAGTACGACTAAATAGAAAGTAACAATGAAAATAGGTTGATAGTTTGATTTACTTCTCTCGTATTCGTCGCGAAAGCAGATGCAAGCTGTGCAGGCCCTTCTATGGGATCCCTCGGTAAAGCGAATTTGCGTACAATCTCACGTAACGCGAGCAGGGATAGTGGCACCACTTCCGTGAGAGGCTGTTTCAAATCAAGAATTTTTGTCCATGTCAGAGGCTGCAAGGTGAAAATATATAGGCCAATTCTACAACTAACCGGGTTTTCAGGTAACCTAACCGGTTTTTGGTAACCCATTTTTCAGGTTACCTCATAGGTACCGGTAGGTAACCGAAAACTAAAATCCGGTTACCGTACAAACTAACGGTAAAAACCACATTTTGTGTTGGAAAAACAGGTAACCGGTTTTTCATTTTTGGTTACCGACCGGTAACCTATCGAAGTATCCGGGAAAAGGGTTACCAAAAAACCGGTTAGGTTACCAAAAAACCCGGTTACATATAGAATTCACCATATATAATATAATATAGACTGCTGCCATACCGAAACGAACGACATTTTTTATAATATTGAAACCCTAACAGGAGTGAAACATACGAGATATAAAAACTCAAGATCATACACTCACTTAATTTTTGATGAATAATTACATTACTAATAGATATATATGATACTTGATGTGCGTACCTGCACGTGCAGCATATATCGTATATCGATGAAAGCCACAAACGTTTGAACGTTGTAACTTCCACAAATAATTGAAATTACAATATAACATTATAGACATTACACAGAAAACATAAACTCACCCACAGTCTTCGACTGAAGAAAATACTTCCATGAGAGAGGCAGTTTTCCCCAATTATCATCCGTATAATGATCTATCATATACATATCAGTCAGCCATCCGTATAACTTCAACACAGAACAGGAATCCGGACTGCCGCACATCTAAATTGAGGTTTTAAAGGTTTTCCTGCAAATAAATTCAAACATAATAAAAAGTTTAACGTGCGTAGATATCATGAACCAACATTAAAGATAATATACAAGTACAAGTAACAGACCGAACATGATTTATTTACATTTATCATTCAACTCTTGTCTATCATCAAATTAGTAGGTCTTCGCACTTCACTGACAATGACAATGTATCAGAAGTCCTGAAACCATGCTTGAAAGAAATCAAAAAATCTGAACTCCTTCCCGAATCGACTTTTCCGAGCTAAAAGTGAATTTGTTTTCTCCTACGAATCTTCCTGAATCTCTTGGTTTATTCCAGAATCAAACTTGAACCGAATCAAACAAAGCAATTAACGAGGAAAGTAGTCGACTACGCAACTTGTTCTCAGGATTTGCCTCGGTTTGATTTCTTACCGAACCACCACCTAGTTCGGGAAGAACCGATTTGATTTTGGCGAATTCTTTATTTAAAGAAGGACGATTATGTGGTTCAATCGCAACGCTTCAGTACTTTAAACTAAACTACATTACATTTTTCAATCGCAGTTTAAAGGACCGTTGACACGAGATTGGTCCACATAATCGTCCTGCTTTAACCGCGTTTTTCGTTAACCGCGCCAGTTAACCACCAACTAAATTTATGGTTTACACTTTTGTTAACCACTTGGTAACCGCGAATTACACCTAAAAGACGTTGGAAAAATTACTAAAGGGTTAATAGAAAAATGGTAACCCGGTCGGTTAACGGTTAACTGGCAGGGTTGACGAAATTCGGAGTTCCTTGTGGAATTTGCCTTCGATTTTGGTTCGGGGACAGATTGGCCACAAAAGAACTATATTTTTCAGTTGGAAAATGTTTTGAAAAGTGGGTAAGATAAATATAATAAAACCATTCAGTACAACCACATACCTCAATACCGCACTTTGGTGAACTCCTATGGGGGTCCTTAACTGATCAATCATATAGTGTGAGCTATCACTCTTTACCGCAACAAGCACTCCTGATACAGAAGTTGTCTCGTGAAGATCCAACTGCACCTATATATACTATATTGTATTAACTAACCTCAATCACTAAAACATCACACATTTTGTTACACGGATAGATTTTCAACAAGATCGAACTTCTATTTTACTCGGTAAACTAAATATTCTATATTGTGAAAATGCAGGGGGCTGCGTCTTAACATCAACGGAGTGGATTTCTATATTATTGAAATTATCCCAACATAACCTCACGACAAGTGCGGGTGTGACAGTCTCGAGATTAGACTCAAGCTCTCAGCAACTCGAAGGAGACCCGGCAATATTTTGCTCAATCTCTAGTCTTGAGGGAGATCTCGATTGTATGCACAAAATGCATACAATCGATCTCTCCATGGGAGGTAGGAATAAAATTACCTAAATCCAATACAAGCGCTGGAAACTACAGGAATTCTGAATTGGACTAATATTACTGCAATGATTTTGAATCACAAAAGATTGTGATCTTGAACCAATTGAAGAAATGCAAAGGCAGTCAGCAACTATTGAATGTAACACACACACGCCGACAATTTGCATTAGTTAAATTAAGATGTAGATGAGAAGATCACCTCCTTTCCGGCCAAAGTAGCTAGAAACCTCAGATATCTTTCTCGCAGAAAAGAATTATTCATGCTGAAAACCTGAATAGGTATATACTGCGGATATGACTCTGAAAACATTGGAATTCTGCGAAGATACAGGGACAACTATATGAATGCGAAGAGACATTGAACAACTACATGAATAACAATTTATGGATAACAAAAACAACATTTAGATGATTCCGATCTTGTTGGCAACATCGAGTGCATCGTAGTCAGAGCTGAGCCTGACGTAAGCCTTCTTTTGGAGAAGAGGCGTGATCAGAGTATTGATCTGAAAAAGGTCTTTTTTTCAAATAGCCCAGTAAACTTCAGAAGGATTACAATGTAACGAACTGTGGAGTAGTTTGAGCAAAATTCACAGATCCGAAAAAAATATATGAAAGGATCCGAAAAAAATATATGAAAGGACAGCGTCAGCAGACGCCGCACTGTGACAGCCGAACACACAGACAAGAGCAACAAACCTTCTGGACATCAATGTTGTACAGCTTCTTGACGGCCGACCTAATCTGATGCTTGTTGGCGTTAACATCAACGATGAAGACAAGGGTGTTGTGGTCCTCAATCTTCTTCATGGCAGACTCAGTGGTCAAAGGGTGCTTGACGATAGTCCATGCATCGAGCTTGTTACGAGCGGGAGCACTCTTGCGAGGGTATCTAAAAAGTGAATGGTACAGTGTTGGCACTAGTTATCCAGAAAATCTGCCTCGGCAGAGCTCTAAACCCAGTTGAAACCGTGGTCTGAAAAGAAAAGGTAATTTACCATTTCTCAGTGCCTGGGCACATGAATATCAGGACAGGTTCCGCTATGACTAGGCCGTTATGCAACCAAAAACTGTTGCCAAGGAGGAATATGAAAAAAACTGAGTCTTACAAAGTATAGATACTTTGAAACTAAAACAATACCTCGGAACACGAGCGGTCTTCAAAGTCTTAGGACGATGGAAGTGGACGGATGTGCGCACTTTCTTCTTGTGCACGGTACGTTGACCCTTGACGACCTTCTTCTTGGCGTCTACGGCCTTCACGACCTTCTTCTTCTCCACAGTTTTCGTCTTAGGAGCCATTATCCCAACTAAATAGAAAAAGGTAAATACGGCACATGAAAAAATACTACGGGAAACAGAAATGCAGCCAAAAGATATATTGGGTAAATAACCCATAGCAAGAACACGACAAAAAATATTGATCAAAAATACAACCCCGTATAGATTAAGTGAAATAATTACACGCGAGATCAAAATACGTCAAAGTATGAACAAAAATACAGTATTTACAATACCTACAAAACACTAACTCGAGAATTATGTTGTGGAAGAGAATTATCGGACATATAAGAATCAGTATATCCAACTAAATGGTTAGTATCCTTGGGATTACTTTGTACAGGTAGTGCAAACAATTTGTAACTGAATGCAGCAGTCAGAACAATGAACAACATTAAAAAAATCACTACTAATCCCAATATCCAGAAAGCAACTACGAGTTGTCGCCTCTCGGAGACAACTGAGGGTGGAAAGGTCGTTGTCATATAATTTACGAGAGCTGGTATGTACTCATTCCAAAACGCCACATCTGAGTAGCGATAATCCCGTGATATACGACCAGGAGAATCCATCCCTGAATACTGAGTGTAGTTGAAGTTGAGATACCAGTGACGGCGAGGTTGATAAGCAGTCCACGTACCATCATGGAGAAAATTGGGATCTCTAAAATAGAATACATACGATATAAAATGGAAAAGTGCAAAAAGACAAAAGTGATACTCTTACAATTGAGTGTACATGGCGTACGAGGTTTTTCGAATTTACCAACGAAAATCCAGAAAACCATAGTTGATTTAGCTTCTAATTGGCACCAAATCGCGCCATCAAAGGCATCGTCCAGTATGGCAGATAGAAGCACGTGAGAGCCAAATTTACCAGCTTACAAATGTAAGGTACTGGTTCGTGACCTTCTAATTAATGATTTTTAAGCGTCGATTGTATTCATCCTTCCTCATACCAAAAATATGTGAATCTCTGAAACAAGTCCTCTTCACTAACAGACGGGGAAACAAATTGTCTGAGAAAAAGTGATGCACTCACTCGTAGTGGAAGAATCTGCGGTAGCAGTTAGAGAACAGCTGACTCGCATTCCTATCCACCTCTGTGAAAGACACGTTCTTCAGCGAAGATGGACGTAAATCCGGAGGCATGAACGGATATCCAAACAATAGATAAAGATCACAATCGTGGCAGACTCCTGAATGCAAAAACAAATTCATGATTTTTAATAATAGGCTAAATTCTTTCAAAGAAAACTATAAGATTAAGAATACAGGATGGACAATATTTGCCACAACTATATGGATTAATGTAGCTGTGATTGCAATCTAGGCTTCACTCACCTCTCCAACCTTCCAGAAAACGAAAATCTTCATTCCCTCTCGAAAAATTGTAGTTGTTGACATACATGAAAGTTCTAGAACCGGACGAAGAATGCAGATGGGCCGATAGTGAAATAGGAGCTGTGTAGAATGCATCTGTCGCAAGATCTATGAACCCCGCTCGAACGCTCCAAGAATCTGAAGGGTCAGGCCAATATGTATAGCGATCCACCATTGCCTGCGTGATGGCCTCCCTATTCATCGAATAGTTGTGACGGAAACTATACTCCAAAGCGAAGCTTCTCATATACTGCTGATCAACATTGTTGAAATCATTGAACTCTCCGAGATAACGATCCTCCAGAATAACCTGCAACTGGCATGACGTTTCCAAAACAAGGCAACCACCCAACAAACTTGCTCTGTAATACTAGTGAACGATGCCGACCCATCTACTAACTTGTGGATTGAAAGATAAATCAAGACTTGTACGAGAAAAAATGACCGCTCAGACTAATACAGTCTAGCGGGGGTAAGATGCTCGCTATACTTTCTCCCTTCATGGAAAAACCACAACTATACAAGCTGCAATTCATAAATTAAGGGAACCAAACATTAATAAATGCTGCATAACGAACCTCACTTCCATCCTGAGCATTCATTCCAACCAGAAGGGGGACAGGGCTCATAACCGACGAAGCACCAGTGGGCGCATTATTCAAAATCCAGTACGGATGGCCAGGAACAATGCGCCCGTCCACAGTGGGCAGAAACAGATATCGGTTGTACCTCAAAACAATATTGATCTGACCTCGAAAATCGAGAACAGTGAGAGAAATGACTCGAAGCCAGACTATACAGTCTGTTTGCAATTAACAAACGATGATTTATCACTTGAGATGTATAAGAAGCAATGACCACTCAGACTACTACAGCCTAGCGGGGGTAAGATTCTGTAATTAGTTTCTGCCCAATGTGGAGAATCTCAATCAAAATGATTGATATTCATTAAAAAAGGCATACGACACACTTTATATCGGGACAATAACTAGTAAGATCGATGCTCTGAACGACCAAATCAGTTGTATCCAGCAACATCCATTAAGTGCAAAAAAAACTTACTCGATAGGTATGGTCTCAGTGGCGCGAATAATATCATCTGTAGATCTTGTCATAATGCAGTCCCAAACATGGTGAGCCACAGCTTGAGTACAGCCCAGATAACGTCCCAACTTCATCGTATTGTTGAAAGCAAGCGCAGGTTTTCCAATGGTGGAATGATAGGAAACCTCTGCGCCAGACATAGACGAGGCTGCCCGGAACAGATCTGAAAAAGTACTGGATGATGCATTCAGCTAAGTAAAATACACCGTTGAAATGGGGCTGACCGAGTGGGTGACGATTAAGCTTGAACACATTCAGCGGATGTCTCCTGTTAAAAACTGTATGAATTTTTTTTCTTCAAATTAGTACAAACCTAGTTTATTCATGTAAACTATCGACTGTGATACTTTGAACTTTCTGTTAAAGTTTAAACTTGAGTTACAGGTTGTAGCTTAATGCATTTGAGCTTAATCGTCACCCACTCGCTGACCCACACTTTTTTTCTGATTTACGGAACTCATATTTAACTTAAGAAGAAAACTGTGTGCTGAACACAGAATAAATTTTGTATGAGTATCGTGCTCATAAAAGTCTGTCAACAGAATACATACTACTGACACGTCTATCTGAGGGAAAAGATGGATACAAATTCTCTTACATTTCCGTGTACATGGCGTACGAGGTTTTTCGAATTTACCAACGAAAATCCAGAAAACCACAGTTAATTTAGCTTCTAATTGGCACCAAACCGCGCCATGAAGGCATCGTCCAGTATGGCAGATAGAAGCATACGAAATTATAAATCTTAGATAAAATGGTATTATACTTAACGTGCTTGAGACTATTTCACAAACCTAAAAAGGAAGTGTCTGGCTGTCCAGTACAACCGTGAAATGCTTACGTTTGGAGTATGGTGACAGCATGTGAAGCCCAACAGAAGCACCACCAGCGTCATGGCCAACCAGAGTAACTGCTTGTGGATCACCACCGAACGATGCGATGTGATCACGAACCCATTCGAGTGCAAGACGCTGGTCCTGAAGACCGTAGTTACCAGATTCACGATCACCAAGACTCATGAAACCTGGATAAAAAAAATCAGGATCAGGTTTAATAATGTACTAGGGTCAACTCGTTCCAGCGAACAGCTTTTAGAGTACGGCTCTTTACGGTGGGGTACGACTTTCTGTTAGCTACTTATCCTTAACAAGATCGTCGGGAGGTCGGTGATCACGGAACTGCGTGTACATGGCGTACGAGGTCTTTCGAATTCAACAACGGAAGACCAGAAAACCACTACTGTTTTAGCTTCTAATTGGCACCAAACAGCGCCATCACGGGCAACGTTTAGTATGGCAGATAGAAGCACGGTTTATGATAGGTACAAATAACTAACCAAATGCACCAAGGCGGTAGTTTACAGTGACAACTACGACTCCGCGAGAAGCCAATCCGTGACCGGGCCACTCACTTGCCGACCCGGTCTGGAAGTTGCCACCATGAAGGAATACAGCAACCGGATAGGACCTACCCGAAACTTTGGACACCTGAAATAGCAAATGGTATGAATGACTTCCTTACTAAGCAGAGCTAACGATAAACGCTGAAAAAACAGTATTGCTCGAAGTCATTTTTCTTGGACAGGTTTTTTGAAATGGTAAATTGCAAGTGAATGTTTGAAAATACCTAAACAAAAGTTTTATACAATGTTCAAGATCAATCAATCCTAGATAATGTACGTTAAACTCAAGATATTGAAAAAAAACCCACATCTGGAGTGAACACGTTGAGATACAAGCAGTCCTCGCTCACATCTAGAGGGTACGGATTATTCACGATAGGCTGAGGGCTCTGCTCAACGTCTTGAGCACATGACGCCCCATACCGGAATGCTAGATATGGTGCTGTGCCGGGAAAATGCTTCAATTGTTGAGGCGGCTGAAAAAAATCATTTTTTAACAGTGAACAACTGCTTCTTGAAGAACTCGGCAAAGATTTGGATCATTGGATTAAAAGTTTACGGTACCAACTTCTCTAGAAACAAACATCTCAACGCGAATTTTAAAAAAAATACCTTGAATCTTCTCTGAGAAACAGGTGGTTCAGCATAGGGCACTCCAAGGAACGTATAGACAGTCACGTTATTTTTTCTTGGGAGAGGATTAGGTTCCATTGGAATTCGATCTGAGGGAACTTGCTCCGAAGGATCTCGATCGGCAGTCCATGGTAAGTTTGGTAGTACCACAGACTTTCCAAGAATATCACCAATAGAAAGCCGAACTATAACTTCATCGTTTCCGATTTCCTGAAAGTACTGGCTCAGAAAGCTATGTGAAATAGAGCAACAAGTTTTCTTTATAACTTTTGTTGCATTGTTGAGGTAACAAAAACGTAGTGTTTACGTATGTACTTTAAAATTGAAAAGCTTATGCTAATGTAATGAAGTCTGAACCTATTTTAAAACAAGAATAGTCGAAGTCAGGTCAGCACAGTAAACCAGAGGTGAACCGAAAGACCAAAAAAATTAACGAAATGAATTGCAGGGCATATGAAACTTCCCAGTGACAACATGAATAGCAAAATATCAAACAGGAATGGGAAATGTGAAATGGTGAAACACCAATCATTCTTACCTTATTTTTTGGTCGTGCAGTAGAAGGAGCGCCAAGCGGATGCCACAGGTCAATGGATCGAGTAGGTTGTGGAACGTACTGAGCGGAACACAAAGGAAAAAGAAACAGTAGAAGCTTCATCACAAAATCCTCATCTGAATGGAAGCAAAAATGAACTTCATATTTTGGACATGAACCTAATAGTTTGGTCAAACTAGTACGTAAGTAACATAGAATCAAAACACAGAAAAGAAAAAACAGCAATTCACCACGTAAATTTTAGGAAGAAAAATAAAAATCAAAAAATTTGGGAAATCACTATACGCTCGTTTATTCCGTTACGGTGTTGGTACACAATAGCTGTCAATCATTGTTTCACAGGCAGTGCGCTGCGGGACCATGCCACACGGGATTTTGTCCAACAACGATGTTAAGGTCAGCCAAACCACGGAAAAACGCCGAAAATTATTAATACAACAATGAAGGTCGATCAAGCGGTAGTTACATATGAAATTGTGAAGTTAACTATTGTCTGTTAACTTTAATTGTCAATTTTATCTGGATACTTTTTTCACTTTTCCCTTTGGTCTCCCTATGAAATGAAGACCTAAACTTTATTCTAAGAGGGAGAAAACTGGGAATTCTGATAAATTTTCAGCGAACCTAAAATAGTTCGTTTTTGCCAGTAACTTATCTCGGTTTTCAGTTGCAAAAGCACGGCATAGGATGGATGACAACTGCGTCATAAGTCTTGTATTGTTCTTTTCTTGCTGTAATCAGTAAAACCGAAGAGAATTCCCCAATTTCCTGGTCCCCACTAGTTACTTACTTGGTTCTCTAGGCATGTGGCCTAACCACTAGTCCAGTAAGCATATGTGCAAGCTGTAAAAACCAAGTTTCCGAAACTGGTTGGGAGGTGAAAAGACCAATTGTTCTCTCAGATGAGGAATGACGCCGAACGCGAGCTCTGCTGTAATTGAAACCTAACTATGTTCTAAGTTCGTTGACTTGGGTACTAAATTTCGAACGACTTTACTGTTGGGAGAGTTTAATTTTTGCCGGTGCAGGCGCCTGGAAGGACAGAACATTTATCTGAAGAAATTGACCTCTGTGCTAAAAATGTCAATACGTGCAATGAACTAAAAGCAATGTTCATTCTCACTTCTTTTTAGTAAGAAGAGAAAAATAGGTCGTTTTGCTCTTCGTCATCTCCTCAGAGAAGTTCAACTGATGATGGATCACCCAACTGTCATGAAATCCCTCGCTGGACATCACCGCTTTTCACCAATATGTTTTACTCCTATGTATAGCGTTACAACATGTACATGTCATCAATCCAGGAATAGGCGAGACATGTGCGGAGCTATAGTTTGTTCCACCCACTTCTAACCCTCTACAGTAATCTGCTAACACTTCCAGGTCAAAGTTTGGTATATTAGCGTATTCAGAACGCCTCAAAATGTTCATAGTGTCTTCTGCATGTTTACTACTACTAACTCTAAAAATTTGAAACCAAAGTAATGACTTTTTCATTAGAAAACATCCCCTTGAATAATTGACGGATTACTGTAGGAGTACATCGATTGGTGAAACAGACTATAGAGAATGGAGAGAAGCCAAGGAGTACAATGTACAACTCCACACCATTCCCACGGAGACTCCTACAGTACACATTCACACTTTTCAATGCCTTTTTCCAAAGCAAACATCAAATTTGTTGGAAACAGTTTCGAACCGTTCTGGTAATTCAGAATAAAAACGAAAATATAAATCGCTAACATCACCGACAACAAACGAACTGTTAGTTTGGTAATCTTAACTGGTCAAGGATGAAAAGTACCAGCCTAAAATAGGCAAAATCCAGGGAAAAAATTTGGCATTAACTATACCACGTGTACAGCATCGAACAATTATGAATGAAAATCCTGCTGCGAGTTTGTTTTTCCTTGAGAGATCTTTAACGTAAAAAATTGAAAAACTATTCTGGATTGATTGATTTACACCCGTGCATGTGATATACAGGAGAAGAAATATAATAATGACGGTAAAACGCCACGAATATTCAAACTCGGAGACACATGTCGAGAATTCACATCGAGAACAATTCAAAAACCAATTTGCAAGGTGAGTAAAACACAAGGTGAACAAAGTGTAAAACAAAGCAAAAAAAACGGAACTCAACTACAACTTAACTATCAGAGTTCCTCTCGCAGAATGAACAAAAATGGTAGTCTGATTCAATGCACTTCAGGTAGTTTGTAGGTGACAATTGAAAGGGAATTTCACGTTTCTTGCTTACCTTCAAATACTCGGATCCAGATCGTATGGTGACAAACTGTGCCCGTTGGCTCGATTTGGAGTGGGAAAAATAATAGGGTACAGTAGTTCTTCTAGATTCTAGACTAATTCTTAAATCAGCATACGAACTTCTAGCCCACAGTTAAGACACTGGTAGAACGGTAGTAACAGTTAAACGGTGGTGATACGGTCGTAAACGTCCCGCGATCCAGTGGTAAACTTCTGGTAACGTTGAATCACGATTACTACCAGTAAATCGGTTATATATCTCAAGTAACCTCAAAACTGAACTAGATATCTAATACCACATGTGATACCTATATTAGATACGGATGTCTGCGAGACTGCTCTGCAGGCTTCTGGCTGTTTTCGTTTTAATTACCCAAGTTTGAGGTACTTTTCCCTCTAATGCGAGCTTATTATTTAGTACGTGGGGACTAGATACTAGAAGGGCCAGGAAGACATATGTAAATTTTGTTTTATAAAAAAATAATTTTTAAGTGTTTTATTTTCGATAATTCGGAATAATTTTACTGCTGTTTTACTGCAGTTGCACTACAACTTTACTGGCGTTTTACTATAATAGCGACACCGTACTACTACCGTTTTACGGCTAGCGATACTGCAGTAACACTACCAGTAAAACGGCGGTAGTACGGTGTCGCTACTGTATTACAACGCCGGTTTTATATTTACAGTGGTCTTCCTAAAGCTAGTCTGCCTAAGTATTTGGTGTATGCCACCCTGTTCCACTGTGTTTGTAGTTTGATCGTGCTGTCGTAGTTTGTATAGTTTATTCATTCCCACTGAAACTCCTACAGTATTATTACAAAACTTGTTTGGGTTTTTAAGTCACGTAAGTGCTATCGAAAAGGCAAGCATTTTTTCAATTCTTATCAACTATTACGAAGAGTTTTTGGAAAAGTTCGACAAAGTTCAACTTTGTGTAGGAAACGATCATTAGATAATTCGAATAGACTACTGTAGGAGTCGCAGTATGAATGGTGGGAACTATAATTAATATCTATCGAGGGCAGACTACAGCGAAGATATGATGGGCCTGGATCTCTAATTGTCCAATTGTCCAACATTGAGAAATTAGAAAGTAAAAAGAAAGAAAAATTTAAAAAAAAAACAATTCAAAATTGGACAAATGGACATTTGAAAACAGACAATTAGACAATTGGACAATTGAAAATAGATAATTGGACAAATGGACATTTGAGATGGACAATTGGACAATTGACGTTGGACAATTGGACAATTGGACAATTAGAGATCCAGGCCCGATAATTCCATTTATCTCTGAAATATCATGTTCGCAGGCTAGTGCTTGTTACTCAACTGAAACCACTGCCACGCGGTTTATAATCTACGAACACTCTATTTACTCCTTTCAAGGTAGCTCTAGTTCAACTGTACTGAATATGGACTCACATATTTGTAGGATCACCTAGTAACAACACTGTGTAATAAATTAGTTAATATACAAGTTACAGAACAATAATGGAGATCTGAAGAAGATTTCTTAAAATGGAACGATAACACGTCTCGAGAAGAACATAATGATTAGTGAGCTCTGTAGTCTTCTTTCTTCCACATTTCTTCCCAGTTGGCACGAAGACGATTGCACGTGCACAATAGTATTTCTTGTTCGTCAGAACAAACTACCCGTATTTATCCATTCTGCCCTCAGCCGAAAATTTCGCAAATAAAATTTTGGAAAACAAACCTGTAATGGCATACTTTCTTAAGCATACTATGTGACAAACATCGCATGCGCTCGGTTGTAAAAGTTTCTACGCCGTAAATTACATAAAACTGATGCTGCACACAGAGGCCGTATGCATGAAACATCCCGGGCCGGGTTGGGATGCTATCCCGAGCTATTTCCCGGCCAATTCAGCTCGGGATAGCATCCCAACCCGGCCCGGGATGTTTCATGCATACGGCCTCAGATGTAGCTGAACCTCAAAAATGCTGCAATGCGACTGAAGTGCAGAAAAGATGAACGCAGCATCACCACTTGACACTAACTTCCCGTGCGTTGGATCATTCAACGTATAATTTGGCTCAAACATGGATTTTTGACTAGCTTTAATTACTTACTTACTTCAAGTACCTACGGACTTCAACCATAACCGCGATATAACATCGAACTTCTGAAGTTTCCACAAAAACTTTTCCATGTGACTGACCGTTTGTTCACAGATTTGGTTTTGTCAACGTGATTTCGAGAGTTTCAAGTCTGAACCTAATTCTACCTTTAAAATCAAGAAGCACAATATAGTCCTCGTCGAGTCTGCGTGGACTTCACCATGCTTATATCTTCTGAAGAAAGGTTTAAAGACAAAAAGATTCCACCATTTGTGTCGGTCATTAGACAGTCTGAAATTAGAACCGACCTCGATTGTGGGTCCTTATGCATTGGTTGCCAGGCAAGATACGTCACCCACTGCTTGTGACGAGACATCGTTTTTCCAACTTGAACACCAGTTTCAGCATCCCACACCATAACCTACAACAACAATCAATTACTCTCAAAGTCCGTATTCAGCATATCCCCACTAGAATAAGGAACAAGATGAATACCCTCTATTCAGTGTTCAGATCATTATACAGATTCATGATATAAGTTAGCGGTATGGTGGTGGTTGGAAAGGTAAAATCATTCCACCCCTTGTCTCGGTCGTGTGAGGTGACCCCTCTCGATTGATTATTATGCCATCGCCTCGTCCAAAAATGGTACCACTTCGAACCCATTTTTCCACCATTTTGAGTGAAATCAAAATACTCAATTCCAAACTCGACTCTCTGACCCAATCTCTACCCACTATTCATGAAAAAGTGGGGGCCCAACGACTGTGAGATTTGTCTTCTGCTGTGCGCTCCTTAGACAACTACTCTAAAATGGAGCAGCTACTGCTACGAAAACCGAAAAATACAAATATACTCAAGTATAACTATGATTAGGTTAATGTGCTTATATTTTGTTCAAATAAAATAACCTAATCAAGTATAACTGTTTTTTACAAACCTACAAAAGTCATAAAATATTTTTCAAACCTGTAAACTAGAATCTGCAATTAACCGAAAAATACTAATATACTCAAGTATAACTGTTCATTACAAACATATAAAAGTCGTAAAATACTTTCTCAAACATGTAAACTAGAATCTACAAATCACAGCTGCGAAAGAGAGAACAACTGTTGAATAATATGACAAACGTTATAGCACCTAGAATTGAAGTAATGACGAAAAATGCCAACCATTGTGCACAAAACCAGGAATTTTATTATTGACTACGTTGAGTTAACATCTGTGATTTGTAGATTCTAGTTTACATGTTTGAGAAAGTATTTTACGACTTTTGTATGTTTGTAATGAACAGTTATACTTGAGTATATTAGTATTTTTCGGTTAATTGCAGATTCTAGTTTACAGGTTTGAAAAATATTTTACGACTTTTGTAGGTTTGTAAAAAACAGTTATACTTGAGTATATTTGTATTTTTCGGTTTTCGTAGCAGTAGCTGCTCCATTTTAGAGTAGTTGTCTAAGGAGCGCACAGCAGAAGACAAATCTCACAGTCGTTGGGCCCCCACTTTTTCATGAATTTTTCTCTTTTTGTATACATGCCGTAGGTATGTGGTGTGATCTGTACAGTGAAGATAAAATTGTTTTCCTGATGAACCACTTGTCAAGTATTACCATCATTCGAAAAAATATGACGTCAACATTGCAGTTCTAAAAACTTACTTCATCTGGGCTTCAGAATCCCAGAATACGTCATGTTTGAATGAAGTTTTGTCGTGAATTGACGATTTTTAAGAAACTTTCAGCATTCGAAAACATATTTCACGTCATTTTTTTCAAAGTTGACGTCATCTGGCTTTCTGAATTCTAGAATCAGTCATATTCAGATAGAGCTTCATCGTTAATGTACCATTTTAAAGATATTTTCAGCATTCGCAAATATATTTCACGTTAATTCTGCGTTTTCAAAAGTTGACGTCATCTGGCCTTCTGAATCCCAGAATACGTCACTCTTTAATTGATTTTCACCGTTAATTGACCCTTTCTAAGATATTACCATCATTTGAAAATATATGTGACGTCAACTTTGCACTTTTCAAAAATGACGTCATCTGGTCTCCAGAATCCTGAAGGACGTCAGAAGTAGAATACTTCATATTCAAAAAAGTCACGATGGCATCATATTTCAATTTTCAAGCAAATCGGTAATTGTTTCTCTAAGTTACAGTACAGTTTGAGTTGTCGACCTGACAGAGCGAGTGAGAGAGCGTGCTGAATGGAGAGACGCAGACCTTTTCCGAAAAATGTCTATAACTTTGTTTGAAACAATTTGTTCGCAATTTTATTTTGGTCCGCCAGGGTTTGAGTAGATATTACATCTCTTACACAATTTGCAACAAAATCGGTTAAGTAGAAACCCTTGAACTGGGAATTTTCCCTTGTTGTGACTATGATGTCATCCGAGCTCCAGATTCCTCGATGACGTCATCAGTAGAAGACTTACATCTAAATCGATGCACACACACACACACACACACACACACACACACACACACACACACACACACACACACACACACACACACACACACACACACACACACACACACACACACACACACACACACACACACACACACACACACACACACACACACACACACACACACACACACACACACACACACACACACACACACACACACACACACACACACACACACACACACACACACACACACACACACACACACACACACACACACACACACACACACACACACACACACACACACACACACACACACACACACACACACACACACACACACACACACACACACACACACACACACACACACACACACACACACACACACACACACACACACACACACACACACACACACACGGCGGAAGTTGGCGGTCTGCATGAAGCGCATAACGTCATAACTCGGCTCAAACTTAATCAATTTTGTTCAAATTTTGAACATAGCTTGTAAATATGCCATGACATATCAACAAATCATAAAAAGTTTTGATTTGCACGTTTGGGCCTTTCTGAGGGTGAACTAAACAAATGAAAGCGCGCATCAGCCGGACCAAAGACAAATCTCGCACAGCGCTTCGCGCTGCGCGCGATTATTCAATCCCAACTCCACCACTTCAATGATCGTCGCTGTCTCACTATTTATGGTCTACCAGAGGATTCTTCAACAAAGAAAAAGGTGAATGCAGTTTTCAATTTGGTATCCGTCTCTCCATCTAATATTTCCATTCTTCACCGTTTGGGTAAACCTCGTCAAGATGGTTTACCTCGCCCACTCAAAGTATCTATCAAAGATGGTATTCCGTTTCCTCGTCTAATAGATCTATCTACTTATATGAAATCTGATACTTCTATGTCAACTTTTCATGTTCGAAAGTTCGAGACCCCGGAACAGCGGAAGGCTTGATTCCTCGCCAGACAATCGAAACGAGACGCCGCCCGAGCTGAGGTCACCGACGAAACTACAACACCAACACCGTCTGCCGATCCTATTCTGCCAATTGAAATGGAGTTAGTTGAACAAACTAGAAATGTCGTTTCCAATCTTGTCTCAGCATTTCCATCTCCAAACTCTATATCTCCTCGTTCAACCCATTTTGATGATCAACCTGCTACCCAAGGCCTGTCCCTGTTGAAGTTACACAAATATCTGATGATCCTTCTCATTCATGTGTGTGATACACCATCCATAATCGACCCTCCATCGTTCCATGATGCTCTTGATGATGTTTCTTTGAAATGTGTAAATGACAATTTTTACATGTTGTATAGTATGCACCTGCGTGGAGTTTCCATGCGTGAACGTTACAGCTGTTTCCATGGTTGCTATCAATTGACCCCTCATCTGGCCCCAATTGTATCTGACGTGTACTTTGATCGCTATGGTTTCCGGTTCAACATCAATCAATCATGGGTACCCTTTCCATCTAGGTCTTCTCACTGAGTCTCAGTAGTATCAACAAATTAGCAACTTGCGTATGTACTAGTTTTTCTTTTTTCTTTATTTTTTCAAATATCAGTTCATATGGTTTAAACTCGTAATTCTTTGTTTGTCCATCACTATACTGATAAAGTTTATTATTAACTCTCAGAAGTGGTTTCGAATTTAAGATATAGAAGCAATGTATTTGAATACGACCAACCTACTCTTGTTTTTCGATGGAAACTAAGTGAAAATCAAACAGTAGTTGTGTTTCACACTGTAGGAGTCTACAAGCGAGTGAAACGAGAAAAAATGAACTTCCTGAGATATCGTTTTTATGTAACGACCACAACGTTTCTCAAAACGCATAAACAAAGAAGTTAGATTTTTTCACGCCGTTTTCGGTTTTGCATGTTTTGTGCAGTCTTAGTCCACGTCGACTTCAGAAGGGGCAGAAAGAAAGACTCTATCTTTAATCTCACCATGTGATTACAATAGTCAAGAAACCTACATAAACGAGTAACCACAGTATATTTATGTTCCAGTTTTACCACTTTCTTGTGTTTTTATCATATATTAATTTCAGTATGTTAGAATTCAACAACAGTCTTCATGCCATAGGTAGTTTGCGCTCCCAGCGAAATCTGGGAAAAAAATTGCCATGTATTTTCTGCGATAAATTGGAGAAAAAGTCGGGTTATAACCGCAATATTTCCGGGCAATTACTCGGGAAAATCCCGGAAATAAGTGTCGGGGAGAAAACGAGAAAAATTCTGAGAAAAATTAGAGAAAATCTTCGGAAATTTTTTTCCGGGTCAGAGTGAGGACAAAACCGAGAAATTTCCCAGACAAGCTTTTCGCCGCGGCAATCGCGTAACCCGTACTAGATACGGCGCGGCCAGGGGTGCCCTGATTTGATATTTTGGAAATTATCAGCTCAACATCGAAGTCTGAAGATGGACAAGAAGAATACAATGAAGTTCATTTCATGAAGTTTTTACTTTAATGAAATATGCACTTCTATTCTATTCATTATTTATTGATATTTTGAAAAATATTTTTAAGAAAATATTTTTTTTAATAATATGTTTGGGAAATACTTTTACCAAAAAAAAATCCTATAATCTAGAATGGTAAAAGAAATTTCAGGGTGAAATTTTGCGGTTTCAAACTGCGGGAAATTTCTGGGGTTTTTCTTTGCTTTCTCCCGGTTATCTCCCGGAAATTTCCCGACTTTTGCTGGAAATTTTTCCAATTCCAGCCGAGCGCATTTCGCGAAATGCGCCCGGCTAGAATTGGGATGGATCCGGGAAATTTCCGCGAAGGTTGGCGGCCAGTGTCATTACACTTAGATTATTACAACTGATTTTATTACACCCGTTGCACGCTTGGGTGTAGCGCTGCTAAATTTCACAGCCACACAAATTATGTAACCTCGGAACTTCAGCACAACTACAGTTCGAATCAACCACACATTTTCACAAATTGTGGTGAGAGGTTTACCTTAGCAGTAGAGTTTCTCAAACTTACCTGATCTACTGAGTTTGTTTTTGAAAGGCGCGAGCCAAAAGGACAATCGGCCATACCACACTCACACTTTACCCCCATGAATTATCATTAAAGAATGACGACTATGTGCTTCAATCTCAACGCTTCAGTCCTTTAAACTGCAATACATTTTTATTGCAGTTGAAAGGACTGATGCCCCGGGATTGGAGCACATAATCGTCCCGCTTTAAGAGGCAGAATTTGGATAACAAAATGTATGGGCGAAAGTGTACACAGAAAAATAGACCCTATTTCAGAGTACATGTTCTGTAATTTCTCGGCATCCAGATTTCACCCTGCGCCTCCTGCGTTTCGCCCTATTTGGCGTGGAGGTCACGGATGGTCATAAATACTTCAAATATCATCTCTCAACTTGCTTCTCTTCTAAGATCCGCAGGTAGAACGGGGAAGTCATTATAATTGCACCCCACCCTGATCGAAAAAAGGTTGAGAAGTACCCGTAGTACAATCGCCCCATAAAAATATAGTGAGTACATGGGAAGTTTCCACCTCACCGTTACGATTCAGCTACATCTGTGTACAGTGTAAACTTTAAGTATGGTACGGTAAACATGAACAACCGAACGCAGTCAAAAATTGTCACATATGGATGGATGTTAAAAAACTATGCTTGGTTTTCAAAATTTTTATTTTCAAGTTCTCGCTGAGGGCAGAATGGAACAGTACGAGTAGGTTGACATTTTAGACATATAGGAAATAACCAAATCTTCGCTGTAGTCTGACC
Organism: Litoditis marina; assembly: GCA_964036275.1. Classification (NCBI taxonomy): domain Eukaryota; kingdom Metazoa; phylum Nematoda; class Chromadorea; order Rhabditida; family Rhabditidae; genus Litoditis; species Litoditis marina. The sequence goes on along the minus strand of OZ038434.1, from coordinate 842,870 downwards.
TCGATCAAATTTCGGCCAAAAATTAGAAATCAAACTATAAAACTACATTCTCCATGTTCCGCTGTCTATGAACCTCATAGACAGCGGAACATTGAGACCATGTACCCCAAATAACCCATCAATACCACCTCGAGTTCGGTTCAGAAAACAAACACAACAATATAAAACTACAATTCTTTGCGTGTCGCCCGACCTGCGTGCAAACGATTCGTAACCAAGCGCTAACCACTACGCTACGAGAAATCAAAACCAGCAAGCTTTGGAATCGTATTAATTTGTCTGTACACAGCGGAAATCGAGATATACAGTACCCTCCCTCCTTTCCGTTGGCGATGACTATACACCGCAGAAAAAGCAAATCATACATGAGTAAAGTCCGAATCAAGCCTACTGAGACTCCTACAGTACACATTCGGAGTTTCCAATGACTACTTTGTTATGCAAACTTCAAATATGACGATAATCTTCCGAAACACTCTTCAAAACAGGGAATCGGAATAGAATGCCAAACTTGTAAACTTTTCCGAATCATATTTACGTAATTTTTGCACAGTGAAAGTTTTGCATCCTTACTGTAGACGTATCAGTAGGAATTAAAAGGAGTATAACATAATAGTCAGTTTGGAACTGCCATCGAGGGAAATAAATTCCACAGTGAATTCTGTGTTTATACCGGAACGGAGACGGAAGCACAAGCCAAACACTATGGTAGAAAAAATATCGAATTGTGACGACAGAAATATTAGTTTTCAGACTTGACTTTTCTTTATACACTTGAGAAATAGGCATTCTTAGGGTGTTCCTCAGTTGTTTGAGATTGTTCCAGATGCGCCAGTTTGCAGTGACTGTTTTCCCTTATGTTGAAAAATGGTTCGTATAGGAGTCTGTGTTTGTAGTTTGATCCTGCCCTGAATGTGATTCTCTATTCTTCTCAGCTTCAGACCTTCTAGGGTTGTTGAACTCGAACTCGAAACTCGACTCGACTCGAAAAAACTTCGAAACTCGACTCGACTCGAAAATTTTCGAGTTGAGTCGAACTCGAAACTCGAAAACTCGAAATTTCTCAAAACTCTAAAACTCGATTTTTCGCCAAACTCGAAAACTCAAAAATTCGAAATTTTGAACGCGAAAACTCGAAAATCAAAAGTTCGGACTCGAAAAATGTATCTTTTGGGTCCAAAAACACTCAAAACTCGACTCGACTCGAAAAAACTCGAAAATTTTCGAGTCGAGTCGAACTCGAAACTCGAAAACTCGAAATTTCCCAAATCTCGAAAACTCGAAAACACGAAAACTCGAAATTTCCCAAAACTCGAAAACTCGAAAACTCGAAAATTTCCAAAACTTGAAAACTCGATAAATCGAAAACTCGATTTTTCGCCAAACTCGAAAACTCGAAAACTCGAAATTTCCCAAAACTCGAAAACTCGAAATTTTGAACTCGATTAACAACCCTAAGACCTTCACTCCAGGTTTCCGCTAAAGAACGGACCGTTCCTCATTCTTCTCAACGTTTTCTGGAGAACGGTTATGGAATATAAATTGGTAAACACCGATGAAAAACTTACCGAGCTTCTAATTTTCTCAACATTTTGTTGCATTGTCAATTCGACAAAAGACGTCTTGCTTTAGGGTTCGTTCTTTTCAAAGCAAGTCTATTCGGGCCAATTACACAAGCAACCGGGTTACCAAAAAGCAACCAGGTTGCTTGTGTAAAGAAAATTTGGTTGCTTCCAGAAAGCAACCGAAAAGCAACCAAATTGCTTTTTAGAACCAACCAACCTTTCTTTACAAAAGTAACCTAGTTTTGTGAAGTAATAGAGCTTGTTGATTTCAATATCAACCCGGTTGCTTTTGTAAAAAGAGGTTGGTTGCTTTTCAAAATCAATCCGATTGCTTTTTGGTTGCTTTAAAAATCAACCAAATTTTCTTTACAAAAGCAACCGGGTTGACTTTTGGTTGATATCAACCCGGTTGCTTCTGTAATCCGCCGTCTATTCGGCGGTGTGTTGCTTTTTGGCCGAAACTTTTCAGTCATGGCGTGTATCCATGATCAAACTACAACTGCGGTTTGAAAAGAAATGGAATCCGACAAAAACTTCCCGCTTTTTCTAAGCATCAGCTCTGAATAATTTTCAGCAAAATAAATGATTGAAAACATTATTGGTCGAAAGTTTTACTACAAACTCGACACGAATTTTTGAGTTCGGGTTTTGTTGAAACTCAAACTTACAAAACTCTTAAACTGGAAATTGAGTCTCAATTTTTTTCTTCCTCAAATTCAAAATCACTCAATTTCGAAGTCTAAAATTTTCACCATAGCGGTCATTTACATTCAAATAATAATAGCTGGAAGTATTAATCAACAAATAATAATAGCTGGAAGTTTATAATTCTTTATTATCTTTTTCTTGCGACTAGCTTTCAATAACGACAAAGTTTTTTTTTACAATAATTCACAATATAAATGTTGACAGCTATACAATACACAGGAGAAGTAACATTATGATGGTTAAATGATAACTATACAGAATAGCACATACTATACAACATGTTACAGTATATACATAGCTCGATTGAAAATAATCAGTTGAGTTTGGTATAAAAGATAATTTCGGGGATCTGGCCATCTTCCACGCTGGTTCCATTGTTATTGCCAGCCGCATATGTGAACTTAATGAGAAAAGATGAAGGGGGAAATAAACCGTACCCATCCACCGTCCGTTATCCGCACAAAAATGGTTTCTTCTTTGAAATTATATTGGTTGAGGATAAACGTGTAATTTGCATTAGCAGACTCTCTCGAATATTCAATGATGATCTGCACATTCGTGATGAAGATAGAGTTCTACAAGTTAGGGAGTCTCAATCACTTACTTGCTATGTATTATTATAACGTTTTACGTCTAAATTTATTCATATACAAATACTTGAAAAACAGAAGAGCAAATACCTGAAACGTGACAGTACCCCCCATATTCGACTGGTGTACAATGCGGCGCAAACCTTTCGTACCATAGTGCGTGTCCGGCCCCTGAAAATAAAAAGAATGGTCAATAAATAAACATTTACCCTAAGATATTTTCCGACAAAAAGACAGGAAGTTTGAATCTCAAGACTTTGTTTGAATACTACAGTTTATCGACATGGACAAAACGTGTTCGCATTTTTTAGAAAAAAACTAGCAAGATCACGTGTCAGACAATGGTTCAACCCAAACCCTGTTGTATAAACTCTCCTTCCGTAAGACAGAGGTTAGAATTTTTGCTCTTTAGGTCTTTTGAAAACTAGAAGTCACTTTTCGAAATTCATTTTATATTACCCATGGTAGCTGTCACTAACATGATCTTCAGTCTTTGTCTACGCAACAATTTCAAAGCTTAGTATGTCATACCTTTATATGAGCACTCGCAATATAGGTGACACTTGGAGTAATTTCCACGGGATCTCTGAACAGAACTCGGAACGTATTGGAAGAGCCATCACACACATACGTCGTCTCGTTGTTAGCCATCACTTTACCAGTACCGCAATGGATAATCTAAACAATCACATTCAATCACAAAACACACACCCACATATAGTGTTGATCTATAGTATAGTTTCAACTAAGAATTTAAACGGTGGAAAGAGATTGTGAAATGAAAAAGTGCTCTTAAATACTGGAAGCAAGTCGAAATTATTTTTTCATCATAGAAAAAAAACATGTTTTCAGATAAACCAAGATGTTCATCACAGCTCTACAGGATGTTGCATTGCAATAACCGAAAACCAAAACTCTAAGCATCGTGTTTACTGTATAGAAATAAATGTACCTGAATAGTACACGGATATTCGTGTGGACCCACAATTCCGCCATACAGACCAAATCCAATTACATAAATTCTCCGATCAACCGTGAACCTAAATACTTGTCATGAACTTGAGAAGTATCCAGTATTAAACTCCATAGACGGATCTTATCATCTCTATTTCCAAAACCAGAACAAATTAGTAAAATGGGGGGGGGGGGGACCAGGAAGTGTGTGAGTTCTGTTCGGTTTCACCGTTTTCAGCAAAAAGTGAACAATACGAGGTTGGAGTGTGCAACAAAAATAGAACAATACATAGGTTTGCACAACGGTTCACAACGTACGTACGTTACACCTCTCATACACTCACGCTAAAATCATGATTTGTGTAATAAACGTTTTTTTGTGAACCGTTGTGCAAACTATGTATTGTTCTATTTTTGTTGCACACTCCCAACCTCGTATTGTTCACTTTTTGCTGAAAACGGTGAAACCGAACAGAACTCACACACTTCCTGGTCCCCCACTTTTTACTAATTGTTCTTTTTTTGCTGGTTGTACTAGTACCATACACCAGTAAGGTCTGACTAAGCGACAAAAAGTAAGCCGTTTTCAGATGTGAAAACGTGAAAATTTATAATTTTTCATCAAAGGTAGACCGATTTTCATGTTTTCGGCTGAAAAGTGGTCCGTTTTTCGAATTTTTATGACTTTTCGGACAACCTTGCTGGTGTATGACTAGTACAATCAGAATGAATATCGAAAATTGGTGCCTATCAAACATCCTGCTTAATGGGCGAAGTTAGTAGTTCTCAGACGGTGTGATCCTGATTTTCAATTTTTTTGGCGCCAATTGACCTCTTAAATTTTAACTTTCCACCTATTACATGAAAATCTGAGCTTTGTGAAAAATCTGGGTCATTACACATTCACATTTGCATCATTCCTTCACGTTTTCGTTGCTACATACTCACATGACAGAAAAGGTACCAACCTAAAGATTTTAGGCCAATTGCATAGACGTAAAAGAAAAGATACGCAGCCAAATTGGACGTGCGTCAAGAGAAGGCGCACTCACTTTGCGCCAGCGCGCGTTGTTGACACAATCACAAAATACTCCCTATCGCGTACGCGACAATCTGTGCGAAATTTCGAACATTTTAACTGATTGGAACACATATCTTCCAGCTTTTGGCGCCAGCGCCAAGCGTTAAACGAAACGTGATATCAGCAAACTTTTGAGGCCGCGCTAACCTTAGGGTTTACACATGTGTGCCAAATTAAAGCCGAATCGGCCCAGTAGTTAAAAAAATTTCTATGCGGACATTGGACGAGGGATGAGCGACGAGGGACAACGGAAATTTTCATAACGACACGACAGCATAACTTTTTTCAAACTCGACCGATTTCTCTAATTTTTTCACACAACATGTATATAATAGATCTCTAGCTCTCTCTCCGGTTAAATTTCAAAAAAAAATGTGTTATTTGATGACTTTTGTGGTTTGAAAGCTGAAAATGGGTGCGCAATGGCCAAACCAAACACAACTCACACGCAGCGCTTCGCGCTGCGCGCGATGATAGAATAGTCGAAATAAGAATCGCAACATAAGAAGACACCTGTATTCCTCGGTAATTGAATCAAAGTGTACCTACTTGATTCTGTCGGGCATTCCACTATAGCCCCATCTAACTTCGTTTCGTTGAAATCTACCGACAACCAACTCTTTTCCGGCTATCGCACATCGGGGTCTAGAACATTACGGATGGAGCGAAAACAAAAAGCACGTGAATGGTGAATACATGTGAGTAGTGGAAATTGTATAATCATAAAGCTACACGCATTATTCCAATTATTGCACAGAAATATACTTGAGGGAGTATGTCGCTCATAGAATGAATTATCATCAGATAATCTCTCTCTTCCCTATCCGAAATGCTCATACTCGAGAGTTGTAATCTTGGAGAAAAAGAGAAATCTTGGGAAACTAAAAATGCATTCCAACCTGTCGTTGAAATTCGTAGATGGTTTTGGATTCACAGTGAAATATAGGAACAAATTCACAATTTCCCGATCCGTCAGCAGGCAAGATTGAGCTGGAATCCGGTGAGAAATCAGCAAAACTTTACACGGAGTTCCACACAACGCAAGCCGATTTTTTCATAGATAAAAAATAACTCAACGGTGATAATTTTTTGTACGGATAGCCAAAAATTTCTGGCTATTCGGACAAAAAACAAAATATTGAAAAAGAGGGTTTTTCTATAGTTAGATCTTCGTGATGTGATGGTCTGAACAATGGACGAACCGGCAGTCTGTGCGAACTCCTCCACAGTCATGAGGGGGAATCTGATGAGTTGGAGAGCGGATCCGAGAACAGTTCTCTTCGATTCTGGAGAGTCCTCCAGACCACGTCGACCACACTCTTCCGACGCCCAGCCAACTACCGACTGAAACGGAACAACAAAACGCATGTGGTTTCCAAGTTTTATTTACTTTCCCACTCATATTTCTTAACAACTACTCATTCTATCTCTCTTTCTATATATATGATGCAATCAACTGACAAAGATTCGTTTCTACTTATTTTGGAACTGGTCCACATTATCAGTAAATCTCCAAACCTAGAGAACAACCATTGCCTATTCAAGATTGCACACAACACAAGTTTCTATGAAACAAAGACTTACGAGAGGGAAGACCTCTAAAATAACCGACCATGAAGAGAGGTCCTTCTCTCACTCGAAGCGTATCCCTTGCAAGCACAAGACACAATGTGGTCAGGTCTATCTCATAGAATCCTGGAACCTACACACAATCAGAAGTAGGTAATGGAATAACAGAGAGTAGAGTGAGAGAAGGTGCCGTTTTTGAAACGGAGAGGAAATATCCTACTGAATGCAAATCTTTTTTCAAAAACGACCAAACACACGAAAGGTTGTAAGCAGCTACCTTGTCAGTTGATTCGTGATATCTCAATTGATTCTATATGAAATATTAGGACAAAAAGTTTATACAGATGACCCACCTTCCCCACTGAGGGCTTCATGTGTGTTTTTGTCAATGATCTCCAGGCACAATTGCTCCAACTGAGGTTCGTCGAAAAGTCGAGCCTGTCAATTAAATTAGTTTTTATAATAACTACAGAAAACTAAATTATATAAATCAAAAACAACACCGGCAATATGACAACACCACTACTGGGTATGAGAAGTGGAAGTTTGATTAAGTTGGGAGTAAACCTTACAATCGCACCACTATGGGTGAAGAGCTGGCAATTGACATTGGCAGTAGACAAATTAGTATAAAAAACGAGTGTATAGAAAGTAAAGATTAGTTTTGGATAAACATGTACAAGAAATATAAAAGAAGTCCAATAAAAATATTTTGAGGAAAAGTCTAATCTCGCTCGGTTTGAGAATTCAAAAAAAGGATACCGAGTTTTTTGCTACCGGAAGAAAACTTCTGACTGCGACTCACAATAATCTAGCTTATACTCCGTTGTTTTCAAGAGAAGCGAGATTAGCATTTTCCTCAAAATATTTTTATTGGACTTCTTTTATATTTCTTGTACATGTTTATCCAAAACTAATCTTTACTTTCTATACACTCGTTTTTTATACTAATTGAACTCTTTTTCTATGGTTACGAAGTAACGGTCATTTTTGATAAAAATGATATTTTTGAACAACAATCTAAACAAGGAATTTTATGTTAAAACGCGTCGTAGTTCAGAACGTTTTGTGTAGTTGTAACCTCGTTCAAGTGATAGCAAATTTTGTGCTCCAGGCAGGAATCGAACCTCCGTTCGCCGTGCGTAAATAGAGCTTTTATCCAATCCGCCATTCAGACATGTGAATAGGAATGAAAACCAAGCTGTACCCGCCTGTCATGAGATCTCCATTGGAAAAATGATTCCTACTACACGTTAAACTCTTCTTTCATTTTTATTTTCACGAAACCGGTCTATCCATGATTTTTTGCGAGACCATTTTCGGCTCTCCCACACGTAATATTCAAATTTCAGACATACCTGGAAAATACGTATATCTCAACTTTTTTAGAGCTTTTCAATAATGTAAAAATTTTGGGAATAAGTTAATTTTGTGCGAAACTATGCCGAGATTTGAGGAGGCGGACACTTTTGTCGCCGGCGCCGCCGCCCCGCACGGAAGCCATTTCTGCGAGACGTTGGGCCCTCTAACTCCTCTCAATAAATAACTACATGGAAAGTGAACTTGGTATCTTGTAGACGTGTTGCCCTTCAGTGATTCATGCAAAAATCTAAGAAAATGGTCGACGTACTTTGAAGAAAATTGTAATAATCTGTTTTGTAATGTCTGCAGACCTTTGAACAAAAACTAATCTGCGCAGCGCTCCGCGCTGCGCACGATGCAATGTTGTACATCTGGGTAGAAATAACCCTTTCTCTCCATATTTTATCGGTTCTGATTTGATAAATGTTGAGTGCAGGGATTTGGGGGTGACCGTTTCTAATACTCTTGTGAACAGGGGAAACATTGAAATTCGTTATAAAAAGGGAATGACTCAACTTGCCATTCTTCTGCGCACCATTACTGTAAAAGACGTCAAAATTCTTGTACGTTGCTATCAAACTTATGTTCTACCGATTCTTGAGTTTGGATCACAAGTTTGGAGTCCTTTTCTTATTTTGGAATCGAAGAAAATTGAGAAAGTTCAAGAATTTTTCACCAGAGCGGTCTATTACAGGTGTTTTCCCAAAGGTGACTATCCCATGAGTCTGCCTTCCTATCAGAATAGGTGCAAAGAGTTGGGAATGAAAAGTTTAGCATTCAGGAGAGTTATTCTAGATCTTGTGCTTGCTTTCAAAATTATCAAAGGCGAGTGTATTCTGAGGTTCACTTCTTTTTATCGCCATCGATTACACAATGGTAGAAGAGGTAGTCACTGTTTCTATGTTGAAAATACCAAAGTGAATAGTCGTTATTATTCCTTTTCTTTACGGACTTCGAGATGGTTCAATATGCTGTCTTCACATAGTTCAATAATTTTGAAAGCGAAGTCCTCGAAAGTATTCAAGAAACGTCTACTAGAAACTGATCTATGTAAGGTTTTAAAACTGCCTTGTAAGTTTTAATTAGTAATCTGATGTAGCTCATTTTTTTATTTAGCAACTTGGTAAGTTTGGTAAGTTCCCATCCTGTGGCTGGTGCGGAATGCAGTCCATGGTTCATAATCGGTCCCAGTGTGAAAACCAGTGAGAAAGAAGAATCAACAAGTTGACAAAATCTCCGTACTTGTTTGGCTCTGCCAAACGTTTGTTAACAACTGCTCGCACTTTTGGACATTTGCATACAAGAGTGCGCATGCGTGAAACCACGTTGGAACGTGTAAAGAAGAATGGACGACTGAACAGACTGATTCACTTCTTGTTATGTGTTGGATATGTGAACCATTATCACGTATCATCTCATGGCATTACTTGTCTACGCTCATTAGCATAAGTCTGCTACCCTGTTAACGTGTTACGTTTCCTCGTCTGCTTACGTGTACAAAGCAGCGAGCATGGTTGGTATTGTAAGCTCTTCCTAGCTAGTAAGCAGTCTGGCTACTAGGCTAGTTCTCTATCTTCTCTCTCCCAGTCAGGTATCAAGGCTTTATTGTATTGTCTATTTTATACTCATAATAAACCTAGTATAGTTAGTGTTTTGTTGTGTTATATTCAAAAGGCTAACGTATCGCCTGAAATACCTAATCGTTGTGACTTCGTGAGTACGAGGGTTACAACATAATTGGCGATCAGGATAGGCAAAACTCTCGTTGCATTTACTGGTAAGTTACTGGTAAGTTTGAAACCCCTGGAACACTCAACTGTTGTATAGTTGTACTGTGTACAATCGATTCGGAGACCCTCACAGGTCAATACAACAATTCGGAGACCCTCACAGGTCAACACAGGAGTGTTCTGTCTTTTCATTTACCTTTGCGAAGTTGTCTGACGTTGCTAACGTCACATAGACACTGTCGCCGATCTGCCAAAGGGCAACCGAGTGAATTCTTGGGTTGAAAGCTATTTTCCTAGGGGAAGTGCTGCCCAAATTTTCATTTTCGGGTTGAATTATTGGCAGAATACAGAGGAAGTGCTGCCCAAATTTGCATTTGGAGTAATAGTGAATTGTTGTGATTTGGATCGGTGATCAATCAAACAACACTATGACTAAGACAAAGGAAGACACAAAGGAGGAGAACAGTATGCAGGAGTTGTTGTTAAAGTTGTTGCAAGGGCAACAAGAACAGCTCAAACGTCAAGAGGAAAGACAGGAGGAACAATTCAAGCAACAGGAGAAACGAATGCAGTTGTTGGAAGACATACTGCTGGAGAGGAGGACAGAACCAGGCAGTGTATCTTCATTACCAGTTGTATCAGGAACAACTAGGTTGATGGCTGATCTCAGTGGGAGATTAGCAGTCTTCAATTTCGATCCGGAGTGTGATCAAACGTTCTCAAGATGGTACGAGCGTTATGGAGAAGTGTTGACTGTGGATGGAGAAAGGTTGGATGACAAGTCTAAGGTTAGACTATTGGTCGGAAAACTTTCGAATGAGGTGTTTGATCGCTATACGAGGCAGATCTTACCAAGTACATCCGCAGATGTAACCTTTGACGATACTATCAAGATTTTGAAGGAGATGTTTGATGTGAAAACATCAGTGTTTTCGACACGATATCATTGTCTCAAAATAGAGAAGAAGGACACGGAAGACTACATGGAGTACACTGGCCGCGTGAATGAGCAGTGTGAGAAGGCGAAGCTCCAGGAATTGGACAAGGATGGTCTGAAGGCACTGTTATGGATTTATGGATTGAAATCTAACAGAGATGCGGAACTCAGACAGCGACTTCTCATGTTTCTGGACCGTAAACACTCTGATCAGAAGACTGTCACGTTACATGATCTGTACAAAGAGTGTGATTTGTGGCTCAACATCAAGCGAGAGGCAAAGATGGTTGAAACAGGAGCACAAGATGTGAATATGGTCAGAACAAGGAACGACAGCGGAGATAGCATTGACACAGCGAGACATTCCGAACTTTTGTGTTGGAACTGCGGAAAAGGTGGTCATATCTCGCGCAAGTGCCAATCCAAGAAGTGGAACTGTGGTAAATGCAAAGGCTCAGGACACAAACCAGAGTTCTGTGAACGTTCGAAGAAGTTCAGAACTGACATGAGGGATGTGAGAACTCGTGTGAATAACTCGGTGGTAGTTGAGTCTCATAGTCCAAGAAAACTGGTTAACGTGGTTCGACGTTATCTGCCTGTTCAAGTCAACGGATACAAGTTGGAAATGCAGTTGGATACGGGTTCTGACATCACTATGATAAGTGTGATTGATTGGAAACGTATAGGAAGTCCAGACTTGGAAAGATCGAAAGTGAGAGTCGTAGATGCCAAGGGAGACAGTTTGGTCGTATTGGGCCGACTCAAATGTCACTTCGAGATCAATTCGACAAATGGAACAGGATATGCATATGTGTCAAAGGCTGAAAGTCTATGTGGCTTGGAATGGATAGCACAAGACGAGAAAATGTCGCATCATTTAAGTAAGATGGCGGACATGTGCGAGATGAAAGATCTTGGCACAGCAGAAAGTTTGGAATCACCAAAGAAGAATAGTGGACAGACCATCAATGGAGAAAATGGTATTATGGAGACGTTCCAAAGAGAAAAGTGTTCTGGAAAGAATAAGGCTCGAGGAAGTTCCATAAATCCGGTGATTCCACAGCAGAAAATTTCCGGCGTAAGCACAGCATGGTCAGCGGAAACGAAAGGATACTGTACGTCAGCACCAAGGAGGGTATGCCAGTCAGTCAAGGAGTTGTCAAGTCCTAGGAAGGAGAGACACATAAGTGATGATTTGACGAAACCGAAAAGTGTGTGGCGGAAGGTTACTGTCAATGTGATTGGACCAATGAATGGCACTTCCTATCTTGTTGCAGAAGATATGGAAGAGAAGTGGCCTGTGGTTGCAAGGATGACAGATATCAGATCGAAGTCAACAATGAGAACGTTGAAGGAACTGTTCAAAAGTGTTGGACAAAACCCAAAAACTGTTGTAACTGGTTCGAGTTCACAGTTTACATCTGAGAAGTTCAGAATGGGATGTGTTGAGGCTGGTTGGGTAGCTGAGTATGTTGACCCTGAGACCAAAATCACAGAAGGAAGATTAGCTGGACAACTTCTGAAGGAATATCAGAAATGCCGGTTGTCAGCAAGCGAGCTGTCTCTCGAGATGGTGAACAAGATGCGGGAAGCATACATTTTGTCGTGGAGGAAGGAAGAAGAAGAAGATGAACTCGTTCCCATGTGTCGATAAAGAAGAATCAGTCCGTGCCAAAGATTGAAGATCAGTGCCGCTCTACTAAGCTTAGTCTTCGATGTCTCTCTTCGTGACTTTAGTTCATGTTTCGTTCTTATTCTTATCCCCAATGTTTTATGTTAAAAAAGGGGAGGTGTTGGATATGTGAACCATTATCACGTATCATCTCATGGCATTACTTGTCTACGCTCATTAGCATAAGTCTGCTACCCTGTTAACGTGTTACGTTTCCTCGTCTGCTTACGTGTACAAAGCAGCGAGCATGGTTGGTATTGTAAGCTCTTCCTAGCTAGTAAGCAGTCTGGCTACTAGGCTAGTTCTCTATCTTCTCTCTCCCAGTCAGGTATCAAGGCTTTATTGTATTGTCTATTTTATACTCATAATAAACCTAGTATAGTTAGTGTTTTGTTGTGTTATATTCAAAAGGCTAACGTATCGCCTGAAATACCTAATCGTTGTGACTTCGTGAGTACGAGGGTTACAACGATTAGGCTATAAGACTGATTCACTTCTTGTTATGACTGATTAGAACAGACTGATTCACTTCTTGTTATGTTATTCGTTCTGTCTACTCGCTCTCTCCCGGTGTTCTTCTACAGACCCGTACTTCTGTCATCACCCTTCATGTGAGATAAACTTACTGTTACAACTTGTTCTGTACCATTACAACTACAGTTTACTACTAATGTTATCCATATGTTTCTCCCTAAGAATTAATACATAATACCGCGTGGCAATAGTTTCGTAGAATAATAGGCAGCTCCCACTTGACTGTCGAACATGGTGCATCGGCCGAATTAGCTACTCAGCCGCCAATCCATCTTATTCCATTAAGTTATGGTAATTATACGTTGAACCAGATAGAGCCAGAATAAGTCATTAGTTGAGCTATATAATAGCAGTGGCAGAATATTGATTTCTGTACTGAAATTGGTGAAACCCAGGATTTGACAACCTGGTAGGTTTAATAACCTGGTAAGACGCTAGCTAGCAAATAATTCATGTATATATTTCTTCTTGGCTTTGAAAAATTTTGCTCAAGTGGACGCGAAATTCGATCCCCAACCAAAAATATATCCATGTACCCAGCATACGGGAGTCACGCAGTCGAAAACTGCGGTATGCAGGCGAAATGGGAAGTTAGTTCGCATTGTGGTTTTACCGGAAGACGACCACATTATCAAAAATATTGGTTCTGGTACGGATATGGCAATAGTCGTTCTATCGTGAGCCACCAGCCCATTGGATCCGTAATCTATTTGCTCCTATGACTATTTTAATCTCTATCCACTTCAACCCAAATGAACTGAACATCACATCAGGAAGGCTATGGAGAACATTGCAAGTGAGATGTGTACTGTGTGCAGGAATTCGAGATTTAATCCCCTTCGATTGCTGTTAATCAACAATATGGTACCATTAAGCATGTCCTGTTTATGTCAACCACTTTTTCAAACCGATTTCCATCCATCATATCCAACTTATTCCCCGCAGGTGAGAAATAATATTTAGAAACAATATTTCAGTTTTGGGAAGAAAATCATCAAATATCCACAACATATTGATTGAAGAATCGAAACAATCATTTTTTTCCATAATGGAAAGTCAGTGAACCAACCCTCAAAGATTCAAATATAATTATCCGAAATCGGGAAAGATCCACGCAAGTTTGCCGGAAGATGTTCAACTCTGCGGGAACCGATAAAAAGTACAATGAATGGGAAGGATCGAAAACTGCGTACTGTTGGAGCGGATTCGAGCAATCACTTTGCTGTTTCGAAAACTATACCATTGCTGCTTACATCAACAATTGTTTCCCTTCTATCTAATGACTCACATGTTTTTCATTGCTAATAACTGTTAGTGATGAATTCATGTAAGTCAGTAAGTGAACTGCTCCCTGGCATACATATCATAAATACCCTACCACAGATCGTATTTTCCCAGTGAAATAATAATATGAGGCACCAGAAACGTAACTGGATTGCCACTCAGTTAGCTATCATGTGTCCAAGAGGATTATCAAAACGAAAACGAACCATCTCATTCTGAAATGAAGGAGCTAGCAACTTAGCAACCCCTGATCAAGTCAGTCATAGTATTCACGAGAACCCATAAAGGACAGCATTTCTTCTTTATGAAAACAAAACCACACAGACACAAATAAGAACTCATTCACAATGCTTCGCAATTTGAACGAACCTACGATCCACATAAGCCATACTATTAGCACGAAGAACTTCCATGCAACAAAGAATGGTCGTGAACGGTAGCGGTGCTTCTTCGTGGTTGGCTTTGGGATTGTGTGGATCAATGTGAATGAAGCTGGCTGCGGTTGAATAATCTCGGATTGAACTACATTCGAGTGGATCTACTGAGAAAAACTCGGCGAGGAGTTACCAGGTGCATCTAGAGCGAGGATGATAGTGTAACAGAATCCTCGCCATCCGAACCTAACCCTCACCCGTAACCCTCACCCTGGACATTCACTTAATACCCAATATGACCATAATCTACCCAACTTATTTCAGTACCAGGTAAGTTTTTCTCAGTGCAGTCAGATGTGACCGGTTCTTCTCGAAGTCGGGAGTGTTTGGCTCTGCCAAACGTTTGTTAACAACTGCTCGCACTTTTGGACATTTGCATACAAGAGTGCGCATGCGTGAAACCACGTTGGAACGTGTAAAGAAGAATGGACGACTGAACAGACTGATTCACTTCTTGTTATGTTATTCGTTCTGTCTACTCGCTCTCTCCCGGTGTTCTTCTACAGACCCGTACTTCTGTCATCACCCTTCATGTGAGATAAACTTACTGTTACAACTTGTTCTGTACCATTACAACTACAGTTTACTACTAATGTTATCCATATGTTTCTCCCTAAGAATTAATACATAATACCGCGTGGCAATAGTTTCGTAGAATAATAGGCAGCTCCCACTTGACTGTCGAACAGTACTGCTCACATTCGCGAAGTGGTCATACGTGCATGCATCGATACTTTCTTCTTTTAGTATTATCTATGTCTTTTTCTATTAGATTTGTTTAATATATTATGATAGTTAAACGAACGAACATTGACTTTAATTTATTGTTAGTATTACTAGGAGTATTATATTATCCACCAATCCGCTGGGAAAAGTAAAGACTAAAATTTTATATCAGGTCTGAGGGAAGTTAGGAGGAGGTAGTAACCACGAACTTATATTGGCTCTGATAAACTTAGGTGGAGGTAGTAACTATAAATATATATCAACTCTGAGAAACTTAGGTGGTGGTAGTAACTACAAATATATATCAACTCTGAGAAACTTAGGTGGTGGTAGTAACTACAAACATATATCAACTCTGAGAAACTTAGGTGGTGGTAGTAACTACAAATATCTGTCAACTCTGAGAAACTTAGGCGGTGGTAGTAACTACAAACATATATCAGCACTAAGAAAGTTAGGGGAAGGTAGTGTTATTTTAATCATTCCCAGTGAAGACATCCCTTTTTAAATCAACAAATATATGCTGTCTCGAAATACAGCCCAGCGGTTGTGGTATTGATACGGTAGTTAAGTCAGAGCATTTGTCAGAACAGTCGCTTTAGTATAGAATGTATACAATATTATTACATCTTTTTTCATCTATGTTCTTTTCACCATTCTCTTTTTTGGCAACCTTTCGCGTTTCAAACTTTCGTTCCGTTATTACACACTGTGTAATAAATATTTGATTTGATTTGATATGGGTCAAATAACTGACAGCCGAACAAATCTGACAAACGGGAGGTTCCTAGTACAAGTGATTTGATATAATCCATAAATCCAAGCATCTTGACATTATCTTTATTCTGAAACTATCCATCAACGTTATATATTCCGTCTTGAACTGATTTATTTCAATTGAAGATAATTAATGTTGGGTTTCTTATTTGAACCGACACACGACATATTTCAAGTCACTCACTCGGTTGTCTCATTTTCTTTCTCACCACCCCAGTGTGGCATCAGGCTCTGAAGACGGCCAAAATGCCGAAACGTCGTCACTCAGTAAACATCTATACCACCTCGTGTTTTGGTTCAAATAAGAAACCCAACATTGTACAATATGCCGAGGTTTATCGACAGCGGTCAGCGGAACATGAAACTGAAGATAATAAGTTTCTCGTATTTTGAGCGGGAAACAGGTGCTTGGTGCTTCCATGGAAAAGAAATGGGTTTCGGGTGTACGATGATAGAAAAACAAGTGAGATGGCTGACCTGTGTGAGTAACATAAATGCGTTGTCCGCTCCAAGACTCTGCTTCAAAAACTCTACACAAGCAGTTTCCATGGCAGGCACAGCGTATTTCTTGGCTGCAAAGCATCACGGGCATTATACTTTCTAAATCCGCGTTTTTACAGAAAAACGCATGAAGCTTCAAACGAACAACTTATGTCATTCACTTTCCGCCAAAAAATATCCGACGCAGACGTAAATCGATAACTGTTTGTTTTCGTACCTCTATAAGCGCGTGTGAAGACATAACGTAAAACAAAGCAAATATCTCAACAGTGCATTGATAATTACGAACGAAAGTTCTCTTGTTCTTATTTGTGTTGACAAGGAAAAATGAAATGTACTGATACCAGATGTCTTATCGCAAATGGAAATGACTAAAAAGTGGGCACTTGAAAAACAGACTGATATATAGATAGATAGCATACCCGTGTATAGGGTGGTCATGACGCTCTCCGGTCCTATATTCACTTCATCGGAATAAAGAAACTTGAGGAGGGTGAGAAAAGCGGATGGCTCCACATCCGGAAGTTCTATCTCCAATGGATCTGAATTGATACAGATTATTTCACACGCACAGTTAGAATCCAGACTGCCAGGAAACTACTTTTTAACACAAGTACAAGGACAAGCTTTCTTCTGATAGTAGAAAACATTCTATCTCTCTCTCTTTCGAACACGTTATGTCTTTTTGAATTGTTTTCTATTCTGGTTAAAATATATATTATATAAAGTGAATGAATAAATATCGCTGTGCATCTGAAAACCGACCTCTTGAGTTATTGGGAGTGAGGCCACCATTGAACATTGCATCAAATACCACGGATCCAATCGATAAAACAAACTTATGGGCGGGAACTCGCTGAAAAGCACATTAGCTTTGAATATTTGAAAAAAAATTCAACGTCTATCGTATCAAGCATCGAATAGTCGGAAGCGAAACCCTGATAAGCGCATGTAGACCAATAGACCTAGACAGTGGGATTCGGAATACGGGAATGGTATACCGTGACGGTTTAGAGGCACCCTTGATGAACCCAAGAATGGACGATTTCGGGCGCAACCAACCTGTCTCGCCTCCTCTTTGCCCACAATGAAATATACATCGGAGAGAACATCGTTGCAGAACATGTAGCCAATTCTTTCCTTCAACGAAGTTTTCGATGCCTGCCAACCCAGAGGAGTCGCCTCAGTTGCATTCGCAGTTCGACCTACAAATATTGGCTCACTTCATTACCATTCATCACAATTTTCGGTTTTTCGATAAGTTTGCTGTCCGAAGTTTCATTTGATTCAAAAGTTGTATATATGATTTAAATGAAAACACACAACCCGTTTCAGATGAAAACTCAGGCATTGAAATGCTTCAGAGCTCTTTCTAATTGAATCGTCGACATTCGACAATAGAAACAATCTTGATCTTCCAACTATTGTTTTAGCGAAACACGTACCAATTTAACACATTTGAAAGTTTTTCCTAGTGTGAAGTAAGCATGATAGAAAGGTACAAACACATTCTTCACGATTCAGTTCATAACAACTCACGATTTCTGCCGGTTCGAATCGGGCGTCTTCCTATTGCTATTAGATTACTCACCGGGAGATCCAGGCTACGGCTAGCTGAATGAAAAGTTGACAGGCGTCAAAACTGGATGGATCAGAGACACATTAATACGCCCTCGACTATACTTGTATGACGTATAAGGTATAATGAGAGTGAGCTACACAGAAAGAAACCATATGTTAACATAAAGCCTACACCATCAATATACATATTTGAACTCACACACCAAAGTAGCCAAAGTAGCCACAAAATTAAAAAGGGCTTCTCTTTTCTCCATCGAGAACGTTATCGATAAAATTGTTTTTTTTAAATGGAAAAGTGTCAAAAGTCAAAACAGCAAAATCTTTTTTGTAGAACAATCACACATTATTGCTATGTTAAACTGCAAAAATAATCACGCATAGTGGTTTATCTAACCAGGTAGAATATTGACGGGGGGCATATCTTCGTCTGTCTCTCTTTCTCTGCTGGGCCCCGCGGGGGGCGACGAGTTGTTTCTACTCGGTTCCCCCTCAATGTCATCGGATGGACCGACGGTGTCAGCTAAAACAGAAAAATAGATTCGAATTAAGGATCACAAATACAAACAAATTGAAATAGATGCACGTTTAGATTCACATTTTGAGAGACGCTCTCATCTCATTTCGAACCGACCTCCACACCTAACCAGAACGGTCAACAAAGAAGATAGAACAGACAAACCTGCGTACTTTCGTACCATATAGTTGGCGATTGCCGCTTCGACACGAGGCGTCAGTGCCATACCGTCCTGGCTGAAAAAAGTTAGTGAATGCAGAATGACACTGTAAAGATAAAACCGGCGTTCTACTACAGTAGCGACACCGTACTACCACCGTTTTACTGGTAGTGTTACTGCAGTATCGCTAATCGTAATACGGTAGTAGTACGGTGTCGCTACTGTAGTGAATCGACAGTAAAGTTGTAGTTCAACTGCAGTAAAACATCAGTAAATATCGAAAATAAAACACTTAAAAATTATTTTTTCTATAAAACAAAATTTAATTATCTCTTCTCAAACTTGGGTAATTGAACAGAAAACCGCCAGAATCCTGCAGAGCAGTCTCGCAGACATCCGTATCTAATATAGGTATCACATGTGGTATTAGATATCTTGTTCAGTTTTGAGGTTGCTAGAGATAGATAACCGATTTACTGGTAGTAATCGTGATTTAACGTTACCAGAAGTTTACCACTGAATCGCGGGACGTTTACGACCATATCACTACCGTTTAACTGTTACTACCGTTCTACCAGTGTCATAACGGTGGGCTAGAAGTTCCTATGTACCAACAGCCATATCAATATCCAGTAAGTTCCGACTACTCGGCAAAAGTAGTATCTTTTTGGATTGAAACAGGTTTTGGAGAAATTGACGATTTTGCCTCAAAAATAGACAAATCCTCCCGTTTTCGGCGTAAAAGTAGCTCCTTTTTCGGCTATTCGGACAACTTTACTGGGACCTGGTAACAGCGACTCAGCCAAAATACAATTATTACGTCATACTAACAAAACGAGAGCAGTCCTACACAAGTGTAGGTATGTGTGCGGCCATTTGAATACTTCCTTTTCCGACCATAAACTAACCTCAGAGCGTTGGCAGGTCTATGCTGTTCCGTGGAGCAGCCTGGTCCGTTCGCTTCTTCTTCGAAAACTCTTCTCGTATTCGCCCGTTCCAACTCTTCCATTACATCCTGTAAACAGTGTCATCTGAGGATAAATCACAAATAAAAAAGGTTTTCACAGAAAAAAGCAACCGAGACGAACAAACTCTTGCGGTTGACTTTGTACATTCTGGTTTCTTTTGTCAATCAACCTCGTTGCTTTGGTGAATAAATCTAAAAATTTGTCTATGATTAAAATTCAGGTCATTTCCAAAGTTGCTCCATTACTACTTCAACGTCTTAGTAGAATCTTCCCAGAAGCCTCAGATTGTCGAGAATATGTATACTTACGGGGTCGAATGACTGTCCTTGTTCCTGAATGACCTGTTCAATTAGTCTTTGTCGCGCGAGTCTGCTCTGTCGCTCACTGAAAACACGGAATAGTGAAATAAGAGGGAGGAAAGCATGATCACAATGAGCTTAAGAATTTGCCCTGATTAAACGACAAAGTAACTATACTTCAGATGAACAAATTATATGTCACAAAGGTAGTTACCATGGATAAAATTGATGTAGAAAAGTAAAGAAGTGAATGAACAGAAATATAGTGCTACCTGGTTCCTAAGTCAACGACAAGTGGGTAGCCGTCTTCACTCATTCTATCCACATCTATATTGGGAACATGAACAGAACGACCTTGAAAAATATGCATAACTGCTAAAAAAGAGCAAAGTAACGAACAACATTAATGCAAGGTGGATCAGTGGCCTAGTTTTTTTGGGTATAGGCAAAACTTGCCCCCCCCCCCCCCTTCCTTCTGTCCTTTCAGATCTTTTCGAGTTTAATTGTAAGATCTGAGCTTTTCCTTTATTTGCTCATTCTGGCAAGTACGCAAAGTGAGCTAACTCAAAAATAACCTATGTAGCTCATTCTACTTCACTCGTTTTATGAAATCCGAAAACTCGTAAATACGCTAAATCAGTTATACCGAAAAAGATCACACAAAACTCTTACCTGGAACATCCACCTGCTCCTCCGGAACAACATTTGCGGCCACTTGAGCAGTAGCGTTCTGAGGATTTGTTCCTTCACCACTTAAACTCAGTAGTCTAAAAAGCGTTGTTTGTATTGTGATAAGCAGAAAACACATGATTGATCTCACCTTAATCATTGACCAAAAAGTTAAGTAAACACCGCACAACAATAATCAATTACCTCATGAACATGGAAGGACCGGCCGGAAATGAGTCTCCGTGGGAAGAGGCGGCGTCCGTTGTTGAACCCCCTTCGCCGGCGGAACGGTTGGAGGATGAAGGACCAGCCACAACTGATACTGACTGCAAGTAAAAGAAAATTCGCTCTAAGTTTTTTTTGAAGAAATTATGTTTAAATGGTTATTTTGGAAACGCAACCTTTGTTTGATCATCCAAGAATATGCGGACCACATATACTATCAGCTCCAGGGTGCGGTCATACTTCGAGCCCCCAGATTGGGAGGCAGCGGCCCGAAGGTGCAAACTATGCGTATCGATTGAGCACCACCCTAAGGGCCAATTACACATGCAACCAGGTTGCATGCAACCAAAATGCAACCGGGTTGTATGTGTACAAAACTATTGGTTGCTTTCAAATGCAACCTGGTCGCATCCCAAATGCAACCAAAACAACTTTATATAACGAAAAAGACAAATTTGGTTGCATTTGAGATGCTACCCGGGGTGAATTCTATATGTAACCGGGTTTTTTGGTAACCTAACCCTTTTTTTGGTAACCTATTTTTCAGGTTACTTCGATAGGTAACCGGTCGGTAACCGAAAATGAAAAACCGGTTACCTGTTTTTCCAACGCAAAATGTGGTTTTTACCGTTAGTTTGTATGGTAACCTGATTTTAGTTTTAGGTTACCTACCGGTTACCTGTGAGGTAACCTGAAAAAAAGGTTACCAAAAATCGGTTAGGTTACCTGAAAACCCGGTTAGTTGTAGAATTGGCCGCTACCCGGTTGCACTTGAAAGCAACCAATAGTTTTGTACACATGCAACCCGGTTGCATGTGTAAACCGCCCACCCTAAGTTGTCTAGATATTAAAACACTGCGAAATAAACAGTACTTACATTTTCCGTGCTTGTGTTGGAAGGGCTTTCACCGGGAGACTTCTTCTTCCAGTAATCCATCGAATGTACAGCCTGTAATATGTAATGTAATGGTTTATCCTTTAGTAGATAAGACAACGGTTTAACTCTTTTCAGAGACAAAAAGGTTTAGTACACAGATAATTCAGAA
Source organism: Litoditis marina (assembly GCA_964036275.1). Classification (NCBI taxonomy): domain Eukaryota; kingdom Metazoa; phylum Nematoda; class Chromadorea; order Rhabditida; family Rhabditidae; genus Litoditis; species Litoditis marina. Next base: position 820,984 of record OZ038434.1, on the reverse strand, counting down.
TACGTCTGCCAAAATCTTAGTTTGTGGATCGCATTCGGAACAGTACAGATTAAGCAACCCCTTTCAAGCTATAGCCATCGTCGTTTTCGTGTCTCCCGCTTTTGTTGGTGGTTCTCATCTCATAATGAATGGGTTCTTGGCGGTTTACACATGCAACCAGGTTGCATGCAACCAAAATGCAACCGGGTTGCATGTGTGAACAAAATTTGGTTGCTTTCCAAATGCAACCGGGTTGCTTTTGGTTGCTTTTCAAATGCAACCAAACACTCAATTTTTTGACATTTTCCGGTTTTTAATGCAATTTGGTTGCTTTTGGTTGCATTTTAAAAGCAACCGAAAGTATGGTCAAAATGTACTGTTAGCAGTACAAATTTCTGCTGTGAAGTGAGAACTTTCGGTCTTATTTAATGAGACAATAATTTGAATGTTATTTATCGAAGAATCGTTCTAAAGGTTTTGATCTCTAATCTCGATCAGTTGTATCAGCACCTTTTGTTCGATGTTCGGAATTGTTGGGTTATTATATTATAATCTTACTGAACAACGTCCAACTTTTTATAGTGAATGGGAACATTTTCATAGGAACATGGACTTTTCATCCCCCATTTCTCCGAGTTTGTATTACTTCTGGGATCGTGAAGTCTGACCCTTCCCCCATCGGCGGGTGAAAATTCAATACCCAAAAAGTAACACAAAGGGTGAAAAGTGAACATTTTCGGTATCGAAGTTCATCCCCCCCCCCCCCACCATTGAAGTTTTGAACAATTCAACATCCCCTCCAGGGTTTGAACAATTCAACATCCCCTCCAGGGTTTGAACAATTCAACATCCCCTCTACGAAAAAGCGTACAGTTATAGGTCCCTCTAGATAATTACCAAATAAACCCGGTTGTTGTAGAAGTTATGAATCCCCTTAGCCTATAAAAACGCAATGTTAAAGATCCCCCGGTCAGTTAGTTATAATAATTCAATTTGCCCCAATTCATTTTAGTACTACTGATCTTCTAAGAAAGTATGCAGTTTTCGACTGTTATCCAGATCAGCTTCTTTTTTTTTCGTTCAGCTATGAAACTGTGATACTTGTATGTAGTGCGTCAGGGCATTTTGCAAAATTTTAAAAGATGAATTCAACCTCTCAGTTCGAAAACTGAAATTTTACCCTTCAAATTCTTAATTTAGCAATATAAATATTATCTATTCACCCCAACTGCACTTAAAAACCATATACAGTGATTATAAATAGGATTTGGAGTAGAAACAAGTCGTGTGACTTGAAAAACTATGAAAACAATTACTATTTCTTGGCAACAAATAGTCGCGGGAAGCTATTTCCCGCACCTCTTACTTTGAAAAGGTCCGGGACGAAAAAGCCGTCCCGCGGGAAGGTGCGGGAAGCTCAACAATATTGGTGAATACCGATTTTTCGGAAAATCGTCCCGGGACGGCCCGCACCGTCCCGCGGGAAGGGTCGGGACGCTTTTTTAGCTTCCCGCGACATTGGTGAATACGGCCACCTGTACTAGATGAAAACGAGATTTTGCGCCATGAACTGAAGATCGAGATGAAGAATAGGAGGATGAAGTCGAAAATATCTTCCAGCAATGATGATGGATTCATCGCACGCATAAGCTAGAAGCATCGCGCGCGATGCGACGGCGGCTGACGGAATAAATATTCTGCAATATCGCGTGTCCCCTAACGTGGTACGCAAGCGACATTTCGTGCGAGACGCCGTATATTGATCAAATTTCCGTTAGATTTAAAAACACGTTCGTAATTTTTTGTAATTTTGAGAATTTAAAGTCTATCTAGTCAACAGAAACTCTTCACAACCGTTAATACATTGTCCTCTGTTCTTGTTGCTTCTCCGCTCAGTTTTTGTCGTGGTTGGGGTTTGGGGAAAATTGTACAATTGCCCCCCCCCCCCCCTCACCTTAAGTCCCCCCGTAGTACTATCACCCCCCTCCCAATACGATTTCCTATAGAGAGGGGGGTGATTGTTCATGGGGGGTGATTGTAAATGGGGGGTAATTGTACAATGTCGACGTTTAACAATCACCCCCCACAATACAAAAGGGGGGGGGGGGTAATAGTACAACCCCGGACCTGTTTAACAATCGCCCCCCACTCAATCCAAACCTGCAGTAAAGAAGGACGTTGTACAATCACCCCCCCTAGGGGTGGGGGTTTGTACTACGGGTCGGATTCCAACCTATTTCGGCTCAAGGGGGGGGGGGGGGGCGATTGTACAATAAACCCGGGGTTTGTACTATATTCATACAACAAGAACAGAGGACAATGTATTAACGGTTGTGAAGAGTTTCTGTTGACTAGATAGACTTTAAATTCTCAAAATGGGCGCCCGAGCCAGTATTAATATTATATTCTGGCACCTGGACCATAGTATAATATATTGTTTTGTTTTGTTTGATTTGATGTGAACGATATAGATTCGATTCTGTTCTGGTTCTCTTTGTTGTGTTTTCTCCATATTGTGTCTTATTTTTCTGTTTCCTTTTTTTTGTTATCACTCACTTTTCTACGGAATAAAGTATTCATATACATACACTCGTTGTTTATTGTATGCGTGTTTTTGTAATAGTTAATTCAGATGGCGGCGTGTTTTAGCAGTTTATGGTGGCCAATTAACTGGAGAACCGGGTCCTTCCCGAACCGAACCGCGAACCGGTCACTGGAGAACCAAACCGAACCGACCAAACCGGATCGTATACAAGGCAATATGAGAGGGAATCCACTAATTTCACCTTGTATACGATTTGTTTGTTCAAATAATGATTAATGTCGGTCCGGTTCAAACGTTTCCCTGGAGAACCAATCGATTTAGAATGTCGGTTCGGTCGGTTCACTCGGTTCGGTTCTCGAGTGACCGGTTCGGTTCGGGAAGGACTCGGTTCTCGAGTGAATTCGCCGTTTAGGCATGGTTTTCACCTCACTTATAGTGTCGCTAAAGTATTCTCGAGTTGTCTCTTGGCTGCCCTTAGAGACAGGCTGTATTTGTTGACCATGAGAGAAAAACTTCGCATTTGATGACCGTAGAGAAGAGGTTGTATGTATATTTCGGAACTGCTTTGCCCCCTCCCCCCATCCCAGAGTATTTCCGAAAATTAAATCCGATATTTCAGACAATTAAACTGTTCCACTATGAATGAGGAGTCCGGTTCACCTCATCCAGCTTCGGCTCAAGCTGATGTAGTGTCTCCGACTTATTCCAACCCTGCTTCACCACAACCTCAATCTCCCCGTGAGCATAGTGGAGAAGATGGGTGAGGCTCTATGGACTTATCTTTTAGATAAAAATAACATAGTGTTGATCTATTGAATACGTGTTCTGATCATACACTAGCAAGGTGTGACTCATAACCCAGTAAGGTTGTCTCAATAGTCAAAACAAAATCGAAACAGGGAAAAAATTGCCTATATTTCATGCCAAATTAGGAATTTTCACGTATACAAATTTTAAAACGCACTCCTTCTTGTCCAATATTCGAGCCATACTGGTGTATGGTGTAACTGCTCTACAAAAACAGAGCCCGGTTTTCGAACCAAGTACTTGATTCAAAGACTGATGAGTTTCAGCCAATTAGATAGCCCTGCATTGATGAAACTGATATTGATAATCTTTCAGAATGATGAAATAATAACTGATTATTGTTTATTTATAGCAATGATAATCTTCCACAATCCCCGGGGTTAGCTGAAGAAGACGTGGCCGTCCCAGTTGAGAATGCGGAGGCACCTGAAATTTCCCAAGAGGTGGAAAATGCAGAAGGTACGGGCTTTCAGGTTATTTCATGTGGAAGCGTGGTTGCCCTCGTTCTACTATAATAACCAAATAGACGAAAAAGGAGCTATTTTCCGACAAGGCTATGAGAAATCAGATATCCGAATAAAGACAAATTATGTTGTACGTATATCCATCAGAAAATGCCGGTTGACCGGATCGGATTGACCAATATATGTCTCAGTTATTATTCATCTTGTAAGGTTCTCGACCTCTTGAATATTCACGGTGATGGTTTCTATTTGATTCGTTCTTCGTTGTTCCTCAAGGCTCTCAACTTTTATTTGAAAGCTCATTTTCAGTGGAGAACGCCGAAGAACAACCAGCAGTGGAAGAAACCGAAGTGCCCAAGTCTCCTGTCGCATCGAATGATTCTCCCGAAGACAAGTGAGTTAGAGAACATATATTTGGATAGAATAGTTATTATTGGAGGGGATTGGTGATAAATCCTCCGCTGCGTTGAAGGTGGTCCGAACTATGTATAGTTTCTGAAATGGACGAATTGTTCAACATTTCTAGTTCCGATCAGGATCTAGGCGAGATGTATGAAAGTGCAACAGTGCAGCACCAAATCCCACCCACTAAGCTAGACTGCCGGATCCGTACTAATAGTACTAAATATTGATTATGGTTACATTAATTATTAATACGATAAGTAGAAATTAAATTAAACTAAGTTGACCAACAATTTGCTTACTGTAATAAATATTATTCTTCAAATTGTTCAAAAGTAGGAGATACTAGAGATAACTCAAAAATGTGTTATTTCCCTATGTGTAAGATTGCAAAATCGGTTCGTAATTCTGTTATTATCAATGTGTGGGTATACATTTGTGGTATACACTATACACCTAGTTCATTGAACTTCAATACAGTGTGGCAGTATTGCTATGCGGTGGTGATATTGTTTCGTTTGAAACATTTTGTGTTCAGAAATCCCAACGCGGACAATAATTCTGATGATGATACGCCAAGTCAAACAAAGAGAAGAGCTGTTGTGGATTCGGATGATGAAGGTAGCAATTTTTCATTGTTTTATCAGATTGGGATAAAGCATATACCACCACGGTCGGTAATTGATAGAAAAACCTTACGACCCATCCTTTTTTTCAAGTTGCGACCCCTTCAGAACTGCTTTTTTTTTACTCATTTCGCGACTATTCTTCGTGAAAACCATGAGGTATAGGAAACTCGCGGCCTAAACAAAATTCGACGAAATCGCCAAAACATTCGAAAAACGGCCCGACTGTCGGATGTCGGATTGCCTGAATCAGGGCCGACATGTCGCGACGGCGGCAAAAATCTATTCAAACTTGTGGCATTTCTTCTCAAATATGAGTGAAATTTTTCCGCATTCCAAAAAGTGTAATGAACAATAAAACGAGATTTCACTTTTTTTTGTAAATTTCTACATTATTTCGGCAAATAGTAGATTTGTAAATGAATTGGCGGGATTTTGTTCATTCAAAATCATTCTGTACTTGATTCTATTGTAATGCCTTTTGGCCTTAAAAGATGAGAATCCATCTTTTTTTCATGAATTTCGTGTATTATGAACGTTTATCCATATGTACAATACTATACTGAAGTAATCGGGATGTGTTTACACCTTAAATTGCCGCAAAAGGGCTAAAATTTCAATTTCGTCGCGACATGTCGGGAAATGCCGACAGTCGAATTCTGTCGTGCATCGCTGAGCAGGTTTCAGGTCAGGTAGTTAGGTGAACAACAAAACAACAAACTAGGCTCAAATTTTTCGCTATGTATTTCAAGGTAATAGGTTTATCGCGCGGAGCGCGAAGCGCTCTGCGTGAGTTGTCTTTGGTTTGGCCATTGCGGACTCGTTTTTTCCTTTAATTAACAAAAATCTTCAAACATATTCTTTTTTTGAAAACTAAAAGAAGAGAACGTTAGAGAATCACAAATCGAACATTGTGTGAAAATTTCAGCCAAATCGGATTATTTTCGCCTGAGTTATGGTTTCGTGTCGTTGTTGAAAAGTTCCGCCGTAATCGCGCGGAGCGCGAAGCGCTCTGCGTGAGTTGTCTTTGGTTTGGCCATTGCGGACTCGTTTTTTCCTTTTAATTAACAAAAATCTTCAAACATATTCTTTTTTTGAAAACTAAAAGAAGAGAACGTTAGAGAATCACAAATCGAACATTGTGTGAAAATTTCAGCCAAATCGGATTATTTTCGCCTGAGTTATGGTTTCGTGTCGTTGTTGAAAAGTTCCGCCGTAATCGCGCGGAGCGCGAAGCGCTCTACGTGAGTTGTCTTTGGTTTGGCCATTGCGGACTCGTTTTTTCCTTTTAATTAACAAAAATTTTCAAACATATTCTTTTTTTGAAAACTAAAAGGAGAGAACGTTAGAGAATCACGAATTGAACATTGTGTGAAAATTTCAGCCAAATCGGATTATTTTCGCCTGAGTTATGGTTTCGTGTCGTTGTTGAAAAGTTCCGCCGTAATTCGTCTCTCGTCCCTCCTCCCTCCTCCCTCGTCCCTCGTCCCCCCTCCCTCCTCCCTCACGGAGTTCTGTCCGCATCGTAGTGGAAAAACTACTGAACCAATTTGGCTGAAATTTGAAACATCTATTCTATGGCAAAAGTTAGCTCGTCGCGCCAAGTATGAAATGTATTAGTATAAAAAACGAGTGTAAAGAAAGTAAAGATTAGTTTTGGATAAATATGTACAAGAAATATAAAAGAAGTCCAATAAAAATATTTTGAGGAAATCTCTAATCTCGCTCGGTTTAGAATTTCAAAAAAAGGATACCGAGTTTTTGGTTGTCGGAAGAAAACTTCTGACTGCGACTCACAATAATCTAGCTTATACTCCGTTGTTTTCAAGAGAAGCGAGATTAGCATTTTCCTCAAAATATTTTTATTGGACTTCTTTTATATTTCTTGTACATATTTATCCAAAACTAATCTTTACTTTCTTTACACTCGTTTTTTATACTAATTGAACTCTTTTTCTATGGTTACGAAGTAACGGTCATTTTTGATAAAAAATGATATTTTTGAACAATAAGCTAAACCAGGAATGGATCTAGGACAACTCCCCCCACCAGTAATTAGGCTGGGGGGGGGGGGGGGGGGTGCTGGTTGACAGGGCAGAGGTCAGGCTGAGCCATAATGAATATGCGTAGGGGAAGTGTGTCTAAAACTGACACGCGATGGATTTGTTCTGTAACTGTCTAACTGTATGCGTCTCTTAAGTTTGTACAGTCTATAATTTAATTGGAGTGACCTTTTCTAGAAAAAAAGCCGCGCGCCTCAATGAAAGAACATCACCAGCTATGAACTGTTTGATGAAACTTCGAAAAGTGTATGCATGAATAATATTTATAGAAGGATATTTAATACGTTCATCTAACGTTATTGATTACCAACTGATTATCATTATTATTATCATTAGGTAACTAACAAATCTATACAAAAGTCGGTAACTAAGAAAAACGCTCTAAAAGTTTGGTCTCATGCATACTGTAAAGTAATTGAGCAGCCCACTCGCATGGTCTACTTGTTCAATTCAGAAGTTGTGCTATAAACACTCAGAAGGAATGCATATTATGCAATTATGCTAATAGTGTGTGAGTTTATTCTTACAGAGACTAAAACCGTACACACTATCTGTTCAATACTTACTTGGAAAAAGTTCGGATCGCTTTTCGTATTAGGATAGCAGAAACAGTAAGCAGACAGAGAGAAGATTGCAAGATAGTGCGAGTGCAACCTTTGGTAGTCATACTGTAGGAGTCTCAGTTGTAATGGAAAATAATATACTCTCTCATGTCAGTCTATCTGTGGCACACTCTGATTGTCAGTTCTCACTTCAGAAGTTGGGAAACCATTTGACTTCTACTGAAAGGAAGTCAGATTTATGTACCAGACTACGTTTTGAGCAATTCAGATTACGTTTTGAGCAATAGCCGTGAAATGTGAAGAAACACAAGAGATCATTTTGTCATCATGCGTTTCTTTTTTAAGTGCACTGCTGTAAGTCTGTAAGTTCACATACGCGTGCAACATTGCTATTTTCTCGACAAAGTTGGAGTTAGCGTCAGAAAACACTGGAAAGTTTGAAGGTTTTACTACATGTACTTGTACAACGCTAGCTATAAACTTCCACTGGCGATATGTCACATTTGAAACATATTACAGAATAGTTTCGAAAACTATATAGAGTATTCTCTTAATGCGCAGCAGAATAGTTTATATACATTATCGTGACGTGATGAAAGTTTGAAGTGTGAAATGTCAAAATTCCTTTGTGTGTATCATTTGAGGTATAGCAAGTAGGTTTCATCTAATTTCATTGATTGGCTTGGACGTGATCCGTGGATAGCAAGATAACGATAGTGACACATTCATAACTGAAACGGTGTCCGTCTCATAGTTTTTTTTTTAGTATTGTAATGAACGATGAATGGATACAACTGTTTGTATATTTGTTAAAACTTCAATAAAACGTCGCAACATTTAATCAACCTCTTAGCAAACTTCCGAATACCAAACACTAATGGCACCTTGAATTACTAGTAGAAATTATGATTGCTATATAAGACTGACAAATTCTGTGCTGTTCCCTCAAATCTACTGTCTCGTAGTTTGTACGCTATATGTCACTGTTGATTGGAAAAGTGAACTAGGAGACAACATACAGAGACTAGTTGGAGCAGCCGTATCAAAAGTGAGCAAGATTTGTGCAAAAAGGTGTGCAAATACTGAAATAACATATGAAACACAAAACTGTTTGAGACCTTTCTGTATTTGGCAGGCAATGTAGTCTGTTGTTTGTATTCATGCAATCTCATTACTTTCACGGATATCTAGAGATTAGAAAAGAATTCAACTGGACTACTATGAACAAGGGTGTAGAATCAGTGTAGTATGAATGGGAAATGGGATGAGACATGATGGAATCAAGTGTGTGTGTGTGTTGAACTTGAATCATCTATTCTGATACCCTTTTCAACGAATTCGGTACTACAGAATTACAACAGTAACTCTAAATCCGTCGTTCACAAATTTTTATGAGAATCATAATCAAAATGGCATTATATTGAAATTAGTTAAATCTATCTCTGAAATACTTAATCTCATATGAAATAACTAATTCTAAGCAATTTTTGAATTTTTCAAAACCTGTACTCCGTTTACAAAAAGAAAAAAGATAAATTCTAAAGTTATACTACAACTTGAGATCACAGTACTCCTGAAAACGGGGCGGATAACGCGTATAACTTTAGAATTTATCTTAAGTGTATCATACCGAGTCGAATGATACCATTCTCGCCTTATTTCGTTCATTTTGAAAATTTTCAATCTGAACTGTGTGTCATGCTTGTTTGTATTGTAAGTTCACTCTTGCGCACCATGGTGGCCGATGTTGACCTCAATTAACGAGAGAGAGCCAAAACTGGGGGGACTCGGGGGGGAGTTGTCCTAAGTCCACCAGGAATGTTATGTTTTTCTATTGGAGTTTTAAACCGTGCCGTAGTGCAGAACGTTTGGTGTAGTTGTAACCTCGTTCAAGTGAAGCAAATTTTCCACTCTAGACTCCAGGCAGGAATCGAACCTTCGTTCGCCGTGCGTGAATAGAGCGTTTATCCAATCCGCCAACCAGACATGTGAATAGGAGTGAAAACCAAGCTGTACCCGCCTGTCATGAGTTCTTCATTGGAAAGCGTCTTCCTACTACACGTTAAACTCTTCTTTCATTTTTATTTTCACGAAACCGGTCTGTCCATGATTTTTTGCGAGACCATTTTCGGCTCTCTCACACGTAATATTCAAATTTCAGACATACCTGGAAAATACGTATACCTCAACTTTTTTTAGAGCTTTTCAATAATGTAAGTTTTTTTTGAATAAGTTAATTTTGTGCGAAACTATGCCGAGATTTGAGGAGGCGGACACTTTTGTCGCCGCCGCCGCCGCCCCGCACGGAAGCCATTTTTGCGAGACGTTGGGCCCTCTCACTCCTCTCAATAAATTCTACTTGGAACGTGAACTTGGTATCTTGTAGACGTGTTGCCCTTCAGTGATTCATGCAAAAATCCAAGAAAATGGTCGACGTACTTTGAAGAAAATTGTAATAATCCGTTTTGTAATGTCTGCAGACCTTTGAACAAAAACTAATCTGCGCAGCGCTCCGCGCTGCGCACGATATGTAATCTCTGGCGCCGGGCGCGGGCGCCAATAGGCGCCAAAAACGACTATTGGAAAAACTATCGAACCGATTTAGCTGAAATTTGAAACATGAGTTATAATGCAAAAGTTAGCCCGTCGCGCCAAATATGAAATGAATACATCTTCATTGGCGCCCGGCGCTGGCGCCAATAGGCGCCAAAAACGGCAAAACACTATTTATCGTCAACTAAAATGTTGAACACTGATAGAAATTGAATAATTTGGTGGAAAGTGTGAAAGTCTTTTTCCAAAACTGAAATTTTTCTTCTGGCGCTCGAACCAGGCGCCAGATGGCGCCAAAACCCAAACTCACGACATCGTCAATGGAATCGTCTGAAATTCGGTACACTAAATAACTATCACATGGCAAGTAAGATGCTCAATCTGAAAATCAAAAAAGTTCTGTTGGCACTGTGCGCTGGCGCCAATTGGCGCCAAAGTTGGATAAATATCAGTTATCGTCAATCAAACTGTTTCAAGTTAACAGATATTGAATATTCCAATGTGAAATAAAGCTCCACAAATTTAAAATCGAATTTTATCGTCTGGCTCGGAACAGACGCCAAATGGCGCCAAAACAAAAACACACGAAACTTACAATTGAATAGTTTGAATATTGCTCCAATCAGTAATTGACACATGTAGTGTGTACTGAAAGCTCGAAAACCTAGAAAATTTCGTTTCGTTCTGGCGCCAGACGCGTGTGTCAATTGACGCAGGAATGAAAAAAAAGTTTCAACGAAGGTTTCTGATGTGGTATTGGAAATAATGGCTATATTGTAAGTGAGTTGGTGTCTCTAATTGTAGATTTGTCAATGGCGCCAATCCCCATCGCTTATCGCCGCTAAAAGCGGTGTACATGTCAATCGGAACGTTTAGCGTTTTTTGTTCAGTTGTTGATAGTCACAGAGCCAGTATAGTCGTCGCCAACAGAATGGCGAGAGGGTACTGTATATCTCACTTTCCGCTGTGTACGCACACTTGTCTTCGATTCCAAAGCTTTCCGGTTTGGTGCTCTAATAGCGCAGTGGTTAGCGTTCTGCTACGAATCTTTTGCTCGCAGGTTCGATTCCGGCGAGAGACAGAAATATATACATTTGGCACTCACTATAACCTGCTCAGAAAAGTTGGCGCTAATTAGCCGGAGTTGGCCGCGAATTTTAGAAACTACCGTAACCCAAAAATTCAAATTCGAGCGTTTTGATCTAAAAATCATCTTTATCCACAACCAAATTGGCTACTTTGCTTGTAGACATTCAATTTAAACATGTAAAACCTCTATTTGTTCGCTTAAAGAAGCAAAAAGAGGTATTAGCTGTAATTCAAGAAATCACGATTTCAAGCACTGAACACACGATTTTTCGACGTTCTTTTACTTTGACCTGTTTTAAATTACCGTGAAGAACAGTGAATGCATGTTCCTGAAACTCTATTTCACCCACTGAGGGAGATTGGCGCTAGTTGTTCAGAGTTAGCAACGAAGAGGCAAACCGGAATTCGTAATTCGACGTTATGACCACAAATTCGTGTTTTTAAAAATTTACATCGCTTATAACAATGAAATACATCCAATTCAGACAAAACACATGTTAATTCGTTGTGCTAAAGAAGCAAGAGAGATGGTTTCCCGTGCAAATCCCAAAAACTCGATTGGAAGCAATTATTGAGAAATTTTCGGCTTTCGTCCAGTTTCTGAATTTTTTGTCGACTGTCAGAACACTGAATATACATCTGTAGGCTTCATTCCACCCGAAAAACGCAGAAAAACGGTCAAAAAAGCGTCTTCGGATTACGGTATGCGCCCGTTTTTAGCGGCTAATTGGCTGCAATTGAAAAAATTGGCTGGCCAATTGGCTGGGCCCTGTCTGAGTGCGTTATATTACAACATGAGCAATTTTATGGTCTGCATTCGGCTTCGTGCACACACAAAACTGAGATTTCCATAATAGTATAATGCGTTCACAAGATCCACTCTGTGAATAGGCAACATATGAAGTTGTAGGAGTACAACTAGCAAAAAAGAACAATTAGTAAAAAGTGGGGGAACCAACGAATGTGTGAGTTGTGTTTGGTTCGACCTCTATATCAGCAAAAAGTGAACAATACAAATTGCTGTGATACTGTAGCAGAAGTATTCCGCAAAAATAGAACAATATAAATGTTGCACAATGGTTCACAACGCACGCATGTCGTCAAAGTACACATGAAATACCCTTCGGCAATTTCTGAAATATCATGCGTGCGTTGTGAACCATTGTGCAACATTTGTATTGTTCTATTTTTGCGGAATACTTCTGCTACAGTATCACAGCAATTTGTATTGTTCACTTTTTGCTGATATAGAGGTCGAACCAAACACAACTCACACATTCGTTGGTTCCCCCACTTTTTACTAATTCGTCCCTCGTCCCTCACGGAATTCTGTCCGCATCGTAGTGGAAAAACTACTGAACCAATTTGGCTGAAATTTGAAACATTTATTCTATGGCAAAAGTTAGCTCGTCGCGCCAAGTATGAAATGTATATGTAATCTCTGGCGCCGGGCGCGGGCGCCAATAGGCGCCAAAAACGACTATTGGAAAAACTATCGAACCGATTTAGCTGAAATTTGAAACATGAGTTCTAATGCAAAATTTAGCTTGTCGCGCCAAATATGAGATGTATAGCTCCTCATTGGCGCCGGGCGCGGGCGCCAATAGGCGCCAAAAACCACTATTGGAAAAACTACCGAACCGATTTAGCTGAAATTTGAAACATGAGTTATAATGCAAAAGTTAGCCCGTCGCGCCAAATCTGAGATGAATACATCATCATTGGCGCCCTACGCTGGCGCCAATAGGCGCCAAAAACGACAAAACACTATTTATCATCAACTAAAATGTTGAACACTAATAGAAATTGAATAATTTGGTGGAAAGTGTGAAAGTCTTTTTCCAAAACTGAAATTTTTCTTCTGGCGCTCGAACCAGGCGCCAGATGGCGCCAAAACCCAAACTCACGACAGCGTCAATGGAATCGTCTGAAATTCGGTACACTAAATAACTATCACATGGCAAGTAAGATGCTCAAACTGAAAATCAAAAAAAGTTCTGTTGGCACTGTGCGCTGGCGCCAATTGGCGCCAAAGTTGGAAAATTATCAGTTATCGTCAATCAAACTGTTTCAAGTTAACAGATATTGAATATTCCAATGTGAAATAAAGATCCACAAATTCAAAATCGAATTTTATCGTCTGGCTCGGAACAGACGCCAAATGGCGCCAAAACAAAAACACACGAAACTGACAATTGAATAGTTTGAATATTGCTCCAATCAGTAATTGACACATGTAGTGTGTACTGGTAGCTCAAAAATCTAGAAAATTTCGTTTCGTTCTGGCGCCAGACGCGTGTGTCAATTGACGCAGGAATGAAAAAAAGTTTCAACGAAGGTTTTTGATGTGGTATTGGAAATAATGCCTATATTGTAAGTGAGTTGGTGTCTCTAATTGTAGATTTGTCAATGGCGCCAATCCCCATCGCTTATCGCCGCTAAAAGCGGTGTACATGTCAATCGGAACGTTTAACCTGCGTTATATTACAACATCAGCAATTTTATGGTCTGCATTCGGCTTCGTGCACACACAAAACTGAGATTTCCATAATAATATAGTGAGTTCACAAGATCCACTCTGTGAATAGGCAACATATGAAGTTGTAGGAGTACAACTAGCAAAAAAAGGACAATTAGTAAAAAGTGGGGGAACCAACAAATGTGTGAGTTGTGTTTGGTTCGACCTCGATATCAGCAAAAAGTGAACGATACGAATTGCTGTGATACTGTAGCAGAAGTATTCTGCAAAAATAGAACAATACAAATGTTGCACAATGGTTCACAACGCACGCATGTCGTCAAAGTACACATGAAATACCCTTCGGCAATTTCTGAAATATCATGCGGGCTTCGTGAACCATTGTGCAACATTTGTATTGTTCTATTTTTGCAGAATACTTCTGCTACAGTATCACAGCAATTCGTATCGTTCACTTTTTGCTGATATCGAGGTCGAACCAAACACAACTCACACATTTGATGGTTCCCCCACTTTTTACTAATTAGTTTTATTTTCACACTATGTTTTCGAGGTCTTTTCGAAATTCATTTTGATTACGGTGGTTTGTTTTCTCTTTTTCATCTTTGTAAGACTATTTTTTATATTCCGTTGTTTCTTACAAATGTTGCTTACAGATGAGGCACCGAAGGATGACAATAACAGCTCGAGTCCGCAGAAGAAACGTCGTGCTCGAATAGATTCAGATGAGAGTGGCGATGAGAAGGAAAAGGAGGAGGGAGAGCAGAAAGTCACTACGTTAGTTTTTATAAGAGGGGAAGGTACTTCTATGGCTAACTAGCTAATTAGCTTTACATTGGACTCATTTTCTTTTGATGCTCTGCTTTAGAAGTTATCTAATGATTTTAGTTATTCTGAGTGTCGTTTTCATTAGAATGTAATAAATACTCATGGTTTCATACTGAAGCTCATCGAAGTAAGGAACTTAGCTATAGCATAGCTAGCGCTCAGTTTCTGTGACTTTAAATAGGTTGTGGTTGTGTTTTCAGACGAAAACTGCTGGGTTCAGATGTCTCGGATTCTGATGATGATGAAGACCGACCTAGGGGAGAAGAAGAGGTATGTAATGGGGGGGGGAGGTCAGATCCTAGACTCACATTAGTTGTGGTAGACGGTAAAACAAACGTGTGCCGCTGCAAGCGCCGACTACTATTTTATTCACGTATGAACGTATACAGCCGCCGAAATATATAAAGATATAATATATTAATAAGCTGCATTTACGATATTTACCCTAACTTGTAGCTCAATTTCGGGTAAATTTTATTTGAATCGCTCATAGTGGGTTTTGCCGCTAGGATATTACGTTTTTATTTACGTACAGGCGTTCCTCTACAGTGAAAACAAAATGTAAATGAGACAAGAGGTTTCGGCTATAATGACACGGTATACTGACAAACCGTTGTGTTGGGTACTATATAGTTTGATCTACTCTCGTTACTTCACTTTCGATGAGTTCGACGATTATTTTCAGGTAGGTGAGTTGATGGCGAATATATTTGGAGATGACTCAGACGAAGAGGGTGCAGAGAAAGATGGCGGAGAGAAGGGGGAAGGAGAGGGAAAAGAGGGAGAGGACGAAGACGAAGATCAGGGATACAGAAGGGACGACAGAGAAGACGAACCGTACGTTTTACCCTTCAGTTACCTGAAAGGGTGGTAGTAAGTTCAATCCCATTGTGGTTCTAGAATGTCTATCCTACATAAACTATGGCTAACTAAATAGTACTTTTTCGTTCAAAGCAAAATGAGAGTCTGCTTTGTTTATTCAATAGGTATTAAAGCAAACATGGAGAAGGTCTGTTACGAACTCCATAAAATATAATTCTGGATAGATTCGGCGATAACCATCAAAATAAATGTACAAATTGATTCACCCATGAGTTATATAAACCTCTTAAGTTGAGTTTTCCGGAAATTCAATACTGTTTCAGTGGCTTTGAATGGGATTTCGACGCGATGCTCCGCGACAAAAAGGCGAGTAAGAAGAAGCGCAGAAAGCGTGACGGCGGTATCGATATCATCAACGATGACGACGGAACAGTGGCTATGCTAATCGAGGCAATGAAGGCTGCCACCAAGGTGAGAATTATAAACAATCATAGATAGATTATACCCCAAAAACAAGCCATCCTTTGAAAACCGGCCAATTGGCTGGTGAACCGAAAATCAAATTTGGAATCGTCATTTGAACTACCCGTTTCTCCAATGGCAATGAACCTACCTGTTCCCGAGTGAATGGTTGGTCTCAAACCTGCGCGATTCTCCAGTGAAATCGGAATCGGAGGAAGCGGTCGCAAGATTCCACAGTTTTTGAAAGACGTTAGGCGTGTATGAGTCAGATTTCAGACATTATACACCATGCGAATAATTAGCATGCTTACAGGCTAGGGTTGTTAAAGTCGAACTCGAAACTCGACTCGAAAAAACTCGAAAATTTTCGAGTTGAGTCGAACTCGAAACTCGAAAACTCGAAATTTCTCAAAACTCGAAAACTCGAAATTTTCCAAAACGCGACAACTCGAAAATTCGATTTTTCGCCCAACTCGAAAACTCGAAATTTTGAACTCGATTAACAACCCTATTACAGGCTGATCGCCACTCCAACATGGAACGGAAGCCTGCTCTCCGTAAGAGAAAGATGCTCTCAGAAGTGAAAGTGATGCTGCTCAGGGTGAGGCTACACTTGTAGAGAATAGTCTAAAAATGCTTTCTAATAGATTGTTTGTTTTTGTTTATAAAGCAAGGACATGACAATTATAACTAGAGCATGTCGGTCAGAAAACAAATGGGAATGAATCACGAATTCCTGTTAAAACATACAATTGTCCCAACTGTGTGAATTATAAAAAAATGATCTCAAACCAGGGTGAATCATATTCTTCGTTTTAGGTAGACTGAATCATTTATAGGACATTGTTTCAGATGGACATGATGGAGGCTATGATCGACAATGGCATGTTGAGTGCGGTCTCCGATTGGTTGTCTCCCCTTCCCGATAAAAGTCTCCCGGCCCTAGAGATCAGAACGGAGATACTCAAACTGCTACAGGGATTCACACGACTAGAACAGGTCAGTCAACGAAGCATACCCTAATAAGGTATGACTATTCGACAAAAAGTTAGTTTTCAGATTTATAAAAAATAGACAAATGTTCTTGGTTGTATCCTGTTTTCGGGGTAAAAATATCCTGTTTTCCCATTTTTCTGGCTATTCGGACAACGTTAGTGGGGTATGGTAATAAACTAATGTTAATTGGAGAAAGGTTCAAAAGCCATGTATTCAGAAGTATCATTGGGAGGGCTCATATTATCTGTGACCTTTTTTCTCGTGTTTTCTTTCGTATGTAATTGCCTCTGTTTTCAGAGTATTCTGAAGCAATCTGGTCTGGGGAAGGCCGTGATGATGCTGTATAAGCATCCGAGAGAAACGAAGGAGAACAAGGAAGTTGCCTCCAAATTGATCCGCGAATGGGCCCGCCCTATCTTCCAGGTCCGTTTTTCCAAAATATAATCGAGGTAGGAAGGAAGGTTTATCTCTTTGCGTTTAAAACACTTCCAAGATCATTGTCGCGCTCGTCAGGCCGGTATTCTGCGCGAATTGCTTGGCTGAACCATTATGACGAAACATCAATAGGTCATGGCTATCATTTGTTTCGTGGTTGGCTTGTGAGATGATAGTTTGAGATTATTCACATGTATCTCTTTTAGCATATTCAATATCCTGACGACCATGGACCATGTTTTGTTTTAGTTGGAGACAGATTTTCGTTCCGTGTCAAAGGAGGAGAGAGTGCAACGAGATCTAGATCACATGCCTCAGGTGAAAAAGAGACGAACCAGGTGAGTTGGTTTTTTGTTGTGTAGTCATCTTACTGAATGCAGAATATTAATATTTACTTTTTTTCCAACTTTCTACCTTTTTTTTACTAACAGTTCTCAAGGGTCAGAACCTTTTTGATGATTCTAGTGTCTATAGTTTGAAAAAAAACATGTTATTCCAAATCTGAGTATGACCTTGTATTTGTAATTTATAATATCGGACCTGCAAGGTGATCGGATTAGAAAAGTCAGCTGATTTTATATCAAAGGTACATATTTTGATGTGTTATACCTTGCCTGACCACGACCTTTTAGTATCAGTAACCATTTTTATATTCGATTGTGTGTTCCAGTACTGAGGGGAACACTGCCGGTACATCGGGTATTGGCTCAGTTCAAGATGACCTTCGTCCCGGGGATAAGGGATATATTGGAAGGGCCAGAGTACCTAGACCGTCCACCAGAGACTATGTTGTCAGACCGAGAAGCACTGTTGATGGAGAATTCAAGGTGGGAATTCGAACTAACCAACGGGTAACAGTACACTAGTTGTATCATTTGGAATTGGAACAAGGAACTAGGACTGGTCATGGAACTTCTGGAGTCGTACGAGCGGAAATGCAGAACACGAAACTTAATTTATTTTGGTTTCTAAAATTAGTTTTCTTAAAATTTTCATCTAAAGCTATGATGAAAAAGCACCCTCATTGGCCAATTCATGAATATTGTTCTCGTGAAAAATCATGGAAAGTCACGTATTTTAGTCTAAAAATGAATTCACCTTCACGTTGTGTGCAGCGTGCAGCGTCCAACATTGTGGAGAGTATGCGCAATGCGCTCACTTTACCCACCCTAACTCGTCACATTTGACGGTTGTTGTCTCTCTCGCTGAACTCGGAAATCGATCTATATGTGTTCACAGGCATATTTTTTTCTTTTTTTTTAAATGGAAAACAGCTTGTAGACTAGTCACACTTCACTAGTGTGAAATGACCCCAAAAGGTGATCATGTCATACGGTCATTAAATTAAATTGTTCAGAATTATTTATCTGTTTTTTTTTGGAGTAAATTTTTTCAGGGTGAACGTAAGGGAAAAGCCTTCAATCGTCTCGATAAAACACAACGCGATTTCATGGAGAGAACAAGGAAACACAAGGCAAAGAGGGCCATTCAGGTGTCGTTAGAAGGAAGAAATCTGGCCCTTTGAGAGAAAGAAAAGGTTGGTATGATTGCCCAGTTTGAGTTTCAGGTATGCCTATTTCCGAAACCCACGCCAGCAATAGTATTCATGCTTCAGAAGTCGAAACATGTTCGTTTGGTAAAGTTCTTTTGATAGGTGATAGCCCCGTCTTTTTTGCAATAATGATATGTAGTTCGTTTGAAAATGTCTTATGTAATTTTTAGGTTCTTCATTTTCATTCATAGGATCGTAGCAATAACAAAACTGTGTTTTTTTATTTTTTATTAGTGACCAAGATCTCAAGTAAGGTATCAGGTCTATCTAAACTTGTTCGACGTGGATGGGTAGTAGTCATGACAACTTGGCAACTGACATATTTTGTTCCACTTTATTTCCGGCGCGAAAATGCACCATCTATCTGAAGATCATCTTGTCACATAACCAAAATATCTAGGCAGTATGGTTGTAAATAAATCGCTTAAAACAAAGTCGACCCTCCTACTTAAAAGATAGCTCCATGACATTGTTGAAAGTCAGCTGTCAATAAGTTCGATAATGTTTAATTGAGTTTTTTTGTATCGTGTATTAACGTATTGAATGTCATGCTGTGTAATTTGATTCGTTGAATATAGAGTAGTGGCTGTTCTAGTCGTTGTCCTTGTAGAGGCACCTTCACCTTCAAACTGCTCTTTTTTTCAGGTTTCCCAGTGTCAATGCGACGTTGTCTTTCTCCATTTGTTTCCTCCAATCCTCTGTTTTATTTAAGTTATTCACTTCGAAAGAAAGATAAGGTATTGATGACTAGATTGGCTATATTTCCACGTATTTGTAGTCATTTTGCTTATCTCTTCCACAAGTCACTGGGATGTAGTGGGGCCTTCTCTGCTCTGCTAGTTAATAGTCATGCCGCATTGTGTTGCAGGTATCTTCTCTAAGTTTGTTCTGTGTGTTTCTCTTCCAATCGGACTGAATTGTCGAGAATATAATGCATTTCCCATTTTCCCGTGTGCACCTGCGAGTCCAATTACTGCTCTCATATGTGATTACTCTATAGAGACGAGGACATGTGATATTGGCACATGTCATGAGCAGCCACTTCCTTTCATAGAATGGTCTAGCTCTGTTTTGACATGCGCTCAAATGTTCACCACATTTTGTTGTTGTTTTCGCAAAACGTCCATCGAGTAATCTGTGTGTTGGGGTTCTCGCACACTTCTGAACTTCTGTCCAAAACGGTTACCTTTGTATACTGCTTGAAATCTTCGAAATAAGACTCGTTAAAATACCAACTTTGCTATGCTTTTCTAAAAGTGACGATGTTCACATCTATAGATATTTTATCCCTAAGCTATTTGTATAGAAGCGCTGTTTAGGTTGGTTGCATATTTCTCTTTGCTGTAAACAAGTTATGTTCCTTCTAATTAAGTACAAGGAACATAACTTTGCTACTGTTTTGTGCTGTGTTGTATTGGTTCCACCTTTATCTATTTTCTTCCTCTACGGTTCATTATTGTTAGTGGTTCTTTATAGTATTGTTAGTTCCTTGTGTCACGACCATAAAGTTTACAAACAATTGTTGTTATATTTTTTTCATCAGTTATGTGAACTGTGCCTTCATTGCTATTTGATCAGCTTTCAACCAGCTAGATAATCGACCATCATTGGTAACTTTTCCCACGAGCTAGGATCGATTTCGCAAATGGTCTGTTTATTTTTATTGTATTTGTGCGCCCATTTTCCATTAGGATGAAAGATGAAACCACGCTTTTCTCTTTCTCCGCTCAATAGAGAAAAATCCGACTCATATTGCAGTGGGCAATGTTAGTATGCGGTGGTTTTCATATCCGGGTTGTTATTCTGTTCACGGCTGGTAATTGGATGTGTGTGAAACATACACTGCCAGCTGGGTGATAGCTTATGCTTTACATGCTATTGACCGTATCAATTCAGTATCATCAAGAGATGATGTTGAACTTTCTCTCTCTCTCTTTTCCTCTCTACCGCTGTATAGTACTGTTTGAACGTATGTTATTGAACTCTCTCTCTCTCTCTCTCTCTCTCTCTCTCTCTCTCTCTCTCTCTCTCTCTCTCTCTCTCTCTCTCTCTCGCTCTCTCTCTACCGTAGTACTGTTGATACTTGCTCCATCATAGCCCTTCGCAATTCCCATGTTCGTGCATATAGATTGTGCCGATGGTGACGGTGATAGTGGAATCGACGGGGGGTTCCCGATCTCCCCTCCAGTCTCCCACCCGACAACCCCGCACCAGGAGTATTCCAAGGAGAATGACTATTGCCAACGATTTCCGGTCAGTCCTAGATGTACATGCTTCTGGTGATCACAGTTGAATGGTTTGTAGAGTTACTGTACAAGCAACTTGCATCATTTTGCCATCTCATTAGAATAGTTAACGCTGAATTTGGCTAGTTTTCATTGAGTTTGTTCAACGTATTTTAGTTGAAACACACATTTCTCATGAAGTATGTTATCATGGTTCGGACAACTCCCAGTCAATCGGGCAGCCGCTTTCAAGGCGGTCTCGACGAGAGAGTGTGCAGATCAGTGACACGCAGAATGTCTCAGCCAGTCTGCGCCCTCATTGATCTCCACAGTTTACTTGTTTTTGTAGCTGGCCAAACGCAGAATAATGTTGATTCTAATTGATTCCAATATATATTCTATTTCCAGTCAATATGAGTTGGGTGTGTTGGCAGTGACCCAACTTAGTTATATTCCGGTAGCTGCGACCATGCTGTCCACTTCATTCTATGAACCGAGTCAGGTTAGTACAATCAGGTCAGAACGGAAACTGCCGTATTATATAGGCTTATGAAACAGTACCGCGTCTGACTGTTAGCTACAACTTGTTTATGTATCTGAAGAGCGATCAGAAACATGAAATACATCAGAAATGTTGCACCCATTTTCCCGTATTCGTATTAGAGTGTAGTCGGAGATGTTCCAATAAAGCTTGGCAACATAGATTTTTTTTATGTATTTGTTGATTGTTTGGTCATATTGCTTTGCTTTGAACATTCCAACGCTTTGTGCGATTTTCCACCATGATCGTTTTTTTTATATTTAGTTATATTATGCGGTCATTCCAGGATTTCTGTAGCCATTTATCGGAAGTAAACGGTACCTCATCACTGTATGACACATTATTAGGAGATGTGAGTTCTAAGATGGTTTAAGTAATTGTGCATATACGATTTTTCGAAAACAGAGCATTTTCAGTTGTACCGTATCCAGATAGTTTTCCATCGATCACCCCTTTGTTAAAACTCTAAAATAGTTGTTACAAGTGTGAATCACAATCAAAGCATGGAAAGCGCGACAGTGATGTGTAGTCTCTCTCATCCCTACTGACACGCCTACAGTAATATCGCAAAACGTTTAATCCGTTTAAGTTACGTGAATATTATCGGAAAGGTTATAAAGTTTTCGATTCTGTTTCCCTATTAAAAATAGCGGTTGAAAGATATTCGACAAAAGTGTGGATTAGAGAACATCTATTGGAAAACCCAACTGGGTATTGTAGGAGTGTCCATAGGGAAGATGTGGACTATAGTTGATGTTGATTGCAGACGACGGAGTTCCGTTCTCTGCTGCTGGAGAGGGACGAGGTGTGTGGTGGTTCCCCCCTGGTTGCCCTTCTGTCCACCTCCCTGATGGGCGGAGCCTTGTTGGGGGCATTCGTAGCTGGCTGGATGGCCGATTCGTACGGGAGAAGACCCGTTGTCAAAGGTAGCTATAGGCAGCGACGAGTGAGGTTCCGTTTTCAGATTTGATCTTTGAAGATGTTAAAATTAGTGATTGGTATCGATTGGTCACTTCAATATACTATATTTCACGCATCGTAACCTGTTACAGTAAGATGTAAAATATTTGAGTTTTTTTTTAAATAAAAACGATGGCTCTTTGACAAATCTTTCTGATAGTTTGTAGTAGTAATGATAGAGAACCTGTTATGAAAACATTCCGATTAGTTTACACGTAATACGGCGTGTTCAAGGGAAGAAAATGGGCGCTGCGCCTATTAGAAAAACTGCACACGGCGGCCCAGCGCTGAGCTACCTGGTTCCAGTACGCTCACGTAACCTGACGGAAAGATTCATTGGAAGCAGAGGTTTACGGCTGCGTGAAACGGACTGTCATTTGGTTCAGTGTGTCGTAATGCGGGTGGCAATTGACCCCTGGTAGTGAGATGTTAGATGGTATCAGTCCGATTGCTAAACATCTTTGACGAATGCGAATATCGGACATTCTATTATGAGAACTGCTGTACTGTATTTGCTTGTGTCATGTAGAATAACCGGCGGGTAGATTAATTTCTTGAAAAATGAGACGGTTATGTCGAATACAGAGAATTTTCTTGGAAGTTTCAAATTGTAAAAGTTATATGTAAATTTTAAAATAATCTTTGCCGAGTACAGCAGTACAGCAATGATAGGACTATCGCTATCCTTTTGAATTTAGCTAGGATCCCGCATGTATCATTCATTCAAACGTTTTTTCCAGGTTGCCTCCTTCTCATATGTCTAGGGAATCTCTTGTTTTCTCTGTTCGCTTCCTTATCCTGGCCACTGGCAGCCATGCTTCTTTTCATTCTGGGAATGGCTTGCGGAGGGTATATGGTTAGTTTCATCAAATCAATAATCATACAAAGTGTTTAGGATTGAAAGAGGGTAGTAGGTACCTCGTAATGGTCTTTAATGGTAGAGAAAGTTAGATGTAACGTTGACATTTTCAATTTTTACCCAATCAACTTGAGGTATATGTTTTTACTACTTGCTATTAGTATGCTACAAATTTCCAGATGCTACAAATTTCCAGTTATAGTGTTGATATTGTTTTGAATGAGCCTTACCTCAGTTTGTGAAAGAGGATTTGTTTTACGAGAACTATTTGTTGGTTCGTATCACAATCAGCTGTTTTGTAGGTGACTAACCTGGTGTTGTTGATAGAGTGTCTGGAGACTTCCCGTTCCCGTCTATTGGCGGTCTCTCTGAATGGCTGGAGTGTGTCAATGGTAGGCGGCTTGCTTCTCACATCGAATCTCATGCACGCAAAGATTAACAAAAATATCTACAAGGAGTTCCCAAGTTGTATATACCAATTGGTTTATTGTTGTATCTTATTTGAAAAGTATGGCTAGCAAAACAAAAACATATGTTTACTGTAAAACGTGCAGAAAGTTGCCCATTTTTGATGCCAAATTAATTAGTTTCTATTTGTTTTATCGAACAATGGGTTCCCATTTGAACTTCGAAAAATAGTCGTAAACTACAGGTGTGTGTCAGTATCTATCTCCTTCCTTGCAGGTAGTAGTTGCTGTACTGGCCTCGTGTACCCGCCATTGGCTCACCTACCATCTCATAACTGCCGCATCCGCAGTTGTTGCTGCTGTCGCTTGTGTAAGCTGGTTGTTCTTATAGTAGGGAATTCAGTGGCGAGTCGCGGCCAAATTCCACAGTTCCATCACTTAGCTATGCTTAAACTATGATTATTTAGGTCGTGAACACGACTATGGTGCTCGATCGTTACAAAGCAAGCTTATACGATGTATTGTCCCATCCCGCCGTGTTTATAGTTTGATCCCGTTGATCGTCGATCAAACTACAACGAATCTTTGGTCACTTCCTATATGCAGTGTGAGGCGTACGACACTAGACAGTATCATGAACACTAAATAAAATGTTCTGGGTAGGTGTAATTTCTTGAATTGCAGCATTTTCTGACGGTTGAAAGTTGTCGCTGGCTGGCTGGAGTACACCGGTTGACAGAAGCTCATCTGGCTGCAACCAAAGTCGCGAGAAAAAACGCCTATAAAATCAGTCCTGGTACGGAATACTCGCTAGAGTTGGAGAGAGAGAGAGAGAGAGATGTATAGAAAGAGAAACAAGAGGGAGAGAGTGAATGTGTGTGACGGAAAACATGCTATAGAAAAGGTGTGGTATAAGGGAACATCAAGTGTTCACCATCCATAGTTCAGACGCGTGTTGGTGGGAGTTGGTTGGTTTCTCGATGTCGCCTTCGTCCGTCAAAGATTGTACTGGGGAAGTGAAATTGGAGGAGGTCAGGAGATACGGATACGCAGATTTGTTTACGTGGGTTGATTACATAGATAGATAGATAGATGGTATTAGTAGTATCTGCGAATTCAGAATGTGTGACCAGAACTTCGTTATATGTGTATGTCGTCTATATAGTATACCTTTCATCGTTCTCACATTCTCAAAAAACTATAAATTTGTATGAATCATAATTGTTTTTACTCTATAGATTCGGTTTTACTGCCGTAACTCAAAGTGAGTTATTCCAGGGTTCCATCTGTGTACTGGCCGTTGTGTGCTCTCTGCTACTGTTTCGTGGCCTCATCCATTGTTTCTTTTGGGTAGGTGGTGCTATGAATAACAATAAATAATATCTGATTCCCACAAATATTTTGGATCATTTTTTACTATTTCGGCATAACTTCTGCTTTTTTAACGCAGAACACATGCAACTCTCCGTTAAGAATGACCAACAAGTTCTGAGTATCCCTCATTTTGTATTGTTTTCGTGAGCACAACCTAACCGGGTTAAGGTGGTAGATTTCTGAAGTGTACACCTCTTTTGGGTTGGCAGTGTTGTGTATACTGCCAATCACCGCTATAAATATAAATACATTGTATATACAATATAGTTAGTACATCATTCTTACATATTAACTTTTAAACTCTTACATATTTCAATTCGCTTAGTTTTCATGGTGATGGAGAGGACCTCCATCTCCAATTAATATCGTTTCAGGTTCTACTTCAATGTAGATGCTTTGCCGGGTGATCGGTATTCCAATATGGCGATTATGGGAACGTCCAAATTCGTAATGGGTCCGTCTTTCGATGTTTCCATATAGAGTTTGATGTTCAGATAAGTATTACTTGGCTAGCAAGTAGCCATGTGTGTGTGGTGTATTCACTAGAACAGATGTGACAGCCAAGGCAACTTCAAGGAATTCAAATTTGTCCTATATATTTAATAGCAAACTTTTAAACTTTTCTGATATGTATTACATTGATCACATACATATCTAGTATTTGTGTAGTACATATCGTGTTAGATTCTACCGTCTTATCAGTTCCGTTCTATTCCAGGCCTGATCCCCTTCGCCGTTTCCTCATGGTTTGGCCGTCGTCCAATAGTACTCCTCTCTGTGGGCGTGGCTTGTTTGGCGGCATGGTCTATCTGTATAAGGCAGGATTCATACTTTTTGCTGCCAACTCTGGCAGCAGCAGCAGCAACATGCAAAGCGTGATTATCGATCGTGCTGCCGACTGCAAAACTTGCTGCCGGCAGCAAGCAGCAACAATCTGCTGCCAACTCTGCGTTCATACTTTTTGCTGCCAACTCACGCGACATTTGTTGCAGTCGGCAGCAATTTGCTGCCGACTCGAATTGCAGTTTGGTCGCTACCAAACTGCATGACATGTAGCCAACTCCTTTTGATCCATGAAACATTGTTTTTACTTATTTTCCAACATTTTTTTTACTTATTTTCCAACATTTTTTCAAGTTTTTTTCACGGTAGGAAAGTTTAGTGGATATTTTTAGCAGTTTACACCTGAACATTGATTTTATTTCACACTTGCATACTTCACGTGGAAATGTTGGCAGTTTGAACCTGGACATGGGTTAATGGATCAGATATGGGGTAATTGACCACGGGCCACGGGAATCGAACATGGACATAATGTTAAAGGTGGGGGGCTAAAGTATCATGGTGGCCAAAACGAGTATTTTCGAACCAGACTTTCGCGGATGGGGTAATCGATCATGAGAATTACGAATATCGATACGGGGTTAAAGGTGGTGGGGGGCTAAAGTATAAATCTTGCAAAATCATTCGTATTGGGTCAAATTTGATCAAAATGAGGATATTTTCCCAAATTCAAACTTTACAAATTTTTCCTTTTCTTCGTCTTTTTCTCTTCCATTAAAAACTGCGCAGCGTAGTACCATTAGCGCCCGGCGCTCGACGACCACCAACGCGAGGCTCCAGCGTACCAGAAGATTTTTCAGTGGACATAGTTGCGGACTTAAAAGCAGTAAAAGTTTGAATTTGAAAAAAAAATATTTCTCGGAGCGGGTCACCTTTAACGTCAAGTCGATATTCGATTTCCCTATCGTTAACATCCTACAATAAAGGAATTCGACCCCATACAAAGGAATTCGAAAAATTGATACTTCAGCCCCCCACCTCCTTTAACATTATGTTCATGTTCGATTCCCGTGGTCGATTACCCCATATCTGATTCATTAACCCATGTCCAGGTTCAAACTGCCAACCTTTTCACGTAAAGTATGAAACTGTTAAAATAAAACCAATGTTCAGGTGTAAACTGCTAAAAATATTAACTAAACTTTGCTACGGTGAAAAGTCCAAGTTTAAAACGGTAACTCAAAACGTGTTAGCTGAAAAGTCTCCTATTTACCTTGCACGCTGAATCGGTTTTAGCGGAATCGTCGCCCACTCGATTCGCCTGGAGGGGAAGGTCATTCGATGAATCGAAAAGGTCCAACCAAAACATTTTTCTCATAAGTCATAAGCCCAGAACCCGCTGTGCCCTACATTTTGCCCCAAATTTATCGATCTTTTTCGACTGGACATTGGACGTTTATCCCAAATCACTTTTGCAGTTGTAAAATGAGCATTTCTCCCTCCGCCTGCTAAGATAATAATTTCGACTTTTCTAATTTTTGTCGCGTCGCGTGCGTGAGTACCTAGAAATTAATTGTTCCGCTTCACATCGAGTGGGGACATAAAGTAAAGATGAACGTTGTAATCTAGAAATCAACATATCTAAAGGCTACTGCCGAATGACATACATTTTAGTCCCATCGCGTGCAATTACGACGTATTCACATTCCACATTGTTTAAAAAAATTATATCCATCTGGAGTTTTCAAAAAAATTATAATGAAAACGGTTATAAAATATTATAAAAAAAACTAAGTAACTAAATAAGTATGAGATTTTTGAGAAAAGAAAATCTGAGCAGCAAAATGCGTTCATACTTTCTTGTCGGTATTTCATGCTGCCAACTCCGGCAGCAACAACATTTCGGCAGCGCTGCCCAAATGCTTGGCAGCGGCTGCTGCTGCTGTCAGAGTTGGCAGCAAAAAGTATGAACCCTGCCTAAGGTAGCATCTCTTCGAATCACTATTAGTTTGCAGTGGCTGGTAGTTATAGTAACATCAATTGGTAGTACGCGGTTCGTTTGTATGTTGATGTGTTGGCATGTGAGCTTTTCATGAGTGAGTCATTTGAGCATCATAGATAGGGTTTGGGTGAATTTAACTAGTTTTTGGTAACCTTCTCCAGGGTTACCTGATTGTTATTAGGCAACCCGTTGGTAACATAAAGAGAAAAACCAGTTACTCTTCAATCTAACACAACCACTTGATTTATACTGTTAGTTTTGACGGTAACCTGATTTTGGTTTGAGATTAATTTTAGGTTACATTTTTGGGTAACCTGAGAAACATTTAACCGTTAAATGAAGATTCGGCTGATAGATAGTGTGTTTGGAGAAGTATATCAGTTGTGGTTGTTCAGTCAGCTGAGTGGTAGTTTGGAGGGAGGTCATTGGTCGTTGGTGGTGCTGTCTCTGCTGGTCGCCTCGTCCCTCGATCCAACCTGGAAGATTAACCATCTCTACTCGGCCGAACTATTCCCCACCGTCGTCAGTTCATTTTTCGGTGCTCCGTTAGGATGAGAATAATACTGAAACATATTACTTGCAATCAAAATTGTGACTAGAGTGGGACCAGTTTTATGATTTCCAACCACACGCACAATTATTGGTTTTTCCGCTTCGAATGAAAGGTTGTGTTTTTTTTTATCAC
This sequence comes from Litoditis marina, assembly GCA_964036275.1. Taxonomy (NCBI): domain Eukaryota; kingdom Metazoa; phylum Nematoda; class Chromadorea; order Rhabditida; family Rhabditidae; genus Litoditis; species Litoditis marina. Next base: position 792,483 of record OZ038434.1, on the reverse strand, counting down.
AAAGAAAAGTTCAAAAAAAGGATCGGTGGACCATTTTCAGAACATCGATAATAATCGTGAAAATTGTCTAAGGACTAATGGGTAATGGGGTACATGCTATTGCTTTTCTAAGTTCATGAGCATATGAACCAAGTCAGAAGCATTTATGGAATTGTTAGCAGAGCCACGTGTTTTGTAGGTTCGCAACATGGCCCGCGGAATCTGTAATGTGGGAGCTCGTCTGGGATCAGTGGCAGCGCCTACTGTGAGTACATCTACATCGAATCTATTTGTCTTTTGGATTATAACTACCCTGGACGAACACGTCCACAGATCTAATTTGTAAACTATTTTGAAAATTTGATTAAAGTGCCTACAATTTTTCTGCCCTTGCTGCCAGAAACTTTGTAGTAGTTAGTTAATGGCTCACGGCGTTCGCAGCATGCGACTTGTCGTCATCTTTCAGCCTATTTGTGGCTATCATTCCTAACATTATTCATGATAAAGTACACGCAAAGACGTATTCGGCTAGTAGTCTAATTCCAAGTATGTTCTCGTGGAGTCCCAATATACGGAACTTCATGGAATCTGTATTGGAATTTACACAACGGCAATTGTTCGGTGACAGACTGCGTATACCTAAGTTTGGCGAAGTTAATAATATCCATTTGATTTCTTGAATATTGTATAGTGTATTTGTTCTTTGTTTCAGATCGTGCACTTGCGTGCCATTCACTATCTTATACCGTACGTGGTGTTCGCTGTTCTTCTCTCCGTGCAATTCGTAGTGGTGGCCGGTTTTCTCCCGGAGACCAAAGACCGACCACTTCCCGATGAATTTCCTGATCAGAATGCCAGCCCAGTCGACGTGGAATGTGTGGAAGTTGGCACGAAATCTTCGGAATGAACTATCCACTGGATTTTAGAGATCTTCAAAAGGAAACGGATGTCCATTGAGGGTCTGTCTATGTATCATGCTGTCATATTTCGTTGTTGTGATCTTCTAATTCAAGTATAACTGAATTATATAGAGGTTTTGAATATGTTATTTATAGAAAGTCTCTCATATATTATATATATATAATAATTATAGATTGTGAAAAACTTGGGTTCGTTTAATGAGGTGGATTAACACTGTTTGTGGACACTTGTAGTGAAACTCTAGCGACACTTCTCAAATCGCAAAATAGTCGACTTGAAATAGTCTCGATCGTTTCCACAGTTATGAATACCGGACCGGATATTGAAGTTCTAAGTATTCAACATAACATAAATGTGACAGTTTGTTTCTACTGTAAATGTCCTCAAACCTGGTTTAAGTGTAACACCATTCTGTTGATTTTACAATTTATATATATTTACTCCAGTCAGTGTTTCTCTATGCACTCATTCCATCTTCTGTGATATGATCTAGCTTTACATGCATCTTTTTCTCTTTCCTCTAACAACACATTTTCTCTTTTCAATAACTGCACGGGTTGCTAACTGATGTGATGCGTCATGCAAATGATGAACAGACATGACAATAAAGTATTCAGTATTCTTGATTTTCTTTGCCTTATGAACATGAACAACGGTCTTCTTCCAAATATTCCTCCAAGAGAGTATAATAATGTAGGTTTCGCTTTCGATCTTCCCCAATCAGCCTATTGGGTGTATGACCTCGTAGTTTGATCCCGTCGCTTTTCGATTACCATTGGTTAGGTTTTGGTGGGTATCGAGCTAAAACTACAACAAAGGATTGGTAACTTCCTATTGTTATCTCATTACTTCAGTGTGTAAACAATCACAAATATCTTGTTACAGTAGCCCTGAAGCAAGACGTCGTTTATCGTTGATTGGTGGGTTTTCTGACTTGAATCACGGTATCGTTTATTCGTACTCTGTTGATTGCTGCCAGCTGAGCTGGTTTTGATGGAATTTATATTTTGTATGCCTGAAGATGTCTACCTTGACTATATTTCTGCTTGAACATTTAACACAACTGTCATATCCGGGCTGGCTACAAATTGGAGATCGAAGTGTGGTACGAGGTTTCACTCTGAAATGAATCACGCCTAAACGAAGCATATTGCAATTGTTTCTGCACTGGCAAGGGCTTTTATTAGAGTATCTCTATTCCTCTCTTTCGCTCTACTTTCGTTAATCTCGTGTTTGATTTTATTTCATTCCTTCATATCGCTTACGATGCTCATCTCTTCTCCATTGAATTTCATAGTACTTGTATCTATTTCCCCCTTTAAAACATCCTATTTTCATACTTTGTCTCAGAGTCCCCCCCCCTCTCTCTGTCTTCCTCTCCCCCGCGCACGCTCTCTTTCTCTCTTTTGCGCGCTCGACTATTCCCTGCTTTTTGAGTTATATTTAATAGTTAGTCAAAATGACACGTGAACTTAACAATTTTTGAATTCGTTTCCCATTCCCTATTCTGTTTCTATTCGTGAATTTTTTGGAAGCAGTATCTCAGTAACTGGTATACAAATATGGTTTGTTCCTAACATTTTATTCTTCTATCAAAATGTTTTTGACTCATCTAGCAAGTTTACATTATTCAATCGGCTATGACTTATTCGTCCTGCTATTAGAGCCATATTGCATGTCTCTCAACTCTTACGCATACGTGTCGGATAGGAACTTTGTGAATATTGAGGCAGCACTTCCTGGTACAGTATTACTGGACATGACTTCATATCTTGTTTTATAGACTTCCTTCAACATACTATCAAAAGAACTAACAAACCTATTGTCATTAAAACATGTGTTTCTCACTAAACAGTGATTGAAATGTTGGTAGTTGTTACTGTACTTGCCTACGGATGTGTGACATGACTATAGCAAGACTATATGTCGTTTACGGAGCACATTACTATAAGTATACCATCCAAAACGTCCTAGTGGCACAACTATATTTTGTCTCCGAATAAACAACCCAATATGTTGGAATAGTTTATTAATCTGTGGTCATCAGCGCGGGACAACAACATATGTTTGAATCCGATGGGCAAGAAGGGTGTGAGATGAAACAACAGACAACAATATTGTGTACAAATTATGTTGAATGGGGGGGGGGGGGGGAATAGAACGACTTGGTCGAAGTTCCACGAAATGGGGTGACGTCATAGTTATGCAAGATCGCGTGGTTAACCCGTAACTATACGATTAAGGAAGGGAACTGTTTTGGGGGTGGACGGGCGAATTGTAGTTTGTACCGTGGAAGGGAGTCTGTCTCGGAGTATCCCATAATATAGGGAGTCTTCCAGGAGAAAGAGAGAAAAGAAGTCTATATCAGGGTCACTGTAGTTGACCACGGCTTCTGTTGTACACGATGTGATGAAGTGAGATGGGGAAGAAAAACGAGATTGCCATCGTTGTCTTCGTGCTAGGATGTGGCCGCCTGGGGTTGCGATGTGCCTGAAGCAGATGGATATAAATTCATGTTTATGTACATTCGTTCTTACTTTTTATCTTCTTCAAAATTCCAAAACGTCATAAGAATACAAGCACTGGATCAGTGACTTTCGGAGTCGCGTACTCCTCATTTGGTGCACGTTCCAAAGTATGACTAGGTTGAGTGGGGACTACACTTCCTCGTTGGGAATCAATCACAAAGTCACGTGAAACTTGAATAACAAATATATTTTTTCGTTGCATGTTTCCCACGTCTCCCGTGACTAGGTGTGTGACTATTGTGATCTAATAGACACAGGTCGTCCATCGAGAAATTTACACAAAAATGTTCTCTTATTATTGTAATTGGTCTATCTTATTTCTCAGGAATAAATGAGTTGATGTGAATAGCTCTAGTTTGACAGTCTTCCACGCGTACTCAATGTTAAGTGAGATTGGTGAACCGTGTAAACCAGTACCCCCAGTGTAGTCGTCTTTTCATTCCTAACGAGACTCGCACGGTGTGATTACCAGACCTCCAGTTCATTTCAATTGAGGGAGTACTATCGAGAATCGTAAGAAACGTGTGCACTATATCCATTAACTTGACTTCTTCTCTCAATAGTCGAAAAATTCATGCCCAACTTGTCTGCACACCTTACTAACCATAATTCTTTTTGCTATTCTTTTACATTCCTCTGTTTCCCATCTCTTTCGTGCAATTTTGCTGTCAAGTTCAAAAAGTCGTGAGAGTGAACATTTCTTACTGGTCATTAGATCGCGAGAGTTTCTGGTCGTGCACTGCAGCGTGCTCGGAGGCCGGATTAAATATACTCGACCGGATTTCTATCCACGGAGACATGTTCTCATGTCTGCGATCGAAAGCCAGTCTTTTTGGAGTTCAAACTCTCTAGCGCAAACGAACTTTCTATTCCAGACGCACGAGCTCCTTATCTCTCTTTCTTTTCATCTTTCTCTTTCTTCTCTTCTACCAATTCCTCCATCTCAAACTACTAACATGGACATTTCATCAATCAAAGTCCACTCGATAGGTGTCGAACTAAACAGTTTGTCTTTTCGTGATTCTGTCGTAGAATACTTGCTAGTTTTCTTTTTCGTAGTTTGACCATAGCACCTGAGCAGTCTGAGATTCATTATTGCTTTTCTTCTAGCATTTGCATTCAGACTTTGTAAAGTTTATTTTCCGCTGTCTACCATTTTTCATTTCTTTCAACTGTGGTTATTCAAAGAGCTTAGTTCATGTTCCGTTGTTACACTTCTGTGTAATAAATATTCATTCATTCATTCATTAGGACATTCACTCGGTTCCACACTGTCTCTAGGATAGACGTAAGTCTATGACGTAGTTCAATTGACCGGTCGAATTGCCTATCTATCCTGCACTGATATGAATGGCATAGGGAAGTGGGTGCACTGCTCGTTATTCCACCTATCAATGAAGCATCGCAGAATTCGTATTTCGAAAGTTCTTACATACATTCTTTACTAACAATGCGAGAAGTATTTCGATGAAAACAGCAAGAGTGGACGATTATGAAATATAAGTGGCCGCGACGCTCTGAGAAATAACTGACTCGGCCCCGCCAACTGAGTCGAAATTGAGACGGCAACGACACTGTCGCTGCCGTGACAAATTTTACTCATAGGACGGGTCATAAAGTGTTCGCTTTTCTCAGAGCATGCCTATAAGTGTAGGTCGCTCAATTCCACTGTGTTTGTAGTTTGATCCAGTTGACTTTCGGTCGAAACTCGTGAAAACGGCGTGTTTCGCGATCAAACTACAACCATAATTTGTTGGTGATGAGCGTGAGTGGCTCAGAAACGGAAGTGCCCTCGAGTTTTTCCGGCGGCAAATCATAGCAAGTTGTTGATTGTGACAGGCTCTCTCAATAACACTAATCACGGAGATTAGATAAACGGAAATGATTGCATTGGGGGAGTCTTTCTGTGAAACGAAGGCGAACACTCGAAGATAAGGGCAATAAACTACGAATGCGTACCATTCAATCGATCTGTTTTCTATCGAGTTATTTGTTTGACCAAAATATATTTGAAACGATTTTAAGTAAGTTTTCAACTTAGCACATTAGTGTAACTATACTATCTGTTTTCTATTCTCATGTATTTACTCCTAGTAAAAGCCATGGAAGCGTGTTATTTCTTTTCAGACATTACCACATGGGGTGATATTGCCGGCTATATTAAATAAGGGGGCCAATTAATCCATTCCATCAGACTCAATGAAGCTATAAAACCTGACGGCCGGGATAAATGATGGAATAAATGAGATGCCCTTGTCTCATCCCAGTTCAAAACGTCTATTCTCGAGGCAAAGATGACAGGATGTGCGTGCCAACTCTCTGTCTTTCTGTTGTTCACAAAAAGTTGTAATGAGGTTCCCAGTACAAGCGATAGTCTATTCTGCGTAGCCTTTATGCTGAGTTGGCAAGAGTAATTGGATTCCCATATCAGAGCTTCTCTGCATACATAATGACTAGGTACTAAGAAAGACTTCTTTGCCCATTCGCTCGCTGTTTCCTAATTACTATTCACAACTTGTGATGGGGATTTAAACGTGTTCGGGTACCAACACGAATCGTGGTTTCGATTTGGCAAGAATTCAGCCCAAAGTTACGTTCATTGTCACGTGAAAAGTGTGCTAAAAATCATAATTAGAAAAGTTGATAAAGTGCACTTTTTCTGTGGTTTCCGTCGTAAGTCTTCCATGCAAACTAGTAGATTGTAGTCTTTCTCATTGTTTAAAGGAGTCTAGAAATGTGTCAGAACTGCGTGAGCCGTGATTTTTTGATGGTGGCGGGCCGTGTGACGTAAGACTGCACCTCGTCGTTTGCTGATTAATGACGCGTTGCTCAAACAATCGGGTTCATCGCACTTTGCACACTTTCAGTCGAATCGAAACACTTTATCAGCTCCAGAAAGACAGAACTTATGGAAATATTGTGCACGTATGGAAGAGAAGAAGTGGGTATAGTTATAGTTCACATCGCTCCTACTAAATGCCCTGTAGTCCCCCCTTCCACTTTCTGGTTACGCTTTCTGACGCAGACTTCAAATTGGTCAACTTGGTTCAACCTGGTTTAACATTAAGTCGAATGCGAAAATAATTCCCTTTTCCTATGACAATCACATAATTCGAACGGATAGGAAGTTTTATGATCTACTGTAGAAGTCTCACTAGGAATGAAAAAGCGTATACTTCTTTAGTTCATTCTCGCTTGTGCAATGTAGCTCCCAGTAAAGAGTCGGGACAAATCTCAGTTCAACTGGTCTCTACGCTCTACGTGTTGTATGCGACAGCTGTTCTTTTATGACAGACGACGGCTGATTGCGTGATGCACGAGTGACGTCACTACTTTTTGCGTGGACACATTCCAGTATCACGGGGGAATCACGTGAATACACACATGACTTATCACCTCAATCAATTCAACGCTATTATGAATAGAGGACGAACGCGGTGCTTGCTAGTCATGTACAAAAGTCTGGCATAGCTTGTGTTAATATCAGAACACTAGAGAGAGATTACTCACAATTGAAGGCTACAGGTTGAATGAAATGGAACGTTGTATAGCGTGTTTTCGAAAACCCCTTGGAAGCCTATATAAGCTGAAAAGGTTGGCGCTGAGGGTGTATTGTTGGCAGGGCCTCAGGGAAATATATTGAATGTTTTGGACATAGTGTCTCGTGACGCTAGGACCTCTATTTAGGCATATGACGCCTGATCCAAACTACACTCGAGCAGTTTCTTGTTGCCAAGTTCGAGCCAAAAAAACCAAGATGGAGAGACATCAAATTGAAGATATCAGTCAGTCACAGAGAAGTTCTATGTTGAAGTTGTTTTCGATTGGTAGAATTGAGAGAAATCTTTCAAGTGGGACAGAGTTATCAGATAAGGAAGAGAGGATTGCCGAAATGTGAGAAATGTGAATCAAACTGCATGGCTTGAATTATGTCGACATGTCGGCCGATGAGCAATTACTAACAAAGGTGGTAGAATTGAACTCACTCGGTTGGTCTTTGTGTTCATTTGACTTTGGGTCACAGTAGGCCGTCATGTCGGAGAGTCGTTCGGCTAATTTGGCTGCTTCTGGATCGTCTATTTCCACCTGAATGTACGGTATTATCATTGGGGCACTTTTCTCTTCAATTCTATTTTGACCCTCATTGTTAGGAATCTCGTTTTTGTGTTCATCGTTTGCTAAGATTCTTTGTAAAAGTGAACTAGGTTCTCGGTTGTTAGGCAGTACTTGTTGTTTACGTGCAGAACAGATGTGTACAATGTGGCTGATTACAATGATACAGAACCTGTTCTCGCCTATGTTTTCATAGTATCAGTGTTCCCCTATTATAAGAAGAAATCAGTAATCAGTGTGAGATGAAAACACTTTTTGTATATAGTCAACATCATTCGTAGAGAGACTTCTACAGTACGCTTTCAAATTTCTCAATGGCTGTTTTCTAAGCTATCTTCAACTTCGTTTAAAATATTCCGAAATCACAACAGAATATGAGGTTCGTTCACCTTTCTGATAAAAATTACGGGATTAACACAAACTAAAAAATGTGTTGTCATGTTGTAGCAGTGTCAGTGGGGATGAAAATACCACAGTGAAGTGCGGAAACGCTGAGCGACGCGTCATACACAAACACGCGTGCCAAATCTTATTGCACATGAACCGCAGATCAGATAATGTCAATATGTTACACTGGTAACTGACTAAGCGGCGTCGCAAGAGATAGTAGTTCATATGAGATCATGATATTTCTTTTCCTCGAATTTTCCTCGAATTTTCCAAAAATTTCTGTACTTATCCTATTGGGAAGATGGATAATGTAAGCCCCGATTTGACCAAGTATATGTGTTAAATCTTTCGCTAAGCGGAACTCAGTACATAGTACAAGATAAAAAAAGAGGATAATCTTGATTCGCTAGCAGTGTTTATAATTGCACTCATGCTAATTGTCTGATAGCAGCTCTCGAGGGACAACAGAACTATGAACTGCAATTACATACACAGCTATTCATTACAGGGAGGGATGATACGTGGTTTTCCCCAATGAAAGATGGGAGCTAGAGGGTAATGGGTTGCAAATAGGACTACTGTTTCCGGTCAAAATGGGATCGGCTGTTTTATTATTGACTTGCATTCGTGTAGAAGGCTCACGAGATGGTTTTGTTCGAATTAGAAACATTTTTTATCCACAAATGATCACAAAATACTATTAGTTCTTATCTAAGAATACTTTCAGTTTTTATCTCGAAGTACTAATAGTTTCAATTTCGAAATACTACTAGTTTTGCATGGTAGGACGTTATATATTGAAAGTGCCTATCTCTGTTCCATGTACATTCCGTTGGAGGATGTTGTTCCGTATTGTTCGCTGACCACTTTTCGCGCCCGAAGCTACGTCACACGGCGGGCCAATTTGCATGTTTGAACAGGGTTTTCGATGTGATTTGAGCGGGGTCACGTCCGTCTTGTCAGCTACATGCGGGCATGGTGTCGACTAACAGGGACACACTGAGGTCAGCATTCGGTATACCACTGCTGTTGCAGCTCTCATATAGGGAGTGACAATGTGTCAATTGTAGTTTGATCTCGATACGCGCCATAATTCACGAAAACACCGAAAAGCAAGGAGGTTAAACTACAGACACATCGGGATAGGACAACATACACCGTGTAGGCTTTCTCTAGAAAGAGCGATTCCCATAGACATCCTTTATAAATTAAGGATGTCTGAACGACATTAGCTTAATTGGCTCATGTTTGGTTGCGTTCATCATATCCATTCTTATAGGTGTTCGCGAGAGTGGTTACTGTTCGTAGAATTGTCATGAGAATGGGAGAAATGACCCCGCTGCTTTGTTCAGTTTTCAAGGTCGCGCGCATTCAGTGGCAGATTGAAAAAGAAGCGGAACCATGCCAAGGCATTTCAATTGGCTCCATATGCAAAACGTGTTTGTTTTCTATTGCGCTTTGTGTTCCATCCAATTGAAAATAATTCTAGACGCGAATTGAAAAGAACACTGTCATATGAGAAGATCAAATGGGATTTCTAGAGATGATGAATGGAACAGAGAATGTTTTGCATGTTTACATGGAATAATATGGGTCCTAATCCCGGCGCTTAAACCACTTTTCACACCATGTATAATTCATGTTTTCTCGCAATACGTCACAACTGATAAGTGTGTCTGATTGGTTATCTGACATTTTTTTTCTAAAATTACGATGTGCGATTTAGGCGGAGAGTAACAATGTATAAGTAGGTTTCGCATGCGAAAATAGTGTCTGTACTCAATTGGAAAGATATATAGTACGTTAGACTCAGTCGAGTGAAAAGGGGAGAGAAAGACTACATTTATCCGGCTGCCAATAATTAGATACGAGAGAAAACGAGTATCGCCAGTCGGAGTAAATATCATTATTATGCATGGAGGGTTTCGTTCACGTTCGGGTAGAGATGACCAAAAGACCAAGAGTACAGTTAGAGTTACTTAGATAACATTGTTACGGATAGATAAGTTGGAGAAGTAAACAATTACAAGGAAATCACGTACACGGACAAAATAGATTTTTACCTAGTACTGACCGGCTTGTTGTAATCTAAACAAACTACGGTTGTGAGTGGAAAATAAATGGTTGTTTAATGATCTAGGTTAATTGGAAACCGGGTAAGTGACAGTATTTGGCAAAGCTGGCTAGATAATGGAGATTATCAATAAGTAGGAATAAGTGATAACAGACGGTCGTACCTCGATCTCCGGAAGGGCGTTTCGCCTTCCGGATCTTCCGGAAGCGGCAAAATGCTCCAGTGCGTCGTGTTCCGTCTCAAGCTCTCCCATTGAGTGCGGACTGAATGTCGCGGAACGCGTCCGAAAAGAGCCGCGTGCGACGTCGTGGCGCCGCCCCCCATCGATCCCCGCCCCAAAAGAGAATAACCTCACGGGGGGGGGGGGGGACTAGTAGCCGGCAAGGTGCCAGCAGGATGTCCTGGATGGCCGGTTTAGAGGGAGTGGATCATCCTCATCGGAGGAAAGAAGCAAACCAGGAACGAAACTTGGAGAGATTATTTCAACTGCAGGGTGCCCGCAGCTTTTCACTCAGCCATTTTAGGGTTCGATCTTTGCAAAACAATCCTATACGGTGTATGTAAGCCTAACCCGCTGTATGTTGTAGTTTGATCCCGTTGATTCTGGTCGGAATTCGTTAACTAAGGCGTGTGTTGAGTCCAAACTACAACTTAGTTATGATCCCTATATTCTCCAGCCCAGCCAGCCCACTAGATACCGACGTCTTATCTTCTGAGCCATCCTGATAGAGTTAGTCTGTTGGGATGTCTGGCTGGCTGTTGGCAGCCTGCCATGGGAGGCAAACAGATGGTCAGTAATGGAGGGAAGGCGGTCAATTTCCAACGGAATTGGGTTTCCCAAGGAAATGTAATACCTATTGACTCCCTGTATGTTACATAATCCTCTTGTATCTTTATTTTTCACCTGATAATCGGTTTATTATAAACGACAAATGGGTATGAGAACCAGCTGTCACATGGTTAATCTGTGAATAATGAACTCTGGGCTCACTTTCTCACGGCAGTTGAACGTGTACGTGCATCTGTGTGTCCCTCTGTGTGGTAGATGGAGAACTGGTTTTTGTATTGGGGTGGGATACTAGGGTTAATTTTGATGTCTTATGTCAGTTGTTCGAAATATTGGTACAGTAACATGTAAATCGTTCACCCGAGTAATTATAATGGTACTGACACGAATCAAAGTATAACCACCATACATTAGTACCAGTTGGACTTTTATTGGATAATGAACTAATTTGCGTCGATTCGTTTGATTAAATGAGCCTTGGCAACAAATTAATTATCTATTTTTACTAAAAAGGTGGGTGTTTTTACGTGGCAGCCGGCGTCTCCTAGCAGCAGATCAGCAGTCTTTTATTCGGATGAAACAGGGGCTCAGAGGGGACGGATTTCTTCTATTTAGAGATGGGGGGGGGGGGGATTAGTCATACTGGAATTTGGAATACCATCAATTATTTAAGGGGTGGAGAATACCTAGGAGAGGTATTGAAGGACTAATAGTATTATGAGCACACTTTGATTCAGTAAGTACCGAAGAGGACCTCATCGAGAGACTTCCTTTCTTTGAAGTTTATATCTCGAAAACAATACCATACAGTGTATGTTATCCTAATCAGCTGTGTTTGTTGTTTGATCCCATCGATTTTCGGTCAAAATCGTGAGTTATGGAGTGTGCCGTGATCAAACTACAAGGAAGATTCGGTCGGTCTCTTCGCCGATCAGCTCGTACGAGTTGACCCCCGTGACATCTCTGCTGAATATGAGTCGGCTGTTTTCGTGTGGCGGAGAGTATGCTTGCCCGTGACTCTATTGAATAGAGAAAGATGAATGTTCCTGAAAAAAAGACAATCAACTACTCTTCCCGAGTAGACGGAACACACTAATCCGGCTATTGTTTCCGGACAACGGAATACGTCATCTCCATTGGTAAATCGCTTGTACTTCATGACTAATGAGTTTATAACTAAGCGGAACTCCCATGGTGTTGAAGAGGGAAAGCAGCCACTGGAAAATTTTGAAATTTTTTCCATATAGTTGGAAATTTTGTGTTGTTTTCACTAGTGATATTATTTCAAATGTTACCGTAGTTATGGGAATTTTTTGGTTGGACTGTTTCCCAAATAACTTTTTGAAAGAAATGCGAAATAGTAGTTGTTGTTTGGTTGAAGTAAGCCATTAGGACTGTGAAATAATTCATCTTGGTAGTTCATTGACTGTAGTTTTGAGTATAGACGTACCACCTTTAAAAATGGCTCGTCTCGTATTTAGGCAAGTATGTTTACTGGAAATGCGTGGTTGAAACGGGGCTAACTATGCCCCTGATTTCTGGTGCATTGCATTATGAAACGGGAGGGAGGAAGGAAAGGGAACAAATTCGAATTTCATGTTAATACAAAGCAACAAGGGAGAAATCACCGTCTCAGAATAGAACAGGTACCACAGAGGATCTAGAATGGGGCTTAGTTGTAGGGGGGTTGCAAAATTTGAATATGTATGTGGAGTTCTTAAGTACACATTGCACGTGGGAACGTGGGTAAAAATCGATCTCACCCAACTCAACTCTTTTCTCTCTCGCTCTATCTATCACTAGCTGTCTCTCTCACTCTGTTTTCCTCTCTCTCTCTCTCTCTCTCTCTCTCTCTCTCTCTCTCTCTCTCTCTCTCTCTCTCTCTCTCTCTCTCTCTCTCTCTCTCTCTCTCTCTCTCTCTCTCTCTCTCTCTCTCTCTCTCTCTCTCTCTCTCTCTCTCTCTCTCTCTCTTTTCAACATCGTCGAACGCAACCTTTTCCGACATATCAATCCCTAATTATAGTCGGGAAAAAGTGTGTATTTCCGGCGCGAGACCGGTTATTAAATGATTCTGCAATCAAAGTATGCACAATGCGCATTACGCCACCAATTCATGGAAAGTTCATGGGGAAATATTCGTTCAACCAGGGATTTCACTATATTACTTGTAATAACCTTATAAGAAAAGGTGCAAAAATTGTTCATTTTTCTTGTCGTGCTCTTTCCACAGCCGCAGTGGAAGCCTGCGAGCGAAAAAAAGACCCAGCGATTAAACATATTCTTTGTATGTTTGTAGTTTTCATCGATTTCAAAGTGTTAAAGAAAAAGTAGATTTCGAGCTCAACTGGAATCATAACTCTTCCAGTTTGTTCGAGTCGAGGCAAGTCGAGTTTCGAGTTCGATTTTGAAAACCCTCTACATGATGCCCCTCCTTCATGTTGGAAACGAATGAATACATGACTAGTTTTGTCGTTAAAGAAGGACGATCATGTGGACCAATCCCAACGCTTCGGTTCTTCAAACGCAATACATTTTTCAATTGCAATTTAAAGGACTGATTCATCGGAATCGGTCCACATAATCATCCTACTTCAAACCTTACCTTCCGACGCACACATAGTTTGACGACCAACCGTAACAATGAAATGAAATCCTTTAACTCTTTGCTCTCTTTGTTTCAGAGAATGACGAATCTGTCGGAGATTGAATATCGATCGGCGGAATTCGAAGAGCTGAAGAAGATTCGAATCGAGGTTCGTCCTTTCTGATTCAACAATGAAAAGCATTGGGGCAGGGGTCGGCGGAGTGTCGCCGGTGAGTGGCCTGCGATTATTTTCAGGTCTTTCATTTTCAATAATCTATATGCTAATCATATACCTTTACTAGTGGTTTATAGATAGGTTAGGTGACAACTTTATGTATAAATCGTGAAGCCATTAATCTCATCTTTTCTATTTTTGTCTTCGATGTTCATATACAAACATTTCACCTTCTGTAAAATTACCAGTATATGTACCTTTGATATGTGGATTGTTTAGAGTGAAGACTTGAAAATGGTCTCAGGCGACACTCCGCCGCGACCGTTTCTATCTCACCGGCGAGTCGCCGCAGAATTCCAGAGTGTATCTCTTTCTCTCTCCCATTCTCTCTCTCTCTCTATTTTTCCTCTATCCATTTCCTTCCGTCATCTCGAGATCTTTTTGATTCTCTTTGACTCCTTCTAATTGAGGTATTCGTGCGTGAACAGGGTGTTCCGGAGGAAGAAGAAATGGACAAATACGATGAGGAAGCCATTCATTTTGGATGGAAACATGGTCAGACTATATATTAGTACTGAAAATAAAAAAATTTTGCGTGAACGGTTAAATATTTCCAACGGAAATGGGAACAACCCTAGTTGCTGTTCATTTTAACAGACAAATACTCATCGGTTGTGGGAGCTCATTGTGGGGATAATCAAAATAACTTAATACGCATTTGTTTTGAGTTTTTGGGTCAGTCAATATCTATGCTATACGTGTTCAGGAAATGGAAAGGTGGTGGCTACTTGTCGACTGTGCCTCGCGCCCCCTCTACTCAAACTAGGAAGAGTGGCTGTGTTGAAGGTAAGCATCTCATAGTCTCAGTAATCAGTGAAACTCATAAAAACGGAATACATTTGTTCAAAAAGTTCCTTTTGAAGTGGAGAATTGCCTCATTCATTGTCTCCTTCAAACAACATAGTTTGTTCTCGTAGAGGCATTAGCTTTTTGTTCCATCCCGCCCTAGAATAGTGTACATATTTTCAACGGATAGTTCATGTTACTGATTGATTTATTCTGGCATGAAATGAGGCTAGGTGAAATGATAAGTATACGAATGATTGGATGCTTGTTGGTTGCAGGAGTATCGCGGGACTAACATTGGTTCCCGCATGAATGCGGCAGTGGTTGGGCAGGCTGCCCGCAGGTGGCCCACCCTCCTCCTCGTTGCCCAGGCACAGACGACCGCCATACCCTTCTATGCCCGACTCGGGTAAGGCTGGGTTCAGATTCCACCAAAGCTGTCCCAATAGCCACAATCTTCATGAAAACGGCTGCCGTTTTCTACAGTTTCAGGAATGTTGCCTATTTCTGATAAAATAGGCAACATTTCGTGAAATTTCGAATGCTAGTCACACCTTACTGTGTGTGGCTGCGTTCATATTTCAATCGCTTAGACTGGTAGGCGTAGGCGCCAAAGTACAAACTATAAGTATTAATCCGGCCACCAGATACCTTAAAAACACAATGTTCGCGTCTCTCCCTATCAAACTTGGGGCTCGAAAGCAGAGAAATAGTGTATGTTTGATGAGACGCAGGTTGGTATAGATAGGCGGGGATGTTCATGAGCAAGGTGTCAACGCTGTGTATCAGCTATCTCTTCTCCTAGGAAATATCCCTTCGTGAGTAACAGTTAAATGATTTTTTGCTAAATGTGATGGGAGCCATTATGTAGATCTAACGTAATCTTTGCCTTTTATGACAGAATACAACGTAATTTGAAGACAAATTCACCTTTGGGAATAGAAACACTATGTGAGATAAATGACACCATGTGTCACTGATTTTTCAAGGCAAGAGCCTATTTATAGCGTCAAATTTCCCATTCATACGGACGTATGGGAATTTACCATCCAAAAATGGTTAGCTGTTTTAGGGATATCTCAGAAATGATTTACATTGGTTTAAATGTCAGTGGCATTCCATGTGTTACATCATAATATATGCATCTTTTCTATAAAAGCAACCCATTCCTAGATTTAATTAGGAAATATCTTCTATTCCAGTCTTTTAAGCGTGTTTATCTGTTCCGGCGTGGTAAAATAGTTGATAGATGTTTTCTCAAAGGTTATTATATATTTAGTGGTATGGAGTTTTCACTTGCCATCAGTTTTTTGTTCACGTGTTGTAACAAGAGTGAACATCCTTTTACGGAAATTTCTAATTTTCAAACTTCAACGTGGGAAAAAAGCCCGGAATGTTTATTGGAATACTGCCAAAGTCTCAGTAGGTATGGCCGTAACTGTATCATCTGATGTGAATGAGTGCAGGGCGGTGGTGGTTTCGGGTGAATTCTACGACGAAGTCAACATTCTTCATCATTCCATCATGTTCCCTTTCCGGGAACTAGCACCACAATAGTGAGTACTTTTAGAATCCTCCGACATAATATGATAAGATAGGGAGCGTATTGATCCTCCAAGAATAGTGCAACTCAGTTCCAAAACACATTTCTACTATGTCTGTAGCATTCTCAATGGAGACGGAGAGTAACTGGACAAACAACAGAGATTGGGTACAGACAACTACTTTTCAAGTGTTGAAGAAAATACATTTTGGAACTAAAAGATAATGCGTGCTGGTTGATGCTGAGAACAGTCGTTTTAGTTTTGTTCAACAAATGTCACAAATTGTACGATGTCTCTTTCAGAATTTCCAGTTAAACTGTAGTTGTCAATTCAGACTTCGTTGATCAGAGAAAACTTTTTTCAATAGTGATGGAGAGTGATTTTGCAGTGACCTTCTTTGGCATAGATCAGAAGCAGAAGAGGGATTGATCAAGGGAGAGGTAGCTGACCCCGAGGTCATGGAGAACATGAGAAGAGTTCTTCACGGGATAGAAGTGAGAGAGGGGGGGGGGGGGGGGGGGTTGCGAGGCATAGTCATTTTCATTCCGATGGAGACTTCTACAGTACAGATTCCAACCTTCTAATGACAGCTTTCTGATTTGAACTGCAAGTTTACCGAGATTATTATGGATCACCCTTTGTAGTGGGAATTAAGATAAAGTACGAAATTTTTTTAACTTTTCTGTTAAAATGGACGTAGTCGAATGCGGAAGGGTTTGAAATAAGACAGCAGCAATGAAAACGACTATAGCTTATCCACACTATTATCACTAGAGTCTTTCTATGGTATTTTCCTGTTTGGAAATATTGGACTGGAAACTTGAAAAATCAGAAATTCGAACTCGATTAACAACCCTAATAAGATTGTAGTCTTACCGTACATAGTATTGTATAAATTATAAACTCTAGAACTACCCTATATTGTTGACTATTCCGGGAGTTGTCATTCAAATATGTTTTATATTTCCTGCGTGTACAATATGTTCGCAGGACGCGTCCTACGTGCCTCTCTCCCTGTTGACGTCTTTTCTGTGTTCGGAGTGGATTGGCGCAGGACTGGTGCGCAAGTTCATACAGTATGCTGCGGCCGTCTGCGATCAGCAAAGTAGAACAGACGGACTTCAAGGTGGGCAAATGAGAAAAAGCTAAGGTATAATATGCAAATTATGAGAACTTAGAGTAAGAAAGAATCAGAACGCGGTACGTTTCGCCTCTACCTAAGAGGTTGAAACAGATATTAGATTACTTCACCTTGCGTCCTGTTGGACTGTAGAACAGTAGAATGAGTAGAGATAAACAAGACTTCCGTCTTTTACATCTCTGAGTTTCCGGAAACAGTCGTCATCTATGCGACTTGTGCCAACGTGATTGATATGTGCTCATCATTCCTACTGCTGCTGTACAGCGGAAAATTTCGAGCACTGTTTGGGAATAAATAATAATGATAATAATACTTCATTTATTAATGGGAGTGGGAATAAATAGGTTCACGTAAATGTGATGTGCAATAATACGGTCGGGTGATCGATTTATAAAAAAACACCAGAAGAAATTTACAGAATTATGTCTCATTCGGTATGCTTATGAAAAAAAGCCACCTGAAACTAGCTCACAGTTTTGACGATTTTACAGGCTGTTCTCAACTGGGAGTATCTAGACTGGAAGATGAGACAGTCTTGCTAGGAATGGCGTGGGACCGACTGAATACTGGTTGGTATAGTACTCACCCCTTTGCATGTATTTATAACTAAGCCTCAGACAATTTCCAGCCAATTGGCCAGCCACTTTTTTATTGGCTGAGCGAGAAAGTGTGCAGGTCAGAGAGACCCAGATGTCTAAGGCCTCATTGACCTGCACACTCTCTCGCTTTTGTAGCTGGCCAATCGAAGAAAATTGACGCCAATCGTTCTGAGGCTCAAGTTTACGAATTTTGGCAGCGTTCCAAGAAAGTTTTTTTTTCAGAGAACACAGGACTCGAGTACAATTGTTACGATACCTTGCAATGCAATACTTACAGCGTCCTTTTGACACTAGCAAACCTCTAAAATCCTGTGATATGGGAGAAAAATGAAGTTTGTATTGTATTGTGTACGCGTTTTTCAATTATAGTACGTTATGTAATAAGGCTGAGGAAGTTTTTGCAGAACTTTACTGCTTCTTCTGAAAAACACTGCAAATGTTATTGGCTCTCTGCCAATATTCAGTTGGGAAACATAACTGACAGGAGAATTGGTCTGAGTTTTATTACCGGTTGGAGTCTTTTATATGTTGTATGTTGGTGCACAACCCGCGTACAATTGTGATTTTAAATAGAAGTAAGTTCAATAAGAACAGTCCGTAGCTCCCTTTCATCCTCGCAGGCCACTATTCTGAGGTGGACTACCGTTGGCGTCGCTTCTATTTCGCTGTGTCGCTAGCCAAGTCGGTTCGATTGCGCAATGAGAGTAAATATCAGGTACGTGGTATACACGAATCTCCAACTGTACAGTCGTTGTCTAACGAGAGAGAGAGAGAGAGAGAGAGAGAGAGAGAGAGAGAGAGGGAGAGAGGGAGAGAGAGAGAAAGAGAGAGAGAGAGAGAGAACGAGGAGACGGAGAGTGAAAGAGAAAGAGCAAGAGAGATAAGAAAAAGAGAGAGCGAGGGGAGACGAAGAGAAAGAGAGAGAGAGAGAGAGAGAGAGAGAGAGAGAGAGAGAGAGAGAGAACTTTTTCAGGATTCTCTCCATGCCCTCGATATGGGTTTGTTAATGGGAGAACACGATCTGCCAGATGACTACCTCATCAGGTACACCGATCGATTGGAGCACGAACTACCAAAAAGAAGCATCAATCAATCTCTCCCGGTGAGTCACATTCATTCCTTAGCCGATCGCTCGTGCTTTTCAGTGTCCGTATTCACCAATATGGCGCGGTAGGCGAAAATAAGATTCCCGTTCCTCTGGACTCTCTTCACCGGCACACTATTGTTGTACTATTCCTTCCCGCGGGAGAGTATTTTAGGTTCCCGGGACTCCAGGCTTGTGCGTGGCACTTCAGACATAGTTGTCGTTTCGAGTCACGTACTACCTGGTATCACAATGATGTTATAGCGCGGGGACTACAGGTGAACGTACCCGAGTCAATTATTGTAAGCACGAAATTGTTAGAGCCACGATTTGCTACCAATTTCAAAAAAAATTAAGTTTTGTGAAAGTTCGCTAAAGTTCGCTAGAATATAGAACGACTAACCTAAAAGGTTTTTGAACAAGTTCAGCTAATGTGTTTTTGAGAATTACACATCAATTTTCATCAATTAATATAGAGGAAAATCATGGGATAGAATATATCAAATACATGAATGCGTGGAATATATATTCTAAAAGACCATTGACCGTGTTCAGCCGCAGTCGGATGCGCCGCCCGCGCCACTACCGCAGTCGGTGCGCGTTCCCCATGCCGGCACCATGTCAGAGGAGGACTTCCTCGAGGCGCATCTTCTCCCGGAACTGCCCGTTCTCATCAAAGGCGCAGTCCGCGACTGGCCGGCTGCCACTAAATGGAGGTCCGTCAGAGTTTTCCTCAATTAGAAAAATAGTTTTGAATAACACTTTTATCAAACTGTTACGGAGGATATGTCAATTAATCTCAAGAGAAGAAGTTTGGGAGATGGCTTCGCTTCTGTATGATGGGCGGAATTCTCCAACAATAATTAAATTTTACGCACTGAAATGCGGCTTAGTGTGCACGGTGCTCTCATAAGAGGAAGCGAGAAATGTCTAGTAGGAAATTCCAAGACGAACAGTTCTTATACGGTTTCAAATATGATGATTAAGAAAAAAAGTGGAAATGGTACACAAATTTATTGTTATCATGATCTCAAGCGATGCTCACCATTGTCCATCTAAGATTGTTGATTCATAGTTTATAGTTTCGATTATCTGGATGACGTCATGGGATATCGATTGGTTCCCGTGGAAATAGGATCAAAGTACACCGACGACCATTGGGCACAGCGACTGATGAGTGTATACGAGTTCATGGAATTGGCCAGTAGCCCCACGAAGACACCGGTCAGTATGTTAGTAGAAAATGATAAAATACTGTGCTTTCCAGACTGTTGTATACGCAAATTTTGCTCTGTTTCAATGTTTTGCCGTTACGAAAAATAATTGGTTCAGTTACTCTTTGCATAATGGTTTTTAGCCGAACTATGCCCTTTCTTGAAAACTGGTATCCTTCAGTCTTTTCTGAGGATGTATGGTATCCTGTCCCGCTGTGTTTGTACTTTGATCCCGTTGATGTATCGAGCGCAAATTACAGTGTTGACTGGATCACTCCCTATCATTGTTTGTCTCTGAAAGGTATTTCTCCCAGGGTGGGAGCTAGTATATCACGTAATACACTCCCTGAATGTGAGTCAACTATAGTTACAGGAGGGCCCAGTCTATTTGGCGCAACACCGTCTACTCGACCAGATTCCGCAGTTGAAGAGGGACATCCGCATTCCACATTACTGTCTGGCTAGTGGCCAAGACACTCAGGTGGGCCAAAGTTAAAGTTAAAGTTACCCCTGTTCTTCAAAGTTCCACGTGGAACTTTGCAGAGGACAGTCTCAGAGGGAAACTCTGTAAGGCAGACCGACTCAGACAATTCCCAGCAAATTTGACCGCCACTTTTATGACGGTCCCGACGAGAGAGTGAGCGGGTCAGAGAGACGCAGCTGTCCGTGGCATCACTGGCCTGCATGTTCTCTCGCTTTCGTAGCTTACCAATCGCAGAAAATTTGCGCTCATCGTTCTGCGCATATCACACAATTCCGGGCCATCAGCCCATTTTGTAGTGGCCACGACAGGACAGTGCAGGGCAGAGAGACGCAGGAAAAGCAACAGGGAAAATGAAAAATGCAAATTGAAACAAATGTTTCTGTATTTGTCTAGTTTTCTCATACGCCACTACGAATTACCAATGTTTTCAACTGCATAATGTTGGCGTCGACACAAAAATAAGTATTATCATTAATGTGTAAATCAGGACGTGGACATGAATATCTGGCTTGGTCCCTGTGGAACTGTATCGCCACTTCACACAGATCCGAAGGATAATTTATTCTGTCAGGTACATCAATAATCAGTTCCACAATAAGTGGGATTCATTATCAGTACAATAGTACGATGTGTTCATTTTATTAACCCGCATTATGGAGATCATTTGGGTATGAAAAAAGAAGAGTAGATTTTGAGCCATGGAACCTCTAGGTAGTCACGCTGTTAGCTAGGTTAAAAGGCCAGACATCGGTGATTGACTGTATTCTAGCAGGATATGTATGAGTCACACTAAATTGCGAACACGAATTCACTTGAGATATGTTATGAAACATATTGGTCATATGTTAGGTGTCTGGTCGGAAATTCGTACGGTTGATATCACCAACTGATTCGGACAATATATACGCAATGGAGGACGGAATACTGACAAATACCAGTCAGGTAAGGGTTCCTTCGTACATTATTAGTGTGCGACAAATTCATCGAACAAAGGTGATAGACAGCAGCTACCAGCTATAGGGTTCGCTGTTTACAAAGCAAGTATATAGGATGTGTCGCGCCCTCCCGCTGTAATTGTAGTTTCATCTCGTTGCTTTTCGTTCGAAATTGGTAATCCATGACGCGCATCGAGATCAAACTACAACAAAGGTTTGGTCACGTCCTATATAACGCACCTGGTCTAGGTACCAACTATGGCGTTGTTTTCATGTTTTGATGGTAATAGGATGTGTTAGTTTTAATGGTAATCGTATGATAATTTTAGGTACTTGCAGGGTATCTATTGAGATAACCTAAAAACCGTTATGTTATCTAAAATCCCGGTTACTCGTGGAATGGGCCTTTATCTGCCCATGTTTAATTGACCTTTTTCCAGGTAAATGTGGAACAACCGGACTTGGCCTCATTTCCGCTCTTCTCCGCAGTGCAGTGTTGGGACGCGGTGGTAGAGGCGGGCGATGCGCTGTTCATCCCGAAAGGGTGGTGGCACCATGTCAGGTCGCTCACCCCCTCCACCTCAGTCTCATTCTGGTTTGAGACGGAGAGATAGTCGAGCAATACAATGTCCCATGCTCAATTGTTCCGTGTCATCATATATTTGTTGTGGCAGTAGTTATCGGACGGAATAAACATTATGATACGTGTACAGCCAATCGAAATCTTCACCTTTCAACTTGTAGAGCATACGGAATAGAAGGTTCAGAAAATGAACATTAAAACTAATATGAGCTGATATTTACGACGAATAACCTAATTTGATTGCGAAGTGTTGAGTTGAAATATAAGTCTGCTTCAAATAGCCATTCTCAAACAGGAGCCTGTCTCCGAAAACAAACAGCACCCAACATTTATTCCACCTGCAAATAAATATTGTCTGATTCAATGAAGTGCGTAAACGTGCCCTTCCGTACCACTTCGGTTCTGGTTGATCAATCTATACCTCATCACTGATGACAAAATTAGAGTCATGTTACTCTATTTCACAATCAAAACAGCAATATATCTTGTCTAGAATATTTGCCGTAGCATAGAAACTACTAGTAATTGTCACTAAAATGTTGTTATTTCCTGTTCAAACTCAGCCGTAAGATGCCGAATATTATTAAACCGCCTGACAACTTGCGACGGTAAACGCAGGGCTTAGGCAAGAGAGAGAGAGAGAGCGCAGACGTCAAAGGGAAATTTCTCGACGACTCTCTTTGTTGGCAAGGCCTTTTTAGTAGACAATGCAATAGTCTAATTAATTTCGTTCTATGTTTCAGTAACAATAACCCAGGTGCCTTCCGAGAAGGGGCGTGACCTATAATTTGTCTAATTCTAAGTTGAAATGCATGTTATTCGTATCGTGGTTAAAAAGATTAATTGTTGTAGCTGGTCTTTTCCTCTCAAATTTTGAGATTCAAATAGTTAGAACAAAAAATTATCTCTTGAAGCTTGCTTCACGTATTCGTGGCAGTAACGATTAGTCATCTTTATATCACATTAGCGATCGAACATCTTGGTAATACCTTTGTCTTTTCAAATTGACAGTATATGTTAATATATTCTCTCAGTTCAACGTGACTTTGTACTTCTATTGCAGTATGGCTCCTTCTCACGATGCAGCCGATGATTATAAAAAACAAGGAAACAAATGTTTCCAACTACAACGGTATCAGGATGCCATTGACGCCTATTCAAAGGCGATCAGCAAGAATCCGAATGTGGCTGCGTTCTATACCAATCGCGCACTGTGCTTCATAAATGTGAGTCTGTCCGAAAATGTACGATTCTCTTGTCATATATCCATCTAGTTGTATCTCTCTCCGTTTATTTCGTTTCCTCCCCCTGAATTCCCTGTTTTCCTTTTCGTTCGCCGTGGAAGTTCACTTACTGTACTAAGAAATCTGAAAAGTCTATTGTATGTAGGTCGCATATTGTATGCTTGAGCTCGAAGTAAGGTTGAGTTAAAATACGTTCTCTTTACATCGGCTCCTTTATTTATATGATTTCATTCCAGACAAAGCTGTGGCCACAAGTTGTACACGATTGTCAGAAAGCAATTGAGCTGGATAGAAACAGCGTAAAAGTAAGTTTGTTCTCGTTATTCGTTGTTTTGATTTTGAGTATGTTCCACTAAGCTCTTCACTTTAGACGAATATTTCCAATCATGATCGGGCTCAGAAAATGATTGGAAATAAGGTGTTTTAACCGGGTGAGCTGAGCTTCATCAAACTCGAAAATCGGATGGAACGTGTCGTTTTTAAATGAAAAATGCAAAATTTTCTGTATTGTTGTAGTTAAGATAGTTTTAGTTGCTTCAAATCCCGATCCATCATAAAGAAAAACGGGTGTTTCAACGGATCATCCAATAATTCTGCTGTTTTGAACATCATACTGGATATTTACTAACTTTGGTCTGTCTGCTGTTGTTTGGTGGTTGTCACACACAGTTCTTGTTAGTATGTTGGTATTTTCATTTTGGCATTTGGATCTTCCTCATTTATTATTGTATACAGAAATTTGGTTGCAGGCGTATTATTTCTGGGGTCGAGCTAGTTTGAAAATGGAGAATTATGATGAAGCTATTCGGTTATTGGCAAAAGCTCAGGAGTTGGTACAAGGACAGCAGGTGCGGGTTTGTTTTTCCACACTCCTTGTTAATTTTCATCGCATCGGTCACACCTAATTGTCGTTCTTATATTTTATTTAGATATCTCTATCCGAGACAGCCACACAGTAGTTGTATCTTTCACGTATTCTCCTTGCGCCCCTCACACTACAAATAATTTTAAATTCGACGGATAAACATGAAATTTGCATGTTGGATTGTTGGACACACCCTCCCCCCCCCCACCACCAAAAATCACAATTTTATTTCATATTTCTTGAAAGCTAGAAGCATAAACTTCGAGCATATGAGTGGGTGTGTTCTGTGGATTTAGGCGTTAGTTTTCAGTATTTTTGTGATTACGTGAATATGAATATACATAGACATACACTTGCTCTTTTAATGTTGATTCAGTCAATCTTATAACATCAAACATCATAGCATAATGAGTCACTGTCACTATTTGATTGTGATTGTTCAGAAGCTGGGATGACTAAAATTTCGACCGGTCTGACGGCCGGAACGACCCCGCCCGTAAAAAATCGTAAAATGTCAAAAACAAGCTTTCTGAATAAGTAATATTTCAATTCGGAGTTTTAATTTAAATTAAATTCGGGACGATTTATCAAAATCGTCCCGAATTTCTCTGATTTCTTCGTATTTCGGTTCGTTCTGGGCCGAAAACGATCCCACTCGCCTGAAAGAATTCTTCGCCTACCAACTTTGATCATCCATGTTCTGAAGTTCTATCGTGTTTTTTCAGATCCATTTCGGAGACGAGATTCATAGTCAGCTACGAGAAGCCCGTCGTGGAAAGTTCCAGCGGGAGGAGAACATTCGATTGGAACAAGAAATCGAACTACAGTCTTATCTAGAGAAGTATGTTCATCTTTTCATGAATTAAAATACTTCAGGTGAAACCAAACGCTCATGTTTCGAATAATTTGCCACTAGTTCTTTATACACCCTTTTATTGGTACAGGATAGGTATTGTTCCCAATTTTACTTGTTTTGAAAGTTGCAGCCGTATTGAGCATTTCTCTTCTCCGCTCCCATCTCCAATGCACCTTTTGTGGTATTTACCGCACACGATTGTTTTACAGTATGTAGGCACAATACGACATCTTTATTCTTCGACTTTATTAAACTAACGAATCTAACGATTGTTAAATAAAAGCCGACAGACTTCAATCATATTTTGTGTTCAGATTGATAGAGGATGACATGAAGAGACGTATTGCCTGCTTATCTATGGAGGAAAGGGAGGGCGATGGTCCGGCCACAATTATATCTCAGGAGGCACAGACATACAAAACACAGTTGAACGCATTGTTCACTCAGGTTGGTCTCATTTCATATGTTACAGCCAATGGTTCTCGGTAGCATGGTGTTAATGGGAAAGTAGTGTATGGTATGGTTGTAACTGGAAAATATGTGCCCGCGCGATCTCCAAACGGTAATTCGGAATTAAAAATAAAGCCAGTCAATTTTGGGGTCACCCCTGTCTTCATCACAGAGCTCTTGCTTCTTGAAACTTCGAATCCTCAAGTTTTTTTTAAACTAATATAAATATAACACATATTTTCCATACATTTATCCGAACGACAATATTAGCAACAATAATACAATCTGGGAAACATGATGCTTTGATCGATGGCTCACACTTCTGTATTTGGTTGTAATTACATTCAAGGGTCTTTTTAATATATTGCATGTTCGCTCTTAATCGAGGAATAGAGTGGTGTAGTATTTTCCTTCATAACATGATATTGCAGGTGGACGATAGGCGAAGACGTCGTGAGATTCCCGACTATCTCTGTGGGAAGATTTCGTTCGAGTTGATGCGAGATCCAGTGATCACTCCTTCCGGGATCACATATGACAGACAAGATATCAGAGAACACCTGCAGAGAGTCGGTAGGGTGTTAGGCGAATCAATTATGGATTATGGTCTCAGACTTGTTCTGATTTCAGGTACATTCTATTTTCTCATGTTGAGCGTCAGGCGTAACCACATCGATAGTGCTCATTTCAATGTAGGTTTCCTCTACCTTTGGTCAGTACAGTGTCTAGAATGTGGCTTTGTTTTCAGGTCACTTTGATCCCGTGAGTCGTGCTCCTCTGGATGAGTCGAAGTTGATCCCGAACCTTGTCATGAAGGAGGTCATAGATCAATTCTTGACTGAAAACGAGTGGGCGGAGCATGATGAGACGTAACACTCTGCTCACAAGACATTGTTTTTGCATATCTTTTTTATCCCCTTTAGGATGTATCTACATGGTATCTTGTACAAATATGATACAAAGGATTAGTATTTTTGGAATTAGATTGCATCAACGTTTCTTGTTCATTATTTGCCACTGTCTCGATTTTACCCTGATGGTAAAACCTTGTTGTTAAATTGCTGGTGCATGCCAACGGATCTGGTACGCTTCCAAAAGGTTTATTTACGGATTTTCTTCAAATTTGTATAGTTGTTTTCAATACTTTGTGCGTTAGAATGTCATTTTTCGAATGTACATACTGTTTTCATTAGTGACTGCTCCTACCCATGTATTCTCATTTTGTTGCGATATGTCTATGAATCATCAGTATATATAAACACTTTCACTTTCATTGTTGTGATGGAATATACAAGTTATCATTGTATACGACAGTGTAAACTTTCTTCCAGTTGTCTTAAAGAAGGACGATCATGTGGTCCAATCGCAACGCTTCAGTCCTTTAAACCGCAATATATTTTTCAATTGCAGTTTGAAGGACCGATGTAACGGGATTGGTCCACATAATCGTCTTTCTTTAAGGGAAGGATATATCCCTCCGAAAAAAATCCAAAGCCGAGCTTGTTACAAGGTTGATTTGAGATATCAACGTTACAAAGATGGTTTTCTTTTTAAATTTAATTTCATGTTTGAGATGTGAATTATTTGTTAGCAGCGCTTCTCGATTTAATCACAATCTCTTATTCATCGATTGTATTGAAGCGTTGGCTTGTTATCTGAAAGTCACGTTTCTTTCTAGTAGTTGCTTTGCATACATGCTTCTCAGCTCGTTTGTTTTCATGTCAACAAATCTACGTGCTTATTCGTCCTGCTCTTGTGCTATATGTTGCTAACCAAGTGAATCAGTTCTCTCATTTAAAATGTTAGTTTTCTTGTCACGGCATGACCTCCTTGTAACTGTCATTTGTAGTTTGATCTGGTAGGTCACTGTTTTGATCTACGTTAGAGCGCTCTCTCATCTAGGTCATGGGATCATTCATCTCACATACCCATCCTTGCGCGGCAGTCTGCCGTTGCATTCACTGAACTTATTGCTGCTTCACATCTTCCGTTTTTGAATGTTCATATGATGTCGCTTGGTATTTCAAGTCTGAGTTAATATAACTTTTTCAGGGCACCTCACACTCTCTGTCACCAGTTAGGTGTTGTAATGATTGTGGAAATATAGTTCAAATATAGCCTGAACTTACAATATGATGTATCTAACTCATAGTGTTTCCCATAGTTCGTTTTTGACGTATGTCAATGTCCAACAAACATTACATTTGGAAATTACATTTTTGAATTTCCGCCGTTTTATGTGCGTTTCGTACGCGACAGAAAAGCGCGCGAATCAGACGGTTTGAATTAATTCGGCATGGATTTATTAAACTTTTTGCATGCGATGCTCTATTCTGTGTTATATGTACTAGCATTTGTTGCTTGCTTTGTATGTTTTCGCAAAACCGAATTAGGCAACACATCTGCATCCGTATCGTCTGTATTTACCTAATAACTCCGAATTCTTTCTATCTCCTTCTGTATTATATTATGTACATGATGCATGTAAACATTTTTCTTAACATTATCATGTAGTAACTGTCAAATGTTGTACTACACAAACATGTATGTACACATGTACTTATGTACACAAACAAATCAAATTTTGTACTGCGTGTACAGACGTTCTTTTTACCACGGCATCTTCAAGTCTTGTATTGTTTGATCGATTTAGATATCTCTCTCTTTCCCTTTTCCACCATTCTGATTATAGTTTTCAAGGTGTGTTTTCTTCATCAAATGGATGATTGTGATGATTTCAGTGCTCATGTCGGGAGATGAGAGGGAGTTGCTCCAAAAGGAGAATATTCCATGGAGGAAGAAGTCGGTCTGTGTGAAGGGCGAACGACACGGAACCGACCGGAAACGAGGAGAGTCGATAGCGTCCGCGCTCAAAAGGGTTAGTTCTCCTGGTATATATATGCGCGTCACAACACACAATTTCACCCATCTAAAGAATAGCGCGTGAAATTCAGACTGTTCCGAAAATTGAGCTCATTGCGATTAGAGTAGATGATATTTCAGCATATTTTCTGGGTGAATTTAGTTAACTACCACTTAATCCATTATTCCCCTCATTTGGAGATCAATTATGTTGATTTGGCCAACTCAGAGCGGACGTAAATATTCTACGGCTACGCCTGCTTCGTTTATGGATCAATTCCAATCAATTTGTTCAAATATTCCATTTATTTTAGTCTGGTCGCACAATAGCTACCCTGAGTCCAGAGGAGCGGGAACGCTACCAGAGTCAATGGCGGGAGAGTGCCGGAGGGTGCGTTTTCAACAATGTTATTTACATGACGTCACGTTTCTTTTCTGCACCAGATGAAGTATAATTTTTCAGTACGGCTTTTTCAGTTTCAGTTCACAATTTGTTATGAACACTGAAAGAGTGCACTTCAACAATTTTCAAATGGCTAGGTTTAGTTTTATCTGCTCTATTACTAATTTGCCTTCATCACAATTGAAGCATGAAATTTAAGAAAAAAATTCATGACTTCATTGAATTTTCACAGTTAGTAGAAGTCATAGTAATCGATACACCTGTTGTGAATGATATTCATTTTCAGTTTCTACAACCTCAAAGACTTCGAGATTGGTAGACCCCTTGGAAAGGGAAAATTCGGCAGCGTCTATGCCGCTAGAAACACTCTGCTCGACAATCATTTGGTAGCCTTGAAGGTACGGTATTAACACCTATACATATTTGATTTTTTGGACTTGTGCTCGTCCCCTCTTCGGTTTTATTATTTCTCATAGTCTGGCCACCCTTCTACTATAACGGGATATACAAACTAGCTTTTTACGGAATGTGAAAAGTTGGTATTTGTTTGTTGTGGTTAACCACAACCAGTGAATGTGACTCGCATCAAATGAATGGACCATGTTCAGTGTCTAATTGTGGCAAATTTCTACAGTGCACAGTACAATTATGTGTTTCACAAATCAGATAAAGCACAAAGTACCGACATTTCAGGTATTGTTCAAGAGTCAGCTGTGCAGTTCTGGTGTGGATCACCAACTTTGGAGGGAAATCGAGATCCAGAATCATCTAAGGCACCCGAATGTTCTCCAGATGTACACCTACTTCTGGGATGCTAACAAGGTGAATTACTGGAGATCGTATCCCTCCCGTACATGCCAGATTATTCCATTTAAGAAAAATAAATTTTCAGCATTTGGGTAGGTTGCCTGTTACGTGGTGAAATATCTTGATTACAAAACCATTTTGCAGATCTATCTTGTGCTCGAGTTCGCAGTGCACGGGGAAATGTACAAGGAGTTGCAGAACAAAGGAAGGTTCGACGAGGAATCCGCAGCCGTGGTTGGTTTTCATTATAATTTGTTCATTTAAATCTAGCTCGAACTTATTGACGAGGGGTGTTGGCCGCTACATGATAGAAATGAAATGATAGAAATGATAGAAATGTTATTTTGAAAATTGGCGTGGAAAGTGTTTGCTCGAAATTACATTATAGTTTCCAATGGCTAAACAAACTACTCTTTGAAGAGTAGTCTTTACACATTTTTTCATTGAAACTGCCGGAGCTCACTTCCATTCACAAATTAAAGAGCATTGTGAAATCTTTTTTCTTTATTTCAGTATATGTTCCAAATCGCGGACGCCCTGTCGTATTGTCACCAGAAGAATGTGATCCATCGTGACATCAAGCCGGAGAATCTGCTTCTCGGCGCCGTCGGGGAACTGAAGATCGCCGACTTCGGATGGAGTGTTCACGCCGGCTCCAACAAGTACGTCATGCAACATTTCAAATATGAATCATTTTATTCAGTACTACTTTTAGTAGTTTCATTCTCTTACACCTAATCACGCGTCCCTAGGTTGGAGGGGTTTCTGGTTTACATCTTCAACACAACACAGTGGTCTCAAAATTTTCATATGGATTTGTTTCCATGCAGGGTCGTAAATATTCCTACCTAATGATGTTGAAATTTGTTTTTGAAATTTTAAAGTTGAAAGAAGAAGGCAAAATACATTTCACTACTCAGTTCCTCGCTCTGTAAGAAGCATTCAGAATTCTCGACATCTTATCTGCTTTGCGCTGTGGTAAAAAGTGTTTTAGGCGCAAGACGATGTGCGGAACTATGGACTACCTTCCCCCTGAGATGATCGTAGGCGAGGATCATGGGCCACTGGTGAGGGTTCCATTCTCTCTCTCTCTCTTCTCCCTATCTCAATCCCTCAGTCACTATTTCTCATACATAGGCTGAATGTTCTGTGTTCAGGTTGATGTCTGGTCGATTGGCGTGCTCTGTTACGAGTTCTTGGTTGGTCGTCCTCCCTTCGAAAATGAGGACAGCAACCTCACCTATTCGAACATCAAGAAGGTCACGGTTGCTCTTTGTGTTTTCTCTAATTCCGTTCCCCTCTTATTCTTCGCCTTTCTCATACCCTTTTCCAATGAGGGCTGCGATCAATGTTGAAAACTAAAGTCTTTCTTTCCGAGGAGTCCGAAAAGAGTCGGCTTCATTCTGTAATTGGTCATGGGTGCTCGGTGGGTTACAATAAACCCCCCAAAAGTTAGGTGATTTTAAACGGTCCCATGCCATTTTTGTTCAAAAGCGCTCCAATCACTTAATTTCTTACAGAAAAAGCAGCAAAAAGTTTTTCTGAACCTCAGTGCAACGACGCACTTTTCCAGAAATAACCTTTGAACTGGTCTATTTAGGTCTCTTATTCGTTCCCGCAGTACGTGTCTTCTGGAGCTCGCGACCTGATTGACCGTCTATTGCAACGACGTCCAGAGGACAGAATACGTCTAGAGCAGGTATCTTACTCAATTCCACTTCCGCTGTTGAATATTTTTCCTCGTTTAGTTCAGAAGGAATTCAATCGAGCATAACGTTTCCTAATTTAAACTCATATACTTCAACTTATTTGTAACTCCATTTTCGCGTTATGACTTATATGGTTTCTTGACTTATATGGTTTTATATGGTTTCTTAGTTGTAGAGCCAGCCGTATTGTTGGCGTTGTATTGCTCACAGAATAATGTGAAATAGACTGATAGTATTGATTGTTGATTCAGGTGATGGAGCATCGTTGGGTGCAGAAGCACGTGAGGGCGAGGAAGGAGCGCGAGGCTACTCGCCAGCAACAGGCCGGCGACCGCTAGGGGACGTGTCATATGGCCACCACCCTGCCCATAGATGAAGATATGAAAACATTTGTGTATTTTTTGTGCGAAACTACTTTCTCAATTAAAGTAGATTGATAACACATACTTGGTCTTGACGGGTGGTTTTCAGTGGCCCAGACACGGCTATCCTACGAAATTCAGATATGAATTTCAAGAATAGAGCGATGACATTTCATATTCATCACTCAAAGTAATACTTGTTGTTTACCACGATTGATTACTCACCTGAAATGAAACTAAATAAAAACCGTATCAGAATGAATCATTGAATGTGTCTGATTACTACTTAGAACCCGGACATGAGGAAATAGTAGGCAATCTGAACTTTCTGTAGACTTGTTTTCCAACACACAAATAACTCAGACTACATTACTTTTACCGTCAACAGAGTGATTAAATAGCTTGGGAGAATACAATATTATAAGTCACCATGGCCTGGTACCAGTGATGTTCAACGTTGAATAGAAATAGATGGATAGATTTATTCGCGATGTGGCACTCCATTCGGAGAAATGTAAGAAAAACTAAGATGGTGGGAAAAGTGTATAGTACGCACTCATTGTGGTAAATGTAACTACTAGACAGTGTTATACGATTGAACGGTGATTGAACTTCACAAAACAAACTTCTGTAGAAATATTCAACGAGAACATCCTTCTTCATGGTTTTCTGAGAGAATTCAGTATTGTTGTGACGGGGTTCCTATGTGGCACTGGTGGAGAAGTTAGCCGATCATGTTGGGTATGGGTTAATCTTTTTGGTGGTTTGATCTCCACATACACCGTGATTTACAAACACACTGTGACGGAGCAATGCCATAATTCTATAGTGTTCTCCGCGTAATCGTTTTGGGAATTTCTCACGAGAGACTGATCAGCTTCTGAGAGACTGATCAGCTTTTACCGAGGAACAACGGGATAAAATTACAAATACAGTGCGATAAGGTCATATACATAGTGTAGACTTTGGGCAAATAAACCCGAATATAATCTTTTCAACCATACTAGTTTACTGTTTCACAATCTTGATTATATAATTGAGTAGGCGGTGCCTAGTTTCCTTGCGAATTTGAAATGTTGTTCTAACACTCTCGGATGAACAGAAAATCTAAGCAAAGTTAGAGAATCGTGGTGGAATAACATGAATTTTCCATTACCAAGCATTCATTCGATAGTTTTGTTGATTGTTGTGAATATCAACTGAATAGATTCGCGACCAGCTTGGATTAGTCTGCTGACTTGTGTTATTCCTTTCGCGTAAACATCAATCTGCCCTTTCTTCTGAAATGGCCACTCGTATTTAATACTTGTTTTGGAATTGCCTTTATAACTATCTATGGCGGTTGAACATAGCCTGTTACTGAAATAGTTTTACTTACCGTTATGTTGTGGTTCGCCAACATGAAGTTGAACATCAGAGTACACAACGTGATATACGTAACGTTCAACATAATTTTACTGTATTTCAACTTTAGAATGTTCATGATTTTCTTTTAGCATGTTCCACAATCACCTATGTATGGCCTTTTTAGTTCCTGGTGAGACTTCTACAGTAAGATTGCATAACTTCATTGCTTTTATACGACATAAATCTCATCTGAAAACAAAGTTCTGCATTCGATTCTAATTCCCTAATACAAATATCGTTCCAAAATATTTTCGATAAAGTTCTATTTTTACTTTTTGTTTTTTTTTAGAAACAGGAAAGTTTGCTGAACCTAACACACATAAGCCGAATCACTACAAGATACCTTATACAAATTGTAAAGAGGTTCTCATCGAAGTTTGGATTTAAAAATTGGAAGTTGAGTTTCATTTTATATTTCTGGCGATCTCACACCATTCATTGCACACACATGTATACGGTACAAGTCCTTTGTATGAGTTGAAATAACGGGGTACGAGTGATTACTGCCAGTGGTGTGTGATACTTCGATGCCACCTTCGTTGTTCTGATATTTGTTCCCACACCCACAGCTGAATTGCCTTCAACAACCCTGCCAGAGTCCGATTAGCGAATTACATCCACTAAGCCGATCAGAAACAAATGTCTCCCCGAATGAATACCTCTTCTGCGAGAAGCTATCGTGTAACAATGATCTTTCAACTAGTAGTGTCCTTACTAGTACATTTATACCGTGCGTTATCGAAAATGATAGAAATACACTTGTATTTTCGTTTTATAAGACAGTGTGAGTTACAACAAAGTCGAAATTAAACAATGCGAAAGTACTCAGACTGCTGCAGTACTAATACAAATCTTTCCATTTTGACAAGGTAATTGTTACAGGCCATAGAAGAGGTTATCTTTTTTGCACTCTTTATTCTGTTACAATATGTGTTTGTGAGCAATAAGTGTTTGGGAGCATTATGTTTGGGAGTTAAGTTAAATTAGAAAACAGTCGTAGGAGTATTCGAATGTCTACTGTATGAGGGACGGTTAGAATGACGTCGACTACATTCATAGTTTATCTGATTGGCTGCGATGTGTGTTTTCCATAACGGATAGGAATGCAGCTATGCCTCTGAGTCATACCCTGTTAATGTGTACAAAGTGATAAAACACTGGGGTTCTAAAACCAATGCTATTTGCTCAGGCAAACAAGATCAGAAGTTGCTTAGAAAACAGTGATAGGTGTTAATAATAATCATAATAGTAATATTTCGCGGTAACTAAGTAAAATATGTGCTGCTTTGCTTGCAGTAGCAACGCTAGATGCACTTTCCGTAGTGGGTCGAGAGAGCCATGGAGTGGGTTTGTTACCCGTTTCGGGGTATTTTGAGATGAAAGATGGTTTGGTCACACTCTATCGACCGACTCTCATTAACCCACATTGAAGAGTACTAGTACTATTTGTCAATATTAAGTTCGTCAACTTGTCGATGAGTTGAATCGAGAGTCAAGATTACTCAAAATGGGTACATGAGCGAGAGAGCATGTAGGTCAATGAGGCCGCAGATAGACCGAGACAGTCTGCTTCTCTCTGACTTGCACACTCTCGTGCCGAGGCTACAAAAGTGAATTACATTGGCTGGGAATCGTCTGTGTTGTGACCTTTTGACAACAGTAGACTTTTGAGAAAATTTAGGGCTTGCCCTAACTTTCCAGTTAGGCTCGGTTTCCGTCTTCTCGGCCAGTTTCCCGCCCAATCATGTTGCGTTGTGAAGTTCGAGCTCTTAACCACATAAAGAATCATAAAAGTCCAAGAAATGAAACGTCATTAGTAGTGATTGGAAAGTATTCCGCCCTTCCCTCCCGGATCGGACTATTTTATCTGATAGTGTGCATTAAAATGGAAATCGGCTTAACGCCAAGCAGTACTGAAAAGAAAGAAGAAAGGAATTAGGGAGAGTGTAACTTCGTTACCAATCAATACTATTCGCTCATGATGCTTTCAAACATCTTAAGTGACGTTTCATGAAAATATCCGCCATTCGTTGTCATTGGGAATTTGTTAGAATAACAGAAAATGAAGTTCTATAGCAATGAAATTTCGAGGCAGTTTTTGAACATAACATCTTTGATAAACATGCTATCACTCTATTCAACAAACTCTCGTTTTTTCAAGTTCTAATCAAGAGTTGACATGTTGAAGCTTTTCGAGATATAATCTTCCGTATTCTGTTAGTTCAAATACGAAACCAAAAAGTGTGAAACCAGTTGGCTTCTTGAAACACCCATGAAAGAAAGCTATACTTACTGAGAAGTTTACATAATGATGACAATAACTATAGTAATCTCGCTCATCCATTTTGGCCAGTCCCTACCAATGGCTCTTCTCCAGGTCAATACGGTGTATGTCGCTCTATCCCGCTGTGTTTGTAGTTCGATCCTGTTGCTATTATGGCATGAATCGAGTTCAAACTACAGCTCAGCCAGCGATGGTCGTGCTCTGTAATGGTTGTTGGAGGGGTTGAACCCCCTTGCTTATCTGCTCTCAAAGAAACAAGGGACGAGCAAATAGAGACAAGGTGTGAACATATATCGTTTATGGCTCATTCAGAAACAAGCTTTTGTCACGCCTCACCTTTTGCAACATAAAATGGCAATGTTATAGCATCAACTCTCATATGAGCGGAATGTATGTAATGACAGTATTCGAAAGGTTGGGGGAAGTCTACGACAACTACACAAAACGCAATCAGGTTGCTCTCCCAACCAAAATGTATATCAAATGTAACTGAGTTGATTCTCAAATTGAATTAAAATCTCTCAACATAACCAGAAATCTACAAAACTTTGGTTGCATTCCGAAATCCTACGCGGTTAAGTTTCTCAGAGGGACTAATATCTGGGGTAGCTGTGTTCCGTAGACAACCCGTTTGTGACGGGAGTCAGACTGCAAGGAAACACGAATACTCTCTCCCTCTACTTCTACATATGGCTCATGATTATTCATCCATAGCCTGTGTTTCACTGCTTCGCTGATTGATAGACACCTCAATATTTCTCGATTTTTTCCTAGTCTCCAGACATTTCGTGGGATTTCTCAGATATTTCGGCGGTAAGTTCAATATAGTGTCTCGCGGGTAGTTCGTTCAATCCAATGATTCGTAAATTCACGTTTGCCTCAGATCTCGAGGTTGTGGGCACATGGCTATACCAGTTATCAGAACCTTTAGTGCACATGCTCAATCCTGTTTCAGGATTATCAATAAAAAACAGACGTAAAGTGTTTACGAGAAAAGATAACACCAATAATGTATAATTCAAAAAGTGCTGAATCTGTTAAAAACAACTCACAACAAGATAACTACAGTTTTATGATCGACTCATTATTTGAATTCCAAACATGTGTGTTTATTCTCTGAGGTAACTCCCAACCCCCTCGAAGACCTTGGAAGTCGTTATCGTTAGGCAAACACGGGGAAACGAGGGCTTAAAAGCATGTACAGCTGCTTATCTTCAACACTTTTTTCCCTGCTCTGCCCAGTCCATTACTGTAGTTTCAGTGAACTCAGACCAGCAATGTTCTGAGTGGACCACGCCTAATCGAAGAATTTATACTCTACTTTTTCTATCACACTTGTTTTTCTAGGATTATCGACTAACGTCGCTCACCTTTGGCAATCAACATGATTTTGCGTTTTCACTGTTGAAAAAGTGTTGAAGGCTACTGTAACAATGTTTTCTCTTTCACGTTCACCTACTAAGATTATATAATTTAAAGACTACTCCTTTTGAACTTTTTCAATCATTTTTTGAGCTGACTTTTAACTTGATTATGAGAAAACCATTGAAAAGGGGAGTACCTCAAAACATAGATGATTCAGTATTTCATATTGTTTCTTCTATTTCTGATGAAATATCTTTTGTACATCTTTTATAAGTACAACTCAGAAGGAGCTACTACTCCAAATATCTGTGACATGTATGATGATCACCGCCTCGTAACGAAGCGATGTGAATGAATAAATATGTAAAATATGCTGGTGCAACATTATTTGTCCACTTCCGTCCAGTCTTCTTTTAAGCCTATTACCACCGTCGAAAGCCACTTCAGATAGCAAATGGTATTCAGCGTTCAGAAACAAACGTGACAGCAACGTAACTTTACGATGACAACGTTTATGTCAAAAGAAATTTGGTCATTGAAATGACATTTTCATGACAAGCATTCCATTCCGGTTATATTTAAGATAAAAGCAATCAAATTTTCATGCTCCTTTAGCAACACCTATTAAAAATCATTTTTCATTCGAATCATTGTTTTATTCACCTAAATTGTTTACGTGCTCTAATTTCACTGTGTGAATAAGTAGGTATTCAAACAGAAAAGAGTTTCACTACCCAAAAACAGCTGTCCTATTTGGTTTCTGCTAACCGTTTTCCTTGAGCTGTTCGCAACTAGATCGATTCCGCCAACATGTCTGTATCTCAGTTCATAAACTGATTAACTAATACCTTACCACTTCTTTTTTGTTTTATATATGGACTTTGCACATTTTGTGACGTCATCTACAGTTCCAAAAACATTCAGAAAGTTACGAAGATGGTTAGTATTTCTAATTCTCGACTCACGTGAACCTGGCATCCAATTAGTTGATTTCAATACAAAATATTTCAGGTAATGCAAGTTGTACTGCTATGCTTCGCGGTGGTGTCCCTCACAGTAGCGCTCCCTAACCGTATTGTAAGAGAAGAGAGGGAAACACTCAATGCTGCTGAATCTTCCACAACAACACCAAAACCACCGAGTTCCATGGCATCTACTAGCAGTGCTGCAACTACCAC
The DNA here is from genome assembly GCA_964036275.1 of Litoditis marina. NCBI lineage: Eukaryota > Metazoa > Nematoda > Chromadorea > Rhabditida > Rhabditidae > Litoditis > Litoditis marina. The sequence goes on along the minus strand of OZ038434.1, from coordinate 754,710 downwards.
CACAGGCTCGACAAGCACCTCAGCCAGTACCACCGGCGGTTCCACCACGGGTGCGACCGAAAGTACTTCTGCATCAAATACCGCCCAAAGTACCGCATCCACCCCAGCAAGTGCCAACGATGAAAGTACTACCGCATCCACAACAGATAGTACCTCTACAACGTCAAAAATAACCACACCAGCCCCCGAAAGTCCTTCTACATCTCCAACCAGTACCGCCGGAAGTACTACGCCAGCCTCTACGAGTAGTGTGGGAAGTACCACCGCAGTTGCTACCGATAGCACCGCTTCACCCTCTACCACTACTGAAAGTAACACTGCAGCATCAACCAGTCCTACCACTAAAAATACCGCTGCACCCTCAACAAGTACCCCTGAGGGAAGTACTGCCGCACCCTCAACTGGTGGAAGTACCGCTAGTGAAAGTACTGCCACATACTCAACTGATGGAAGTACTACCACTGAAAGTACTTCTGCATCTTCCACTAGTCAGACTACCGCTAGTAGAAGTATTGCGACATTATCAACTGGTCAGACCACCACTAGTGGTAGTACTGCCACGGCCTCAACCGGTACCACTGAAGGAAGTACCGCCGCACCCTCAACAGGTGAAAGTACCGGTAGAAGCACTGCTGGAAGTACATCTGCTCCTACTTCCAGTAGTGCAGCACCCGTGGCTACTACCGGAGCTCCACACGCCCAAACAACGAAAGCTGCCCCCGCTGGCAGTACCGCCGCCCCACCTGTTGGTAGTACCGCCGCCCCACCTGCTGGTAGTACCGCCGCCCCACCTGCTGGTAGTACCGCCGCCCCACCTGCTGGTAGTACCGCCTCACCACCTGCTGGTAGTACCGCCGCCCCACCTGCTGGCAGTACCGCCGCCCCACCTGCTGGCAGTACCGTCGCCCCACCTACTGGTAGTACCGCCGCCCCACCCGCTGGTAGTACCGCCGCCCCACCTGCTGGTAGTACCGCCGCCCCACCTGCTGGTAGTACCGCCGCCCCACCCGCTGGTAGTACCGCCGCCCCACCTGCTGGTAGTACCGCCGCCCCACCCGCTGGTAGTACCGCCGCCCCACCTGCTGGTAGTACCGCCGCCCCACCTGCTGGTAGTACCGCCGCCCCACCTGCTGGTAGTACCGCCGCCCCACCTGCTGGTAGTACCGCCGCCCCACCTGCTGGTAGTACCGCCTCACCACCTGCTGGTAGTACCGCCGCCCCACCTGCTGGTAGTACCGCCGCCCCACCTGCTGGTAGTACCGCCGCCCCACCTGCTGGTAGTACCGCCGCCCCACCCGCTGGTAGTACCGCCGCCCCACCTGCTGGTAGTACCGCCGCCCCACCTGCTGGTAGTACCGCCGCCCCACCCGCTGGTAGTACCGCCGCCCCACCTGCTGGTAGTACCGCCGCCCCACCCGCTGGTAGTACCGCCGCCCCACCTGCTGGTAGTACCGCCGCCCCACCTGCTGGTAGTACCGCCGCCCCACCTGCTGGTAGTACCGCCGCCCCACCTGCTGGTAGTACCGCCGCCCCACCTGCTGGTAGTACCGCCGCCCCAGCCGCTAGATCAACTGCACCCGCCGGTAGTACCCGAGCGTCTGGAACATCTACTATTCCGAGTAAGCGTTTCAATCAGTTTGCCATAAATGTAATGTTTCAACCGAAAATGCAGCTAAAACATCGTTTATCTGTGTATATTGTGACACAACTACACTAGCGCCCATTCACGTTCTTAATCACTGCAAAGTAGAACATTTGCTCGAATATCTGGGAAATTCGTTGTGTTGTAAAGGAGATGAAGGATCTTTCACTTTTCGGAAAATTTACAGTTCCATGGAACGTGGGAGGAACTTGGTGCCATTCCTCTTTTGAAATCGTTTTATTTGCAGCGACGACTTCTGAATCTTCCACAACCCTGCTGTCAAGTGTCCTTCTGCTCACCCTCGTACAACTACTCATCTAGTACAATAGACAAATTGCTTATATTATGTTAATGGCATTTATTGTTCTGCTCGGGTTGTTTATTGTATAAATCGGAACCTTTTATTGTTTGTTTGTCGTAACATTCATATAATCTGGAGGGGTCAAGGAATTGAGTTGAATTCGAATTGGAATTGAAAATAATTGGAAAGAATCGAATTGAATTGGTTCTTGTGTGAAAACATTTTCTAAGAATTGAATTGAATTGAAATGAATTGATATTTCTTGAGAATTGATAAAAAATAATTGGAATCTCTGGAATCGATTTGGCATTGAAATTATAAACGTGTTGAAATTGTCAGTTTTTTTTTCAAGAATTGGTCGGAGATGGTTGGAATTGGAATTGACTTGATTTGGTTTTAGGAAACATTGAAAGAATTGGAATAGAACTTCCTAGATTTGGAAGAATTTATTGGAACTGAATTGATTTTTTGATTCTTTATTGATTCTTGGAATTGGTTAACCACTCTAATATAATCCACGGTGTTCTGCGTTCGTTGATTTTTACGCAGTGAAACGCGGCCGGCCGCAAAGACCGCGACGCATGAGACATTACTGTAGATTTCAAAAATATTTGAAATTCGCGGGCGCACTCTCTTGCTTCTCCACACTATTTCTTGCGAGCCGCACGCGTCAGAGCTCCGCGAGGCGACGGCGCGAACATTCAAAACCGCGGCGCACTTGAACTAAAGCGTCAATTGGAGCATTGTAGGGTTCAAACACCGTGAATCTCGGAGTAAATGACTGTAGTTGCTAGTAAAATCGTTACGTAGAACGATAAAAACGACGAAAACGGTTTTCGTTCTCACAACAACGATCTTCTTGTTCAAGTGCTCTCAGATTCTCACTTAACTCTTAAACAAATATTATGAACCGAATATTATGCAGTTTGATTGCATTATTCCAAATGAAGTATCGGTTTCGAGTTAAATACCTCAACACAAAACTAAGTCTCAAACTATGCATACGTTTGAGTGCTCATATGTATATTTCTCCAAAAAGGAGAGAATTAAAATGGTTGCACGCCCCGTGGTGCAGTATGGCGGACGAGTATCACCATAGTCTCTGCGAATTTCAAGAGAAATCCATGTTTACGGAACAAGCATCTGTAAATGTTAGATTCACGTTGAAATTGAATAGAAAAACGTTCTGAAGATTACGAAGCAACGATACAAGTCCAAAAAACCAGCGGAGTCGAAAACCACTTCTGTAGGAGTTGACGTACGGGTGAAACAGAGTTTAGGTTCTCCTACTTTTTCCAGTTTTACTAGTAACTCCAGGCAGAGCTGTTCTTCCTGTACCCAAAACCAAACCGCCACATCGCGCCAACCAACCGCAAGTAGAATGGCCAAATCTAGCGACGGCCGCCCGATCAATAACTATGTTTTAATGCTAAAATTACCCAGGATATTTCAAGTTTGAAGTTCAATTGAGGTTTGGGGTTCCAGTTTCGGCGCCAATTCGAGCAGAAAGATTTTTTTATCGTTCTGTGTTCTTTATATAAAGACTGACAGAAAAGTATAATTTGGGCATCAACTAGGCGAAAATTAAAATTCATTTACCCAATGAATAACTCAATTTGTTCGATGTATTCTCAATAAAAGTCATGGGAATCAAACTATTCGTGTTGACATAATTTCGTGGAACAAATTGAGCTATCAAAATGAAATGTTTCACTCGAATTTCCGAGACAATATTCAGAGAAGTCTTTAAAACCTTAGTTTTATTTCTCTTGTATCGAGTTTAAAATGTGAAAACCAAGTTCTCAGCTAGTGAACATACCACGGCATTTTCGATTGCATTGATCATGTACATTTTTTGTGATCTTTCGCGTAAATGTTTTCACTATAAATTGAAATAAAAAAATGAAATTTTGTCTTGGTTAGTCAGAGCGGAAGAATATTGTCTGATGTCAATTTTGGCATGACTTGACATTCCCGAGTCGAGGACAAAAATAGATGTACTGAAATGAAGTGTTGAATACATTTGAGAAAGTATAAATGCTCCTATTCAGCTAGAAAACCTGAGAAAATATTATATCTTTGTTTTTGGTAGACAGACACGATTGTACAATGAAGAATGGTAATGTTGAATAATAGCGGTAAACTGTGCTCTACAAAATAATGTATTCACATAACATTTATTTAACGCATTCATGTATTGGACACATTGTATCACGTGGTGTTCTCTCACTCTCTGTAGTACCGAGAGCGAATGAACTTCTTATCTGAAACTCGACCTGAGATGATTATATTAGTTGTTCTTCTGCGCAATTCAATATCAGATTTGGGTTTCTTGTTGAATAGCAGTCTTTCCTTCAAAGATCATGTGCGACATATTGTACAGTTAGCAAAATATAGAACTTACAATCTTTTCAAGGTATTGAAAACCAATAAAGAAAGTATTTGGATTAAAGCGTACAAAACCTATATTCGTCCAATGGTTGAGTTCGGAACAACGGTGTTCAATTCAGATAGAGGATTCGTAAAGAAAATTGAATCAGTTCAGAATAATTTCACCAGAAAATTGTTCTTCCGGCTTGGTGGCTACAAATACTGCACTATTCCCAGCTCTTCATTTAGGAACAGGAAATTAAAATTGATATCATTGGAATCTAGAAGAAATACAACTGATTTAGTTATGATACACAAAATAATAACTGGACAATGTGGTCTAAATGCGATTGACTTTTTCACGTTCAATCGTTCACGTACTCGAGGTACAAAGGAGAAGATTAGCTTTCCAATACCAAAAACTAGTCATCGTGCACAGTTCTTCACTGTTCGTGCCGGTTCAAAATACTTGAAACACAGCAAGAACAAAAATATTCCGAGTTCTCTTGCGGCGGCCAAGAAATATTTTTCGGAAAAGCACTTGTAACTGACCTTACTATGTTTATTAGTCAAAACCCCATTGAAATGTCGATCGTTGTACTGTAGTCATATATATGCTCATTCAATGTTCACCTTACTGTTCACCATGTTTCGATTCGTGTTTTCATATTGCTCAAATTCATTTGGTTTTTATTCATTTTTCGTTCTCTCCATGTATCTCACATGCTTGCATGTAAATAAATCAATCAATGGTCACACAAAACAATTTGACATCATGATGTGTATGTATTGAGTTCAACAATATCTTAGCCAGTGTCGTGTATAGCCTCAGAACCTTTCCCCTGCACAAGTTTGAGCCGGGTTTTTATTTCATTGAGGCAGAGTACTTGCAAGTTTTGGTTTTCTGTGTTTCACATGGAATGCAAATGTACAAACTACTCGGCAAGGGGAAGACTATTTGTTATGTCTGTGATATGTATGATGAACACTGCCTCAATAGAATATGAAGTGGAATAATAATTATGAATACTTTTCATTCCAAATAATGATTGCATTTGTTATAGAACAAATACTTCGGCAACGTCCTTGGTCTCCCATATAACTAAGAGCACGCAATTCAACGACACCGGCAAGCAGTTTTTTTTATCATTATTGTTATAGTGTAGCTGAACATATAAATTTTAAAATGAAAGAACTGTACGGTTGAATATATTTGCACTTGTACTACCAAACTCTTGGAACTTGCTAGCAGATATGGCAGTCGGTCTACCTCACCATTCTGAGTAGGCTATATACACTTTCAGGTAATGCAAATTCTTCTGATATGTTTTGCTGTGTTGTCGTTCACAATGGCGGTCCCCTACCGTGTCATGAGACAAGTACCGGATACTAGACACTCAAAAATTTAATAAAACAAACACATTGACACACCTTTTTCTACACGAGGTGGTTGAGAAAAGAGGATTCAGCCGAGCTGCGAATGTGGAAAAAGTACTACTTGAGATGTTTTCCGAATCTTTTCCCGGCACGAATGTATTGAGTTTGTGGTAATTTGTTGATTGATGCCTTTTCCAGGCCCTGAAGACGGTGAATCCACCGAAACGTCGCCACACCCAATGAAACATCTTGCCACCTCGTGTTTGTTACAAATATAAAAAACCAAGAATAAAAAAAGAGTGGGAAAAAATAATTTGAAAAGGTAGTAAGATGGTTTTACAAAGATTCACCTTTTCAAACGACAACATACAATTCAAATGATATAGTATATTTGCCACTACCCAAGAAGAACCTGGTTAAAGAAACCGTTCGGCAATAATTTGAGTTTCACGAAAAATTTAAAAAGCTCAAAAATGTTTCTTAATGTCTTCCCATAGACCATGAAAAAACTTTCTGATGGAAAATTTGTGAAATTTGCATAACGTCAAGCAATAAAGAAGGGGACATGAACATTTTCACTGTGACGCAATTTGACTTGGTTCATTTACTGCCTGATTTATTTTCATTTTTTAGTCTTCAATTGTGCATTCGTATGCGATAGAGTGTTTCAAAATCATTTTTGCACTTCTATAGGCTATTTTGAGCATACCCCGTACGCAACCCCCCCCCCATCGGTGTCATTACGTAAGCCGCTTTTCTGAGAAAACGAAGCAAGATAGGGATATAAAAGTATATATTTTTGATAATGGTTTTTAATTTGCCATAGGGTCAGCTTGTCAACTCAAAAGTCAATATTAAAGCGGGACGGAATCTTTAAGCTCGATGAGAACAGGCTGCAATGGCCACTTTAACGGCTATTTACGTGTTTAGTCATGACTACATTACAGAATCATAAAACTGTGGGCTAGATGCTTTACTCTCACATTCAATAACTGAGTGATTAACTTTATATTGAAAGTGATGGAGAACCAAACCACCTCAAAGCTTCCCAGTTTCACTTCTGTAGAAAACTCATTAAAATATGTTCGTGAAGTAGCGTCTTAATGTTTTTGTCCATCAAGCTTATCGTTTATCTTAGTTTGAAATTCAAAGGCGACCCTATGGAAAATATAAAGATGAAACCAGTATAGTTTTCAGAAGTTCAACTCTGAAAACAACCTTGAAAACCTTTAAGAATGTTAACTCTCCCAAGTTTTATCATTCTTCAATGAATTTATTTGCCGCAGTTCTCTGAATATTTGTTGTGCATAGTTTCAAAAGTTCACAAATTGTGTTGAGAAAGTTGGTACAGAAGATTTCCTCATTTACTTCATGTCACGCACTAGTAACCACACCCACCTGGGATCGGCAGACTAAAATCATTTGATTGAAATGCGTTTATCTACGGCCTTGCATGTAGTTTACACCATTCCTACTGAGACCACTACAGTACCTATTACAGGGACTGTGTCTTTAAGAAACATTCTGACTTCGGCTAAATCGTTTATACCATTATGAAACTCTTTTTAATATGAAATCATATTAGTGTACACTGGCGGCGTAGCAATCCCTCCAATCTCACGAGAAGTTCATATGAGTTTCTCATGAGATACCTCATGAGCTACTCGTGAACTCTCAATGTTGTAGCATAGCAATCAATAGACTCTCATGAGAACCTCATGCGAATAGCTCATGAGGTATCTCATGAGATTTTTGAGGGATTGCTACGTCGCCTGGTGTGACTGTATGCACGCTTCGTGCAGACAGTAACACTTCGTGTTCAGGCTGGTGTAAACTGTTTGCACGGCGCCACCCCAAATTGTAACTGCTGAGACCGTGGGGAAGATAGAGGGGTACTTGAGGAAAGGCGTGGCCTATCGAATTTCGACATGAAAGTCAGTTTGGCGAAAAGCAGGCACTTACAGGGGTACACAAATGGGACAGGGCGGGCGCGGGCGTGATGTCTACCATAGCAAAGCAATTACCAGCGTGTCAGTCATGTGCAACAGTTAGTGTATGTGTGGCGAGTTCGAGTCCGCTCGGCGCCGAAAGTCTTGCATTTAACTAACACAGAAAATATGGGAGTTAGAGGGGTAGGTCGAGGGGAGTTCGTTACCGCAACGCGCTGGCCCTAATTTCCCACGGCTCAGTCCCGGGTTTTCTACGGCTAACTCTCCCGACTTTTGTTATAGTGTCTGCACGGAGCAACTAGTGAGACGACCATTTGGGGCCGTGCAGACAGTAAATGAGAGGAAGATTTTAGAGAATTTATGTTTGTTCTAAGAAATACCTATTCAAAAATCTTGGCTAGATGCCAATATTTTCGATGTCAGTGCGAAGTACGAATGAAACTATAAACTTGCATCCTTTTCTTTCTTCAATTCGGAGAATAACTATATGAATTCTTATCTGACCATTGTACCACCATAAAATCACATTATATATGTCTGCGTTTTAATTCGGCAACATGAATTGAAAAGATTCGCGGTTTATCTGGGAAGGTTCTTCGTTATCGATGAACTGCCATTGCCGAATACGAACAACTAATCTCACTATTTTGGTAGTCTAAAAATAGGAAATAAAAAGTTTTTGTAACATTATTGGAGTCTCTAATTACAGATTTGAATTATTGTTTTCGCGAACTCTTGTTCACACAGCAGAAAGCTGAGTAAACTCAATCACACATAGAACAATCATCAATGTTCAAAGCCGCGTTCATACTTTTTAGTTTCACGCCAGACACAGCATAAATCGTTATCAACATGTTTGAATGATTGCACTTGTAATTTTGTGCAACCATTCAGCGGGGCTTTCATCTGTATCTTATGTTCAAATATGGCTGTTCCTTTGCAACCTGACTTTTACCAATGCTCAGAATGACCATACATCTGAGATGAGTACATTTGTGTTTGTGAACAATTGTTTCCTGATTTAATTGAGCAAGAATAATACTGTAGGTGAGACACGGAATTCAACTGATCATCATTCTCTTTGTACTATTTATACAATCAACTTGGCGGCCATGATGACTGTCAGACTGGAGAAGACCAGCGACGCAGCCGATTGGGTGGTCGTCGTCGTACCTGAAACACACATCGATAACACATGCACGTACCATATTATATTCATATCAGCAGGTATAATTCAACATCTTTTATAAATACGAACTGTGTCTACGGCCACTCAACTCCAACCCTGTATAACTTCCCGAAGCGTTGGAGTCAACTTCAACTTGCACTTTTAGTCCTCATTCGAGCGGGCAGTTGTGAGTTGAGCTTCAATGGTATAGTATCAAACTGTTCAAGGACGGGGCTCTCTTAAAACTCCGTGTTTCTCTGTATTCTCGATCTGCAGACTATGTGTTCATCTAAGTTCTAGACGGTCGAGACCGTCAGTAAACAGTTGTCATCGATTTAATTGAGTGACTACCTTGAGTGGTGGCCGTTGTCATGCTGCTGTTTCCGGCCATGGTACTGTTGCCGCCAGCCGCCGCTCCCCCCGACATGGTGGTCCCCGCTTGGGTGGTCATGGGGCCGGCCTTTTGGGTAGTCATGGGGTCGGCCTTTTGGGTAGTCATGGGACCGGCCGTTTGGGTGGTCATGGGGCCAGCCTTCTGGGTGGTCATGGGGCCGGCTGCCTGGGTGGTGCCGGCTGGTTGCCCAGTAGTACCCGCCTTCATAGTTGATTGACTTCCCGTGGCGGCTGGCATGCTGGTGGTTTGTTGGTTTCCCGTCGACATTGTCTCTGAAGAAATTGAAACTGATCTGTTTTGAACAGAACATGCTGGTTACAGTTTTTGCCAAAAATAGAGAACCGCTGTGTATCCGTCGTCATTATGTAGCAGGCTTGTGCTGGCATATATCAGTCAACATGTACGTGAAAAGCGTGAAGCGCTAATGTTCTTCATCTTCAGAAAATTTTCTGAAGTTTTTTTGTTTCGATATACTTATTCTGTATATATTTGGTTTACGAAAATTCTGTTCTATTCTAACCTTACCCCCACATAGGTCACGCATTCTTTGGTTCACGTAGAGTTGGTTGCTATGTGGTCTAATCAACCAAAAAGAGGAATGTTAAGGTACGTTAGGATTTTTATAAGGGTCATTTCTCGTATTATCTGGCAATTGTATAGTTTGACGAACCGTCATCTTGTTGAACTGGGAGGGACAAGGCCACGACTAATAAGGTGGAGAGGAAGATCACGGAGTTCATGGTGGGACGGAGTGGTGGGGGCTGAAAGGAACAGATGAGACCTATTCATACTTTGGTGGAGTCGTTCAGAGTTGGACTAATACGACATACAAACATCAGTAAGATAGGGAAAGAAACAGAAAGAGAAGGAGAGGTAGAAGGGATGACAGAGGTAAACTCATGTTCAATCACTCAGAAAAGTCGAATCAAGAAAACATATATACTTTTTTCAAGGTTTGAGTCTATACCCTACAAAAAAGGAGAAAGATGGAAGATGTTACTGTAGCGATGGGCGTTACCGTTGTAGAGAAATGGGAATTCAATCAGAGCTTCGCCTTTTTAAAGGAGACTGATAAGAGAAGGTCCTGTACCTCAACATAACGTCATCAACACAGATAAACCATGGATGAATCAGAACAGTGTCGAAAACGGAGAAAAAGGGTTAAAGGAGAGACGCCCCGGGCTATTTGTAATCATAATTGCCGTAATAATCTATGTTTCCTGGTTCTCTGTCATCCCATCGATGTTTGTGGAGCTGTTCTCAATCACGCATTTAGCTAGAAACGAAGAAACTCAAATGAAACGCCGTCCGATTGACGTTCATTTGTTCTAATAAATATAGGGCCTGAAAAATGTAGAGCCTTTTTGAACTCAAATATTGATTATATATGAACACAAATATTATTCTTGAATAATAGTAAATGTGTAGAATATTGTTTCTGGCGTATGTTCTGATATCAAAGTTCAAATGCTTTTTGAAGCTTATGTATGCGAATATTTCCCATAACTGTAATTTCATGTCGTTCGGTGCGATTGAAGCTGTCTTCAGTAAGAGGGGGTTGTAGTATTACTGGAAGTAATCAATTCTTCTTTGTAGTTCGATCTCGATACACGCCATAACGAATTTCGACATTTCATTCTCGATAATGATGCTTGGGAAGTATTGATTCAATGAAGAACGACGATTATGTGGTTCAATCGGAACGGTTCAGTCCTTTAAACTGCAATACATCTTTCAATTGCAGTTTAAAAGACCGTTGACACGAGATTGGTCCACATAATCGTCCTTCTTTAAAATCCGAATCATCTAAACTGCTGACTGCCGAACATTTTACTCATGCAAGGGAATGTTGTGTATTCTCCCCTTGATGTAGTTGTACAATGACTAACTGTTGTTTTCTAGTGATTATCTGTTATTACCTGTTTTGATATTTCATCCAGAAAACATCGAAGTTTTTGGTGGAAAAGTGTACATGAAGTAACGGGAAGCATAACTTGTCCTATGATAGCTTACTTAGTCTTGAAACGTAAACTGTTGTAGGATCTTGAGAGTTTCTAAGTTACCTGTATCTGGTTTCTCTCTCACTCTCTCTCTCTCTCTCTCTCTCTCTCTCTCTCTCTCTCTCTCTCTCTCTCTCTTTCTTTCTTTCTCTGTTCTCTCTCCAATCTCTCCCCCTGTTCCTATACCTTTCAATATCGATTTCAGTGCTGGACCCTTTGTTCCTAAGTAATTTGATCCCCATAAAAAGTGTGATAAAGCGGATTATTGTTATCGTTGTTCGAAGGACGAAAATATCATCTTCTCTCTGGGGAACACCCGATGGTACTATCGCAGAGGGAAAGCCAACTGATAGGTTTCCCCGGGGTAGAGATATTACTCAACAAGTTAGTACTTCTCAGAACAAGTATTGTACAATACAGATGGGCGTTTTATTGGGTCTCCTTCGCAGTCAGGTCACTCAAATGCTTCGGCAAATCGGCAAAGTACGAACTTTAGCTCGTAAAAATATGCCGCATGGGAGAGATAGCTGGGTTATATAGTTCTCGCCATTCCCGCTGAGAATTTAGCAGTGCAATTGAATTTCCAGGTGGTTTTTCGCCACTTTGACGATTATAAAATACCTGCACATTTCTGTCAGGTGTTGTTTATCTTTTGAACAACTATCATAGAGGTATAGTCCTCCGAAAAACTTGGCACTATCCCAGTGAGTCTGCATGAAACGAACTATACAAAACATTGTTTACCGAACTTTATCGGTCTTTATTGACGGAACTGCTATTTTGAAATGTGTTGTTCCAGATGTCTGTTAATATATAGTAGATAACCTCTCTCGTTGACTCTCTTATCAGCGTGAATCACACTGTTGGTGTCGAATATCACGTATACTCTTGTGATCGCAACAACCAATATAATATAGAGTGAACTGACCTCCCAGGAAAGAGAGAAATCTACATGATGATTCCGGCCTTTCTATGCCGACCTGCGTCTCCTCAGACATACGCTTTTTCTCATATCCAGCCTGTACGCGAGTGTCGCGAAACATTGTGCGAAGTGAGAGACCCAGGATGGGATGAAGGTGCCGGGATGTTCTCGCATATATGGTCATTGAACGTGTTTTCGATCCGCTCGCGACTTTGTTCGTCGGTTTGTAGACGGCGAAATTGCACACCAACTCGTCGCTAAATCATTGTGATGAGATATCTTGCACTTTCTCATTGCACGTGTCGGACTTATGCTGTGTTTAACATGTTTCACGTGACAATGCAACCGACTAACACTATACACAATCAGGCAACCGCAGGCCGGCAGTGTATATTCTGCCATGGTTGCAGTTCGATTCAACTGCTTTCACGATCGCGAATAAACATTCTATTCTATTCAGTCGTAGTGACCCCCTTGCTTAAGATCGTTCGCAGATAGCTGGAAAAATTCGGCAGAAAACAAGTGGGTATTACGTGAAGTTTCACTATTTTTTAGCCATAATAGACCGTAAATCGAACATAGGAAATACAAACCACACCACCCTAACCTGTGTTTGTATACTGCAATGGTGAAATCATTAGGTGAAATCATTAAACACTAACCGTATCCACCCTCTTACACACCATTGAAAGGTTTTGAACTTGGATACACATCAGACATCATCAAACAACTCTTTCTCTCTCCTATTAGTGTGAAGCGTCCCTTTTTAGTGCACTTCGTTTCAGATAATGGACAAAAGTGTCTTATCAAATACTCATAAATTCACACATTCTTTTCACACAAAGAGCACATAAACAGTACATTACAACGGAGAAATTCTCAAAATGAGCCATGAAAACGAAGTTGAAAATATTTCATTATGAAGATAATACAACAACTTGACAATGTATAGAGGAAAACAGCCATAGACGAAACACACAGACACGGTAATTTCCTTCAATCTGATGTGTTTGTAGTTTGGTCATAATGAGTTATGGGCAACGCTGAAACTATTTTTCAAGACCAAACTACCGCTCAAACATGGTCATGTGATCTGAAAAATGAAAATTAAATTTATAAGTCATGAAAATTTTCCAATATTGTCGTCTTGTTTACGATAAACAATCGGTCAGTCGGGGGGGGGGGGGGGGGGGGGGGGGGGGGGGGGGGGGGGGGGGGGGGGATAAATTGAAGGTGAAAAAAAAACGCTAACTGGAATTTGAATAATTCTCGCCACCACAACATTGAAACAAAAAAATCTCTACCATCTGGTATTTTAGAAAGAACAATGCTCCTGTCGCCCCTGGGTAGACCTTCTCACCACGTCGGGGCTGTGTTTGAGAAATATGACCAAAACACTCCAGTGTTATACCCTGACAGATAGTTTTCTTCAATTGAGGTTCTCAAACTGATTGCCACAGCCCAACTTTCTGCAGCGTGCAGATGAAATTTCTTATAGTATTATAAAAATCTGTTTAAAGAAAATTTGTGTACCGAAAAATCGTATCGCCTGTAGTGTTGTTATCAATTTGAAAAGCCACCTACAACTTTTTCATTCCGCTGACATCTTACTTGAAAAAAGACTGAGAATTTCGAAATATTAGTATGGAGGACGCTTGATAAAACGGATAACCACTAGTGAACTGCGCACAATCACGTAAAACACATAGGAATCCACAAACGTGCTACATTGCGGGCATAATGCTGACGTTTCCCGTGACTATTTCGTTGGAATAAAGTTTATAGTAGTTCCTTCAGGTCTTCAGCTAACCCGCAACTCGTTCCTCTACCATAAACCCTAAGGTACTCGAGCAGTTTTTCAGGGAAAACGATGGGGCTGGCAATTCTGTGAAATATGATAAGATATTATACAGAAAACAGAGATCCATTCGGATGAAAGTTATTTAATAACATAAAACAATCTTCCAACAGCTGAAATAGCCCACAACAAATAAATATGGCCTCTTTAAAATATATACCTGTAAAACATTATTATAATGCTGACGAATTTCAAACTATGCAACTTCAACATCACACTACAAACTATGAAAATAAATTAAGTATTGAATACCTACAAAACAGCGGAAACAACAAACAAGGGTAAACATATAATAGTTCTGAGGTAATCTTCTATGAAAGTTAACCACTAATAATCAAATCAGCTGTGATTCTAAATCACTGGTTGATGCGGTCATTTGACGAGAAACGAGGGAGTAGTACAGTCCTTCTTTGTCCTCCATTAGTTCTCTGTGAGTACCACTCTGAAAGACAAAATATGTTTTTTTTTGTTAAAATAGATATATCAATCAATTTTTTAAAGCAAAAGGATCCCCACAAAGATCAGTTAGGAGCTTGGAATAGTGATGATAGGAATACCATCAGGTCTAGGAGAACAATACCAACTATAAGAATAAATAAACTCCAGATAGTATCCTGCTTCTCATTTTAAAAACTTCAGAGCACAGAGACAGACTTCTATTTTCGAATAACTAGTACGACTGTTTTTCACCCATATAATGAACCTGACCTGCATCAAACATCCCTTCTGAATAACTGCAATACGATCTGCTTTCTCAATGGTCGAGAGGCGATGGGCAATAATCAATACAGTACGCTCACGAGCACATCTAGAACAAACATTCTACTAAATACTGTATCTAGAAAATTACATGAACTTCTATGAAATATCGATTGGTGTACATTGCTCAACTGTACCTAGGATAACTTCAACAAACTTTTACATTACAACTCGAGCATTTCAAACATTATTCTGAAGATACAAATGTAAGTGGGTGTGGGTGGACAGCGCACTACCACTAGTCTTCTCAGAAGACTGGCAACTAGTAGGCGCCACTTTCTTCTCATTTCTCTCTTTTTACATTGATACTGTAAACATCATCCAATAAATAAATACATGCAGTAGTTGACACTCGTTATGAAATTGCAAAAGAATTCGTTTCACCCATCCACAGGAGAATATTTTTCGGGGATTTTTCGGGGTTCGCTCCCCGTTCGTTCGGGGAACGATTCATGAATCGTTCCCCGAATTAAAGGGGGGAAAATCCTGAAAAGTGGCTGAAGGTGAATTCCCCGCAAATTCAGGGTTTTTTCAGGCCGTTTCCCCACCTTTTCCCCGAAAATCCTCAAGCTTTCGGGGTTCGTTCCTCACTTCTTACCCGATTTTTCCCCGTTCGCTCCCCGAAAAGTGATTTCCCCGAAAATTCAGGGGGTTTTCCGGGAAGCACGATTTCCGATGTCGATAGCAGTCAGCCATGCTGGCCGAGCGCCCCTACATTGCGGGCGACTGATCTGACAGCTTGCCAGTCTTTTCATTACAAATAAAAATCCAAAAAGTGGTTATTTTGAGTTTTTTGCACATATTCTGTATACAAAAGGTTACCACCTAATCGGGGAGTAATTAAAACAACTTTTTGTGCGATAAAATTAGGTTTGAAAATCAGCCAGAAAAGATGGTCGGATATGACTGTTTTTATTTCCACCACCATGTTCAGATGGACGGCTGCTTGTGGGCGCCGCGCCACCTATCCCAGCTGAGTTCAATACCCAGCTGGTGCACAATTTTGATTAGGCTGGTCGCTGTTGGAAACTTTTCAACAGAATTGACTCCGCCCACTAAAATGTACTGTACCTGGCTGCAATCGATGGGTGAAACGAACTATAATGTTTTCTTGGTAAAAAGCTCATCGTAGACCTGTGACCTGCCCCTCAGATTGAATCTCCCCCTCCGAATAGATAACCGTCCAACCTGTTCAATGCCTCCTGAACCAACGATTCTGACTCGGTGTCGAGTGCACTGGTCGCTTCGTCCAATATCAGAACACTCGGTTTGCGAACAAGAGCTCGAGCTATGGCTATACGTTGTTTCTGACCACCTGCAAAACAAATATAAACAAATATACCATAGTTCTCAACTCGGCCAGTTCTATTAGAAATAGGAATGAAAGTCGAAGTTCAGAGCTTGCTCTTTCCTAATACTCAAATACTCATCCGATTTTCTCGCCAATATGGCTATTCATTTATTTGACACATCGATGAAGTTTTACTCAATAAAAAAGAAAATGTGATATCGACCAATTAGAAACACAAGAACACTAGTTGTACAAGTGGTTTCGGGGTTTCGACTGTCGCTCTAAATGACCTGGGTTCCAACCTAGCTCGCAGCGGTACCTATCTGCCGGACTGCATGAGCTCACACATCCCTATATCCATCCGCTATTAATAGTCCCTCCACGGTGGAATTTCAATTCGTGTATTACCTCAATGAAGTAACATATGGATACGGCTGAAAAGTTGCCGTAAAATATTACTAATATATAATATTATTAGTAAGACAAGTGATCTCACCTGACATCTGTACCCCCTTCTCTCCACAAAGAGTGTCATATCCCTTGTCTAACTCCATGACGAAATCGTGTACATTGGCCATCCTGGATACGTTTAGCATGTCTTCCTCGGTAGCCCAATCACAGCCATACAGAATATTCGATCGGATCGAACCCCCGTACAGGATTGGCTCCTGCGCCACCAGCGCTATCTGAAATACAACACGAAATCAGCAGAAGTAGGTATAGCTGTCGAGCACTAAACAATACCCCTTGCCTGGTTTCAATCACTACACTATCGGTTGAGCATTATCATACTGATAAATCCTGGCCTAACCACTCGGATCACTGTTAACTGCAGCCACCGATATACTGTGAGAAACGGGATCGCTAGATCAGAGCTAAGAACATAAAACATGGGAAATAGAAAAAACACAGAATATAGTCTCCATGTTCCGCTGTTTATGAACCTCGGCATGTTGTAGTACAATATTGGTGATTTTCTTGAACCAAACACGAGGTGAAATATTTCCCTTGTCTTGGGCCCAAATAACATAAATTCACGCCGTGATATTATCTATGTAGATAAGTTGCCTACCCTCTCGTGTAGATAATTGTGGCAGATATCCCTGACTGAGACCCCGTCGAGTCTGATTTCTCCGCTGCTCGGCTCATAGAAGTGTTGAATGAGGGAGACAATCGATGATTTCCCTCCACCACTGGGACCCACCAGAGCCACTGTTTCACCCGCACCCACCGTCAGGTTCAGGCCCTCAAACACACTGATCAAACTACAAACTACAAGACGTCTGTATCTTGTCCGTTGCTGAGTTGCGTAAAAATATTCTCAAGTCGCTGAAAACATAATACGACCTCGACCACATGGCCAGAGATACATCTGATTCTGATGTATTAGCTGCGGCTCCTCTTTCATTTAATAGCCCGGCATTTCGAGAATTTGAAAGGGTCGAGAAAATCGGGAACTTGTGAATAAGTCAGATGAAGACACTTGAGAAAACGTATCTGAGAACATTAGAAATTAGAACGTACTCATACATCCTCACCACATAGGGTAAGAGGGTCAACGGTGGGAGTAGTTACCTTGAGGATTGGGTTGTTGGGTCGAGATGGGTACGTGAAAAAGACGTCATCCAATTCGATTCGTCCGTTCACAACCGGACGCACTTTTCCATTCAGAGGCATTTCTGGCTCACGGAACATGTACTCGAAAACCTGATAGAAGGTTGTAAGGAATAACATACGACGCTGTCAAACCCAGTCTAGATGAACCCACGTCTGACTCACTTTTCGCGATGCTCCTACAGCTTCCATGAGACCAGAGAACACCCAACCGATTTGCTGGAATAAGAATATGAATGAAACCGGAATAACAGATACGAATGAGACAGCCGAATGTTTCCTTGAGTGCTCGTGTGTCAATCAGGAGTTGATAATTGTAGGGGAACATTTGGTCCACACACCAGCCGGGTGTGACTGGTTTGCAGGAAGAAACCCGGTTTTGATTGATTGAAATACGGCAAACTTCATTATTTTGCAAACGAAAGGAGAAAGGGTACGTTACCGGTGTTTTTTTCTGACTAATTGGACAACGTCAATCTTTGACAATGACAAATAATGTAAGATGATCACCGTTACAAACCTATCCTTGTAACAAAGATACGTGAATGAATGAAAATGAAAATATAAAATCTTACTGAAGTACGATTTTGTCATTTGTGCTTGAAAAACGAGTACAATTTGCCATTTCGTGTACGAAATGAAACAGACTCACTGCCAGATTATCTCCCAGTTGAAGTTGGTACAACATGAAGGTGATCAGCTGACCGGCAGAAAGTTTACCTGAATCAGTATATACTCATTTCAGCTTATTCTGAATCGAAGTTTGATATGATAACTTAATCATAGAATATCATGTCAAATTGATACACCAAGCTGACCTCTGCTATTCTACTATTTGAATTTCTATTTTAAAGTATGGCATTCAGTATTATTTAGGTAATACTTGAAGTTATCGTTCGGTGTGCAGTAATGAATCAAAAATGTTCGTTGATCTTTTTCCGTTTACACCATCTCACCATCCATGACAAGATGTCCTCCATAGAACAAAACGGCAATCAATATCACACTATCACACATTTCCGTTGTCCAGGTGTAGCCCATATAGACCAGGGCCCTTGAATACAAATAAGAATAATAGTTTTCTAGAATAAACATTAAAGCCGTATGTTGCGTTACTCAAGGAATTATACGAACACAGCGTTCTCATAATCAACTGTAGGAGGACTGTCCCTAAGCTTGGATGAGCTTTATTACCAGTTTCTACCACCCGCCGTATAGATACCGCGGCGAGCGGGGAACGAACCCACGTCATGTGGAGCGACAACCGAACGCTAACCACTACATCACCACCAAAAGACCTCATACAATGGACCCATAGATTGACACTACTCTTCCCCAGCCCCACTATTAAGCTGAACACATAGCAGAGCTAACAATTGCGTTCATTTTGATATTTAAAATCAATTTCTCACTTATATAAAGATGACAGAAGAGTTTAATTGATAAACAACCACTATATCAGCATCGTCAATTCTTTCTATTAGAATGAATACCGATGTATTCTGATCATAACTAAGACCAACCGTTTCTTTGAGATGTTCAGAGTCTTATCTAGGTGATCCTCGAATCGAGCTGCTTCCCGTTGTTCGGAGGCAAAAGATCTGCAAAATGAACAAATAAATAACAAAACAACCGAAACTGCATAGAGAATATTTATATTTGATATACAACCACAAGTAATAAACAGAATTCCCAGACCTCTTCGAGAAATATTCACATTCTCTTGAACTCGCATACTTAGAGAATACATCTGCACTCGGTATATAACATTATTTTTGAATACTGCAAACACAACATATCCGCAACAACTAAACCAAGGAGTGGGCCTAGCTAGAACAAATCCGGGTACTGCCTCAGCAGCGCATAGTGCATTTTAGAAAGAGGAGTGTGGACATTTTCTACAAAAATGAATCATTTTTACGTACTAGACAGAAAATGGGTTCCTTCGTAAGAAAAAATAGCATATCTGTATGTTTGAACAATATCATTGGTACTGGCTTCAAAATAGGCTCACCTAACAGTTCGCATAGTAGACAAAACCTCTTCAGCGACATGATTAGCTTTCCCCACTGTATCTTGCACTTTCTCAGAAATACGCTGAAACAACTCAGATTTCTTCTGCATTCGTGTATAGAATTGAAATGGAATAAGGATCGGCTAGAGAATTTTTTCACAAAAGAGAGTAGAGAGGAATTACTTGTTATCACAGACCATTCATAGTCCCACTCAGTTCTATTGAGAACGCTAATAGTAAAACTACTGTGACAATACACTCCAAATGATAAGGAGAGTGCTCACGTCGAAAAATGCTCCAAACCACTGGGAAAAGAAGCCGATAGTCGGCATGGCAATACACGTCATCTGAAAGAGAACAAATGAGACACTATTCCACTTGAATAGTATTTCCCACGAGGAAGCAAACGCATTAAGATTGTTGAAGTCGAACTCGAAACTCAAACTAGGATTTGTGCCCAGACACGAAACCTCAAAAAGACCCGCACACAAATCTCAAATCGATAGGAAAGTTGAATAGTCATGCTGGCCGACTGCAACGGCGTATGGAAGGGTCTCTATTTGATAACTAAAAGAGTCAACCAACTGCTCAGAGGAAACTCTTACGAAGAAAAACGGAAGAATCACTTTTTTTACGGCATCCCTTTTTATCAATGAGATAGATAATTTACAAAATAAACTTGCATAGTATCCCGATCCGAAGTTAACTCACTGTAGCTAGTCTCCACGAAAGAACAAACATGAATGCCAATGTTCCAATAACCATGACCATATTTCTGAGGAAAACATTTAGATTCGTAGAAACAGTGGCAGACACCGTTTGGCAGTCAGAAGTCAGACGAGACACCATTTCACCTGCGAGTATCATCAGTTCAGGGACAGGAACCGCATAGGCCAAACTCGCACTCTCAAGTTGCTTGTATTGTGATAGTTTCTATCTTTATTGTTCGTTCTCTATATCTTTATCTCTTCCATTCTATCTCCATATGCAGACCACGAACTCATGTAATGTCAGTCCACCATGAAAAAGAATAGAAAATGACTGCGATTTAGTGCTCAACTATTTCAGTCATAATTCTCTCACAGCGCTGAAACAACAGAAGATACACGAAACGTACCGGATTTGGTCACATCGAAGAAGGCTATTTCCTGTTTGACCAGAGACCCGAAGAGATCATTCCTTATCTGACGATAGACGCGAGAAGTGGCATAAATGAAACAACTTCCACGCAGACCCGCGAACACAGAACTGGAAGCAACTATGACAGTGAAGAGGCGGAGTAGAAACACTTACGCCGTACATCAATTTGCAATGAAGCATACAGCCCTAATAGAGCCGAAAAACAAAGAAAGAAACTAAACTGACCTTGTAAACATTAATACGGACATAAGAATAACAGATCGAACCAAAGCGGAAAACCCTTTCTTCTGGGAAATATCATCAATCACATTTCCAATCATGGACGGAACGAACACTCGGGCTAAAAACGAATGGTCAGTAAACAATAGGATGCCTACAGGCAAGAAACAATCAAAAATCTTTACACTGATACCGAACAAAAACGTTGAGTCAACTTTCCAACGTTCAACCATTTCCACTTGATACTCAATGAGTTGAAACTAGCCTAGTGCATAGATGAATAGAAAGACGAATCCACTTGCAAACCACGGCCATTCCCGAATACAATACGACACAAGACGTCTGACATGTGTGGCCGTTTTCACTTTGGGAACATCGCTCGTGGCTGAATCTGGAAAATTGATAGTATTTTCTCTTTGAGAAAAAATAAGAAATAAAACTACTCAAATGTAGAAAGAAACAAAGGTCTCTAAATTGCCGGTGAAACGCACGTGCGGTGAAGTCATTCTTCTGCTGTGCGCAGAGCAAAAGAATGACTTGCATTATTCCTCTCACCGATGTGAAAAGTCCAACCTAAAAAGCTTACTGCAGACCTGATCCAGTTGTGGGTTCTCCACTTTCTGTTGTTACATTCTCGGATGAGACTGCTTCGATGAGACGTGAATAGTTGAGTGGATGATTAGTTATCACAGTATACCACAGCAGACTGAACAACACTGCTGCCAAAATAGACCATGCAATCGAGAACCAGACACCATAATAGAGGAGAATATGTGGCGATTCAGCAAATACCAGTAGCTTCACAAGTGTGAAAGAGTAGCAGAAAATGGAATAGAGAATCATGGGCTTGTAGAGAGTCTGAAACTATGCTCAAATTCAGAAAATTGATGAGGGTGAGGATACGTGACAATTTCAGTTATAGTTTATGAGTTTCGTGTGAACTCTACTTGCGTTGAACCCCAACAATTTGAGTTATCCATGATGGGAACGTTCATATCATGACTACCCAGCAGAGTATAGATAATCATAGAAAAGAATATCGCAGTAACAAAAACTGATTAGATAGTTATACAAACAAACCTTTACAACATTGCTCCTTTGCATGAGGGTACAAACCACCGCATAGATCAAAAAAGAAATCCGCAAAAGAAGCAGAACAATGAAATCAAACGGATTATCCATGAAGTTGTACCCATCGTGAAAAGACAGATAATTCAAAACCATTTTCAAATCACATGATCCTGTTTGGGAATAGAATCCTAGGGATATGACGGATAAACTTATATCTGTTAGGCAAAATATACCCACAAGAGAGAGAAGGCGGATATTCATGACAGCCATCTGAAAGTATGAAAATTCTTGAAACATTTCGAAAATGCCAGACAAGCACAGTAATCTGCACAAAACCTGGTAGCGAATCGATGAGCGACACTAAACAGACTATGCATATGTACATGACATCATTGAATACAAAAAAATTCGATGATGATTAACATACGTGCATTTGATTCTCTTACTATTTATGATAGGAGGCCAAAGCGGACAATGGATGGAGTGGAAGAGAACGCACAGAAATGTTAAGTATTCAAATCGTAATGGTTCTCATTCTCACTCCGAGATAATGAGCAATTCCGGAGCATGATTGGTGAAGCAATTGTGATGTGACAATCTCTCGTAATCTTAATATGTCTAGTTTCAAATCGGCGAGGAACAGGATCAGGAGTGGCCCAACTTTCAAGGGAGTCTTAGGCAAAGTATAGAGATACCAGAGCAAAATAAAGTAGCCTAAGTTTAATTGAACTAATTGAAATAGATTAAAAATCGAAGTCGGTGGTGTCATGAAATCATTTATGATGCCAGTCAGCGCTGCAAAGTGTGCTCTACTGCCAGAGTTGCTCCATCGGCAATTCGAAAAATGCGCGATTTTTGAAAAATGATTTTTTCGTCCACTCGGATCGGTATTTTAATCGCAACCTTATCACGGCGTTCTCGCATACAGTAATTTTTGCGATTAAACTTGTATTGAGCTCCGTCCACAAAGTTTTCGTGGCGGGACACTGTATCCCACTGCAATTTGGAACGGTGCCAGCACTAATTCGCTGCGTATCGCGCTTATTTTCACGCGAATCATTTGCGGAGCGTCTCAAATCGAGGACGCGAGTTCCTTATTTAATAAAGCTGTTCTTGAGAACGCCGTGTTATTAATTATAAATGATGTGGTGTATTGCATGTAATGTGATTTTGTATGTGTTTCACTAGTTAGACTTATTCCAGATGTCAACCTCTTTCTGTCAGTCCATGGATGTGAGTATGATGTCCACCCGCTCCACTCGACCGGGCGATTTGGCGGACAAAAGACGTCTCAATATATTGGAGGACAACGAGGTCGACAGAGGCGACGGCGACACCGTCTTCAAGAACTGTGAGTCGTACTCGATAATTGAGAAGAGGGGGAGAATGAAACAAAATTGTAGTTCTTCTCAGTACGGCTTAATTGGTCACGTTTCACGTGATCATGCGACGTGGCCCTTTATGTTATTGATTTCAGGTTCAAGAAGATATTTTCCGTTGTGTACGGTTCTTACAAAGGAAAATCACTCTGGAGCTTTAAAATGATTTTGCTAGTGCTAGTGTCATAATCGAAGTAAACATTCGTGGATAAAAACTGCATTTCGGCCGCTTTTGTTGCCTTGATTTTCTCAAACCTAGTTTCGAGTTCAGTTGTGGCGATTTGCGTTTATATAATTTAATTAGGACTACTCCTAGTATTCTCTTCGTTGGTTGTGATACATTTTTTGTCTGGTTCTCTGGTTTTCTCCCCATTTTCTTGTCTTGTTAGCTATTTCCATTGGGTAAAGTATTCATAAAAGTTGAAAACATTCAATGACATGATTATTTGGTTACTTGTTCAAAACAACAATGGATCGGCGGGGAGCTACAGTCTTTTTCAGTGGTCGAAACTACTCATGTGGATTTCCATGCAGCGTTGAGCAATCTGTCTCAGGATCCACAATCGAATATTTGGGTTTCTCTCTCCGATGTATGTTTTTTTCATAAATTGTCTGTTGCTTCTATATTGGCAAAGTTATCAAAATTTTTGGAGGTTCAACAACCGAATAGCGGATCATCTTCTCTAATCTACAACTTACTAAGCATATCGATACGAGAGGTCCAACCCAGTCCACCTCTCTATTTAATCATTGGTATGTTTCGAGTTTTGACGAGGCTAGTTCTCTTGATCCATTGATATATTCATCCTTTCAGATAACAGAAGATCTGCACAAGGCATTGGCTATTCTCCTGGATACGAACAGAGAAAATACTGAGATAAAATCGGCCGTCCGTCATGTTTATTCGGAACAAAGGGCATACGAGTTGGTGTTAATTGTGGACACGTTGCAGGAGGAATTCAGTCAGTATAAGGTTGGTTAATGTGGAAATGAATATAGAAAATACAGTCGTGCAATCTCTCTCGAATCTTGGATACTTGGATTAAAGTAATGAACGTTTGGTAAATTAAGAAACGTATAAGAACTTCTTTTCCGTCTTGTAATTCAATTTGATAATCTGATGTAGAACTAGAACTTAGAAAATATAGAAAACCATCTGAGTTCTGTATCTGTAAACCTGCCGAGGACCGCGGAGACACATTTTTGCTTTTTATGTGATTTTTGTTAAGTGTTTCTATTTCACAATTTCACTCTTTCTTCGACGTGTTTGTGTCTTTTTTAGGATGTATCTCATCTAGCCAATCTCATCTGTACTGATCGCGAATTCAGACTTCTATATGTAAGTTTGTTTTCTCGATTGTTTGATATATACACAACAACACAATAAAATACTAATATGACTAATTGCAAAATAAAAAAACTAAAGTTAGCTAAAACGGGCGTCCCTAGAATTGTGGCCACTGAATGGTGAAGTTTTTTAGAGTTAGGTTCTATGATGTTTTCTGTACACATTTTTTAAGTCAACTTAACAACTCAACTGATTAGTGATTACCTTAACCCTTTACCTTAACGTAGAGCTTATATATTTAATTTTCTCTCCTTATTCACATAATGATATAATTAGACAGAGCTGTGAAGTTCATAGCTCAAATTGTTCACCTGAGGCTCGTGCGATAGTTCACTCAACGTATGTTATATCTTTCCACTTATCAGAGTATTTCTAGTCATTGTGGCGTTGGTGTCAGGCGGGCGCGTGTTCAGACCCGCGCGGATTCTCCGATCTGGTTACAGAATACAACGGATTGTCTACCGTCAGGAATATACGGTACCATTTTGTTCTCTGTCTCGTGCTCTCGTCTCTAATCACAAACAGTGTAGATGAAGAATTATATTGTTAGATGGCCTCAGGCACATCCGATTGAAGTAGTCAGTTATGCGACATTTGGAATAAAATTCGAAGTTCGTTTGATTAGAATCGATTAACAGTCTTTCCACATAGCCTGTAATCATGATTCTTTTATGGCCTTTTTTCAAATTAGTGACATTGAGTCCCCAAACAAATTTTTAAAAAAAAAGACATCAGCGATATGGTTACTTACGTTGTGCTTTCAGTTTTATGTTCTTTATGCTCATAATGTTTGAAAATTAGGTAAAGAAAACTATCAACTGGTGAATTCTGTATCTAACCGGGTTTTTAGGTAACCTAACCCTTTTTTGGTAACCTATTTTTCAGGTTACCTCAGAAGGTAACCGGTTGGTAACCTAAAATGAAAAACCGATTACCTGTTTTTCTAACGCAAAATGTGGTTTTTACTGTTAGTTTGAACGGTAACCGGATTTTAGTTTCAGGTTACTTCCAGGTTACCTACCAAGGTAACCTGAAAAAGAGGTTACCAAAAAAGGGTTAGGTTACCTAAAAACCCGGTTAGTTGTAGAATTGGCCCTATCAACTTAGTAACAGATATCTGTCGATTGCATCATAATCCTTTCAGCATTATTTATATTCTTTTTTTCATCTTGCTCAAATTCACTGGTTTTGATCATTCCGTTTCTATATGTAATACACATGTTGCATGTCAATAAATCAATCAAATCCTGATTTCTTGTGCAGTTCTGGCAGTGTGCGCGCGATGTCAGTGGGCAAGAAGGGACTGGGCGTTGACCTGGATTCTGCCTGTACACCGGAAGACAATGAAGCAGAAGACAGACTCGTCAGGACAGTTTTCAGTCTTGTCCGATGTGGAAAACTGGACGAGGTAAGCAGTTGATATGCCACGTTTCCCCAATCTAGTTTGTGTCTCAGAACTTCCAAATATCCTATCATGCATGCCATTATCATAGCTCTAAACACTTCTGTGGCCGTATTCACCAAAATCGCGGGAAGGTCCCGCGCGGGAAGCTCAATTTAGCGTCCCGTGGGACGAAATTTCGTATTCACCAATGCTCGGGAAGTAACGTCCCGTGGGCCGTCCCGCGGGAAGAAAAATCACTGGCGCATTTGTGGTGTTTAGGCGGTAAACTCCGAATTTCAATTCTAAGGCATATTCATTTTGGCGTGAATTGAGCTGGAACAGTGTTTTATGACTTATTTTTCCCGAAATTTCAAAAATAAGTCAAAATGGAATTTGCAAGTGGAAATAGTGACACGAACAATATGTTTTCCTACACTGAATGATGAATACTTTGTTCTCTAAATCATTTTCTACGCGAGAAAACATCATTTGAATAAGTTGCATATTTGAATCGTTTCTCGCCGCTTCCCCGTGGAAACTAGTTAATTCTAGATTGCAAAATTATAGTTGTTTTGTCAAGTGCTGTATGGTCAAAATGTACTGTTATCAGTACAAATTTCTGTGAAGTGAGAATTTTCGGTCTTATTTAAAGAAGGACGATTACGTGCTCCAATCTCGGCGCGTCAGTCCTTCAAACTGCAATACATTTTTCAATTGCAGTTTAAAGGACTGACGCGCCGAGATTGGAGCACGTAATCGTCCTACTTTAATGAGACAATAATTTGAATGTTATTTATCGAAGAATCGTTCTAATGGTTTTGATTTCTAATCTCGATCAGTTGTATCAGCACCTTTTGTTCGATGTTCGGAATTGTTGGGTTATTATATTATAATCTTACTGAACAACGTCTAACTTTTTATATTGAATGGGAAAATTTTCATAGGAACATGGACTTTTCATCCCCCATTTCTCCGAGTTTGTATTACTTCTGGGATCGTGAAGTCTGACCCTAAAAAAAAAAGTAACACAAAGGGTGAAAAGTGAACATTTTCGGTATCGAAGTTCAGCCCCCCCCCCCCCGCACCATTGAAGTTTTGAACAATTCAACATCCCCTCCAGGGTTTGAACAATTCAACATCCCCTCCACGAAAAAGCGCAGAGTTATAGGTCCCTCTAGATAATTACCAAATAAACCCGGTCCTTGTAGAAGTTATGAATCCCCTTAGCCTATAAAAACGCAATGTTAAAGATCCCCCGGTCAGTTAGTTAACCGGGGTATCGCACCTATGGTTGAACTCTTACGGGGGAGGGGGGAACAACCTGCAGTGGGGGATAATAATTCAATTTGCCCCAATTCATTTTAGTACTACTGATCTTCTAAGAAAGTATGCAGTTTTCGACTGATATCCAGATCAGCTTCTTTTTTTTCGTTCAGCTATGAAACTGTGATACTTGTATGTAGTGCGTCAGGGCATTTTGCAAAATTTTAAAAGATGAATTCAACCTCTCAGTTCGAAAACTGAAATTTTACCCTTCAAATTCTTAATTTAGCAATATAAATAGTATCTATTCACCCCAACTGCACTTAAAAACCATATACAGTGATTATAAATAGGATTTGGAGTAGAAACAAGTCGTGTGACTCGAAAAAATATGAAAACAATCACTATTTCTTGGCAATAAATAGTCGCGGGAAGCTATTTCCCGCACCTCTTACTTTGAAAAGGTCCGGGACGAAAAAGGCGTCCCGCGGGAAGGTGCGGGAAGCTCAACAATATTGGTGAATACCGATTTTTCGGAAAATCGTCCCGGGACGGCCCGCACCGTCCCGCGGGAAGGGTCGGGACGCTTTTTTAGCTTCCCGCGACATTGGTGAATACGGCCACTGATAAACGTATTCCCATCTACCTGCAATTCATAATCACAAGGTAGTTCTTTGCTGTTCTTGTTCTTGCAAGGTAGTTTATTGCTTTGGAAAAGGTGTATAACTCTCCTTCTAAATGTTTTCTTAGCCTCCCCCTCCCTACTGTTATCTTTGAGTTCTCGGTTGCAGGCGATTTCCCTGGTGTGCTCGGTGGGTATGCCCGTATTGGCCACGCCCCTTCACATGTACAACTTCCTCTCCGACCCCTCGATGTCGCCTACCGATTGTTTGCATGACAACTACGATATTGCCAAAAGGAGAACGGTCTTCCTCACCACTATGAAGAAAATCGTTGACAAGGTATACACTGTACGCATAATATGCCGTTTGCTTCAACAATCAACTTTCATATGACATTTGCTGTAAATTGTCGCTTTGGTTTGTGCCATAAATCAAGGTGTACCATTCACTCAATACATCCACCTAATGAATGAATGAGTAAATGAGTTCCATCATTCATACACCAGTAATATTGACTGAATAGTCAGAATATAAAATAAGGCTTCTATTTCGTCAAACTTTTAGAAAGTTTGCTGTTTTGATAGCGTTTGACGTATTTCAATGAGACAGGGTTTGCTCCATTTGAATGGACATTCGACCAAGGAAAGCGCTTCATTATACCAAACCATTCGTTGGATGTTACAGTCGACCGTATCTCCCTTCACTCGTATGTTGTGGAGCTCTTTGTGTGGTATGTTGGATCCAATATATTCCATGGCAACTACATCTGAGGACAGACTTTGGTGTCTTGTCAATGCGGCAGTACACCAGAGGTGGGCATATTCAATTGCGTTTTCTCAACTTCATGCTTCGTATACGTTCAGAACGCAATGAAGCGAAATGTATAAAAATGGTATATATCTGCTGTAATAATGCCCATTTCAGATTGCAAGAGGCCTGTTTCCCAAGCAATTCAGCCGATGATATCCCTATAACCGTCGAATCTATTTTCGGAGAAATAGTTGCGGTCAGTTTTACACTTTCATTCCTTATAGAAACCGCGCAAGCGACTATACAAGTATGGGGTTTCTGTCAACGCCAGCGCTTTTTCACGAGTGTGGGGCCAGTTTCTTTCCAAACAGATCCTTCTTCCCGAACCGATTTCCTACCCAAAGCGGTGCGGAACAAAAATCCGATAAAAGCGTAATCGACAAACTTTAGTATTAATTATTTCAGTTGGTCCGGTTCACCTTTCACAGCCGAAATTTGTTTCTATTTTGGAACGAACTAAGTGATACGGGAGAAAAATAAAGCTTGTATTGTATTGTATAACTAAAGTGGTTGGTAAATAATCCGTTTACGGACAACTCGTCCCAGCAGTTGCGACAACTCGTCCCGACCTGAAAACTGCTCAAATTATGTAATTAGGTCACAACTTAAGCATTAACGTAGTAACTAGGTTATAGTTTATACTAAAAACTGCATACAACCTCAGAGATAGGAAACAATTAAAAATAAGAACGAAATATCACATTTTGCTGTAATTATCACAATTTTCATAAACTTCTTGCTTTCTCTCAAATACGTGACGACTAAATTAATTTTTCGAATGTATTTATAGTTATTTTCTATTCAGTAATAGACAGGAAACTTTACGAAATTTTATTTCACTTCGAAACCTAGTTTTTAGCTACTTTTGTAATAAAACATTGGGGACGAGTTGTCGCACACGCGACGCGCGGGGACGAGTTTGTCGCGGAATAAAATAATCGGTTCGATTTTTGTTTGGGAAAAGTTGGTTCTTTAATAATGTCACCTGTGTGTACTGTGTTTCACTCTATGTGTACTGTGTTTGACGGATATCGACGATATCGTGTTGCAGGAGGAAAAGTCTCCATATTTCCCCATCTATGGTCTTCTTCTCCGGGAAGAGTGGGCGGAGCTTATCGATTGGTTCACCACTCTTCTGAAACAATCAGTAGACGATCAGCTAATCAGATTCATGGCAAATGTTGTGACTATTGCACGGATCAAGAGTCTGGAACATGACGTAGGTTACTTTCTTTTTGTCGTACATTTTGGAGCGTTTGTTGAATTTAACTGTTTATTATCACTATATTACATCTACAGTTTTTTTTTGAGTTTTAAAATAATTATTTGGTAAATTTTAACGACGGACCTTGCTCATATGAAGTAAGACCACGACAAAGACATACTTGCCTCTTCGATGCGTCCATTTGTACGATATTAGTACTAGTCGACCAGTTGATCCTGTGAGAACCCACGTAGTTGTAATAATTGCGTGATGGTTGGAGGGGACTCCGAAAGGTGGAATGTTGTGTTCAGGAAGAGAGTGGCTTGAGTCTGATCTCCGCCATGATGTCTGGTCTGAGTGCGAAGGGTCTATTCTCTCTGATCCCCTTCTACGCGATTTTCCTGCCGAGGCCGGAAGCAGAACAGACACTTCTTCAAATAATGCACGGTTAGTTAGTCATACCTTGTTGTTTACAAAAGTTGATTCAAAATCAGGTCTAATTAGTAAAAAGTGGGGGAACCAACAAATGTGTGAGTTGTGTTTGGTTTGACCTCGATATCAGCAAATAGTGAACGATACGAATTGCTGTGATACTGTAGCAGAAGTATTCTGCAAAAATAGAACAATACAAATGTTGAACAATGGTTCACGAAGCCCGCATGATATTTCAGAAATTGCCGAATGGTATTTCATGTGTGCTTTGACGACATGCGTGCGTTGTGAACCATTGTGCAACATTTGTATTGTTCTATTTTTGCAGAATACTTCTGCTACAGTATCACAGCAATTCGTATCGTTCACTATTTGCTGATATCGAGGTCAAACCAAACACAACTCACACATTTGTTGGTTCCCCCACTTTTTACTAATTGTTCTATTTTTGCTAGTTGTACTCCTACAACTTCCTATGTTGCCTATTCACAGAGTGAATCTTGTGAACTCAATATATTATTATGGAAATCTTAGTTTTGTGTGTGCACGAAGCCAAATGCAGACCATAAAATTGCTGGTGCTGTAATATAACGCTATTTTAACGCTAAGTTACTGGCTCTGTGACTATCAACAACTGAACGAAAACGCTAAACGTTCCGATTGACATGTACACCGCTTTTAGCGGCGATAAGCGAACGGGATTGGCGCCATTGAGCAATCTACAATTAGAGACACCAAATCACTTACAATATAGCCATTATTTCCGATACCACATGAAAAACCTTCATGTTGAAACTTTCTTGTTTTTCGTTCCAGCGCCAATTGGCACACATGTCTGGCGCCAGAACGAAACGAAATTTTCTAGGTTTTTGAGCTACCAGTACACACTACATGTGTCAATTACTGAATGGAGCAATATTCAAACTTTTCAATTGTCAGTTCGTGTGTTTTTGTTTTGGCGCCATTTGGCGTCTGTTCCGAGCCAGAAGATAAAATTCGGTTTTGAATTTGTGGATCTATATTTCACATTGGAATATTCAATATCTGTTAACTTGAAACAGTTTGATAGACGATAACTGATATTTTTCCAACTTTGGCGCCAATTGGCGCCAGCGCACAACGCCAACAGAACTTTTTTTGATTTTCAGATTGAGCATCTTACTTGCCATGTGATAGTTATTTAGTGTACCGAATTTCAGACGATTCCATTGACGCTGTTGTGAGTTTGGGTTTTGGCGCCATCTGGCGCCTGGTTCGAGCGCCAGAAGAAAAATTTCAGTTTTGGAAGAAGACTTTCACACTTTTCACCAAATTATTCAATTTCTATTAGTGTTCAACATTTTAGTTGATGATAAATAGTGTTTTGCCGTTTTTGGCGCCTATTGGCGCCAGCGCCGGGCGCCAATGATGATGTATTCATCTCATATTTGGCGCGACGGGCTAACTTCTGCATTATAACTCATGTTCCAAATTTCAGCTAAATCGGTTCGGTAGTTTTTCCAATAGTGGTTCTGGCGCCTATTGGCGCCCGCGCCCGGCGCCAATGAGGAGCTATACATCTCATATTTGGCGCGACATGCTAAATTTCGCATTGGAACTCATGTTCCAAATTTCAGCTAAATCGGTTCAGTAGTTTTTCCAATAGTGGTTTTGGCGCCTATTGGCGCCCGCGCCCGGCGCCAATGAGGAGCTATACATCTCATATTTGGCGCGAAGGGCTAAGTTTTGCATTAGAACTCATGTTTCAAATTTCAGCTAAATCGGTTAAATAGTTTTTCCAATAGTCGTTTTTGGCGCCTATTGGCGCCCGCGCCCGGCGCCAGAGATTACATATACATTTCATACTTGGCGCGACGAGCTGACTTTTGCCATAGAATAGATGTTTCAAATTTCAGCCAAATTGGTTTAGTAGTTTTTCCACTACGATGCGGACAGAATTCCGTGAGGGAGGAGGGACGAGGGACGAATTACGGCGGAACTTTTCAACAACGACACGAAACCATAACTCAGGCGAAAATAATCCGATTTGGCTGAAATTTTCACACAATGTTCAATTCGTGATTCTCTAACGTTCTCTCCTTTTAGTTTTCAAAAAAAGGATATGTTTGAAGATTTTTGGTAATCAAAAGGAAAAAACGAGTCCGCAATGGCCAAACCAAAGACAACTCACGCAGAGCGCTTCGCGCTCCGCGCGATAATATCAGAACAGGGGAGCTGTTCGCCTGTAAAGGCGACTATTGTTGGAGAGTTAATCATGGTTGTCAGTTGGCTTGCAGTAGAGTAGCTATTTGAATCGCAATGTTTTCACACGCGTTTCTCATTCACTTACGAAGTAGTTCGTTTTCTCTCCCTTGTTCCAAAGATTTCCTCTCGAAGCCGTGACATTTTGCGTCTCGAAAACATGGGGTGGAGCGGTTTGGAATAAATGAAAAAAAACCTTCACAAACTATTCGGGACTTCCATGTGAAACAGTGAACAGCTGCAAAGACCTTTTATAATTAGTGTTGTTTTGTAACAGGAGTGAAAGGCGAATCAGTTCGATTGGAGTATCTGTCAGCCCTGGAAGCGGCCGGTTTCGACCGGGATACGCTCGCTATTCTCTCGGCTGAACACCACGAAGAGGTACCCATTTGGCCTACTATTCAATCTCTTATTCTGCCATTCAACAGGCTGTATTTAGTCTCGGCACATTATATATGGGAATCGGACCCGGGTCAGTGTAACGACAGCTGACTGTCAACCACTTGACAACTTGGCTGCGGGTAAAGTATTCGTTGTTTCTTCTTCACTAAGTATAAAAAGTGCCTAGCATTATGGTGGAGAACGCGTATGTTGATGGTCTGTTAGGCGTGTTTGTGTTGTCGTGAAGTATTCTTGCCTAGCCCCATCATTTTCTCCATTTCCAGCACGACATGTCTTCCCCTGAGCGTATTGACCGTCTCGGTTGGCTGTTGTTGAATGGAGAGCGAACCATGGATCAGACCATCGTCCAGACCAATAATCTCATACGATTCTTCATGGGTCAGTTATCTGTTGACATTTAAGTATTTATTCAGTGTGCACGCTGTTGAAAATATAGTTATATAGCAGTGGGATGCGACCATTAGTGGGCTGTCGAGTTAGATTGTTTCTGTAAACGTAGCTTCGACAGACCGCAATAATGTTTTATGACAGAAAAAAATGAGAGGCTCAATTAAAATCTTGACCGCTGAGCCTGATAATATGTCAGCACTTGTTTCTCATTGCGAATTTTCAGACCTTTTAGAATGCGTTTGAAACAATATTATTGGCAAGTGCCATTTTGGTGAATTGAAATTGGGAAGTTAATCGAAAAGGAGAAGTGGGTCTTTAAAAGATCGTTGATACCGGAAAAACGGTTCATAAATGTACATAGATGATTAAGATATGTGTTTTTTTAGTAGCGGATGACATGGAGTCGGCATCTCGAGTTCTCAACGAAACAATGGCCCTGTCTGCCATTATTTCGGCTGTTTTTGAATCGGAAAACGGTGAGTTTCGCGCACTCGTTGTAGTAATGGAGGGCGACGAAGTTCAAATTACTGTCAGGGAATGACTTTTTCTTTCTGACAACTGACAACTCTTGATTTTGTATCTAATTGCAAGTGAATGGGAGTGATGTATCATAGAAAGTGTTAAGTATCCTTTTCCGACCGAGACTAGTGACTGTATGGTTGAGTGATGGTCTTTCCGCTCAGTTGTTGATTGTTCAGGCGACTCGCCCATTTCCGTCAGCGAAGAAACGCTGTCCCAAATGGCCGAATACGAGTGTCATCAACAGTTCTTCGACACCTTTTCCTGTTGCCAGAAGCTGGCCGATCAGGCAGTTCAGCTAAAGGCCTATGGAGAAGAGAGGCCCGCAAAAAGGTTTTATATTTATATTTATATATATATATATATATATTCATTCATTCATTCATTCATTCATTCATACACGTCTACCGTTCGCGTTACCTCAGCATTCGCATGTCCCAGGGACATGAACGGGACGTACCATGTCCCGGTACTGTCCCGGGACGGTACCAAGAATTACGGTAGAAATGGAGCAGATTCGCAAAAATGATGACAGAAATTCTCCTCGATTCTGACTTTTATATGCAAATATGCTTCATTTCTACCGTAAATCTTGGTACCGTCCCGGGACAGTACCGGGACATGGGACGTCCCGTTCATGTCCCTGGGACATGCAGTCGCCTGAGACGAAATCAAATAGGAAACGCGGAACTAGGTGTTAAGTTCACGTAGAAATGATATGGACGTCAAACTTGAAACTTCTTAGGCAGGGTTCATACTTCCTGTCGCTGAATTCGGCAACACGCGCGACAATACACAAAGCATGATTATCGATCGCGTCGCCTGTTGCCGAATTGCGCTACAGCGACGTCGCGTCGCCAACTAGGTGTTCATACTTCTTTGTTCCCAAATCACGTCGCTGTCGCTTAATTAAGCGACAATTGCTGCCAAATTCAGCTACAAGTGTAGTTTACTACCTAGTAAAATACATGACGCGTCGCTCATTGGTTTTTGCTTATTTTTTCTTCATTCCTCCATATTCTCAAGTTCGAATGATTATTATGGTATTTACTAACTCAGTTGAAATATATATTACTTGTATCAATATGTCAAAACAAATTATTTTTATGTAAGTTTATCAAAACTTGGAAAACCACACTTTCGAACTTGGAGTGCGTTTTAAAACAAAATAAATCATTAATCGGGAGTAAAACGTTGGATCTTATGAAAAATCACTCATTGTATCATGATAGGAATTTTCACCAAATAACCATGCAATAAGGTTTTTCGAACAATCTTGACCAAAATTATCGAGTAAAACTACCATTTTTGAAAAACATCATGGTTTTTGACCGAAATTTGACATTTAGTACAAATCGAAGAAAAAATCGTTCATACTTTTTGGTAGCTAGATGAAGCGACATTGCTGCTGCCAATATGAGCGACAGCAGCATTTTGAAAATGCTACGCGGCGACTGCTGCTGTCGCCTAATTCAGCGACAGGAAGTATGAACCCTGCCTTAGTAGACCCTTCTACTCGTCCACAAGTTTACTAAACATGCACTAATATTTACCAAATAACCAGAAAATTTCAAAAGCGCGGCTTGTTTTCAGCGAAGCTATGCTGTCTATTGTTCATGCAAATCACAATACTGTACATATTTTAATCGAAAAACGAGTTTCTCATATAATAGGGTGTTCGTAAACGGTAAAGTGGATTATATTTAATAGTCAGTGTGGAACTAAAATGTCTTTTTGTGGTTAGGTATTAGTAGATTAATGGTTATTGGTTACATTTCAGCGCTGTGTCATCTGAGACTGCGGTTGGTCTGACAGAAATCACAGAGAGAGCCGTGGAAGAAAGACAGAGAGATAATGAAATGAGGAGGAAGCAGACCAACATAGACATACACAAACACGTTAGTTTATATCCAGTTTATTCGGCAGAAATATGCAGAGGAGCTGTAGGGTGAATCATGAACGCACACTTTCGCAAGCAATTGAAATTTTTTAGAAAACATTCGGTTGAAAAACAGTTTGATTGGCGCTTGACTGAGAGGTTCTATTCGACTCATAATATTCCTTTCATTACTCTGTGGGGTGTGGGTCCCAAGTTCCGAGTTGTCATTTGTTGCGCCGATTGCGCGAAAACATGGAACTTCTGTAAATAAGTGTTATAAATAATATACAATAGTCATTGACGGCAATTATTCCAGCCCTTTCATGACACGAAAATGATCAGTTCACAAGTATATTACATTTTCCACGTATCTGTGTTTTTTCTTCCTTTCATCTAGCTGAGCTTTAGATTTAGATGGAAGGTGGCAATCTAGATTTCAGACCAGCAAATTCCAAGTTTTGCTATATTGTTTATTTTTATACTATTTTCCTAGTGTGTTTGTTTCTAGAAAGCGTTGGAGGGATGCATGAAACTGTTGAATCATCGCGGATGGAGGTTTTGTTCGAGTGCAGAGGTGGGTCGCACCATCGAGCTCATGTTTGTTCATCTCTCTTTCTCATCCTCATCTTTCTCTCTCCCTCTCTCCCTCTCTCCCTCTCTCTCTTTCTCTCTTTCTATAAGACAAGTTGGCTCTAGCATTTATTCACAATTGTTGCTTTTCAGTTCAGAGAGACATTATGAACTTATATGATTAGCATATCTAATGTCAATGAATAACCATTCCTTCTCAGCATCTAGAGATTCGACGTTTCGGTTTCATCTTAACGTATAAGGTTACTGTGTAGATTGGGAAGGTCTCTATTCCAGCAGTTGCGTAGTGATCAGTTATCTCGAATGCGGGATATGTGCTACACGTCGGTGCTAGAGTTGACCATCGGCTCCTGTCACGCTGTCAATGACGATGACAGTCTGCTCGACCTGGCTGTCATGTTGGCAGAGGAACGACTTTGCATTCAAAAGGTAACCATCTATCATGAAATACTAAACTTTCCCACAGCAAATTTAGATTAATCATGAAGAAAGAAAAACAATACTACAGACCAGGTACACCAAAACTGCGCGAGATTAGCTTCCACTCAAAGTGTTGTTTTTTGTATGCCTACCACGATCGTCTATCCCCAACGTTCTTTCCGTTTGGCCATATTAATATATATATCCCCCTTTTGTCTTTCAGTTCTTCGCGAAGGAAAGTCTCCGTCATATTATGGGTCTGATTCACAGCTACGCCGGTCATTTGTTATCCGAAATGTCGTGATTTATATTTTCTTATATCATGTTCGATTTTTTGAAAAATCTATGGTAAATTTTGTTTCTAATTCTTACGGTGTGACATAGTATTCGTGCTAGTTGTGGTCTCCTTGTTCGATGTTATTTTTTTATTGTTTACATTGTCCATATTTTCATAAATTATTATGAAACGTTTTTAGTCGAGAGTAGATATACATGGCCAATATTTACATACTCAAAATGCATATTTCAGTCATTTTCACGGAATACTGAAAACCTTTTCTGTTTTTATACTTGAATATATCCGGAAGACTTGTAGAAAAAGTATATCTCTACTCATTAGACTTTCATTTCAATGTTTTCCCAGATACTGTCCTGGTCAAAATGTGTTTGCTGAGGGATTTATGTTCCAGTTCTACCATTCCGCTAACAAGTCTCCGAGAAAACCTAATTAGCTCTGCTGATAGCGCACTGATCAATCCAACGATAATCGTTTTCAGTTCACTCACTACGGCTCTTATTGCGTTTCTTTTCCAAACTTTGCTAAGAAAAATATAATCTTCCAACCGATTTGGAGTAAGTTTTGCTCACTCACGAATAACAGTAGTTTTCCAAATTGTTAGCTTTTCGCTGCGAGTACCTGCCAAGTGAACTATAATATGTGGTGTGCCGAAAGTAGACAAGCTGGATTGAATAGTTTTATATGAAAAAAGAGTACAATCTAAACATGACGATCAAACATTGAGGCGATTTCTCACGCGGACCGAACATCGGTCAGGCAATTCGATCACAGATGCAATCGGGACTCTGAAAATAAAACCAGCAACTTTAACAGACACTAGAATTTTGCGTATTTAAACACTTGGGCAATGGCTCTAACACACCACTTAATAATGAAAGCAAGATAAAAACTAGATCCTACAGAATAAATGTATCAAATTACGAGAGTCATATATAATATAGGGGGTTCTCGCTATACAAAGCTCGCCGATACGGTATCCCACCACGTTTGTAGTTTGATCCTGTCGAGGTTAGGAAATCATGGCATGTCCCATGATCAAACTATAAGAAACATTTGGTCAATCCCTATAAATGAGGAATATGAAAGACTGAATATGTCATTGAATATATCCCGACCGACTACTTCCACTTACCGATCGGTGGCCTTTTTGTGTAGCATATGTTTCATTAGCTTCCGGAGTCCTTTGTCGGGAATTCCGGAAATCTGAATAGGGAAGGTCGTCAATGAAAATGTTTTGTTACGCTCAGTTCTATGGATTCTGTGAAACAGGTTTGTAACTGTCAGGCGACTTCGCCGACCCCGCATTTCATGCAGGTGACCATTATGACCCGCACATCCCAAACTGCTCATTTTACTAGGATTGATGTCGGAAGCACCAAGTGTTATACAACCATCGAACAATTGTCACTGGTAGTAATGTTTCTCTCACTGTTCGAAGTATATTTTTTATTGCTTTTCACTGAAACAATGGCTTATGTTTCCGGCATCTAATAACTGTGTCAAATACCTTCGGTCGTCGATCCGGCTCAGCCGTTTTCCCCAGAAACAGTCGAGCGAACACAAGTGCCAAGGAGTATATATCTGTCTGAAATAATGTTTTTAATATGTAATATGTTTTAATTTCAGTACAAACTTTCCGTCGTTCTAGGCTCTTTGTAACCTTTTGAGGGATTTACTGCTGTTCAGGACGAAGAATACTCCTGTTGTACGCGTCTGATCAAGTTCAAATAAACAAGTTGTCTATGGCTCATAAGTTCCGTAGGAAATGAGAAGAATAGAATTTTATAAATGTATTGATGTGCGGAAAGGTATCAACTGCTTCTTCAATTGTGAAAGATCATATTCTCGTGCAGGAATGGGAGAAGATACGCGTAGATTGAGTGGAACTGTGTAATTGGTTGTAACAACTCTCCAACCCGCTTTACAAGAGGTGGGGTGCCACTTTCTGATCATTTTTCTTTTATTCTGCCAGATTGTATTACTTTATTTGAACGTTCCCCTGCCAGCGTCGAGATACGTGGACAGAGAACCTACCGAGTATGTGTATGGCTGTGCCCTGTTCAACGCAGGTGAGCTGTAGATGTAGTGGCCCGACCACACTGGAAGGTCAACATCTCGCCCTTCTGAGTTTCCTGCGCGTCGGCCAAGTTAGACACCTACAAACTATCCATCATATAACACACTCTCAATATGTTTTCACTCAAACATCAGTACACCTCCGCAAACATATTTTCATTACTGCTGAATCCTACAGAAACCGTACGATTACAAAACAGTCCGTCCTTTTTCATCACGTAAATGCTACCAACTTTTGTGAAGGACCCTTATATCCCATTGGTTGTTATCAAGAGCGCTCACAAGTATTTTCGACAAAATTTAAGTAATCTTTGAAAAAGTCATTAAAAGTGCGAATGTGGTGAAGAAGGCAGTGATATGACGAGAACTATCCCATGGTGTGAAACTTCGAGTAAAACTACATCACTTCACGGAGAGTGTAATATCAGTTTCATCTGCATTCTCAGCAAAGTTTCCAAAATATGACTGAAAAACGACAGGATCAAACTACAAACACAGCGATTCAGAGCTATAGAGAGCTTCTTTACCATTCTCATCATCAATCTCTTCCCCAGGATGTCAGTGAGTTCAGTGAGGTATACCCAGTGTTGCCTATACTATCTCATATATGTGATTGTCTCTTCAACTCGCGAAGTAGCACTTAGAGGATATACTTGACTGAGCTCACTGATGTGTGCAGAATTGATACCAATTGGCTGACATCAAAACGTGCCACGAATGGCTCATAATTATTAGTGAATCATGCAGATAGGTTGTTCTGAGCAGATAGCTCGTTTTCGTTGGTGTTGCTATGTGTATCTGGTATCTCTCACATTTCTCTCAATTTCTCTGCTTGTGTTTTCATAAGACTTTGATTAATTTGCATCACGATTCAACGTAATGTTACAATATTCTTAATAGTGCCTTCTGGTAACCAAGTGTATATTTGTGTACCATACTTTGTGAGTTTGGATATTATATTCGAATGTTCTTTTTTGTATTACTTCTGTGAATTGTTGTATTTGTTTTTTCTCCGTATTGATTGTTTTGATTTTCATAATATTAATTGGTTCCATAAATTTTATTAAAATGTCTTTCGAATTGTTCTCGAAAACAAAACAACTGTTCAGTAAAACAGTTTTGGGCGACCACTGCTCATATGCACTTTATGGCATGTTTCGGGCATTTTTCCGGCACGTATGCCCATGGCATGCACCAGGCATTGCCAGAAATTTTTTGGCAGGCATGCCATGGGCATTTTTATGGCTTGCCATGGGCAGCCAGTTTTCAATGTAGATGTACAGTATTCACCCGCTGTTTCCTGAACGAACCCACAACTGTTGACGCTACATGCCACATGAAAAACAATGTAAAGATAACAAAAACATGTAATAAGTCACCACAACATCAATGCAGTTGTTCATGTAGAGGGAGAGTGGTGAGAAGTTGCCATGAACAATGCTCTGCCCGTGCAGATACTCCACACCCCTTGCACACCTCAGGGCACATCTGGGAAAACCACACATTTTGCAACTCATACCGCGAATCGACTCAAAGTTCATTAAAAACTTTCAATCACAACCTTACAATATAATGTTAGATGCTATAACTCTGTTTGAAGTATTTGAATGTTGTGATCATAGTCATGGGATGTTCGACGTTCGAATGAGCGAATTGCCTATTGCTTTATTCAACCAACATTCATACAGTCTTCATCTAAAAAAACGTGCTAATCTGAACTCTGAACGATCTCTTCAAAAACAAATGTTCATATTTGGCCATCAGTATTGTTCTACAAACTTCCTGGTACAATCATCGTTTCAATTGTGCAGTGCTGCAACAATGCGTATTATACAATGAGCGCGTAACAGAGTAGACAATACTCTACATTTTATTCTTTCTCCTAAATCTACAATCATAGTTTGTAGTGCCACATATACCAATGTGGAAAGACACGTGTTCAATCGCGAATAAACATTCTATTCTATTCTATTCTATTTTATGAGTCCAGTTGTCCGCACGCACCTCATCTTATGTCGCAGTACCAACTGATGGACCTCCAGGAACATCTCCAGATTGTACTCGTATCTAGGCATCAACGAGTATAGCCACCGCCCGTCTGCTGAAAACTGATGGAACAGCAGCGGCATGACTGCACAGTGGCTGAAACACACCATGTACACCAAATAGTCTCAAAATGAGAAAGCTAGAACTTTCGAGATCTTCATTTCATAATGCCAGAAGTTCATTAAAATGACTTGTTTAGCGCACCAGCGCAATGGGGATGGTCTCGAATATCGCTAGATGGAACTCCACCGTTAGGGGCGAGTGCTAGGAGATATAGCGAACATTTATACATCACAGCATGGTTGGGCTCGAAGAGATTCCAGCGTTTCGCAGAGACTGGCGCGAACCCCCGTACGTCTTTCTATCCCACTCCATGGCTGACTATCCTTCTCTGTCTTCTATTTCATTGTCTTCGTTGTCGCTTCCTCTCCGTCACACCATCTTCTCTCTCCCCGTCCCATTCTCTGTTCCCCACTCTGCTCTAACCTATCCCAGTTTAGCACGAACCTCCGAAATCCACTCAATTCAACTCAGAGCAACTCCCCTTAACCTGGTACTTGTTGTTTCCCTCGTCCACAGCATCATAAACTCCATCCGAGAGACCACACACGTACTTTCTGTCCCCGATTGCCACATATCCGTACTTGCCGAAGACGAGGCTCCTGCAATCAACTGCACGTATGCCCGGACAAGAATTATTTATTTAACCCGGTTTTTTGTTAACCCCAGCAGTTAACCATTAACCGGGTTACTTGGTCATCCCTTTTGTTTTTTTTAACCAATTCCCCCCCCCCCCCCCCCCAAAAGACATTGTAAAATAGGGCTAATAAGGGGTTAACAAAAGGGTTAACAAGGACAAGGTAACCCGGTTAAGGTTACCTGATAGGGTTAACGAAATAACGGGTTCCTTGTGGAATTGGCCGTACAATAGTAGCACATGGTATACATTGAACTACAATATCTCAATCTGAACACCAGAGTATAAATTCAATCAACATCTGTGAATACAAAACGTTAGAAATAAGAGTTTCAGTTGCTTATCAATAAAATAGTTTGCTGGACAGCGCTTTTGTAACTTGTTTCAGTTTCTTCGGTTCATCAGAGAACGCGCTTTCTCAGTTCAGGCAAACAAACACAGTAAACATCCAAACGGTAGGGGGTCACGATTATTGAAAAATATGTGCAATGACACTCCCGTACGACCGTTATTACAACTTACAATACATTTTGCAGCATCATGCGATAGAAAAAGCCCGGGAACATTGACTTTTTACCCCCCACCTTTTTGAATTTATATTGCGTTTGGGGAATTGTAGTTTGACCCCCCCCCCCCCGGGGGTGATAGTTCAATTTATCACCTGCAATACAAAAGCTTGAGAGTGGGGGGTAGAAAGTAAACATTTCCGGTATTGAAGTTCAGCCCCCCACTCGTTGAAGTTTGACCCCCCACCATTGAAATTCTACCCCCCGCCGACCCAAGTGGGGGGTAAATAGTAAATGTCGAAGTTGAATTTTGTCCCCCCCCCCTCTCCTAGATTTTCAGGTTTCAGCTTGGGGTTGAAGTGCTACGGGGGGGGAGGGGGGGGGGGGGGGGGCAACTAAAGTGGGGGGCGATACTTCAATTTTCCCAAAAGCCCTTCCTAGTGACTGATAGTAGCTCAAAACACCGAGAGCTACCCGTATGAGTTACGTGTTCACCTGCATCTAATAAATAGTTATGAAAATAATAAAACGAACGAGGCGAGGTGAGATCTGTGCCAGCGGTGATGATACATTACTTCGTTGAGAATGAGTCGTTCAGAAATGAA
This sequence comes from Litoditis marina, assembly GCA_964036275.1. Classification (NCBI taxonomy): domain Eukaryota; kingdom Metazoa; phylum Nematoda; class Chromadorea; order Rhabditida; family Rhabditidae; genus Litoditis; species Litoditis marina. The sequence continues at coordinate 711,508 of OZ038434.1, read as the reverse complement.
CTACTGAAACCATCCGCATTGAAAGTCCGTGTACAAACCTGTGAGCCCACCAGTACATGCTAACAGACGTGGAAACTGAACTGTACTGTTTTAATTCGCACACCACACTTCGACTACAGTAAACCAATTTCACACATATTCCCGTGTAAACATATCAATAAGCTAAATAGTAGCAAATACCTTAACAAATATATCAAATGAAATACTATACTATCATTTTCTTGAAATATTCAAATATGTCTGACCTAGGTGGTAACTTAGCAGTACTTGGTTCATCTTTCCAAGGCAAGCGCGTTTGTTATATGTTGTCCCCTCCAGCTCTGTCTGTAGTATGATCCCCTTGCCTTCTACCAGAATTTCGTAGATCATTGCGTGGATCGATGTAGTAAGCACCCGTTTCACAACTTCCCTCTTTCAAGCTTTTTTTATTCATAACCCTTTTATCAATAATTTTGTTCCCAACTTTCTCTAGAGCACCGTATCCCTCTTTGAAACATCCATGTCATGGTACTTATCCAGAGATGATTGTAATCCAGTGCGCATTAGAAAAAGTCATGTAGTCAATTAATTACCAGCCACCTGTCCATGTTACGTGGGTGGTCCTTTGACCGCCCGCGGCGATTGCGCAACGCGGTCTTTGTGGGACCATAACCTGCCTATTGCCCGCCTTTAAGGTGATAATTGTTCGGCTGTCCTACCTTTGAGAGGTCCGACAACACTGAACTAGTGACCCTTGACTGTTCGGATTAATTGATGCAATGTTGTGCAACATATGGGAAAGAAGATGATATGAAGAGAAAAGGGAGAGGGAGAGAGAAAATAGAGAAAAAGATAGGAAAGACGAAACAAGAACGTAAAAGACGGAGAGAACAACTATCTGTAGGCATCGCTAACCCTATATTCGTCTCCCCTCTTATAATCATGAGGTTGTAAATGTAGACCACTCTCTATAATACGGAATCAGAATTTAATTCCAGAACTGTCGTATTGGACGTTTTGTATTCTTCCTGTAGGAGTATCAGTAGGAATGAAAATGAGTGTACTAAATGATAGACTGTTCTATGGGTTGACCTAGAAATGCAACTCGTCTCCCTCCCTTTCCGCGAAAAAACGGCTGTTAATAGGAACTTGCCCCCCGTGGTTAGATAATAAGGGTGTAATGATGCAGAGAACCATACGAAGTTGTTGCTGACAAGCACATATTAGTACAAGATTTAGAAGGGCAGTCTGTCTTCTCTTGGAGTGGATCAACTCTCGAATCCCACCCGATAATCCATACTCATCCAAATTGAAACACGCACAGTAAATGACACCAATATACAGTTTCTGCTTTTTTGTCACAACTTTTTGTACCATGCCACTTCATTGAAGTGGCTGTTCTAGAGAATTAAGTAGTATTTTATGCTATTGGTAGAATGTAGTCAATATTCATCATGAATAACACTTCATAAACCAGCTTGAAGGATGAGTTTTTAACGTGACCGGTTACGGGATGTGGCATGAATGCGTGTTGAATTGAGAATGGCTCACAATGTCCAGATCCAGAACTTTTTCTTGTACACTAAGCACCGCGCAAAACTCTCTCTATATCATCCTTCTCTTTCTATCTACTATTGTTCCTTTCCCTTCCTCCCCCTCTCTATCCCCCCCCCACTAGCTCCTCTTATCTACCGTAATCTTTGTGTCGGTCGCGTGCCTTCATAAACTTCGCCAATCGACCTTTTTTTCGTCGCGCGACCCATCATTTTCGATTATCTCCGCAGTGTTTTTCTTATCTCACAGAACTTTTTTGAGTCTCTTTCTTCTTTTTTTCGATCGAAATCTCAGTCTGCCTGACGTATGTTATTTGCTCGCGGACACACTTTTTTCATGTCCAAATACTGGTTTTTGATGAAAAAAGTACGTTTATTGCGCACGAAAAACGGACGAAAATGAAGACAATACCCATAAAATGTACATAGAAAGTGAAACTGGAAGACGTGAGGAACAGATCGTGGTGGGAGAAATATACACAGTGAAAAAGAGAGATACCGTAACCTAGACGAGCTAACAACTCTACGGAGTATGGTGTGCTGAAAGAAAACCTATAAAAAGAGAAGGAAACACCGTATGTCATGAGTGGCAAGAAACTATCAGGTGTGAGAGGTTGACACAGCGGAATATTGGGATATCGTAATCTACTGTCGTTTACTGGTCTTGGCGGGAGGATTCTTGAGAATTTCGGCGAGACACTCGATGTACTGTTGAGCCATCTGGAGGGTTTCGAACTTAGAGAGACGTCTGCCGGAATCCATTTCAGGAAGAACCGTACGCAACTGAAAGAACACGGAAATAAGGAGACAATTGGAGAAGTCAGAAAACACTCCGTTCAGAGGAAATCAGAAATCAACTCGAGCAACCGTTTCGATTCGAGGCTATTCTACCAACTTTTTCGGTTTTTAGAGTTTTATTCTTCAGTTTTAGTCGTTACGTTACTACTTGGAGGTTACGTAGAGTTAGCAAACCGAGTTTGCGGTAATATTCGCATGACGTTTTTCACGTGAATGTTACGCGATCGCTATCGCTACATGACATGGTTCACCGCATTGTAAAGGAGGATACAGCAGCATTTCGGGATTTAAAGTTAGAGTCTGGCCTTATCTGGTTCTATAGCAGATTTATATGTTGGAAAGATGAATATATAATTTAAGTCAAAAGAAACAGGTAGAGAATGTCTTCTGTGATACTAAAAGGAGGCATGTTGAACTACAAACTATGAATTACCATTATCGATGTCAAGATCATTGGGCTTTCAGTCATACAATCCCACCTATCACACAAATACTTCATAAAAGAAGGACGATTATGTGGTCCAATTCGAATCGCAACGATTCAGTCCTTTAAACTGCAATACATTTTTCAATTGCAGTTTAAAGGACCGTTGACACAAGATTGGTCCATATAATCGTCCTTCTTTAACGAAGATGGAATTAGTGGTACGTTAGTTTGAGTTCTCTACTCCAATACTTGGTTGTTTGCATGAGCGCTAATCAGAAACTATATATTCGAAAAGGTGCTGCCATTATCTGTTCTAATCTTAGACGGGACAGTGGAACGGTATTCAAAAACACATGGTGTGGGATATTAGCGAATACATCATGCGTCTGTTACAAGCTGTCTGATTAATTAGCGCGTGAAACCGGAATAAATTCGAATTGGCGCCAAACTGAGACGGCCTTCGGGTTACGGTAGACATTTAGGGGAACGAAAGAGTTTTAATGGATGGGTTCTGTAGAGAGTTCGCGCATTCTGTCTTTGATGCTCAATGTAAAACTGAACTTTCGAAAGGAACTGAGAAAACCATTTCTACATGGTATAGTTACAGTAATGTGCTCGAAATTATTTTCAGGATCGATGGGAAAATTAGGGTAGAAAAGATTTGGAGTACATGTTTTGCGAGCACAGTACTCTAACTATACCATTCATAACGTCCTAAGTGACCCAAATATATTTTGTTCAAACAAATAACCTAATATATCGAAACGTGTTTGACAAATAAAAACTAGCACACAACATCAACTGCTGCTTCGTTCCACACATTGAGTTTTATCAAAACAATAAAATTAACTCGAAATAAAGTGAATAGGATAGATTTTAGAATCTAGAACTATTTGTCTCTCTAACATACCTGGTCATATGCCACATTCAAGGTGTTCATTCTCCTTCGTTCTCTTTCATTGGCAGCGGATCGCCTGAAATTACCCAATTTTACAAAGGTGAATATACAAATCTAATAAAACTGATAGTGGGCAACTTATATGGAGGGACAATCTTTGCGATGTGTTTTGATGTCAAGCCCCGCACATTATTTGATTTACGACTGAAATATGACATTATCAAACTACAAACACCGCAGGATAGGGCCACAAACACCGTATAAAACGCCTGCGGTTATCAGAAAAGGCGAATTCGTCTGTTACGCGACTCTCCGACACTTCCATATCGTCCCCCGTTCTCGCGCATTGAATACGGTAGAAATGATGGATTACATTCAACAGACAAACAATGAACACTAGATCCTCGCCAGATAACTATTTTCCCCACAAGCCATGTGGGGAAAATTCTCTATTTTGAAACCGATTGTACTCTTCTGAAACCTGTGACTTTTTGAGTTCTTTCAATCTCACCTGACTCTGAGAATCTGAGGAGATGGTGTTTTGTATCTTCTACTTTTTTTCTTCTCGTCATTCGATACCGTGGAAGAGCAGGACATGGAGGGGGCAGCACAACTGAAATCACACATATAGTTATTGTTGTCGTTTCCTACGCTCATTCCCTCTTTGCTCCCTTACCAACACCGACCACTTTCAGTTTGTAATTGAGGTGCAGAATTGAAACGAAAGTAGTTTTCTGAAAACAAAATTTTACAAAAGTAGGAAAAAAAATATAGTTTAAGATTTGTGCTACGTTCCATCATGTGAACGGTAGGCTGCGGTAACGTGATAGAAATCCGATTTAGATACTTTTTCTTCCAATTTACAACCATCTTTTATTAATGGAAATCCTCGAGAATATTTAGTTTTATGATGCAACTCACTTCATATTTCCCATAGCCTGAGGGAAGTCGGGGCTTTGGAGGGGAGTTGAGAGGGGAGTTGAGTAGTTGGAGTACGGTAGGTTGGAATAGGCGGGAAGGTACATCTGGTAGTGGTCCCAGGCAGAAAGCTCAGACATTTCAAACTGGAAGGGGAGAATAAACAACAGATAAGGAAGACTTGAACAACTGCTTGGAGAGAACCAATTTGAAGAAATGGGGACGGAAAACAACAGCACAACAAATAAGGCACAATGAACTAATATAGGATATAGGTGACACTATTGGAACTGGCTCAAGGGTGTAGTAAGCAGACGGTGCTTATTATTCCAATCTCCTTGGTAAATAAGTGCATCAGGCAAAATTGGAAAATTGTGCTGTTCCAAGAGCAAACTGCCACTTCGATATTGGTCATCTTTCCTACTAGATTTCGTTTGAATGGAAAATTCTCACAATAGGCTAATACTAGTATGCGAAAACTTTGTGAATCTTACAGTCAAAAGCTTTCAGCACCACTAAATATTTTTACAGGTTCCTCCTAAGCTAATAGTTATTTTCAACACAAGAATGGTAATGGAAAAAGCCATACTTTTTGTTTTTCTAGAGAAAACTGGTAATGCAAACGAACAAAAAATTGTGGACGTAAGAGAAAACTTCCATTGGTCAAATACAGTTATTACTCTCCAAATAAAAATGTTATAAGAACATTGATAGCGAAGAAAGAGGGAAAGGATAGTGACACTTTCTATTGTAGAATAATGCAAATGAGCGTGGAATGTACCAGCTTATGGGCGGACCTGGCCCCGCCCCCAACACCTACAGTACCCAGTTGCGGGCAGAGGCTGGAAACTAGGAGAAGGAACACCAGTCACTTTATTGGCTATTAATCAATACTACACAGACATTCTCCTACAAAATACACCAATCGAAGCATGTCACATTTATTACAATACAAGAAGCTGTAAACTACCGAACGATTCCAAACCAAACGTGTCGAACGGTTTCCTTTTTTTTCCCTACAACATCAAATTTATAGTGGGTGAATGCAAATGCAACAACAACCCTGATGGTCATCAGGGATGTTGTTACCTTTGTATTCACTATAGGCATGACCGTATATTCCTTCCGTACAAATTTCATACCACCGCTAGGTTTTGCGTAGATTTGATTCAAAATCATTCAGAAGTAGTGTCACCTATGATAATAGGGCGAATATCACGGTAAGAGCCCACGTAGCAGTGATGTGGACTATACTAAGAAGTCCGGTCTAAGAGATTCCGCATTTATCGGAGCAATCTGCTCAATTTTGCCAACCATAGAGAGAATGAACTGGGTGTATCTTTTTGGATCCGTCGGAAAATTTTCCAGCCGACTCCTTTCACTATCGCTAGCATGAAAAACTGGCTATTCGAAAAACGCGGTAAAATTTCCTTCTTTGAAAGTTGTAGAACAAAGTGTGATGTCAAATACAAAAATATATAACGCTTTGTATTGTCAGAATAACACTTTGTTCTAGAAGAGAAAAATACCACTTTTAATGTTTTCAAATGGATAAGTCTTATATGATGTTAAAGAAGGATGATTATGTGGAATAATCCCGTGTCAACGGTCCTTTAAACTGCAATTGAAAAATGTATTGCAGTTTAAAGGACTGAAGCGTTGCGATTGGACCACATAATCGTCCTACTTTAAACCGATTGCGAGCTGGTTACGGTAGTTCAGTGTTTTTCTGTGCTCTTCGATCATGACTGCTGTTAACCTAATTATCCGATATCTGTCATGGTAATGGGCTGAATTGCACAGCACGCGACCATTAGAGAAAATGTTTTCTTATCTCATCTCAACATCAACGTACGTAACACTATTCACACATTACGTAGAAAAGAGAAGAATGGGAAAGGGGAGGAAAGAGAAACGAAGAAAGAAATAATGAGAGGCTCAGCCACATTGTGGTTTGTTTTCACTTGTAATTCGAAGTTCACACTACAAAATGAGCCGAAGTTCTCACTACAAACTGAGGTTTGCGAGAACTCGACCAACGATACCAATGTTATACGTGAGAATTGAAAACATAGATTTTGCCAGGTGTATTCTAACAAACGTGCCATAAAAATATAGATTGAATAGGTCAGAAATAAGGAAGAAAGCAATGCTTCGAACCGTTTGAAAACAAATATATGATATTTGACCACACTGCTGCTAGAACACTACATAGGAGAATGTGTCCCGTTCTCGAACAGAAATTAAATTAACTGGATCATCACAGAAATCTGCTGATACAAACTATAGAGCCAAATGCATAGTTGTAGACGTAATAAAACATGACAATTCTAAAACGTGCACGTACAGTTCGCACACTTGCTTTGCTCTTTTTCACGTGAACATTTAATCTGGTACAGATCGATAGGTTTTTATTGTGAGAGAAACAATCTCTGACCTTTTCTTGTTAACTGAATAGAGAATATATAGGTTTGCATCTGTTACCGTAAGTCTTAACTGGTGCACAACAATTAGTTATCCTAATAGCGGTTTCAAGATGGTATGGTCGTAAAAGTGTCGGATTGGTCGCTTGATTAAAGGAAGTCAAGTTGGTGGGCGGTATTCTAATTAGAAACGCGTGGCGCCTCATCAAAGAAGAGCCGCCAAGGGCAGCGAGGTCGAGAAAACGAGACACACTTCACACACCTCCCCCTAAACGATAATAATCGACACAACCACACTCATACAAGGTGACCGTCACAATTTATTCAATATAACGGAAACATGGAAAGCATACAAACTAAGTGAATAATTACTGTACAGTAGAAAGTGAATCACCGGCAGATTTGACAATTCAAAAGCACGTGTCAAATAGGGAACGCAATCACAGAAACATGTCCAACTGGACCACAATTATCGTTAACAACTGTAGTCTTAGCAAATAGTTTTGTCTTTTAAACTTTTCTTGGTCATACAGAACACAGCATCGATTGGTTCCAATTCCGGACTTCCGAAGAGAGATAGACCGGCTACTCCGAACAGAGTGTGGAATGGATCTGGCTGAAACACTTCCAGTTATTACTATTATCAAGTTAATCGTGGACATGCTCAAGCACCATACCTATGCGACAAGACAAGCAATCGAATCGAGCCCGTCACTGTAATAATATATGTTTCTCGCTGCAGTAGCCACTGCATGGCGCACACGCAACAAGTCGGGTCATAACTGAACATGTAATTTCAACCATAGAATATTCCCTAAGTAGGAATAGATTATAGAATAGATCAGTTTATTTGAGATTGAACACGTGACTTTCCACATTGAAGGTTGGATGTGGCACTTCAATTGAGTAATATCAGAGAAAATTGAATATCTACCCTTTTAACAACTTTATTAAGTTGGCTGAATAGTTCTTTTCAACAACCACGAGTGATAATTTCGATAAAAACCATTCGTATTTAGAGAGCAATTGGTAGACGACTCACATAGTCTCCGGGTCGATCGGCGAATCCGCCAGTTTCGTCATCCTGACAAGCCAGAATGAAGGACGTCATCGCCTTCTGAAAAATATCCTTCAAAGTACCTGATTCTGACCTGATGTGCACAAGTACACTGAACTTCAGGAGGGTCGTGAGGGGCGGTGGGGAAATCAGGGACTAACACTGCCAAGGCGCCGGCGTTTTACTCAAATTATTCATACATGGTGAGATTTCAACCGCCTCCAGCAGTAAAACGTGTTTACGCCCCACTTGAAGAGTTTATTACGCTCTCTACGCCGATTCGAAAGCGAACGAGTACTGTAGAAACAAGCATGTGGAGAAGTCAGCCAAATAAATGAGGTCCCATCAATCTCCAGAAAGGAGAGCTTAGGTTGAAGCAAACATTAACCGTTGCAGGTGAGACGGAATGATTCGTTTGATAGATGAAACTGAATATTTAGGTAGAGAGCTGGGCGCTTTTTATATTGCAATCAGTAGATGAGTGCTAATGTATTGATCATGTTCTACTGATGTTGTATTACCTGATCGATCCAATGCAGTCGTTTGAGCATTGCGAGAGAGGCGAGAACCCACCACGAGTAACACACATCTGGCAACTTCTCAGGGCGACCTGAACAGCAACACGGATACAATTTTAGTTCCATCCAACTATACCGATAGTACTTCCCCTCTGATACAGGTCAAAAACATTTCGAACTTTCTCATCTGGGAATGAATTTGTTACTTTCGAATAATCAGTGAGTGCAACACTAGTTCTCTTTTGAGTTTGTCTTTTCAACATATTTCCCAATACACGAAATGTGCATGAATAGATAGAGACGAGATGAGTGACATAGAGTAGCTACCGTTGAGTCCGCCGCTGGCGCATTGGCGTTGTGCCAGCCACTCGGCAGTTCGATCTCTATCGATCGACTCCAGACGACCAGTTAGACACAAAACACCCAGACAACAATAGACCTGGAATTAACTCGTAGCCGCTGGAGACATACACGTGGGAAATACGTATGATAAAACACTGGGGTTACGAACGTGGACTGGATAAGTCCAGCACAAAACTGATCGGGATGATATTGACGTAATTGACAGTCGAAGCCTCTATTCTTTTCTTTGGGTAACTTAACTTTCAGAAAACTCAATGAACAACTACTCCAGATACTCTAGACTCCATTAGGACTATTGACAGAGCAATCAATGTCTTGGAATCAAACCAGCCTGAGGCAGGGTTCATACTTCCTGTCGCTGAATTAGGCGACAGCAGCAGTCGCCGCGTAGCATTTTCAAAATGCTGCTGTCGCTCATATTGGCAGCAGCAATGTCGCTTCATCTAGCTACCAAAAAGTATGAACGATTTTTTCTTCGATTTGTACTAAATGTCAAATTTCGGTCAAAAACCATGATGTTTTTCAAAAATGGTAGTTTTACTCGATAATTTTGGTCAAGATTGTTCGAAAAACCTTATTGCATGGTTATTTGGTGAAAATTCCTATCATGATACAATGAGTGATTTTTCATAAGATCCAACGTTTTACTCCCGATTAATGATTTATTTTGTTTTAAAACGCACTCCAAGTTCGAAAGTGTGGTTTTCCAAGTTTTGATAAACTTACATAAAAATAATTTGTTTTGACATATTGATACAAGTAATATATATTTCAACTGAGTTAGTAAATACCATAATAATCATTCGAACTTGAGAATATGGAGGAATGAAGAAAAAATAAGCAAAAACCAATGAGCGACGCGTCATGTATTTTACTAGGTAGTAAACTACACTTGTAGCTGAATTTGGCAGCAATTGTCGCTTAATTAAGCGACAGCGACGTGATTTGGGAACAAAGAAGTATGAACACCTAGTTGGCGACGCGACGTCGCTGTAGCGCAATTCGGCAACAGGCGACGCGATCGATAATCATGCTTTGTGTATTGTCGCGCGTGTTGCCGAATTCAGCGACAGGAAGTATGAACCCTGCCTGAGATGAAGCTAAAAATAATATACCTGTCCTGCATGACTCTCGGAGCCGGGCCTGGTCCCGAATCCGCCGTCGAAGTTGTAGCAGCTGAGAACGTAGTCGACCACGTCATCACTGGGGAAGGACGTCAATCGATCGAGGAGGAAGAGGGTGGCCAGAGCACAGAAGGAGAACCGAGTGTCCACCTCATCTATAATCAAAACATCAGGAAAAGAGGACAAAACGTTTGGAATATTTCTACCTATTTGCACACGAGAAAGAGAATATGAAACACTATGTTATACTATTGATATTACACACACTATAATGGCAGATAAGATTTGTAGAAGCATGCTTCATCTCTTTCTGGTTGGTTGATATCAGTCACCTGACATCTGATAGACAACTCAGGACGTTTTTTGCTCTTGCACGAACGGGATCCGAAAAAAGTTTGGAGACGAATACTTTTCACTTTGGAGACGAATGCTTTTCACTTTGGAGACGAATACTTTTCACTTTGGAGACGAATACTTTTCACTTTGGAGACGAATACTATACTACTGAAGCAAAAATGTTTCTGAGAAAGTCCGCGAATGAATGAGTCACTTGACTGACGGTAAACTAATGAAACTTGTCTCGCTTATCTCAGAGATGGGATAAATAACTGACTGGACAGATCACCGCCAAAACTTCCGTCTTTGTTCTGCAGTGAACGAACATAGTTCGATATGCGATCCGCATCAAATTCCGATAATCGGTCAAAAATTATGAGAATCTGTAAAGAAAATGATTAAAAAAAAGGTTAGAAAACAGTTTTTACTCTTCTAATGTCTTGAAAAATCAAATTTTGAAAATCTTGAATGTCATAATAAAGGCCATAAAGGTCGATTAAACTCAAACTATCTTAGTTGGTGTAGTCGTTTTCATCCCTGCTGAGACTTCTACAACATGAGTATAAAACTTACAGTTCGTCTTAACTCCTATCAGAAAAATAACAAGTTCCGAAAATAACAAATTTTCATGGCCAGTTACAACGAGTGTTCAAAAATATTTCCGACAACGTTGGTGCATTGGAAAACAGTCATTGGGAAGTTGGAATGTGTACTGTAGGAGTCATAGTAGGATTGAAGTGCACTATGAATCAGGGAGAGATACAACAAAGTGGTGCTTAACAATGTAACTGGTTGCCCACCTGAACGGCACTCAACGTGTGTAGTAGATGGCTGTCATGACTGGGGGCTGGTGCGAACCCCCCGTCCTCCCGTTGACAGTCCCTCAAGTAGGAGACGATGGCCTCACAAGACATCATGTCCAGCTGCAAACATGCACTAACTTAGCCTAGTTTTAGCGGAGGGGTTGCGGGTAAACAATTATAGCATAGATGGGTCCCGGTGCATTGTCAATTTGAAAATAACCAATTTATTGTTCAAATTAGTCGGAATACTTAAATACTTATATTTCCGGTAGGAAAAAGCGGGTCGCGGTTCACATTTCTTAGTTGGGTACCGGCCACAAAAGTCTTAATCCAGTGTGTTGTGAATGTATGGCTGCAAACAACCATCGAAAATGACAATGGGTGAGTTAAAGTTCGATTTGTATTCACGTTATGACTGTTGAATTACGACTGAACTCTGAAAAACGATCAATGGCGATATCAAACTACACAGTGGTTCAATGTTACATGTACAGTATCCACCGCTCGACTCGGAGCAAACCTTGTGTGCTTGATTCCGTTGATAACTAGTTTTTCGTGAACAACGACCGCTTCACAAACCTCATCTGATATAAGTTAACGAAGAAGCTACTTCCGCGACTGTCATACAATCGTGCCCTGTTTACAGGTGTGAAGTGGATGTAGTATCAGATCGTTCCATAGAGACAGAAACGATTGCAATGCACTCAACCATAAACAACACACGACACGTGTAATAGTAGATGACAGTTCAGATGCTATAAAAGAGAAACTACCTTTCCCATGAGATCCATCGCACTTATACACCAATAAATACCACTCAGACGGAGAGGTTCCGCCATTATGTAATCCTAGAAACAGAATACATCATTTTCTATTCCCATCAACTGATATTACGAGCAAACAACCAATTAATACTTTATTGACTTTACAATGTATAATTTGTTTTCTACTGGACAAAGTTGTGATGAAATAAGTTGGAGAACAAATTTCTCTGCTACTCGACAATGATCATTCTCTGTTTCACCTGAAAGTACAAAACACAGGAAAATTGTTATTACAGAAAAAGGGCTCTCACATAGGATTCCTTGTTCTTCTCGTACTTGTAGATGAAGTCAGCATGTATATCTTTCAGTAGTTCTTTCGGGGACTTTAGTGGCAGATCCACATCCTTGCGGGCTATGTCCAGGAAACCGGCAAATGACTGAACAAAATATACTGTGGCCGTAGCAGGAGAACTCACAAATGCTCTTCGTCGCTCTGTCTGGTTCCCCTCAAAAAGGGTAGGTTTGTGTACCAACTTTAGAAAGAGTTCAGTGAATACGACACTGAGCCTATAACGCCTTGTGATTTTGTTAACTTACTTAAACTGTAAGGTAAAGTAGATTGTCATAATATCACCATTGCTTGAACACGAACTCATCCTTTATAGTGAGGCCGACTACTCGTATCACATTCATTGAAAAGGCGTGATTAGTCGACAAAATTTTCTGACGTACACTGTTTACGCTGTCAATTCGAAATACGATGATAAAACATACCATGCTGATTCGAGTACACCACGAATTTCCGACACAGGGTCTATCTTAACGAGAAAAACATAGTTGAAGCGTGTGACAAGGATAAGCGACATTGAGATAACGTCATTTGGAGGGGAAATATCAAAAATCTGTGGCGCGCAGATACGGTTAGCGCGATCATAATTCATAATTACCCTCTCAACGTGTGCCCGAGATGGTAGCTGGAGATAAAGCAAGAAGAAGATGGAAGGGGCTGCTCGGGGCAAGATGAGAAACAGGGAGAGGAGTAACTGACTGATAACAACACCGATGAATACGGCAAATCAATAGATAACAAAACATAATCACAAAACTCATTTATCAACAAAGCAAACTCAACAGCAACAACGATGAACAAAAACTAAATAGAACAACAGGAACAGGTGAGACCGTGTTTAAAATCGTATCAATTGAACCAGTTTTCGTAATACCTGTAAATCAAGAGTCAACGAAATCAACAATATTAGGTCAATAGATTACAATGGAAAAAAATAGACGAAAATGTATCAGATAAGTTTTCTTATGTAAACGGAAATTAGAATTCCAGTCGCTAATCCAACCAACACATCACAGACTCTCAGAAAACTCTTCGACGATGACAGCAAGGGAGGGTACCTGAAGGGAAGACATTCGAACTTCAAGAAAAGAAGTGTTCAGTTAGTGACAAAACCTTCATTACTAGTAAACACATTCCAATACTTTCTACCCATGAAAAACAATTATCATCAGGATAGAGCATTCAATCTATTCCTATGTCTATATTCAAATTCAGAACAAAAGGACACCTGGTACTGGTAAATTTCAACAATTTCAACAGTTTCCATGTTCCGCTGTCGATAAACCTCGGCATATTGTACAATGTTGAATTTCTTATTTGAACCGAAACACGAGGTAGTATAGATGTTTAGTGCGTTTGCAATAATTCAATGCCTATTCTTCTGACCTAGTTTGATTGAGTATCGAACTGAAATTTTCATTTCTTATTACAAGGTGCACCGAAAAGTCTGTCAACAAAAGAAAAGATCAAATCCCGATCAAATCGTAGAAACAGTTGCAACTAAGAAATCCGATAAAATCATCCAATTTAGAGATACAGATTTTGAAAACTGACCCAATCTTTCCGTAGGGAGTCAAACATTCCAAATTGTTGCCCAGTTCATCGGAAACCTTCTGTTCGATCAGGCTTCGATGGCCCTAAAAACAATGTTTTCGATATATCATTTACGTCCGCGTTTCGTCTCACAGAGAACATCGACCGTATACAGATTACAGAACCTAAAACACACTGACCTGATCAACATTTTTCATTTGAACAACAACTCCATCTTGATTATGATAAATACGACCAGAGGAAAGCTGATAGACCTGAAAATAAAACCACATCATTCTGGATGTAAAATTTCTCAAGTTTCCTCATGGAATGAATAAGAACACTGAACACTTTATAATCCCAGAGCTCCATGACGTGAAATGGGGTTTTGTAGTTTCACAGCATGTATAAACGAAAATACTCTCAAAATAGTGAAAATCAGTGAGTGCTGCCCTCAAGGTCTTAACCATTATTCAACAACACTCAATAACGATCACATCTAATGAAAACAATATATATATTACAAGACCCACCGAGGATACAATCTGTTTTGTGGTTATCTCGATCACACAAGCATCCTCTCCTCGACCAGTAACCTCAAAATAAACTGTTAGTATCTTGTAACGATCACCGTGAAGATATATACACACAAAATAGAATGACTATAGCCCCGGCGCATCTATGCCATATGATGAATACCATGCATACAGTAACATACAGTAATTTAAGTAACAGTAACATCAAATTTGTTTTTCATCTTCTTATTTTATTTTTCAATTTCATTTGTGTAACAAATGATCCTTATTATCGCGATCCACCTTTCTCTATGCAAAACAGACAGTCTGAGTCATAAAAAACGTTTTTCTTTTCGAGTACAGATATCGGAATTTCTCACCACAACATTTGCAAATAAAACCCCTAGTTGTCAATAGACAAAAAATAATCTTTCCATCCTAGTTTCATCCAGACCAAGCTTCAAATTCAATGTTTAACTATACACTATTTGAATCATACCTTGATGAACCGCAGTCCAACCAATGAGGCATCCAATTTGGGCACAAACTCAGTAGTGAGAGCAAAATCGAACGCATGCCGGAAAATATCTCTTTCTTTCAAAGGGAGGTCGCAGCCAGTAACCTGAAATACTCTCATTCTGCTAAGTTAACCGAGGTATCGCACCTATGAATTAGATATTGACAGCCGTATATCGGAACTAGGGCGGCTTTGCTGTTTAGAATTTACAAATATTTGTTTGACAACTAGGTCCTAGGTGGTTGATCTTAAGTTCTTTCTAGTTTCTACCAAGTATTAGTACAGCTCAAGGGGAAAGTCAAAGCCAGTAAACTAGCCCTACAATTGCAAACGTGTAACTGGTATACCTAACATAACAACGGAATGGATGGACCCTTATTTCCATATATAAGTTTTGCAGATATTGTCAAGTTGTCACAAAAGCGTAGTCTAGAACTAGAACATTTCAACGAACAAACCATCCCATTCTCCTCTACTCCAACCAGCCAAACCAAATGACATCTCGAGTTGAATGCTGCTGCAACTGTCGACTGAATATCCAGAGTCGTTAGCGAGGCGAGGTTCTCCGCACTCGTTTGCATGCTCCATACTTCATCCAACACCTTTAAAACTGTGTATAAGAATAATATAATAAGTCTGCCACCTCGACGCACAAAACTGTCTGGTACGACTGGTACTATTTGGGCTGGACATTACCTGGGCATTCTGACTGAAATATCATACCTATTGTGCTACAAGAAACGGAGACGTGTATATTAATACTCTGCCTATTTGAAAATTAACTCATTAGCATGATGAGACAGCGGAATATCAGTATAAACAGCTCAGTGGCACGTAATCCGAAAGACTGTTGAAAGGGTTGACCGTGCCTGCTGCCAAAAGTGACAAATAAGAATAACCTCATACTGATGTCCATACTCGAAGCTGCTAACAGGTGAATGCTCTTCTTGAACCAATTCGGCCTTCTTCGAGTCCCCGTACTAAAATGTGCATCGTACGTCGCACGGACAAGCTGACTATGCGAAACATGTTCTCGTAGTCGGAAACAGTAATTAGAACAAGAGGCTTGAATGGTATTTTTCGAGGTCGGACGTGTTCTCCAGTGACAGAACCAGAACATACGAACTAACTACAAACTACCGGTGTGCGCGGTGGTTGACCAAGGACGTTCAAATTCTCGACTAAAAACAGTTTGGCGTATTCGTAAAACTAGCAAGTGCTCTCCGCTGTTCTGCGCCAGTTGTGAATACGGCCTCAGATCAGTGAAGCAAAACTAGTTTTTGAAATATATTCTGTACCTTTTGAAGAGAAAAGATAAACCAACCAATTTTTCACAATAGTCCACTTCGCTGGCACTAACGAACGCTTTTTGGAACTCCTATAACATACAAGAATTACAACATCCATTCTACAATAATGAGTGATATTTCCTGAAAATTGATACCAACGAACAACGAAGTGAAGAAATATAGACGAACATGTGAAAAACAGTAGGAAAAAAACAATTCAGCTGATAATAATCGATTATTGGAAACCTATATGCTCGATTGGAGACACTTCTTCTCTTCTTCAATTCCTGACTTTCTCAATATTAGGGAAAAGAATAACGAGAATAACTATGAAGTTGAAGAAGATGAGAGCTGCAGACATGTTTCTTTGAACTAACTTTTTTGGTATCCACAATGGAGCCAGACATCACGTTGTAATTCAGACCATAACAGTTTCTTGGATTCTTCCTGCAACACGACTACGGTTAATAACTCAATTAGAGAGTAACATGACTAACAGGCGAGTTCTGTGTTCATTGTAAACACTTTTCAGCTATTTCCAAAAAAAAACACCGTGAAAGGTTCGCCCTTTTAAATAAAGGAAAACTAGTAACGTTTCCAATACAGCCTTTTCTTTAATGAGGTCAGTACTATCAATAGAGTATTAGGGTCAATACAATGGTTTTTTAACCATTGTGGATCTAGGACAACTCCCCCCACCAGTAATTAGGCTGGGGGGGGGAGAGGGGGGGGGGGTGCTGGTTGACAGGGCAGAGGTCAGGCTGAGCCATAATGAATATGCGTAGGGGAAGAGTGTCTAAAACTGACACGCGATGGATTTGTTCTGTAACTGTCTAACTGTATGCGTCTCTTAAGTTTGTACAGTCTATAATTTAATTGGGGTGACCTTTTCTAGAAAAAAAGCCTCGCGCCTCAATGAAAGAACATCACCAGCTATGAACTGTTTTCTGTTTGATTAAACTTCGAAAAGTGTCGGAATTGGTCGGAATTGAATTGAATTGAATTGAATTGAATTGGTTTTTTGGCGCCGGAAAAAAATTGGAATTGAAATTCGGATATTTTTTGAGAATTGGTTGGAATTGGAATTGAATTGAATTGGTTTTGCGCCATCGGAAAAGAATTGGAATTGGAATTCTGAGATTTTTTGAGAATTGGTTGGAATTGGAATTGAATTGAATTGGTTTTTCGGAATTGGCTAACCACTCTAATATTTATAGAACGATATGTAGTACGTTCATTGAACGTTATTGATTACCAACTTATTATCATTATTATTATTATCATTAGGTAACTAACAAATCTATACAAAAGTCGGTAACTAAGAAAGCTACACTAAAGTCATACGGACTATAACTTAACTTTAATCGCGTAATGTTTTTACGGAAAATAACTTAACTTACACCTCGTAATGTTTTTACGGACTATAACTTAACTTTAATCGCGTCACTTCAATGTTTCAAAGAGTCTACGAAAGAGTGTGAAGTAACTAACGTTATTAGTAGAGGAGTATAAACTTCAAGATCATGAAATAAACAAAAAGAGAGATACCTGACCAAACAGTAAAGATGTATGGTCGCAAATCTGTTCCAAATATGTATTGATTTTCGTCTGTTCGGCTTATTATTTGTAAATTTTGAATACAAGACGATTCTTCTTTTCACAGAAAACATGCACACTCGATTTGGAATATAAGCGGTAATAGAGTAAGTTCAAATTGTTCTGCTTTCTTTGAGTTAAGTAGGTAGTTAATTGGAGCTCCTGAGTTGTGATCATTTGTCTGTGTGGTATTTAAAGGAAGAGTGAAAGAGTAACTACTCACCACGCCTTGTTTCTATTTAGTTCGATGACTGGAAAATAGGCGTTGAAACTGAACTCGATAGATAGTTTGTATACTTTACGCACAGTTTGATGTTTCAACAGATATATATGCACAACAAGTTTGGCATTGATAATGGTGCCGTTTTTAAGAGAACAGGAAAATATATATAGGGTTCCTTCATTCCAAAGTACTCTAGAATTTCGCGGCGAGTCGCCGGCGACATGGAGGGGTCGGCAGAGTGTCGCCGGCGGGTTGCCTGCGATTATTTTTAGGTTGTCGATTTTGGGTAAGATATATGTTAATCAGATACGTATACTTGTAGTTTTTAGGTGGGTGACATGTTTATACATGAACAATGAAGCCGTGAATCTCAACGTGTCTATTTCTGGCGACGATAAGTATATACAACATTTTTATTCTCTATAAAATTACCAGTTCCGGTATCTGATTACTATATAGAACGTTCAGTGTGAAGGACCTAAAAATAATTGCAGGCGACCCGCCGGCGACACTCTGCCGACCCCTCCATGTCGCCGGCGAGTCGCCGCCAAATTCTAGAGTAGACCGATAAACAGTTTTTTGCCATATCCCATCTGTGTTTGTAGTTTGAACTCGTGGATTTTGTGTGTATTTCTGAGTTATGACGTGTATCGATTTCAGACTACAAACATAATTTGGTCACTCCCTGAAACAGGGAGAATGATACGATCAGGTGCGAGCAAATAAGGGTTGTTAAAGTCGAATTCGAAAACAGAAAATATTCGAAAAAAAACTTTCGAAATATTGAGATAATCGAAACTCGAGCTAATCAAAACTGTGAAAAGTTGCTAAATTTAGAAACTTGAATCTAAATTTCGAAAATTTCGGAACTTTGATATTGTGCAGAACATTGATCAATTGGCCACGGTTCCCTTATTTCAGTCAGAATCGAAACCGGCTGTGGCTTTTTATTCAAATATATCAAAAAACCGGAAAGTCGAAACTAGAAATATTTGATTTTTCATAACCGATTTACAAACCTAGTACAAAAGAAAGGGAAATACCAGATTTAGGAAATGACCAAATCTCTGTTGTAGTTTCATCGCAATTCACGCCGCAGTTTAATTTGT
The DNA here is from genome assembly GCA_964036275.1 of Litoditis marina. Lineage (NCBI taxonomy): Eukaryota > Metazoa > Nematoda > Chromadorea > Rhabditida > Rhabditidae > Litoditis > Litoditis marina. Next base: position 692,416 of record OZ038434.1, on the reverse strand, counting down.
TCGAATAGCAACGGCATCAAACTACAAACACATTAGGAGAGGGCAAAATGCACGACAGACGGAATGGCGATGTTATACTGCATACCTGAACTTCTGCTGTGTACACAAAAACTGAACTAAGAACCGAATTTGAACCTAGCTCGAACATATTTTAAGGGGAATTTTTTCTGATATATGAGGGATAACTTCTATAATCTCGAATGTTGACGTTTTTCACTTGAAAATGTTAATTTATAAGTGGAGACATCACGTAAATTTTCCACTATGAACAAACACGGAACTAGAAACTTTTCACCTATCAAGTGTGGAAAAAAGTTGGAAAAGGAGTTATAGAACGAGATAAAATTACTAGAATACGAATATTTTTGAATCCAACCAGACTAGAATAATATTTCATGACTTGTGCGCACAGTTGAATTCTTCCACAGCTCTATAAGTAAGTAGGGCGTATCTGACAGTAGTGATCCGTTAGATAGTTTTCCAAAACGACTTGAAAAGATAACTGTGAATGATAACTTTAGTGTATCATACCGAGTCGAATCATACCATTCTCGCCTTATTTCGTTCATTTTGAAAATTTTCCATCTGAACTGTGTGTCATGCTTGTTTGTATTGTAAGTTCACTCTTGCGCACCATGGTGGCCGATGGTGACCTCAATTAACGAGAGAGAGCCAAAACTGGGGGGACTCGGGGGGGAGTTGTCCTAAGTCCGTTAATAAGGTCAAAACTATTATATACACCCGCGTGTCATTTCTCTATCTCCATTTGATGTTAATTACCACGCGGTACGTCTTTTTTCCAGATATCTTCCAAAAGCATCAGGTTCTTGAGAATCCAGGGAATCGGTAGTCCCCTTTCGAATACCGCCACTACTCGTAGTTACTTCTTTTGCGGCCATGCAACTTGAGGCACATATATCCGATTTGGGCACCCTATAACAGGTTGAATTTTATACGACTACGACCATGCCTAAATATGCAGTAAAAATCCAAACTTGGCAAAGTCACATGTTCATAATGTGATCACAGAATACTATATGATTATTGAGATAAAACTTCCAATCGTTCAGAAACTGCTATCTTCACCTTTACCATGTAAGTTAGTATTCAATGTAAGTGAAATATGAAAGAAAAACTAACAAATTATCTAGAGTCAGAGCATTTCGATCACAGAGCATCTCACGCGAACGTTCGAGACCACTATCCGAATCAGAACTGGAAAATCCATAATCGTTAACAATTATCGCGTTATCGGTCAGTCTGTGACCACGAATTCGAAATATTGAAGTAGAAATAACTGAATTATGGGTTCTTGTATCTTGTTCTTATGAGATTTCACTGTTCTCGTCTCACATATGACATAATGTGGTAGATATTCGATACTGGACACATCCTCCTATCATATCGTTAAAGGTGGTCTGACAGGAACCTAATCTCGTGCTTTGCGCTTCACGGTTAATTCCGTCGCTCCAATGCAAATGCGCTACAAAAATACAAATTTATTGCTGTTTTCATCATTTAATCATAAATCATTGGCGGAGATTCGTAAATTTCGTTTTTAGGGCGCATTCGCGTTGGAGCGAACGAATTAACCGTGGAGCGCAGGGCACGAGATTTGATTTCTGTCATGTCATCTTTAATTAGCCATGACAATTTATGAAGTATTAATAGTTGATATTCACTGCCGATCGAAGTTTCTCAGATTGCACACAGAATAGTGTTCTAAAGGAATCTTCAATGATTGTGGTCAGAGTAGCGAACAATTGGAACGTGACAATGCAACCTGAGATACCAAAACTTGAACTAGCAAATAATTGAATGACATAATACTTACGAAACAGGGTTCATATTCTCATCCTGAAATGCAGTTGAGCTTGAGAGGAGACCGTCAAGAAGGTCATCGCGAAAAGTATTGTCAGCTTCCGTAAAGCTGTTGTCGATTCCTGTCCCTGAAAACAAAAAAAAAGTTTCTTATGGAAAGAAGAAGTTACTGCCAGAGTCTTGGGTAAATTGTAACACCTCCATATTTTTCGATGAATAAGTAAATAGTTTATGAAAAAAATGTTGATTATCGACGAGCACTCCACGCTAGACTTGTTCGCAACCCCCTCATGGGACCCTGGTGCTTAGTATTAGCAAAACATTAGCATACGAAAAATACAAAATAATAGAATAGAATACCTTCAATGATACTATTCTCGTCAAAACACGACTCGTTCTTCCGTCTAAATTCATTTATGAAAGCCTCAGTTGAATCTTCCTGGAAACAAAAATTAACATTGTAGAATACGTTATATAGGGTTATAGAAATCACCTGACCTAGCCTATATGTGGGGTGTGGTTAGTAAATCTATTTTAATAATCTATTATAGGTTGAGATAATGATTTACACCCTCACTCAACGGCTTTCATCAATGGCGGAGGGAACCAATAGTTTTGCCAAAATTTGAAATACATTCATGAAAAAGTGGGGGCCCAACGACTGTGAGATTTGTCTTCTGCTGTGCGCCCCTTAGACAACTTCTCTCAAATGGGGCAGCTACTGCTACCAAAACCGAAAATACTCATGTATAAGTGTTAAATACAAACATACAAAAGTCGTAAAATATTTTTTCAAACCTGTAAACTAGAATCTGTAAATAACCGAAAAATACTAATATACTCAAGTATAACTGTTTATTACAAACATACAAAAGTCGTAAAATATTTTCTCAAACCTGTAAACTAGAATCTACAAGTCACAGCTGCGAAAGAGAGAACAACTGTTAAATAATATGCCAAACGTTATAGCACCCAGAATTGAAGTAATGACCAAAAACACCAACCATTGTGCACAAAACCAGGAACTCTATAATTGACTACGTTGAGTTAACATCTGTGATTTGTAGATTCTAGTTTACAGGTTTGAGAAAATATTTTACGACTTTTGTATGTTTGTAATAAACAGTTATACTTGAGTATATTAGTATTTTTCGGTTATTTACAGATTCTAGTTTACAGGTTTGAAAAAATATTTTACGACTTTTGTATGTTTGTATTTAACACTTATACATGAGTATTTTCGGTTTTGGTAGCAGTAGCTGCCCCATTTGAGAGAAGTTGTCTAAGGGGCGCACAGCAGAAGACAAATCTCACAGTCGTTGGGCCCCCACTTTTTCATGAATTTTTCTCTTTTTGTATACATGCCGTAGGTATGTGGTTTGATCTGTACGGTGCAGATAAAATTGTTTTCCTAATGAACCACTGGCCAAGTATTACTATCATTTGAGAAAAATATGACGTCAACATTGCAGTTCTGAAAACTTACTTTCTGCCCTGTGCTGTTCAGAATCCCAGGATACGTCATGTTTGAATGAAGTTTCATCGTGAATTGACCATTTCTAAGAAACTTTCAGCATTCGAAAACATATTTCACGTCAATTTTTTAAAAGTTGACGTCATCTGGCCTTCTGATTTTCAGAATAAGTCATATTTAGACAGAGTTTTGTCGTTAATGTACCATTTTTGAGTTATTTTCAGCATTTGAAAATATATGTGACGTCAACTTTGCACTTTTCAAAATCGACGTCATCTGGTCTCCAGAATCCCAGAATACATCACTCTCAGATTGAGTTTCACCGTTAATTGACCCTTTCTAAGATATTACCATCGTTTAAAGATATATGTGACGTCAACTTTGCACTTTTCAAAATCGACGTCACCTGGTCTCCAGAATCCCAGAATACATCACTCTCAGATTGAGTTTCACCGTTAATTGACCCTTTCTAAGATATTACCATCGTTTAAAGATATATGTGACGTCAACTTTGCACTTTTCAAAATCGACGTCACCTGGTCTCCAGAATCCCAGAATACATCACTCTCAGATTGAGTTTCACCGTTAATTGACCCTTTCTAAGATATTACCATCGTTTAAAGATATATGTGACGTCAACTTTGCACTTTTCAAAAATGACGTCATCCGGTCTCCAGAATCCTGAAGGACGTCAGGAATAGAATACTTCATATTCAAATAAAAGTCACGATGGCATCATATTTCAATTTTCGAGCAAATCGGTAATTGTTACTCTAAGTTACAATACAAATTGAGTTGTCGACCGGACAGAGAGAGTGAGAGAGCGTGCTAAATGGAGAGACGCAGACACGTTCCGAAAAATGTCTATAACTTTGATTAAAACAATTTTTTCTTGAATTTTTTTTGCTCCGCGAGGGTTTGAGTAGGTATCACATGTCTTCCACAATTTTCAACAAAATCGGTTGAGTGGAAACCCTTAAACTGGGTTTGTTTTCTTGTCACAACCCACACACACACCCACCCACCCACACACCCACCCACCCACCCACACACGACGGAAGTTGGCGCTCTTGATGAAGCGCATGAGGTCATAACTTGGCTCAAACTTAACCGATTTCGCTCAAATTTGAAACACGGTTAGGGAATTAGCTATAGAAAACAAGTACATTAATAAAAACTTTGTTTTGCAACATTCAGCCTTTTTGAGGAGAAACTAAAAAAACGAAAGCGCGCATTAGCCGGACCAAAGACAAATCTCGCACAGCGCTTCGCGCTGCGCGCGATTTCGGATATACGAAAAATTGCTCAGGACTTCCGAATACTTTCGCCTCCATTTCGTATTAAACTTTTGAGCTTGCTTGTGATCCAATAAATATTCGATTCTGATATTAAACAACTGATGAAACCATGAAACCAGCGGATGGGTGGATCCCGATCCCAAGATTAAATTATGCACGAGTAAGATCAGCATCACACTATACTCCTGAAAGAGCACGCTTCATAAATTATAAAATACGCATTGCATCGTTTCGCTTCAAAAACAGTGATATGTTTCTTAAGCTTGTCCAATAGTGTCACATGTTCACGAACACTAATAAACCCCGTAATTACTTAAACTAAATCTGAAAACCCCGCAAGAGAGTCGCGAGTCGAAAACGTTAACAAACCCACCTCCCAGCCATCATCGGAAAAGTCTTCGTCAAATAAGTCCATAATGACACCTGAATTGAAAAAAAAATTTATCGAACCTCAATACTATACTCAGCAAACCTACCGGTCAATGACGGGACACCGACAGTCGGAAGGGTCCGACTTGTCGTGACAGAAACAGAATATAACTCATTTACTACTTTAATTTGACAGTAAATAAAGTAAATTAGACAATTTGAAGAAATTGTTGAATATCATCAAGTAGAATGTGAAAATAAGTAGGTATTATTTAATGTATCCAATTTTGAGCAATTTACCATTTAAAAGCAAACTTTCCCAAAAAAAGGTCGAAAACTGAGAAAAACAAGCTATTCATGTTTACCGAGTTATAGTTGAAGATCGTACATCCAAAACAGTAGCAGAAATTATCTCCCCTTTCTGAAATGCACAAACTTTCTCAGCCTTATCATATGAAAGAAATTGAATAAATTTCGCCGCCGTCGCGACAAATCGGTCCTGATTCGGGAATTCCCACAGTCAGAGCGATTTTCGACTGTTTTCGCATTTTCGTTAGTTCCCGTCATTGACGCCAAAGTTACGGAGCAAGTATCAATAGATGTCGCATTCATTCCAACACACCCACTGATAAACTTTAACTGCTTGCATCTAAACTGATATTCGAGAAAAGGAGAAGTATGCCCTCAGAACTCAGAATATATTATATTATTGTTGGGGGGGGGGGGTATTATGCGTCGTTATGACAAGGTTTATGCGCCCTAATATTCTCCTTACTATTGTTTTTCCCAGTGGAATAAAAGTTTTCCGCTGGCAGCAGACAAGAATCGATGCACTTCAGATTTACTGACAAAAAAGGAAGGAAAAAAACATCATCACAATAGTACAATAGCAAAGGAAATATCAAAATATCAAAGAAACAGCAATTATTAGTGGAAATCTGACAAAGTACTGCTGCATATGGAAAAATAGAAGAGCTTATGTTAAAACAAATAAACGTTCAAAATTTCAACCTTTATTTTGCGTAAATAGCAACACAGCGCAATTCAGTGCTTTCCGTGCAGGACTTCTACTGAGTATTACAGAAAAATCAGCACGTTTTCAACGATAGCCGCCCTTTAAACCATATTCGCTCTTTTCCTAAATTTTTAGCGTTATTTCTCTCCTTTTTTAACAGTATATGTATAATGTGGTATTTAGAATTGTTTAACTACGTAGAGGTTGAAGATGTAGTGTTATTGAGTGTATCAAGTATAACCTGTTGAATTTCTCCATTTTCAGGGTAATAATGGGTCTCGTAAAGGTCGTGAAAAACAAGGCCTATTTCAAACGTTATCAGGTTAAGCTGAAGCGTAGACGTCAAGGAAAGACCGACTACTACGCTCGCAAACGCCTGACCGTTCAGGACAAGAACAAGTACAACACTCCCAAGTACCGTCTGATCGTCCGTTTCACCAACAAGGACATCATCGCTCAGGTGAGATTTTTTCGTTATCCGTTCTGTTTGTGTGCATTTTTGCTTTTTTACTTGTCGTCCTGAATCTAATATTTACTTCCCAGAAATGCTATCAGAACTCATTTATTTTGTTTCGCGTGTTTGACATATTAGGTGACTGCAACGTTTTTAAGGCGTTATTCTGCTAAATTTACGTTCAAATGTAAAATTTAATGTTTCGATCTCTACCAGTCATATCTTTTAAATAATCAATTGCAAGTACTACAAATATTAAAATCACTAATTTTTTTTTGCAATTCGGATTTCAGATCGCCTACTCCAAGATCGAGGGTGACGTTGTTGTCACTGCTGCCTACGCTCACGAGCTTCCTCAATATGGAATCAAGGTATAGCGGTGAATATATTGTGTGCTTGTTGATCTTCTGCATTTTTGTAGTGTCTTGTATAATTCATTCAGAACTAGTTTATAATTACCCAGGGTAAGCGTAACTACTTGGGGAAAGCTTAATTTTGTTCTTTAAAAAAGTTCCATAGCACATCAGCTTTAAATATCATTTCAAACCGGTTTCGTGTTGCATGTTCCATGGTAACATGTTGTTAGGAGAATTTTCGTTCTTTATGGACTAGCAGATTCCGTTACCTGTTCTTCGGTTCAAGAAGTTGTTATAGGTCGGACTCACCAACTACGCCGCTGCCTACGCGACTGGTCTTCTCCTTGCTCGCCGTCACTTGAAGAATGTTCAACTCGACCAGGTCTACAAGGGACAGGAAGACGTGAGTGTTGGCTTGCGTTGCATTTAACAGGTTTTATGTTGTTTAAAATCGACAGTTCTCTTAGTGCAAAGCCTGGTATGCTAGTTATGTGACATTCGGATGCATTTTTCAGTTGAGTGTTATTGCCGGTTAATAAACGAAGTATGTAAAATGAAGTAGGATGAATTTGTTACGTGAGCAAATTGAGGGTATTGTTTACGGGCACCTGCACTCGTGTGTTGCCATGTTTGGGTCCCAAGAAGATGCTAATGTTTTTCGTGATTCTGCTGTAAATTTTTCATTCATGGTGTCGTTTTTCAGGTGAACGGAGAGTTTTACAACGTCGAACAGGAAGGCGACCGTGCCCCGTTCAAGGCCGTCCTTGACGTCGGACTTGCTCGCACCACCACTGGTTGCAAGGTCTTCGCAGTCATGAAGGGAGTTGCTGATGGTGGCGTTGACGTTCCTCACAGGTACTATTTTAGTTACAAATTTGGAGCCCTTAATTTAAAATTGTGGTATTTCGCTTATGTGTTTCAAATTGCGCGAGGAATTTTTTCGATTAGAGACATTGAATCGGCTAGTCACTTGTGATAGGCTGTTTTAAAGTCATCGCGGAGCATCGGTACCTTCCACCTCACGGTATCTAATGAAGGAAGAGCCGGTCCGCCTAATCGTACATTGGGTGACTGTGAGGCGCCTCGCGCTACTGAGGATGCCCGGTCCATTCCATATATTCCTGATCGTTTTGTAGCATTTTATGTGCCGTGACAACTAGGACAAACCATGTGGAATACAATTTTCTGTTTCCGTAAAGAGCCATTATTGCTCGCGGATTATTAAGATGAACAACCCTATTCCAGTGAAAACCGCTTCTACGGTTATGACACCGAGTCCAAGGAGTACAATGCTGAAGCTCACCGTGATCGTATCTTCGGAAAGCACGTTGCTGAATACATGACTTCTTTGAAGGAGGAGGATGACGATGCTTACAAGAGACAATTCTCCAAGTTCATTGCTGCCGGAGTTTCTAGTGACAATGTGGAGCAGGTATGTCTCAACGCCTAAAGTTTGTTACCTTATATCCTAGTCTAGTAAATCTTGCCGAAGTAGGATTGACGGCAGCACAGAGTGACAGAAATATCGGGTGTTTCTGCGTCTAGAAGAGTTACTGAGTTAGTGTCGACTAGTAGCATTGAATCTGCTAGTCACTTCTGTGATAGGCATTTTTATTGTAAATGTGGAGCATCGGATCCTTCAACCGCTCGGTTCTTTTGTGAAGGTTGAACCGGTCCACCTGGTCGTAGAATGTTTGACTGTGAGGCGCTTCGTGCTACTGAAGATGCCCGGTCTGTTTCATATATTCCTATTCGTTTTGTAGTGCGTATGCGCCGTGACCTTTGGGATAAACCATGTGAAGCACATAACAATAATTGTGTTTTTAGATGTACAAGAAAGCACATGCCGCCATCCGTGCCAACCCTGATGCCCCCGCCAAGAAGACCAAGCCTGCTGGACAGAAGAGGTTTTTTTGTAGTTTTTTAACTCTCTGTGACGGTCGTGCACATTATCTACTGTGTTTGCGATACTCTTTTGTATGTAACCAATTACGATGCTATGATTTCAGGTTCACCGCCAAGCGCCTCACTTACGCCGAGAGAAAACAACGTGTTGCGGAGAAGAAGGAATTCTTGCTCAGCCTCAAGGCCCAGCAGGATGCTATGTAATGCCCTCGTTGTTGATTATAAATTGTTATTTACACTATTTGTATTGTAACATGATATAATATCCAACAAATTCTTACTGACAGCACCCACCGATGTGTTCCACATAACTGCATGAGCGTCTGTTTGTTTTCGTCGCTAATGACTGGTGGTAACATAACCTAGGAGTCTTATTATTGGGGTATGCTCGAAATGATTGAGGGTTGAGTGCATCAACGGGGAGGTGCTGTAATGATTTCCTCACATTCACACGTGCAAACACGATTAGCTCGAAGGGGGTTGTCTACACTTGTATGCGTACAATCTATATTATTCCCAAATAACGTGGTGAAATACGTCCTGGGGAAAAGTGAAGTATCGCCCCCCACTTTAGTTTGGTCCCCACCCAAGCTAAAACTGAAAATCTAGGAGAGGGGGCGGGGGTCACAAATTATTTTCGACATTTACCCCCACCTGAGTCGGCGGGCGGTAGAACTTCAATGGTGGGGGGCTGAACTTCAATAACCGGAGATGTTTACTTTTTACCCCCCACCCTCTAACTTTTGTATTGCAGGTGGTAAATGGAATTATCACCCCCCGGTGGGGGGTCAAACTACAATTCGCAATACAATTTCAGAAAGGTGGGGGGTAAAAAGTGAATGTTCCCAAGTTCTGTCCATTTAAAAATTATATTTCTGATCGGGAGCGAACTCTTTTTTAATTAAATACATGTCAAACCCCAATACGACAAGTCCTTGATTTGCCTTAGGGTTGTTAAAGTCGAACTCGAAACTCGACTCGAAAAAACGAAATTTTCCAAAAACGCGAAAACTCGAAATTTTCCGAAATTCGACAACTCGAAATTTCCCAAAACTCGAAATTTTGAACGCGAAAACTCGAAAATCAAAATTTCGGACTCGAAAAAGTCTCTTTTGGGTCCAAAACACTCAAAACTCGACTCGAAAATTTTCGAGTTGAGTCGAACTCGAAAACTCGAAATTTCCCAAAACTCGAAATTTTGAACTTGATTAACAACTCTATTTGCCATTCATACGCCCAAGTTTCACATCACCTTAGCATCGTTGTAAAAAGTTTTATTAAAAAAAACCATCTATTTATTACACAATCTTGCCACAATCTATCTTTTTTATAATCAATTTCTATTGCGCTTAGATAGGACAGCATTACTGACACGGGAAGCATTCACTCTGTTCATCTTCGTACTTATCCATTGCGATATAGACACAATTTCCTCCAGATCAACACCCTAAAACATATTGTGTACTGAATGAAAACAGCCCAATTTTAAAATGTAGACGTACACTAAAAATTCTTCGCCACTTATTGCAGGTAGTAGAGGAAGAACTAAACTAGGAAATGGCAAGTGCAAAAGTGCAACATCAATCGAGTTCTTTCACACCACCAGAAAAAAAAAATTAAAGAAGAGGTTAGAAAGTTATTCATATTGTCACTAACCGTTTGAAAGCCCATGTCATGTAGTAGGTAAAGAAGATCCTCTGTGGCTACGTTACCTGTGGCCCCTTTGGCGTAAGGACACCCGCCTAGGCCAGCCACCGAACTATCAGCCACCCTTATTCCTTTCTGAAAGTACAAATCCACACACTGATTTTGTACACTACATGCGGCAAAATGACTGCAGAACAGTGTTTTTCCAGAACCGAACGGCGAACTAGTCAATGCAGAGTCAAGCTTGATCTGGAATAGTTCGGTTCTTGAGTAAAAAATTCGGACCAAACCGCAAACCGATGTTACCGACATTTTTTACTATCTTGAATACAGAGTGTGATTGTCAATCACAAAATGGTATGTGATTAGTATAAAAAACGGGTGTAAAGAAAGTGAAGATTAGTTTTGGATTGAAACGTGTACAAGAAATATGAAAGAAGTCCAATAAAAATATTTGAGGAAAAGGCTAATCTCGCTCGATTGAAAATTTCAGAAAAAAAATAATACCGAGTTTTTTGTTACGGAAAAGACAACTTCTGACTGCGACTCACAATGATCTAGCTTACACTCTGTTTTTTTTCAAGAAAAGCGAGATTAGCCTTTTCCTCAAAATATTTTTATTGGACTTCTTTCATATTTCTTGTACACGTTTCAATCCAAAACTAATCTTTACTTTCTTTACACCGGTTTTTTATACTAATTGAACTCTTTTTCTATCGTTACGAAGTAACGGTCATTTTTGAAAAAATTATATTTTTGAACAATAAGCTAAACAAGGAATGTTATGAGGTTCTATTGGAGTTTTTAACGGCGCCGTAGTTTAGAACGATTGGCGTTGTTGTAACCTCGTTCAAGTGAGAGCAACTTTTGTGCTCCAGGCAGGAATCGAACCTTCGTTCGCCGTGCGTGAATAGAGCTTTTATCCAATTCGCCATTCAGACATGTGAATAGGAGGGAAAACCGAGCTATACCCGCCTGTCATGAGTTCTTCATTGGAAAACGTCTTCCTACTACACGTCAAACTCTTCTTTCATTTTTATTTTCACGAAACCGGTATATCCATGATTTTTTGCGAGACCATTTTCGGTCCTCTCACACGTAATATTCAAATTGCAGACATACTTGAAAAATACGTATACCTCAACTTTTTTATATCTTTTCAGCAATGTAAGAATTTTTGGAATAAGTTAATTTTGAGCGAAACTAAGCCGAGATTTGAGGAGGCGGACACTTTTGTCGCCGCCGCCGCCCCGCACGGAAGCCATTTTTTGCGAGACGTTGGGCCCTCTAACTAATCTCAACAAACTTCACTTAGAACGTGAACTTAATGTCTTGTAGACGTGTTGCTCTTTCAGTGATTCATGCAAATATCTAATAAAATGGTCGACGTACTTTGAAGAAAAATGTAATAAACTGTTTTGGAATGTCCGCAGACCTCTGAACAAAAACTAATCTGCGCAGCGCTCCGCGCTGCGCCCGATAAAAGCGATCAGTTTCCGTAAGCATGAGTTTCACGCACAATGAGAATTTAACTATTACCGAACCGAATTGTACATATTGCTGACCTTTTAACTGTCTTGAATTCGAATTAGAACCGTGAATTCCGAAATCCAACATTTCAATTAAAAGTTATTTGCTAAGGCTCAAACCGTCCACCGAAAAAGAACCGATCGGTGTGGATGTCGGTATCAACTGTTGTTTTGGGTTGTGTTTGCCGTTCAGTTCGGGTTCTCCTGTTAATTGGCCACCACAAACCTGAATAGCCACAAGAACATTCGCCAAGGCCTGTCCATATGTGTCATGGAAGTGAACTGCCAGGTTGTCCACGGAAACTGATTGAAGAACTTTATCCAACATGGAGTCGACTGAGCCGGCACTTCCCACACCTATCGTGTCTCCCAGTGAAACTGTAACATATTGCTGGTCATGAAAGCTATTTCACGTTTTCTGTTTGTCATAAACTTGTTTCCGGGAACTCATGGAGTAGGGTTGTTCATCGAGTTTCGAGAATTTTCGAATCGAGTTCCACAGGTAGAAAAATTTCCAAAAATTTGAATTTTCACATTTTCAATTTAAAAAACAAGGAAATTTTCGAGTTCTGAGTCCGACATAACAACTCTATCGTGGAGTGTATTCGGAGCGCAGGAACTATATTCATAATGCATACCTTCATAGCATCCAAATTCCAGCAATTTCTCCGTGACTTTCGAAACGACGTTGCTGTTGATTTTGCCCTCATAAGGACACCCAATCACGCATGACACATACCTCAAATTTACACGTCGTCAAAAGTAGGGAAGTGAACACAAAATCATGATTGAGCTAGAATGAAGTATTTCCGTCAACTATAGACACAAGAACGTTACAAAACATTCCACGTGCACACCGAATATTGAGTAGGGAAACTTGAGGAATCCAGTACTCTTTTTTGTTTGTGTATGCTCGAAGACCACCACTTTTCCGAGTGTTAAGCTTCATACAGTTTCACATATATCAAAAGTTTAACAAACCCTCTCACTTTCAGTCCATTTGACAAAGCTGCCTTGGTGACATCGCCTAATTTGCGTAGACTTTCTTCCACCGTGCAGTTAACATTCTTTCTGAAAAAATCAGGCCAGTGAACAAGCTTCAGGCTATATATTCCTATATTTCGTGGTGAGGTAAGTCAGACGTCATACTTTGAGAGAAACTTTTTTTGTCAGCGGCAGCAACATTTGATGCCGCTGGCATTTCGACGGGACGGGTTAAGCATAGATTGAGCAACATTAGGGTTGTTAAAGTCGAACTCGAAACTCGACTCGACTCGAAAAAACTCGAAAATTTTCGAATTGAGTCGAACTCGAAACTCGAAAACTCGAAATTTCTCAAAACTCGAAAACTCGAAATTTTGAACGCGAAAACTCAAAAATCAAAATTTCGGACTCGAAAAAGGTCTATTTTGGGTCCAAAAACACTCAAAACTCGACTCGAAAAAACTCGAAAATTTTCGAGTTTAGTCGAACTCGAAACTCGAAAACTCGAAATTTCCCAAAACTCAAAAACTCGAAATTTCCCAAAACTCAAAAACTCGAAAACTCGAAATTTCCTAAAACTCGAAAACTCGATAACTCGAAATTTCCCAAAACTCGAAAACTCGAAATTTCCCAAAACTCGAAAACTCGAAATTTTGAACTCGATTAACAACCCTAAGCAACATATAGCCGCAACAGGCAGTTGAAGCGACCGAACTTGCACACCTCGTGGTAGGTCGCGGAAAAATTGAAGTATCGCCCCCCACTCAGTTGGTACAATTTCCCTCATTCCGGATTCTTATATAAACGGAGCTATATAACTTCCCTCCCCCCATTCACGTTAGTGGGAGGTGTTTGCGCAATGTCGATATTTAACTGTGGCGTCGTAGTCATACACCAGTGAGGTTCGACTAAGCGACAGAAAGTAATCCGTTTTTAGATGTAAACACGTGCAAATTTAGGATTTTTCATGAAAAGTAGACCGATTTTCATCTTTTCGCTCAAAAAAGTAGTCCGTTTTTCGATTTTTTTTGACTAATCGGACAACCTTGCTGTATGTTCGTAGTTCACAGGACGATTTGAAGAGAGGTTGTTAAGCACATCACTGATTGATATGACATTAGATATTGTCACCACTTCATTAGTATCACAATTCACAAAGGAACTACTCACTTTGAAAAGGAGTCGGACGCAGCTCCAAACACAGCGATTTCTTTGACATGACCATTTTTCAACTGAAAATAGAACTTTTCCCAACATTCATCATATACCTAGACAATCTTTGATATGGCCAGCTAGTGAGATAGTTAATAGAAATGCAAGGAGACTTTTAATTAGGGGAAGAAAATTAAATGAAGTATCAACTGTAGCTGCAACTCTTCAGAGTGAATCATTAAAAATTAATTGAAACTGACTCACAACATTATTCAGTCCGGCGAGATTAGGGACCAGTACAGGGTAGGAGACACCGTCCACCTTATCAATGCCAGATATGACTTCGTTATGATCTGCCATTTGAGGAACCCATTTTGGCGAAACAAAACTGGTAGCTTCGACCGTCTGAAAGCCAGTGAAAACTTCGTTCAAATTCCAAGTTCTAATCATTTATATGCCAATAATTTGAATTTCATTCATTCTGAATTGGAAAATGATATAGGGCTGGGGGTACAATTTGAAAAAACAAAATAGTGATATCACGAAACTGAATACTGAAATGGTAAAATACTTTAATAAAATATCACCTTGTAGCTAGTTTTCCACGACACTTGTCTTGAGGATATGATATTGAACGGCTAATACGCTGTTCATTAGTCATCTCTACAAAACAAATATCTAACAACTACCGTGTCCTGTATTGTTATTTTCATTTATACTCACCTGCAGACCACTCCGACTTAGTCGATTTATGAGTTCCACTTTGTCCTCAACCGGTATAATCATCTAGAATTACAACTATGTACAAGGAAACTGGTTTTTGTTTTGTATATAGATGAATGAGAAACACTACGGAATGAAAGAGAAGATATGGCGAGAGACCGATTCATTGTGAACTGTACACCAAGAAAAATCCTCACTCTTGACGATTCACGCATCATCAACCTATTTTTGTAACAAAATACTTTTTATTCTCTCGAAAACTGACGACCATGTTCTATTTCTCAACGTAGCGATAAACCACCGCCGAGAGAAAGTGGTTAAAGAAATGTGGACCAATCCCGTGACATCGGTCCTTTAAACGGCAATTGAAAAATGTATTGCGTTTAAAGGACTGGAGCGTTGCGATTGGACCACATCATCGTCCTTCTTTAACTTAAAACACACACCTTTTCATTTTGAAGTCCGTCTCTGGCACCGACTTCAACGACTTTAAAAGCAGTAGCGTTTGCCTGAAAACAAACTCGGTAGGAGACTCAATATCGACCAAATGAAAAATATTTATGATTTAAGTACTTCTAAAAAGTGCATTTTCATAAGAGCTTCTTAAAAATTAAACTGGCCAACAATTATAATGGCTTCATATGTGACATACGACTTTCTTGAACAATGCAAACATATGTTGTTTTATTTGCCATTTGTGTTGTTTTCACTCAGCGGTTTCTAAAATCCAGTTGCTTTTCCAATGGAAAAGTCTAAGAATATACAATTTTCTTTCTATCGAGAAAACGAGTTTGCGTGTCATCGCCCCTCCCCCCCCCCTTTCCACCAAATCTTGAGTTGAACTCCTCTGGTTCCCTGTATGTTCCGATTATGAGCGTATGTCTATTTCCAGGCCTGGTGGAGAGATGGGCGCCGAGCCAGTGTTAATATTATATGATGGCACCTAGTCCATAATATAATATACTGTTTTGTTTATGTTTAATGTGAAGATATAGTTTCGATTCTGTTCTGTTTCTCCATTTTGTGTTTTCTTCTTATTGTGACTTCATATTTTGCTGTTTTCTTTTTTTGTTACCTCTCACTTTTCCACTGGAATAAAGTATCATCCATGGTTTTGAAAAAAATCCTTCACTACAGCTATTTACGATAAGCAGGTCAAAAAGACCTCATTCATTTCAAATCTCGCGAAATTTTGCTAGTAAAAGGCAAGTTTTTGGTTCGTTTGCGAACAGAATGCCAGCTATTTGGAATTTACTTCCAAGTCATGTAGTGGAAGCAGGAACTCTATCTGCTTTCCACGCTCGTCTGGAAAAAGTAGACTTGTCTACTATTGTACCGTCTCTTAAACTGGACTGATCCCAATGGACCTTTCCAGATATAAAACGGTTATACTACTTTTCAGGATATTTCCGGGGATTCTGGCAGCACCGCATCGAAATCTTTAGTTACCGAATTCAATATTTTTTGGACTTATGATGTAAGTAAATTCTTTGCGCTTTTTTGTCTTCATACTCATGATGAGACATTTTTCACGCCAAACTCACCCCAAATCAATCAACTGCAAAACGCACTATCAAAACTATTTGGATATCGGAACGAGTTTGCGTGTCATCGCCCCTCCCCCCCTTTCTACCAAATCTTGAGTTGAACTCCTCTGGTTCCCTGTATGTTCCGATTATGAGCGTATGTCTATTTCCAGGCCTGGTGGAGAGATGAGCGCCGAGCCAGTGTTAATATTATATGATGGCACCTAGTCCATAATATAATATATTGTTTTGTTTATGTTTAATGTGAAGATATAGTTTCGATTCTGTTCTGTTTCTCCATTTTGTGTTTTCCTCTTGTTGTGACTTCATATTTTGCTGTTTCCTTTTTTGTTACCTTTCACTTTTCCACTGGAATAAAGTATTCATATTCATATAAAACGAGACTAAACTAACTTTCGTAGAACGACGGGATAACTGTGAAATAACTGTTGTTGTACGTCGAAGCATTACGTCCGGTTCTGTTTGTAGAAGAGAAAGTTCAAAGAAAGTAGCAATCCAAAAGTTACAAGTAGTCGCACATACAAATTAATACATCCGGCAAATAAAAATCGGTCAACTTGGCAAACATCCAAGGTAGTAAGATGCACAGGTTTTAAAGGACGGAACTACAGTACCCCGTCGGTGTCGTCCAATTGCACAGAATTTCCAAAAATTTTCCTTGATCCTAAAAGATTTTTTGGAAGTAACCCCTTTTCGTTGTTTTTAAAGTTATTTAGAGTACGATGTATACATTTATACGTTCACATGTTAGTTTGTGCACTTGAGTGAGCCATGTTGTGCTACGTAGTTCTTCATTTTAGACTATGGGTGACGCAGAGAAACTTGCGGAAATCCGCGAGAAGAAGGCGAAGAATGTGATGAGAGAGCTTAAGATCCAGAAGCTCTGCCTGAACATCTGTGTCGGAGAATCTGGAGATAGGCTTACTCGTGCCGCTAAGGTATATTTTACTTCTGTAAATCAATCTTCGTGCTCAGTGTTGTTTATTTCTGTTTCGTGAGTTGCTTCCAAAAGGTTTTATCCGTTAATTCTAGAAATATAATTTGGATGTTCTTGATATTATTAAGCTATGAGATTTTCTGAATTCAATTTACGAATTGTTCTGAACAATTCCCACATCGACAGTTCCACCCTTACCTAGAGAAAAAAAAATTAGCCAAAATTTTGTTCTGTTCGGTTGCACTTCTCGTCGGCATTTTTATGTTGAAGAACAGCAAAAATTCTGCAAGACATTTCAACTCGAGACTCATTGTTGAATAATTTGTATGGTCCTTTTTTAGGTGCTTGAACAGCTTACTGGACAAACTCCAGTTTTCTCGAAGGCTCGTTACACTGTTCGATCCTTCGGTATCCGCAGAAACGAAAAGATCGCTGTTCACTGCACTGTTCGCGGTCCCAAAGCTGAAGAGATCTTGGAGAAGGGATTGAAGGTCAAGGAATACGAGCTGTACAAGGAGAACTTCTCATCGTCCGGCAACTTCGGATTCGGTGTTCAGGTCAGTGCTACGTTACACACTCACTTTTACTTGTCATTACTTAGACGTCGCTTGCACCGGTACAGCACCAGTACAGCTGGAAAAGTGGGCGGGGCGCACCGGTACGTACAGGGCAAAAAATCGATAATTATCAAATTCATTGGTATAATGACCAATTTTCGAGCTTTTTTCAATTGTTTTTTGTCTAACTTCACTTTAGAAATAGTTTCCAATATATCCGACTGAAGAACAACTATTTCGCTTTCTTTATATTCAATATAGGCATGTTTAAATAATAGATTCATTCGTTAACGTGTGTATTGCTTTCATGGTAACAACAACAACATCAGGTTCTCATTTTTCATATTATACATTATTGCGATGCACATATGAATAAATCACATGCAGAAAAAGAGTAATCATTAGCTATAAAAACAGCGAAGCGATTACTTTCATTTCTAGAATATTGGAAACTACTTCTAAAGTGAAGTTAGACAAAAAAACAATTGAAAAAAGCTCGAAAATTGGTCATTATACCAATGAATTTGATAATTATCGATTTTTTGCCCTGTACGTACCGGTGCGCCCCGCCCACTTTTCCAGCTGTACTGGTGCTGTACCGGTGCAAGCGGTCGCCTGAGTATTCTGCTAGATCTTGCCTGCCTCCATCCGTATAAAACTCAGAAGGGGATAAATGTACATACAAACTCACCCGAGTAGAAAATGCGTTACTAATATAACCTCCCGCTCAATGACACCTATGATGCCCTTCTGCAAATTCAGCGAATACCCTGTAATATTATGTTTCTTACTGTTGGAAGCAAATTAGAGTTTTGCTCTTCAGAGCGACCCCATCTTAGTTTTTGCCTAGCACTTTCTGCACTCTTCTGCCTGTACTTTGTATTTAATTTCATGATGGCCAGTGAGTCTCAAAATTTCTATTGCGTTTCATTCACATTTGCAACAATTGTTTTGCGAGAAACACCTTTCTTATCTAACTGGGCGTTTAGCTAAATGAACAGTTTTTTTCCTCAGTTCAAGTCGTTTTCTGGGTCATTACACTTTCTCATTCATTGAGACGTTTATTTGGAATCAGAGTACTTCGTTTGCCACAGTGCCTCACGACAATTAATTGTCAATGAATGATTTTGTGTGACAAATAGCACACCGTAACCCATCGCATTTTGCCTCTTCAAATCCGAAAAAAAATAAGGTGTCATGTTCATATTCCCAGTTTTTATGGTTGTAGGCAGTGCTAGCTATATTTCTCCAACTTTCATTTGATTCTCCGGTCTTTTCCGTATCTGCAGCTTATTCAGCAAAATGTTAAGTGGGTAAAGTTTCATGCATTGTCAGCTGAGAATTTGCCAAAATTTTGAAAATTCTCGACTTGTTGCTGTGAGTCTGCTAGTCACTTTGGTGATAGGCACTCTCATGGTCTTGCGGAGCATCGACACTTCATCCGTTATGGGTTTTTTCTATGAAGAAATGAGTCGGTCCGCCTAGTCGTATAGTGTTTGGTTGTGTGGCGCCTCGAGCCACTGAGGATGCCCGGCCTGTTCCACATATTCCTGATCGTTTTGTAGCATATTTTGTGCAGTGACAATTAGGACAAACCATGTGGAATACACCACCTGCATTTTATTTGTCATGTTCTCACTGGCCTTTGAATTGTGTTAATTTATGCAGTATTTCAGGAGCACATCGATCTGGGAATCAAGTACGATCCCGGAATCGGTATCTATGGTATGGATTTCTACGTTGTTCTCGATAGAGCTGGACGTAGAGTCGCCAAGAAGAGACGTGCCCCTGGCCGAGTTGGACCATCTCACCGCTGCAACCGCGAGGAGTCTGTCAAGTGGTTCCAGCAGAAGGTGATCACCTTTTTTTTCATTGGGAGGAACGCGCTCTTCACTTGTGCCCCCCCCCCCCCCCAATCTGGAGGAGTAACAACTTAGATATTACACCTGGAGGAGTAACAACTTAGATATTACAAGCTGCACGCTTTCGTGCCTGATACAGACAGAGCTTGTGGTTTAAACTTCAATGTGTCCGAATTGTGCATGCAGTTGTAGATTATTGTAATTAATGTGTGTATTTCAGTATGACGGAATCATCCTCCCACCCAAGCCCAAGGTCAAGCGCTCATTCCAGGGCCGCAGACGTTAAGTGTTGGCTGTTGTTTTTGATTTGTTATGATCATAAATTGTTGCCTCATCTAGTGTTTCTGGCTATCAATTCAGTTTTAATTTCTGTCAACGTATGTGGAGCCTAAATACGTGGTGACTATAGGTTTTTCTGTGGCAGAATGGTGCGGATACTTCTGGAAGAGAATCCTAACATTGTTTAAACGAAGTTTTTTTTTTGAAAAATACTGTCCTCTTTGGCCATTTTCGCTTTGGACATTTTGCTAAAACTATCCCCATATCAACTATGCGCTTATTGGCGCGGAAGACAGGACAAATTTTTATTGCATTAATGAAGCAAGTTTGATATTTGTTGCAAAGACGAGCTCTTCTAGTCGGTTCCTTTGGTCGTTGGTACTGTCTTGGCTACAATTCGTCCCATCGTCGGGCGAAGAATTTCGAATGAACACTGAAATCGAAACGTTCATGTTTGACAGTAGGAACTTTAATTCGATGAGTTGAGCAAACAACTTATGTAGTTACCCTGCGATATCCGTTCGTTTTAACCAAAATGAGTATACGGAGAAAAAATGCGGTCACAACACTTGACTTTTTGCAACTTGGAGTGATTTGTGTGAACCAATCCGCACAACTGTGAGCCGACCCGGAGCATTTTCTAGTCCCATGTTTAAAATACGGGACTGGCATCCACATTAGACAGTGGTTCCTTCCAGTCGATTGTCGATAGTTAAAAGCCTGTTTCGGAAGAAGAACATACCTGGAGATTTTCATTAACCGCCATAATGGCTCCAGCGTTCTCAAACTGTCCGCAGTAATGAGGTGCAGAGAAAATAGTCTAAAAGAAGCTCTTAGTACCGTTTTCGAAGTTAGCGATAGTGATTTCTTCTGACTTCTGGTCTGGTTACCGAGCTAATTTGAAACCCAGGATCCAGCAGTATCTTATTCGGTTCCGGACCAAACTTTTGTAGTATACGAGTGCAGAATAACACAGAAATTTGAAGGTTTGGTGAACGTTTCGTTGAACTTTAGTTTGGAAACGATTGAAATTGTCTTCATAATGAATGTTTCACAAGTGTGTGGAACAGAGTACAGAGCAGATATACATCAACTCACCACCAATCGACGGCCCCCGAAAAACTCGTATCCATCTTGTACAACTTGGTGCGCTCGTGCAACCTGAAAGTTTTTCGAATGACATAGGTTTTCTTTATATTTTAGAATTGTGTTTCGAAGAGACGAGTTGTAAGCAAAATTCTCATCCCGCCGGGGCCGAATCCACCAATATTAAAACCAACTCGCTGGATGAGTTCTCTACCCCACACCTCAAGAATATTCTGGAGCGGGAGGGAGAACTACCCGTTTGTGGACGCGGGCCTTACCCAGGGCTGGGCTGGTGTAAACGGCCGCCTGGACCGTCTAAAATAAATCGGAACCTCCATCTAGTAGCATGTCTCTCCATACGGAGACAGTATAATCTGGGAAAATGATTACCAAGTCGATGCCCATTGTCTTGCCAATCTTCACCAATTCATCTGCCCCGAATCCATAACTCGCACCTCGCATACTGGCCTGAAAGAAGTTTATTATAACTGTCAAATAATGAAACATGCAGTTTAATTTAATGAATGAGTAATGCAATTAATGAACCTGAAATCCCTTGAGGCCAATGACAGGATCCGCCCATAAAAGATCCATTTCCAAGGTTGCCCCACTGGCCTCAGTTGGTCTGGAAAGCATTGTCAGATCAGGCGGATTACACAAGCAACCGGGTTGATATCAACCAAAAGTCAACCCGGTTGCTTTTGTAAAGAAAATTCGGTTGATTTTCAAAGCAACCAAAAAGCAACCGGATTTCTTTTGAAAAGCAACCAACCTCTCTTTACAAAAGCAACTGGGTTGATATTGAAATCAACAAGCTCTATTACTTCACAAAACTCGGTTGATTTTATAAAGAAAGGTTGGTTCGTTCTAAAAAGCAATTTGGTTGCTTTTCGGTTGCTTTCTGAAAGCAACCGAATTTCCTTTACAAAAGCAACCGGGTTGCTTTTTGGTTGATATCAACCCGGTTGCTTGTGTAATTGGCCGTCAGATCACATACCGGAGAAGCACTTTCTCACAATTGCTGTGTTTGTAGCTCGAGACAGATTAGGTTGAATTCGACAATTGTAATTGTAAATGTTTAAAGACAAATAAAAGTTAATTAAATAAATAAAAATTTCCAACTCAGTTGAATGGATACCTTTCGATGTTCCTTAATTGGTCGAGATCTTTGAGTAGCGGGGAGAGGCCCCCGTGCATACACAGGATGCGTCCT
Source organism: Litoditis marina (assembly GCA_964036275.1). Lineage (NCBI taxonomy): Eukaryota > Metazoa > Nematoda > Chromadorea > Rhabditida > Rhabditidae > Litoditis > Litoditis marina. Next base: position 670,208 of record OZ038434.1, on the reverse strand, counting down.
CCCACCAAAGCAGTCAAGGGCATCACCTCAAACATGTCCTGAAAATGAGAATCTCTGAGAAGGATTACAAAAGTGGAAGGAATACGGAACAACTGTACTGAGTGCACACTACCAAATACATCAATTGTGGGCATAGTTGATCATCAATTGTGGTGTTCTCTGAAAATGTGTTCTTTGATGAGATACATATCACATTAATGAAAACTCTTCAGTTTCATGCAGCCCTTTGACTAGTGTACAATTATTCTGCTGGGTTGCAGTGGCCGTTCTTGGCGAATTCTTTATTTAACCCGGTATTTCGTTAACCCTCTCAGTTAACCATTAACCGTTAACCGGGTTAACTCCTTTGTTAACCACTAATTAACCCAAAATTTTCCCCAAAATCCACTGTAAAAAAGGGTTAACAAGTGGTTAACAAAAGGGTTAACCCGGTAACCATTAACCGTTAACCGGGTTAACTCATTTGTTAACCACTAATTAACCCAAAATTTTCCCCAAAATCCACTGTAAAAAAGGGTTAACAAGTGGTTAACAAAAGGGTTAACCCGGTTAATGGTTGATGGTTAACTGAGAGGGTTAACGAAATACCGGGTTCCTTGGGGAATTGGCCGCAGTTCTTGTTTCGGGCTCCCAGTATATAGGATCTCACCGTTTGAAATTATTCTCTTCTTAAGGACGAAATGTCAATAAAAAACAGTAGTTTGCAACTTCGCTTTTTCCTTGCTTTTTTCGGAAATAGAAAATGGTAACTTTATAAATATTTTCGAGTGTTTTCGGTTATTGACTTGTTGGGGTTTACCTGGAATGCCTGCCAGAGAGTCTGACTACCGTATCTGCGGGTACATTCATCGAGGAAGCCATAGTTCCTGTTCACACTGGAACACTCGTGGTTACCTCGCAGTAGAAACATGTTCTTCGGGAAACGCAGCTGAAACTAGTGACAAGTTGAGAGAGAAAAGAATTGTCAATGTGAAATTAACCCAATTATCAGATATAAGATGCTGCAATTTATATGTCCCACAAGAAAAACTTAAATTACTTTTTTGCTCATCGTTGTGTATTTTACTTCGATGCATCAGATATTATACTGTGAATCGCTGAAAAACGAACATTTCATCAACCATGTGTAAAACCACACCGCCAAGTACATGCAAACACGAATCAAGATCGTATACGCAAATTCGTTAGAAGCAAAATTGTGCAAATAGTGGTGTGCACAAAATCGGTAGATCCTGAAATGTGTACACATAAAGTACACAAATGTAGTACTACGGAAAATGTGTTTATGCACAAATTCTTTACTACGAATAGTGTGCATAATCCCTAATTTAACGCTTGAAGCACAAAAAAATCAGCTAAACACAGAAAAGGTTCAGATCGACACACCAAAATGCTAATAAATGTATGCATTTCCGGAGGTTTGCACATTTTTTTCAACTAAGGATTTTGAGTAATCTATTAATCCACTTTTTCGGTTCTATCAATATTGTGTCATCAAGTTCGATAGATGTATGTATACATCAGTATTCTGCGTACATCCTGTTTTTCCAGTTGATTTTTCGTGTGCAAGGTTTTTAATTACACATGGTCAAAAGAGAAACCACTTTCGTGACAACCGATGTGTATTTTGCATAGCATTTTCGAAAAATGTATGTATTGCAGCGTCTTATATAGAGCTCAAACATCTATTCTCTACTGTAGTCAAATTCGAAAAATTAACGATACCGCTTATATTAAGCATTCCGTAGAGAGATTACGACCATGACAAAACCCTACCTTATAGCAGACAAGTAGAAGTATGACTTCGATGTTCTGTTTTCCTCTATCCACGTAATCTCCCAGAAAAAGATAGTTGCTGCTCGGAGGGAAACCACCCTGGAACAATCCAAATGAATGATAAACTCCAAACATGAAGTTGTTGAAGTAGAGCGGGAAGTATTTTTAAATAACACATTTGATAAGAATCGTTCGTCAAATATCGGATAAAAACAGCGTACCTTGTTGAATATTCTGAGGAGGTCAGGGTACTGTCCGTGGATGTCTCCGCATATCTTGATGGGGGGTCCGCACTCGACCATCGGAGGCTGAGAGAGGAACAACTCACGCGCTTTTCCTGCAGAATAACAATTAAAATACACATGAATAATGCAAACTTTGTAGATATCGAGTGAGAACACTAAGAATATAGTTCCCGTCATTCCCGGAATTCTGTTTTTATGAACGTTAGCAATTGGCTGACTGTCAGAGTCTCAGTGGGAATGACGAGGGAAATATGGCCTTGATCATTCGGATTTTACAGGCGGAGTGTGATATTTTCGCAGTATTATGGCACAGACCGTTTTCATTCCGAGAACGACCAGAAAGGAGAGAACAAGAAGAAGAAGCGAGTCAAGCAGTCATCTATAATCCAATCTACCAACCCAATATTTTGATGATTTCCGGCTCAGAGATGGTTTTTGTCATTCCTTTATCGGGAAGACCGATGCTGAGCAGACGGTTTATCACATCATTCATCTCCGAGTGCATTTCTGCTGCAAGGGAATAGAAATCAATATAAGAGAGGGTAGAAAATGTCGTATTATGTGAGAGTTGCAGTTTGGAAACACAGGTGGTTTTCTAGGGATTTTAGTGGACATAACGCAGTAGGAACCCACCCAACTGGGGGTTCGCTTTGTCATAAAATATATTGGTGCGGTGTAGTTGGGAAGACCAGTTTCATTTCTGGAACACAAGTTCAAGTGTGAAATTTGAGCTTAGATGTTTTTTCAAAAGTTAGATTGGAACAATTATTTTGAAGCACTACTAGATTCTCACATGCTGACTTTCATTTGGTTATCTGAAAACAAAACCTGGGGGAAAAGTGTTGTTTTTGGAAGGAGAGAGTCTTACCAATGATGGAAAAATAGCCACTCCAACCGTGCGATGAAAAGAAATACTACACAATGAGCCATCCCTTCTCGAAACTGATCACGTTCCTTTTCATGGGAAGTTCGTCTGACGAGCTCTTCGTGCAAACGTGAGAAATAGACGGGAACGTTCGACAGGTTTCCCCACCGGGTAGCCCGTCTGATTTCCTGTCAGAAGTGGATGAAGAGTGCAGATCCTCTGTTCTCTCAGTCCATTTCTATTTCTAACCCTACTAGAAGCTGGTCGGATCATGGCATCTCATGGTCAGTCTCTACATCGCCTCTCTCTCTCTTCTCTCCCAAGCCGAAACAAGCTGCACTTGTGTTAAAATAAAGCATACCCAAATTGCTTAATACACGAATAGTTTTGATCTGGGCTTTTTTCGAGTTGTTCGTTTAACATATATTTTGTACTTTACCCGTTCGAATTTTGAGTAGGCTCTCTCTCTCTCTCTCCTTCTGTCTTTTCTACCTCCTATGTAGCGCTCAGTTCCTATACTCCATTTAACCATTATTTCTCAGTATCAACTGCCCATCCAAGCGATATAACGACCGACCCGGCCCTCAAGGCCTATATGGTCAAAATGAAGGAAGATGGACTCGAAAATATGGAATGGCTCGGTTAGTTCTTCCCACTTGTCGCCCTAACTAAAAAGCTGTGCGTTATAACAAAACCACTTATATTGATTCCATTGCTAAACCTGCATTTCAACTAGAAAAAGAACCTCTCTCTTTGAATCTCTATTCTTGAATCTCTCTCTTGAAAAGTTTTTCTCCATTGTCGGGAAAAATAGCACAGCGCTCACCACCAGATACATTGTGAGTCTCTCTCTCTCTCTCTCTCTCTCTCTCTCTCTCTCTCGCTCTCTCTCTCTCTCTCTCTCTCTCTCTCTCTCTCTCTCTCTCTCTCTATCTCTCTCTTTCTCTCTCTCTATCTTTCACTCAGGACCATGACTTAGTTTCATATTCACCGTGAATGACGCATTTTGGTCACTAACGGTGATTTGCAGTCATATGTTTCATGGGCACCGTCTCAGTATAGCTCTACGATGAATGTTGCCTTATCCCTGTTTGTAGCCTGGTCCCGTGACTCGCCGGTTTTGAAGTCGTTGTACAGAAATCAAACTACAATTCTCTGGTCATCTTCCATAGGATTATTATATAAACTGCTCGATAACTATCAAGATGCTTATGCTTCGCGGAAGCTCAAATTTCTCATTTTAAATTAAAAGGTTGGCTAAAATAAATTAGCCTCCTTTAGTGAATAAATTGGTCCTGCCACGAAAACCCTGGCGCGCGCGGTCAGCGACGATCGTGGAATTGACCAAGTTGTTCGCACCCAAAAATCGTCATATTGTTTCGTGAGCGCCGTCGCAGACGGGCTTGCTCTTATTATTCTCATTTATTTGTTTATTTTCGCCAGAGAGTGGCGAATTTATTCATTGTTTTTTCTATATTTGTGTGTTTATTTCGGGGGATATGGACATCCCTTCGAAATTATTTTCAGTCGAGTTCGAGTGTTCCTAAGGAATCGTTGGTTTTCCGTGGAATTAGAATCCCGAGTTTTATTCCGTTTCCTGTGGGTTGCCGGACGTTTGGGATTTGGTTTTTCGAGATTGACCCAGCGGGGGTCCTCTGTTTCCCTATTTCCCGTGACCGGCTATCGGCTCAGGGAATGAGGGATCTTCCCAACAGAGTCGAATTATCGTTCCAGTTGTCTTCACTCGCTCTCGTGGTTTCCCGTTTTCTGGCTCCGGCAGAATTGAACGGGTCTTATGAACGAGCTTGGTACCTTTGGGGTTCTCGTTCTCCGTTCCTCGTCTGAAAGAGAGGTCTACATAACGGTTCATGGGCATCGCCCATTGTTCTTCTCTTTCACGGTCGATGAGAAGAATGGCAGCAGAGGGCATGGTCGCCATCTCGCTAGACGACTTCTGTTCGGATTGGCTGGCATGCAGCTAGAATCTTGTTGAAGGGTTTACCGGACGCGCGTAGTCAATTTTTGCATTGTAGGCGAACTGGGTTCACCTTGGCCGCAAAAACGAACGATCTGCGTATTTACTGGAGTTTCAGTAGTTGAAACGCAATGTTCATGTTTCTTCCCGAGGTGGATACTCCCTGAAATTAAATTGGCATAATTAGTCGGTTTAACTGCATCATGCATGGCTTAGCGTGAATCGTGTTCGTTGCAACGTAATTTTGTTGGAAAGTTGTCCATAATAATACTGACGGGGTAGAGCTTATAGCTGGACCATATGAGTAGAGTACACTCGTAGAGAATTTAGAGGCTCCTCTTGACCTGGTTAGGTTTGGATTACGAGGATGATAAGAACACAGTTCTCTTATGATTATGGAAACTATCACAGTTGCCTCATCAGATGGAAATGTCCAATCTTTAAGCCTTGTGGCAATTTGGGTTTTGTCTGTCAAAAGGTCGAAGGATCGGCGATGATACGGGTTTGCAGTATTGAAGCACTGTGCACCTCACTACTTGACACTAATTTTGTATAATTAGGAAACTAGGTTGTTGCTACACTATCCTAGGGGATAACGGTTTGTAATTTAAGCCAATCTCGGAGTTAACCGATGCGTTGGACGCGAACGGCTTAATGGAAGTGTTCTCTTGAAAAGAATTCAATACAATTGCGTATTTCAGCAGGCTTCAGGCTATACTACTAGGAATAGAGTAGGCTGGTGGAACAAGAAGTGATTCCTTTTGACCGGATTAGGTTTAGTCCCGAGGGTGTTCAGGATTGAAATTCCTTAGAAAATAATAGTTGTATAACATTTGGGTATGTAAAATAGAAGTGCGTGGCATCTATTTTTCAGATTCGTCGAGGACAGATCTGTAAACATGTACTATTGTTTCAATTACCATTTGTTCATATTTCATATTACCTTGTTTGGTTGAATTTTGAAATTTGCGTATTCATTCCGTATACTGTTCATTATTGACAGTTTGTTCAGAAATGCCGGATGGTCTTCAAAGGAAACTCGGTAGTGTCTGCAGTGGTGGATAAACGATGCAATACATCCCACCGGACCACAGGAAGTTGGATCAATAGACACTCAAGGTGAGTTGTATGGTTGCCAATGAAACGAAAATCCGACTGATTTAGCGGGTTTAATTGAGCAAAATTATCCTCTCGTATGTGTGGACTAGTGTAATGATTAGTCTTTTAACAGAACCCTAGCGATAGCTACGCACCTGGCAGTGGTAGATACAATATATGTCCTAATGGAAGGTAAACCCAATAGTTTGGTTAAAAACGGGTTCCAGTTGAGTCGTTGAACTAGATAGTGGGTTCGGTGGGTTTCAAGTTTCAACAGCAAGACCATAGGGTGCGACACCCAATCCTCATCCCTAATGAGACAATCATTCATTAATGTTTTGCGAAAGTAGGTCACTTTCAATTAATAATCTGTGCCCTGAAGACATGAAGACAAATTTGTTGTCAGAGTACCCTTCTGCATAGTTAGATGCAATTGGTCGTTCGGGGCGTTTAAGGGCTAAGTAAGTAGTAACCACGTGGCGTGTTGTCATGGCATGAAGTTTTGATGCAAGTTAGAACTAGTTCACTCGCTAAAATTCAACTACTGATTTGCCCGGATAAGCTAAAAACACTCATGTAGGACCTGAGTCACAAATTTACCTATGTGCTAAGTTTGCTATTACAGGAACCCGTTTCGGTCGGAAATGGATGTCGATGGCGGCTGAGCTCTTCGCCCCTCCTTTTTCTTCGGGAGACGAAGAGTTGAAACACCGAGGGTCGATGAGAATTGTGAGTTGAACTGTTCATCACAATTAAGACGTAATACACGTTGGCGAATCATCAAGAAAATTGTTGTGCAATTGTCGTGTAAGAGCTCTTTCTAAACTGCAGTTATGCTGCACGATCTCAGACATTATTGAGAATTAAGCATATTGAAAGGATGTATGTGTTAGATTACACGTTGTATGCGTACATCATAGGCTACGGGACACGCGTTCTGTGAAAACGCTGGTTCTCTGATTGTTACCCGATAATAATGTCATAACGGGATATTTTGACAACGCAAAGTTAGCAATAATCCGGGAAACAGTAAATTTTTCGTGTTTTGTTCGAGTATCTGACTCGACTAGCCATTCTCTTACGCAGTTGTTACTCATGGTTGTAAAACTGATCAAGATAAAAGCATGTAAGAGGTAGGGTGTTCCACCACGGGTGTTTATCCAGTCACACACCAGTAAGGTGTGACTATTCCCCAATAAGGAGCCCGTTTTCACAATTTATTATGCGAAGGGTGTAATTTTGCATAAAAGTGGGAAAACGTTCCCGATACTGCGGCAAAAATAGGCCAGTTTGTGAAAATGTTTGCTCTATCTCACGTATGTTCCTAGTGTGGAGATGAATCTCACAATCTCGTAAATATATATTATATGAGAATTTATTGCAGATGGTCTGGAAAGGACTGCCAGCAGGCTACTAAGGGTCCATCCTCGAGGGCAATGGAATTGGAGTCACGCGTGGGATACTCATGGACATTCACTCGGTGAGTTTCCAAGTTTAGTTAATTGGGTATGATATTATTCAATGAAAAGCGAGTGAGTGAAAATCTCTCCTCTGCATTATAGTTTCAATGTTCACGGAAGATCTATTGGAAATATATGTTCGTTTGAGCGCATAGTGCCTTTGGAAGCGGCCGAGGCTATGGACAAATTTGTTTCTAACGGAGTAAAACAGTGGCTAATAAACCGAATTTCGATAGTTTGTTGATGTCCCGGACATCTCGGTCATGGCATTTGGTCCACAGCCTGTGGTTGGTTCGATGCTCACCGAAATTTCACGTGAACATATGCGAGTAATTCAAAAAACTTAATGTTTAGTGTCAATGAGACCTAACATGAACTGCTTGCGAGAGTTTCACCAACTAAAGATTAGTAAATACTAAAGATCAGTAAATACTGAAGATCGGTTAATACCATAGATACGAATACAATTTCGTAAGCTGTACAGTTGATTTGAGCAAGAACTTGTCTCTATCAAATATCAGGAGTTAGAACCTGATGAAATTTGCAGTTGCAGGTTCTGGTTAACCTCCGCTACGTTCAGTCTGTCGAAGGAACAGGGATCGCGGGAATGGACTGCCCAGCTGAGACAGATACTAGTGAGTGCCCACTACATATTGTACGCTCTAATGGAGAGTTACTATTATATGATCCAATATACATAATTGCGGCAGTAACATCGCACTGTGCCGTATTTACTTTGAACGCCGCTGCGACCTGTTGGCTTGACGATTATTGTATTTAGACGACCGAGGGGCTATCAATCGCAATGTCCGGTCATATGACTTGTCTAACCGACTTGTTAGATGATGCGCAAATGAAACTTTGCTTAAAACGCACAACGCTGGTTGTTGAGCAAAACAAGCAACAGCTTAATTTGAGATTGAACGTTAGAAGCGTGCGGAATTTATGAAATTATTAACTCATAATTGTCAGACCAAGACTCTGTTCGTGCGCACTGTATAGTGGCTGTCAGCTAATATTGGAAAAACATTCCAATCGAGTTCCGAATTTGTACTAGGGCGTAAAGGCGTCAAATTCCTAGCCCCGAATAGCAATTTCGGTGAAGTTCTAGTTCCAAACGGCTTGGTTTAGGATTTAAAGTTGGGATATTACTAAAGTGCATTAAGGGGCGCACTTGCATAGGCAAGATACCTTTGACAGAAAACCTGTGGGTTGTGGTGATAAACATTGTTTTATTTTTTTCTCAACTGTCGTGCGACCAGATGAAACGGGAAATTACCGTTGTGTAGTTAATAAAGTGGCTTGCGTTCAGAATGATTTGAACAAGCATCTTGATAGTTATCGAGCAGTTTATATAATAGAATATTATGCAAAATTTATTGTAGTATAATATTTATTATGTAAACTGCGAGATAACTATCATAGCCCACCCTTTCCCACCCATAGAAGTTATTTGCTAACGCGTGTGGAACGCAAGCAAGAAGGATAATTTCAGCCTGCATGTTTCAGGTTTTCAATCTGATTGGTCAGGGATTCTGCAGCAAATTACACAAGACGATCGCTCGGATTCGTCCTTTGGCTGAGGCTAGCTGCGAACCAAAGACTTCAGTGATAGTATTATTGATTCTATTCATGGTGGAAATAATAATATGTTTGACTACGCACATGTGTTGTGTAAACTATTTAAACAAGGAAATAGTAGTTTGAAAACATTGGTTTACATGATGCCTCTGTAGTCCTGGATATCTGCCTACAATCTGTCCAGATAGATGGCTAGGACGGATCAGGTTGGAAAGATTCATGACCATGTACGTTTCCGTGGTTTATTTTGCCGTAAAATGACCGTTACCGGATATACTTTTAGGAGTAGTGCCACCTATTCCTCATTGTACCTCTGCTACAGTACTAGTACTGTTAGAAAAGGAGACAACAGTTATGAACAACAATTGTCTTATAAGTTTAGTTGCCAGCTATTTCAATGATAACGGCTCGTAGTTCGGTTGTTCTTCAAAGTTGGTTTCACCATCGATATTCGTACACAGCGGTGTTGGGACAGGCTCATATGGGCCGGATGTACTCTGTACCAGCTGTCACACTGGGCTGCCAGTGAGTTGGCGCTAAGAACGGTACTATGTTACTTTCGTAGTTATTAAGCTACTCGAGAGTCTTTCTGACTCTTCTAACAAGGTACTCGTAGCGAGAATAAAGCTACGCCTTCGTTACTCCTGCGGTCACTCAACAATATGACGATTTTTGGGTGCGAACAACTTGGTCAATTCCACGATCGTCGCTGACCGCGCGCGCCAGGGTTTTCGTGGCAGGACCAATTTATTCACTAAAGGAGGCTAATTTATTTTAGCCAACCTTTTAATTTAAAATGAGAAATTTGAGCTTCCGCGAAGCATAAGCATCTTGATAGTTATCTCGCAGTTTACATAATAAATATTATACTACAATAAATTTTGCATAATATTCTATTTTCAGGCAAAGGTTCTTATTCGGTGGTGCTGAAGGCTGTTTGGAGCGACAAATCCACTTCAACCAGAACGAGACAGGAGGTGGCCATCAAAATAGTAGACACTCGGTAGACATCATCTTTTTATACTTCAAATCTTTTGAAATCTTTGTGCTTTTGTTCTCTGCCCCGCCTCCACTCGAAATATCCAACTTTCAGCCACGGCTCCGACTACGTGAACAAGTTTCTACCACGTGAGATCGAAATTGTTCGACAACTGAACCATCCATGTGTCCTCCGCTTTCCCAAGGTACAAACTACAAGAAGTATTCACGTTCTACTGTTATTTTCTCCAGCACTGGGTCAACATTTCCATTAGGTTCTTGCAACCCTAAATACCGGACTCCAGTATGACTTTCCTGGAGATTGCAGCCAATTTTATCCTGCAGAAGTGTACCACTTTACAGGTTACAGTATAGTGTATAGTACCGGAATTTTCCACGAAAAATGAACGAACGTTCACAATCAGCCAGGATGAAATGAGGCTGAATCAACACTCAAGTTCACTCCCGTATTTTAAGGTGCAACAATTTGCTCACATTCCGTGCATATGTCAGTTTCTCTCCTACAACGTGGCGTCATTTGTAGGTGTACGAGAGAACTGCCTTCTCGGCCTCCCCCGTTCCCTTTGTCACCTTTCTCACCGAATTGTGCGAGGGCGGAGATCTGCTGAAGAAGATCAAAAGACTCAAGAAAATGCAGGAATGGGACTCCAAAATCACTACCCGTCAAATAGTCGAAGGGCTCATGGTAAATCCAGATCATACACTGTTTCTACCGCATGTGGACACATACAGTAGGCAATCGGAACATCTATTATTTATGAACGCGTGCTGGTTAACTTGTAGAAAACCTCTTTTTTGTGCGGTGCTATGTAGCTTTTGCAGTACACAATCAAAAACCGAATGAAAAGTAGTATACTATTTAGATGAGGTTCTACCACACATATTCATAACTATCTAGTTGTCTAGCATCAAATACACACTGTGAATTCAATTGTTTACTTTTCCAGTATCTCCTGGCGAAGGACATCATCCATCGTGATCTGAAGTGTGAGAATATTTTCCTCGACAAAGCTGAGAACGTGAAAATAGGAGATTTCGGTTTTGCACGTGTTTTGAAGTGAGTTGAATTCAGTTTTCTGTAGACTTTGTTGCATAGAATCACTATTTACTATTTTATCATAAAATGGACCTTATTTTCACTCCAAATCACCAATCGCCTCTGTTGTTTGAAGAACTATGCATCCATTAGTTGATCCTTGGTTGTTGGTAGTTCAATGGTAAATGAAAAAAATAAATGGAAAAAAATTAAATGGAAAAATTCATGGATTTTCCAGGGACAACGAGAAATCGAACACTTTTTGTGGAAGTCGCGCCTATGTGGCCCCGGAGATACTGAGAACACAGGCGTATTCAGGACAGACGGTCAGACAACCATTTATCATTTGTTTTCCTCTTTTCATGTCATTGTTCACGAAGTTCATGCTTTATTTTGTTGAAAATACTTGTTGAATAGAGAAAAAAACGTGAACACATTCCAAGGGTGCGCCAGGGTCCCAAACAATAAAATTCATAATCCATCCTTTCTGGGAGCGTATTCGTCAAGTACATCGCACAGCACTTTCGACTCTTCCCTGTGTCTCCCTCTAGAATTTGGCGGCGTCTCGCCGGCGACATGGAGGGGTCGGCAGAGTGTCGCCGGCGGGTCGCCTGCGATTATTTTTAGGTCGTTGACTCTGGATAAGATATATGTTCATCAGATACGTAAACTTGTATTTTTCAGGTGGGTGGCATGTTTATACATGAACAATAAAGCCGTAAATCTCATCGTGTCTAATTCTGGCGACGATAAGTATATACAACATTTTTTATTCTTTGTAAAATTACCAGTTCCGGTATCTGATTACTATATAGAACGTTTAGTGTGAAGGACCTGAAAATAATCGCAGGCGACCCGCCGGCGACACTCTGCCGACCCCTCCATGTCGTCCTAAATCAAAAAATCCGGAATTTTAGTCCACTTCGTCCACAGTTTAAAGAACGCTATTATCTGCTGATACAAACCGCCCGAAATTGCAAAATAGTGCTTGAAGGCGAGAGACACAGGATAGGATGAAGGTGCCGGAATGTTCAACCATACGGACTCTAGATCCTTTCGAAGACTATTTTTATATATTTCCCGTTGAACAGGCTGATGTATGGAGTGTGGGGGTGGTTCTATTCATTATGTGTACTGGAGCCATGCCTTTCGACGCTCGCAACCCCAATAAAATGGTCGAAAAACAGCTTTCGCACAAGCTCAAGTGAGTTTATAAGAAGTGGCCAAACTTCTGTTTTAGTTTCATTCCTATATTCGACCCAAAAGGAGATCAAACTACAAATACATCGGGATATAGATAGGGCAACATACACCGTATGTTTGTGTATTGAAAAAAGCGAGCCGTTATTATTTCGTACACACGTTCGGCACTCGTTAGAGAAGAAAATATACTATTCTCTAAAACTGCCGTCTTATTTACTGACACGTGTAGCATGTTGCAGATTCCCTCGAGCGGCATCCGATCTATCGGCAGAGGGTCGAAGTCTGATAATGGGTATGCTGCACCCCTATCCTGCCTCTAGAATGACCTACAAGAAGATTGTTGAATCTGACTGGCTCAAGGACACCAAGTTCCAGATCAGGGTACGTTTTGGCGACTATCTAAGTTGCACCTATCCGCAATGCTATTGAATTGAAACTACGAGTAATCAAATCGCACACAGAAGAACGCTACAGTATGTACCGTTCAAATCAGTTTGCGAGAGAAGGGTAAACGACACATCGTATCAGAATAAGCTGCCTACTCTTCTTCGTTTTATAGTTGAGTCAATCTGTTGAAATGTTTGTCCATTTACAACTTTGAAAACTAGTATGAATCTCTCGAAGACACCTATCATCACTTTCCATATTGCAACTACAATCATAACTTGCAGACCGAAGTTCCTGTCAGACAGCGTGCCTGAAAACCTTCTTCCATCTTCTTGGGATAGCATCAAATCTGCGATAACTGACTGTATTTCATTGCGTACGAGTACATAAATATTTGCACGAACCTCAATTTGATTCTTGAAACTACGTTTCTCTTACATTCGTTTTCGGGTACACGACATGTTCAGCGGATTGGTTACATTTCGAAGTGGCGCGGAAGCGAAATGTACAGTTCTGGATTGTTTTCAACTATTCTAGCTATATAAATTTGGGGTGTTCACAAATACAGTAAAAAATATATCTGTCCATAAGATTATGGTACTAAAAATGGAAGTATGTTTATGTCCAGTATACGGAAGCAACTCTCGTAGAAGTCTCTTATTACCTGGCAATTTGGAAAGATAAAAAAATGTACATTCATAAGTATAAATGTAAATATACAGTAATAAGTTCTCTATAGTGACAAGTGGAATGTTGAAAATATCACACGAACAATCTTCTACATACATCTATTTCAACTTAATCTAATATTGGTTAAACACCTGTGATACTTAGGTTAGCGAGACAACGAAGTGAATATCAAGAGGAAACCGAACACAGCACTCAGTTGGCAGCGACACCTTCCGAAGTTTCCGTATCGATCTGCTTACCCAGATATTCCCAGTTGTGGACCTGCAAATGCTAGACTAACGAACCTGGTCAATGTGTACAATAATCAGGTGAATTCTCTATATAACCTGGTTTTTTGGTAACCGTTTTTCAGGTTACCTCAGTAGGTAAATTAAAATGGAAAACTTGTCACTTATTTTCTAACGCAAAAAAAAACCGTTAGTTTGAACGACAACCTCAACTTTGTTTTCGGTTACTTATCTAAAAAAAGGTTATCAAAAAACCAGGTTATATATAGAATTTGCTTGATGATATGCCAGAAAACTCAGCTGATGTATATAACGAAAGGGTGATAACCAGGAGGACTGACCATGAGTTTCTGTACGGCGAGAAGGGCGTGGTATCGGACATTCGGGTCTTCGGCTGTCAACAGCTTCATCACCGCCTGTTTTCCCTGGTACTTCTCAATGACACTGCAAGTGATTAACAATAAGTCCGTCGCTCTGCACCCTCCTCCTCAACACACTATCTCGCGCTCAAACTCCCGCGCACGTATCTTAGCATTCCGGAAATGCGGTCTCTTCTTCATTTCACTATTTTTACTATATATAATACACAAGCGACTGTGCAGAAAAACGCGAGACAGGAATTACTTAATTACAGCTACTTTATCGGATGGTTTTACTGTTGAAAATGTTTTCAAAAAATATCGATCAGAAACTGAATGCAATATTGGGAAAACTAATAATTATAACATACGTCTTTCCTCGGGGATAATGCCGTACATATTCTCCAATATCATGGGCAGCCACACAGAGCACAAGGGGGTCGCTACTTTGGTCGAGGAGTCGAATCAGAATCCTAAAATGAATGGATACTGATATAAAAACAGAACCTCATCTATCTACCGTGGGTTGATGTTGGGTTCGGTTTATTTCAAAGTCTCGTACATTATATATAAGGTTGCTAACAATGGTAACTTAGTAGAGAGGAAAATTCAATTGGGCGCACCTTTCTAAAGTGCACCTAAGGTTTTCACAAATGAATTTTGCAGAAAAGTTAGCAGATGTTCACACTGGACAACGAATTCTTCGACAACTTACTTGACGAGCTCAAAGTCCTTTTCATTGAAACGAGGAGCATTTTCACGCCAGAACTTGTCGGATTTATGCACGGGAGACCATTGGAGACGGCAAGATCGGACCTTAGACAGAGATAATAGAAAGATGAATAGATCAGTAGGTTCAACCCCATCTACTACCATGCACACTCCCACATTGTTCGATTTTGGATATCAGACAGATGGATGGTTTCCGTTCACGTTGAGCTAGGAAAATGCTAGATCCCCCCCCGTCTCAGTATTATTGCAAATGTTTACCGTTTGAAGAAAAATAATTATTCACGTGTAAAGCACGGGATTTTTTTTTAAATAGAATTTGCCAATCGTTAAAGTTCGTTCACATCACTCATTTGAAACCCCCCCCCCCGTCTCAGTATTATTGCAAATGTTTACCGTTTGAAGAAAAATAATTATTCACGTGTAAAGCACGGGATTTTTTTTAAATAGAATTTGCCAATCGTTGAAGTTCGTTCACATCTCTCATTTGGAAAAGTACCTCGCTGCAGTACTCATCGAATGAGCTCAAATCCTGGACAGATAGGTGGAGTTGTTCGCTCAAAAACGCAATATCTTCCTGGAAAGAGAAATTGTCCATAGACCGATTCATTTTTTCCGATTATCCTATTCATGAACTTTTCGTTTACAAATAATTTTCAAAGAAAACAAACATCGTACTGGTGTCAAATATATCGCAACTACAACAGTTCCTGGAGGAAGAAAAATTAAAAGATGTTATAGAATGAACCTACCTCTAGATCGGGATCGTCGTACTTCTTGGCATCCATGAGTTCGAGTGTTTTAAGGGTCTTGCACTGGACCATTTGCAGAGCAGCCTCTCGCTTGATTTCGCGCTCTTCTACCTAACAAACAACTAATAGAAAAACAGCGAGCACAACCAGTAACAGTTTCGTCAAGCTTTTATCAAAAATGTTGTCCTATCTCGATCAATACACATTGTCACATTTCAGTTTTTCCGGAAAATATTCTATTTGAAATACATGATTGCATATTGGATCACATGTTATTTTTTGAGTGTGGGTACCAAATTGCGAAACTCATGGGAAATCAGTCAATAAACTAGTTTGAGCTATGTTACACAAGAAAAAGGGACTACATTCAAAAATAAAACTAACCTTGTTGAGAATATTGCTGAATGTGGCAAGAATGATACGAACTACCTGCAAATAATGTCCCATGAGAATATTGAATTATATATGTAAAATGTTGGAATCGGAGATACATGCGATCAACCAACAAACCACACTGAAAACAGATCTGAGCAGTTTCTTATAACTAGCTTACCTTTTCTTTCGAACTTTCGGACAGAATGTCTCCCAGTGCCTGAATAACTCCAGCTGAAGGAGCCTTCCGAGCTATTTCTGGGTTGAAGGTGAGGCACCTCGAAAATCGAGAGGTAAACAATAAGACAAGAGAATACAAAACAAACCCTAACCAACTTAAATCTAGTTACATCGATACAAATCAACCAAAGCAGCTACAAAAACCAATCTCGTGATACAAACAAAGTGAACTGTGGGTTTAACAACTAAGTCTTTATGGTGAAGTTATAAGTTAGCGCAAATAATAATTTTCAGCGGTAGAAACCCCATCATAACAAATAATTGAAATCAAGATATTTTGAACAGATAGCACTCACCACAAAGCGAAAATAAGCTGGTACTGCAACTGGAAGTTAGTTTTTCCGTTCAGAGCACCGACTATGGATGCTATTCCATCCTCAGCTACGAATGCGTGTCTGAAACGGAGTGTAAATGTAAACCAGTTACCGACTCTGAAATAGACACTAGCGCTTAATTATCATACCTTCTCACTGACTCGTAGTGAAATCGGATCGGTGCCGAACATTTTCAGTTTAGCTTATCTTTTTTCGAAACACCAAAACACAGTTCGTGTTGAAATAAAGTTATATTAAAACATAAAACTCTGCTTGCTAAGAAGGCAAGGAGGACTATTTACTAGACACCAGGTAGTTAGTGAAAGAGAGAAATATACACCGAACAGAAGGATCGATTCGAGATGTAAAAACACGCTAACAGATAAACTAACGACCAACCTGTATGGGTCACTTCTCAGCATCATTTGGAGACAACGAGCAGTTGTGTTCATGTATTCGTTATTCTGAACAGAGGATGAATGACGAAACGTATACATCGAAAGCAATGTTCCCGTAAACTACAAAAATCAGGGTAATCATTCAAAAATAGTTGTTTCAGTGAACTTACCGAAGCACCTTTCAGCTGGTCTTTCAGGAAAGAGAAGTAATAGTTCAACTCGGAGCCCTCCATCAGAGTTGTTCCGAAACAAGCGAGTTTCGCAATGATCGAGCTCATCTGGAATACGATTCATATCATACAATAACTCTTAATTAGCAAGGTCCTAGAACCGGTGGTAAAACTTCTCAACCCAAAATAGTTCGGTACTTTTTTTCGACAATAGAGGACTAACGAACCATCATTGAAACACTTCATCGTTCGCGCATGAGTATCAATTTTATCTCAATAATCACTAGTAATCCATCCTTATTAAAAGGAAGAATGAAATAACTGAGTAACCAACCTGGTTGACAATGAAGTTGTCCTGTCGCTGGAGGATTCCAAGAAACCACGACCAAACCGTTCTTTTCTGTTTGCGCGCAGCGCTGTGCAGCAACTCGACACGGGACTTGTCTTCCTGAATATGGGCTAATATACAAATAATTAGTTTCTAATACGAAGTCATGATAAATGGCCCACAAATGTCAATCTTTTCCCAGTTGTCCTGTTGCACATTTTGTAACAAATAAATTTCACAAAGATAAAAGGGAACTGGTATGTAAGGCTACGCCCGCAGTTCAAGCAGTGGATTTTGGTTAAAGCCATTTTCAAAACGAGCATAATGAAGATTGTTTTTGGAGGACCGCAAATTAAACCACGAGCCTCCAGATATGGCAATAACAAATAACAACAGAAGTAGAAACATTCAGTATTTGTGTTGAAATGGTTGTAATATAACCAAATTCCTCAAACCTCAACTTTATGTTAATTTTAACACGATTTCTTTGCGCTCTGAACACTGACTCCTCCTTGTTCAAAAAGCACATCATGAAACAAGAAGTTGAGAGAACACCGTGTGATACAACAGTAGTTGTTGTATGCATTATGTGTTGAATGAAAAAAAATAACCAAATTACGATTACTGTGAGAAAGAAGAACCAACCTGGAGCATATCGTCGAGAAGAGTGAGCACATATCGCACATTCTGATCCTTGGCAACATTCGTGATCAAATTGACCAAAGTTCTAGCTGCTTGACCATTTTCGTCATTGGCGGACAAAACATTGTCACGCTCTTCCCTATTCTGAAAAAGAAAAGCTATTTAAAGTATCAAATGTGACGCTATCAAGCTAGCACTGATGAGTTATATTTTCTTTCCTGTTCAATGTTTTCAGTTAAGTAACTATTTAGTGAACAATTTGATAAGAAAGAAAAATGAATTCCCCTATGAGGTTTTTACTATCCCCGTCTATCCAGTTGAACATAGAGCTCGCGTTCTGGTAATCGAATCACATTTGATGAGACACTTATATATTCCTATTGCCGTTTAACTATTGTAACCACAAAGTACCTTGGCAGACTCATAAGAGGTGATGAAGTTGTAGTCTTCCTGAGGAATCATCTGCGAACGCAAATAAGACCCCCAATTTGGCTTGTTTGCACGGACCTAAACAAATAAACGCATAAAAACTAGTAACGTACGTATAAAATAAGGGAAAACAGACTGTAGCTTCAAAAAACATATTGTGGCTTGAACTCTAAATTGTAGTTTGATCACTAAAATAATATAACCGAGAAATCTCATACCTCAGCAGCTTCCAGCTGGAGACGTGAAGTGGCATTGATCATATCAACTGCCGGAATGGCATGTTGAGCTAGCTCCGCCATCTGTAATATATAAATGAGTGATACAATATGAATTCAGGCTAGAACCACAAATAAATAATACAAACGAAGGTAGAGTTCCTATGAATGAACTCAAAATAGGCGAACCATTAACAGGAACACATAAAAATGGGACCGTCCTAGCAGATGAGTAAACTATAGATTTAAAACTTTATTTAAAACAACTTATATTCAGCTGAATCGATATTGAATATGGAAACCAACGATCAGAGGGCACCAGCGATTATCAGGGGTGTCGTGGCGGGAAGCGGGCATGGCCCGTTAAGGGTACGGTGTACTGCAATCGCGCTGTAAGATTTCAAATGTTGCTGACACCCGGAGGATTATGCTCAGAAGTCGCTCGTCCCGGTACATGAGCGGGACGTCCCGAAAGTGGGCGGGGCGTCCCGGTACGTCCCGTACATTGCGCCTGGCCGTCAATCAAGCGCTCAAAATAATGGATTTAAGTCTGAATTTCCAATTTTTTTGCTCTGTGCATATTACAAACACGTTTTACAGTCAGATTACACAAAAAAATCTATCAAAATTCACTTTTTTTGAAAATTTTCTGATTAAAATCTTCTCAAATATTGATTATATTAGATGTACCAGGACGGCCCGCCCACTTTCGGGACGTCCCGCTCATGTACCGGGACGAGCGGTCGGCTGAGAAAATCATCCGCCATCCAGTATAATCATTATTATTGTTTTGTCTTATGTACGGTTCTATTATGTTTGTGTTGTTGCAGTTATTAGAATTCTGTTCTTTGCATGGCCCTTTCAATCTCTGCAACTTTGCGCGTTATCTCGTTACAACTAACATTGTACGTACGTATAAAGACATTCCATTCAAACGAAATATGACGATGTTTTTTTTTATTGTTGCTGAAATGCTGAAAGGCTTGGTCTGTTTAAACTCAAAGTCGAGCACCTTTCTGAATGTGTATATTTCTTTTGACTTTTGAGGAATGGAAGTTCCAAGTTCCGGAACTTGGAACTTCCATTCCGGAACTTGGAACCATTCCTGGAACGTTAAACATCGTCATAGGAATTCCCCCCATCCCAATAGCAAGTAATTACTCTGAATATGAAGCCTGCAGTTTGAGTGTTAACCTGTGATTAACTATATAATCTTAATAATTTGTTTGTCCACTCTTGATTCCAATATAGGTAATTATAGCTTAGGACAGACTTTTTCATCGAGTATGGGCGATAATGACTCCATTCTCTGTGGTTCTACTAGTTTGCATTGTATTTTGCGTCGTGAACTTCTCAGGTAATACTTGTTGATAACAGTCGCTAAAACTGCACTGGCTCAATCAATTTTTTTCTTCATCAATTTTTCGTGGCTCAGTTTAGTTACTAGATTAATCATTGTGTAAATGAGTTGCTCACTTTGGCTCTAACGCTGAACTGCCAATAGAAATAGTAATGTTGATAAAACACCAAATATAGTATTTCGCAAAATTGTCAAGTTTATATTGTGAAACTTTACAAAACTTGATTTCGCTTTGATACCTAGTTTTTAGCTACTTTTGTGATATAACATTGGGGACGAGTTGTCGCATGGAGGGGGACGAGTTGTCGCGGAATCGTATTCATTGCTTGTTTTAGGTGTAAATGCAAATTTTCCTCATGAAATCGTTCGCTTCGATAGACATATTGTCAAAAGGAGCACGCCACCTTCCCCATATGAAAGGATCCAGTTCAAGGCACTAGGTGAGCGGAGTTGTATAACCACATCAGAAAGTGTCGTAACTGTCATACCAAAGTAAGTTTTATTTTATATGGTTTTGAGTTTTGATTTCGGTTCGGTTTGAATTTTGAATATAGTACACGGAGACTCAATATCACTATCATTGTCACAATATCACTATCATTGTAGAAAACAAATGTATTCTTCTTTGAGTAAGCACTACTTTCTCCAGTGTGAATGTGGAGCTATTCATAACTTCATGATCATACTTAATTTTTTCTTTGTAACAGTACCAGCTGTGAAATATACTTGCGCTTGCAGGCAAAACATTTCGTGCCGTAGTCTGGCCGGGAAAAGCACCTATTCATCAACATTTTCGTGTTATTGTTGGGTCTGACTCGTTTCGGGAACTTCCAATGGACGTTAACCAACTGTATGAAGGGTATATTGCAGGTATAGTTTGTTTTTATTTTTTATATGGTTGTGGGTTTTGCAGTTTGCGTTTCTGTAGTCACTGACAGGGATTGCTACTATCTCAATTAAAACGTTGCATAAATTAACTTCGTGTGATGTTACCATCTCTTAGATAGATTTTTTAAACGGAGTGGGAAAAATGCAGAAAAAAGTATAATCTGTTTGTTTCGTGGTTGTTGCGTTATTACGGCATACATAGGTTCTAGGTTGTGAAAGACGTAAGTCAGAATAATTATTCAAACTGCGAACTTCCAGTTCCCTCAAGATGTATTACTTGTATCACTATCACGGTATGATTAATTACAGGGAATAGCTCGAATCGCGTTCTTCTCACAAAGTTACCGGCCGGGGGTTATATGGGATCAATTTCAACTGGGGAGGATATGATCTATCTGGAACCAGCACAACTTCACTTTGAATACGCAGATGAAAGGTAGGCAATTATTCGTCGTTAACGGCCAACGAGACCCGTGCAAGAGGTTTTTTTTTAAACTGCAGCAATTCTGTAACAGTTATCTTTGCAGCAAAATCAGACAAATTCTCTCGTTTTCGGAGCCTGAAAAGGCATCAATAAGCAAATTACGATAAACTCGATACAGTCGCGCCGGAACTCAAATCAAAAATATTCCATCTAGTACAAAAGGAGCACTCACTGACTCTGAGCAAACCAAAAACTCGACACTCATTTTTCCACACGGAGAGTGCGGAGAGATTGAAGGCTCTGCGAACGGCGAATCTGCCGGAACGTCGCCACTGAAATAAACATCTATTTCACCTCGTGTTTGGTTCAAGAAAATCACCAATATTATACTACAACATGCCGAGGTTCATAAACAGCGGAATATGGGGAACTTTACTTGTGTTTGGCTGTGGGACTATTGAAATTTGCTAATTTAACCCATGTTGTAGGGATATAATGGTATATCGTGCCTCGAATGTTCCATCTCATGACGAATTGAAGTCGATGTCTGATGTGATGTACATGCCAATCGTTAGTTTGTTTTTGTATTTTCTTGTCTGTTTTTCACTTTTTTCTACAGTTCGTCTTGGTATTTACAATTGTTCACTGTTCAGTAGAGAATTTGTTGTTCCTTTTTTTCATTCTTGATTTGTTGCAGAGTCAAATTCAAGGTACTTCTCCAAATCCGGCTCTCGAAAACCCATTCATCTCATTCCGTCACAGACACAAACGTCAGGTATATCGTTTGCACTTTGATTACTCTTCGAATTGATTTGATTTGTTCGACCAAATTTTTCATTAGTTTCATTCTTAGGCAATGTTCATGTCATTAAGCAGTCTTTCATTTTTGCTCAATTTCGCAGTGTGCAAATGTACGACCACACACTATAAGTGTAACTTTTTCTACAAAAGGAAATCAGTTTATAGATTGTAAACGTGAAACTTGACTCGAACATAAACTGTTTTTTTTTCAAATTTTGACAAAAAAGGCGCCAGTTTGTCTACTGCCTTCCTTGCTATTCAGACAACTTCACTGAAATGTGCATGATGCATATTACGCTCTTAAGTTCTGTTTTGCCTTCGGGCTGGTTTGAATATTTGAGACCAATCTTACCATTCCTACCAGTTTGGTTGAAATATGTGCTTCCAGATTGAACCACTGATGAATATGAAGAAGAATAGGTGCCCAATGAAAATAGTAGCAGATTACAAGTTTTTCTCCATTGTCGGGAAAAATAGCACAGCGCTCACCACCAGATACATTGTGAGTCTCTCTCTCTCTCTCTCACTCTCTCTATCTCTCTCTCTCTCTCTCTCTCTCTCTCTCTCTCTCTCTCTCTCTCTCTCTCTCTCTCTCTCTCAGTTTTCCAAATTTCTCTTCAGTTGTTAACCTCTCATTCACCAACTTTGCAGGTGAACATGATTGCGAATGTGAATGAAATCTTCCGAAAAGTGAATTGGGACGAAGGAAGAGAGGATGAAATCAAAGATAGAGGAAGGTGAGTATCACAGTTCTGCAAAAGGAATGATATGAACGTTTGAAAGCGCACACTAGTGTCACTGCTTTGTGTTAGTTTTTAGGGTTGTTTGTCTAATATATTAATATATTGATCTTTACGCTGTTGGGTGGAATTGAAAACTTGAATATAGATTTACAAGTTATGAATAGAAAGGGCCACATCCTATACGAAATACAATTTTTGCTAGTTTGATGACTTAGTTTATCTAGCCTATTTGTTGTCAGATTGATGAACATGGGTTTCTCCATCAAGGAGTTGAAAATTCTCGACCGACCAAGTCAGTCGACTGGTCATTACAATGGAAGAGGTCGAGAGATCATGGGACAATGGAATGTTACTAAACTACTCACGGTATGGTCATTGCTCAACATTCACTTTTCTCTATGTATAACTCTTTTATTCTTGCTCAGTTTGCTGTTTGCTCTGATGGTGTTGATTCTAAAATAGCTCCAGAATCTATACATATTCTACAGGCTGAAACTAGTTAATCAACCAAATAGTCTTTTCGACCATCCACTATTACCTGCAGACAAAACCCAGTGAGTTTCCGAAAGGATAGAAATAATCGAAGAACGAGTTACTTTTTCACCAAATACGAAAATTTGTCTATTTTTGATGCAAAATTGTCAAATTTAACGTGTTTGAATCTAAAAACGGACTCATTTCTGAGAAATAGTGGTACCTTACTGGTGTATGCCTGCAGACCTTCACTGCGGAGGAGTCTTCTCCGAAGTTCTGTCTGGTCCATCTGCTGACAGCCCAGTCTTTCTTCGAAACGGGATCGCTCGGTCTCGCCTATGTAGCAATGATTCAACACGGTCAGAAGTACGCCGGAATATGCTCCTCCTCTAGATATGTCAGTTCATTTTTCAATTCTCAGTATTCCCCACCCACTATTGAAGGATTGAAGCTATATTTGACATGTTGTTGGATGCTGAGATCTCGTATCTGAAAACGAGAGTGAACGGTGGTTTTACACTCTTTCATGAAAGGCAGTAAATCGTTCTTTGTAGCTCTGAACTGTTTGGTTTGTTTTTGAGGGAAGTATGGCTATATGAACTTTTTTTAAGAAAAATCCTCCGATGTTCTATAATACTCTATTAACGAGCGTGGTGGGACATAGTGGGAAGAAGGACTATCCTCTGGTCACTCGGGAAGCCGAGATTGTAGTTGCACACGGTATGTATGAGTCATTAGCTATCACGCCTTGTTAAAACAACGATATCCCTCCCATCATGGGCTTGTGTTTCACTCGATGATAGATGTATTCAATTTTTAGTCACTCCATTTAACCGACTGTTTTCTGTTTCTGAAGCAGCGCCAAGTTTTTTTTTTCAATTTCGACGAGTGTGGCATATATTTCAGTGTTGCTGCCAATTTAATTCTTATAGTACGTGTCCTTTTTTGAGTGTCTGAATGTCGTCAATATGGCAGATGGCTTTAACTCAGTGTAGTTATTGAACAACCAGAATCTGGCTGTGCCCGAATAATGAGATAGGTGGAAAAAGTATGTTCAGAGTACGGTCACAGTTGGGGTGCGCAACACGACACGAATGAGCTGAGGGACGATTCGAATGGGAAGAAGAGGAAGGATTCCTCCGACTGTCTGCCCGACTACAGTCATGGAGGCAACTATATCATGAATGCCTATGCACAGAGTGGATACGATAGGAATAACAATGTCAGTTCCACTCACATTCGGTTCGCCACGATTCATATCTTTTCAAGTTCCAAATCTAAGTTCGTGACGAGCACTATCCCTCACACAGTTTTTAACCTGCGCCCGGCAATTGATATTGAAATATGCGCTTTCTTGGCGGGCTCTGATGCATCGGGGTAACTTTTCTGCGAAAACATTAAGGGAGAGATGTGTCATGTTGTCAGGGTGCATGAACAAATAGAATGCTTCTTCAGAAATGAAGTGATCGTATCCCGTACCTCTTCCTGTTTTTGTCGTTGAACTGATAATATATAGATTTGCTACATGATAACGTACGATCTACGTTGTTTCCAGAAGTTCTCTCCGTGTTCAATTCGTAGTATTCGAAACGTATTGGAACAGTGCTCACCACTTCATTTTGAGGTGAGTTGAATTGGCAATAATCTCAGATGTGCATTGCATCCGATTTTCTCGTAACAACCTGTTATACTATCAGACCACCACATATTTCGACGTTAGCCTTGGCAAGTGGTTGGTTGTGTCCTCTTCACTATGATCACGCATGAAATGGTGCTGATTTGAGGTGAATTAGTTACCCACTTTTCGTGGAATTGAGACGGGCGCATCACCGTTGAACTTTCTAGTTTGTTAAAGTGACGTATTGTAGGAGGAGAAGTCTTCGTTCTGTGGAAATGGTGTTCTGGAAGAGGGAGAGGAGTGTGACGAGGGGGCTCTCCTTGCAAGTGAACGTGGTCAGTTACTACCAGACAACTTCTCCCACTTCAATGGTACACCTGACAGCTGTACCTACACGAATACGCACAAATGTGATTGCAAATGGGAAAGTTCTAGCGGATAGCGTCTTCCTCGCGATATCTTCATTTCATTGTAAGTATAGACCGTGGATAGTCTCATGATGAGTGTCGTTTGTGTAGTTAGTACTCGGAGTGAGCTGGTGTGTCCCCCCCCAACGTTGATCTTTGTCCCTCATGACCTTCGACCTTCCCCTGACCTTTGACCGTTTGCAGCCTGGTCTGGGTGTTGTTCGCGGGAGTGCCGTCTGGTCCCGTCTGCCTTGTGTTCTCCCCGCAACCAGCCCTGCTGCTCGGACTCGTGTCTCTTCCACAACCACTCCCACGTCTGTATGCCCAGCAATCCATGGCAATGCAAGGGAGCCAGCTATTGCACGTAAGTCTAGGTTCCCTCAGTTTGCAACTTTGGGGTTTTTATTCAAAATTTGTCCAACTAGTCGGAAATTCATAAAAAAACATTTCGCTCCCCTAATATTGTGATAGTAATTGCAATGTTTTTAAATCGAAAAACTTTTGCTTCCGTTAATCAGTTACAACTTACTGGTGTGTGGTACCGTATGCTCGTTCAACTCAAGCATGTGCAAACAACAGTTAGGCAACAAACTGTCATGGATGGATTCAAAATATAGAGTAAAGCCATGCTGGTTGCATCTCAAATGATCGGTGTATAGTGAAGCGATTGTTTCAATCCCCACCCCTACCCATCTCTTTTTTATGGTTATGATACCATATTGGTTGCAGTGGTTCATCGGGAGAATGTCCTCCCCCACCGCCGGTTCTCAATGGATCTCCTTGTGTTGAGGAGGGGGAGTGTCGAGATGGCAACTGTCTACCCTATTGCGAGAGAAAAGACGTCGGAAAGAAGAGCTGTATCTGCGAGGAAGGTAGGTAATTGATTTTAATGAATAAGTGGGGAGTCGGTTGGCTCCACTGTCTTCTAGAGTACTTATTTGTAGCCGCGTCGTCAGTAATAGTAGTGAAGAATAGTTTTGTAATTAAATTTACAACACATGTGAGTCTTGGCGGTTCCAGTGCATCTCTCTTGTCGTCGTTGCTGTCGATCGATAAATGGTTCGGGTCTCTGCGAACCACAGTCTGGGGCAGCCGACCTTCCCGACGGAACCTGGTGTGTACAGGGATACTGTAAGAATGTAAGTTCCCTGTTTGAGTAGTGTCACTGAACTAGGAGCTCCCCTCACTCATCAAGTTATTCACCTTTTGGAAACTAATTTTAATTTTGGAAACTATGAAATCTGAATAGGTATAGTTCGCACATTTCCCAACTGGACTTGGGCAGCTTGCCAATGAAATTTCAAAGCAGTTTTTGAACATGTTGAAATACTTCAAAACAATAGAAATTTATAAGAAGGGTTCTTCCCCTTCGCTATAATTCGTATTCAAAGAAACTTTCAGCAGAATATTTGTTATGTCTATATAACAGTCTTCCGAAGTTTTTGGCACGCTGCCAACGAGTCCAGTTGGGCAATGTGAGCACTATACTTTACTCTGTAACTTCATCCAGGGGCAGATCAGTTTTTTTTTTGTAAAGTGAACAGTATTTGGATTTCAGTTTTTGAATAAGTCTTCGACGAAAAATGCTTCACTGAGCGTATTTTCATCGAGCGGGACTATCCAAAACCCAATGGTGTACGAATCTTGATTGTACAAGATTATTTCAGTCGAAGTGCATGAATGCTGTTGCCGACTACATGACCTTCTATCTCAACGTATTGAGCGATGGAAGTCGCGTTTGTGAGTTGTAGCAAGAAATGAGCCATTACATTAATCAGTATCCCATTCACATTTTCCCAACAAGTCTCGCCAAGCTTATTTGTATTATTACATTTGGGAGCAGTCCTTTTTTTCAAAATATGGGAATCGCGCGCAGCGCGAAGCGCTGCGTGTGAGTTGTGTTTGGTTTGGCCATTGCGCACTCGTTTTCGGCTTTCAAACCACAAAAGTCTTCAAATAAAACATTTTTTCGAAATTTAAAAAGAGAGAGAGCTAGATATCTATTAAATACATGTTGTGTGAAAAAATAAGGAAAATCGGTCAAAGTTGAAAAAAGTTATGCTGTCGTGTCGTTATGAAAATTTCCGTTGTCCCTCGTCCCTCGTCCCTCGTCGCTCGTCCCTCGTCCCTCGTCGCTCGTCCGATGTCCGCATAGAAAATTATTTTTTTAACTACTGGACCAATTCGGCTGAAATTTGGCACACATGTGTAAACCCCAAAGTTAGCGCGGCCCCCAAAGTTTGGTGCTGTCACGTTTCGTTTGGCGCTTGGCGCGGGCGCCCATAGGCGCCAGAAGGTGAGTCAAAACATGAAAGTGGTCCAATTGACCTGAAATTTGGCAGTAAGGGGTAATCGACCATGGGGATCACGAATATGGCCATGGCGTTAAAGGAGACGAAGAGGTCAAAGATCGAAATTTTTAAAACGGCTGAAACTTGTTGGGAATAGGTAATCGGGTACGGGGATCACGAATATCGACATGTCGTTGAAGGGGGAGCAGAGGTCGAAGGTCAAAAAATTTAAAATGGCTGAAACTTTTTGGGAATAGGTAATCGGGTACGGGGATCACGAATATCGACATGTCGTTAAAGGGGGAGCAGAGGTCGAAGGTCAAAAAATTTAAAATGGCTGAAACTTGTTGGGAATAGGTAATCGGGTACGGGGATCACGAATATCGACATGTCGTTAAAGGGGGAGCAGGTCGGAGGTCAAAAAATTTAAAATGGCTGAAACTTGTTGGGAATAGGTATTCGGGTACGGGGATCACGAATATCGACATGTCGTTAAAGGGGGAGCAGAGGTCGAAGGTCAAAAAATTTAAAATGGCTGAAACTTTTTGGGAATAGGTAATCGGGTACGGGGATCACGAATATCGACATGTCGTTAAAGGGGGAGCAGAGGTCGAAGGTCAAAAAATTTAAAATGGCTGAAACTTTTTGGGAATAGGTAATCGGGTACGGGGATCACGAATATCGACATGTCGTTAAAGGGGGAGCAGAGGTCGAAGGTCAAAAAATTGAAAATGGCTGAAACTTGTTGGGAATAGGTAATCGGGTACGGGGATCACGAATATCGACAAGTGGTTAATGGGGACGGGGCCAAAAATATTATGTTTCGGTTCTTGGGTTTAAACTAGTACTTACCCGTGGGAACAGTGGCTGCATACCGCCGCGCAGCGGCGCATCAATCGATAATCGAGAAATAGAAGCGATGCGCAGCGGCGCGACAATCGATAATTGCGATTAAATCAAAAATGGTTGAATTTTGAAAAACTTTTTTTTGGAAATAGAAATTTAATTAGTGAAAAAAAAAGAAAGAGTGGGTACAGTGGCCCCAGTATAACCGAGTGGCCCGCTGTCACGTTTTGTTTGGCGCGGGCGCCGATAGGCGCCAGAAGCTGGAAACTATGTGTTCCCTTGGATGAAACGCTCCGAAATTTTGCACAGAGGTTAGACTAGTGAATCCCAGCCTTTTCGAGGATTCGGTATCATGGTTTACATTTATAGGATAGAATAGAATAGGTTTATTCGTGATTTAACACGTGACTTCCACATAGTATGTGGCACTCCAATGGAGTAAATGGAGAGAACAATTTGGCGCCAAACGCTTCACAGATGTCCGAACTATGAACATAGTTGACGAATTCGGCTCGGATACCAACATTTCTTCGACATTCTGCGCCAAAACGATACTTTATCCGCCAAATGGCGCCAAAATTGAAAATAGGGTTTCTGGACCAAAACACAGTCGGAAATTGTGCTAATTGGTCGAGACAAATCATTCCAAGTAATTTGTTACCAATTAGAGTAACATGTTTCATAAATGGCGCCAATGAGCTGGCGCCCGTTCGCGCCAATTGAGAAAAGATTTTCTTTGTACTGTAATGACGCAGATTTTTCACAATACTCAGATTTCAATCAACGAAGCGGAAAAAACTGTTTTTTAACCAGTTTCGCCTATCACGCCAATTAAAGAGGTAACTTGGCGCCAAAAATATTTTGAAAGATCAGGATCACATCGTTCGAAAACTCGGAACTTTCAGATATCAGGATGTTTGATAGTCACCACTATTCAAAGTTCGTTTTTCTTATTTAACTCTAGGAGTTGTTGTACTAGTACAACTAGCAAAAAGAGAACAATTCGTAAAAAGTGGGGGACCAGAAAGTGTGTGAGTTCTGTTCGGTTTCACCGTTTTCTGCAAAAAGTGAACAATACGATGTTGTGAATGAGTGTGCAACAAAAAAAGAACAATACATTTGTTTGCACAACGGTTCACAAAATAACAGAATATACAAAGTATAACTTGAACTTAAAAGTGCATAGTGGTTTCCTCTAAGCACGTTGTGAACCGTTGTGCAAACAAATGTATTGTTCTTTTTTTGTTGCACACTCATTCACAACATCGTATTGTTCACTTTTTGCAGAAAACGGTGAAACCGAACAGAACTCACACACTTTCTGGTCCCCCACTTTTTACGAATAGTTGTTTCATGTTGCTTGTTTTGATACTGTTCGAGTATTCTACCTGAAATGGGGTTTATTGTACAATCGTCCCCCCCCCCCCCCCTTGAGCCGAAATAGGTTGAAATCCGACCCGTAGTACAATCACCCCCCACCCCGAGGGGGGTGATTGTACAACGTCCTTCTTTACAGCAGGTTTGGATTGAGTGGGGGGCGATTGTTAAACAGGTCCGGGGTTGTACTATTACCCCCCATTTTGTATTGTGGGGGGTGATTGTTAAACGTCGACATTGTACAATTACCCCCCCCCCCATTTACAATCACCCCCCATTTACAATCACCCCCCTCTCTATAGGGAATCGTATTGGGAGGGGGGGGTGATAGTACTACGGGGGGGGACTTAAGGTGAGGGGGGGGGGGCAATTGTACAATTTTCCCCTGAAATGGTTTCAGGTAAATAAGTACCATTGCAGGGCCGTTCGTGAAGTCGAATATCGTGGGAATTACGGTGTTGATTTCAATTATTATCTGGATACCGTGCGGAATATGGATAAATCGAATTGTTTGTTTTAATTTCCAGTTTCCACACGCAAGAGGATTTCAGTTAAAAGAAAAGTGATCAAGCTAATAATCAAGTATGCTCGATTAGGGTGGTTCGGAATCCTGTGCAAAACTAGACCGGACGGAAACTATACGGATGTTCCATCAATAGAGTAGTATTATCATACAGAGGGCTAGTAACCTTTTTTATGGTAAAATATAGTAACATTTTCATGTGATCTTTCGCTTTCACTATCCCCCGTTACCCTCTCTGTTTCTAACCTTTGAATGTGTGTTCATATGAACAGACTACAGTATATACACCCATCTCGTTTCAGGACCAACGTCGTGGTCGTGACTTGGTCCAGGACGCCTCCAATGTGCACCACGTGAATGTGCCGCGGTCCCGTCCGAAGGATCTTCGCGTGTCTCCGCCCTTTGACGTGAATTCGTTTGAGAGGTCCCTAGCTCAGTCTTGACTCTCTCAACAGTAACAATATCTGGAATGTAGTTTGATCTGCAGGCACAGCTTAGTTCTAGAATTATGACAGAAACTGTATTCTCTGGTTGGTTCCGTGTCTCACGTATACGGATCCAGGCCTAGCGTATATTGAGCATTGTTCTTTAAGTAGCTTACGGTAGTATTCAAGTTGGCGTAATTTTGCTTTTAATTATTTCTTATACGACCGTAGTTTGATTTTTTCATGTTGTTAGAGTGAAAAATTTGTAGGATAGAATGTTTGTTTTCTAGGATTGCATTTATGTCATTTCCATTAGTGTTTTGGTTCTTATTCACCGGTAACCACATACTCGTTGTGATTTGCTCGTAGCTTAATTTGTTTGCCTTATTATCAGTTCGGGTTCTGCTATTCTAGCTCAATTATAGTGTCTGCGATATTCATTTGTGTTTTAGAAAGAGCATATAGATCTCTTGTGCGATGCGTACGACACAAAGTAATAACGTTTTTATGTTGCTATTTTTTCATTTGTTATCTATCATACATAGGAAATCTTGGGTTGGTGAAAAATCAGCGTACGTTCAGGGAACGCCTTGTTCAGGGATCTTTCAGGAATATTTCAAGATTAAAACACCGAACGAACACTGAAAACTCGCTGAATTCTTCCTGAACGAACCCCGAAAAAGCAGTTATGTTTCAATGAACGGAGGTTAAGGGAAAATTCAGGGTAAAATCAATGAAAAAACACGGAAATTTCAGAAATTTGACGCTGATAAAACACCGAAATAATGTTCGGTGTCAAGACATTGAACGGACGGTGAACTGACGGTACTTTGTCACGGTTAAAACTGGGTGGGAATCCTGAAGAAGCCCTTTGCCGCGGCAATCGCGTAACCAATACTAGATACGGCGCGGCCAGGGGTGCCCTGATTTGATATTTGGAAAATGCCAGCTCAACTTCGAATTCTGAAGATGGACAGGAAAGATATAATGCAGTTCTGAACTTTTACTTCAATGAACTTTACTGTCTCAATATTTTATAATATTTAAAAAAAATATTTTTTAGGAAAATATTTTTTTCTAAAAATATTTTTTTGATAATATTTGCGGAAAATACTTTAAACAAGAAAAAATCCTATTAATTTTTACTGAGTAATTGTTAGATGACAACCGGGAAATTTCAGGGTTTTTTCAGGGTTTGTTCACCGTCCTGTCATCAATCGTTCGGTGAACGTTTCAAGAATCGTACCCCGAACGATTGATGACGGTACCCCGAACGGATCCTGAAAAATCCCCGAATATTAATTCTCAGTGTAATCTCTCGGCTACTGCCCAGCTGCAATGTAAATGTATTCTATCTAATATAAATATAAACATTTGATCACCGTCTGCTGTTGTTTGGTTGTTCAATTGTTGTCATGTACAAAACCAGTTTCCACAACCTCACTCTAATGTTCACTTCACTGTGTTTTCACACAATCACATTTGCTCTATCTTCATGAATATGTCATGTTTTGAATGATTAATACCATAGTATCAATGATCAAGCCATTGTATCGATTTTCGGCGGTTACACAACAAACAACCAGTGCTGCGTGTAACATTTCAATGCTTTTCCTTTCCGTTTCATTAAGTTTTAAAGTATTTTAACGACGTTTCTTATATTACCTACAATGAACGAGTTTAAGTGGAATGTAAGCGAAATACAATGGTATCATATTCAGTTGGTGTAGAAATCAAAGTTACAAGGCAATCATTCAACTGTTTCTCAAATATCACCTATATTCCGATGAAACTAGCTAGAATACTATTTTTGATCAAACTTAAACTGAATGGAGTGAATAGGGAATAGTATCGCAATGTTGCTTGATGATTCAACTTATTCGCGGTGAAAACTGTAATCAAGCTAATTACTTCATTGCTTCGAGAGCACATACTTTCAGCTAATGTTAAACTTAAGCCGGATCTTCTAAAATTATATTATTAACTACAATGTCTCTTTACCACAATTCATAATCATTTGAAATAACCGCTTGATAACAGAACCAGGGAACATTGACTTTTTACCCCCCACCTTTCTGAATTTGTATTGCGTTTGGGGAATTGTAGTTTGACCCCCCCCCCACCGGGGGGGTTATAATTCAATTTATCGCCTGCAATACAAAAGTTTGAGGGTGGGGGGTAAAAAGTAAACATTTCCGGTATTGAAGTTCAGCCCCCCACTCGTTGAAGTTTGACCCCCCACCATTGAAGTTCTATCCCCCGCCGACCCAAGTGGGGGGTAAATAGTAAATGTCGAAGTTGAATTTTGACCCCCCCCCCTCTCCTAGATTTTTAGGTTTTAGCTTGGGTGGGGGGTTGAAGTGCTACGGGGGGGACTCAACTAAAGTGGGGGGCGATACTTCAATTTTCCCCAGAACCATTCTCCAAATACTGAAAATACAGTTTCCACAGCTATACTCTAAAACGAATTTTATAAAAACAAAGTGAGCTTTTTCTCCAAGAGTTTCGGCTTCTGTTTATTTCTCACTAACTATATTTCTAGCAAATGTGTGACTCATTTCTGCCAATCAGCTGTCTTTTAGGAGAGAGAGCGTCTGGTCGGAGGGTGTCAGACAACAAGAGCTGACATCAATATTGACAGCCCTCCAACTACATATTCTATATTTCTACTTCCAAAATGACGCCATTGAAGACAGCACTTTTCTTGGCTGTTGGTAGGTTATGTACATTTAATAGATAGTATTTATGTAATATTCACATTTTTATTTGAAATTTTCTTCGGTTATTCTAAATTGAAGCGTGCGCAGTTTTTTTTCTATTCTAGCGTAGAGCGTAATGTTCAATTTCAAAACTGTTTTATTGTGTTCTCCATACAAAGTTTATTCCAAAATGATAAGTAAAGATAATCTCTCTCTCTTTGTTGAGCGAGTGCACATTCTTTGAATGTAGATAAATGAATAAATAATAATACTAAATAAATATTCTGTCAATGGCTGTTCGTTTTGTAATGACAATGAAATAACTTTATTCAGTTCTCTCATCTTTTACAATGGCCGCTCGAAGTACAACTGAGAATCCAGGTGGATCTTCTATTTCTGGTTCGTTGCAAACTAATTATCTCCTGTACTGGAAAATTGGTTCAAGGTTTCGTAAAATATGACGCACAAAGAGATCAAACTACAACAAATGTTTGGTCGCTCACTATACGTTAGTGTATACGATTATTTGAGTGGAGTATACGATTGTTTAATCTTGTATTCAATACATTTTTAGCCGAGTCCATATAATGTTTCACATGTTCATTATTTGACTTTACGTACTTTTTCACGTAGTTGACACCATATTTATTAGACAAAAATAGTACGATCAGATCAAATGTCGATTCGATTCACGGCTAGTCTAACCATTCAGTTTACGTCTAGCATATTCACGATATTTTACCAACACTGAATATTTATTTGTAAATCCGTCTTTGTAAAAAAAATTTGCCACACGTGTTTCTGGTGTCTATTCTCATTCACGGATCCACCCCTCAGACTTCTGTGAAAGTGGCATGTTTGCCAGTATCATTAGCTGTTTTGCAGGTGTGTCGGTGTCCTGTTTCAATTCGATGGAAAACTGTCTGGAGGCGTGCTATATGAGCTGCTATTTCGCAGATCATTGCAATGACTCCAAGACTGAAATGGTCGCTTGTGCACCCGGATTGAAAACGTTGGTTACTTTCAGCAATAAAGAGAAGGGGTTGTTTTTACTAAAAAGAGAGATGGTGAGAAAGAAAGAAAGAAAGAGAGATAGGGGAGAGAGGAAGAGAAAAAGTATTAATTACCACTGAAGCCTGAAATGTGGACAGCTCGTACCCACCACATACTATAAGCTTGTCCCGGTAAGGGGTTCAGGATGTTCAGGACCGGACAGCCAGTCAACTCAACTTCTGAGTTGACAACGGAAAATGGTGGAGATGGAGAGAGTGTGGTTCGTATTATCATTGGGTAGTTGCCACCTTTCCTTCTCTACAGTCATCCATTTACAATTTTATTCATTCACGCGTTGTAGTCACAGCTTCTTCTGAGCTGATCGTGGTCCCGGCAGTTCATAGAAGGTATCATGTTGGATTTCCGAATGTTTTTGTGACATTCATCCAGTGTCACTCCATTTCTGTTCATGAAAACATTGGCCACGCTCCGTTTTTCAATGGGAGGGGAGGCGGGTGTGCAAACACTGTTTCTGTCCAGTACACTCATTTGACAGTATTTCATTCCGATAGAAAATACTTCACCTTCCGGTTTCTACCACAACATATCGTATTCAACTTCAGCCATTCAGCTTTAAAACCTTTGTGAAGCGTTCTATTCAACTCTCCTATCTACTGACATTCCACTGTATTCTACTATCATGGCTCTAGAACTGGCTGTTTTTGAATTGGCGCGTCTCGGAGTACAGTATGCCATTGACCAGATGCCACCGGAATGGAGTGAATATGCAAAGTAAGACTGGGGTCGAAAATATATTACAGTTAGAAACAGGGGTTGCGGTGAGTTATGATGAAGAAATCCTATGTAGTGTTAGCTCTTCCTTTTCCCGTTTAGCAAGCACTCACGCTGTATGTAGCCCTATATCGCTCTGTTTGTAGTTTGAAGTTTTGGCCTATGGAGATCAAACTACAACTCAGATCTCGATAGCTCCTTCATCTTGACTTGATGTTCTCTCGACCTCCCCGACAGGGTTTGGCATGGTGCCGCCTACTTGAAAACCTGCCGTATCCTTCTTGTACACACAGAGTTCACTCGGATGAATCACCCGCACGTTTCAATACTTCTCTTCCTACACGTATTCTTGCTCCGTCCTTGAAACAGTATGCTTCTTTATTAATAGTAATTCTACCGTATCTCCTCTTCTCGTTCGTCTATGATGTTTAGACTATTTAGAATATTTATTCAATGGATTGATGTATTTCACGCATTGTATAGTCATCATTCCTACTGAGATTCCTACAGGCTATTTTCACTATATCACATGGTGATCTCTTAACTTAACTATCTGTGATATCCTGATGAATATAATTCCATCTTGTTTCTCACAGGTTTGTTCTCAGATCTGATTCTAGAACTTCCTTCTGACGTCATTTACAATGGAGGATCCAACCTTAGAGAAGGTGGCTGCGAAAATAGCCAAATCCGGCTTGAAGTGCCTCATGGAACGTTTGAATTTGATGACAAAATTCTATGAATTTGCCGAAGGAGATGAGGACCAATGCACAGATATCGATTGGAGGTCGGTTACCTGACAATAGGGAGTGACCACATTTTTGGAGTAGTTTCATCTCCAAAAACTCTGTCGGTTATCCATTTGGACCGAAAGGGATCAAACTAGGAACACAGCCAGTTGGCAATATACATCGCATGAGCTTGCTGTGGAGAGAGCGAACCATATACATTGCGGACCAACAACTCATTATGTATGTTCACAAATCAGTAGAAGTGTAGGGACGTACATCCTAGATTCTTGTGGGGTTGATGATAAGATCCCACTCAGTGAAGTGGTTGGCGTCAGCAGCTGCAATATTTGTGAGGTTGGTTCGAATCGCGCCTGGGTCAGATTTTCAACAAAGTCGGCACCTCACTATGGCAACGAGAGCGTTGCAGTACGTTCTCTTTTTGAGGTATATCGTTATTATGTGTGTTTCTCCCTACAATACTCTACTGCAACTACGAATAGACGAAGGTCGTTTGACCAATTACAACCCAATCATCATCTTATAATATTTCGTCGTAAAGTACCCAAATACATACATAAATATGATAGTTGAGTTGAAAACCATTTGGTTATTCTACTTGAGATATGTTTTCACTGAGAATAATTAGAAGTATAGGGTCTGCTCTTTCCAAGGTGAGCCAAAACTGTGTATATTTCGGTGTGCTTGTAGTATGATCCCTTAGCTTTTCGATCAAAGTTCGTAATGGCGCGTATCGGCCTCAAACTACATTCGAGGATTTCGACACCCCATCTTGCTCGTTGTCTGATGACTCATCCTGCCACACGGCTCCCCCTATTCATGCCGCGGTCAATAGGAGGAGGAGGGCTCAGAAAAAAGACCTCATTACATTCTGTCTGTTCCACATACACGAATAGTACAAGGATAGTTTCCAAGTTTGGTAACTCAATCATAGAAACAGGTTGCCTTTTGTAGTTTGGCTTTTGTACGAAGTCTTATTTTCTCTAACTAGTGTCTAACAAACTGTCTACAAAAGAACCCGTTTTATTGCCTCACAGTAAAAGCAGTTCAATTGAATTGAATATAACCTTACCATTTGATTATCTGGTGAGCGTGGTTAGTAAATGTCTAATAATAAATTGCACTGACCGGTGGGACGCTGTATAGGAAATATAAATTCTCAACGACCAAAACTGTTTATTCGTCATGTTCAATTTTTTTGGTCTCATCAGACAAATTATCTTATCAGAAATGGTCAATTACATTCTGACAAGTTATCCTACTCTTCATTCTTATCAGTAGAACAATGAGTCATGTGTATTACATAAAAGGTTTTTGCGATAATTTTACCTCATTTCAACCAGCAATGTTCCTTCTTCAAACAACACCTTGGTCCTCAAGTGTTACATAGATGAGATACTTGACTAATTTGACTCTAATAGTTCTCGAGTAGTGATCACAGTAACTCGCCGGTTACTGGTCAGCTATACTTGAAATGTTATCATCTAACTGTGCTATTCTTATGTTTCCTCTCTACGTCTCTAACCCTCGCTCCAGCTCCTGCTGTGTCTGTCATGTCTGACTCGGACTCTGGCTCTATCTGGCAACATCTGATAACTTTTAACTGGCCAGCCGTGCTGGTATGGATATTCGATCGGCTCCCCATCGAAGTCAAGTCTTATGTTTGGTGAATAATATGTATTGTGTAGTGGTCGAGCGGTGTTTTTAAGCTCTTTGATTGAGCTTAGAAGTGTTTCGATTTTGTTCTCGCAGACACTCGCGACGCGAACACGTTTTTCTCACGGAATAGTCATATGAGTTGAACGTGAACTTTTCAAGATAGATCTCGTGTAAGTATTCATCTCCTGGGAACAGACAATGTTCATCCTACTTACCTTAAATGCTTCAATAGTTGCCAATAATGTTGATCTGCCTAGACAATGTTCGAATGTGGTCGTGTGTGGGTCAATCGAAAAAAAAATTATTCAAAGAAAAAAATTACAAGCATAGGAGATCACGTGCGTGTAAGCAAGAAAGAGAGAGAAAGGAAGAAAGAAAGAGAGAGAGAGAGGGAGAGAGAGAGAGAGAGAGAGAGAGAGAGAGAGAGAGAGAGAGATAGAGAATTATTATGTAGCCGTGATGCGTAACAGTCTGATTGCAGGATGATCGCCCTCACCCTGGCCTTCGTGGTGTCTCTCTCATGTTGCTGTTGCGTCATCTGTTTCTGTTCGCCCTGCTGTTTCTGTGCCGTTTGGTGGAAAAAGCGGCGGAATGCGCGGAACCGCGCGGCCGCCGCCGACTTCCGCCCCACGCCCTACGCGACCGCCCCGCCACTCATATCCAAGGCATAGACAAATGTCAACCCCATAATAGTCTACACCATTTCTATTGAAACCCCTACAGTAAAATCGAACTTCTCAGCAACTGTCACCGGATATGTGCTCGGAATTGGTCGAAATATTGTTTTTCTACTATAGGTGTCTCAGTAGGAATGAACGGAAACTAGTAAACGGTGCTATACGGTGTTGCCCCATGCCGCTGTGTTTGTAGTTTGATCTCGTTGCTTTTCGATTCCGATCGACTCTTGTGAATTCATCGAGGTTGAACTACAAGATGGTGGGGTCACCCCCTGTAGATGGCCATCGAAGTTGACCGGTAGTTTGGTCCGCTTAGACTGTTTCGAACCGCACCGGTACCAACCTACAAATACAGCAGATCGATTCAAGTTTGACGTGCACAGGGTACTTGGTACATGATTTGAAGTTTATTCGTATAAATCAAAGTTTGTATGGCGGTACCGCAGGATGGCCATCGAGAAATTTGTTGTCATACTTTCGCACACTGCTTTGAGTTAGCTACATAGAGAAGAGTACAACCTGATAGTTCGGATGAGACTAATTATCATTTCGCTGCTTATATGCTCTGTGTAATTTTGATGGATCATTGTTTTGTATATCCAGTTATTGTTCAGTCCGGGTTACAGCTATTATATGTGTAAGTGTGAAGAAACTCTCGTTGTCTCTGCTAATTTTTCTAAGAAAATAGCCGTTTTAAACTTGTTAGGTTCATGGGAACCTCTGGGAAATTCCCGCCCGATTTGAAGTGAATTGAATTGCTCACGCTAAAAACAAGTTGTACGACGAGTTGATAGTTGTCTGATCTTTTTCAATAATTTAATCTGTTATACATTTTCAAAGCTGTATAGTTTATGAATGACAAAAATAATAGGCAGCCGTTTGTCTAACTTTAGTTATTATGAGAAGTGAACTTTTTCATGATCTGATCTGACTTTGGGCTTGTGTTATGTTTACACTTAGAGTTTGAATGAAGTTTTGAAGTTTGGCCTCTGAATCTTTGGTCACTGCTCGTAATTTGGTTCAATTTATAGCGTTGATGTCCTCAGAGGAGGAATTCCACAGTAACCCGCGTTTTATCATCAACCAGTCAAGTGCTTGGCTCGCGTCATTTAGTAAAACTTGAAGTGAAGTAGACAAGGTTCATTCAGATATAATAGCGATTGTGAAAACAAACTGAATGAAAATACGATGAAGACTGACACCGAGATGGGTGCCCCCCTTCTCCGTTCTCTCTTCAAATGAGCATGCTTTATCGGGTTCCCTAGAAAGGATTCATGAGCCATCGAAGGATACATTTACATCTGATAGAAGATATAGTTTTGATTATTACTCGTGCCTATTCAGATCAGTTGAATGAAGTTTCAGAATGAAATAATACGCAAATAATGAGTAACGTTAGGTAGTGCGCCCTATTTCTACCGTAACCCACGTACGGTCGTGAAAGTCCTTGAATTTTCAATCTCAAAATTCAATCTCAAAATTAAAAATCATCAGATTCGTGCATTCTTTTCTTTGATGTGACGTATTTTGTTGGTCAATGAGGGGGAGCTCATTCATATGACAATGGCTCCTCCCTATTTACATTTGTAAAACGTGTTGTGTCGATTTCAAAAGGCTGTAACCCAGTTTATGTCGTCGGTTGGTAGTACTGCTGTTTTTTATTTGTCTGTGTGAATCGTTACCACGGAGTGCCGGAAAAACCCTAGGAACGGTGGTTTGCCTAAGCTTAAGCCTTAAATCGAAAGTGAAGTCAACATTTATGAATAAAAAACAGCAGTTTGTGTTGTAGACGTAGTGTCAGGTTCGGTAGGGATGCGGAGATGAATGCACGGCACTTACATTCAATCTAAACGTTAACAAGAGTCTTGTTTGATTTTGCACCATTACAGCCACATGTCCTCCTCTGAATGGGTGCACTGCAATAAGTGCTACCGAACGCCCAGTAATACAA
The DNA here is from genome assembly GCA_964036275.1 of Litoditis marina. Taxonomy (NCBI): domain Eukaryota; kingdom Metazoa; phylum Nematoda; class Chromadorea; order Rhabditida; family Rhabditidae; genus Litoditis; species Litoditis marina. The sequence continues at coordinate 630,021 of OZ038434.1, read as the reverse complement.
CTGGCTTGGTGTTCTATTTCTCCAGTTGTGGTCACATATTATGCAAAAAGTGCATATCCAGTCCTGGTGAGTTCGTTTTGTATTAAGGATATTCTTTAGGGCTCCAATACACACCGCTTACGGACAACTCTTCATGCGTCAAAAGGGGCAGCCGGAAGCTCGTCACCGAACAAAACGTTCCAAAAAGAACAGCTTTTCTGTGATTTGTCACTGTATGGATTATGTAGCTAAGCTATAGTAGACGATGTACGTACAGCGTTTAGTCATAATTATAAATATCAACAAAATATCTTGTTTCAAGATTGCTTTCTTCAAACCTAAATCGAAGAGTACTTAAGAAATGTTATGACTCCTCTACATTGCAGTGGTATTCAAGCATAACGTAGTTGAGCTCAATAAAAGTGACTCCTTTTCAAGCCATGTTCTCGGCTAGTTTTCTAATCAGTCGGAGGGAACGGTTTGGGGTTGTCGTGAAATCCCATGGTTTTCGAAACAAGACCTGTTATTAATAGTTATTCGGATAAAAATTGTGATGTGTATTTTTAGATGGGAGGAGTATGAGTACGGTGTGTGCAGCCTGCTCCAAGAATGCTTCTTTTCTCGAAGTCAATAGGAGTCTTCGTCCTGATATAGCGGTAGGTGAATCCTGAAGGTTCTCTAAGAGTAGTAAGAGTTAGACAACTGGTCCCCAAAGATTCGTATATTGCGAAAAAAAATGGAAATAAACAATCATATATATGTACAATCATGTATATACAATATATGTGATATTTTTGCCGAGAGTCCGGAAAGTGAACAACATCTTATAGGTACCTATGAAGTTTCCTCTACTACCCAGACCTTTTGTACATGACGATTTCTGTTACATGATAGGAAGCAACACATCTGTAGATCTCGGTGCAGTTATAGTCAAAATCAAAAGTGTGTGTCGAGCGAGATCGGTTTGGAAGCATAAGCGAACTGTGTCTCAGTGTAATTCTTTTTCTACAGAATTTCTTTCGAAATCCAAGCGATCTGGCCACTCAGTACATGACGCAGTTGAAAAAGGTGCTCGATTTCCAAAGCTCTAATCGCACACGACTAATGAAGTACACGAATGAAAAGGTTAGTGGTGAATATAACTCTCTTTATATGTATGGGTTTTCTGCGTTGGTGTCCGTTATTTATGTAAACTCATGCAGTACATAATCGTTATCCGTTCTTATGTCTCCGTCGGTCAAATCGAACTTCATACGGCAGTGATTTCTTCGATGCATGTGTTACCTCTAGCTGTCAACTGTAATAATCAAACTAGCTCTATGTTGAAATAATTGAACTTTGACTTTTCCAGAGCAAAAAGACGCAAAAATTCGCCGAAATGGCGCAGGTGGAGCTGAAGAAACGAGCGGAATTGGAGCGGTAGGATTTGTTGTTTCGTAAAATTTTATTTTTCTATAGCACTCTTAGTTGCTCAGAAGGTCAAGGAAGTATTATGTATTCTGTATTTGAGAATGAATCAAATGCGCTATGCGCGTTGGCGTTTGTTTTTTTGGAGCCACATTCGCTCGTTTAGTAATGAGCTTATCACAAGGGTTTGTTTTTGTTGCTTTTCAGAAATTAGCACACAGTGTTGTATGGAAAAGCTTCATTCTCAGAAGTTCTGTGATTCGGGTTTGCTAGAAGTTACGTGTTTCAAGTTTCATAGTGATTCGGTTTCGTTTAGGAAAGCAGTGGAAGAGCGGGACAGGTTAGAAGCGGAAGCTGAGCGATGTCGACAACAATACGAACAGATTCGCATGAAGTGTGCCACTTTGGAGACACGGTAACTTTCATGTCCATGTGTATTATATTCAATGCATTCATAGACTCTACGTATGGTGACAGTCGTTTGGCCACATTACGAGTGTTGACCAACCTCAAACGACCAGCCGTTTGTTTTGACTGAGCCTACAGGCTATCACTCTGAATTTGAATGAAATATAGAAAGGGAGCCTGTTTTCGGAATTGTTTCAGCTATTCGGACAATTTTAGTGGAGTATGATTTCATCATTTGTTTCTATTTTTCAGACTCGAGGCGCGTGGTCAGGAAATAGAACAGCTTCGCTCGATGGCTGGAACTTGCTTCACTGTACCGAGGACAAGAGGCAGTTAGTTTGTTTCTTAGTTAGTTCAGAGTAAAGATGAATTTACGGTTACAGTCAAAGTAAAGGTGGCAGTTACGTTTTTTACCAAACAATATATTGAATCTTTTATTTCTGAAGACTTTTTTCGCTCGGGTTTGAAGGATGTTTCCATCTACAATACTATACCAGTATTTAGGTACAGACTCGGGATTCGCCTCAACTTCGAGTGACATGTCGTTCCACGAATTCCGCACCAGCACTCCGAAGCAGGGACCCAGTGTGAGTTAGTTTCAGTCGGAATTGGCTGAAGCCTGAAGGACTGTTTTCGCCGTGGAAGTAGGGAATTTGATAGAAATATCAAATAGGACAACTTTTTTTCTATTCTCGCAACATTAGTATTTTGCTGTCTCCAGCACGGAATTAAATGAGTGTAATTTGTCAGTATTTTGTTATTTTTGGATATTTTATTCCGTTTCGAAGGAGAATGCGACGAAGTATGAATTTCAGATACCCATACAAACGTATTGATCAGTGATCACTAAATCAGAATGAAACGTGATCTTCCGCTAGACCGCTATTACGATATTTTCAATTTGACTCTTACAGCACGAGCCCCACCTTTGAGGTTTATTTTGATTCTCATCATTTTGAAGCCTGTGCTCCCACACGCATAGGGAAACATTATATTTTCTACCTTTCATTATATAATATTAGGCCAATTTCTAGCCTGGGGATCATGTCCGCTCATCGACTGGAAGAGTTTCCTCGAAAGGAGCACCTGTCGACTTTTTCGGGTCAGTTGGCTTTGATCAGAGTCACATTATCGTATCGTATAGCTTACAGTGTTGTATTCTATCTTAGAGTGTTGTATTCTACTTGCCGACCTATTCCTTCTATTTGAAATCAAAGCAGGATTAATTATTGTTGATTTTAACATCACCTAAAACGATGCGCAAATCCGCAAATCATGAAATCAGAAAAAAACACCGTCAATAACTATGTCTTTCACGTGGTCGCGGCTGCTGATAGATGTGACAACAAAGAATTTGTACCCTGCCGGAATGTAGTAGATTAACCCAGAATTGTTCTAGACTCTCTCTCTGTTTGACATTCTTCCTAGTAATATAATTACGTCTATAGAAAAATAAAAATGTGCTTACTCGCTAGAGTTACTATTCAAGATTTCAAGATCAAGGATTTCCTCACTTCATATCGTTGCTTAGCGGTAAGTCAATCGTCTTTATTGTTGTAGTCTCCGCGATTTCTTCTATTTAGCTTCGTTTCAGCAGTAATGCTCACTTGTCTCCAATTGGCCCGGGTTCAGACCCGTTGAGCACCCCCGCCATGCTTGGATTGAAGAAAAAGTCACACCGGTTCGTTGGGTTCTGCTTGTTTCATTCATTTTGGCGATGACCAGGGGTGTACTGCGGTCTTTTTCTGTATATTTTTTATTGAGTGTGCTTGTTTAATACAGTCGCGATCATTTAGGCTCATAAGAAGCAGATAGGATTGCAGATGTGTTCCATCACGGTCTGCTTACTTATTGTGTTTCAGTCGGAGTTCAAGTGCGAGTTCGCGTCCAGCAGAGCAAAATCTGATCGATTTCTCTTCGAATATAATGGATTGTGATGTGTAGCCGTTTAAAAGTATTGTTATCGACTGAGTGAGTAATATTTCATGTGTTTGTTTTTATTGGCTGTGATGAGAATTTTTTGTGAACTATTCACGTTTTATATTTGAAGTGCATCAATTGCCACATTACCTACTCGTGTTTTTTGTACAGTATGTCTATTTTGTAGGCATATCGCTCGCTTTTCGTGCTGAGCTAAGAGTTTCATGTTTGATAGTTTCGTTATTTGTTCTGTTGTTTTTGGACATTGTTGTTGAACATATTCGAATGAACTTTCATGTTCACGCTTTCCGAATTCAATGTAGCTTCGCGAATCGCAAGAATGGACTTTCACTTCTAGTCAGTTGAAATTTTTATATTCATTACTGTACAGGTATTTACCACAACAAACATTCAAAACATCTACAATACATGCAATGAAAAATCAGCTAGATTATGTACAGACATGCAACATGTATTTTGCGTGAAAAATGGGTGTACATATTTAGTGTAAGAATGGCACCACACATTGCGAAAAGCATTGACTAAACATGACATGGCTAAACGATATGATGAGAAAAATTATAGATATCTTGTGAAGTTGAAAAGTTTTGAATAAAATGGTTCAGTAAGTGCAGTGCACACACCCTTATTGAAAGTGAGAAGATGAAGACTATGCCCACAAGACAACCGTCTTCTGCCTATCCGCACTCAAAATACCTCTCCCAGAGGGATTCCAGTTGACCGAAAGAACAGGATGTCTGCAATAGAGCATGAATTATACTCCGTACACAAATCCATAACCAACTACCGTATACTGACAGATTTCGGGAAATTACACGTACATCAGTACCTATTAATTTCTAAAAAAACAATATGCACAAATGGAAGTATTCTGACAAAACATGTCCTAGCCTCACAGGCAACACAACTACATAATCAGCTATTATTCGTTTGATTGCTTTAATTTTCACTCCTGAGATATGCAATTAAAAGCGAACTAAAATAACTTGGCCAATTCTACAAGTCAGCTCGTTTTCTATAACGTTTTTAAGGTTCAACTGATCGTTCGTTCAGATGTCGTTTCTATTCTCTAATATCAAGAAAGCGATAACCATGAAGTTGTCCTTCGTATTTCATGTATGTCCAAGCTACTTCTGATCAAAATAAAGGTCATAGTTTGGGTAACCACCCGGATACTCAGGTAACCTGAAATGAGGTCACCGAAAAACAGAATTCTCCAAATAACTCACGTGTTACCACCCTTCGCCAAACACTTTTCCAGTCGTGTTGTCTGCACATTCCATACAAAAACATTTCCATTCGATGATCTGAAAACTATTGATTTGTACTCCGAAATTTTTTCACAAAATGAACGACGCTCAACGTATATTTGAAGACCGTTATCGGAAACGTGAAAAACACAATTCCAAAGAAAGCAGAACGGAGTGCCAATTCGGGTTCAAATTGTGGCAATATTAAAAAAAATCTCTAGATTTTCTGATAAGGAAACGAGAAGAACACATCGATTAAGATATAGGAAAACTTGCCCGGATGCACAATAATCCATTCCCGGCGACAAGACGCAACGAGAAAAGTCGGATGAAGTGTGAAACTGCTCGGCACTGGAATATTTGATTACATTATAATATTTACACCATTTTCTGAGATATTCCGTATCAATATTGACAATAGCACTTCACTTTATGTTCTTAACAGTTCGTTCTTCTGTAGCTTTGTCAAAATATACCAACGAGTTGTATTGTTTTTTGCACGTTTTCGAATCTTAGACCCTTTATGGATTTCGCCTTTCTGATGACGTCTGCGATTACATTACATGTTTTTTGTATGCGAACTACCATTACATTGTCATGGTGTACTTGGATTGTGAAATGCCTTCATACCAACCTGTAAATATGGAGTGTTCGGAGTGTGCGTACATCCATCAGAGATAAAGTATCGTCTCGCGTCGAACACAATAAGTGCAAACCATCTGGAAATAGGAACGACTCAAACAGAAACTTTCAAGAATCCTCAGTAAAATGTCGAAATGTGTTCTAGTCTATTCCTGACAGTCGTGATAAGTAAATCAAAGGCAACCTCAATGATGAAAATACTAATCGAGATAGAAATATTTGTAAAAACAGTGCAACCGGAACGTTGTCGATCAAAGGGAGACTAGAATCCACATCATTTTTAAACAAATCACAGTTACAGTTAACGAAAAGTATAACAATTTCTAAAACTGCAACTCAAACTTCCGAACCAGAAAGGAAAATACACATCCTTATATTCCACTTACCAGCTGCCATGAAAAGTGATGTCACTTTTCCCGCCATTTCCATGATTTGAACCGGTTCATTCGTTCTTCCGTCCCACATACGAATCTTTTTGTCGAAATGTCCTAAACTAATGCAAGTTATGTAAGTTAGAACCAAGAAATGAATATGACCTTTCTGGCAAGTCAATAAATGTATGTTCAATGGAAATGTTTCTCAATTCACCTACAGTACCCATACACCACAGATGAACATTATGAAGCATTCTATGGTACCGACCTGAAATGAATGCGGCGCCGCCCATTGGACATGTGCCAATCATGTCATGGATAGTAGAACCGGGGAAGAAGGTTCGAGCACCTGCAATACAACGCTATAAGTTAGAAGAGAATGTTATTTGTCGATGAACCGCCCACTCTTCTCAGCTAATCAGAGATATGTTGCTTCCGTTAATAAGTGGATGATTACGGCAAAACCTTTTAGCTCGTAGAAAATACAGCAGGTCTAAGAGGACTCCTTTTCAAATCTTCTCGACAGAAAATATGACGCCTACGCGGCCCAGACGCGAAAATAGCATGATGAAGCGAAAGAGTTAGACAACGATGAACAAAGCGGAATTAAAAAACACAGTAATTTTGAATCTTCGAGGCAGCGCAGTCGCTACCGACCGGTACAAAAATCTAATTCAACTAAATCCTGACACCGTGTACTGAGTGCGATTTTTTAGCAGCCCATTTTGACAGTTGCCGAGTGCAACCAGCCGAGAGGATTCAAACCAGGCAGGTGCGGCCGAAGGTGTCATTAACAACTATCAAAACTGAGAAAAACGACGAAAACTCGCTCGACTTGAACGTCTACGCTGTCCCTTGGCTATTCGAAAGATGAAAGTGTCATTCTTTTCAAGTGTTTGTTCCAAAGCAGAAAAAGTGACACTTTAACTTATTTGAATGGTCGGGTCTTATATGTTAGTGCGTATTGGACGAATGAATGACTGACATCGTTGACTGGGCAGATCCCATATTTTGATGGATCGATCGGATCCCCCGGAAACCAACTGATGTGTCTGATGGAAACGAGCCACGTTCACCTTGTCTGTATGTCCATTGAATGTCGACTGAAACAAATACTAGGTACTTCATTTCACCTCTGTCAACCGTCTTTCTCAAAACCCATGCCACGTGAATAAATTATTGTGGCTTGAGACGACCGATTCTACCAACTATTTTTATCTGTTTTTCCGTTCACTCTTAATTACCAAGAAAAATTGTGTAACATTTGACCTTAGGTTCACAATGTATACAACAAAAAAAACCTTAAAGTTAAATGTCATGCATTCATACATGTGTTGTTTTGGATCGAGCGGCTACTAGCCGTTTAGTAGCCGTTTAGTGGGTAATTTATTACTGTCATCTTCTGGTACAATGCACTGACCATAAGGCGGAGAGTGTCTATGTTCCACAGTCGTACTCCATTATCATTGGAAGACGCGAGCAGACTCCGAGATTCATTGTCGAAGTCCAGCCGGGTTATGGCCTGATTGCAGCCCGTCAGTGTACCACTGCAACTCAGGAAACAACATGAATTACCTTGTTATTCGGCTACCAATGATCATTTCGTATGTCCCCGAACATTCATTCAACTGTTAAAAATCAGGTTCAATATTATTTGTTTACTTCACAACCTTGTCCATTATTTCAGTTAGAAGATAAATCTCGATGAAATAATCATCCAGTTCTCCTGAATTATCTCATTTAGGACCACACACATGTATCTACCACCCCTCCCTCATTTCCATCTGTCTACCAAGTCCAAGTTGAATGAGTGTTTTACGAAAGATAGTTCCCTACGTCTTGGTCTGTTTCCCGTTCGTCTCCACCTTCCAGATGCGCGTTTTCCGGTCACTGCCGGCTGTCGCGAACGTCTCTGCTGACAGCCACAACAAATCCAGAACCTCACCGTCGTTCGAATCCTGCCAATACATCAATAATCAACTCAGAAACGCTGGCGCCAACTTTCTGCGATGAGCAAGCTACAAGCTACATTAGACCTATAGATAAATCGGCAGACAGGCTTAGATGAACTGCGTCTCTCTGATCCGAGTACTCTCTCCGCCAGGCCGCCACCAAAGTCGCCTCCTAATTGGCAGAAAATTATATCAGAAGTACACCTATGAGAACAATAAGAGTCACAAATAAATCTATAACCGTCAATACTAACGTTTATCTCGTTAAGTTATCGAAATGAGTGATGTAACTTGGAAATGAAAAAAAAAGAAGACTCACAAACTTGCTTTGAGCATAGGTAGGAACAGCGTCTCCCAGCATTACGTTCCCTTGAGGTCCACTTAGAATGGAGGTGGAAGAATTTCTAAAAAGAGTTTTTTGGCATGCAATTAAACAACTTGGGTGAGAACCCATTCCATTTTCCAGCTTGTGCTGAATGCCAAATATGTTCTAGCACAAACCTGAATACAACGAACAATTTTTTTTGGTCCAACAAATGAAACAGGAAACAGTATTTATTTTAAAGCAGACTGTGATCTGTGTACTATGAATAGAAAATAACTTACGATCGATCGTCTTTGACGGATATCTCTGCTACTGCCTTCTGTATTTCCTCTTGGATCCGACGCTGTTGACGACTGAAAAATAAGTGTTGTGATTCAAACAGAACTACAGAAATGCGAAATAATATCGAAATAACTATAACTTATAGTACTTATATCGTGATCATTGAATCAAAAAATATGATTGTTTCTAAGGAACACTTGGAATTATGATATATAATGCATTCAATCTACAGAGACTGACACGATCAGAAAGGCAATTTGCTCCGCTCGCTGGCCTGTGTGTGAAATCGGTGGATTTTATACCTGATTCAGACGTAACTTGGTAGATCAGACTACAACTTCAGTCTGACCACCCCTAGAATCTAGGTTTGTACTTCACTTCTGCTATTTCAAATTTCAACGTATTTTCCGTCCGAATAGGGTTCGGCCAATTCCACAAGGAACCCGGTATTTCGTTAACCCTCTCAGTTAACCGTTAACCGGGTTACCTGGTTAACCCTTCTGTTAACCCCTTTGTAACCCTTCTTTACAATGTATTTTGGGGAAAATTCGGGGCTACCAAGTGGTTAACAAATGGGTTAACCAAGTAACCCGGTTAATGGTTAACTGCCAGGGTTAACGAAATACCGAGTTAAATAAAGAATTCGCCATTTCTCTATTTCTCGGGGAGAGCTGACCGGATTCTCAGATTAGCTGTGGGAAGACTCTCGATCAACTCACGCCGCCTGTTGAGCCAGTTCGTCGTTCATGTTGCTCGCTTTCTGCTCATTCAATTCCCGTATTTTGTTCAGTAACTGCAAATGTTCTCCCTCCATGATCAGCACTTTTTGTTCCTGGGATTTCACAATGGCCTGCAAACAAACTTTCTACGTCAACGGATATATCGGTCGATTGCAATTGAATGCGTATTATCGTTTGTCGTATTACTAAAACACTGGTCGAACCTATAACTAACTTTTTCATAACTCTCATATGAAAACAAAATGGTTCTTTTATCTCAGGATTCGGAGAAAGACATTGGGCTTAACTATATTCCTTCTCGTCAATGCCCGATGAAAAAATTTACGATGAATTTCAAGTGATAAACTACTTGGGTTTCCTTGATCGTTAGGATGCAGCTGAGCTACGGAATACTATTCCCCGATTCAAATAACTATATTTTTGAATGAAATGTGGATGATAAGTATGACTCACGCTCAGGGCAACCCATTCGTCGTACAGATCGTTCTTGTCATCCGTCATCTGAACATCTTAGTTGAAATAATGTAAAATATGAATAACTTATACTCGTCCATTCAATGAACGGATGCTGATCAATTTCGAAGTAAATTTAGTGAATTCATGAAACTTATTGTTTTAGATTCCGACAAGTAAAAAAAGACCAATAAACTGCCCCGCGCCATCGATGTACAATGTACATCGAGAGGCAAAAAACCAAACCTAACAACGATAAAACGAGAAAAACATTAAGAATGCAAACACAGTTTCGATACAGATTTTCAAAACATGTTTGTCCTGCTAAGATTGTATCTTATCAATCAGCAAGATGTAGTACCGAAGTACCGATCAACATAGCAAATATAATATGTACGACTACAAACAGAGTAAACTCAAAATATAACGAGCCCTCCAAGTCGAAGAAAATATGGTTAGAATAACGTACCTTTTTCAGCGCGTGTTCTAATTCGGCAATCCTGCCACACATTCGATCTCGATCTTGCTTAGTTTTCTCCAATCTGAAATTGTGAGAGATTTACAGTTAATCTCTGAAATGCCTCGGTCTTTCATGTTGGCTAAAATAATCAAAAATGCTAAGGCCTAAGGTAAGGCTGACATTTTGTTGATTTCGCAATCTCAATGCAACTTTCCGCAACACGTATTTTTTTATCCAAAAACTCTCCACGGACAATGTCCCACTCACACTAAGGCATCGGGTTGCATCTGTTCAGACCATTGTGGTTACTACAAAACAGTTACAAAAACTTCGGGGAAATGTGAGTGCGTAATGTGAGCGATCGCACATGCAAGGATGCAAGAGCCAAACAATGTGTCGTGTCTTGTGTGATTGCATATTGAATAGCTGAAACTCACGTTTCTGTGACTTTTGCCAAACTTCTTTCACTCTCCGCCAGTTTTCGGTTTGCATCGATCAAATTCTGTAAAATTTAAGATAAAATTCAGAAAACTGAAAAAAAGGTTAGTATTCAAAGTGCAGTTCAGAAAGAAGCCTATAACAGCAACACAAAGTGACACAAAGAATGTCACGTGTTAGAAAATAGAAATGTTTTCATGTATGAACAAAAATTAAAATACGCCATATGCCCATATCACATACATTTGTATGTTAAGCTACTCGTAAAATACAAAGAAGACTTTCTAACTTGAACGTACTTTCACAACATTACGAAAACAAAAACTGATTGTAAAAGATATAAAATTTAAGCGGCATGAGAATAAACGGCATGATATTTTTTTTTAATTTCAAAAATTATTTTAAGCGGTATGAGAAATGAAAAATTGAAACTGAAGGAAAATTATACCAGCCTGATCGTTTATGCTCTTCTGCTTATAAAGGGTTGACAGTTCTTCCTTTAATTCCTGAAGTAGCACAGAAGAGGGTCCGGAGCCAGCACTGGAAATGGATTCCTCTATAATAAGCTTGGACATGGCAGGATGATATCTCGTACTTGTTCCTGATACAGATGGATAAATGACTATAAAAAATGTATCAGAACTTAGGATCTCCCTACTCCGTCCTCAAAACTTAATGAACGAAAGACAGAAGCAGGCAAGCAGGGAATGATAGAAGAAGAAAACAGCCATGAGCCGATGAGAACGGCGCTTTACTTTTTTGTTTCGCCATGTGCTCTGCAGTAGCAGAACTGAGTACACCGCGAAACAGAGCCAATATCAGTTCTACGTTATAAATCATTCATGAAACTCACTCCACACTAATAGTTCGACTTCTTTTGTTCATTTCCGTTGCCATAGAGGAATCTGGAAGAGAAAAAGGCCCCATAAGATTGTTTTTAAATTAATTGAAATAAATTATTCACAAAAAACTATCAACTAACTACTGGTTTTTATTTCGAAAGACCACTCGAGGAGCAAATTATTGTTACATTTAACTTAACAACAACTTGGTTAGTACTAACTGCATTCTTCACAGAGTTCAAGAAAAAAGGTGAAGAGAAGTTCTTGAAACATGATTGTAAATGATTGTACAACTCACAATTGGAAAACATCCTTCCGAGGGGTTTCAACCTGACGTCCCTTTCTTCTAATTTGCGGAGAATTTCTGCCCGGATATCAGGAAGAGAAGATGGACCGGCCTCCATCTGTGAGAAAATTGATTAAACATTAGTAAGGAGAATCCTCCTTAAAGAAGGACGATTATGTGGTCCAATCGCAACGCTTCAGTCCTTTAAACCGCAATATATTTTTCAATTGAAATTTAAAGGACCGATGTCACGGGATCGGTCCACATAATCGTCCTTCTTTAAAATAAACTTACTCACGTTGGAAGCGAGCGAGCAAAAGACCATGAGTGAGAACAACAATAGAAACAGAAGAGAGAAACAACCGAGGTAGATGATAAGCAACTATGAAAAAACACAGACATAAAGAACGAAATTAACAAAAAAAATATATAACTCGAGCTAGATGGAAAAAACGTACGTAAATCAATTAAATATTAGTAAAAAGTGGGGGAACCAACAAATGTGTGAGTTGTGTTTGGTTCGACCTCGATATCAGCAAAAAGTGAACGATACGAATTGCTGTGATAACATAGGAAATCTGGGACTACAGGTAAACTCGTAGTAAACTAGTGGTAGTAGTAAAGGAGGAGTACTCTCGTAGTAGAGTAGGGGTATCCTGGTAGAAAACTAGTAGTAAATACGGACGTCAAATTAAAAAATGCATTTTGGCAGTATGAAACTAGTCTTTTTACGTTACATTATCTCCACAGAATTTAAATCACAGTGATTTGTAGGCATTATGAGCACGTAGACAGTTAGTAGTAACTTACTCGTAGGCTAGTAGTAACTTACTCGTAGGCTAGTAGAAACCTGTAGTACGCTAACTAGGCAGGAAAGTGCTGAACATTCATAATATGGGAAAATTTCTATCGAATTAGTGCTACTGTAGAACAAGCTTAAGTATAAGGTTTTTTGTTGGGGCTCGTGGCGCATTCACGTTATTCCATAGTGAGCGCTGAACAGTGAAGCGCGCCTGTAATCGTATACGATTGTGGCGCGCCATCAGACATCAGCAGCGTGGCGCAGTGGTAAGTGTCTCGCTTCAGAAGCGAGAGCTCGAGAGTTCGAGTCCCGGATGGTGCAAAACATGTTAAACAGCAGAGTAATGCAATAGAGGATAACGTAACTACTTATAGAAGATATATGATCCAAAAAAATATAATTTTTTTTATTCCATTTTTTATTTTTCAAAATTGACTTTTACCACAGATAAACTAGTAGCTGACTACCATCTCACTAGTAGTTAGGTAGGAGTAGAACTATAGTTTAACTCCTCCCCTACGCCTACATTACTACAAGAAAACTAGTAGTTTACTAGTAGTAGAAGAGGGGTGTGGTAGGAGTTCACTAGTAGTTTACTTGTCGTCATAGAATCACTGTGTACTGTAGCAGAAGTATTCTGCAAAAATAGAACAATACAAACGTTGCACAATGGTTCACGAAGCCCGCATGATATTTCAGAAATTGCCGAAGGGTATTTCATGTGTGCTTTGACGACATGCGTGCGTTGTGAACCATTGTGCAACGTTTGTATTGTTCTATTTTTGCAGAATACTTCTGCTACAGTATCACAGCAATTCGTATCGTTCACTTTTTGCTGATATCGAGGTCGAACCAAACACAACTCACACATTTGTTGGTTCCCCCACTTTTTACTAATTGTCCTTTTTTTGCTAGTTGTACTCCTACAACTTCATATGTTGCCTATTCACAGAGTGAATCTTGTGAACTCATTCGTTGCCTATTCACAGAGTGAATCTTGTGAACTCACTTGTGAACTCAATCTTGTGAACGACACACGCGTCTGGCGCCAGAAGGAAACGAAATTTTCTAGGTTTTTGAGCTACCAGTACACACTACATGTGTCAATTACTGATTGGAGCAATATTCAAACTATTCAATTGCCAGTTTCGTGAGTTTTTGTTTTGGCGCCATTTGGCGTCTGTTCCGAGCCAGACGATAAAACTCGATTTTGAATTTGTGGATCTTCATTTCACATTGGAATATTCATTATCTGTTAACTTGAAACAGTTTGATTGACGATAACTGATATTTTTCCAACTTTGGCGCCAATTGGCGCCAGCGCACAAAGCCAACAGATCTTTTTTTGATTTTCAGATTGAGCATCTTACTTGCCATGTGATAGTTATTTAGTGTACCGAATTTCAGACGATTCCATTGACGCTGTCGTGAGTTTGGGTTTTGGCGCCATCTGGCGCCTGGTTCGAGCGCCAGAAGAAAAATTTCAGTTTTGGTAAAAGACTTTCACACTTTCCACCAAATTATTCAATTTCTATTAGTGTTCAACATTTTAGTTGATGATAAATAGTGTTTTGCCGTTTTTGGCGCCTATTGGCGCCAGCGCCGGGCGCCAATGGTGATGTAATCATCTCAGATTTGGCGCGACGGGCTAACTTTTGCATTATAACTCATGTTTCAAATTTCAGCTAAATCGGTTCGGTAGTTTTTCCAATAGTGGTTTTTGGCGCCTATTGGCGCCCGCGCCCGGCGCCAATGAAGAGCTATACATCTCATATTTGGTGCGACATGCTAAATTTTGCATTAGAGCTAATGTTTCAAATTTCAGATAAATCGGTTCGATAGTTTTTCCAATAGTCGTTTTTGGCGCCTATTGGCGCCCGCGCCCGGCGCCAGAGATTACATATACATTTCATACTTGGCGCGACGAGCTAACTTTTGCCATAGAATAGATGTTTCAAATTTCAGCCAAATTGGTTCAGTAGTTTTTCCACTACGATGCGGACAGAATTCCGTGAGGGACGAGGGACGAGGGAGGAGGGAGGAGGGACGAGGGACGAATTACGGCGGAACTTTTCAACAACGACACGAAACCATAACTCAGGCGAAAATAATCCGATTTGGCTGAAACTTTCACACAATGTTCAATTCGTGATTCTCTAACGTTCTCTCCTTTTAGTTTTCAAAAAAAGAATATGTTTGAAGATTTTTGTTAATTAAAAGGAAAAAATGAGTCCGCAATGGCCAAACCAAAGACAACTCACGCAGAACGCTCCGCGCGATTAAAATATTTCATTTTAATTCAAAAGCAAATATTATTGGAAACATGCTCGACCGCTAAAATTAGCCGCGGGGCCGTCCTTGTAAACAGCATACAGACAGAACGTTCAGCAGACAAAAATAAATATGTTGTTCCTTATATAATCTATAATTCTGATTATATCGAAAAGTAACCAGATCTTGGTTTCAGGTTACCTCCAAGATATATAGTCAGTTAACTTGGAGAGTGTTATAAAAACATTGATTACCAAAAAAGAGTATTGTACAATCGCCCCCACCTACCCTGGACAAATGTACGTTGAGACGAGAAGGATCTGTAGTACAATCGTCCCCCATTTTGGGGACGATTGTACATTGCACTGATTAATTCAGGCTGGTTGTACATTTTTACCAAAAAAACGTCGTCACTTTGTAGAATGGGCCATAACTATCATATTTTCAGAACTGAATTCAAGTTGCATGCAGTACGATCTGATTTATCGAATGAGAATGATTGAGACCTACCAAAAGAGAACGGGAGCAATTGAACTGAAAACATAATAACCGCTTTTTTGAAATACGCTACCCTATTTTTACATTTTCACATTTGCCTTTGTTGGCTGCACAGAAAAAACAGGCCTTTGTTTCCGAAATATAAGAGGGTAGCGAGTTATCAATCTAATTTCATCTAAATTATCCTTTAGCCAACAACTTTTGAGAAGTGTACGATCTTGGTTCAACAAAGATATCGTACTTTGAGACGACGTAACATGATTTGATAAGATTGCGTTGTTATCAATATTAATTGGGAGTTTGCCATACGATTCAACCACACAATGCTCTACTCGTTTTTGTTATTCTGTCCCTTTCTCTTCCTATGTGACGCTATTGAAGTAGAAACAAGTTACGGAACACTGGAAGGGAAATCAATACGTATCGATGACACTACTGTTCACGTGTTCAAGGTGAGGGAATAGATCAGCTGGTGGCATTGCATCACCTTAACTCATGATTTTCGTTTTCCAATTCCAAAATGAACGTAAAAAGGTATTATACATGTATTTCACACAATATTTTTCCCTAGCCACTCGGAACGAATGCAACGAACGTCAATTTTAAAAAATGAGCTTCAGACAAGCGAGGATCACCTTTGTTTAAATTCGTTTCCGTATTTCCATTTCCCACAATTTTAACCGGAGATTTTTGGTGATAACGTGTTTTTGACTCGAAAACAAACAAAAATAAGATCCACCAGTTGTGAAATCATTGAATTTTTCAAACAATATGCAAAATCAAACCTTCTGGTGACACACCACATATTCCAAAAGTCACAGAAGAGCCATGCCCATTTTTACGACATAAACGGTTTATCTGAAATGTTTGAAAAGATGAAATAGCTCGATTGAATTTCATTGAAACGTTTCAACTACTTCAACCTTTACCTCAACATAAATAGACTGATGTATATGTTCTAGGGTATTCCTTTAGCCGAACCTCCTGTGGGGGATCTTCGTTTCGAGTTGCCACGAAAACCTCGAACATGGCGAGGGATCAGAGATGCCACTAGATACAGGTGCGGAAGGCAACTTCCCGGAGTCCAAATTTTGTGCACATATTCATACTACTACAGTACTTATTCGAACTTTCCATTTTCTGAATGCAAACTTCAAGTTTATCGAAAGCATTTTGGGAGACTTTCCGTATTAGGGAATCAGAATGGAATGCAGGAATTGTCGACCCTTCAATTGTATCAGATTGACCAATATGATCCTCGGAGAAGTTGTCACGAACTATCTAGGTTGAGACGAATTAGATCAACCGAAGCTCATTAGATCACGGCTCACCTCATGAAGGTTACCACCGGTACCGTAATATTGGTCTGGAAACTAACGCACTGAAAAATATTTATTAGCTTAAGAGTTAATTAGGTGAGGAGCGCGAACTTCTCTGGACTGTTGGTTATCGTGCCAGACTGTGTGGTGGTCCGAGACAACGTAATTATATGGCGAATTGCACGTAGAAACTGGAAAGGGCAAAAGTTCCTCGAAACGTTCTGAGGATTCTATGTCAGTTTCATTCAGTTACATATATAATATGATGTGACAATGGGTTGAATAGAAGTAGAACAGGTGGGAAAAGTGTGTCTTTCCAGTGCGGCGTGTCTCTCCAACTCGACAGTTTCGTCTGTACAACAGAAATGGATGAGCGAGGATTGTCTCTATCTCAATATCATTACTAGTCAACGATGTCTGGTGAGTGACATTATCAAAGAAAACTAAGATGAAAACTAATTAAACGTAACTAGTGATAGCCTGATATAGGGAGTGACATTGAAATCATAAACGTTATATGGGGTGCTGATCTTCAATGATAGCTCCGCGACGGCATTGAACTGAGGCCGTATGCATGAAACATCCCGGGCCGGGTTGGGATGCTAACACGAGCTGAATTGGTCAGGAAATAGCTCGGGATAGCATCCCAACCCGGCCCGGGAAGTTTCATGCATACGGCCTCTGAACACCAACATACGGGTAGTTCTGAGGTTATTAGTAATTATTATTCGGATTGTTTTATTGTTTACATCAAGTCATATGAAATCAATGATAACCTTTCTATGTCTTACATGTGGTGTGGTTATAAGAGTGCAGAACCTCGTGATTAAGTTAAGGTCTGTGAGAACTTTATGCGTAAAAAAGTTGTGAACTTCCATAGCTTACTGTAAGAGAGCACCTCGAAACGGGGAGGACTATAATCGGGAGCGGGTAGAGAGCAAGAAGATTGGTATAAGTATAATATGACTCTGGTCACAAATGGTACTCGACGAAAATAATGACATATACTTTATTATACTCTATAAACACAATAACATTTACATTTTGTTTTTCTAATACAGTACACTCTCTAGGCTATGGCTTTCTATAGTGAACAGTAAGGTATAATATGTGACGATTGTGATATTTGAGGTTTATGTAAGAGATAATGAGTTGAGTAAATAGGGATACATTACTCTATATAAATTTATAAATGATAATAGGATTACATGAGAACTACATGGTTGTGTTCATTCAGCATTCGAGATGTCCAGTGATAGTGTATTTGCATGGCGGAGTACTAAACTATGATTCTGCCGTCATGTACAACGAAACGTTCATTGCCGAGCGATATGCTGCCAAAGGTTCGTTTTGAGAGCCGCGTTTAGTCCGCCGAACGTTAGTCCTCAGTTTGATCGAACACGCCGTAACTCGCAAACATTGGACCGACAAGAAACGGTATCACTACACACACAGCGGAACAGAGTTCGTAAATGGGTCTGTTTTGAAAGAGAGAACCCAATAACGCAGATCTCTGTTCCAGATGTGGTGTTCGTGATTCCTGCCATGCGACTGGGAGTATTCGGTCTACTTGCAATGGAAAACGAGACCATCGTTCCAAGAAATATTGCACTCTATGGTCAGTTGACAAGGATTGTGATTCACTCGAAATGCGTTCCCTTTAAATATCGTCCCTCAACTGTAATTGTTGCAATTTTCTTAAAAGTATTCTGATGTTTCGAGAGAGAAACGCTTTTGCCAGTGTTTTACCAGTAAAACTATTTTTCGAACCGAAAAAAAACAAGGCAAAATTTTTTGAGTTCATTTAAGTTCGAACTGAGATCAAATTTTAGCAGGGATCGAAGAATAATGATTAGTTATAGTTTCGGAACGAGATAAACTTTTACAGGCTCACTACTACGTTTTTTCATGCTGCGTGTGATATCTGTGATTTTCAGATATAATTGCCGGACTAGAATACGTACATAATGAAATTCGACATTTTGGTGGTGACGCCAGAGAGGTTACTGTAATGGGTCACTCGATGGGCGGTGCCATCGGAATTATGATGGCATTCTCCAAGTGAGTGCTCTCACTTCTGGGTATACGTACACAAAACCCAACAAGACTGCAAAGTTCATTTATTCGTTCTCAATTCCAGATTCGGAGGTGAATTAGAGCCAAGAAACGTCCTTTACAGTATTTCGAAGTCTCCTGTTTTTGACCTCGTTGAATTGACTTATTCTGAGAAAGCTTATGCTCATTGGCAATGCTATTGTAGAGATTCCAGACTATTTCTGAGAAAGCACACGACCACCACCTCATTAAAGCCACTGGATCAACGAGTGAACCGAATGACCACCATAGTTGAGAGCCTATGGGGTAACGTATGAACGAGGAGGACTATCCCGTTTTGCAGGACAATTGACCCGTCCCATCGTTTGATCCATCGGGTGATTTCGTTGAGTGGAGACGTATTCTGGATGCCAGAGTCTCGGATGATAGACCTCAGTAGAGATATCAGCAACGCGGTCGGGGTACGCCAATCTCACATTCGAAATAGGGTGGAAAATAGGGTTGCCTAATCTCAACTGGAAAACTCTCAACAATTTTTTAGAATAAAACAATTACACACCATGCTACTATTGATTATGAGATGTGTAATTGTGTAGTTCTGTCAGCAAAATAATCAACAACTGAAATTTTGAAAGTTGCCGTATTTGTTTATTGTTTCGCATGACATCATTGAAAGTGCAAAAAGTTGCAACCCCATGCCATGATAGAGGTCACTGAACTGTGTTTCTAGTGCCACAATGAGAGTGAGAAGGAGATGCTGAACTGTCTGCGTTCGATCGATTCCTTCGACCTCCTGGCAGCTCAGAGAGACTTCGAGGAGAGAGGAAGGACCATGAAGGGGGTTCTATTCGGGACACCCCTCACCGACGGACATACTACTGTACAACAGTTCATCGCCGATCCACCAGTGAGCAAGAGGGGGGGGGGGGGGAGCGTATTGACCAACATGGTGGAAGTAAATCGATTCAAAACTTTGAAAAAGCATATCGATGTAAGTACTCGGAAAGTTGCGAACAATAGTTAGTTTTTGAGCGAATCGTATAATAGAAACTTATCATTCAGATTACCACGCTTCTTTTCTCGGTCTGTGAGTCAACATATAAGTATGTGTCACCCACCAACAGGATGAGATGAAACTGTTGATATAGCAGGATGAATAGTTTTGGAATAGTGATGATGCATGCAATATGTTTACTTGTAGAAACGTGATCTTCTGGTCGGATCGATATCTGCCGAATTCATAGGCGACGATGGACAAGACGTGGAAATTGGTCATTTTCTGGGTTTAACGGAAGAGAAAAGACTGAGGCAAAAGTTTTACGAAGACCAGGAGAAACTCAGCCGAGGTGATTAAATTGTGATGTTGAGCTTGTGGACTTGATATATTCCTGCTAACTGGGTATAAAACTACATGGTGAACAGTTCAATCAGAGGCCGTCAATATGCCAGAATCTGTCCAAAGGTTATCGAGCCCGAGGGAAGAACTTAGCTAATTTCATCCAAGTAGGGTAGATTAGCGTGAAATTGAGTAGCGGAGCGTTTTCTAGCTGAACCCTCCCCTGATGCTTCTTGGCCAATCAGTGGTACCGTTAAATTCACTTTCAACTTTATTTGGGCCGAGTCGTCAGTTTTGTTTCCACAACGAAATGTGCTTTTCCAGTTGTACCTGCTCCCCCGACTTATCTTTCTCAAGTGATTTACTGTGGAAATGTTGTCTACGGAACAGAAATGAAGAAAAAGGGGGCGAACGTTTACATTTACGAGTACAGGTGAATCATTCTTCCGTTATAGATTGGATCATTTGTACGCGAAATATTACAGCATCCATGTCAGCTTTCTGATGATTGTTTGATTGGGGAACCTAGTAGTCAGCGCATATGATTCCTGGTTAAGAATTCCACTTCTGTCTGTTTCTGTTTTGAATATCTTTCACACTTTCTTGAATGAACTGATTCAATCATTCTCCATTTCATTCTATTCTATACCACCTTTACAGCGAGTCTCCATGGTCATATCATTCAATCGACCTACCCTACATAATAGGGGCTCACAGAAGGCCTTTGAATGAGAACACAGCCTCCATTGATATGTTCTACTCAAATATGATCACCAACTTTGCCAAATATGGGAAACCACATGAAGGTATTTGCCCAGAGTACGTATGCTAGTACACTTCATCCCATCCTGCTTCTCTCGCTCGCGCAATATTTTTCAAGACCGATAAACCCGGCGGGATGTAAGAGCGAAGAAGTATCGTATGTTGGAAAAGACGCAGGTTGGGATGGAAAGGTCGGAAAACCCCTGAAGACGGTCTCAGAGTGGCCGGCGACAGTTACACATTCGAGTATAGGTGGCTATATTCTATTGTTTGTACAATAAACTAGATTGCTAGTTAATCTCATGGGGACGTGAAAAGTGTGGAAAACATCAGAATTAAAGAATGTACAAGAATGGAATGCACAATTTCTGATGTTTCACAGCATACTATGTGTCACTTCTATTGTCGTATGTTTGCGCTAAAAACACGGA
The DNA here is from genome assembly GCA_964036275.1 of Litoditis marina. Classification (NCBI taxonomy): domain Eukaryota; kingdom Metazoa; phylum Nematoda; class Chromadorea; order Rhabditida; family Rhabditidae; genus Litoditis; species Litoditis marina. The sequence continues at coordinate 608,768 of OZ038434.1, read as the reverse complement.
AAAAACTTTTCTTTGTTCGGTATCTTCCTTGAAAGGACATCAAAACTGATATAAAACTAATTTGTGAGAGCACACAATGACTAAATTGTCTCCAAGTTTAATTCCAAATGTGAAGTGTAGGTACGATTTTCAGATTGGCAGTCATTTGATGTTGCTGATTTGAACTACTACGTACTGCAAATGAATGTTTCGCACGGGATCAGACCTCACAATCAAAAGGATTATCACAGAGATATCCACGAATATTGGACCGAGGATATGGTAGAGTTGGACCAAAGTGTGAAGGTGAGAAATTGAAAAGGTTTATCTAATCTTCTGTGCATGTGAGTGATCAAAGAATGCTTATAGTCCACATCATTCTTACTGGGATATCCACAGTACATCTGAGCCTTCTAGTGAATGTTTTCTAATGGAAACTTTGAATTGTTCGTAAACACTCTCGAAGTAGAATGCGAAAGTCGCTAACTTTTCCGTCAATATTCATGTAATTAAAACCAACTAAAATCGTACTGTAAGAGTCTCAGCAGTAATTGAAATGACTATATAAGTACTGAAATATGTGGGAAACCTGTCTGCCAAAATTTGTCGCAGACAGGTTCCTGGGGAACGCTCTCTCTCCTAAAAGACTCTCCGCTAGAGCTCCAACTGTGTGTTATATAGAGTTCGTTGTTTGCGAGTATGTTGCTTCATCTCGTTGCTTTTCGGTCTAAACTATGGCGTCTAATGGGTTCAAACTACAAATATGTTCAGGTTGCGGACAGGAGTTTGAGTGATGTGACTGCGAGTGAAAGAGCTTCCACCTGGACATACATCATATTCAGTATTATGTTCATCATGACAATGATAACCTTGATAACCATAATCAATGGGAAAACGAAATACCCGAATGCCGAAGGGTTACCCCTTTTATAGTTCTATAGGCAGATTTTTTTCGTTTCCAACGGGTTCTCCAATCACTTTATTTTTTTTATAAATGTTCAATATTGATGTTACACTGTTCGTGTGTATTATTTACGCAATGCAAGCAGTCAATATTGTCAAAGTAGAATGAAAAATTGATTGTACAGGACCTTACGATGTGGCAGAAACTTGAGAAAACTCTCACGAGAGTAGTTTAAACTAAACCGCATTTAAAAGCAAATGACTGAACTCAAAATTTTACTTTCAACGAGAACCTCTTCGAAAGTACTAGTTTCTCACTGAAACAAAGGACACACACCAGTCACTTCTTTTCATAATGTAACTAATGATTCATCATTATTCTCTTCTCTTAAACCATTCTTGAAATCAATACAGAGATATGCAAAACGAATTGAATTGTCTTTTTCGCATGCTCTGCTCGCGAGCATATAGTTCTCATCAGTCCTACGTAGACTTACTATATGAAATCAAACTTTCAGTCGTTGCTCTACATGATAATGGTTCTACACTAGTAGAATGATTCTTGGACAGTATTCGCTTTTTATCTGCTCTGCAAATTAGTGTACGGAAATAGGCTAAGCGCTAAGTTTGTATTCAGAACAGAAAAGAAGCGTAACGAGAGAAAGGTAAAAATTTTAAGGGATCAATAATCATTCTGATTCTTACCCGTGACCGTCTTGCAAAACATGTTTATGTTAGATAAGAAGCGGTCTACTATCCTGTTATTCTGCTCGATTGGTAAGGCTCTTGTTCACAATTTGAATTCATTCGTGCGCTCCGCTTAAACTTCGACTTCATGATATTCAAAGAGTATTCTGCGTTATGTTTTTTTCTCATTTTCCACGCACATGCGGATAAACTCTCAAGAGTTCTTATGAATCCTGGCTGAGACAGTTTGCTCTACGAAGGACAGTTCAACAACATACGTGTTGCCTGTTCTGCTCGCCCCAGTTTATTCCGCTGTGTTTATGTCGTGATTCACAAAACTTTTATGTGTGGGCAGATAAAACTTCACCTCAGATATTATTATTCCTTAAAAACTTTCTCTTATATTTATAGCCAGCTAGTTGGTATTCTTGTCGACTATTCTTCTGTCGATTGCCGTTCAACCATGAGTCTTCTAGAACGCCTTGTTGGAGAGGTAACGTTTCACTATCGTTTTCCTGAGATTGAGACCCAATTAGAATTGGGAATTCTGGAAACTCGTTTCAAGTTCCCAAACTGTAGTTGGCAATGAGCCGTATAAAACCCACACCATACCTACTGAACCTGAAAAACATTTGAAAACTGAGCTTTTGTTCATGGATCACAGTGAAAGCCGATCAGTACGGTAATACTTGTCAAATTCCGGAACGATTTTGAACAACCTGTAACTGTGAATCGAAGCGAACCGTTCAAATGAAGATAGTTGTGTAACTTAGTTTATGTTTGTCTCCAACAACGCTCATGCTTCTCGAACAGTGAACACCCATAATGCTTACAACGATTATAGAGAGTTGGTGTGCTAGAGCATCCCGGGTATTGCTCTCCCATCCTGCGTCTCCTGAAAGATACGATATTTTTCTGCTTTCACATCGTGGCTGGGTACCTGGTTTCGCGACCAGGTGCACAAGGTGTGAGACGTAGCATGAAATGACATTGCCGGGATCTTCTAGCATACGTATTCTGGTGAATATAATAAAATGGGCGTTTATCGAGTTGTATTTCAGAAATGGCCGCACGCGTTGAACACCCTTCCGGTGGAGTCAGGGGTGGCCACTTCGGCCTGGACCTACGTCATACTCGCGGCTATACTCATTGTCGGATTCATAGCCATCATTACAGTACTCAAAAGTCGACCGACTGTTCTGGAAGTTGAGGGGGAACCACTCATTCGATAGATAGCATACATCATGTAACTAATTCTTTTATATATTTGTATAGTTTTTGTGAATGAATATTCAATCTGGAAGAGTTATTTCACGGGCGGTCAAGTCAGTGATAGATAATAAAACCTAACATTTTCCGTGCGAATTATGGTATTCTTTTTCTGTTGGCGATGGTCGACTCCCGCGTACCAATTTTCCTAACAACTAACATAGTTTATTCATATTAATAACACAGATGAAACAAACAAGGGAATTATACATCGGTGACGAGTAGTTGGTGGAGAGTCTTGTTTCGAACAGAGATATTTTGACCGGCGAACATCAACCCAACTCGTTTGGTCTGAAAGTGTATTAGAGTTACTAAGCACTCGCTCTTCTTGAGAAACTGGGATTCACGACCTGTGAGATGGTACGTGAACGCCCAGAACCCACTCTGGGATGCGTACTATCGTTTGCCCACTTATTCTTTGAACCGGATTGTAACAGATTAATCAACCTACTGGCAGCCGAGTGTTGTCAATCAGTAAACAATACTTCCGAAGTAATTTCTAGCACTATCAACTGGCTGAATATAACAGAACTAGTTGATTGACTCTTTTGGCTCCAGAGAAACCCGGTTCATTGTTCAATTCATGAATGTTTGCAATAATGTATGTGAAACAAAGTACCTAGCCACCCGAGATAGCTCATCACATGAACTTATGAGGTGCTCTGGAATTTGGCGGCGACTCGCCGGCGGGGCAGAGGGGTCGCCGGGATACCGCCGGCGAGTCGCCGGCGATACATTGAGGTCGCCGGCGGGTCGCCACTTGAACCAAAGCTCCGAAGTTCTCGCCGGCGAGTCGCCAAACACTTCGCATTGTCCCTGGGGTCGCCGGCAAGTCGCCGGAGCCGAAAATATTTTTCCATCGAGAACACCCAAAAAAAGTTTGAGTGCATTTTGAGGGTAAACTCCAACGGCTATGACAAAAATGATACCGAAGGACGACTTTTTCTTGTATAACTCATACGAACCGTGAAAAATAAACAGAGCTTGTCGCCGGCGAGTCGCCACTCATTTCGATATGTTCCTCATATCACCGGCGAGTCGCCGAACTTGGAAACCTTTGATAACACCAAGATTTTTATTCCAGTTTGTTGTGAGGTATAAACATGTGCGAGAGTGAAAAATGCGATTTGTGCGTCTTCAATAGGGATTTTGAGAAGAAGTTTGGAAACTGTCGCCGGCGACTCGCCAAGTAGCGTGATTCGATAGCTAGTTAGTTGGAGCACGATTAAAAGGGAGTTTTGATCTTACCATGCTTGATAACAACTAGCATATGTCATCATTTAAGTGAGATGGAAAGTTTACATAAACTTTCCATCTCACTCAAATTAAGACTAGAACTTATGAGATAGCATTGGAGATCTGCCGGTGTAGTGCGTTTGGAACTTATCCGAGCAGCTGTTTAGCTATACATCCATTATAAACTAAAATTCAAGTAGAGAGGTATTATTTGTTATTATTCAAAGTATTATACATCTGTTACGGAACATACTCCCCAGTTTGGCCAAAACATATCACTTTAGGAAAAGAAATGAGATTTTGAAGACAGTTTATTCCTATCGTGATAAAAAACAGTGAGATCTTCTCCAACAGACTTGGATTTTATTCGCAATAGAATCATTATAGTTTATTTGCAATTATTAGTTAGTCCGACCATTAGTTTGAATGCGCTGGGTGCGCAATACTAAGCGCGGCGTTTCTCAGACCGTAGCGGTTATGGCCGAGAGGATGTGTGCGCCGCAGTACGCCGAAGGTTGTGGGTTCGATTCCAGAGAGTTACAAATGGATGTTTAATTAAGACTATAGATGTTAAATCCCGTAAACATGGTACTCGGCTCGTTAACGCGCTAATTTACTTTTGAAAAAAATATTTTCTGCCACAGAAAGATCATTGCTAAAAAGCGAAAGAATCATATAAGGTAATTAGCGACTCGCCGGCGATGTCGCCGGCGATCCGAAAAGCGGCGACTCGCCATCAACCCCTTCCGGCGACATCGCCGGCGACCTCGCCGGCGACCCGTCACCGAATTCCATAGTGGTGCTCTCATTTGAAACCTTGTAACCAACCTGTCGTTTCTTGGCCATTCGTTCACAACCAATGTATGTGAGACACATTGGAATAATGGACAAAGCTCCAAGAGGTCCAAGAAGATACACCTACAAAGATCTGAGTCGGTTAGTTTTACCATTCGAACGGTATGTGCGATGAAACTTCAACAAAGTCTTTCATTGATCCCACCAACCTCAAATGAACCCTATGAAGCGCACACGCGTTTCAAAATAAAGCGAACTAGTATATGAATTATGTAGTCTACATTAGTTTAATGTTGGATTTATAAATCAAAAATGTGTGCTTTAGTTTCATTTTGTTTCACAGAAAAAAAATGAAGTCACTAAGCAGTCCTTGTCAGGTTTAAAAAGGTGATTGCGTAGTGAACACCACCATATCTGCCCCCATCGAATATACAGCAAGAGCCTACCTTTCTATTGTAGTATCCATAGACTTTTCTAGTGTTCAGTTCTTCACAGAACTTTCCGGTCCAGGGGTTGTCGCAGATACAGTCCATACCCATGTTATCCACGTGGCCATGACCACACACAATATCCTCGCAATACTCACCGGAATAGCCCGTTTCACAGATAGGACAACTGAAAGAAGGATAAGGATAAGGTGCCATTTTCAATAAAAACATGTTAAAGAGTTCGAAAAACTGCTTTTTCATGGCTTATAAGAATTTTTTTGCTACAATTCGTGAGCACCATTCAGAAAGGTCAGACTAACTTCCTAGTTGCACTCGAAATCGGTTATTTTAAACACTTCTCACTTTATCTATAATTTCATGGTGAACTAGAGAATATTATGAACATTTGCCCACCTTCCGTTTCTGAACCGACGGAATGTCGCACAATGCTTCTGCTTTTCACAGAATTTGCCCAGGAAATCCGGCTCACAAACGCAGTTTCCGTTCACTACGTTTCCGTTCAGGCAACTGGAATTGAAATACAGTTCCAGTCCTCAGAACGATTAGCGCCAATTTTCTACAATTGGCCAGCTACAAAAACGAGAGAACATGCAGGTCAATGACGCACAGACAGGCTAAGACAGTCTGCGTCTCTCTGACCTGCACACTTTCTCGTTCAGCCAATAAAAAAGTGGCTGGCCAATTGGCTGGGAATTGTCTGAGTCCTTCCCACTGCTACGTTGGCAGCATGCCAATGCATATTCCAGGCTTATTTTAGTCATTTTGGAGTTTTTTCAAATTCGCAAATCTCTGTTTGCGGTTGTTTAGTTACATAAAAAGAGGTGAACTAAAAACATTTTCGGAACATTCATGTTTGCTCTAAGAAAGTTCATGCGAAAATCTTTGCACGAAGCCAATGAACTTCAGTGCGAATGGTACAAACTATACGTTAAGTTTAAAACGCTATCGCGTGTTCTGCACATAAGCGGAATCCTTAATGTGTGAATTTCATAAATGCATCGGGTAGAGGTTTTCCCAAATCTGCCTTTTCCATTTTAACTACCGTAACCCTTTTAAATGAAGCCTGGTCATGCTGCTGTCCTACGAGTACTAGTATATTTTTGACCTCAGCTGTAGTTGCTCTCCATTTTGACAAGTTCTCCTGCCTTTTTTTCTCCGAGAAATAGTGTGCCTATTAACCCTGCCCCATCGCTCACACAGTCTCTCTCCTCCTATGGGTTGCTCCGCGAAGGGCCGGGTGGCGGCTGGAAGGGACCTCTTCTATTCTACCCCAACAATCCAGACAGCACAGCAGAAGAATCAGAAACGACACCTGACGCCCATTTCCACAGAAGACCATCTCTGGAAACAACGGGGTCATAGGTTATACTCCTAAAATCCAAACTGTTGATATTGAGACTCGTACAGTACCCATTCTAACTGTCCAATGACATTATGCAAACTTGCACCTTTCTTTGTATGTTTTTTTCCCCGGAAACATTTTGGAATAAGGAATCAGAAGGAATTGTCAAAAGTGTACACCTCTTCACATTAGTTGATTGAACGCACTGTACCTCCATACTGTAGGAGTCTCAGTTAGAATAAGTTATGCAATATATGTTGGAGTGATGGGAACTACATCTCATTGACGGATGTTTGAATAGCCTGTGTTGGCTAAGGGGCGCCTCGTCATGAGAAAGAACAATAGCATTTTTTCAAACTTGCTCTTTTACTCGAATTACACAGGAAACATTGGTAGTTGGTGAGGAGGATGGAAAACTGCTGCCCACCATCCAGCCAGTGAATGAAGGTCATTCTCCACAAAGAAATACGTCACAGCTCTTATGAAAAAAGCGGGACACTTTTTGTAGAAAACTAAAAAAGCGGTAGAAAACTCTCATCCCCAAAGTGCCCAGTATATACTCGTTATCGTTCCAACTGCTACTGAGACATCTAAAGTAGAATTACAAAACTCCAACCACGTAAATTTTATTGAGAAGTTCATCAATTTCTACATTAGAATCGGATTCCCGATTATGAAGATTGTTGGTAAATTATTCCACGATAGTTCGCTTAGAAAAATTAGAATAACTTCTTTAGCAGTCGCCGTAACGATGATGTGGACTAGGGCTCTCCCCTACGATATAGCATGAGGAACAAAGATGTACACCTCAGTGACCTCATTGAGGTGATGAACTCCTACCACGTAGGATAGACACATTTAAAATTATAAGTTCCAAGAAGTTTATCAAGTTTTTTTGGGTGCGTTTCATGATGGAACTGATGCTCGTCACGTGTCAGTTACGTAGTAACTCGTGAAGTCGAAAAATAATGCATTTCGTTCAACGTTTTCTGAGCTCAAATTCCGAAAACTGTAGAAGTTTTAGTTTGAAACACGAAACAAATGCGTAACAATGCGTAACAGGGTAACAATAACCTTTTTCTCGAGTTTTCTCAACTATTCAGTTGGAGTTCTACATCTAACTTTTAGTTTGAAAAGTCACGTGTAAAATCGCAAGCAAACCATTATATGTCATTAATTTGAATAAAGTGTTACTTGTGAATCGCCATTCGATATATCATTCGCCTTGTTAAATGTCATTGGCGATCATTGTTCTCATACATTTTGTGTAAAAAGCGACAGGGGAGAGATAAATCACCAAGAGATGCTAGCAAAAAAATTGTGTTTTGTATTCTTTGTGCGAAATTTCTATTGATTGTTTGTTCTTCGTGTGACTATTGTATTCACTAGAAGATTTCGATCAGTTCTAACAAGGCGAAATATTCAAATTTGTGAACAACAAGACAGTTTCGGAAAAGTTGGGGCTGCGGTTGAGAAAAAATGTAATTTGACCGAAAATTGTATGCCCTAATCAAGAAGAGGAATTAAAATATTCAACCCTAGAGAACGATTAGTTCGTCTGTATTTCGCACAATATTAATTATCAATATTGCCTGGCGTGTTCAAACATCTGAGATTGTCCAAGAGCGGTATAAGAGAACTGAACAACGTTAAAAGAAAGATTCAGAGTTGTCTCCGCTACAAAAGGTCACGAGAGGTCAAAGATTTCAAAGATAGACGCAAAATTACAAGAAACACACAAACTAGAAGCAGTAAACAAACCTAATTAGCGAGGTTGGAGTATTCGGAAAGAGGAGCAGGTCAATAGGAGGTGAATCGTCCCCCTTTATCATCCATTAGGTTACTTTGTTTTCCAACTTTCGAATGAACAACGAAAGGAATCATTACAGTACTGGTTTTGTAGTCGGAGTGGGTGATTAGAATAAAACGGAGTTATTCTGCTATTCACTCCTTATAGATTCTTTGAAGTTTCATACGTCATACCCCAAATAGATTTGAGATGAACAAATATAATATTCAACCGTTCTCCGCGAGAATGTACCTCCTTCGCATAGGCAACGAATGTTCTAACTATCAAGATATACTAGAAGTAAATCGAATATTCACGTGAAGTTAGCATCCTAATGAGGAATCAAGCACTTTGTCATTGCATGTTTCTGAGTTCTGCTGTGTTCACATATTTCACGTGACTGTGCAATTGACTTCTAGTACATGTCATAAAAGAAAACATGAAGCCGATGTTTTTAAGAAAGGTCATATTTTATAAAATAAAGTTTCGCACCAGTCTGCGAATGGTAATAGTTGTAAGAGTAGAAGAAATGCGGTAGACCGCAAATCAAACGACAAATTAGCACTTTTCGCCAAACAGGTCCAATGCCATTAAAATGGCTCGTTCCTTTCGGAAATCGCATCAAAAAGTCAGACAAACCATAAATATAATAGTAAAATAACAGCTATAACTCTTTCAATACAAATAGGTAAACACGTAGTAAAAAGTACTCCACAAGTTACGCTCAATAGTTTTTTTGCAATGTTCACGGCCGTCAAAAATAACAAAAATATTTTCTATGTTAACCCACTTGCATTTATCAGAATAGGACATGTTAGCGTGTTCTATGAAACTACCATAGCCAAATGATGCCACCCCGTGGCCATTCACTCTCACAAACCATAGCCAACCCCTGAAGGGCTGATCCTATATGTTTCCAATAGTTGTGTCCTTCGTTTTTAAGTGCTGTCAAAATGAGGATGGCAAAGCGCATGCTTCAATGAGTGGTTTTCCGGTGTTTGAGCGGTTTTCAGCTCACTTTTTCGATTAAACCCTGCAATCGGCGCCAACTCCTGCTAGTTGGCGCCAATGTTTCTGAGATTGCGGACTATGGGCGTTTACTGTTTAGTTTACCTCACGGTATTCATGTTGCATGAAGCGATGAATGTACACAAATTTTGAGTTGCGTTTGCTTGTGCACTGACCGTGTTTATAGTGCTGTGTCCACCAACACAAATAACAAAAAAAGACCATGTTTTATTCAAAGAATGAACATTTAAAGACCATGTTTCGTTCTAAGGAGAGTAGTTCTGTCCTGGCACGGGAGATGGTTAGTTCCAGGAAAATGTGTTCTGGTTGGGAACGGGCGATACCGGTACCGAGTAGTTCTGTCCTGGCACGGGAGATGGTTGGTTCCAGGAAGATGTGTTCTGGTTGGGAACGGGCGATACCGGTACCGAGTAGTTCTGTCCTGGCACGGGAGATGGCTGGTTCCAAGAAGATGTGTTCTGGTTGGGAACGGGCGATACCGGTACCGAGTAGTTCTGTCCTGGCACGGGAAATGGTTGGTTCCAGGAAGATGTGTTCTGGTTGGGAACGGGCGATACCGGTACCGAGTAGTTCTGTCCTGGCACGGGAGATGGTTGGTTCCAGGAAGATGTGTTCTGGTTGGGAACGGGCGATACCGGTACCGAGTAGTTCTGTCCTGGCACGGGAGATGGCTGGTTCCAAGAAGATGTGTTCTGGTTGGGAACGGGCGATACCGGTACCGTGTAGTTCTGTCCTGGCACGGGAGATGATTGGTTCCAGGAAGATGTGTTCTGGTTGGGAACGGGCGATACCGGTACCGAGTAGTTCTGTCCTGGCACGGGAGATGGCTGGTTCCAAGAAGATGTGTTCTGGTTGGGAACGGGCGATACCGGTACCGAGTAGTTCTGTCCTGGCACGGGAGATGGCTGGTTCAAGGAAGATGTGTTCTGGTTGGGAACGGGCGATACCGGTACCGAGTAGTTCTGTCCTGGCACTGGAGATGGCTGGTTCCAGGAAGATGTGTTCTGGTCGGGAACGGGCGATACCGGTACCGAGTAGTTCTGTCCTGGCACGGGAGATGGCTGGTTCCAGGAAGATGTGTTCTGGTTGGGAACGGGCGATACCGGTACCGAGTAGTTCTGTCCCGGCACGGGAGATGGCTGGTTCCAGGAAGATGTGTTCTGGTTGGGAACGGGCGATACCGGTACCGAGTAGTTCTGTCCCGGCACGGGAGATGGCTGGTTCCAGGAAGATGTGTTCTGGTTGGGAACGGGCGATACCGGTACCGAGTAGTTCTGTCCTGGCACGGGAGATGGCTGGTTCCAGGAAGATGTGTTCTGGTTGGGAACGGGCGATACCGGTACCGAGTAGTTCTGTCCTGGCACGGGAGATGGTTGGTTCCAGGAAGGTGTTCTGGTTGGGAACGGGCGATACCGGTACCGAGTAGTTCTGTCCTGGCACGGGAGATGGCTGGTTCCAGGAAGATGTGTTCTGGTTGGGAACGGGCGATACCGGTACCGAGTAGTTCTGTCCCGGCACGGGAGATGGCTGGTTCCAGGAAGATGTGTTCTGGTTGGGAACGGGCGATACCGGTACCGAGTAGTTCTGTCCCGGCACGGGAGATGGCTGGTTCCAGGAAGATGTGTTCTGGTTGGGAACGGGCGATACCGGTACCGAGTAGTTCTGTCCTGGCACGGGAGATGGCTGGTTCCAGGAAGATGTGTTCTGGTTGGGAACGGGCGATACCGGTACCGAGTAGTTCTGTCCTGGCACGGGAGATGGTTGGTTCCAGGAAGATGTGTTCTGGTTGGGAATGGGCGATGGCTCATTTTGGCGTTTTTCCATAACCGGAGATGACCATACCACCGCAAGTGATGCAACGAATGCAAACAATCCAATAGAATTCATCATGATCTGAAATATATAAATTGTTAGAATGAAAATTCCGTAAATGGAACTGCTAGATTCTACTTGAAAGGTATTACAATGACCACCTCAAACCTAAGTATTTAAAATATGTGTTCTTTATATAAGCTGCGATATGCTCAACTAACCGCATGGATATTTAATCACCCCTGCAAAACCTCTAGTGAAAATGGAAGGCCACCAGGGTGAACTTTCATACTCAAATAATCGAAGATTCGGAAACCAAACGAGTACTCGCAAAATTCAAACAATTGAACTTTTCTAGAACCAATGAGTACATAGCGAGAAACTCACGATTTATAGGGAATACGCTTGTTGGAAATGAAATTGCTCGTTTCCATTGTCTTTAAATACACCAGACATTTATTATTAACTGAGCAGTTTTTCTCTGCACCCTCTTACTCCACCACGGTCTCTGGTCGAATCTCTGACCGAGATAGGCGTTACAAACACTGATAGCGATACAGAAAGAATAGATAAAACTACTGGAAAAGATTATGAAGCTTTTAAGGTGTGGCTATGATTTATGATGACATCTTTTAGCATTGATGGTCATTCTTTGAATGAAGCTTTATTCGAGAATTGTCTCGAATGGGAATATTTATATATTTATTGAAACGAGTTTTTGTCTGCGCCCTACTCACATCGCCCATAGTGTCGACTATAACTCATGAAAAACATATGTTCTAGTCAACTTAGAATGTGCAGTTACCAAACATGGGGAATACTTTTAAAAGTATTCCCCATGTTCTTCTGTCAATAAACCTCGACATAATAAACTCCGCGAGTTGCTTTCAGAATGTTCGTGCTGCAGTCTGGTTCAGGGAGATCGAGTGAGTACAGTAACTGGCGCATGTTTTGAAAAACTCACAATTGAGGAGAGCCCCAGTGTAGTTCGAGAACTTTCCAAAAACTATGTTCCATCTGATTATTTGCTTGCAATTGTTCTAGCAGCGCCGTGAATGATAAATGGCAGAGCTCCCAATGTGGTCTAACTTTTCATGTTGATCTGGCACTCATGACCACATTTTTGGTTTCGGTTCACTAACATTTTGATCATTATCATAAAAATCATTTTTGTTTATACATTTTCATACCATCTGAACTTTTTGTAACGAAAGATTCCTGCGTTGGAACGTTGTACTTTTGTAACTGAATCCCAGTCCATGTCAGGATATTGAGCAAAGCATATTGACCACGGAACTACTACGTAAACTACTCCGAACTGAGTAAATGTAGGTTCAATTATCCGACTGTAAATGCGTTACCAGCGATATTCGGACAAATAACGAATAGATAAAACTACCATTCTACTGATATAGACTTTGAATTCCATCAGGGTGTGGCAGTGACGAATTTGGCTGCGGGGTGACATTATTGGGTATGGAGTATGGTATAGTTCTGGTCAATCATACCTGTACTGGTACAGTGCAGGCGGCGTAGCAATCCCTCAAAAATCTCATGAGATACCTCATGAGCTATTCGCATGAGCTTCTCATGAGAATCTATTGATTGCTATGCTACAACACTGGGAGTTCACGAGTAGCTCATGAGGTATCTCATGAGAAACTCATATGAACTTTTCGTGAGATTGGAGGGATTGCTACGCCGCCAGGTAAACACCCTATTGGTTGCTGTGTATTACAAACATAGACCCACATAACAACAGTTTACACGGAACTTGTAATAGCAGTACGGAATCTGGTGCAAACATATAACATATTCGAATTTTTTTTCTTCTGTACTGAAGGAGTATCATCCGTATCAAACCCAATAACCAGTGAGAGTGTTCTCGTTTGGTTTTGTCGTGTTCTAATCAACTCTTCGAAGGCCATAGTTTTATTGCAAAACAATAATCAGGAGATTTAACTGCACACATACTGTAGGAGTCGACGTAGGAATGAGATGGACTACACAAAACAATTTAAAAATATGGGAATAGGCTTCTTCATGTGCCAGAGATTGATATTACTATGGGATTATAGCTTTCTCACAAACATACAATGAGATATTAGTGATAATGAACATGATATTGTTTAGTAATCTGTTCGATGGCATTTACAAGACAAAATCCTTTTATCTCTTTAGAAATGCAATTCCCGAGTCAAAATCGACTTTCCACATTTTAATAAACGGGAGTTGGCCTACTCATTTTTCAATTGTACTTTCTTGCTATTATTTAATTGACTCGCTGTTGCTATGTAAACGTATGTGCTCTTTTAAAACGCATTGAGGGCTGTAATTGTTCTCAATATTGCTCAAAATCTTGATAGTTGAATTCGGTTCACAACTAGATAAACCTATTGTACAAACATTATCTGACCAGATATTTCGGTATTTTTCTATTGGATTGTTGATTTAAGTGCATTATTCAACCCATATAAGTCAACCCTCTTGAACTCGTTTTCGCAGAAGGTGTCTAGTACGTCAACATAAATAAATCATTCTGAATATATGCATGTCTTATTGAATGTACCTTCGACACGCTATATAGAAAAAACAGCTAGGCGTTCAAATAAGTTTCTGTATTTGCAGTGCGTTTCTCCTCAAATTTAGACCAAATTCTTCTTGGAATCAGAAAGCGCATTATTAGCAGAAGCAACTATCTCTTTAAACCAAAAACTTTTGTTTGGAAAATAACTCAAAATTTTTAGTATTGTGTTAAAAACTACTTTTCTTTGATGGAATGCTGCGGGATATACAGTATACTCCGTTTCACCTATTCGAAAACACTTTCACAGCTTTCTCTGTCTTTCAATCATCCAATGGACTATAAGAAATAGTTTTTCATAGATTGGTTGGGGATGAAAGTTCGATACAAAAGTTTTCAGACAACAAAACATGAAAATACCCACCATAGAAGTTGGGAACTCATATACTGTAGGTCTGTAGGTATGTACATGCTCATGGAACAGGCTAGAAAGCATAGTTTTCTTCTTTTTTCTCCCACCGTTAACACAACCCGCTAACATCTATGCTAACATCTATGTATATGAAACACATTTGGTAGTCAAGTGAATTCATACTGTTGTGCGATTTTGTTCGAAAATGCGAACGACATCGAGTGGAGAAATTAGTGTAGTTGAATCGATGAATGAACGTTAGTTCTGAGTTGAAGCAAAACTGAAAATAAGATATCCTGAAACATGTTGAAATACACGTGGAAACTTTATTGTTATCCTTCTATTGCACTATTCTCCTAATGATTCTAACTCTCCTTCGATGCCTTTTAAGCTCTTTCCATCCTTCATTTTTCTATTTTGAAAACTGAGTTGACGAAGAGATCGAACGTTCGTTACCTAACAACATATTGTGTTACACACCTGCAGAGCAATTATAATGAAGAGCAGAAATCATTCCCTCTCCAATTCATAAATATTTTTCTTTTTGCTTTCCGCCAGTTAAAATATGCGAATATTTGTTCATACTTCATACCCCAGGGAAAATCTGGTTTAAAACTGACACTTACTGTGATACTTGTGATGTGATACCAAACTTGATTTGCAGTGGAGAACCATAAAGTGGCTCGTACACGCGCTTCTAGAGAAATTACAAACGACGCGAAATCAAACTTACCAATCAAGCAAGTAACGATTGAGTTTAGGGCGTATACAACTTTGACTTTGAAGCGCTTTTCTCTGCTTATACTTCTCTACAGATATCCACCATAAAATTCTGCTGTGAAGAGCAATCAGACAATCAGACCAAAAACAGGTCCCACATTGCTCAATACCTCTCCGAACTTCAGTGTAGCTCCAGCCTCTGCAGTATAATGTGAGAACACTCAAATGAATGGCTTTCTATTAGCCGTAGGTAAGGCTCGAAAATCAAAAGCTCATACGAGCATGCACTGTGAATGGCAGCATGAAAACAGCTTGATTACATTCATTCAGTTGTTCGAACAAATAGTCTCAGTCGGTTCTCCGCCAATCCCTCATCCCCTCTCTCTCTCTCTCTCTCTCTCTCTCTCTCTCTCTCTCTCTCTCTCTCTCTCTCTCCCTCTCTCTCTCTCTCTCTCTCTCTCGCTCTCCCTATTTCCCTCTCTTTGATTGCTTCATTTACATGCAAGCATGTGATATACAAGAAAAGAAGATAACATAAATGATTGCAACACAACGGGGAGAGACATGCTAAAAGTTGACGTTGGGAACAGTGGGATAAACATGAAAACCATAATTAAGAAAACCTTATAGAAGAACTAAGGTTGTTAAGATCCAAATCGAAAACCAATTGAAGTCGAAAAAAGTTGAATTTCGATTTTCGATCTTAAAGTCGAAAATCGAAATTTCGTGAAAATCACAAAATCGAAACTCGAAAAAGTCGAAATATTTTGAAATCGATGTTCGAGTTTTGATCTTATTCGAGCTACATATCCTTCAGTTCACTCTCAGACACACATTGACCTCAGGGTGACCTAAGAACTGTTTGTGTGTGTTGTTTACAAACTTAAAAAAGTTGAAACTTCTATTTCAACTTTTTCGTCATGATAGAAAAGTCGGTAATCGAAATTTCCATTTTTGGCGTCGAAAGCCGATAAAATCCGATTTTTCTGATCATACCCAAAATCGAAATCGCATCGATTCGAAATTTCAAAATGGTTCTAAAGTCGAAACCCGAAATATTCGGTTTTTCAAGATCGATGAATAATCCGGATTCCGGATTGTACCGTAGAAAATTTGACTGAATTTCGGAATAGGATAACTGCAAATTTTGTGTTTGAACACGTGGTACGTTATGGTTCAACTCTCTCGCTACTACCCCCCGCATCTCACTCTCTTTCTCTCGTTCTCTCTCTCTCTCTTCCTCTCTGGTTATCTCTCGGTCTCTGTTCCTCTTTCTCTCTCTCATTGGGGACTTCAATTATCGTTTTTATTCCCAGTCATTGTTTCATTGGCCTTTAACTTCACATATATCTGCTAAAATTCACGTCGAACCTGTTAGTTTGATGCAAAATTGGCTCTTTTTCAACACACATTATTCCCATTTTTGATGTTTCTGAAGATCAAAAACTACTTGCAAATGAAAAAGTTAGAACCAGTCAAAGGCTTTTTCGTTCTAATAGTTGTCGTATAGTCCTCATCATTCCTAGTGAGTCTTCTACAGTACACTCGCTTTTTTTCATTCACACTGCAACAGTATGAAAACTGAACTTTCAGTTCGGTTTAGTAAATGTTATCGAAAATGTTAGAACAACATTTACATTCGATTACAATGTTGAAGTTATCGCCATATAACAGGCACTGCGAGGTTCGAATGCGTAGTGTAAGAGTGTCAGTACCAATGTCGACTATAGACGCTTGGGTTATTTATGAAAACGACCTATTCCCTTCTTGAATGGAAAGAAATTACCTGTGTTTCTTTGCAGTATGTACCGACTTCTATTAGAGTCTCTTCACCAAATTGCTCCGCGACAATCTCCAATTGACATCAAAACAGACACACTCTGCTTCGACAAGCAGAAGTGCCAGGTAAACTAGAACTGAACAAAAACTCACGGAAACGGGTAAAAAACATAAAATCGGTTCACACTGTACTTGGACGCTCTTGGAAAAATAGTCAAGCAATCAGCTAGAGGCAATGTGAATCTGAAAAAACCAAGTGAGGTGGACATTTCGACAACCATAGGAAGTCCTATGAAGTTATCTTTTTATATGGAAATTTTTTTGGAGTAAAGTTATAGTTTGAATTCGATTTGAACTAGACACTGTAGAGAGTTGTGTTTCTACAGGTAGGCTCCTTGAAATTAACCTACGAACGTGGAGATTGTGCCAAGCTGAGAATAACTCCCGGACACGGTTGGATGGTACTGGCGAAGGAGGACAGCAAGACAGGTAGATTACTGATTGGCGAGCTCATCTCATGGGGTACGTCTTCATCATGAGCTCTCCTCACGAGATTCAGAAGACATTTACATTGCCATTGTTTCACAAATGTATAATTATTTTCAATGAATGAGCAAACACTTCATTATACGATCTCGAAATGTTGAACTTTTCAGATTGTCAGACAAGAGTTTTTTGCAGCCCTGACCGGATCGCACCTCCCCAGCGAGTACCGTTTTCTGCAGTTCCACGCGCACTGGTCAGCGACGTCGGATTGCGGATCCGAGCATACTGTAGACGGACAATCGTACGCGGGAGAGGTACGGAAATCAATCAATACAAGCGAGTAGGTCAATTATGTGACATCATGTGACATCTTCGTTGAAGACATTTACCATGAGCAATTATTTGTTGTAGTTTGATTTACACGCCCTACTTTCCGATCGATAAACGAGATGATCAAGCTACAAACACAACGGGATGGGTTAGTATACATCGTGTGAGCTTGTTTTTGGAAAAGGCTAACCCTGAATACTCCCGTTCTATCTCATAGATGTTCAGGTTCATTTCGTGTTTTGGAATACTAGCTACGGGACGGCGAATGATGCCATGAATCAGCCAGACGGAGTGGCCGTCGTGGGGGTATTCATAAAGGTACGTCCATTTCCCTACTGGAACAGATGTTACAGATGTGAGGGTGAAGACCGTGATCATGATTATTCCGGCCGTTTTTCATCTCAATCCGCATCTTCTAAAAACTCCCTCTCACATCCCACCGGGACATAGGTGTCGCGAAATAAAGCGCAAAAAAGAAGCTCGTGGGATTGGGGAGTCAGAATATTTAAGTATACGTACTGAACTGGAAACAAGTGTGGCCAGAATCTAGCCAGAGGCAAGACACTTGATTATCTTTTCAACTTTGTTTATTTCAGCTAAATACAATAATTAAATCAATAAATATGTATTGTAGGAAGGAGAGTTCAATGTTGACTACGGTCATGTGACCGGCCTGATAACGGAGGCCCTACAGAAAGGAAAAGATGTTCCCATATCCAAAGATCTCGATATGGCCAGACTCATCCCGATCGGTATGCTCTCATATGAAACACTAAAGGGTTTGCTATATCCGAGCCAACCATGCCTTCCTGTGTTCCTAGCCTAATCCAGTTCAAAATACGTTTGTGATTATGGCGTGTGTCAAGAGCGAACGACAACTACTCGTTCGTTACAACCTTTACTATTGTACTTAAGATCATGTCCAAAGAACAGTTATGTGGGGCCGGGTGGTCGACTGGTATGTGTGCGCGCTAGCACTCCAAACACCATGGTTCGATCCCAATCGGCGCGGTATCTTTATGGCGGACCGCATGAGCTGGTAATAAAGCTCACCCATGCCTAGTTTCTTTCTACGGACCCCTCTCTCTACGGATACTACAATGTAATCAATGTTGTAATTATATGAATAAAGTAACACACGGCGGAAATAGTTGCCGTAAAAGATTATTATATTGTTATATGTACTATTATCAGAGGTATGTGTTTTTATATGCGGTCCCACTCCTTTACAATTATATTACCTCGATTACATTTCTATGTAGTTTGTGACCAAGGTGACTCGAGTTAGTGTCATTGATACCGATAGGTCAACTTTTTGAAACCCTGGGAAAATAATTTAAATCATCTTCTTAGAGTCACAGAAAAGGCAAAGAGAATACATCACTCTTCCATATTTCAAGTAGTTCAGGTATATTGTTGATTCAATATTACCCTTTCTAGGGTCCGACTATTTTCATTATGAAGGATCGTTGACCACTCCTCCTTACACAGAATGCGTGGTTTGGACCGTCCTTCTGGACCATTTGGAAATGTCACCCAATCAGGTATAACGAAAGAAAAAAAAGATAGATGAGTTAAATTATATTAAAGAGTATTACGGATAATGTTCTATATTATACAGTTGAAATCTGACAATGAGATTTAGATATCATTTAAAGAATAGAGCACGTTCAACGGGAGCAGTTCTACTCTACTGCATGCGCTCAGCCACTTACAATATGTCACAGATCATTCCAATCACTGGTCATGTGACATTGGCAGTTTTCAAAAACTGAAGACCTACGAGAGAATAGAAGAGACGAAAAGATGTACTTCACTGATCACATCGTCAGAACCTTCCATACAATAAGACACATGGTAATGACGAGAGCTACTTTATCTCGAAATTGTAGCAGTTGTCTGTTTCTAACTAAACTTTTCAGTTTTTCCACTTCCGTCAAATCTGTTCGGAAAACAATCGTGAATGTCAGAAGTTGTGCGGACGGAAAATATTTGCTTCGAAGAAATTTGGTTGAATTCGCTCGAAAAAAATGTTTAGGAGTATTATAGTCATTGGAAACGGGCCAACACGAGATACAAAAATAGAAAATATAGAACCTGTATCATTGTGAACCGGCTCACTTTGGCCTTATCCCAGTGGTCAGTTGCTTTCTCAGTTGTTTAGTTATTTGGAGCAATTTTGTTCTGAACTTTTTGTGCTGGTTGAAACATTGAACTCGATGTTCTCTCTCCAATCATCTTTTAGTTAATTATTGTTGGTCTCTTTCTCTCTGTCTCTTTCTCTCTCTTTCTCTCTCTCTCTTTCTCCTTTTTTTCCAAACAACGTGATGTGTATGTCTTTCTTGTTCCCCGCGTACTGTAGCTTTAGAACGTAGAAACTAGAAATGAGTACTTGTTTATTACTTACTCAATAATAAATATATGTTATCATAAATGTTCCGAGTGAAACAGAATAACAGGTCACTGGGCAATAATACTGTGAAAATGAGAACAAGGAACTGACTGAGTCTAAGGCGGTGCTACGTTGACACGCAAATATTGCTCGTAATACATAAATCTGGGGTGACAGGTGGAAGGTGACTTACTTATCTGCAAAATAAAAATGTACGAACTGTAAGCCACCTTATAAAACATTTAACATTCAGCTACACCGTTTGACAAGGGCTGATAATATTAGGCAATAGATATTTCTGATTTCTAAACTGGGATCTATGAGTCTATAACTGTGGAATGGAAACGGTAATACTCTGAGTAAAGCAGCCGAAAACTATGTATATAAGTGTACATGGCGAGCATTGTGCTCATGGTTAAAGGGCTGTTTATGCCCTCAGGCTCTTGGAGCACTTGATCGTCCTTCCGCACAGATCCTGACAGTCGCGGTAGTTGGCAGATACGATTGTACGCAGCACATCCATCTGAAAGGAGAAAGAATCAACATTCCGGAGAGAAAAACCAATCTGTTTGTTTTCGTTTTTTTTTGAAGTTTCGAGACAACTTGTGGAGTCAGATCGCGATAAATTTCTGAGTTACTGGTCCGACAGAGTTCAGAGACAAGCAAGTATTAGTGAGAAATGTTGGGGTAATAGCGGATTCAAGTGACCTTGACAACGCAGAAATGAACCAAGTTTGATTGACACCGAACAACGGAACAGTGCCTAATGTATTCCCAGTAGAGTGGTTAACCAATTCCGAAAAACCAATTCAATTCAATTCCAATTCCAACCAATTCTCAAAAAATCTCAGAATTTCAATTCCAATTCTTTTCCGATGGCGCAAAACCAATTCAATTCAATTCCAATTCCAACCAATTCTCAAAAAATATCCAAATTTCAATTCCAATTCTTGTCCGGCGCCAAAAAACCAATTCAATTCAATTCAATTCCGACCAATTCTCAAAAAAATCAATTCCAATTCCAATTCTAGATGCAGTTTTTTGTCAATTCGGTTCATAAAACAGTTTTTGTGTTTATTAACACTACTACCGCCTTGAGATTGAATAGAACACAGCAGAAAACAAACAATTTTCCCACGCTGAAAAAACCAATTCCAAAACCAATTCCAAATATTATTGCTGATATTCAAAAAACCAATTCAATTCAATTCTAATTTTTCTGGATTTCAAAAAAACCAATTCAATTCAATTCTAAGAAATTGGTTTTACACAAAAACCAATTCAATTCAATTCTTTGGAATTGGTTGTACAAAAAAACCAATTCAATTCAATTCTTTGGAATTGGTTTTCAATTCTTTTCAATTCCAATTCCAATTCAATTCAATTCCTTAACCACTCTAATTCCCAGTCACTATACGCTACTTCGGTTGGTAATATGTATGATGACCATTTGAATGCTCTGTAGCCATACTGTGCATTTGAACCAGTCCTATCTCTTTTCGAACCAACTAACCTGTCTTTTAGATACTTCGACGGGGTGAATGAGTACAGTCCACATGACACTCTCTGAGAAGGGGGGAGTTGTCAGGGAACCGGGGTAGGTTATGAACTCGCGGTCCTCTGCAAACACACAAATATACGTTTTTCGCCTATTCATTATTTTTAAAAAGATTCCTTTTCCGTGCTATTTTTCTACTGACTAGCAAACGGAAAAGACATGTTCATCAAACAGTTTTCCAAACAGTTTTCATTTGAGTGTGACATATCCAACTCTCTGTGTACCTTATGCTTGCCAGTGTATTTGGTTTATACTCACCAGGTGCGGGGAGAAGTTGCTCCAGAACGAAGTTGTTTGGCATTGGGGCAGGCTTGTCTCCACCCTTCGCCTTCTTGATAGCATCGAACAGGGGCTGGTAGTTGTCCGAGTGTTTTCCCTCCTGAAAATGCAGTATGAGTATATAGCTCGATGCAGGTCGCGTGTGCTGTGTTTGTACTTTGATTCCTAGGCATTTTAGGCATTTCGATTGTTGTGCTGTGTTTCAAGACAAAACTACAACGATCAACCTCTGTTTTCTTTTTGAAATCTTCTGTTTCTGATGTATAGTTGCTGTTTCGCCGCTAGCTAGCTCAATTATTCGAGATCAATACATTCTACATTGTGCATTATATAGGAATCGACCGAACCTTGAGGAAGACTCCAAGAACAGCCAGACCGTCTTCTTTTTCGAATGCATTGCAGAACGTTCCGTACTTTTTGTTGAAGAACACGAAGTGAACCTGAAAGGTGGACCTATTAAAACGATCGTACTAAACGTGATCTTGTTCGTTGTTATGGTAACCATCCGATTTTATATCATTGGAGTGTCACATTTACCAAAATGGAAAGACATATGTTACCGTGGAGAAGCAACCTATGCTTCTTGTTATTGTTGCTTGTTTTTTGTTGTTTGTTTGTTTGACCTACCTCTCCACTGAGGGCCTTTCCGTCGAGAAGGTGTTCCGACCCGCAGCTACCGTCGTGGCTCCAATGGGCGTGGAACTGGGCCAACTGGAAGTCCCCATCCAGGTGGTTGGCTGCGAAACCTGCAACAATACCATCAGATGAACCATGAGAAATTGCCCGTTAGCCACACTTAGTTGAGCTTGTTTATTTAAGCACAGTTTTGTAGAACAAATAACGTGAGCTTGACAGGACTTTTGACTTTGCAACAATTGAATTTGTGTAATATTCTATTGTAATATTTTAATGTTTGTCGTCGTGAAGACATTTGGATGGTGTTATTAAGTTTTGTGTTCAGCGAAAAGTGCCAAGAGATAAGGAGAGAATGGAAACTGACTGCTGGTGCAGCTCTCGGTGACGTTAACTTGGAATCCTCCATCGGAAGTGACCACGCTGCAACAGTCTCCCATGCTGTAGTTGATATTCAGGGAATCCGCCTGAAACACATCAATGAAAATAGCATAAAAATGTCGGTTTACGGTTCCAAAATAAAGTTTTCGGAGAGCTCCTCACTTTTGTTTCGAAAACGTCTAACACTACGGTATGATCGGCTTATGCAAAATAGTGTGAAGAACGAGAGACGCAGAATAGGATGTTATACTCTGGATAGGTACTGCTTGTCTACCTTGCATTGTTCTGGGTCGTGGCATACGATGTCGCTGGTGATGTCAATGGGAGATTGGCGCTTGGTGATGGCTGAAACAAACACTGTTACAGGGATAACCACGTATTTATAACCCTATCGAATATTTGTATTTATTCAGAAGTATTCCACTGCTGACTATGTCATATTTAATATTAGTTTCTGGATGTGTGATCCCGAACTCACATGCTGAAATGACAGAAGAGGAGCTACAACATTTTACATCGCCTAGTTCAGTCAAATCAGAGCAGTTTTTCGACTTTTTGGGCGGATCAGAGCTTTCATCCTCATTGTGGGCACGTTTAGGTGGACGCTTAGTGCTAGTTCCCGGTTCCGACATTTGTAGTGGAAAAATATGATTAGGTAGAATAAAAGGACTGGAGAAGCAGTACAAATAAGCCGGATTAATCGAGGGTGGCTAGATCAGAAATCACGTTTTCTATACTTTGTTGTTGGAAAATTGGCGTAATAAGGATTCAGCAAGGTTTCTTAAAAGTTTTAATTTCAGTAGGGGGTAGGGGGTAGGGGATGAGGGGCGAATATTGCCTGCGGCAAACAGCTGGCTCGTTGCCAGCCTCACACGGCTGTCAATATCTTACTCGGTGACGTCATAATAGAGGTTCCCACGAAATTCAGAAACTTTTCGTAGCCCATATAGAAATTTGTGATTTTCTGGACATATTTTCTCCAATTCTCAACCTAAAATATCTATTCGTGAAAAAAGTATTAACCATGAATTATTGCTTTGCGGGAAACGAATGTAATTCGTCGTTAAAAAAGGGCTCATTCATATACAGAACGAACCGCGCCTATTTGTCACGGAAATAAGTTGTCTACGAAATCAAACTCACTCATTTTGTGAAGCGAAGTGTGTTTTTGTTTTGTGCTGGGTTGTTAGCGGAAGTTTTGAAACCTGGAAATAAATAAATGATAACATATAGGATGGGCCGGGTCACTTTTCGAATACTAGTGGGAAACATGGGAGGGAGCAAGAGAGAGAGAGCTAGAGATAGAGGGAAGAGAGACAGATATATGCAAATAAAGACAGCTGATAAACAATCTCTCTGTTACACACTTCGCACTATTCTCCCTTTCTTCTTCCCTAGCAAATTTCCAGACATAATAGTTCCATGACAAAATGTTGTTCATTTACTGAACCAGATTTAGTATTTTACTAAAAAAATGTGAGATGTAATCGGTGTGAAACAGAAGATGTTTTCGTTAGACGGAGAGAGATAGAATGAGGAGAAAAGAAGATAAAAGAAGAGAGAGAGAGAGAAAGAGGGAAAGAGAGAGGAGAGAGAGGGAGGGAAGAAGAAACTACAGTAGGCAGAGTGGTCTGAAGTTTGTGCTA
This sequence comes from Litoditis marina, assembly GCA_964036275.1. Taxonomy (NCBI): domain Eukaryota; kingdom Metazoa; phylum Nematoda; class Chromadorea; order Rhabditida; family Rhabditidae; genus Litoditis; species Litoditis marina. The sequence continues at coordinate 584,338 of OZ038434.1, read as the reverse complement.
TCTGTGCAATAAGGACTGATGTATGACAACATGGGTCAGCCGCTGCCTTTTATATTGCCGGACTATACCAGAGATCACTTCCCGATAGAGTGTGGCGGCGGCGGAGGGCGCCAGACGGTTAGGGCGCCGATGATAGTCAGAGCATGTTAGAGATCATGTGTCTCGCGGAGGGTTCAGAGCGGATAGACTTTGATTTCGACGATGTATGGAAAGAGCGTCACGTGGGGGCACCATATTTAGAGCTATTACTGTCATTCTACCCGTTTTACCTAGCAAACAACACGCATACCACAGTTGCAAGAGTGGGAATTAAGTTGTTTTCCACGAATTATGTACCGCGACATACCGAATTACAATACCGTAACTGTAGTACATGGTACGTGCCGGTGGTTGGAAGGTAGCGACCGATAATTTTTAAAACCAAACTAGCGTATCAAAAACTCAGCCCTCAGTAAAAAAACTCAGAAACTCAGAGAGTTTTGATTGACCAAAAAACTCAGAAACTCAAAGAGTTTTGATTGACCAATGACTGTCCTATTACCCTAATTGGACGTACAGAATCATACGATCTGAAGCACGGAAGTAACCAAGGACCTTTGAAAGAACATCTACGGCAAAGGAGAAATAGACCCACACAAGTTTCTGTTATTCAGATTTTAGGACGACATGCCCCATAGCCGATGTCCATTCATTTCCATTACCAACCGATTTCCGAAACATACCATCAAGCTACAGTCTTGAATCAACCCAGACGACTATAAGAAATAACAGAAAAAAATAAAAAAGAGGAAGAGAGAGAGACATAGAGGGAGCGAGACATAGAGGGAGCGAGACATAGAGGGAGAGAGAGAGAGAGAGAGAGAGAGAGAGAGAGAGAGAGAGAGAGAGAGAGAGAGAGAGAGAGAGAGAGAGAGAGAGAGAGAGAGAGAGAGAGAGAGAGAGAGAGAGAGAGAGAGAGAGAGAGAGAGAGAGAGGATGAGCACATGAATTGCGAGACAGTCCTAGAGTTAAATCGCTGAGGGAAGAGATAGGATGTATACACGAGTGTCAGGTTCTATACAGTCGACCTCATTACTACAGAGCCTGCTACAGTACATATAAGAGCTTACCTGTGACTGTTTTCAAACGGAAACTTCAACTTGTCGAAAATGTTTTGGAAATAACTTTCCGAGAACATTCATGCGATTCAAACGGACCGAATTTTTTGCATTCATACTGTATGAGTTTCAGCAGAAATGAACTGTCAGTTGGTCGTCTACCTTTTCTCAAGCTTTCGTTCTCTCTAAATTGGTCTGCTCATCTGTTCCTGCAGCCCCCCTCCCTTTCTCTCTTTCTCTATTTCTCTTTCATTATTTCTGTCTCTCTCTTTCTCTATAGTGTTATTTTTGTCCCACCCAGTCCCATGATATTTCAATAGTTATCTCTGTCTTTTGTCTCTACTTCTTCTCTCTCTTTTTCTCTCTGTACTCTCCGTGCAGACATGATCGCGATGGTCTCTGTTTCAACTCCTCACAAATGGCGCCAACTTCGGAAACTTTGCAGTGAAATAAAGCCCAAACAAAGCTAAACGCCCAACGTATTTGGTTTTGATCTACTCTGTTAGGCAAGTGGATCATCACGTTAACCATGCTGATCATCACAAAATTAGAGTGTGAAGTATAGAATACAATACTTCTGTCTTCCCATGTACACCTCTTCGCAAGTTTTCACTGTGACAGCAGCCTTAGCTGAAGAAGTCGTCGAGATAGTCCAATATTTTCTCGGGCCCAATTCAAGAAAATATGTTCTATTCAAGAACTACAAAAATGAATTTCCTTTTGCGAAACTTTTGCCATGGAGTTTAAAACTGAATGTCTCAAGTTTCATTTTGTGTTGGTTTGATTACGTGAATGGCAATGTGGCATTTCGCAATAAACTTCCACACCAGCCCATAATATTTCATTGATCGTAAGTTGCGCTGATTCTGAGTGTTCGCTGATCTCTGTAGCTCTGTAGGTCGCCACACTGCCCTAAACCGGTTCACGCAAAATAATCGCGCCAGGACCATCAATCATTTATGAGAAGTATCGAGTGAAAAGTTGCGCCAGCCAACGAACCAAAGTTACATGAAATCAAAAATCAAGTCTGCAAAAAAGGAATGGTGATTTGTACGGTCGAGTGCTGGTGCAAAACTCGAGCGTGTTCACCCTCTTTGACACGCTGTGAAGCAAAATGAAAAGTTCCGCGTTCCACGTATCGCAACGTAAATTGTGAAAATGTTTTGGAAGTCTTGCCAGTCACTAGAATCGCTAGGCTAACCACTTAAAGGAAACGCTGCCGTCCAAAATGTTTCCGGTACAATCGTTGTTTCAATCGGTGAATGCTGTCAAATTGCATAAAATTGAATGATCGCGTAGCAGTGAACTGTACTTTTGTTTTTCTTCCAGTTCGCCAATGTTATCATTGTGGAGTGTCATGTGTGAACTCGCGAACGAATATTTTTCTCGTTTTCTGTTATTCTAGGCACTGTGTTACTGACGGATTTCTGTGCAAGTGTTCTATTCCCACTTCCGCATAATTTACTTAGTTTTGCGAGTAGTATATCCTTACAAGAGTAATCCTGGTACCGTCATCATTTGTGAGCTCCTGTGTACGATATAAATTTCTCACAATTTTTTCGAAGCTAAAGACAGAATGCAAAGGACATACTTCAAAGTGTGTCACAAAAGAATACGGCATTATTACAGAAACCAAGAAATGTTCAGCTGAATACTTAGGCGACCACAAACTGTTTTATTAGAATATAGTTTAGGTAACATGGTGCTTTAGATTTTAAGTTCTAATTTGAAGCTATTTCTTGGTTTCTATACAGTCGTACACATTTTTCTATTTCATCGATCAACCAATGTTGTTGAAAACAGTCAGCGATTGCTTCGTTCCGGTTATCTCCGAAGTGATCTCTGCGTTTGACTCAGACTGTTGTCCTCACGATCAGTGTAAACATCATGGGGCTGTCCCATCAATCTCTTTAATTCCAACGATTAAACCGTTGACGATCAGTAAACGACGCGAAAGCAGAGGTGGAAGAGATCATTGGGTTATTGGGCACGCAACCAGCCTTTTGGGGGTTTGAACTCGCCCGATATGACATCAGACTTTGTCATGGCGATCTTCGAAAAAGACTGCGGCGCGCAAACAACCATTAAGGGAAAAAGAAATGTTTGCTTTAACATGGATCATATATTCGATCAGCATACGAGTCAGAAGAAGCAGAAAACTCGAACTGGCGAAACGAAAAAAAGTGTTTGCTAGTCTATTAACAACCCTAATCTCGACAGAAACGCCCTTGTCGCTTGCACATCAACAGTAACCTTTGTGTGGACTGAACTTCGTTTAAGATACCTATATTTCTTAGTATGTATTCCCCCTCACACGAACAATAATATCAAACGAAGTGCTGCAGATGTCACATTCATTGAACCTGAAGTTGTAAATTAACTTTATTGGGGAATTTCGAGAAAATTTCCAATAATTCAATAACGTCATAACACCAAATAAAATGTTCAGATGTTCCACGTATTCATTTACAGAATGAAAAAAAAAATACCAGTTGATAAAATGAAATTGTATCAACAGTTCAGAAAATACAATTAAAAATAGAGAGATCATCATAGAGAAAGGCCTACCGACTCTGAATAAAACATCACATCGCGATTTACAAATGGGTTTCTGAAACTGAACTCTAATGACTATTTACATTGTTGGTTCGTACAACACAAGCCTAATTCAGCAGGGTATTAAAACTAATTAACGCTGACTAAACTTAGAATTGACACAACTAATTGTTCAGCTAAGTATTGAAGTAGCCATATAAGTAGTCTCTAACCTGATTTTCTGACATGAACGAGATCTGTTTGGTGATCAATGGAACATTGAAACTAAAACATGTGAGATTATATAAAAACAAAAGCCAAACACAACAAAACATCTCTGTTTCATACCACTGGAACTGTCACTAACGTTGAGAGATGCATACAAAGGAACTTCAAAGTAACCTCCTATATAACTATGAATAGTTAAACAAACCAAAAAAAGAAAAGGCATGCTCTGCAAATGATTATTTTGTGGCAAACATGTCAATCAATCCATCTTGCCAATTTCAGCTATGGACTTATGAACAGCATCACTTAGTTGTTTCGCCTTCTCAGCATTCAATCGTTGAAGGGTAGATGTCAATAGGGCGCCTGCAACAACTACGAATTATTTTGCTGTGAAATCGGTTGCGACTCGAAATAACAAAGTTTCAGGCTGTCTTCAGACTTTTTGTGCGATACAAGATACAGATTCATGCGTCAAATTTGAATTATTTGACATATATGAATATTGATTCAGGCCGCTTTCATCTTATATTTTAAAATTTGGCAGACAATGGCCGATATTTCAAAAGATAAACTAAGCTGCCCTGCAGAGGACAGACAGCAGAAAAAGACATGAGTAAGTTATTCTCTAGGTTGCAAAGACTTTTCAGACTGAGAACCACAGCGCAATCAGGTGTTTGCGTTTCAATTTCAGTCAGTGTCATTTCCAGTATCCACTTTGGAATAGGTCCTGGTTTTACTATGGTTAACGAATGATTTACAAAAAGAATCCGATATCAGCTGAAGAAGGATGACTATGTGGTCCGATCCCAACGCTCCAGTCCTTTAAACTGCAATACATTTTTCGATTACAGTCTAAAGGACCGATGCGCCGGGATGGTCCACATAATCGTCCTCCTTTAAGCAGAAACCCGGTGAAACGACATGGTTAACGAAAAAATCAGTCAGATGAAGAGTCATCTGATTTTCTATCAACCAAAATTTATTCAAAATTTTCGAGTTTACGCGCAAGCTTGCGTTTTGTATTTCACTCCGTGCCGCTTTAATGTTTTGAGACGACACTAAGTGGGGAACTGAGATTGCGGCCTCACCTAACTTACGGTGCTCTTTAGTCGAATCTGTCTCATTTTCCTTCTCCTCTTCAATCGCTTCGTCGGTCAGCTGCATCTCTGAAACTAAAGATGGGGTTTTGGAAAACCGGGAGATGATCGTGTATTCTTCATAATAAAATTCTAGAAATAAGAACGGAGGAGGTTGGAAATACGTCTCGATAAGGACTTCGGTGTTCTCATAGTCGATATTTTTCTGGCTATAACATAGAGGCATGTGAAAAAATCAGCATTGTAACGAGAGAGCAAAAATAACAAGAAACTAGGTGGGAAATACATTATCAAATGTACTTGAAATGAGGATGCGTGAAAATACAAACTGTTTTGATTTGATTATGAGAGTATTTTCTTCTATTTTTATAGTCATCGATCGATCTCTTTTTTTCCAATTTGTCCCGTTGCACATTTTGTGTAGAATAAATATTTCTCTTGTGCATGAAACGTACGAGTCGTTGTGCTGGGGGAAGAAGTCTCATTTGGCTCCTCCTCTTTCAATGTATCCAGATGTCTCGTTGACTTCATGGTAGAGATAGACAATCGTGACCGTCTGGAAGTAAACCAGCGAACTGTATTTCATTATGGTCCACCCCCACCAGGATTGTTGAGGGTTTCAAGGTCGACTCAACTCGACTCAAGCTTTCGAATTTACTAGAACATTACTAGAAAACTCTAATTTTCCGAAACTCGAAAATTCTTTTTGAATTCTCATTCCTACCCAATCCAGGCCGAAATCACCTAAACGAAAATTGTTGCGTGGGAGCTTATGCTGCGTTTATGCCTCAGGTACGGAGGTTCAAACATACAAAGGATGAGCATCGACATTGACTCAGCCACAAAGTTTCGCAAGCTATACCTGAACACACGCCCGGTCGGCGTCAATTTAACAGTTCAAATCGCTGAAGTCTCGTATTGAACAGTCACACTTGATCTAAACCAGGAAAAAGGCTGCGTTTACAATTTTTTAAGTGGAAAAGTCTCATATTCTCACCTGCGAGTTTTGTCACGAGTTGTGGGTGGAACATCACCAGTCTCCTCTTTTTCGTCCAGTTCGACCTTCAGCTCGGATTCGTTCCGTTGATCACTCCTGGTTAACTGGGAGTTGGAGCGGCTGCGAGGGACCATCGGGTGCCATCTACAACCATATTCACATAGCGATTAACCAATTACTAGTTGTAGTTTGATTTCGATGCATGACATAATTCACGGAATTCTACTCAAAAAACGACAGAATCGAACTACACACAGGGGACAGGACAGCATACACCGTATAGGTTTGCTTCACAGTTAGCGAAAGCTACTCTAGAATTTGGCGGCGACTCGCCGGCGACATGGAGGGGTCGGCAGAGTGTCGCCAGCGGGTCGCCTGTGATTATTTTTAGGGTTTTCACACTGAACGATCTATATAGTGTTCAGTTACCTGAACTTGTAATTTTACGGAGAACAAAAACTTTGTATATACTCATCGTCGCCAAAAATAGAGACCATGAGATTTACGGCTTTATTGTTCATGTATAAACATGTCACCCACCTAAAAACTACAAGTATACGTATCTGATTAACATATATCTTATTCAGAACCAACTACCTGAAAATAATTGCAGGCGACCCGCCGGCGACACTCTGCCGACCCCTCCATGTCGCCGGCGAGACGCCGCCAAATTCTAGAGTATGTAGAGAAGGTGGCTGCAGTAGTCTTTGAATATACATATATAATATAAGTTGAACTGCCTGAAACTAACTTATCATCTAGAACAAGATTCTTGTAATAATCCAGCAACTTGTTGGGATGATCTCTCTTCAGTTCCTCGATCGACATGGTGACTTCAGAAGAACGCACCGCATGCGTGGGGGGATGAATACGGTAACTGACGAAACACAGATTAGATTTTCACGAGCTTTAACCAGTCTCGAACACTATCCAGTTCTACTCGTTTATTTGAAGACGAAAACAATCAGGCTGAATTACATTTACCTACGAATATGGGCTACACGAAAGAGCGTGAGCAATACTATGGTAACCTCGCCCATATAGATAAACTTGGAGAACGGGCTAATTTCAAGACTGGTTAGGGCATTTCTCAGTGAAATTGTCATCACAGAACATTTCTGAATATACGACCTCTATAAGCAGATGACTCTTGAGATGGTGTATGATGTCTGGTCAGGTCATGACAATTATAGTTCAGCTGGTAAGAACTCAGAAACCAGTCAGAAATGTTGTGAATACAGTCAGGAACTAGTGTTCAGGGACATTTTAAGTAACTCCAACACTTATTATCAGGTGAACATGCTGAGAATATAGGTGATCTTGTCTACAATAAAATTCTCATGCCTTTTTTCAATTATTTGTCATCGAAAGAAGGGTCATACCAGCCGTGAGATCGGTGAAATTCGCAGTCACCTCAGATTCGATAAACTGATGTAACTGTCCTAAGATATTAGAAAATTATTATTGAATATTCAATATTTTACCCATATACCCATATTTTAGTTTCGAATAAATATAACTCCATCCTGAGATAGTATGATACAAAAACATACACAACGACATTCCACGTGGAGCTATCTGCTGACTGTGGTCCGAGTACCTGTACCGCCGAACACACCTTCAGAGCCTCAGCCGAGAGAAGGGCCATGTCATCTATCGAGCAGGGACTGAATAACAATGAACTACATATATAGTCAAAAGAATTTCTACACCACACAGTCCAACTTCCCAACTTCTCTTTTTCCGTGCACACCCACGTTGTCAAAATATTTCCGCTTGTTCACGTATCAGAAACGGCTAGAACTTTTCGAAAGCATACTGTAGGAGTGTCAGTAGAAACTTAACAATTACCACACAGTTCTAACCCGGCAACCTCATCTATAAATTATTGGTTTTACAGTTTAAACCGAACATGATGTTTATGCTTTCACTTCAGAGTAAAGTAGAATCTCTCTCGTTCTCTCTTTCTCTCTCTCTCTCACTCTCTCTCTCTCTCTCTTATGTAAACAAATAACGAACCTCCACTGTACTTCTGCCACCAGTTTCCCCTTCGATTCCACCGTCTTTCCCACGCGGACGGCCCTCTGGATCTCCCATTCGTGCACTGTGAAGTTGGCATGTTCTGTAACATAGACGAAAATAAAATTTATTTCACAAAACTAAAGTGTTGGTATGAAAAATATCTGTGACATAACACTCGAATGAAAGGATGCAGAATCATTTAAGGAAGTATTTTCTACAGAATGTATATTTCCTATGATTTGTTTCTTCGATAACATAGACTGTTGAAATTCATTCCGGAATCGGTTAGTGGTACAGATACAGTATCAGAATCCGAAATTGCAAAATGCTCAAAAATGATTCGAAAAAGTCAACCTAATCGAGAAAAGCCCCAAATTTGAATTGTAAATCAACGATTTAGAAAACAATGACTACGACAAGTCACATCCTGTCCAAGTCGTCTCCATAACATCACGATTCAATTATTTTTCAATGTTGTACATTTAGTTTTCAGTTCACTCTCGAAAGTGCTAGGACCAGTCACATTGACTGTACAGCTGATTTTCAAGTTAACAACGGTTGACCAGAGAAAAAGTGGAACACTGATGAGAAAAGATTGGAAGCAATTCTATAGAAACCAATTCGCAACATACCATCATTGAAACGACGAATTCCCTTTTTACCAGCACTCGGAACGCTTTTCCGACTCATTATTATTTCTGGAACGGAATACATGACAAAAGAAGTGAATTCTATCAACAATCGTTTTTATTTCTGGTAATCTAAACGGTTTTTCGTATCTCTGTTGACAGGTTTGCTGAGTAAGATAAAAAAACACATGAAAAATATGCGAAACTGCATATTAACAACAATTTGTAAACTCACACTCTAAAATAGGGTTTGACTTATCTTTTTTGAACACTTCTAGGTCCGAAAAAATATGGATGAAATAAACCTTCGTCATAAAAACTAAAAAAACGTGACAAAGATAGGAAATAGAAAAAGGTGTCAGATTGCGCGGGTAAGAAAGACCCTTTGAGATTTTATGTGGTCACTAATCAATACTGGAAGACGGTTCGCTAATGAGAAAATGTCACAGAATAAATGAGATTAAACGTTGTATTATTTATAATACAACCGAATATAAACAAAGTTTGTTAACTTATTGTAGCTATTTATATCCCATCAAAACTAACTGAAAAAAAAGTTGAAAAATTAGAGACAGAAAAAAATCATTCTAAACTAAAACTCAGTGACCTACTCTTAGCTTCTATCTGAAAACTCTACAATTATGTTATTTCGAAGCTGATACTATTTGTGAACACACGTTTCATTCTATTGCGTGCGTGTTCCTAATTTATCAACGTCACACCATCAAAAAAAAGAGATAACTTATTTCTTGTGTGTTCAATATAGACATAGATACATATAGAAAACAAGAAAACTACTGATCGAACTATTAAATAGGACTCGTTCTTCTCAGAGCAAGCCAGTGTACGTTGCCCTATCCGCTTATTCCGCTGTGTTTGTAGAAAATATGGCGCGTATCGAGATCAAACTACAAGGATATATATATATATATATATATATATATATATATATATATATATATATATATATATATATATATATATATATATATATATATATATATGCGATTCTTTCGTCCCCTTTCATTTGTATTCCTGCCAAGCACAATTTCTTCTCGAACGAAATTCCATTGTCTGAATCGGCTATTACCATTTGATGAGAAAACTTCTAGACAACTACATTCACATGTCGCTCATTTTCATATTGTGTCTACACTACGTATTGTCTGGTTCTGTCTAGAGAATTTATAGACGGTTTCACGAAAAACGACAGTTATATAGTTAATTTGTAAGAATGTGTAACTTCAATGTCAGAAGTTGTTCGGTGTGGTTTCATTTGTGTTAGTTTGTGGCCCTATAGCAAACTACAACTCTGATTGGGCCTCATACCTCATACCCGGTATTCTGTTGGACGAAGCCTTGACCTAGTGAAACGCTGTATCACGTCAGAGTTAAATGATGTGTCACTATAAGTTCTGCAACTAAGGAATTCCATTCACGTTTCAAGTATTTATCCAATTACTTTTGTCATAGGTTGATTCGTGAAAATTGTAATTCTGTGATTGTTTCAGAATTCAGGTAAAATTTTACTAAGAGTACCAACGGAAAAATGGTGCGGAAGATTGTATTCCTGTTATGTTGTGCAACCATCTATGGAATTCGGTGACGGGTCGCCGGCGAGGTCGCCGGCGATGTCGCCGGAAGGGGTTGATGGCGAGTCGCCGCTTCTCGGGTCGCCGGCGAGGTCGCCAATTACCAAATGTAATTTTTTCGCTTTTTTAACAATGATCTTTCTAAAACAGAAAATATTTTTCAAAAGTAAATTAGCTTGTTAACGAGTCGAGAAACTATAACTGCGTACTAATTAACTATACAATCATTATCTTGTTTAAACATCCATCTGTCACTCTCCGGAATCGAACACACGACCTTCGGCGTAGTGCGGCGCGCACATCCTCTCGGCCATGCCGCTATGGTATAAGGAGCGCAACGAAGAGCTTAGTATTGCGCACCCAGAGCATTCAAAATAATGGCCGGAGTAACTAATGATTGCAAATAAACTGTGATGATTCAATTGCTTTTAAATCTTTTAAATCCGAGATTGTTGAAGAAGATCCCACTGTTTTTCGGTTATATCACGATAGCAATTAACTGTCTTCAAAATAGTATTTCTTTTCCTAAAGTGATATGTTTTGGCCAAAATGGAGAGTATGTTTCGTAACAGATGTATACTACCTTCAATAATATCAAATAGTACCTCTCTACTTGACTGTTGGTTTTTAGTGAATGCATAGCTAAACATCTGCTCTGATAAGTTCCAAACGCACTACACCGGCAGATCTCAAATGCGATCTCATGAGTTCTAGTCATAATTTGAGTGAAATGGAAGTTTATGTAAACATTCTATCTCACTCAAATTATGACATTATACCTTGTTACCAAGCATGGTTGGATCAAAACTCCCTTTTAATCGTACTCCAACTAACTAGCTATCGAATCACGCTACTTGGCGAGTCTTCTTCTCAAAATCACTATTGAAAACGCACAAATCGCATCTTTTACTTTTGCTCATGCTTATACCTCACAACAAACTGGAATAAAAATCTTGCTGTTACGAAAGGTTTCCAAGTTCGGCGACTCGCCGGCGATATGAGGAACACATCGGAAATGGGTGGCGACTCGCCGGCGACAAGCTCTGTTTATTTTCCACTGTTCATATGAGTTATACAGGAAAAAGTCGTTTCTCGGTATCATTCCGTTCAGTCTACCCACAAAATGCACTCAAACTTCTTTTGGGTGTTCTCGATAAAAAATATTTTTCGGCTTCGGCGACTTGCCGGCGACCCCAGGGACAATGCGAAATGTTTGGCGACTCGCCGGCGACAACTTGGGAGCTTTGATGCAAGTGGCGACCCGCCGGCGACCTCGATGTGTCGCCGGCGACTCGCCGGCGGTACCCTGGCGACCCCTCCGTCCCGCCGGCGAGTCGCCGCCAAATTCCAGAGATAGTTATCGCCCTGTCTTCTTCTAATGAAACGAACGGGAGAGAGGCGGAAACAAGAATAAATTCAGGTCAGTTGCTTCAGTTGCTAGGTTGCTTCTTTCGACATAAATGTACTGGCAACTTTAGTTTTTGCTCCACCTACTCTAAAAGAACAAACAAAAAGATTTGCAGGTAAATTTGGCAATGAAAACAATCTCTGTCAGGATTTCTCCGAGCTATCTGTTTTCAGTATCATCTGTTGATCGAACAGAGAGTGGGAAACCGATACTGGTTGAAGATGAGGAACCATCCACCGTGGTACCGGAAACGACAATAGAAACAATCACCCAAAGAAGTGAGTTTCAAGGCCGTTTGCAGACATATCCCGCTGGACGATTTCCAATCTGCGCTTTTTCAATAAGCATTAATACTTTTTTCGAGTACAAGTTTTCCCAAATCTAAATAGTGTGGGAAAGAAAGAGACGTAGAATTGGACGTCGGGGTGTCGTATACGATACTTTTGTATAAATACGTGGCTTCAGATGCTTTTTTGGAATAATAACAATGCAACGTTCCAGGAAATTATGTAGAGACACGACTGCACCCGCTTCGTCGCTGAAGATACCAAAAATGACAATAAATCAATAAATTTGTATGTTTTCGTGTATGAGTTATTACTGATAATTCTCAGACCTTATAAGCACATTTTAACCTGTTTCATGGAGATTTTCTATCGAAAACTAATGATCGCGTTTCAAAGGACAAGTTGTGTTCGCATGTAATACTTCATTGACAATCCCAAAGAGACAGTTCAATCACGGAAGTCCGAAAACGTGACGCATCTTTTCTGTGTAATAGTCAGACATACCGGAGTCCATTCTGGAAAATAGGCGATCATGGTTATCGGTATCTCGGACAGTTGGCGAGTTTGTAAGATTTCAAGTATTAGCTCTAAGCGGGATAGAACTTGGATCGGAACTTTGAAACGTGCGTTTTACGTGATACCATACTACAACATTAAACGTATGCTTTATATTTATCTTCATATTTGTATCAGTCGATTTAAATTGGAATTCAACTTGTAGTATACATTAAAGAATCCGTCCCGCTCTAATTTTGACTTATGAGTTAACAATCTGACCTTTTGGCAAATGAAAAACCATTATCAAAAATATATACTTTTGTATCTCTATCTTGCTTCGTTTGCTCAGAAAAGCGGCTTACGTAATGACACCGATAGGGGAGTTGCGTACGGGGTATGCTCCAAATAGCCTATAGAAGTACAAAAATATTTTTAAAACTTTCTTGCATATACGAAAACACAATTAGAGACTACAAAATAAAAATAAATCTGGACGTAAAGGAACCAAGTCAAGTTGCGTCACAGTGAAAATGTTCATGTCCTCTTTTTTATGCTTGATATTATGCAAATTTTACAAATTTTCAATATGAAAGTTTTTGCATTGTCTATGCGAAGACATTGCGAAACTTTTTTAAGCTTTTTGAATTTTTCGTGAAACTCAGATTATAGCGAAACGGTATCTTTAAAGACGATCGCAAGAGGTCGAAATGTTATTTAGTTCTGCACGATGTTTCACTTTGATAGTACAGTTTCTCTCCCAAAACCTAGAGGAACTTTTTTGACCTGAATTAGATGGAATAATCAACAAATGGATATTCACGCACTTAACGAGGTGAATCTTTCCCGAACGAAAATTGAACATATTCTCCCTGAACCAGATGATTCGTTGTGGAACCGAACCGAACGAGCATGAGAGATGCTATACTGTTAATCAATTGCACAGTCACGTGACTAACTTAACGTGACCATTCAGTTGACTTTTAGTATAGATTAAATCTAAACCGTGACTGTTCTTGGGGTTTAGTTCCGTGTCGGTGTGAGTACGCAAGTGTCCGGTATCTTTTCTGAACCTACTAGTTCAGGGAGGTTCGTTTGGATTTTGTTGAAGAGTCGAGAAGAAGTGATCATTGAACGTCTTCTTCCATTCCTTAATTGCTCACTCACTTCTCGGGGACTACGTCCATAAGTCTTGCGTGTCTGTTTCCCTTTCTGTGGAGGGCGAGGAGGGTCTCGTAGTACGGTTTCAGTTCCAGAAGGCGGTCCATACTGGCAGACACCACTTTTCCCTCCCCTGCTTTTCGAAGATTTCGAATATAATCTGGAAACAATTTTCAGTCAAAGTTCATCCTAAAACCAAATGTACTTTTACTGTTTACCTCGTTCCGCACGGATCTCTTTCGTGCAACTTTTATTTTCTTCTCTGCCAATGGTTTGTTCTCCACTTTCCTGTCTCTCTTCAGTTGCAGAGTCGGAACACGATGAGAACTTTCCTATTTGTCGACATACCTCCGTTTGGATTGTGTACAGGATGCACTTTTTCTTGTTTAGCCAAGCGCGAGAATAGTGAGAACAAAACGGTACAAAACATGAAATGGTGCAAAAAGTAACATTCACCGCCATGAGCAATGGAAAAAGTCTGGTTCCTATCGAATGCGCGGCCCTTATCAGGCCTTTTACGCCCGATTCAACTCTACCTCTTAAATCACCCTAAAATGACTTAGACCCTAGTTGTTCCTCATGAGATTTCTCTTGCTCTCTCTCTCTCCGCTCCCTCTCCCTCTCTCTTTCTTTCTTTCTCTCTGCCTTTTCTCTCTCTCTCCCGGGGCTGACATGTGTATCTGTCAATATCGTCTCCTTCCATGACTTGTTGGTCTGAATCTAAAAATAACCGCCGGGTTTCACCTATTTTGTAACCGTTTTTCCTTGTAGTAGCAGAAAACTAAATTACTATTATCATCAAACAAACACTGAATAATTTCTGCGTTGAATTGAAGGGTGACCGGTTGTTTGTTTCACAATACTTTCCGGTCATCTACTCGGGTAATCGAGAAAACTGATAACTAAAAATATGGGGTTAACTGAAACCCGGGTAGACGGAAATTACACTGTGGTGGCCGGTCAATATCGTCGCCCTCGTATTCCATGAGTCCCACTCCTGAAAAAATAGCGTGTTTAGTTAATCTAACCTTATTTCGATTACTTTTCTAGGTTACCTAAAAAGAGAACCTGAACCAGAAACTGAAGGACGGTAACAAACATTGAAATCTGTGTTTAGGTTGAACAATGGGTATCGTTCACGCCATTCCCACTGAGACATTGGCAGCTTTAAATGAATACATTTCATAGAAACATCTTATGAAAATAAATTTCACCAACGTACTGTAACGAAAATTAACTGCAGCTCAGAAAAACCTGCCGTGTTTTGGAAAACATGAACATGGTGAAAAAAAGCGAGGACATTTTTTTGGCACGTTGCCGAGGTCTCAGTGGGAATGATTGGAACTATATCCGGTTGGTTGTTCTACACTGCCATCGGTTAGCAACAAAATCCTGTTGTATATGGAACTAACCTCGTGGCCGATATAGTTCAATATCGTCGCCTTCGTATTCCATGAGTTCTGAACGATAGGGGCTGGACTGGTAACATGAGGCACAGCTCACGGAGAGAAGCAACAAAGACAGATAACGCATCGCTGCAGGGCTGGAAACTTCACGTATACTTTGTGAGCTGTACTCTAAATCACACAAGTATTAGTAAAAAGTGAGGGAACCAACAAATGTGTGAGTTGTGTTTGGTTTGACCTCTATATTAGCAAAAAGTGAACGATGCGAATTTCTGTGATACTGTAGCAGTAGTATTCTGCAAAAATAGAACAATACCAATGTTGCACAGTGGTTCACGAGGCCCGCATGGTATTTCATGTGTACTTCAAGGACATGCGTGCGTTGTGAACCACTGTGCAACAATGGTATTGTTTTATTTTTGCAGAATACTACTGCTACAGTATCACAGAAATTCGTATCGTTCACTTTTTGCTAATATAGAGGTCAAACCAAACACAACTCACACATTTGTTGGTTCCCTCACTTTTTACTAATTGTTCTTTTTTTGCTAGTTGTACTCTTACAACTATCCATGGTGCAAGAAGATGTTGGCGCTAATTGGCGCAAGCGACTAACGCCACTGATAAGTTTGAAATTTTCGAGATACTAACGTAGTTGTATTGGGATCATCATCCAAATGACAAAATTCCAAACATTCATGTTGACAATTTCTCGTTCCTGTGTTCTGGCGCCATCGCTTGGCGTCAACACAAAATTTCCAGTTTCTGACTGATCACTTTACTCAACCATGTGATCACTATTAACTGTAGCAAATTTCAAACGAGTCCCGTTGTTAATGACGTATCTTGAAGTTTTGGCGCCATTTGGCGCCTGGTCCGAGCGCCAGAAGAGAAATTTCCGTTTTGAAAAAAGAATTTCACTTTTCCACGAAGGTATTCAATTTCTCTTCGTGTTAAACATTTCAATTAACGACAACTAGTGTTTTGTCATTTTTTGGCGCTATTGGCGCCCGCGCCCGGCGCCAATCAGAAGCCATACACCTCATATTCGGCGTGACGGGCTAAATATTGCAGTAAAACTCATGTGTCAAATTTCAGCTAAATGTGTTCGGTAGTTTTTCCAATAGTAGTTTTGGCGCGCCTATTGGGCCCGCGCCCGGCGCCAATGAGGAGCATACATCTCATATTTGGCGCGACGGTCTAACTGTTGCATTAAAACTCATGTTTCAAATTTTAGCTAAATCGGTACGGTAGTTTTTCCAATAGTTGTTTTTGGCGCGTATTGGCGCCCGCGCCCGACGCCAATGAGGAGCTATAACTTTCATATTTGGCGCGACGGGCTAACTTGTTTGCATTTAAAGTCCTGTTCCAAATTTCAGCCGAATCGGTTCAGTGTTTTTTCCACTACGATGCGGACAGAATTCCGTGAGGGACGAGGGACGAATTACGGCGGAACTTTTCAACAACGACACGAAACCATAACTCAGGCGAAAATAATCCGATTTGGCTAAAATTTTCACACATGTTCAATTCGTGATTCTCCACACATGTTCAATTCGTGATTCTCTAACGTTCTCTCCTTTTAGTTTTTGGAAAAAGATTATATATGAAGCTTTTTGTTAATTGAAAGGAAAAAACGAGTCCGCAATGGCTAAACCAAAAACAACTCACGCAGAGCGCTTCGCGCTCCGCGCGATTGTCTGAGTAGATAGTGATAGAGAAGATTGTTGCTAGTATATTATATACACGGAAGGTGCCGCCGGCTAAAGCCGGCTCCCCCTCCCTTGTTGATTCAAGGCTAGCAACAGCTTGCAGCTCTGTCTTGCCCCCCTCTCTTTGTTGTTTACATGAATTTTATTGTTTCACGGCAAGCGCTACACTTTTCCTTAACCTAAAGCGCAACAATTCTCTTAAACACATAGCGCAAGAGTTTTCCTTAACATGAAGCATGAGCGCTCTTCTCAACATATAACGCGAGACTTGCTCTTAACATAGAAAAGCTATATTTTTCCCTACCATATAACGCAAACCTTATCCTTTACATAGAAAGCTATAGTCTTCCCTAACATAGAACGCGAGTCTTTTATTCAACGTATAGCGCGAGAGTTTTTCCTAATTAGAGCGCTGTACCTTTCCTTAACACAGCGTGAGACTCATCCCGAGTCTAGGTCATTAGCGCAGGTCCAGATTGCGCAAAGCACCAGGGGTTATGAAAGAGGCCATATAGGCAGGTTGCCAAAACCATTTACTCACAGGGGTAACATGAGAGGTCCTACATGAGAGACTCATCCCTACTTAGGTTAGATAGGGCGCCGGAGGTCTCCTTAACTCCTTAACAAGTCTCCTTAACATAAGGCGCGACAGTTCTTTTACTTCTCAACGTCAGTCTATACAGTTTTCAAGCAGCAGCCGGTTTCAGAAAAATCTAAAATGAAAACGGAAAAACATGTATTTTTCACGCCTTTACTCCAAAAAACCAACTACAAAGTGCATAACTCTTCTCAATTCTCGACTAAAAGGACATTTTGCTTCGTCAAGACAAACCAAGCAACGCAACTATAGGAGTAGACAAGGAAGGTCGCCGGCGGCTAAAGCCGCCTACGCCTCCCTTGTTTTGATAGGGGGCTGGCGAGAGCTTCCTGGTCCTGTTTTTTTTTTTAAATGGACCGCGACAGCTCTCCTTAACAGTGCGAGACCTCTCCAGAGCGCGAGTCCTCTCTTTAACATTAGCGCGAGACCTCTCTCAATAACATAGAGCGCGAAACTTCTCCTTAAGAGCGCGAAAATTCTCCTTAACATAGAGCGCGAAACCTCTCCTTACCATAGAGTGCGGAACTTCTCCCTAACATAGAGCGCGGAATTTCTTCCTTACCATAGAACGCGAAACTTCTCCCTAACATAGAACGCGAAACTTCTCCCTAACATAGAACGCGAAATCTCTTCTTACCATAGAGCGTGAATTTTCTTCCTAACATAGAGCGCGAAACTTCTCCCTAACATAGAGCGCGGAATTTCTTCCTTACCATAGAGCGCGAAACTTCTCCCTAACATATAGCGCGAAACTTCTCCTTAAGAGCGCGAAAATTCTCCCTAACATAGAGCGCGAAAATTCTCCCTAACATAGAGCGCGGAATTTCTTCCTTACCATAGAGCGCGAAACTTCTCCCTAACATAGAACGCGAAACTTCTCCCTAACATAGAGCGCGGAATTACTTCCTTATCATAGAGCGCGAAACTTCTCCCTTTACATAGAGCGCGTCTCGCTTAAATAGGGCGCGGGAGTTTCCTTTACCTTTACCATAGGGCGCGGAAGTTTCCCCTAACTTAGGGCTCGGGAGTTTCCCTTAACATAGAGCGCGGGAGTTTCCCTTAACATAGAGCGCAAAAGTTCTTACTAATATAGGGCGCGGGAGTTCCCCTAACTCATGAGTTCCCCTTAACTTATGGCGCGGGAGTTTCCCTTGAAATAGAGCGCGGGAATTTCCCTTATCATAGAGCGCGAAACTTCTCCCTTTACAAAGAGCGCGTTTCACTAAAATGGGGCACGGGAGTTTCCTTTACTATAGGGCGCGGCAGTTTCCTTTATCATAGGGTGCGGAAGTTCCCCTTAACTTAGGGCGCGGGAGTTTCCCTTAACATAGATAGCGTAAGTTCTCCCTAACTAAGTAATTGTTCTCCCTAACAGCGTAAGTTCTCCCCAGCCCGAGAACTTATGGCGTAGAAGTTCCCCCTAACTTAAGGCGCAGGAGTTTCTCTTATCATGGAGACAAAGGTTCTATCATCCACCCTTCCCACACTACTGCCAATGAGAAATGAGAAGCGTACAGCTCACGTTCGCTCACGGCTTTTCTCAGTTTTCAGGAAAAAGTGCATTTGCTTCATTTGCTTCTCTCTTTTTCGACTAAAAGTGCACGATTTAGGTTTCAGACATACATACATACCAAGCAGGCGAATTATAGAAATGGATCTTCTAAGCAAAAATCAGAATCAAGCTATCCGTGGGGGTATCCTATCTGAGTTGTAGTTTGATTATCATAGATATAATAATTTCTGAACTCAGAAAGAGAAAATGTGAGAATGTGTAACTGTAAAGGCAGCAGAACAGTTCATCAGACATTTATGCAGCCTTTTCACTATAGTTACGTCCATCACTGGGTACATGAAACTATGTAGAGTTGACAATTGGCGGATATTTATAGATTTTGCTTACGAATAAAAGTTGGTTCAAATAAGAAACATCAATTGATGAGTAGTCAACTGTGTAAAACACAGTTCACTTTATACCATCATTGTAGTGAGTTGTAGTGAATATTAATGAATGCGTGTGAGCTTACTTAGCAATTCGATTAGTTCAGTGGAAAATTCTATTACTATTATTGATTGGTCGCATCTAATTGACACGTACAAAGTAGAATTAAAGTCTGTGACTGTCTCGCGCCACCTCTACCATAGAGTTCATTGAAAGAGAAAAAATAAAAGTATACCGTTTAACACTTTTTGAGACGTGTGGCACTCTGAAGTGCACTGGAACGGTGCATGGAGCATAGTACACGTTTCGCTCATTGTTCATACATTTTCGTTCAACCCAAAGCGAGATTCGTTCTACCCAAAGCGAGACTTTACGGTGTTCTATCCTGTGGTGTTTGTATCTCGTTGTTTTTCGGCGAAATGTGAAAATCTTGGCATGAACACAGAGCAAACTTTAACGAAGATTTGGCCACTACCTACAGTTTGTTGCTCTTGAAACTGTAGGATATATATCTTCTAGTTTGAACAATGCTGGTCATGTGTGTCCACAGTGTGAAACGTTTGTTCAGTGTTTATGAATCTCATAGGGAATTACAATAATATTTATTCCACAAACAGTGGTGAATATGAATTTAATGGAGAGTTTCGAAGGTTTCAATGAAGAGTCGTGCCTAGAACTGCCTCTAGATGTTGAACAGCGTCTTCTGGCTTCGATGGGTTCACCTGAAAAGAAAACTACGTACTGTCACAGATTACAGAACTTCAGCATCTTCCAGCTAGACTTTCTGATCACTTACAGAAAAGTTTGACAGACAATGATTGATATCGTTCGACCATTGTGGAGCACACATTATTATCAAAATGTTATTCGGAAACCTCCGAAATTGCCTGAGTGGTCCGAATTTAAACTGATGTACCACAGTGAAAAGTGTATTTAATGAAAACAACTGTAACAGTAGACTGAATGGAGAAGTTCAATGGGATTACACATACGCACAAGGGAGAAGTTGTGAACCGACCAGAATAGTTTTCCATCCCATCTGTCGCGGGTACTCGAAGTTTTCCTCCAAATCATCGAGAAAAACTACGTCTTCAGGCGCCACGTTTTCCAGACGTTCCTGTGTGATCTGAAATTGTTCTCATTTTTGGACATGGAAACTTCCCGGAGAGGTTGAAGCACCGATGCATTGGAGTGAGATGGCTCGAATGCTACGAATCACACTCAATTTCGCAATCGTTCACCGTTGAGAATGTTGGCACATCCGTGCAACTTCATTCCATTCTACGTTACCCGTTACTATCTTTGCTCATTCTCATTATAGTCTCGGCGCAATGTGAAATCAAAGAAATGCATATGTTTGAGTAGATAAAGTCGCCGGGATCTGCAAGTGTGCTTACACGAACTGAATGTATCTTCTCTGATAATTTAGCAAATCAATGTTAGCATTTATTCGAACAAAATTCAGTTTTGTGAACCGAACCGAAATGCGCGACCGAAAAGCCATTGGCGGTAATTGAAAACTGTTCAGTACAAGTACAATAAAACAAGAAAAAACGACTCAAAGGGAATAATGGTTACCTGATATATTCGTGGGTGTGGTTTCATTTCTCCTTCTACAGCCGATTCTACAATCACTTCGAATAGACTTTTGTCGATTGGCACACGATCCAGCTTTCGTTCCTAAACGATACCCAGGTAGAAAACGGAATGAAGAGAAAGAGGGTGTTATGGGGAATACTAGGTTTCGCAATCTCTACACTCTCTTGATATCCATGGAGCTTTCAAATACGGTAAATGGTCATATTTTCGTTCTAGTTTGAACTCGATATTCATCACAACTTCCGAATTCGGACCGGAGAATGGCGGGATCAAACTCTAAAGACAGTGGGATAGGATGCACCGTATAGCAGTAATATAAGAATTCAAACTTTCAAAACAGGAATAAACCAAGTCTGTATAGCTGAGAAATAGCACTCACTTTGTCTATATAGAAATTGTTCGTGAGAAGCGCTGTTCTGTAACCCTTTTCTCGAAGTTTCCTGATGGCTACCAGCATACATTCGTTCTGAAAGAACAAGAGAGAATTATTTCTTGATAGGAGGCCGTTTATCAGCTCAGCCCTTTCTGCGTCTTTTTTGTATCCCAGCGAAATGTGAAGTAAGGGTACAGCTAAAGGTAACAACGCGTAGTTCGAAAAGTCCGATGGCTGCTCTCTACGACATTTCATTTCGTGTGGTAGTAATCTGCCCTATGCACCAGCACTTCACCCGGTATCGAAATAGTTAATGAATTCATTGTCACTTTAATAAATTACCGGTTATATTTTTGAGCAAGTTTCAAGTTCATACCAGATGCACATTGGTCGGCCCGAGCCATTCCTCAAAAGCGAAAATCTTCTCCTTCACCTCAATGTTGAACTGAAATGAAGAGTTGAATCGAACTATTCAACACTTCTACGTTACGAGTGTTTTATACTCAAATGAGAAGATCTCGAACATACTTGCACCAATCTAACATTTGCACATTCTGCGTCTCTTTGACCTGAGCGCTCTCACGTGAACAGTTGCTTATATTATTATAAAAATGACTAGCCACATGGCTTGAAAACGACCGCACAAATTAAATCAATCCAAACTGGCAGACACAGTCAATTTGGCCCGTTGGACGGTATTTGTAGTTTGGTTTCGGTGTTTTTGAGCCATTGACTACAAACTACAACGAACCTTCTCCTTCAGGAATGCGGGAAGCACGTGCTCTTCCAGCTCTTCCCCGGAAATCGTGCCACGGAAAAGAGACTTGCCCTCCGAATATTCGGAAACTTCCTGGAAGTTTTTTCGTTCCCAAAATGCCGCACAAGCTCTAAATCCGTTTACTCTGTTCATACTGAAAAGGAAACTGCGATATACGGACACTATTTTATGGATTTCATCAAAATGAAGCATATATCTGAAGTACAAACCCTGAAGTTGTTTACGGAAATTCGCTTCATTCCCTTGTTATACGAATTACTATAGAGGGAGATGATCCTTTGTTTTGTACTACGGTAGTAGCTGGCAAGCTCTCAAGCATACGCCAATCAATATGCAACCTACATAATGGTCATACACTACACTAACTTATTAGAATGGCGGGCTTCGTGTTGTTACATTGTGATACCATTGAAAAACTGATGGAATACGATACGAAATTGAGAAAAATAAGTTCGTCTCTATATGAAACATCGGTGGTTGGCCAAATCGAAAAGATCATGATAAACTTGGAAATTAGTTACAACCTAAAAACCGGAGTCACACAAGGATTCTTATCTTGTACAGGACGTGATGCAGCAGAGAGAAATGGGTTCGGTATCAAGTTGCAAGGTCTATTCTGAGTTCTGGCCTACCGGTGACTTGAGGACAGCCCCTATCTGACGCGGGTCCACACCGTATTTCTTGCCAACCGCTGGAAAATCAGATACTTCATCACCGAGAATCGAAAAATGACCAAAACTTTTGCTGTTTTCATTCTACGAAACCTGGATGAACTAGTGATAATAAGTCAAACAAGCGTTTGCCAACTCTGAGAGCATTAAGCTACTTTGAGACTAGTCTTAATAGTGGAGGTCTGCAAATAAATGGCCACTATTGTACAACATAAGGAATTGAATTGACCACATGATTGAAAATATGAGAATGATGGTGATCGAATCTAACCTTTGCAGATTCCATTCAAAGCACTGAAGTTCAGTATGACACCTCCAAAATCGAAAACGACCACTTTATACACCATTTTCCTTACTGAAATGTTTTATTTAGGTGTCTTTCATAAACCGCACATAATCATCAATCAAATAGTACGGAACACTGAAGCAAGATCTTAAACTATGCAGTAAACTTTAACTTTAACTAAATGTCAATTGCTGTAGTTTGTTCTAGCACGATTTACAAGAGAAAAATGTGAGCAAATTCATTCACCTCCATGGAAACACCGTTCTTCACTTGCTGTTAGAACGTGTGAGATTTGGATATGAGAATTCGATAAATCTTCAAATAGTTATAGAAGTTGGACATTGAAGCACACTAATATAACTAAAACGTTGAAAACTCGTTGTGCATGGAGTGAATAAATTAAACGAAAACAAGAAGTATGTACACGTGTGAAAGTTTACATGCGGATGGAATAATTCAATGCACTTTAAAGGGACCGTACCTCTTTAATTTGATGATTTGAGTTATCAGTGGACACATGGGGACGAAAAATGGACCAAACAGTCAGAATTAGTGAAAATTCCGCAACTTGGGTCGTTTTTGAGCAAATTTGAGTAAGGCCACAACGCGGAAGCCACAGCACGTACCTATTTTCATGGAGACGCGCATAAATTGTCCGCAATACGTCCGTGAAACGTATCATAAATTCAATCACGTAACAACTGACATATTTAAAAGTGTTTTTGTTATCTATGCCTCTCTTTGGTTTGATTGAGATTGAAGTTGGTTGTATTAAAATCGAATTCATCTTTTGACCAAAAGTTTTGCGATACAGTAACCCTTAAGATTGTTTGGCTCATAAAAGGTTTGGTTCTCGACTTATTCCTATTTTTCTTTTTTGTGTATCAGTAAGGGACCATCAGTACAGTATCGAGGCAGTTTCGTGAGACTTCATGTTTTTTAATCGATCCAAATTATAGAGAAACGGTCCCTTTAAGGTGTGTCAAATGCAGAGGCGTGTTCCAGTGCCCTTATACCCTGGCCATTTGGCGTAGTTTGTAGTGAGCAGTGTAGTTTCAAGAGATATTGGTAATGTGAGAGGAAGTAACTCGGCGTCAACAATGATTTCTGGTCTCATATCACTTTGTGGTTTCTGCGTCTGCTCCTATCTGACTAGAATTCGTCATGGAAATAAGGATCAGCGACAAAAAAAACACATTTCATGCAGCAGAAGGAAAGCGAGGAATGGAGAAAAATTAGACAAGACCTGTTGATCAATAGACATGCGTCATGCGAGCATTGTTGACGATGTTCTTTTGTTAAACTAGGCAACAAGAAATAGAACAAGTACAAACAAATGGTATTAAAACACACAGTTTTAGCGATTTGCGTGGTTAGGTACTAGGGTGAATGCTTTTTTATCCCTGCGTTGATTTTTGGTTCGGTAATATAACGATATGTGAGTGGTGGTTTGATAAGAACATGGAAGACTACAAACATTGTCGGAACAAACTCATTTGGCGACCGCTGATTACCTCTGGGGGACGGGGGTATTGCTTATCGACATGCCATTTATAAATGGGGTCTGTCGGGAGGGAGCTAACTAAAGAGCAGTAAAACAAGATAGGTGTGTAGTGGACATTTTCTCCAGAAATACAGCAAAGGGCACGATTGATTGAGCGATGCGGGGCGAGAGGTCGTTGATTACTTGCCACAAAATAGTGTGTAGATCAAAGATACGCAGATGAGCTGGCCGCTGGCCAAACCCCGCCCCTTACCAAATTGATCGTACGAGGTCCACAACCAATTGACAAATTGCATAAAGTGGATGAGCAAATGTTGTAGTTTGATTCCGCTAGCCGTCATAGTTCACGAGTTTCCACCGAAGAGTAACGGAATCAAACTACAAACACAGTGGGATACCCCCTAAATGCTTGTTTTGGAAAGAGTGAACTCTATCTATTCATGGAATGATTAGTTTTGAGTGGTTATGTCGTGAAATACTTCACACTTTTCGAATTCTGAGGGAAATAAGCGTATGTTTTTCTGCTTTCAAATTCCAAACGACCCCTATTTACAATATCGAAGAAGACTGCAATGGTCATCTGAAATACAGCTTCTAAACCAAATGCTTCTACGACATTCTTTTTATATTCTTTTTTGTGGTGTTTTTCGAAGAAGATATAACTTTTTTGTAGTATTCTTATAGTTGTCCGCTCATGAACTTCAAGACCAACAATCTGTTGTTTTTCAATCGATATTGGGCCGGATATTGAGTTTCGTAATGCCTATGGGTGATTCAGATGACCAGTTCATAAAAACGAGATCTTCTTCAAATAGGACATATCGGGGCATCTACAACCACATTCTACTCTTTTGTTTGCTTTCAACACCGCATGTATGCTGCTCTTCTACTGCTACTGACCTATTTACAACTAATAGTGGCAGGTAACTTCTTTTTACTTTTTATTCACAACACTTTCTGTTTTCTGACCGAAAGATATTTTGTCGCTTGGCATGCGTATTCATAGTTGAGAAGATCAGAGTGGGTTACATCTATGAATTACACCTCAGTTCTATCCAGAGTTCATGGTTTACTGCTTTCTCAGACAGCTCTAATCGTATTGATCTATATGAAAACCAAACGTAGTTTGTATTTTGATTCCAGGCCCGTGTCCTTCCGATAACATAATCGACGCCACCCGATTAAGTCGGGATCTGTACAACATGAGAAGTACGTATTCAGCATAGATCGTAGAGTATTACTGGGAAAGAACAAACCCAATAGGGTTCAATAGACAGCATAGAATCGTGTTCATACATCTGCACTTCGTTTGGATCGTCTGAACTGCTCAAAGTGGTTCGATTGGAAGATAGCATGAATCTGATCAAAGAAAAGTACGAGACCTATATCTATCGCATAGATAGCAAACACTGTAAGAACTGTGAACGTAGTTCATTTACCATGGTTGCAGTTTTGAAAATGCCGTTTTTTTTCTCGAAAATGCCGTATATCTACCTGTCCTATGAATGTTTCGGCTCGTCATGTAAATCAATATGTTAAAAATCAAGTATGAAGTATTGAAGTTTTCGTATGAACAAAAAGCTTTTTAGAGCTGCTGGGCGGACACACGGACGTTGATCTATGGTTTCCAATATACAAACACGGTAGGAAATAACATTCACTGAATGTTGCATATTTTGGAGTCGTAGAAAATATGTACTCTAGCTTTTTCAATGTATGTTAACTTGAAATGAACTCCTTGGGAATTTCTCAGCAATGACAAGTTGTTGCTTTGGTGGGGGGATGAATACATGGAATGGTCGACCCAGAATAGTTTCGGGAACTGCCAAAAAGTGTTCTTTCCTTCCATGCTCAGCGTTGTTTGCATTCATCTGCTGTTTCTTTTTCACTCTGTTTTTAGCGAAACTTATATCATCTAGGGGTTTTCCACGCATTTCCCTGTTCCAGCCTCTCCCTTCGGTCAGATAGTGATCACATGTGCGTGTGATTTGGAATGTTATGACTTCGATTCGCTACTCACGAGGGCTTGTCGGTTGGTAATATTCCTCATATTTAAAAGAAAACTTCACATTATTTACTTTGAATAAAGAGCAAAATTGGGAACTGCCATCGCAGCCAGTTAACTGCGATTCTGTAATTTTACCCTCCAAATGTTTATTGCCGTTAAGTACATCCATCTTTTTCCCATTTCCATACTTTTTGATTTCATCACTTTTTGTTAGTTTGTTTCCAGTTGGTACAATGAGAAAGACTCGTGCAATGGGGTGGGGGATGAGCTGGACTTCATTCGAATGCGAGGTCGATGGGGGGAGGAGGCTGGGGGACTGCTGTTCGCCAAGAAGGACATGGCCGGTAGGTCAAATATACCCTTTTGGCAGGCGTATTATGGTTTTCTTCTCAATTTGTCGGTTCTGCATCGAGATTCTTTGCAGAAAGGCAAGCTACTCAATATTGACCCTTTTCTAAGACATGTAGTGCTCTGAAAACAAATATTCGTATGGAATAGAAGATGAACACTGTACCAATATAACACATATGATGAATATAAAAAAGGAAATCAAACTAATTCACAGACGGATTTTTCCTGATCGTGGGAACGGAGAAGAAGCAGTCCCCTACTGCCTCGGCCATGTTGGTATCCGATCCAATTCAGTGCCAGGAGGGAGATGGGAAGGTCACTTTTCGACATTGGACCTCGCCCGGGGTCAAGGTTCGAGTTTGTATCAGGTAGGTCACCCAAATAAAAATGTATCCCCATCACTCTAAAACACGTCGTCGTATGCGTGTTTTGTAAGGCAGTTTCCGAGTTTTTCATAACTGTGCATTCGACCACTGTACACCCACTAGTCTTTCAACGAATAAACTTCCGCAACAACTGATTTCAACTACTTTCTGAAGATGGAACATTAAAATCAGTCAACAAACGTTGAAAAGGCCCCACTTAATGTGTTATGTGTCTACGTGTTGACCTCTATCATGACTGTATGCGAATCAAGCTTTCTTAATATTTCTATTTATATTAGTGTAATTCCAGGCCTCCCTCTATGGGGAAACGATACGACTGGTGTAGTGAGGCGGTGCGGCGGAAGGGGACCGATACGGCAGAAGTCATCATTCCCGGGAGTGTACTCTATACCTTCGAGGTGGGAACTCATATAGGGGGTGCCGAATATATAATATCTTGTCTCTTGCCGGAATCGGATCTGCGAGCAAAAGTTTCGTAGCTGTGCGCTAACCACTGCGGCATTCCGCTACGAGATTACATAATCGATAAGCTTTCCGATCGAACACGTGTGTCCGTACACAGCAAAAATTAAGATATACAGTACCCTCCCTCCTTTCCGTTGGCGACGACTATATAGCATTCGCTTTCATCAAGGCAGGCCAAATACGGTGTAATATATTGCCCAATACCACTGAGTTTGTAGTTGGTTCCATTTCTCCTCGGTTGACATTTGTAAATTATGGCGTGCATCAGACTACAACGAAGATTTTTCCACTACCTAACTACTACTAGTCAACTGTATACGTGTGAAAAGTATAGAACACAACAGAAGTCGAGATGGTGCAATGAAGTTATCACACTTGCGACTATCTGCACTGAGAGGATTGTGTTTATTCGAATGCATAGCGAAATTTGGAAATTCGAGGATTTTTCCGGTTCAAATCGAACTGTCATTTCAGTCACAAATAAATTCAAAGTGCAAATACGAAATGAGATCTACCCATCGAAAACGTTTGCTTAGCCCAGTTTCCGCCGAGTTGCGCCGAATTTTGCAAAAATATATTATATTGGCTGATTTTTGGATATGTTATTCAACTAGTCGAGTTGTATAACATATGTAAATTGGTTCGGACTATCTGAAGTTGCATATTTGGCGTTAGATTCTCGTTAGAACTTACATCGGATCATTTAGTGCGGGAACATTTTTCTCCCACTTTTTCTGTATCGATTTGGCGAACCGGTCAATGAAAAGCCGTTGAATCAAAAATTTGCTTGTATACTGTAAAGGAAGGGTTAAGCGCAACTCACAAGAGGCTGATATTACAAACATCTGTGACATGTATGAGGATGACCGCCTTGTAACGACGTGACGTGGATGAATAAATGTAAACTTGTTTTCTGTCGGAGTCCGCATGAGAATGATGAGAACCTATTTCTCTCTATAAGTTGTCCTTTCAGATAGTGATCGAGGCCTATAATTTTGTGTTGGATGCGTTTGGGAAACAGGGAGGCGCGGCTATTCTTGATGACATCGCCTACAATGCAAGCGCCATTTATGAATGCAAAATGGGTAGGTGAATATCTATCTTCAAACTCGATTCGATACTCCGTATTTCGATCATTTCTGTTGTTGAAACTCGAAAACTCGAGTTTGTTCAGAAAAAAACCTTTCGCGGCAGTTTTTAGTGCGAGCAGTTAACAAATATGTACAGTTGAAGACTGTAACACCAGGCGACATAGCGATCCCCCCAATCTCACGAGAAATTCATGTGACTTTCTCATGAGATACATCATGAGCTACTCGTATACTCTCAATGTTGTAGCATAGCAATCAATAGAATCTCATGAGAAGCTCAAGCGAATAGCTCATGAGGAACTCATATGATCCTCTCATGAGATACTAGAGATTGCTACGCTGCCGCGGACAGACCAGGCAAACACTGTTAATATATGTCGAACAGTTACGTTCTGGAGCATAGTTGCATTATCTTATCTTGTTTGCTGAATGAGATCACGCCTATATCATTCCAGTGCCTCACTTCGAACCGTTACTTCCATTGAACGTGGAAACGTGTACCGATATTCAGTGCAATTTCGACTTCGGAAAATGTCTGAGTAAATTGAAAGGCACTGGCTGGAAGACCACAGAGGAGGCTGTCGGGCCACGTGCAAGTGGTATTCGCGGCAACTTGGGTGAGTAGGCCCCGTATTCATGAACATGCTGGCATATCATCCCAACCTGCGTCTCCTCCAAACACATACTATATTCCTGCTCTCTCATTCCACCAGTGACCGTATTCACCAATCCTCGGGAAGCTAAAATACCTCCCACGGGAAGGTAGAGCACGAAAATAGTGTGTTGGTGAGGAGAGTCCAGAGGCGCGGGAAGTTTTTTTTACCTTTCCGGGACATTGGTGAATACGGCCACAGGAAACAAAATTCGCAAAATAGTGTGCAAAAGGAGAGGCAGGATGAGATGCAGATGCCGTAATGTTCTAGCATACGTACTCAGACCTCATAAGGACTCAATCATGAACTATTTGACTCTTGTGGTTTTCGCACTAGCGACGAAAAAACTGCTGGACGTTAGCGTTGACCACTCGATCATGCGAATTGGATGCGAGCCGGTTCAATTGGAGTTAATTTTTTCTGCACAATTCTGCAATTAGGTGAAACTTTCGGACAGGGCCAGTAACGATGTTCACCATGAATAAAAATGTAGCGAGAGCGAGAATGTTTTAGCAACTAGCGAAATTTTGAGCGGATTCTCCAGAAATAGGCCACACTGCCCAGATTTCACAAATCTTGTGAATATTACGGTAATACTATCCAGTAAGTTTTCTGTTTCTTTCCAGAGGGAGCCTATGCGTATGCTAGAGGACCGGGTACCTATTCGATACTACTTGGTCCCTTCACACTTTCTCGTCCTTTCGCTATCGAGTTCTGCTATTATGTGGCCAGTTACAAGAGCAGGTTCAGTGTGTATTTGGCCACGGAAGAGGAAGAGAAGAAGAAGTGGGTCAATAGACAGACTTGTTATCTTTTTTCTGTTTCAGAATAAACTGTTAATAACGGAGATAAGAAAAACAGCGAAATTTGGGTCAAAGTTACGCTTTGTTCTTGAACAGAGAGAAAAGGCTACGTTAACCAGGCACAATAGAAAAATGTCCTGAAAAGATCACATTTGAGCTGAACCATCCGGCCACCACCTGATCCATAGTATGATCACCTACAGTATGATCATCCCTAGCAAGTTGACAATGATGTGACAAGACTGTGATCAAGTTCTCGATCAATGTCAGCTCATTGTTTGCATGACTTTGCTACGGTGCCAGGCGGCGTAGCAATCAGTCGAACCTCATGAGAAGTTCAAATGAGTTTCTCATGAGAATCTCATGAGCACCTCATGAACTCTTCGTGAACCTCTAATGTTTTTGCATAGCAATCGATGAAAACTCATGAGAAGTTGGTGAGATATTGCTCATGGGTGTCTCATGAGGTTTTTGAGAGATTTCTACCGCGCCAGGTCTTATAAATCGCCTTTCGCGCCGCAACCAGCTCGCGATAATCTCATCAAAATATGAAAATAATGCACCGCCTTCCGAACCTCGTTGTGGTTGTTGAAGAAGGGCGATTATGTGGACCAATTGTAATGCTTTGGTCCTTTAAACTGCAATATATTTTTAAATTGCAGTTCAAAAGGACCGATGCTTCGGAATCGATCCACACAATCGTTCTTTTTTAACTGTCTCTCATATTCTGCCCGTGCTCTGAATATGACCATAAATGAGTTGTGGCTGAATCTGCATGCAGAGTAGCTATAATCGCCACGGGGTCAAACTACAAACACAACAGAGCAAGACAACCCGAACAGTCATCCTTTCATTCAATATGTATGAACGTCGCATGAACCCCTACTGATATAATATTATTTCCAGAATCTATCAAAGTGAGAAAGTTCACAGTCAGTCGCATCATTGGATTTGTGAGAAGATCATAATGCCAAACGGCACCTACGATTATGTGGGTTGACAGTTTGGTATCGATTATCGGATATAAAAAAATCATGAAGTTATAAACTATACGGATCAATAATGAAAAAATTAATTTCTGATGGTGATAATCGGGTGGAAATATGTCGTTTGAGTGTTTCAATCAATTCGGTAAAACTTGGAAACTTTTCAAATTATTTATTGCAACTTTTGTTTTTAGATTGAATTTGCGGCTGAGAAGCTTCGAAATGATTTCTCGTATGTCGGTCTGGACCAGATAGGGATAGTCGACCCTCTGAGGGGAATCGGGGCTTGCGACGCCGAACTCAGACCTCTGGAGCCGTTTCTATAGATACTTTCCCTATTTATTACTAATAAAGATCTTTCACTCTTCAACTGCTTGTTTTTATGTTGGAGGGATGTTTTGATGTGGTTAGTCAGTCACTGGTTGTGAAAAGTTGCACATATAGGGAGTCGTCGAATGCTAGGTTTTTTATCGAAGACACAGCGGAATAGAGCAACATGTTTTATGTTTTCAAAAAATAGAGTGAAGGGGGGGGGGGGGGGCTAAAGAGGTGAAGTCTATGTAACAACCATTATAGAGTACGTTCTTTTAAAGGGAGCCTATACTATACAGTGTACGATGTACTATTCAATTGTGTTTGTAGTTTGATCCCACTGTTTTTCGGTCTTCGAAGATTATATATCGAGATCAAACTACAAAATAGCTGTGATCAGCCACTATACTGAGCCTGTGCTGTCCATCCAAACAACTTAACATGTACACATCTAATACGTGATGAAAAGTAAACAACACATGAAAGTCACGTGCAACTTGTTCAATCGAAGCGATTCGCTTTCTCTTCATTTCTATTCTAGCGTAGCTCCTGCAGGCTAGTCACAGTATATCATTGGTTTAAATTGATATTCGTTAATCAGTTGGACTCAAATCACTGTTCAAAAAAAAGTTATTCGTAAGGAATTTCGTAGGAGTTTGAATATTGTTTAGCCTTAGCTAACACCTCCAGTGTTTGCCCGTCACTGCTTTGATGTTTGGCTTCATAGGTTCACACCTCCTCTGATGTTGTGTTGTGATATCTCATGAGGTGTGAGAGTTAATGTGTGAGTCTTCGGAACTGTTCTGAGTAAAACCGTCCAATTCACTCATTTGATTGTTCCATAAATTTATTTACATTCTAAGAAAGTAGATTAATAATATTCGTACCAACAACTCAGATATGTTGCCAGCCACCCCCTGGATTCTATGTATAGTCGCAATATCTATGGCGGTTACTGCTCAGTGAGTTTTCTATCTATTAATGTGTATGATCTTCTCAAAGGGTTCCGTTTCCACAAGAGCAAGTTCATACGGATCATGCTGTTTTTCGGTGCATCTCGTCAATTATGACGTGTCTTGATACCGAACTACTACTATGTTATGCTCACCCACCAACTCCATAGTTGTGTTTACGTCAGAAACCCCAAATCTTAGTGAAACACTTACCTTCGAAATGTGAACGAAATATTCATACGTAACACTAATACGAAGTATTCATACGTACTACATAAGTTGTGAAATTCTGAAAAAAAAAATAGTCCGTTCAACTCAAATTCAACCCGAAATCGTCCAGTTTCTACAAATATTTGTTTTCAGTATAATTTTTCTGAAACGTCATTCCATCTTGGCCAAGAGACTCGCCAGTCTGCGCATTTCCCAACCAATTGAGTGAGTTTCTCACACATCGTCTTCTCCCAAACCTTTGATCCTCATTGTAGTTAGTTCTTTACACTTATAGTCCGGATTAGTGAAAACATAGTTCGGGCAATACTGACTGCAGAATAAATGGTGTTGGCTGGGAAGGTTAAGCTTTTCCTCATCAGCAAAGTATCACAAAACGCCCCCCTTGAGCTGAACTATGTGGTCATCACGACTAGGTGGTGGGTACAAACACTTCACAACTATGTGGATGAATTATTATCAGGTTGGCAATGATTCTTTATGGTTCTTTTTGGTCAATAACAAATATATCTCTATTTCAGTCGTGAATTGGTGCGGGATCGTGGAGTGGTTCGGTTTTTGCAAAATCTACGTAGCCCGAAGGACGAATAAACTTGCTACGTCATCTGATTCCGCAGAGCAAAGTTGCAAAATACTTGAATGAAAACAAACGTGATTCAATAAATTATTTAGTAAACATTCCATAATTATCTTCTGTTGTATTGAAAAAATTGGCAAACATGTATACAGAACAACAATGACTAGTCTCAACTTCGCGATTGAAAACACAAACAGCTCTAATATAAGAAGGAGAGGTGTTTATTGTTGTGTTTATTGTTTTGAGACGGAGGAGTTAAATGTAATGAACAAGTATTGTAATCAATTTACTTCACAGGTAAATGTTTGTATCTACATTTCCCAATCGTAGGGGAACTCCTGTGCTTTCGTGCTCTCCAATGAGTCTTCCAATAGCTTATAGACAGCCGGGTAGTCGGGCGCGTCGAAGAATTTCCCCTGAAGTCGAATCGAGTTTTATTAATACAATGAAATTTACTTGTACTAAACTTAAATGGAGTCTGTTTTGAGAATTATCGGGCTTCAAACCTAATAAATGCGTTTACTTTAGACTTCAATGATCGAATAAGGCACTGGGATAGCAGAGAGGGCTATAATTATATTTCTTCTACGAACCCCTTCATATTCCTAGCCGTATTTGTCGCGTTTCATATTTTGGTTTGAACCAACGGTCCAACGCAGTTTTGAACCTTCGAGTGGGCTCATAGGAAAATTTAGCGCCACCCTTCAAAAATTACGCTAGTTGATAAAAGCCAAATAGAAATGTTTTGTTGTTAAGATTGCCCTTGAAGTCAAGCGATCTCATATGTTCTCTTCAATCTAGATGAGATTTCACTGATAAATAGGTCAATTAGGTGAGACAACTTGAACTCGGAAAAAAGGTACCTTATCGAGAATCGGGAAAATCTGGAGAAATTCGCGGGGACAATTTCCGAACAAACAGCGGTATCTGGTGGTCTTGCAGTCTTTTTTGAACATTCCCACATCGTTCGACTCCTCAAGCATTCCGATGCATCAAATAACGGTACGCAAAGATTTGAAATGACGAACGTCAAATCTGTCTGAACTACTCAAGAACGATTGCGCCAATTTTCTGCGATTAGAAAGCTACAACGGCGAGAACATGCAGGTCAATGAAGTCGTAGTGACAGTCTGCTCCTCTCTGACATGTACACTCTCTCGGCGCGACCGCTACAACAAAGGATTGCAACTAGCAGGCAATTGTCTGAGATATTCTACGTTTTGAATATTCGCCACAATTTGACTCACAGGAACGCGAGGGTTGACTAGGAGAACATTCAAATGATACCGTGAGGTTTCTCCAGGGTAGTTTTCCAGAAGTGAGTTCGATGAC
This sequence comes from Litoditis marina, assembly GCA_964036275.1. Lineage (NCBI taxonomy): Eukaryota > Metazoa > Nematoda > Chromadorea > Rhabditida > Rhabditidae > Litoditis > Litoditis marina. The sequence goes on along the minus strand of OZ038434.1, from coordinate 549,779 downwards.
CATATACATCCAACTCTCGATGTCATCCTTTCTGCACTGCTCCCTCATTACGTGACAGGCGAGTGGCGCGTATTTGACAGTACCGCGGAAACCTGCTTTGGCCCTAGAAGAACAGTTGCAGTGTCACATAGGATAGACAAGATAGAGATACTAGATGGATGAAATAAAAATAAACCTTGTTTACTATAAGTCACTCCTGGCTTGTACATTACAAACCTTACTCAACTAAGTGGCACAGTAGATATAGATATCACATCAGATCGAGTACGTCGGCTAAAACGTCGCGGCACGTTCATCCTAGTATACGTCTCTTCGTTTTGTGCACTATTTCGCCCCAATCGTAACCCAAAAAAGTTTTGAGAAGAAGCCCATATTTTAGGAGACGTATGTTAGGACGAATAGGTTGGGTAGTTCAAGATAAAATCCCTAGGGGCTCATTGGATTTTAGTTAATGTCTGACTGGAAACAACCAACACTATCTCCTTTTTGAGCACGTCAAAGAAATAAAAAAAGTGTCAAACTTGGCATGCTGAATAAACTGTATTGCACAAAGTATTGAAGAGCTAAGCAATCCGAAATCACTTTCTATTTGATCCCTGGTGCTAGCTGTATTTTGCAGCAAGAACAATTTTGTAAAAACTTGCCACGAAAATTTGTCAAAACTTCTTTCACCTCTCTGTGTGTTACTCTCAATTCCGTGAAATGCGCAGTCTCGTTAAAAAATGTATTACCTAGGATTTCTCAGTGTTCCATCTTCTTTTATGAACTTGCGAGCCATACCGAAGTCCAACATGTAGACCTGAAATACAAATGGGTTTCATAATCGCCTTCCAAAGTAAATTAGATTCAAATTTAGACTGTTTTCTCTCAAAACTCTTGAAATAAAACAATAAATGTTTGTGCGCACCTTTCTCAGTTCATTCATGTCCTTTCTTCCGACTGTGTAGTTTCCCGGCTTGATATCTCTGGAGAAAAATATGCACTTTGTTGAAATATCTAGCAGAGATGGGAAAAAATGAAACAAAGCGAGAGAGAGAGATAGGCGGGTTGATAGAAAAAAGAGATCAGAGTACGTATGCTAGATTATCCCGGCCACTTCATCCCATCCTGCGTCTCCTCAAACATACGCTATTTCTCTGCTCTTACATCCCGCCGGGATGCGAGAGACGAGAAATAGTGAGGCAGAGCTAGAGACGCAGGATGGGATGGAGGTGTCGGGATCTTCTGGCATACGTACTCTGTGAAGAACAGAAAGAGGGAGTAGATCGTTGACCAACCTGTGAAGGATTCCGACATTGTGGAGATCTTCCAATGCTTCCAGACACTGTTTTCCCACGGAAATCGCAGTTCCGATGGAAAACTTTTTCATCGGAGCTTTCAAGCGGAGATCCTGGAGAAAAAATCAAAAGTCATGGTTTCTATTGTCTCCGTTAACATCACTTAAGCACAATGCCGAGACATATCAGAGTAGGAAAATATAGAGTTCGATTGAGAAGAAGATAGAATAACAGTTAAAAACTAGAGAAATTTCGGGTGTATCCACTTTTTAAAAAATGACTGTCCCTTTGAAAAAAAACTTTGGCCCCATTTGCGTTTCAAGAACCAAACGATATGCGTGAGATAAGTCTGTTCACCTGTAAACTTTCTCCCACGAGTGTCATGACCACATAGTTGAACTTCCCAGGCTTTTGACCTCGGTCCATCAAACCGAGAAAATGACGAGCTGAAACGAACAAAGTTGGAGAAGCACTGAAAAGAACCCCGTAAATTCTTGTAAGATCGGAGTACCGTAGAATGAAATATCTCGGCGGGATAATAATAATAAGCTTTATCAGTATATAGTTGGACAATCATATTTAGGTACGAAAACTGAACCGGTTGAACTGATATGTGAGAAAAGGCGAAAAACTTGGGAACATATGATATTGCATGATAAATGATGTTTAAACAGACATTAGACTAGTTACCATGATGGATTGATGTTGTAACGGAAACCATGGCGATGTAATAGTAGAGAAACAGGGGAGTATTACAGTCCCCCCCCCCCTTTTTTTCTTTTTTTTTGTCAAGTTGTATGGATTTTTCGGAATGGAAGTACGAGCAGATATGTGACCAAACAAACTACAAATCAATAGATCCCCCCTCCACATACCTTCGAACTTCGTTTTTGCCAGTTCCATAAGGACATAGACCTCCATTTTCAGAAGACCAATTGGATCTCCTTCTGCTTCCACCTAAACCAAAGAATTTATGGACACACTGCTTGGTGTAGACGACAACTAATAAATTCTTCAACAATACCCCCCCCCCCCCTAGTTCTCTAATGTTTCGTCAATGAACAATTTCGGTACAGACTACAGATGGTACCGTGATCTCTCTTCAGTTCTGTAACTCCAATCTGACTAACAACTATATTGCAGATACACTTTTAGTTTTAGTTGATAGCTTTGCAGTTTAGCTTTGCAGGTCAGAGTTGATCTGTTTTATAATTTTGCCACCTACTTTGAGAGCATATTTGGCTCCCTCCTTGTTCTTGCACAAATAAACTGCGCCGAAACCCCCTTCTCCGAGTTTCTTCAGAATTTCCCAGTCTCCAACTTTTTCTCCATCTGGAACACATTCAAAAAAGATTTTGTTGCTTTAAAGTTTATTGGGCAGAAAATTCGGAAAAATTGTACGATTGCCCGGTAGTACTATCACCCCCATCCCAACACGATTCCCTATAGAGAGGGGGGTGATTGTAAATGGGGGGTAATTGTACAATGTCGACGTTTAACAATCACCCCCCACAATACAAAATGGGGGGGGGGGGTAATAGTACAACCCCGGACCTGTTTTACAATCGCCCCCCACTCAATCCAAACCTGCAGTAAAGAAGGACGCTGTACAATCACCCCCCATGGGGGTGAAGGGTGATTGTACTACGGGTCGGATTCCAACCTATTTTGGCTCAAGGGAGGGGGGGGGGGGGCAATTGTACAATAAACCCGAAAATTCATCGATCACAGAACCAAAACGGAACTTTCTTGAAGTACAAAATCTCAATTACATTACGGGACCGCACGAAATATGAGATTAAAGAGAATCGGGCAGTTTCAAGATCATGAAAAACAGTTTATGACTACTAAAACTCTTCACAATTGCAAATTCTATGAATACCTTTGAGTTGTACAAGTTCTCCCATTAAGAGTTGCAGCCGTGTCGAGTAGACGAAACGTAGAAAATGAATGGAATTCTCGGCTGCCAAGAGTTTGGGCGGAAACTGGAAACACGAAAACCGTTTCGTGCTCGGAAATGAACGTTCGAGTGCACGAGTACTGCTTTCGCGTGAGGAAACCTGGAAGAAAACATGTAATCCTGTCAAACTCCATCCAACCACCAAAAGAAACGGTACCGAGTTCGCACTTCTGAAAACAAACCAATACGGTGTTTGTTCTTTGCTGTCCCATCCCACTGTATTGTCTCAACTGTGTTTGTAGTTCGATCGCGTTCCTTTTCGGTCGAAATTTGTAAATTGTGGAGTATGTCGAGATCTATTACAACCAGATCTATTACCAAATCTTTTTTGAACTGCAAATTGTGCAGTCAGTCTCTTTCTTCTACAGAGCGCAGACGACAATGAGTCAGAGTCCTTGCACCCGTTGGGAAACCCGTACTAGATACGGCGCAAGGCCAGATGCAGTGTGTCCAATAGTAGATTCCGTAGATGTCTCTTGGATCAAGCTCTTTAGTGATCGGGGTTGACGAGGGGACTTTCCTATGATTCTGCTGTGCTTTAAATCCTTATGACCCAATGACCGAACCCGTGACCCACGTGGGGAGGAAGGGGGGATTTTTACCCTGCCACCGCAGGTGCCCACCATGTGTGGGGGTACCCGTATGAGGATAGTTTTGCGCTACTTAGCAGGTGCTAGATCGGCTATGATGAGAACTGTACCCATCACAGTTTCCTCTGATATACATGAAGGTTTTCTGTACTTCCTTGGATGTCTGAGCCATCTTTGAAAAAAATTATGACACAAATTACTAAATCAAAAGATAAGGCATAAAGGTGGAGAGAAGTAGTGTGGAGGTGGTAATGTGTGATTTTCAATTATGAGAACGTTTATCAAAGACATATTAGTTTGAACTTAGTACGACTCGACCATGTACTTTTTCGATCGTATATCTCCCTAGCTTTTCTATCAGCTTTTCTCAGTGAGATGTATTTATGTACTCTTCTCTGGTGTTAATCTCGACCATATAAGTTTGTTGATAAAGTGTGGGTAGCTGGTTGGATGGACCTGCTTTTTCAGTGTTTCACTCCAATCATACAAGAGTGTCCTGTATAACCAGATACACCCTACTTAACCCTTTCATCCAATTCCAACGTGTGTAAAATGCTTATAATTGCAGGATAATTGCTGGATCTGACCGCTTTGACCGGGTGCGCACCCCTCGTTCCATGAGATGTTCATTAGAAATAGCTCACTGGTAGATAGATTCACATTCGCCTATTTCCCCTCCCCATATCTATCTCTCCATCTCTATCTCTTCCTCCTCCCTCTCTCTACCCTATTCTCAACTCTTTCTTGGTTTCCTACACACTTACCCTTTACAATTTTCGCTCCTCTCTTCTTTCTCCCCTTCTCTCTGATACTAACCGATGACAACTTGTCAGCAACTACCGTTTCATTTATCGTATGTATTCAATTTCAGAATGTTCTCTCTCCTATTATTACTTGGCGTGTGCTCCACAGCGTTCGGCCTTTTCAATGTCGGTCCAATTCAAATCGAAAACTGTAAGAAAAACGACTGGCTCGTCAGACATTACATCGTCTACAATTGTAACTATTACAATGCATCAACCAAAGTTATTAACAGAAGGGAATTGAACCCCTTTGGTACGTCGATTCACACCCATTTACTATTATTTTTGAAATAACTTACTCTTAAAACAAACTTTTATCGGTAGTCATAAATTACGGTTTTTCTGCACCGCAAGTATTAAGACATTTCCTAACAAATCTGGCAAGTCGATTTTTTGGGCAGCTTCGACGAGAGTGTGCAGGTCAGAAAGACGCAGACTTTCTCAGTCGGTCTCGTCAACATTTCTGATCTCCACGCTTTTTTAGTTCGCTCTTGGCTGAAAATTGGCGCGAATGTTTCTGAGCCCATCGTTTAACACATCCAAAATTTTGCCAAAAGTCAACTAAACATACATGTGCCAAGCGGGACAAATGGTGAATGAAGTATGCAAAAGCAAGACAGAGAGGAAACATTTGACAAATGACACGTGCACATTTTGTGAAAACTATGTAATCATCTCTTCACTTATCTGTCCTTCCAGCATGTGACCCATCCAATGGCCTGAGAATAAAACGTCGAAAGAAGCCGGTGTTCATCGGTCAGGAGTTCAAGGCTGCCGATGGGTTCGTGTACAAATGTGGCAGACATGAGGCCACTGGGGGGCTCGAGTGGAAGGCTGTAGGTGGGTTCAACAGCAACTAGTCGCATCCATCCCCAAGTTCTTCCCCCACCGACTTTTCCCGACCAAGATGAAACCGATTCATCCCGAATCAATTGGTTCCCACCGAAAGACGGAGAGCGTGGTTGTTCATTATTGCCCAACATGTGAGAGAGAGTCTAGGTCAAGTATAAAAATACTCCCACAGTTTGCAAGGACACAGCAAAGTCTGAGCAATTCTTTTCAAAGCAGCCCTTCACGTTGTATGCGGCCCCATACCGCTACACTTGTAGTTTGATGTCGTTTCTTTTCGTTCGAAAAGTGTAAACTACGTCGTGTATCGAGCTCCAACTACAATAAAAGAATTACTTTCTATACCTGAGTTTCAGCGTGCTACATCGAGGGGGAGCGTTTTCTCCCCGGTCATTTCGTGAAGGGACAACAGAACAGTATCTACCTCTGTTACAAGGAACTAGACGGACTCATCAGAATACGACACAGAAGACGTTCGTTCATCCTACTCCACCCTATTTCTGCCCGAAAGTACCTTACTTCACAAATAAAACGAGAAAACTGGGAATGAAAGTGAAATGGCTCCAAATCTTATGACAAATGTCTTTCATGATCTAAATCATGAAAGATCAGCGATTTTCAGCTGATCAGTTACACGCTATAGAATTTGCTGTGTTTTTGAAGGAAATGTTATAAAAGGGAAGGAAAAGGTCAAAATATTACATTTTGTCGACGTGACTATTCGATTAATCGAAACGAATACGACCGAAATCATCTCTTTTGTGGAGATGTTTTCAGATAAAGGATGAATGTATTTCTGTTGTTTCAGCCGTCCACAATCATTGTAACGGCTACAAGAAGGCAGACCCGAACTGTGCTGTGGGCATAATTCAGGTTAGCACTTTTGTGGAATGGTGAATTTTGATCGGTAATCGAAAACCAGTAAGTAGAATTTATGGATGATGCGACCGACATCAACTTAAGCCTACCTAGAAGACGTTTCTTACAAAAAAATGAAAACGGGAGAATTTTCGTCCTGTCTCATCTCCCATTCCAGTAAACCAAACTATTTTTTCATAGCATGGGTGGATTCTGAGTACGTATGCTAGAAGATCGTGGCACCTTCATCCCATCCTGCGTCTCTCGCTCTGCCTCGCTTATTCTCGTCTCTAACATCCCGGCGGGATGTGAGAGCAGAGAAATAGCGTATGTTTGAGGAGAAGCAGGATGGGATGAAGGTGCCGGGATCTTCTTGCATACGTACTCCTGGTGTTCTTGAAGTGGAACGAAATTTCGATGTGAAACACAAATTTTTGAAATCGCAAAGTCAGAGAATACAGAACTCGAATTATTCCAGATTAGAAATTCTCAACGTTTTGAACCCGATTAGATTCATCCAATGATATTTTTTCGATGAAAAGTTAGTTTCAGACAGTTTTCAACTCCAACTACGGATTGGGCACAGAATACGCAGTTGACCCAAGTACCAACAAACCATTGACCAAAGTGGCGGAAGGCCAGCTCCCTAAGCTACAGCGGGTACGTTTCTGGTACCATGCTCTTCTATTCATGTTCACCCCCCAGTGTTCAGTGTTTGACTAGGCTTATAAAATGTCGTTTCCAGGATGTACCAAAATCCATCAAGTTGAAAGAAGACCGACCAAAAGTGAGTGCACTTCACATGATACGATTGATTCAGGTGGGATTTTGACCAATTTCCCTCGAACGTTGAAACCTATGTGACTGAAACTTTTGTGTTTCATTATTGGATGTGATGTTAAGTGGGCAACAAAAACGTTTGTTCTGTGGCAGAGTATCAGTTGACGTTGACGATTGCAAATACTTTGGTCATTTGCTCACAGTTGTAGAGCACGGGAACCGTTCCATGGCTGTTTCCGGTTTCCCAGGTGAAACAAAAACCTTCAGCAACCCTATTTCAATCGTTCGTGGTATACCCTACTTACAAACCTTCACAACGAAAAGTTTTACCCTAGATTTTATTAGCGTACTGTTCTCTACCCTTACTACAAAGTACAAAAAGTTGTTTTGGCACAATATAGATGAAGCGGAGTGAACGAAAAGTAGAAAACAGTGTACAGTACCCAAAAAAATCAAACATTATGTTTATGGGGTTTGTTAAACTCGTTCTCTGGTTTTCCGCCAGTTCAATAACGTTATTTGATATGTTTTTGTAGTTTTGTCTTTTGTAGGGATTCGGTTCTCCGGACGAACACATTGACAATGAGGATTCGGAAGATTCTATTGTTCTCACTCCGGAGAAAATGTGATTTCCTTCAATACTGGGTCGATTATGTTTATACTTGTACATTTTTGTGGACGATTAATTTGTCGTTATTCATAAAACACAGAAAGAACGTTGGTTTACTCGTTTTCACGTTCCACGTAAATTGCGCCTTCGACTTGATCTTTGATCTGTCACAAAACCAGCTGGCAAGTGTAATAATCTTGCAGTTATTATGGATATGGATATGGTATTTATCATATATTGATGTTAAAGTTAAAATACAATATAGCTTACCATATTCATTATATGCATACTTTTGTAAACACGAATAATGCCTTTCTATAAACATATAAATATCAATCAACGCGATGAGCAATAAATTAACCACAAAACGAAAATATACTCTGCTCGCATTAGAAGCCATGAGTTAGAATGTTATCTGAGGCCAACAATTTTCACCACGAGAACATATTTCCAAAAATTCATTTCACGATTGATGTTTTTGTTTGAGAAGTTGATAAAAGCAAGAAGTCTTGTGACGCGACTCTGAAACATATAATACTTTAATAGATGCAAGTGAAAATTTGTTTTTATGGTTATCAAGTGGAAGGTTGGTGTCATTTGTTCAACATTAAGTGTATCAAAATCGTGAAGGTTTACACATGCAACCAAATTTCAACAGGTTACATGTGTAAAAGCTATTCGTTGGTTTCAAATGCAACCGGGTGGCATCTCAAATGCAGCCGAATTTGTCTACAATGAGACTTTTTGTTATGTAAAGTGATTTGGGCTTCATTTGTTACAACCAGGTTGCATTTGAGATGCAACCAGGTTGCATTTGAAAACATGCAATAAGTTTGTACACGAGCAACCGGGTCACATTTTGGTTGCATGCAACCCGGTTGCATGTGTAAATGGCCTAAAATTGTTAGTTTTCTCGTGAAAATCACATCGATATCCTTAGTAAAAACTACATTGTATAGAACCAGGTGTGTACTTGTATTTCAACGTAATGAATCACTTCAAGAGGAGAAGACGGAAGGAAACGTTGAGTTATGCTACGTTGTGTTGTAGTTTGCTCTTTCGGGCGTAGTTGGAGAACTGTGCTGTGTACGGCGATGAAACAACAACACCGATATAGTCATATGCTATATTGACAACAACTTCATTTGAATCGTACCAGTACCTATCATGCCTTTCTAGTGTTTTCCGGGGTACTTTTGCTCTTCGACTTGCCGGTTTGCTTGTTTGCATCGGCTGTCGCATGAGGGACAACTACGGGGACTAGCTCCTGAATGGGAAACAAAACTATAGTCGTAGCCAACGGAAAGACGAGAGGGTACTGTATATCTTAATTTCCGCTGTGTACGAACACATGACTTTTATTCTATGAGCTCTGGTAGCAGAGTGGTTAGCGTGCAGTTACCAACATTTGCACGCATGTTCGATTCCGGCGAGAGGCGAACTTTCAAAAGCTTGGCACCCCTATATAGCGGAATCTTAAACTTTGATATAGGATTCACGATTCATTTCGCTCACTGCATTTTTTCGAGAGTGTGTCCTGGTTTTTTTTATTTACTCACTTACAATCTTACTAAGTGGCTATACAGCTTGTACATCAAAGTAATTATCTATTCTACTCCTATTCTCTCATGCTTTTCGTTGTGACAAGAGAAAAGTTCATGGACAACAACGCTGAGTATTTTAACAAGGAAGGTGACTTTCCACTTTGTACTATTCACAGGCTTTTACTGTAGAGATATTCAAAGGAAGAGTACTATCTGAAAACACAGAACAGTGTGGTTCTGGAACGCAACTGTAGTATGAATATGAACGTATGAGACTAGTGCCAACTGACCTTATTTGGTTCCGCTGTTGGTTTGTTCCGTTGATAGACATATGCGCCCTGCATGCTCTTCGTCTTACCGTACTTGAGCGACTTCGATTGGTTGTGAGATGCCTTGGGAGGTTTTGCCTGAAAACTAGATGATAATTACCGAATGAGAAACGGAATCATTCCTAAAGCCACCTTTTTGTTGCTAGAGCTGCTCTTTCTCTCTCAATTTCGTGGATGGAGTGTAAGTCTCTCTTAATTCTGTTTATATGGAGCGGTAGCACACCCAATCTCTGAAACTTTTTTCCTTCATGGAGAACATATACCGTAGTAGTTCCCACCTTTTCGCTATCGTCCAGGGTATCGTCATGAGATGAGTTCGTTTCCAATGATGCCTTTTCCACACCTTTTGTCACAGTCTAAATTGATCGATAATGTTTTCCTAACCACTCAACTCAATCAACTGAACATATTACTAAAGTTTCGACTAGGACAATCATTTCTAAAGTTTTATGTAGTAATTTCTGCGAAAATACGCTCTGGTCCAAGTACTTTTAAAGAGCGAACACGTGTTCCAACTTTGTTAAAAATTGGCAATTCAAGTATTCAATTCGGGAATAAATCTTTCACATTCATTCTCATAACATTCTAACTTCGGTTCTACTTCTGTATTGTAGTGGTTTCCCAGCGGATATCAATGATCCTAATTATTTATGAAGTAGTGTTTTTGTGTTGTTCACCATTGACTGAACATCTTCAACAGATTTCGGTATCTCAAGGAGGTCGGCCAAGACAATTTTCTCAGTGTTCTGCTTGTAGACAGTTGGTCTGAAAGAATACGTGGTACATTTCGCCGCTACCCAAAAACAGCGTTTGTCAAACACTTTGAGTACATATGAAAGATTATCATGCTACCTTCATCAAATCCTGCGTCTTCCCCCATGCTCACTTTTTCTTCGAAAACTTCATCCAGCGGGATGTAAGAGCATCAAATTAGGAATAGAATGTTTGAGGAGACGTGCAGGTTGAGAGATAGCCCCGATATTATACGAGAAATGAATTCAGTTAACGATCTAGTTTTTCATTTATTGTTTAAAAAACACAATTTCACCATGTTATTCGAAGTCATGTGATGGTTGTAGAAGAAATTCTGAATTTAAATTTTGATATAAATTTGTCTGAGGTGAGAACTTTCTCTGCAAGGTTTACTTAGAGCTCATTTCATGATGGAACTAGTGATTAATGGAAAATTGAAAAAAGAAAAGGTTCAGGAGTGAAGGGTCTAAAGATTGTTCAACTCACAATTGTACTGTTTTTCTAGCCTCTTTCTCCAGACAACCCCCCATCTCCCAGTCCAGAGTCATTTTACCCTCACACCTCTTGTGATACAGTTGACAGAAGATGTTTCGAAGAAGAGTGTAGTCTGCAAACAAACTTTGAACTAAGATATTGGTGGCTACCGTAACCAAACCGTAACCAGAACCGTAACCAAACCGTCGGAACTATACTCAAAAACAAAAATGTAAAAAGTGTTCATGTGGGTGAAGAAAGGAGGTTCAACTTTTCTTCTCGCCCTGCCCCATATTATGGTTTGTTTAATATAACTGAAAACATTTCTCTAAGTTTGAGGCTGACTTGGTGTGCAGGCGTAGGTGAGCGACTTGATGTGTGCGATGGCGAGTTCAAACTCATGGGGACACTGCTTCAACAGCTCCGGCTCGTTCGATATCTTGCACCGCTCCGTTTGCTCTCGATCCATGTTACGCCTGGAACAAAAACAAAATGCACATACAAGTGAGTTTCCAAAATAGGTGTATTCAAATTGAGCGGAAACCATAAGGCCTTGGGTTTAACGTACAAACGCAGCAGAAGAAACGTGTATGACGTAATATTGCCCACACTCGTGATTCTTAGTCAAAACATCTCACCATGGTAGATCACCAGTGTACATTTCAATGAGCATATACATCAAAGACCAGAGATCATCATGTCTTCCCTGCTCCTCTCGAGAATGAGCATTCGTGGAACAGTATCGCGTGGTGCCTCTGAAATACGAACAGTTCAGTAGAAATATCTATTTTCGTGCTTTTTATGACAATCTCTTTGTTCAAGCAAAGGATAATCCATTTCAAACCAATAACTACTATTGTACAATGTTGGGTTTTTTATTTGAACCGAAACACGTGGTGGTATATATGTTTATTGAGTGGCGACGTTTCGGCGGATTCGCCGCCTTCAGAGCCTGGAAATGTGTTTCGGATCAAATAAGAAACCCATCATTGTACAATATTCCGAGGTTTATCAACAGGGGAACATGGAGACTGAACTACTATTGTGTTTTGATTCAGTGAACTGCCGCAACAGACTATTCGGCGACATCTACAGTGTATGCAGAAACTTCCCGAAGAACAGTTCTCCACAACATAACTTCGTCTCTTACCACAAAGCTCCGATTCTCAGTATTGGAAATAGTATGTGCAAAAGTCAAAGATCTGCACATGACTTCAGTCTATAATAGAAAACGAACGCAATCACTTTCGATGACAAACTTTCAGAACTCGCCTGAAGGGAACCGTTTTGCGTGGACCGCGCATCACCTTCTTTCCGTTCTCCTCTTTCTGAAAACAACCCATTTCGTGTTTATCCACAACAACATCTGACTTTTTTTCATTTTTATCTGCACGTACAGCAGGCGTGTTCGAGATTTGATTCAGAAACAGTGCAACCAAACTACAAAGACAGCTCGATTACCAAATGGCGCCTATGATGATTCTTGAACGTTCCTAGTGTAGTGCGGCTTTCTGTGGAACTGGTAAATCGATTGAGACCACTGATCTCAAAAAAATACAGTGGCAGTATGTTACCCAGAAGTATCTGCAGAGCCCGAAGTCCAAGACATGTACCAATCGTTCTCTCGAAGTACCCAATTCTCCAATCGCAAAGTTGGACGGCTTCACATCCCTGTGCACGTATCTGGAATTATCAAGAACTTCTCGTGGTTTGATCTCTGTTTAGTAACCCCATCGAAACTATCGAATGTTAGAACTCAAAATGCAGTTGTATTAAATCGTACCCAGCTTCGTGAACCTCTCGCAAAGCATCCAGACATTGGATTGTCACCGCCACACATGTAAACATCGTGAATTTCTGAAATGAAAAGTGTTAATAAGTTTTTAGTTGTGAAAGTTTAGTTTTTTCGATTATCTTTTTGTGTTTTAAGTTCAGTCGTCTCGTTCTGAATGAACTTTCTCGAGCTGGTTTTGTACCCGAAAATTTACAGAACTAACGAATGTTTGTGCAATTCACTTGCCAACTGGGATTCAAACTAATGAAGGAAAATAGTAGCCAAATTAGAGAGACAGTATGTGACTTCAATGATAAAAGTTTCTGTTAGACTGCGTTTCTCTCAATCTGCAGCTCAAAAAGAGAGCACTCACCATGTCCGGTGCCATTTTGCGAAGATCACTGAGCGAGGGTCCCAGAAGCGTCATGATCAGATAGTTGTAGTTGTGCATCTGAAAACACTTCCTATGAAATAGTCTAGTGCGTTTCTGAAATTCGTTGTTCTTGTTCGCGACAACATGATTGCTTCTCCCATAAGCTTTACTATCGGGAAGTATGGTGATTCCCATCCCCTTTGGTAAGAACACCCAAGAGTATAACTTTTCTGGGTCCTAGCTGGCGTTTTTGTAAGACAACTGCGTTATTCACGATTGAGACTAAACGGGGAGAATACTTCGTATTAGTGACTTCTGTAGTCAAACGCACCCTTCCTTCCTCGACACAGATGCCACTGTGCTTTGCTTTGTTCTCGTTCAACTTCCTCATCACGCGGGCCTCCATTCTCAGTATCTCCTCCTCCTTGCTTTCGCCCACCAGTTCTGCCTGAAACGAGTAGTTTCCCACCATCGAAGGTTGAAATGGCCGTATTTTTTTAGGCTAAAACACTCTGTTGAACTGTTTGCGAAAAATTCAAGTATCACATCAATTTATAAGTTATCACCTCGTCGCTAATTCGATTGTTATACAGAATATTGATAAACTCATTATTATTATTATTATTTTCCCATTAAGTTTACGACAATTTTAGTATTTTTTTCGGCTGACTTCCGCAGGTTCGCCAGTTTCACACACAAGCCAAAATTCATCCAAACAACTCTTTAGCCGCTACGTTTCTTCTCCACTTTCCCGGCTATCTCAGCTAAGAAAATGCGGTCACAGGGTATCTGTCCTCTCAAATGTGTCCAATAAGATACGTAAACACAGTTGTTTCCCACCTTGCACGCCAACCGAACGTTTGGAGAATCAAGGCGTGCCAGTTCATAGATAACTCCACAACCACCCTCGCCTAGCTTTCGACAAGCCTGAAAGACACAAATTACAACACCCAAAGAGATGAAAAGTGAACATTAGCCAGAATTTGATGCTGACTGACGCACAGTAACGGTAATCATCACGCGACTCGGAAAGAAACAGAAAGTCAGGGAATACAGTGAAAATTACCAAAACGGTACAAAAAGCTAAGAAAGTAGGTGACATCGCAGAAACTTTCTTTTGTCTTTTGACACTACTAAAACATATGAGTTGAATCTGCTAAGAATATTTTCGATGGCATATGTCGGCCAAAACCCACAATATACTTGTCCTTGATTATTGAAGAGAGCTCCAGTTGCACGGATCGAACCTCATCACGACCCATTTCGGGCCGGAATGAAGCGAAATTGGCGGAAAATACAAGATGCCCACTGTTTTCTCGTCACGCTTCTTCACAGGTTTCCACGCGATTTTCCCGTTCTACGAAGTGTTCCAAGCAAGGAAAAACAGAAAAAAATCAAGAGAAGTTACAAATGGGTGGAATGAAGCCATGAAAAGTGAAAAAGAGAAAGGGTCTCGCCAACATTTATTTTTGATTCACACCTCCAACTGTTTTTGCGGGTTTCAGGGCCAGGGGAAGTGATTGAGACTAAGATTGAAAGATAATAATAAATGATAACTGGTTTTTTGAAATCTTGGTTACTGTAACGTTTTATTTATTCAAACTGGCGCCATACGCAACTATGCGCCGCGGTGATTATGCAAGAATATGCTGGGCGCGGCCGAGAAAATCAAGCTGTTGTTTCCTGTATTTTTTTTATATTTTGTTCTTTAATGAAATCGCATGTAGTTTATATCAACTATGGTTTATTGATGTGAATTGGCTAAGGCTCAAGTTATTCTGTTAACCGCCTCATTCTGTTGAAGTCTTGCGTACTTGGTAAAAGACTTCCTTGAAAACGTGTTATAAAGTGTTTTGTCAAAGAGTTTAATTAATAGTCAGGATCCAGTAGCTTATTATCTGTTTACCAATGTTTAATTTTGGAACGTTTTCTCTAACCTCCATGTGTAATTTGTATTTACAATTGGTCTTGTAGTCACACTTATTTTTCAGAGGTGGGTACTTTCTTCTGCGACGTTTCTTCTTCTGGCCCTAGGAATGAACCCGATCCTGATGGAATCATCTACTGTTTTCGGATGGTCTAGTGTTCTCGCATTATTTCCCGTCAGGGATTTTCGGTTGGATATTGCTTGTTTTTGCGTACGATGTCTAAAGTTTATAATTTTGTACCACTAATTCTGGCTTGTAGACGGACATTCAAGCCTGAGCAAACATTCAGATTGGTAATTTCGGATATTGTCTACCCATCTGTAAAGTGTGTCTGCTAATAGAGAATGTTCCCTTTTTCACGTGAACAGTGCTTCAGATTTAGGATCGAAACTAGACTAATTATGCTCAAAAGGAAGTCCGTTAACGAAAATGTTTGGTCGGTTGGACAATCACACCAGAGTATGATTTTATAATTATAGTTTCATATGTGCCAGCTCGATTGTGAGTCTACCGACCAGGTATACTTCAGCTTTCAGTTTGTTTAGCGGTCGTTTTCGGCTGTGGTGTATCAATTTAGCTCAATGTAGAAAACATAGACGAACCTATTGAAAAGAAACCAACCTGTATTGTGGATTCGCAAGCAAGTTGGTTGCATTGGTAATGAAGTGCAAACCAGAATAATTTCCTAGTTTAAAACCTCACACGACCGACACAAATGGTGGAATTCTGATTGTGTTGTATTTATTTCACTCACACTGAATTATTGTTGGATAGAATAATAAACAGTATGTGTACCGAACAAGTCCATGTATCAAAGCATACCATGAATATATTTATTATTATTATTTTGAAAAAAATTAACAAAAAACAAGGTGCCGACTTGTTGCCTCCGTTCCTCACGCATCTTGCCATTGGACACAACAACATCTGAAAATATTATTAGAACGGTTTTGATATGCTGTGAAGTGCAAACGTGTTTACATGTAAGCGGCTGCTGTTAGGTCTCTTACCGGCCCTATATGACAAAACAGTCGAGCTGAATTGGTTCTGCATACGCTGATTATATTGAATAGTAATAGTAAAAGCATACTAGGCCATGAATTGCCGACTTCTGGTTGCACACTGTTTTCCCCAAGAACATACCAGTTTTTCTAATTAGAATGACACGAACTTTGAAGATTTACTTATTATTATGTTTACCCTACTCCATGCAGAAAGTTTTTAACCCGAATGGTAGCTTGTTTATGAGTTAAATTCTCAATCTATAATTTCACTTTGAAACCAACCGCGTTCGATCATACCCGATTCTCAAATTTATATGAAAAAGGGTTAAAAAACAGCGGTCTCAGGTGAAAGTTACAAGCCTAAAATAGGTTAATTCCAGCTCAAAATAGGGGCTACAGGCCTGAAATAGGTGACGACAGACCTAAAATAGGTGTCTACAAGGCTTAATTAGGTGCCGACAAGCCTAAAATAGGTGCCGACCAGTCTAATTCGGTTCTAAACCAGCCATTTCGATTATCCTGAATTTCCCTAGATTTAGCCTATTTCAGGCTCGTAGTTTTCATCCTTGGTTTAGAAGATATTGTTGTTCAAATCATAAAGATAAACGGCTGAGTTTTGAAAGGGAGCGGTTTTTCATGCTAAATGGGCTGATGACTTTTCTAATTCTTATAATTCCCGCAAAGGTTCGAAGAACACGCACCCACGACCCGCCAGTAAATTGTTGTTCTATAAAATGGAGCCCGTTTTCCAGTAAGGTGTTACTGTTCTAGGAAATGGACCCCGTTTTAAATTAACTAAGCAACGTTTTGAGACAAACACTGAGCCGATCGTTCCGATATTGGCAAAGAGATACGAGATACCCCGTGTAAAGAATGTTAGAATCATGACAGCATGAGTATTCCCTCTAGATTAATACAAGGATTATCGGTTGTTTTTTCGGCCACATGATAAAGTTAATGATTTAGGTGCTGTACGTTCTCGGTATTTAAAAAAGAAAAAATACGATAAGAGATGTATGAAATAAAATGTTAACTCGTGACTCACTTCTTTAGTCGTAGTTGTACTCAGCAAATCGTGTAAACTGACGTCGAAGTAGCTCTGAAAACAGACAAATTTGAGATATGGGCGATAACACGGAAGGATCTGTATAGAAATAGCTACAAAAAGGAAGAAAAACCGTTTTCAGACCCGGTCAATGTAGAGATGAAAGTTTTTATATTGGCAGAAAATAAAAGTTTGTTACCATTCACGTTAAGAAATAGCGAAGTTGATTCAAAATCTTAGAATCAGGATCTAATTAGCCAATTTTTGTTTTGTCAGATTTTCTTCGCAGAATTAACGTATTTCCATCATTAGTTTTCAAAATGGCTCTTCTCGGTAGGGCGGTCACCTTTCTGGCGTTTTCTAACAACTGATGAAAGTTAATATGTTGATTGCTACAAATTCATTGGCATGGTGTGAAGTAACGAAACATATTGTACGAAAACATTACGTTAATCTTCATGTTTATATTTTACCGAAAAGAGGCCCGCTTTCCAATTTTACGCATCTTTCCGACAAAAACAAACTACGGAATGAAGCTATAATAGAAAGAAACATACATCTGCATTCCAACGTGCTCCTTTCATGTGTCGTGCCGACTTGAGTTACTTGATGGTCAGGCAATCATCGAACCAGCGAAGAGAAGACAAATTTGTGCCTGGAATTACTTTATTTATCCAAGATGTGTGGTTGTTGAGAAGTTTGACTCTCAAATTCTTAAAACAAAGTGTTCTGTAATAGTGTGCTGATGATCTAGTCAAGTGAATTTGTCAAACATCAAATATTCGCCAAAGTCAAATACTAAATGAATGTTGTCAATTTGACGAATAACGAGCTATTTCGGTAGGGTAGTTAATATGTTCATTGCTACAAATACATTGACAAGGTAACAAAAAATGTAACAAAGCAAAGGTTGAATCGAGACTCACCTTCAAATTGTGTTTTAGTTGTAGACACCAAGCCGTGACCAGGCAAAAACGCGAGTGCTGCCCTGAAAACCGACGAAGATATGATATATACGATTAATTCAAATAATTTGTAGAGAAAAAGCTACGAAAAATTAGATTTTCTGAAAGTTTTTACAATAAATTGGTGATACGTGTCTCAAACAAAGTTGATGTTACAGAACTACTCATTTTACACCGGCCAATGAGGAGGCAGAGCAGAAAGTACGTTGGCACAAAAAATGCTATCATTGCATGGTGGAATGCGAGAACAAAGAACAACAGAATAATTATAATTTTCATAAAATTATCAAAAGAATATAGAGAAAAATGGCAGGCGGCGGACGACTCGAAGTTGGACGACTCGCTCGCCCCCAAACCGCTAATGGTACGGTACTGCTCGAAATACGTAATACACGGCCAACATTTCGAGCAACTTCGAGCGCGGCGGGAATTTGAAAAATATTTAAAAACACATCAAAACTTTGGAACACTGATTATCGAACGATGGTATTTTGGGTACCTACACAAACATAGACGGAGAATATCATCCAATAATTCCCTCATTTCCAATGTTGGCGTGACCCTTGGTCTTTAACCAGGATTTGATGTCAAACATGAAAAGTTGCACTATGCCTAATTGGAAGATCTTCGGTTTGCGTCAGAGGAATAGAGGTCAAGAATCAGTTCCTTTTTGGCAAAACTTGAAGAATGAAGAACAAGATGAACTTCGCTCTAGAAAGTTTCAAACTGATGTGTTTGTAGTTTGATATCGGCACCTTAATGAGCGAAAAGTTCATTTTTTAGATATTTGATACATATAATAATGTATCTTAGAGGATTTCTCCTAACCCATTCTTGCTTAACATCTCCCGGTATTCGAACCCTCGACCTCTGCGTGGTAGCGGCACTCTTATCACTGCGCTATGACGCTGAGGGTTGGAGGCAGGCAGAAGCCGCATACATATCAGGTACCATGCGCGCCAATGGTTATTGGATACAACACCTCGGGTATACTCCGTTTCATTAATCGATGACTTTCTACAGTAATCTTTCGAATATTCAAGGCTGTTTAGCTTCAGCGATTTCTACAAAAATAATTCGGTCCTTTTCTTTCTGCACCCCAAATGAGTATATGGCATTGTTCAACACTTATGTTTCTCCTATACTTCTTTACTGTTCTGAAGTCTTCAATCCAGCGTTAAACTCTAGGTTATCTTTAGTATTAGAAGGACCACTCAGAAGATTCACGGCTTCAGCGTTTCAAAAATGCCATGTTCAGTACGATTCATACACAGATCGCTTGAAACAATTGAATGAGAAACCGTTTTATTTCAGACGTGTTAAAAATGATTTGTTACAGGCTTACAAGATAAAGTCGGGCCTATCCCAACTACCCACCGTTCCATGGAAAAACAGTAACCTCCCGAGGGATAGGCATCGACTTGTATTGTGTGATAAAATATGTGATAACAATTGGTTTTTTCCGAGAGTTGTAAAATTGTGGAATTCGATAAGTAGAGATATTGGTAGATTGGAAAATATTAATCAGTTTAAGACCTATCTAGACGTTATTGATGTAGCTGTTTTATTTGAGAACATTCCATATGCGCTTCAATAGATGATGCGAGAAATCAACTGTTTTTCTAAAAAGCTCCCCTCAATCTGAAGATGAGAGAGTTATGCTCTCATCCCTTTGGGGACTCAGTTTATTCCTAACATCTTGTAAAACTTCTTGTTCTATGTTTTATATATGCAGGAATAAATAAATAAATCTATTAGACAGACGAACTTTTAGATTCACTGTTTTCTAGGCTTGTGTTAACCAATGTGGAGAACAAAATCACAATTTCAATACCTAGAAGATATCAAAAATTTGCTTGAAAGATTCGCGAGCTTACTGTAGAGGGCTATTGTTGCGTGAAACAGACTATATCCCCGGTGAAATCTCCCTGGTTTTCCACTGGGTCCCCTTGAAATCCCAGGGGGGAAATTCTGTCAGCTGCTCGCTTATTGAGCTGTCATCAGAGTTTCCGGGAATAGTTCATCATTATGCTGTCCAGCATCGAACAAAATTCAAATAAATATATATTTTATTTCAATATGGCATACAAACGGTTTTACCAAAACACCCAATTATTAACAAATAGATTATGCTGAAACACCGGAATAATGCTAGAACATTCGTTGACATACACGTGGCGGCACGATTGAGCATAGAAACAGAAAAAGAGCTGGAATCTAAACGCGAGAGAAAAGAGACAGACAGGGTACGCGGAGAATAGAATTGAACACGTAGAAAGGGGAACCGGGTGTGTGTACGAGAAACCGGGGGACTGCAAATAACACAGCAGGCAGGTGACAGTCGAAAGGTACAGAAAAGCTAAAGGACCGTTTAGGACGCATGCTGGACTAAGATAATTGAGATCTTCAGCTTACAAATGTGGTGAACTTTGATATTAAACAAAAAATAGAAGTGGTTTAGATCTGTACGTAGGAAGTGGAAAGATATAATATTTCGAAGATCACCATATCGTATGCATTATAAAACATGTATCACGAAAGGCAAGGAACAGCAGGATATGCGAATAGTAACAAGTACCGAAACAAGTAAATCACGAAAAATCATTCATAAGTTTCATACGTGCTGAAATGTGAACGAAGAAAAGTAACCATCTACTAACACTTTGTCACGTTTTTCATGACTTCCTACTGTTTTTGTTCTAAAGTATTTCCATTTCTACTGCCACTCCTACAGTACGATTTCTGAACTTGCCGACCGATTCATTCACGTGAGTATTATCGAAAGACTATTTTCGCTTTCGGTTCAGACTCGGATTAGAATGAGCGTTAGAAAAATGCTAAACAAATCCACCTTTAAAAGTTTGGAACGTGTACTGTAGCAGAGTCTGTTGAAATTATGTGAACTGAAGTAGCAACCTGTTCTCAGCAGACTACGGTGGTCAGCGGCGATGTCTCCAGCTCGTGAAGTTCTGCCTCCGGATCGTTTGTCGGGTCCTCGGTCCCTTTTGGCAGGGGGCCAGAGGGCAGGGGATCGTCCTGCAGGGAACCACCGTACAACATCAGAGCACACACCAGAATAACCATCGACACTGCCTAAAAAGATCCACTTGGAAATGGGCAAAGACGCTCAGTTATGTTATCTAAACTTGAAAGGACGCTTTGTTCGAAGTATTATATATATCCCAAACAGCAGCAACTCAACTCGAACTTCGAACCCCTCAGCTTGCAGATCATGAGACCCTGGTCCCGTTTACTATTTCCCACTGCAACTTACTTGACCAATTATGGAGAAGGTGAGGAAGAGATCTGCCAGCAACTTGTTCGAGTACAGCAGACAGCTACCAGTCTGAAAAGGAAAACATTATAAGTGGAAGAGGGGTGGTGGTTGTAGAAATGTAGTCATCATACGAAACCAGGCCACTCTTGAACATGAGCAAAGTACGAAGGACGGATACACATCTCAGAGTATAATGCTGTGCACGGTACGACCAGAATCTCCAAAAAGCGTTGATAGGCCGAGCAAACATGTGACCGGGTTGCAATTCAAAATATGTTAACGAAATCAAAAAGCTCTCACGATTTTACTCGGAATGTATCGCTTCTGTAAATCGTTTCGACAGTGAAAGACCATGTTTTCGACAAAATTTAGGTTTGAATCAAAAAAGTAATTTGGAGCATGGAATGTGTACTGTAGGAGTCATAGTAGGAATGGTATAAACTATACCTGAGCATCACACGGTTCCTGTTGATATCTGATGCAGCTCACATCGAACATCCAACCAAAAAGGACTGGCGCCGGAATTGTTCCCACCACTCTGACCAGAATCCACTGAATCCCAAGAGCGAACGAGCGCTCACCGTAGTCCACGGTTCTGCAAAAGGCTGTGTAACAGGTGTTAATTATTTGGTAGAAACAAACCCCTAAGAAAATAGTTCGCTAGCTCATTTGGTGTATGTCACCGTATCCTGATGTAGGCAAATTCCACAAAAAAAACCGCGAATTTCGTTAAACCTGCCAGTTAACCATTTAACCTTTTTTTACAGTTAACCATTTAACCATTTTTCGGTTAACCCTTTGGTAACTCTTTTTTCTAACGTCTTTTGGGCAAAATTCGCGGTTACCAAGAGGTTAACAAAAGTGTTTTCATTTTGCTCAAATTCAGTTGGTTTTTATTTACTTTCTGTTTTTCTATGTATCTCACATGCTTGCATGTATATAAATCAATCAATCAATTAAGTTAGGACACAAACCTGAGAATGACAGAGATAATGGGAACTCCGACGGCGAAGGTACAGAAGGAGAGGGGCGCGAACAGGACCAGAAAGCCGAGGAGGCCGGTACACTTCGACTCGCACAGTCCTTTCTTGACGCGGCGCGGACGAATTCTCGTGGATGCCGGCACGCAGCCGCACTCCGAGTAGGACTGCAATTACAGGGTACGCCAAAACGGGTTGAATATGGCATGACAATGACAGGAGATGTAGAAGTTGAGTTTGTTGGTGAGCAGCCACTAATATGCATCGTTTTCAAAATTTACCATCTGAACTAAAAGGAGAAAGAGAATGGCACTTTTACAACTTATCTCAAATGACAAGATCATATCTGATTGGGATTCATCTATTGTTTGTTCCACACACTTACAATTTACAATCCTTCAGAGAAAATATGCTCAAGCTGTACCAGCTGCCAAGCCAACTTTGCTATTTCAGTTATCGAAACATTGGAACAATTTCAAATTTTGGTATGGTGTCTTCTACGTTTACTAATTGAAACCTCAAAAGTGTTCACTTGAGAACAGTCTTTTGAATATTGAATGACGGGTACTGTAGGTGGGAGGTTATCGATTGGTGAGTGAAACCATGGGGTTTATTGTACAATCGTCCCCCCCCCCCCTTGAGCCGAAATAGGTTGGAATCCGACCCGTAGTACAATCGCCCCCCACCCCTAGGGGGGGGGGGGGGTGATTGCACAACGTCCTTCTTTACTGCAGGTTTGGATTGAGTGGGGGGCGATTGTTAAACAGGTCCGGGGCTGTACTATTACCCCCCATTTTGTATTGTGGGGGGTGGTTGTTAAACGTCGACATTGTACAATTACCCCCCATTTACAATCACCCCCTCTCTATAGGGAATCGTATTGGGAGGGGGGTGATAGTACTACGGGGGGGGGGGACTTAAGGTGAGGGGGGGGGGGGCAATTGTACAATTTTCCCAACCCATGACCTACCTTTACTAGGGGCGAGTAGGTCTGCGGGCATCCGGCGTAGCAGGGAGAATAGTAGCTGAGTTGTCTTCCATCGCCGAATTCGGCACACACGGGACGGTACTCGGACTCACTACACGTGCAGTGTCCATTGCAGGAGGCGGTCAGAGAAGGGATAGAGTCCTCTGTCAGATTGGCGATCCAGAAATGACCGGCCCTCAAACAAAGAGAATGCTCAGATATAACAGGTGAACGAGTTAAAGTCAGGAAGAACAGAAGGAAAGAGTGGTACGTTTCGACTCTACTCATTCAAACACACGAAAATCATTGAATAGAAAAACTACAACTATATACCACTACTATCATTATTCTAGTCTAACGGTTTTCTTCCCGAATAGTCGGAAAACCATGGAAGAGTGTCACTGTTTTGGAGGCGTCATGGGCACACAAATTAGAAGAGGATGGCGAGATTGTTGTGCCGTCTCAACTGTTGACAAACAGCTGGTTATAAAACATAGATCGCAGTTAGAGAACAAGATTCCAATTTAATTTGCTACCGTTCATTTTAGGTAGTACTCGAGACCTGAATTCTCAATATTTGCTCATTCGTTCTCAACACTCGTACATAAACACCGCTTTCCAATATGCGTATATGATACGTTAACGACAAACCGGGTTACCGTGGCAAAACTGTAGAATCTCAAAACAGAGCAGCACCATGACCTCTGCTAGTTGCCTATCAGAGAAACAACAGATGAAATTTGGGTTTTGCTAGAGTTGAGATATGGTTAGGATCAAAAACATGTGTTACAGTAGGCAAAACTAAAAGTGGATTAGAAATAGAATTACGTGAATCACCTGTCGGGATAGGATGTTTCGACTCCTACGAGCGGGTCGTGGGGACAATAGATGAGGTACATAGGGGTGAGCATGAGGGAGATGAAGAGAAGACCAATCGCCAACTTCAGCGTCTTCACACAATTCAGGCGGAAGTACTGCACAATATAACCAGATATCATGCAGCCGACACCGGCCATCGGAACCATCACGCAACCTGAAATTCAGCAACCATTCACTTCATCTTTCGTATTCTTCCTTGCTTAGGGAGAGAGTTAGGTGAGTACCCAGAGTGAGAGTGGTCTAACAAACTAATTTTCATTCCTACTGAGACTCTCATAGTGTCTTAATCAAGTAATTTTTATCGGAGAAATCAACAAATCTCACATTCAACTCTCACAATGTCTGCGATTTCATTGATCACTTACTTGCTTTTGTTTATAGTTTGCCAATCGAGAGAGAGATTGGCACAAATGTTTCTGAGCTCAACACGTTCTATTACCGACAACTTATCATGAAAGTATGAAGCGAATCTTTCAGGCTCGTCTACTTTATGAAATCGATCGGAACCATGTACAACCTCAGATATCTTGGAAAAGAGGGTCCGGAGTAGGGTTGTTAAAGTCGAACTCGAAACTCGACTCGACTCGAAAAACTCGAAAATTTTCGAGTTGAGTCGAACTCGAAAACCCGAAATTTCTCAGAACTTGAAAACTCGAAATTTTCCAAAACTCAAGAACTCGAAAACTCGATATTTTCCAAAACTCGAGAACTCGATTTTTCGCCAAACTCGAAAATTCGAAATTTTGAACGCGAAAACTCGAAAATCAAAATTTCGGACTCGAAAAATGTATCTTTTCTGTCCAAAAACACAAAAAAAAATCGAAAATTTTCGAGTCGAGGCGAACTCGAAACTCGAAAACTCGAAATTTCTCAAAACTCGAAAACTCGGAATTTCCCAAAACTCGAAATTTTGAACTTGATTAACAACCCTAGTCCGGAGCAGATCCCAATCAGAAAAAACAATAGTAACCAACCGATTAACACATTGGCTTTGCTGGGGGCGACGCTGAACTGTCTCTCGAGGTATTTTGACATGAAAGATGATGCTCCAGTAACCACCAGACCTGAAAATCAACTCACCATTTTTGCACAGAATACCCATCAGCTCAAACTGTCCTAGTATTTCCAAATCTTTCCGATGAGGCTGTAGTTTAGCCATCAATTCAATGCAATGGGCAACTTTATGGCAACATAGAGTTGATTTACGTTGATAATTTGGAGAGTTTATGAACTGTCTAGTCTGTTATAGGCGGATGATAAGAGAATAACTAACTATCAACGGCCATGGCCAGAGTGATGATCATGAATGGTCCGTTCGTGAGGATACGATAGATTGAGACGGGAATATGACGCACATCCAACCACAACTTGTACCAAAGGGGGCCTCGCGGTCGGCTCGTGATGTTCGACAGAAGAGCTGCTTGTTCTGAGAAAATAATGTTTAGATTACGTGGGTGAGGAGCAGAAGGCGAACCGAATCGAATACGAATTCAGTTAGCACTGCTACCAGCTGATTGTTGTTCAGTCTACATTAATTATGTTTAATATAAGCGTAATTATTTTTAATACGAGCACGAGCCGCCTAGACGCCCATGCATGTGATACTTCTCATTGAGATGAGTGCCTCAAGGCCCCCTAACAGTTTGTACAGTGTAGATACAACCTTCTTTGGACTCCTTCTCTTATCAATCATAAAACAGCCTGCTATCATAATTCACGCTTGTTCATACAAGCACAGTGTTTTCAGCATAACCATTTCATATTTCTAGTTTTTCTTCACTTCGATGTAACATACCTGGTGTGTCCGTGTACAATGCGGCCGTCTTGTTAGTGCCAGCCATTCCACAACATTCCGGGGTCCTTTTCCGACCTGACTGAGACGCCTCTCGGAGACGCGTTCTGAACTCAGCAATATGCGCTTTACAATACATTTTACAATGTGGGACTTTTCATTATAGCCAGAGTATCAAATCTGGCGAAGAAGTCGAACAATGAACTTAAACTCGACTCAAGGGAGAACATAGAGAGAAGTTAATATATGAGAACTGCCTTACTGCCGATCATACACCGCCAAGTCCTCTTATGAGATGGGGGTTGCGAACTAGTCTTTGTAAATAGTAGGGATCGCGAGTTCGGAACCAACTAATTTCATAGATGAGTGAAGATCAAACAAAAAACAATGAAAATCTCATTTTTCGACTATTCTCGAGGGGTCGAGCCGAAAAAAAGGGAGGTATCGCGAGTTTTCAGGATTAATAACCTTTGGCAGTGTATGCTGCCGATATGTACGGCGTTCAGTTCCGCGTGACACCCCTAACTAGGCAACGGTGCACATGTTTTGGGGGATGGAGACTATACCTGTGCCACATTAGAGACTCCGGTAGTACTTTTGGAAGACAAATTAGGGCGGGAACTGCAATGAGGCCAAGGAAAGAGGCTATGATGAAGCCGAGCCACCAGGCACCAACCCAAGAGGGGTCCGACTCATCCCCGCTCACCCTGCAACACAAATTGTCAACACAGAAAAGACATTAGGAGGTATATCATGAGAGAACAGAGTTACTTAGATATTACATCATTTAAAAGATTAATAGTACAAATATGACTGTGGACGAAACAGTTTCGAGTGGAACGTCAGTGTTTTCGTGATGTTTCAATCTCGCATATCTATATATAATATATTTTATTGAAAATAGAGAAAAATATAATTTCTCTTTTATATAGCGAAGTTATTCTGGGTCGTGGGAGAAAGCGGTGAGACTGAGTTGTGAAGTGGGTTCACTCCACAGATATGTTCCGTATACTACTATTATTCGGGTCAACTATGTGAGAGTGTGTCTTTGTTCTGGTACTGGTTTGCTCTCGACGCATGCTAACAGGATCAAACAACAAACATCGGGATCGGGCAACATACAGAGTATAGTCGTCGCCAACGAGAAGGCGGGCGGGTACTGTATATCTCACTTTACGCTGTGTACGCATACATGTCTTCGATTCCAAAGCTTGCCGCCAATGTGCTCTAATAGCGCAGTGGTTAGCGCGCTGCTACGAATCTTTTGCTCGCAGGTTCGATTCCAGCGAGCAACAGAAATTTATAAAGTTGTCACTCACTATATGGGGCTGCTCTGGACAGAGCGAACCGTATACCTGTACATACCGTAATATCTGTTCAGCCGGTAAGTGCCAGAAATCGGTGTGGTATCTCAATAGAGTTCCGGCTGTCAGGAAACCGGCGGCTGGACCGAAAATGGCGAACGCGTAGAAAATACCTTAAATCGATGGAAAAGTGAACACAAATAGTGAGCGGAAACGAAACAATAAAGCTGTCTCAGTCCTTCTGAGGCTCCCACAGTGTGACTAAGGAACCTTCAGATAGTTTAAAGTCACGTAAATGTCATTGGAAAGATTTATATTTCTTGCATCAAAAACTACAAAGAATGTTCAAAAACTTGTCTCACTAAAGTTGAAGTATAACACCGTGATTGAAAAGTTTGAATGTGTAATGTAGGAGTGTCACTACTCGGAACGCGCCCTGTTAATTACAAATTCGCGTTTGGTCGAAACTGAATTGCAACAAATCTAGAGATATAGTGCGCCCCGAAGAGACGTCACACGACGAGAGGGAAAATCAATATATATGACAGCCACGCTGTATAAACAGTAATTTACTGTTTTGCAACGACGCTTGTTCTGAGTAAGATGTGGAGTATATCTGTAGACAAGCTGGCCGGAGCATTTCGCTGTTTTCTGTGCCAAAAGAGAACAGAAACATCTCTTTTGCGAACGGCGGTTCAGTTAAAAGTGGGCTATTCCTAGAAATGAACTGACCGACAAACAGTGAGGAGAGGGCCGGTCCGACATTTTCGTCGATGTACGAAACTCCGATTGTGAAAAGGGGCGTGGCGCCTATTCCGTGCAGAAAGTGGGCCACACACAGAAGTAAAACGTAGCGAAGACTACCTTCCTGGAGAGAGAAAAGAAATGAGGGATGCAACTAATAGGTGAAAAGGTGTTCCCTATCTGAATCAACACTGGCTTTCGCCACACCACCATGATTGTCGTACCAGCCGTCAAATCAAACCAGTAGTCACTGGCACACTAGGCATGCTTTTCACGACTATCTGAAGTACTTTTGGCGGTGGTGCTACCTGCTGCTCATTGAACTACAAAACGGAGAAAATGAATGAGAAACCACATGAATAACCATTGCTACAGTATACCTGATTCTTCTGTTCCAACGGACAAGCAGATATCAAGGAGGCCGCAATTGGTTCATTCGAACTATTCCCAACTGAAAATATAAAACTGGAAGAAAAACAATAAAACTGATAGTTTTCACACTCAATATCCCATCAGCGAGATGGCATTTTATCGAAAACTATCAAGAGTGACGAATTCACAATCGTGAACGTCTTAAAGTGCGGACTGCAACAATTACGTGCGTGCGACTCCGAAGGTGAATTCTATATCTAACCGGGTTTTCCAGTAACCTAGCCGAAAATTCAGGTAACCGCTTTCGGTGTGTAACCCAAAAGTTCAATAATGTAACCCTCGGGTAACCTTTTTTCAAAAGGTTACTCTTTCAGTAACATGAAAATATACAGGTAACCCTAATTCAGAATATAACCCTAATTCAAAAGTAACCCTTATTCAGAAAGTAACCCTAATTCAAAAAAAAACTTACAATCGGGATTGGCGCACGATCCAAAAGAGTTGTTGGCTTGTCCCGCTGAATAGCTATCTGCCAGTAGGTGAGGAGTGGAGAATAGGAGACTGCCAGTAGCCATTATCGCTAGACCTGTAATCAATTAAACTACGTGAACTTCTCTGGCTAATGTTCGGAATTTGGCATGCGACAGTCAATATGTTCGAGAAAAATTAGCAAAAACAGTTAGACCTCTTTTCCATTATAGCTCATAATCTAGCGCCCGGATCTGTCTACATACAGGGATGGTCGTTTATCCACCCCAATGGTACAATCACCCTCCAACAGATTGTACCCATCTCTTCTAGTCAGCCCTAGTTTCAGAGTTAAGTGTGAGCAGATCGAAACTTGAAATTCGAAACTTGTCACTTGTGCCCTTTTTAGTAAAAAAAAGCCCAACCAACTTATGTTTTCAGAACTAGGTAACCTCCCCTCCAATGGTTGTACTCTTAAAATGCATGTGCCAGCCGTTTGCAATTGTATGTGCGCCATTCAACTGACCTCCGGCCAGTACCGTTGGCTTGCTGTGTCTTCCACCGAAATACGAGACCGGAATGCAGAACAACACGTAGCCGAAATCATAGAACTGCAAAACGGATCGAATATCTCACTGATCTTCACACTTGGCTCGAGATTCAACAATTGGCCACAATGATTATAGATATTCGCTCGTGACCCATGAAAGGCTAGGAAACACGATATGTGAAACGCACATATCCACGTAAATTTTCTAACGTGTTTCAAATATTTATAGCTCCGAAAAACACACAATTTCGGGAACAAATGGTCGGTAAAAACCAGTATGGATCAACGCCATTTCGAGGGGGTATATATTGAAGGATCACCTGAACAATTCTGCCCATTGTACTGGTACTCAGCTTGAACCGACGTTCAATTGAGGAAATGGCTGAGGGAACCAGTCCATTGTTCACCATACCCTGGAATACGTGAAATACAGCCGAGTATCGAGTGGTCAACTGGTTAGCATTCGGCGCTCCATTGAGTTCGATTTCCACCTGCCGCGGTACCTCTATACGACGGACCGCGTGAACTGTCAATAACTATAGTTGTATTCGTACAGACAGCCCAGAACGTACTTCCTTGCACAAACGAACTGATACAGTTATTGACCAGTGCTCAGTTTCGGCAAATCTCCTATTGAGCCAATTTTCAAAACATAACTACAATATCAAAAACCCGTGGTGACACAAATGTTGAATATAGTTCGTTGAGATGCAATGGACAACAACAGGATATTGGGTACAAGGCAGAGAGCATTTGTAGACCGAGAGGCGAGCTCCGTCTCTCACCTGTACGAGACAGTACCAGCACAGCAGTATCATCATCCAGTTTCTGTTGCCCAGAAACTGCAACCAAGATGGTCTGAAATACAGCGAGTTATACTAAAAGTATTCACGTAAAATTAGAATTCTAATGAGGAATTGTGCCCTTTGTCATTTCACGTTTCTGAGTTCTGCTGTGTTTAACATGTTTCGCGTGACATTGACTGACAGTATACCACGTGGTAGGGAATCCCCGGAGGAAATACATTCAAATGTTAACAGGACCATTCTAGGACCAAAAACCCGTACACAGATCACACATGAGGCGACTTTATTCTCCACAAAAATTTATTGAAAATCAGGTGTTTCATCTGGATGAAGATACCGCAAAACTGGGTGGAAAGTTAGATTTTCACCAGTAAATGTGACCTTTTTCGAGACTAGAGTTGAAAATCTCGATTTTGGAGAAAAACGGGTGATTCAATTTCCAATCTAACAAAATCACCCTACGTTTGACACAAATACTAGAAATAGTCAACTGTTTTGTCACAAATTCAACCAAAATAATTTTTCGACCAAATTAGATTATTTCGTGCAAGAAAACCCAATATCTTACTATCGACGATATGTGATATCTGAAACTAGTATTACTTGAGCCATGAATTTCTTTCTCTTATTAACTCTTAGTTGATTGTTCATAATAACATGTTTTCGGAAATCTCAATTCAATAACTTAAGCTCTAAAAATTGAACAACTTTTACATGTTGTTCTTCTAATGAGTCGATGTGACTGGGTTACTGTAGTTGCACCTCCATTGTCCGAATCCGCATTGTGATTCCTGCGCCAAAACACTCATCTCCTTCTCGATTAATTCATTTTGTTGAGCCTGGAATGACAAAATAATTGACAACTTGGGGGAAGACGGCTTAGGATAACTCGCAATCATTCTCAAACTCAACTTGAACCAGTTCCTTTTTGTTATTCAACTTGCTATATCAAGTAACTTCATAATAACGCGAAAATTACCACGAAAACACGGAAATGATTCTCTAAATATAATTTGCCCGCTCCAATCTAAGTGGTTTCGGAAATCGGGAAATGATTTTTTAGGATTAGACTTTTAACCATCGAAGAAATATAATTTTTTGAATTATTTCTGATTGGACATAGGGTAGTCCCGATTTATTTGAAGTTTTAACTAAAAACCAAACGACCGAAACGCTGTGACCCGATTCAGGAAATTGAATGAAGGTGTTTCACAAAAAACTGCAGTTTTCACAAATCTCTCAAACAATTGTGCCCCAATTTTTCACACAGTTTTGAACTGCGAAAAGTGTGTTAGAATATGTTGAAAGGTAAATAATTGTGGCAGAGGATTTCGAAACTTACAAATATTCGGTAGTTTTATCTGCACTTCGAATAAGAGCGACACAAGAATTAGAAGAATTAACATTTCAGAAACAACATCGGATTTCTGATGATGCACAATATTTTGAGGTTTTCCAGGAAATTATCGAAAATCCTAAACCATTCAGATTGGAGCTTCTTATATCAAGACCAACATTTGCCGGTGAATTTAAATGTTTCCTTACCATGCACCTAAAACACTTAGGACACGCCCTGTAATTTACACCCATCTGTACTTCAAATGTAATTAATATGCACAAATAAAAAAGAAATTCACTGGACGAAACGCCAAACTCGGTGGCGATTCATTGAATTTGAGTTTAGGAATAGAATTGAATGAGTCACTGAAAACGCCGTGGGCATCGACAATCAACATCGAGATGCTCTATAAGACAGACGGGAATAACTATGCTTTTCTGTATTATTAACAAGCAGTAATTGCTCGGTCATCTTTCTATTTCTCCTATGGGTCAAATCAGCTGGCCTTAAAGCAGGACGATTATGTGGACCAATCGCGGCACATCGGTCCTTTGAACTGCATTTGAAAAATGTATTGCAGATTGAAAGACTGAAGCATTGGGATTGGACCACATAATCGCCCTTCTTTAACTTTAACCACATTCGTGTGGCGTGGAGATGATAGAACATGGTTGAAGGCTGCCAATCGCCTGAGGGAAAAAGGGTAATGTGAATGAGTAAGCCTCCATTTCGATATTGATTGATGCTCACTTGTGCCAGATTGCCATCCACGAATGCTCACTTTTGGGGCTTTCGGACTTTTGGGAAAATATGATTTGTGTTGAAAAAGGGGTAATATTTCCAGTTATACCAAGCTCTTTTTTTGCGTCGCTCATGCTTACTTGATCATAATGTGTGCTCTGATGCAACACATATTTCGTACGTGTAAAATAATCTGCACAAAACACAACCTCGTCTACATGTTCTATGACAACTCCCTAGTCGGTACTCCCTCAAAATAGCCCATCGTAGCCGAAAATGTAGGTTATCAAAAATGTGTCAAAATGTTCTTTTTTCTTTTCTCAATTCAGTTTCTCAAGTTCTCAATTCTCCACGTATGAACTCTCTTTCCTCCACGAATCGGTCCACCTCTGTGCAACACTTGGCTGACTGAAGATGCTCGGTTGAGCTCAGCCGTTTACACAACGGCAACCAGAATAAGTCATTCAAAATTAAAAGTCATTAAAGTAAAAGTCATTCGAAAGTAAAGGTCATTAACTACAGAAACAGTTGAGAATCAAAAACAAAGTTTTGGAAAATTTTGTAATTTTCAAATCCTGACTAAAAATGAATTAACGACTTTTAATTTTGAATGACTTTTATTTTAATGACTTTTAATTTTGAATGACTTATTCCTCGTACCTTACACAACAGTGAGACTATTCTTGAGAGAACAATCTTAATCACAAATTTAGTAACTTGGTACCAAATAAACTGTTTCAACAAAGGTCTAAAACTTAGAGACTATTAAGCATAGTTTGCCGACGCAGTGATACATCGAAATTGCTTACCTCCCACTGTTTGTCTTTGACGCGTCGCGGTCGTTGAGCGTGTCGTGCTGGAACGCCCTGCGACGCCTGGCGGCTGTGGCTCCTGGAAAAGAAACAAATGGGACAGAGGGTCTTGCTCAGACAACTCCTTGCCAAATAGCCAGCCATTTTTGTAGTGACCTCGACGAAAGAGTGTGTAGATCAGAGAGACGCAGATGTCTGCGACCTCATTGACCTGCATGCTCTTTCGCTTTTGTGGCTGGCCAATCGAAAAAATTGGGGCCAATCGTTCTCAGTAGTAGAACTCGGAAATATAGTCCTTAAAGTCAGGTCCTTATAGTTCATTCTTCTATAGGTAAACGATATACGTCAATGAACATACTGAATGTGCTCTTAGTACAACATTTCCTCCTTTAACCAAGATATCTACTACTGACGTAGCAAATAGTTGTTCACTTTCATCCATTGTTTTTCCAACTTCTTCCACATTTTTTTTTCTCGCTGCGCTTTTCTGCTCTCTCTCCCTCCCTCTCTCTCTGTTTCTGTCTCTCTCTCTATCCCTCTCTCTGTCCCTATCTCTTTATTTTCAATATGAACTATTCCATTGTTTACTTGAATTTATAAACTATTCATCATAAACCAAAGAAACCAAAACCATTCACACCAGAGTGGAATTAAACCCATGCTCCTTCCGTAGTTACATCTAATTCTTCACGGACTTTGCGAGTTTCCTAGCCGGAACAACATGAATGTTTGAACCAACCGATGTCCTGTAGTTTGTATTTGAGGCAATTAGGGGCGGGTTTATTTCCCCTTCATAATCTGCGAGAGATACATCGAACAGAGTATGGTTATCGATCGTGTGAACTGTATGTCTCACACACAATCAATTAACATAATTTGCACTAATTGACTAAGTATCTATCGCAGACGAAAAGGTATAGAGGGAACTGTTTCGCATACCATTTTGTCCTGGGTGGTCCCTTTGGCGAGATGCCAAGTTCTCCGGGGGCGGATCGTGTCTCTGCTTCCGGATCCTCTCCCTCGTTCGACATTTTCGGCACTCGAACCAAGAAGATATTATCGACTATTGATCACGACTGGCAGACTGGCATCAAACTGAAAACGACACGCGGTTATGCATCCAATTGGAAAAGTCACAAACATTTGCGCCAATTATCTGCGAACAACAAAATACAGATGTGAGAGAGAGAGGTAAATGAAATAATGGACCGTCTGGGTCTCTCTGACCTGCGTACACTCTCGTCGAGACTGTTACTAAGGTGCTTCGCAAATCAGCTGAAAATTATCTGAGCAGTTACGTGAAACGTTTGCGTAAATGTTCGACTTTTCTGGCCATTTCGGCACGGAATGATTTACATTCGATTTCGAATACTAAACGCGAACTTTGACGTCATAACGTCATTAATGTCACATTATCAGTGATTTACATTC
This sequence comes from Litoditis marina, assembly GCA_964036275.1. Classification (NCBI taxonomy): domain Eukaryota; kingdom Metazoa; phylum Nematoda; class Chromadorea; order Rhabditida; family Rhabditidae; genus Litoditis; species Litoditis marina. The sequence goes on along the minus strand of OZ038434.1, from coordinate 515,401 downwards.
ACAATAGCAAGTTGGAACCGTATAAAAAGAAAGACAAAGAGAGAGGGGGGAGGGGGGTAGAGAGAAAGAACAAAAGAACGAGAATAACATCATGGAGCGAGTTAGCCGGAGTGAGTTGGATAGTTGGGTTGGAATCGAAGCTTACTGTAATTGCATCTCTAACAAAACCTCTATAATAGAGGAATTTAGTTTGAATTGAGAAGGAATTCGGTAAGCGATATTATTGTACATCGTTCACGGACAAACGGAGGGCGACTTTGCTGGATTGTCAATTGAATCAGCCGTTCTGTTCGAACGAAGGATTCTACCTTAGTTACAACAAATGCCACTTTTATGGTTAAGACCTCACTCTCCATCCAGTATTGTTGCTCGTTCACGCAATTAGAACACCTGATTTTCATTCAATTTTTATGGTCAACAAAGTCACCTCAACGTCTTTCATGGAGAGCATGCCAAAAAAAATGTACGGAAATTGAAGTCGTATTCAAACCAATTTGGAATTCACAAATCCATTATCATCATTGCTCATAATTAGCGGATTCGAGAGAAAAACATAAAATAACTGCTACCATCATTGTTGATTCAGAAATCTTCAAGTTCAGATTCAAGCATAAAAAATGCCATGATGGTTTTAAAAAGGTGACAAAATGTTAGTTTTGAACGGACACACTGAGATTTTTTCTGAAAGAAGTGTCTCTACACAAATTGGGACAAAGGAGATGAAAACAAATGATAAAGAAAGATTAGAAATAGGGTAGGTAATACAGTCAGATGGCTGTTGCCAAACGCTAATATTGGATTGAAACTGCTCTCTCTCTCTCTCTTTCCTTCTCTCTCTCCCATACCCTAAATGCCTCAGAGTTGTGACTTTTTCAAACAGGGGAGTTTTGCCCTCCCCCTCAGCCATTATAAGGGGGTTTTGCCCTTAATTTAGAAAATTGCTAAATCAGACAATTTTTGAGGGGGGGGGGGGGGGGTTGCCCAAATCTTCGGACCAAAAACAGGGGGTTTTTTCTCAAAACGCTGAGCATTTAGGGTATGCTCTCTCCCCCTCTCTCTCTTTTCCCTCTCTTATTCAAATCTCAAAAATAATAATAATTAAAGCAAGAGTAGGTAATTGAGACTCAAATATCTGCGGTCTCGCATTGAAAGCAGAAACACTTATAAGTTTGTTCCAAACTATTAAAACAAATACATCTTCGAACTATCTTTGCAATAAAATATACATTGATTAAAACGATACTTTGTCCTCCGTTCTGCTATCATGTAAGTCTCAATTCCACTCAAAATGAGCTGTAATAGAACTAATGAGACATTTTGGCGCGGCCTGCATTAGAAATTTAGTGGAAAACAAGGGAAAACCAACAAGTGCCAGGCATGGAGCGGGTGGCTATTGTTATGAGACAGATAGGTGACCGATCATGAATCATCACGGCCCACGCTCATCAATCGATACGCATTAATCACACGCAGGAAACGATTGTGAGAGGTGTGGGGGGGGGTGAAGAGAGACAGGGAGGAAGAGAGAGAGAGAGTAGAGAGCACAAATGATATTCAGTGAACGAAGCAGTCGATAAAAGTCCTAACAGGATAATTTTGGACTTTGTCCAGAACTGGACAATTTTCAAATTTAGTTATACACAGGGAGCTGACCGAACAATCCGCATCTCGATAATGAAACTGCTATCAAGCGGTAATGTTCTAAATTCGCTTTTTGTTGGATAACATACTATAAGTTAGTACAGGAATTTGGGGGAGCAACTATTTCTCTCTCTTTCTTTCTCTCCGCTCTCTCTCTTTCTTTCTCCCCTAAAATTATACCTCTCTCTCTAAAATTATACCTCAAAAGATATCCGAAATGAGTGGAACAGACACATGTGACACGCAACAATGGGCGAGGGACATAAATCAGGGGGACTGATTACATTCGGTTGTCGTTACAATGAGAGAGAAATAGGAGGGAGAGAGGGAGAGAGGGAGAGAGAGAGAGGGGGGGGGGGAGAGGGGAGGGGGAGAAGAGGCATCGAATCGAAACTCGAAACCTCAAACCGACACTATCCTAGCAAAGTACAACTTGGTGTCCTCAGACGTCAAAAATTATGTACTTTTTTGATATAACTTTTCTGTGGAAAAAGGCAAAAGTCGCCGATTTTCTGTGATACTCGCGATTTCGTCGAAAAAAAAAGAGACGACATCGGGATAGAATTACAGCGGCTCAAAAAGAGAGCGTTTCGCGGCCAATTCTACAAATAACCTGCTTTTGGTAATCTCTTTTCAGGGTACAACTAGGCTAGCCTTAACGAGGTGACCATAAAAGTCGGTTAACGAGGTTACCAGAAAAGCCTAGAATAAGAAATTACACAGAAAAACTTAATAATTCAAACGTTGTGACCTTTATAGGCTGCTGGGAAAACTTTAGCACCACTCTGTACCCTGTACCTCTTTAAACACTGCAGCTTTGACGCAGGATTCAAAATCGAATGAAGATAAACTCAGGCTTGACGCCAAAAATGGTAGTGCTATATATCCTATCACTAGTCAGTAACAGCTGATTTTGAATATATCAATGTTATATGTGAACTTGTCATTTCCAAAAAAATTGAATGCTGCGTTTAGCGCATTAGACAACGCTCTGGTATCTGGTAGGCGGTGTCAGAATTTGGAGCATCAAAATGAATCAATAATAAGCATTAAAAAGTCACACTCAAGACGCTCAGGAATCCATATGATAAACAACGGTTGAATGTTGAATCTCAGGCTCATTTTACATGATCTCAGAAATGACAACTTTGCGTCCTTGCATGTACCTCATAAATCATGTTGATAATGATAAGGAAAGTGGGTGTCAACATGAAGTGAAAAGCAAAATTGATTGACAGCCAGGAGCCAGCTGACAATAAACGCCAGATGAAAGAAATTAGCCCCACAACTTGCATATAGAAGGTGATTCTCAACAAAATATACTTGAAATGCTTCATCGGAATGGATCGAAACTAACAAAAAAATAAAAATTGTTATGTCTTAATATCCCTTCTTATTACACTTTTCGATTTGAATTGAAACAAGCTTCTCACTTCAAAAACAAAACAACATTATTATAGGAAAATATTATAGGAAAGGAAAAGTAAAACGAACCAAAATATCTGAAATTCAAACTTGTATAGAGCGAAAGAGAGAGGGAGAGAGAAAAGAGATGGAGACATGAAAGTGAATGCGTGTCTCTCCCTCAGTAGCTATCGATTGCCACAACAACACTCCCACACTTTGAAAAAAAGGCAAAACGAGGGCAGAGATATTAGATAGAGAGATAAATACATAGACAGACAGAGAGAGAGAGAGAGAGAGAGAGAGAGAGAGAGAGAGGGAAGAGAGAGAGAGGGGGGGGGGGGAGATGAAGGGGGAGAATTTATGCATGAGACTTCAAATTTCAAACAAAAACCACAAAACATTTTTTTTTCTATTCTTATGTATTTCTATGGTATATCTTAAGGTGTAACTCTTGTTCCAACCAAATGTTTCTAAATCAACAATTCAATCTACTTTGTTTTGAAGTGAGGGTGGTTTGGCTGGCAACAGTGGCAATTGACAGTCGAGTAGTCTACGCAGCCACTATTTGTTTTTCGACCCAAAATAAAAGAACGACACCAGGCGAGCGAAAACTGTACAGAGAACAACTGAAAGAACCTTAACATTGCGAAGGGTAAGTTTTTTTTTCAGTCACTATCGTTCTTCGACCTATCTACTACAGTGCTCATTTCAACTTTTGTAATCGGGTGAAGTTAGCTAGCGAAAAGCTAAAAATTCATGTACAAAAACCTTGTAGTTCGAGTTACTGTCAGAAAGGTGTGAGAGAAAGAAATTCGTACCGAACCAACCAGGTGACACATAGCATACCTTTGAGAGCATGCGTCACTGAATTCCGATTATCCCTGAAATCTCTCTGATTGCACCCCATTTGCCCCCTACTTTGCCCCTGTCCATATCCGGATATGGACAGAGGCAAAACAGGGGGCAAATGGAGTGCAATCAGGAAAAAAGTGGGGAAATTTCCGAGAAAAGTCAGGGAAATTTCAGAGAAAAATTAAGCAAATTTTTTTCAACATTCAGAAATATTTCTTGCTTTGATACTATTTACGGTGAATTGTTAACATAAGGTGAGAATGAACATCTCCAAAAATTCTCTAACTGATGCTCCTCAGATTGGACAAGCTTCTATTTTCACTGCTTATTTCTTTATAGAAAACAAAGTGTTTTCAAAAAGAAATAGCAAAGAGAAAGTCTTTCCTTCCACATCTAATCAAAGTTATACTTTTTTCGATTGGTTCAAAGCGCTTCTTTCAACAGGAGCTGAAACAATTTGAAATGGACGAATTGCGCACAGCCGCACCCCTGGCTGCGCCGTATCTAGTACGGGTTTCTCAAAAGTGCGGCAGAACACAGTTTTGACCAGTATCTTCAACGAAATGACACAAAAACTTTATAATGTGTAGGTATAAGGTTCTGCTATTAGATTATAGTAAAAAAAGTGGTAAATCAACATTTTTCAATATCTCTGACACTTCTCTGACATTTCCCTGATTTCACCCCATCTTCTCCCTGACTTACCCCCCTTTTACCCCAGAAAAATCAGAGAAATTCTTCCCCCTGATGCTCCCTGACAGATCAGGGAATGTCAACTTACTATGGTATAACCCAGATTTTTTCAAGACATAAACTACGGGTGGATAAACTACAGAATTTGTGTACACTATATACGAATTTTATAAAAACCCAGGGAATACTTCAACTCCTCTCTCTGCCAGTATTCAGGTAAAAGTTTCCAGTTTGTTTCCAGCTCCGAAAACCCTGGTTTTCTAAAGATTCACCCCTTTAGAATGTGTTATTTTCTATATGAAAGACCAACGTTCTGCGCGCGAGGTATTTCTATCCTAACTATAATGAGGTGATTTGTACAATCAACTATGTTAGAACAGCCGATTCCCACTGCAGTCCTCATTTACAACAAGGTTCAAGTCCGTCCATACATGGGTATACCACCGAACAGATGAGCGAAAACAACTGTGGAGATCCAAATAAACAACTATTTTGAACCGAACAGTATTTCGTGCTCTGCAGTCCTGGTAGAAGATACAACATCGCGAATATCCAAAAATTATTCAATTTCAAAATTGCTGGAGAACAGAAACACACTTTGAACAAGATAACCAGGGATCGAAACAGAATAGAAATTAACGAAAAGATGCTAGAAATATTTATTTAAGATTCTCTACAATTTACATGTACCGTTGATCGCTACTTTGTCTCAGAAGAAGCCGTGCAAGTACACTAAATATTTTCTTTCATTTTTTATGAATATCACGACTTTCTTTCGAGAAAATGAAGCGTTTATGAAAAAGATGTATTAACAAGTACAATCAACTACGGTAACACTAAAACTCGACTGCGACAGTAGAATGACAGAAAATGATTAGGCCTTCTCGGACTTCAATCCCTTTTCTGCCAGAACTTGTTCGTGGAATTCGGCCATACGACGCTCCAACTCGGGTCGGAAATGCCGAATCAAACCCTGAAACAGAAATACTGAGAGAACACTAATTTACAACATAATTTCTGAATATTCGAGAATTCGCAGACTCACAAACGATTCAATTGGGATGGATAGAGACGAACATTTACGAGAGATGCTCCTTTTCGGATGTATCTTGGAGAAAAGACAAAAGTTTGAGAAAAAATACGGATAGTGGGATTTTGCATCATAATGGGACACCCCGGTCGTGTGACCGGATAGGTTATCCTCAACTGTTCACTTGACCCGAGGATCAATGACTATTCCAAGAAATCTGGGTTCACTGGAAAACCATTCAAGGTAGAATATTTGGCGCCCTTTTCCGGGGGGGGGGGGGGGGAATGCTCAACTCTTTAATGTTAAAATCCGTCACCCAATACCCGCATATGTTCTCCATGTGAGAGTGAATGCAGTCTGCTTATCACCTGTACAGGCCAGGCGGCCGCATCTCCGAGAGCGCAAATGGTGTGTCCCTCGATCTGTTTCGACAGCTCCCACATCATGTCGATCTCACTCGATTTCGCCTTTCCATCAACGAATCGCCACATCATCTTATTCAACCAATTACAGCCTTCGCGGCACGGTGTGCACTGAAACACACATCTTCCATTAATTCAGGAAGTTCGGGATTTGAGAGCAAAATCATTCTAATTTCAAAGTTATTATCCAACATTGGAAAGTGAACTGCTTAAAAAGAAGAGCAAGCGAACTGCTTAAAAAGCAAAGGATATGTGATACACAAAAGAACATATTCTCTGCTATCAATTAACTGAATTGTTATAAATTGAATAACTAAATTCATGCGACGATACCAAGAGCAACTAAAACAAACTGTATTCAAACGAATGAACCCATAGTTCCGTTCGAGAATAGTAACATTCAGCATTTCTGCGAACACTAATTTTTCAACGAGCAAGCCGATACCTGTCCACAGCTTTCGTGCTTGTAGAATAGCGAAAGACGGGCGATGCATTTCACAATATCAGCCTGAAAATACAATCAATAGTAATAATTCAAAGGTCATAATAACCAGAACTATCATTGAACTATGAAAGTAAAAAGTTGAAGCTGTCTCTAACCGTTCTCTGAGAGAGAACACAGTTTCAATAAGGACGGAAAAGTAACCTGTTTATTCATGACTATAACAGCGGCGGTACCTAATCCAGATTGAGCGGCGACTAAAGCATCGAAATCCATGAGAACATCGTCACACACATTCCTGCAATTGAAGTGGACAGTGAATTCATATATCTAGCACCAAACATGTATTCGAAAGCTTCTCTTTTACAAATAGATATCCCAAACGCATTTGGGATATGTATTCGTAAAAGAGAAGCTTTCGAATACATGTTTGAATCTGAACAATTTTTCAAACCTGAGTTTTCATTACCAAGCATGTTGTCATTTTCTTTGCCCATTCTACTATGTTTTCCATAAACCAACTTTGGCATAAGTGGCACAGATGATCCTCCGGGAATGACGGCCAACAAATTGTCCCATCCGCCGATTACTCCTCCACAATGACGCTCGATCAGATCCTGAAATACAGTCCCAAATCAAGGGGATCGTGCAGAACAATAATTGCCAGCCATACGCCGACGAATTGCTTTATGATTGAGGAGGGTCAAAAATAATTCAGAAAATAGGGGGGTCGGAAGTAATAAGCTACCAAATTCATAAAGATTGAACGGCGGACTTTCAAAAAATAGGAGGTAGAGCAGTACTGTATAAATCACAGGGTAGCAGTCCAGAAAAAACCGGAAGGGTTGCCAGATATCAGAACCCTTGATATAGCCCGCAAAAGCAGATAAAAAATAATTAAAAACCCGTCATCGTCTCACCTTAAGAGGGACAGACATTTCTTCCTCCACTGTGCAGGGATTGTTCACATGACCAGAAATACAGAACAGCTGAAAATACAGTTTTAGGTCTCTAATATAGTCACTACGCAATTCACAATCTGAATCAGTTACTATGTAATAACGTGATTTCAACTAACAACTGGTTCATCGAAGTCCTGATCGTCCTTTACATTATCGAATACCCAACCAAATTCAGATCGAAATCTCAATTTCTGTGCCAGGCTAGTCTTATCGATAGAGGAAAAACATTACTATAGAATGAATCTTAAAATAACATGATTACTAGGAAACGAATATAAATTGGGCATGCGGTACTTATGCGACTCAGTATTCATATTTGTGTAAACCGTGAAATAAAACGAAACATGTCAATAGTCCACCTTGGTTCCACGATTTCTTTCTCTGCCAAATGAGGCGAACCATTCGCCTCCGCGACGACAGATTGCTGGCGCAACAGCCACCGTCTCCACATTGGTTACTGTAGTTGGACATCCGAAGAGGCCAATATCGGCGGGGAAGGGGGGCTTCAGACGGGGTTTTCCCTGCTTACCCTCCAACGACTCGATCAAGGCCTGGAAGACTAGTTAATAGTTCGTTAATGGAACAATGCTCTTAATAGCAGCAGTAGCTGATAATTTAAAACTGTCAGTATATTAAATTAATTGAATACCGTCTCTTCTCCGCAAATATAGGCTCCAGCTCCGCGGTGAACAAATACGTCGAAGTTGTATCCGGTACCGAGACAATCCTTGCCGAGGTAACCAGCCTGCAAAGCTGTCATTGTAGCACGCACTATCCCAACTCTTCTAGAATAGGACTAAAAGCTCAAGATAACGTCGATACCATTTACTATGATCACGTCTGTGCTCGGGCGCATGGTCAACTCGATTAGAAAGTGAATTGAAAATCTGAGATCTGACTGAAGGATGAAAGGCGTGCCGCGTGCATTACCACTGTAAGGGTTAATAGATAAATTTTAATCGATTCCTTAACACAAAAGAAAACAAGTTTTATTTTGTAATTGTACGTTTTAAAATGTAAATAGTAATGATCTAACTTTATAGGCTTCGTTGATTGCTTCTTGGAGGATAGCGGCTTCATTGTAAAACTCTCCTCTGATGTAGATGTATGCTGCTCGCGCCCCCATTGCAACACCACCAATCAGACATCCTTCGATGAGCTGAAAGTTTAGATGTTTAGATTTGGTGAGGCTCAACATTGAAGACTGTGATTTTGAAACCTAATAAATTTGTTTGTTTGAAATAAATAAATTTGAAACCATGTGCAATTCAATAGCAAGAAAATCAGGCGATAAACGTATATTAAGTATAAAAAACCAAATAATACATACTCCCAAGTTCTGCCTCTTCAAATATAACCGCAAAAAAAACTTCAAATAGATATACTCTTAGACAGATGATCAAACACAATGTTTGAAAGGGACACTTATGAAAAGTATAACAAACCTTGTGAGGATCGTGCCGCATGATCTCACGATCTTTACATGTTCCTGGCTCTCCTTCGTCAGCGTTTACAACTAGATACTTCGGTCTGAAAAAGAAAATGGTTAACAAGACAGAGACAATCATTTCGTAGCTTAGGTGAAACTATTCTCTGACATGCATTATGCATAAAACTAATATTGAAAGATTCGCAGCTTAAGAATAAAGGTGGCCGCTACAATTATTTCACTCCGTGAAATATAAAAGCATTAGGAAGTTCAACTTCTAATACAATTAAATTCTTCGAGCAAACTGCGGAAAAAATAATTACAATGGAATCAAATACGTCGGGAGCATATCAGTGTTTGTAGGTGTACGAAGACCCTATCATGAGCATGAAACAACGATGTTCATGGTAATTACTATTTGGCGACTGCACGAATTTAAACACAATTGAAGACTAGATTATCATTGCTTGAATGAAATCAACTAACCTTCCATCAAAAGGCTTGTTCATGAATCCCCACTTCATTCCGGAAGGGAAGCCGGCACCTCCACGGCCGCGTAGACCGGAAGTGCGGAGTTCACCGAGAATCCAATCAGAACCTTTCAGGATTATGTCCTTTGTTTTGTGCCAGTCGCCCTGTAGAATAAATGTATGCAAATAAAAATACACTTGGGGAAAATTGAAGTATCGCCCCCCACTTTAGTTGGGTCCCCCCGTAGCACTTCAACCCCCCACCCAAGCTAAAACCAGAAAATCTAGGAGAGGGGGGGGGGTCAAAATTCAACTTCGACATTTACTATTTACCCCCCACTTGGGTCGGCGGGGGGTAGAACTTCAATGGTGGGGGGTCAAACTGTGGGGGGCTCAATTTCAATACCGGCTCAATTTCAATACCGAGTGGGGGGCTCAATTTCAATACCGGAAATGTTTACTTTTTACCCCCCACCCTCAAACTTTTGTATTGCAGGTGATAAATTGAATTATAACCCCCCGGTGGGGGGGGGGGTCAAACTACAACTCCCCAAACGCAATACAAATTCAGAAAGGTGGGGGGTAAAAAGTCAATGTTCCCTACACTTGCACTGCACTGACCCGCTGCGATACAACGGATGATTTTGCTATGTAATGTTTAAAAAAAATCAGCAAAGACGGTTTGTAGATACTGTACTCCAGAGAATAAAAGGTAGTTTCGAACGGACTATCATATTTATTCCACATTTTTCACTTACCCGGCTCATGGCTCCCTTGAGTCGATAGTCGTGTCTTCCATAAAGATTTGTGAAGATTCTGTCGGAATCTTTCAGATTACCGAACGATGTTTTCTCCTGCTTTTGAGCTTGCGGTGGAGCAGTAGCAGCACCACGAACAGCCACACGGGAGGCTAAAAATACGTCATTAAATACGTATAATACTAATAGTTTCCGTGTGTCATTTAGAAAACATGTTTTTATATAAGTATGCACAATGTGGATCGACAATAAATCCTACCTGTAGAGCCAAGGACACGGCCTCCCAGGGCGACCATGGAGGAAGCCATTAGGTTCGCCTGAAAATCATATGTGATCGACTTCAATACATCCACATTATTCATTTACATACAGTCCACTCACATAATAATGCAACCTGCTCACAACCACCTAACTGTAATGCGCATAACTGTGACAGACATTGTGATCTTCAAACTAAACTGGAATAGATTACTAATATTATATAATAAACAATTTCCCAAGAATTTTGCAATATAAAAAACTCGGTGGCAGCAGACGTAGGAGTGTGCGCATACTGCATACCACCCTTTCTTCACTTTCCTGAGCGGTCGTCTCAGGACCGCAACCTTAAAATGGCTATATGCCAATTGCTCCGTGCGCGCGCGCCATATTTTCCCACACAAATTTTGAAGTGACTTTTTTGATTAGATAACTATTGTTCATTTCAATATTGGATTTGGTCATCAAATTATAGTGTTCAGTGAATCCGCCGAACATGTTTTTGTCAACGAATGCTAGTTGGTCACAAATATCTTGATATGGATTGTCATTTCGGGATTTTAATGAATGAGTTCGTTCTTCCAAGGCATATATAACTCCCCTGTGTGTGTCGGGCACCGGAGACAGTTTTGTCTATTTCTCATAGTGCTTCATGTTTCACATTCAAATGCAATCAATCTTTTAAAGATAGAAAGTGCACGTTCACGTGCGAAATGACTTGTGATGTATTGTATTTTCTCTCCGGTCTTCTCAGAAAGTGGTTGGTCTTCTTTCCTCTCGTGCTCTTCTCCGGTATTGGTACAGCAGTGTACTGTTCTGTTTCATAAGCTTTATTTCACTGGCTTCCTCGGATCTTTGGCTTCCACTATCTACATATGTGAGGCAATAACGATTGGTTTGTCAGTGAATGAGGATTAGCTCTTTAGCCGATTTCATAACCGAGTTGGAACGCTTTCGTTGTTGAAAACATTGAAAAAAGCTGAAATGAGTAGCAGATTTTGGATTTCAATGACCGGGCTCCGTTAATGTGCAGTGTTCTTATCGTATTTCGCCATCTTTTTTTTTTGATTTTGCTTGTGTTTGCAGCTACTACCCACATAATAAGTTTTGAGTTCGAAGGCAATTCTCTTGATTACTCAAAATATCATACTCTCTTACATTTAATTTTTCTCTCATTTCAGGAGTATTGAAATGGCGGCCGTTGCTCATCCGGAGGAAGGAGAGGAGTCTCTCTATCCAATTGCAGTCCTCATAGACGAACTCAGAAATGAAGATGTACAGCTCCGCCTGAACAGGTGAATAATTTTCTTTGGGTTATTATTGTGGTCTGGCGTGGAACTGATAGTTGTGACAATTGCAACTTCATGCTAGGACAAACCTATTAAAAGCTAGACAGGAACTTGTGGTATATTCGCATTACATATTACATCTATTATCGCCAATTATTATAATATATCAAAGAGATGGGCGTGCTGTGAGGAAACCGGGAAATTATCGCGCACTTTGCTGTTTTGGGAACTTTGTTATCATACACCGCCAAGGGCCTCTTATTCCTTCAAAATTCTCGCGACCCCTCCGTGTTTTTTCGTGTCGCGACCCCCCAAAACGGCGACATTTAACTATTTTCCTTGAGATTATAGCTAATTTTGTAAGAAATTCGTTAGTTAACAGCTCGCGACCTCTACTTTTTGCAAGGATTTGTTCGCGACTCCCCCTTTTATGAGGGGCCTTGGCGGTGTATGTTTGTTATCATTCAGTCATTTTTAGTATCCGAAAGTTGTCTACGATCGCTTTGGCTCTCGGAGTGGAACGTACCCGCAACGAGCTAATCCAATTTCTCACTGGTTAGTTACGGATCAGTATCTAACAGAAAATGGTGGTGTGGTGTCTGAGAAATACAAATAACACAAATAAAGTCTGACACTGACTCAATTATTTATTATATCACGATCATTTGCATAGATTATGACTAATGCTTTGGTAACCGGCTCACATATTTTATTTATAGGATTGGGATAGCATTTAACAAACATATTATTAAACTTGCATGTTTCCAGATACCATCTATGACGAAGATGAGGTCCTTCTCGTACTCGCCGAGCAGCTGGGAAACTTCACTCCTTTGGTTGGTGAAACAGTTATGATATATCGATAAATGTATTCCGCCTGGTCGCCCGTATTCATCTTCCCCATATCATACCGTTTTTGTAGTGAAAATTATTTTTAATCTTGAAAATTTCCATGGCGATTCTTTCTTGCTGGAAAAGGGATGAGTATGGGAAGTCGTAGTAGAAAAAGCCTTTTTGTGGTGTTCTCAAAAAAAAACGTTTGATTAGCCTCAATTGTTTCTCTACAGGTGGGTGGAGCTGATTGGGTCCACTGCCTGTTGCCTCCTCTGGAAAATCTGGCCACTGTTGAAGAAACAGTAGTCAGAGACAAGGCTGTTGAGAGTTTGCGAAAGATTGCTGACAAACACAGCACCGCCGCCCTCGAAGAACATTTTATTCCCATGCTGAAGAGACTCGCCACCGGTTGGTATTTTCAGCATTGATCACAAGTATTTATCCGATATAGGCAATTGCGTTTGATAATTTTGTGTGTTCAGGGGATTGGTTCACATCTCGCACCTCTGCCTGTGGTCTATTCAGCGTCGCCTATCCCAGAGTCAGCCCTTCAATCAAAGGAGAACTGAGAAAGTAAGACTGTCACGTTATTTTCCTATTCCCGAATTTACATTTATTGGCAAGAGCATTTATAAATGGTTGTCCTAACTCCTATTTGGGGTTTCTCTTCTTCACTACTGCAGTTATGGTCGGGCTTTCTAGCGATTTAATTTTTCAAACGCTTGTTTGAATACAGTCTTTATCATGTATTATACCTCCGTTTCACTACGGTATAACCAAAATTTCAAAAACATTTTGGATTTTGAAAGCTTCATTTGGACCATTATCAGGGTCTCGCTACGAGACCTATTTCAAATGGCGCATTGGCAAATCGCCAAAATTCATTTGAAATTCCAATTTTAGTTTGTTCCGCTCGCTGTGCCGTGATGATACCCCTATGGTTCGTCGCGCGGCCGCTGGAAAATTGGGAGAGTTTGCTAAGGTGTTCGAGAGAGATTTCCTCGTAGATGAGCTACACGGAACCTTCTGCGACCTCGCTATTGATGAGCAGGTTGGTTTCCAAAGTGTTCGGACGAGCGAATACACAGAACAACTTCCGTTGAATCTTTGTAATGCTACTGACAACTTCCTTCGTTATCTGATATCAGTCTACCATTTTTTTTAATCAAGTCACCGTTTTCAAATCAATAAGAGAGTAGACTTTTATCAAATCCAGCTTTCCGTCACAGTTACCCTACCGTTCACGTATTTCTACAGTTCTCAGCCAAGTGACGATCATTAGCGAGCGACTTAAAGATTTGTAGCGCGCGAATTAACATATTTGTTGCGAATTGCTTGCAGGCGACAAATGTTCAATTCGCGCGCTACAAATCGCTAAGTCACCCGCGGTTAAACATTTCAATGGCCTGCTACAAATCGTTTAATCGCCAGAATGAACAGAACGCCGGTTGGGGCAGGGAAAAAACCGTTATCTGATATCAGTCTACCATTTTTTTAATCAAGTCACCGTTTTCAAATCAATAAGAGAGTAGACTTTTATCAAATCCAGCTTTCCGTCACAGTTACCCTACCGTTCACGTATTTCTACAGTTCTCAGCCAAGTGACGATCATTAGCGAGCGACTTAATGATTTGTAGCGCGCGAATTAGCATATTTGTTGCGAATTGCTTGCAGGCGACAAATGTTCAATTCGCGCGCTACAAATCGCTAAGTCACCCGCGGTTAAACATTTCAATGGCCTGCTACAAATCGTTCAATCGCCAGAATGAACAGAACGCCGGTTGGGGCAGGGAAAAAAAAACTGTTTTCTCCCTTTTCACTTTTCAATTCCTGTTTTGAATGAAAACAATGGTTAAATACTGCAATTTTATTCAATTAAATATCACAGAAATACTATATAAACCACTTAAACATGAACAAAAGGAACATATTCTTATTTAATATAGAAATCGCACACAGAATGGAGATTAAAGTGATCTTCATCTTCTACTCGGCTGTCTTGGGGTCTCTTCAGAATCTAATCGAGTTGCTTGATTGTAGAGCTCTTGGACCATATCGACCACGCAATCTGAAACTATGCAATTTTTCAAAAAGTATAGAATTCGAACCACTGTCGCTCAACTAAACGAAATTTCAACAAACAAACGAGCACATATTACGTTCGAAACCCGGATCAGTTTGCATTGGCACAAAAATCTGTTTGAAACGTTGTAGGAACCACCGAAAAACTATTATATAAAAACCATACACCGTCCGGGGCTCGTGAGTTCATACTCAATGATAATAACGGATTGTATTTCATCATTGAATCTAGTTTGCACGTAGTCATTGAACATAGACCGCCGGCAAGGGTAGCACCATAACGATTCCGTTATTATATACTGGCTGTTAAACTTCCGATTCCGAAGTTTTCAGATCTTTGGTGACAAATTTTGACGTTTATAACCATCCAAATAGGAAAAAACATCTTAGTTGTGTGAAAATTAACGGCGAGCGATCATCTACCTAACTACTAAACAGATTTTTGGTGAACCTGAAACTATCTCCAAACGAAAACCTGCCCCCTTGACGGTTTACACATGCAACCAGGTTGCATGCAACTGCAACCAAAACCAAAATGCAACCGGGTTGCATGTGTAAAGAAAATTCGGTTGTTTTCGGTTGATTTTCAAATGCAACCAAACACAATTGTTGGACATTTTCCTGTTTTAATGCAATTTGGTTGCATTTGGAAAGCAACCGAACTGTCTTTACATGTTGCATTGGCGCATTGGTTGCATGTGTAACTGGCCCCCTTTTCACATGTCACACACATAATTTGGTTTTCACAGTTAGTTCTGAGAAGGTTTAACGAAAAGGTTGGGTTTTACACAAGACCTGCCCTTCAACGATGTTGTTCAATAAAAACCAAACCAACCTGCTCTAAGTAAAAAGATGTTCTTCCGTGAAGATTCCGGTACCGATACGTTTCTTCTCGTCGTACCTGTCGATCATCAATACAACCGCGTTTAGGAGCCGATGGAGCACTGTAAAAGTATGATTAACGTTTTAATAAGAAACTGTTATTGGTCAACATCGTACTCCTCAATCTAGATTAGGGCAGGGCTGACACCCCCCCCCCCCCCCCCCATAGTCCAGCGAAGTGGTCTAAGCGGCCAGAAAAAAATCGAAAAACGGGTTACTTCTGCCCAAAAACAGGAAAATTTGTCATTTTGCTGGCCGTACGTTACGTCTGAAAACAAAAATGGCTATATTCCGAGCAATTGGAAATGATTGAATCACATTTTCCCCTGTGCTCTATCATTTGAACAGCATAATCGAAACCAAAAACCAACCTGCAGATAAAGAAGTCCGATGAACAGTCCCATAATACCTTTCTGAATGAGCTTGGCTCTTGCCAAAGAGGGATTGCGCCAATTGTCGAGACAGGCTCTGAAATCATCAATATTACTTGCTATTTGAATGGAAACCGAATTTTTTTTATCGCACAGTCGGACCTTACTCGTCGTCTATTCGAAAGTGGTCGTTTTCCTGAGCCTAAGCCTTAAGTTCTAAGTGAGCATTAACTGGTAGGTTAAAATAATCTTGTATGAGAATATCAAAAAAGATCGATATTACTAAACTCCCCGCTTTGACTTATCTGTTGCTTCTGCGACTGAGTTAAAATTAAAAATATAATGTAAAACATGGATATTTGTAACAAAATTAGCAAAAAAATCTACAAATACACGTATCAATACTCCTAAAACTCTGAATGACATCCGTTTATATTCTATATCCCTCGCCGGTTTGGCACAAAATAGGAAGTTTCGTCTTGTGACAGCCAGAATATAAGGCGATTCGAAGTGAAAATCCAGTTAGAAGAGAAAGCCATTGAGTAAACGTTCCCGAAAGCAGAAAGAGAAACTTTAATAATTCTTCAGGATGACTAAAACAAACTTTCTTCACTAATTTCCACTTTATAACCCTTAACAATCGTTTTTTTGACCCTTGTCAAAATACACAGCATCTTTGGAATCGGTACGCCTTAATCATTCTCCAATTGCAGGCAGAATAAAGTTCATGAATGGGCGAAACTGCCATATTTCTGATTAAACTTCTGCAATTTTTCTGTGAACATACCTAAAAATTCGACTTCGACGTTTCTCACGAATAAGAGTCAATCCTATTTCGGGCGAAAGGAGAAGAACATCAGTTCTGAGTGTCTGAAATTACGTTCGAAAGCTGAACATGAAAAAGAATGAATAACAACAAAATAACAATAAAAAAAGAAAAATTTAAAAATAGAGAGAGAGAAAAATATGCGAGCAATTGCATAATACGAAGTACGCCGCTTCACATTACGATTCACGTAAAAACCGTGCAGCGTATAATGTTCAGTAGCGCGCTAGAAATCGGCGAAAAATCTTTGAGCCGCCGCTATAAATTTCACGCAGTTTTTTGCCGCCGTCTAATAGCAGACCATTGAAAATTTCCATTTTTTTTGTCGCGCGCTAGAAAAAAAGTGAAATTTTTTTGTTGATTTGTCGCTGGCTAATGATGGGCATTTGTCTGAGTTAGTGAATGCTAGTATTTGAATACTTCCTATCTGTGCTGTACCCGTTTGCCACAAATCTTTTGCGGTGACATATGAAAGAGCGTGTTACAGGATTCTGTACGGCTCTTGGCTGTGGAAAGCTGTGTAGCGATGGCGGCATTGTTGGGTGAAGAGGCGAGAAGGGATCTCGTTCGACCAATTCTTACCAATCTCATCGACGACAAGAGCTGGAGAGTGCGATACATGGTCGCCGAGAAACTAACTGATGTAGGTTCACTTTCTGGTTGTTTCTTGCTCGTAGGTAGTAGCATCTCTGATTTCAGTCGTTTTCAACAATGCTATAAGTATAAGTTCATTTCCCTAATTGTTGGTTAATGAAAGCTGTCATCTCGATTTGGGGAGAGAAGGAAATGACGAGTTTTCAGATTCAAACAGCTGTTGGAGAGGAAATGGCGATGAACGATCTGGTGCCCGCTTTCACGAACCTTCTCAAGGACCCCGAGGGAGAAGTCAGGGGCGCCGCTGCTCAGAAGATTCAACGTGGGTACTTGATTCTGGACTGGTTCAGTCGCATCCTGAGAAGAGGAGATTAGGCCGCTTTCAGATTCCAGTAAAGCAGTATCTTTGTTGTTTTATTGAGCGTGAGGTTAGTGTTTGGGTTGCATTTATTTCTGTGTATGGGTGTATTTTCAGAATTCTGTACAAATCTGCGTGCGAATGGCCGTGAAACTGCTATTCTGAATAGTATTCTTCCCGTAGTCAAGGACCTCGTCACTGACCCGAATCAGGTAAATATAAAGGGGCAGACCGTTCCAGCACTTCCAATGTTGTCAGTAGTGCTCTGTGGAAGAAATAAATGGTAATTTTTGTTCACAGCAGATTATAGTGGTGTTTTGCTTGTGCTGGCGAGTCCCTACATACCTACATTACACCTCCTGGCCCGATTGATCACTGAGGAGTCAATTCCTCAACTGGCTGTGGCTAGGGGTTTTTCCTTTTTCCTACCATTGGGAGAATCCTGAGCAATAGTTTCTTGTGCCGAAGCGATTGTTTGCAACTCATTTGATTATCTAGAATAATGGCTCAGTTGTGTAGTTATGTTTGATAGAAGTTAACAAATTCATAAGTTCCGTAGGCGTACGTTCAATCGCGCTCATACACTGCCTCTGCCAGCTTTGCGAACTATTACTGTGAAATGATAGGGGCGTGCGTTCATGTCTGAATGTTTTCTCACAGAAAAATTGAAAATTAGTCAAACTCGCGGTCTTAGGCAGGGTTCATACTTCCTGTCGCTGAATTCGGCAGCACGCGCGACAACACACAAATCATGATTATCGATCGCGTCGCTTGTTGCCGAATTCCGCTACAGCGACGTCGCGTAGCCAATTGGGTGTTCATACTTTTTTGTTGCCAAATCACGTCGCTGTCGCTTAATTAGGCGACAATTGCTGCCGAATTCAGCGACAAGTGTAGTTTACTAGCTAGTAAAATACATGAAGCGTCGCTAATTGGTTTTTGTTCAGTTTTTTCTCCATTACTTTAATTTTTCAATTTCAAATGATTATTTGGGTAGATACTAACTCAGTTAAAACATATATTACCTCTTTCAAAATTATTTCCCGGTAAATGGAGTGGGAAATGATCTGGTTTTGACTTTCTAAAGCTATCAAAACAAATTGTCTACACTCTATATTGATTGTAAGTTTATTAAAACTTCGAAAATCACACTTTCGAACTTTAAGTGAGTTTTAAAACAAATTTGATCATTAGTCTAGAGTAAAACATTGAATCGTATAGAAACATCGCTCTTTGCATCATGATAGAAATTTTCACCAATCAACAATAAGGTTTTTCGAACAATCTGAATTAAAATTATTAAGTAAAACTGACATTTTACAAAAAGAGCATTGTTTTAAACAAAAATATGACATTTAGTAACAAACGGAGGAAAAAGTCGTTCATACTTTTTGGTAGCTAGATTAAGCGACATTGCTGCTGCCAAATTGAGCGACAGCAGCATTTCGAAAATGCTACGCGGCGACTGCTGCTGTCGCCTAATTCGGCGACAGAAAGTATGAACCCTGCCTAAGAGAGGTCGCGCGCTGTTCAGAAAAAGTAGTAAGACGTCGCTGGGTTTTCCTACCATTGGGAGAATCTTGAGCAATAGTTTCTTGTGCCGATGCGATTGTTTGCATCTCATTTGATTATCTAGAATAATGGCTCAGCTGTGTAGTTGTGTTTGATGGACTAACGGATTCTGTTTTAGCACGTGAAGACAGAGTTGGCTGGTGTGATTATGGGTCTGGCTCCATTGGTTGGAAAAGACAACACAGTCAATCTACTGCTGCCCATCTACATGCAACTGTTGAAGGATAGCACTGCCGAAGTCAGACTGAACATCATCAGTAGCCTCGACAAGGTACGTGACCATGACCTGGATAACTTTTTATTGATTTGTCGAAATCGATTAAAGTGAGGGGGTAAGAAGGAGGGGGGACGATATCCAGAAGTATACTTCGCCAAAAATGGCAAAATTTATGCTGAAACTCGTTACATTATATAATTATACACCGAAACCGTTTTTTTTTCTGAAAATGACAAATAAATAAAGCGTGGAGCGCGTGGGACGTTGTCCGTGTTCGCGAGCACTTTGTTCTGTTATTGGCGCAACGTAACGTTCTGATACCCTTTCCTAGTCATATTTGGCAGGTAAACGAGGTGATCGGTGCCTCTCAGCTGTCCCAGTCTCTTCTGCCTGCCATTGTCGAATTGGCCGAAGATAGCAAATGGAGAGTTCGTCTGGCAATTGTCCAGTTTATGCCGCTCCTCGCCACGCAATTGGTACGTTTATTTATAGTCCAATGTTGCGGCTTTAATCTGAAAACGTACTAATTTTTGTTGAATAGTCGGACTTTCCTGGTGCGTGGGGGCTGTATTCATAGTTTTGCAAGCGAACGTGGATATTTGCAGGGACAAGACTTCTTCGACGAGAAGCTTCTTCAACATTGTCTGACCTGGCTGACTGATCACGGTAGGTATTTTTATGTCCATTCTGTCCGACAATCTAGCAATCTGTGCCACTTAATTGTTTGCTGATTACAGTCTACGCTATCCGTGAGGCCGCTACGGGAATTCTCAAGGAGCTCACTCTGAAGTTTGGAGGAGAATGGGCCAGCAAGAATCTCATTCCCAAGGTGCAGGCGCTATCCAAGGTGCGTGATGAAGCAACGTTTTCCGTTCGTGTTAGAATAATGTATACCAATTTTTCCCAACCTTTAATCCTTTACCTTACCTTTGTAGGGAGTGTTTTGATTTAATCGCCCATTTAGGAATTAAATACCAATCTCAATAATGGTTTATTACATTGTGGACCAAATGAATAGATTATTATACTTTCAATATATCTCACCAATCCACAATGATGCCTGCAGGATTCGAACTACCTTCATCGCATGACGTGCATATTCTGCTTGAACACGCTTAGTGAGGCTCTGGGAAGCGATCAGACTGTCCGCGATGTCATCCCTATCATCAAGGAGGTAATTATGAAATATCAAAACCTCTCCATTGAGATTTGTTCCATAGATGGGATGCCACGGTCGGCTGACCGAGGGACCCTTAACTACTTGACAGACTGGACGAGAGGGGACCTATAACTATTTAACAAAATACCCATTTTTTTCTTTGTGGCGCCACTTAATTAGTGAGGGACCCATAACTTTTCGTGTTTTTCCGCTGGAGGGATCAGTAACTCTTCAGACCCGTAACCAGGACCATCCCATATATGATTTGTTCACATACTCACAAACACTTTCAAATAGTTTTTTTGTAATATAGTGTACATCATTAAATTTCATTCTCTGTCGGGTCTGTTATGGTCGAATAAAAATGCACAGTAGGCGAGAGTTTCATTTCGATATGCTCAGTTGTTTATTTCAGCTCGCCGCCGACAATGTGCCCAATGTCCGTTTCAATGTAGCGAAGAGCCTTCTCAGAATCGGAAAGGTTGTCACCCCCGCGTGAGTGTTGGTTGAATTAAACAATAGAGGACATTTTTTATAGAACTTCTTTGTAGTTCAATTTTTTGAGAAGTTGCTCCCATAAACAATAAACATCATGATATCTCTATGGTGTAGTTGAGTGTGTTGTCAGATGATGATTTGTGTTGTTTAGTGTTCTCCAATCCGAGATCAAGCCTCTGCTTTCCAAATTGGCCACGGATACCGACTTCGACGTTCGTTTCTTCACAGAGGAGACTAAGAATGGTATATTTTCTTTTCAATTGCTGCTTGACTAAATTTTACCGGCTCCAAATTCTCAGTTAAAGAGCGGTCGAAGTAAATATATAGTCCTGAAAAGATTGTGCCGGCAAGTCCGCAAGAGTGGTCCGCAGATCAATAGTATCAAGTTTTTTTTTAATATTCATAGGGCATTACTAGGTTGCTATATGTTGCTTGAACTAAAATATACATTTTCAGCCCTCGGTCTTTGAAGTTCATGCCCTCGGTCCGTTTCGAATTGATCTGATGTCCAATTATTCATTTAGCTTGTAGATAATATTGATTTCACATAGTTCTGAATATCTACAATGCAATAGTTTTACTCTTCTTCTTTTTATCTTCGCACAATACTTTCGACGCTGTGAGTTGTAGAGAATATTTATTTTGCGTGGAATGTGCACATAGATTTGTCTTGTCCGGAATTGTGTTTGTGTTTCGCTAAATTCTCTATTATTCTATTTTTAAAGCCCCGTGTATGCCTATACGATCATCAATCCTTTCTAGTTTGTGTTTGTAATAAAACTTGAAATACAATCAAAATATGTTTGAACTGAAAATTTATCCGTTCTGGCGGAAACTATTTGCAAAAAATCTTTGGGTTGTGTATATCTCATCTTTTCTATCCACAAATGGTGACGAAATATTGCGCGATTCGGCCGATGGTGTTTCAGTTGTGTGTATGTAATCGCGCGCAGCGCGAAGCGCTGTGCGAGATTTGTCTTTGGTCCGGCTAATGCGCGCTTTCATTTTTTTAGTTTACCCTCAAAAAGGCCCAAACGTGCAAATCGAAACTTTTTACGATTTGTTGGTATTTCATGGCATATTTACAAGCTATGTTCCAAATTTGAACAAAATTGATTAAGTTTGAGCCGAGTTATGACGTTATGCGCTTCATGCAGACCGCCAACTTCCGCCGTGTGTGTGCGTGTGTTTGTTGGTGCGCACTCCTGGGATATTTTTATGTGTGAACCGATTTGACTGAAAATTTGGGACACGATAGATATCCCACTCAAACCTTGGGGCGCAAACTGTTTTTCGAGAAAAATAAATATTTTTCATCAAGTTATAGGTCTTTGAAAATGTCTCTGCGTCTCTTCATCTCGTGCACTCTCTCGCCCTCTCTTCGGGGTAAATCAAATTGCGTTATAACTCAGCTCAGTCCTAACCAATTCAACTAAAATTTGAAGTATGATACCACGACATGAACTGATATCGATTTAGATGTAAGTCTTCTACTGATGACGTCATCGAGGATTCTGGAGACCAGAGGACGTCATTTTTGAAAAGTGCAAAGTTGACGTCACATATATTTTCAAATGCTGAAAATATCTTAAAAATGGTATATTAACGATAAAACTTTATCTAAATATGACTTATTCTGGAATTCAGAAGGCCAGATGACGTCAACTTTTAAAAAAATGACGTGAAAAATGTTCTCGAATGCTGAAAGTTTCTTAAAAATGGTCAATTCACGATGAAACTTCATGCAAATATGACGTTTTCTGGGTCTCTGAAGGGCAGATAAAGTAAGTTTTCAGAACTGCAATGTTGACGTCATATTTTTTTTCGAATGATGGTAATACTTGACAAGTGGTTCATTAAGAAAACAATTTTATCTGCACCGTACAGATCAAACCACATACCTACGGCATGTATACAAAAAGAGAAAAATTCATGAAAAAGTGGGGGCCCAACGAATGTGAGATTTGTCTTCTGCTGTGCGCCGCTTAGACAACTACTCTCAAATGGAGCAGCTACTGCTACGAAAACCCGGAAAATACTAATATACTCAAGTATTATAACTGTTTATTACAAACATACAAAAGTCGTGAAATATTTTCTCAAACCTGTAAACTAGAATCTGCAATTAACCGAAAAATGCTAATATACTCAAGTATAACTGTTCATTACAAACATACAAAAGTCGTAAAATATTTTCTCAAACCTGTAAACTAGAATCTACAAATCACAGATGTTAACTCAACATACTCAATTATAGAGTTCCTGGTTTTGTGCACAATGGTTGGCATTTTTTGTCATTACTTCAACTCTAGGTGCTATAACGTTTGTCATATTATTCAACAGTTGTTCTCTCTTTCGCAGCTGTGACTTGTAGATTCTAGTTTACAGGTTTGAGAAAATATTTTACGACTTTTGTATGTTTGTAATGAACAGTTATATTGGTATTTTTCGGTTTTTGTAGCAGTAACTGCTCCATTTGAGAGTAGTTGTCTAAGGGGCGCACAGCAGAAGACAAATCTCACATTCGTTGGGCCCCCACTTTTTCATGAATCACTATTATCTTATAACGTTTCCTAAGTAGTTTCGTTGTAAGAAGTGAGTAAGTATATGTCACTACTATTGACAATTTTATTATCTCTGCGCTCACTCCTTAATTTCTTACTCTTACAGCAATTACATTTTATGTAATTATCTTTATGCTGACAATCTGATTTTCGAGTCATTCAGTTGTTGATTTTTGAGCCATTTATTTTTTTGAAAAAAAACAAGAGTTATGATTACGATCAGGATATAATTTTAATATGAATATGCGTGAAGACAGTATTCGTGTGAGGAAGCGTAAGCCGTTGGTTCAGAGTGATGAAGATTAAGGAGGTTTCAGGGTAGATCATGACGCAGGCAGCGAAGCCGAAAACGGAGAAAGAGCTGAAGAAGGAGGCTGAGAAGGCGGCCAAATTGGCCAAGTTCGAGGAGAAACAGAAAAAGATGGCTGAGAAACAG
Organism: Litoditis marina; assembly: GCA_964036275.1. Taxonomy (NCBI): domain Eukaryota; kingdom Metazoa; phylum Nematoda; class Chromadorea; order Rhabditida; family Rhabditidae; genus Litoditis; species Litoditis marina. The sequence continues at coordinate 491,355 of OZ038434.1, read as the reverse complement.
AATGCCGCCAAGGACAAGCCGAAAGACGTAAGCGTAGACTGGCTGCGTTTTTTGCCTAGGTTCTCCCAGAGACCTGATTGTTATACTAGGTGTTTAATGAGGATTATGACAATGTAAATACACTTTTTTCATACTACAGGGCGGGACACGAATGCTATAATTTGCTCCTCAACAAGATTGCATTTTCAAATTTCAAAAGAAAGATCATGTATTGATTTGATGCATGGTAACTTGTGGGAGATATGATCAAGTTCTGCGCGTTTTCAATTCAAGTGCTATGTTTGAGGAGGGCTTGTAGATTAGCTGTGTAGATAGATTCCTTCTCAGTTTAATCATCGCACACCAATGATATGATCGAAGATAGCTTAAAGAAGGACGATTATGTGGTCCAATCCCAACGCTTCAGTCCTTTAAACTGCAATACATTTTTCAATTGCAGTTTAAAGGACCGATGACACGGGATTGTTCAACATAATCGTCCTACCTTAAATTTCTAATGGTTGCAGAGCAAAAAGAAAGATGCTGGAAAGAAGAAGGAGACAGTTGAATACACGGCTAGTACGAAACCAGGAGATAAAAAAGGTGCGTGCGATTGATGAAATTGGTTGGCAGGTTAGCGTAGAACGATCGCTTAACATGAACCATGTGACATAAGGACGTTCAGTGCCGTATTCACCAGCCTCCTGGAAGCTGAACAACACCTTCCCGTGGGAAGGTAGATCACAAAAATAGTACGCTGATGAGGAGGGTCCAAGACGCACGGACAGTTTTTTTGCTTTCCGCTTGGTGAATACGGTCATTGCGTTTATTAGGATATAATTTTATTATCAGGTTTGAAAACTCCTCAGACGATGTTTAAAGCAAATTTAATGGTATACATTACTGTGGACGAGAACACGTGATAATCGAGGGAGTGCAGTGCTCAGAAATCGCGTTTTGCCCGACCGCCACATCATGCATTATTATATACTTTGTATTTGTTAATATGTGTTTAAGATGTGAGCGGTGACATGCCTTCTGCGTACAGTCCGAAGTACGTGGAGGCTGCCTGGTATGAATGGTGGGAGAAGCAAGGCTTCTTCAAGCCAGAATACGGCAGAGAAAATGTCACGTAAGTTGTTATTGTCTACTGATCATGCTACTCAATGTCATATAATTCATAGCCACGATTATAGCTCAGTTAGAAAGCATTGCAGTAGCAGATACTATTCAGTTTTTTGTGAAACACATTTACCTTTGTTTATGCGTTACCTTGTAAAGTGTCATTACAGGGAACCGAACCCAAAGGGTAGTTTCACTATCACTATCCCTCCACCCAATGTAACCGGTTCTCTCCACGTGGGACACGCTCTTGCAACTACAATTGAGGACACGATGACTAGATGGTAAGTGGACACACATCAGTTAGCTCCGGCTCATAGTCTGGCACTATTCTTCAGCTGAATAGTCTAGAAACCCTCAATAATTTAGATGTTTTCCGATGTGAACGCATAGAGTTTGAGGTATTGAAATTGAGAATAGGTTATTTTTTGGAGAATAGTCGACCTTACTGAGGTGCCGCATGTCTGCATTCACTGATCCACCAACAGGTATCTAGACAGTTCTTTCGTTTTTCCAAAGAATGTAATCACGACATGGTCACTTACTCGGCATACATATTAAAGAGTCGAAGACTGAGAGTAGCAGTAGAGGAACGAGTAAACGACTGTTATCAGCCACGTTTAATATCACTTTTTTCTAGGAATCGAATGAAGGGTAAGACTACTCTCTTCAATCCAGGATGTGATCATGCTGGAATCGCTACGCAGGTTGGTTACTGACACACCAATTAACTTCACCTATAAAGTGGAGAGTTTAAAGGCAGTTGGTAGATCACTCGCGGTTGCCACTTGTTCCGTGAAACCATCATAGAAACTCAGTTCACCTTATGATATCTGTCACATGAACATGTGTTTTCTTTCTTTGCTCGAATGAATCATTATTATTATTATTATTATTATCAGTTTGACCATAGTCCATAGAGCGCATTAATAATAAGAAAAAAACGTCCCACTGAGTAGTGATAAAAATTGTAAACATAAACATGTTTTAAAAGATGAAGATCTCTTGATAATCATGTATTTGTTGTTAGGTAGTCGTAGAGAAGCGTCTTCAAAGGGAACAGGGTTTGAGTCGTCACGATCTGGGAAGAGAGCGATTCATTCACGAAGTGTGGAGATGGAAGAACGAGTTAGTTTGGTCCTGTTGTTTCTTTTCCACTCCTTCACGGTTCAACAACTGTCTTGTTAAGCTGGGTATGAAATCGGCTAGCGAATATTTATTGGCTAATAGTGACACGAGAAACTGTCATTGTTCTATACATTATCTTACTTTCTTGTGGAAGACGTCAAATACATCCTATCCATATGTTCTGCACATACCCTAAATGCTCAGCGTTTTGAGAAAAACCCCCCTGTTTTTGGTCCGAAGATTTGGGCAAACCCCCCCCCCCCCCCCCCTCAAAAATTGTCTGATTTAGCGATTTTCTAAATTAAGGGCAAAACCCCCTTATAATGGCTGAGGGGGCGGGCAAAACCCCCCTGTTTGAAAAAGTCACAACCCTGAGGCATTTAGGGTATGGTTCTGCAGGTTCAGTTCAAAAAATATGCTACTTGTTAGCCTGCTTCAGGCTACAACTCACGGATTTTCTAGTTGTGTTTTATTCAGAAAGGGAGACGTGATCTACGACCAACTGCGTAAGATGGGCGCCTCTGTTGACTGGGATAGAGCTTGTTTCATGATGGATCCAAAGATGATGAGAGCAGTCACCGAAGCATTCATTCGAATGCACGAAAAAGGAACCATCTATAGGTTGGTTACATAAACCAGTAAGGTCAGGTTACTCGACAAAAATAAACTCCTCGTTTGTGCAAACACGTGAAAATGGATGTTTTTGCATCAAAAGTTGTCATATTTCAGCAAAAAGGTATCCCGTTTTGTATTTACTGGGAAGTGGTTGGTTCTTCTTCATTTCATCTAACAGTAGAGTTCATTGTGAAGTATAATTATTGTGGTTATTTGTTTTTATTCAGGAGCAATCGATTGGTAAATTGGAGTTGTGCTCTAAGAAGTGCCATTTCCGACATTGAGGTTTGTAATTGAAATAAATCTCTTGATGTTCATTACTGACTGAAGCTTTCTATTAAATCATAAGTGTTCATCTAAAAATAACTGGAGAGAGACTTTGAAAGTTCTAGTGTTCGGTCGACAATCAATATTTGATAATATTTATTTCTTTGTTGTTAGGTCGATAAGAAGGAGTTAACCGGGCGCACTCTGCTCCCGGTCCCTGGTTACGAGGAAAAGATTGAGTTTGGAGTTATCATCTCGTTCGCCTACAAGATCAAAGGCAGTGGTCAGTTTTAGATTTTGGAATTGCAAGGAGGACTCGCAGTTGAGTAGTTGAATTTTGTATAGTGAACTCGCTGCTTCCAGTACAATGAGGCTACGTTTAGCATAGTTTGGTGAGCCCCCAGCAAAATTATAGTAAATATAGTATTGTCACTTACTAATGCGTTTTATTTGAAATTAGAATGACTGTTTTATTTGCAGACGAAGAGGTGGTAGTGTCTACCACTCGAATCGAGACAATGTTGGGAGATTCGGCCATCGCTGTTCATCCTGAAGATGATCGATACAAACATCTACTCGGAAAGGTACTTATCATGATCATACTCTTACAAACTGGACCAAATTTCCGGAAAATTCCAATCAACGGGCTCATTTCCTGCGAAATCTGGGCAGCTTTTCTTGAGAAAGTTCTTTCAATTAGATGGATTTTCTGCCAACGATTATTCACCCATGCCTAGATGATGATGATGTACTGCGTTTTTGTGATATGTTAATATCTGCAGTCCTGTGTGCATCCGTTTATCGAGGGTCGCGAGTTGCCCATCGTCACGGATTCCTTTGTCGAAAGAGATTTTGGAACGGGAGCGGTTAAGATCACTCCGGCGCACGATCACAATGACTACGAGGTATGACCATAATCGTCATGAATCGTGACCGGCCTTTCTGACTCAACTATCTGTAAGTGAGATGCAGGACGGATTCACTCTTATAGCTGTAAGCCTTTTTATGGTTACCGAACACGTTTCACTCAGAAAATGTCACAACTGTCTTGTTCAAACGGAGCGAGCTTCCGATTTCAGCGAAGGATTATTCTCTGTGTTCAGCGAGGCATAATTCATTATATTGTTGTAGGTGGGACAGCGTCACAATTTGCCCTTCATCACATGTATAACTGACGATGGGTTGATCTCGGCTGGCTGCGGAAAGTTTTCAGGTACAGTATCTGGTATTATGTGAAGTTTGTTAAAGCGTGTTCGTATTATTGGGCGATTTCATTCTACTCTGGTGAGTATTGATCAAATTGATCAGATCTGGATAGTTCTCGCTATCAGTCGTCATTTTCGACCGAGAGGGCAATTATCTAATTATATTTGGTGTTATTCAGGCATGAAACGTTTCGATGCTCGTCGTGCAGTGACAGAAGCTTTGAAGGAGCGTGGTCTGTACAGAGAGAAGAAGGACAACGCTATGGTGGTACCCATTTGCAGGTACTACTAATTCAATTTTTAACATACACCCCCAAAGGTCTCCTATTTTTCCTGAAGTATCGCGATACCCCCTTCTTTTTTGAGTCGCGACCCCTCCAAAATGTTTAAAGTTTCTTTCATTCATCACATCACAATGTCATTGTTATATGCTACAAGCCTACAACCTACAACTAATCACCATAGGTGGGATAGTGTCGATTCGACAATTGGAGGAGTTAAACATCCTCTTCAACGAAAAGGCGAAAAGTTAAAGTCATCAATAGGTAATTATCCAGCAAACCCAGCAATATTGACAAAGTTGTGGGTCCCCCCAACCAGATTTTGAAGTAAAAATGAAGGGTCCCCCGGTCGGATAACCGGGGTATCGCACTTATGCTACTCACTGCTGTGTTTGCAGTCGTTCTAAGGACATCATTGAGCCAATCCTGAAGGCGCAATGGTACGTGGCCTGTGATAATATGGCGGCCAATGCAGTCAAGGCAGTTGAGTCTGGCGAGCTGAAAATAGTTCCTGATTTCCACGTTGCCACCTGGAACAGATGGCTTCAGAGCAGTCGGTACGTGGGTTCTTTCTCGCAACATACATCAATAACGGGCCAATGTTCTTTAGAAAATAAACTTTGATGATTGTTTCTCAGCAAAACCCTTTGATTAGACCTTTGCATCGTTTTTCACCATTTTGTGGTTTGTAGGGGGAAAAAATCAGTTCCACTAGAATGGTAGCCCGTATTTGCTTTCGTTCCGCTTTTCAGCCAAGTTTTTCAATGCATAGCGCATGGTTTCTTCGAACGGGTGCTTTCCATGTTCTGCAATGCTGAATGTATTAAAACACATAACACGAGTATGGTAATAGTTACTGTAGATGAAATACATTGTAATGAGTTTTAGGGACTGGTGCATTTCTCGACAACTCTGGTGGGGACATCGGATTCCTGCTTATTTCGTCACTATCAACGATGGAAAGGTACAGTGACGTATAATGATGGGGGGGGGGCAGAGAGTATTTCAAGCTATGGTAGGTAGATTCGTTGAGTTTCGGCGGAACCGGAAAAGAAATGAACGCGCGTAACTGAAAGAAATTCCAGCGTTTTCGAAAGTTTTTGGTTTGAAAGGCGAACGTGTTGTTAAAGTGATGGTTTCCAGACCCAGTGATTAAGGGTTGGCCGGTTGGCCCCATGTTTTTACGTGTGATTGTGGTTGTGAAGCTGAATACTGTTTAGATGGTTTCGATAGCTCTTCGTGATGAATAATATTCGTCCTCTTTCCAGACCCCGAGTGGTGATCAGTGTGATGACAATTATTGGGTATCGGCACACACCGAAGAAGAGGCAAAGAAAAAGGCTGCCAGGAAGTTCAACGTCGATGAGAAGCATATTCAACTCAAATGGGGTACGCTTTGGGAGCGGTCTCCCTCCCACTGAGTGCGATTGTTATGGGTTGTTTGTTATATAGCTTCCAACTGCGGAATGTGTATGCATATCCTTACAACAGCGCTTAACAAGTGACATAGGGGAGAGGTTATGAAGGTTATGCTGACATAAAATTTCTCCAACAATAGCCTCACTTTTCGCCAAACCAGAAATTGGTCTGTTTTGAGCGAAATCATGGAATTTCTCGCATCTTTGCTTACACGCTGGCTCTTTTGGTAGACAAGTCGGATCTTATGTGTGATTACCAGGCGTATATGGGAAATAGTATGTGTTTTGTGTGTTCAGACGAGGATGTATTGGACACGTGGTTCTCCTCGGGAATGTGGCCATTTGCCATATTCGGCTGGCCCCAGCCTACCGCTGATCTTTCGGCCTTCTTTCCGGGAGCCATTCTAGAGACGGGACACGACATTCTATTCTTCTGGGTGGCTAGAATGGTATTCATGAGTCAGGAACTGCTAGGGAAACTACCCTTCAAGGAGGTACTTATTTAAACAACAGCGAAGTTGGCCGGATATTAATAATTAATATTCCCATTTGCTTTCGTTTTAGTAGTTCCTGAAACGACCGAGGTTCGGCTTGTATCAGGAGAATTGGCCGAATTTCGGTGCACATTTATGACATTTGAAATAGCGAGACCGGTTACATTGCGGAGACCAGTAACACCTTACTAGTATGGTAGGGACACATCTTCATTTACAATTACTTAATTGTTGAATGTGAATGGATCTATTTCAATGAAGTGATCCTGTGGTGTACCCAAATCATTAGGGTCCGGTAAAACAAGCCTTTTGAATAACAAGTAACTATTATATATCTGCTATGCAGGTTTATCTACATGCCATGGTTCGTGATGCTCATGGAAGGAAAATGTCGAAATCTCTTGGAAACATTGTCGATCCTCTCGATGTTATCAGGTGAGTATTTCCTTCAGCATTAGCCGTAGTTCTTCTCGTCAATTGGAAGGGCCATATTGACTTTGATGTCCTAGGAGTTTTCCGTTAAAATAATTTACTCCTGCTCCAGTCTATGATTATTATTCATGATTGTGAAAATTGTGAAACATGGTGATGATGTTGTTTCAGAGGAGTTACCCTAGAGGAGTTGAAGCATCAGCTGACGTTGGGGAATCTGGATAGCAAGGAGATAGCTATTGCTCAGGCAGGACAAGCTAGGGACTACCCACAGGTACGTACCGTCATGTCTATTGATACTTTTGCATTCTTCTCTGATTGAGTGCAAACACTTGATTGTGAAAAACGTACGTCATGGTCAGTTTCAGTTGTCACATCATAAACTGTTGGTTAAAATAAGAGCCTTTTCATCAAAACAATACAACGTTGGAGGAGCTTGTTATTTTTTAACAATCAAAGTGTTAATTACCATTCCTATTTTGCGAGAATTCCAGGGTATTCCCGAGTGTGGTACTGATGCTCTCCGTTTCGCTCTTCTTGCTTATACAAGTCAATCGCGAGACATCAATCTGGATGTTCTCAGAGTTCAGGGATACAGATTCTTCTGTAATAAGGTAAGTTGTCAACTGTCATTTCACTACGCGTTTTGCTGGTCGTGTGCAAACCAGATTGTCAATATCCAATGGGCGGAGTTCATTTTTGAGTGCGAGGTTCTGCATTCTATAGGTTAATGAGGTTCATGAGGTTTTGATACATGAGATTCTGCGTGAATTCAAATCCTTTTCAATGTTGATTATCTGGAACGCTTTTTCGACTTCTAACTACGTACTCTATTCTTTTCAGATCTGGCAGGCGGTGAAATTCACTCTGATGCAATTGGGCGACAGTTACAAGCCGGCTGATGAGTTCAAGGTGAATATTTCGAGTTTAGTTTTATTTCGGGATATGCTAACAGGGTGTTGTTCGGGGAAAATTGAGTGAAATTGATGTATAAACGAGCCATGTTTTTTTTTAAATTCACAATCCTACGTGGTTTTGTCGTTTCAGTTGAGTGGAAAGGAGTCGCGAGTTGATCACTGGATTCTGTCTCGTTGTGCCTTTGCTGTTGGCCAATGTGATAATGGATTGGGAGAACACGGTTTCACGCAGGTTGGTTATTCTTTGGAAATTCACTTGTGACCTAATGAAATAGAATAGATTTATTCGCTATTTAACACGTGAATTCCACATAGTATGTAAGCGTACATGCTTAACACTGCGTTCATAGTTTTCAGCGTTTCACTGCGTTCATCGTTTCAGCACATTGGAAGTCAGCATGTACACTGCGTTCATAGTTAAGTTAATGTGCTCAGTAAGTATCTACTCAAGTCGTCTCCATATGAGCTTCTCAGACAGAGGCTCAGTTATTCTCGATTCAGACTTACGCGACAAAAGGGGCCATTTTGCACCACCCGTGAGCTGGAGCTGAGTCGATACTCAGTTAGCATTTTCGTGCCCTTTCACGGGGGGTTGGATGAACACTTTGATTTAAGTAACGCTTTGATTCAAGCGTTGTACAATTTTTTAGGTGGTTTCGCAACATGAATCGCGTCTATTTCTAGTTATTTGCAGGCGACAACAGCTACATACAACTTCTGGTTGTACGACCTCTGCGATGTGTATCTGGAGGCTGTAAAGCCTGTCATCTTTGGAGGTTGGTGTGTCACCTAGCTCTCTAGAATGTGCGTTTTTCCTTTCATGGCGAAACCCAACCATTATAAACACTCAAAGCAGCCCCTTATACCTCTATGTAAAGATATAATTGTTGGACAGAACGTATTTGTTTTTCTTCTCATTCTGAGACTGGTGGGTGATGTTGCTCTATTGCTATATTGTGTGCAACTGCTAACTGGACGCTTCGTCTCTCATTCAGATGACGTTTCTGCCCGTGATTGTGCTCGTGCGGTGCTCCTTCATTGCGTGGAGACTGGTCTTCGTCTCATATCGCCAATGATGCCCTTCATCTCGGAGGAGTTGTGGCAGCGACTGCCGCGACGCGCACGCGACGCTGCCTCCGTAATTGTCGCCCCGTACCCGGAAGCCGAGAAGGTACGTTTCATAACTCGCAATATACTGAACTTGTGAAGTTATTCGAAACTGACCAATTCGCGGTTGTGGTTAAGATGAGCGCTAATGGCTTTTGGTCTGATCATGTAATGCACTCTTGGCATTGCAGCGACATGATTGAAACCACACACTAGGAAATAAAACAGTATTTTACTATATTTCGCCCCCCCCCCCTTCCGATTTAAAGATGTTCCTTTTGTAGTACAACTAAAACTGTCTGTCTATAGTATCCCTTCTTTGACGAGTCGCTGGAGGCCGAGGTCTCGTTCGCAATGGAGGTGGTGAAGACGGTTCGTTCGCTCCGATCAGACTACGAACTCACGAACAAGACGAAGGCTGACTGTCAGTTTATCAAGTGTCTTTTCTTTACATTCTTCCAATTGATGTTGTAGTACAAGAGCGCCACCAGTTTGAATTTTCGGTTTCTGGGTGTAGTTTGTTCCCGCTGCCTCCTAGGAATGTTGCGAAATCTCTGTCGGGTTTGCATATCAAGCAGCGAATCAAGTTTGATCGTACTCCTAAAACGATTCAGTTTCATATAGTCTGATTCGGTGAAAATCTTCATTCGAATTTTCACTTTTCGACGACACTCGGTTAGTTACAGATAACAGAAAAACAGGTAACCGGTTATTCATTTTCGGTTACCAACCGGTTATCTGCTGAGAAAAATCCAGTTACGTATAGAATTCACCAGTGGATTGTTCTGTGTTACTAATTCTCTTTTCATTTCAGTGTACATAGCCGTTTCGACAGAGGTCGATCAGTCTTCTCTGAGTGCACTGGCCGGCTTGATCGGGACACTAGCTGCTAGCAATAAGGTTTTTCTTCTTGATATTTTGATGATCGTTGGCCAATTGTGTTCATGACATCCTATAGCTGATACTCGCAGACCGATAAACAATATGAAAACAATCAAGTAAAAGTAAATAGTGTTTGACACAGGTGATAGACACTAAACTCGTAGCCTATAAGCCGTTTTTTCTTCCGTGCTGCAACTTTCAATCGACAACTTTTACAACCAGCTTTTCTTGCTCGGTTGTGTACGAGGGCTGTGCCTGTACGGTTAACAGGACCGTATATCGTGCGCAGCGCGGAGCGCTGCGCAGATTAGTTTTTGTTCTCAACTGTGCAGACGTTTTGAAAAGTTTTTTGCCCGTTTCTTCGTTATTTGTGAACCACTTTTCCGAGAAACTTGCCGTGAGCAATTAAAGGGCATACATCTACAATATTTGTGAGTTTGAGTTCAAAATGACCCAGTTGACGTGAGTTTGAAGGGAAACGTCTTGCAAAAATGACTTCCGGGGCGGCGGCGGCGGCTACAAAAAAATGTCCGCCTTTTTGCGGGACACAGCTTCGCTCTCAGTAAAAATTTTCGAACACGGTTTACACTATTGTGAAGCGAAGAAAAAGTTGGGGTATACGTATTGGATACAATTTCTGTTCTAGTGAAAACGGATTGAGGTTCGACTCCCGCCTCATTTGCAATATACTGCCAGTATAATTTTGAGTTATCCCAATGCTCAATGCTGTGTCAAACTTGATCAAAAATGACGTGCATTATTTCCGCATGGTTATATATTGTTTTGATAAGGGTTTCTCCGTAACTATAGAAAAAGAGGTCAATTAGTATAAAAAACGAGTGTCAAGAAAGTAAAGATTGGTTTCAGAGATCATATAAACGGAAAATATAAAACAGGTCCAATAAACGGATATTAAGAGAGAAAGGCTAATCTCGCTTGGTTGAAAATAACACAAAGTATCACAAATATTACTTAGTACCGATGATGCAACATCTGAATACATTACACGAAAAGCCAGCTAGATTTTTGCCATGTTTCAAACAAGCGAGCTTGGCCTTTCTCTCTTAATATCCGTTTATTGGACCTGTTTTATATTTTCCGTTTATATGATCTCTGAAACTAATCTTTACTTTCTTGACACTTGTTTTATATACTAATGTTTCGAGTGTTTGAAATAAATGGTTCTCAACAGGGCCTGGTATGTTTTAGGCCGGCGACTTTGTCTGTATACAAATTACTTGCAGGTTGCTGTGCTCGTTTCTTCTTCGTCTGAGAAGCCACCTGCGGGATGTGCTCATCTCACTCTGTCCTCCAGATGTACCATCTACATTGCACTGCAGGTGAGAAGCGAACAACTTTTCTTCGTTTATTAACATCATTCACTTCTGATAAGAACCTACTGAGTCGATGATTTCTGTTGGTTTATTTGCCAAGCTAATGTAAGGAGGTTTGAAAATTAACAGAATAGTCCGCACAACTGTCAAAAACTTCAATGATAAGCTTGATTATAACCTTTTTTCCCCGATATTTTTCACGCATGAACGTAAACTCGAGGTGCAGATTCATTATAATAGTGGTTACATTTAATTCAAACTGCACAAGAAAGCCGACAATATTTTCTTAAGCGAACATAGATCTTCAACTACTGAATTAACAGGATGTGATTGATGTGAAGAAGGAATTGACGAAGTTGGCTGGAAAGAAGGATAGAAACGAACAGGCCATCCAGAAGATTCAGGAGATGGAGGGAGCAGCAGACTACGAAACTAAGGTCCCCCTCGGAGTCAGGACAAACAACACAGAGAAGGTAAACAAACAACAATAAATACCACAGAGGGGTACACTGATATCCATAACAGTAATAGGAGAAAGAAGGCCATTTGGAATAATGTAAAAGTGTCATTCTATTCCTTTCATATAACACACTCGTTTGATTGACAGTACAAGCGTTACGTATTGAAAAACTTATACTTTGTTCTAGAATTGAGAAAGAACGACACTTTCACAATCGTTTTAAATAGACAAGTCTTGTCTTTTAATTAATACTCAAACTCCTACTGCTCCAATCGAAACTTTCGACGGCGTTTCATTTTCCACCGTCAAAGAAGTTAACTAGTTTCATGTTCGAATCTGATTGCTAATTATAAAGTGTTCTAAATTATTTTCGACAAAGTTGAAGTTAGACTTCCGATACCGAAAAGATCGAATGTCAACTGTAGAACTCTCAGTAGAAAGGAAAAACTGTAACTTAGTGGAACAATTTTCGTTTTGTGATCACTGGATTGCAAGGAAGAGATAACCATCTATCTCACCTCGTGTTTGGTTCAGGAAAGATAACCAATAATATGGTTGCTGAATCGTTGTTTTTTAAATGTCCATAATTGAAATTGACTTCTCTGTAGCAACTTTACACTCATTCAGTGACATTGATGATGGTGAATACAAAAGTATTTATGTATTTGTATTTTTTCCAGCGAGAGTCTCTGTTGGGCGAAGTGAAGAGCATCGAGGCTGCCATGCACGCATTGCAGTCGCTTTGAATGGATTCTAGATATACCCCCCCCCCCCCCTTTGGTTTCTAATTTGGTTCCTGGAAATTTGTCGTGTTTGTTCTAAGTCATCGGTGCCTTTTCTCGCCTTTCTTCTACACATTTCTAGCTGTTTTATAGGAATGATTGTTGCTAATTCTATCATAGTTTGTTTGTTACATGTCTTCCCACGGTTTTGTTGGTAACCTGCGTTGTTTTCTTTTCTTATTAAAGTTTTTCTTGTTTCCGGTGTTTTAGAAGAGAAATGTTTTCACGTTTTCATACTTCGGCCAGGTTGTGTTTCGTTGATATCAAACCTATTCGATCATCGTTAATATGGAGTTCGCAACATCGAAATTTTTCACGTGGAAAGGACACCTTGCCGTATGGCTTGCAAAAATATTTATTTCAGTTGCCTGTGAGAGAACTAAACTTGATTAAAGTTGCTAGTTGCTGGTGTCATAATTTGATTTGTTAGGATGGAGGAATGCGAACGACTTATTCTTGATCCATCTGCCAGTTTGGATAGAGAGGTAGGTCACAATTCTCCTAGAAAATTTCTTCAATCCATTTTATCCATTGATGTGGTAAGCCATCATCCGAAAAGTGTAAGTGAGCAATTTCTTCCTGTCCGATAACCCGGGTATCGCAGTTTTGTATGGTACTTGTCTCATTTCCAGTTTGTCCTCCGTTATGGGGGCGAATGGCGGGAACAGTGCGTGGCGGCCGAGTTGGAGGGAGCCCTTCAGACAGTGGCCTCTCAGAAACAACAACTCAGACGAATACAACAGACTATTGACGAGTGGAAGGTATCGTTTACAGTCAACTGATCACACGTTCCCCCCTAGGCATAGTGCAGGTTAACGTTCACTACAAATAGTTACGAAATTGTGTTCCTTGATTACGCTCCTCCAGATCTTTCCAGAAAGTTTTTTTTACATTACTGTTCTGAAAGTTTACTTCTTCGTCCGAAACATAGTCATAGACAAATCATCTGCAAGCGGGCAACAACTACTTCCGAAATGTGCAGGATGCGGAGTATATATATATATATATATATATATATATATATATATATATATATATATATATATATATATATATATATATATATAGGGTACACTTGGTTAGCATGCAGTTATTAGAATATTGAACATCAGTTGGAACAAGGGTCTAGTCGTGCATCCTAGTAGAGAGTAGACCGACTCTTGTGTTGGGTAAAAGTGAACCAACAACTGTCTACGCTCTTCCTAATTGAAAAGTTTGTGTTTTCAGAATGAGATTCACAAGATTTGTGAAGACGATGAATCGAAGAGAAAATGGCGAATTCATACACAACGCACCCATCCCCTTCATGCGGCGCCCAAAATTTTGAGGTACGTTATACTTTTATGACGTGTTTTATAATATTATCCTAGTCAAGTATATTTGTCTATTCTATAATGTCCTGGATGATTTGATTCTCGTCTCCTGTTCGATGGAAGTTTCGGTTGTGGCGAAGAATAGTTGTTTTTGCAGAGATCAATACAACTGTGAGTCGACCAGTCAGGCCTTCTGTAAATTCCTGGAAATTTTGTCTCGGTTTCCCCGTCTAGTGCAACCCACGGCCCAGATATTCAGGTATGGAAACTGTTTTCCCAATTAGGGGGAGTTAGAATAAATAACATGTTGTTATGGTGAGAGTGTCTATTGTCACATGAAACACAACAGAAAGCTATACAGAAAGGCCGGTTTCTGTTTAAGTGCTGTAATATTTCGTCCATCTTCGAGACAACTGTAGGCGGGGTCCTTTTCGCCAGTAGAATAATGTACGATACCGGTGTACATATCCACTAGTATAATGTAGAAAGCGCTGGTGTGGTGTGTATGTCTCTGTGCCCCACTTAAGTATGTTTCGTGGTCTGTTTTTTAGGTGAATTCTATATCTAACCGGGTTTTTAGGTAACCTAACCCATTTTTGGTAACCTATTTTTCAGGTTACTTCAGTAGGTAACCGGTTAGTAACCTGAAATGAGAAACCGGTTTCCTGTTTTTCTAACGCAAATTATGGTTTTTACCGTTAATTTGAACGGTAACCGGGTTTTATTTTTAGGTTACTTCCAGGTTACCTATTATGGCAACCTGAAAAAAGGTTACCAAAAAAGGCTTAGGTTACCTAAAAACCGGGTTAGTTGTAGAATTGGCCTGTTTTTTACTTTGTTCGAAAACTAGGAGGGATGGCGCATGCTCGGGGTACTTTTCTTGTAATCATATAGTTGAACAATTGTTCTCGAATTGAATGGCTGACTGCTCACATCAGTGGAAATAGTTCTCAAATTGAACAAAACATTGCGTTAAACCATAAAGAATGTGATTTACTCTCTTATGCTGTTTTCTATGTATTTTCTATTCTTGTATTCCTTCAGATCTTTCCATTTGTGTGAGGCTCCCGGTCATTTCGTGGGTGCTCTCGATCGATTTCTCTGCACTTTTCATCCCAATCTCAAATGGCACTGGGAGGCTAATTCGTGAGTTCTACCAATATGTTATTGTTACGATTCACTCCAGTTTTACGTAAACTCAGACAGTACACATATTGTTGAGCGATATCATGTCTAGTAAGTTTTTCCTGTTGAAAATGTGAGATGTTACTCAGCCGTTCTCGTACCATGTTCCGCTTTGACAGATTCACGTTTGGTCAAAACTGTACCTAAAACATCTAGAGATCATGCGGGCGAGATGAGAAAGAAAAACAGCATTTAGGTGTGAGAACACTCATGTAGTGTTCTGAAACGACGCTTGTTCTGAGTTGAGCCCCTGTTTCCAGTCTGAACCCGCATCACGAGTCGTCGATGGCGTGTGACATGTTATTGGATGATGACCTGATAGTGGCCCATCCCAGCAGATGGCGGTTCGGCAATGATGGAAGTGGCGATATTACCAAGGTAGTTGAGGAAACAATTATCTACTGAGCGAGAGACTTGTTCCAATTTAGACCATGTGATCCACGAATAAGTAGTATGACGGTGTCTATTTAAGTTACCATCTTAATGTGAATGAATAAACTATGACCTTCCACCAACTTTGGCTAGTCGTCGAACGGGTTGTCACTAAATGGGCCCCGATTCACAGTCAATATTATCCATATCAAAACATCATTTTTCTAGCTAGGGTCGCTAACGGACCATAGTTGGATATAGTCGATTTCGGGAATGGCGTCCTACAACTAATTTAATTTATATTCAATTGGTAGCCGGGTTTCGCTGTGTTTGCGGGGTTTATAGGCATGGCGATGCAGGCATATCTTGCTTTTATGCTCAATGGCAGTAGCTGTTCTGGTTTTCAGTGGGATGGTCCGTACTATCGAACTATTGTGGGCCCCGGTTTCGATCTGGTAACCGCTGATGGAAGCTTGTATGTACAGGTTGGTTTCTTTCCAAAGTCAAAGTCGAATAGCGCCGTTTCTCTCATTTAAAATATTTATTGGTATTATAATTCTGGCGAGTATGCGATATTTGCTCATATTGTGTACGCGTCAGACAATATTGCGTTTTCATCTTTATATACGTTTTCGGAGTTACGGCTGCTGAAACATGTGCTTATTTCACTTGAAAGAATCCATTTTAGATTCAAATACATTGAACTTTGTAATTCCGAATCTAAAATAGCTGGCGATACTCTCCGAACCTTTCCGGATGTTCGGATAACCTTCTCAGAGTTGGAGTGTGTAGCTCTTTTAACTGGAAACGGAGTTTTATTGTTTTCAGGACAATCCGGGGGATCAAGAGAACAAGGTGTTACACTTGATGCAGGCAGAGGCCAATGCCGCTCTGCGATTACTGAGGAATGGGGGAACACTTGTGCTCAAGGTTCGCTTTGTCAAGTAATAAGAAGGAGTTGTTGTTCAAAGGTTGTAACAAGGTAGACAGTTTAGACAGAGTTTAATAGAAATATGATTCGCGCAAAGTAGTGCGTTTCAGGTTTACAATATACAATTACTTAGTTCTAGCAGTGTTAGTTCCGATTTCCAGGAGTTCTTCAGCCGATAAAGTACAGTTTAGAAAACTTTTTGTGACTCTCTGGTTTTGTGCGCGGGAGAACGCTTTTCAGTGATCGAATGAGCCATACCCTAAATGCCTCAGAGTTGTGACTTTTTCAAACAGGGGGGTTTTGCCCTCCCCCTCAGCCATTATAAGGGGGTTTTGCCCTTAATTTAGAAAATCGCTAAATCAGACAATTTTTGAGGGGGGGGGGGGTTTGCCCAAATCTTCGGACCAAAAACAGGGGGTTTTTTCTCAAAACACTGAGCATTTAGGGTATGCATGAGACCTCACATGACTAAATGTGTAGCTTTTGTCGGATCAAAATTTTCTGTAATAGCTGAATTTTTGTTTTGATAATAGCTTAGTCTTGTGAATCAGTTGAATTAAGAATCAGTTGAAATGAGGATTGATGAGTGGCTGCATGTTGCATAGTCAGTTGTATTGCAGATGTACAGTATGTTCATGCCGGAAACGCGACGTCTTGTCACAGACATAGCCAGTCGCTTCCAGACCGTTTCCCTCTTCAAGCCAATGTGCAGCAAATCGGGAAATTCAGAGGTGAGCGGAATGTGGACCATTACCACCCTATTTTCAGGCGAATTATTCATTTCACCGCGCTTTATGTTGAACGCAAAACTGTTGACAATCGAGCGTAGCGCTCTGCATGAATTATATTTGGTTTGGCCAATGCACACTTTTTTAACTGAATAAACCTTCAATCACTTTTTTTTTAGAAATCTTGACTACTTGGAATCTTTTCTTGCATAAATTCTGTGCGTGTTCTAGAGGTAAACTGACATCAACTTGAAATCTCGCCAGGGGTTCTAGATAGTAATCCCTCTTTCAGAGATATTTGATCTGTCGTGGTTTCTCATCAAAAGAATCTACGAAGAATCATGTGAAGATTGGAGCGGTCAGTTCAGTTGTTTATAATCTAAATTTAAGTTTAAATGCTATTTGCACAGTAGATTATTCCCAAGCGCAGTTGATTATTCCTAGTTGGACAGTAGCCGAGTCCGGTAACGAAATAATGGTTAGGTATATCATGAAATCATGAAGATGACACCAACTCAATTCAGGGATGGACAACACTTCCCATGGCCAAAGTTCTATGGTAGTCAAAACATTTTATTGATAGTCGTTTCACTGTTTTAGGTATTGACCAAATGTGAAGAGTTTTTCTCTGCTCTTCAAGGCTTCGCAATCAAGACAAATATGGAGACGTTTGACAGTGTCAGCAAGGTATTTTTCCATTTCCTTTCGAAAAAAAGATTTAGTGTATAGGGATAACCTTTAGCTATCAAAAAAATGAAGCTGTCTTCCCGTTATTACACACTGTCTCATCAATATTTTTGGGATGATTTGATGGGCAAACAGTTCAACAGTTCCGTAGAATACAGTGTAATGCACCTTCTCTCTTTTCTCTGCGTCTCGTTATTGCAAATGCGCGGAAATTATATTTATTGTTTATAAGCTGTGAATGAGTATTGTGTTTACGCTAAGCCGTCGGTAAGTATAATTCTCGTGAAGTGGTGAACCAGTTCTCAGAGAACCTCATCGCATAGTTTACCTTGATATTCCAGTCGGAATTGAATGAATACCGGGACAAGCTGATGTCGATATTTCTGAAAAAGTCGCTGGCCAACTACATTTCATCCCCCTCCAGGTTGGTTCTGACGTCTGTTTGGACTTTTTCTTTTCTCCTCATGTTTAGCGAATTTGTCTGGATAGCACCGACATCTTTGAAACCGGGTTCCGGCTGAAATATGAAATGTCAAGGATTATAATGGAGGCTGTCACGAGTCATGCCCTCTACAATGGAGACAGCTGACTTTTATGAGCGGCCCTCTCTCCATAAGGCTGTCTTCAGACTTCTTGTGCGATACAAGATACAGATACACGATTCATTTTCGAATTATTTGTATCGTCTGATTTTGTATCCGTATCTTGGCGCCAACGTATCAGAAAAGTATGAACGTTCCAGGATACATTTTTTTCGATTTTGTTAGTTTCAAATTCAAAAGTAACTTTTAACAATTTTAAATTCTTTATTTCATAGATATTTATAGGTATTCTTCAAATTGACGTCTATCTCATCGCACGCGACGCGCCGCGACAAAATGTGAAAATGAATGAATTTCGATAAACTTTGGACATCGTGAAAAACAAAAACGCTGATGATCATTGTTACCGATCCCCATGCCATATACTCAATTTCACTCACGCGAAGCGCGTGCACGCGACGCGGCAGAAATATCAAAATGAGTCGATTCATATGAAATCGGGATGGGTGGGGTATTCGATCATGCTGGTTATGAATATATATCCGAAACTCGTAATACCTTCTTATCCGCGTGGCCAACCACTCCCAATCCCAAAAATTTATCTTCATGCACAAGAGTTGAAATTTTTGTCGCGTCGCGTGCTGCACGCGCGCTTGACCCCACGTTCGTACCAAGCTCACATCTGACTTCAGAATGATCGATTTCCTCAGGTTCCCAAGTTTTATGGAATTCTACGGGTTTTTGAATTTTTGTCGCGGTGCGTGCACGCGTCGCGTGCGTGATATAAAATTGATATCCACATTCGCAATCTCCATGATCGATAATCACAGTTCACAAATTTGACCCAAATCTGCATATTTTGACGCGTCGCGTGCGCCTCGCGCGCGAAAATGAAATTTTTTGCGAATACCAATCTGTTTTGTGTGGGGGAACATTCTATCAATTGGAAAAATTTCACAAAAATCACTTTTTGTAGGTTATTATCCGAAAACCGAGATGTATCCACAATATGAGTGAAGTGTAGAATGCCGGCCGCAATCTTCAAAAAAAGTGTATCGTTGATTCAAAATGATGTATCTGACGCCGAGATACTGTAGAAAAAGTATGAACACGATAGATACATCGCGTGACGCATGTATCTGTCGCCGCTACAAAAATGCAATCGATACACATGATTAGAGCGCGCATGTATCGTGTATCTTGTATCGCGCAAAAAGTCTGAAGACAGCCTAAGGCTCGATTTTTTACAATAGGATCCCCCCTTATCCACTTTGTCGAAAAACGATGTATTTGGTAGAGACCCCAGTTTTTATCACGTCTGTTTGTAGGGTTACACACGGTCATTTTATTTGCAAAAAATACGATGTATTTGGTCCAGACTCCAATTTTTTGAGTTCTTTCCAGATTTTGTGACCCGATTTTTCAAAATACCCTTTCAGAAAAAAAGTCGACTGGTGTATGATGGAGATAGTCATTGGCTCATTGCCCTGACCACTGACCAGCTTCTGTTTTTCGTGATCTACTCTCCCACGAGGACGTATTCTTGTTCTTACGTTGGTAGTTGATTTGTAGTCACTGACCTATCGTATTCCAGGGATACTTGGTTGGAACAAATAGAGGGTGGGAATCCGTGGAAAGAGATGTTCGGGGCGAATTACGTGGAACGCCTTCGCGCCATAACGGATACGGCCAGTGCACGACAGTATATGGCAGATCAGGTATCGATTGCTCACAATCATACACTGCCAACAGTCGTATCTGCTTCAATTCCTCATGACCCCTTAAAAACAGCGACTTTAACTCGTTTCATGGAAAATGCCCCACTTTTTCATAAGAATCGTTCGCAGCCTGTAAGCAATATGAGATGCCTCAGCGATATATGTTATCACAGTCTATTAATCACAATCTCACTAGGCTAAATTTAAACAAGAGAAAAGTGGCGGGTCGCGGTGAAGGATATTGAAGAGCTGATCATTGTTATGATAAAATAACTTTGAGTTGAATCTTCTAGTAAGTTCCAGGTAATCGTGTCGAGCGCGGAGCGCTGCGCAGATTAGTTTTGTTCACAACTAATGCCGACGTTTCAAAAAGCTTACTGCCAGTTTCTCCAGTATTGATTGAGTAGAGTTGGTGGTTATAGCTCCGTCTGGAGATGTTGTCTGGTGGAGTAGCGGATGCGGTTTCTCAGTCAGAAACAGTGGATGTGGAATGGTCTAAGGAGGAACTGGAGTTCATTCAACAAATCGATCCAGAACTACCCCTCGAAAAGGCGGAGACAAACAAGGTTAGCACCATACACCAGTAAGCCTGCCCTTATGGCCAAAAATAATAATAAGCTTTATCAGTATATGGTTGGACAATCATATTCTAGTACGAAAACTGAACCGGTTGGACTGATATGTGAGAAAAGGAGAAAAACTTAGGACTTATGAACATAATATATTGCATGATAAATTATATTTAGACAGAGATTAGACGAGTTACCATGATGGATTGATATTGTAACGGAAACCATGGCGATCAAAGTAGACATCAGATACAATTGAGGCAAGGAAATCGTACTACATGTTCATTAGTATTTTTCGATACAAACGGGTTTAGGTGGTTATATTTCTGTGTAAGGCACAACGAGATCAGTGAGAACTTTCATAACTTCCGTTTTCCGTTATATTGAAGCGGAATGAGAACTGTAAAAGGTTCCGAGGCTATCTGAGTTTGAGTTTTTTTTACATTTTTCCATCATCACTCAATAGGTTTTTATTGATACGGGCCTTTATAATTGATTGGTCTAGTATATTACCTGTTTTCAGATCGTGGTGTGTGGTCCAGCCCACCCAATGGTCCGCCATTCTCTCTTCACCCAACCCACTCTGCTCTACGCAACCAATCAATTTGCTCCAGACGTAGGTGGTCCAGCTCAATATTCCAACTCACACAAACACTCAACTCTATCCACAATGTTGTGAATGGCGAATACAGAACAAATTATGCACAGTTCATTTTCCCCATTTTCCACGAGTGATGAATAATATTAGGAACGGATTCTGGTAGAGTAGTATTTAGGGGGTTACAGAACACTACATTGTGGGTTAATTTGAAGGCAAAAGGAGGGCTAGCTAGCAGCCAGATGCGGCTAGTTTCTGCCACTGCGTCAGCGCATTAGTCCGGCTGGTCGGTCCATCTGACAGACTGGCAGCCGGTTCACAGAAGCTCATATTACCAGCCGACTTCGCCGACCGACCTGTTTGTTCCTAGCGTTCCATTTGAAACATCAAAATCACCAGTTTCCATGTTACAACCTCGGCATATTGTACAACGTTGGGTTTCTTATTTGCCACTCAATAAAACATCTACTATCTCGTGTTTTGGTTCAAATAAGAAACCCAACTTCAAAATGACCTTCTTTTTCTGTTCTAAAACAATGTATAATTTTCCAATACAAAACATAACTCTCTTCTCTCTGTATTGATAGAATTACACTCTGTTTTGGAATGAAAAAGAATTCTACATTTAGAATGCTTTGGCCGGGTAGCAAAACGTTGGGCGTTGAGTGGAAATGCTCGAAACCTTGAAATGGTGTGATTGGATGTGCTCATTCATTCCAGGCTGTGATTGATTTGTGCACCGGCAGTGGCTCTTCTTTGAGTAACTACGCCAGACGGTTGTGCAGCGCGTTGAATAGGGAAAAGGTGAGTGGCAAAGGGGTGAGAGAAGTGAAACGGTCCCTGGCCCGAAAATACTTGTAGAAGCCCCTTGCTAAAACAAAGGGGGCCAACCTGGTAACCCGGTTAATGGGTAACTACTAGGGTTAACGAAGTACCGAGTTAAATAGAGAATACGCTATGTTGAATTTGTATTAGGGTTGTTAATCGAGTTCAAAATTTCGAGTTTTCGAGTTTTGGGAAATTTCGAGTTTTCGAGTTTTGAGAAATTTCGAGTTTTCGAGTTCGACTCGACCCGAAAATTTTCGAGTTTTTTCGAGTCGAGTCAACGTGTTTTTGGAGCCAAAAGATACATTTTTCGAGTCCGAAATTTTGATTTTCGAGTTTTCGCGTTCAAAATTTCGAGTTTTCGAGTTTGGCGAAAAATCGAGTTTCAGAGTTTTGGAAAATTTCGAGTTTTCGAGTTGTCGCGTTTTGGAAAATTTTCGAGTTTTTTCGAGTCGAGTCGAGTTTCGAGTTCGACTTCAACAACCCTAATTTGTATTCACTCACGGCATTTGAACTTTCCAACGTATTCTAATGTAGGCTCTAAGATTCCATCTACTTTTGTGGTTCTCTCACTCCTTCTCGTGCCTCCTGCTTGATTGCTTATTACTTGCGCACCTTAAAGAAAAGAGTGCGATACCTTGATATACACCTCTCGTAACGGTCTTTGAAATGTTGGTTGTCGCCGGTAAATGAAGGAAAAAACTTTTCACAAGGGGCAGAGATGCTGTAAGTGTGAGGCTACTTGTGGAAAAACGAGCAGATAGTGAATATGGTTGTTTACTTATGCTCAATAACGAACATTACAGTTCTACAATTGATATGATTTTTGCCCCTTGAGATAGTTTTATCTGAAATTACTTCAGAGGGCGTTTAGCTTTTGGAGCCAGTCTACGACAACTCATATTTCACATAAATGAAGGTGTTGCAGGAAGGCCCTATGATTGTGGATGCATCTAAAATGGACAGCAAACGAGATTGGCTCTTTCTTCTGAAGACGATACTCGACCATTTGGAGGTAAATCAATTCATTCATTGTCGAAGAACCCAACTTTTACTTCTATTGATCATTTTTTGTGGTGTCATGCCAAATTCTCGCTCCATGTTTGTTGTTGCCAACAATCTGGGATCGTACATTTTTTTTGATTTTCTATAGTCTTAACTTAACACGCTAGTCTTGACTCACCGTTAGAACTTTTTCTCAGACTAAATATGTATGCTAAACTCTCAAAATAAACCAAGTTTTGCAAGTTCATTGTGACTCCGACAAACACTTGTGTGTATTTTAAATTCTCCTGCCCATATGAAATTTATCCGTTTTCTACTCGCGCCCCTACTTTTCACATCAATTCTGTCGTGTCCCTCTATCCAATTAGTATAAAAAAACGAGTGTAAAGAAAGTAAAGATTAGTTTTGGATAAATATGCACAAGAAATATAAAAGAAGTCCAATAAAAATATTTTGAGGAAAACTCTAATCTCGCTCGGTTTAGAATTTCAAAAAAAGGATACCTAGTTTTTGGTTGTCGGAAGAAAACTTCTGACTGCGACTCACAATAATCTACCTTATACTCCGTTGTTTTCAAGAAAAGCGAGATTAGCATTTTCCTCAAAATATTTTTATTGGACTTCTTTTATATTTCTTGTGCATATTTATCCAAAACTAATCTTTACTTTCTTTACACTCGCTTTTTTATACTAATTGAACTCTTTTTCTATGGTTACGAAGTAACGGTCATTTTTGATAAAAAAATAATATTTTTGAACAATAAGCTAAACAAGGAATGTTATGTTTTTCTATTGGAGTTTTAAACAGTGCCGTAGTGCAGAACGTTTGGTGTAGTTGTAACCTCGTTCAAGTGATAGCAAATTTTCCACTCTAGACTCCAGGAATCGAACCTTCGTTCGCCGTGCGTGAATAGAGCGTTTATCCAATCCGCCAATCAGACATGTGAACAGGAGTGAAAACCAAGCTGTACCCGCCTGTCATGAGTTCTTCATTGGAAAACGTCTTCCTACTACACGTTAAACTCTTCTTTCATTTTTATTTTCACGAAACCGGTCTATCCATGATTTTTTGCGAGACCATTTTCGGCTCTCTCACACGTAATATTCAAATTTCAGACATACCTGGAAAATACGTATACCTCAACTTTTTTAGAGCTTTTCAAAAATGTAAGTATTTTTTGAATAAGTTAATTTTGTGCGAAACTATGCCGAGATTTGAGGAGGCGGACACTTTTGTCGCCGGCGCCGCAGCCGCCGCCCCGCACGGAAGCCATTTTTGCGAGACGTTGGGCCCTCTAACCCCTCTCAATAAATTCTACTTGGAACGTGAACTTAGTATCTTGTAGACGTGTTGCCCTATAGTGATTCATGCAAAAATCTAAGAAAATGGTCGACGTACTTTGAAGAAAATTGTAATAATCTGTTTTGTAATGTCTGCAGACCTTTGAACAAAAACTAATCTGCGCAGCGCTCCGCGCTGCGCACGATAAGAGGCCTTGGCGGTCTATGGTTGCCATGTGAGTTCCTCAGATGAAAGTCTTTCGACGCTCAAACTGGACAGTGGTATTTGGTAGTGAATAGTGCTAAATTGTCAATTATTATCAATCGGGTGAACTCGTTTTGTATACTCAAATTCAGTTTGTAAACTGTATTTCAGAACGTGGATTCTTTGGAGATCTCGTGGTCTGCGCCCTCCTCTCCGCTCGTTATCTCTCGGTTCTCCGCCTCCGTTCTCACCTTCCTCACCATTCTCTTCTCCAAGTTTCACCTGAAAGATGGGCCCGTTCTGGCCAACTATACATTACCGGTTCGTTGTTCTATCGGTTTTTAACGCGAATTCTTCATACAACCCGGTATTTCGTAAACAGCATCAGTTTCCCGGACTATTGGTTACTTTTGTTAACCACTAGGTGACCGCGTTTCTCTCACAACACCCGTTGTAGACATGGTTCGTAGATAATATTCACTAGACAAAGGGTGAACTCTGAACTGGTTGACTGGAACCCGGTTATTGATGAACTGGTGCAGTTAACGGAATACCCTTTTCCTTGTGAATTGGCCAATTTCTATCTACATTTGCGTCAAATTATTATTCTTTCTCGATCAAACGCTTGAACAAAGCACAGTTGTATTTGAATGTTCTCTGCGGCCTTCAGTCGGTCATTTTTTTTAACTGGCCCACCTCGAACTTTTGGATCTCTTCGAACTTGTATTGTTCCTATGTGCGACTGAAACATCAAGCAAAGTACGCTTGTCGATAACTCAAAATTTACGAGAGTTTGAAGAAGTATGGTTCTGGTCCTTCTCTACTTTGATCATTTTGAGTACCATTTCCTATCCTTCTGCACGATCTGTAGCATGCATTCACACGTACATATATGTTGATTATAGTTATGTTTCCATTGTTTTTGGTCATCTGGGGAGTGTTATATGTTATATGTATTTCCAGAACTACATGGAGGATATCCCAGCTGGAACGAAGACCTTTCTCAAGGAGGTGGTACATCGCTCAGGTACGGAAAAGTCCATTGGAAATCATCGAGAAGAATCATTTAAATATCCACGAACTAACAGAAATCAACGGAAAGAACGGGTTTTCGCACTCTTCGATTGTCTTTGCATAAGGGAAATCTCTCACAGCCAAACATTTTATATTCTTTTTTAATATGAGGAGGTCGCGTACGACTTTTTATGGGAGAGAACTGGGTGTCGTCGCCAAATCGGCAAAGACTAGTCTACTCTCTTAGTCAGCGAAAAAAGTGGAAGAACGGTTTGGGTGGGGTGAAAGAGTTTAACTATACATTACCGTATCGACATTGAAGTATCTGATTGATTTAACGAGCTTCATTTCGTATTGGGAGGGGGGTGATAGTACTACGGGGGGGGGACTTAAGGTGAGGGGGGGGGGGGGGGCAATTGTACAATTTTTCCCAAATGTAGCGGTCAGATCTGTTTAGCGATGAACAAAGTTATACTTACCACGTGAACCGCTGACTCACGTGAAACCCACAATCAATTGGTTTACTAGTGTATTGTTTGTTGTTGTTGTTGATGTGCGTTGTTTGTTTGCAGCTCTGGTGCACCAGTTCGTCCCCATGAATCTACTCGCCTCAATGCATCCCGAGATAGTCTCATTGAACAGGAGACAGTGGAGGAGAATCATGCCCGCGCTGGCCGACGAAGTCAAGTCTTAGGCGATCTCTTTCTATCTCAGTCCCTCTTTCTCTCTCTCCCCTCTTTCTCTCTTTCCTGAGTAAAGGCCAATTATTGAGGACGCTCAACTACTTGGCCTCTTCAATTGAATCATCACATAGTTCTAGCTTGTTGTGGTGCTTGTATAAAGAAAGGCCTTGTTTTAGCTATTTGTTTCATAATTTTCTATTTTTCTCCCTTTTCAACTTTTTTTAACTAGTTTCTAGAGCAATCATTGGAAATACAACATGTTGTTCTCTTCCTTTCCGTCTGTTCGTACCTCTGACATTCCTTTTTGTAGTTGTTTAATCTATCCGGTAGAACGTGTGTGGCGTGTTTCACAGACTGTTTCCAGCCGATTTGACCCGTGTGCCACCCGCGTCTTCGTCTACCTCTGGTTGTTGTTTGATTGGTGCAAAATGCGAACTCGGTTGCCAAGATCTCTCGTATTGCCAATCTTCTTTTGTGGCAAATTCCTCATTCAACCTGCTCGTCGAAAACTAGAAATTCACCTGTTTCAAGAAAATGCATTAAACATTTTGGAGCAGGAGCCGGGTTGAATGACTGCTTAAATTTTGTAACCCTTGTATCCGAATGTTATGTTTATTGTGACTCATTCAAGTTATTGATTAATAAAAAAGGTTATTCAAACGGCAGTACAGTACAGATACTAACAGAGACTAGGGTATCTTGAAATTGAGTTCAACGTTAAAAACATATACGGTAAGCCAGTTTTTATCCCTATCTTGGGGAATATCGGTGGTACAGCTTTTACGAAGTACTATCCGCTGTGTTTGTAGTTGGATGCCTTCGTATTTCGGTTGAAATTTGGTTCGGATCGAGATCAAACAACCAAGAAAAGTTGGTATTATTCTATGCAACAACTACAACAGCGAAAGACGTTCAGCTAGCCCAAGCTCGCGAAAATTTCACAATTTGGGGTGATGGAGAGTATACTAGAGTATACTAATACATTGTTATGATAAACTTTTGGAAACCATCTTTTTCCACTATATAAGCTAAGTGCGGATTTAGGAGGGAACAAAGAAGACAGTTGTTCGATAATAGTTTTACTGGAACAAAACATAAATCACATGTCTATCGTCATCAAATTCTCTTCTCATTTTCTATCTTCTGTTTTTCTTTCCCCTGTCTCTACTGAAATGTGAAGTTTCTTCAAAGAAAACGATAGAAAACACTCTTGTGAAGTATCAGGATAAAACTTGGAACAAAAGTGAAGACGGTTAGGCTTTGGTTACTAATGGTTAGGGGGGTGCGCTGTTTCCAAAGAAAGCTTATACGGTGTATGTTCTAATACCCCACGTGTTTTTAGTTTGACCCCGTTATTTTTGGTGCAAAATTCGTGAATTATGGGATTATCGAGACCAAACTACAACAAATACTCAATCCCAAATAACCAATGGATCCGAACTGATGATAAACACTAACCGATTAGTCTTCTTCACGTACTTTTCCAAGTTTACTCTCTAACATCAAACGAAGTACTTCTACAATTGTAGAACTTCGATAATGGGATTGCTTGAAAATTTCACTCACCTTCTATTAGAGTCGTTCTTCACCGAATACGACTTTTGTTTATCACTCCGACTTCTCGACTAGAAAAGTAGGATCACATAACACACGTTAACAAAAGAGGACCACATAAAATGGTATTATTTCTTTCTTAGAAAACATCAATTTTTCGGGTTTCGTTATCTTACAATGATGAAATGATTATTTATGTTACAATGATTTTTTTCTTCATGTTACAATGATGAACAAAACAATTGCTATCATCTAGAAGAAGTCGAACGGAGATGAGCTTTGATGTTAATTTGTTCCATAATTTCGTCAAGCATGATATGGAATCAACATTATTATGAAATTTTATTAAACCACTCACCAGGCTGAATTTTAATCGCGCGCAGCGCGAAGCGCTGTGCGAGATTTGTCTTTGGTCCGGCTAATGCGCGCTTTCATTTTTTTAGTTCACTCTCAAAAAGGTCCAATTGTGCAAATCAGAACTTTTTATGATTTGCTGATTTTCTATGGCACATTTACAAGCTATGTTCGAAATATGAACGAAATCGGTCAAGTTTGAGCCAAGTTATGACGTTTTCGCTTCATCAAGAGCGCCAACTTCCGTCGTGTGTGTGTGTGTGTGTGTGTGTTGGTGCGCACTCCTGGGAAATTTTTATGTGTGAACCGATTTGACTGAAAATTTTGGACACGATAGATATCCCACTCAAACCTTGGGGGCGCAAACTTTTTTTCGAAAAAAATTATTTTTCATCAAGTTATAGGTCTTTGAAAATGTCTCTGCGTCTCTTCATTTCGTGCACTCTCTCGCCCTCTCTGTCGGGGTAAATCAAATTGCGTTATAACTCAGCTCAGTCCTAACCAATTCAAGTAAAATTTGAAGTATGATACCACGACATGAACTGACATCGATTTAGATGTAAGTCTTCTACTGATGACGTCATCGAGGATTCTGGAGCTCGGATGACGTCATTTTTGAAAAGTGCAAAGTTGACGTCACACATATCTTTAAACGATGGTAATATCTTAGAAAGGGTCAATTAACGGTGAAACTCAATCTGAGAGTGATGTATTCTGGGATTCTGGAGACCAGATGACGTCGATTTTGAAAAGTGCAAAGTTGACGTCACATATATCTTTAAACGATGGTAATATCTTAGAAAGGGTCAATTAACGGTGAAACTCAATCTGAGAGTGATGTATTCTGGGATTCTGGAGACCAGGTGACGTCGATTTTGAAAAGTGCAAAGTTGACGTAACATATATTTTTAAATGATGGTAATATCTTAGAGAGGGTCAATTAACGGTGAAACTCAATCTGAGAGTGATGTATTCTGGGATTCTGGAGACCAGATGACGTCCATTTTGAAAAGTGCAAAGTTGACGTCACATATATTTTTAAACGATGGTAATATCTCAGAAAGGGTCAATTAACGGTGAAACTCAATCTGAGAGTGATGTATTCTGGGATTCTGGAGACCAGATGACGTCGATTTCGAAAAGTGCAAAGTTGACGTCACATATATTTTCAAATGCTGAAGATATCTTAAAAATGGTACATTAACGACAAAACTTTGTCTAAATATGACTTATTCTGAAAATCAGAAGGCCAGATGACGTCAACTTTTAAAAAATTGACGTGAAATATGTTTTCGAATGCTGAAAGTTTCTTAGAAATGGTCAATTCACGATGAAACTTCATTCAAACATGACGTATTCTGGGATTTTGAAGGGCATATGAAGTAAGTTGTCAGAAGTGCAATGCTGATGTCATATTTTCTTCGAATGATGGTATTTTCTTCTCTTATTTTCTTCGAATGATGGCTTGACAAGTGGTCAATTGAGAAAACAATTTCACCACCGTACAGATCAAACCACCTCTCTACATACCTACGGCATGTATACAAAAAGAGAAAAATTCATGAAAAAGTGGGGGCCCAACGACTGTGAGATTTGTCTTCTGCTGTGCGCCCCTTAGACAACTACTCTCAAATGGAGCAGCTACTGCTACAAAAACCGAAAAATACTCATGTATAACTGTTAATTACAAACATACAGAAGTCACAAAATATTTTTTCAAACCTGTAAACTAGAATCTGTAAATAACCGAAAAATACTAATATACTCAAATATAACTGTTCATTACAAACATACAAAAGTCGTAAAATATTTTCTCAAACCTGTAAACTAGAATCTACAAATCACAGATGTTAACTCAACGTAGTCAACTATGGAGATCTTGGTTTTGTACACAATGGTTTGCAGTTTTGGCCATTACTTCAATTCTAGGTGCTATAACACTTGGCATATTATTCAACAGTTGAGTTCTCTTACGCAGCTGTGATTTGTAGATTCTAGTTTACAGGTTTGAGAAAATATTTTACGACTTTTGTATGTTTGTAATGAACAGTTATATTTGAGTATATTAGTATTTTTCGGTTATTTACAGATTCTAGTTTACAGGTTTGAAAAAATATTTTGTGACTTCTGTATGTTTGTAATTAACAGTTATACATGAGTATTTTTCGGTTTTTGTAGCAGTAGCTGCTCCATTTGAGAGTAGTTGTCTAAGGGGCGCACAGCAGAAGACAAATCTCACAGTCGTTGGGCCCCCACTTTTTCATGAATTAGACTAACCTTTTCATCCCTGCTTCTCTTTTCTCCACCCCTCTTGCGGTTTTGGCTGAAACAAACTTAGCATAAAGGAATATTGGTTCGAAGAACTGAGTTTGCGAAAAAAATAATTTCAATATCGCAGACAAATAGGAGAATTGAAGTTACATTCTAGGTTTGTTTCGGGGATGCAATTGCACACCATACCTATTTTCACACAATCACAGTTTACTACTGAAAATTGTCAACGATATTTGCGCATTTGCAGTCTAAATCACTAGAGAAAATACAGGCTAAGTCTGAATCTACACTCACGTTAGAGGCTTGTAGTTCTGGGATTCACACTCTAAAGAGGGAGATACAATCTGTGTTGCAGTTTGATCAGAGTTTGTTGCAGAGATCGCATTTTGCCATTGACATATCTTCTGATCAAACTACAAACACAGCTGATGAGAAGAACATGTACTGTTTCAGTCATTGCTTTGTTTATCGCCTATACCGTACTCTTTTCACCCTCCTTTAAGTTCAGAGACTGCAGCTACACGGTGGAAAGGCTACCGCGCCCACCTTCGATAGGTATCAGACTACAGAGTCAGAACAGCCAAGAATTTCTGCTGTGTTTCGTGAACAGTTCTCGTACCTCGAGTTATCCCTGTTATCCGATTTTCTCGATTTGTTGTGAGAATCGTCACGTTTTTCGCTCCGTCTTGACTTTTCTGATCTTCTCGAACGCATTCGATCTCTGTTCTCGCTGAAAGTACAGAAAAGTTTCAATCACTTTAAAATATCTGTCCCGAACATTGAAATCCATAGCAAAATGACACAGGTGGTCAAACCCAAGTTTGTTGAGATCGAAATCGAATTGAATCGAAATCTAAAAATGGCTCAAAGATCGAAATTCGAAATATTCAAGATCGATTAACAACCCTAAAACGATTGATATGCTAATAATCTTATCGAAATGCATGCTCTAGGTTTCGCTATTTCCACAGCAGGCCTATACGGTATGGTGAGACGCCCGAACCCGCTATTTTTGTAGTTTGATCTTATTAAATTCCGTCAGAAATAAGTACATTTTGACTTGTAATAGGCTCAAACTACATCTGGTATTTGGTCAATGATTTCAAACTGAGACAATTCAATTTGTGATCTCATCAGAACAATTTGCTACGGTGCCTGATGACAAGGACTGCATGGTGTTTGTGATTGCCAATATGAGATCAACAATGAAGTTAGAAAAGAGTTTTTAGAAAAAGTGGACATTTTCGTGAACTGTTTTTAACCCTGTTTATACATTGTAGACAACAATATAGACAAAAGTGTATGATTTTTTTGTGGAAAATCCAATTTGAATCGAGGACATACCTCGTGTCTCTTTTCTCCGATTTCCTCGATCTTCTGTCCGAATCGTCCCGTTTCGTTCCCATTTTCTCACCTTTCCTCGATTTCTCTGACGTTCTCTTGCCCGATCTATCTCTCATCATAGAATCATCCTTTCGCGAGTCTTTTCTCGACTCTTTTCCCGACCTTTTCACCGAATCTGCCCTTCTTGAACCATCTTTGTCCGCGTATTTCGATGAGTTTTTGGTAGATTTTCTGGTTCCATCTTCCTCTTCTTTTCTGTTTTTAGGTCCACTTCCTTGCGATTTTCCCAGAGAACCATCTCGTCGTGAACGGTCTTTCGCCGAACGATTCTGAACAATTTCAGTGAAACAATCGGAAAGTGACACCATATAGTTTTTTGTCTTTCCCAGCAGCAGTTAACCTTTTATACAGTAGTTGGGCAGAAATTGTTTTCATAAAACAGTTGATTCTACAAACATATAAGTACAAAGATTCATTGGCACACTGCCCAAAATCTCAGAGGAAATATCGAGAACTATATTCATACCCTTCGCCAACTTAACCTGCTGAATATTGTTGGTCGAGTTCAGCTGGTGCCAGCTGGACACATAAACGATAGTTCTAGTTTCGCAAACACAGATACGGTGAATGTTTCTAAACCCCGTTATGTTTGTAGTTTGACCTCGCTTGATTTAACGCTCAATCAGACAGTTGTGCTGTGCTGAATGAAACATTAATTGCAACTAAATTTTATTCATTCCGCAAAATTAATCCATCCAAACACATGGAATGTTCACCCGATTTACCCAAGAAAAGCTTATAATTTCTCTTTCCACCACAGGTTTCATGAATTTGACATAAAAACTGATCCGATGTGATGAGAAGTTCATGAAACATTGTGCATGACGTAATATTGTTGTTTCTAGCACAGATGTCTTCGGACCAAGAGTAATTTATCTCGAAACGAACCGGGGATTTTCCAGATCGGTTAGGTCCGTCCACCACTCCATCTCTATTAGATCGACTTGGCTTCGGAGAAAGATTCCTGAAAAGAGTAAACAATTTTCTTTTCGTATAGAAGGCCGGACGCCGATTCGACTAGGTAAAAGGACACGCTCTTTTTAATCTAAGCCTTGACCCATATGTTTGTAGTTTGATCCCGTTGGCGTACGGTGGAAAATCGTAAATATTGGCATGTATCGACATCACAATCCAATAAACATTTAACTTTTCCTCATGGATGAGTATTCACTTGAATAGCGCACCCCATTATCACACTGAGAAATACGTGTTTCGGGTGAGATTGTGCAAAACGACCAGCGAAACGATGACCAATTTTGAAATTTTTTCGA
Source organism: Litoditis marina (assembly GCA_964036275.1). Classification (NCBI taxonomy): domain Eukaryota; kingdom Metazoa; phylum Nematoda; class Chromadorea; order Rhabditida; family Rhabditidae; genus Litoditis; species Litoditis marina. The sequence goes on along the minus strand of OZ038434.1, from coordinate 458,420 downwards.
AGAAGACCAGGGTTCAAGTTTTCCGGAGTACAACGTGACATTCCAATGAAGTTGAAAACCTAGGTTATATAAATTTTGCCTGTAACGTGTGCCAATCAGAGCTCAATCCCAAACATACTTCAGACGCCTAGCCGATCCCCTATTTGTTGCCTACCCCAAGTCGCATAAAATGTAGAAGCTGCCATCAGCTCTTGATCCAAATACAAGCCAGAAGTCACGAATTTTGACGAAAAGCACCGAGGTCAAACTGCCAACACAGCGGGATAGGACAGACACCGTATAGACTTGCTTTCGAAAGGGCAACCCCTTCAGTTGGTTATTCTCTTCTAACGAAGCACAAATCTTGTGTTAGTCACCAGAATGATCAACTCGCTAGAAAGGTGTGAATAACTCACTTTCCACTGTAGTTTTTGTCAGAAAGTGATGAGGGAGAGCCGTAGGTAGGACATAGAAAGAACATGAGAAAGGATAGCAGAGTCTGCAAGACGCCCACCAGGGAGTTGTACTGAAAAATATCCATTAGGACTAAAACACAAGGATACCAATACAACACAATCATCATATTGTTATTAAAACCAGACACGGTAGCGATCCCGATAACTTCATGAGGGGTGTGTTCTTGGTCTGTCTAGTGAGAAGTTTATCAACATGAACAGCTCATCAACTACTGACAAGGTTTCGCTGATGTACGCTAGGCAATACATGGCTGGAGTTGAAAGTTAGTAAAATAGTGTTCATGATGATTAGATATGTTATTCAATCATCATATGGAATTTAGCGAGCTACGCTGAACCGATCCTTTTTTCGAGCGATATGTTGGCATGTTCTTTCTCTACGTGCTGTGATAAAGGTATAGTCTTTTTCATTTCTACTGAGACTCCTACAGTAAGACTACAAAACTTTGAATTCATTTAAATTACGTTAACATTATCGAAATAGTTAACAATTTTCACCTCAGATTATGATAACCTATAACAAGGAGTAACTCAAATAATTTCTGACAAAGTTGAATTTTGCATTAAAAAACAGCCATCGTTAAAACGCGAAAAATACTGTAGGAGTCTCAGTAGGAACGGTGTCGACTATATAAACGATGACCGAATTTACAGCTATTTGAACATTTTGATTCGAAATAACTAAAATTTGAGAGTAATGATGAACATAGTCGACTAAAGAAGTTTGGCACGGTTGTTTCCTTTTATTACCGAACCCTGTTGGTTCGTAAGCGTTGGTCCGATTTTGGATTCCGGATTAGTTGGGTCGAAATGTGGGAAGTTCTGCACTCACCGCTGCGCCTCGCACTGCAAACGAGTAGTTGGCCATGTTTTTCGATTTTTCATTCGTCGATGAGTAGTGGATATCACTTTTTTTTACATCGGAAAATGCACCTGCAGTTCAAGGTCACGGGGTCAAGGTCACCGAGCATTGGCTTAGAGAGGGGTTGGGGTCAAGGTCATCAGATCAATCAATAATCAGTGATAAGTGATAAGTAATCAATAAATCAATAATCAATAAATCAATAAGTGATCAAACTACAACTTTTAGATAAGCTTTAGATAAATGATAAACTTAAGATAAATGATAAGGTTTAGATAAATGATAAACTTTTTATCAGACTACAAACTTTTTATCAGACTACAAACTATAACTTTGACCAAACTTTAAAATAACTTTGACCAAGCTTTAAAGTAACTTTGACCAAGCTTTAATGTAACTTTTAACAAACTTTAACTTTTAACAAACTTTAACTTTTCGAAATTGGTTTAGTACCGGTTAGTGCTGGGGTATTTCGCAATAGCTACAGTATACCTACAGTAACCACTTAGAGTGCGCGTGCCGTGCGCCCCGCCCCTCTATTCAACCATTCGTCAATTACTAGCCACGCAGCACTCTCGCCATGTCCGACAGCCAGCACCCCCCTCTTCTCGAACGTGAGACTAAACCTTTGGGTCCCACCACTTTCCCGTACCCTCCACCACCAGTTCCCAACGAGCATCGTCCCATAACACCGGAGCGTATCTACCCTAATAGAACGCCAACCGGTAACCCGGAAACGTCTGCTAAACGACGTCTAACGGAGACACCCAGAAAAATGGTTAGTTTGATCGTTCTTTGCGTTACAATGATTATTTGTATAGTTTACCATACACTAATGAATAAAAACGATACTATTATGGAAAACGTCAAACGGTGTGCGGTCACAGACTGATTTTCAGCCCATGCGTATGTCAAGCAAGCAAATGCAATACTCCATGCCGTTCATTGTGATCATCGCCCAGCCCTGCTGTCGTAAAAATCTCGAGCTGAAGGACTCTGAGGTTACAATTCGTCTATGCCCCGCCTGCATGGAATACAACTACAATACTCGTTTTCCTCGTACTTAACCGTTGAATAAATATTAATAACAAAGTGTTTTGTTTCTATTACATGATAATCTGGTGTTGATTCAACACTATGTCTAGTTTTATCGCGTCTATTCATTCGGCAATAGCGCGCTAGAACGGGAAATAGTGTTTTCAACTTATTCGTTTTAAATGTTACGCTAATTGTGGATCAGTGAGTTCTATTAATACAGTTCAATAGAACGATTGATCAGCAAACAGAGTTTCATAAATTTGAATGGTCAATGACGAAATCATATTTGAATATAATGAGCAACCTTGAGCGCGCGCGCTGACCCAATTAAATTCAAAACCGAGGGTAATAGCTGTAATTATACCTCAATAGGTAAATGGGGGATCAACAATGTTTCCAAAATAGGTAAATGGGGGACCAACAATGTTTCCAATAATATTCTCGTTCACCATTTGAAAACAGAGGGGAAAATGGCAAAGGGTAATTACTACCGTCGTGTAAATACTACCGTCGTGTAATAACTACCGTTCTGCGGGTTTCTAGATTATTCCATCGATTTTTTTGAGTTTTTGTTGCTTCAAAGCTTTGTTTACATATTTTATCTTACTACAAACTTGTCAATAGTCCTTATCTAATGTTTAACGAAAGAACTAGAACATATTTCCCAGTAAGGCTTCTATTGAACCGTTTCGACTGTTTTAGTGATATTTGAGGTGGTTTTTTGAAACCACAGTGGATATTATACCTCCTTCTTACTATATATCCGTCGTTTTCTGGCTTTCATCATCTAGAAATACCTTACAAATGATCTGTTCTTCAATCTTACACGAGTATTAGGAACTCAGAATTTGTGAAATATATTTTTAAGAATATTCGATGCTATGCACATCAACTGCACATTTTAACCCTCCTACACTTCCATATTATTAGTGGACTGTCATATGTTTTCTATATAACTATATTCACACTTCATTATTCATACATGTTTGCTATTATTCGCCTTGGAATTATCCTAAATCGTTTCAGGATGAATCTTTGAAGTTTCACCAAGAAAAATCCGGTTCCAGGATCGGTTGAAGAGAATAAAATTTTAGGTCGGTTTTCATCATATTTATAGAAATTCTTCTTTAGCTCAGATTGTGATAAAAAATATAACGATCTGTTCCTATTACGCTAGTTCTCCACATTCTGAGCTGGAGCTACCTTATTTGGATCATATTTCTCGTTTTTGGAGTAGGTGCACTAATGATTATTCCAAAACCCAACCAATGTTTGCAGTTACTTGAAATTTGGTTTGGGTATAACAATATGTGGTAAGAGAAACTCAATTCTGTATTCATGTTATCTAGTCTTTTCTAGAACTTGAGCTGCAGCAGCTCAAGTTGGACCAACTTTTGTAATTTTTCGTGTCAGTTTCGTCTAACGTATCTGAAAACCTTACAATAGCTGGGTAGATTCGATAAGATCTAGGATAGGGGATGTTAGGAGAGGTGTAGTTCTGTAATCCATATGAGCTAGTCTTTTCTAGAACTTGAGCTGCAGCAGCGCAAGTCGGATCAACTTTTGTCATTTTTCGTGTCAGTTTCGTCTAACGTATTTCAAAAACTTACAATAGCTGGGTAGATTCGATCGGATCTAGGATAGAGGTTGTTAAGAAAAGTCTAGTGATGTACTTCATATGAGCTAGTCTTTTCTAGAACTTGAGCTGCAGCAGCTGAAGTCGGATCAACTTTTGTCATTTTTCGTGTCAGTTTCGTCTAACGTATTTCAAAAACTTACAATAGCTGGGTAGATTCGATTGGATCTAGGATAGAGGGTGGTAATAGAAGTCTAGAGATGTACTCCAAATGAGCTAGTCTTTTCTAGAACTTGAGCTGCAGCAGCTGAAGTCGGATCAACTTTTGTCATTTTTCGTGTCAGTTTCGTCTAACGTATTTGAAAAACTTACAATAGCTGGATGGATTCGATTGGATCTAGGATAGAGGGTGGTAATAGAAGTCTAGAGATGTACTCCAAATGAGCTAGTCTTTTCTAGAACTTGAGCTGCAGCAGCCCAAGTTGGACCAACTTTTGTCATTTTTCGTATCAGTTTCGTCTAACGTATTTCAAAAACTTACAATAGCTGGGTAGATTCGATTGGATCTAGGATAGAGGGTGTTAAGAGAAGTATAGAGATGTACTCCAAATGAGCTAGTCTTTTCTAGAACTTGAGCTGCATCAGCTGAAGTCGGATCAACTTTTGTCATTTTTCGTGTCAGTTTCGTCTAACGTATTTCAAAAACTTACAATAGCTGGGTGGATTCGATTGGATCTAGGATAGAGGATGGTAATAGAAGTATAGAGATGTACTCCAAATGAGCTAGTCTTTTCTAGAACTTGAGCTGCAGCAGCTCAAGTCGGATCAACTTTTGTCATTTTTCGTGTCAGTTTCGTCTAACGTATTTCAAAAACTTACAATAGCTGGGTGGATTCGATTGGATCTAGGATAGAGGGTGGTAATAGAAGTCTAGAGATGTACTCCAAATGAGCTAGTCTTTTCTAGAACTTGAGCTGCAGCAGCTCAAGTCGGATCAACTTTTGTCATTTTTCGTGTCAGTTTCGTCTAACGTATTTCAAAAACTTACAATAGCTGGGTGGATTCGATTGGATCTAGGATAGAGGGTGGTAATAGAAGTCTAGAGATGTACTCCAAATGAGCTAGTCTTTTCTAGAACTTGAGCTGCAGCAGCTCAAGTCGGATCAACTTTTGTCATTTTTCGTGTCAGTTTCGTCTAACGTATTTCAAAAACTTACAATAGCTGGGTGGATTCGATTGGATCTAGGATAGAGGGTGGTAATAGAAGTCTAGAGATGTACTCCAAATGAGCTAGTCTTTTCTAGAACTTGAGCTGCAGCAGCTCAAGTCGGATCAACTTTTGTCATTTTTCGTGTCAGTTTCGTCTAACGTATTTCAAAAACTTACAATAGCTGGGTGGATTCGATTGGATCTAGGATAGAGGGTGGTAATAGAAGTCTAGAGATGTACTCCAAATGAGCTAGTCTTTTCTAGAACTTGAGCTGCAGCAGCTCAAGTCGGATCAACTTTTGTCATTTTTCGTGTCAGTTTCGTCTAACGTATTTCAAAAACTTACAATAGCTGGGTGGATTCGATTGGATCTAGGATAGAGGATGGTAATAAAAGTATAGAGATGTACTCCAAATGAGCTAGTCTTTTCTAGAACTTGAGCTGCAGCAGCTCAAGTCGGATCAACTTTTGTCATTTTTCGTGTCAGTTTCGTCTAACGTATTTCAAAAACTTACAATAGCTGGGTAGATTCGATTGGATCTAGGATAGAGGGTGGTAATAGAAGTCTAGAGATGTACTCCAAATGAGCTAGTCTTTTCTAGAACTTGAGCTGCAGCAGCTCAAGTCGGATCAACTTTTGTCATTTTTCGTGTCAGTTTCGTCTAACGTATTTCAAAAACTTACAATAGCTGGGTAGATTCGATTGGATCTAGGATAGAGGGTGTTAAGAGAAGTCTAGAGATGTACTCCAAATGAGCTAGTCTTTTCTAGAACTTGAGCTGCAGCAGCTCAAGTCGGATCAACTTTTGTCATTTTTCGTGTCAGTTTCGTCTAACGTATTTCAAAAACTTACAATAGCTGGGTGGATTCGATTGGATCTAGGATAGAGGATGGTAATAAAAGTATAGAGATGTACTCCAAATGAGCTAGTCTTTTCTAGAACTTGAGCTGCAGCAGCTCAAGTCGGATCAACTTTTGTCATTTTTCGTGTCAGTTTCGTCTAACGTATTTCAAAAACTTACAATAGCTGGGTAGATTCGATTGGATCTAGGATAGAGGGTGGTAATAGAAGTCTAGAGATGTACTCCAAATAAGCTAGTCTTCTCTAGAACTTGAGCTGCAGCAGCTCAAGTCGGATCAACTTTTGTCATTTTTCGTGTCAGTTTCGTCTAACGTATTTCAAAAACTTACAATAGCTGGGTGGATTCGATTGGATCTAGGATAGAGGGTGGTAATAGAAGTCTAGAGATGTACTCCAAATGAGCTAGTCTTTTCTAGAACTTGAGCTGCAGCAGCTCAAGTCGGATCAACTTTTGTCATTTTTCGTGTCAGTTTCGTCTAACGTATTTCAAAAACTTACAATAGCTGGGTGGATTCGATTGGATCTAGGATAGAGGATGGTAATAAAAGTATAGAGATGTACTCCAAATGAGCTAGTCTTTTCTAGAACTTGAGCTGCAGCAGCTCAAGTCGGATCAACTTTTGTCATTTTTCGTGTCAGTTTCGTCTAACGTATTTCAAAAACTTACAATAGCTGGGTAGATTCGATTAGATCTGGGATTGAGGGAGTCAATAGAATTCTAGTTCTGTAATACATATCACCTAGAGTCAGTTCGTATGATAATATTTCACAAACTGACAAACCATAGCAGAAGATTACTCAATCATAGGATGAAGGACAATAAGATAAATTAGTAATATTAGTATTTTTCTTCATATCCGCTAGTGTTACCTAGAACGTGAGCTGTAGCAGTTCAAACTGAACCCCCTTTGGTCACTTTGGGAGTCAATTTAGTGGATACTGTTTCGGAAATATTTGAAAGTTAGGTAAACGGAAATAGGTAGAATATAAGAAGTACATGGAAAATTGGTAGCTATGTATATCAATATGCTGTGAGCTGATGCAGTTCAATTCGAAACAAGTGTGTCAGTTGTTTTAGTCAGCTTGGTGAAGATTGTCTGCCAACTGATTACAGTTGGTTTCAACAATCTTGATTAGATCACAAAATAGCAGGATATGTATACATATATCAGTATTTCCATCTCTTTCTCTCCCTCTCTCTCTCCCAGGTCTCTACAACTTGAGCTGCACCAGTCTTGGCAGTTATCTCAAATAGACCATGTCTTCATCTGGCGGCGTAGCAATCTCTCAGAAATCTCATGAGATACCTCATGAGCTATTGGCACGAACATATCATGAGATTCTACTGATTGCTATGCTACAACATAGTCAGTTCAGATGTAGCTCAAGAGGTGTCTCATGAGAAACTCGTATGAACTTCTCATGAGGCTGGAGGGAATGCTACGCCGCCTGCTTCTACTATCTGCAAATATGAGAACAGTCCCAGATTCAAATGAATCTTCTAGGCTGTCAGCACCGCTGAGTGGCTCTGGGTATAAACTACTTCAAACTAAATTCACCCCACCTCCCTCTCCTTGCTTCAACTTTCACACCATATCTAACCGGTTTTAGTATTAGGGAACCTGTTTTTCAGGTTGCGAGAGTGGGGATTCCAATCAGAGCATTCATACCTGATTTTATGTTCAGATCAGGTTGAATTCAGGTCACCTAGGTAATCTGAAAAACTTACCGAGAATGGTGAGGTTACCTGAAAACCCGTGTAGTCGTAGAATAGACCACAACATGCCCAAACACTACAATATGGCTATGTATAGTCGATTCATCTCACCATACTGTTTTTTTTCAGGTAGATGATCCTCTTACTACCAGATCCGATAGAACAGATGAGAACATTGACAGAGAAAGTGTGTTACTTAATTGTCATTTACTGCTATATAAATGTGTTCACGGCATGAAAAACGAAATGTACTGAATAATCATATTTATACATTGAATTTTCAATATAAACAAACAAGTAAATGTTTTGAAAGAGCGATCGAACAAAACGCTGTCGGCTCCAATGGAAAATCCGCTGGCGTTCTGAAAGAGAAAGTATTTTTTTCCAAGAACTAGACTAGTATGCATATTGAAATATTTTGGCATACATTTCATGCCCCCAGAAGTGAAGTCCGGCAATAAAATAGAATACTTGAACTGGTAACCTTCTATTTGGAAGATTGGAATTTATGTTAGGTGATAGGATCAGGGGACAATGAACTACTTAAACGGGATTGTGTTAATGTTTTGAGCTCTCGGAACATTCAGATTTAGAGAATGAAATAAATTTGCAAAATAGCTATAGTTTGCCAGTCTTTGGGGAACATTGACTTTTCACCCCCCCCCCCCCCCCACCTTTCTGAATTTGTATTGCGTTTGGGGAATTGTAGTTTGACCCCGCCCCACCGGGGGGTTATAATTCAATTTATCACCTGCAATACAAAAGTTTGAGGGTGGGGGGTAAAATGTAAACATTTCCGGTATTGAAGTTCAGCCCCCCACTCGTTGAAGTTTGACCCCCCACCATTGAAGTTCTACCCCCGCCGACCCAAGTGGGGGGTAAATAGTAAATGTCGAAGTTGAATTTTGACCCCCCCCCCCTCTCTCCTAGATTTTCAGGTTTTAGCTTGGGTTGAAGTGCTACGGGGGGGACTCAACTAAAGTGGGGGGCGATACTTCAATTTTCCCAGTCTTTGAAATATCATCATACAAACCGAGGCTCAAAGTGACAAAAAGTTCAGACGAAACTGACACGAAAAGTGACAAAAGTTTATCCAACTTGGGCTGCTGCAGCTCAAGTTCTAGAAAAGACTAGCTCATTTGGAGTACATCTCTAGACTTCTATTACCACCCTCTATCCTAGATCCAATCGAATCTACCCAGCTATTGTGAGTTTTTGAAATACGTTAGACGAAACTGACACGAAAAATGACAAAAGTTGATCCGACTTCAGCTGCTGCAGCTCAAGTTCTAGAAAAGACTAGCTCATATGAAGTACATCACTAGACTTTTCTTAACAACCTCTATCCTAGATCCGATCGAATCTACCCAGCTATTGTAAGTTTTTGAAATACGTTAGACGAAACTGACACGAAAAATGACAAAAGTTGATCCGACTTGAGCTGCTGCAGCTCAAGTTCTAGAGAAGACTAGCTTATTTGGAGTACATCACTAGACTTCTCTTAACACCCTCTATCCTAGATCCAATCGAATCTACCCAGCTATTGTAAGTTTTTGAAATAAGTTAGACAAAACTGACACGAAAAATGACAAAAGTTGGTCCAACTTGGGCTGCTGCAGCTCAAGTTCTAGAAAAGACTAGCTCATTTGGAGTACATCTCTAGACTTCTATTACCACCCTCTATCCTAGATCCAATCGAATCTACCCAGCTATTGTAAGTTTTTGAAATACGTTAGACGAAACTGACACGAAAAATGACAAAAGTTGATCCGACTTCAGCTGCTGCAGCTCAAGTTCTAGAAAAGACTAGCTCATATGAAGTACATCACTAGACTTTTCTTAACAACCTCTATCCTAGATCCGATCGAATCTACCCAGCTATTGTAAGTTTTTGAAATACGTTAGACGAAACTGACACGAAAAATGACAAAAGTTGATCCGACTTCAGCTGCTGCAGCTCAAGTTCTAGAAAAGACTAGCTCATTTGGAGTACATCTCTATACTTCTCTTAACACCCTCTATCCTAGATCCAATCGAATCTACCCAGCTATTGTAAGTTTTTGAAATAAGTTAGACAAAACTGACACGAAAAATGACAAAAGTTGGTCCAACTTGGGCTGCTGCAGCTCAAGTTCTAGAAAAGACTAGCTCATTTGGAGTACATCTCTAGACTTCTATTACCACCCTCTATCCTAGATCCAATCGAATCTACCCAGCTATTGTAAGTTTTTGAAATACGTTAGACGAAACTGACACGAAAAATGACAAAAGTTGATCCGACTTCAGCTGCTGCAGCTCAAGTTCTAGAAAAGACTAGCTCATATGAAGTACATCACTAGACTTTTCTTAACAACCTCTATCCTAGATCCGATCGAATCTACCCAGCTATTGTAAGTTTTTGAAATACGTTAGACGAAACTGACACGAAAAATGACAAAAGTTGATCCGACTTCAGCTGCTGCAGCTCAAGTTCTAGAAAAGACTAGCTCATTTGGAGTACATCTCTATACTTCTCTTAACACCCTCTATCCTAGATCCAATCGAATCTACCCAGCTATTGTAAGTTTTTGAAATAAGTTAGACAAAACTGACACGAAAAATGACAAAAGTTGGTCCAACTTGGGCTGCTGCAGCTCAAGTTCTAGAAAAGACTAGCTCATTTGGAGTACATCTCTAGACTTCTATTACCACCCTCTATCCTAGATCCAATCGAATCTACCCAGCTATTGTAAGTTTTTGAAATACGTTAGACGAAACTGACACGAAAAATGACAAAAGTTGATCCGACTTCAGCTGCTGCAGCTCAAGTTCTAGAAAAGACTAGCTCATATGAAGTACATCACTAGACTTTTCTTAACAACCTCTATCCTAGATCCGATCGAATCTACCCAGCTATTGTAAGTTTTTGAAATACGTTAGACGAAACTGACACGAAAAATGACAAAAGTTGATCCGACTTCAGCTGCTGCAGCTCAAGTTCTAGAAAAGACTAGCTCATTTGGAGTACATCTCTATACTTCTCTTAACACCCTCTATCCTAGATCCAATCGAATCTACCCAGCTATTGTAAGTTTTTGAAATAAGTTAGACAAAACTGACACGAAAAATGACAAAAGTTGGTCCAACTTGGGCTGCTGCAGCTCAAGTTCTAGAAAAGACTAGCTCATATGAAGTACATCACTAGACTTTTCTTAACAACCTCTATCCTAGATCCGATCGAATCTACCCAGCTATTGTAAGTTTTTGAAATACGTTAGACGAAACTGACACGAAAAATGACAAAAGTTGATCCGACTTCAGCTGCTGCAGCTCAAGTTCTAGAAAAGACTAGCTCATATGAAGTACATCACTAGACTTTTCTTAACAACCTCTATCCTAGATCCGATCGAATCTACCCAGCTATTGTAAGTTTTTGAAATACGTTAGACGAAACTGACACGAAAAATGACAAAAGTTGATCCGACTTCAGCTGCTGCAGCTCAAGTTCTAGAAAAGACTAGCTCATTTGGAGTACATCTCTATACTTCTCTTAACACCCTCTATCCTAGATCCAATCGAATCTACCCAGCTATTGTAAGTTTTTGAAATAAGTTAGACAAAACTGACACGAAAAATGACAAAAGTTGGTCCAACTTGGGCTGCTGCAGCTCAAGTTCTAGAAAAGACTAGCTCATTTGGAGTACATCTCTAGACTTCTATTACCACCCTCTATCCTAGATCCAATCGAATCTACCCAGCTATTGTAAGTTTTTGAAATACGTTAGACGAAACTGACACGAAAAATGACAAAAGTTGATCCGACTTCAGCTGCTGCAGCTCAAGTTCTAGAAAAGACTAGCTCATATGAAGTACATCACTAGACTTTTCTTAACAACCTCTATCCTAGATCCGATCGAATCTACCCAGCTATTGTAAGTTTTTGAAATACGTTAGACGAAACTGACACGAAAAATGACAAAAGTTGATCCGACTTGAGCTGCTGCAGCTCAAGTTCTAGAAAAGACTAGCTCATATGGATTACAGAACTACACCTCTCCTAACATCCCCTATCCTAGATCTTATCGAATCTACCCAGCTATTGTAAGGTTTTCAGATACGTTAGACGAAACTGACACGAAAAATTACAAAAGTTGGTCCAACTTGAGCTGCTGCAGCTCAAGTTCTAGAAAAGACTAGATAACATGGATACAGAATTGAGTTTCTCTTACCACATATTGTTATACCCAAACCAAATTTCAAGTAACTGCAAACATTGGTTGGGTTTTGGAATAATCATTAGTGCACCTACTCCAAAAACGAGAAATATGATCCAAATAAGGTAGCTCCAGCTCAGAATGTGGAGAACTAGCGTAATAGGAACAGATCGTTATATTTTTTATCACAATCTGATCTAAAGAAGAATTTCTATAAATATGATGAAAACCGACCTAAAATTTTATTCTCTTCAACCGATCCTGGAACCGGATTTTTCTTGGTGAAACTTCAAAGATTCATCCTGAAACGATTTAGGATAATTCCAAGGCGAATAATAGCAAACATGTATGAATAATGAAGTGTGAATATAGTTATATAGAAAACATATGACAGTCCACTAATAATATGGAAGTGTAGGAGGGTTAAAATGTGCAGTTGATGTGCATAGCATCGAATATTCTTAAAAATATATTTCACAAATTCTGAGTTCCTAATACTCGTGTAAGATTGAAGAACAGATCATTTGTAAGGTATTTCTAGATGATGAAAGCCAGAAAACGACGGATATATAGTAAGAAGGAGGTATAATATCCACTGTGGTTTCAAAAAACCACCCCAAATATCACTAAAACAGTCGAAACGGTTCAATAGAAGCCTTACTGGGAAATATGTTCTGGTTCTTTCGTTAAACATTAGATAATGACTATTGACAAGTTTGTAGTAAGATAAAATATGTAAACAAAGCTTTGAAGCAACAAAAACTCAAAAAAATCGATGGAATAATCTAGAAACCCGCAGAACGGTAGTTATTACACGACGGTAGTATTTACACGACGGTAGTAATTACCCTTTGCCGGGAAAATTTGATTATTTATCGATTACTGTATTTCGGGTTACGGTAGACAATCATTGGAAACCAACCGTTTATCAGGCGCGAAAATCGAGAATTCAAATAGAAATTTTCTTCTTTTGCGTTTATTTAAATTATTAGTTTTAGTTATAATTTTCGTTAATAGTTTATGTTTCTAATAGTTATAACCATACCTTGGGTCATTTTTCATACCATATCGAATATATTTATCATCATTTTTCGTTCAGGTAATCATGCAGCGAGTGAACACTGCTTGGTGTCGGCATCTGGCTGAGTGTTCGGAAAACGGTTGGTGCTACACCAATGGCCCTGGATTGCCGGAGGATTGCATCTGTTTCGATGGATTTACCGGTGCGAAATGCGGTAAGTTAACCGTTTTTAACATTGTGACTGGTTTTCATCGTGTGTTAGCACTCACCCAATTCGTTAGTTTTTAATTCTTGTTCTAGATGAAGTCGCCGCCACCAACCACGCAATAGATGCTTTCCATCGGGAGTCGCCCCCGATTCCAGAGGTGGTCATGGGTTAGTTTTTATTTATTTTTCGATACTGTTCATTTGTTAGCCAAACACCATTCTTATTACGTTCAACGGTTTAGCTTATTTTTTATTATAGGTGAATACCCCGTTTCTCTGAGAGCGGTGCAGGCTCACCTAATGGAGGCGATTCCCACGCCAATGGCTAGTGTTAAGGGTTAGTTATTCAGCGATGTTCATAAATGTCAAAAATTTATTTTTTTTTTCGATACTGTTCATTTGTTAACCAAACACCGTTCTTATTACGTTCAACGCTTTAGCTTATTTTTTTTTATTATAGGTGAATACCCCATTTCTGTCGGGACGGTGCAGGCTCACCTAATGGAGGTACTTCCGACGCCAATGGCTGGTGTTGAGGGTTAGTTATTCATCGAAGTTCATAACCGTCAAAAACAGAATATAGAATAATTTTATATTCCTGCTAAATATAGTTTATCGTTATTAAATATTTCATGTTTACAACTTATCGGTATACCTATGTATTTGTTAATTATTCAGGGAAACTCGCTTCCGACCAACCGGTTCTGAATGTGAAACTTCACGAGACCGCTGAGGCCGTGACGAAGCTATACCAGGAGGCGGACATGCCACACGGTTAGTTCTCGAATGCATGTCCTTAATTTTTCATTCCATTTATTTTCAATTAGTTTTTATGATTCAGATGTGGTGGCGCGCGGTTTTTATCGAACCAGGGACAGCTTTTTCCGTGTTCATAACGAGCCACCTATTCCTCCATACAGTGAGGGTCGTGTATCAACCCCGCCAATCACTCGGCTCGTTGAATGGACTAAAACACCAGGCGCGTGAAAAATATTACATGTTTTATGTTAGTTTTACCAGGGTTTTTCGTTAAATGTAGCTGCTGACCGAAATTGTTTATATTTTTAACCTTTTCCAGAGACCAGTGACCTGACCGTACAGCCCGAGCCTCTTTCCAGCGAAGTCATCGTTCAATGGGTGAATGATAACGGTTAGTTTTGTGTTTTCAGTTTAGTTTCGATTTATTTATGGCCAATTCTTCATTCGACTTCCATTTCAAATGTGTATAAAATAGCACAAATTCAATAGTATAACGAGCAGGTGGTGTATGGAACTATACCTCGGTTTATATATGTATTTTCAGCGTACATCCTATTGGCTGTAACCGTCGTGCTGGTGCTGTTCGCTCTAGGCGTATGGCTCTTCAGAAGAACCCGGACCCGTGAGAAGCCCGCCAGTTTCAGCAACCCGTTGATCAGTTTCGCATGAGGGTTCATTGTTAGTTTTATGAATATTGTTAAATTTATTTTTTATTTTATCATTTGAACACATACAGTAACAGAGTATAATTAAAAAATATTTATTATTCACAAAATAGCATCTAAATTCGGTTCACGGTTGGCATCAAGCGATAGTATTTGGTCGAATTCGGATAAGACCACGCAGTAGATCCCGTGAGGTGTCCTTTCCTTGAACTCTAGTCGTACAGAAACGTTTGACTGACGAATGACGTCAAACACCTCCCCGCTATGCACTGTAGGACTTATATCGAACACGTAAAAATTGAACCCCTCTTTGAACATATCCATAGTAATACCGTTAGTTGACTCGTTGCGTGATAAACCCAGTCCGTCCAACATTTGTATATAGGCGGTCGCATACTTATCTTTCCAATCCAGCGCGTAGGGTCTTGACGGGATAGTACGCCCGTTTAAATCAACATAAATATTTTGTAAGTTAAAATGCTGAAAATTGAAAGGGGTATGGGTGTATCGTCCATTGAAATCCGCGGCTGCCACCAACCCCACCACCATGCGTTTCGGGCAGTGACTGGTGAATAGAACATTCGCGGGACTATCCAAACGGTTTTCTGCTATATAAAACGAACGCATTCTCACCGATGTTAACGGGTATTGTACGCGATTAGTCGCAAGGCTTTTCTCAATTGCCATGACCAGTCCATCACCCAGTTCCCACTCTTGCACCAAAAGATGGACATCTTCTACAACTAACTGGTAGTTGGGCGGATTCACCGTAGCGTAGCTGTCAATTAGAAACGCGTTCGAATTAGGGTATGCGGTCAGTTGAACATCGGCAAAATTCAATAATAGTCTTTCCTGGTTGAACAAGTCTATACTTATGGGTGTTGCCAGTTGGTGACTTGCACCACCCACAGTATACTCTGCCCGATTGAGATAACTTGTACTAGTCTCATCATTTAGTTTATCTTCAAAATGGTATCCGGATATTTGAAGTGATGACTTTTTTGCTGCTTTACTGAACATCAAAGTGTTTTCCATATACGTCTTGTATGCATGATTGACCCCCGAATCATAGACCTGTACACCGCCTATATGGAGTTGATATGATTTCACTAGGCTGGCAGCAAATTGTTGGCCGGGCGCATAAATGGTGTTCAGTAGCTTATCCTTATCTAACTTTGGAATTGCCCTACCTTTTTCATCGGTTATTTTAAATTTAACAACCAGCCATGTTTTCTTTAGGGCTACAAATGTACGGGAGTTTTGAGCAATTACAAAGTGCCAGGGTCCTTGAGGGAGTAAAGTATTTTTCAAACCAATATGACTTGTACGTGTTGCAACCACCCCCAGCGACGTCGGTGGTATACCGGTAAAATCGAGTTCAGGTAGTAATGTTTTGGCGGACTTCTCATCTATTATTTTTAACATGTTTAACGTAGGAGAACCGACCGCTTGCGACGCACACGTTGCTTCTTGTGAGGTTTCAATACCGCCACGGGTGTTTTACGTCGCTTACCAAGACCCGTCAAATTTTTTACAGAACTACGGGCCCGGTGTTTTAACGTTTTCCCCACTGGTTTTCCCTCCAACACATCAGAAACAGCAGCTTTTCCAGATGATATTAACTCCCTACCTACGGATGATGCGAAAAATTTTGGTAACATTGTTATCAGACCGGTTAGTAAGCCACCCAACCCGTGACCTCGTTGACCCCCGCGACGGTGTACGACCCCCACAAACGGTCCACTGCCAATCTGGCCTGAACTAAGTAACTGGTCCCAATTTACGTTGTTTATATCGAGAGCGGCACGTGGCATAACCGTCTGCCGTTGTGTTTCATATACACTGGACTACAAATGTTTGCACAGCAACTGGCTACGATTCTAAAAAGTGACGTGTTTACAAAAAGACACTTTCTCGGTGTATTCGGAGCGGATAAACTACCGCGTACGAAATCCAAAAATTATTCATTGGTTGTAAACACGCAAACACATGATAAACCAGGAGCTCACTGGCAGGCGATATATGTGCAGAAGGGTATACCCCATTTTTTCTGTAGCTTAGGCTACCGTATGAACAAATACGTACGGGCCCATCTAAATAAGTATCCAGCGGTTTATTTTAATAAAAGAGGTCCACAGAGACCAGATGAAAAAACGTGTGGTGGCTATGCAGTGTTCATAATTTCCCTAATGGCCCGTGGACATTCATTCAAATCGCTGGTACAGTTTTTTAATGTTATAAAACATGATGACGTTTTCATCAAGGCGTTTCTTAGGGAAAAGTATAAATACCCAGACAAATTGGAATGAATTCAGTTAGAACTTATTCCTACCCGTGTGCGGTCGTTATGTCTCTTCTCTCTACCTATTGTACTGCATGTAAAATGCATTTTCATAACATTAGTCTCAAGAACAAGCACGATCAACGCAAACACGATGGTCGACCAGCCCCTATATTCCAGCAACCAATCACCGATTTCCTAAAATTATTTGGAGATCTGAAGATTGTGAGGGAACGTGTTTGTAAAATATGCGGTAAAACGTTCAGTTGCAAGACTGCATGCGTCAACCACGTGAACAAACTACACAATGAGACCGCTGAGCCGATACCCGTTATTCCGCTAACTAAACGTGACGTGAAGCAGGAAGTACCGAAAGAGTCGCCTACGTTTGTCCCGGATGAGCCTCTTACGGCAAACACATCTACAGAATCTCGACAAGAAGTGATTACGTGTATTACATATTGGTATTTTTAAAATAAAGGCTTTGTTCAACAATGTTTTATTTAAACTCAATCAGAAAGTAAATCATCGCTATCGTACTCAATCGCGTTGTAATGGCTGTTATCCATACGGCTGGGTGGCCTGGTTGAAGGTAGCGAACCTTCAGAGTCGGATGATGAGCGGTCGTTGGCAGCATCCATGAATTCATCCATGTCCACTTCTGATTCGTCTGAATCAGATTCGACCTCCTCCTCTTCTTCCTGTGGTGCGGGTTGAGGTGCCACACGTATAGGTCCACGTACCCCGCCCTCATCAAAACTACGCAAGTAGAATTCATCAATACCGAGGTACCTAGGCCAGTACCTGGGCCCGGGACCATTTTCATCATCCGACTCCAATGAGTCCCAGTAGCGGCGTAGCTCACGGTAATCCTCCCAGCTCATCTGAAATAAACTATACAGATTTAACATGTAGGGTAAGAATCGTGGAACCCCAATTGAAGTCAAACGGTTTTCCGAACTCGGTTAGTATTTCAATTGTTATACTATCCAAATGGTCATGGGCAACCGGTATATAACGTACGGGGTTAAAACTGCGTTGCTGCATCTCGCCAAAAATGAAGTTACTAAGTGGCAGACATTGTAGTAGATTGGTCTTCACGTCGCCCACAATTGAGAATTCAACGGCGTCACTGTATATGTACATAACGGATACATTGTTACGGAAATCAACAGGGCGTTCCGCAGTAGTTGTGTTGGTAATCACTGTGCTCGTGAAACCCAGAAAATACGCAAGATCCTTATCCAAAACCACTTTTACAACATCTTCATCGTTAATCTGCAGTTGAAAGCGGTCAGGTACGGATTTGTACACGAAACTTATAGCGTTACTAATATCACGTGTTGGGGGTCTTATTGGTTTCTTGACCTCGGCTGGTTTTGAACTTTCAGATTTCTTACTGTCAACCTTTTTATCACCCTTTACACTGATTTCAGTTTTCTTTTTCTCATCCTTAGGTTTTGCCTCGGCCTTCTTTTCCTCATCCTTAGATTTTGAATCACCCTTCTTTTTCTCATCCTTAGGTTTTGAATCACCCTTCTTTTTCCCCTCCCTAGGTTTCGATTCAATCTTCTTCTTAGTCTCCTTTGTTACAGACTGCGCAGGTTCAGCAGTTTTTCCATTTTTCAGTTCAGGTTTAGACACCGTTTTTGGCTTATTTTCAATCGTTGGGTCAACAGTTGGTTTCTTTTCCTCCGGTTTTGGCTCAGGCTTGGAAAGGTCGGGTTTAAGAGTAAGCTTAGATGGTGTAACCTTCTTAATATCCTTCACTTTCTCCTTAACATCTCGTTTTTCCGTTGACAGTGTTTCAGCGACTGTAGACAACGGTTTGGTCTCAGAGTTTTGGTCGGTTACCCTCCGTTTACGTCTTCTGGGTACCTTCAAAACCTCCTCCAAATGGATGCCTGTTGCATAGTATCCGCGAGGAACAACAACTCTTTTAGTATAGCCGTCATTAAAGTGTACTACATAACCAGTGTTTTCAGCTACGTTATTATTACTACACGGGTATATAATATCAGTCAATCCGATGACGTGTTTACCACGTTTCAAGTCAAGTACAACGGGTAAACGTGTTGTAAAACGTGCAGAAGTATTAGTCGGATCCGAGGAAACAGCTGATGGTAGGGTAATATAAAAATCCATTACGACCGCTCAGTACCAGTTACCGTAGTATACTGGTCATTTACATTACCGACCGGGTCACGACTGGTTTACAATGGTTTTCCGGTTCAAATTCCCCGCGCAAACAACCGTAATAGGTGCCACCCAGAGTGGTAAAACAACGCTGCTCAAAAACATTTGCGACAATGCCGATTTGTATTTTGGGTGCAAAATCGATAAAATATTCTGGTGTAGTTTATGCGGCGCAGCCTCCGGTGTGCCTAAAGATGATCCCCGGCTAATGATAATGGAAGGACCACCAGATATGCGTTTAATAAAGGAAAACAAGGGTGAAAGATCAATATTGGTTTTGGATGACCTAATGTCGTTTTTCGCCGCAGACAAAGCCGGGAAGGAGTTGCTTAACAAATTATACACGGTTTTTTCACATCATTGGAATATGGCTGTTTTCAATCTGGTACAATCTGCATTCCAGTTAGACCGAACAAGTCGGATAAATAGTACCTATATTTTACTTCTGAAAAGTCATTCTGACTCACTTCAAATAAGAAATTTGTTAATGCAGCAGTTTGGATCTAATTTTCGGGCTGCTATGGAAGCATATGGAGATGCTATGGAAACACCCTACAATCATTTGCTGATCGATAATCACCCCCTTACAGATCCACAAGTACGGGTAGTAACTGACATTACCTCGGAGTACCCTACAGTATACACCCCGCGTTTTTGATCATTTGTACTTTGATCCTTGTTTATGACCGGTCGTATACGTTTAAACGCTGATTTTTTACGCAAGTGCAAGACTACCAAAAGTTTGTTGACAACAGCAAATAATCAACAAATAGGGGTTTTGGTAGAGATTACCTATAATATATTGAAAAACCCAAAGGTTTATCTGACTATCGGAGAGCGAGATACTTTGAAGAGAGTGTTACCTTTACTACAACTTATTTCTGCTACACGCGTCCCTGAAACTGCCCGCAGTTATCTACACCGCCTTTCCGTAAACCAACTACGTAATCTGATCAAACCCGCTCTAAGTGTGGCCGGTTTGGTTAAATGAAACTAAACCATAAATACCGCCTTATACCTGTACCTGAACATGAGGTGGAACTTGCAAGTTTACAAGAGCAAATGGCTAAAGTACGTGACAGTACCAAGCTGGCAGATTACCAAAAAGCAGCTCTTTATGAAGATTTGATGGCCCGTTTGAAAACTTATAGATCTGCTCTCGATGTGACACCCGCGGTACGGTTGGAAGAGTCACCCGCGTATCAGATACCAAACTACAAATTACCCAAGCAAAAGGCCGATTGGAATCTATTTGAACATGTGCGGACAAACGATAAACAAGAACTTGTTGTTAACGGCCGTGTTATTCCCAACTCAAATGTTTACGCAAATTTAGATTATGCCGTGGGAAAATCGAAAAGTGTACCTTATGGTTATCGTGAGTTGTTGACCCATATGCATAGTGCGGGTGAAAACCGATTACAAAAACTACCCGAAGATCAATCCAAACCCAAAATTGAAAATACACCGGCGGCGGAAAATGTTAAAGAGGAAGAGCTGGATTTTAATGATTTTCAAACCCCCTTGGCGGGAAAAAAGAATGATGATGAATGGACACTGGTGCAATCGCGTAGCGGTAAGAAAAACTCAACACCTAGACGCCGTTTACGTAGTCAAACAGGCTCGGGTTCAAAACGTTTATACATACGACTTTGGAAAATTTAAGTCATTAACATGGATGCACTGATAGCCGACGCGTATACAAACCCCAAAAGTCCTGCTGCTTTTTCTTCTGTGGAAAACGTGTACCAACACGTACGTCAACACGGTGCAACTCGTAAACAAGTTAAGAAATGTCTGGAGGATCTCGAGGTTTTTACACGCCATAAACCATTACGCCATAAATTCCTACGGCGCAAAACTTTAGGAGCCGGTAGATTAATTTCAGGACAAGCAGATCTAGTGGATATGAGTGGTAGCAAAAATGAAAATGACGGTATCACGTTTCTTCTCACGTTCATCGATGTTTACACACGTATGTTACACGTACGCTCTTTGAAAAACAAGTCAGGATTGGTGGTTGCACAGGCCTTAGAATCGATATTGAATCAAGTACCGGTATTGCTCCTCAATTTTGATAAAGGAAAAGAGTTTTATAATACACATGTGGAAAAATTGTTAAAGGAGAGAAGAATACGGTATGGAACAAGTGACTCCCCGATGAAAGCGTCCATGGTTGAAAGAGCAAATCGTACTTTAAAGACACGTTTAGCCAAGTTTATGACTCATAATAACACTCATCGTTATATTGACAACCTCCAAGATATAGTTGACGCCATAAATAATAGTTATAATCGATCCATAAAAATGAAACCTGTGGATGTAATCTCTAATATTTTTATTGACCGTTACCCGTCCGGAAAACCGCTCAAGTTACAAGTGGGGGATTTTGTTCGTATTTCCAAAGCGAGACGTACCTTTCAAAAAGGCTTCGAAGCTGGGTATTCCGAGGAGATATTTGTGATATCCAAGAAGTTTCCTGGACAACCTGGAGTGTACCAACTAAAAGATTTGGCAGAGGAAGAGATTGGCGGTTTTTTCTATGAACAAGATGTAACCAAATGTACAAACATAGAAGGACGGTACAAAATTGAGGCAATACTCAAACGACGGACGCATAGAGGGAAAAAAAGAAATTTTTGTGAAATGGCTGGGATACGGCGACAAGTTTAACTCATGGATAGCTGAAGATGCTACTATAAAGATTTGAATAAAGTGTTTACGTTCAATGTTGTTAGTCGAATTTTACGTTCAATGTTACATTTTGCCAGCTGTTACCATGTGTTGTAGCTTTTTCGGTTTTCTCTATGTTCATTAAGTTTTTCGCGTGTTTGACTCGTGTTGTAACATACATACAGTTTTTCCATTATGCAGTTTAAGTGTTATCTCACGATTTATGGCACGCGCCGTATTCGATAGCCTGACGGAAAAAACTGCACCACCGTCTCTTTCTCTCTGTCTCTCTCTCTCGCTCTCTCGCTCTCTCTGTCTCTGGTTCTCTCTCGCTCTCTCACTCTCTCACTTTTTCTTATACTTCAAATTTACCTCTATCCTACTGTATTGTTCATCAGTTGACCTAGTGTACGGTCTATTTATTTATCTCTCTCCCTTCCCCCCGTGTCGAAAAGTTTTTGACTAAAATATAAGTTTTCAGTATGATCTCGATGTTTGACCTTCTACTGATCACACGTGGAGAGGTTTCACCGAGTCAGAAAAGAGTACTAGATTTTATATTTGGAGAGTGCCGTCTTGTGAATTCAGCAACAGGGCTCGAGGTGACCGGGACCATTAACCTGGCGTGAGTTTGATATACTGATTCTTCAGTTACATGAACACGGTAGGATCGTCATTTGGGTGTTTTGTACTGATTAAACTACATTTGCAGGAGATGTGCGCTGGAGTACATGGCCTGGCGCGAGTACGTACCGGATATCCCGGTCAAGCAGCGACCGATGCGTCGTGTAACAATCCAGCAATACATGTATGAGAGGTAAAATTTAATAAATATTCAGTAAATAATGTAACTCACGCATGTTACCTAAGCCGTAAATATCGTTATTTCGTACGTCTAATAGATGTAAGACGCCGTTTAGGGATCAAACTACAAAGTTATTAGAACAGACGTAACCGTTAATTATTACAGGTACGGGCGCACCCTGACGTTCCCGCATGCGCCGCTGCTCGAGATGGCCAACGGGGTTGCCATACCCCTTGAACTAGTGGAGTTGTACATGTAAAATGAACGCCAATAAATATTTAGATCAATCAGCGTGTTTTGTCTAATCGATTTATCAAGGCAACATGAGGTTTGCTATTCAAACAGTTTGTCCAAACACCTGTTTCAACGTATGGTTATCTAACCGTGATCTGGACCGCATAACGACTTCCAAATGCGATCGTTTAAGGATAATCGTGCACGCTACTCGATTTGGTTAATAGATAACGCAAAATACTATAAACAATGTACGCCACCAGATAAGCACGATCTCGCGCGCGCGTGCGAGATCGATTTGGGTAATAGATAACACGAAATACCGTATATAAACGCCCTCACGCCGTCAGTTAGACGATAATTATTTTTTTGGCTCTGCTTTACACGCAGAATGTATAGTCACCATCGTTCCTGTTGAGCTGATATTCTCTCTTTGTCGCTCTGTCTCTCTCCCTCGCTCTCTCTCTTTCTCTGTCGCTCTGTCTCTCTTTCTCTCTCTTCTCTCTCTTTCTATCTCTCTCTGTCGCTCTGTCTCTCTTTCTCTCTCTTCTCTCTATCTCTCTCTCTCTAGCTTTATAAAATAATTGTATTTATTCTCACCTATTTTACTC
This sequence comes from Litoditis marina, assembly GCA_964036275.1. Lineage (NCBI taxonomy): Eukaryota > Metazoa > Nematoda > Chromadorea > Rhabditida > Rhabditidae > Litoditis > Litoditis marina. The sequence goes on along the minus strand of OZ038434.1, from coordinate 435,056 downwards.
AACCTTTTTACATTATACCTACCGTATACCTACAGTAACCCTATTTCGCAATACATTAAGTCTACCTACAGTATGCTTACAGTAACCCCATTTCACCATACCTACAGTATACCTACCGTATACCTACAGTAACCCTATTTCACCATACCTACAGTAAGTTGAGACCTTGATGAATGATTTTGGTTTTTTAATGTGGACAATATCGACTTCAAACCTCCAAATTAGAGAGGAACGGTCCCTTTAACTCCATTGTATGTTATAGAAAATGGGCAAGGTTGATAACGACTGGATAATGGACAAACCGGCCTTGCATGAGGTTGGAGAAGACTTATTCGTCTGTAAAACCCCTCTGTCATACCTCTCCACCTTCCACAAGACGTGTGATAATTTCGATGTGGCCAATTTTATGGACTTGGTATGTTTCGGTCCAACATGTATGCGACTTCAGGACCGTTTGAGTTCACTTAAAACTTCATTCAAATCCTTTTTTCTCCATTGATTGGTCGGTTTACTTGTTTACATACAGATCTGGTGGTTCAAAAACGTATTGTTGTTCAGAATACTTTTATGTAGCTATTTAGTGACGTATAGGGTTTTTCATTGCGTTCGGAGGTGGCATTCAGATGGAACTTGAAAGACTTAATGACACAAGTTCTCACAAACGTCGGAACACTACCCAGTTTCAGGTACATGAACGGGGTCTCGTCCGCCCGGCAGTCGTAATTTTGACTGCTAAAAAGTATGTCAGCGACCGAAAAGTGTGGCCCCTGGCGCCTCCCTTGGTTCAGTAAGTTTAACGCTTTTTTTTTTTTGTTCGTCTCGATATATTTTTGAGTCGTTGCATCTGTATTCAAAAAAAGGCACACCGGGATATCACAAGTTTTATATCTGATAAAATGCTTCTTAACCGATCACATTATCTGAGAGATGGATCTCGGTGGCAATGTAGTTGGTGTCACACCTGTTGAGTTTTGAAGGTGCGCCAATGAATTTGAAAAAAGATTATTTTCTGTTTCGGCGAGTCTTTGCCGGCGTTTCTTTAGATCCATTAGAACCCTTGCGCTCAACCGTTTCTTCAAAATATATTTGTTTGCTTCAAGTCTCGAGATATAAGCTAGATGCCAGAGGGGTTGAATGGGAGTGAGACAGCTTCACATGTAGCATACTGAGTTGCTGCTTGTTGTAACGCATGTTTTCAGTATCACCCCGTTGACCAAATTCGATTTGAAACACGGTTTCACTTCGCGCCTCGCGTCTGCTCGTGACACTATTTCCCGAGCGAAAACTCAGGTGCAGAGAGGTGAATATTTATGATACTTTAGAACTAATCAGAAATATTTCATGTTTAGACAAATATTTTATGGTTTTTTTTTAATAGGTCAAGCCGATGGTGTGATCCTGGTCCTATCCCACCTCCGTGGTGGTTTTTCGAGGTTTCTAACCACACTTCTAACCCGTGGCGAAGAAGAGGTGAAAGGTTGGTTCAATATGTGGTAAATTAGAACCTTAGGACAATTATAAACTCAAGCTGAATCGTATGGGGAACGAGAGGTACACTTTAACTGTATAGTTTTTTTTTTTTTTTTGGAAAAGAAGTGACACGGTGAACTTTACCGAAATGAAGACCAAGTACCGTGAAGATCGAAATCATGTACCGTATAGTTTCAATAGAAAACGCGATACTCTTGCAAGAGTTTTTAGGTTTTGTCATTTCGAAGCATCTATTTTGAGTGTAATTTTACCAATTAAAACTGAACAGTTTTTTTTATCTTTTTTAGCAAATTATAATTTTTGGGTTATAACGAAACTGGGTCTTCCATCTGTGTACTACTGTGTATTACTGTATACTTCACTTAAAAAATGTGTAACAGCAAGTGAGAGGACAGGAAAGTAAGGCAATTTTGTAAGTACAAGTGTTCATATAGTTCCGGTCACTCCTACTGAACCCTGGCAGTGCAAAAAGTTTTCAGACTACTTAGATTCTTCTCTTCTCTGCTTCTCTGAGATTTAGTCATCAGAAAATCTTGGCACGGTGCCAATGGGTCTAAATGGGATTGGAATGAACTATATTACTTTTTCTTTTCCAGTAATCCCCGACAACACAGTATGGAGATACTCAGATAAACATTCAGAGACTAAGCATGAATGTTTTAGAAACATTACCATTTGAGTAACTTTGTTGAACTAAATATCGCTCAATACAGAGACATGAAGTTTAACGGAAAATTGGTTCCCGGGAATTAACTCAGTGTGACGTGCCTTATTTCAGATTTGGATGCGGTTTTCACCGGCCCTCTCGCGGACGACTATGTGCGTCTACTAAGAAAATATGAGTGATCTCCCAATCCTCTGATGGGATAATAAATGTTGTTAACAAGATGTTCGAAACTGTGTGTATTTTGTTTCATACTGGAGTCGGAAAACAAGCCAACAGGATTTGGGTCACTGTAATGAGACAATCCTTAATCTATCATTGCTTTGTAGTTTCATGATATTTACAAATCTTTCTTGTCAGATTTCATATCGGTAATTTTGGCCATGTTTTGATCGGGTTTTGTAATTTTGTAGGCATTTTGAGAATTTTGTACGTAGGTGAACTCGGCGGTGTATGTACGTGCGAGTGGTCGCACCGCGCTTTTGAGAACACGGAGCAAAACAGGAACTTGACACCTATATGAATTATTTTGGTTTTTTTAATGTGAACAATATCGACTCCAAACCTCCAAATTAGAGAGGAACCGTCCCTTCAATTTTTGGGTGGTCTTATAATCGTACCGCAACAAATAACTTTCTATTACGCGATGTCTTGGTCTTATTCGCTAGTTATTTGTTAGAGTTGGTTCTGAAATTGTGCTGTGTACAAACCATCTGACGCCAGCTGGCGTACTAACACTTTTTATTTGACTTTCACACGTAGAGAGTTCGCTTTCACATCTAATTATCTCTTTCGATTACTTTTTGATGCCAAGTGTAGGCAGTAAAGATGTTCGATATCGAAAAAAAAAAATGGATGAGACATTGTTGCATATGGGTGCTAATTTCGAGGACATTAAGCAATTATACCCCTATTATAATTTGAATTTCGCCGTAATCAATCACTCCTGACAGTTCAAGAACCAATCAAATTCAAATGCAACATATTTATTCATTCAAAATCTACACTCTTGGTATCCTGTAACAATAAAATTTGTTTGTACAAGCAAGGTTTGTATCAACACCGTTTATTGTTTTGAACGATTTTTTGCATGTAGGTTTCTCGTCAGCATAACATCTCAAACTGTTCTTCGATTTGATTCCCGCCATTGTGGTTTTTTCTTCGATGTCGTTTGATTCAGCTGTAGATAAGTTCGACTCTGTTCGTTGAGCGATTGCCTTGCTGGAATACGTAGTTATTATAATAACAATGATTGTTATTATAATTAGTGAAGCAACAAGACAAATTTGTTTGCCTATATCAACCATTTCACGTGTAACCCGCATTCTAAATGATTTATTTGAAGTTTATCCGGTATACTGTAGGTATTGCCAAAAGAGGGCTACTGTAGGTATACGGTAAGTATTGCGAAATAGGGTTACTGTAGGCATACGGTAGGTATACTGTAAGTATTGCGAAATAGGGTTACTGTAGGCATACGGTAGGTATACTGTAGGTATTGCGAAATACCCCAGTACTAACCGGTACTAAACCAATTTCGAAAAGTTAAAGTTTGTTAAAAGTTAAAGTTTGTTAAAAGTTAAAGCTTGTTAAAAGTTATTTTAAAGCTTGGTCAAAGTTACTTTAAAGCTTGGTCAAAGTTACTTTAAAGCTTGGTCAAAGTTACATTAAAGCTTGGTCAAAGTTATAGCTTGTAGTCTGATAAAAAGTTTGTAGTCTGATAAAAAGTTTGTAGTCTGATAAAAAGTTTATCATTTATCTAAACCTTATCATTTATCTAAAGTTTATCATTTATCTAAAGCTTATCTAAAAGTTGTAGTTTGATCACTGATTGATTATCACTTATTGATTTATTGATTACTTATCACTGATTATCACTGATTATTGATTGATCTGATGACCTTGACCCCAACCCCTCTCTAACCCAATGCTCGGTGACCTTGACCCCGTGACCTTGAACTGCAGGTGCATTTTCCGATGTAAAAAAAAGTGATATCCACTACTTCGATGGCTCGCCTTTTATTGAGAGAACGAAGAGGAGAACTGTTCCCACAATATTGAACACCAGGTTGAAAACAATAAGAACCAACAACTGAAATCGTACCCTTTAAAAATTCGAGTTGACGGCTAAATAGACACTATAGCGGTAGTACCGCTCGACAGTATAGTCGTTTCCATTCCTACTGAGACTCCTACAGTAGGATTTCAAAACTTCCAACCCGTTTTGCTCACCTACTTTTGATCGGAGAAGTTGAGGATTTTTGTAACCCCTTCTCCTTCTCAGGTAGAGTAAATATACGAGAGCATTTTCCATGAACTACATTTTCAGCTTCACAACAGCCTTTGGAAAGTTTGTAAGGTTACTGTAGGAGACTCAGTAGGAATGGTGGGAACTATACCGGTAGTGGCGCGAAAGGAAGGACCAGGTATAGTTCTTTCCATTCGCCCTAAGACTCATTTGCATGGCACCAAGTATTTCGGTTGACTATTTCTCATGGAGAATGACCACATGAGCGTATCGAAAACATTAGCGTTGATGTGTTGTGATAAAGTAATCAAACGCTGACAGACATATGAAGTTATCTGGAAACTCCATTCAACAAGATTAGAAGTAGCCTAGGAACTCCTTGGGACGGTGCCAAATTTATTAGACTTTCCATTTTTAGATTTTTATTGTCGCGTTTGGCTATCTACCAACATAAGGCAATAATGAGCTGCTCGATTATTAAAAAATTCCCGTCGGGAACATTGACTTTTTACCCCCCACCTTTCTGAATTTGTATTGCGTTTGGGGAATTGTAGTTTGACCTCCCCCCACTGGGGGGTTATAATTCAATTTATCACCTGTAATACAAAAGTTTGAGGGTGGGGGGTAAAAAGTAAACATTTCCGGTATTGAAGTTCAGCCCCCACTCGTTGAAGTTTGACCCCCCCCCCATTGAAGTTCTACCCCCGCCGACATAGCAGGGGGGTAAATAGTAAATGTCGAAGTTGAATTTTGACCGCCCCCTCTCCTAGATTTTCAGGTTTTAGCTTGGGTGGGGGGTTGAAGTGCTACGGGGGGGGGGGACCAAACTAAAGTGGGGGGCGATACTCCAATTTTCCCATCCCGTCTTCACAGAATACAATCGAGAGGTGAGAGAGAGAAAATTTCCAACAATATATGTACCTGCGCGCAGCAATCGTTTTGAGAAACACTGATGAGTGTATTTTCTATATTCCTGTACAGCGTATGGGATTAAAAAACAAAACATTCAAAATTAACCATTAGTTTTATTTTATCGAAACTTCGAATACTTTTTTTCGTGGAAAATTCACCAGCTTCTCTCAGTCTAAAAGATATCTGAGCAAACTGACCAGAATCGGAGAGGCTCTCTTCTTCAGTTTTTCACAATCGTTGAAGAGCAGTGTTACTCCACTGGTAACTATACAGAAAAAGTGCATGGCGTAGCTGCAGTAGCCCTGGAATTCATCGTATATTCCCTTTTATTTTCCGAGAACACAAATATTTAATGGAACTAGTTCACCATTCGTCCGGCTGAAACAGCTCCTATAATGTCTTTCAAAGCAAGTGAGTTTGGTGTATGTTGCCGTATTTTACTGTGTTTGTAGTTTGATCTCATTGATTTTCACAATTCATAACGTGTAACGACATCAAACTACAACGAATATCTGTTCACTCCCTATACAAGTGTAGCGTACGTTTGACTGGGCTCATTTTGCGAACAAATTTTCAGTAAAAAGTTCGCCATTTGCTTTTGTGATTTGTTGACATTTGCCCGCATCATGATACTTTTCAGAAGAACAGTTCTATACGTCTCCATTTCCGCATTTTCGGTGATAAACAAGTGATTGATTTTCGAATAGTTGATGAGCACCGACCATTCCGTGTACTTTCACGTTGTCAGAGGGATCTTTGGTCGACTGCGGTACGGAGCCATTCATTCCCAGAATACCATGCAGAGAACAAGCCAGCACACTCATGTAAGTTCCCTGAAGAAAGATTGAAAAAGAGTTACTTTGGCAGTTTCAGCAGCTATTAGGGTTGTTTAAGTCAAACTGGAAACTCGAAAACACAATTTTTGTCCGAACTCGAAATTTTTAACCCCAATAACTCGAAAACTCGAATTTTCGAACTCGATGAACAACCCTCGTTGATATTTCTCGATATCACTAATCAAATTGATCAAAAAGTCGGGAACCAACAATTGTGTGATTTGTACGAGCAAGAACGGCACAACTTCTAGGGACACTGCAACAAAAAGGGAAAAATATAGAGAGTGATTATTTTAAAGTGATGATGCCACAAAAAGTGAAAAATATTTTGCTAACTAGTTCACGGCAGATCACAACTCACAGCTTTTCGATTGAGATACGGAATTTGAAAACAATGAGCGAGATTAATTAATCAGCTGTGACTTAACATCTACCGCGAACTAGTTAGCAAAATATTTTTCACTTTTTGTGGCATCATCACTTTAAAATAATCACTCTCTATATTTTTCCCTTTTTGTTGCAGTGTCCCTAGAAGTTGTGCCGTTCATGATTAGCTCGTACAAATCACACAATTGTTGGTTCCCCACTTTTTGATGAATTTTACACTTTTTGTAGACATTCCGGAGGCATGTCTAAACTTGCAGCTGAAATCCAAAAGAACTAACTACATTTGCTCTTAAAATTTAAACGTGCGCAACTAAAAATTGGAAGGAAGCATGTTTGACGTTACCTTTGCATATTTCAATAATGACATCAGTCGACCAGCATAATCCCAGAACACATCCTGTTTAGATGAAGTTTCATCGTTAATAACTCACTGGCCAACTATTCTTATCATTAAGAGAAGTATTTGACGCAACTTCGCACTTTTGAAATTTGACGTCATCTGGCCTTCAGAATTCCAGATGACGTAATGTTCGGATGAAGTTTCATCGTTGATACCCCAGTTGCCAACTACTATCATCATTTGAAAAAATATTTGACGTCAACTTCGCACTTTTGAAATTTGACGTCATCTGGCCTTCAGAATTCCAGATGACGTAATGTTCGGATGAAGTTTCATCGTTGATACCCCAGTTGCCAACTACTATCATCATTTGAAAAAATATTTGACGTCAACTTCGCACTTTTGAAATTTGACGTCATCTGGCCTTCAGAATTCCAGATGACGTAATGTTCGGATGAAGTTTAATCGTTGATACCCCAGTTGCCAACTACTATCATCATTTGAAAAAATATTTGACGTCAACTTCGCACTTTTGAAATTTGACGTCATCTGGCCTTCAGAATTCCAGATGACGTGATGTTCGGATGAAGTTTCATCGTTGATACCCCAGTTGCCAACTACTATCATCATTTGAAAAAACTATATTTGACGTCAACTTTGCACTTTTGAATATGATGTCATCTGTTCTCCAGAATCCTATATGACGTCAAGAATAGAAAACTCATGGTCAAATAGAAGTTACGATGACATCATATTTCAATTTAAATCCGAATCGGTCAACGTTACCCTAAGTTATGAGACAGTTCGATCCACCGGCCTGTCAGAGAGGGTGAGAGAGCATGCTAAATAGAGAGACGCAGGGTACCAGGAATAAGTCATTCAAAATAAAAAGTCATTAAAGTAAAAGTCATTTGAAAGTAAAAGTCATTAACTCACTTTTAGTCAGGATTTGAAAATACGAAAATTTTCGAAAACTTTATTTCTGATTCTCAACTATTTCTGTACTTAATGACTTTCACATTCAAATGACTTTTTTTAATTTTGAATGACTTATTCTGGTTGCCGAGACGCAGACACTTCTTGGAAATGTTTATAACTTTGACTGAAATAACTTTTTCGCAATTTTTTTCTGCTCCGCCAGGGTCTGAGCAGGTATTACATCCCTCCTACAATTTTTAACATGAGCGGTCGAGTAAAAACCCTTAAACTGGGTTCATTTTTCTTGTCACAACCAAAGACAAATCACGCACAGCGCTTCGCGCTGCGCGCGATTCACAACACAGTGCAAGTTTTAAATGTTCAGGAATACTCAAGGCAAAAAGGTTATTATTTCTTCAAATTCTTGTTTCTGGTTCGATTTGAAAACCTACTAGAGTGTGAACGGGTCGATACTATACATATATCTCTGAAGCGCTGTGTTTGTAATTCGATCACGTCATATTTCATTTGAGATCGAAAACTGTGCCGTGAATGGAGATCAAACTACAACTCAGATATTGTCAACCCCCTATTTGTCTACTACACAGACGGAACGATTCGGGATTCTTGAACATGAATGATATTTTCAAAAGCAACTGACAAGAAACAGTTTCATACAGGAAAATGAGCAGTTTATTAATATGTCTAAAGCTATTTAGCTTGTGAACTAGCAATAATTGCCACCCTCCTGTCATATATGCCGGGTTCAAATTGAACGTTCCCAAGTTGATAGTAATAGTCGTTACATATAATATACACACACAAACAAAGTAAACTAAAATATAACTTACTATAAGTAGAAATAGTATGTGGGAAACAATGGTGGTCCAATTGAAACCGAAGCGCTGTCCTAGAGACGGCATCCCATTCGAGGTTTCAGGGGAAAATGGAAAATCATTTCATTCAGGATAGAAATTCTACGCGTTTCACTTCAAGGAAACAGGATAATAGCACGCTTGTGAAAGAATACAAAAAGTGCATAGGATAGGGTGGAAAATACTTCAAATCATGTGTTCGTGGAAACTTACAGTATACGTTACAGCTTAGATGGAACACCACCTTAATAAATGTTTCTTTCATTTATTGTGATCATGTTGGAACATTGTGAGAAATTTCACAGCTTCACAGAATATTTGAAGTTCTCGGAACACAAGGCAGTGCCAAACACCTAACAATCGGTTTTCACGCGAATATTTTTCAATAACACTTAAAGCCATTCTTCAAGATAAAATAAAACCGAATTTTTTATTTTTCAAGAAATTTTTCATAAAACACTGTACAAGACAACATGATACAATGTCGAAATACATCGCATCAAGCGGAGAAAACAGGATCACAGTGAAGGATAATGCACATAATCATCGTAATATATAGGAACTCTTACCATCTACCCACTGTAATTTTTCGTTCATAAAAAGTAGAGCGCCAGAAACAGTGAAAATGAGTCAATTGTAGTGAAATTGATAACCTAATCACATATATTATGGTTAACCTTTCCAGAATCTATAGAAAACATACATAAATACCAGTGTTACAACACATCCTACAAGAAATATGAACCAATCCTCTCGAACTCGTCTGTCTATCATTTGGAGGGTGGTACTTGACAGCCCCAACTGAAAATGAACAGTCGTAATTATGTTTTACAAATCCTACGAAACCGACCTACAATTTGTCGGTAGGTCTAATCGGTAGGTCGGTCGGTTATTAATAAATTAGGTATATAAATACATAAGTAAATATATAAATAAAGTACAACCGACCAGTTTTGGACACTTATAATCATTGGGCAAAACTTTTCACACTGTTTTGCACTGCGAAAAGTGTGTTATAATGTTTTGAAAAGGAAATAATTGTGGCAGAGGATTTCGAAAATAACAAATATTCGGTAGTTTTATCTGTGCTTCGAATGAGAGCGACATAAGAATTAAAAGAATTGGATATTTCAGAAAAAATATCGGACACTATTGTAAGGTTTTCCAAGAAATTGTCGAATATCGAAAACCATTTAGATTGGAGCGTCTTCTATGAACCCGTAAAATATAGATTATGCAACTGGATGTACAATGTTTCTATGTTTTACCGTCACTGATTTACCTTTAATCTTGTGTATCACATGCTCGCAAGTAAACAAATAAATACATGAATCAAACGACGTGCACCCACCGCAGCTCCGATGTCCATCATTTTCCGCCGGACGCCTCGCAGACTCATGTGCTGACTACGCAGGTTTTCCAGCACAGCGGCCCCTTGCGATATCAGGTCATCTACCTGGAACCATACCAATACAATCACACTCCAGCAAAGTTGTTCCGAAAAGTTTTAGGTTCCCTCTTGATAATTATCCTTTGAATACAGAAATGTTAGTGAAGTTGGGTATCCACCAGCCAAGTGAAAGAAAAAGTTGGGTCCACCTATGTGCGAAAAAATCCGGAATCGCGAAGCGCTGTGCGAGATTTGTCTTTGGTCCGGCTAATGCGCGCTTTCATTTTTTTAGTTCACTCTCAAAAAGGTCCAATTGTGCAAATCAGAACTTTTTATGATTTGCTGATTTTCTATGGCACATTTACGAGTTATGTTCGAAATTTGAACAAAATTGATTGAGATTGAGCCGAGTTATGACGTTATGCGCTTCATGCAGACCGCTAACTTCCGCCGTGTTTCCTTCCGTCTGTCTGTCTGTGTTGGTGCGCACTCCTGGGAAATTTTTATGTGTGAACCGATTTGACTGAAAATTTGGGACACGATAGATATCCCACTCAAACCTTGGGGGCGCAAACTTTTTTTCGAAAAAAATTTTTTTTCATCAAGTTATAGGTCTTTGAAAATGTCTCTGCGTCTCTTCATTTCGTGCACTCTCTCGCCCTCTCTGTCGGGGTAAATCAAATTGCGTTATAACTCAGCTCAGTCCTAACCAATTCAAGTAAAATTTGAAGTATGATACCACCACATGAACTGACATCGATTTAGATGTAAGTCTTTCACTGATGACGTCATCGAGGATTCTGGAGCTCGGATGACGTCATTTTTGAAAAGTGCAAAGTTGACGTCACATTTATTTTCAAATGATGGTAATATCTTAGAAAGGGTCAATTAACGGTGAAACTCAATCTAAGAGTGACGTATTCTGGGATTCTGGAGACCAGATGACGTCATTATTGAAAAAAGCAAAGTTGACGTCACATATATTTTCAAATGCTGAAAATGTCTTAGAAAGGGTCAATTAACGGTGAAACTCAATCTAAGAGTGACGTATTCTGGGATTCTGGAGACCAGATGACGTCATTTTGGAAAAGTGCAAAGTTGACGTCACATATATTTTCAAATGCTGAAAATATCTTAGAAAGGGTCAATTAACGGTGAAACTCAATCTAAGAGTGACGTATTCTGGGATTCTGGAGACCAGATGACGTCATTTTTGAAAAGTGCAAAGTTGACGTCACATATATTTTCAAATGCTGAAAATATCTTAGAAAGGGTCAATTAACGGTGAAACTCAATCTAAGAGTGACGTATTCTGGGATTCTGGAGACCAGATGACGTCATTTTTGAAAAGTGCAAAGTTGACGTCACATATATTTTCAAATGCTGAAAATGTCTTAGAAAGGGTCAATTAACGGTGAAACTCAATCTAAGAGTGACGTATTCTGGGATTCTGGAGACCAGATGACGTCATTTTGGAAAAGTGCAAAGTTGACGTCACATATATTTTCAAATGCTGAAAATATCTTAGAAAGGGTCAATTAACGGTGAAACTCAATCTAAGAGTGACGTATTCTGGGATTCTGGAGACCAGATGACGTCATTTTGGAAAAGTGCAAAGTTGACGTCACATATATTTTCAAATGCTGAAAATATCTTAGAAAGGGTCAATTAACGGTGAAACTCAATCTAAGAGTGACGTATTCTGGGATTCTGGAGACCAGATGACGTCATTTTTGAAAAGTGCAAAGTTGACGTCACATATATTTTCAAATGCTGAAAATATCTTAGAAAGGGTCAATTAACGGTGAAACTCAATCTAAGAGTGACGTATTCTGGGATTCTGGAGACCAGATGACGTCATTTTTGAAAAGTGCAAAGTTGACGTCACATATATTTTCAACTGCTGAAAATATCTTAAAAATGGTATATTAACGATAAAACTTTATCTAAATATGACTTATTCTGGAATTCAGAAGGCCAGATGACGTCAACTTTTGAAAAAATTGACGTGAAATATGTTTTCGAATGCTGGAAGTTTCTTAAAAATGGTCAATTCACGATGAAAGTTCATTCAAACATGACGTATTCTGGGATTCTGAAGGGCAGATGAACTAAGTTTCTAGAACTGCAATGTTGACGTCATATTTTTTTTCCGAATGATGGTAATACTTGACAAGTGGTTGATTAAGGAAACAATTTTATCTGCACCGTACAGATCAAACCACATACCTACGGCATGTATACAAAAAGAGAAAAATTCATGAAAAAGTGGGGGCCCAACGAATGTAAGATTTGTCTTCTGCTGTGCGCCCCTTAGACAACTACTCTCAAATGGAACAGCTACTGCTACAAAAACCGAAAAATACTAATATACTCAAGTATAACTGTTCATTACAAACATACAAAAGTCGTAAAATATTTTCTCAAACCTGTAAACTAGAATCTACAAATCACAGATGTTAACTCAACGTACTCAATTATAGAGTTCCTGGTTTTGTGCACAATGGTTGGCATTTTTTGTCATTACTTCAATTCTAGGTGCTATAACGTTTGTCATATTATTCAACAGTTGTTCTCTCTTTCGCAGCTGTGACTTGTAGATTCTAGTTTACAGGTTTGAGAAAATATTTTACGACTTTTGTATGTTTGTAATGAACAGTTATACTTGAGTATATTAGTATTTTTCGGTTTTTGTAGCAGTAGCTGTTCCATTTGAGAGTAGTTGTCTAAGGGGCGCACAGCAGAAGACAAAACTTACATTCGTTGGGCCCCCACTTTTTCATGAATAAAATAATAAACTCCCTTCTCGACAATATTGCGAAACTCCTCCTATTTCAAACGAAAACGGTTTCATTTACATGTTGTTCTTCGCGCCTTATTCTGACCAGCACTGACCTGTCTATTGGAGGATTGCAATCGATCGTTCATTTGAAGCTCATGACCTTCTAGCGATAGAGCGGTCGACTCATTTGGACGGAACCTGGACAGAAACACATACATCAAAAGTCAATTCTACAAGAACCTTGATTTCTCGGAAATCAGTCACAGGTTGCATGCTGCATGAATAGGAAACCGCTTAGGAAGTCGAACTCCACAACACCACGACCAAAAATAGGCTACAAACCCATGTACCAGGCCAGATTACGTGGCAAGAATAAGTGATAATCGGTTTACGCTTTTTCGGTGACTAAACTTGAAATGAAAAGGATCACCACAAGTTATCCTCACCTATTTTGAGTTAGCTTGCTAAAGAAACAAGACACACAATTTGACCACATAAGAGACAATGGTTAAACACTAGACCCTCATATAAATCATACTAACCTCTGTTTGAGTAACTCTTCTCGTTCGTTGGCAGCTCGCCATTTCACCGTTAACCGACTATATAATGTGGAAATAGCAAAGTTGACTCCTTGAGCATCGGTTTTCAACTGATCAACTTTCATTCGGAGCTGAAGAAGTTGATGACGTAAACCCTTCATCTTTCGCATTCATCTTTATTTTTATGTGTTCTCAATTCACTTTTTGTGTTCCCACTCCTTGGAACTCAACTAATCAATGAAGATTCTACATAAACATGGAAGAAAATAGTACTAATAACAATATGACAAGAAAACGCGAACACTACATTGAAAACCGCTTGACTTCAAAGTTTGTAACATCGAAGTGATCCCACGATAAATATATTCAAAACATGTTCAACTCTACAATCAGACGTTCTAAAATATCTGAAAAAGAAACTGACCATTTGCCTCTTTCCAGGAGGTTCCTTGTTCACGAGGATATCAAGACGAGAACAGTTTTCTTCGATTACTCTGGAGAACGAAAATCAGTTGCACGTGTGATTTTTGTGCACAAAAGGCACCGAAAAGGAGTTATAATAGTAGTCAATGATGTTCAAATTTCAAATCGTGTCATTTCGTGAGTCAATGTCATTTTTGTCAACTGAGATGTTCGCTACATGAAAATAAAGACTGAAGAAACAATATATATATCAGAACATTCACCGAATGGGTGAAAGCAACATTTGCGATTACGAATGTGCGAAGGAAAGCAACAAAAGTCGTATTCCACACATTCTTCAATGTATACATAAAACAGATTGAAAACTGCAAGAATAGTACCTGATCTGTGCCTGTACAGCTTGAGATACCGTCTGAGCTTCCCTTTCATCTGGGGCTTGTTCCAACCGTCCCAAACCAAAATGAACTTGTTGAAGAAGATTGTTCGTCTCTTGATACAATCTTTCCATGCTCTACTGAAACTGAAAAACATGGAAATTGTAAGAATAATTAAATTTTCGCAAATTTGAATGGATATATTATATTACCACAGCACTGAGAAAAACTTCTCAATTGCAAAAAAAGTTAACAATTGCATGAACAACTACTTAAATTAAGTGAACAACTGAACAACTAATAACACTCAAATATAGTATTGTTGGGTATTGCTAAAATAGTAAAATCCCAATATTACATTGATCGTTCTTGTGTGCTATATGATATTTTGTACGCTACGTGAAATTCGTCACATATTATTGACTGTCAGACCGTTCAAGGGTCAGTAATCAATATCAGGATTGCGTAATCAATATCAGAATCAATATATTGCGTAATCAATATCAGAATCAATATCAGGACAGGACTCCTCCTATCCTCTCTTGCACCTCTCGTACCCTCATTCGTAAACTTACAAAATTCATTCGTAAATTCATTCGTAAACTTAAGCAACTTAGGATACGAGCTAGTCTACCGTACTGTCTGTCTCTCACACACTCACGAGTAGTTAGTAGGGTTTCTTATACTTTGTTATCTTATAGTTATATATAAACATTAATTTTCGATTCTGTTCTGTTTCTCCATTTTGTGTTTTCTTCTTGTTGTGACTTCATATTTTGCTGTTTTCTTTTTTGTTACCTCTCACTTTTCCACTGGAATAAAGTATTCATATATAATTAATTAATTGTTTTCTATATTATATCAAAGGCTAACGTATCGCTAACGTATCCCTACGTTTCTATTAAGGTTGTTACTTTGTAATTGCAAAGGTTACAACAAGTATGATAAAGAATGATAAACAAATTCGACGCTGTTGTTATGTTCTAAGCTGCTGGATGAAAAACTTTGACCAAACTCCAAATCGTTGATAATGACGTCACTGTTTGTATTGGTCTCGCCACGATAAAATATTGGCAAAATGCCCACAAATTTTTCCGACTGAATTAAGAGCTGTCGATTCAATATGTTAAAATAATCTTGTTCTGTTTTATATATAAATGTTGACCGTTATTTAAATCGTTATTCATATAAAACCTATGGTGTTTCGATGTCGACCGATAGGGCACGCACGCTTCCGGAAGTTCCTAGAATAATTCGTTAGATATATTCATTTACAAAAGAAAGTGCTCAGCCAAACCACTCTTCGAAGACCTGATTTTAGTTTTAAAAAACATAGCTAGTCTTCGTGTTTCGACTTAATTCTAATTTTATGTAGCTTGTTCTGATCGATTTCTACCGCTACCAACCTTGGATGTGACATGTTCACTTTCTCTTTTGCAGAAATCTCCAAATATTGGGAGAACCTGTAATGTCGGACTCAAGTGATTCAGAGTCTGTGTCTATACCTTCTTCTTCTTCTTCCTCCTCAGAAGGCTCTGACAGAAAACAAAAACAAGGAACGAAATCACCTCAGAAGTGAGTAATTATATCATTATCATAATATAATGTTTTTATATCAGTATCATCATGTTTTCAATATGTATGTGTATACTTTATTCCGTAGAAAAAGTAGAAAAGTGAATACTTTATTTCATAGAAAAGTGGATTTTCATTGCCAGATGAATATTTTATGGACTTTTTCTAGTTGCTCTTCAACTAAGTTCTAAGTATGAAAACATGTATTATGCTGAATAGCAAAAGTATGTTGTGTATTATCATTTTTCTCAGGAAGTTCAATCACACACACAAGCTAAAGTTTGACACCTCAAGCAGCGAAGATGAAGGGTCAAAACCTACAAAAACAAACGGAAAGAATCCACTGAGTCATCAGGTATGCGTATGATATATCATGTGTCACCCGTCATAGGTCGGTTAGTGTGTCGGGAAGATGTGAGAGTCAAACATATACGGGAATTGTCCTCCCACAGAAAGGTTTAGATCTCCTTATGATAATATTCCTGACAAAAAATGAAAAACGCATCGAAAAATTGCGGGTTCGGAGCCTTTGCGAGGCCCGATTATTCAAAGTTTTCTAGTTATGTTTTCTAACGTTTCAGTAAGAAGGGTTCGCTTTCCGCTAGAAAGTAAGAAAGAAAGAAGTTTTCGTTTTCAGAATTATTGGTTAAACAGTTACCAAGTTTGTGGGTAATCAGAATTTTTTTTAAGGTGCCGGCTCAAAGTGGAGGAGAATTTTTGCGTTTATCTGTCAGCCCAAGTCTCAGTCCGCCTTCAAAGTTCAAGCGGAACAATCGATCGGTCACCAGGTAAATATATCTGTTCAAGTTCATTCGACGGTGTTCACTGATCACAGGGTTATTTTAACACGGGTTTGTTAGTGAATTTCGATTTCTCGATTCATTTCGGTCCTAACAAAATATTTCATAAGTGCACAAAGGACGAGAAGTGTTAGGTGTAGTTGCATATACAATAGGCCTATACCTAACTTGCCACGTAGTTATAGCCTATACCCATATCTTCTCATCTAATATACTGTATAGGGTTCAACTTGGGAGAATGAATTAGTGTAGAAATATATTATATATATATGGGATGCATATGGCTTTTCAGATCTCCTTCCAAAAGTCGTTCTCGCTCTCCTCCCAGGAAGACAAAAAGAAGAACACCGCCTAGAAGAAAAACACCCCTGAAGGATAGAATAACTAGACATAGGTAATTTACTCGCACCAGTTCCGCATAGTAGATTGTAAAAACACGAAAATTTTTGTGAAAACTCGAAATGTGGTTGACAAGTTGAAGTAACTTTTTCACCCTCTTTTTCAATCAGGACCGCTCTTTGGTTGAAGGGTTTGACAAATATTGTTTGAAAAGCTATTTGTTTGTAAGTTGATATAATGTTCTATTGTAGGTCATCATCTCGATATAAGGAAAGGAATGAGATGGTTGAGAAATCAGACAGATCCCGAGAACATCGCAGAAGTCTGCCTAGAAGAGGAAGGTAAACGAAATATCTCTCAGTCTCAAAGCCAAAGGTGTACGGACTGGACGGAATTCCTATCCTTTTCGTAGGGTGAACTATGAGGTGCCCATGACTATTGGGTAATTCATATTGTTTGTCGTATCACAGAACGGAGAGAGGGACCCATACACCTTTTTTCGACCGGGAACCAGACCGCCTATTGAACGTATGCTTCATTTCTCAGTGTTTAGAGAAGATCCTGCAAACTTGAGGCGACTTTGTTGACTAATTCATTGGAGCTTTAGAGCACCCATTTCCACTAGATCACGATTTAGAACCACCTCAGTTTCAACAATAGTCACTTTCACTGGTGAAAAAAAGTCTATTCTTATGCAGTTTTTTAGTTCGCCACCCAGATAAAACACTTTATTGTTACTGATTTTTTGTAGATAAAAAGTCGCCCCATGTATGGGATCCTGTATACCACACATGGGGCGTGTTGCGTTTGTGAAAACTGTGCTTTGTGTCATCTATTTTTCTTCTCGATTATGTTTCTCACTTTTTAGTGTCGCCAATCGAAGCTGTTTTGGGTATTCTTATTCTTACCCGATCGTTCACATGACTGCGTTCACAAGTTCACTTGATCGCGCTTCGCACGTTTACATGTTTACATTTTACATTACACAAATACTCTCTGTTTAGGTCTTCTTCTGGCTCAACTGATGGTTCTTCGCGATCCGGATCTCCGAAAATGTGGAAGAAGAATAGAAAACGGAGTCGTAGTGGGTCTCTGTCACCGAAAAGGAATACAAAGCAACACAGAAGAAGGTGAGGGCGATATGAGAGCCATATTCTCAATTCTACTCGATTTTTTGTTCTATGTACTAGTATAAATGATTAGATGGTGGAATGTAAATCATTCGAGGGGGTGGGGGAATTTACGATTCCGCGACAACTCGTCCCCGTGCGTCGCGTGTGCGACAACTCGTCTCTCATGATGCGACAACTCGTCCCCAATGTTTTATACCAAATCTGGCTGAAAACTGGGTTTCGAAGTGAAATTATTTGTTGTAAAGTTTAATGCTTATTATAGAATACAAATTAACTACAAATATATTCAAAAAATTGGTTTATTCATCATACATTCGAGAGAAAGCACGACATTAACGAGAATTTTGATTATCATAGCAAAATATGGCCTATCTTTGTGATTTTCAATTTTTTTCCATTTCTGAACTTACAATACAGTCTCTCCCATAAAATATAACCTAGTCACTACTTTTATTTGTAAGTTTTAAGCTAATTTGAGGATATTTTGGGCTAGGGACGAGTTGTCGCTGCGGCGGGGACGAGTTGTCTCACGCAACGCGGGGACGAGTTGTCCGTAAACGGAATTTACACTCTAGTTAAGTTGGCGAATTTCCGATTGAAACTTTGAAAGTGGACCCCTTTCTGTAGAATTTTTTTTTTGAAATTATGTTAGGTTATATAAATGTAGTCTTCCGCGGCAACCAGAATAAGGGCCATAAGAAGTCATTCAAAGTTAAAAGTCATTTTAAAGAGAAAGTCTTTAAGTACAGAAATAGTTGAGAATTAGAAATGAAGTTTCCAAAATTTTTCGTTATTTATCTTTTTTTCAAATCCTGACTAAAAGTGAATTAATGATTTATACTTGAATGACTTTCAATTTCGAATGACTTATTCCTAGTACCGTTATTCGCAAGATTAAGACGTGGCTCATAATATCGAAAATGGCTAACTCAGAAACTGCAGAGATGACCAAATGTCAAAAGCTAGTTTTACTGTCTAAAGTTCTACAGATGGTAAGGGAATTATTCAGGAATTCAGGTAATGCCTTACTGGTGTGGGGTCTCATTTCGACTCGATCGTTTCATGATTGCATTTGCGTTTAGGTCAAATTCCGAAGAATTTCATGATATTTTTATAGATCTCGTAGTCGCTCGCCGAGAAACGCGCGGAGTCGTTCTCGCTCGCCGATGAGAGATAGGAGAAGAAGAGACTCCAGGTAGGCAGCATTTTTCGCATTTAAAATTTGAGCTTTCATCTATTTGATCGATGCTTCGTTCTCACACCAGTTGATATAACAGAATACGCTGTTTTACTCATTTATATCTGACCAAGTGTGAAATAGTATAATTATGGTTGAATTCAGCTGTCTTCATCTATTCTAGACACAGGTTGCCTCGTATTCAGGGTATTTTGATAACGGAGTGAGCTTTTTGATAACTGAGGAATTTTATCGTGAGTGCGGTATTCATATTAATGTTCCTTCCCAGATCGGTGGAACGACGTCGTAGTCCAGTTCGTGGTTCACCGCGACGAAGAAATATATCACCGGAAAACAGGAGGAGACGGTAAGATTGGCCAGTACCATACAAACGTGTCCAAGTGTCTATCCTTAGTCTATTTTTATTCTTACCAGAATGAGGTTTTCGAGACGAAAACTTCAATTTTGGCCGGATATTATTATCTTCACTCCTATTCGAGGCAGAGGCTCGATGATTTTGCATGAAATTTGGTAAGTGTCCACGCCTTTAGTGAAAATAGAGCGAGTTTTGTGAACTTTCTTGACTATTTGGACAACATTACTGGAGTATGTCAGTAGGTGAATATATATAGTTGTTTGCAGATCGCCGTCCCGAAACCGAAGTGGTTCCCCCCGCAGACAGGATAGGTCGCCGCGTCGAAACGAACCAATCGAGAGGTAGGCAACATAACATATTTGTTCAGTTATACTCCGTACTTTGGTTAACTGAGGACACAACATAAGGACTGTGTAAGATGGGGGGGGGGATGTTCACCTATTCTAGAATATAATCATGCATAATTGCTAATAGTAGTTTTTTGCACAATTAGTCAGTTAGTTCGGCGCGCAGTGATGTTTTCAGAAATGGTGGTCGACGTTTTGAACGTCGTCGTTTCGATAGTGAAGAGGAAGAAGAGACTGAGACACAGATAGAGGACAAGAAATGGAGAGGGTGGGTAGAGAAACAGAGGTAGCCAACACGCAACCCAATCACTGAGAGAGCGAAAGAGAGAGAGAGAGTTGAGAGGCGGGTTGCACTTAGCACTAGTTTCTATGAAGCAATCTTTCCATTCCACGCCTTATTGAATTAACGTAATTAGTTATCATTCGTTGGAGTGATTTTCAAGAAAAAAGAAAGTGAATACTTGGATACGGGTTTGGGAACGTTGTCCCTAGCCTGCAATCTCTGTTAATTTTCGGCCAGTTATCTTTTGCGTGATTAAGTGAATTTAGTATGTGATTGAAATACACAAGTGAAAGCTGTGGTAAAACGCAAACAGATTACATGTGTGTGTATTAGGTTATATGAGTAAATTCATTTCAGTCGTCGTGAATGCCGTACGGATATCGTGGAAAGAGGAGAGGCTCGTGTCTGGGCTCGATCTCCCGATCAGAGGGATATTCAACAAGTATATGCACTGTCAGTTGCAATCTCATCATGTATCTATCACCCCTCTCCGATAGTTGAAAACCCGCAAATTTTATGCAAAAATAGTGAAAATTAAAACAAAGTTGATAAAAGTCTCAGTCAACTATTTTAAAATTTTGTCGCAAAAAGTCAACTATTTCTGAGCGGTCGCGACTCAGAAGAAGAGGGAATATCGCGAGGTTTCAGGAAAAGTGAGAGGCCCGTGGCGGTATAAGATTTGAAATCATTGCGTTGCGCAAAATAGGGTGTGACTATTCCACAAAAAAGAACCCCTTTCTCTATAATCGAAACTGCGGAACGTCATGTTCTTGAACAGTATTTTGATATTGACGATTTGGTTAACCAAGTGATTCGGCGACCCATCTCTCAGAACATGGGTTAAATTGGTAAGGGCTCGTGGTAATAATATAAACGTGCGTTACCTCAAAAACTGGTAGTATACTCTATGATTAATATGTTTTATTGTGTTTGAAAAAGGTTTCGCTTCAAAGGAGGAATTGGAATAGTAGTTATAGAAAAGAGAGCAGCAACGATTAGGGGTCAGCGTCATTCGATTTTGCGGTATTATATCTATGTTCCCGAATATCGTAGCATGGCAGTAAATAATATTCCTTAAGGGAAGGCTGCGGTTTGCAATATTGGGAAACACGTCCACTGTGTCTTTTAGATTCCATGCGAAAAAGATGATGCATTGATTTATGGTATTTTAGTAATCAAGAGGCAGAGGAAACGAAGCAAGAAGATGAGGAACTGAGAGATGAACTGAAGAAGAGTCGGAAGAAAGAGAAGAAATTGGAAGAGAGAAAGCGAAAAGCGGACCTCATGAAGGGGGGAACAACTGGTACGCTCGCACACCAGCAAAGTTGTCCGAATAGCCCGAAAACTTCCAGAAACCGGCTCTCTTTTCTCCAATAGTGGAAGGATTCGCGAATAATTCACGAAACATCATATGTTTTCACGTACAGTCATACCTTTCTGCCTTACTGGTGTGTGTACGGTAAATATTTGATTTTTATCTGCCGTTGCCGTCGAGTGTGTGAAACGAAAAATAGGCTTTTTCGGTTCCATGGCTAATATTATCATTACAAAAGTTAACACGTGGAACAAACGATAGGCTGTCAATATACCCTTTCAGATTGGTGAAAAGAGTGTTTTTTAAGCGGTCACATTACTCGATTCGAACATCATGGACATAAATCTGAAATGATAGGTTGAAATACGTGAAAATTCTAGGATGGAAGCTATTCGTGTTTTCTCCATATTTGTATTTTCTCTGCACGCCTTGAGGAAGTTTTGATAGCCGAGAGGGGCTGTCCTATTACTCTATCATAGATCCAATCTAACCGCCTACAAGAACTTCGAATTGTACTCACCAGAGTTGAATCTGATTTGGTAGTTTGATTTTCGTGGTTTGATGTTCGGTTTTTAAATGCATGTGATTTTATGTCAAGTAAAAGGGAAATATTGTTGCTTTCAGTCGATGCTCCTATATCCAGTTCTGAAGACGATTCATCCTCTGAAGATGAAAAGAAGAAGAGAAAGAAGAATAAGAAGAATAAAAAAGAGAAGAAAGAGAAAAAAGCAAAGCGAGTGAAGAAAGAAAAGAAAGACAAAAAGAAGAAGGTGGGGTAGAACAGGAAAGAAGTTGGTTGTCAAAAAATAACAAGAACTCTCCTATTACTGAGTAAACTCGGAACGAACTATTCTCTTATAAAGTTGTAAGTCATTCATCAACTTCAGCTCATATGAAATCAGATGGAAACCTGATTTAGATTCGAGAATAGTGGATACGAGATTTCACTGCTTCTAGAACACCCCCTGAATAGTCACCCCGCGGGGAAGTTTCTCTTCCACTACTTTTTTTTGTATTTCTGAGGAGCGGGTTAAACATTATTTAAATGTTGGTAGACGGACACGGTTAACTTTTTCTGAAAAAAAAACAGCAATTTTGAAGGCGACATCTGCTTTCAAGTTTGTTAAGAATATCCGAAAAAAGGTAGACAGTCAAGCCTCCAATAACAGCCAGAGATTGCAGGGCTCAGTTATTGTAGAAACCCCTTCGACGTCACTCGACATATGACGCCTTGGTAGCCAACATATCAGTTTCTGCTTTGTGTTTCGTAGTTTGTACTCATATGTATTTCCAGAAGTCGAAACCTGCTGAAGGTACTGGAGAGGAGGAAGATGAATGGGTAGAAGTGACGGACAAGATGAGAGAGCGTGAGGCGGAGAGAGAGGCGAGAGAGGCGGAGGAGATGCCGGGACCGGCCATCCCAGAACATCTTCTGGCACCGGGCCAGATGGGCGCCAACGGAAAACCCGCCAAGTAAGCACTTCTTATTCATCAGACAATTTCCTACCTTTTAGCAAGTGGCCCCGCCGAGAGAGAGAGTGCACAGATCAGAGAGACGCAGACTATCTTAGCCTGTCTGCGGCCTAATTAACCTATTTCTCTCTCGCTTTTGTAGCTCGCTACTCGCAGAAAATTGGCGCGAATGTTTCTGAGTAGGTTTCAACCGGGGGCATTATGTCAGCAAACTATATCCTATGCGGAAGCAGTAGTGGTGTATTTACCTTTCTTCACCGTACACATGACCCAAAAAAGGTAGTTTCAAATCTTGCAAAATTTTGGCTCTGTCAATAAGTCTACCATACTCAGATTTGTAAAAGGAAGCAGGCGGGTAATACGGAATGGGTTTTTCATGTTTTAGCCATGAAGAGTTGCGAAGCTAGTTTTTCAGTTTTCTTGCTTATGAAACTGATGCTTAATTTCGTTCAGATTCGGGAAGAATATGTTGCGTGGTGAGGCTGAAGCTATGGCTGCCTATGCTCAGAGAGGAGACAGAATCCCGCGAAGAGGTACTCTTCATTGTTTCATAGAAAAGCGGCTCGAGACGTATCGCATGAATTTAGAATATCGCAGTTTCTGCCTTGGAAAGAAAATCTTTTGCACATGTATTTTGACTAATTAGCACGCATAACCGCATATATACAATAAATACCTTGTAAACACTTTTGCAATATGATAATGTTTCCCGTTTATCGCATCTTTTACACTCTACGAGACCACTTAAGAAGGGTTAGAACTAATATTTTTATATTGTGTGCACGTCTTTACCTACTTCCTTACTTGAAAATTGGTGAGGTCTATTTACTGATAAGTGAAATGACATTGCAGGTGAAATTGGACTTTCATCCTCCGAGATTCTGGTCTACGAAAACGTTGGTTACGTAATGTCGGGTACACGTCACAAGGCCATGGAGGCAACGCGACTGCGAAAGGAGAACCAGGTGGGCGGAGCTTAGTCTTTAAATTTGAATTTTACGCTAACCAAATCAGTTTGGTCTTTTTCTAAGGAGATATATAGTTCCAGAGCCGTTCATGCTTGTTCACCGAAGCGTAATCTGTTTGCAAACTGTATAGGCGCGTGGGTTGTACGAAACGCTCCAGATCCAGATATCGAGAACGTGTATTGAAAATCGCGTATATCTCATAAGGTTTCACGTGACGTTTTTATGGTATATCTAGTATATAAATTTCTGATATTTTTGGCTGTGTTTGGTGAAGTGATTGATTTGAACGGGCGTGCGCTATGCTGGTCGCGTAATAATAACCGGGTGGAGGGAGGATGACAGTTGTCAGTTGTTCCATGATGAGAGGGCTAGATAAACGACTGACAACAAGACGAGTGGCCAGATTTCGTTCATAGATGGCATGGTATCGACATACTTCAGTAAACTTGTCCGAATAGTCACAAAAATTGAAAAGTGGGCTTCTTTTCTCCGAAAAAGGGAGCAGTTGTCTATTTTTTATGCAAAATTATCATTTTCTCGTGTTTATCTCGAAAAAAATAAGAAAAGTTGTAGAATCCCAATAATCCAGAAATATTCGAAACGTTAGTTAATTCAGTTAAACATAATGTTCCCACAGTCAGTTAAGAGTTAACCGGGGTGTCGCACGCATCCATGATTTAGTCCGAATTAGCACAATATTTTTTGTCGGAACTTGGAAGCGTCTTAGGTTTAACGCAACTTTGTATGAGTATAAGTTAATGCTAGGGCGGATTTGTTGTGTGGAATTGAAGTTGTTTTAGGCCGGAGAAAGTGTGTCGAGTTCTTTTAGCTCAAAAATAGCGTGAACTCGACCAGTTAATAGGTTTCGCTCTTCCCGAAAAAGGTCTATATGTATGTTGCTAAAACCCGCTGTATTTGTAGTCTGATCTCGTTGAATTCCGATCGAAATAAGCGAGTGGTAGCGTCTACCGAGATCAAACTACAGTAACAATTGTAGTTATTTCTCATAATAAGAAGTTTATTTTTTTACTGACCTTTACCTTTGTGTTGTTTAGGTGATGACGGCCGAGGAAAAACGTCTTCTGAGTGGATTCACGCAAGAGGAGAGAAAGAAGAAGGAAGAGAACATTCTTAACCAATTCAAGAGTCTTGTCGAGTCGAAACGTGCCGACCAATGAGGTCAAAGGTCAAAACATGCGGATCACGTTATACGGGGATGACTGTTTTGTTGGTTCGATAATTGTTCACGGTACGTGTTTCTATGTAATGTACCTGTGAAATATTACAATAGTTTGTAGGTAGTTCATGAAGTATTTGTAGACTTGTTTGTGTTTAGCCAGCGGTTTGTAAATTGGTTTGGTACGGTTTGCTTAGTTTTCTATGGCGTGAGAGAGTGAAGATAGTAAATGTGGTTAGTTTGAGAGACCCGTTTAGGTACCACCTATTCTCTATTCACCCCTCTGTATCTGACCCCCCTCTCTCTCTCTCCCTATCTCTCTCCCTCCAAGCCGCCCAAGTGTTGCCTGCAGCAAGGGGGACATGGAAGAGAAATAGTCTGCCGCTCATTTTAAACCCCGCGAGTGGCTATCCAATAGCCCATTGCTTTTTGCGTCTCGTGTACGTTTCTTCTCCACTCGTCATCTCCGCATTTCTCGGTCATTTTACCGTTTAAACATTCCATGTAGTGGGTTGTGGGAAAATGGCGAGTACTTTATTTGACCCCGTATTTTGTTAACCCTAGTAGTTGACCATTGACCGGGTTACTTAGTTAACCCTTTTGTTAACTACTTGTTAACCCCAAATTTCTCCCAAAAGACATTGTAAAAGAGGGTTACAAAGGGGTTAACAAAGGGGCTAATCAGGTAACCCGGTTAAGGTTACTTGATAGGCTAACGAAATACCGGGTTCCTTGTGGAATTCGCCTGGAAAAATAGTTCAGATTTCATGCGAGCATACTTTGTTCTCAACCCTATACTCTGGCGAAATTAGGGAAACAAAATTTAATGAAAAGTGGCTATCTTTCTGCTGAGCATGGAAAAGTGCTTACTTGCAGATGAATTTAGTTTATTAAAACTGAAAACTAAAGCTACTGAAAAAAGGGGTATATTTGAAGAATAGGCTGTTTGAATTATATGACAAGACCACTTTGCGGTGAATTCGTGCAAACCAATCACTGTTTCGCCATGCTTCCGTCTGCATTGGTCTTATCAGTTGTTTCTCCCGCTTCTCTTCTTTTCAAATTCATATACAGCGGAAACAAGCGGGCAATATAAATCTCCTCTCTCTCTTTCTCTTTCCCCCTCCCTCCCTCCCTCTCTCTCTCTCTATCTCTCTCTCTCTTTCTTTCTCTCTCTCATTCTCTCATACCCCCCCCCCCCCCCTCCGTATATACTAGCGGCTATACATTTCTCTGCTTTCCCTGCCCGCTAATGTTGTAACAGGAAGATAGATATATGGATAAAGATGTATGGCAAGGTTAATGAGCTGCTTGCGACAACTTTGACCAGTTCCAATTGATTTTGATTGCGCATTTGACCCGAGAATATGAAAAATACGACCCTTTACAAGTAGTTTCTCATGTGGATTGTAAAAGAGGTGAATTTCGCAGATTCATTTCATTGAATTGATTTTCCAAATATTTCAACATACATATGATGATTTAAGATGAGTGGTATTGTTGTCTGAAAAATCTTTATATTAGTTTTCATCCATTTTGTTGATCCATCATATACATGTGTTTTGTTACTTGTTGAGAGTTGTTCGAATTGGTATTTTCCTTTTAGCTGTACGAAATGTGTTCTCCATTATATGTGTAAAAGAATTTTTTTGAATGGTATATCTATCGGTCAATAGCCGTGGTAGTATATCTCAAATTACGGTGTTATCTTATTTTTCCCTTGCACCCCTTTGTTGCATCTCAGTGTTGTATTTGTGGCTTGTTTGATGATCTTATTTTCGTTGTGCTTGTCAGTAGTAAATAAATTATTTAGTTTTATGTTGTGATGATTTCTTTACGTTTGCTTCCTTTGTGGTGTGGTAGTTTTGGTTTATGCAGTGCTTTTGGTTGGTTTTAGTTTGATCCACTCTGGAGAAAAAATGAAAATCACCTGATTAACTTGTTTTGGAAGAGCGCACTTTTTGAAATTTAAAAAAAAAGGTGTTTTTATTACAGTGACAATAAAGTTGGGAACAGTAAACTGAGCAAGGGATCCCAACGGTTTGAACGTTTCGGTCGTGCTAACAAATGTTACTGTCTTTTTATAGTCAGCCTCTGATAATCTCTGCGTCTCCCTGTTTTTCGTGTTCTCTCGTCTTTTCTAGCCAGCTGACTGGTTAATACTATTACTCTATCTTTATGCTCGGTCAAGGGGATACAATGGGTTCTTCAGTTGTAAACTTTAAAAGTTGAGACTACTAACTGGGAAAAATATGTTTCTTTCTCTCTTTTTCTCTCTCTCTCCCGTTGTCTCTCTCCTTGCCTCTCTCTCTCTCTCTCTACTTTTCACACACATTTCTTGTTTATTTACACAACTGCCGGCAATTGTTTCCTTTTTCAAAATGCCTTGCAAATATTGATTTCAAATGGACCTTCTCTCCCTTGCGGCGCGTTTATAGTTTTGTATGTTATAAAATAGAATTAAAAAAAAGTATAGTTAAACCTAGGTGAAGTTTCGATATTCGCAGACATCGAGAAAAATCGAAATGAAACTATTGCCCCGAAATTGCGAGTCAAACTTAATTTTTGTTTCGTGGATGTGAGTAACATTTATCACACAATCTCTTATCATGGTTTTCCATTTCGATAATTAATGTTAACAGCTCGTTCTATGTTTCCTTAGGTACAGTCTGTTCTACGTAATTGGGACCCTTTAGAGTACGGCTTTGAAACTTGCAGACACTATGTTGATATGTGGAAAATTTTGGAAAAATGTTTGTTTTGTTCTCTACCATCAATACTCCATAGTGAGAACATTTCCTCAAAAGTTTATGTATTCATATTCATCATAACAACATTTGAATCTGTGCGGATAATGTAATTGAGGACAGGTTTACGGATGGGTTAGACCCAATACCCCTATGAATCACACGATTGTAGGTTCATGATGAACTTTGACTTCAACCATGTCGTGATTATTTTCACATACACGCTAGTATAATAATGATTTTCGCCATTGCCCACTGGGAAGTTGGCACCGTGCCAATGAATTTACGGGGTAATCACCATGTTCCAGTTTTTGAATGACTGGAAGATTTCGTTAGCGGTTCTACTCTTTTATTACAACAGTTAAACAAGGGAACTTTCGTTCACGTTCGCTCTGAGAAATAGTGTACCGAAAAAGTTGACACTTCGCCAATAATTCTCAGTGGGTTTTGCAACAAGCTATATCGACTTGACCAGCAGTATAACATGTCCTATCAATTAGAAAAAAAAGGTTCCTTGAAATTCTCACGGGAAAATGCTCTCCTAGATTCAAGTTTTAAAACATACTAGTCCTGTTTTTATTTCTTATTTAGCTTGATTCATATTTTATAACACTAGAGGTACACCATCATATCCGAGACCATTTCACTTGACTGTGGTCGTGAAGTTTTTGTATCGATGACGTAAAAATATGAACCGGACTTCATTGATACAATTTGTGTAATTCGTTTGCATTTCTCTGTAGCTCGCATTTTCATCCAACCTGACTATGAGTAAAACGTGAGACGGCCGCGACAATGTCGTTGCCGTCTCAATTTCGACTCAGTCGGCGGGGGCCGAGTCAGTGAGTTCTCAGAGGAGTAGGTATGCTAGAAGATCCCGGCACCTTCATCCCATCCTGCGTCTCCTCGAACATACGCTATTTCTCTGCTCTCACATCCCGCCGGGATGTGAGAGACAATAAATAGTGAGGCAGAGCGAGAGACGCAGCATGGGATGAAGGTGCCGGGATCTTCTAGCACACGTACTCTGGCATATTCGACCAAAACCGGATCTGTGGGAGCCAATCATTTTATGGAATATTCAGCTAGTTGAAATGGGAAAGCAACTATTTATATGAGGCTCAGTGGATAAGAGTTCAAATAATAAGTACGCTGACAGCTTTGTTTACGACATTAAAGAAGAACGATTATGTGGACCAATCCCGTGTCAACGGTCCTTTAAACGGCAATTGAAAAATGTATTGCAGTTTAAAGGACTGAAGCGTTGGGATTGGACCACATAATCGTCCTACT
Organism: Litoditis marina; assembly: GCA_964036275.1. Taxonomy (NCBI): domain Eukaryota; kingdom Metazoa; phylum Nematoda; class Chromadorea; order Rhabditida; family Rhabditidae; genus Litoditis; species Litoditis marina. The sequence continues at coordinate 405,874 of OZ038434.1, read as the reverse complement.
TTAACATCGAAAATGAGTTGAGATTGAAACATGAGATTTCAACCTTTCAACCTGTTCAAATAATACTACACATAAAAACACATAAATACTCATATACACATAAAAACGTAAAATAATACACATAAAAACGATAAAACTGATTAAATTTTTTTCACAATTTCACGTACTAGAAGCACTGACCGTTTCCCAACAACTTCCCTTCTTCCGAGATCATTTTTGCTGTTTGTCTACGCATCGTGTTCCTAAAATATAGGCGCTCTTCAAAGTCGATCGGCGTATGTGGTTCTGTTCTATGCTGTGTTTGTAGTTTGATCCTCTCTAGTCAAAGTTATTGCATTATGGTGTGTACTCACAAAAACAACCATCAGAATTCCCTTTTCTTTTAACTTCCAACGAGTGTTCACTTTCCGAACCAATTCTTTTCTAGAAGAAAGAATTTGAACCCATTCTGCCCGAACCAAGTGGTTCAGTAAGAAAACTCAATACGGTACGAAACCAAACGAAAGTCGACAAACTTCAACATTAGTCAATTGAATTAATTGGGTTCAACAATTGTGGTTCGGAATTTGCTTCAGTTTCGGAACGAATCCCGTGGTGGTTCCGAGAGAATCGGTTTGGTTTTGGTTCGGGAAGAGCCGGTTCGAGAAACGTGGTACCACTACCGCACCCTTTCTCATGTGATCTTGACAACTCATTTATTTTGTTTATTTTCTTCACTTTACTGGCAACATTATTAATATTAAATGTTTTCTTCCAGTTTTTTTCTCTTCTCAAATGTCGGATGAATCTCCTTTCGAGGATCAACCCGGTACATCGAAAGCCGTTCAACGGTCAGACACAGCGAAATAGTCGCATGAATGGATAACAATTCATTTGCTCACATGTTTTAATCGTTAAGTAGCCGGTTATTGAAATTAGTTACGCTTGTTCACACAAGCCAGTATTTTCTCATAGTAATTTGAATTTCCTATTTTTCTTATAATTTAATGTATAAGAATATACTTCAATCAAGAATGACCTAATAAAAAGAACTTGGGAAAAGGAAAACTCACTTACATAAATTTTAGACATAAAACATGATAGAGCTGTATGAGAGTCGCTAATAGTGACTGATAGTTATTAAAACCTAAAAGACTGAGAAAATTTTTGAAGAACAACTGGTGAAAATAGATTAGCAGCCGTTTTTGGTAGCTAGAAGGGACCGGAAACCCACTTCCATTGTCACAAAACTGCTGTAGCCCACATATTCCAGAGTTCTAGGTCACGTTATGGAAAAACCCTGAATTTCCAACACAGTTCTATAGTTAGTACTACAGTAGATATTCACAGGAAAACCAAAAAAAATTTCCTATTTAAAACGGGTTGAACGTTGTAATCATACTGTAAGAGTCTCAGCGGGAATGATGTTTGAGAAACGAATTGAGTGCAGTTTACTGTTTACTCACGAAAAAAATATCCATATGACCATTGAACTCCATTTTTTATTCTACTTTTTTCCTTCAGAAGTAGTAGTACCGAGTCCCCGAAGAAAGGAATCCTGAAGAGGCCCTCCTTCAGAACACAGATCGAAAATAGAGACACCGTTAGTTACTGAACTTCATTGAATTTTTCGAGTTGCCAGACTGAGAAACTCAAAATGAGTGAACATTTAAAACCATCTTAACATTTTGAATACTATAGCCATCCTCAAATTCAGCAACTCGAAACTTGTGTGAAGATAGTTATGTAAACGGTAAAACACTGAGAAAAACAAAGAGAAAATGTTGTCGTATGCAGTGTAAGTTCTCAAATGTTGATGTGTCGCCTGTGTTTAACGTAGCGAAACTCCATCCGCAGCACACTATTGCCCAGGTATACGTATGCTAGAAAGTCTGCGCCTCTCGCTTTGCCTCGCTATTTCGTGTACCCCGACAGGATGTAAGTGCTCATAAATGAAGTATGTTTGAGGCAGTACGGGATGAAGGTGCCGGGACTTTTCACGTATAGTTCGTTCCATTCGCACCGATACTCGTTGGCATGGTGCCACGACTTTCGAATGACTATTGTTTTGGTTAGCGAGTTTATGTGAAACTGAACAACCGCTAATAGAAAACGTAAGCTTTTTGAATAACTCCAAAGTAGTGAAAACTAGCCAGAACTATTCATTGGTACGCTGCCAAAGTCTCAATGGGAATGACGGGAACTATATTAGGCTATTTCTGTCCATCCAGGTTTTCCCCCTCCCTCATCGCCCCTCCCCGGATAGATTTCCAGACAAGGCATCTACTAGGATACCAAAGCTATCGGTTACTTGGTGGGAAAAGAATGCAGGTACCTTCTATGAACACTTCCTTTAGGGAAAGACCTAAACTTTTAAGTAGGTTAATTTTGATAGAGGCCAAAAATCACAAATTTTGACCGAATACTGACAGGATCGAACTATACTGTTAGTCAATTGCACAGTCACCTGAAACACGTAAAACCCAACAGAACTCAGAAACGTGCAATCATACAGTGCACGTTGCCTCATTACAATGATAACTTAACGTGACTGTTCAATTTACTTAGTATATAACCACAGCACCATAGCGGGATAGGGCAGCATGCATCGTATGCGCTCCTTTTTGGAAAGCTGAACTCTATGGCGCGTTTTGAAAATATTTCTGTACATCACTTCAAAAAAGAGAAAACATGAGATTATTACATGAGAGAACTCTGAAGTGCTGTTTATTTATGGGACAGTTTGAGGGTCAGAAACTAGCTCAAGTGCGAAAAATATAAAAAAGCGCTAGGCAAGGCGCGGGAAACATCCAACCACACGTTCTTTTCGTTATTCGGAAGAAGCATGTCAATATAAAAATACATCCCTTAACTGCGTCAACCTCTTCGTTTACGGACAACTCGTCCCCGCGTTGCGTGCGACAACTCGTCCCCGCCGCAGCGACAACTCGTCCCTAGCCCAAAATATCCTCAAATTAGCTCAAAACTTACAAATAAAAGTAGTGACTAGGTTATATTTTATGGGAGAGACTGTATTGTAAGTTCAGAAATGGAAAAAAATTGAAAATCACAAAGATAGGCCATATTTTGCTATGATAATCAAAATTCTCGTTAATGTCGTGCTTTCTCTCGAATGTATGATGAATAAACCAATTTTTTGAATATATTTGTAGTTAATTTGTATTCTATAATAAGCATTAAACTTTACAACAAATAATTTCACTTCGAAACCCAGTTTTCAGCCAGTTTTGGTATAAAACATTGGGGGCGAGTTGTCGCATCATGAGAGACGAGTTGTCGCACACGCGACGCACGGGGACGAGTTGTCGCGAAATCAACCTCTTCAGTTGTTTCTCGGTATTCTTTGGATTTTTGGGTGTTCATTTACTTTTCTACTACACTTACAATCATGATTTCTCTTTTTTCACTGATTCACGCCTTTTCAGTGGCGGTTTTCGGTGATACCAGCGATGAGAATAACACGGATTCGGAGCAAGTGTTGAAGGACCTTGGAAGTGGACCAAAACGGAAAAATGTCGACGATCAGTTGCGGTACGGTTGAATCCCTAAATCATGAGGCCTTATTGTTGTTAATCGAACCAAGGAGTACTGTTAGTGTAGCAAATCACTCATTACAACTCACAACTTAGCACAACTTGATTAGTACTGCCAGTACAGTACAGTACTGCAGTGCAAACGCAAACATATTTTTCGCAGTTTCGACTAAACTATTTATGTTGTTTCTGAACCGTTGTGTTCCTAAACCTTTCCCAGTAAAGGAAATTTTGTAAAATACCGAGCATGATCGTTGATAACCTATTCTCTGTTCCGGAGAAGCGTAATGCTCATGGGATAATAATGTTGATTCCCTTTTGTTCCTAAAATTGATCCCATTTCGTATGAAATATATAGTACCTATATGAAATTTGAAACGATCTGCTGTAGCAGAAACTTAACATTTTTTGGGCAATTTTCTATTGAATACAAGAAACAATGTACTTGAAGTCAATTGAATATTCATTTGAAGATAGTATTCAAATAAGGAATCGTGCACTTTGTCACTGCACGTTCTGAGTTCTGCTGTGTTCAACATATTTCCCGTGACTGGGCGATTGACTGACAGTTTGCCCTTCGTTCAGACAAACGGCTATTCTGGATTCGGAAGAAGACTTTGAAGAGACGATTCGAACTCCGTTGCCGCCGGAAGAAACAGACGATACGATTCTCGGTGAATATTGAGTTTTTCGTAAAACTTTACAAAAAAGGTTTTGATACGACTACATGGAGTTGGAGAATTTTGTTTTTTCGAGTATTAGAACGCGTCCAAACTTAGTTCTACCTAATCCCACTCCTACAGTATGTACTCACTGCTTCTCTCACTCGAGCGGTTTTGTTAGTTCGTTTATTTGAATTTATTGTTCATTTGAGACATATTTTCTATCTCGAAAGTAAATTGGACAATGCATATTGTGAATGTGAAACGAAAGCAACATACTCATTGTGTAATTTCCATGGTCAAATGAGAATAGCAAGGAATGGCTCTTTCAGAGTTTGTGCAAAAATGGCCAGAGATTCCCGACCGTTGCATGCCAATCTGCGTATCCCGCTTTGGACACTATTTCGCGACACTTTTACCCCGGCGGGATTAAGCGTGGAGAAATAGCGTGTCATGTGGGAGACGCAGGTTGGGAGAGAAGGCCGGGATGTTTATGAATACTGTCTTAGATCCTATATTCTTCTTCTCAGACCGAGACGATATGATGAGTGTTGGCTCGACGGGTAGCGCCTCATCTAGTGTCGTGGGAAGGTGGTGGACCGGCAAGGATACCAGGTTTCTATTTTGTAGTTTGATCACGGAATACACAATTACGAATTCAACTGAAAAATAATGAGATAAAAGTACAAACACGCAGTGAGATAGGGCGACATACACATTATAGGCTTGCTCAAATATAAGCGAACCCGTTATCTAATAACTGGGAAAAATCCAGTGAAATATGTTCGGCTCTCGGGGGAAACAAGACAGATAAAATGTAATATGATCTTTGACCTTGCAGATTTGTGCCTCATTGTGTGAAAAGAGGTTGCAGCCACGCAAATCATGGCGGAAATGGCGACTTGGGCGAGTATCTGACCCCAACTCAACGCAGAAATAAGGTAAGAGGAATGACACACGTTCAGTTGTACTTTGATGTCAATATATGCCATGATGTACGTATAATCAATAAGATCAACCTACAAACACAACGGAATCTAGCAACATACACCGTGTAGGCTAGCTTTACAAAAAAGAACCGTATACATACCTCGCATTGAACTAATAATGACACACGACTTCTAGAATCATCTCATCGTTTTTAATAAAAACAAGTGAAAAATTCACGAAATCAAAAATTTAATCAGGTATTGTTTCATTTCTACCATAACTGTTATACTAAACCAAAACTTTCTATCCATTTTGTTCATGGAATTAGTTAATTTTGGCATTTGATTCTAGTTTTCGAATATATTCTTCGAAATAACCGCCTAAACAGTTCGCGGAAGTTAGTACAATTGTGAAATTTTCTTTTTTCAGGAAATGGCCGAAATGAAAAAAGATCTGAGGATGGCATTGAATGAGAGAGACGAGAAGGATAGACACTTGGAAGAATTGCGGGCAAAACTGAGAGAGGTATAGAGAGAGAAAGATAGAGAAGAGAGAGAAAGAGAGAGAGAGAGAGTAATAATAATAATAATAGTAATAGTAATAATTATTTATCAAAGCGTTATTTGACAGAACATTTTGATGGCTAATAAGTATCGGAGATGTTGATTCAATAAAAAGATAAACATGTACAGGAAAGAGAAAGACAGATCCAGGACATGTGAGTGAGAGAGAGGGAGAACGAGAGGAAGAGAGATAGAGAGGTACGGCAAAGAATTGGTCGTTTTTAAAGCATACTTTCAGATGGAAGATTTAACGGGTATTCACCATTCTCTCTCTGACAGCCATAAACTGATGATGAGAGAACGAGAGAGCAGGGAAGAATATGAGAGGGAAAAGAAGCAGACGGAAAAAAGACACGCAGTTCGCGTCAACCAACTGGTACAGGAGACGATGAACGCGAGGTAAGGTACTGTTTACAGTAAAGAACTTTCAACTTTGTATTCTAACCAAATTCGTAAGCCACGGCGCTAGTTCTATAGATTCAGTACATATACTGATGATGAGGGTGAGCGAAATATGGAAAAGTGAGATAGTGAGCGAAATTTTCCTAGCAAATTCATATTTAAAATTTGCAAAATCCAGTAGGTTCTTGAAAGTTAAGAAATCTTGCACTTTTTAGGGAAGAAATTGTTCGACTAACGGCAAGAATACGAGAATTAGAGAGTATTTTGAGTCGACCGAGGACGGAAACATCAACAATGACAGATCCGATCCATGTAAGTTAAGACTATTGGGTTAATCCGCGAAACTTTCGACCCAGGAAGGACTCGAACCTTCAATCTTCGGTTTAGGAGACCGACGCCTTATCCATTAGGCCACTGGGCCACATGGGCGCTAGCCTACAATTCAGTGACCCTCTCGCGTTTCATGTGCATTCTCCTTCTATTTGCTATTTCTGATTTATCTTCCTTGTCACTGAATGTGAACACACTTTCGTAACAACTTATGCTCTCTTTGCGAACATTATGGGCTGACCTCTCACCCACTTTTGAGTGGTTCATCAAAAATCAACGAAAAGACTCTTACCTCTAGATACAAAATCTGACATTTATTGTAGAAAAGTGATTTCTTAAACTCCGTTTCTTAGTATAATATCATTACAAAATACTGCTGAAAGTGTGTGCAGTGAAAACAAAACACTTCTAAAAGTGTATAACGTCTATAATCGAACGCGCATTGAAAATTGATTTTGAACTGTGAATCTAGTGACAGTCAAGTTGTCTATTCTGTTGATCCGCAAAACTTTCGACCCAGGAAGGACTCGAACCTTCAATCTTCGGTTTAGGAGACCGACGCCTTATCCATTAGGCCACTGGGCCACATGGGCGCTAGCCTACAATTCAGTGACCCTCTCGCGTTTCATGTGCATTCTCCATCTATTTGCTATTTGTGATTTATCTTTTTGTCACTGAATGGGAACACACTTTCGTAACAACTCATGCTCTCTTTGCGAACATTATGGGCTGACCTCTCACCCACTTTTGAGTGGTTCATCAAAAATCAACGAAAAGACTCTTACCTCTAGATACAAAATCTGACATTTATTGTAGAAAAGTGATTTCTTAAACTCCGTTTCTTAGTATAATATCATTACAAAATACTGCTGAAAGTGTGTGCAGTGAAAACAAAACACTTCTAAAAGTGTATAACGTCTATAATCGAACGCGCATTGAAAATTGATTTTGAACTGTGAATCTAGTGACAGTCAAGTTGTCTATTCTGTTGATCCGCAAAACTTTCGACCCAGGAAGGACTCGAACCTTCAATCTTCGGTTTAGGAGACCGACGCCTTATCCATTAGGCCACTGGGCCACATGGGCGCTGCCTACAATTCAGTGACCCTCTCGCGTTTCATGTGCATTCTCCATCTATTTGCTATTTGTGATTTATCTTTTTGTCACTGAATGGGAACACACTTTCGTAACAACTCATGCTCTCTTTGCGAACATTATGGGCTGACCTCTCACCCACTTTTGAGTGGTTCATCAAAAATCAACGAAAAGACTCTTACCTCTAGATACAAAATCTGACATTTATTGTAGAAAAGTGATTTCTTAAACTCCGTTTCTTAGTATAATAGCATTACAAAATACTGCTGAAAGTGTGTGCAGTGAAAACAAAACACTTCTAAAAGTGTACAACGTCTATAATCGAACGCGCATTGAAAATTGATTTGAAACTGTGAATCTAATGATAATCAAATTCCCTATTCTGTTGATTCACAAAACTTTCGACCCAGGAAGGACTCGAACCTTCAATCTTCGGTTTAGGAGACCGACGCCTTATCCATTAGGCCACTGGGCCACATGGGCGCTAGCCTACAATTCAGTGACCCTCTCGCGTTTCATGTGCATTCTCCATCTATTTGCTATTTGTGATTTATCTTCCTTGTCACTGAATGTGAACACACTTTCGTAACAACTTATGCTCTCTTTGCGAACATTATGGGCTGACATCTCACCCACTTTTGAGTGGTTCATCAAAAATCAACGAAAAGACTTTTACCTCTAGATACAAAATCTGACATTTATTGTAGAAAAGTGATTTCTTAAACTCCGTTTCTTAGTATAATATCATTACAAAATACTGCTGAAAGTGTGTGCAGTGAAAACAAAACACTTCTAAAAGTGTATAACGTCTATAATCGAACGCGCATTGAAAATTGATTTGAAACTGTGAATCTAGTGACAGTCAAGTTGTCTATTCTGTTGATCCACAAAACTTTCGACCCAGGAAGGACTCGAACCTTCAATCTTCGGTTTAGGAGACCGACGCCTTATCCATTAGGCCACTGGGCCGCATTGGCGCTGGCCTACAATTCAGTGACCCTCTCGCGTTTCATATGCGTTCTCCATCTATTTGCTATTTGTGATTTATCTTCCTTGTCACTGAATGTGAACACACTTTCGTAACAACTTATGCTCTCTTTGCGAACATTATGGGCTGACATCTCACCCACTTTTGAGTGGTTCATCAAAAATCAACGAAAAGACTTTTACCTCTAGATACAAAATCTGACATTTATTGTAGAAAAGTGATTTCTTAAACTCCGTTTCTTAGTATAATATCATTACAAAATACTGCTGAAAGTGTGTGCAGTGAAAACAAAACACTTCTAAAAGTGTATAACGTCTATAATCGAACGCGCATTGAAAATTGATTTGAAACTGTGAATCTAGTGACAGTCAAGTTGTCTATTCTGTTGATCCACAAAACTTTCGACCCAGGAAGGACTCGAACCTTCAATCTTCGGTTTAGGAGACCGACGCCTTATCCATTAGGCCACTGGGCCACAAGGGCGCTAGCCTACAATTTAGTGACCCTCTCGCGTTTCATGTGCATTCTCCATCTATTTGCTATTTGTGATTTATCTTCCTTGTCACTGAATGTGAACACACTTTCGTAACAACTTATGCTCTCTTTGCGAACATTATGGGCTGACCTCTCACCCACTTTTGAGTGGTTCATCAAAAATCAACGAAAAGACTTTTACCTCTAGATACAAAATCTGACATTTATTGTAGAAAAGTGATTTCTTAAACTCCGTTTCTTAGTATAATATCATTACAAAATACTGCTGAAAGTGTGTGCAGTGAAAACAAAACACTTCTAAAAGTGTACAACGTCTATAATCGAACGCGCATTGAAAATTGATTTGAAACTGTGAATCTAATGATAATCAAATTCCCTATTCTGTTGATTCACAAAACTTTCGACCCAGGAAGGACTCGAACCTTCAATCTTCGGTTTAGGAGACCGACGCCTTATCCATTAGGCCACTGGGCCACATGGGCGCTGGCCTACAATTCAGTGACCCTCTCGCGTTTCATATGCGTTCTCCATCTATTTGCTATTTGTGATTTATCTTCCTTGTCACTGAATGTGAACACACTTTCGTAACAACTTATGCTCTCTTTGCGAACATTATAGGCTGACATCTCACCCACTTTTGAGTGGTTCATCAAAAATCAACGAAAAGACTTTTACCTCTAGATACAAAATCTGACATTTATTGTAGAAAAGTGATTTCTTAAACTCCGTTTCTTAGTATAATATCATTACAAAATACTGCTGAAAGTGTGTGCAGTGAAAACAAAACACTTCTAAAAGTGTACAACGTCTATAATCGAACGCGCATTGAAAATTGATTTGAAACTGTGAATCTAATGATAATCAAATTCCCTATTCTGTTGATTCACAAAACTTTCGACCCAGGAAGGACTCGAACCTTCAATCTTCGGTTTAGGAGACCGACGCCTTATCCATTAGGCCACTGGGCCACATGGGCGCTAGCCTACAATTCAGTGACCCTCTCGCGTTTCATGTGCATTCTCCATCTATTTGCTATTTGTGATTTATCTTCCTTGTCACTGAATGTGAACACACTTTCGTAACAACTTATGCTCTCTTTGCGAACATTATGGGCTGACCTCTCACCCACTTTTGAGTGGTTCATCAAAAATCAACGAAAAGACTTTTACCTCTAGATACAAAATCTGACATTTATTGTAGAAAAGTGATTTCTTAAACTCCGTTTCTTAGTATAATATCATTACAAAATACTGCTGAAAGTGTGTGCAGTGAAAACAAAACACTTCTAAAAGTGTACCTGTGAATCTAATGACAATCAAGTTCCCTATTCTGTTGATCCACAAAACTTTCGACCCAGGAAGGACTCGAACCTTCAATCTTCGGTTTAGGAGACCGACGCCTTATCCATTAGGCCACTGGGCCACATGGGCGCTGGCCTACAATTCAGTGACCCTCTCGCGTTTCATATGCGTTCTCCATCTATTTGCTATTTGTGATTTATCTTCCTTGTCACTGAATGTGAACACACTTTCGTAACAACTTATGCTCTCTTTGCGAACATTATAGGCTGACATCTCACCCACTTTTGAGTGGTTCATCAAAAATCAACGAAAAGACTTTTACCTCTAGATACAAAATCTGACATTTATTGTAGAAAAGTGATTTCTTAAACTCCGTTTCTTAGTATAATATCATTACAACATACTGCTGAAAGTGTGTGCAGTGAAAACAAAACACTTCTAAAAGTGTATAACGTCTATAATCGAACGCGCATTGAAAATTGATTTGAAACTGTGAATCTAATGACAATCAAGTTCCCTATTCTGTTGATCCACAAAACTTTCGACCCAGGAAGGACTCGAACCTTCAATCTTCGGTTTAGGAGACCGACGCCTTATCCATTAGGCCACTGGGCCACATGGGCGCTGGCCTACAATTCAGTGACCCTCTCGCGTTTCATATGCGTTCTCCATCTATTTGCTATTTGTGATTTATCTTCCTTGTCACTGAATGTGAACACACTTTCGTAACAACTTATGCTCTCTTTGCGAACATTATAGGCTGACATCTCACCCACTTTTGAGTGGTTCATCAAAAATCAACGAAAAGACTTTTACCTCTAGATACAAAATCTGACATTTATTGTAGAAAAGTGATTTCTTAAACTCCGTTTCTTAAGTATAATATCATTACAAAATACTGCTGAAAGTGTGTGCAGTGAAAACAAAACACTTCTAAAAGTGTATAACGTCTATAATCGAACGCGCATTGAAAATTGATTTGAAACTGTGAATCTAATGACAATCAAGTTCCCTATTCTGTTGATCCACAAAACTTTCGACCCAGGAAGGACTCGAACCTTCAATCTTCGGTTTAGGAGACCGACGCCTTATCCATTAGGCCACTGGGCCACATGGGCGCTAGCCTACAATTTAGTGACCCTCTCGCGTTTCATGTGCATTCTCCATCTATTTGCTATTTGTGATTTATCTTCCTTGTCACTGAATGTGAACACACTTTCGTAACAACTTATGCTCTCTTTGCGAACATTATGGGCTGACCTCTCACCCACTTTTGAGTGGTTCATCAAAAATCAACGAAAAGACTTTTACCTCTAGATACAAAATCTGACATTTATTGTAGAAAAGTGATTTCTTAAACTCCGTTTCTTAGTATAATATCATTACAAAATACTGCTGAAAGTGTGTGCAGTGAAAACAAAACACTTCTAAAAGTGTATAACGTCTATAATCGAACGCGCATTGAAAATTGATTTGAAACTGTGAATCTAATGATAATCAAGTTCCCTATTCTGTTGATCCACAAAACTTTCGACCCAGGAAGGACTCGAACCTTCAATCTTCGGTTTAGGAGACCGACGCCTTATCCATTAGGCCACTGGGCCACATGGGCGCTAGCCTACAATTCAGTGACCCTCTCGCGTTTCATGTGCATTCTCCATCTATTTGCTATTTGTGATTTATCTTCCTTGTCACTGAATGTGAACACACTTTCGTAACAACTTATGCTCTCTTTGCGAACATTATGGGCTGACCTCTCACCCACTTTTGAGTGGTTCATCAAAAATCAACGAAAAGACTTTTACCTCTAGATACAAAATCTGACATTTATTGTAGAAAAGTGATTTCTTAAACTCCGTTTCTTAGTATAATATCATTACAACATACTGCTGAAAGTGTGTGCAGTGAAAACAAAACACTTCTAAAAGTGTATAACGTCTATAATCGAACGCGCATTGAAAATTGATTTGAAACTGTGAATCTAATGACAATCAAGTTCCCTATTCTGTTGATCCACAAAACTTTCGACCCAGGAAGGACTCGAACCTTCAATCTTCGGTTTAGGAGACCGACGCCTTATCCATTAGGCCACTGGGCCACATGGGCGCTAGCCTACAATTCAGTGACCCTCTCGCGTTTCATGTGCATTCTCCATCTATTTGCTATTTGTGATTTATCTTCCTTGTCACTGAATGTGAACACACTTTCGTAACAACTTATGCTCTCTTTGCGAACATTATGGGCTGACCTCTCACCCACTTTTGAGTGTTCATCAAAAATCAACGAAAAGACTTTTACCTCTAGATACAAAATCTGACATTTATTGTAGAAAAGTGATTTCTTAAACTCAGTTTCTTAGTATAATATCATTACAAAATACTGCTGAAAGTGTGTGCAGTGAAAACAAAACACTTCTAAAAGTGTATAACGTCTATAATCGAACGCGCATTGAAAATTGATTTGAACTGTGAATCTAGTGACAGTCAAGTTGTCTATTTGTTGATCCGCAAAACTTTCGACCCAGGAAGGACTCGAACCTTCAATCTTCGGTTTAGGAGACCGACGCCTTATCCATTAGGCCACTGGGCCACATGGGCGCTAGCCTACAATTCAGTGACCCTCTCGCGTTTCATGTGCATTCTCCATCTATTTGCTATTTGTGATTTATCTTCCTTGTCACTGAATGTGAACACACTTTCGTAACAACTTATGCTCTCTTTGCGAACATTATGGGCTGACATCTCACCCACTTTTGAGTGGTTCATCAAAAATCAACGAAAAGACTTTTACCTCTAGATACAAAATCTGACATTTATTGTAGAAAAGTGATTTCTTAAACTCCGTTTCTTAGTATAATATCATTACAAAATACTGCTGAAAGTGTGTGCAGTGAAAACAAAACACTTCTAAAAGTGTATAACGTCTATAATCGAACGCGCATTGAAAATTGATTTGAAACTGTGAATCTAGTGACAGTCAAGTTGTCTATTCTGTTGATCCACAAAACTTTCGACCCAGGAAGGACTCGAACCTTCAATCTTCGGTTTAGGAGACCGACGCCTTATCCATTAGGCCACTGGGCCACAAGGGCGCTAGCCTACAATTTAGTGACCCTCTCGCGTTTCATGTGCATTCTCCATCTATTTGCTATTTGTGATTTATCTTCCTTGTCACTGAATGTGAACACACTTTCGTAACAACTTATGCTCTCTTTGCGAACATTATGGGCTGACCTCTCACCCACTTTTGAGTGGTTCATCAAAAATCAACGAAAAGACTTTTACCTCTAGATACAAAATCTGACATTTATTGTAGAAAAGTGATTTCTTAAACTCCGTTTCTTAGTATAATATCATTACAAAATACTGCTGAAAGTGTGTGCAGTGAAAACAAAACACTTCTAAAAGTGTACAACGTCTATAATCGAACGCGCATTGAAAATTGATTTGAAACTGTGAATCTAATGATAATCAAATTCCCTATTCTGTTGATTCACAAAACTTTCGACCCAGGAAGGACTCGAACCTTCAATCTTCGGTTTAGGAGACCGACGCCTTATCCATTAGGCCACTGGGCCACATGGGCGCTAGCCTACAATTCAGTGACCCTCTCGCGTTTCATGTGCATTCTCCATCTATTTGCTATTTGTGATTTATCTTCCTTGTCACTGAATGTGAACACACTTTCGTAACAACTTATGCTCTCTTTGCGAACATTATGGGCTGACCTCTCACCCACTTTTGAGTGGTTCATCAAAAATCAACGAAAAGACTTTTACCTCTAGATACAAAATCTGACATTTATTGTAGAAAAGTGATTTCTTAAACTCCGTTTCTTAGTATAATATCATTACAACATACTGCTGAAAGTGTGTGCAGTGAAAACAAAACACTTCTAAAAGTGTAAAACGTCTATAATCGAACGCGCATTGAAAATTGATTTGAAACTGTGAATCTAATGACAATCAAGTTCCCTATTCTGTTGATCCACAAAACTTTCGACCCAGGAAGGACTCGAACCTTCAATCTTCGGTTTAGGAGACCGACGCCTTATCCATTAGGCCACTGGGCCACATGGGCGCTGGCCTACAATTCAGTGACCCTCTCGCGTTTCATATGCGTTCTCCATCTATTTGCTATTTGTGATTTATCTTCCTTGTCACTGAATGTGAACACACTTTCGTAACAAATCTAGTGACAGTCAAGTTGTCTATTTGTTGATCCACAAAACTTTCGACCCAGGAAGGACTCGAACCTTCAATCTTCGGTTTAGGAGACCGACGCCTTATCCATTAGGCCACTGGGCCACATGGGCGCTAGCCTACAATTCAGTGACCCTCTCGCGTTTCATGTGCATTCTCCATCTATTTGCTATTTGTGATTTATCTTCCTTGTCACTGAATGTGAACACACTTTCGTAACAACTTATGCTCTCTTTGCGAACATTATGGGCTGACCTCTCACCCACTTTTGAGTGGTTCATCAAAAATCAACGAAAAGACTTTTACCTCTAGATACAAAATCTGACATTTATTGTAGAAAAGTGATTTCTTAAACTCCGTTTCTTAGTATAATATCATTACAACATACTGCTGAAAGTGTGTGCAGTGAAAACAAAACACTTCTAAAAGTGTATAACGTCTATAATCGAACGCGCATTGAAAATTGATTTGAAACTGTGAATCTAATGACAATCAAGTTCCCTATTCTGTTGATCCACAAAACTTTCGACCCAGGAAGGACTCGAACCTTCAATCTTCGGTTTAGGAGACCGACGCCTTATCCATTAGGCCACTGGGCCACATGGGCGCTAGCCTACAATTCAGTGACCCTCTCGCGTTTCATGTGCATTCTCCATCTATTTGCTATTTGTGATTTATCTTCCTTGTCACTGAATGTGAACACACTTTCGTAACAACTTATGCTCTCTTTGCGAACATTATGGGCTGACCTCTCACCCACTTTTGAGTGGTTCATCAAAAATCAACGAAAAGACTTTTACCTCTAGATACAAAATCTGACATTTATTGTAGAAAAGTGATTTCTTAAACTCCGTTTCTTAGTATAATATCATTACAAAATACTGCTGAAAGTGTGTGCAGTGAAAACAAAACACTTCTAAAAGTGTATAACGTCTATAATCGAACGCGCATTGAAAATTGATTTGAAACTGTGAATCTAATGACAATCAAGTTCCCTATTCTGTTGATCCACAAAACTTTCGACCCAGGAAGGACTCGAACCTTCAATCTTCGGTTTAGGAGACCGACGCCTTATCCATTAGGCCACTGGGCCACATGGGCGCTAGCCTACAATTCAGTGACCCTCTCGCGTTTCATGTGCATTCTCCATCTATAGGGGGTGTCAAATGTATACCTGGGACGTACACAGCATAATTTTGGAACAGCAAATATTTGGTCACAGGCGGGGATCGAACCATCGAGCCCGCAACTGATCAGCTCAAAAGCAAAGGTGCTAACCATTAGGCCATCCGACCAACATGTGGATAGCAGAATTGCGCTGCTACTTGAACGCAGTTACTGAGAAAAGAGCGCAAGCAGCTTTCAAGCGATTTTTCGGATATCTCTTCCAGTTTCTACTTTTCGTTTGACAGAAAAAACTCGTGACTTTCTTTTTGGTAACGTACTTTTGAAATGGACATAATTTTCTTCAATACGTTCATAAAAAGAGATATTTATTTATTAAAAAATCAAAATAGAAAAACATATGTGGTCATCTTGGTTTCCCGACGGACCGTCATTCCAGAGATTCGAGAACCTGAAAAACTATATATGAAAAAGGACATCATCATTTCTTCTGGGTCTTTAGCATAATCGTGAATGTGATATGGGAGCAGCAGAACGCACTCGATATCAAAAGATCATGCTGATACTAGTAGTCAATAAGCACCCGACTTTCAATTCTCAACACACAATTTTTTTCACAAAAGACAACTGATGTATAAGGACGGCAGCGCTTTGTGTTTTGCAGAAAATACCTGAGAATAAGGGGTTCCACTCAGGGCGAATTTAGCCGATTTTCGTGAAATTCTCGCAATTTGAAGAATAATTTCGTATTTTTCGGTGAATTTCTATTTTTCAAGGGGAAAGATTTTTCAAGGGGAGTACCGGCGGTAGGGTCGGTCCATTTTTGGTCACCCCTGAATAGAGGGATGTGAATGAAAAAAATTGGAATGATTTTTTTTTATTATTGAAAATAATGTCCCGATCCCCACTTTTGAAGAAAAACGGGTGCTTAACATGAACTATCCAACAAAATCACCCCGGAAATTGGATGCATAAAATAAACGGTAAGAATATCACAAATGGGGGCATGATCTTGAAATTGAAATAACCGAGAACGTACCTGCGCTCTGTTTCAACGCATTGTTCCACTGAGCCAGTGAACGCATCTCCTTCCTCTCCTTTTGGCGATCGCAATCATCATAGTTTCAGGCGCAGACTGAAACACAAATACGTACGAAACATTGACCCATGAATAGAAACACTAAATTGCACTAAACACTAAATTACGCAAAAACCGATAAAACGTTGAGAACGGCCTAAATAGAGTTTTTTCTCGACCGAAAATGTTTGTTACTATTTAAGCTATTTAATGTTCAAATTAAAAAAGCACGAGTAATCAATCGAGAACTCACCTCAAGTCACCAGCAATCCTCGGCGGACGACCATAACAGAAGAAGGATGGAGGATTTCACATTTCTGGAAGAAAACAAATATTTTCAATATGACCGCGAAAAATGAACACAGTTGGAAAACATACTTCCAAATTCGAAAGGGGACATTTCTAAAGACCATATTTCAGTGAAGTGGTTTGATTGACCAGAATAATTCGAAAATCATGCTCTCATTCTGCCAAAATCAAGAAAAATGGTCCAATTTTCGAGCAAAATCACGAATTTTAACGAAATCATTCTGAAAAACGGGGTCCTTTCTTCACACAGTCAAAACTAACTGGTGAGTGTTAAGAAACGATAGTACTAGATAAAAAGAAGACAACTGAGAAAGTGTACGATATAAGGAAAAACCAGCAAAACTAACGCAGACACAGCGAAATTAAACGAAAGAACTTCAAATCTAATATGAAAATGAAAGAAAATAATAATATTAACAACTCACAAACAGAATAACACGTGACGAGGAAAGAGTGGTGTTCTAGCTGAATCCGACCATCAGTGATCCAACTTTCCATGTCGAGTAGAGTTCCAGTAAAATCTGCAAATTCGCGTATAAAACAAGAGACTATTGAATGGACAGCTAAACACCCTCGATAGTTATGAATTATTTACGCAAATAACAGAGAAGGAGAAGCGCACAATTACCCTCAATAATGAAAAATAAAAACGACAATCGAATGCGAGAGGTTTTTTAAAACGAGAGGTTTTTAAATAATGCAAAGGTTCACAGATACAAATTACTTACATGGTTCGCAAAACACAAATTGCAAAGTAAACCTAACAAGTATAAAAAATATGATGAAATAAGGAAGAAAATATAAGAAAAATACGAAAAACTGCCGCCGTTTCCGCCGTTTTCCAGCTGCGGTAAAAATGCCGTCGCCGCCAAAATGTCGTCCGCATTTGACACAGCGCAAGTGACAATTGACCGTAATATAAAATCTATTCCGTAAGCGAAACCTATATTTGCTATTTGTGATTTATCTTCCTTGTCACTGAATGTGAACACACTTTCGTAACAACTTATGCTCTCTTTGCGAACATTATGGGCTGACCTCTCACCCACTTTTGAGTGGTTCATCAAAAATCAACGAAAAGACTTTTACCTCTAGATACAAAATCTGTCATTTATTGTAGAAAAGTGATTTCTTAAACTCAGTTTCTTAGTATAATATCATTACAAAATACTGCTGAAAGTGTGTGCAGTGAAAACAAAACACTTCTAAAAGTGTATAACGTCTATAATCGAACGCGCATTGAAAATTGATTTTGAACTGTGAATCTAGTGACAGTCAAGTTGTCTATTTGTTGATCCGCAAAACTTTCGACCCAGGAAGGACTCGAACCTTCATCTTCGGTTTAGGACACCGACGCCTTATCCATTAGGCCACTGGGCCACATGGGCGCTAGCCTACAATTCAGTGACCCTCTCGCGTTTCATGTGCATTCTCCATCTATTTGCTATTTGTGATTTATCTTCCTTGTCACTGAATGTGAACACACTTTCGTAACAACTTATGCTCTCTTTGCGAACATTATGGGCTGACCTCTCACCCACTTTTGAGTGGTTCATCAAAAATCAACGAAAAGACTTTTACCTCTAGATACAAAATCTGTCATTTATTGTAGAAAAGTGATTTCTTGAACTCAGTTTCTTAGTATAATATCATTACAACATACTGCTGAAAGTGTGTGCAGTGAAAACAAAACACTTCTAAAAGTGTATAACGTCTATAATCGAACGCGCATTGAAAATTGATTTGAAACTGTGAATCTAATGACAATCAAGTTCCCTATTCTGTTGATCCACAAAACTTTCGACCCAGGAAGGACTCGAACCTTCAATCTTCGGTTTAGGAGACCGACGCCTTATCCATTAGGCCACTGGGCCACATGGGCGCTAGCCTACAATTCAGTGACCCTCTCGCGTTCCATGTGCATTCTCCATCTATTTGCTATTTGTGATTTATCTTCCTTGTCACTGAATGTGAACACACTTTCGTAACAACTCATGCTCTCTTTGCGAGCATTATGGGCTGACCTCTCACCCACTTTTGAGTGGTTCATCAAAAATCAACGAAAAGACTTTTACCTCTAGATACAAAATCTGACATTTATTGTAGAAAAGTGATTTCTTAAACTCCGTTTCTTAGTATAATATCATTACAAAATACTGCTGAAAGTGTGTGCAGTGAAAACAAAACACTTCTAAAAGTGTATAACGTCTATAATCGAACGCGCATTGAAAATTGATTTTGAACTGTGAATCTAGTGACAGTCAAGTTGTCTATTTGTTGATCCGCAAAACTTTCGACCCAGGAAGGACTCGAACCTTCAATCTTCGGTTTAGGAGACCGACGCCTTATCCATTAGGCCACTGGGCCACATGGGCGCTAGCCTACAATTCAGTGACCCTCTCGCGTTTCATGTGCATTCTCCATCTATTTGCTATTTGTGATTTATCTTCCTTGTCACTGAATGTGAACACACTTTCGTAACAACTTATGCTCTCTTTGCGAACATTATGGGCTGACCTCTCACCCACTTTTGAGTGGTTCATCAAAAATCAACGAAAAGACTTTTACCTCTAGATACAAAATCTGTCATTTATTGTAGAAAAGTGATTTCTTAAACTCAGTTTCTTAGTATAATATCATTACAAAATACTGCTGAAAGTGTGTGCAGTGAAAACAAAACACTTCTAAAAGTGTATAACGTCTATAATCGAACGCGCATTGAAAATTGATTTTGAACTGTGAATCTAGTGACAGTCAAGTTGTCTATTTGTTGATCCGCAAAACTTTCGACCCAGGAAGGACTCGAACCTTCAATCTTCGGTTTAGGACACCGACGCCTTATCCATTAGGCCACTGGGCCACATGGGCGCTAGCCTACAATTCAGTGACCCTCTCGCGTTTCATGTGCATTCTCCATCTATTTGCTATTTGTGATTTATCTTCCTTGTCACTGAATGTGAACACACTTTCGTAACAACTTATGCTCTCTTTGCGAACATTATGGGCTGACCTCTCACCCACTTTTGAGTGGTTCATCAAAAATCAACGAAAAGACTTTTACCTCTAGATACAAAATCTGTCATTTATTGTAGAAAAGTGATTTCTTGAACTCAGTTTCTTAGTATAATATCATTACAAAATACTGCTGAAAGTGTGTGCAGTGAAAACAAAACACTTCTAAAAGTGTATAACGTCTATAATCGAACGCGCATTGAAAATTGATTTTGAACTGTGAATCTAGTGACAGTCAAGTTGTCTATTTGTTGATCCGCAAAACTTTCGACCCAGGAAGGACTCGAACCTTCAATCTTCGGTTTAGGAGACCGACGCCTTATCCATTAGGCCACTGGGCCACATGGGCGCTAGCCTACAATTCAGTGACCCTCTCGCGTTTCATGTGCATTCTCCATCTATTTGCTATTTGTGATTTATCTTCCTTGTCACTGAATGTGAACACACTTTCGTAACAACTTATGCTCTCTTTGCGAACATTATGGGCTGACCTCTCACCCACTTTTGAGTGGTTCATCAAAAATCAACGAAAAGACTTTTACCTCTAGATACAAAATCTGTCATTTATTGTAGAAAAGTGATTTCTTAAACTCAGTTTCTTAGTATAATATCATTACAAAATACTGCTGAAAGTGTGTGCAGTGAAAACAAAACACTTCTAAAAGTGTATAACGTCTATAATCGAACGCGCATTGAAAATTGATTTTGAACTGTGAATCTAGTGACAGTCAAGTTGTCTATTTGTTGATCCGCAAAACTTTCGACCCAGGAAGGACTCGAACCTTCAATCTTCGGTTTAGGAGACCGACGCCTTATCCATTAGGCCACTGGGCCACATGGGCGCTAGCCTACAATTCAGTGACCCTCTCGCGTTTCATGTGCATTCTCCATCTATTTGCTATTTGTGATTTATCTTCCTTGTCACTGAATGTGAACACACTTTCGTAACAACTTATGCTCTCTTTGCGAACATTATGGGCTGACCTCTCACCCACTTTTGAGTGGTTCATCAAAAATCAACGAAAAGACTTTTACCTCTAGATACAAAATCTGTCATTTATTGTAGAAAAGTGATTTCTTAAACTCAGTTTCTTAGTATAATATCATTACAAAATACTGCTGAAAGTGTGTGCAGTGAAAACAAAACACTTCTAAAAGTGTATAACGTCTATAATCGAACGCGCATTGAAAATTGATTTTGAACTGTGAATCTAGTGACAGTCAAGTTGTCTATTTGTTGATCCGCAAAACTTTCGACCCAGGAAGGACTCGAACCTTCAATCTTCGGTTTAGGACACCGACGCCTTATCCATTAGGCCACTGGGCCACATGGGCGCTAGCCTACAATTCAGTGACCCTCTCGCGTTTCATGTGCATTCTCCATCTATTTGCTATTTGTGATTTATCTTCCTTGTCACTGAATGTGAACACACTTTCGTAACAACTTATGCTCTCTTTGCGAACATTATGGGCTGACCTCTCACCCACTTTTGAGTGGTTCATCAAAAATCAACGAAAAGACTTTTACCTCTAGATACAAAATCTGTCATTTATTGTAGAAAAGTGATTTCTTGAACTCAGTTTCTTAGTATAATATCATTACAAAATACTGCTGAAAGTGTGTGCAGTGAAAACAAAACACTTCTAAAAGTGTATAACGTCTATAATCGAACGCGCATTGAAAATTGATTTTGAACTGTGAATCTAGTGACAGTCAAGTTGTCTATTTGTTGATCCGCAAAACTTTCGACCCAGGAAGGACTCGAACCTTCAATCTTCGGTTTAGGAGACCGACGCCTTATCCATTAGGCCACTGGGCCACATGGGCGCTAGCCTACAATTCAGTGACCCTCTCGCGTTTCATGTGCATTCTCCTTCTATTTGCTATTTCTGATTTATCTTTCTTGTCACTGAATGTGAACACACTTTCGTAACAACTCATGCTCTCTTTGCGAGCATTATGGGCTGACCTCTCACCCACTTTTGAGTGGTTCATCAAAAATCAACGAAAAGACTTTTACCTCTAGATACAAAATCTGTCATTTATTGTAGAAAAGTGATTTCTTGAACTCAGTTTCTTAGTATAATATCATTACAAAATACTGCTGAAAGTGTGTGCAGTGAAAACAAAACACTTCTAAAAGTGTATAACGTCTATAATCGAACGCGCATTGAAAATTGATTTTGAACTGTGAATCTAGTGACAGTCAAGTTGTCTATTTGTTGATCCGCAAAACTTTCGACCCAGGAAGGACTCGAACCTTCAATCTTCGGTTTAGGAGACCGACGCCTTATCCATTAGGCCACTGGGCCACATGGGCGCTAGCCTACAATTCAGTGACCCTCTCGCGTTTCATGTGCATTCTCCTTCTATTTGCTATTTCTGATTTATCTTTCTTGTCACTGAATGTGAACACACTTTCGTAACAACTCATGCTCTCTTTGCGAGCATTATGGGCTGACCTCTCACCCACTTTTGAGTGGTTCATCAAAAATCAACGAAAAGACTTTTACCTCTAGATACAAAATCTGACATTTATTGTAGAAAAGTGATTTCTTAAACTCAGTTTCTTAGTATAATATCATTACAAAATACTGCTGAAAGTGTGTGCAGTGAAAACAAAACACTTCTAAAAGTGTATAACGTCTATAATCGAACGCGCATTGAAAATTGATTTGAAACTGTGAATCTAATGACAATCAAGTTCCCTATTCTGTTGATCCACAAAACTTTCGACCCAGGAAGGACTCGAACCTTCAATCTTCGGTTTAGGAGACCGACGCCTTATCCATTAGGCCACTGGGCCACATGGGCGCTAGCCTACAATTCAGTGACCCTCTCGCGTTTCATGTGCATTCTCCATCTATTTGCTATTTGTGATTTATCTTCCTTGTCACTGAATGTGAACACACTTTCGTAACAACTTATGCTCTCTTTGCGAACATTATGGGCTGACCTCTCACCCACTTTTGAGTGGTTCATCAAAAATCAACGAAAAGACTTTTACCTCTAGATACAAAATCTGTCATTTATTGTAGAAAAGTGATTTCTTAAACTCAGTTTCTTAGTATAATATCATTACAAAATACTGCTGAAAGTGTGTGCAGTGAAAACAAAACACTTCTAAAAGTGTATAACGTCTATAATCGAACGCGCATTGAAAATTGATTTTGAACTGTGAATCTAGTGACAGTCAAGTTGTCTATTCTGTTGACCCGCAAAACTTCGACCCAGGAAGGACTCGAACCTTCAATCTTCGGTTTAGGAGACCGACGCCTTATCCATTAGGCCACTGGGCCACATGGGCGCTAGCCTACAATTCAGTGACACTCTCGCGTTTCATGTGCATTCTCCATCTATTTGCTATTTATGATTTATCTTTCTTGTCACTGAATGTGAACACACTTTCGTAACAACTTATGCTCTCTTTGCGAACTTTATGGGCTGACCTTGGTTCATCAAAAATCAACGAAAAGACTCTTACCTCTAGATACAAAATCTGACATTTATTGTGGAGAAAATGACTTTTTAAACTCAGTTTTTCAATATAATATCATTACAAAATACTGCTGAAAGTGTGTGCAGTGAAAACAAAACACTTCTAAAAGTGTATAACGTCTATAATCGAACGCGCATTGAAAATTGATTTTGAACTGTGAATCTAGTGACAGTCAAGTTGTCTATTCTGTTGACCCGCAAAACTTTCGACCCAGGAAGGACTCGAACCTTCAATCTTCGGTTTAGGAGACCGACGCCTTATCCATTAGGCCACTGGGCCACATGGGCGCTGGCCTACAATTCAGTGACCCTCTCGCGTTTCATGTGCGTTCAAAAGTGTTGTATTCCAGCCTCCAGCCCCGCCCCCTCTACCACCTTTCAGTCCGACTGCTCCAACGGACCCCTCTTTTTCAAAAGGCAATATTATTCATTATTACTATCAATACAACAAAGTATATTTGAGCCAAAGCACTTAAAATCATGCTGACAGCTGGCAACAACTCAACAACTAACAATTTCA
The DNA here is from genome assembly GCA_964036275.1 of Litoditis marina. Classification (NCBI taxonomy): domain Eukaryota; kingdom Metazoa; phylum Nematoda; class Chromadorea; order Rhabditida; family Rhabditidae; genus Litoditis; species Litoditis marina. Next base: position 381,831 of record OZ038434.1, on the reverse strand, counting down.
CTAACTACAATCGGAATTTCGTACGAAATTCTAGGGTTCGGTTTTTCGAAAGATACCAATACGGTGTATGTTGCTCTATTCTGCTATGTTCTAGTTCGGTCGCGTTGCTTCTCGTTCATAATTCTTAAATAACAGTGCATATATCGAGTTCCAACTACAATTCAGCTATAAACAGATCATACTACAACTTTGGGAATGACGCAAACTATATAACAAATCTTAGCTGCTGTTTGATACGCGCGATGGTTCTCGGAGTCAAACCGATACGCAACGGAACCAAACTACAAACAGTGGGATAAGCCGCGAGAAGACTTTCTTTGGACATCTAGCAAACTCTATAACGTGGTTCAATTTTTGAAACCCGTTCCACGTTTCCGTTATTTCAGCAATCCATTCCCCGCCTCCCTCGGCCCCGGATAATATCGTCTCACCCGTACACAGTTTACCTGATCAGGTATACTTTGTCCCAACCACTCCCTCTTACTTTCTACAGTGTCTGCTCAAACTTTCAGATGAAAGTTTTGTGTGTTGGCATTTTTGGATTATCTTCGAATTCCGGTAGAGTAATCTGAACCTGTTTTACTACAAACTCAGAAGTTTGAAACCAAAAATAAGAAATCATTCATTAAAAAAAGCCTCCTGAGAAGTTGATGGATTTCTGTGGAAGGACATCGATTTGTGAAACACCGTATATACGCTCCTCGGTCCCTGAATTTGATTGGGAGCATGGACAGAGATTTTAGCTCTTTTTGACGCTGGAAATGGAAGGAAAACAAGAGTTATCCTCTACAGGCAGTATGCATGAAATATCCTGGGCCGCGTTGGAATGCTAACCCGAGCTCGATTCGGCTATTTCCCAGCCAATTCAGGTCGGATAACATCCCAACTCGGCCCGGGATGTTACATGCATACGGACTCAGAAGGCTGTCTGTTACACTTAGGTCCAGACTGAAGAAGACAATCCACGTTACGAATCCAATTACGAACTACTATTGAATGAGGCAAGAAGATCCATAGATCTTCACTTGAAGAAGGACGATTATGTGGTCCATTCCCAATGCTTCAGTCCTTTAAACTGCATCACATTTTTCAATTGCAGTTTGAAGGACCGATATGTCGGGATTGGTACACATAACCGTCTTGCTTTATCTGCGTCAACGTGCACGTAACAGACAGCCTCTTGGAGGATAGCCGTTGTCTTCCTAGAAGACTCTTTTCCTCCAACTCCCAGCACCCTTTTGAAGCCAGCAACACCTTCACACAACAGTCAGTGATACGGGAGAAAAATAAAGCTTGTATTGTATTGTTTAACAACAAGTTGTCTTCCAGTTTTCCGTGCACCCCAGCCCCCTTCCGTTTTCTTCCCCCATGAGCATTTCGGTCGATTCCAAAATGGATGCCGGTCCGATGTGCATGAGTCAGGAGGCGCTCAACCATGTACAGGTATAGTACACGCCTCGTTGATATTCATAATGTACTGTAGATCTTTCAATTCGGACCAGATTCAGCCTTCATGCTGCCAGCCCTATCGAAATCAGCTGTCAAGTGTCCACTTAGCCTTACAATCACTCTAAGTAATGGATACTAGACAGAAAACAGAGTACGTATGTGAGAAGATCCTGGCACCTTCATATCCCATCCTGCGTCTCTCGCTCTGCCTCACTATTTCGCGCCACTCTTGTCCCAACGGGATGTAAGAGCAGAGAAATAGCGTATGTTTGAGGAGACGCAGGATGGGATCAAGGTGCCGGGATCTTTACTCATTCGGTTGTGTTGCCTCTAAACCCTACTGTAAGAACTGTGATGCAAGGCGCTAAGGTCGTCGGCTGTATCAATTGCTGTAATTTCGTGTGCTACGGAAATTCATAGCATATAACAGTTATTATGTTTCTTTTTATGATGATACTATGTTTATTTTATAATTATTTTCATTCTACTATCTATGCTATGTTTTTCTGCAGGCCTGTCAGAATGAGGCCTTCATTTGGCGAACAAAAGCGGCGCAGCTGGAGCTAGTGATCAAAGATCAACTTCTGAAATCGTCCGAGCGCGAAATTCAAATGAAGAAGGAGCTGGATTCAGCCAGAAGTGGACTGGAGCTGATGCGGGAGACGAAAGGGGTGCGAGATAAGTCGAGGAGGCCAATTAGAATGTTCCGAAAATCAGAAAGTAGAAACACTGTTATTATTATACAAATATCCACACACACTTTCTCGTTCGAAAAATAACCATTTCCTGAAAATCAAGCAATTTTAAAAACTTTTTTCAATTATACTCAACTTATATGCTCTCAATGCAATAGGTATGCGGAATATGAAATTCGAGCATTGAAAATAGTGTAAAAAAGTGAACGCTTTCTGTGGTCATTATGTCTCTGTTTTTCCTTTGGGAAACAGCATGAAAATTGAGTCTTTTAGGAAGAAACAGCACAACTGACATCTGTGCACGCTTCTAAATAATGATGTAGTTTACCCCGTTCACTATTTATTCTCCCTCTATTTCTCTCCCTCTCTCTCTCCCTTTCTCCCTCTTTTTCTCCCACTTTCTCTCTCTCTCTCTCTCTCTTTCACTCAAACTCTCAACATATCTGTCTCCCGCACTGTCTCCTACCCACTTTCTCTTTTCGTTTAGCTCTCTCTGTCCCCTCTCCATCTCTCGCTCACCTTCATTTTCCCACAGTCCGTACGTTCATTTCATATTCATAAATCTGTCAAATGTTTCTCAAATTACCTTCTTTATTCTGTCGTCGCCGGCCAACTGTACGTTCACATTTATAATTATAATTTTTCGCTTTGAAAAATCACGTCAACTAAAAAAATTACTTCAGCAAAAAAATAAGTCCTGCTACGACTGGGTTTTCAATGAGTTTCAAGTCTTGAAAGAGCGAACATCTATCGGATTTTTCTTGAAAATTGGTCATTTCGTAATTAAAAGAATTGTTTGTTCAGATCCCGGAACAAAATAGTCCTCCACCACAGACTCAAATCGATGTCATTCCAGAACGTCGACATTCTGTATCGTTAGTTTTGAAATGATTAGTTTCAGTTTGTGTAAAAAGGCCGTTACGGGTGTTATACTCTGAAATAAAGAGGCTTGCAGTAACAGCAACCAGGCTACCTAAAATGAAAGTAATTCTTTTAAAAACAAGTTCCGGGTTGTCCGATAAAAAAGGCGGAAGAGCTCGACAGATGAAATGAACTTGGTGTTTTAGAACTTCATTGCGACACATAAAAGCAATACAAACACTATCAACTTGCCAACTTGCCTGCTGGGAAGATTGTCTTCTATTATGTAGAGCACTGTACTCGTATGACTTTGAAAGAGACTTTTATAAATGAGATTTGTTTCGACCCTCATACTTTTGTCTAGTTAATATCTTATAATTCACGTATCTGTATATGTTGAAGTTTGGCCGTGTCAAATAGTTGTGTTGTAGGCCTATTGCTAGGACGCATGAATGTACAGATCAGGCCTGTTTGGAGAGAAAAAAGAGTTTGATCGAGGAAAACAACAAATTATTGGAAACCGTGAGTATCTATGATAGATGCGAGAGAGCAAGAGAAATAAGGAGAGAAAGAGAGCGTGAAAAAGAGAGACATAGAGAGAGACATAAAAAGAAGTGGGAAAGAAGAAGAAAAGAGAGAAAGAGAGAGAAGGGGAGAGAAAGCGGCTTACCGCTTACCAATACATTTCCCTCAGATAGAAGATGTGAATACTCGAATACGTGAACTGGAGGATGACATCGCTTCATTCCGAGCTGACTACGACGTTCTCGAGGAACAACGGTACGATTAACTATACTTCCAGTCCTTCCCACTGACACTTCGGCAACGTGCCAACAAGTTTTCCAGGCGAATTGTCAAGGGACGCTAATATGATCCTGCGTGAACATAGGAAGTTGGCAACGATATTATCTGAATCTTTTCTTGAGCGGACTGAGCTCATCTTTCGCATTGTTTTGTTACGGTGTTTCCACTTTCCGCGATTAGACCAGCAATAATTTCGCCTCTAAGACATAATAATTATTAAAATTTAAAAATTGAGAAATTCAAGTTGTCTGTCAAATAACGGGTTGATAAATTATTATTATTATAATTGCCGCGCATCTTCTGACCAAAAACAGAATTTTAAAACACTCTTCAGAGCTCGTCTGGAGAGTCAACTACACAAATCCTCAACTGATCTTCAGTCGAAAATAGCAGAAGTGGAAGCGGGGAATATCGTTCTCACTAGATTACAGGTAACAATGAAACATTTAGTTGATCACCAAGACTCTATTGTATTCGATACTTTGTTGTAGTTTAATCCCCAATACTTTTGTTGGAGTTTGATACACACCCTTGTTCACGAATTCCGAATGATATTCAAAAAAACGACGCTTGCAGGCAGAGAAGGAGACGACACAAAAAGCAATTGTCTACATGGAGGAACGGATGCAGGTAAACAGAATAGCTCATATTTACTTTCAGTTAATTCAATCATTCATGTATTAACTTTATCATAGTTAACTTGATTCTAAATAACCTATTTCTGTTTATTTAATATTATGAAGGTGTATCGAGACTGTTCAACTGCTCTGTGGAAATTGTAACAACCTGAATAACGGGGGTTCATAGTGTAAATAGTGTATACAGGACAATTCACCGATAAAACAGGAGTCTGATATTTTTGGTTGCGAAGAGTTTCTAGGTCTTAGAAACTCTTGGCAACCAAAAATACCAGACTAGAAAGTTATGGAAAATTAGGAATCCCTTTTCCATGGAAAATACATCATACATCCATATTGCTGAACGTGTTCTTACGTTCATTGTTTCTCATATAAGATCAATGAATCCCATGGCGGACCCATCAGACTTTTGAAGAACATTGGGACCAGTTCTTTGACGTATGCTCAGCTTGAAACAGTATCACTGAGTTTCAGGGGGTTTAGTCCGTATGATATCAAATATCACACAAAATGAGCCAGTTACAGGTGTACCAGAACACTCTGATGGAGCACGACCTTGTGATCAGTGACGAGACGTCAGGCAACTGGAGGAAGGGGTTCAATGATCCACGGTGAGCTTTTAATTCATGTCTATGATGAACTTTTTCTTCTAAACTACCTGTACACCAAATTATCAGTATAACAACAAAAAACTCAGAGCAAAAATATCACAGCTTATAAACAGTTCATTAGTGAAATCAAGGTTTTTCAGTACGCGTTGTTGTCAACTCATGACACATCTGAACTTCTAGTCGACACACGTACCTTTCATTCACAGAGTATTTTCTCTCTCAAATGAAACAAGGGCTATGCGGCCATCAGACTGCAGTTTGCAGTTTGATCCCCTTGCTTTTAGGTCGAGATTAGTAAGTTATTGCGTGTATCGCGATCAATTGAAATAAAACGAACTTTGGTTACAGAACTCATTTGCTCTTTGTTCAGCCATTGAACGCGAGAGTCCACGCATAACAAAAGAGAACTAATTCATATTTGTTTGTCAGCTACTCTGTGATGGTCTCAAAACGAGTTCAAACCGTCTTGACATCCGAGGCCCTTTCTCTCCACGAGGACGAATTCCAGAGCACCAAACGGAAGTTGACGGTCGGTTGGTCGGAACGTCATCTGGAAAACGAGCTATCACGCTTTAAACACCCAACGTTCCGTTAAAGTTGAACGTTTTGTAAACACAACACTCGGAGTTAAGATATACTACTTTTTTACTCTACTCAAGCTGCTACAGTAGGAAGACCGCACGTTTAGATCATATAGTTCAACCATTCCCACTGAGACTCCTACAGTAACCTTACAAACTTTCCGAAGGCTGGTGTGAAGCTGAAAACGAAGTTTATGGAAAGTGCTCTCGTATATTTAATGTCCCTAAGTACGAGAATGAGGTGCGAAAATCCTCAACCTTTCCGATCACAAGTGAGTGAGGAAAACGGCTTGAAAGCTCCGAATACCTACTGTAGGAGTCTCAGTAGGAATGGAAAAGACTATATGAAAGTTAGATTTTGATTCTGATTGTTCGTAATCAAAAAGACTGTACCGAAATGTTTTAACGCTGCTGAAGTTTACGTTAGAAGCAGCCATTGGAAAGTCTAAATGTGTACTGTGGGAGTCTCAGTAGATAAGACGACGACATATAGCCGCATTCAATCAAAGTTCTGCTCTCCTTTCAGGAAGTGCAGAACGAGTTCACGGCAAAACGATCGGACTTGCACGGAAGATTCGAGGAGATTGAGAAGATTCTGGAGACGAAGACTCGTTTGGTGGAAATGTTGACGAGGCAGTTGGAGGAAATCCGAAAAGAACAGAGATCGGCTCTGGATGAACATCAAAAGGAGAGGGAAAACTACAAGAGGTATTCATAACTACATGAAATGAGCTGTGTCCAATTGGACTTCAGTTGAAACACAGGAGGCAGTATATGAGTTGATCTCCCTAGAAAAACTTTATATAAAAATGAGAACTAGTTCCAGTTTTCCCTTTAATTGGCTGCATATTTCTTCAACAAAGCATAATCAGGTATCCTTCGACCCACATTTGAACCAAACACACATATTTAATACGAACGCAGCGTTTGTTGTTCGTGTTTAACAACTTTCAGAATTGTTAAATTTAAATTGATTTCTCGGGCGATTTTTGTATTTACAGTAAGAAGAAAGTTATGATTGTTGCAGATCTCTTTCTGAAATCTCAGCGATTGCGGAGAACGTGCCTGTATTGGAATCGAGGGTCGAACAACTGCTGCAGGTATTGAACATGTCACATTATTCTGGGAGTGGTATTCATCAATAGATCAATACCTTCATCTCAGCCTGCGTCTCCTTGAACGTACGCTATTTTTTGCTCCCACATCCCACCGGGATACTAGTGTGGGATAATAGAACAGAAAACAGAGAGAAGCAACATGGGATGAAAGGGCCGGAATATTCTAGCATATCTTCTCTGGTTCACAAAGGCCATACAGACCTTATCGTTGTCACGTGAGAAACAAAACACAAGTTCTTCTTTTGAACGTGCAACTATAAAGTTTATCATTCCCATGAAACCAATTCACACATTTGGCCTTATGAACGACTGTGTCGTCCAATTCTACGAAATATTCCCAGCTTGAAACCTTCCCACGAAGATTGAGGAATTTAGCCCAAAATCAGAGATCACGAATGTGTCTTCTATCTTTTTCAATCACAGTTTTTCACATTTTGTTTGTAAGAATATACAGTTCACGTCACGTCTAGTTGAAAGAGCAGAGAAGAAAAACTACAGCTCATTTTCTGGTATGTGGTGTCAGCAAGATCAGTTTCACCAGGATGTAAATGATCAGGAATGTCGAAACGGTACTGTTTTGATTTTTGTCACCATATACGCGAACAGCCTAACGAGGTTAGAATAAGCCCCAACGCCAAATCGATAAAATCAACAAAATCAATAAGTCACGGCGAAAAAGAGTAAAAATGGATACTCGTGTATGTGCGTGGCAGACACAATACTAATTATCTGCTTCCAGGAGAAGAGTGGATTTGAGATTCGTTTCAAGGAACAGAAAGAAGAATTCGAAAACGGGTTGGACGAGGCTCTCGACGAAGCTCTGAAGAAGTATAAGGAACAGAGCATTTATTGGCAGGAAAGAACTCACATGCACGAGCAACAAATGGAAAGATGCAAGGTATAGACTCTTCATTCCTACCGAGACTCCTACAGTATGACTTGCTTCCAGTTTGTTGCGATCACGCGAATGGCAGCTGCGATGTTAACCATTTTCGCATTTGATTTAATTTCCTACAGTTCTTGAGTATGATGCTTGTAGTAGTAGCAATGGTATGAACCATCACGTTTTTATCTTCAAACTGCATGTTATATAGGGGACTGCAAATCGATTACAATTACGTGAAATAAACGTGTTGCGAATTCAGTATATTTACTGTAAGTCCAAGTAGGAATTAAAACGACTATAAGTCCTTTCCAGAACGAAATTTCCCAACTGATTCGCGAAAAAGAGGAGCAAAAGATGAAGTTCCGTTTGGAAAAAGTGGATTTGGAACAGCGATTGACGAGCAGCATCGACCACGTTTCTTCCCTCAACAAAGAGGTTGGAGAATCAATAAAACATTTAATGGGCAACACGGAACAGTATACAACTAATTTGAGGACTCGGCCCAACTCTATACTAGAAGTCAATTGGATAGTCACGTGAAGTTAGCATTCTAAATAGAAATCGTGCATTTTGTCATTGCGCGTTTCACGTGACTCTGCAGTTGACTAATAGTATAGTCTGTTTAGTTCCGAACTGGACTCGTATCCATCCAAAGTGTTGCATCCCTGGCACCTCTCGCGTTGCGTGTGCAGGGCGCCGGCTGGGCATTTTGCCAGATCAGGGCACAATCAATAATCTTTCCAACAGCCAAATAAAAGTTCAACCTATGCATACAATTATTCTTTAGTTGTGATATCTTTGCCTCTCCTAAAGTGTTTTTGTGAGAGATTATAATATTCCCTAATCACAATTACCAAATTTACTCAACTTTTCATTAGGACTTTTGAAAACTTTTGCACACATTGAAACTTTTGTGATCGCCGTGTATGTTCCCGCGTCGCGCTTCCAACTAGCCCTAATGGCCGAGTGGTCTAAGGCGCTGCTAACAACGAGGTGGCTGTTCATCTCCGTAGGTTCGATCCCCCAAGCTGTTCTTATTTTGAAAACACGGAATCACTGCCCAGAGTGTTTGAATAGTTTGAATAGTTGCCAAGTCATAAGCTCCGCCCCCATACTCATACAGTAAACGGAGTCCAGTTCGGAACCAAATAGACTATATATAGCATTCAAAAGCATGAAATCATGAAAATGCTAGGCAAACGTGTTCACTGCACCCACATTAGCATATCACAATAACGCGTGAAAAAGTCTCGCTCTCTTACACATTTCTACTTCATTTTTGCGACAAATGCAGCGAGATCCGGCTTTTGTGGCCGTCTGCTGGCTTTTTCGACCATGTATCATACTTTGGAACGAGGTGGGGAAGTTCGCATCCATCCAGTATGAGACATTGTTGTGCACATACACTTGTATGTATAAATTTTGCTTTACATCAATAGAAATAAACTCCAGCTAATAGCAAATGATTAATCTTCAAAACAACCCTCTCTTTTCTCTGTAAATTCGAAGAATTCTGAAACTTGATAACACTATATAGTTAATTATTTTGATAGATAAGTTTGAATGGTGTTTCCCCATGACAATTCTTTCAGCCAAGTGTTTCGAATCATTATGAGATGTATCAATGCATCATGTTTCACCTCTACTTTGATTTCGAAACGTAGTTCAGTTAACCGTACGCGCCTATAGAACCCGTTTCATTTAAGAATTGCTCGACCAGGTTGAGCTCATTCAAAGTCTCCAGCTGCTTGTTCGTCAAAACTCATATAAGATTTTTTGGTATCTTTACTTTTTACCTTATGTATGCAAAACATAAATTTTAAAGTGAAATAAAACCCTACCCTGAAACTCCTTATAGACGCCTGATTTGCCGTTTTTGAGATTTTATTCGTTTTCAGATGAACAAATCTCGACGCGACGCAGAATGTCAAGCAAAGCCGCGACAAGTCAGCAAATACGTCGCGTGTCGCCCCAATGCTAAGAGCAAATCAACTACAATCGAAAAGGTACGCCAACTATTGAAGTGGGACTCAAGTTTTAGTCGAAGAGAAATTTCATTGAAAAACGTAGAACTTCCACGCTCAAAAAGCCGGTAGTCGTCTATCGCTCCACTGATAGATTAGTTGCGTCGAGGGATCGGGGAAATTTGCAGTGTTCATAATAATATTCAACGCTGAACGCTTCTTCACCCTACCTGTGGAAATATATCAGTTAAGCAAAAATCTCTCACAAATGCCGGGTGGGGCTTAAGGCAGGACGTGGACTCGTGGACCAATCCCGTGACATCGGTCCTTTGAACTGCAATTGAAAAATGTGTTGCGGTTTAAAGGAGTGAAGCGTTGGGATCGGACCACATAATCATCCTTCTTTGAATATAATTTACCAATGATTCGAGTGTTTTCAATGATGACCAGCTTGGAATGAAAGTAAATTTAAGGGAGATTTGTTCAACGAAGCGGAGGAAAGATTGAAGCTGTGTCAGGGAGAACTAGCAACAACTCGGCGTCAAGTCAATGTTCTGCAACAGAAGCTAATAGCTACGATACAGGATAAGGTGATACAGTTCAATGCCAACAAGATTTATGAAGTTTTATATTACATATTCGAAAAACGAGAGAGATCGCTGTTCTGTGAATGTTTAGCTTTTCCACAAAAGTGTCTAAAAAGCTGTGACTGTTCATTGTTAGGCCACCAATTGTTTTTTTTGTGACGGATCAATAAAGCAGGGCTCTTTCCAAAGCCAGCATCTACAGTATATGTTGCCCAATGCCACTGTGTTCGTATTTGGATCCCGCTGTTTTCGAGATCAAACCACAACTATACCATTGCCACTCCTTTTAATTTGTAAATACTGGAAGCAGATGTTTTCGCTAATTCCCAAAGTCAGCTTTCCACTTTCAATTTCAGTCGAATCGCCGCGTGCAGGTGCGTCGTCGCATCGCGTGCGTAGTCGAGAGACCGGAGACGGCAGACGGCAGACAGTCGGAGAAAGAGCCTGCGAACGAGGAGAGTGCAGAGAAGCTAGAAACTCTTCAGACGAGAAACGCGGAACTGAGAGAAAAAGTGAGAAAAAGTAGTTTTCCGTTGCATTTGGTTGGGCTTGTCAGTTTCTTGGTTGAAATTTCTGAAACAAAAAGGAAACGATGGTTTTTGAGGTGTTAGGCTGACAAACGTCTGAGGTGGTTCTGAAAATAACCTTCCAATTGGTATTCTACTGTACCAAAGATGTCGAACCAGACAGTGTTCTATTTAAAGTTTTCCACTAGAGAAAACGTAATTCAACGGAAATACTGGCACCGTAGCAAAGTCATGAAAGTGGTAAGCTCAACCTAATCAAAGACGTGATCCCGTTCTGAGCACATAGTTGCCAACTTTTTATGTTTAAGCTCAAGTATAGGTAACCACAACCTGGCTCAGATGGTTATCAAACAGTTCAGCTGAAAGGTGACCTTTTCACGAGACTTTGCTAAGGTGCCTGAAGTTTTTGGGTATAGAAGGTATGCCTAATTGAAGTCTTGGAGTTAAATGCAGGTATTGTTGAGCCATTACACCCGTTCTCTCCAGATCCAAATCAGCTCGAGGACTGTTGTGCTATTACCCCAGTTCCCATTAATCAGTTGGTTCGACCCACTTTTCATCAAGTTCACACGTTTTTGTTCCAGTTAACCCAGATCGAGGAGGAAAAGGCTCTGATAGTCACGAAAGAAAAGGAACGAATTCAACATTTGGCCACCGAATTCGAAAACGTGCGACAGGAATTGGACCAGGTTCGTGAGATTAAAGAGGAAAGGTAATACAAAAACATACATAATACTTGATGGAGCTTCATGATTTCCCGAAATTGAATGTGTAACAGAATTATGACCTTACTTTACCGGCCGGAACGCATTTAGTAGCGTTCGGACATCAGGTTTTATGTTTTATTTGTCATGAAAGTTGTTAGGAATATTCGACAACCAAAAAGTTAGCTCTGTGTCTCGATTTTTTCCATACGGGGAATAAATGTTCCCCATTTCACCTAACAACAAGGCTGTCAGTAATTTCAAGTACCGTTCATTTTCCAGGAAATGCGTCGCTATGAGTCGGAGAAGAAGTGGTTGAACGCGCGAATTCACAATCTGGAGACGGACAACGAGCAGCTGCAGCGCCAGCTGGACAAGAGCAGCAGCGAGAGTCCGGGCGCCGCGCCAACTGGCCGCGGGCGCCCCGCGGCCGGCGACGCGGCTCGCACCCTGCCGCGAATCGCCATGCCAGAGGAGGATCGCGTCAGCTTCAGGTCAGATAATGTTATAGGAGAACAAAATATTCATTGTAGTTTGATTTTGATACACGCCTCCCACGTATTTCGACTGAAAATACCCGAGATCAAACTATAAAACAGTGGGATAGGGCACACACACGGTATAGACCTGGTTTGGTAATAGCGACCCCAAGAAAAACAAGTTCGTATACGGCCTGTTTGATCCGTGCATAACTTCATTCTCATTGTACGATAGACACATTCTCAATATGAACCGCAGAAGATTGTTCGTAGAGGATGATGATAGGCATTGACCATTCCTGAAAATATGGATAGAAACATTATTTCTGTATCGATTATATATTTTTCACTGATTGAAGTTGTACTCGTATTCGTGACTAAAACTGAATCATTCTATAATTCGATTTCTCCAAAGCTTTTCCCGGTTATATCTCCCGGTTATGCGGTTTATATGGTCCTATCCCAATATGTTTGTAGTTTGATTCCGTTGCTTATTGGAAAGCAAACTACAAATAAGCGTTAGTCACTCTCTATAACCGGTTTCGTTTTCCAGGAAAACGCTGTCCGAGCCGGAACTGGGAGTAGACGAAGACGAAGTGGCCAACCTACGGAAGGAGAATCTACGACTTGTCCGGTGAGTCTGCAGGGTTTCTATAAATAAAAACGGTGAAATTGCATATGGTCTATTAGTATTCTACATACTTGTCACTTTACTGTGCATCGACTTTACAATCACATGATATTCATTGATATCAACCGTAGATGGTTCTGTTATACAGTTTTTCAATTATCATGAGGACCGGGTGTGTTTAAGTGGCTTGTAGCGAGTGCATTTGAAGCAACCAATATGTTTCTACAAAAACAAACCGTGTTGCTTTTTGATTGTATTATTCCCGGTTGTATCAATAACTCTTTTTGTTTCAGTGAGTTGGAGCGAGTGCGCGACTCGATCCGCCGCACTGCTTCGGCCGCCTCCGCCGCCAGCCGCGGCACCGGAAGAAGTCAGCTGTCGCCCGCCTTCGCCAACCTTGCAGACGATCTCAGCCTGGTCAGTCATCATCCAACGGTATAGGAGCTGGCCATTTCCAAAGTTGTCAATTGTTTTCCTGTTCCAGTCGGAAAATGAACACAGTCCACTCCATTTTGATTACAATGTCACATCTTCACTTTTAGTTGCACGTTTACCCGGTTACGTCGCTTCGTGCAATTCAAAATCCCTGTTCATCTAGGAAATAATGAACAAAATTAGGGCTGAAGTCCATGATTCCTCTCAATGAAGTTTCGCCCTGGCCACTGTCTGAAATATCAGTATTTGTACCGTTCCACCCTTTTCAATAATGAATATCACTATCGATATTTGCTGTTTCAGGTGAAAAACGACTTGGAACAGATTCTATCCAATATGGAGGACGAGAAACCGTTGCGTGAGGTTGAACGGGCCGTCTCGCGAAGTCTGACTCCACTGTCCAGAGGGGCCACTGGTCCCCACGATGAGACACTTCAGTCGGTCAGTCCACAATTGGATTGTTGCAGATGGCGACAGATATGGGGAATAACTGAACTATCGTTAACATGTTGCCCCTCATCTTTTGAGTATGTATTTTTGAACCAGTCTATTTTGTTTTCTTGCTAAAAAAAACAGTTGTTAGTACAAGCTAAGAGATGTTAAAATATCATGTCAAAATCGAAACTTATCGGGGGCTTCTTGAACGATTAATCAATAGTTTGTTAAAAATGTTTTACACTGCTTGAATAATAATAATAATATTTCAGAGTGTGGCAGAATCGCTTTAAATATGTATAGGTAAAACGTAATCAGTCTTCACAAACTTTTCAGTTTCCTTAACGTTGTTGGTGCCTTTCATTTTGGGCGAATTTCCACTCACGTCTGCTGTTCTTGAAATGTCCGTTGTGTAGTAGAATGGAGCCACTCGATGTAGAAATAACAAAAAGACTTCTTCACTGGTAATTCTGTTCAGGAAATTCTTGATCAAGTAATGTTGGACTGGGAAAATGACGAAAAAGAAATATTGGCTAGAGACTTGAAGCGATCACGACAGGAGCGGGACACGTTGAAGGTATTGTAGTGGCTTGTTGTTGACGTTGTAGTTTGATCGCCATAATTCTCATTATTAACTAGTTTTGACCAAAAAACAACGGGATCAAACTACAAACCCAGTGTACTAGGACAGGAAACACCGTGTACGCTTTCTTCGAAGATAGCGAAAACTATATAGGATTCGTTCAACTGGAAACATTGTGAAAGGCCTTTTTCTATTCTAGTACAACGTGTAATAATCATCCGATACGGAGAATATTGTATTGTCAAATCAACTCTTTGTTCTAGGACAGAAAAGTATGCTATTTTCACAGTTGTTCTCGAAATGGTCTGGTTTTAAATGTGTCATCGCTCACTATGAACTAAGGCGGGGTGCGGAAAATGTGCAAAGTTCAGACCATCCTGACGGTTGCAGAACAGCACGAAAATGAAAACATACTTAGTTATGACTACAAACTACAAATTATTTCTTGTTTCTCTTCGTTCAGATGCGATTAGACCGGCTGGGGGCAGAGATGCAGAGCGCGCGAGCAGAGTTGGACATATATCGGAGAGAGTGCAGACAGTCAGAAGAAAAAGGGTCGGGAGAACTTAAACGCAGCAAGAGTGTGGTCGATCTCCACACTGAAAGCGACACCAAAGAGGCGCAGAGGTCAGATACAGACAGGGACCGAATCATCGTTAAAGTTGTATTTCGACACATAATTCACGAATTTGGAAAACATAACGGGATCAAACTACAAACACGAGATGGGGCAACATCAAATACGGAACCTTGTTTTGACAAGTACGAACCCAATATTACTGTTGTTATAGCGGAAACTAGATTTTTCAAAAGTTTTTTTTGTCTCCAAACTAGACCAAGTTGTTCCCATCGATTAGGTGAACGTTCACTTTTAGATGGAAAGAGAAGTGCGGCACGATGTTCCGTGAACTGAACAGGATGCGCACGGAGTACGGTAGCTGCATGGACGAACGACGAGAGCTGAAGTTGGAATTGGCCATGATGAGGGGAGAACTGGAGTTGGCACGCTGTCAACAACCGGGGTAGGTCACACTCGAATACGTTCATAGCCAATTGGACAGACACTTCTGTAGCAGCATCGACGAGGAAGTGTGCAGGTCAGAGAGACACAGACTGTCCTAACATCTCTGCGGTCTCATTGCATGTCCTCTCTCACTTTTGTAGTGTGCTGATCGCAGAAAACTTGCGCTATTCATTCTTCATTTTGAGGAGCTCATTCGCGCTAAATAACTGAGATTCTCCGATGGAAAATTTACAATAGCGAAAAGAACAATATTTCTACCTCATTTGTTTTTACTCAGATCCTGGTGCATGTCTGTCATGTGTTCATAAATGAGATTCCAACTAAAGTTTGATCTTAACTCAGTTCATTATGGTGCATGTTGTTTTACATAGAATATTTCCAGACAATGCACCTCGCCAATCTCCTCCTCTCATTTTTCGCCCAGGTCTCAGCGAGGTGACGCAACCTCGAGAGACTACCAAACAGCGTGAGCAAAATAATATCGATTCATTGTTTTAGGGCGACAGAATGCATTTTTGAAGTAAGAGAGAAAATTAAGACCAAACCGAACTATAGTATTTTCCAAACTACAATCTTTGAAGCATCAAAGCGCACATTTTCTTTTTTTTCGTTTGCTGAACAAAAATAGAGCATGGCTAAATTTATTTCTTGTCAATTGGTAGCTTGACAGGAAATTACAATTTCGTCCTTTAGTTGTTCTGATGACAACAAGATTACAATTCATTTTGTTGCTCCTAGGTCCCAGTACGAATATAACTTTAAATTATAACTCAATTTGATATATGCTTTTATAATATAAAACAATATGATACTGGTCAGTATAACTGTTTTCAGTGTGGAATCAGGGACTGAGATAATTGTGCACGAGAGTCCGGCGGCATTCCGAAAAGGATCGACCCGCGAGAGTCTGGCCTGTACGATTGGAGCTCCGTCCAGACGAAAAAGTGTGGAAACGAAGAGGGGACAGACGACAGAGATACGAGCGAGAACACGATCGAGGAGTGACCAGAGAAAGAGAGCCACCTCTACTAAAGGGGAGCAGGAGGCGATGGAGCAGAGACGCAGAGGCAGAAAGGTGGGATACGGTGTTCATGTTCAGTATACAAGTATTTTCGTCATTGTGCTTGTGCTTTGTGGAAGTCAAAGTTGTTTGACTCGTTGATCGCAATGATTCCACATTCCAGTTTCCACATTCACCATTCAGACAGTTTCATAGTCTGAAAGAGTTGATTCACAGTCAAAACTCTTGTATCCGGTTAGGATTCAATCGAAAGGCCGATAATGGACCAGGTTTATTTGTGACTAAGTGAAGTGAAGCAAAAGGCTTCTATAGCGTCATAGCTTCCCAAGTTGTCTCTATTCGGGACAACTTGGGAAGCTATGACGCTATAGAAGCCAAACCCCAAACTTGTTCGCAAAATAAGAACAGATTAGTAAAAAGTGGGGGAACCAACAAATGTGTGAGTTGTGTTTGGTTCGACCTCGATATCAGCAAAAAGTGAACGATACGAATTGATGTGATACTGTAGCAGAAGTATTCTGCAAAAATAGAACAATACAAATGTTGCACAATGGTTCACGAAGCTCGCATGATATTTCAGAAATTGCCGAAGGGTATTTCATGTGTGCTTTGACGACATGCGTGCGTTGTGAACCATTGTGCAACATTTGTATTGTTCTATTTTTGCAGAATACTTCTGCTACAGTATCACATCAATTCGTATCGTTCACTTTTTGCTGATATCGAGGTCGAACCAAACACAACTCACACATTTGTTGGTTCCCCCACTTTTTACTAATTGTCCTTTTTTTGCTAGTTGTACTCCTACAACTTCATATGTTACCTATATACAGAGTGAATCTTGTGAACTCATTATATTATTATGGAAATCTCAGTTTTGTGTGTGCACGAAGCCGAATGCAGACCATAAAATTGCTGATGTTGTAATATAACGCAGGTTACTGGCTCTGTGACTATCAACAACTGAACAAAAACGATAAACGTTCCGATTGACATGTACACCGCTTTTAGCGGCGATAAGCGATGGGGATTGGCGCCATTGACAAATCTACAATTAGAGACACCAACTCACTTACAATATAGCCATTATTTCCAATACCACATCAAAAACCTTCGTTGAAATTTTTTTTCATTCCTGCGTCAATTGACACACGCGTCTGGCGCCAGAACGAAACGAAATTTTCTAGGTTTTTGAGCTACCAGTACACACTACATGTGTCAATTACTGATTGGAGCAGTATTCAAACTATTCAATTGTCAGTTTCGTGTGTTTTTGTTTTGGCGCCATTTGGCGTCTGTTCCGAGCCAGACGATAGAATTCGATTTTGAATTTGTGGATCTTTATTTCACATTGGAATATTCAATATCTGTTAACTTGAAACAGTTTGATTGACGATAACTGATATTTTTCCGACTTTGGCGCCAATTGGCGCCAGCGCACAATGCCAACAGAACTTTTTTTGATTTTCAGATTGAGCATCTTACTTGCCATGTGATAGTTATATAGTGTACCGAATTTCAGACGATTCCATTGACGCTGTCGTGAGTTTGGGTTTTGGCGCCATCTGGCGCCTGGTTCGAGCGCCAGAAGAAAATTTCAGTTTTGGAAAAAGACTTTCACACTTTCCACCAAATTATTCAATTTCTATTAGTGTTCAACATTTTAGTTGATGATAAATAGTGTTTTGCCGTTTTTGGCGCCTATTGGCGCCAGCGCCGGGCGCCAATGGTGATGTATTCATCTCAGATTTGGCGCGACGGGCTAACTTTTGCATTATAACTCATGTTTCAAATTTCAGCTAAATCGGTTCGGTAGTTTTTCCAATAGTGGTTTTTGGCGCCTATTGGCGCCCGCGCCCGGCGCCAATGAGGAGCTATACATCTCATATTCGGCGCGAAATGCTATATTTTGCATTAGAACTAATGTTTCAAATTTCAGCTGAATCGGTTCGATAGTTTTTCCAATAGTCGTTTTTGGCGCCTATTGGCGCCCGCGCCCGGCGCCAGAGATTACATATACATTTCATACTTGGCGCGACGAGCTAACTTTTGCCATAGAATAGATGTTTCAAATTTCAGCCAAATTGGTTCAGTAGTTTTTCCACTACGATGCGGACAGAATTCCGTGAGGGAGGAGGGACGAGGGACGAGGGAGGAGGGAGGAGGGAGGAGGGAGGAGGGAGGAGGGACGAGGGACGAATTACGGCGGAACTTTTCAACAACGACACGAAACCATAACTCAGGCGAAAATTATCCGATTTGGCTGAATTTTTCACACAATGTTCAATTCGTGCTTCTCTAACGTTCTCTTTTTTTAGTTTTCAAAAAAAGAATATGTTTGAAGATTTTTGTTAATTAAAAGGAAAAAACGAGTCCGCAATGGCCAAACCAAAGACAACTCACGCAGAGCGCTTCGCGCTCCGCGCGATAACTTAGAAACACTTTATGAAGAATAGATACTAATGAATATACTTCAGAGAAGGGTATGTTTTATGAGAGTTCATCTACATAGTTTTCACCCACCGACCATCACAAAAGGTTAACTACCGTTTGTGAAAGATTTTAATGTTTTGAAATACATTTACATAGTGAAAAACCGTCTGGAAGTTTTCTTGGCACTTTGCCGAGGTGTCAGTGGAAACGACTGGAATTATTACCCTATAAGTTGCAGAGTCTGTCCCACTATGCGACAGCTCCCCAGTCAGTTTCCTCCTCCATGACGTCACTACATAATGTCCCCACGACCAGTCAGCAAGTCAACTACAAGTGAGCGGAAATATGTTGTTCATCTCCTTTTCTGACTGTTTTTTCATTTTCTTTCAATGGTTGTGAATTCTTAACGTTATTTCGTAATGAACATTTAAAAAATTGTAAATCACTTTTTTTCCGTTCTAGACCAAATATAAATTTGATAAAACTAAACAATATATTTCTGCTATTAAAAACACTACGTGCCAGAAAAAACAAAATCACTTTTTTTCTGAATGGTCAACTCTTATATTATAATTCTCGTTCAGACCTCCGCATCCCTTATTGATGTCTCAGTCGTGGCACGAGTCAATCAATAACCCGAATCGATCGTTGAGTGACGTCATCGGAAAAGAAGACGAAGAGGAGGAGAGAAGACGGAACACCAGAGTCGTCTCCCTCAGAGAAAAGGTATATGGAGTGACCAAATGTGTAGTTTGGTCTCGAATGATGTCGTAATATACGAACTTCAACCTAAAATCCACGAGAGCAAAGTACAAACACAGCCAGGTAGGGTGGCATACACCATATTGGCTTGCTCAAGAAAATAGCGAACAAGCGAACCCTACTACAACATCTGTAGTTTGGTGATGAGAACTGACTCCCTAGAACATTCATGCAAGTGTTGAGCTCAACCTGATCACATTATGTCCACGTCGCCAACTTTCTGTTTGAGCAAGTGTTCAAAAGCAGGGTCAGGTGTTGATCAGATAGTTCAGCGCAAAGGGTATCTTTGTACGGGACTCTGCTACGCTGCCTGATTTTGTTAGTAGGCCTTCCTTCAAAGCCAATGTTGTCACGTTCCATACGTTAACATTGAACAACTGAATTTTGTTTACAACAATAGAACCTGTCAAGAAAGTCAGGCCTTCAGCTGACAGCTACCCTAATTTGTAAATCCAACCACCACGGCCCCGCATTCCTGTTCTCAAACTTTGTACAAATATTTAAGGTGACTCGTCTGACTAGAGAAAATCGAGGCCTTCAACAGCAAATGGAAAACTGGAAAAATAAGGTGACTAACAAGAAAATTGTCTTGAAATATATAGAACCACTTTCAAACCCCAACAGTTTCCAAAGAAAAGGGTAATTTTTGAAAATCGGGTGATCAGTGATCAGCGTGAGCAAATTTGTGATAATCCACAATGTTTTCGGTAGGGAGCGGGGTTTGGCGAGCGGCCTGCGTATCATTGATCTACACACTCTCATGCTGGCGAATAAAAAACGACTGTTCGCCCGCATTTTGCAAGAGATTAGTTTCTTTGTTGCCTTTTTCTGGAAAAATTGAGTTGTGTCAATCTTTACTGCCTTCGACTAGTAGTAGGAACAGGTAAAAATAAATACAACACTGTATACCATACAATTAACCTAGTTAACTTTCACATTGAATTCATAGGAAAGTTTTCTTTTTCTTGTATAGTTTTCATAGTCTTTTCCATTTAAACAACATGTATAACACTATTAAGTTCTATTCATATAACTTTTTTATAATATCGGAAATAGGTCTAGAAAATCAATAGTGTAAAATGTGAGTGTGTTACAGGCTTCCTCCTTGGAGGTTCAGTCTGGATACCGCAGTGGAATAGACGTGGATCGATTGAATCGACTCGAAGAAGAGAAAGAAATGCTGAAGCAACAAGTGGAAATGCTGCTACTCAAAATACAACAGGTACGTGGCTCCAGAAAAACCATGTGGTACCTTTTTCCTTCGTGAATAACTCTGTTAATATTAGGATCTCAGGAGTCGTTCTAACAGGTTTCAAACGGTTTCCGCTAAACATTTCAGTGTAAACTGGAAAACAGTTTCTAAAGTTATTCCTTTGCACAAACTGTCGTTTTGGATAGTTTGGATGATTTTGAGTACAACGTTTTAAGCATATTACTAGTCATTTGACTGCTTTAGTTGCTTCCAAAGAGGTATTTTGTGTCAACTTGACCACAAAACGTCACATATAGTCGTCGCGAATGGAACGGCTGCAGAGTACTGTTATAGTTCGCACATTTCCCAACTGTACTTGGGCAGCTTGCCAATGAAATTTCAAGGCAGTTTTTGAACATGTTTAAATACTCCAAAACAATAGAAATTAAGGTGAAGGGTTCTTCCCCTTAGTTACAATTCGTATTCAACGAAACTTTCTGTAAAATATTTGTCTTCTCTAAATAACAGTCTTCCAAAGTTTTTGGCACGCTGCCAACGAGTCCAGTTGGGGAATGTGAGCACTATACTGTATATCTCGCTTGCCGATGTGTACGCAGACGCACACATGTCTGCTATTCCAAAACTTGCCCGTTACGTCCTCTGATAGCGCAGTGGTTAGCGGGTGGCTACGAATCTTTTGATCGCAGGTTCGATTACAGAGAGACAGAAATTTATAGGTTTGGCACCAACTATAATGTTTCCTCCCTGACAATATTGATCCGAATCTTTCACTTCAGGAAGAAGCGGCGATGGCGACCCAACCACTCCCCAATGAATATCTCAGTGAACAATTGAATCTTAGTAGACAGGAAAACGAAATGTATGAGCGGAAAATTCGAGAAATGGAGGAGGAAAGGTACGGAAATATTTTTGTGTGTTCGAATAATAAACGGAAGGATATTGAACTATATTGAACTAATAACTGCGCCCAAAGTGGTGGATGACCCTTTTTGAATCTTTAGGGAAAAATCCACTTGGAAGATATTGTGGAAGCACGTAAATTCCTATTAGTAACTTCAAGACAAGTTGTAGTATTCAGTTGACGAGACTCTGCTTTAGCGAATTCATCAACCGACGACTACTATTTGTATTTTCAGACGAGAGATGTATTTGGTCATGTTCAAAAAGGGACAACAGGCAGCTAAAATGGATCTGAAAGAGGTTCGCTTAGAGGCGGTTTCCCTATAATATTCGTTGCTGGAAATTGTTCTACACCTTAAACTGTATATAATAGTGCTCCCTTATGAATTAAAGAGAAAGGGTCTCGCCAACATTTATTTTCAAACTTCATCATTATTGTTTTTTGTAGATTTGAGAGTGAGAAGGAGTGATTGGGACTGAAATTGAGCAAAAATAATCTATGCTAAATGCTTTTTAGAAAAACAGTGTACTGTACGTATATCTTGTTTCACCATACGCAAAGATGGGCTTCGGTTACTATGCACAAGGCGCGAGACCAACCTGAAAACTGAAAATGAAAAATCACTGTAACACGATCAACGTTATTGCTTTGTTTATGTGCAGGTTGATCCCAGTGCTATTCGGTGGAAATTCGAAACTAATGCCGCCCATCCACCCTAAACTACTATGAAGATTTTGTTAGTCATTATATGCTATATTGATTGCAGGACAAATCAATAGATCAAATGACTCAAGATAGAATTGTGCTCAAGTTTCTACATGACGCCTTCTACTATTTTCTCACCAACAAAGGCGACTCGAAGGAACATTTACAGGTTGGACATCGGTTATCGATTGTCAAAACAAAACTTTTTTGTGTTTTCGAACATTTTGTTACGCACTTGTGTTTTAGTTGGGTTTTGTAGACATTTTGTAGAACCCTGGACAGATATAGGAAGCTTTCTACTTTCTCATACTTTCTCATAAAAACACTTGCCGATTTCCTACTTTTGCGGAAACATTCCTGGAAATTTATCTCTGTCGCTAGTGTCAACGGCGAACTGAGTTTTAAAACAAAAGCTCAGAAATGAAAATACTACGTGAAAAAAAATGGTCAAACACCAAGCTACGTCAAAATACAGTCAAATCATGTTTCCCGTCTCCAAATTTATTCAAAAAGGGGCATTCTGTTCTGGCTGGTTCTCTACCGAACCATTGCTGCCTATTCCTCAGACAATTCCCAGCCAAATCTCGGAACGCGCTCGGTAAATTACAAATTCGCGTTTGGTCGAAACTGTATTGCAACAAATCTAGAGATATAGTGCGAAGAGACGTCAGACGACGAGAGGAAAAATCTATCTATATATATATATATATATATATATATATATATATATATATATATATATATATATATATGACAGCCACGCTGTATAAACAGTGATTTACTGTTTTGCAACGACGCTTGTTCTAAGATGGCCAACTTGTAGCGCTCTCGACGAGAGAGCAGGTCAAAGAGAAGTAGGTGCACGCAGCCTCATTGACCTGTATGCTATCTCGCTTCTGTAATTTTCTATTCGCAGAAAATTGGCGCCAAACTTTCTGAGAGAGAACTTTATCTCTAATTTCAGGCCATCATGACCATGTTGGACTTCAGTGTCGAACAAAAAGATGACGTCACGAAGAAACGAGGGAAATCCCACTGAAGAGACGCTGACCGCGCAACATTTCCCCCAAGTTCTACACTCTGAAGCTACAAACTACAATGGTTTAAATTCATGTCTGCACTATTTAGTAGGTATCTGTTTTTATGGTGGTGATTGGTGCTATGCTGTAAGGTCATAGTTCAACTGCGGGTTCTCTCCGACCCACTGTCACTTCATTTCAATGTCTCTGAAAACGAAATCTATTGTCAATGCCATGTTTTCTCTCCGAACTAGACTCTCTCTATAAGGTTTCCAAATAGTCAGTTCTAGTTATTCCGTTCTGTTAGTTCGAATATCTTACGTCTGATGATCTGAATCTCTCACCTATAAGTTGTCTTTATCAGTAGTCTGACGACCATCTTCAAATGCCCTTAATACGTATCAGTTCGAATAAAATGATCTATCCCGATTCCAGTCGTAAAATGTCCTTATTCAAAATCCCAGTGTTACGTTGCGTTGCGTAGCCTAATTTTACCATTTTACTATAGATGTCATCAAGAGATGTCTACTTTTTTAAACGTTCATCTATTGTTTTAATCGAGTTTATTGTTTATTTATGTGTTCACTTCGAGTTTTGGTTAATTAGTTGTTTTGAAATGTATCTTTTTTAATTGACTATCTTTCTTTCTATTTCCTGTGATACTCGTGCTAGAATATTTTCCTCTTTATCTCTTCCAAATGAAGGTTTTTGTAAGTATATTTTTAATGATTGTGCAAAAAAATAAGTCAAATCAAATTAATTCCGTTGGGAAGGTGACTGTTGAGTCCAATGTTTGTATGTGAGCAGTTTGTTTTCGTTTGTTTCGACAATAGCTGTTCACAGACAATGACCATTATTATACTGATAAGCTTTATTTTTATAATTATTTATATTATTATTATTATTATTATTATTATTATTATTATTATTATTATTATTATTATTATTATTATTATTATTATTATTATTATTATTATTATTATTATTATTATTATTATTATTATTATTATTATTATTATTATTACCATAGTTGTTAGGGTTTGAACAAACAGAAAATGTAATTTCGAGCTCAGAGTTCACGTATGCTCTCTAGACACTCAACATCGGAAGACCTGAGGTTGTTTCCATTCCCTGAAAAACGGTTGCAACCCAAAATGGCGGAGTCGCCGATTTTGCAACTTAAGATAACGTGCTCGCTCGATTAGCCGAACGATTCGCATGGTTCGTACAGGTAGTTTTTACCAACGACAGAAGCCATGTTTGCAGAAGACTCATTTGGCCTTATTCACGAGACATAGCTGAGTTCGTACGCTAGAGCATGTCGGCATCTTCATCCCAACCTGCGTATCCAGCTTTGCGCACTCTTTCGCGACACTCATTTCCCGACGTGATGTGTGAACAGAGAAATAGCGTCTGTTCTATGAGACGCAGATTGGGATTATATGGTCGTAGTGCTCTTGAATAGTTGAACGTACCATACTGTCAATTCTCTTTGCGATTTTTCTTTTTCTCCATTGATCTCAATCGAAAAATACATGTTTGATAAGGATACAAATCATAAATAAACACAAAAATAGAGCAGATAGTTGGTTTGCATCATCGAAACTTGATGCATATTATACAAACCAAAATGGGTAGGCCTCTTTTTCTATTCCTCGACATTCTCTATAGTTGTTGTCGTTCCCACTGAGACCTCACCCACGTGCCAACAAAACTTCCAGGTGGCTTTTCCCTATGTTGGTGTTTTCCAGAACGTTACAAGTTTTTGTCAGCGGCAGATAGCCTTTAATCACGGTACGTAAGTGAAAATAATGTTCATGATATCTATTATTTCTCTGGAATATAATTATTGGAAATTTTGTTGGCACGCTGCCAAAGTCTCAGTCGGAATGAAACAAACTACATGCAAGTAGTTATCAGTCACCTCCAAATTAAACGGAAGTTTTCGGCTGTCCACCTTTCTTAGTTCTACAATTGCATGAAACTCCAACAAAAAAGGGAAAATGAGTTTCTTATGGGTGAATGTTGTGTCGATCGATGATCATCAATTGACCATGAAAGAATGAATCGTTTTCGTTTTAGTACGTGAACAGAAGCAACAAACATCACACCGCTGAACGTCTACATAAACTTTTATAATGCCTATAATAATTTGGAACGTTCCAACCCTGTTGGGTTTGCTCGAAACAAATGTAATAGATGTAGAGTTCCTCTCATTCTGTTTTTTTTTCCAAGAACTAGCAGGAAGAAAACGCCAGACTGAAGGATTGCTTGCACGCTGACCAAGTCCTAAAACTTCATAATCATATGGAACTCGCAGAATAACCTGACATCTCCGTTTTATAGAGTAGGCTCGTTTGTTACGATGTCTCACTGTGTTTGTAGTTTGGTCCTGTAACTTGGAGAACTAGAACACGTATCGAGATCAAAATACAACGATAATCGGATTCTACATCATGGGTGGTTTCGATTTGAATGTGTTCACACATTTCACGTGTGTATTCAACTGAATAACAGTATAGTTGATTCCATATTGATCAGACTAACCTCCGTTTTCTCGTTATCTTTCCCGCTATCTGGTCACATAATATTCTTTATGTGATGCCATTTTATGCTCGCTTCCAACAAACATAAAAGTGACCTTCGGACTGCTATTATTTATTGCTCCTTCCAAAAACAATTGAATATAATATTGAATAGAATTTACTGATGGATACAAATTATTTGTTGATTAAGTACTTGAGAGAAGGAATGACCATCGTTCAACGCATTTGTTTAACTTCAACTTGATTAGAATTTTAACATGCTCTATAGGTCTCGCTTTTCTCAAATCGAGTCTATACGGTGAATTTTTGCCTATTCCGCTGTGTGTGTGTAGTTTGACCTCGCTGCTTTTCAACCAGAACTCGTGAATTGTATTGGTTGTATCCAAACCAAGCTACAACGACGATTTTTGATCACTTTCCATATTGAAAGTGTTTCTCGACTTTATGTTTCATAAACTCAATTTGGCATGTATAACCAGCATAAAGTGATTTGTCTATGGTTAGCAGCTTACGTTCCTATTATTTTCTCTCACCAACACCCCCCCCCCTCTGAGTGCTTTTTGTTCAATCGTGCACGGGCCCAGTACAACCTACTACTAGACTCTCGTACCGACAGTTTTGATTTTTCATCACTATTATTATTAAGGATACATGCCTTTATTTATTTATAAATAGTTCATTTCAGGAATGAGCCCTCCATTGGGATTTCTTTATCCTTCGGACAATTTCACCCTAGAGCAACTGGAGTTCGAGAAGAATAACAGACTTCTACAACCAGTTTGGGATCTCATCAAGGTGATAAACAGTTGAAAAATAATACAAGTAAAACAAAAACAATAAATCGACGTCGTATAGAAGATGAGTACAAAAGGAGAATACTGTTAATCACTTGAACAGTCACTTGACATATGTCAAACACAGCAAAACTCAGAAACGTGCAATGACAAAGTGCACGATTACTCATTAGAATGCTAACTTCACGTGACTATTCAATTTACTTCCAGTATGCTGTTTTTTTTGCGCATTTCCGTGTCCTGCTAGATCTTTGTATAGGCCGAGTTACGCTCCATGTCATTAAAGAATCCGTCCCGCTTCAATTTTGACTTTTAAGTTAACAAACTGACCTTTTGGCAAATAGAAAACCATTATCAAAAATATATACTTTTATATCCCTATCTTGCTTCGTTTTCTCAGAAAAGCGGCTTACGTAATGACACCGATAGGGGAGTTGCGTACGGGGTATGCTCAAAATAGCCTATAGAAGTGCGAAAATGATTTCCAAACACTCAATCACATACGAATACACAATTAGGGACTGAAAAATGAGAATAAATCTGGATGTAAATAAACCAAGTCAAGTTGCGTCACAGTGAAAATGTTTATGTCCCCTTCTTTATTGCTTGATGTTATGCAAATTTTACAAATTTTCAATCAGAAAGTTTTTTCGTGTTCTATGGGAAGACATTAAGGATCATTTTTGAGCTTTTTAAATTTTTCGTGAAACTCAATTTATAGCGGAACGGTTTTTTTAAGTAACTCCAACAACTAAAAAACGCGTTACCGGTCAATTTGAAATTCCGGAAAAATTGAAAAAACAAAGGGAGATAGAGGCTGATTAGAATATGTTTTAATTCATGATTTTTCGTTTGCCATCGGGCCAGTAGTCGAATTTAAAGCGAAACGCTATCTTTAACAATGATGATAAACAAAACGAAACACTTCCAAAAATTCGTTCAAAACTATTTCCAATTGCTTCACATAAATGTTCGTAGATGTTATATGTATTGCATTTTTCGAGTTCGAAATTAATTTTTCTTCAGAATGGAAATGAGCATATTCTCAGTTCTCCTCTCTTCCCGCCTCTATACGCTCTGAGCATCGACTACATTTGGGTGGCCGTATTTGGGAGTCAGTTGAACTTTGACCTGTTCTGAATAAAAACAATAGAAACATAATAACCTTATATCTAATTGATACGAAACATATGCTCAGTAAAATACTCAAAATCGTTTTGATTTTTGATTTTGAGTGACACCTTTTACTGACCACACAATCTCAATAGAAACATAGTTTACGTTGAATTCATTGACTGATCAGTATGGCGGTGGTTATTTTAAATATCGAGGTGATTTTATTTATTGTCAAGAAGCGTTTAGATCAAACCACAACTTAGCATAACATTCTTATGCTAAGTTGTGGTTAGCATAACATAACATGTTGCAAACGGGTATTTTTAGAACTTTGCTGTGAAAAATTATTCCGAATCTTGTCAGTTTGTCTTAGTTTTGCACTGTATGCAACTATTTTCAGTAATCGACATTTTCTTCTCCGAAGTCCCATTTTTCAAGAACAACAAGATTCAGAAAAATCGGAAAGTTACGTGGGAAGTTATCAGCAAGTCGCTCTATCTACAGTTATGGAATCAGATTTTATGGTAAGTTACAAGTTCTTGGTAAACATTTATTTGAAGAAATAGACAATATAAATGATCTGTTCCACGCACTCCGAACCTAGAACTCATATTTCAACACGTTATTAGAACTTCGGTAGGTTTTTAGCATGTAGAGTGAAAAAATACTTTAGGACGCCTAAACGAAAGTTAATGTAAAAGGACTGACGAGACATATAAATACCTATTTTAATGCGAACTATTGTACCTAACTAGGGCACGCTACACTATGTTTATTACTCTGAAAGAAAATTACTTGCATATTTACCAGAACTTCGGAAACGTGAACTTCCCATTGCCGGAGTTCATAACCTCTTAATATAGTCACGTGACAGCTTGACTCTGATATACAAGTCACTCTGTTTCAGAGTACGTACCCCGGAGAACGTAGATACATATTAATTGACAAGTGTTCAATATACAACACAATAAAGAGAAGAAGTACACCCTATCTAAAAAGTCTCACTTAACATGTTTTCCTGCCTTCCTTCAAACATTTGCGTGTTGAGTTTTTGATTTTCAAGGATCTACCCCATGGCACTGGTTCAGATAATCTGGGTACCTGACACAGAACTTCCTATTCTAGCCCCCACCGTCTGGGAACTAACCACCCAGGTACAGTATTTGTTACCATCACGTGCCATAGTTTTTTTTACTATCGATAACTGAGTAAACTACTGATAGTAAAAATTATGATCGATACTTCAGTGGTAGTTTGGTAGTAATTTAATAGCAAGTCGATCAGTAAATTATAATAGTTTACTACATTACTACTAAAAAAATACTACTATTCTGCGCCAGTATCAGTATCTCTACCACAGACAGTTGTATTCGTTGTTTTTCGAACAAAGTGTTGTTCATAACTCGGTTGCAGGTTGTACGAAACCACCCAAGTATAGATATAATTCTTTCGAACTAAAAAATTCTCACTAAAGCAGTTGACTGTTTCAATATCAAACTATATATTGTGTGACCGTAACGTATCAAACCACGAGTGACCAAAAAATCATCCATAATCTAAGCGTATTTTTCAAATCAATATTTCAAAAACATAACCGTATTTGTTCGACCTAATTTGCTTTAGTGTCTCATTTTCTTCGTGTGCTTCGATTTCTACTATTTCTGGTTCCATTATGTACATCATAAGGTTGGTGAAGACTTAATATAATAGTAATAATTATTATCCATATATGTCGTAACAGCAGATTGAAAACGACTTTGAATCATAGTTTGGGCTCTAGAACAGAAAAAGTAAACTAGTTTAACCATTTTCTGAAATGGTCACTTTTTGTGTTCTCTGTACGGATAATATGATTCCATGTGAAATTCCTCTACCGTTGGTGTCATTCTGTCCATCACATGTACTCTTCCCCCTCGGCCGCGTCTGCCCAACATCTACACCCGTTCGAGGTCAGAGAACTGTGAAACATTGAGTTGTAGTTTGAAGTCTATGAAATATGGTTGCAGTTTGAACCCTAAGACACTCCATATCGTGCGCAGCGCGGAGCGCTGCGCAGATTAGTTTTTGTTCAAAGGTCTGCAGACATTACAAAACAGATTATTACAATTTTCTTCAAAGTACGTCGACCATTTTCTTAGATTTTTGCATGAATCACTGAAGGGCAACACGTCTACAAGATACTGAGTTCACGTTCCAAGTAGAATTTATTGAGAGGAGTTAGAGGGCCCAACGTCAAAAATGGCTTCCGTGCGGGGCGGCGGCGGCGGCGCCGGCGCCGGCGACAAAAGTGTCCGCCTCCTCAAATCTCGGCATAGTTTCACACAAAATTAACTTTTTCAAAAAATACTTACATCATTGAAAAGCTGTAAAAAAGTTGAGGTATACGTATTTTCCAGGTATGTCTGAAATTTTAATATTACGTGTGAGAGAGCCGAAAATGGTCTCGCAAAAAATCATGGATAGACCGGTTTCGTGAAAATAAAAATGAAAGAAGAGTTTAACGTGTAGTAGGAAGACGTTTTCCAATGAAGAACTCATGACAGGCGGGTACAGCTTGGTTTTCACCCCTATTCACATGTCTGATTGGCGGATTGGATAAACGCTCTATTCACGCACGGCGAACGAAGGTTCGATTCCTGCCTGGAGTCTAGAGTGGAAAATTTGCTATCACTTGAATGAGGTTACAACTACACCAAACGTTCTGCACTACGGCACGTTTTAAAACTCCAATAGAAAAACATAACATTCCTTGTTTAAAAAAATATCATTTTTTTATCAAAAATGACCGTTACTTCGTAACCATAGAAAAAGAGTTCAATTAGTATAAAAAACGAGTGTAAAGAAAGTAAAGATTAGTTTTGGATAAATATGTACAAGAAATATAAAAGAAGTCCAATAAAAATATTTTGAGGAAAATGCTAATCTCGCTTCTTTTGAAAACAACGGAGTATAAGCTAGATTATTGTGAGTCGCAGTCTGAAGTTTTCTTCCGACAACCAAAAACTAGGTATCCTTTTTTTGAAATTCTGAACCGAGCGAGATTAGAGTTTTCCTCAAAATATTTTTATTGGACTTCTTTTATATTTCTTGTACATATTTATCCAAAACTAATCTTTACTTTCTTTACACTCGTTTTTTATACTAATAATATAAGCATTTACCCCGAATAGAACGAGATCAGACAAACACAGCACGGAATTTAACGTATGGGCTCGCTGTGAAAATAGAGAGCCCTATACACTAATTGGAGATTAACTTTGGAATTTTTTTTGAAAAAGGTCTTTTTCTCGGTTATAGAGCAGTTTTACCATTTTTAGAAGGTCATGATATTAGTTACTAAAGTAGCCCGATTTAAACCATAAGTTGAGCTTGTTTCCGTCCTAGTTTTCCATAATATAATAACTTATACAATTAACAGTAAAAACTTTTTCATTTCTTGTTCAGTTGTTCTCCGTGGCCTTCTTCATAACGGCGTTTCCATGGCTGTTCCCAACCCACTGCTTGACATACTGGTTGTGGTTCCTCATTGCGCAGAGTGTTTCCTATGAGGTTAGTCCAGAGTGCGTATGCTATAAGATTCCGGCAGCTCGCCTACTTAGGAATCATCGTTCCACTTCAGATCTGTCTCACAAAATAACCTTATGGTTATTGAACCCCCTTGAGCGAGATCGATGATCTCCTTGTACAGCTACGTAACTTCCGTGGTGTGGAATATTGCTGGGTCTGGAGGGATAACCGTAACGAGATGGTTGTCGAGAAACATTTCGAACGATTTGACGAGATTTATTTAATTTTCAAACATTCAAATCTTGCCCGTGTTAAGGCATCTTTACTAGCACCTTCTTAGTTCTCCCACTACATTTAAGCAAAGCATACATACGTTTTCTTCTGCGAACGGCAGCATTATTCAGTTATCGATTGATTGTAGGTTCACATTGGGTACGACTTCCCCTTCGCCCTCCACCGCTTCCTTCCTATCTACTCCGGGGCGCCCGCTCATGATATGCACCATCTTCGACCTTTGACCTGCTTTCAACCATGGCTCAACTACCTGGACAAACTCATGGGTATGTCTATTGGGTGTTTTCAAACTGTTGTGAACAGCGTACGATCAATTTGTTAGGGCAGAGTTCGGTAAACGGCCAGATTGTCTGCGTTTATTTGATCTACAAACTATCTCGTCTGCTGGCAAGTAATCAACAACCGATCGCCCCGCATCGCTCAGTCAATCGAGCTCTTTGCAGTCTTCCTTGAGAGAATAGAGACCATACATTCACCCTACCATACACTACATCATATCGTAACATAATGTCACCATGAAAATCTAAGGGTGGGGTGTCTAGCGAACAAACCACTACCGTAAAGCGACGCTCAAGTTAGGGCGCCCAATTATGAACTTCAGAAAACGTCGTTATTTCGAGGTGAAAATCGACATTCCGATTTTTAGGTGTGGTTCCTTTTCACTATTTTATCAGACATTCGTCAAGTGGACTCTCTGTTACATCAAGTTTTAAGAAAAGTTGTAAAACTGAAAATATTTCACAGTATCACGAGGCTTGTGTGAACAAGCACAACTCATTGTCAATTTAGTGCTACTTCTACAATTTAAAATAAAACCGAATGTGCTCATTAGAAAGCGAGGAAAATTTCAGCAATATACGAAAATACAGATACGCCTCAATGCCACCATCACGTGTCGCTGAACTTATCTTTGGATGATGAACTTTTTGCAATACTTTGGAGTTTTCATAGTGTAGATTCAGGATATCGACTGATATTACCTTAATTAAGGATACCAGATAACGTATGAAGATCTTAAGAAGATGGCCGATGAGAAATCGAGGAGATATGGACTTTATTCGAGAGAAGATGAAGCCGGACTCGAGAAAATCAACTGATTGTCTCTCTTCCTTTCAAATCTCTGTGTATTTACGGTGTAACTTATTGTTTTCTTCTCTTTTGCCGATACGTTGTATTTGCTCACTTCCTGAAAGAAGTTTTGCTAATTGAGATGATATCAGTGTATGGCTTAACTACTGCGAACATGTCATTTATTGGTTGAAAAATAATGCAAACAAGTTTATGTTCCTGGAATAAATTTAGTTTGACGCACGTGGGCCAACAATGGCTCCCACGCATCTCCTCTGAAAAGTCTTTGCAACCTAAATTATACTGTGACGTGTTTTATCTCATACAAAGGCACCTGAAACATGTTCAACACGGCAGAACTCAGAAACATGTAGTAACAAAGTACAGGATTCCTCATTAGCTAACTATACGTGACTATTCAATTGTATACTCTTTTATTTTCCTGTATATTGTCCAGCCAGAACGGAAATAACCGGAGATTTCAACAAAATGATATTTGAAGAGACGGGCTTATTTAACACTCATATTCGAACTCTTGAAAATTCAGGCGTTTTAAGGTTGGAGCAATTTCCCAGACCTGAGTTCGCAAACTGGTCCCAACTCAATGAGCGATGACGGCGGTTTTTGCGTGAAACTTCAGTTTACTAACACTGCTCAGTGTTTTACAACACATCAATTAGGCAGAAATGAAGCAAATCGACAATTTTAAACCGGACTAAACCTTTAATTGACTCTACGTGCATTCGAGTATCATTTCATGTCCCAATATGATCATATAATTCACGAAATACGACCAATTTGTGGTAATTCCATTTTAATCCGCGCATGAGGTATTTAGGTGGTTCCACATGCACCTCAATTCACAAATTGGATAAACCCTCCGGTAAACACCATAACAACCATCATGTTTGCACCTATCATATTTTTCTCTCATATAGAAATAATATTCGGTGTCAAAGTGAACATTTGCATGAATCTGTGAAGTAGTAAAAGAATTTCCATGTTTGTTTTGATCGATGCCCCCTGAACGGAATTTTCGAAAGGTGTTGACGTCGTTTTATAGAATGCGTCTTCTTCTCTGTTTCTCGCTTTTGTTGCTCTGCGTCTCTGCCAAAAACAAGGGAATCGAATTATCAATGATGGAACCACGTGAAATGCTGACTCCACCGTACCTAAACGAGGATGGCAAAGTCAATATGGAACAGTTCGCGATGAAATTTATCAGGGTAGGCGATCGGACTAATCTTAAACCAAAGGTTTCAATAAACATTATTCTTCAAAATTCTAAATGGTAGAATGTCACATACCTTACATACTGCGAATTAAGTGTTTTGAGGGAACATTGTTTATTGAAGTGATGTTGTTGAGGCATCGACTAGTGTGCGTTTGTAAAACATTTGACCAAAGTGAGAATACCTTGTTGTTAGCTTAAATGTCTGTTTATCAAATATGATTTTGTTTATCAAATATGATTTGTACGACTCGAAATGATACTTCACTTTACATTTAGCTCTAATTTGACGTATTGAAAGGTTCGCTTGGTACTACACTAATAACTGTATTCTTGAGAGCGAACCTAAAAACAATGTGCAAAGCGAGAGACCTGGTTATTTCCGAGATTTTAGGCAATTTATGGAAGTGAGAGAAATCTAATGCAGTCAAAGGGCGCACGCCCAACAGCTGAAGAACTGAAAGAGAAATACGAAACATTCTTGGCAGCAGAAGATCCGAAGGTTCAGGTACGAAACATACTATGAAGCTAGCATTCTAATGAGGAATTGTGCACTTTGTCATTGCACGTTTCCTAGTTCTGCTGTGTTTAACATGTTTCAAGTGACTGTGCAGTTGCCTAACAGTATAGGACAGTTTATAACCAATTTGAAGAGTGTCGTAAGTATTCAGGCAATCACTTAGACACTCTCAAATTATAAACTCTCGAGAAAACAAAAAATAGATGGAAAATAGAACTGCAACCGGTCATAGTCACACCCGCAAATGCTATAGAAAATAGAAAACAGTATTTTTGAGCATTATAACCTATGTTGTGTTGTTTTAGAACAAAATAACACTAAAAGTTAACTGTGATCAGCACTTTACGCAGCTGAGCGGAAAACATAATCATTAGTAAAAACATAATATTATCTTACTAAAGTATGTAGTGTAGCGCGTGTTTCACGTTACATCTCACATACAGTCGCTATTTTCCCGAGAAAGACAACATAGGGCTCGTTAGCACACGAGAGAGTGTGTAGATCAAAGATACGCATACGATCTGGCCGCTCGCCAAACCCCGCCTCCAACCAAACTAACGGTACGCCATCCAACACGGTTTGACAAACACCGCGGGTTAGCAGCACCTGAAAGTTAAGATTTCTGATGACTTATCTTTGAATGTTGTTGATTGAGGGGCGAAAAAAACTAGAAGAGGAATTTTCTCAGTCAGTTTACCAACGAGACTGTAACCGGTAACCCATCTTCAATGAAATAGTTGTGGGGATGAGACTTGGCAGCATTTCTATTTTCACCACTTTGGAGCTTTCAAATTACTGCGAATCTTTGTTAGCGATTGTTCAGTTCCATAAGCACACGTGAATAAAAAAATACCTACGAATATTTATGTCTGCTCTAAGGAATAGTCATCTAAAAATCTGGGCACGACGCCAATGGGTCCCAGTGGGAATGGAGCGAACTATATATTCTGTTTTCAGATGCGAGTGGAAAACGTGATAACGAGGCTCAATGACACACTCCATTCTCTTCCTGGCAAAAAGGTTACAACTTCAATTTCTATCTCTTTGGCTATGGTATCTTTCTTTTTGTTACAAAAATGAAGTTGAGTTGTAATAAAGTTGTTACGTAAATACTTGATAGAACTAAGATAAATATACACTAACTATTGAAGATGGGCTGAATTGAACTTTCAAATAAAAGACAAAATTGAGATAAATTGATATATCTTCTTTTCGTACTATATTTTTAAATTCTAAGCTCTGTTTCAAAAATTTTACTAGTCTTCACCTATTGTCAGAGACGCAGAAGATGAGTTGATTTTCACTTTAACTTTTTGAGATTCAGATGGATTAGATTACTTTTATGTGTTCTGAAACTTTTATGTGTTTTATGTGTGAGTTGAACATGGTTCTGAAAATAATTATAACCTAACCATACTGTTCATGCGAGAAGTGAGTATTTGTTCTTCACCCTGTCTTAACTTTCTGTCTGATGAGCGAGTGCCCTGTTTTTTTAATGTGTATGAATGAATAACAGAACTTACAATACTGTTTCACTCAGTTTTTTTCCGTTCTCAACTCAATTCAATTTCAGCTACTATCGATCGGGAGTCGATTCATGGACGATTTCGAAAGTGGAAAACTCTTTCAACTCGCAACCGGACAGGAACTGGCTCTAAATTATGTAATATTTTAAAACCAGTCATCAAGTAATAACTTTAGGTTGGCTATATCAAAAATGGGTCAAGATTAGGGTTGTTAATCGAGTTGAAAATTTCGAGTTTTTCGAGTTTCGAGTTTTTCGAGTTTTCAAAAATTCGAGTTTTTCGAGTTTCGAGATTTTCGAGTTTTCGAAAATTCGAGTTTTTCGAGTTTCGAGTTTTTCGAGTTTCCGATAATTCGAGTTTTTCGAGTTTCGAGTTTTTCGAGTTCTGAAAATTTTCGAGTTTTTCGAGTTTCCAGTTTTTCGAGTTCGGAAATTTTCGAGTTTTTCGAGTTTCGAGTTGAACTCAGAACTCGAAATTTCGAGTTTTTTTGTTGAAAATTTCGAGTTTTTCGAGTTTCAATCTCCAAAATTCGAGTTTTTCGAGTTTCGAGTTTTTCGAGTTTCAGAAAATTCGAGTTTTACGAGTTTCGAGTTTTTCGAGTTTCCGATAATTCGAGTTTTTCGAGTTCGGAAAATTTTCGAGTTTTTCGAGTTTCGAGTTTTTCGAGTTCGGAAATTTTCGAGTTTTTCGAGTTTCGAGTTGAACTCAGAACTCGAAATTTCGAGTTTATTTCGAGTTTTTCGAGTTCGAGTTTATTTTTTAACAACCCTAGTCAAGATAGATGTCATATTTGGCTTATTTCGACTGAATTACGGGCTCAAACTAAAAACACAGCGGGTGGAGCAATATGGACTACAGGCTTGCTTTGAGAAAGACGAACCTTACACGGCAGAAGTATAGTCGTCGCCAACGGATAGGCGGGAGGGGCCTGTGTATCTCAGTTTTCGCTGTGTACGAACGCTTAATTTTGATTCGAACCCTTAGCGAATATGAGCTCTTGTAGCGCAGTGGTTAGCACGCAGCTGCCAAACTTTTGCAAACACGCAAAAAAAGAGTCAAACTTCTATAAATTTGGCACACCCCATATACATGTCTCTTTAACTAGAATATTGCATCGTCGAGATGACGAAACGATGGAACTTATGAAAACCGAAAACTCATTACATTATAATATTTGATAATTACTTCTTTTTTTTACTATAAATTTTAAACTTTGTGTAAAAAAGTTAACTTTGTTAATTCAACCCTAATATTCATTTTTCGATAGCAATTAATATATTTATTTTCTCTTTCTAATGATCAGATATTGGTTTCTGGAGTTTAGGGGCTGGATATCATGCAAGATCTAGGAAAGAAGGCGTTGTACAAACTATGGAAGGCAGAGCATCGCCTCTCCGCGGATATATATGAAATTCTCATGGATAATGCATACGATCACACAAACTCACTCGAGAGGGAGTTCAGGTTCATAACATACTTATTAACAACGAATATGGAAAACTGAGATGAAATTACAGAAAGTAGGAGAATAAGAGAGAAAGAATCGGAAAGAGGAACACATAGCCTCTACCCCAGAGAAAGTAAATGAATCGCGTGAAGTTTGTTAATATAGCGCGATTACGCACTTAACGCCCTCCGAAATGTTTTGTGTACTTTTTTGTGCATGTAAAGAAAAAAAAGAATTTCTTAGTTTGTACATTATCATATGCTTCACTTCCTATTTGTGATTTACCACAAAAACTGAATTTATTTGCGTTTTCAGCGGAATGTTCAACGTTGACAAGAACAGCACATTATACTTGGAAGGACTGTGATACCGAAAACCGTGAAGAAACGAGATGTTCATCGATCCAACTTTGTTTGTTCTCTGAGAGTAACTGTATATTCTTGAGTTAATACATTTTGTGAAATGATCGCGAGGTATTGCGGGATAGCCAAATGTACACGGCCACAACGGGAAGAAATATGAAAAGCACATGACTCCATGACAGTGGTTATTTTAGAATGATGAATGTCGTGAATACAGAGATAAAAACTATAGATAAACCACAGAAAAAGAAAATTCCAAAAAATCTTTTAAAAAAATATCGCTCATTCTGCCGGAAAATGAAAGTCAGGCTTCTGCTCTGCTATACGTCGTTAGATGAACATCTCGTTCCAATTCACACTGAAATGATTATTGTTGTGTTCCAAACGAATCCATCAGCGTACTGTGTCTTTATTTTCAGCTGTGTTCTGTGTTGTTCGCTTGATGTATACAAATTTCCATCTAGAAACGGCAGATAGAAATTCAATCTAATCCAACTGCTATATGTTTCTATTTGTGTGCTGAAATTTACATATGGTATACTTTATATGTTTCCAATCTATGGAGCTTCTATTGCTAATTTGCTTTCTACCTCGTATTTACAAATAGTACAATACATATATACAATACATGGGCTAAAATCTCGCATTAGAGATTAAGAGAACATCAAATAGTTATAGAAAAGGTGGAATAATACTTGATATTTCACTTTTGCTCCTAAATTACTCTTGAATTAAGTTTCCAAAGTTTCGATAGGCATGTCCGAAATATTTGCTATAATGCAACAACACACCTTGGTAATTTCAGAATAAAGTGGTTTGGAAAGTACAAATGAGGTTTCATCCTCGGACTTCGTGATAAAGTCGTTCTTCACTTTTTCCTTTTCGCTCTGAAATTGTTTTACAAAGTTTCAATTCAGTTGAAGAAATGAAGATATTCAAAAAAGTACTATGTACACATTAGAGATTTGGTTCTAAAAAACCATTCAAACCGAAAACACCACACTTCTTTTTCTGTAACTTATCCTGTTCCGAACATTTCACAACTCAAAATACTGGAGTTCTTCTGCGAAATGTGCACATTTACAACCTAAATTGCAGAATGAAATTTAGGCTCAGTCTACACGAATTTTGAGCAAGCATAATCTAGGTTTTTAGGTTTTAACAATCGTGCGCACCGCGTATTTTTCACAAAATATCCGTTTTGGATCTGTTTTATATTGTTTGTTCATGTAGTCTCTAAAATTAATCTTTACTTCATCAACACTCGTTTTTAAAAATAATTTTCATAGTGTTCCTGCAATAAAAAACAGAGTCCCACGACGAACCTCTATTCGAAGAGAGCGACACGGGTGCAGAGAAGAACAATACGAAATGGGGCGAGGAATCAGAGATCTGGAAACGTCGGATTCTATCGAATACGGAGTGACGAAATCACAATTTCAGTTCGATTTCGAAACACACTGTTATCTATGAAATTTGACTGCAAAGGATCAAACTACAAACACGATAGAAAGAAAAAGAGCACATTATTCAAACTACCATACTACCTTTCTCTGACTTGAACTACCATTGGCCGTATACCATTTAGTGGCTTTTTTGGAAACTTAACATATCGCTATGAAAGTACGTGTGATGAAAACATGAAAATATGAAAGTAAAAACCAACAACAAAATTGGAAATACGAAGCCCGAACTTCCACCCTTTTCCGTTCAAGTCATACATTCAGCAAGAAGTTGCGAGAACACCTCCTTACAAAATGTCTCAAATACATAAATTCATTGAATGGATATTGAAAGATATCAAAGTCCATGGAAGACACTTTAGACAAGTTACAATAATATTAGTTTACCTTCTTCCGTTGGGCGAAATAACCTCATTGGATTCTGGAAAATTCACGATATTCAACCAGTTCAGAAAACGTTCATACGGCTCATTGCTTCTTTCACGTGTGGACCCAACAAGAGATTTTATAATCAGACTGACTTTCCGTCAAATACGATCATATTCATATTCATTTTCATTCAGTTGGGGAGAACAACGTTTTTTGCAGTTCAACACTTCAAAAAAAAATAGAGTTTTGTGTCAAATTGAGTTTCATTAGTACGACGACAGAACAAACTTGAAATGAATTTGAACAAATTGGGTGAGTTTTTGTACAGATACCTGTGAAGTGAGTGGGTGTGAAGGAATGGATTCTTATGGGCAACCTCGAGGGAAGCTTTCTCAGTTTCACATTGTCTTCCTGAAAGGAATTCATTTTCTTTCGGGATCGACTTGAAATTCCTTAACTAAACTACTCTTGAAATATTCAAACAGAGAGAGATTGATAAATATAAATAGAGAGAGAGATAGGGAGAGAGAGAGAGAGAGAGAGAGAGAGAGAGAGAGAGAGAGAGAGATTCAGAGGTACAGGCCAGACTGGGGCTGGGGATAGTGCGATATCTGCAGTGGTTCGTATAGTCGACATCATTCCTACTGAGACTACTACAGTACACCTTTGTAACGCCTGTTTTCTAGCCTGAACTTTAACGTTGTCGGGAAGATTGGAATGGTGTCTCTGTAGTCAGGAAGTAGAACCGAAAGCCAATATAACTTCCAATTAAGTTCACGTGAAAAATACCATTATACTTATTATAATCGACCATCTGACAGTTTCAATTTGTATTTTGTTACTGTATCACTCTCAGTAATAGTCACGAAAAGGGCGATAGCTATCAACAATTGATTTTAAATTTAAACTAAATTTGAAATTGAGAAATGAATTTGAAGTTTGAAAACATGGAACAAAGTGTTTCTCACCCGCGAGCATTCGTGGTTTTCTCTCTCGGCTGATACATTGGCTTCTGCTACTTCATGTTCCTCAACCATCGACTTTTGTTTCGACTCTGGGAATCAATCAGCTCGAGTTCCGAAGAAAAAGGGGGCCAAATGTGTTTTATGTGGTCAACAGATTCGTGGACTTGATATAATAATAGTAATAATATAAATAAATGGTGTAACTTTGACTTAATCGATAATTAACGTTTTATACATTTTATTTTAGTTAATTTATTCATTTTCGTAATAATTTCATTCTAGTTAACTTCATGTTATCTACCCCAATTATGTTCATCCAATAATATGTTTATTCCAAATATCACATAAGTCATATGTGTATCTAAAAACATGCACGGGATCTCAGAACCCCAACGGGATGGGGTTATAACTTCCCGTCTCATATGACAATTCAGTATAGTTAACTGGATGTTGTCGTCATAATAATTGTAGTTTGATCTTACAATGCTGTATGAAAAACGTGCCCTGACAAAATGCACGTTCTCTCATTAGAATGTTCACTTCACGTGTCTACTCGATTCACTTCTAGTATACCTTGAACAGACTTCCGCTTTCCCTTGTTCTTCCTAGCCATTTGGAATCGTCTCAAACGAAACAGCTTTCTGGAATTTGAAGAAGGCATATCTCTCTGTTCATTTTCAGAATAAAATATAGAGTTAGGGAGACAGAGGAAGAGATAGAGAAATTACGGGAAAGATGAAGGGAGAGAGGCAGACCGACAAGCAGGGAGTCGGAGAGAGAGAGAGAGAGAGAGAGAGAGAGAGAGAGAGAGAGAGAGAAAGAGAGAGAGAAAGAGAGAGATAGAGGTATAGGACACGTGCGAGAGAGAGGAGGGGGGAGTGTGAGAGAGATATAGACAGAGAGACGAGAGAGGGAAGATCTAGCTGTGTTTGTAGTTTGAACCTGTTATAGTTCAGTCGTAATGATATCTGTAGGGGCCGTGCATTCAGATCAAACTGCGACTGATTTAATGTCATTCTAAAACTTAAAAAGAAACGGATAGTTTGGAACTGGGATCAAGGAGTCACAACAACTTGTTTCAACACAACTATAGGCAAGGCAAAGGCTGATTTGTAGTTTAAACTCGATGCACGCATAGTTTACGAATTTTATGGAAAAAGCACAGGGATCAAACTACAAACACAGCGGAAAAGATTTCAGTTTACCAGATAGGTTCATATCTAGTTTCCTTAATGGAAATATAAATGAATAGAATTTTTATGAAACATCAAACTTGATGACGCTGGCTGTGTAGAATTTGCATGTGGAATAGTGTCATCTCGCACACCCCAATAGATTGTAATCTGACCTAAAAACATGAGATTTTGCAATAAAGTAGCGGAATAAAACAGACAGAAAATAGAATAACGTTATTCATACTTGAAAGAACATTGTTACTAATCTTGAACAATCTATCTTCCAAAACTGTTCCTCAAGGATGGATTGCAATACATGTAGACAGCGGATTAGAATTTGAAAATATGCCACGGTGGAAAGAGTCCATATCATGTTCAACAGAGAGGGACGGAGTAACAGCGGAGCCCGAACTTTGACGAAGTTTGATTTCATTTTAATCTCGTAAACTTTTAGTCGTAATTAGAAAACTGTAATGTGCATGCACATCAGAATACAACTCAGATATCACTCCCTACATATGCTATTACAATTTTCGTACGGCCTTCTTCCTCTGATGGCGATTAGACTATTGAAGATCAGTGTTGACAGCCCAAGATTGGCAATGGACAATTTTCTCTGCTGCTCTCTTTCTCTGGGTCTTTTGTACTCTTTGAAAAACGGATTGAGCCAAAAATATCGGGCACCTACTCGTTTCGCGTTTTATCTCGCACCACATAAGATTGTCTGCCACGACATAAGTATATACACCAGTTCGTCAAACTATTCCATTTCACAGAGCCCAGGAACCGTAGAAATTGTCGTACAAATGATGAGCTGAACCTGATCGAGGACCATATTCTCGTCACCTAGTTGCCACCTTCCTTTGTTTGAGTGTGTAAGTGATCCTTACCTAGGTCATATGGTGACCAGGTAGTTCAGTTCAAACCTGACTTTTAGGAGGCCTCGCTACCGGCAAGCATCTGCAAACACTCGAGATTCGGATCACATTTTAGTTATTAACGAACGATCCAGTTAGTGAGAGAATTTGTGATATTGGGACGTGAATCTTTTCTTGTTTGTTGTAGAATATAATTCAAACTACAGATCAAACGCATGCTTTATTGTTCGGTATTCTTTAACGAATCGGCTCCTCTGGCGGCGAAGCAAACTGTCCAATCTCATGAGAAGCTCATAAGATTTTCTCATGAAAATGTCATGAACAACTCATGAGCTACTCGTGAAGTTCCAATGTTCTAGCATAGCAATCGATAGAATCTCATGAGGAGTGCGTGAGATATTGTTCAGGAGATATCTCATGAGATTTTTCTGGAATTTTTCAGGTAGCTCAAACGTGACTTTTAGTTGGGACTCCGCTATCCAAGAGCACTCATGATTCGGATCACATTTTAGTTATTAACGAACGATCCAATTAGTGAGAAAATTTGTAATATTTGGACGTGAATCTTTTCTTGTTTGTTTTACAATACAAACTACAGATCAAACACCTGCTTAGTATTATCTACTGGATACATTTCTATGGGATTTTCGGTTTGAATCATCTGAATGAATTGGATCCGTTTCTCAATTGAGGATTGGGAGAAACAGTGACACAATTAGACTGTTTCATGATGGAGGGCCGCCCTTGAAGTCGAAAACAAAGGAGGTGAGAGGAAAGCGAGAAGGGCAGAGGGCTTCACACCCTGTCAGAGAGAGAGAGAGAGAGAGAGAGAGAGAGAGAGAGAGAGAGAGAGAGAGAGAGAGAGAGAGAGAGAGAGAGAGAGAGAGAGGCAGAGAAAGAGAGGGGAGGATACGAAGAAAGAGAGGAGGGAGAGAGAGAGAGGCAGAGATAGAGAGGGGAGGATACGAAGAAAGAGAGGAGGAGAGAGAAGGGAGAACAGAAGAGGAAGGACACAAGAGAACTCTGAAGAGAGAGAAGAAGAAACTAGAGAGTGGGGTAGAATATTCAAGACACGTTGCGAGACAGCAAAAACAGAAAGTGGAAAGAAAAAGAGATAGAGAGAGAGTATAAGAGGGGAGAAGAGAGATAGATTGAGTATAAGAAGGGAGGAGAGAGAGAGAGAGAGAGAGAAAGAGAGATTCCCTTGTTTATCTTCATTCGCAGACACTCCCTATAAATGGCGCCTCTCCTTATCATTCGATAACACATTTTCTTCCAGTTTAACTCTCACTTCCATGCTATCAGTTAATTTGATAAAAGTAAATCAAAATTTGAAACGCCCGCCAAAATTTGCAAACTTAGCCAAATTGTGAACTGTATATGAATATGAAAAAGTGTTTCTTTTCAGGCACTGAAAACCATTTGTGTATTATATGTAATTTTATTCAATAGCCACTCATTCTAACTGGTTTTCTATTTCCTGTATAGAGGGGTCGTTTTTTACAAAGAAAGCGTATGCGGTGCACGTTGAACTCTACCGCTGTGTTTGTAGTTTCATCTCGCTGTTTCTCAGTCGAGATTAGAGAATTATGGCGTTTATTGAGATCAAACTACAACAAATGTTTGGTCATACCCAATATCAGCCATTTCACTACAAATCATACCTATGTCAGTTTCAATAATCTCTAAATTGTAACTCATGTAATACAAAATGTTTTCACAGTTGTGCACAATGTATATTAATGTAATAAAATCTGTAGAATCATTATTCCACACTTGTTTTCTCTACAACTATCTGTAGAGCCAAGTTATTTAATTAGTAGTTCCGTTGAAATTTGATAATATAAAAGGGGGTCCAATGTTTTTTTCTAAGTGCCTATTGTTCTTTTGTATTCTTAAATGTCAACTCTAGTCGGTTTTATTTTGATATTCCATACTTGTTCCAAATTATACTAATTAACTTCATTTCTATTAGTAGTATTATTATTATTGCGACTTCTCCAATAGAATTGTTTCCCAACCTTTTCGGTCTGTTTACAAGTTTCACAGCTACTTAGCCTTTGATTCTAGTCCTTTTAATTGAGTTTTCTTCAATTGCACACTTGCCTAATAAGATGTGTATTGCTTGAAAGACGTGCCTAATTGGCCCACGTGTGGGGTCTCATAGTCGGGGGGCGGGGACTTCCGCTGGGATGAGTGACCTATCATTTACTCACAAAACATCTGTCCAAGGCACTGTCATACATGATTCTAATCTTGTTTCCATCTTCTTCCTTTTCTCTCTCTAATCTTCTTTTCTCCATTTTTCCCACGTAGATTTTTTTTACTCTGTTCCATAAGGTTCGAACTTTCGTCGTCTTTCGACTTTCA
The DNA here is from genome assembly GCA_964036275.1 of Litoditis marina. NCBI lineage: Eukaryota > Metazoa > Nematoda > Chromadorea > Rhabditida > Rhabditidae > Litoditis > Litoditis marina. Next base: position 337,134 of record OZ038434.1, on the reverse strand, counting down.
AAAGTCATTCAATGTATTATTTATTTCCATGAGGGATAAGGTTTCAAAAAAACATACGTTTTCAAGTTTTCTGATGTGTTTCCTTTCAGACCTACGAATGATTTTGCCGGTTGCACTACTTATTTTATTCGCAACCAGCTCGGCTAACGTGAGTTTTTAGTATTTTTTTTTCGTTTTTTTTTGAGCGACAACATCTGAATAGTATACTTTCCATTTTTTTCGTGTTTCATCCCAATTCTTCATTTGCTTTCCTAAATCTCTATTTTCCTTCCACCCCTCCTTTATCCCACATTAATCATGTCCTCATTCTGACACGTAACGACAACTCTAAATCTTGCTTGTGTAAACTCTCAATCAACCGCTCGCACGTTACTTCAATGATCTAACTTTAATCCTCTCAAGTTTATTTGCCTATTTGCCTATTTGCCTGAAAATATCCATATAGACGGAAAAAAGTCTCTTTTTAGCTCTTGTTAGCCCTTTCTATCTCTGTGAATGTTGTGCAAACTATTTGAACGTGATTTTTGAACTGAGTTTCATGTCGCTTCCTCCCGGCTTGAACTGTAGTCGTACTAGATGAAACAATCACTTAGCCAGTGCATACCCATTCTGAGGAGTTGCAGTCATAATATAAGACCTGACAATAAAAAAAGTAAAAGTAGCTACTTTTTTAGTCTAGAACAAAGTCTAACTTCGGCTATACAAACAACACTACGGTGATTAACTTTTGATGTACTACAAGAACCGAGGAAGCAGGATTCTGATACCATTAGCTCTCTCGTTCCACGTGAATAACACGTGACTCCACCATTTCCTTGTTGCCACCCATTCCCGCTGACTCTATCTCAATCTACCGTACCCCGCTGTTTCCGGCCTTGTGTGATGCGCGAAATGTTCCGCCCCGACCAATTAATCTTCATAGCGTCGCGGCGACAGGCGATTAATCGCTCTGTCGCGCCTTTGCGCGTCCGCAGCCGCCGCCTCCCCCTCATTTGTTATCGAATCAGAACTGTTCGCGCAACTCACATCATAACCGGATCGACAATACGTCATCACCTACGCAACCTTTTCTCATCTTGAAATGAATAGTTTTCCTAGGGTAACGTTTTCCAATCAGTTTCCTTACTTTCTCAGATGGCTATTTTTTCAGACTACCACAAGACTACTGAAGGTTTTCTGAGTTTAGATTGGCCTTCTCTTCTAAGAGTATGAGTATAGCTGGGGAAAATTAATGGTAATATACCGGCGCAACGAGCGCTTAGAAAACTATGCAAACCATTTACTTATTTTCATTTTCTATTTCTTCAAAGGTCAGGTCCATCGTTTCATTGTTCACACTCATTTTTTGGATTACTCCACTTTAGAACAATCTTAAGATAGATATTAAAACAATCTAACTATCTTCATTAATATCCATAATACTACGCCAATCTAATTAGAGTTTATTGTGTTCCCAGAAAATTCAATGATCACTTGGTAGAGATGGACTCACCCCGTTGAGTATGGACGGGAGTGACAATTCGGTAGTCCATAGGCAAAGCCATTGGCATAATGGCGGTACACAGAAGAAGTGACACCTACAGTACCAATCTCACTCGATACCCGGGGAAAATGAATGAGAGCGTTAATTTATGGGCGTAGGAGTATTGAAACAATATCCACATAAAACAACTATTTTTTCACTATTCGGGGAGTAGCCGAAATTCAAGGCTGTTTAGTTAGCTTACTATACATTCATACAGTAAAAATATACCTATATTCCGAGGCTACATGATTCGTTTAACTCCCAGCAAGACCTTGGCAGCGTCTCAATGAAACTTTAAAATAATATTTGTTTAGTGTTGCGAACTATTGCGTTTGGTGGAAGGTGTTTCTGTTCACATACTGCAACAAGAGTGACCAACCATTCCTTACAGAACTTTCCAATATTTAGAAAAACTATAACTTGATGAAAAACAGAATTTATTGGCATGCTGTCAAATTCTCAGCGGGAATAATGAGAGTATAGGATAAATATATGATTGTAGTTGTAAAAAATCCACATTTCAGAATCCGAGTCCGCAGTGCGATTGTTTGACAGCAGAAAACACGAATAAATCCGAGAACCACTTGAGGTTGATTTCGAAAATAACCGCCATGAAACTACTTCCGGCGGTCAGAGAAATCATTCTACACTCACATAGTAAGTTACCAGAATTACAACATTGTGAGGCAACTTCTACTTTCTTTCATGATTTTTCAGATTCACTTCATTTCTTTTCGTTGTTTCTCAAAAAATAAATAATTTATAAATGTTTCTGGAGATTATGTCTTTTGAACATGAATAATTTCTTCGTCTTCCGAACACGAATCATTTCGAGTTGCTAGTTCGACTCGAAAACTCAGAAAACACCTTAGTCCGTTCATTTTGCAGACGAGAAGTTGTTTCTGTTGGATGAGACTAGCTATTACGTGATCAAGGACCTCCAGGATACCTATGGAATGCTCATCACCCACACCGACTTTCATCATCATTTTGTGGGATTCATCGAGAAAATGAAGACGATCGTCAACAAGGAAGAGGTATAGTATTCTACATTCATACTGATACAATTTTCTAGTCAAATTTTGAACTCCCACGTGACTTGATAGGTGTTATATTGAGTTTGGTTCTATACTGGAACTCCCACAGTATGATTACAAACATTTCGGGTGTTCAAAAATGTTTGTGACAAAGCTGCAGCCTGCTGTTTGTGTCAGAAAACTGTCATTGGGAGGTTGAAATGAGTACTGTAGGAGACTGTGTAAGAATGATGTGAACAACTTTAAAAAAGTAAATTAAACAACATACTCCACCACGTTCGACTTTCACAAACTGAGCATATGTTATTGAGCGGTTAGAGTGACATTTCAATTGTAAGCGTTTATCAAAAACATGCAATTATCCTCAAGCTGTCTAACGTTGTAATTAAAAGTTTCTGTTGTTATATGGTCGTAACCTAACTGCATAGTCGTGTTTATTATGTGTTTGCCATTTTGTAAGAAAAAATTCAGGATCGTTCAATACGTGCAATTCACTCTGCTCTGTCTGTTTCTCTCCGTAATCTGTACTCTCTCATCCTACCGTCTACCTTCCTGTGTCTCTCTATGAGAGAATGTCTCTCCGCTCCTCCCATATATGTGGAATGCATGAAGGAGAACGCACCTCAATGGACAGCTCACTTTGGAAAAGAACCAGAAAAAATGGCAAGAAGGTACGGGAAAATCAATTAAGTTGATTTTAAGTTGACATCTGCTTAACCAACATTTGTATTGAAAAACATAAGAAGAAAAAAACTAGGTATAGAATAAACCGAGAAACATGTTGCTAACTCCTGATCTCGATATTTCGAAAGCTATCTTGACCCAACGAGTTACATGATGGGGTAGAGGCAAAAAGTACCAATTTCCGATACTTTTACTGTCATTTAAGCTTCACCTTATTTACTTCCACAATTCAAGCCCAATAGTTCCACCACGATTTCGTTGTTATAAATGGTCATAGATACTGTTCGTTGTTATAAATGGTCATAGGTACTGTACCAATACTGTTTCCGTCTCGCACCAATGAGTTCCACGATAGTTTGACTCCAAACAAAGAAAAGGCGATGATGCGAGAGACATTTACTCTGCTGGTCGTGCAAACACGAACGATTTTCAAGAAAAAGGGACCCGACTGTTCCTCGATTAGAAATTTGAAACATCTAAAAACGTTTTTGAGGTTAACATCAAAGTGCATATTGTGTTTTTTAATTGTTTTCCCTAGTCTTCTCGACTGTAAAAGGAGTTATTGTTGTTCCAGACTGGCCGAGACCATCCATCGCTACAAAATGGTAGATCAGCGATTAATCGATATCCAGTCCATGCTCATAAATGCGGAGAATATGATAAGTGAACAGTGTGCACGGAACTACACCGCTGTCACGGACTGCGGAACGTGTATTGCCGAACGGATTGGATACTGTAGGTGAGTTGGCGAAATGGAATAAACTATGATGTGAAAAACATCAAACTGAAACTGTATAAGATCACACCAAACTATCAATGTGAAACTTGTTGCAAACTAAAATACCGGAATCATAGAGGGTTGAAAGGAGAATCAATAATACACATTTTAAATGTAGAACCAGCCATGTTGATGAATATTTGTCCACCGAACGAAACGGAAAAAGAGGTAGTTTACAATGTCTGACCATGTTTTTGTTGATCCTCAGACCTTGTAAACAACGCCTTTTCGTAAACAACAATATTTTCAGAGACTCGTGTGAAACGGTGTCCGCCGACTGTTTCCGGGAAATTTCCTCCGATTGGGACGAGAATCTGACGTCACTCGTGAGATTGGCCCGCGACTTTCACGAAGGATTCTTCGCGGTTTGTGGCACATACATAGGAAAAAATTTCTTTTCTTTCTAGATTACTGTTATCTTTATTAAAACGTTTTTGAACATATTAGTCCATTAACTCATACTCTATTAACACAATTACATTTACATTTTGTTTTTCTAATATATGAAACAGAGTGACTTGTAGACTGCCGCCAGGAAAAAACAATAAGTT